>CM065592.1:389696893-392592991 GCA_033119425.1 Bufotes viridis | reverse complement strand
TACACCAAACAGGTCCGTAACTGTTCCACGGAGCACCCCCTTGCAGAAATCTCCCTTGCCAAGGGGTAGGTGTTCCGCAGTATGGCACTTTTTTGAGGAAAGTGTGGATGACTAGTAGAATAGTAGTTTGCAACCTGTGCCGTACCAAAATGAGCTGGGGCATGAACACTAGCAACTTCACCACCACCAGCATGATCCGCCACTTGGCACCCAAGCACCCTAATAAGTGGGACGAACGCCTGGGTCCACAATCTGTGTCTGCGGGTCACACCACTGACTCCTCTTCCCCTATGTTACGTGCTGCTGGCCAATACCCTGTCGAAGGCGCAGGCCCGGATGCCTCCCGCCCTGCACCTGGGTCTTCGCAAGCACCATCAGCGACCACATCCACTTCCCTGTCCCAGCACAGCGTCCAAATGTCCTTACCCCAGGCATTTGAACGCAAGCGCACTCACCCACAGGGCATAGCACTAGCTTTCGAAATTACTGGCCCTGGAAATGTTGCCATTTAGGCTTGTGGACACTGAGGCCTTCCGCAGCCTGATGTTGGCGGCCGCCCTGCGTTACGCAGTCCCCTATTTATCACGATGTGCCATGCCCACCTTACACCAACATTTGTCCCGTAACATCACACTTGCCCTAACCAATGCAGTTAAAGGAGTTAATAGAGTACTCATTCCAATAACAGGGCCTCTTAAGAGTCCTGTAATGTTATTTATCGTCACTACCTCCCCGAGTCGGGAGTGGGTAATTGGCGCACCTGCTGCCTTCCTTGGATGTAGTAGCCGTTTCTCAGGCTCCCTCTCCGGAATTAAACCCTGATTCCCTGTTACCAGTGGTCACCATGGTAGGCGCAGAAAGTACCATCGATAGTTGATAGGGCAGACATCCCAATGGATCGTCGACGTCACGGGAACGTGCGATCAGCCAGAAGTTATCTAGCGTCAACAAAGAGGCAGCAGGCCCTCGCCCATAATGTTTTTCGATGGTCAGCTGACCTGCAGGCCCTTCCATATAATGTTTTACAGGGTCAGCTCAGCTGCAGGCCCTAGCATATAATGTTTTAGAAGGTCAGCTCACCTGCAGGCCCTCACCTACAACCTTTTAGAGGGTCAGCCCAACAGCAGGCCCTCAACCATGATGTTTTATAGGGTCAACTCAGCAGCGGACCCTCAACCATAATTTTTGATGGTCAGCTCAGCAGCAGGCCCTCAACCATAATGTTTTATAGGGTCAGCTCAGCAGCAGGCCCGTCAACCATATTTTTTCAATGGTCAGCTAAGCAGCAGGCACTCAACAATAATGTTTTAGATGGTCAGCTCAGCAGCATGCCCTCAACCATAATGTTATAGATCAGTGGTGCCCAACCATTTTTCATCTGAGGGCCGCACTAGACTTGGTATAAATTTCGCGGGCCGGAACCAGGTACCTTTGCCAGAAAGAAATGCAGTAGCTGTAAGGGGGCACATGTGAGCATTACTACTGTAAAGGAACAAATATCCGGGCATTTTTTCTGTGAAGAGGGCACATATCTGGTCATTATTACAGCAGGGGACACGTGTGAGCATTACTACTATGAAGAGGGCACATATCTGGCATAACTACTGTGAGGGGGCACGTGTGAGCATTACCCGTGTGAAGAGGGCACATATAAGGGCATAACTACTGTGAGGGGGCACAAATCTGGACATAAGTACTGTGAGGGGGCACATATCAAGGCATAACTACTGTGAGGAGGGCACATATCAGGGCATAACTACTGTGAAGAGGGCACATATCTGGCATAACTACTGTGAGGGGGCACGAGTTAGCATTACTACTGTGAAGAGGGCACATATCTGGCAGAACTACTGTGAAGAGGGCACATATCTGGGCATAACTACTGTGAGAGGGCACATATCTGGGCATAACTACTGTGAAGAGGGCACATATCTGGCATAACTACTGTGAGAGGGCTTGTGTGAGCATTACCCCTGTGAAGAGGGCACATATAAGGGCATAACTACTGCGAGGGGGCACATATCTGGGCATAACTACTGTGAGGGGGCTCATATCAGGGCATAACTACTGTGAGGAGGGCACATATCAGGGCATAACTACTGTGAAGAGGGCACATATCTGGCATAACTACTGTGAGGGGGGCACGAGTGAGCATTGCTACTGTGAAGAGGGCACATATCTGGCAGAACTAATGTGAAGAGGGCACATATCTGGGCATAACTACTGTGAGGGGGCACATATCTGGGCATAACTACTGTGAAGAGGGCACATATATGGCATAACTACTGTGAGGGGGCACGTGTGAACATTACCCCTTTGAAGAGAGAACGTATAAGGGCATTACTACTGTAAGGGGGCACATATCTGGGCATAACTACTGTGAGGGGGCACATATCTGGGCATAACTACTGTGAGGGGGCACATATCAGGGCATAACTACTGTGAGGAGGGCACATATCAGGGCATAACTACTGTGAAGAGGGCACCTATCAGGGTATGACTACTGTGAGGAGGCACATATCTGGGCATAACTACTGTGAAGAGGGCACATATCAGGCCATGACTACTGTGAAGAGGGTACATATCAGGGCATAACTACTGTGAGGGGGCACATATCAGGGCATAACTACTGTCAGGAGGGCACATATCAGGGCATAACTACTGTGAAGAGGGCACATATCAGGGTATGACTACTGTGAGGGGGCACATATCTAGGCATAACTACTGTGAAGAGGGCACATATCAGGCCATGACTACTGTGAAGAGGGTACATATCAGGGCATAACTACTATGAGGGTGCACGTGTGAGCATTGCGGCTGTGAAGGGGGCATATATCTTCGCATTATTACTGTGAGGGGGCACGTGTGAACATTACAGCTGTGAAGAGGGCATATATCTGGCATAACTACTGTGAAGAGGGCACATTTGGGCATAACTACTGTGAAGAGGGCACATATGAGGGCATGACTACTGTGAAGAGGGTACATATCAGGGCATAACTACAATGAGGGGGCACGTATGAGCATTACTGCTGTGAAGGGGGCATATATCTGGCATAACTACTGTGAAGAGGGCACATATCAGGGCACATCTACTGTGAGGGGGCACATGTGAGCATTACAGCTGTGAAGAGGGCACATATCTGGACATTATTACTGTGAGGGGTAAGGGGCTGTGAAGAGGGCAAATATCTTGGCATTATTACTGTGATTGGGCATGTGATGTATACAGGTGTGTAATGTATGTAGTGCAGTATGTGATGATCACACACTGCCTTACATACATTACACACATGTATACATCACATACTGCGCTGTCACCTTCTTCTGCAGGTCTACCTTGATGTCTGGTCTTTAGGCTTCAGTCAGATTCTCCACTGCCATGCTTGCGCACTGTGCCCGACACCTCCAGGAGCAGGCAGCAGCACGCCCTGCGCTGATAAGGTCCCGTTACTGTGTGGGCCGCATGATACGGCTTCGCGGGCCGCGTTTGGCCCGCGGGCCGTAGGTTGGGCATCACTGTTATAGATGGTCAACTCAGCAGCAGGTCCTCGCCCCTAATGTTTTAGATGGTCAGCTCAGCAGCAGGCCCTCGCCCATAATGTTTTAGAGGGTCACCAGCAGGCCCTTGCTCCAAATGTTTTTGAGGGTCACCAGCAGGCCCTTGCTCCAAATGTTTTTGAGGGTCACCAGCAGGCCATCAATCATAATTTTTCAAGGATGTGTATGGTGCCATTCTTTATGTGTAACAATGGGTGTATTGGAGTGCCGGTTCCTTGTAATTTTTGGCAGCCCTTTCACTTAGTGCATAGGCTTTATGAGTGTAGGAGTCCCACTACATGAACAATTGTACCACGATGTGAATGAGGCCCTCCTTTATGTGATATACAGGTTGTATTGGAGTGCCACTTGCTTGTAATTTCTGGCAGCACTTGCACTTTAAATACAAGTAAATATACAGGAAAGAATGTTTCCTAACAATTTTTCCTCTAAAATTGATTTTATCTTCGGTTTTGTGCGTATCATTGTCAGTCTGTAAAAGTGTCGTACTACTCGGACAACATCGTTCCCAGCAACGACCTGGGAGTCCAAGATGCATCCAGACATCCTCCCCATGCTGTTCCTGAACTATTACAGTGGTGTTTTCATCAATTTCTCACCTTTTCCTATGAACTAGGCACCCTCCCCTCTTCAGATCAATACCTTCTTACAATACCTTAAAAATGTAAAAACTACCGTAAATAATAAAATGCAGTTGGTCTCCTATCTGCAAACATTACTGTACTTTTTTTGCAGCCCTTAAAACATAGTAATTTTAGAATTGTATAACCAATTCATTGCAGTGGTAAAATGTGCCCAAAGCAAGGAATTGCGATAAACTAAACAGCTATGCTCTTCCCCATTAGACTTTGTTTATTCATTGCTGCAGCCAAGTAAAAAAAAATGCTGTTATGGAGAACTGTAACGGCAGCACCGGAGTGGCAGGAGATTAAACGGGTAAGTGTAGCTTATTTTGGTATTTTATCGCAATTCCTCACTTTGAGCACATTTTTTATTCTCTGAAAACACCTTTAACATCTGTTTTACAATGATCAGATTGGTGATCGATCCACGTTCTTAAACTTATTTGTGTCGCATTCTAATGTTGTAGTAAAGGAGAGCGACACTATATAAATATAAATAAAGATTAGAGATGAGCGAATTTCTTAAAAGTTCAATTCGGCTGCACGAAGCGCATTTTTTTAATAAATAGTGGGTGCAATAACAGGGAGCTACGATAGCGCCGCCCCAGTCATTGTACCCCTCAGATGCCGCATTCATACATAATCGCGGCATCTGAGTGTAGAATTAACAATTAAAAAAAAATTAAGTCAAACTTACCACCTTCATTTGCTCGCGACGGGACGGCCGCCGCCATCTTGCTTGAAGATCTCGGGTGAAATCCTGTGCGCTGTGAGATTATCTCATTACGCCGGCTG
This sequence comes from Bufotes viridis, assembly GCA_033119425.1. Classification (NCBI taxonomy): domain Eukaryota; kingdom Metazoa; phylum Chordata; class Amphibia; order Anura; family Bufonidae; genus Bufotes; species Bufotes viridis. Next base: position 392,588,012 of record CM065592.1, on the reverse strand, counting down.
GCGTGGTGATGTATGACGTCATCACGACGGCTGGCGTTATGATGTGATCTCACACCGCACTGGATTTTGGCCGATTTCTTCAAGCAAGATGGAGGCTGGCGGCTGGTCGCGAGCAAATGGAGGAGGTAGGTTTGAATTTTTTTGTTTCTTATACTATTTCAGGTTAAATCGGTTCACTCAGACGAAGCCCGAATAAATTCGGCTTCTAGGCGAATCAAATTTATCCTGAAATTCGGATTGAATTCCACTTTGTAAGGATTCGATTTGCTCATCTATAATAAAGATGTATCCAACCACTGATCTAACGATAGGTGAATATTTAGTGACCTCTAGTGGCTATGGAAATAAAAGCTTATCATTACAGACGTTTTCAAACAGTTTTAACAACAGAACACATTGGGGAGGATTTCAATGGTGTAAAACCAGATGTACCATATTTATCACAGTGGCTCGGGCTGGATGTTAAATGTGGTTCAAGGATGCATACTTTTGTCTAAGGGCTGTATTACACTGGCAGATGAGGATGACGATCAGGAGCGGAATTCAGGAAGGCACCTACGGCCACTGGCCAGGTGCCATAAGTACTTGATGCTCCCAGCATTAATTAATGCTGAGAGCGTCAGATCGTTATGTACTTGGCCAGTAGCCACAAATAGATCTCGGACGGCCCCCACTGTCTTTGCCTGCTGGGAAATTTCCATGTAGGGTATATGGCAAGTCCGCCCCTGCTGACAATTGATGGAAAGGAAGCATTCCTTACTGACAATCACCTGCTTGTCAGTGAAGGAGACTGCTGTATTTACATTCAGCAATCTCCTCCACAGTATGGGGAGGAGTGATCCCTAATGCCATCACTTGTCCCCATACAGAATTGTTTGCCAGCAGCAGAGCAAGATTAGACGGCATGATCTGCCACAGCAAATGATGACTTTTGTGACTGAAAAAAAGCCTTCATAAGGTAGAAATCAATTTTCCTGATTCTTCCAATCAGAATAACTGCCTGGATCAACAACTCTTCTCCAGAAAATTGAAGCCTTTTCTGCCAATGCAACTTAGTTAGTGGAGGTGCAATGACCATCCGTCTGTTTCGGAGCCCCATACGCAGTAGGATTTGTTTTAGACAAACATCTGGTGGCCCCTAGTTCATTTTGCTGGTGAGCTGCTCCACTGGAGCGTATTGGTCTGCCCCCACGCACCTTCATAGCTGATGTTCCCCTTTCAGTGGCACTTGGTGCTCCAGTTTCCACATCGCTTATTCACAATGGTGCCATTTGTCCACTCACCATACACTTTCACCACAGCAGCAAACGAACAGTTCACAAACTGCACAGTTTAAAAACAAAATGCCCTCCTTGGCCCCAAAGCCAATAATCATCCTTTTTTTGTAACTCTGAACAATGATATTATAATTACCTGATCATCAGCAGCGATGAGGGCTACATTTACATGCAGCAATTACCTCCACTCTGTGGAAAGAAGCAATGGCTACAGCAATTTTGTCCTCATAGAAAATAATTGTTTCTGGGCAGCAGATCACTGTTTAGAGAGTATGATCTCCTGCACAGAAACAATGATTTTAGGAGGCTGAAAGTCCCAATCACCTGATGAATGTGCATTTGCTTGTTCATTAACCCCTTAAGGACACGGCCCTATTTCACCTTAAGGACCAGGCCATTTTTTCAAAATCTGACCATTGTCACTTTATGTTTTGATAACTTTAAAACGCTTTTTCTTATCTAGGCCATTCTGAGATTGTTTTTTCGTCACATATTGTACTTCATGACAGTGGTAAAATGAAGTCGAAAAATTTCATTTTCATTTATAAAAAAATACCAAATTTACCAAAAATTTTGAAAAATTTGCAATTTTCCAAGTTTCAATTACTCTACTTCTATAATACATAGTAATACTGCCAAAAAAGTTATTGATTTACATTCCCCATATGTCTACTTCATGTATCGATCATTTTGGGAATGCCATTTTATTTTTTGGGGACGTTACAAGGCTTAGAAGTTTAGAAGCAAATCTTGAAATTTGTTCAGAAATTTTCAAAAACCCACTTTTTAGGGACCAGTTCAGGTCTGAAGTCACTTTGTGAGGCTTACATAATAGAAACGACCCAAAAATTGCCCCATTCTAGAAACTACACCCCTCAAGGTATTCAAAACTGATTTTACAAACGTCATTAACCCTTTAGGTTTTCCACAAGAGTTAATGGCAAATGGAGATAAAATTTCAGAATTTCGATTTTTTGAAAAATTTTCCCTTTGAATCCATTTTTTCCAGTAACAAAGCAAGGGTTAACAGCCAAACAAAACTAAATTTTTATTGCCCCGATTCTGTAGTTTTCAGAAACACCCTATATGTGGTCGTAAACTGCTGTATGGCCAAACTGCAGGGCGCAGAAGGAAAGGAGCGCCATATGGTTTTGGAAGGCAGATTTTGCTGGACTGGATTTTTGACACCATGTCCCATTTGAAGCCCCCCGATGCACCCCTAGAGTAGAAACTCCATAAAAGTGACTCCATCTAAGAAACTACGCCCCTCAAGGTATTCAAAACAGTTTTACAAACTTTGTTAACCCTTTAGGTGTTCCACAAGAGTTATTGGCAAATGGAGATGAAATTTCGGAATTTCTATTTTTTGTTACCTTGTCTCAAAAAAAGTGTAATATAGAGCAACCAAAAATCATGTTTACCCTAGAATAGTACCAACAAAACTGCCACCTTATCCCGTAGTTTCCAAAATGGGGTCACTTTTTTGGAGTTTCTACTGTAGGGGTGCATCAGGGGGGCTTCAAATGGGACATAGTGTCAAAAAACCAGTCCAGCAAAATCTGCCTTCCAAAAACCATATGGCGTTCCCTTCCTTCTGTGCCCTGCCGTTTGGCCATACAGTAGTTTACGACCACATATGGGGTGTTTGTACAAACAAGAGAATCAGGGCAATAAATATTGAGTTTTGTTTGGCTGTTAACCCTTGCTTTGTTACTGGAAAAATTAAAATGGAAAATTTGCAAAAAAATAGCTGTTTTGGGACTTTTTTGTTTCAGTTTTACATAATAAAGCATTTTTGAAAAAAATTATTTTTTAGTGTCTCCACATTCTGAAAGCCATAGTTTTTTTTTTTTTTTGGGCGACTGTCTTATGTAGGGGCTCATATTTTATGCGGGATGAGATGGCGGTTTGATTGGCACTATCTTGGGGTGCATATGACGTTTTGGTCGCTTGCTATTAAACTTTTTGTGATGTAAGGTGACAAAAATGGCTTTTGACACCGTATTTTTTATTTATTTTTTGCTGTGTTCAGCTGAGGGGTTAGGTCATGTGTTATTTTTATAGATCAGGTTGTGACGGACGCGGTGATACATAATATGTATACTTTTTATTTATTTATATAAGTTTTACACAATAATATAATTTTTTAAAACAAAAAAAAAATCATGTTTTAGTGTATCCATAGTTTGAGAGCCATATTTTTTTTTTTTTTTGGGCGATTGTCCTATGTAGGGGCTCATTTTTTGCGGGATGAGATGGCGGTTCGAATGGTACTATCTTGGGGTGCATATGACTTTTTGATCGCTTACTATTACGCTTTTTGTGATGTAAGGTGACAAAAAAATGGCTTGTTTGACAACGTTTTTTATTTTTTATGTTTACGGCGTTCATCTGAGGGGTTAGGTCATGTTATATTTTTATAGAGCAGGTCCTTACGGATGCAGTGATACCTAATATGTATACCTTTTATTATTTATTTTGGTTTTACACAATAATATCCTTTTTGAATAAAAAAAAACATGTTTTAGTGTCTCCATATCTGAGAGCCATATATTTTTCAGTTTTTAGGCAATTGTCTCAGGTTGGGTATCATTTTTGCAGGATGAGGTGATGGTTAGATTGGCACTATTTGGGGGATCATATGACTTTTTGATCGCTTGCTATTACACTTTTTGTGATGTAAGGTGGCAAAAAATGGCTTTTTGACAAAGTTTTTTTTTATTATTTTTACAGTGTTTACTTGAGGGGTTAGGTCATGTGATATTTTTATAGAGCAGATTCTTACGGACGTGGAGATAGCCAATATGTCTACGTTTTAGTTTTTTTTTACATTTAACACTAAAAAGCATTTTTGAAACAAAAAAAATCATGTTTTAGTCTGAGAGGCATAGTTTTTTATTTTTTGGCCAATTGTTTTAGGTAGGGGCTCATTTTTTGCGGGATGAGATGGCGGTTTGATTGGTACTATTTTGGGAGGCAAACGCCTTTTTGATCGCTTTGTATTACACTTTTAGTGATGTAAGGTGCCAAAAAATGGCTTATTTACACCATTTTTGGGGGGGGGGGGGTTATGGCGTTCACCTGAGGAGTTTAGTCATGTGATATTTTTATAGAGCAGGTTTTTATGGACGCGGCGATACCTAATATGTGTAGTGTATTGTATTTTTTTTAATTTTTATTCAGTGATATGTGTTTTTTTCATTTTTACTTTTTTTCACTTTTTTACATTTTTTTTGACCCAGACCCACTTGGTTCTGAAAGATCCAGTGGATCTGGTGTCTGTATAATACAGTACAGTACACTATATAGTGCACTGTGCTGTATTTTGTACTTTACAAAGTCTGAATAGACCTTTAGCAGGTCTATTCAGACTTTCAGCACCATGGAGACAGGACGCTTCTGAAAGCGTCCTGTCTCCATGGCAACCATCACCCGCTGCCAGAACTGAGCAGGGGGTGATGGGGAGGGAGTGGAGCCCCCTCCCTCTGTGATCCCATCCTGTTGGGGGGCTGCAAAGGCACAGCAGCCCCCCGATGGGAGAGGGAGCTCCCTCCCTGTTAACCCTTCCATACCGCGGTCCGTACGGACCGCGGTACGGAAGGGGTTAAACGGCTGGCATCTGCAGCACAGATGTCAGCAGTTTATAGCAGGGGGTCAGCAATGTGCTGGCACTCTGATAGAACCACTGGACACCAGGGATAGATTACAGAGGAGGCGGGCGGGGGATCGCAATCGCGATCCCGCCCGCCGCACCGCCCGCCTCCCGCCCGCCTCCCGCCCGCCTCCTGCCGCCCGCAACCGCCATAATATGATTGGGGGCTGCAGGGGGGGTTAAAAATCAATACTATGGGGCAATTAACTCTCTGATCAGAGATCACACAAAGCGCTGCAAACCGCAGGTCTGAATTGACCTGCGGTTTGCAGCGATCGCCCATATGGGGGGGTCACAGGACCCCCCTGGGCATTGTAACAAGGTACCTGCTGAATGATTTCAGCAGGTACCTTGTTCCGATCACTGCCAGCTGAGCAGCAGTGATCGGAACAACTCATGACGTACCGGTACGTCATGTGTCCTTAAGGACTCGGGAAACATGCCGTACCGGTACGTCATGTGTCCTAAAGGGGTTAAAGGGGTTGTGTCACTTCAGCAAATGGCATTTATCATGTAGAGAAAGTTAATACAAGTCACTTACTAATGTATTGTGATTGTCTATATTGCCTCCTTTACTGGCTGGATTCATTTTTCCATCACATTATACACTGCTTGTTTCCATGGTTACAACCACCCTGCAATCCAGCTGGAAAAAGTGCTGGCGTCTGGTGCACGGGACCAATAATTGACCTGAATATCGGTCCATGTAAAAGTACTGTAGTCTTTGTGTACTTGTGGAGGGAGTGGCAATGACAGACTCTCAGACTTAAAAAGTAGTGTTGAGCAAACCTGAACTGTAAACTTTGGGTCTGTACTGAACTTTACGATTTTTGATACCCGGACACGAACCCGAACTTTGCTAGAAAAGTTCATGTTCGAGTTCAGTGTTCGGGCATTTAATATAGCTTGCAGGGCAGCCAATCAACAAGCTTTTAAGCTGTGTGTCCTTAGAAGCCATCACAGCCATGCCTACTAATGGCATGGCTGTGATTGGCCGGTGCATCATGTGACCCATCTATATAAGCTGGATCACATGTAGCACCACCCATCAGCTCCCAGTAGTGAAGGGACAGAAAGCAGGCAGCTGAAGTGAGGGACAGTGTTAGTGTGATTTTTTGTGGGTGCAATACACCATCTTTGCACCCCTGACACAGAAAGATAATCATAAATCTGGGTGACCGACAGCTTTTTTTTTTGTGTGGGTGCAATGCAACATTGTACTTTGTACCCCTGACAAACAAATATAATAGTTAATCCGTCTGTTAGTTAGGTGCACGTCATATACCCATTTATTGCTTGAAGTACACCTGCACTGCATACATGACAGAGAAATTGATATAGTTAATCCGTCTGTTAGTTAGGTGCACATCATATACCCATTTATTGCGTGAAGTACACCTGCACTGCATACGTGACAGGGAAAATTATCTAGCCACTGCACAGTTCTGGAGGATGATGAGGAGTATGATGAGGAGGAGGAACATGTTCACAGCAGGGTGCCACCCAAAGCAGCTCATGGGCATCACTGGAGCGTGGCTGGGGAGATTCAGAAGAAAAAGACGATACACCTCCCACAGAGGACAGCTTGTCGTTGCCTCTGGGAAGCCTGGCATACATGAGCGACTACTGGCGAGTTGCGCACATTCTAATCAGTGCTGATTACTGGGTGGCCATCCTGCTGGATCCCCACTACAAGGACAATGTGCCGTCCTTAATTACATCACTGGCGCATGATTGGAAGATGCGCGAGTACAAGCGCACACTGGTAGACACGCTGCTGATGGCATTCCCACCTGACACCGGGGGCTCTGTGGAAGCACATGGCGAAGGCAGAGGAGGAGGAAGAAGTCACCAATGCAGCTGGGAGGATTAGCATGGCCGAAATGTGGAAAAGCTTTGTCAGCACGCCACAACATCCAGCACCACCAGCTGATATGGAATGTCTTAGCAGGAGGCAGCATTTCAGCAACATGGTGGAACAGTACGTGTGCACACGCCTACACGTACTGACTGATGGGTCTGCCCCATCATGGCCTGATCTTGCCCTTTATGCCTTGGAGAAGCTGGCCTGCCCTGCGGCCAGTGTATTGTCCGATACGTGTGTTCAGTACCCCAGAGGGGGTGATCACAGACAAGTGCAGCCGTCTGTCCACAGCCAATGTGGACAAGCTCACGTTCAATAACATGAACCAGGCAGGGATCCCACAGGTCTTGTCCGTACCTTGTGCAGAATAGACAAGTATACCGGCCGCACCCAGCCATTATTATACTCCAGCGCACTTTCTCTTTGTTTTCTTTTTTATATTTCCTAATGTTTTGGGTTCTTCCCAAATTTATTAAAAATAAAAAAAAGTTAAAAATAAAAAAATACAAAAATAGTGTTGGCTACCTTCTCCTCCTCCTCCACCGCTTCCACCTACACCGCCACGTCCACCTCCTACTCCGCCTCCTAGTTCAAGATAATTATTTTTTACTTTTTTTAAAATTCTATGTTATTTTAATTAATTTCCCTATCCACATTTGTTCGCAGGGCAATTGTCCTGCTCTTACCTCTATTTTGCTTCCTTTTGCAGCCCTCTAGCCCTTTCTATGACTTTTTTAGAGCTATTTTAGTGCCCCAATGTACGGGTCTCCATTGACCTCAATGGCGTTCGGGTCAAGTTCGGGTCCCGAACCCGAACTTTGCGGCGAAGTTCGGCCAAACCCAGCGAACCCGAACTTCCAGGTGTTCGCTCAACCCTATTCAAAAGTCCATATTGTTCTTTATTTTCATCCAGCACAACACAATACAAGGCATCCAAGTTAACCATCACTTGGGTGAAGCCTCAGCACACAGAGCATAACACAAAATATCAAAATAAAACCTGCCCATCTGGGCGATAACAAATACATAGAACATGTCTCTATCTACCGTATGCCTTCAATCGTGTCATGGGGATGTGGGTTTGCACAGCCACCCAGTCAAAACAGCCACCATGCTCTGACCCTGACCGAGGTTTTGAGGCCTCTATTTTTCCCCAGTAATGATCCCAGTAGCCACACCTGAAATCTCCTCAGGCTAGGGGTACTAGCTGTCCTGGAGTAAAGGTATGGATTGGTAGGTCCTCCTACCCATCCAAAAAACGGATACCCACAACCAGGGGCGTAACCAGGCCCAGCGGGGGGAGGGAGCCCGCTGCACTCACATGTAATGGTAGCGCTCTGACAGGGCCTGGCATAAAGTACAGTGACAATGCCAGGACCCGTCAGGGTGCTCTTCAAACATGTATAATATGCGCCCCAGGCACAGAGGCAAGGGGGGGAGGGGTGGCAAGCGCGCTCACGCTGCAGTTCTTGTCACTGCCAGGCTGTCTCCAGGGTGAAGCAGGGAGCCCTCTCCGATCCCTGCTTCACTATACTTCTGAGCTCCGCAACTCCCCCTGCAGGCTGCACATGGAGCTGCTGGCTGTGGGAGGAGAGCTGAAAGCCCGGGAATCGGCCTCCAGCACAGCCAGCAGTGCGATGTGAGTGTGGGAGCGCGTCATCAGGGAAGAAGGTAAGTATGTGGTTTTTTTTCATAAAGCTGCAGACTGGAGGCAAAAGGGGGCCACAAATAGAGTGAGGGGGCACAAAATTGGGCATCTTTACTGAGGGGGAACCAAATTTGGAATAACTACTGTGAGGGGGCACCTAATCTGACATAACTACTTTGAGGGGGCACCTAATCTGCCATAACTACTTTGAGGGGGCACCTAATCTGCCATAACTACTGTGAGGGGGCACATATATAGGCATAACTACTGTGAGAGGGCACATATGTGGGCATAACTACTGTGAGAGGGCACATATGTGGGCATCGCTACTGTGAGGGGGCACATATGAAGCATAACTACTGTTCGGGGGCACATAATCTGGCATAACTACTGTTAGGGGGCACATAATCTGACATAACTACTGTGAGGGGGCACATAATCTGGCATAACTACTGTGAGGGGGGTACATATCTGGCCATAACCACTGTGAAGGGGCACATATCTGGGCATAACTACTGTGAGGGGGCACATATCTGGGCATAACTACTGTGAGGGGGCACATATCTGGCCATAACTACTGTGAGGGGGCACATATCTGGGCATAACGTCTGTGAGGGGGCACATATCTGGGCATAACTACTGTAAGGGGGCACATATCTGGCCATAACTACTGTGAGGGGGCACATATCTGGGCATATCTACTGTGAGGGGGAACATATTTTGTATAACTACTGTGAGGGGACACAAAAGTGGGCATAACTACTGTGACAGGAACAAAGGTGGGTATAACTGCTGTGAGGGGCCACAAGGAGGACATAACTTTTGTGAAGGGGCCACAAGGTGGGTCTAATTACTGTAAGGGGCCACAATGTGGGCATTAGTTCTGTGTGTTAGCACTTAGGGGAAATGTTATAGATTACACTGCTATACATTGGCATGGATCAATCTACAGGCCAGCACAGCGCCCCCTGCTGGTGATTTCACAGGGGCAGCACCATCCCTTCCTTATGTGATTATTCTTTTTTTCTCTATGTTAGAAATACTTTCTGAGGCTAAACAAAGGACAGGCAGACAGTCTGCTCGGTAACTGCACGAGCACTGAACTCTTATTTCAGAGACAAAGCAAAACAGGAACTTACACAAATGTAACACTGCCATCTAGTGACCATACAATATACTAGACATACAGTGGTTGTTGCTTATACAATACAAACCTTGTATGCTAACACTCTGTCACCACAGGGACCTTGTTCTGGATCCAGTGGACATCATGCCGACGCCAGCAACACCCTGGATGAGGTAGGACCAGATTTTATTATCTAGGACTGGGTGAGTGTAGCCATGCATTGGGCTTAGTGTAAAAAAAAATATGACCGCCTCTTTGTATAAATAAAGTTTGCATCAGGGCCCTTAACACTCTAGGTACGTCACTGCCCACAATAAAATCTGAACAACACGGCTCCAGCAAACTACCTTTACTGAAACAAATACTGCCTTCTGGAATCTTTCTATCTCACCCGGCTAGTGAGACAGTTCACATCCTTTATTAGTTCTGGTTCTGGTAGCTCTTCTGAAAGATTTGTCAATTACCTTTGTATCTAGTCTGAGGTAGTGATGTAAAACTCTGGGCACCATGATTGGTTGGGACTAGTGATGAGCGGCAGGGGCTATATTCGAATTCGCGATATTTGCAGAATATTTTGTAGAATATTCGTCACATATTCGCGAATATTCGAAAAAAATGTAATATATAGCAATATATTAAATATATTGCTATATATTAATTTTTAGAATATTTGTCATTTTTCATCATCCATCTGAAGTGAGCAGTAAAAAAACTGTCCGGGCTCCCTAGGATTTCAGCCCGCTCAAGTCAGTGCCCGTTGCCGTGCGCATGGGAACGCCTCAGGGTTAGAATATACTATCTTCGATCACCGAGAAGATTGCAAAAAGACAACAGTATGCGTGCTGAATGTGCTCCTGGCCAAGTTGCTGTTACTACAGTCCCACCCTTTCCATGTGTCCTTTCAGAGAACTGATGGCTTGTGCTTAGACAAGGTGGAGAGTTCCAAGCTGTCATTACTTCTCCAAAAAGGCTGTAACAGCCCTGCACATGTATTTTGAACAGAAGATGGGCCAGTCCTTGAGCCTGTCAGTGTCTGCTAAAGTTCAAGGCAGCGCCGACATGTGGAGCTGTAACTACAGTCAAGGACAATACATGTCCTTTACGGCGCACTGGGTAAATGTGGTTCCTGCCCAGCAACTTGGACAGGTGACGGCACTGCCGCCTTCCAGTTCTCAAACTGTGAGTCCTGCACCAATGTTCTCCTCTTCTTCATCATCCTCCATCTTATCCTCAGCCTCCATTGCAGGCACAATTCGGAGTGCTACTTCAGCATACCACCTACGCAGAGGACGGTGGTGTCACGCTGTTCTGCACCTGGTTTGCCTGGGCAAACTGAGTCACACAGAGGAGGAACTGTTCTGCGCCTTCAAGAGGAAATCGAATCCTGGCTCTCTCCTCACCAACTTATAATCAGAACCATGGTCATCGACAACGGGAAGAACATTGTGTCAGCGCTGCATCAATAAGGGCTGATCCATGGGCCCTGCATGGCACACATCTTTAATCTGGTTTTAAAGCGGTTCCTGAAGTCTTCCACCAACTGCAAGACATCCTGAAAATGTCTAGGAAACTGTGCAAGCACTTCAGCCACTCTTACACTGCAAACACGTCTTTGAGCTGCAAAGGCAGAATAGCGTTCCCCAACATCGCCTGACATGGAAACAGCTGAGTTGCTTGCGTAGTAGCAGCAGTATTATCACCATTCGGCAGAGGGATGACTACATGTTAGACCCTCGCTACCGCTTCAAAATGGGGGCCTTTTTTCCACCTGCTGAGAGGGAGGATAAACTCAACTAGTATCGAGACATCCTATGTAGCCAGTTGGCCACTGCCTATGTGCGCCATCACCCATCCTCACGAAGGTTTGAGCAGGGAGGCCCCCTGCACTCATGTTCCACTGCCATGGCTGCTGGAGGGCAGTGGGGGGGCAGGAGTAGCACCAGCTCCATCAGCAGCAACCTAAGTCTTGAGACTTTAATGAGTTTTCCGCCTACTGAAGAAACCACCCCCCAGCAGCAGCAAGACATGGAGCAGAACTTGAAGCAGAAGGTCGTGGCATACTTGGACTGCACCCTGCCACCCGACAACGGAGATCCCCTGACTACTGGGCAGCCAAACTTGATTTGTGGCCGCAACTAGCCGAGTTTGCACTGGACAAGCTTTCCTAGCTTTCCTGCCCGGCCAGTAGTGTTTAGATCCATAAATATTGAGTTTTGTTTGGCTGTTAACCCTTGCTTTGTTACTGGAAAAATGGATTAAAATGGAAAATTTCAAAAAAATTGCTGTTTTGGGACCGTTTTGTATTTTTTGTTATTTACATCGTTGAACTGACAGGTTAGATTGTGTACTATTTCTATAGAGCAGGTTGTTACGGACGCGACAATACTAAATATGACTAATTTTGGGGGTTTTTGTTTCAGTTTTACATAATAAAGCATTTTTGAAAAAAATAATTTTTTAGTGTCTCCACATTCTGAAAGCCATACTTTTTTTTTTTGGGCGACTGTCTTATGTAGGGGCTCATTTTTTTCAGGATGAGACGGCGGTTTGATTGGCACTCTCTTGGGGTGCATATGACATTTTGGTCGCTTGCTATTACACTTTTTGTGATGTAAGGTGACAAAAATGGCTTTTGACACCGTATATATATATTTTTTTCTTTGGTGTGTTCAGCTGAGGGGTTTGGTCATGTGTTATTTTTATAGAGAAGGTTGTGATGGACGTGGCGATACATGATATGTATACTTTTTATTTATTTATATAAGTTTTACACAATAATATCATTTTTTAAAACAAAAAAAAATCATGTTTTAGTGTATCCATAGTTTGAGAGCCATATTTTTTTTTTTTTTGGCGATTGTCCTATGTAGGGGCTCATTTTTTGCGGGATGAGATGGCGGTTTGGGTGGTGCTATCTTGGGGTGCATATGACTTTTTGATCGCTTGCTATTACACTTTTTGTGATGTAAGGTGACAAAAAAATGGCTTTTTTGACAACGTTTTTATTTTTTATGTTTATGGCGTTCACCTGAGGGGTTAGGTCATGTTATATTTTTATAGAGCAGGTCCTTACGGACGCGGCAATACATAATATGTATACCTTTTTTTATTTATTTTGGTTTTACACAATAATATCCTTTTTGAAACAAAAAAAAAACATGTTTTAGTGTCTCCATAGTCTGAGAGCCATATATTTTTCAGTTTTTCAGCAATTGTCTCAGGTTGGGTATAATTTTTGCAGGATGAGGTGACGGTTAGATTGGCACTATTTGGGGGTCATATGACTTTTTGATCGCTTGCTATTATACTTTTTGTTATGTAAGGTGACAAAAAAATGGCTTTTTGACAAAGTTTTTATTTAATTTTTTTTACAGTGTTTACTTGAAACGTTAGGTCATGTGATATTTTTATAGAGCAGATTCTTACGGACGTGGAGATACCTAATATGTCTACTTTTTAGTTTTTTATATAAGTTTAACACTAAATAGCATTTTTGAAACAAAAAAATCATGTTTTAGTGTATCCATAGTTTGAGGCCATATTTTTTTTTGGCGATTGTCTATGTAGGGCTCATTTTGCGGGATGAGATGGCAGTTTGATTGGTGCTATCTTGGGAGTGCATATGCCTTTTGATCGCTTGCTATTACACTTTTAGTGATGTAAGGTGCCAAAAATGGCTTACTTGACACCGTTTTTTGGGGTTTTATGTTTATGGCGTTCACCTGAGGAGTTTAGGTCATGTTATATTTTTATAGAGCAGGTCCTTACGGATGCGGCAATACATAATATGTATACCTTTTTTATTTATTTTGGTTTTACACAATAATATCCTTTTGAAACAAAAAAAAACATGTTTTAGTGTCTCCATAGTCTGAGAGCCATATATTTTTCAGTTTTTCAGCAATTGTCTCAGGTTGGGTATAATTTTTGCAGGATGAGGTGACGGTTAGATTGGCACTATTTGGGGGTCATATGACTTTTTGATCGCTTGCTATTATACTTTTTGTTATGTAAGGTGACAAAAAAATGGCTTTTTGACAAAGTTTTTATTTAATTTTTTTTACAGTGTTTACTTGAAACGTTAGGTCATGTGATATTTTTATAGAGCAGATTCTTACGGACGTGGAGATACCCAATATGTCTACTTTTTAGTTTTTTTTTTACATTTAACACTAAAAAGCATTTTTGAAACAAAAAAAATCATGTTTTAGGTAGGGGCTCATTTTTTGTGGGATGAGATGGCAGTTTGATTGGTACTATTTTGGGAGGCATATGCCTTTTTGATCGCTTTGTATTACACTTTTAGTGATGTAAGGTGCCAAAAAATGGCTTACTTACACCATTTTTTGGGGGGTTTTCTTTTATGGCGTTCACCTGAGGAGTTTAGTCATGTGATATTTTTATAGAGCAGGTTTTTACGGATGCGGCGATACATAATATGTGTAGTGTATTTTTTATTTTATTTTTTTATTCAGTGATGTGTGTTTTTTTCATTTTAACTTTTTTTCAGTTTTTAAAAAATTTTTTTGACCCAGACCCACTCGGTTCTTGTAGATCCAGTGGATCTGGTGTCTGTATAATACAGTACAGTACACTATATAGTGCACTGTGCTGTATTTTTTACTTTACAAAGTCTGAATAGACCTTTAGCAGGTCTATTCAGACTTTCAGCACCATGGATAGCAGGACGCTTCTGAAAGCGTCCTGCTTCCATGGCAACCATCACCCGCTGCCATAAGAGAACAGCGGGTGATGGATGGGGAGGTAGGGGGGCCCCCTCCCTCTGCGATCCAATCCTGTCGGGGCCTGCAAAGGCACAGCAGCCCCCCGATGGGAGAGGGAGCTCCCTCCCTGTTAACCCTTCCATACCGCAGTCCGTATGGACCGTGGTATAGAAGGGGTTAAACGGCTGGCATCTGATCAAGCACAGATGCCAGCCGTTTCTATCAGAGTGTCAGCAATGTGCTGACACTCTGATAGGTCCACTAGACACCAGGGAATATTACAGAGGAGGCAGGCCCGCCTCCCGCACCATCTCCCGCCGCCCGCAACCACCCCCCCTGCACCCATTTTCAATGGGGAAACTCTATTTTTTGATACCCCTGGTCTCGTGACAGACTGGATTGACCGGAATAATACCTAAGCAGTTGTTTTCTATGTGATTCTTTTTTTTTTAGGGGGAAGAGTGGTCTTGGTTAAGAGATCTGGTGCAGTAATGTGGCGGATCAAGAGGTTTGGGGGAGTGTATGGGATGGATTGTGGTGTGTCTCTTTAGAGGAGGAGGTGGGGGGTGGGGAGGTTGAATAGATTTTTTTTTGGGGGGGAACCTATTGACTGAAATTCTAACTTGGAATGTTTGGGGTCTGGGAATAAGCTAAAAAGGAAGGTGTTTTTTGATTTGGTACAGAGACACTTACCAGCGATTGTTTGCCTAGTGGAGACTCACTTCACCGGGGAGACAGCCAGGCAGATCGGTAGGCGATGGGCCGTGCAGGCCTAACACTCTATTTTCTCTAGATATTCTAGAGGAGTTACAGTTTTAGTTCATAAGCAGATAAATTTTGTCTGCCGGGCATCCTCTATCGATAAGCAAGGTAGATTTGTGTTTCTTTATGGAAAGCTTGCTGGAATAATATGTATTTTGCCCTTTATTTATATTCACCCACCTTCTCTTTTCATGTACTTAATTGTTTGCTAACTTTCATGGATCAATGGCCTGAATGTCCCTCACTGGTTAACGGGGACTTTAACTGTGTTATTAATCCAGAGACTGATAGGATTTCTATGGGGGGGACACACACCTGTATTCATGTACAGGGGTCCCCCTTGACATGATTCTGTAAGGAATCAGGCTTTGTTGATGTATGGGGTTGTTTAGGGAAGGGCAAAAGAGCGTATTCTTGTGTAAGCAAATCCGGAAACTCCATGTCTAGGATAGGTTTGACTCTAAAAACTATCTTAGATGTATAAAGTGGATGAAATATGAGGCCAGGGCTCTATCGGACCATGTACCATTTACCCTTGAAGTAGTCATGGTGGATAATAAATATTGGGTAAGACCCCCATTTAGATTAAATCATAAAATGATGGAACAGTCCGTTTTTGGGATGGCAATTATAATTCAGCAAAAACTCAATTTGTATGGGATGCCTTCAAGGCCTTTATGAGGGCCTTATTTGTTAGGCTACTTTCACACTCGTGTTTGGTGTGGATCCGTCATGGATCTGCACAAACGCATCTGTTCAGATAATACAACCGCATGCATCCGTTCAGAATGGATACGTTTGTATTATCTTTAACATAGACAAAACGGATCTGTCTTGAACACCATTGAAAGTCAATGGGGGACGGATCCGTTTTCTATTATGCCATATTGTCCCCATTGACTTACACTGTGTGCCAGGGCGGATCTGTTTGGCTCAGTTTCGTCAGACGGACACCAAAACACTGCAGGCAGCGTTTTGGTGTCCGCCTTCAGAGCGGAATGGTGACTGAACGGAGACAAACTGATGCGGATCCTTTTCTATTCAGAATGCATTAAGGGCAAAACTGATCCATTTTGAACCACTTGTGAGATTCCTGAACAAATCTCACAAACGGAAACCAAAACGCGAGTGTGAAAGTAGCCTTAGTAATATTTCCAATTTAAGAAAGGGGTATGGTATGAAAGAGAGGGATTTAAAAGAATCAGAGGCAGGCGCTATTAAGGTATTTTCCAGGAGCAAAAGAGAAGAAAATAAGGAAACTATGGAGAACACAAGCCAGGCGTATTCCGATTTTTTCCTGGATACGGCCCAGCAGAGGCTTTTTTTCAAGAGACAAAAATATTTTGCCGAATCAGGCTGCCCAGGGAAATTGTTGCCTAGGGTGATCTCGAATCAGGACCAAAAAAAGAGATAGCAAGTATTAGTTCATTTGAAGGAATAATTATAAAGATCAGGAGTCTATAAAAGGAATCTTTGTTGAAAATTTTGCGGATTTATATAAATCAGATAAGAATATCCCAGATGAAATGATGGATGCATATTTGCATTCCATCTCTTTAACAGTCCTTACGGATATTCAAAGAGAATTTCTTGATCTTGAATTCTCCCTGCAGGAGTTAGAGGCTGCAATAAAGGCCTTTTCAGGAAACTCCTCCCCTGGTTTAGATGGATTCCGCTATGAATTCTATCGTAAATGTAGGGAGATCATCCTCCCGTGTTTATTGAGGGAATGCACAGAATAAATGGAGGACGGTATCCTTCCGGAATCAATGACAGAAGCCATAATAACATTAATATAAAAAAAGTCAGGGATCCCTTAGACATGGTGTCATATAGGCCGATTTCTTTATTGAATACCAATATGAAGCTTCTTTCAAGGGTTCTGGCCACAAGACTGGCTAATCACAGAAAAAAGATAGAAAACATCCTGCACGATATGATAGTAAATATGCGGATGTGCATGGCTACATTTATAAAGTCGCAGAAACTAATGCACTATAGTAATAGATGCAAGCATAACATATGGACTAAGCCTTCTACTCTAATGATAAAATCTGAGATGCGTGGCCAATACATTTTGATCAAAACACATCTGTGCCCACCTGCCCAGTGCCAAGGTGGTCTCAGTTCAGGCAGGTCCTACGCTAAACCTACATATGCCGTTATGCATTTATGTTCAGGTGCGCAGACCCTGCATATATAGTGTGTTGCTCCTATTTACCTCTCTGTGCATCAGCAACTAAATGAGAGTCGAAGCACACACACCTATATGTACCACCTTAATCAAGGTCGCCTCTTAGATAGGTGGGGCAAAAGTGCACCTTAAATGCTACTTCCAGAGTAGGAGGGCCTTCACACCTGAAGGTGCCACTCCTTCAAGACAAATTAAACAAATCACAGAAAAAAAGATACAAAGCATATTAATAACTTTAGACTGTAAAAAAACATTTCCCGAACTCAGGTTAGGTTCCAAGGTACCACTTGGAACCAAACCTGAATTCGGGAAATGTTTTTTTACAATCTAAATCAATTTCTGAAGTTATTATGCGAAGTCTCGCGAGACTTCCCGAAGTAATAACTTCGGCTCATTGGAGCCAATACATTCTAATACTGCATTGTAATACTGTTCTCGCTCCGTACAGTATTGAAACGAAGTTTTATCCGAATCGACTTTGGATGTTTCATCCGATGTTGATTCGCTCATCCCTAGTAATAACTTTAAAACACTTTTACTTATCTAGGCCATTCTGAGATTGTTTTCTAGTCACATATTGTACTTCCTGACAGTGGTAAAATTATGTGAAAAAATGTCATCTTTATTTATAAAAAATACAAAATTTACCCCAAATTTTGAAAAAAAAAGCAAATTAGCAAATTTCCATTTCTCTACTTTTATAATAGCAATAACTCCAAAAATAGTTATAACTTTACATTCCTCATATGTCTACTTCATGTTTGGATCATTTTGTGAATGCCATTTTATTTTTTGCGGACGTTAGAAGGCTTAGAAGTTTAGAAGAAAATCTTGGAATTTTTAGAACATTTCCAAAACCCACTTTTTAAGGACCAGTTCAGGTCTGAAGTCGCTTTGTGAGGCTTACAATAATAGAAACCACCCAAAAATTACCCCATTTTAGAAACTACACCCCTCAAGGTATTTAACACTGATTTTACACACTTTGTTAACCCTTTAGGTGTTCCACAAGAATTAATGGAAAATGGAGATGAAATTTCCGAATTTCAGTTTTTTTGCAGATTTTTCATTTTAATCCATTTTTTCCATTAAAAAAGCAAGGGTTAACAGCCAAACAAAACTCAATATTTTTTACCCTGATTCTGTCGTTTGCAGAAACACCCCATATGTGGTCGTAAACTGCTATATGGGCACACGGCAGGGTGCAGAAGGAAAGGAACGCCATATGGTTTTTTGGAGGCAGATTTTGCTGGACTGTTTTTTTGACACCATGTCCCATTTTAAGATCCCCTGATGCACCCCTAGAGTAGAAACTCCAAAAAATAACCCCATTTTGGAAACTACGGGATAAGGTGACAGTTTTCTTGGTATTATTTTAGGGTACATATGATTTTTGGTTTCCCTATATTACACTTTTTGTGTGGCACGGTAACAAAAATAGCTGTTTTGGCACAGTTTTTATTTTTTGTTATTTACAGTGTTCATTTGACAGGTTAGATAATGTGGTATCTTTAAAGAGCTGGTTGTTATGTACGCGCCATTAATATGACTAATTTTGTGGTTGTTTGTTTCAGTTTTACATAATAAAGCATTTTTGAAAAAAGATGATTTTTTAGTGTCTCCATATTCTGAAAGTCATAGTTTTTTTGGCACTATTTTAGGGTGCATATTACTTTTTGATCGCTTGGTATTACACTTTTTGTGATGTAAGATGACAAAAAATGGCTTTTTTAGCACAATTATTTTTTTTTTTATGGTGTTCACCTGGGTGGTTAGGTCATGTAATATTTTTATAGAGCAGGTTGTTACGGACGTAGCAATACTAATATATATCCTTTTTTTCATTTATTTTACTTTAGCACAATAATAGCAGTTTTGAAGCAAAAAAAATTATATTTTAGTGTCTCCATTGTGTGAGAGCCATAGCTTTTTTTTGTTGACAGATTGTCTTAGGTAGGGTCACATTTTTTGTGGGATGAGGTGACGGTTTGATGTTTACTATATTGGGGGGCATACACCTTTTTAATCGCTTGGTGTTGCAATTTTTGTGATGTAAGGTGACAAAAAATGGCTTTTTTGACACAATTATTATTATTATTTTTTATGGTGTTCACCTCAGGGTTTAGGTTATGTGATATTGTTATAGAGCAGGTCGTTACGGACGTGGCGATACATATGTATACTTTTTTTATTTCAGTTTTACACAATGATATCATTTTTTTTTAACAAAAAAAAACATGTTTTAGTGTCTCCATAGTCTGAGAGCCATAGTTTATTTTTTATTCTTTGGGCGATTGTGTTAGGTAGGGTATCATTTTTGCGGGATGAGATGACAGTTTAATTGCCATTATTTTGGGGTGCATATGACTTTTTGATTGCTTGCTATTACACTTTTTCTGATATAAGGTGACAAAAAATGACTTTTTTGACACCTTCTTTATTACTTTTTAATTTTTTACGCTGTTTACCTGAGGGGTTACGTATTTTTATAGAGCAAGTTGTTACGGACGTGGCGATATTTAATATCTCTACTTTTTTTTTTACATTTAACACAATAAAAACATTTTTGAAACAAAAAAGATCATGCTTTAGTGTCTCCATAGTCTAAGAGCCCTTTTTTTTTTTTTTTGGCCATTGTCTTAGGCAGGAGCTCATTTTTTGCGGGATGAGGTGACGCTTAAATTGGTACTATTTTGGGGGGCATTTCTTTTACTTGAAACTTAAAAATTTTTTGGGGGGAAAACTTTATTTTTGTAACTTTTTTTCAACTTTATTTTTTGTCCCACTCTGGGACTTCAATTTTTGGGGGTCTGAGCCCCTTTACAATGCTTGGGGAGCTGATTGTTCAATTATACAAATAGATGATTGGGAGAACATATTGTCTAATTTAAAGGGAACTTGTCACCTGTTTTTAACCATAAGAATCATCGGCATCCTGAGATAGTTACCCCCCCCCAATCATCCTAGGGGTTGTTGTTTTTTTAAACACCTCCAAGTACTTCTTTTACAGTCCAGTTTTGCTTTTTTTTCCTAACCTCACCTCCCATTATAAGAGTGACAGAATCTAAAGATCCTACCCTCCTCCTGAACTCAAGGCCCCAAATCCCACGCATGTGCAGTACCAGTCACCTCACTCACTGATGAAAAAAAATCTAGAATAGTCGCGATTACGAAGATATATCTTCGCGAATTCTCGAAGTGCCGATATTCGCGATTAGAAGATTCGCGATCAACTCTACTCCTCATCTCACATCATCAGTATCATATAATGTATTCGTTTGTGGGCACTCCAAGAGTCAGAGAACGCTGGACTCATCTAAGGTTAATTTACATATATGGCAGGAACATTTATTTTAGGTTTTTCTCTGAACTGATAGCTCGTTCAGAATTAATTTTAATATCATTATTAATGTATTAAAAAGTATTTATAGAAAAGTGAGTGGATATATAGACTTAGAAATTGATGACAGGTATCCTTTAAGGCTAGTGTCCCATAATTTTAATCACGTTTTAGTTCAATTCAATATTTTACACAGAGTTTACGTTACACCAATATGGCTTAATAAATGTGGTTTAAGAAATACATCTAATTGTCCATGGTGTAATTCACCTGGGGCTGACTTTATGCATATGTTCTGGCTTTGTACAGAAATAAAAGAATACTGGGGTGCGATTGATGATTTTATTACTCAAAAATTGGAAGTAGTGATCCCTTTTAGGGTGGACTGCTGGATATTGGGTGATATCTCCAAGTTAAACTGTCATAAATATAAAAAGATTATTTTCATAAAAGTAATGTTTTTGGCAAAACTCTTGATTACACGGGTCTGTTTCTTACGGGATACTCCAAATGTGACTATATGGCTTAGCGTAAATATGAAAAGGTTCTCTATAATCAAAGAAATATAGAGGAAAATGGACTAGGATATGGGGTGCTTGGAAATTTTGATTTTCTTTGCCTTGCCTTGAATCTTGACTTGATTTTTAATAAAACATTTTGAATCACTGGAATCGACATAGAGTGCTGGGATCTTATTATCATTGTCCCTATTCTACGCAAACAATTCTTCTTCTTTGTAATTCTAGCCTTTCCTTTCATTATCCCTGGCAATAGAATACAAGCTTGATTGTGATTTTTGACTGTCCCTGAGTCCCTAAGATCGTTTTTCTAGCAGACACTGTAAGTGTAAGTCCAACCTCATTCACAGCCGGACAAAGAATGACATTCTGCTCAGGCACCGTCCCGTCTGCTGCACCACTGAGTAGCTCATCCAGGCTGTCTGTCAGCCTTGGAACCAATCAGGGCATGCCCTCCCCCACTTTCTCTCAGGATCACGTGAGCACCCTCCAACCCTAGTGCTTTTTTTCCCACCAACATGTGGAGTAAAATGGCGCTATGCATTGTTTTATTGGAGTTAACACAGAACCAGAGATAGGTGCACGCTGCCGTCACACTAAACCCTCACACTGATGTTAAAAATTGAGAGTTAGTTCGACATATCCTACTAAGAGGACGTGTCTTAAGCCTCGGGCACCAGCGTCAAGGTCTCTCAAGTAGCCCGTGGGCCCTAACACTCACCTACCTGCGCCATATGGGCGATATCAGGGGCCAGTGGGCAATTACAGGAGCATTAGGACGACTCACAAACATCTCCTCTGTTACCTCCAGCATGTGGCCATGCTTGCAATGGGAGGTGGGAGGTGTCTATGAGCCCTACCCAAGACTGACTGATATAGCCCAAGGCCAAGCAGGTGCACCCAAATGTGACCTGAAGATGAAAAACAGGCACATTTAAAATGGAGTTTATACACCTCCATACATATATATATAAACCATCAAAAATGTGGTGATAAGAAAGCAGGATGCGCTCATACCCATATGCAGTTGTGCATTTCTGTAGGGGAGCACATCCTGCACTTGTAGTCCGTTGCTAATGGCAATCACCAGCAAAAAATGCATACAATGGATGATGCCAGCAACGGACTACAAGTACCACAATGGACATCCTACATAAGATGAAATTTATGTGGATGTGGCAAGAATTCAGAACAAACACAGAACCAGAGATAGGTGCACGCTGCCGTCACACTAAACCCTCACACTGATGTTAAAAATTGAGAGTTAGTTCGACATATCCTACTAAGAGGACGTGTCTTAAGCCTCGGGCACCAGCGTCAAGGTCTCTCAAGTAGCCCGTGGGCCCTAACACTCACCTACCTGCGCCATATGGGCGATATCAGGGGCCAGTGGGCAATTACAGGAGCTGTCTGGAACAAACCTGAAAAAGTTCGGGTACGTCTGTCAACCTAAAAATTGCAAAGTTCGTAATGAACCTGGTTTGTTACAAACTAGTTCGCTCATCTTTAATCCTCACCATATTTTGTAGTGCTGCAATGATTAAACCCTCCATTGTATGCATATGCAGCTGCTAGACTGATTCAAATGTGCTCTCTCTCTCTCTATATATATATATGTTTGTCTGCTAGCATACCGACTTCTGCCTATTTCCCAGATTTTGACCCACTGTCACCTGACCTGACCCATGCCTGTTTACCAGAGTGACCCTGTGCTGCCTGCCCTTACCTTTGGACTGTTTTTACAGA
The DNA here is from genome assembly GCA_033119425.1 of Bufotes viridis. Classification (NCBI taxonomy): domain Eukaryota; kingdom Metazoa; phylum Chordata; class Amphibia; order Anura; family Bufonidae; genus Bufotes; species Bufotes viridis. The sequence goes on along the minus strand of CM065592.1, from coordinate 392,565,161 downwards.
TTTGCACGAACTATGTTCTGACTTCGACCTGTCACTGACTGTGAGTTTTGTCTGATTCCTTGGTGTCTCGCACCAGTGTCTCTGACTTCCATGTGTCAGCTGTCAACCACACCAGGAATACTCCAGGAGTTAGCTGCCTGGTGACTCCCCAGCAGTGAAGTCCAGATCCCTGCATAGGGGCTAAAGGATGAATAGCAGGGTACTGCCAGGATAATGCCCTTAGGTTTAGCCCAAAGTCACACCGATTGATTGACACAGTCGTTCCAACCCCACTGCCCGTTATAGTGACAGCACTCTACTGGTGGCTTTTGGAGGGTTTGTCTTATATCCTGTTATCACCATCAGGACACACAATCCCAATGCACCACATACTTTACATGCCACGTGTCGGGCTATGTATGTTTTTAGCCTTTCATCAAGCTCATTAAAGTGCACATGTGGCCGACAAACCACAAGCCCAAAATGTTGCATATTAGCATGTGTAGCATAGCTTGGCTATATAAAATAAACGAACCCTAAGTGCAGATTTTATGTACTATCTTGACTCTAGATAATATAAGAATATGTGATGGCTGCCAAGAGACTTGCTGTTGAGTTTTTCTTTTGAAGTGAATATTAGTGTTGCCTTGTTGTGTTTTGTGTTCCTCACCTTTCTTTGTTCTCCATGTCTTGACTTCATCTGCAGTTTGAGTATATAACATTCATTATTTCTTGTTTTTGTTAGTACTTTAGTGCCCTCTGCAGCTAATGACATCTAATTTGTGTGAGCCACGTACTGTAATGTAAAGTTACAAATATGAAAGTCAATATGCGAAATGTTTTCCCATTTTGTTGTACTCCTCACAATGTATGTAGCTGCTCAGCATAATGTTCTCTGGCTGCCTAAATGTACTGTACTTGTCAGCTATAAATGTCAGCTCTTAATTAATTTCGGAATAAAGTGTAATTCTCCAAGTATGTATAGATGAAACATATATTGTAGTTTGTTACTATGTGGAATGTTAAAAGGGGCTATCCAACTCCTATAATGCCCCTCATACTGGTCATACTTACCCTGCTCCCCGGCACCCACGTCACTTCTGATGCCCGCACGGCTGCCACTGCAACTCCTCTTTACGCAGATCAATCTGGCGATGAGGCAGCCACTAGCAGCCTGCCACGGGAACGAGCCTCTCTAGCATCATGGGTGATGCTAGGGAGTCTCGTTCCCATCGTGGTCTTCTATTGGCTAACAGAGCTCCCCCCCCATTGCTGGATGTCTTAATTTGCGCAATGGGGAGATGCAGCGGCGGCCGAATCAGAAGCGACGCGGGTGACGGGGTGCAGTATGGAGGTCCCTGGCATTTTGGGGGGTATTATAGGGGTTGGATAACCCCTTTAAAGGGTTTCTGTCACCAGTTTTAACCCTATGAAGTTAGCTGACATTAGCGATGTGCTAATGTCAGCTAAACCTAACTAGCCTATTCTTACTTTTCTCAGTGCCCGCATAAACCTAAAATCGAACTTTATAATATGCTAATGAGGCTCTAGAGCAGGGCGTGTTCCTGCTCCTAGAGCCTCCATTCTCACCTGGTCTCCTCCTCCAGGTCTTGATTGACAGGGCCAGGCAGCGCTTGCATCTGTCTGCCAGCCCTGTGCTCGGATGAAATCTCGCGCCGTTCTGAACTCAGCGCAGGCGCGGTGAGGGAAAGACGCTCGTCGGCTGCCAGGTTCCTCACCGCGCCTGCGCTGAGTTCGTAACGGCGCGAGACTACATCCGAGCACAGGGCTGGCAGACAGACGCAAGCGCTGCCTGGCCCTGTCAATCAAGACCTGGAGGGAGGAGACCAAGGTGGGAGAATGGAGGCTCTAGGAGCAGGAACAACGCCCCCCCTGCTCCTAGAGCCTCATTAGCATATTATAAAAGTTCGATTTTTAGGTTTATGCGGGCACTGAGAAAAGTAGGAATAGGCTAGTTAGGTTTAGCTGACATTAGCACATCGCTAATGTCAGCTAACTTCATAGGGTTAAAACTGGTGACAGAAACCCTTTAAAGTACAGTTACAAAAAGTGTCATTTAATTCACACTTCATACACATATTTTGTAAAGCTGAAAAAGACATCTGTCCATCCAGTTCAGCCTGTTGTTGATAAAAAGAGTGCAGTGTATTCGTAATGTGCACCAAATTTATAAAACTGATGGGATGAGCTGGAGCTGGATGACTATGCTGTTCAATGCAAATGTATGAAAAAGAAATCATTTGACTGTCATATATTTATATGAAAGCTATTGTCAGCTGAATTCATGCCCCAGTGTATCAACTGTATGCCTATAATGTTGTATACTGTATGTCTGGGGGATAGCTTCAGCAAATTGTTTGAAATGTTCCCTTTGTATTGCCTTAGTGTGAATGACTGCTATTTGTGGCATTTATTGATGATGTATCAGTGATGTAGTAAATACAGTACAGTACAATGTTTTTCTCTAGGGTATATAATAAAGGTCATCTGTCAGCAGGTTTGTACCTATGTAAGTGGCTGACCTGTTACATGTGCACTTGGCAGCTGAAGACATCTGTGTTGGTCCCATGTTCATAAGTGCAATGCTGAGCAAAATTATGTTTTTACATATGCAAATGGGGGCGTTGCCGTTACACTTAGAGGCTCTGCTCTCTCTGCAACTGCTCTTTCCTGTCCCCTTTGGCAGGGCTAGGCAGTGATCACATTTAGGGTCCATTCACACGTCCGTGTGTTTTGCGGATCGGCGGATCCGCAAAACACGGACATCGGCGATGTGCGTTCCGCAATTTGCGGACCGCACATTGCGGGCACTATATAGAAAATGACTTTTCTTTTTCCGCAATTGCGGACAAGAATAGGACATGTTCTATTTTTTTCGGGAACGCGATTGCGGACCCGGAAGTGCGGATCCGCAATTGCGGACCCGGAAGTGCGGATCCGCAATTGCGGACCCGGCCGGGATATGGTCTGTCCCTACTGAAATTAATGGGTCCGCAATTCCGTTCCGCAAAATGCGGAACAGAATTGCAGACTTGTGAATGGTCCCTCACACTGCCTGCCCTGTCAATTAAAGTGCAAAGGGTGCAGCAGTAGCAGAGAAAGTGGAGCCTCCAGGTGTAACAGCAAACGCCTCCATTGCTTCTAGAGGATCATTTGCATATATTAAAACATCATTTTTCTCAGCAATGCGGGCACATATGAACACAGATGTCTTCAGCTGCCAAGCGCACATGTAACAGGTCAGCCAGTTTCATAGGTACTGCTGACAGATGCCCTTTAATAGTATAAAGTGTGGCAGTTGCAGCCACCTGAAACTCAAGGTGTTGATCCCTATGAAGTTGGGAGCAGCTCTGTGGCTGTGGTGCTGAGGTAAACAGTGCTGGACTGTGGAGTGGATGAAGCTGCAGTACTCTGCACTGCCACTGCCATGTAGTAAAAGTGCAGGGTAATGAGGCTTTGGACCCATACAAACAATGAAGAAGCCACAGTACTCGCACATGAAGGGGCGGATTGGGAACTTAAAGTGGAAAAAATACTAAGAGTGGCCCTGTTTTGTAGTTGGGTCCAAATTGATGGAAGGCAGGGCCAGCAATACCATATTGTATACATTACACCACCTCAACAGAGCCAAATACCACAGTCCATCACAAAATACTGCCGCCAGCTGCACAAAATATGCCCACCCGGGAATTTCCCTTTAAGGTCTATGGACAATCTGCCCCTGTACACATGTATTGCAGCCCCTTCAATCAGTTGATTACAAGGGTTTTAGAGAGTGACCTTCTTATCTGATATTGATGGCCTATTGACCTGAATTGGTGTTGAGGTGCATTATGCCAGCACGGAAGCCTTCTGCTTCTGGCTGCGTCCACTGTTTTCTTTCTGGTGCTAGCAGATATTCAAATCAGCTGATGGTTAGAGCACATAATAAAAGCCCTACGTGTCACGTACAAAAAAAAAGGGCAAAAAAATTAGTTTGGTAGTAAAAAAAAAAGGTAGGACTGTTAAAGCACCATGTGTGTGAAATCATGAAACAGTGTCTGGTCATTAAGGCTTCTTTAAGGTTAAAATGTGAATTGTGTCATGTGTATTCAATTGCAGTAGAGGTGCGACTGCGAGCCACTATCAGCGTCTACTGTATGAACATCACATTAGTGTGAGTCAATGTAGCCTTGGGAGATGTCTGAACTAAGATGACCTAGATCAGCTGTTCTTGTACAACATAAATCACTTTCTGTAAGATTCAGCTGGGAAGAAATGGGGCTATAAGGGACATTTATTGTGTTATTGTGGCTATCCTGACCTTTTGTAAAATTTAAAAAAAATACAGACAGTAAGAAAAGAAGCATCCTTAAAAGAAATAAGAAAAAGTTAGATAGTATGACTGAAAAAAGTCCATCAAGTTCAACCAAGGGATGGGAGGGGATGTGCATTAGACTTCATGCACACGACCGTATGTACTTTGAGGTCAGAAAAATGTGGATCTATAAAATATGAATGATCCGGGGTTTTTGTTGTAGCGCCATTGACTTCACTGGGTCCGTGGCCACATTTTGCAGCCAAAAATAGGACATGTGCTATCTTTTGCAGAACGGACATACAGATGCGGAAAACACGATTGATCCTGTAAGTTAAATTGGACGTCACATCCCGAGTCTACGGCAGCAAACAGTGTCTACACAAACCATCAGAAGGCATTTGCACGACAGTGGGCTACAAGCCTGAAGTCAAGCTACAGGTGTTCCATTGATCTAATGCCCCCACTCTCAAAGGCTATGATGGTCCACAGCAAGATGGCAATTGAGACTGAAATGGAGGTGTTTCTTCAGCCATGAGTGCCACTTCTGTCTCAAATGCAATGATAGCAGGAAATTGGTCTGGAGACTATGTGGGCAACACCATGAAGAGGTCTTCAATAAAGAACATCACACCCGTCCTACTCCTGGGATTATGGTATAGATTGGCATAATGTATGGTAGCCAGACCCCTCTAGTCTTCATTTAAGGTACACTAACAGCACGGCGTTACATTGATTTTGCCATGCAACCAGTGGTACGGCAATTTCTCCAAAGTATCCCAGGAGCAGTGGCGTTGCTAGGGCTGGTGTCACCTGGTGCGGTAGAAAATGGTGTCACCCCCCGTCCCAGCACAACACCCCCCTCCCATCGGCGGCGATCTCTCTGCTTAGCCCCGCCCCCACGTCAGCTGTCTGTTTACTATCTAAACCCCCATCCATGTTATCGCTTGGGTTCAAATTCTAGCACCCCCAACAGGCCCCCAACCCCTGGCGATCTGTCTTCTGTCTGCTTAGAACCCCCCCCCCCACACACACACACATATTTGCATACATATTATACCCCTCCAGGACCTCCAATCCCAACATCCCCACACCCTCCCTAGATCCCCCATCAGTGTCATCCACACATCCCCCCATCAGTGTCCTCCATACATCCCCCCCATCAGTGTCATCCACACATCCACACATCCCCCCATCAGTGTCCTCCACACATCCCCCTAAGTGTCATCCACACATCCCCCATTAGTGTCCTCCACACACACCCCATCAGTGTCCTGCACACATCCCCCATCAGTGTCATCCACACAACCCCCCATCAGTGTCCTCCACACATACCCCCTCCATCAGTGTCCTCCACACATACCCCCATCAGTGTCCTCCACACATCCCCCCATCAGTGTCCTCCACACATCCTCCCCATCAGTGGCAACCATACATCCCCCATCAGAGCTTCATATTAACCAGCTATACTACTATTATGGCTAAAAGCCTCAGTAATAGTTTCCCATATATAATAAATTTATATATATATATATATATATATATATATATATATAAATATTTATATCAGAAGCATAAATATATATTATCATACTTCTGATATACATGAATGCATAATTTAGCCTCTATTTCTAAAAGGTTGCCACCAGGACTAGAACTCACAACCATTCACATCAGAGGCAAAAACCCTAACCACTGAGCTATGAAGCTCAATGATAAATTATGATGGAAAAACCTCTTAGTAGTGTATCATGTATTAGGTATTCCTATATAGCAGAAGTATAATTAAATAAAAAAATAAATATGTAATTACTATATATAAATGTAGTAATCACACATTTATTTTTACTGTATTTTGTGTCATACATTTCTTTTACAATTACTGAAAAATAAATATGTAATTTATACTTCGGCTGTATAGTGTATCATGTATCACTCTGCTGTATAGGAATACCTAATACTTGATAAACTACTATGAGGTTTTTCTAATACAGTTTACCGTTGAGCTCCATAGCTCAGTGGCTAGTGTTCTTGCCTCTGATATGAAAGTTTGTGAGTTTGAATCCTGGTGGCAACTTTTCAGAAATAGAAGCTAAATTAGATTAAAATACATTGGGTGTCCCCAAGCATACTGACAATGCTTGGGGATACCCCCTTCATGTTCATAGCACTGACTCCATATATGGACACAACCATATATGGAGTAAGAGCTCAGACCGGGATTACCTCTACAGCGATCACTACAGTGGATAAATTATCTTGTGCCGTGAATAAATTACCTTGTGCTGTCAGCCGGCACTGGTGTCACATGGTGCGGCCCGCACCTCCCGCACCCACCTTGCAACGTCACTGCCCAGGAGCAGTATTTCAACGGGACAACACCAGGCCGCAAGTTGCGTGTGCTACTATGAGCAACCTGCATGGCCTACAAAAGCTGCCACGGCCTGTAGCAGCTCCAAAATTTTCTCCAACTCTCCATCAAGTACATCTGAGACATCATTGGTCTGCAATTGCAAAGGGAGCTGCCAGCAGCGGATCTTGATGATTTGCATGCCCAAGTGCATTCAGCACAACAAAACATTCCTCAGACAACCATTAATAACTCCATTGACGGCATACCAAGGAATGTAAGTGTGTATATTTCTATGCGTAGCACTCGTACTTGATACTGAATAATTGAGATTTATTGAGTATTTGGTTTCCATTTTTATCAGTTGCATATCATTAAAAGGTCTATTGATCCTGTGATTTCTAGAATTCCACAACTTTTCTTTTTTGGTGTTACAATGTTGAGAAGTGTATGTTATACATAAAATAGGGCAACATAAGTTTTCTTGTTTTGCCAAAAGGGCAAATTGTTACTGATGCTTCATTAATTACAGACTGGCAATATAGGCTTTACAAACAAAATAAAACCCTGCAAATATAAATTCTGAAAAATATTGTGTTTATTAAAGGAAAACGTTCACACAACATTATCGGAGTATCCAAAGATTGTGTATTTACCTCCGATAGCATGAGAGATCGCTTAAGATAAAGAGCTGAATATGAAAAAATAGGCTTTTTAAAGGCCCTTTTATACAGGTCAAGGATCAGGACAATAATTGGGGAAGAGCATTCATATAACTGCTCGCTCCTGATAATTGCCCAGTGTAAATGTGCCACTGATCATCGGATGATTGAATTGATGCTGCGGCGCATTAAATCGCTTGCTGGAAGCAGATTCTCCTTTGTAAACAGGAATGTGCTGCCAGCAAACAATGATTCTCTATGGGGATGAGTGATCACAGTATTGATTGCTTGTCTCCATAGAGAGGAGATGATTGCTGCATGTAAATGCAACTGCCTTCTCTGCTCAATGATCAGCCAGGAACCAGAAACTAATGTTTTGTTCCTGATTATTGCTTATACATCAGCGGGTGTAAAGAGGCTTTAATGGGGCTACACAATAGTGGAGATGGTTGTTGTAGCTTCAAGTGGGCCACTGGTCTCAAGCATCAAGTTCTACGTTAGTTTCATCGTAAACCACTGCACGGTTTTTTCTGCAATGACGGGAATGCTTGACATTTAGAACATCACCCATTTTATCCATCTCATCTAAGACCTGGAAAACATTCAAAGAGCAATGTAATGATTAAGCTTCTGCAATCCATGAACACACAGAATTAAAAAAAAAATAAGGTGTTGGTGTTACCCAATATGTACATCTACTATATGTACTTCTATAAAATGTTATATTGTGTATAAATCTCAGCGGGAGCACAACACTGCAGTTTTCAGCCACTAAACAGCTGCACCTGTATGTCTCCATCTGGCCTGAGGGTGCTACCACACATCGTGGCTATACTGTGTTTTGAAAAGCATATAAAAAAAGCATGCGGTGTTTGCAACTATACACCTGCATTTATGATGCGTTTTCTTCCAGCAAAGACAAAACATACAGCAAAACTGAATTGCGTTAATTACAAAATAGAGTTAAATTAAGGTAACTTAAGTCTGCGTGTGTTTTCCCTTGCTGGAAGGAAACACACCATAACCGCAGGTATATGCAAAAATGCATGCATTTTTTAATGCGCTTTTTGCCACAGGTAAAACACAGCACAGCTGTGACGTGTGACAGCACCCTACCCTATTGTAGCCCTGCTAATTCATTTTATCACAGAGGCAGCAAACGGCGACCATAAATCCAATTTATGAATGTGGTTGATACATCCATCATAAAGGTCAATTTATAAAACTGCAGAAAATAGTGTACGATTTGAGAATGGAATAACACACCTTGTCCAACATCTCCTTTGTATGTGCGGCTGAAATGCAAAATCTCACTCTGGCCTCAGTGATAGGAGTTGCTGGGAAACCAACTATAACAACGCCAATTTTCTTCTTCAGCATGTGCCGTGCAAAAGCTCTATGGATAAGAAAAAGAAACATTTTGTTTTTTCTTTTTCAAACATCAAGATTAAGAAAACTAAGAAGACCAAACTTGACTTTATTGAACCTTCTGCTGTAGAAATGTTGGGAATACTCTAGGCAGAACGTGTACACTCTTGTAGGGGTGGTGTATGACACAGGGATTCCAAGAACACTAGAGATACGGTGTACCACCTTATCAGGTTCAAATATTTATTTAAAGGGGTTTTCTGACTTTTTATACTGATGACCTACCCTCTGGGGATTGTCAGGGGATCAGTGATGACCTATCCTCTGGGTAGGTCATCAGTAACTGATTGGTTGGGGGTCAAACACCCAGGATCCCTGTTAATAAGCTGTTTGAGAATGGGGCGCCACTGCCTTTTCTCAGCTTACTTTAGCCCAGTGACGTCACATTTATCGGGCACGTGGCTTAGGTGCAGCTCAGTACTATTTAAGTGATGGGGCTGAGCTGCAATACCAATCACAGCTGCTATACAATGTACCATGCTGTGCTTGGTGAGCTGTAAGGAGGCAGCAGCTCTCACCATAGTGCTATGGTCTCCTCAAACAGCTTATTGGTGTGGTTCCTGGGTGTAGATAGGTCATCAGTCATCACTATAAACACGTTGTAAAACTCCTTTAAAGAGGACCTGTCACACCCTCACAGAACTTAAACTGGTGGCAGATTTACTATTACAGTCAACTTTTCATTCATTCTGGTGCTGATTGTCATTTTCTGCTAGAACCCCCTACTTGCTTGTAAACAGTTCAGTGCCCTATACTAGTGAATTGTCAGGTGGTGTCAAGCGATGTTAAATTGACATTCAGTATCTGACCTGAAAACTCACTTGTATCGAGTGCTCAAATTAAGGGCTCACGAACATATTTTTTTTCAATGCCTGTTATGTTTTTTTTGCAGCCTGTATGCAAAACCATTTGCTTCAATAGAGCTGAAAAAAATGAAAAGGTTTAGGAATGCATTCCGTGTCCACATGCCCGCATGGCCATTCCGCCAAAAAAAAAATGTCCGGACAAGGATAGGACTGTTCTATTAGGGACCGGCCCTTCTTTTCCACGAAATGCGAAATGCACAAATCTGTGTTTTGTGGATTGCAAAACACCCGACGGTCGTGTGCATGAGCTCTAACAGAGCTGAAGGAGAATGGTGGGGGATCTAGAAGAGTTAGAATAACAGTGCCAGATCAAATGAACAGGCGGCATACAGGTGTGTCGTTAGTTTCAGATCTGCATGGTTATGAAAGGTGGAGACCATTATCTATGTTGATGTCACCACAAAATTAAGTGCAGACATCTTTATAAAGCAGACGGTGCTGAGCAGATTAAGATATAGTTTTGTGATAAGCATTTATATCTTGGCTCTTCTTGAATTTGTCTGCCCCATGAATCAGCTGACAGCTATCTCTGTATACACACAGAAAGAATGCTATCAATCACTGATATGAAAGCCCTGTTTACAACTAAAGCCAGAAAGCACAGAGAATTAAATGTATAAATTACTAGTTTTACTGTAATATCAATCTGCTCAGCTCCTCCTGCTCTATAACATGCTACCTGCAGATTACACTGTATTTTGTGGAGACAGGTTCTCTTTAAAGAGCAGCTTTCTTTTCTGGCTCATGGTAAAGGGTCATGTTCATATGCACTAATGTTTCCTTTGTATTTTTACCACATTATGTGTTTATTCAGTTAACCATTTATATTGCTGCAGTATGATTGCCCATGAAACAAAGTCCATAAACACATACAGTAGTAAATTGTTTCATGTATCAAGGGCAATTTACAATTGTCCTTGTAAGCAATCTATTTCAATCACAATTATGTTACATCATACTGTATTAAGCTAAGATTAGCATTAGAGATGGGTACATTTTTTACAAATCATTTTGGGTCAGATTGAAGCAAATAGATTGGCAGATTAGATTTGGGTATGAATAAATGTAACCAATGAAAAGTGCTCAGATTGTCTGCGACACTTTTCTCTTCAAATGGCATTCAGACAAGTTACCCAAACAAATGATATACTTCTAACTACTCCCCCCTCCTGAGAAATGTGAAACATCAATTAGCCTCACTGTCCTTACCATATGTGTCCTGGATAGGACGCAAAAACCTCCTTTAAACTTACATTCTGCCAAAGTTCTTATATCTGCTGCAAATGGTCCCCATTCACCTCCCACTCTACTTTTTTCATCAAACCAGAACCCTCTTCACCACCTTTTGGGGGGGGGGGGGGGGACCTAGGATCGCATATACTCGCCTGGTCAGAGACCGCCCTCATGGGGGTTTTGGCCTACCAGATTTACATAATTGCTATAGGGCAATCCAAGTAAAAAGATGGCTACAATTTTTTATACTGGCTTACAGGACTTTGGGCACTGACATTGAGCTGGCTACGCTGACAGTAATACACCTAGCAAGCTTATGGGGTCTTCAAAGCTCACAAAACATACCCAAGGGCCTAACTAAAGGAGTGTCTCTTAATATTCACTCTCTACAAAAAAAATCCCCATTTTCTCTACTCCACCGCACTCTCTACTCACCCCCTTTTTACTGGATTCTACAACACAAGACACGCTTCACTTTTGGACCCTTCTTAGTAACATCAACATCACAAAGCTCTTGGAAGATATATGCTCTGAAACTGACACGGCATCTATCTTTACTCGGCTAGTTTGAAGGGGCAACTTTCTGGATGAACTAGAATTTAAAGCTGTTGCACATCCCTACACTCCAAATATACTGTTAGAACGGACATCACCTGATTTGAAAAGCTTGCACAAACCGACACTATACCTTGTTATGTCATCTCCCTTCTATACAGGTTCATCTCTTCTCAACCAACCCCAGTCGTCCCTGCCTAAATCAGATTGTGGGAAAAAGATTTGCATAAAACGTTTACTGAGCCTGAGATTTCCCAGATCCACCTCCACTCACATGGTTTTTCTAGGTGTATCAAAACCCAAGAACACTCTTACAAAACCATGACCTGCTGGTAAAATGACCTGAGCAAATTGCAACAGATGGGTCTGACTAATTCAGATACTTGTTGGAGATGTTCCCAGAGAGGTGGCACCCTGGGTCACTTATTTTGGTTTTGTCCTGTAATACACCCCTATTGGTCTCAGGTTGAAGGCATTGTAAACAAGGCGTGCAATACAACTATACAGTTGTCCCCGACCTCTGTCCTGCTGTGGCCTCCATCAGAACAATGGCACCCAGCAGCATCAGATCTCCCTACATTACTAGTACAGGCCACAAGGCTTCTGACCCCGGCGAATTGGCTTAGCCGTGCTGCTCCTAGCATTGCACTCTGGCAGGAGAAAGTGGAGGAACTCGCGAGTTGGGCAGCCAGAAACCACTCCAGGTTTATGAAATTGATTGAATAAACTTTACAAATTATATGCTGACTGTGATGCTGCGAGATACATGTGGTCAGGTTTGGTACACTTAATTAAATAAAATTTTCAAAAGCTTTTTTGAAAAAAAGAAAAGAAAAAAGCACATTTGGAGGACAGTGTCCAGTGCAACTATAATACTTAAAAAAATCATCAGCCAGTACATCAGATTTTTTTATTGTAATATGGGTGATAGCTGGCTCCTGCACAACTAAAGTGTAAGGCCTGTTTCACACTTGCATTTAGGTTTCTGGTTTTGAGATCCAGCAGAGGATACGCTTCTGTTTGATGTTAAAGGGGTTCTGCAGTTTGTTACCACTGATGATCTATCCTCAGGATAGATCATCAGCATGTGATCGGCCGGGGTCCGACACCCGGGACCCCCGCCGATCAGCTGTTTGAGAAGGCCGCGGCGCTGCAGGAGCGCCGCGGCCTTCTCACTGTTTACTGCTGCTAGCTCCCTGCCCAGTGACGTCACAACTTGTATCAAGTGGCGTGGGCGGGGCTAAGCTCCATTCACTGAACGTGAAGTCACTGGGCGGGGCGCTAGCAGCAGTAAACAGTGAGAAGACCGCGGCGCTCCTGCAGCGCCGCTGCCTTCTCAAACAGCTGATCGGCGGGGGTCCCGGGTGTCGGACCCCGGCCGATCACATGCTGATGATCTATCCTGAGGATAGATCATCAGTGGTAACAAACTGCAGAACCGCTTTAACACATCCGGATGCATCCGTCTGTTAGGATGCGGTTGTGTTACATCAAAACAGAACAAACCGGATCTGACACTAAAATCTTTAAGTCAATGGGTGACGGATCCGGATGCGGCATCATTGACTTACATTGATTTTGCTGCCGGATCTGGTGTGTTCTGTTTCGCAGACTGGACACAAAACTGCAGCTTGCAGCGGTTTTGTGCCCGGTCAAAAAACACAACAAAATGGAACCGAATGCATCCTGATCATTTTGTCCCCAGTTTTTTGACAATGAACCGTTTTGGCCTGATTTTGAGATCCTCTTCCGGATCTCTAAACCGGAATGCCACAACACAAGTGTGAAACAGTCCTGTCACTTTTTTTTTTTTTTGCTATGTGTAGGGGCAGTGATATTGACAATTTTTGCAATATACATCAATTACTGAAATTGTACATTTCTATTAGAAAAAACAGCTCTAAAATGTCTCATTTTGTGCCTTATGAATGTTCCCTCTCTTCTGTTTCATTAACTGTGGAGACACACTTAACACGGACTACTGCTGCCCTCGCCGCCTCTCTCTCTTTATATATACATACAAGGTCTCAATGGATGTGAATGGCTGGCTGTAGAAAAGTAACTCACAGTACAATAATGACTAAACTGACCCCGGGCCTGTCCCTAGCTAAAAACTCTCTATTAATTATATCAATCTATCTAGCTAAACTCCTGTATGTTTTCCTACAAGACCCTAAACTCGCTGTATTTCTTGTGTGTCTAAATATAATTGTCTTTCTTTCCTTTGTCTCCGGCAGAGATGTCCTGCCCCTCAATGTACTGTACAAACTCAGACTACATATGCCTTCCCTGTTGGGTATCTGCTTAAAGAGGTTCCCGGGGAATTAAGAAAATGAAAATACGTGAATATTACTTTATTATAAATATATTCTCAAATACCTTTCATTAGTTATAATGGTTTGTTTTGTTTAGGGAGCAATAATTAGGAGAAACAAAATGGCCGATGTCCTATTAGAGCACACAAAACCTGTCCTAATCACACAAGAGGTAAACTTCACAGAGGTCATCTAGAGCACACAAAACCTCACAAAGATGAGGTAAAGAGCTGCCTCATCCTCCTCTCCTACTTGTCAGGGATTATGATCCTAAATACAGATGAGAAGATCTTCAGCTGAATCTCTGGAATGGAGTTCATGAGGAGACATGAAGTACAGAGAGGACGGATAGGACAGAGTGTGGTAATGGAGAGTGCATACAAGTGCTGCTGCTCATTAGCCACATATGCTCATGAACTCCATTCCTACAGAGATTCTGCTTATAACCATATTAAACTGTATTCAGGATCATAATCCCTGACAAGTAGAGGAGGATGAAGCAGCTCTTTATCTCAGTGTTGTAAAGTAACTTGTCCTCCTGTGTGATTAGGACAGGTTTTGTGTGTGCTAATAGGACGGTGGCCATTTTGTTTCTCCTAATGATTGCTCCCTAGACAAAATGAGCCAGTATAACTAATGAAAGGTATTTGGGAATATATTTATCATGAAGTAATATTTAAGTATTTTCATTTTCTTAATTCCCGGAGAACCCCTTTAAGGTATGACACATGTCCATATCAGCTTTCCTAATTGGAGGAGGCTGACTGAAAGGCATTATAAGCAACTACTGGCCAGGGCCCCTCCCAGGGCCATGTGATCTTCCAATTGTATTTTCCCTGTCCTACTGTACTGATATGTATATTAACAGACACCATTTTTAGTGATTCGCACAAATTGAATCTTAAAAACTTTTGCTTCGGTTGGAAGCCAAATTTTTGAGAAATTCGAGATGAATTTGATTAACTTAAAATTCATTTAAAAAAATGTTCATTTCTTATAAGTATAATAATATTGGTTTCAGAACCAGGCATTATACCAGGCCAAAATTATGGCTATGTGAGTAGGTTGTGTTTCTATGAGCTTCATGGCCATAAATGCAGCTACTCATTCATCAAAGAATTCCTAGTTATGGATTATTATGTTCCATGATGAGCTCATCATCGGGAATTTAGTTTAATTATTATGTGAAGTACTTACCCTACTTTGGTTGGCATGTACATGAGCACAGGGACAATAGGAGAGTCTTCATTTCCATAAGTAATTAAATTTAAGTCATATAATTTCTCTCTGAAGTATCTGGTGTTCTCTGCAAGTTGATTGACTCTTTGCTGGCCTAAGGGGTTTACAGTCATGATTATCATAAAAAAACATAAAAATTATTTTTCCTCCTCCATAGCCTAGCATTTGTTACTATTAAACAATTCTGTTCTTTGGGTAGCAGGCCCAATAGGTATATCATGAAATTTCATTTTTAGGAAGACACCATCGTATTAATATTAGTCCAGTGGAGAGATGGAAACCTGTCTTGGAGGGCACACATAAGAGAAAATACTGTTTTACTGTTGGACTAGCTGTATGTTTGAAATAATATCCCAGTATGTGAATATGTATGTAGGTAGGGCATCACAGTGGCCCCTCAACATACAATATTATTGGTACCCAGTGCAGCAGCCAACAAAGAGCCAGATCAGAGGATGGGAGTGGTAGTTGCTCTAATCATATGATGTGTTGTGGTGGTCTCTCTCAGGCATTTACTCCCCAGGGCCAGTGCAACTAATGGAGAGTACATTGGTTCTTCCCTTGGGGCACACACTGATTGTGGGGTTTCCTGCCTGATGGTAGTTGGGGTGCTTGTGATGTTAACTGTCCACGTGGGTGCAAGGAAGGGCATGTACAGTTGTGCAGTGGCTAGAATATGGTGTAGCAGGAATCAGAAAACAAGGCCAGAGGTAGAAGAATAAACATCTGTTTTTAATGAGTGCAAAATAGAAGTTATAGTACACCCAACAATAATCTGGACACAGTGCAAGTTCTTTACCCAGACAGAGAGGTATGGAGGCTGGCAAAGTTGAAAATCATAGCTCTCTATATTCTAACTTGCTAAGGTCTTTCTCACTAGAATATTTGCCTTTCAACCGTAATCTGGCAATTATGGCTACAATTTGCACTGCTGTGTGCAGGTTTAAATGACTACAATTGGCTAAATCATGTCCAAGTGTGTAGGGTGTCTTAACTATAATCCCTCTATGGCAGCAAAGTCTGAATAGACCTCTATACAGGATAAGTCAATAATAACTGATTTGTGGGAGTTGGACACCCAGCACCCCCATAATATTCCAGCTCTGTACACTGTTTACACAGGTGTCAGAGCCCCACCAATCTGACATTGGTGATCTATCCTATGGAGAGGTCATCTCTCTGTTAGTCAAGAAAACGCCTTTAAGACGGGATTTACTTCTTTTGTTGGTTTGTAATGCAGTTTTTGTGCTAAAAGGGAATAAAAACACATCTCTTGGATTCACTCCTGGCTTGGCTCGCAAAAATACAGCAAAAACTGCATGTGTGAATTTAGCCTAAAAAGGATTTCCAGTGAAAACATAAAAATAGTCCAAAATTATAAAATCACAAATTATAGCAGTAGGTAAAGTTTAGTAACATGGTAGTAGCATTTTCCCCACAGTTGCAATAAGAGAGAGTGCAGCTATATAATTTCTTAGGAATCGATGACAAACTGGTCATCATTTTGTCAGATTGTTCAATCAATAAGAAAATGACAGGTTACCATCAGTTTCCAAGAAGCTAAATAAAGTGAAAAGAATCAATATCAATGCACTTTCATTTAAAAAAAAAGTTTCAGCTGCTACAGAATGACCGATACCGTTAAGATTTAAATAAATATTCTGTATGTTCCGATCTTTGGCTACTGCTCTAACTCCTGATTTAATAATGCAGGGGCATTTTAGATTTTTGGGTGAAATATTTCCCTCTAAGACCAAACAATATGACGCATTTGCATAATGTCAACATTTTTGTGTAAAGAAAAGTCAGTTCTTCCACCTTTAAAGTAAATTTAAAGAGGTTTTATAGCTGGAACCAAAAAGCAAGCGGTGATTTTAGAAGGGATAAGATGTCCCTCTTTTTACACTTCCCTAGATATACATATTGTACCTGGAGTCACTGGATTATATATGGATTCCGATAGAACGGTAAAAAAGGTAGGTGGCATCTTAAGCATCTATGTACTTTTATGAGAACCTAAATAATTATGAGCTTTCCATTTGTGTAAAAAAATAGGAATCTAATATAATTTTTTCCTTTATCACCTTTGGCCAATTCTTGTTGAATGTTTCCTAATTCAGAATATCATGTAAACATTTTAAAATACACTAAGGGTACTTTCACACTAGTGTTTTGGATTCCGTTTGTGAGATCCGTTTCAGGGCTCTCACAAACGGTCCAAAACGGATCAGTTAAGCCCCAATGCATTCTGAATGGATAAGGATCCGTTCAGAATGCATCAGTTAAGCTCCGTTCCGCCTCTATTCCGTTTTGGAGGCGGACACCAAAACGCAGCATGCAGCATTTTGGTGTCCGTCTGAAGAGGTGGAGCCTAACGGATCCGTTTTAAATTACAATGTAAGTCAATGGGGACGGATCCGTTTTCAATGACACAATATCGTGCATTTGAAAACGGATCCGGTCCCCATTGACTTTCAATGTAATTCAAAACGGATCAGTTTTGGACTTCGTCATTTTTCTTTTATCTAATGCAAACGGATCCGTTCTGAACAGATGCAGACATTTGCATTATAGGTGCGGATCCATCTGTGCAAATAAACAGATAAGACGGATCCACACCAACACAAGTGTGAAAGTAGCCTAACACAAGGAAATTCTGTCTACAGTGCTTACAAATATGTGAGACCTCTATAATGAGAAATTAAGAAAATTATACAGAAGGACAAAAAATATGGTACCTGTCAATGTCCCATCACTTCCCATGATGCACTTCATGACCCTTATGATCTGCTCAGCTATAGGTGGAGATATAGATGCTGCATAAAATGCACTGTGTGAGTGGTTTCGTAGATAATCCACAAGATCCTGTAGATGAAATTCCATTCACAGAATACATTTAGTATTAATTATTCTTTCATATATGTTTTAAATATACATAGAAATCAGGGCTACTTTTCAATGATATGCTTTGTAAAAATTTTCCAGGCATGCTTATGGGTGAGAAGGAAAAACAACTGATCATTCAGCCACAACTATCTAATGCCCATGGTTAACTTAGCAATCAGTTGCTTACTAACATACTATATGGACAGTATGTCATAAGAATGTAACCCCTTCCTGAAAGTGATTTCCATTATTTCATTTTCTTTTTTTTTTTGTAGGGGCCATTTTTATTTTTCTGTCCACATAGGAAAAAAATTGTAAATGGGGGAATTGAACCCCCCCCCCCTCAATTCCACCATTGTTTTATGGGTTTCGTTTTTACGGTGTTTCCTATGCAGTGTGTGGTTCAGTGTGATTGCAATAATGCCCCATTTTTATAATTTTTCTTGTGTTTTAATCCTTTAAAAAATAAAACCTTTGAAAAAAATGTTTTTCTTTGCATCTCTATATTCTGATCCCCAAAACTTTTTATAGTTTTTTCTACTGCAGAAGGTCATTTTTTGTGGGGCGATCTGTATTTTTTATTTATATGATATTGTGTAGGCTTTTTGATTACTTTTTTACTCCGTTTTTGGGGAGGTGAAGTGACAAAAAACAGCAAATATGCCATTTTGATATTATTCACCATACGGGATAAATACTTTTAGATTTTAATAGTTTGGACTTTTTTTTACGAGAGAGAGAGAGAGAGCACTTTTTTCCCCAAAAACGTCTTTTGAAAACTTTTTTCACACTTATTTTTAGTCTCCCTATGGGACTTTAACATGTGGTCATCTGATCACTTATATAGTAGACTGCAATGGCTTACCATTATATTCTATGGGAGAATCAGAGCGCACCTGTCAAGCTCTGCCTCAGTCAGGGTTTGACAGGAACTTTGCTATAACAGGCCTCTTTGACTTCAGATGGCCCCAGGCTGCCATAGCAACAGAATGGCTTCTGCAATCTCATTGCGGGGGAGACATTTGGTCAAAGGGAGTGCAGTGCTCCTAGTAAATGACCATTCAGCTGCCATGATTACAAATGACTGTGGCACCTGAGGGCTTAAAAGTCAGTGATTGGAATTGCCCCTGATTAATTAAATGAATGGATTCATATGAACTACAGGGCTGGTTCTAGCTTTGTAAGAAATGTATTGTTGTGCTATGTGATGTCTGATTTTCATATTTACATTAATCATGAGATAACACCGTGAGGATTAAAAACATGCCACATGCAGCCAGTAACTGCAAATTACAGTGATACAGGAGCAAAGGCAGTAATACTTGAGAAGATTTACAATGACTGCCATTTCATACTCTAGTTTTAGTAAATGTGGAATAAGATGTGCTCTCATACTAAATTCATGTTATTTTGGTCTGTCCATCCTCCACAAACTGAAATCTATGCCAGCTGTGGGCTGGCATAGATTTCAGCCATAATCTATAAACTCTTTTATAGAAAGCTTTTAGGGTAATAGAGATGAGCGAAGTTTTCAAAAATTCAACATCGACGCTTTGCTGAATTTTGTCAAGAAATTTTCTTCGTTCTGAATTAATTTGTCACAAAGCATGTTAAATCAGCTATATCCTGGCCCGTAGGGAGAGTCTATCTTGGTGTACATCACTGTGCATTGCAGCAACATGCATAGCAGGTCCTTTCTGGAAGTGAAACAGTTACTGACTGTGCTTGGGTATGGCAGGCAGGTCTCATACAGTATATGTACATGCACATTGTCGTGCAGGCCATCAAAAGTCCTAGCTAACCCCTAGCTAAACCAAAAGAAAAGCATACAGCAGTCTTTAGTAAAAGAAAAAGACCTGTGTCCCAATGACTCTTTAGTGCAACAAAAGAAGGACACGCAGAAAGTGCCAATAAAGTAGCAGGGAAAAAAAATTATTTTAAGCAATGTTGTGGCAGTGCAAACACATGCTTTGAATCACTTCTGTTAGCGATAAAATGACTGTACGTCACTACTAGGCTCAGTTCACACTTCACTTACTGCACTGGGTCAGTTACAGGTCAAAAACATAGAACCGCCGCAGATCTTTTCATGATACCTTATTTAAGAGTAGGATTGGCTCCTGATTTTCGCTCACCATAAAGTAAAAAACTGCAGTGTGCAGTGCGTCTTATAAAGTGAATACAGCAGGAGGCAGGGGAGTGAAGCGCTGTATACATCCCTCCTCCCTGGTCTCCTCCGGGCCGTGCTGCACTGTCCTGACTGCGAACAGCATCAGGACATACAAAGAGCACTATGACCTGATGCTTCAGGTGTGGCACAAACCAGAGGAGACCAGCAAGCTGGGACTGCAGGAGTTTTTGCTTGACTTGCTGCATTAAGTGGGCTTGTGAATAAATGGAGTTAAACTGGATTTTAAGACAAGGATCAGGAAACTAGTGTGTTGTTTTCTGGATTCTAGCAAGTTCTCTGATTACTGTACATTAGACAGGAGTCTAAATCTAAATTCATATTTACTGTTTTCTTTCTTCACTGTTCATCCCCATTTAATCATGTGCTCCATGAACCATGCTACTAAGTGTGTGTCTAATGCAATATATGCATTCCTTTAAGAGCCATTTGAGGGTAAATACTTTTGCACTAGATGCAAGCATGTTGCATATCTTGGATCTAAATAGGCAGTTTGCAACATGCAGGAGCTTTGTGAACCTGGAGAGGGGCTTAGACCTCACTGTTCAGGCACTGGCGGGGGTCAATGAGATGGAGGTGGGTGGAGTAGGGCAAGATCAGGACTATGGGGTAAGTAGTTGGGTTAATGTTGCAAGAATGTGTAGAAGGAAAAATGCCAGGGAAGCTAGTCCTGAGCTGGAACGCCCTAAATATGCATGTAGGTAAAAATTTTTCCTGTAGGTAACAAGTATAAATGGCTAAAATTAAATCCCCTATGGCTTACAGCTACTGTAAAAGGGACAATAAATGACAAAAAAGGGCATTTAAAAAATACAAAGCTGAGGGGTCAGCTGTAGCCTTTGAAGACTTAATAAAATCTGTAAAAAGGAGATTAAATCTGCAAATATACAAAATGAACAACAGGTGGCAAAAGAGAGCAAAACAAATCCCCAAAAATTCTTTAAATATATAAATACTAAAAAACCAAGGTCTCAGCAGGTAGGTCTCCTAAATAACGTTAACGTCACTGAAGATAAGGAAAAGGCAGAGTTACTAAATATTTTTTTTTTTAGCTCTGTATATACAAAAGAAGAGAAAGGAGATGATATCGTTGGTGCCAGGGCTGTTAGTACATCCGGTAATATACTCAACTGGCTAATTGTAGATATGGTCCAAGCTAAGTTAATAAGGTAAATGTGAACAAGCTCTGGGTCCAGATGGATTACACCGAAGAGTTCTTAAAGAGCTCCATACAGTCATTTCTGTGCCCCTGTTTATAATTTTTAAAGATTCTCTAGGTACTGGTACAGTGTCAAGTGACTGGCACAATGTGGTGCCCATATTCAAAAAGGGATCCAGGTCCTCCACAGGTAATTATAGACCAGCTAGTTAAACTTCTGTTTTGGTAAAAATGTTTGAAGGACTCTTAAGGGACTATATACAGGAGTATGTGACTGTAAATAATATCATAAGTGACAACCAGCATGGGTTTACCAAGGACAGAAGTTTTCAGACTAACCTGATTTGTTTTTATGAGGAGGTGAGTAGAAGCCTGGACAGATGGCTTTAGATGTAGTGTCTCTAGATTTTGCAAAGGGTTTTGATACTGTCCTTCATGGACGTTTAATAGGAAAAATAAGATCTATAGGCTTGGAAAGTATAGTTTGTAATTGGATCAAAAACTGGCTGAGGGACCGTGTCCAGAGAGTCGGCACCCATAGGGCTCAGGTAGTCGTGAGGCCAGCCCGATTTAACAGCATCTGCCTCAGCATGTGAAGGAGTGGAATCACATCATTCATCCCATAGTCCTGGTGACTGACAAATAAAGTGGCCTCCTCAAAGGGCCTTAGCAAGCGGCAGGTGTCACGCATGAGCTGCCACTGATAACATCGAAGGGAGTACCCGTGTCCGCCTGCATCATCAAGAAATCGTTAACGGCCTTCCTGCTCATATAGTCAGTCTAACATGTGGAGGGTGGAGTTCCAACGTGTGGAAACATCATATATGAGGGGATGTCGGAGAACACCCTTCTGCCTGCTCAAGGAGGGTGTATTTTGCACAGTAAGAGTGGCTAAAGCGCATGCACAGTTTCCTGGACATTTTCAAGATATATTGCAGTTGGGAACTGGGTTACAACCAGATTGAAGACGTGCACCATGCAGGAGGCATGGGTTAGCCCTCCTTAAAGCAGTGCTGACAGAATGCTCTTCCTGTTATCTGTGACCATGGTTCCGATCTTCAGTTGGCGAGGAGACAGCCAGGATTTGATGTGACTCAGTTTGTCCAGGCTGCCCAGGTGCAGAACAGCGTGATACCACCGTGCTCTGCATAGGTGGTATGCTGGAGGACCACTCAGAACTGTGCCTACAGTCAAGGCTGAGGACAAGGTGGAGGATGAGGAGGACATTGGCTCCGGAATCACTCGATGAGAACGCGGAAGTGGCATTGCTGTCACCTGGCCAAGTTGCTGGTGGGTCTGGGCAGAAACCACATTTACCCAGTGCGCAGTAAAGGACATATATTGTCCTTGACCATAGTTACAGCTCCACACATCTGCACTGCCATGATTTGTACCACACACTGACAGGTTCAAGGACTAGCCCACCTTAAGACGTATGTACATATGCAGGGCTGGTACAGCTTTTTTAGAGAAGTAGTGATGGCTTGGGGCTCTCCACCTTGGCTCGCCAGAGGCCATCAGTTCTCTGAAATGGGCAGAGTCAAGCACATGGAAAGGGAGGGACTGTAGTACCAGCAACTTGGCAGGAGTATGTTCAGCTTCTGAGCCATTGGATGAGTGCACACATACTACTGTTTCTTTGCATTCGCCTCGTAGATCAATTGACGGTGATACGTCTGTCGAGGATGAGCATCAGGACAAGTAGACAATAGAAAGGAAACACAGATCCCTTCTGCTGAGGTGGTGGAGCCTTGAGCCGCTGGGAGATGTGTCAGGCTGTACAGCTACATTTATGGTGATGCTCTATGTGTTGATGCAGGGCTGTGGTGCCAACATTGGCACTCTGGCCATGCTTCGCCTTCTGCCCACAGAGCCTACATATTCCCATTCTGCCGAGTATCGTATTTTCCCCCCTACACCTCCGTGCTGACTGACTGCTTCTATGAAGCTATGCACTACTAGTTGTTTCTGGGCAGGTATGCTTCTGAGTAACAGACAGTCTACCCTGAGCATGGAAGCCCCCTCTTCATCTGGCTCCCATGTGTAAGCAGCTACATCATCATCCACTACTGTTTGCCCATCAGTCTCATAACTGTGTCCTTGACCACTAGCAACACCTACTCCCACACAACTGTTATTGTCGCTACTTTCACATCTACAGGAGAAAGCAGCAAATCAACCATTCAAATTTGGGCTGGCCAGTAGCTGCTGACAGTACTTAATGATATCTTCCTTGCTGAAAAGCAGCAAAAAGCTTGCCTGGCAGAAGGAGCAGCAAAGGAAAGAGGCAGGTTCAGAACAGGTGAGGGCACAGAGCTTGTGCCTGGGCCATGTCAACTAAGTGTGGTGTCAGAGGAACCCACAGACTCCTGGCCATGGGTGTTTGATGTCAGTTATGATATTGTTGAAGACTGAGTCAACCATTCGAGGACAGCAGGATTGGTTGTAAAAACATGACCGCTGGATGACAGTGGCAGCTCTGGTCTATTGCTTCAGCTGCTGCTACCACCCCCCTTTTTCTGCTGCTACTTTTGCTGACTCCAGCAACATTTTTATCACTGTCCATTCCTTTGGAGGGCCCTAGCAATTGTCTGTTGGACATACTGTACTATAACATTCACCCTAATATGAGGACCAAGATGTAACAGAATTGCTTATCCATGAAGCAAGGTGGGCACCCCAATAACAGTAAAATTAGAAAGCTTATTCACCCCAATTTGAGATTCAAGGCCTAATAGAATTGTTTATGTATTAAACAAGGTAGACACCCCAATAACAATAAAATTAGACAGCTTATTTACCCCAATTTGAGAATCAAGGCCTAATAGAATTGCTTATCTATTACACAAGGAGGACACTGTGTAATTAGATTGATGCAAACTGCGCTGTCTCCTATAGACCCCTCTCCTTACAGTGTGTAAAAACTCTCCCTATGATCTCCCTTCACTGTCCTTGCACTATCCGTATCCAATATTCAACAATTTAAAAGCTTTTAGCAAAACTGTCCCTAGCGCTTTTCACGTCTCTACCTATGTTCAGATCACAGTGAAATGGCGGAGACCATATGGGATGAGGCTTTTAAAGGGCTGTTACAATACAAAGGCTGTCTCGCTGCTGATTGGCTGTCTGCAAGGCATTATGAGTGATCTCGTGTTCCCTGGCTTCTTACTTGCACTTTGTAACATGTGTAGCCGCCATTTTTGGAAAAATTCGGATTTGTTGCAGATCAAATTTTTCCTAAACTTCAGATCAAATTCCACTTCGGATTCTAACAGTAACCTAATTAAAGAACACTACAGGCAACTCCTTCTTAGCCTAAAAAGATAACATTCAACTGCACAGTAAGTAATATATATTATATTGGTGTAATTCTCTTTGAGAACACTGTCTGCTGTTAGTTTGGATGCACAATATAGTATTAGTTTATGCATTCTTTGTATAAGTCATTATGCCAAAATGATCTATTTTCCAACCTACAAACCCACTTACCCTTTTTCCAGCAATATATCCTCCCATGGCTCCAAAGCTTTTTGTAAATGTCCCCATTGTCACATCAACTTCTACAGGATCCATTCCAAAGTATTCCACCACACCTCGTCCTGTAGGCCCCACTGCTCCTATACTGTGTGCTTCATCCAAATATAGGTAAGCCTTATATTTCTTTTTTAAGGCTATTACTTCTGGAAGACGGACAATTGAACCTTCCATGCTGGAAAATGCAATAGTGTAATGCTTATTATAATAGAATTTAGAATTATCTTGCAATTAGAAATGACCAGATTTCCCAAAATTCATTTAAGGGCTGATTTGTTTGAATTTGTAATCATATTTTAGTCAGTCCGAATAAATTTAACTAATGGTAAATTTAAAGTGCCCTAATTTCCCTGTACTACACTCGGGGGTCTCCTGGAACTGTATCTAACTCCTTTCAAGCTCTTAACTGTCAAGACTGCATTAGTAATGTCAGAGTGACAGCAACATATATAGGTATGGATAAATGGATGTCAACAAGTAGTTAAGCCTGTTTAAAGGGTTTCTGTCACCAGAAATACCTAATTTCAACTGGCTGACATTAGCGATATGCTAATATCAGCTGAACCTAACTAGCCTATTCCTAGTTTTATCCATGCCCCGGTTGCACCATAAATGTAACTTTTATAATATGCAAATTAGCCTCTAGGAGTGGGGGGGCTTTGCTCCTGCTCCTAGAGGCTCCATTCTCCCATCTCTGTCACCTCCCTCCAAGTCTTGATTGACAGGGCCGGGCAGCATTTGCATCCTTCTGCCAACCCTTAGTGCATGGTAAACCTTGCGCATGCCGTGCCATTCAGTATTTGGGGCAGGCGCAGTAAGGAAGTTGGCAGCCAGTGAACATCCTTCCTTCACTATGCCTGCGCCGAATACTAAACGGCACGGTGTAGGCGCAAGATTTACCATGCACTCAGATCCGGCAGGAGAATGCGAACGCTGCATGGCCCTGTCAATCAAGACTTGGAGGGAGGTGACAGAGGTGGTAGAACTGAGCCTCTTGGACCAGGAGCAATGCCCCCCCCTGTTCCTAGAGGCTAATTTGCATATTATAAAAGTTACATTTATGGAGCAACCGGGACATGGATAAAACTAGGAATAGGCTAGTTAGGTTCAGCTGACATTAGCACATCGCTAATGTCAGCCAGTTTAATTTAGGTATTTCTGGTGACAGAAACCCTTTAAAAACACCCTGTACGGTCAAATTTTAAAAAAAATGGCCCTAAAATTATATCGTGTCCTACGTATATTCACTACATAATGGATAAAGTACACTATCTGTTAAGTACAGTAGGGAAACTGTCTCTAGCATAAATATTAGATGATCTTGTGAGCCACAGAGATCACACCTTCTCCTGCTAAGCCCCACCCTAAGACAGGTATAAAATTTTAAAAAGTTACAAATTTTTTTTGCCACTTGCGCAAAACTTTTAGTTGCCAGAAGCCTCACATACAACCTTTGACAATTTCCCCCTAGAATGTTTGAAACTTTTATGCAGGCAATTCCAGTATAACACAAGCAACCACCATAATTATGAGTCACCACAACGTATATTACCTATATATTCCTTCAACAATAATGAGAATTTTCTTCCAGGCTCTGTGAGTGCGTGGCTGACCTCTCACTACTGCATCCCGCAATAATTTTTCAAGGTTCTGCATATCTTATAGTATAAAAAACATAAAATTTGAAACTAGACAAAAGCTGGTTGTAGTTAACAGTATTCAATACTCAATAAGTTTGCGTTGCTATATCAACTTTATCATAAGTAGTGTCAACGCTTAAAATTAAAACAAACAAGTCTTTATTCTTATATTGCTGATTAAAACAGGCGAGAAAAATAATATAATGGTGAAAGAAAAAAGTGGTCAAAATAGCCTGGCAGAGCTGTATTGTGAGTCCCCAAGAAGTGGTCCCCAAATTAGTTATGGGGGATAAGAAAAGAAACCATAGTGGCTCTAATTATCTGGCTTAACATGTTTTATTATGTAAATCAGGTCTCATCGGGAGCCTAAATATTCAAGGACATTCTCGATAATGCTGTATTCATTCAAAGCAATATCGCACTCGCCATCTGTATTATGGCAGCGCTTCCGGCACTATTGCAACCAAAGTCTTGGATATTTACACCAAAAGACCCGACCCAACTTGCAACATAGTTTAGTAGCAAATATCAGAGCTCACAGACAGGCAGTGCATCCTCCCTCAGTCGCTATATTCACGCTATGTGGAGGGAAACGCCTGTAACCACTTCTATTAGGAAGTGGTTTATAAGTAGCAGTTTGTAGCTGTCTGTCTCTCCCTTAGTACTTTGCTATACATTTACGGAGACAGTCTAGCCCAGTGAGAGGGGCGTACGGCACTCTTTGTTTTGAAAGTGTGTGGTCCAAGCCTGCTCAGCTGTCCCCTGTGGCGTATAATTGAAGCCACTTCTATTGGTTTCTTTTCTTATGCCCATAGCTAATTTGGGGACCACTATTTGGGGACTCACAATACAGCTCTGCCAGGCTATTTTGACCACTTTTTTCTTTCACCATTTGTTCTCGCCTGTTTTAATCAGCAATATAAGAAAACACTGGTTGTACCATCAACCCATATAATAACCGGTTTTGGGCACAATACTTCAATTTATTTAGGAAAGCAGGTTTAGGAGAACAGTATTTTCATACTATAGTACTAAACAATATAGTAATCACAGTACCAACACTAGTGTCCATCAATAGTACCTCATTACACCTGAATAGGACTCAACACTAAACTCTTCTTTTTCACAGGCTGAGTATTTCTAGAAATGTCCTTTCCCAATAATTGCCCTATGTAAAGGTATTGCCAATAACCCAATGAACGACTTGTATAACGCACCCTTCATGGTGACACCAAAATCATCATTTCACTCATCCCCATAAAACAGAAGTTATTGCTGCATGTAACCTCTACTCATGATAATTGCCTGCACAATTGGTCAGTGTAAAAGGGTTTTGACTCTTAATACAATCAGATGCCCACAGGCAGAATCGGACAGGCCCACAGGTGTACAGGTGAATCCCTTTGTGGGCCCCTGAGCAAGGTGGGCCCCTAGTCTTCTACCCCCTGCACTAGTGGCACATAACACAGTAGACTTACTGCACTACATAGATATATTCAATGTAGAGCACCTCAACCAGCCTATGTTCATAAAAAAACTTGATAGATTATTAAAGAAACTCCCCAGTTTATTATTATAGACACGATCAGAGCTGAGATGAATTCTAGGTATAGAGGAAAGTTAGCCAGTGTCCTCTTCTCCCCAGGACCTACCTTCTCAAAATTGCTACAGAGACCCCCATATTCAATCACCTGGTAGCAACTTGCTGGGCCCCGAAAATAAATTTTACTGGTGGGCCCTAGGCACCCCAGTCCAACACTGCCCACAGGTAAATGTTCAACCTGACATAGTGCTGTTTAATCTAGCTAATTTTTTAATACGGCCCCAAAAGTGTCAGTACTGAATGAGGATGACTTTAAACATATTCAGAACTGGGTTGCATGCTTCAGGACAAATAAACCCTGCCTTTGGGAATTCTTGCAATCCAGGCGAGTCTGCCATTTATGGGTGGTGCTTGCAGAAGCCCTAATCATTTTCAATCCAATACAGCCCGAATTTGGGACAGTCCCTGCAAATATGGAATTGTTTGCAACTATGGAGTTGTGGTTTATCTTCACTAATATACATTACCATGATAAACCCTAGTTGTATTCAGGCAGATGGACCAGGATGTTTGTCTGCATTTACACCCTTCACCTTCCTGGATATTATTTCTTGGCTTTGCTGCTGATTTCTCTGTATATACAGTATGTGCTGTAACTGAGGCATCTCAAAGGTTGTGTTATGTATTATATTGTTAATGTATGTACACCAGCAATGAATAGGTAGGGTTGGCAGAGACTGGGCAAACCACCCTGTTCTTCACCTCTTGATTGGAGTGGGCTGATCAAGTTTCCTGCCAGGAGGGGGAATTCTAGCTATGACCGTGAGGACGAAGGAAACATATCTGGTTGCTCGTACTCCAAAGGTCAAGCAAAGGAAGCCATTCTCCTGTGAGACCACCACTCCAGAGAAGGACTGCAAGAACACCAGGAAACCTAAACAGCTACAACGTTTTCAGTCAGCAGAGTGACCTGCTGCAAGTGAGGGATGACAGTTCAGACACCAATCACCTAAATAACATCCAAGCCAGACCAGCTTAAAGCCTGCATTATACAGTGGACACCTATATCCACAAGTGCCAGTTTAGAGCTGTTAAACTGAAGTTCAAGAGATAGTTATCAGCAAGATAGCACATGCGAGGTGCCATTAACTGGCACTTATTAAGTCACCATACCTTATCATCTGGGGAGCGAAATTGCACTTTGTACCAACTAATGCTGGATGTATTACAAGTTATCTTTTGCATTGAGTAAAGAGAAAATTTTATTTTTTTACTTCTGGCCTGGGTCTTTAAATAACCTTTCCACTGCACCGATCCCCAGGAAGCAAAGGCCTGAGGAAGTACACTGTGACACATTTTATCGGGGCCAATATCACTCCCATCCTCTGCATCGGCTCCTCAGGGATTGGTTGCAAATGATTTTCCTCTGTTTTCATACTGTACAATCCACTCAGTGAAGAAAACGCATTGGGTTTTATAATCATCAGTGATATATTCCCTCATGGCTTTGACTCTTATTAATTCAGTTAGTGCTTTAGAAAAAATTTGCAACCAGCACATCTGGTACATGGTAACTAGTATACAGTGCAGAGGTCCACCATATGAAAAGGTACTCACCAAGAAGACTCAGTGCGGATCACTCGGCACTGTACAGAAGTTACAGCTCTGAGCTCTCTTCTCTGTCCTTCAATGACACTTACTGTTGTGTTGAAATACTCGAATGGTAGCTCCAGAGAGTCTTGCCCCAAGAATCAGAGAAGTGTGGTTTAATTCATCACTAAGGATAAGACAGCCCTGTAAATATATATATATATATACATACCAAAATAGATCAGATTATGTTAAGTAAGACACTTGAACAAGATTACCATAAAACTCTAGGAACATAGAAACATACATGGGACACTAAGCCATGTATGGGCTACAGCTTGTGCCCAATGTGTGGTAAATTTTCTGGATTTCATTTTAATGCCAGGGTTGTCGAATCAGAGTAAATTTTGGACAGAGTTGGAGATGGTGAAAATTTACCTACTCCAGCTTCAAAATAAAAATGTTACATTTGATATATTCTTAATTTTGTATAATTAATTTGTTACATGTATATCGTGTTGCATATGTATGTTCTTAGGAGCTTAGGAAAGTTTGGAAATTTTAATTATATTACACCTATAAAAAATATGATAATTAGCAGGGCTATAGAGTCAGAGTTGTGGAGTCTGAATCAGTTTTGGGTGGATGAAGTCCAAGTCTCAGTGCAAAAAATAGAGGAGTCAATGCGGGAGAGGGAAGCTTAACATACTGACTTCCACAGCCCTGGTCTATGCCTGTCTTTAAAATGAAGGCTAGGGCTCCACTGTGACTCTTGTCACGTGCAAAGGCAATGGGAATATCATGGGACACTGTGACTATTTTATGACGGTTGGAAATCTTGTGATTGTCTAGCCTTAGACACAATGATAAATACTGGAATGATCATGTGGTAAGTGCCTGAAGTGGCTTAGCAAGATTTTTATTGTCTTTAGCTGTAGTGCATACATTGCTTCTTTAATGTTACATATCAATCTGGATACTTTATGCTGTTAGTAATGGACATATTAATATATGATCTGAATTTTACAACCTTTCCAACCAGAGCTGGAATATTTGTTGAATTTGTGGCAAAACCCATACTGCAAACCATTGCTGCTTCTACTTTGAGGAATTTTGCAACCAAATCTTCTAGCTCTTGTAGTTTATCCATTTGTCCTAAGAAAGAATGGAAATTTTTTAACAAAAAGGTAAGGTATTGTATCATTTATCGTGCAGGGTCACCATGATGTGGTACAAATACAGGGTCTCTTCATGTGGCTTAGCTGCGTTTATAAGCCCATAAGGGGTCAAATTGCAGCATTTTGTAGCAGGCCTCTTCTTATCTACCTGTTTTGCTTAATCTCTATTGCTAAAACTATGGATGGAATTTATTATTCCCACCCAAGCCTTTTTTGGTCTTAAAACCCTGCCGTAGATTTCAGACTAGCACATGGACTGCCAGAGGACCCAATTAATTTATGACGATGCCTGCTCCTCCTCATAATTTAAATGACTCCTCCGGCCGCACACAGGCCCTAACAAGACCAGCGTAGCACACCCTGGTCTTGATAAATTAGGGCCTAAATGCCTCCTGCACATTTAAAATAGAAAATACCCCAAGAGCCTACAATTATCAACACTTCTAAAGAGGACCTTTCACCGGTCCTGACATTAGGGGATGTCTCCTTCTCCATGGCTGTGAGCTGTCCAATCGCAGAGGAGAGCATCACAGCCAGGGAGAGATAAAAGCTCACTGTCTCCCTGGCTGTGACACGCTACGCTGTGCTTGGCCAGCTCACAGCCAGGGAGAAGGAGACACTCCCTGAGGAACACGGCTGTCTCACTGTACCGATGATATGGATTTACATATAGTGCGGGAAACCAGAACAGGGGGGGCACAGCAGTGGAATGGAGCAGCCCAAAAAAAAAGAAGAAGCGATATCACATGTCATCAATATCCCCTACACCGTCAGGTATTTGTATGATAATGTCACGACTGTTAACACTGGTAGTCATTCTTCTTACCCAGTTCATGTCTGGTACTGCACACTCCAGCGCCATATCTCTCAAGTACATTCTTCACTGTGTCCAGTGACTCTTCACTATTTTCTGCAAAACCCAGATAGTTGTATGATCCCATATTTATCACATCCTTAATGACTTTTCCAGTGTACCTATAATCAAACCAAACTAGTATGACAAGCTGCAATACACAGGCAAGGATTGCCACATTGGATTTACATGCTATGACATGGTTACTTATGTCTCAGATGAGCATTATATAAGAGAAGCTGGCTGTCAGTCCTAGCACTCAAGTAAACAGTTTTAGGTAAGTAGATCCACCCCTCAACCTAATCAAATTATACAATCTCTGGTGGATTGTGCCCTACTGGGAGCTTTTCATGTGACAGTCAGATATAAACACATAAACTGATAAATTTTCATGGCCATTTTCTGTGTGTCCATCTGTCTTTAACGTCCATTTCTCATTTGTTTTTAACATCTGTTAAAAACTAATGACTTTCATTGGCTTTTGTTTAAAACCCGTACCCCTGCAAAATATATTATATCACCCACATTGCCCTCAGTATATACTGTATATAACACACCCATAGTGCCCCCTGTATAAATAATGCTCCTTTGTAGTGCCCACAGTAGTTATAAGGCCCTCTTAGTCCCCCCAATATCTATAATAGCCCCAAGTTGTGCTCCAGTATATTTAATAGCCCCAAGGTGTGTCACCAGTAGAAAAAATGGCCCCCTTGTTGTGTCCCAGTGAAAATAACGGCCCCTGAGTAGAAATAATGGTCCCCAGTTGTGCCACCAGTAGAAATAATGTCCCCCAGTTGTTCTCCCAGTAAAGATAGTGCCAGCAAATAAAAAAAAAATACCTATCCAAATGCATTCAGAAACACTCGCTCTACAATGGAGGCAGCAGGACCTGATGCTCCCAGCGTGATCATGTGATGTCACAACACTGGGAGCATAAGGTCCTGCTTCCTCCAGTGCGGAGCTAGTGTTCCTGTGTGTGCCATAGTTGAGGTGTGTATTTTTAAAAAACATTTTTTTCAACTGCCTGCTTTCCATGCCCCTCAAGTACCCATTTTTAAAGTCCATTAGACAGGTGAATTTATGTCTACACAGCTGTTAAAAAAGGGGTCTATTGATTTCATTGGTGTCTGTTTGGCTGGCAAAGCGGTCAAAATAGATGGCTGCAATTCACTGGACATAAAAAAACACCCATGGTTCTGAAAAGAGCCGTGCGACCGTGGTGGCCGTTAAAAAAACATCTATCACATGGCTGTTTTCCACTGTCGTGTGAATATACCCTGAGGCCTCTTGCACATGACCTTATGCCCTCCGAGACATACGGTCCATGAGCAGGCCATATGTCTCAGAGTGGCATTGATAGGGCGCACGGGAGCGCACAGCATCATAGATTACAATGATGCTGTGCACATCGGGACGCCCGCGGGGCTATTGTCCCGCACTCATAGGATCATATGAGCCCTGCAGGCGGCCCGACGTGCACAGCATCATTGTAATCTATGATGCTGTGTGCTCCTGTGTGCATCATATAATTGCCACATACTGTAGGAAA
Organism: Bufotes viridis; assembly: GCA_033119425.1. Classification (NCBI taxonomy): domain Eukaryota; kingdom Metazoa; phylum Chordata; class Amphibia; order Anura; family Bufonidae; genus Bufotes; species Bufotes viridis. The sequence goes on along the minus strand of CM065592.1, from coordinate 392,532,096 downwards.
CCCAGGTCATGTGATGCAAATCATTTATAAATGCTACAAGAATATATCATGCCCAATACTCTCTTAAAGGAATAGTGATATAAATGTTTTCACATTTGCTTGGGGAGCAGTACAATTCACATTACTCATGCACCATAAACCTGCAAGAGAAACCATATGCAAATATACAATTCCCTTAATGGGGCAGTAATGCTCTGCAACTTTGTGATATCATAAGAAAGTTTTTTTTTAGGCCACCTGCCAATCAAAAGAAAGAAAATATCCACACATTTTTATGGCTGGGCTCTAAGGACAACCCACAAAAGAAACCAGAAATTTCTGTAGCTGAAACGGCAGAATAATCACCTGTAGGTCCAGTTGTAGTCATCAGTCACTCGCTCCATTAGATCAAATTGAGGTCCCGGGACACTGCATATGGGTCGATTAAAAGAATCACGGATGCGCATGTAAATATTTCTTTTGTAGAAATTTTCAAAGTCTTGAAAAAGAGGCACAAAATCCTTCAAAACATGACAAAATGTTTAAACACGTTACACACTTCATGGCATTCATTTGTCAAAAGAGACAATTCAACTACTGATTTTATATTACTTAATCTATCCAATTATACTCAGTGATGGCAATGGGTTATCAGAGGTAGAAGATCTCAATTTCTTTACAGACAAAAACAGCAGCAACTACATACTTTCTACAGAAATATTGAAGATTATGTTGGGTGGTCCCTAGGTTTTCTGTCGATGCCTAGGATCATGCAAGTGCCTTCATCTGGAGTAGGGCAAACATATGGTAGTCTACTGCCAGCAGGTTCTCCGTCCTCCTTGCTGGAGTCCTTCTGTTCCCCCAAAGTAACATAGCCTTGTTCACCCTCGAGCTGGTGAAGATCAGGTATGATGAACACACAAATCCATAGTTGCTTCTGATGGAGATGAATTGCAATGCACTATACAAACATTTTTTTTTTTTTTTTAGTATAAGTGGTATGTAGTAATTACTACTAGTGGCTAATGAGACTAAAGCAGGTGTTTACTAAACCTCTGAGATGTTTTTCTAGAAGGAGTGCAGAGCTAAAGCTTGCCTCTCCATGTCCACTGGTTTAATCTAAAGGGAATGCAAATGAGAACTTAACAAGCTCTGCCTCTAATGCTAACAGATGAAAGGTAGCTATCCTATAAGTAAACTGTTTCAGGAAGATTGTCCCTCATCAGTGCAAAGCAGAGAGTACTGTCTTACCTGGGTGAGAGACCTAGGTCAGGATATCTCCTTATGGAGAGCGCCTTAATGGCGTGAGGAGTCTTATAAGCCAGTCAACGCTCCTCTGGAATTCTGGGAAGAAAGGGATGCAAAATAGTTCTTAGCAAGCTCCGCCTCTAATACCACCAGATGTAAGGTAGCTATTTTATAGGTCAAATTTCAACCTTTTAAAAACAGGCCTTGATACATGACTTAGATAATAATTAAGCCAACATCTCATCTGCAGACAGCTGTTTTGAGGTGATTGCCCCTAATAAGTGCAGAGCAGTGAGTACTAGCAATCACCCTGAAACAGCTGTCTGCAGATGAGATGCTGGCTTAATTATTATCCAAGTCATTCATCAAGGCCTGTTTTCAAAAGGTTGACATTTGACTTATAGGATAGCTACTTTACATATGGTGGCATTAGAGGCGGAGCTTGCTAATAGCTCATTTACATATCCTTCTCTCAGAAGTCCAGAGGAACATTGCCTGGCCTATCAGACTCCTCATGCCGCTGGGTTAGTCTAGGCTGTCAGTGGAGTGAGTTGACTGTCAGGCAGTAGAGCCCAATATGGCTTTGTGCAGTGGACAGTCTGTGAAGAGAAAGCATATCATCCACAGAGCTCGTAGCTGTGATTGAGTTTTGGCTTCTGACTGCCCTATCATATTTGTCTGCAACTTGCGTTGTTGCTTGTGAATCTGTACCTTGCTGCCAGGAATTGCAGAAAATATTGGAAAATTGTGCAGCAATTTTGAGCAAATTGCATTTCAGAGGACATTGGAAATAAGAGAAACCTGCTTCAGCTCAGCAAAAACATTGCTGCAAACTGCTTTGCAAATACTGTGTGTCTCCATTGTGTGTGGACATGTTTTTCATCTCTCTACTCAGAAAATATTTTAAAGCCTATGTACACCTTTGTGGGAATTTTTTATTATTGCATTTTAATCATCATGGATTAAAATTCATTTTGTCAATTGTGCGCAACACATCAGCTGTCAGATGATGGGATTCAACGCAAAGAGAAACTGACAGCTTGTAAACAGACTGATTTTTAACCATATATCTTAGAAACGACTGAACGTTTTTTATCAGATACCAACTGATAAAATGATTTTAACCCAAAATGAATTAAACGCAGTCATAAAAAATATTTTGTCAGTGTTAAACATTTTCACCTGAACATAAAGGGCACCCCAACTTCAACCATAACACAAGGTGTGCCCCAAGGGGAACTACTGCTATCCTTGTCACTGTTCCTACCCAAGCAGTGAGGGAGGTTTGGTGGAGATAGCCCAGTCACTGTGAACACACTGTGATCCAGAACTACTACCCCTTTTCTCTCCACATTCCCTTTGGGTTGCTGCAATATGCCAAACATTATGTACCTATAGGCTCCTTAAATCCAATATTAGACTTTTCTTTAATAACTACTTTTTCAACTATTTTATATGACATTTCTTGTATACAAATATGGAGCCCATCAAATGATTAAATTACCGGTAGTTGTTTTTATAAAAATAGTGCAAATAGCCATCTTTACAAATGACTGTGTTATAAAGCATGTGCAATATAAATACATGTAACTTAAAATGTATTACTGAAATTCCAAATCTGATTAAACTGGGATGTTAATAAATAATTTATTACAGAAAGGTTCTTGAAAAAAACATCTTATGGGCATATACATTTATAATTTTTATTTTATTTTATGCATTTATATAGCGCTGCTATATATTCTGCAGCGCTTTATAGACATTAGCATCATCCTGTCCCCAATAGGGCTCACAATCTGGGCATTTATCAAATCTTTATGACAGCTATAAGTAATTTGGCTGCCGGGAAACTGAACCAGACCCCTACCTGAGACACATTATAAGGTAAGAAAATCCCTTAAAAACGCATAAAAAAACATGCTTGCAGCAAAACGCAATTACCTTAATTACAAAATAGAATTACATTAATGTAATTTAAGTCTGCTGAGTTTTTCCCCCCTTGCTAGAAAAAAAAACATCATAACCACACGTATGTTGCAGCAAAAACTGCATGCATTTTTAAAAAAACCAAAAACCATGTTTTTCTTTTCTTGACACATCCAAAATGCAGGACATCCGCGACATGTGGCAGCACTAAGAAAGAGGACAATATTACAGACTGCTGGCAATTCATTTATAAACTCTAGCAGGAATATCAGAGGAATGTCAGAATATATTGCTCTAAGAATTGATGTTCCAGAATTGTTATTTAATAGAAAATGCAAGTAGTTACTGAAAAAGACATGTCGTGAGAGGTGACTGACTGGACAGCAGATGGACAAATTAGCTGAAACATAAAAGTTAAGTTTTAGAGTTTGGATTAAATTTATTTATGTCCATTACGAAAACAGATGGAGCTGCTAAGGTCATTATTCTGGCAGCCCTTTGGTCTTCACTCATATACAGGGATCTGGACCACCAGAACACTATCTACTAGAATAGACTCTGTTCAGTGACTGCTAACCCACAGGGGTCAAGAGGCTCTGGTGGGGAGCACTGAGGGGTCAGACAAAACTGTAGTCAAGAAAAAGTCCAGGTAAGGCCATGCAGAGTTTGTGTGATCTAGTAATTAGTCTAAGGGTCAGGGTCGACAACTCAGGGCCAATACAAGGAACAGACAGAGGTCAAGTGAGGCAGCAAAGGGTAAATCCAAAAACAGGCAGAGGTCTGTCTACGGGCAGGCAAACAAGACTGTTCGCAGGACGATAGACTACAAGAACTTAATTGCTACAAAACCCTCCCACGGGGGAAGGTACTATAAATACCCTTAGCTGACTGCCTTAGGTTGAGGAAAATTAAGGTGCATGCGCTGACACTTTAAGAGCCAGAGGGAGTATTTGCAATTGCCCTACAGGCAAAAAGAGGCGGGGCGGGCAAGAGACAGTCCTCAGCCTGAGTGGAGTGATCAATGCAGTACTGCTCTGACGGCCAAGACTGTCAGGAGGAAGCAACAAGATGATGATGGCGCCAGAGAGGCATTGGATATGGATCACTGGTATAACAATATAAATTTTCTATTATTTTTAAAATATTCTTACTTTTTGCTCTTCCCTTTCTTTGGCCATGTGGCATTGTTCCAATCCCCATTTTCTCATGAAATCCCGCAAGTAGCCGAATAAGATTAAAATTCCATAACAAAGGTAGGTAAACACAAGGATGTGCATGGGGGCTTCTTCAAAAGATTCCTTGTATTCTCTCCTGTATAGACTACCATTGGCTGGTCCATTTTGCTGCTGTAGGATAGAAAATGCAAATATTATACACCAAATTATGTGAGGGGGCATGCTTCCAATATGTCATTTATGGGAAGTAATCTTTATGTTTCTTGACTGAAACAACAAAAAGCATACACAATGAAGTAAGATGATATTAGGAGTCCGCAGAGACTGGAATGCCCTGCTATTCCTTGATGATGGTTATTGAAGGGGTTCTCCGAGATTTTTTAACTGATGACCTGTTCTTTGGATGGGTCATCAGTATCTGATCAATGGGGGGCTGACACCCAGGATCCCCGCCAATCAGCTGCAGTAGTGCCACGGCCTTCTCATAGCTTTGTCTAGGCCCTGTGACATCATGGTAATCAGTCACAGGGTCTAGACACAGCTCAGCCTCATTTAAGTGAATGGGGCTGATATGCAATACCAAGCACAGTCGCTGTACAACGTATGGCATTTTGCTTGGTGATCTGAGAGAAGGCCACAACACTACTGCAAGTGTCATTGCCTTCTCAAACAGCCGATTGGCGGGGTCGCATCCTCAGTGTCGCATTTCTCGACCGATCAAATACTGATGACATATCCAGAGGTCACAAAGTCTGTAAAAAAAACAGCAGAGAATAAAACCCTGCATGCAGAATCCTTTTCCGTTTCCCAAATGGAAACCAAATGGACTCCATTAATCCAATGGAATCTTTTTGGCTCCTTTCCAGTCAGTTTCATGACAAATCCAGCAATTCCATTATTTTTGCTGTTGTGCTCTTAAGGCTGTATTACACTAGCCAATCATTGTTAACAAGAGTTTGTAGGAATGCAAATGCAGGAATGTAGGAACCAGTATTTACTGGAACATGAAGAATTTAATTGACAAAACAAGGCAAGAAAAATCAAGAGTGAAACATGAATTCGAATTCTAAACCCATCCATGTGCTCATGTTTACAATACTAATACTAAAGTAGGAAGTATAGTATTATCTGATACATATCTAATACAGAACACCCCACCCACTACTGTAAAAGTCAACTTTTGAGTGTCTGAATGGATATATAACTGGATGAAGAAAACAATTATCACACATCCAAATGACCTGATGGGCACCTTACCCTCATGGGATAACATCTTTCAATGCTAGTAGTGGAAAACTGATCAGATGTTAAGGTCAATGACTGAGGAACCTCCATTTCTGTTGGAAAAAAAAACCTCAGTAGCAGATTTCAAAGGTAAATCAGTACCTGACATGACAAGTACAGGCAAGACCGATGGGGCACAAGGTGAGGCATGCACAGGACTTGGCATATTTTCCATGGCAGCTATTTGGAATTCCTTTAGTTGATTGATATGACATTTCCAAGTACTATAATGCCAGGAGAGATTGCCATTATGTAAGAAAGTGGACTGGTTTGTGCTAGTGATTAGAACTAGAATATTTTGTCAGAAGTTCTGTGATATAATATATTTCTAAGGTTTTGCACTGTCTTTTACTACCAGTATAAACTGTAAATTAAATCAGAAAAGCAAAAGGTTGTTTTCCAGCTCACCTTCCAATTTTTGTAGCCCCATGGACAGAGTTGGTCGAGTCAGTCCATGCATTAGTTGTAACAAATTGAAGGAAGTATACTCCAGCACAGTTCCAATGTATTTGTAGTCGCACAAACTGTTTGGAGAATTGAAAAATAAAGTGCAACTACAAATACATTGGAACCATGCTGGAGTATACTTCCTTCAATTTGTAAATTCAATTATGGGCTAATGTGCCGCTGGCGCCTCCCCCTAGGGCCCTTTAAGAGTACTAGTATTTGTTTCATGACGACAGCTGAAATTAAGCAACAAGGGCACTGGGCCCCTTTTTAGTGAAGTAGTAGATGGTACCCAGGTGTAGGAATGCCAAAGTGGTGTAGGGTGGCCTAAATGTCCCTTAATGTTGGTGCACTTGTCACGGTGCTTTTACCTGGATACTCTGAACCCTAGGTGTTGGCTCAGAAGAAATGAAAAGGGGGTTTGTTGATGAAGGAGATGGAGAAATAAGTCCAGACCTTGCGATAAAGTTGGAAAACAGCTTTAGTATGCATAAACGTCTCTCCAAACGGTTTACAGACTTTATCTTGGTTCCCAGCAGGCATTAGCATTAACTCTGGCATGCAAACCAACTCAACTTTGCTACATCTGTTGCTCTCTGGCTCAGCTGTGCTGACAAGCTTTCTGTAGAACTTTGCTTCTTACTTTATGCTGCAACTTCTCTCTGTAGTCTGACTCTAGATCAGTACCAGGGATCTTTTCCTCCTGGCTTCAGAGGCTCCAAGCTGTGGCCTCAATATCCAGCAGAGCTGAAGGTGCTCTAGCTGGCTTAGGCAGGGCGCGTCAAGCAGGGATGTGGACCTCCATCCTTCCCCTAGTGGGGGGTATGTTACACTGACTTCTAACTAACTAAGACCCTCCCCTCCTTAGAGGGAAAATTAGAATGGAAAAAAGCTCTGCCATGCTTACTGCCACCTTCTGGTGAACCAGGTACATTACATGAACATTAACCGTTACATAGGATTAGCAATACACATTGTATAGGACCTGCAATAAATGCTTAGGATGACACTGTGTTAGACCATAGGAGACAGTAGTGTGATCCGGAGTGGTAATGCCTCTCTGGGGCATTACAAATGCAAGTCAGACTAAGGCCCCTTTCACACGAGCTAGTTTTCTGGAATATGCAAAATAAATGTGGAGCCCCAGTTATGGGTCTACAACACAATGAAAGCCAGATATCCCTCAAAGGAAGGAAAACCAAGCAAAGGGGTGTCTCCATTACAGAGATCACCAAATCCACCATATTAAGTGGCCCCTATGTCAAGATCCCGCTTTTTTACAAGCTTTAAGGATGTGACGGGGAAAACCTAAGCTAGGTATCCATCCACAGACAGCTGTTTCGGGGTGTTGCCCCTCATCAGTGTGGAGTAGGATTCTGGCTAACCGGGAGCAATGCCTCGGAGACTACTCAAACACAACAATAGCTGATCTCAGGGAGACCAGCTACAAAAAACACCGCGGAGCTAGTTTTCTGCACGGGTGAAATGCGTGACGTGAATGCATAGCACCCGCACTGAATCCTGACCAATTCATTTCAATAGGTCTGTGTACATGAGCATTTTTTTTCATGCATAAGTTCTGAGTTTTTGTGAAAAATGCAGCATGTTCGATATTCTGCATTTTTCACGCAGCCCTGGCCCCATAGAAGTGAATGAGGCTTCAGTGAAAAACGCAGTGCATCCGGACGCAAGTGCGGATGCAATGCGTTTTTCACTGATGGCCGCTAAGAGATGTTGTTTATAAACCTTCAGTTTTTTATCATACTCGTAAAAAAACGTATCAAAACGCATTGCATTCGCTCAGAAAAAACTGAACAACTGAATGCAATTGCAGACAAAACTGACTGAACTTGCTTGCAAAATGTGCGAGTTTAACTGAACCTTGAACCCTGAACGCATCCGGACCAAATTCTTGTGAAAGAGGCCCATTTTTCCAGTGTTTGCATGCTTCTTTGTGCATGGAGCAGTGCGCTGCCACATGCAGTGTTTGTTCATTCAGTCTGTTTTGTATGCGTACAAAACCGCCATACAAAACTCGTAGTGAATGCTTTCATCTTTACCACTCCGATGTAGCCAACATGTAGCTGTTTTAATATTGAGGTCTCAAACATAATGAAAGAACAGCTCTTATGCGCCACATTATATAACCATTGTCCAGCATAATCACTGTGCAGCAGTTGGAAAATGGAGCTGAGACCTGCGATTTGAAGTCTATCCCATAGAGTAGCTAAATAAACCTGAGTCAGGGGCGTACATAGAAGTCACTGGGCCCCATAGCAAGAATCTAAATTTGGCCCCATTTAAAGCCCCTCCCACTAACTGTTCCTGGCCAGAAGTATACTGATATGTGAGGTATGAGGTAAAAATTATACCCCATACCTCACATATCAGTACATATGGGGCGTAGCTATAGGGGTGCAGAGGTAGCAGTCGCTACCAGGCCCAGGAGCCTGAGGGGGCCAAAGAAACTTGTGCCGCATAAGAAGACACCAGTTTTATAGAAAGTGTATGCTGGTCAAGTTACATCTCTGGCTGTAGGGAAGGAGTTAGGTCAAGAATTTGGCATGAGGGGGGGTGGGAGGGGTTCAATTTTTGCCTCAGGCAGCACGAAGGTTATGTGTTTCCTTGCTCCTGGCCATAAAGCACTGAGGGAAAGGGGGCCCAAACTGAACTATTGAACCAGGGCCCATGAGCCTTTAGCTACGCCCTCACATGTCAGTACACTGCTGTATATACTATATATCTGTGCACACTGCATCTATTATAACTTGTACCTTACATATCAGTACACTGCTGGGTATACAATATACCTGTACACACTGCATCTATTGTACCTCGTACCTCACATGTCAGTACACTGCTGGGTATACTATATACCTGTACACACTGCATCTATTATACCTTTTACCTCATATGTCAGTACACTGCTGTATATACAATATACCTGTACACACTGCATCTATTATGCCTTGTACCTCACATGTCAGTACACTGCTGTATATACAATATACCTGTACACACTGCATCTATTATGCCTTGTACCTCACACGTCAGTACACTGCTGGGTATACTATATACCTGTACACACTGCATCTTTTATACCTCATATCTCACATGTCAGAACACTGCTGTATAGAGCAGTGTACTGGTGTTAGAAGTACAAGGTGTAATAGTGCAGTGTGTACAGATATATGTGGTCAGTTATGTATTATAGTCCCTATGTGAGGTACATGATGTAATGGTGGTTGTAATTGTCTGAAGTACTACATATATTATATGAGTGAGATATGAGTAAAAATAGGGAATAGGGGGCCAATCTCTCAGCGCAGAACTCATGTTCCGTGCTGTTGGGGGTTGGAGGACCTGTGATGATGCTCTGCTGTGCAGTTCTTTTACTACAAATACAGGACCTGTGATGACATCATCACAGGTCCTTTAGCTTTCTCCACTGATGGTAGGGATACTATACTTGAGCAGGATGTAATGAGTGTAATTAAAGGGCAGGGCCTATCCTCCACTGCGGGCCCCTTTTCCCCACGGGCAACATAGCAGCTGCGTGGTCTGCCTCTATTGGAGCTATGACTGACTGAGTCCTTCCGAATCTACTTCTGAATCTGTTCTGCAGACGTTGGAAGATCTTCAAACTAAGAGGAAATAACTCTTGAGATGTCACATTATCTGAGTGTTTTTCTGGTTAGTGGTGTGAATTTTTAAAGGGGTTGTGCAGTGAAATGATCTTTTCTCTGGATAGGTTATCAGTATCAGATCGGTTGGGCTCTGACTCCTGGCCCTGCCGCCAATCAGCTGTTTGAAAGGGTCATGGCAACAGTGGAGTACTGTGTCCTCTTGAAAGTTTATCTGTATGCCATTTCTTTTCTAGCGACGGGGCAGTATACTTACAGCATCCAATCCCAGTCACTTGAATGGGACAAGCAGTTGTAGTTGCACTGCACAGCTGCTACCAGGGAGATGATGTGACGGTAACTTTGAAGATGATGCAGAGTTCGTATGAGCGCCACAACCTCTTCAAAAAACTGATCGGTGGGGGTGCCAGGAGTCAGGTCATCAGTATTATGCCACTGCACAACCCCTTTAATGTGAGAATAACGGAACTTTCTTCCATTTCTAAATAAGCTTTAAAGGTCATCTGTCAGCAGATTTGTCCCTATGACACTGGCTGACTTGTTACATGTGCACTTGGCAGCTGAAGGCGTCTGTGTTGGTCCCATGTTCATATGTGCCCGCATTGCTGAGAGAAATGATGTTTTAATATATGCAAATGAGCCTCTAGGAGCAATGGGGACGTTGCTGTTACTCCTAGAGGCTCCGCTCTTTCTGCAACTGCATCGTCTCCACTTTGATTGACTTTAGGAGAAGTCAGGGCCAGGCGTGATCACATTCTCACTGCCTGACCCTGTAACTAAAAGTGCAGAGCGCTCTACCATTGCAGAGAGAGTAGAGGCTCTAGGAGTAATGGAAAAGCTCATTTACATATATTAAAGCATCATTTTTCTCAGCAGTGCAGACACATATGAACATGGGACCAACACAGATGCTTTCAGCTGCCACTTGCACATGCAGCAGGTCAGACAGTTTCATTGGTACAAATGTGCTGATATATGCCATTTAGGCTCCATTCAGACGTCCGTATGTGTTTTGCGGATCCGCAAAACACGGACACCGGCATTGTGCTTTCCGCATATTGCCAGAAGTATATAGAAAATGCCTTTTCTTGTCCGCAATTGCGGACAAGAATAGGACATGTTCTATATTTTTGCGGAACGGAACTGCGGACCCGGAAGTGCGGATCCGCAATTCCAGATCCGAGCGGGACAAAGTCTGTCCCCATAGAAATGAATGGGTCCGCAATTCCGTACCGCAAAATGCGGAACAGAATTGCGGACGTGTGAATGGGGCCTTAACTGTATCAGTTTTTGTAAAAATTTTCCCCTGGAGAGGTTAGTAACAATATCCTCAATTTCCGGTCATGAATATTGCTACATTTTCAAAAAACTCTTTTGAAATACGTTTCTTACATTTGTTTTTGTTAATTTTTAACTGATTTACAAAGTATGTGTGGACATATCTTGTAGATGATTAATGAAATTCCAAGCTAGCTTTACCTTTCTGAGGCCTTGTTCACATCACCGCACCATTTGGTTTTCCGTTCTGTTGATCCATCAGAAGAAGAGCAAAACATGACAGATCCTTTATTTTGAGCATGCTTTGTGCTCATTTTGCCTCCATTTTTGTCAGTTCCATCAGAGATCCGTTATTTTAGACGGTAGAAAAAGTCCTGCATGGAGGAGGGAAAAAAAATCGTGGCCTAAGCCAGTGTCCTCCTCACAAGACTGTTCCATTGGAACAATGTACAATTCCAAGTTGTGGTGGTCTTCATTTTTATTACTGACTCTTGCATGTACTGTAGGTACAGGCTTTTCACCAGTGTAAGTTTGCAATTGAATATGTGTTGGTTTAAACTGAGAATTAGGAAAACTCTGTGGAAAGTCGGCTGACTTACTTTAACCTTCTTTCCTGACTGGAACCATGTGTTCTCGCTCTGCTGTTTCCATTGATGTCACTATCTCCAGTGCCCTCTTAAACTGGGCTCTGTTGGAAGTCCTTTCGGAATGTTTTCTTTCATAATCCCACACACTAGACAAACTCTCAATGCATCATTGAGACACCCTTCAAAATTTCAATGTTCAGACAGTCTCTTCAGTCACAATGGCTGCAACAGATTCTCTGAAATGTTTTTTGATCACTAAAAGTTTAGTCTCCAGGTCCTCCTGCATGATTTTACCACATCTGCAAAGCTTCTTTCAACTGTGCAGCAGTGAATAATGACACATAGTAATGCTGGCACCCTTTCCTGAGCAGCAATGTCATTAGTATACTTACCAACCCTAATGCTGCAACCCTGAATGTACCTTTAAGGTAGTGCCGCAAATCTGAAGTCCCCCATCTGCCATTCAGAGCTTCTGCAGCTGCCCAGTTTTGAGTCTGGTGGGGTCCACAAGCAGCACGTCTTTACAAGTTACAGTAGGTTGTTGTGCCCTCAGCGCAATATTCTCTAGTGGGTGGAGTACTAGCCGACTTTTTTCTTCCTAGCCCTGTGGTCCTTCACATGTGTGCTCTCCCTGTCTTGTTCTAGCCCTGCTTCAACCTTGGTGCCCACCTGTGCTCTGAGGGTCGAACTAGCTCACAGAAAGGGGTGTGATGACTCACAAAAGAGGGCATTGCAATGTGGGAGAGATAGGAATTCCAAAAGGTGTCTCTATATCTAGAGAACTTGCTTATCACTGAGCCCCCTCTTCGAAATTGGCAGCCAGTTATCCACAACAGAATCAAATGGCTCAATATGACCAATATAGGCAGCAGTCTTGGAATGTGGTTTGATGACAGAAACACAGTTTCAGAAACGAGACAGAAGAAATATGGTAATTGTCTCTTCGCATGAAGAAAACAAAACATATATAGATAGATAGATAGATAGATACACATGGGACGGCATGGGGGCTAAGTAGTTAGCACTGGTGCCTTGTGACGCTGGGTCCTAGGTTTGAATCTGACCAAGGACAACATCTGAATGGAGTTTGTATGTTCTCCCGTGTTTGTGTGGGTTTCCTCTGGGTTCTCCAGTTTCCCCCCACACTCCAAAAGTGTTATGTCCCCACATGAAGGCGAATGAAGGTATAACTGATAATAGCTGCGTGACTTCCTACCTTGGGATCCAAGCAGTGGAGCAGACTGGAGGCAGATGCTCAGGTTAGATGGATCCAAACGTAGACATGGGAATGAAATCAGCGTGGGTTTATTTGATCCAAATATAGCGACAAACGATGATATAATACTGTAATGTAGTAGTGGTATTGATGCTGTCCTGTTGATGTCTTTTCTAAGGCTAACTGCTGGTCAAAAACTGATGCCTTCACAAGCCCAAAAATGTTAGAACATCCAGTCACACTGTCATGAGCCACTGAAAATGGCTGTAGGAAATGACATGGATCAAGGCTGCCTAAAACCACGCCCATAAGAGAAAAACTTTAATAACAAGAGCAGAGGCGTGCAGCATGCAAATTCCGGCCAGCAGATGGCAGCAAAGAACAATACATAGAAAACAACATTGTGAAAGAAGAATTATTAATACAGTGTATGAATAAATATGAGGAGAACAGCACACTCCCCATCTGAAATTCCCTTTGGGGATTTCACTATGACGAATGTCTATAAAATACAGAACAACCTGCAACAAAGAACATGTTAGAATGCAAAAAAACATAACAATGTAGTCAGTTTTCTGACTTGGAATGGAGGAGATTCACGAAGTTCAAGTTCGGTCCTGTTCACCCGGCAGGGGCGTACTCGATGGGTAATTTCAAAATAAGTTTGTTAATTGGCCTTTTAAGTTGACGTTTTAAGCTCACCCTTTCTGAAGATCTTCAACTCCACATTCCGGACCTTGCGGTCTTTACAAGGAAAAACCTTTGTAATTAGTCCCATAGGTCAGTCAATCCGTTCGGTTTGTTGCTCTTTCATCAACACAAGGTCTCCTTCTTTCAAGTTTGGTTTGTGGTGTTGCCATTTTCTTATTCCTTGAAGAATATTGAGATACTCCTTTCACCACCTGTTCCAGAAATAATCTGCTAGGTATTGTACATGTTTACAGTGTTTTTGGTAGATATCCACATGAGTAAATTCTCCACTAGGCGTTATCGTATTCTCAGTTTTTTGGGTAAGTAGAATAGCCAGAGTCAATATGGCTGGTGTTTCAGGATCCATAGACACTGGCACAAAGGGTCTTGAATTGATTATGGCCAAAACTTCAGTGAGAAGGGTGACTAGAGTCTCATGTGTGAGTCTTGAAGAGTTTACATCCATCAACATAGAATTTAAGATGTTGTGTGAGATCCCGATCATTCTCTCCCTGGAGCCTCCCATGTGGGAACTATGAGGAGGATGCCGCCTGTCCCAGCAGAAATTCCGGACCTGTAAGCCAAGTAGAGCTAGTAAAGGAACCTGTAGACATAGGCCTGGTGGCATGATCTGCTGGATTAAGTTCGGATGGTACATAGTGCCATTGTTCAGGCTTGGAGGTTAAGGATGGAGCATGGTTATTTTGGAATATTTTATCCATAAAGACGACCAACGATGTGTTCTCTCATTTAAGGCTTGCTGTTCATGGTACGCTGAAGAGAGTTAAATCTAGACAGAGCTTTTTCCCGGTTGTTCAGTAGTCTCACCCTGGTAGCTCGGAAGGGTAATGGAGAAACACAGTGATTGATTTCGTCTTTAAAGAATTCACTGTCCATTATCTTGACAAATTCTCTGTCCTCTACCGACAAAGCTACTTTATTGTCATCCTTGGTTGTGTGAAAGACTGATCTCCCCAAGTTGTTGGCAAAGAGGGGAGGAATGACATCATGTGGTTGTATGAGGTCTGGCGACTTCTCTTTCACCTCATAGTGATGAAGACATGGCTTAATGCAAGTTGTGCGTCCATCTCCACGCACGTACGTTTTGATCGATTCTTGGTTGATCCAAGCATACATTTCCTATGACTACCCATCCCAAGTCCAGTCTCTTGGCATATGGCGCATAGTCGGGACCATTACACTGTTGATGCACCTTGTGTACCCTTAGATTGTCTCTGCCGAGCAGGAGTAGAATCTTGGCGTTGTTGTCCATAGGTGGGATAACGTTGGCTAGGTGCCTTAGGGCTCTTTCACACTAGCGTTGTGAGGATCCGGCGTGCACTTCCGTCGCCGACTGATATGCTTTTCAATGGGCATTAATTCCGGATCTGTCCTTGTGGCATGTCTTCCGTATTTTTGGACGGAGACAAATCTTGCAGCATGCTGCGGTTTTGTCAACGTCCAAAAAACGTTCACATACTGAACGGAAGACATCCTGATGCATCCTGAACGGATTTCTCTCCATTCAGAATGCATTGGGATAATCCTGATCAGTATCTTTCCGTCCTAGAGCCCCGAGGACGGAACTCTAGGACGGAAAGCAAAAACGATAGTGTGAAAGAGGCCTTAGGTGTAGTTAGTGAAATGCAGCTTCTGGGGTAGGAAACTCATCCCTATGGTTAGGTATTAGGTTGCATTCAATCAGTGTTGGCAGGGGTATTTCCGTATTCCCACTGACGGGAGAAGCGATGAATCTTTGTGCCCTCCTGCCGCTAGTTTCTTGCGGCCCGAGCAGGGTGTAGGGTTCTGATCGTCCCTTTATTCCAAAGACTTCGAAGAATTTAGGTCCTGCTAGGGACCGGTTGCTTTGGTCGTCAATGATGGCATACATTTTTACTACCTTTTTTGGTAGTCCCTCTGGTTGGACCTTGATTAGGCATATTCTGGCATAACATTTTTCATTCTGGCCCTCGCCACATACATCCAAGCATGAGCAGGAAACATCGGTGGCTGTGTTAGCGCGATTCTGGGGCTCCCCGCCATGACTTGGAGCAGAACTGGTGGTGACGGCAGCCGGTGAATCTCTGGCGAGTGGATTTGGGTGCATAGCTGAGGCATGTCTTTCACTATGACACTCCTCACACTTGATGACAGATTTACAGTCCTTAGCCATGTGCTCCAATGAAGCTCAGCATCTGAAACATACCCCAAGCTCGGTGAGGACTTTCTTGCGCTCCTGTATGGTTTTGGATCTAAACCCTCTGCATTTATTCAGTGATTGTGTTTTTTTTTATGAATGGGACATTCACGATTGAAGGACTTGTCTCCTGATGAGGTAGTGTACTGTTTAGCCGTGGGTACTCGGCTACTCATGGTGGTGTCGCTGAAGCTGTAGTGTTTAACTCCAGAAAGTCGAGGCATTCCTCATTTGGGACTGTTCATAGATGAACCTACAGAATTGAATAAATGGGGGAAAAGGTGACGTCATGCGCTCTTTTGTACTGTATGGTAGCTTCACGACATTTGGGTTCACTCCATGGGCTGTATCCAGGTAGCACAGCCCGGACAGAAGAGGGTCTCTTTTGGCAAGCTCCAGTTCCATGAGCAGATCACTTGAAGTCTATGGACCCCCTTGAGATTGATTTTTGGGACATTCTGCAGTCTCTTGAATAGGGCCTTCTTTATTGCTTCTGCACCGCCGAAGGTACGTTCGAGTCTCTGCCAGGCGGCAGTGAGACCTGCTTTTGCTTGTCCCATGTAGACAGTTTTGAGGCTCTTGATACGATTTGTGGAGCTCTGCAGTTAGGTTGAGGTTGGCAATGACAGCTTTGAAGGTTGCCTTCCAAGCTCTGTAGCTCTCCGCACGGTCATCAAATTTTGAGAGACTGGTGTTGATTAGCTCTCTGCTCACCATAAACCTGGCAAACTCAGACATATCTGATTTCTCACTGCTTGTTGCCATGACAACTTGTGATGCCGCTAGGGCGTACGGGCTGCGTGGCGTGAAAGGGTGAGATGCTTCTGGGTAGAATGATGTCGCTGCAGGTTTAAGCTGTGATTTAGCCTCTGTCGATTCTGATGACTGCTGCTTGAGTTGTGGAGGTAGGCCAGAAAACACCTGATAGCCATAATTGTCCTTGAGAGAGCACATCCGGGTGACGGTTATTAGATTGCTCGGGTGCTGTGGGTGTCACTGGCACCGCAGGTAGAGCTGACTTGGAGGTTTAAGTGTTGTCGGCTTGGACAGTACTGCAAACTGGGGTGGTGCAGATAACTGTTTCAGTATATAGTCACTGGTGCGATCAACTGGATCATCTATCTCCTGTGGTGCCGAGCAGACAGGATCAAAACCTTGGCTCAGTGCTTGCTCAAGTAGTCTTACTTTAGCTAACACAATTTCCTCTACCATCTCTGATTCAAGAATCTTTACTCGAGCCTCTGCTTCCGCCCTCTTGGCCTCTGCTTGTGCCCTTGCAAGAGCTTCTTTTTCAGTGAAGGAACGTCTCGCTTTGGATTGCTCTGCATTTATGCAGGCCTCTAATAATCTGTCACTCAGTGCGAAGCTTTTTGAGCACCATAATCTGTATGACCGAGAGGAATGTTTAGATGAATTCGATCTGTGTGATCTAGTTTCTTGCCAATGAGAGAAATGGAGTTCCGCTTTATCTTTAACATCCAGCACCATGGCGTCTCTTTGTCTGTCTAGTGATTCTGCTTTGCTCAGTTCTAATAGGGCTTTATCGATATTAGAGTCTTTTAGAAAGGTTATATACCTCGTGGACAGTCTCTTGTATCTTTCATGAGCTGTGTTCAGCCGCCCGACAGCAACTTGTAAGCTGGTGGCATCACCTGAGGAGGATTTAAGTCCTGATCTTTATCGTTGGTTTGAAAGAGCGCCTTGGTCGCATGACTTGGTCTGCTGGAAGTGTGGGTTCTGCTTCCTGCTCTTCAAAATAATCAGTATCAGGTTGCATTTGCTTTATTTCATCACTGGGGAACTGTGCAAGGTGCTTTTCGGCCATTTTGATTTAAGGTGCGCTGTCTCTTTAAGAAAATAAACTTTTAAATCGGGGGCTGAAAATTTCAACGCGGCTCCGATGAAGCACCCAGACAAGGTTCCTAAGGTGTCTTGAGTGAATTGCGGGGTTTTGGTTTGAGGGTGACCCCGCGTGCATTAACAGTTCTTCTATTATGCGAGCAAAGGTTAATATAGGATGTAGAAAATGGCTTGGCGAGTTGTGGAGGACTTCTAGGCGAGAGTATAGATATTGTGGATGCACAGTGCTTCCTGATAGGCTTGTCGGACATGCACTGTAGCTGGGCGGATTTGCTGCAAGTGGGCCAGTAGCAAGTGAGATTCCTGAGTGTGCTACTGAAGTCTGAGGGAATCTGCAGCCGGAGTATTGGACCTTAAGGCAGTTTTTGACTGTTCTGTCCCCACATGAAGGTATAACTTATAATAGCTGCGTGACTTCCTACCTTCGAATCCAAGCAGTGGAGTAGACCGGACAGGTTAGATAGATCCAAATGTAGACACGAGAATAAAATCAACCTGGGTTTATTTGATCCAAATGCAGCGACAAACGATGATACAATACTGTAATGTAGTAGTGGTATTGATGCTGTCCTGTTGATGTCTTTCCTGAGGCTAACTGCTGGTCAAAAACCGATGCCTTCACAAGCCCAATAATGTTAGAACATCCAGTCACACTGCCATGAGCCACTGAAAATGGCTGCAGGAAATGACATGGATCAAGGCTGCCTAAAACCACGCCAATAAGAGAAAAACTTTAATAACAAGAGCAGAGGCGTGCAGCATGCAAATTCCGGCCAGCAGATGGCAGCAAAGAACAATACATAGAAAACAACATGGTGAAAAAAGAATTAATAATACAGTGTATGAATAGATATGAGGAGAAGAGCACAAAAGTCATACTGACAGAGAACTTAGATTGTGAGCCCCATCGGGGACAGCATGATGCTAATGTCTGTAAAGCCATGCTGAATGTGTCGGCCCTATATAAGTGGGTAAAATAAATATATGTATATATATATATATATATATATATATATATATATATATAGATAGATATATATATATATATATATATATATATTTATTTATATATATATATATATATATATATTTATTTATTTATATATTTTAGCTGCTTCTTGACTTCCTTTTTACCATTGTAATGCATTCAGTCAGGCATATTATTATGCCATCAGATAATACATACACAAGCCGGACATCAACTGGTATATACTGGTGCAGCAAGAACTAAACCAACAAAACAAGACAAGAGAAATCAAGCATGGATTAGGATACTAAATCAATCCACGTGCACGTTTACAATATCGTTGTAGCAAGTTAGCAAGATATTGTCTGATTCATAGCTAATACATATCAATTAGCGTCTGATTGGTGGGCCGCACTCCGCGTTAACCCCTCTAAGGAAATCTATCAAACTGAGATCTTTTGAGGCCATGTTCAAATGTGACGGATTTGTCAGAAAATTTTTGTGTGGATTCCACATCGAATATCTAAGTTAACTTACTGTACAACCCAGTTCACAAGTAATACAGACTCAGCTCAGGTTTCATGCCATTCTGTATATTTTCAAATCATAAGTTTGCACAATTTGTCACTGATTTTCACTGTAGTTTTCACCCTTTTCAATGCAAAGGGTAAGATACATGGCAAATCTGTAGGAAAGTCTACAAGTAATGCTTGCGGATTTTGACACTGATTTGTGGCTAAATACAGAAAGGGTAACTCTACAATAACTGACCCGATTATGTAACTGATAATATGTTCCTACAGGTTCCTGAGATTAGCAGAGAGAATGTGGCCTGATATTGCTCCTGCATAGAGACTCTCTATTGTCTGTGTCTGCCTCTGCTTCTCAACAACTGCTCATTTATTTTATATCATTTTGTTAATTTTTTCTTTATACTTTTACTTTACTTAGAGGTCGAGAGGGCACCATAGCCCTGGTACCTGTAGGCATTGTTGGTGATTGGCAATATAGCCAACCATGGAGTTTTAACTCCTTAGATGCCGTGGTGAACTGCAACCACAGCATCTGAGAGGTCTTTCCTCCTACCAAGATTGAGGGAGCTGTTCAGTTGCTATGGCAGCCTTGAACCTTCTAAAGGCTCCAAGGCCTGCCATAGTGCCACAGAAAGGGCTTCATAGGAACATAGTGAATCTCTTATAGGCATGTTAGTTCTTTATTTTTTTGCTCCTTCATGTCCGAACAACAAAAAAAAGTGATCAAAAATCAATAAAAATCTATCAATAAAATTGAGCCATTACACAACTTTGTATATATAAGTATGAAAGGCCTGGCACAACCCTAGTTGCACCAATAGGCTCATTTACATATTATAAAACATCTATTTCCTACAGATTGCCGCCACCTAGGAAGATGGGGCCAAGAGCATTACATTCAGTTGACAAGTGCACATCTCACATATCAGCTGAATTAAATGAAGGTGACAGATGTGGTGACAGATGCCTTTAAGGTGACTTTCACATGGTCATTGTGTCAGTATCTGTAAAGCAAAACCAGGAGTGGAACCTACAACAACCCCCCAAAAAAAAAAAAAAAACTCTAATTGAGGAATTTGCACCGCATCCGTGTTTTAGACCCTCTCCTAGTTTTAGCTTACAAATACTGATGCAAGATTGTGACCAAAATACAGTTTGAAAGTGGCCTTCAATGTAATGAATCTACAGTTTTAGTTGTGTGGACAGGAAGCCAGCCTCTCTGTGTATTCCTATGGGTACCTGAATGTCAGTCTCATAGGGATGAATAACTGACTTTCTGTTTAGTGCCAATTGGAGAGGGAGAGTGTTGGTCACATGATACAGCTGAAGATCAGAAGGGAGGTTATAACTCACAATTACAGTCACTCGTAAGAAAATTACCTTCACTACAATTTACATCATGTACCTTTCTAATGGGCCAGAGAATGAAAATTTTTGTGGGAGTGCTTCTTTAAAAATGTAATAGATTTGAATTTGTGTAATTAAAAAAAAAAGATGCTCTATTGTCTGTAACACTATTTATGCTCTATTATCTGTAAAGCGGCATGACTCATGTGACCTTTACTGTATAAGTACGCATGTGACAATTTCAAGATCCAGGTAGTTGGATGTAACGTAAATAGACAGTTCTATCATTTTCCTAAATGCTGTAAGAGGTTTTTCACTTCTCTGAGATTAGTAGTACCCTACATTACTGAGTTGAATTTGATCATCAAATCTCAGATTATTCTACTGTCATTGTGCATAATTGCAGGACTATCCAAGAGACTTTCCTTTTACACACAGAGTCTTAGAAAACGTTCAGCTCACCATCCGGGTCTACGGTTCCACAGGTATCTCTTAGTACAAACCTCAGAAACAGGGAAAGAAGTATTAGGACAAGTCTGGTTAAAATCTTCAATGCTGTCTCAGGCAACGCACCTCAGACCTTGTCATGGTCTTTCTTTTTACAGTCTTTGGCCTCTTTTACACGACTAAAACGGATGCGCAAAAAAATACGGATGACGTCCGTGTGCATTCCGTTTTTTTGCGGAACGGAACAGCTGGCCCCTGATAGAACAGTACAATCCTTGTCAGTTATGCGGACAATAATAGGACATGGTCTATCTTTGAACGGAACGGAAATACGGAAATGGAAGGCATACGGAGGACCTTCCATTGAAATCAACGGTTCCGTATATGGTCCGTATACGGAACGCAAAAAACGGAACATAAAACGGAAAAGAAAAACATTTGTGTGCAAGAGGCCTTCGTTTTTTGATTGTACCTGCCTCTACCCCTGATTGGCCTCATGTGCGAAACACACTAAAAACAAAAAACCAATGTGTATACTAAAATCAACTAAAGCGGGAAACAATAAGTTATGTGGTTATACATGAGTAATGCAATTTTAATTTTACACTGAAGGAAATAAAATATTGAGGCTTTTAACTAAACTAGAACTGGTACCTCCTTCCCTATTTCTGGAGTTTCCTTTAACATAAGTCATAGTTGTTAGTCATCTATGACTGATTATTTTGATGGAATCCACCAATGATGTAATGTCTATAGTGAGGTCTAGTACTGTGCCTGCAGAACTTCAGCAATCTTTCACTTTCAGTGGTGGTCACACTGGTCAGCATTAGAGATGAGCAAATTGATTCTACATGAATCCATTTAGTTCAGAATTTCCCCAACAATTCCAATTTTGGCAAATCTGAAAATTTTGTGATTTGTGAAGTACGAATGGCTCAAATTGAGAGCCTACATTTTACAGATCAGAAGATAAGGAGAAAAAAGGCATCTATTCCCAAAAAGGGATAATTTTTAGAGGATATTTAATAAAAAAAAAATCTGACTATGCAGTGTGTTTTTAAACAGTTGCTTATGGCCCTAAGAGACCTGAGTGTCATATGCAATTTTTCTGGACATTTGGCGCACTTTCGATTTGGGTCAAAATTATGCCGAATGAATCAAATCTGACTGCTGATATCAGACCCAAAACAAATTTTTGGGAAAATTCGCTCATCTCTAGAAAATATGTTATATTGTGGGGACATCAGATGTGTTGTTTAACTATGGGAACGCAGCATGCTGAAGGTCTAACCCCAAATAGCTTCTTTTTTAGTGGGGCACATGGGCTTTTTATTATTTAAAAGTGGGACTGATATGAGTTCATGCATTTGAAGCAATATCAAATATGGTTAGATTGTGTAAAGCTGGCATGCTCAACCTGCGGCCCTCCTGCTGTTGCAAAACTACAACTCCCAGCATGCCAGAACAGCCTACAGCTGTCAGTCTACAGCAGGGCATTGTGGGAGATGTAGTTTTACAACAGCTGGAGAGCCGCTGGTTAAACATGCCAGGTGTAAAGTATGATGTCATCAATGTATGATGTTATGTATGACTCTATTTTAATGTGTATCCATAACTTGACACAAAATCTGTACATCAATGTTTTTTTTTTAAGTAAAAACACAAAAGCACAAATTAGAACTGGCAAAATTTGGTGGCAGGGGTAGTTAGTTATATGGGTAGTGCTACCACCTAGCTATGGCTGTAAGCACACTCATACAGATAGCTGTCAATCACTGAGTAGGACCACCTACATGACTACCAAGACCACAATGAGGTTTACATTAATTAATGTCGCTATACTATTGATACAAAGCTAATGTATATATCAATCTGCCCAGCTCTATAACGTGATGCCTGCAGATTGAGCTGCATTTTCAGTGTGACAGGTTCCTTTTAAAGGTCTGTACCTCACTGCCAAATACATTTCTAGGGCCTCAAGCAAAGTTACTGTATGTCTGGGGGCTCTGTTACACTGCTAATTTCTTCAAGTAGCCCTGCTAAACTTTTCTCCATTGCATTGCTAATATGGTAACCCTCAAATTGTCCCCCCACACAGTATGACACCCTCTTATGTGCCTCATACACAGTAAAATACCCCTTTATGTGGCTCTCACACAGTCTGACACCCTCGCATGTGCCTTTACCACAGCACGACACCCTCTTATGTGCTTCTACCACTGCAAAATGACCCTCTATGTGCCACTCACACAGCATGACACCCTCTTATGTGCCCCCCACACAGAATGACACCCTCTTATGTGCCCCCCCCACACAATATGACACCCTCTTATGTCCCTTTTCCACAGCAAAATGACCCTTTATGTGCCCCTCACACAGTATAACGCCCTCTTATGTGCCCCCAAACAGAATGACACCCTCTTATTTGCCCTCCACACAGTATGACACCCTCCTATGTGCTTCTCACCCAGTACAATGCTCCTTTATATGCCCCTCACACAGTATTAATGAATAAATCTCAGCCAATGTTTGTAATCTTCAATTCATCTTATTCTTTATTTAATCTCAAATGTATGTAATACATTCATGATTCATGGACGCATTTCGGCCCGTCCAACCTTCGTCCAACCTTGCATGGTGGCCAAGTCTGCCCCCATTGGGGCCTAAGGGTAACTGCACGGATTACGTGCAGTTTTCCCATGCACATTAATACAATACCAGCAACGTGAATGAGATTTGCCAAATTTCATGTACACTTTGTTCATTTTTTACATGCGCAAATTGACTTGCCGTGTAGATGTTAAAATCTGTAGCATGTCAATTGTTTGTGCAATTCCACAACTTGTATATAGTGGTTTTCCACATATACTCCAAATGAGTTGTTATCAAAAACAGAAAATCTTCACCGAAATTAACGATAAAACTGCACAAAAATGCAATAAATAGTGCAGATTTATGTGCTTTTTTAATGTGATTTTGCTGCCGATTTTCTTCATAGAAATAGACGACGTTGCAGTTGGCCTGTGTACAAAAGGCGTTTTTAACAGCTGTAATTATAGCTCCCATTTTCTCCATGGGTTTCGGTTCAGCAGAAAAAAAATTAAGATTAAATAGATGTTCCCCTATCTGTTCATTTTGCAAAGTAATGGGCGGAACATAGGCCACAATTCCAGTATATAAAAAGCCTGCGTATATGCTTAAAGATACATAAACAACTTTTGGCAAAGGGAAAAATGATTTAGTGCTCCATGACACAGGAGAAAACCTGTTCTTCAGAGTTAGGCGAAGCACTCGGTCTACAGGAGCGCTCCGACGTAATTGTTATGTTGGCGAAGGCAGCTGTGCTGTATGAATTTACCTCCCTCTGTGGACCGTGTAGCAGACACATGAGGTCCACACGCAGCCTCCGGGAGTCCCCAGGCTGCCAGCTGGACTGACTGTAAACCGAATAGTATTAATAGCATCTCTTCATTGCATATACGAGAGTACCCAACGAGCAATATTAGGAAAATAAAGGCAGTAACTGGGTATTAAACATGTAGTATTATTTCTATATAAAAGACATATGTACAATGTGTACGATAATACATTCACACTACCTCATACCTAATCATTACAGAAGATACCCGGAGATTATACAAAATTGCTGCAAAACACTAAAGTATAAATAAGAATTTCATCAATTCCCATATCTGTGCAAACTACACACTCTTTATGTAGCATTCTTCATCCAAACATGGCATAAAACAGCTGTAGAGTTTGTTTAGCTGCAGGTCTTACCTTTACTACTTGATCTGCCCTGGCCATCCTCATACCCTCTGCTTGTCAGTCTGAGTATTGTGCTGGACTTTGGACATTGTCATCTTTGCTTTATATATCCTTACTAGTCTCAAGACTTGTCAAAACTGTTTCCACTAGTGGTGAACCAGCAACTGCCATCTGCAGTCTGACAAATCAGCACTCAGTATGTGTGCCTGGGCTGTGCACTACCTGGCACTGCTATTAACAAATATTAGCCTGGCATAGTGCCCAGTCATAAGGAAGTGCGACTCTGGAACTGGTAGAAAGACTGGTATTCAGCACTTGTCTATACATAAAACACATAAAAAACATGAGCGCATAAAAAAACTGTTTATGCCAAAACATTACCTAATCATTACGCACATATCTATACCTTTTTATATGTGATGCCATGGCTGTAGGCAGTGGGCACATACCTGTATTTATACTCCTTGGAAGGTAACAAATGAAGGCATTGTGGTACACACCCTTATTTTTGTGGTTGGTTTATGTGAACGAAATACATTGGCTCCGTTCCCGTAGACTGTATACAACTAGGCTTATGTAAGTTTACAGATTCTTTGTCAATTTCTGTTCTTGCACTTCTTCTTCTTTTGTTTTAGTGTGTTTTGAAGGTTGCGGTATTTGGCTTCCTATCTGGGTGACCACAAATTTGAAACATCTAGAAATGTTATCTGCTGTACAATACTTTGTTAACTCCCAGACTGACAGAAGGGAGGTTTTAAAAAACCTTAAAAAAAAAAACCACACACACACATGAAGGATGAGAAGCATATTTCTAAGCGCACCTTCGACTTCACCTCTGCTCGTCTGCCTGAGCGTGTGGTGTATGGATTCCATATCTTTTCTATAGATCCACGAGGCTGGTTTCAGGTGGCCGCGTGCCGTCCGTGAAACATGATCTCTCTGAGGGGCTAGACTCATAGGGGTAGATTTATCAAAACGGGTGTAAAGGAAAACGGTCTCAGTTGCCCATAGCAACCAATCAGATTACATCTTTCATTTTTCACGGCGCCTTTGGAAAATGAAAGCTGGAATCTGATTGGTTGCTATGGGAAACTAAGCCAGTTTTCCTTTACACCAATTTGATAAATCTCCCCCATAGACTGCAATAGTTCTGAAAACTGCCATGTGGCACCGAGTTATAAAGACGCCCGACGCATTTTCACTGTAGTGTGAATGTAGCCTAAAGGGTAAGAGCAGTTCAGAGTTTATTTAATGAGTAAAGGGGACTTGAAGGAAAGCTGTTAGCTGCTAAGGAACAGGTCACAGAATTACAGATTCAACAAATAAGGGCAATTCGTTGTATCACACAGTTATACAATTGTATGGAATTTTTCTGTGCCTATTCTTTACAGTTTTCAAGAACTCTGCTTGCAGTCATTCAAAAACATATTGGATAACAATACATTGAATGTAATCACCAAGCCCCATAAATTAGTGCAAGCAGAGATCTTAAAACAGTAACACCTCTTTAACAAATATTACCTTACTAAAGCTAGTTCATATTTTAGGTGAAATAGTAATAATATAAGTTAAAATGTAAACTGTAAAGTTGTGTTTGGTTATGATATGAAATAAAAGTGATGACTTTGGCCTTGGCCACAAAATAATAATAAGTAGATTTGAGCTAGTGGACTTCTATCCGAATCTCAGGGAAAATTAGATTCGCCTCAAATCCAAATTTCCTCGTGCTCAGTGGTAGCGAATCGATTTTCCATGAAATGGTGTAAAAAGCAAAAAAAAAAAAAAATACCTCATCCATTTACCGGCCGCCGCCATCTTGATTAAGGATCTTGCACAAAATCCCGTATGACATCACCATGCTACACTGTATTGGCTGTAGGCAGTGGGCACATACCTGTATTTATACTCCTTGGAAGGTAACAAATGAAGGCATTGTGGTACACACCCTTACTTTTGTGGTTGGTTTATGTGAACGAAATACATTGGCTCCGTTCCCGTAGACTGTATACATCTAGGCTTATGTAAGTTTACAGATTCTTTGTCAATTTCTGTTCTTGCACTTCTTCTTCTTTTGTTTTACTGTGTTTTGAAGGTTGTGGTATTTGGCTTCCTATCTGGGTAACCATAAATTTGAAACATCTAGAAATGTTATCTGCTGTACAATACTTTGTTAACTCCCAGACTGCCAGAAGGGAGGTTTTAAAAAACCTTAAAAAAAAGAAAAAAAAAGAAAAAGAAAAACACACATGAAGGATGAGAAGCATATTTCTAAGCGCGCCTTCGACTTCACCTCTGCTCGTCTGCCTGAGCATGTGGTGTATGGATTCCATATCTTTTCTATAGATCCACGAGGCTGGTTTCAGGTGGCCACGTGCTGTCTGTGAAACATGATCTCTCTGAGGGGCTAGACTCAGAGGGCTAGATTTATCAAAATGGGTGTAAAGGAAAACTGTTGCCCATAGCAACCAATCAGATTCCATCTTTCATTTTTCACAGCTCTTTTGGAAACTGAAAGGTAGAATCTGATTGGTTGCTATGGGAAACTAAGCCAGTTTTCCTTTGCAACAATTTGATAAATCTCCCCCATAGACTGCAATAGTTCTGAAAACTGCTATGTGACACCGAGTTAGGGCCCATTCACACGACCGTATGAACGGATCCGCATCCGATCCGCAATTTTGCGGAATGTATGCGGATCCATTCATTTCTATGGGCTCCTCAAAGATGCGGACAGTACACCGTGTGCTGTCCGCATCCGTCGTTCCGTTGAATTTATCCGCAAAACAAAACTCACTTGTCCTATACTTGTCCGCATAAAACGGTCCGTGGCCTAATACAAGTCAATGGATCCGCAAATATGCGGATTCCAACGGAATTGTTTCCGTATGTCATCCGCATTTTTGCGGATGGATATCCGCATTTTTTTGGCTCTGCCCCAAAATCAAAATTGATACATATCCAGACAGATCCAGACAGATCTGTCTGGATTGATCGGACTGATTAAATTCTGCCATTAGAGAAGGACCATGTCATATTCTGTGGAAAGACTGATTGTCCTTGTTCAGGAGCGTGGGGAGCTATGGGACACAAGAAGCGATCTGTACCATGATCGGATCCGTGTTGACCAAGGCTGGGCTGAAATTGGCGAGATCCTAATGCCAGATGAATGGGCGAAAGGAGACTCAAAAGCCAGAAAAAGGATGGGTAAGTTTACACTTTACCTCATGTCACTTTATTCCTGTGTCCTCCTATTACTGTCTAGCATGGTCTGCATGCCCTGGAAAGTTTGCCAACTTTTCAGAGCATGCAGCTCATGTTTTAAAAGTGCACGAGCATGATGTCACTTTATTCCTGTGTCCTCCTATTACTGTCTAGCATGGTCTGCATGCCCTGGAAAGTTTGCCAACTTTTCAGAGCATGCAGCTCATGTTTTAAAAGTGCACGAGCATGATGTCACTTTATTCCTGTGTCCTCCTATTACTGTCTAGCATGGTCTGCATGCCCTGGAAAGTTTGCCAACTTTTCAGAGCATGCAGCTCATGTTTTAAAAGTGCACGAGCATGATGTCACTTTATACTGTATGTATATGTATCTGTATGTATGTAACCTAATTAAATATCTATCTAAACTTTTTGGCTTTACAGTTAAAAGTCTGAAGACACGCTGGCACTCTTGTCGCGACCAGTTTCGTCGGGAAGAGACGGCACGCAAAGGACGAAGTGGCGATGCGGGCGGCAAACTCAAAAAGCCATATATATACACCAAGCAGCTTCAATTTCTGAAGCCCATATTTGAGTTGCGGCCGTAAGTGAATATAAATATATTTTGAAATTTGAATTATTATTAATTTTTACACATCATTAATTCGTTTTTTATTTTCACAGAACGGTGGACAGTCTGGAAGAAGAGGGGGCAAGTCAACCTTCTCCTCTAAGTCAACCCGTCTGTATGTCCCCAGCGGAACCGTCCTCACCAGTGCCATCACCTCCCATGGCTGTGACACCACCGCCCCACATAACCACAACACCACCACATGTGGGGGCGCCAAGGCCACGTCGAAAACGAAGGGCCACACCTCCTCCTCAGCCTGTTTCGGGACAAGCAACTCGAGACGTTGTGGATAGCAGGGTTCTCGAGTTCTTGTCCCGAAACAGGCCTGAATGTGAGGAGGATTCTATTATGTTGGGCTTAGGCCCTTTTCTAAAAAGGGTACCTCAAAATAGGCAACACATGTGCGTTGCCTCCATAACCGCCGTGTTACTCTGGTCCCCAAATGCCCATGGCGACTTATAATTTTTTAAATGAGGAACGGAAAAAACTTCATGTGCCTCAACCATCTGTCTCGCAACCACCCTTACCATCGTTTCCAAGCCAGCAACATCATTTCGGTGGAAGGATGTATGGCCCTTCAATTCCCCCAGCTCGGTCATACACTGAGGCCTCTGCTTCTTCAACTGAACCCTATTCATTCACCCGTGATCTTTGTGATTTATAATATTATTTTATTGTTACTTTTTTTGATATTTTTTTTTCATAAAATTTTTGAAAAAAAAAAAGTTTCCTGAGCTTATTTTATCTCAAACACTTACAACACTTTATAATTACACACATATGTATGTCTTTGTCATGTTACATTTGTGATCAAATCACATGTGTAATATGAGTTTTATTTAAAAATGTTTAGAGTGGTTCTAAGGGCCCTTTCACATCTGCGTTGTGAGGATCCGGTGTGCAAGTCTGTCTCGGGACATCGTCACCGTATCCGTCATAACGCAACAGACATGAAATCATATGAAGACTAATCAGTCTTCAATATGATTTCAATGTTACCATGGCAGATCGGATGCCTCAAGTCACAGTTGACATGGAAATAGTAGCATGGAGAAAGAAATTATCGTTCTATGCGGGCAGCTGGCAAATTTATCAGAAATCTATACGTACCAGGCTCCCCGCTCCCTGCTACTATTTCCATAGGAGCTGGGACTTTATTTGCCCAGGCTGCCATGGTAACCATAATAAAATAAAAAGCCCAACGTGTGATCCGGCAATGTGCCGAAATCTGGATCCGTCAATGCTGAAAAATGAAAAAACAAACAAACACCAAACTTATTTTATTTAATAATGGCGCCAATCATTTGGAGGTAATTCAAATACGTGAATGGTGATCGATGAGGAATTAGTCAGTTTTAATGAAAATCATAAGAAAATATTATGATTTTTTTTTAAAACCTAAGCTCACAACCCACGTCAAGGGTCCTCATCATCTTGTGAGTCCCTGTCTAAACTAAAACCATGGGACCTAACTAACTAAAAAAATTAAATTTGATTAAATTTGGAATACCATTACCACAGATTTATCTCCGAGTACCACGAATGCTGTTCAGCTGCCACGATAATGCACCCTCTGGACTTATGAAGTAATCCGCAAAGAGTTCTCGAACTGCTAGTCCAGCAGATCCAGGCCTTCCTTGCGGATTATGGTCTAAACCAACAGATGTTGTTGTTGGAAAAGGGGCCACTTCAGGTTCAGAGGGTACATCATGAATCCTGGTGAAGTTGTGTAAAATCACACATGCCTGTATCACCAGGGTGGCATTTTGCGGACTCATTTGCAAGGATGACATGAACACTCTCCATTTATTGGAGAGTATTCAAGCACATTCAACATATCGACGTGCACGAGACAGACGATAATTGAATATGCGCTTCGGTCATCCAAATCGCGTCTTGGAAATGCTCGCATTACATGAGGAGATAATGCAAAGCCTTCGTCTGCCACGATTACAAATGGAGCGGCTGAAGCAGAAGATCCGGGTAGTCGTCTGGGCTCTGGCAAGGCAAGTTGGTTGGCACGAAGCCGTTCACCCATTCTAGAAGAACAGAAGATGCGGGCGTCTGCTGTGCTTCCATAGGCCCCAATATCAACAATAATAAATCTATAATTACTGTCAACTAATGCCAACAGCACTATAGAAAAATATTGTTTAAAATTAAAATATTGGGACCCTGAGTGAGGCGGTTTCTTAACACGAATGTGTTTGCCATCCAATGCCCCAATGCAGTTGGGAAACTGCGAAGATTGATAAAACCCATCAGCAATTCGGAGCCAATCATCTGCTGTGGGGGTGGGCATCACCCCTTCACGGAGTCGCTGCCATATAAGTTGACAGGTGTGACAGACGATTCCGGATATGGTTGAGATTCCCAGCAAGCACTCATAATGCAAAGAGGCAAAAAAAAATTTCCAGTTGCAAAGAACCAGTGGAGAAAAAAAAGAAAAAAAAAGAGCAATCAATAATGGATTCAAAGTGACTAAAAATTTAAAAAAAACAAACAAAAAAAAGACAAAAACCTACCTCAAGGTGAGAAGAAGTCGTTCTTCAGGTGAAATGCTGCGCCTCATAGTGGTGTCCTGGAAAGCAAGTCCAGAACGGAGAGACGCAAGCAGGATATCAAAGGTAGCAACCGACATACGGCAATAACCCTGAAATTTCTGAGGATTATGCCGTAAGTCGAAATACAAAGTGTGAAAGTGGCCCTTCTGTAGGCGCTGAGAGACAATGGGATGAACCCACCACCTCCTTCTTCTCGGCTCTTCAGACAGCATAGCTGGCTGCCGTCCGAATCTCCGTGAAATGAGCCAGTACAGAAGAACCTCATTCACCTGCTTAGTAGCCATGACACACTAAGAATAGTCTGAAACAGATGCTGACCAAGCACAAGTCTCACACAGCTCTCCGTGCAGTCAAAGCCAGACAAAATGGCTGAAATGTTCTGTGACAGGATTTTTTTATACACATCTCCTTTTTTTTTTTAATTTCTGCCATCATAACTTTATTAAAAAATAAAAATTACACCTTCCGTTTTTTTGCGGATCCGCAAAAAAACGGAACATAATTTGCAGGATCCGTTCCGTTTTTTTGCGGATCCGCAAAAAAACGGACATGTGTCCAGAAGAACTTACTGAAACCATACGGCCGTCTGAATGAGCCCTTAAAAAGATGCCCGATGCATTTTCACTGTAGTGTGAATGTAGCCTAAAGGGTAAGAGCAGTTCAGAGTTTATTTAATGAGTAAAAGGGACTTGAAGGAAAGCTGTTAGCTGCTAAGGAACAGGTCACAGAATTACAGATTCAGCAAATAAGGGCAATTCGTTGTATCACACAGTTATACAATTGTATGGAATTTTTCTGTGCCTATTCTTTACAGTTTTCAAGAACTCTGCTTGCAGTCATTCAAAAACATATTGGATAACAATACATTTAATGTAATCACCAAGCCCCATAAATTAGTGCAAGCAGAGATCTTAAAACAGTAACACCCCTTTAACAAATATTACCTTACTAAAGCTAGTTCATATTTTAGGTGAAATAGTAATAAAATAAGTTAAAATGTAAACTTTAAAGTTGTGTTTGGTTATGATATGAAATGAAAGTGATGACTTTGGCCTTGGCCACAAAATAATAATAAGTAGATTTGAGCTAGTGGACTTCTATCCGAATCTCAGGGAAAATCAAAATTTCCTCGTGCTCAACGGTAGCGAATCGATTTTCCATGAAATGGTGTTAAAAGCAAAAAAAAAAAAAAATACTTACCTCATCTATTTTCTGGCTGTCGCCATCTTGATTAAGGATCTCGCACGAAATCCTGTATGACATCACCACGCTACACTGTATTATTACTTTCAGATGCCGCGATGATCTTTGAACGGTTCATTTGAGGGGTACAATGACGGGGAGCTGTTCAATCGCACCCTGTAATTGCACCCATATTTACAAAGATATGCGCTTCAAGACAAAGTAATTTGTCACAAAGATTTTTTTTTTGTTAAACTCAGCAAAGCAGCCTAATCGAATGCTTGAATATTTCGTTCTTCTCTAATTATAACTCTCCAGGAGACAATCAGTAAATAATTAAATGCAAAAACAACACTCTAAACTGAAGGTCAAGACTCAAGGGTTTATGCACACTGCTGTAGCTGTTTTTGTGGTCCACAACTTGTGGATCCCCAAAACACGATACCGGGAGTGTGTGTTCTGCATTTTGTGAAACGGAACTTCAGGCCCATAATAGAACAGTCCTATCCTTGTCCGTAATGCAGACATGTTCTATATTTTTGCGGACAGCTCGGAACTGACTATGTCACACTAGTCAATTATCATGCCTAAGCTTCACTAGTAAACATTTTAAAGGGGCAGCCTGATTACTAAAACTGTGTATGTTTTTCAGAACCAGTGCTACTTCTGTCGTTGGCCTGTGTCTGGTAATGCTGCACAAACGAATAAGGCTGAGTTGCTATACCAGAAAGGACCATGGACAGCGATGGCCTTGTCTGTGGAATCTCAGCCAAGAATGGCAGCTTCCTTTACCTGGCTGTAGCCGCCAATCTACTAAATCTGCTGATTTTAAGCTTGTGCGCTTGGTAGCTGAAGGAATCTGTATTGGTTCCATGTTCATGTGAGCCTGCATTAGGGATAAGCGAACCCGAACTGTAAAGTTTGGGCTCGTACCGAACATCGCGGGGGCTGGGCACCAAAACCCGAACTCGGACTTTGCCGCCGAAGTCCGTGTTTGGGTTCAGTGTTTAGATGCAGAATAAAACTTGTTGAAAGGCTGCAGCGCAATCAATCAACAACCTTTTAAGTTGTGGGCACTTGGAAGCCATCACAGTCATGCCTAGTATTGGCATGGCTGTGATTGGCCAGATCAGCACATGACCCGGCCTATATAAATGCCGGATCACATGTTGCGCCGCCATTCTGATCTAACTAGTGTAGGGACAGGATGCAAATGCAGTGATGGACAGTGTTAGGCTTTTCATCTGTATAATTCTGTCTGGCATTTATGTGGGTAGTCAGCAATAGATGGGGTAAGCTGAAGGGTATTCAGCTAACCAAGGGAAGGGAAGAGAGGGAGGATAGGGAGCGCCAATAAGGACTTAGAAGGAGTACAGGTAGCTAGGAATATATGATTATAATTTGTAGAAGGTTTATATCAAGGACTGAAACTGTGCAATGTCCAATGGTTAAAACAGATAATAAAATACTCTTGGTGGCAGAATCAGTTCATGGGAACTAATTATGATTCTGGGAGAGTATTAGTTGCTCGTAAAATAAACATAAATAGATAAATAAAATTAATGGTAATGCCAGTAAATGGAAGCAAAGACTTCCTGAAGTTCCTGGAATGGAACAAAAAGCACTTACTTCACTGGGGTGCTGTCCACAGGATAAACTCAAGACACCTGGGACAGACACCCCCCGGCCAGGATCGCCTGTAGATCTTAGTGAATGATGGCAGCCGGAAGACCAGAGGCTTCAGATCAAACACTTTTATTCAAATACATATGTGGCTCGACGCGTTTCGGGGTTAGTATAATCCCCTTCCTCAGGAGCAGATGCAATTATGTGGGTGCAATACACCTTCTTTGCACAAGTGACACAAAAATACAATACTTAATTTGGCTGTAAATTCTGTCAGTCACCTATAGCCATTTGTTTTGGGGTGCAATAAACCTCCTTTGCATCTGTGACAGAAATACAATAGTTAATCTGGCTGTTAATTCTGTCGGTGACATAAACCCATTTTTTGGGGTGCAAAAAACCTCCCTTGCATCTGTGACACAGAAATAGAATAGTATATCTGTCTGTTAGAAATGGAAGAGACTGAGTGCACTGATGCCCAACCAATTATGTTTGAGGATGAAAGCTTGAGCTGCAGTGGAGTAGACACCTGAAAAACCAGGAAATATCTGCGGCTTCTTCTGCTCCCTCTTCTGCTGCGGTCTCGGCCTTTTCCTCCTCTCTGAAGCAACAGGGCCACCTGGCACCCTGCAAAGAGAGGATGTAACAGCAACACCACCACCAGCAGTGTCACCGAGCATCTCCACACTGTCCCATGGAAACGTTCAGCTGTCCATCCCCCAAACACTGGAGAGAAAGAGGAAGTACCCCCCTACCCACCCGCGAGCCCTGGCCCTGAATGTCAGCATTTCCAAATTCCTGACCTTTGAAATGCTGCCATTCCATCTAGTGGAGACGTACAGTTATAAAAACCTTATGCCGGTGGATGTCCCACAGTACATGGTTCCCAGCCTCCACTACTTTTCCAGGTGGGCCATCCCTGCCCTTTATGGACAAGTGGTGGACAAAATCAGGTGTGCGCTGCTCAACACCATCAGTGGCAAGGTCCACATAACTACCGATATGTAGACCAGTAAGCACAGGTAGAGACGGCCCACTTAGTAAATGTAGTGGGGGCTGGGCCTGAGGCAGAAAGCGTTTTGGCGCATGTCCTACTGCCACCAAGGATTGCTGGACGTTTCTCAGTGACTACTATTTCCTCCTCCTTCTACTTAGCTTCCTCCTCCTCTTCCTCCTCTACTGCCTCCTCATCACTTCAGTGCAATACCTGCACCACTAACTTCAGCACATCCAGGGGGAAACAACAGCAGGTTGTTCTGAAATGCATCTGTTTTGGAGAAAAACCCAACACCATGCACGAGCTGTGGACGGGCATCAAGGAACAGGTGCCGCTGAGCCTCAAGCCTGGCCTGGTGGTGTGCTATAACAGGCGAAATCTCGTAACAGGTCTAGGCCTAGCCGGTTTGACGCACATCCCTTGCCTGGCACATGTGCTGAATTTGGTGGTGCAGAGGTTCCTGAAAAATTACCGCAAGATGTCAGAGCTGCTGCAGAAAGTGAGGGCTGTCTGTGCTCGCTTTTGGCGTTCTAACCCTGCTGCTGCTCACCTGCAGTGTAACTTCTGCCTTCTCGCTCACTGACTCATATGCGACGCACCAACAAGCTGGAACTCCACCTTGCACATGCCGGATAGACTGTATGAGCAGCAGCAGCCGATAGTGGAGTTTCAGCTGCAGCACACACGGGTGAGTCACTCTGCGGAACAGCACTACTTTACCACCGAGTGTTCCGTATTGCGCTATTTCGAGTACTCCACCAAGATAGCCATTGCTGATGACGCTGATATTCAGTGTTAATATCCCCCTTCTATGTCTCCTTTAAAAAAAGCTTCAGGCGATGATGGATGAGGTGCTGGCACAGGAGGACAGGAGAAACAGGAATCATTCAGGCCAGTCGTCCACACGTGGTTCGAAGTGTGGTTCCTGCACCAACAGTGGCCAGGTACATAACTGTCCATGCAGGGCACAGTTTTGGAGGATGAGGAGGAGGATGAGAAGGAGGAGGAATCATGTTCACAGCAGGGTGGCACCCAAAGGAGCTCATGGGCATCACTGGAGCATGGCTAGGGGGATATAGAGGACACAAACAATACAATCTCCTACCGAGGACAGCTTGCCATTGCCTATGGGCAGTCGGGCACACATGAGCGAGTACACCGCTGCAGTGCCTGTGCAACAACCGCCGAGTTGTAGTGATTGTTGCCAGTGCTGATTACTGGGTGTCCACCCTGCTGGATCCCCTCTACAAGGACAACGTTCCATTGTTACTTCTGTCACTGGAGCTTGATTGGAAGATGTGTGAATACAAGCGGACGCTGGTAGACTTAATATTGACAGCATTCCCAACTGGCAGCATTCCCCATGAGGCAGAGGAGGAAGTCGCCAACGCAGCTGGGGCCCCGGCACCAGCTCAGAAGGTAGGGGTTAGCATTGCCGAAATGTGGAAAACCTTCGTCAGGACTCCACAACATCCAGCACCACCATCTCATATGGACTGTCTTAGCAGGAGGCAGTGTTTCAGCAACATAGTGGAAGAGTACTTGTGCACACATCTGCACGTACTGACTGATGGGTCTGTCCCATTTAACCGCTTGCCGACCGCCTAACGCACGGATGCGTCCAGGCGGCGGCAAGTTTGTTCCTCCTGGACGCATCCGCGCGTCATCTCGCGAGACGCGAGATTTGCTGTGAACGCAAGCGCGCGTTCACAGTGGCGCGTGTCTCGGCAGTTATACTGCAGCCTGCCAG
This sequence comes from Bufotes viridis, assembly GCA_033119425.1. Taxonomy (NCBI): domain Eukaryota; kingdom Metazoa; phylum Chordata; class Amphibia; order Anura; family Bufonidae; genus Bufotes; species Bufotes viridis. Next base: position 392,495,553 of record CM065592.1, on the reverse strand, counting down.
TGATGATCCATCGCTGGCAGGCTGTAGATGCAAAATAAAAAGCATCAAACATGTATATCAGACGCTGTTTTGTTAACAGCGTCTGATATAGCTGCTACCTGGTCCTCTGGTGGTCCCATTTGCTGGAATCGACCACCAGAGGTCCAGGTAGCTATGTAAAGTTTAACCAAACACTACACTAACCCCCCCCCCCCTCACCTATTAACCCCTTGTTAACCCCTTGATCACCCCATCTAGACCCCCTGATCACCCCCCTGTCATTGATCACACCCCTTGTAAGGCTCCATTCAGACGTCCATATGTGTTTTGCGGATCCATGGATTCACGGATCCGCGGATCTGATCCGCGGATCCGCGGATCTGCAGATCCTCAAAACATGGACACCGGCAATGTGCTTTCCGCATTTTGCAGATCCGCACATTGCCAGAACTATATAGAAAATGCTTTTTCTTGTCCGCAATTGCGGACAAAAATAGGACATGTTCTATATTTTTGCGGAACGGAAGTGCAGACCCGGAAGCGCGAATCCGTAATTCCAGATCCGAGCGGGACAAAGTCTGTCCCCATAGAAATGAATGGGTCCGCAATTCCGTTCTGCAAACAGAATTGCGGACGTGTGAATGGGGCATAAGGGTCCCTTATCACCGCCAGTTAGTTAGCTACTTGTTAGGTAGCTAGTGCCCAGCCCGCCGCACTGCAGTCACTGATTTTGGCAGAGATTTTTTCATCCACATTGATCGATGCGAATGAAAAAATCTGTGCCGTTCATTTTTTTTTTTTTCAGCCCAGAGGCTGAATGGAAAAAAAAATCTCATTACCCGTATGCTCAATATAAGGAGAATCGCAGAAACTCCTAATGCTGACCATACGTGTAATGATTGCGGAGACCCCTAAAATGCCAGGGCAGTACAAACACCTCACATGTGACCCCATTTTTGAAAGAAGACACCCCAAGGTATTCCGTGAGGGGTATGGTCAGTTCATGTAAAATTTTATTTTATTTTTTGTCACAAGTTAGTAGAATATGAGACTTGTGCCAAAAAATTTTTCTTTCTGTGAACTCGCTATGCCCCTCACAGAATACCTTGGGGAGTCTTCTTTCCACAATGGGGTCACATGTGGGGTATTTATACTGCTCTGGCATTTTAGGGGTCCTAAAGCGTGAGAATCCAAATGCGTAAAAATGCCCTGTGAAATCCTAAAGGTACTCATTGGAATTTGGGCCCCTTTGCGCATCTTGGCTGCAAAAAAGTGTCACATATGTGGTATCGCCGAACTCAGGAGAAGTAGGGCAATGTGTTTTGGGGTGTATTTTTATATATACCCATACTTTGTGTGAGAAATATCTCTGTAAACGACAACTTTTTAAATTTTTTTATTTAAAGTTGTCAATTTACGGAGATATTTCTCTCACCCAGCATGGGTATATGTAAAAATACACCCCAAATCACATTTCCCTACTTCTCCTGAGTACGGCGATACCACATGTGTGCCACTTTTTTGCAGCCAAGATGCGCAAAGGGGCCCTAAAACCAATGAGTACCTTTTAGGAGGGCATTTTTTACGCATTTTTCTTCTCACGCTTTAGGGACCCTAAAATGCCAGGGCAGTATAAATACCCCACATGTGACCCCATTTTTGAAAGAAGACACCCCAAGATATTTGCTGAGGGGCATAGTGAGTCCATGAAAAATTAAACTTTTTGTCAAAAGTTAGCGGAAAGGGAGACTTTGTGAGAAAAAACAATAAAAAATCAATTTCCACTTACTTGTGCCAAAAAATTTTTTTCTATGAACTCGCCATGCACCTCCTAAAGGTACTCATTGGAATTAGGGCCCCTTTGCGCACCTAGGCTGCAAAAAAGTGGCACACATGTGGTATCGCCGTACTCAGGAGAAGTAGGGCAATGAGTTTTGGGGTGTATTTTTATATATACCCATACTTTGTGTGAAAAATATCTCTGTAAACGACAACTGTTAAAATTTTTTTATACAAAGTCAGTTTACAGAGATATTTCTCTCACCCAACATGGGTATATGTAAAAATACACCCCAGAACACATTGCCCTACTTCTCCTGAGTACTGCGATACCACATGAGTGACACTTTTTTGCAGCCTGGGTGCGCAAAGGGGCCCAAATTCCAACGAGTACCTTTAGCTTTTACATGGCTGCTCACAATTTAGCCCCGCCCAAAATGCCAGAACAGTAAACACACCCCACAAATGACCCCATTTTGGAAAGAAGACACCCCAAGGTATTCACTGAGGGGCATAGTGAGTCCGTCTGAGATTTTTTTTTTTTTTTGCCAAAAGTTAGCAGAAATGGAAACTTTATTTATTTATTTATTTTCCTCAGTAAGTGTCATTTTCCGCTAACTTGTGAAAAAAAATGAAATGATACATGAACTCACCATGCCCCTCTGCGAATACTTTGGGGTGTCTTCTTTCTAAAATGGTGTCATTTGGGGGGTATTTATACTATCCTGGCATTCTAGCACCTGAAGAAACATGACAGGTGCTCAGAAAGTCGGAGCTGCTTCAAAATGCCGAAATTCACTTTTTTGCACCATAGTTTGTAAACGCTATAACTTTTACCCAAACCAATAAATATACACTTATTGGATTTTATTTTTATCAAAGACATGTAGAACAATAAAGTTAGAGAAAAATTTATATAGAAATGTAGTTTTTTTTAAAAAATTTTACAACAGAAAGTGAAAAATGGCATTTTTTGGCAAAAATGTCGTTAAATTTTTATTAATAGCAAAAAAAGTAAAAATGTCAGCAACACTGAAATACCACCAAATGAAAGCTCTATTAGTGAGAAGAAAAGGAGGTAAACTTAATTTGGGTGGTAAGTTGTATGACGGAGCAATAAACGGTGAAAGTAGCGTAGTGCAAAATTGTAAAAAGTGGCCTGGTCATTAAGGGTGTTTAAGCTAGGGGGGCTGAAATGGTTAAAGAGGTTGTCTCACTTCAGAAAGCGGTATTTATGATGTAGAGAAAGTTTATAAGGCCTCATGCACACGACCGTTGTTTGTTTCCGCGTCCGTTCCGTTTTTTTTCACGGATAGGATGCTTTCCCATTCATTTCAATGGGTCCGTCAAAAAATGCGGATGGTCAACCGTTTTCCTTCCGCTTCCGTGATCCGTGTTTTCATTCCGTCAAAAAAATAGTGCATGTCCTATTTTTTTCACGGTCGCGGACAAGGATAGGCATTTTTACAATGATCTGCCATAAAAATCGGATCCGTCAAAAAAAACGGTCCGTCATCCGTTTTTTTTGACGGACGCGAAATTTCAAGGAGGAGCGGACGCGGAGGCAGGCAACGGTCATGTGCATGAGGCCTAAAAGGCACTGACTAATGTATTGTGATTGTCAATATTGCTTGCTTTGCTGGCTGGATTATTTTTTCTATCACATTATAGACTATTCGTTTCCATGGTTATGACCACCCTGCAATCCATCAGTGGTGGTCGTGCTTGCACAATATTGGAAAAAGCACTAGTCTATGTGCGCTCCCATGGTCCCGGCCACCAGAGAGGCTGACACTTTTTCCTAGAGTGTGCAACCACGACCACCACTGATGAATTGCAGGGTGGTCTGTAACCATGGAAACGAGCAGTGTATAATGTGATGGAAAAATGAATCCAGCCAGCAAAGGAAGCAATATGTATAATAAAAGTATATTAGTAAGTGGCTTGTATTTACTTTCTCTACCTGATAAATGAAACTTACTGAAGTGAGACGACCCATTTAACTTCTGGGTCTCCAAATTGGGCACATGGCCTGAGCTTGCCCTTTACGCCTTCAAAGTGCTGGCCTGCCCTGCGGCAATTGTGTTGTTGGAACATGTGTTGAGCACGACAGGGGGGTAATCATGGACAGGTCAACGTGGACAAGCTGACATTCATTAAAATGAACCAGGCGTGGATCTCACAGGACTTGTCTATACTTTAAGCAGAGTAGAGAAGTATTCCTGGCTGCACCCAGCCATTGTTATATTCCAGCAGACTTTGTTCATTCTTTTTGCCATCTCCCAATGTCTCCCCAAATAAAATTAAAAAAAAGACAAAAACAGTGTTGGCTAACTCCTCTGCCTCTTTCACCTACACCGCCATGTCCACCACTTCCTCAACCTCCTACTCCACTTGGATCTCCACCTTCTGGTTCAAAATTTTTTATTTTTTTATTTTTTTCTATTCTATGTTATTTTAAGTAATTTTCCTATCCACATTTGTTTGCAGGGCAATAGTGCTGCTCTTACCCCCATTTTGCTTCCTTTTGCAGCCCGTACTATGATTATTTTACAGCCATTTTACAGCACCAAAGTTCGGGTCCCCACTGACTTCAAGCGCACATGCAACAGGTCAGCCAGTTTCATACCCCTTAATGGGGTTCTGGCCACTTCAATTTTAAAAAATAATATACAAATTAATGGTCACCTTACTACTTTTGTTGCAACTTTTCTCAAATCTCCCCCCAGTCTCTTTACTACCTGTTACCTCTCACCAAGGAAATGTCACCACTGCAGCCAATCAGTGGCTGTAGCAGATCTCTGCTGAGGCCAATGATTGGCTGTAGTGTCACATGTGTGTTTCAAGAAGGTCCAGGAAGTACAGAGTCTGTTGGGCAGGGGGGAACTGGCCATAGACCCTACAAGGAAATTTTCTGGTGGGGCCATGGCAAGGGGGCCACCTGAGACCTCCTCATGGTTGCAAGTCAGGTACATAACTATCTGATGATGCAGCCACATCATCTCCATAACAGTAACAGCCACAGTGCCTCCATAACAATGACAGCCACAGCGCCTCCATAACAATGACAACCAGATTGCCTCCATAAAAAAAACAGCCACAGTGCCTCTATAATAGTAACAGCCACAGTGCCTCCATAACAATAACAGCGAAACTGCCTCTATAACAATGGCAACCAGATTGCCTCCATAACAGTAACAGCAACAGTGCCTCTATAACAGTAACAGCCACAGTGCCTCGATAACAATAACAGCGACACTGCCTCCATAACAATGACAACCAAATTGCCTCCATAACAGTAACAGTCACAGTGCCTCCATAACAATGCCAGCCACAGCGCCTCCATAACAATGACAACCAAATTGCCTCCATAACAGTAACAGCCACAGTGCCTCCATAACAATGACAGCCACAGCGCCTCCATAACAATGACAACCAGATTGCCTCCATAACAGTAACAGCCACAGTGCCTCCATAACAGTAACAGCCACAGCGCCTCCATAACAATGGCAGCCACAGCGCCTCCATAACAATGACAGCCACAGCGCCTCCATAACAATGACAACCACATTGCCTCCATAACAGTAACAGCCACAGTGCCTCCATAACAGTAACAGCCACAGCGCCTCCATAACAATGACAACCACATTGCCTCCATAACAGTAACAGCCACAGTGCCTCCATAACAGAAACCGCCACAGTGCCTCCATAACAATAACAGCGACACTGCCTCCATAACAATGACAACCAAATTGCCTCCATAACAGTAACAGTCACAGTGCCTCCATAACAATGACAGCCACAGTGCCTCCATAACAATGACAGCCACAGTGCCTCCATAACAGTAACAGCCACAGTGCCTCCATAACAGTAACAGCCACAGTGCCTCGATAACAATAACAGCGACACTGCCTCCATAACAATGACAACCAGATTGCCTCCATAACAGTAACAGCCACATTGCCTCCATAACAGTAACAGCGACACTGCCTCCATAACAATGACAACCAAATTGCCTCCATAACAGTAACAGTCACAGTGCCTCCATAACAATGACAGCCACAGTGCCTCCATAACAATGACAGCCACAGTGCCTCCATAACAGTAACAGCCACAGTGCCTCCATAACAGTAACAGCCACAGTGCCTCGATAACAATAACAGCCACAGCGCCTCCATAACAATGACAACCAGATTGCCTCCATAACAGTAACAGCCACATTGCCTCCATAACAGTAACAGCCACAGTGCCTCTATAACAGTAACAGCCACAGTGCCTCCATAACAGTAACAGCGACACTGCCTCCATAACAATGACAACCAGATTGCATCCATAACAGTAACAGTCACAGTGCCTCCATAACAATGCCAGCCACAGCGCCTCCATAACAATGACAACCAAATTGCCTCCATAACAGTAACAGCCACATTGCCTCCATAACAGTAACAGTCACAGTGCCTCCATAACAATGCCAGCCACAGCGCCTCCATAACAATGACAACCACATTGCCTCCATAACAGTGACAGCCACAGTGCCTTCATAACAGTAACAGCCACAGCACCTCCATAACAATGACAACCACATTGCCTCCATAACAGTAACAGCCACAGTGCCTCCATAACAATGACAGCCACAGCGCCTCCATAACAATGATAACCACATTGCCTCCATAACAGTAACAGCCACAGTGCCTCCATAACAGTAACAGCCACATTGCCTCCATAACAATGACAACCAAATTGCCTCCATAACAGTAACAGTCACAGTGCCTCGATAACAATGACAGCCACAGTGCCTCCATAACAATGACAGCCACAGTGCCTCCATAACAGTAACAGCCACAGTGCCTCGATAACAATAACAGTGACACTGCCTCCATAACAATGACCAACCTGATTGCCTCCATAACAGTAACAGCCACAGTGCCTCTATAACAGTAACAGCCACAGTGCCTCGATAACAGTAACAGCGACACTGCCTCCATAACAATGACAACCAGATTGCCTCCATAACTAAACAGCCACAGTGCCTCTATAACAGTAACAGCCACAGTGCCTCCATAACAATGACAACCAAATTGCCTCCATAGCAGTAACAGTCACAGTGCCTCCATAACAATACCAGCCACAGCACCTCCATAACAATGACAACCACATTGCCTCCATAACAGTAACAGCCACAGTGCCTCCATAACAGTAACAGCCACAGCGCCTCCATAACAATGACAACCACATTGCCTCCATAACAGTAACAGCCACAGTGCCTCCATAACAGTAACAGCCACAGTGCCTCCATAACAATGACAACCACAGTGCCTCCATAACAGTAACAGCCACAGTGCCTCCATAACAATGACAACCACAGTGCCTCCATAACAGTAACAGCCACAGTGCCTCCATAACAATGCCAGCCACAGCGCCTCCATAACAATGACAACCAAATTGCCTCCATAACAGTAACAGTCACAGTGCCTCCATAACAATGACAGCCACAGTGCCTCCATAACAATGACAGCCACAGTGCTTCCATAACAGTAACAGCCACAGCACCTCCATAACAGTAACAGCCACAGTGCCTCCATAACAATAGAAGCCACAGTGCCTCCATAACAATAACAGCCACCATGCCTCCATAAAAGTCACAGCCACAGTGCCCTTAGAACACTGACAGCCACTGTAACTCCATAACAATGACATCAATAATGCCACCCCATTTTTAATGTCCATATTGTTTCTTATATAAATCTTCCATAATAGATGTAGCATGGTTAGCACTCCTTTTTTCTGAGATTTCTGAGTTTGGTTATCTAATCTAAGCAAACACCTTCAATTGCTTTTCAATGGCTTTTGTCTCAAGATAATGAAATGAGTTAAGAAATTTGAGTTAACAGCGGGAGTGCTAACCCTGCTACATCTGTATATACCGCAACTCCTCATAAATAACAACCACACAGGGTACAACTAAATTGTGGGACATTGCAGGTAACCACAAGAGGGCATTCACATACAAACTACTGCTCCTCTATTGCGATCAGTGATCTACAATAATCAGTATATGAAGGAGAACAGAAGAATACGGCTACTCGTCATGAAGTCAGGGGACATTGTCCTTGGGCACCCTAGACAGGAAAATACCCATAACTACACTGTGGACTTTGCTGCATCTGCAGTTTTGACTTTCATGGAATTGCATTCTTGTGATATCTTCATAGATAAACACTTTAGTAGAGTTCACAAGAGACACGTCACATAACTGATCTTTTCATACTGCCCTTTATTGCACTCTCTAACAGACACCTCAAATCTGTGCCAGAATTGTGCATTAGAAAGGTGCAGGTTACGGCCAAATGTGCTATTAATATGGACTGCTATAATCCAAAATTGTCTGACCTTCTTGGAACAGATCAATAAAACATTAGACTTAAGAAAATATTTCTCATTTATTGGACTTCATATTCAATCATTAATCAACGATAACCCGTGAAACACCGTCCAGTATAATCGCTCATTCTCATTGGACTTTAATCTGTCTTGCTCAACAGAGTAGGTAGGATTCAGTTCATTTACTAATATTTTACAAAGGTGCAGTTTATGAATCAAATCATATTCACTTTTATCTCTTTACTACCTGGGAGAAGACGGAAGGAATCTTTATCAAGAAATTATGATTTTTGTGAAAGGCAACTTTTTTTTTTTTTTGGGAAATGTTTGCTTACATTAGGTAGGTACATTGCACACCTAAGCTTTCCTTCTCTCAGGGCAATGATTTTTTTGTGGCCCTTTGCTTGTATCTAAATAGTGTGGTTTGCTCTCATCTCCTCCAGTATTCCCCACCTGGGCACATTCCTTGCCACCCCCCTAGCTGTTTAATTGCAACTATCCATATGGTGACACAACCTGTGTCCACAAGACTCATTGCAAATGGTGAAATCTGCGGCAGATGTCTGTAAAATAAATATGCATGCTGGGAATTTAACCCTTTAGGCCTCTTGCACACAAACGTTTTTTTTGCAAGTGTATGGGCCGTTTTTTGCGTTCCGAGCCCATTCATTTCAATGGGTCCGCCAAAAAAACAGCATTCCGTGTGCATTCCTTTTCCGTATTTCCGTTTTTCCGTTCTGTTAAAAGATAGAACTTGTCCTATTCTTGTCCGCATCACAGATAGTACTGTTCTATTAGGGGCTAGATGTTCCGTTCTGCAAAAAACGTAATGCACACGGATGCCATCCGTTTTTTTTGCGGATCAGTTTTTTGCGGACCGCAAAACCATACGTTCATGTGCAATAAGCCTTAGTAACCAGGCTGTTTTCGGCCTTACTGATTTCTTGCTTTTTTCATCGTCGTGTTCCAAGAGCTATTATTTTCTATATAGCTTTATGAGGGCTTGTTTTTTGCGGGACAAGTTCTAATTTTTAATGGTGCCATTTTGGGGTACACATAACTTTCTGATTAACTTTTACTAACTCTTTCTGGGAGGGAGATGGGAAAAACAGCTATACTGCCACTGCGTTTTTACGTTAGAAATCTTGCGGTGTAAATTTTTCAGAAAAAATAAAATAATATCTTTATTCTCTGGGTCAGTATGATTACATCAATACCAAATACATATAGTTTTTTTTTACCATCCCAAGATACATAATTAATTTTTCTTTCTATGGAGTTGTGTGAGGACTTTATTTTTGCAGGATGACTTGTAGTCTTTATTGGTATCCTTTTGGGGTAAATAACACTTTTTTATCTCTTGTGTGGCAATGTGGATAGTGATGGGTGCAGCTAGTCCGAGGCAGGCTTTTACTGGGAACAGGTAATGTCTCCAGTCCTGGATTTTGGACAATGCTCATGTCCAGGGATGCTATTTAATCTGGTTGTCGGACTTGGGTGTGGCTCCCAGTCTGGGAAAGAAGCAGGCTGTGTCGAGGCCTGTGGGAGCCAGGACCCTCTAACCCTGTGTGTAGGGTAAGCACTGGTGATGTGTTTTGGGGAGCTGGGTGGTAGACCCAGATCCTGATAGAGAGGGATAGTCAGTGGCCAGACGGCTGAGGATTTATGTTTGTGATCTATGATTTTGTTGCTGTTTTGTGCTTGAAAATAAAGCATCGTTTGGACTTCAATCTGGTGTCCGTGGCGAAGTCTGTGAGAATGACCCCCGAATAAGAGACGATCCCTACACTTGTTGTTAAGTTTTTTGGCGTCGACTAAGAATAAATTAGCAAGTCTGACTTTAAAAAAATTTTTACGGCATTCACCGTAGGGGATAATTTCCATAATATTTGTGTAGTGCAGGTCGTTATGGATGTAGCAATACCAAACATGTGGAGGAGATTTTATTTTTGCTATTTTTTCTATTGAAAAGCATATTTTTAATGGAAAAAAACATATTTTTTATTGGAATTCTTTTTATTTAATAAAATTTTTTTTTTCTAATTAACCACTTAATAGTCCCGCCAGGGGACTATAACCGGCAATCTGTTGACTGCTTTTAAAATACAATGCACTATCCCTATAGTGCATTGCATTTTAATGTCAGTACCATACTGACATTAAATAGAGAGGCACAGCCTGCTAGGGAACACACATTGCAGGCTTGGGGCCTACATCTGGTACCCCATGATCGCATTTGCGGGGTGCCGATGGGAGACAAAAGGACTCCGCTCCCACTGTCACCGCTTACATGCTCCGAGCGTCATTTGTAAGGGGTTAAACATCCCAGATCGGCTGGTCCAGGCTGTTAGAGCAGGACTGCTGCTTTCATGTGAGAGCCGAGCCCCTGCTCTCGGCTGCACGATGGACCCGTTCAGCGTTTAGACCTGGCTGCCATGAAAAGCAGTGGGCCAGCCTAAGGCCCCTTAGTGACCACTGTAAAAGGCACATGGGTGGTCACTAAGGGGTTAATAAATTAGGAATATCGCTGGCCCTCCATGTGACAGAAACCGAAATCTACCCCAACTAAGGGTTGGTGTAAATTTGAGTTAAATTTATTTGGTGTAAATGTTCGGGATCGGTCATGTCAAACTAATTTAACTAGTTTCTATGAGGAGGTACGTTCTAGATTTGACAGCGGCGAATCAATTGATGTCGTATATCTGGACTTCTCCAAAGCATTTGACACTGTACCTCATAAAAGGTTAGTATATAAAATGAGAATGCTCGGACTGGGAGAAAATGTCTGTATGTGGGTAAGTAACTGGCTGAGTAATAGAAAACAGAGGGTGGTTATTAACGGTACACACTCAGATTGGGTAACTGTCACTAGTGGGGTACCTCAGGGGTCAGTACTGGGCCCTATCCTCTTCAATATATTTATTAATGATCTTGTAGAAGGCTTGCACAGTAAAATATCATTTTTTGCAGATTGCACTAAACTGTGTAAAGTAATTAACACGATAATAGGACATGTTCTATTTTTTTAGTATATAAACTAAAGTAAAGATATAATATAGTAATATAGTAGAGCTGGGGTCAGGTTCACAAGAAGTAGTAGAACTAGTGACCTCTTGTGGCTAATAAGAACATAACAGGAAAGTCAAGGTATCAAATTGTATTCAATAAATCTGTTACTAAAAATAAAATTACGTAGGTTCATTCTGTTAAAAATTATTAATTTGACAAATGGCTGAAAAAGAAAGCAAAAATATTTCCATTAGAACACTCTTTCTGGGATTAAATGTCTAAAGGAACTAAAATGAACTTTGCTTTTTAATGTTGAAGATGAAGTCCAGATACAATTATACGCACTTTTTTTATAATGCAATAGTGATAGTGATTGGCACTTAAAAAGTCATAGTAGTTAGTCCGGGGCAGGCAAACTAGTTGTCTCACCTCCTGTCTTCAGAGTGGGAGGCCTGGGACTCTGATGCTCTAGCTAGGCTGTGCCTGCTAACATGACAACGGCGCTGAGACACTGTATTACCCTCCCTTGGAGTGTGTCTACACTCCTGAGGCTGCTAATAATTCAATAGCAGCCTCAATCAGCATAGCAGAACAATAGAAACTTGGTCTCAGCACTAAAGCTGTTCCATAGGACATACGAGGTGGCCGGGGACGGGAGCTAATGTGCATACACGGGAGACTAAGCACGCTCGGTTCCGCCATCAAGGCCACCAGAAAAGCCAGCTTTGCTTCCTTTTACAGCACACCACACCCCTAGAGATGAGCAGTTTATAAAAACATGGAAAATTAGGAGACATAAGAACAGGAGGCATTATGGTGACATAGAGAGTATATTGGTAAGTAACTTGTAATGGGTTAGGATTATAGATGAGCGAATCGAAGTCGACGAAGTTGAATTCGATCCGAATTTCAGGAAAAATTTGATTCGCACTGAATCCAAATTTCCTCACGCTTCGTGGTAACCAATCACATTTTTTCTTAAAATGGCTGTTGCACGTGTTAGGACATGGAGCAAAGAACTCTGGGAACGAGGGATCCAATGCAGCCAATGAGCAGCCAGCCAGCCCCTGTAATTTCACAGCCCTATAAATAGCCTCAGCCATCTTAGATTCTGCCATTTTCCAGTGTACCTCGTGCAGGGAGAGACTTTAGCAGGTGCTAGGGAAAGTGGTAGAAAAGACTTTAAAATTTTTTTTTGGCTGAATAGAAGTTCAGGGAAAGATCATTATAATGTAGGGAAAGGATAGGGAGGAATTATTCCACACTATGTCACATTGCCACTCTGTGGTCTCCTCATGCTGCTGCCAACTCACAACTCTGTCTCTGAGCCACTCTGTGGTCTCCTCATGCTGCTTCTGCCACCTCCACACTCTGTCATTGTGCCACTCTGTGGCCTCCTCATACTGCTGCCACTTTACCACTCTGTGCTCTCTTCATGCTGCTGCCACTTCATCACTCTGTGGTGTCCTCATGCTGCTGCTACCTCAATACTTTTTCACTGAGCCACTCTGTGGTCTCCTCATGCTGCTGCTGCCACCTCCACACTCTGTCATTGTGCCACTCTGTGGCCTCCTCATACTGCTGCCACTTCACCACTCTGTGGTCTTCTCATGCTGCTGCTACCTCAACACTTTGTCACTGGTCCACTCTGTGGTCTCCTCACGCTGCTGCCACTTCATCACTCTGTGGTCTCCTCACGCTGCTGCCACTTCACCACTCTGTGGTCTCCTCACGCTGCTGCCACTTCACCACTCTGTGGTTTCCTCATGCTGCTGCCACTTCACCACTCTGTGGTCTCCTTATGCTGCTGCAAAATCACCACTCTGTGGTCTCCTCATGCCACTGCCACCTCAACACTATGTCACTGGGCCACTCTGTGGTCTCCTCATGCTGCTGCTGCCACCTCCACACTCTGTCATTGTGCCACTCTTTGGTATTCTTATGCTGCTACTACTTCACCACTCTGTGGACTCATCATGCTGGTGCCACCTCACCATTATGTCACTGGGTCACTCTGTGGACTTCTCATGCTGTTTCCACCCTCCCCACTCCATGACTGGGCCACTATTTTGCCTTTTTGGCCTGGTTGACATCATCATTTATTTGATCTTTCTTCTCATCTGTCAGAAGGAAGGAAAAATTAGATGCACAACGGATCCTGTCTATGTAGCAGCTGTAAGGCCTGTATTACATGGTCCCTATTTTGCATCAGAATTGGCTTATGATTTGGTAGCCAAAAGCAGGAGTGGGTACAAAACACAGAAGACATGCAAATATTCCATTCACTTGTCATCTCTGTTTTGGATCCACTCCTGTTTTTTTTTGGCTTAGCAATACTGATGGATTACTGACCAAATGCTGGCTGAGTGTAGGCGGATGCTCAACAGACAGGATCCGTTTTTTGTGGGTTATTGTTCTGATGGATCAGAGGAAGGACAAAATAATCAGTGACATCAACACAAACTTACTGCTGACACCCTCTCCACTCTGTCGGGGAGTTCTACTTGTAACATAGTAGCATAGTATATAAGACCGAAAAAAGACATTTGTCCATCCAGTTGGGCCTGTTTCCCACAAGTTGATCCAGAGGAAGGCAAAAAAACCCTGTGAGACAGAAGCCAATTTTCCCCACTTAAGGGGAAAAAATTCCTTCCTGACATCAATCAGGCAATCAGAATAGCTCCCTGGATCAACCAACCTTCTCTAGTAGCTATAACCTGTAATCATATTGCACTCCAGAAATACATCCAGTCCCCGCTTGAATTCCTTTATTGTACTCACAATCACCACCTCCTCAGGCAGAGAGTTCCATAGTCTCAATGCTCTTACCGTGAAGAATCCTTTTCTATGTTTGTGTACAAACCTTCTTTCTTCCAGACGCAGAGGATGTCACCTTGTCACAGTTACAGTCCTGGGGATAAATAGATGATGGGAGAGATCTCTGTACTGACCCCTGATATATTTATACATAGTTATAAGATCTCCTATCAGTCGTTTTTTTTTCTAAAGTGAATAACCCTAATTTTGATAACCTTTCAGGGTACTGTAGTTGCCCCATTCCAGTTATTACTTTAGTTGCCTTCCTCTGAACCCTCTTCAGCTCTGCTATGACTGCCATGTTCACAGGAGCCCAGAACTGTACACAGTACTCTATGTGTGGTCTGACTAGTGATTTGTAAAGAGGTAGGACTATGTTCTCATCACGGGCATCTTTGCCCCTTTTGATGCAACCCATTATCTTATTGGCCTTGGCAGTAGCTGCCTGACACTGGTTTTTACAGCTTAGTTTGCTGTTTATTAAAATTCCTAGATCCTTTTCCATGTCAGTGTTACCGAGTGTTTTACCATTTAGTATGTACAGGTGACTTGCATTATTCCTTCCCATGTGCATAACTTTACATTTGTCAGTGTTAAACCTCATCTGCCATTTCTCTGCCCAAGCCTCCAATCTATCCAGATCCCTCTGTAGCAGAAAGCTGTCCTCTTCAGTGTTAATTACTTTACACAGTTTAGTGTCATCTGCAAAAATTGATATTTTACTGTGCAAGCCTTCCACAAGATCATTAATAAATATATTGAAGAGAATAGGTCCCAGTACTGACCCCTGAGGTACCCCACTAGTGACAGTGACCCAATCTGAGTGTGTACCGTTAATAACCACCCTCTGTTTTCTATTACTCAGCCAGTTACTTACCCACATACAGACATTTTCTCCCAGTCCGAGCATCCTCATTTTATATACTAACCTTTTATGAGGTACAGTGTAAAATGCTTTGGAGAAGTCCAGATATAAGACATCAATTGATTCGCCGCTGTCAAGTCTAGAACTTACCTCCTCATAGAAACTGATTAAATTCGTTTGGCATGACCGATCCCTCATAAAGCCATGGTGATATGGCTTTATTTGCTTATTTTCATTGAGATACTCCAAGATAGCATCTCTTAGAAAATCTTCAAACAGTTTACCCACAACAGATGTTAAACTTACCGGCCTATAATTTCCAGGCTCTGTTTTTGGACCCTTTTTGAATATTGGCACCACATTTGCTATGCGCCAATCCTGTGGAACATTCCCTGTCAGTATAGAGTCCGTAAATATCAGAAATAAAGGTCTGGCTATGACATCACTTATTTTCCTTAGGACACGGGGTTGTATGCCATCCGGTCCGGGTGAATTGTCTATTTTAATCTTTTTAAGTCGCTGTTGTACTTCTTCCTGGGTCAGACAGGGCACTTTTAATGGGGAATTTACTTTTACATTCTGCATTTCATCTGACAGTTTATTTTCCTCAGGGAATATAGTGGAGAAAAACATATTTAATAGTTTTGCTTTATCCTCGTCGCTCTCTGCAACACCCCTCTCATTGCTGTGTAGAGGGCCAACTCCTTCAGCTTTATATTTTTTACCATTTATATAATTGAAGAACATTTTAGGGTTAGTTTTACTCTCTTTGGCAATTAATCTCTCGGTCTCTAGTTTGGCAGTTTTTATTAGTTTTTTACATATTCAATTTTTTTCTTATAGTTTATTAGTGCTTCCTGGCTCCACGCCTGTTTTAGTGATTTATATGCTTTCTTTTTGTCATTTATTGCTTTCTTTATGGTTCTATTTCTCCACATTGTTTTTTTATTGTTTCTTAGGCTTTTATTCCTATAAGGCATGTACCTCTCACAATTTGATGTTACAATGCTTTTAAAAATCTCCCATTTTGTGGTTGTATTTTTATTTTTAAGGACTTTGTCCCAGTTAGTTAGGCCTATGGCCTCGCTTAGTTGGCTAAATTTTGCTTTTTTGAAGTTTGGTATTTTTGTTCCTCCCTTTAAAAACTCTCAATTGAAGGATAATTGGAAGGTTATTACTTTATGGTCACTATTTCCCAGGTGTCCCTCAACCTGCACATCTGTTGTTCTATCAGGTCTATTTGTTAATACTAAGTCCGGTATGGCCGTCCCTCTAGTTGGGTCCTGAACCAGTTGGGAAAGGTAATTGTCTTTGGCTATTGCCTAGAACTTGTTTCCTTTATGGGATGTACAGCTTTCAGTTTCCCAGTCTAATGCAATGGCATTAGCAATCCCTCCTTCCCATACTGTGGAGGAGATCGATGCATGTAATTGCAGGGGTCTCTTCCACTGACAAGTAGGCAATTGTTGGGAAGGAACGCTTCCTTCCTGATCAATTGTCTGCTCAATTGAGCAGTGTAAAGGGGCCTTAAAAGCATGTGTTTAGTGTAAAATTAAAAATATGATTATATATTATACTGTTAGAAGATTACATTTTTTTGCAGTTGATCACTATAGTCTAAATCACTGCTTACTGTTAGTGAATGCAAACTTATTATTGATATTCAAAGGGAAATGGCGGGTTTACATCGCCCGATAGTCGGGCACATTACGGGGATGAACATTCCTGCGAACGCTCGTTCCCGACAGACTGCCTGTTTAAAAGTGCAGGAGATCACCCATTCATCAGCAATCTGCTGTCCAGAAACAATGCAGCTGTATGAGGAAGAGGGATCCCAATAGTGATCGCTCATTCTCATACTGTGTAGGTGATCGCTGCATATAAATACAGAGCTTTCACCCCCACTGAAGGAGCAGCCAGTTATTGGGAAGGAATCCTGACCATCTGGTCTAGTAAAATTTACTGTACATCACTTTACATACCTAGCACTTCCCAACATCAGCACATAGTGTATTGATTGAAAGTATGGGCTTGACTGTACAAAATATTAATTAGAGCCTCTGTCCCTGAAATACACTGTAATACACTTTGTGCTCTTTGTGTTGACAGCTGAAAGATCAATTCTGTAGCAATGTCTGATGCTCCCACAGTGACAGGGAAAAAATATACCTTAGACATTAATTTTAGTTTGAAAAACTGACAATAAATGCCAAAGTCGAAATCTCATAACTGCTAGTGAAGAGCGAGCACCAAAGTGATATAGTGATATTCGTGCGCTCGGCCGAGCACCCGAGTATAATGGAAGTCAATGGGAGACAACTAGCCACTCCTTGCTCGGGTAAGGGGTGGGTGCCTGGTCCATTGGAAAAGGTCAGAAAGTGACAGCAACAGAACCGAAATGGATCTGAAACGGCATGGGGACCATGTCTGCGTGCATCTTGGACTTTAATGTCGCAGCTGGGAACCATATTGTCCTAGATGTCTGCCACTTTTACATAGCGACAAAATCACGCCCAAAATCCTGCCCCCTCAAAAAAAAAGAAGACATTTTTAAAAGTAAAATTGTTAGGAAACATTCTTTTCTGGATATTCAATTGTATATACAGTGCAAATGTTGCCAAAAATTACAAGGAAGAAACACTCCGATACAGCCTGTATATAACATAAAGGAGGACCTCATTCACATGGTGCTACAATTGTTCATGTACACAGCTGCACTCAAAAAGCCTATGCACTATGTTAAAGGGCTGGCAAAAATTACAAGGAATCTGACTCCAATACACCCTTTATTATACATAAAGGAGGGCATCATACACACCATTTAAAAATTATCATTAACCAGTCCCGGACCGCCGTACGCAGGATTGCGTCCTGCGGGCGGCCGGGATCTTCTGAGTGGACGCATCGGGGCGTCCTCTCGCGATGCGCGAGATTTCGGGCATAAGCGCCCGCGCATGCGCAAATCGCGCATCTCGGTGAATTTAGAAGAACTTGGTCATCAGCCTGCCAGCCAATCGGCAGCGCTGGCGGGCTGATGACATTCAAAAAAACGAATCAGGAGCCATTTAACCCATCATATTAGTAAATATGATGGATTAAATGGCTTCTGTGCTCTCTCCTGGGTCCTTTTCGTCGGTTGGACCCAGGAGAGAGCACACCTTACTGTGAGTACACACAAGCACCACACATTAGCCCCCTGATCAGCCCCCCATCACCCAAATTAACCCCTTGATCACCCCTTTCAGCACCTGTCAATCATCCAGTGAAAGGGAAAAAAGTGATCAGTGTAGTTTAGTCCCCTTTGGTAGGTAGATAGTGTTAGCGCCAAGCCCACCGCACTGCAGTCACTGGTTCGCTGATTAGCGTAGCGCTAATCAGCGTTTGTACTTTTATAGTATCTGTAAGTGATCAGAACTGATCACGGTCAGATATATAATAGTACTAGTGTCACTTTAGTTCGCCCTCCACCCCAAACGCAGTGTTTGCCCGATCAGGCCTGATCGGTCGCCCACACCTGCGTTCACCCACGCCCACCCCGCCGCAGTGACAAAAAAAATTTTTTTTTTGTTGTAATCACTGCACAATCCCTTCACAAGCGCTGCGGCGATAAAAAATCAGTTTTGATATTTTTATCAATCGCAGCGGCTTCTGTACTTCGCTACCCTCTCAATTGTAAGACAGGCTTGCTTTTTTTCTTGGGTAGTCTCAGGGAATACCCCCTAAATTTAGACGCCCAAATGTCAAACAAGGGGTATTCCTCTGAAGAGGCCTACAGGATTCTGACCCAGTCGGATGAGGAGTGGGGACCCTCATCTGACGAATCCAGCGGGTCAGAATACCAACCTGTAGAAAGCAGAGGCAGTCTGACCCAAAGTTCTGACGAGGAGGTGGAGGTCCCTGATAGAACCAGGCGTACCCGGCCCCGTGTCGCTAGACCACAGGTTGCGCAGGATCCGCTTCAAGGGCAGCAGAGTGGGGCTGGCGCTGCCGGATTACGTGGTGAGGCATACACCAGCAGCGCAGCCCGTCCTGGACCTTCTACCAGCACATGGTGAAGTGGCGAGCACCAGAAGGGCAGTTGAAGCTGGTACGGTGGCACGTGCAGTAGTTTCCCCGTCGCAGCCACCGCAAAGACAACAGGCCCGTAGAGCCCCTAGAGTCCCTGAGGTGCTGGCAAACCCTGATTGGCAGCCCCCATCTTCAGCCGCACCATTAGTTCCCCCTTTCACCGCCCAGTCAGGAGTTCGGGTGGAAACAGCTCAGATCGGATCGGCGCTGGGGTTTTTTGAGCTGTTTTTCACTGCGGAGCTCTTTGACTTAGTCGTGGCAGAAACAAACAGATATGCCACTCAATTTATCGCCAACAACCCGGGAAGCTCTTATGCCCAGCCTTTCCGGTGGAAACCAGTCCAAGTTTCCGAACTTAGAACTTTTCTGGGCCTTCTCCTCAGCATGGGCATAACCAAAAAACATGAATTGCGGTCATATTGGTCCACGAACCTAATTCATCACATGCCCATGTACTCTGCTGCCATGTCCAGGACACGTTTTGAGACCATCCTGCGTTTCCTGCACTTTAGCGACAACACCACCTCCCGTCCCAGAGGCCACCCAGCTTTTGACCGGCTCCATAAAATTCGGCCCCTCATAGACCATTTCAACCAGAAATTTGCAGATTTGTATACCCCTGCTCAAAACATCTGCGTAGACGAGTCCCTTGTACATTTTACCGGGCGCCTTGGCTTCAAGCAGTACATCCCGAGCAAGCGCGCCCGGTATGGGGTCAAATTGTATAAGCTCTGTGAAAGGGCCACAGGCTATACGCACAAATTTCGGATCTATGAGGAAAAAGATCAGACCCTGGAGCCGGTCGGTTGCCCTGACTACCTGGGGAGCAGTGGGAAGATAGTCTGGGACTTGGTGTCACCCTTATTCGGCAAGGGGTAACATCTTTACGTGGACAACTTTTACACAAGTGTGGCCCTCTTCAAGCATTTGTTCCTAGAACAGATTGGCTGCTGCGGCACCGCGCGACCTAGTCGCCGGGGCTACCCCCAACGGCTTCTTACCACCCGACTTGCAAGGGGGCAGAGGGCTGCACTGTGTAACGACGAACTGCTCGCGGTGAAATGGAGAGACAAGCGTGACCTTTACATGCTCTCCTCCATTCACGCAGACACGACAGTACAAATTCAACGGGCAAGCAGTGTCGTTGAAAAGCCCCTCTCAGTCCACGACTATAACCTCCACATGGGAGGGGTGGACTTCAATGACCAGATGTTGGCCCCTTATTTGGTTTCCCGAAAGACCAGACGCTGGTATAAAAAAGTGTCTGTTTATCTGATTCAATTGGCTCTATATAATAGTTACGTTCTCTACAGTAAGGCTGGGAGAACTGGATCTTTCCTAAAATTCCAGGAAGAGATCGTCGAGAACCTCCTGTACCCAGGAGGTTCCGTGGCCCCATCCACCAGTGTAGTTAGCCGTCTACACGAGCGGCACTTCCTAGCGTAGCCGGGTACCTCAAACCAACCGCCACCCCGAAAAAAATGTCGTGTCTGTAGCAGGAGTGGAATAAGGCGTGACACCCGTTATTTCTGTCCTGACTGTCCTGACCACCCTGCCCTATGCCTTGGAGAGTGTTTCCGGAAGTACCACACTCAGGTACACTTAGGGACCTAGGGACAGCACTACACAGGTAGTTTTTTTTTCCACTCAGGCTCTAGGGTCTCTCAGGACACTAGGTTTTGAGAGACCCTAACACATAGTGACGGTGCTGGTGTGCTACAGCAGAAGTGTGAAACGGTAGAAACCTCTCCTTTCACTTGGGATAACGCGTATAATGTACTTCGCACCATCTCTGTGTGATTTACACTTTACACATTGTCCCATGGGAAAGGAGAGGCTTCTGCTAGGAAAATAAAGAGTGAAATGGTAAAAAAAAAAAAAAAATTAAACAGGTAGCAAGAAAAAAAAATCTTGAGTTAGTTCAGGTTTTTATGTTCATGTTTGGGGTGTCTTCTTTCCGAAATGGGGTCACTTGTGTGGTATTTTGTGTGGTATTTTTACTATCCTGGCATTTTAGGGGCCCCTAAAGCGAGAGAAGCAGTTTGGAATCCAAATGCGTAAAAATGTCCTGTAAAATCCTAAAGGTACTCATTGGATTTGGGGCCCCTGTGCGCATCTTGGCTGCAAAAAAGTGTCACACATGGGGTATCGCCGTACTCAGGAGAAGTAGGGCAATGTGTTTTGGGGTGTATGTTTACATATACCCATGCAGGGTGTGAGAAATATCTCTGTAAATGACAACTTTGTAAAAATTTTTATACAAAGTTGTCATTTACAGAGATATTTTTCACACCCAGTATGGGTATATGTAAAAATACACCCCAAAACACATTGCCTACTTCTCCTGAGTACGGCGATACCACATGTGGCACTTTGCATCCAAGATGCGCACAGGGCCCTAAATCCAATGAGTACGCTTAGATTTCACCGACATTTTACGCATTTGGATTCCAAACTGCTTATGACGATTAGGTGCCCCTAAAATGCCAGGGCAGTAAATGCCACACAAGTGACCCCATTTTAGAAAGAAGACACCCCAAGGTATTCTGTGAGGGGTATGGTAAGTTCATGTAAAATTGTATTTTTTGGCACAAGTTAGTGGAATCTGAGACTTTGTAAAAAAAAAAAAAAAAAAAAAAAAAATTTCCATTTTCGCTAACTTGTGCCAAAAAATAAAAACTTCCATGAACTCACTATGCCCATCAGAGAATACCTTGGGGTGTCTTCTTTCCGAAATGGGGTCACTTGTGTGGTATTTTTACTATCCTGGCATTTTAGGGGCCCCTAAAGCGAGAGAAGCAGTTTGGAATCCAAATGCGTAAAAATGTCCTGTAAAATCCTAAAGGTACTCATTGGATTTGGGGCCCCTGTGCGCATCTTGGCTGCAAAAAAGTGTCACACATGGGGTATCGCCGTACTCAGGAGAAGTAGGGCAATGTGTTTTGGGGTGTATGTTTACATATACCCATGCAGGGTGTGAGAAATATCTCTGTAAATGACAACTTTGTAAAAAATTTTATACAAAGTTGTCATTTACAGAGATATTTTTCACACCCAGTATGGGTATATGTAAAAATACACCCCAAAACACATTGCTCTACTTCTCTGAGTACGGCGATACACATGTGTGGCACTTTTGCATCCAAGATGCGCACAGAGCCTAAACCAATGAGTACGTTAGATTTCACCGACATTTTACGCATTTGGATTCCAAACTGCTTCTGACTAGGTGCTCCTAAAATGCCAGGGCAGAAATGCCACACAAGTGACCCAATTTTAGAAAGAAGACACCCCAAGGTATTCTGTGAGGGGTATGGTAAGTTCATGTAAAATTGTATTTTTTGGCACAAGTTAGTGGAATCGGAGACTTTGTAAAATAAAAAAAAAAAAAAAAAAATTTCCATTTTCGCTAACTTGTGCCAAAAAATAAAAACTTCCATGAACTCACTATGCCCATCAGAGAATACCTTGGGGTGTCTTCTTTCCGAAATGGGGTCACTTGTGTGGTATTTTTACTATCCTGGCATTTTAGGGGCCCCTAAAGCGAGAGAAGCAGTTTGGAATCCAAATGCATAAAAATGTCCTGTAAAATCCTAAAGGTACTCATTGGATTTGGGGCCTCTGTGCGCATCTTGGCTGCAAAAAAGTGTCACACATGGGGTATCGCCGTACTCAGGAGAAGTAGGGCAATGTGTTTTGGGGTGTATGTTTACATATACCCATGCAGGGTGTGAGAAATATCTCTGTAAATGACAACTTTGTAAAAAATTTTATACAAAGTTGTCATTTACAGAGATATTTTTCACACCCAGTATGGGTATATGTAAAAATACACCCCAAAACACATTGCCCTACTTCTGTTTGGTGTGGGCCGTCGTCTCCCTTTTGCCACCACACTGCCTCTTCCAGTCTGTTCCGGTGCTATAGATTCCTTACCCTCTGTACTGCTGTCCTTGGTCGGCTTTTCACCTAACCATGTTGGGTCAGTGACCTCATCGTCCACCACCTCCTCTTCCACTTCCTCACTCTGCTCATCCTCCTGACTTGACCTAACCACACCTCAGTAATTTGCATCTGTGTCTCATCATCATCCACTTCATGAACGAATGATTGCGGTTCACCACCATCATCTTCTTGAGACTGTGAAGGCTCAAGAGGTTGCGAATCAGTGCACAATATCTCAGGTACCTCTTCAAGCGTGCTTGGCAAGAGAGCCAAACCAAGTACTGGCGATGAAAAGAGGTCATGTGAATATCCGAATGTGGGATCACTTGTTTGCCCAGACGCGATATGGTGGGAGGAAGGAGGATCAGAGTGAGGATTCAGTTGACCAGACTCTTGGCTACAGAGACTAGACTTCATGGAAGAGAGGGTTGGGCTTAACTGACTGGAAGCATTATCTTCTGCAATCCAACCGACCACCTGTTCGCACTGGTCCAACTTGGACAGTGTTGTCCTGCGTCGCCCAGCTAAGTTGGACATGAAGCTGGGTAAGGTGGATTTTTTAGTTTTTTCTGGTGCACTGGCAGCAGGCACAGTTTCATTGCGTCCAGGGCCACGGCCTCTGCTTGCACCATCAGCATCACCCCAAGGGCCACAGCCTCTGCTTGCACCATCAGCATCATGCCCACTTTCCCCTCCCTTTGTGCTCGCCTTCTTCATATTAATGGTTTTGTCTGTAGATGTGGCGCAGATTGTTTTACTGTCCGCTATAGACACAGTTTTCTGATGCAGGACAGTACTGGATACAGAAAAATACTGATTTTCGGCACTACACTAGCACAGAGATAATGTTATTTTTACAGTACACAGTGTATTGGCTTGCTGTAATATACTGAACACAGAAAAATAAAGATTTTCAGGAGTACACTAGGCCACAGATAATGTATTTTTTACTGTACACACTGTATTTGCTGGCTGTAATGAACAGGAGACAGAGAAATACTATTTTTCACCACCACACTAGGCCACGGATAATCAACAAACAAACAAACTAATGCCTATACTAGGCTATGCAACCTATCTTGACCCGGGTGTAAATTTAAAACTTCACTTTTATTATATTATATATAAAAGGTTTCTTATTTGGAACCAAACAGAGAGGAAGTGATTAAAAATACAGTTACCACTCCGCCAGTATCTGTCAATATCTATTGTGATAGGTGAAGGAGGTGTGCACACTCTCCCTCCTATTCACTTTTATCTCAGGGCTCAGTAGTGGTAGCTATTGTATAAGGCATGAGGCTGGTGTTTGATCGGTAACCAGTTATAGCATTTGCTTATTGCTGAAACTGTGGCCAGGGGGGCGCTATTGTTAGTGCGCTCTCCCAGGCTATCACAATAGTAAAGGAACTTCCCTTTCTTAATGCTGAGGTGTAGCAGAAACTGATACTGCATACACCTCAGACGCCAACACCTCTGAGCCCTGAGAATGATTTGCTTGCTACCTAGTTTGAACTGTGGTGTAGAAAGTTAGCAGAGTGGTGTTCTGATCTAAAACCTAGATCTGCCCCCAACATGTTTCACCAACATTATGGCTTCATCAGGGGGATGGGCAGCATTGAATATCACCGCTACATTAGGGGTTTAAATAGTAGTCGCTGGATTGACATAACCAATATCCAATAGTTTCCTCACTTCATACTGCAATAGCCTATCAGATATATTACCCAGAGTACTATGTGTGTCACTAGTGTCCAATCCGGAGCGCTCTGCCGTACGTCATCATGACGCTCTGCGCAGTAAGGGATGCGCGTACTCTTGGGTAAAGTCATCGTGAGTCCGTCCGTCCGCGCATGCGCTGCGCACTAAAAAGGTGCGCGTGATGTTAGTCGTCCGGGATGTATGCGCTATGAATATAGAGGTAGGAGATGAGCAGAGGCTACACTTAGGCCTTTAGTGACTTATCCTATTGGTGCTTCACATAATGATGGAGGTATATGTCATTAGGTGCATATATATACACATCGACATATATACTATGCAATACAGGGGGAATATTTAATGTGCATTGCACAATATATATCCGCACCCCCAGAGTACCCAGTTACATCTGAAATAACCAATAGTGGTGACCTAATAAAAAATGTATCAAAAAAATGTATCACAAAGGTGTGTGCCAACTAAGTACAAATGATAAGTGTACTTCTATAGTGAATCTAAGAAGTGTACTTGAAGGGAGACGAATGAAGAAACCAAGGGGGGGGGGGGGGGCAAGAGGGAGTGTAAGAAATGTGTGAGACAATGTGAATAATTAATTATTGTTATTACCCAAAAAATAGGGTGGTGGGAAGACACTATAGTTTTTACACCTGATTTGGTTAGTTTTACCCAACACATTCTTTTCTGGGGTCGTTACATCGATGATGTACTTCTACTTTGGGATGGCACCACAGATCACTTTCAAGAGTTTGTCCGTGTCCTCAACACCAACTCTATAGGTATGACTTTTACCTCTGAAATACATGATAAAACCATCACATTCTTGGACCTGACACTTGTCCTGGACCCTGATGGCCACATCCAGACAGATATCCACCGTAAACCCACTTCAACTAACAACTTGTTGCAGTGGAATAGTTATCACCCGAAACCATTAAAAAATGGAATACCTGTTGGACAATACATCAGAGCCCGCAGGAACTGTTCAAATGATGAGAGCTTTATGAAAGAAAGCAAAACCCTATATGAACGATTCCGTGCCAGAGGATACCCCAAAAAAGTATTGCATCATGCCTATGCGAGGGCATGCAATACTAATCGCACTGCGTTACTCAATACCAGACGAGTAGACACAAAAGCACGGGTTGTTAGATGTATTGGCACCTTTGACGCACAAAATAATCGCATCTCTCAGATCTTGAAAAAACATTGGCATGTCCTATGGGCGGACAATGACCTCAGGTCAGTCATCACTCAGAACCCCAGTATTACTTACCGCCGAGGCAGAAATTTGAAGGATCTTTTGGTCCATAGTTTCTATCGGACAGAGCCACCAAAGATGACTTGGCTAAGTTCGGGAGTGGTGGGCACCTATCCCTGTGGTGACTGTGTCTACTGTCCCCTGGTGAAGAAATGTAAATCCTTCATCAACCCTGTGGATGAAAGGGAATATGAAATAAGGCAGTTCATCAATTGTAAAACTAGAGGCATTATCTACGTGATCCAATGCCCCTGTCCCAAACTTTATGTTGGTAAAACGTCACAAGAATTTAGGAAAAGGATCTGCCAACATATCAGTAATATCAACACAAAAGCGGATACTTCCATCTCCAGACATGTGAGAACTTATCACAATGGAGATCACAAAGTGCTGAGCTTCTGGGGTATATGCAAGAAGACCCTGGGAGCCAGAAAGGGTGACCTTGATGCCATTTTACTACGAGAGGAAACTAGGTGGATCTACCGCCTTAATAGTTTGAACCCGAAAGGCCTTAATGAGGGCTTTGCGTTTACGGCTTTCCTGTAAATAGGAGAAGACTAAGCTGATGTTACTTATCACTTAATGTAATGTTTCTGGACTATTAGCAAGTGTCCAATTAGCACCATGAACACTATATATATTATAGAACCAACATGAGGAATACACCGCATACAGTTAGTAACGTGTGTACAGTTATACATGACACACGCATTGCCAATTATTTGGACAGTGTACAATAAGTAACATCACTACTAACATGCAGATATGATATATCTGATGGCTCCTTCGGAATGCAGTTTGTCCATCAACCTGTTTTCCAATATAGACATGTTGCAGTTCAGTGAGATGTCATCAAATGCGCTTTGGAGCTGTCACCTAATGAGCCTTATGTATTAGGCACTCACTCCTCTGGGCCGTCTGTTGGAATATATTCTATATGTAATGCAATCCCCATGGTGCATTTAATATCATCAACTAATATTATATATTGACAACTGGCACATAATATCCGTTTCCACCCTCTTCTTTCACCACCCCCTCCTCCCTTTCCCTTTCTTCTTCTTTTTCTCTCTCCACTT
This sequence comes from Bufotes viridis, assembly GCA_033119425.1. Lineage (NCBI taxonomy): Eukaryota > Metazoa > Chordata > Amphibia > Anura > Bufonidae > Bufotes > Bufotes viridis. Next base: position 392,468,654 of record CM065592.1, on the reverse strand, counting down.
CTCTTTCCTTTATTCCCTACTATTTATCGGGTTCTGTAGGTTGGCCCCCCCCCTTTTTTTTGGGGTAATAACAATAATTAATTATTCACATTGTCTCACACATTTCTTACACTCCCTCTTGCCCCCCCCCCACCCCCCTTGGTTTCTTCATCCGTCTCCCTTCAAGTACACTTCTTAGATTCACTATAGAAGTACACTTATCATTTGTACTTAGTTGGCACACACCTTTGTGATACATTTTTTGATACATTTTTATTAGGTCACCACTATTGGTTATTTCAGATGTAACTGGGTACTCTGGGGGTGCGGATATATTTGTGCAATGCACATTAAATATTCCCCTGTATTGCATAGTGTATATGTCGATGTGTATATATATGCACCTAATGACATATACCTCCATCATTATGTGAAGCACCAATAGGATAAGTCACTAAAGGCCTAAGTGTAGCCTCTGCTCATCTCCTACCTCTATATTCATAGCGCATACATCCCGGATGACTAACATCACGCGCACCTTTTTAGTGCGCAGTGCATGCGCGGACGGACGGACTCACGATGACTTTACACAAGAGTACGCGCATCCCTTACTGCGCAGAGCGTCATGATGACGTACGGCAGAGCGCTCCGGATTGGACACTAGTGACACACATAGTACTCTGGGTAATATATCTGATAGGCTATTGCAGTATGAAGTGAGGAAACTATTGGATATTGGTTATGTCAATCCAGCGACTACTATTTAAACCCCTAATGTAGCGGTGATATTCAATGCTGCCCATTCCCCTGATGAAGCCATAATGTTGGTGAAACATGTTGGGGGGCAGATCTAGGTTTTAGATCAGAACACCACTCTGCTAACTTTCTACACCACAGTTCAAACTAGGTAGCAAGCAAATCATTCTCAGGGCTCAGAGGTGTTGGCGTCTGAGGTGTATGCAGTATCAGTTTCTGCTACACCTCAGCATTAAGAAAGGGAAGTTCCTTTACTATTGTGATAGCCTGGGAGAGCGCACTAACAATAGCGCCCCCCTGGCCACAGTTTCAGCAATAAGCAAATGCTATAACTGGTTACCGATCAAACACCAGCATCATGCCTTATACAATAGCTACCACTACTGAGCCCTGAGATAAAAGTGAATAGGAGGGAGAGTGTGCACACCTCCTTCACCTATCACAATAGATATTGACAGATACTGGCGGAGTGGTAACTGTATTTTTAATCACTTCCTCTCTGTTTGGTTCCAAATAAGAAATATATGAAACCTTTTATATATAATATAATAAAAGTGAAGTTTTAAATTTACACCCGGGTCAAGATAGGTTGCATAGCCTAGTATAGGCATTAGTTTGTTTGTTGAGTAAATACAACCCTACCCGGGTTAGGTCTTTAGGAAATTAGGCCACGGATAATGTAATTTTTACAGTACACACTGTATTTGCTTTCTGTAATGTACAGGAGACAGAGAAATACAAATTTTCACCACTGCACTAGGCCACAGATAATGTAATTTTTAAAGTAAACACTGTATTTGCTTTCTGTAATGTACAGGAGACAGAGAAATACAATTTTTCACCACCACACTAGGCCACGAATAATGTCATTTTTACGGTAAACACTGTATTTGCTTTCTATAATGTACAGGAGACAGAGAAATACAATTTTTCGCCACTACACTGGGCCAGAGATAATGTAATTTTGACAATACACACTTTATTCGGATGTAGTTCTATATTGGATACAAATTTGTCCCAAATAAAATGTATTCTCTGCTGGAATACTGTATATATGGTTGCGGCCTAAATGCACACCCAGATGTGCCCAAAACTTGTTAACTATGGCCAAAATATAAATCACTGTCTGCTGGAGTAATTAATATAACGGTTGCGGATTGAACGCACACACAGATGTGGAACAAGTTAGGTTAATTTTCCCAGACCAAATAATTTTTTCTGATGGTACAGTGTATATCTCGGTAGCAGGAACACTGTAGTGAATAAGCCCCTTTTAATAATGTCTGCCCAACACACTGCTTTATGATGGTGCAGTGTATATCTCAGTACCAAGGAACACTGTAGTGAATAAGCCCTTTTAATAATGTCTGCCCAACACACTGCTTCATGATGGTGCAGTGTATATCTCAGTACCAAGGAACACTGTAGTGAATAAGCCCCTTTTTATAATGTCTGCCCAACACACTGCTTTATAATGGTGCAGTGTATATCTCAGTACCAAGGAACACTGTAGTGAATAAGCCCCTTTTGATATCTACCCAACACACTGCTTAATGATGGCGTTTTGTAGATGTCACTAATCGGAAATCAAAGTGATTTTCAAGCCCTGCACTTATCTGTCCCTTCCTGGTGATGCCTGTCCCTGATAGTACTGAATTAACCCCCTGAATAAAAAAAAAAAAAGGTGCTGCACTGCTGTCAAACACACACTTTAGTCCTTAAAAAGACTGTTAGGTCTATCAATAAGGTTTTTGGAGTGAAATCGTTAAGTTTAGAGCAGTAGTCCCTGCCTACTGTCTGCTCTCCCTGACACTGAATGAGCCAAGTGCCAGGCCTCAGCTCGTATTTGAAATGGTATCACGTGTTCCGGCCAGCCAATCAGTGTAAGGCTTACAGCTACCATTGCTATGGCCTTACACTGAGGGGAATTACTTACCTGGACCTTGATTGGCTGCTTAGAATGCGCCAAACGTGTGGCCGAGCATGCTCGCTCATCACTAATAACTGCTACTATCTGCTCTGCACTAATGCCATGTAAGCAACGCAACAGAAAAAGAAAAATTCTCACCAAAGGTTTGTTTTGTAGCATACCATTCCCAAGATCATTGAAGACATTCCTTGGTTTTCTGATACCTCTCCTTAAACTGTAGTTGTGTGGTCGACCATTATTTCATAAGACATAACATCTAGCTTATGGGGTATATACTGTATATGGTTGCAGTGCATAGCAGTACATTTGCAAGCAATCATAACATTTTCATGCAAAGATGAAAGAGGAAAGAAATGTACCTGAGTTGCAAGGAAGTTCACAAAAGTTATGCAATGTCAGTTAAAGGGGTTAAAGGGGTCCAATCCCTATAGTGACCGCTAGAATGCCTAGGCCCCTTCTCTAGAGCTTACTTACTCCCTGGCATGTGTGTCCCTCCGGATCCCTGCACGGCCGCTGCTGCATCTCCCTAGCATCATCTGCATTCTGGGGGTCATTATAGGGATTAGATAACCCCTTTAACCACTACAGGACCGCCTAACGCACAGATGCGTCCGGCAGGCGGTCCTGTAGTTCTGAGTTGATGCGTCGGCGCGTCATCTCGCGAGACGCGAGACTTCCTGTGAACGCGCGCGTTCACAGTGCTGCGCGTCTCACAACTTGTACTGCAGCCTGCCAGCGATGATCAATCACTGGCAGGCTGTAGATGCGAAATAAATCGCATCAAACAAGTATATCAGACGCTGTTTTGTTAACAGCGTCTGATATACCTGCTACCTGGTCCTCTGGTGGTCCCATTTGCTGGGATCGACCACCAGAGGACCAGGTAGCTATGTAAAGTTGCACCAAACACTACACTAACCCCCCCCCCCTCACTTATTAACCCCTTGTTAACCCCTTGATCACCCCATCTAGATTCCCTGATCACCCCCCTGTCATTGATCACAACCCTTGTAAGGCTCTATTCAGACGTCCATATGTGTTTTGCGGATCTGATCCACGGATTCGCGGATCTGATTCACGGATCCGCAGATCCTCAAAACACGGACACCGGCAATGTGCTTTCCGCATTTTGCAGATCCGCACATTGCCAGAACTATATAGAAAATGCTTTTTCTTGTCTGCAATTGCGTACAAGAATAGGACATGTTCTATATTTTTGCGGAACGGAAGTGCAGACCTGGAAGCGCGGATCCGTAATTCCGGCTCCGAGCGGGACAAAGTCTGTCCCCATAAAAATGAATGGGTCCGCAATTCCATTCCGCAAACAGAATTGCGGATGTGTTAATGGGGCCTAAGGGTCCCTTATCACCGCCAGTTAGTTAGCTACTTGTTAGGTAGTTAGCGCCCAGACCACTGCACCGCAGTCACTGATTTTGGCTGAGATTTTTTCATCCACATTGATCGATGCGAATGAAAAAATTTGTGCCGTTCATTTTTTTTTTTTCAGCCCAGAGGCTGAACGGAAAAAAAAAATCTCATTACCCGTATGCTCAATATAAGGAGAATCGCAAAAACTCCTAATGCTGGCCATACATGTAATGATTGCGGAGACCCTCAAATGCCAGGGCAGTACAAACACCTCACATGTGACCCCATTTTAGAAAGTAGGCACCCCAAGGTATTCCGTGAGGGGTATGGTGAGTTCATGTAAAATTTTATTTTTTGTCACGTTAGTGGAATATGAGACTTTGTAAAAAAAATATATATATATATATATCAATTTCCGCTAACTTGTGCCAAAAATTTTTTTTTTCCGTGAACTCGCCATGCCCCTCACGGAATACCTTGGGGTGTCTTCTTTACAAAATGGGGTCACTTGTGGGGTATTTATACTGCCCTGGCATTTTAAGGGTCCTAAAGCGTGAGAAGAAAAATGCGTAAAAATGCCCTCCTAAAAGGTACTCATTGGGATTTGGGCCCCTTTGCGCATCTTGGCTGCAAAAAAGTGTCACTCATGTGGTATCGTCGTACTCAAGAGAAGTAGGGCAATGTGTTTTGGGGTGTATTTGTACATATACCCATGCTGGGTGAGAGAAATATCTCTGTAAATTGACAACTTTGTATAAAAAAATGTAAAAAGTTGTCGTTTACAGCGATATTTCTCACACACAGTATGGGTATATGTAAAAATACACCCCAAAACACATTGCCCTACTTCTCCTGAGTACGGCAATACCACATATGTGCCACTTGTTTGCAGACAAGATGCGCAAAGGGGCCCTAAAACCAATGAGTACCTTTAGGATTTCATAGGGCATTTTTACGCATTTGGATTCTCACGCTCTAGGGCCCCTAAAATGCCAGGGCAGTATAAATACCCCACATGTGACCCCATTTTGATAAGAAGACACCCCAAGGTATTCTGTGAGGGGCATGTCGAGTTCACAGAATTTTTTTTTTTTGGCACAAGTTAGCGGAAATTTATATATATTTTTTTATTTTTGTTTTTTACAAAGTCTCATATTCCACTAACTTGTGACAAAAAATAAAATTTTACATGAACTCACCATACCCCTCACAGAATACCTTAGGGTGTCTTCTTTCTAAAATGGGGTCACATGTGGGGTATTTATACTGTCCTGGCATTTTAGGGGCCCCTAAAGCGTGAGAAGAAGTCTGGAATCCAAATGCGTAAAAATGCCCTGTGAAATCCTAAAGGTACTCATTGGTTTTAGGGCCCCTTTGCGCACCCAGGCTGCAAAAAAGTGTCACTCATGTGGTATCGCCGTACTCAGGAGAAGTAGGGCAATGTGTTTTAGGGTGTATTTTTATATATACCCATACTTTGTGTGAGAAATATCTCTGTAAATGACAACTTTTTAATTTTTTTTATACAAAGTTGACAATTTACAGAAATATTTCTCTCACCCAACATGGGTATATGTAAAAATACACCCCAAAACACATTGCACTACTGCTCCTGAGTACGGCGATACCACATGAGTAACACTTTTTTGCAGCCTGGGTGCGCAAAGGGGCCCAAATTCCAACGAGTACCTTTAGGTTTTACATGTTTGCTCACAATTTAGCCCCGCCCAAAATGCCAGAACAGTAAACACACCCCACAAATGACCCCATTTCGGAAAGTAGACACCCCAAGGTATTCACTGAGGGGCATAGTGAGTCCGTCTGAGATTTTTTTTTTTGCCAGAAGTTAGCAGAAATGGAAACTTTATTTATTTATTTATTTTCCTCAGAAAGTGTCATTTTCCGCTAACTTGTGAAAAAAAATGAAATTATACATGAACTCACCATGCCCCTCCACGAATACTTTGGGGTGTCTTCTTTCTAAAATGGTGTCATTTGGGGGGTATTTATACTTTCCTGGCATTCTAGCACCTGAAGAAACATGACAGGCGCTCAGAAAGTCAGAGCTGCTTCAAAATGCGGAAATTCACTTTGCGGAAAAGATTAAAATGCGGAAAAGATTAAAATTTATTAACTAAAAATTTAAAAACAAAATAATAAGATGAAAGCCTGGTTTGACATATTTCAAAGGCAGGATGCCTCCTTTATCACATACCATCAGGTACAGTATCTGATGAAGAAGGAGTCTCGCCTTTGAAACGCTTCATACCAGGCTTTTATTTTATTATTTTGTTTTTAGTCAACAAGTTTTAATCTTTTTCATGACAGCATCTTTGTTCCTGCTTTTTCTTCCAGTATCAATTTATCTGAGGGGTTAAACACAAATCACCAAGTAGTTCAGGGGCAGCAGTCTGAACCCTCCCTGATATACTCGTTTTTACTGTGTTGTGCCAGCAATAACACAGCCAAATTTGGTGTGCCTCATTCTACTGCGGACCTCTGTATCTTTAGGGCTTATACTATGGAGTGCCACATGCCTAATAACATCATTGGGTTCTATGACATCATAATCAAATATTGCAAGATATAATACACCAAAGGGCTTTTTATAGTAAAGGACCGTAATGACAATAAAATAAACATGGTAAATATGCTCTTACCAGACTGAGTTGTGCATACAGGACTGTAGAAGGCAGACAACACTCCCCAAATCACGCAAACCTGCTGCTCCAACCCACTGGTTCTCTGTACGGGTCCTCCCTTCAACAGTGAAGATACAGAATGAAAAAAATAAATAAGTGGGCTAAATCAGGGTGCTGTATTCCAATAAAACAAGGGGTTTATTTGATAAAAGAAAGGGATAAAACAGATGTTAGTATAACACATTTCAGAGGTGATCAGCTCCCTGATTTAGTCTACTTTTTAAAAGTTTTACTTTCAATTTTTATCATAAGGCATCATGTCATCATAAAAGAAAAGAACAAGGGCACTCTCCTAGTGCATTATACACTTGAACAAATAGAGCGCTTGTATGTTGGCGTTCCTTACGAAAGATGGTTGTGCAAGATCAGGGCCAACATTGGGGTACAGCAGATTAGCCTCTCCTGGGGTACACAAGCTGCCACTTCCTCCCTCAGGTAAATGTACTGGTGGCTGGCAATATAGTTGAACTGTCAGAATTAATGTTGAGTAAATCAAGGTAAAACTAACTGAATTCGATCCGAATTTCATAAAAAATGTGATTGGCCACATATCCGATTTCCTTGCCCTATGTAGTAATGAATAGTTTTTTTTCCCTAAAATGGCAGCTACATGTGTTACAAAGTGAAAGTAAGAAGCCCGGAACATGATATGACCAATTATTGCATGCAGCCAGCCAATTAGCACATAGCCATCGCCTTTGATGTCACAGCCCTATAAAAGCTTTATCCCGCCTGGTCTCTTCCATTTTACTGTGAGCTGAGCATAGAGACAGGTGTGCCAATCACTAGGGACAGTGGTTAATAAAGCTTTTAATTGTACAATATTGGATAGGGACAGTGCGGGGACAGTGTAGGGAGATTGTAGGGGGAGTTTTTACACACTGTAAGGAAAGCATAGGGAGACTGCAGGTATAGTGCAGGCTCACTGTAATTGCCCTGTGCATCTTTTCATCTGCTGCACCATTCATTCTTAAGATGCTGTGATATAAATAGACTTACTCAGCATTAGACTTAGTCTCAAAAGGCGGTCTAATATATAGTCACATATACCTAGTTCATCTGCTATGCCATTTATACTTAATCTGTTTGTTATACATAGACTTATTTTGCATCAGACTCATTGTCAACAGGTATTCTAATATATAGGCACGTTTATCTAGTTCATATGCTGCACCATTTAAACTTAATCTGCTCTGTTGTACATAGAGTTACTGTGCATCAGACTTGGTCTCAACAGACACTCTAATATATAGGAGCATTTACCTAGCATCTGCTGCACCATTTATACTTAATCTGTTCTGTTATACATAGACGTACTGTGCATCAAGCTCATTGTCAACAGGTGGTCTAATATAAAGGCACGTTTAGTTAATCTGCAGTGCCATTTATACTTAATCTGTTAGGTTATACACAGACTTACTGTGCATCAGACTCATTGTCAACAGGTGTTCTAATATAACGGAACGTTTAGTTCATCTGCTGCGCCATTGATACTTATTTTGTTCTGTTATATATAGACTTCCTGTGCATCAGACTCATTGTCAACAGGTGGTGTAATATATAGGCCCTTTTTTTTTCATTTGCTGTGCAATTAATACTTAATCTGTTGCATTACTGACTGGGCCCTTAAAAGGAATGGACAGTGACAAAGATGTTGCTGTAGCCGGCACAAGTAGCAGCAAAAGAAGGGATGGTGGAAGTAGCAGCCGCAGCAACACATTAGAGCTGCCACTGCCATCCAGTGGCCAAGTTTTGACCAACAATCCAGTTGTACTGGAATGGTTCACTCGCACTTCAACATAATTTCAGGTGACAAGAGATACACACAGCCTGGAATCAGTGGGCTCCTCTGACACCACACTTAGTTGGCATGGCCCAAGCACAACCTCTGTGTCCTCACCAGTTGTGCAAATGCCTCTTTCTTTTGCTGCTCCGTCTGCTCGGGAAGTAATGCATGCTGCCTGCTCTGCTCCGCTTTTCAACGAGTTTAGTGTAGGCAGTCAGCAGCTACAGGCCAGCACAAACTTGGAGGAGAGGTCCACTGTAACCTCCCTAAGGTGTGTAACTAGCGATGATGACAGTTGAGTAGGAGAACGTGTTGTGAGTGGTAAGAGACAAGGCCATGAGATTGGTGAGGGTGACATAAGTGACGTCCAAACAATGATGTAGTCGATTGCACATGGGAGGCTAAGTTGCTGGTACTACAGTCCCTTCCTTGCCATATTGTGGAGTCTGAACATTTTAAAGAACTGATGGCTTGTGCCTACCCAAGGTGGAGAGACCCAAGCCCTGCACTTGTATGTTAAGGTGGGTCACTCCTTGAACTTGTCAGCGTCTGGTATAGTTCATGTAAACACTGACGGGTGGAGTTGTAACTATGGTCAAGGACAACATATGTCCTTTACAGCTCACTGGGTAAATGTGGTTTTGGTCCAGGCATAACAGCAACTTGTCCAGGTGATGGCAATGCTGTCTCCGCATTGTAATCATGGAAGGTCTGCGCCAATGTCCTCTTCTGCCTCCTCATCCTCCACCTTTTCCTCAGCTTCCACTGTAGGCATACCACCTATGCAAAGCATGGCATTGTAATGCGGTTCTGCACCTGGTCAGCCTGAGCGAACAGAGTCATACTGATTAGAAACTGCTCCACGTCATGAACCAAGAAATGGAATCCTGGCTGTTTGCTCGCCAACTGGAGATAGAAACCATGGTCACTGATAACGGGAGAACATTCTATCTGCACTGCGTCAGGGAGGGCAGACCCAACTGCAAAACGTCTTGAAAATGTCAAGAAAACTGTGCATGCACTTCAGCCACTTACCTTGGAAAACACGCCCTCCTTGAGCTGCAAAGGCAGATTGGTGTTCCCATACATTGCCTCATATGTGACATGTCCACATATTGAAACTTCACTCTGCACATGTTGGACCGACAGTCTGAGCAGAGGAAAACCATGACCAATTTCTTGATGATGTAGATGGATAGGACTACTCCCCGGTGTAACTTTGACATTAGATAGTGGCAGCTCATGCATGCCATTTACTCATGTCCCTTTGAGGAGGCCACTTTATTTGTCAGTCGCCAGGACTACGGGATGAATGATGTCATTTTGCTCCTTCACATCCTGGAGGGGATTCTGATAAATCTCACTGGCAAAGGGACAGAAGACGTGGCACCTACATCTTACGGCCACCTGAGACCTGTGGAAGCTGAACTGAGGGATGAAAACCTCAACTACTATCGAGTCATCCTTTGTAGTCAGTTGGTTGCTGCCTACATGCATCTTTGCCCATCCTCACAAAGATCTAACAGGAGGACTCACTGAGCTCACACTCCATTGCCTTTAGCACTTTGATGAGCACTTTTCTTCACCTGTCTACTGAAGAAACCACCCAGCAGCAAGGACCTGGAGCAGAACCTGAAACCAGCAGGTCGTGTCATTCTTCGACTGCACCCTGTCACCCCAGCCCCAAGTTCCCCTGGACTACTGGGTAGCCAAATTTTATTGGTGGCCACAACTGGCCGAGTTTGCTCTGGGCAACCTTTCTTGCCTGGCCAGTAGTGTGGCATTAGAGCGATTGTTGAGTGTGGCAGGTGGCATAATTACCCCAAAGAGAACTCACCTTTCAACACAAAATGTTGAGAGACTAACCTTTATAAGGATGAATTAGGCCTTGCTAAAACCAGGATTTCCAGACAGTGGTGCCTGATGCAACAGACTAGATCGTTCTGGCAATAATAGTCAGACTGTACTGTGCTGCCAAACTGGAACATTGTGACAAATGGCCTGTTACATCTGCCACTAGTCTGATGCCACACACCTGCTGCTTCTACTGCTATCTGTTCCTACTGTGATCTGCCACCATCTTGTGCTGTTACTGCCACTGCTGTTATCCCCTTCTCCACTCTGTTTTGGGGCCACTATTGTGACTCTTCATGTTCTTGCCACCCTCACCTGTCTGTTACAGGGCCACTATTGTGACTCTTAATGCTGTTGCCACCCTCACCAGTCTGCTACAGGACCACTAGTGTCCCTGTTTTGCCATTTTGACTTCACCATATATTTTTTTGTTCTTCTGATCCATCAGAAGAACAGAACACTAACAACAAAAAACGGGTCCTGTCATTTGGGCATCCATAAGGCCTCTATCACATGGTAAGTATTTTGCATCAAGATTTCATCATGATTTGGAAGCCAAAAGCAGGAGTGGGTACAAGACATACAAATATTTCAATCACACATTATCTCTATTTTGCACCCACTTCTGTTTTTGCCTTACCAATACTGATCAAATACTGATACAAAATCTGGCCAAATACTGACCATGTGATAGAGGCCATAAAAATCCTGTATGCAGGATTTCTTTTCCATCTCAATAAAAATAATTTCAGAAGCAAATGACCAAAACTCATGCAAATTGAGCATGAGGCCTCTATCACATGGTCAGTATTTTGCATTAGGATTTGATCATGATTTGGAAGCCAAAAGCAGGAGTGGGTCCAAAACACAGAAGACATGCAAATATTTATAACACATGTTATCTCTGTTTTGGGCTGACTCCTGTTTTTGCCTTACCAATACTTATCAAATGCTGACCAGATACTGACAGTTTTTTTTTTTTTTTTTAACTTTATTTTTATCAAATTTTTTTTTTCTTTTCACAGTGGATGCAGTTCACCATTGTCACATTTAACTGTATTAAAATACATAAGACATCCAATTATCATCTTCAAAATATTTTCCCATAATACAGAGTAAATAACCACAATCAAATCATTCACTTATTTCATAACAGAAGTTATGTAACCCAGATAATATCATAATTCATTAATACAACACATCCCATCCACCGTTTCAGTACCCACCCGCCACCCCCTCCCCCAGTTGGTCATTGGTCATTTTCAGAGAGAGAAAAAAAAAAAACACCGAATTCCGTTTTATTTCCACCCATCCCAAATCTGTACATAGTGTAAGTAAGATTTGGATTCTCTCATCAAATTCAGTTCATATCTCTTCAGCAAGTTCATAAGTTGAACCCATTCTACATAACTAGGCGAGTTGTTACCTCCCACTTTCTAACCAATAAAATTCTTGCTAACATAGTTCCCTTCCTCCATAAATCTAGAATAAATCTAGTACTTATGTTCTTAAATATACTGAATATTGCTCCATTTATATCTAAATGATAAGAGACGGGTACACATTTCTTCAATCTAATATCTATCTGAGACCAAAAATTATAGATCATTGGACAGGACCATAACAAATGTGTATAATCTGCATCTGACTGCTGACATTTATGGCATTTGTTGTCTCTATGCGGGTATCTTTTGGCTAAAAAGGTAGGGGTATAATAGAGGCGGTGTGTTATTTTAAATTGGATCCAGCGATGTGAGGCGGAAAGTGAACATTTTCTATTATTTTTATAAACCTTCTCCCAATCTATCATTTCTCCACCTAGTTCTCTCACCCATTTCCTTTGACTCTTAATCTCTATATTACCTAATATCGCGTGTTTCATCCTCTTATATATTTGTGATAGAGAAGTATCCCCTTCATATCTAAAAAAACAAAAATCAATAAAATCATGCTTCACCATATTAAATTTTCTTTTATCCTGTGTACTGTCAAACGCGTGTTTAACCTGCATATATTTCAATATAACATAAGAATCTATTTTAGATTGTCCCATAAGGGAACTTAGTGTTTTTAATTCTCCTTGACAGAAAAACTGTTCAACGAATATTAACCCTTTTTTTTTCCAAAAATCCCATTCCATGTTTACAAACTCCCTATAGCTAGGATTATCCCATAACATTGTGAATTGCAGTGCATTCTTAATACCTAATTTATCTTTTATTTTTCCCCAAATCATTTCCCACATCAATCCAAGTGATCCAAGTTTTTTGCTCAACTTTCCACTTTCCACTAATACTAAAGGATTACTAATATTACTATTAGTTTCGAGGATACAATTTTTAATATATTCACATCCGTATTGACTTTTCAGCCATTTAATTTTAGACGCTAAGTAATACCCTTGGAAAAAAGGAAGGGAGAAACCTCCTCTTACTTCATCCAAGTATAAGTACCACTGTTTAATTCTAACGCGGCTCCGTCCCCATATCAGGTCATTAATAAGTTTTTCAATTAAGTTAAAAAAAGAATCAGGAATCCAGATCGGACAAGCCTCCAACGTATACAAAATCAATGGCAACAGAACCATCTTAACCAGTGCGACACGGTCAGCTTGACTTAATGGTAGCTTTTGCCATATTCGGATCTTGCTTTTAACTTTCTCCATTAATGGTATTAGATTCAATTTATGGAAATCTGACAACGAGGGACTTAAAGTGATACCCAAGTAATTTAAATTATTTGAGACAATCATTCCTTTTTCTATACCTCTTAGATCTGGACTAAGGATGCTTAGTGACATCAAGTTCGATTTGAGCCAGTTTAATTTAAATCCAGAAACTGTTCCAAATTTAGCTACCGTATCCATCACTTTATTCAGATTTTCTTTTTTGTTATTTAGGAATATTAAAATATCATCCGCATATAGTTTCAATTTTTCTTTCTTACCGGACATACCAAAGCCTTCTATCTCAGAATCAGCCCTTATAGCATTTGCTAAGGATTCTATATATATAATAAAAAGTAATGGCGAAAGTGGGCAACCTTGCCTCGTTCCTCTTGTTAATCTAAATGTATCTGACCACATTCCATCAAAGCTTATTCTGGCCGTAGGAGATTTATATAAAAGCTGAACCCAACTGATAAAGTTACTTCCTATATTCATCTTTGCCATCACCTTCCATAGAAAGGGCCACTCCACCCTGTCAAACGCTTTTTCAGCATCAAGCGACAGGATGGAGTGATCCGACCCAGCTCCCTGCTGAATGTTACAAAAGGCACTACATATATTCTGATGGATTTGACGTTTAGAGATGAAACCCACCTGATCCGGATGGATTAAATCTCCTATATAATTCTTTAATCTATTTGCCAGGAGTTTAGCCAGGATTTTATAGTCTCCATTCAGCAGAGAGATGGGTCGGTAAGAGCCCAGTTCACATTTATCTTTATCCTTTTTAAGTATAACAATAATTAAGGCTTCAGATTGAGAGGGAGTTAGTTTACCTATTTGTTTTGCTTCTTCTAATACTAACTGTAAATATGGCAATAACAAATCTGAATATTTGCGGTACAGTTCATAAGGTAAACCATCAATACCAGGTGCAGTATTACCTTTTATAGAGTGTAATGTCTCCTCCAATTCCTTAACCGTTATTGGCTTGTCCAACTGGTATTTGTCCTCTTCGGATAATATAGGTAATGAAACATCTTTTAAAAAGTTATCGATAGATACCTCATCCATATTGGACTCCGTAGAGTACAATTGACTATAAAAATATCTAAATTCTTTAACAATCCCCTCAGGATCTTTAATCAGTTTACCATTTTCCTTCTTAATAACCTTTGTATAATTTCTTTGTGTTTGAGCTTTAATCAACGAGGCCAAAAGTTTTCCTGGCTTACCAGCTTCTATATAGGAAGTTTGACCTTTAAAAAAGGCTTTTTGTTGAATTTTATTATTCAGAAACGAGGTAAGAGTTTCTTTAGCTTCTAACATTAATTGTCTATTACTTTCACTATTATCTACATATACCCTCTCTTCCCTCTTTTTTAATTCACTTTCCAGTTGTTTTTCTATACTAACAAATTCTTTTTTTTCCCGCATATCCTACTTTTATATACCCCCCGGATATGCGACTTCAAAGCATCCCACACCCAAAAAATATGCGTTGTACCAAAATTTCTGCCCCAAAACTCCCGGGACTCTCTGATGAAGCGATCGTCCTCCCCAATCAGAGAGATCCAGTGAGGGTTAAGACGGAAATAATTCGGTTTAAAAAAGCTCGTTTTATTTTTCAAAGTTACACATATAGGTGAGTGATCGGAGATACTTCTAACTCCATAACTCATTGATTGTACCGCGGGAAGAAAGTCAGCCGAACACAGAGCTAAATCAATCCTTGATAGAGAATCAAACGTTTTACTATAACAGGAATATACCTTTTTCTTGTCATACATATATCGCCAAATATCTACCAAGTTCAGTTCTGAGCATATTTTGTATAGCAAAGTGTAAACCATCTTATCATTTTCCAAATTCCTCAAACTAGATAACCGATCTTCTTTAACATCAAGAACGTTATTAAAATCGCCAATCATTAAATAAGGGCAGGAGTCTCTTTTAGACATAAATTCCATAAATTTCGTAATTACTGTTAACGAGAAAGGTGGAGGAATATATATAGCTGCTACTGCAAATATAAAATCTCGCCATCGTAAATGCAGGAATATATATCTCCCATCTCCATCTGCCCGACCCCCAAGAACTTCTATATCTAGACTTTTATGTATTAATATGCTTACACCTCGAGAGTATGTAGAATGACAAGAGTGCAGGTTGTAGCCTACCCATTTCCGATTCAACCAGCTAATCTTTTCTTCTGTAAGATGGGTCTCTACCATACAAACAATAGCTGGTAGATATTTAGACAGTAGATCGAAGATCACATTTCTTTTTGTTTTCTCCGCCATACCTCTAATGTTCCATAAAACTATTCGTAAACTCATTCATAAAAAAGAAGAAAAAAAAATAAAAAAAAAAAAAAATTTTAAAAATTCCTCCCCGGAAAATGACCAATGACCATATCCCTATCCCCCCCCCTCCCCTTTCCCCCACCTCAATGGCACACAAAAAGCAATGCCTTAGTGCTCCTCTTCCTATTCGCCCTGCCCTACCTCCCCCCGCGCTCCTCCTACAAAAAGATCAATTATTTAATATAGATCATATTACATTCCCTTTGATTCCAACCATTCCTGGGTCTCGCTCGGCGTAGAGAAAAACATCACTGAATTCTGATATATGATTCTCAGCTTTGTTGGATACATTAAAGAATACTTTATGTTTGCTATAATTAATCTTTTCTTAACCTCTTTAAATTCACGTCTTTTTAACTGTGTGATCTTTGAAAAGTCCGGATATATCTCAATATTACCACTATTAAATACTAACTCCCCCTTCTCCCTTTTTATTCTCAAAATGCTATCCCGATCCTTAGATAGCAGCAACTTTATTAATATAGCTCTAGGAGGGGAACCCGGCAAAGGTGGTCTCCTTGGGATTCTATGCGCTCTCTCTACCGCAAACCACGGCGACAAGTTTTCGGGCTCAAAATTTTCTTTTAGCCATTTTTCAACGAACTCTTCAATGTTTTTCCCTTCTACACCCTCCGGGAAACCTATAAGTCTTAAATTGGCTCGACGTGCCCGATCCTCAAATTCCGTTATTTTATCTTGAAGGACATCCTTTTCTTTTTCAATTTTCTCAGAGTTCTTTTTCACCTTTCCCATATCTATTTTCAATTCCTCTACATCAGCTAGTATCTCTTTCATCTTAGAACGAACTTTACTCATGTCATCTTTTAAGAAAGAGATCTCAGCCTGTATTGAATCAACTTTGCACGTCAAATCTCCAAGAGCTTTATTCGTTTGATTTACTGCTCCCAAGATTTCCCCTAGCTTTTGATCTATCAACACTATTCGATCTCCCTCTTGTTGGTTTTTTTGATTAGTTGTGTCTAATGGGGGGTTTCCAATTACTTTCCCATCCTCCGCCATTTCAGATGTAGGGCCACTAGTGTGTAGTTTCCCTGCCCCTTTAGATCTTAACATAGGGGATCTGAGAAATTTGTCCATTTTAGTAATTGGACTACTATTCCCTCCTTTTGGGGAGGAGATTCCTTGAGATTTTCTATGTTGGCTTTTCGGTGGCATATCCTTTTTCCCTACTCTCCCTTTCCCTTTTTTTCCTTTTTTTTTTCCTTTTCTTTTTCTTTCCTTCTCTCTCTCTTTCCCTTCTCTTCTTTTTTTTTTTTTTTTTTTTTTCCCCTTTCCCCCTTTCCTTTCCCCCCCTTCTTCCTCTTCTCTTTTTTTTTTTTTTTTTTTTTTTTTTTTAAAGTTAGCACTTGTAACACCCAATGCTTATCAAGTGATGATACCTGATTACACCTTATACTTCCACTCAATCCGTATCGGTACCTACTATATTAATTCATCAGACTTTTTAGCATGATTCTAATGGTAATACATCACAATTTCCCTACATGATTCTTCATTTACACATTAAAAAAATATATACAATAGATCCACTAGATAACGATATTTCATCCCACAGTTCATTTGTTCATGATTTCCACTGTAGCTCGTATTCAGCGTCGAAGTTGGTATACAACTAGTATTCTCTCATAAACCAGCTATTACAAAACTGCTAAACAATGTCACATAAATATCAATATCTAAATTGACACTCATTTGTCCAGGTTAAGGTTTCAGTAGTTGCAAAAACCAGTTCATTTCTTTAAGGGGGTAAACCTGAGGGGGCATTAAATCTCCAAAAAAAGAAAAAAAACAGGGAAAAAAAAAAAAAAAAAAAAAAGGAAAAAAGTCTCTCCAAAGATCAGATGTTAATCGTGTCGCTTCACGGACAAATCATTTATCATTCATTCAGTTTTCATTTCCTCGCATGATCTCCTAATAAGTCACCAGAAACATCATCCCACAAATGGTGTATATCAAAGAGTAAGGCAGAGGCTATGAAGCTTTGATGTCATAGAAAAAAACTGCCACTTATGGCCTTCAGTTGCACCAACTAAGTAGTCAATACAGGTTTTGCCTCTCCTTACTCATCAAATATAAGCTTTAGTCTCTCCTTCTTGATATTATAACTGTGCTACGGCTTTATAGCCTCCCAATATGGTAATTATTTTTCACCTTCATACGAAGCACAGTTTACTGTAATCAACAGCCACTCCCCCTCACAAAGGCCATATAACCGGATAGCCGTCCGTTTATCTTTAACCTGCTTTCAAAAGCTCAGCAGACCGCCAGGGGTCCAGGGTCACCCCGCAAGTGTACATCCCCAATTCAAAAAGTAGGGCAAAGTAAAGCCACGGCTGTACGGATTCGGTACCACAAAAGAGCTGCCGCCTCTAGCCTTCAGTTGCCATGAGTAAACAGTTAATGCAAGATTTTACCTCTCCATATTCAGCAGGTGTAGGCTTTCACCTCTGCTTATTTTACCTCTCCTTATTCAGTGAATGTAGCTGCGCCTTTACTGCTACTTTTAGCTTCACGATGTGATGGATTTTCACCTCCGTGCGGGGACACCTCCATGCAGGTCACGCCATGTTGTAATCAGCGGTTAATCCCTCTCACTCTCACGGTGGTCTTTTCACAAGGTAGCTGTAGCGGACGAGGTGGCGTCAGTAGACCCGGAGAGGGCTCAGACAGCGATAGATAAGACAGCAGTAGATGAGGCACCTTTCAGCGGGATCTTCAGCAGGATCGCGTGACACAAGATGCCGAAGGAGACGCTCGGAGAGACGGTGCAGACGGGAGCTAGCAGAGCAGGAGGGGGGGGGGGAGGGGCGGGCAGCCGCAGCACGTCCTGTTCACGTCATGCCGCTACGCTGAACGTCAGATACTGACAGTTTAACGGCGGATGCTCAGACTAGAGGATCCTCCTTTTTTGGCCTTTTCTTCTTATGGATCAGAAGAACAGAAAAATAAACAGTGATGTGAACACAGGCTTACTGCTGACACCATCCCCACTTTCATGGGGCCACTACACGGTTAAGTCCACCCCAATAAATTAGAGCTGACGCTAACATTGACCTGTAAGTCTGAGTTCACACTTCTGTTATTAATAAGTGAATAATAAGTGACCAATAAGTGAAGTGTGAACTAAGCATTAGGCCCTATTCACACATCCGCAATGTAGTCCGCATGTATTCCGCAATTTTGCGGAATACATGCGGACCCATTGACTGTGAATGGGGCCGGGAACGATGCGGAGAGCACACACTGTGCTCTCCGCATCCGATTTTGCGGAGCGCGCCGCCGATCTTCCGGTCCGCGGCGCCGCAAAAAAAATAGAGCATGTCCTATTCTTGTCCGCAATTGCGGACAAGAAGAGGCATTTTCTATGGAGTTCGGGCAATGTGCGGTCCGCAAAAATGCGGAATGCACATTGCCGGTGTGTCCGTGTTTTGCGGATCCGCGGCTCCGTGGATCCGCAAAACACTTGCGGATGTGTGAATAAGGCCTTATACTGACGCACAGTCATTCTACAGCAATCAGAATGGATTCAAACACATGTGTTTGCAATGCCACAATATGGATTAAAAGAACCAGTTTTTTCTCTACTACTTTATTGACGCTGCCTCCATGTCCCTATTTTGTTCCTCTAAAGAGTTATTGGGACACCGGCTGGGGCGAAGTGTTTTTTTTTTTTTTTGCTTTGCTGAAGGATGCTGTATGTTTTTGTTTTTTTTTGTTTAGCTAGGGGTTAGCTAGGAATGTTGGTGGCCTACACGATATATGTGACCTGCCTATCATTCTGACACACAGTAACTGTTTCGCTACCAGAAAGGACTAGCTATGTATGTTCCTGTACTGCACAGTGATGTACACCAGGATGCATCCTCCCTAAAGTTTAACTGCAGGTTGGGAAAGATCTAATTTAAGGTGCTTTGTGATAAATGAATTCATAACAAGAAACATTTTTGAAAAAATTCAGCAAAGCGACTGAATCGAATTTTTTAAAACTTTGCGCATCTCTTGTCAGAATAAAAAAGGGAATACAGTACACAAAAAGGAAAACAAATGCACAACTCACACAGAGACCAACAATTGTAGCGTTTACAACATGTTTCAGTGGTGGACCTCTGTCTTCTTTAGGTATCCACCGGGGGAAACACGTTATATTAAGACACTGTTCATTTATCTTATTTGTTCTATTCCTTTTTTTATCCTGACATAGCAATCATTGGGTTCTATGATATCATAATGCCTTGTAATACTCACAAAAGAGAAATAAAGGCAGGTTCAGAAGGGCGCTCTCCAAGGATTAATTTAAATGGGATCTTTCAGCAGATTGGTACCTATGAAAAAGACTGATCTGTTGCATTTGCGCTTGACAGCTAAATGCATGTGTGTTGGTCCCACATTCAGTTGTGTCTTCATTACTGAGAAAAATAATGTTTTAATATATGCAAATGAACCTCTTTGAGCAATAAGGGCGTTGCCGTTACACATAGAGACTCTGCTCTCTCTGAAACTGCTGTGCCCTCTGCACACTGATTGACAGGGCCAAGCGTAATAACATTTTCACTGCCTGGCCCTGTCAATCACAGAGGAGAGGGTGTGACAGTTAGAGAGAGAGCAGAGCCTTTAGGTGTAACGATGATGGCTGCTTTGCTCCTATCGCCTCATTTGCATATATTAAAACATATTTTTTTATCAGCAATGCGGGCACTTATGAACATGGGACCAACACAGATGCTTTTAGCTGCCAAGCGAAGCTCACATGCAACAGGTCAGCCAGTTTCATAGGTTCAAATCTGCTGACAGATGCCTTGTAATCATTAATTTATTAATTTAACCATGTTGCCCACCTCCCCAAATATCTGTAGAATTATACAAAGGAACTAGAGTTGAGTGAACACCTGGAGGTTCGAGTTCGAGAAGTTTGGCCGAACTTTCCGAAAATGTTCGGGTTCGGGATCCGAACTCGACCCGAACTTCATCCCGAGCCCCATTGAAGTAAATGGGGACCCAAACTTTTGGGCACTAAAAAGGCTGTAAAATAGTCCAGGAAAGGGCTAGAGGGCTGCAAAAGGCAGCAAAATGTAGGTAAATGCAATTCAAACAAATGTGGATAGGGAAATGAATTAAAATAAAATAAATAAAAATTAAGCAATATCAATTGGAGAGAGGTCCCATAGCAGAGAATCAGGCGTCATATCACCCACCACTGGAGAAGGCCACTTTCAGTTATTTAGGCCCCAGCACCCAGACAGAGGAGAGAGGTCCACAGCAGAGAATCAGGCGTCATATCACCCACCACTGGAGAAGGCCACTTTCAGTTATTTAGGCCCCAGCACCCAGACAGAGGAGAGAGGTCCCACAGCAGAGAATCAGGCATCATATCACCCGCCACTTTCAGTTATTTAGGCCCCAGCACCCAGACAGAGGAGAGAGGTCCCACAGCAAGGAATAAGGCGTCATATCACCCACCACTGGAGAAGGCCACTTTGAGTTATTTCGGCCCCAGCACCCAGACAGGGGAGAGAGGTCCCACAGCAGAGAATCAGGCGTCATGTCACCCACCACTGGAGAAGGCCACTTTCAGTTATTTAGGACCCACCACCCAGACAGAGGAGAGAGGTCCCACAGCAAGGAATAAGGCGTCATATCACCCACCACTGGAGAAGGCCACTTTGAGTTATTTGGGCCCCAGCACCCAGACAGAGGAGAGAGGTCCCACAGCAGAGAATCAGGCGTCATGTCACCCACCACTGGAGAAGGCCACATTCAGTTATTTAGGCCCCAGCACCCAGACAGAGGAGAGAGGTCCCACAGCAGAGAATCAGGCATCATATCACCCACCATTGGAGAAGGCCACTTTCAGTTATTTAGGCCCCGGCACCCAGACAGAGGAGAGAGGTCCCACAGCAAGAAATAAGGCATCATATCACCCACCACTGGAGAAGGCCACTTTGAGTTATTTAGCCCACGGCACCCAGACAGTGGAGAGAGGTCGCATGGCAGAGGTTCAGACTTCATGTCACCCACCATTGTAATAGGCCACTTTCAGTTATTTAGGCCCCGGCGCCCAGATTGAGAAGAGGTTCATTCAACTTTGGGTTGCACCGCAAGATCATGGTAAAGTTAAAAAAATGAGGATTCAATAAAGAAGTGCCCCGGAGTACAAGAATACATGGTTGAGGGGGAGGCAGTTATAAATGTCTATTCTGCACAAGGGAGGGACAGGTCCTGTGGGATCCATGCCTGGTTCATTTTTATGAACGTCATCTTGTCCATGTTGGCTGTGGACAGGCGGCTGCGTTTGTCAGTAATGACGCCCCCTGCCGTGCTAAATACAAGTTCAGAAAAAACGCTGGCTGCCGGGCAGGCCAGCACCTCCAAGGCATAAAATGCTAACTCTGGCCACATGGACAATTTGGAGACCCAGAAGTTGAATGGGGCCGAACCATCAGTCAGTACATTAAGGGGTGTGCAGACGTACTGTTCAACCATGTTAGTGAAATGCTGCCTCATGCTAACACGTTTTGTATCAGGTGGTGGTGCAGTTAGCTGTGGCGTGGAAACAAAACTTTTCCACATTTCTGTCATGCTAACCCTGCCCTCAGAGGAGCTGGCCGTGACACAGCTGCGTTGGCGACCTCTTGCTCCTCCTCTGCCTTCGCCTTGGACTTCCACCTGTTCCCCTGTGACATTTGGGAATGCTCTCAGGAGCGCGTCTAGCAGCATGCGCTTGTACTCGCGCATCTTCCTATCACGCTCCAATGCAGGAAGTAAGGTGGGCACATTGTCTTTGTACCGGGGATCCAGCAGGGTGGCAACCCAGTAGTCAGCACACGTTAAAATGTGGGCAACTCTGCTGTCGTTGCGCAGGCGCTGCAGCATTTAGTCGCTCATGTGTGCCAGGCTCCCCAGAGGTAAGGACAAGCTGTCCTCTTTGGGAGGCGTATCGTCATCGTCCTCCGTATCCCCCCAGCCACGCACCAGTGATGGGCCTGAGCTGTGTCGGGTGCCACCCCGCTGTGAACCTGCTTCATCCATATCCTCCTCCACCTCCTTCTCATCCTTCTCGTCCTCCAGTAGTGGGCCCTGGCTGGCCACATTTGTACCTGGCCTCTGCTGTTGCAAAAAACCTCCCTCTGAGCAACTTCTAACAGACTGGCCTGAAAGTGCTAAAAATGACCCTCCTCCTCCTCCTGGGCCACCTCCTCCTCCATCATCGCCCTAAGTGTTCTCTCAAGGAGACATAGAAGTGGTATTGCAACGCTAATAACGGTGTCATCGCCACTGGCCATGTTGGTGGAGTACTCAAAACAGCGCAACAGGGCACACAGGTCTCTCATGGAGGCCCAATTATTGGTGGTGAAGTGGTGCTGTTCCGCAGTGCGACTGACGCGTGCGTGCTGCAGCTGAAACTCCACTATGGCCTGCTGCTGCTCGCACAGTCTCTCCAGCATGTGCAAGGTGGAGTTCCACCTGGTGGGCATGTCGCATATGAGGCGGTGAGCGGGAAGGCCGAAGTTACGCTGTAGCGCAGAGAGGCGAGCAGCGGCAGGATGTGAATGCCGGAAGCGCGCACAGACCGACCGCATTTTATGCAGCAGCTCTGACATGTCGGGGTAGTTGTGAATGAACTTCTGCACCACCAAATTCAGCACATGCACCAGGCAAGGGATGTGCGTCAAACTGGCTAGTCCCAGAGCTGCGACGAGATTTCGCCCATTATCGCACACCACAAGGCGGGGCTTGAGGCCCACCGGCAGAAACCACTCATCGGTCTGTTGTTCAATACCCCGCCACAGCTCCTGCGCGGTGTGGGGCCCGTCCTCCAAACATATGAGTTTCAGAATGGCCTGCTGACATTTACCCCGGGCTGTGCTGAAGTTGGTGGTGAAGGTGTGTGGCTGACTGGATGAGCTGGAGGAAGCCGAGTAGGAGGAGGAGGCTACAGGAGGCAAAGAATGATGGAAGGATGTGCGCCAAGGAACTCTCCGCCTGGGGCCCAGCCGCCACTACATTTTCCCAGTGTGCAGTTAGGGAGATATAGCGTCCCTGGCTGTGCTTACTGGTCCACGTATCTGTGGTTAGGTGGACCTTGCCACAGATGACGTTGCGCAGTGCACACTTGATTTTATCGGATACTTGGTTGTGCAGAGAAGGCACGGCTGTCTTGGAGAAGTAGTGGCAGCTGGGAACAACATACTGTGGGACAGCCATGGCCATCAGCTGTTTGAAGCTGTCTGTGTCCCTGTGTCCACCAGCCTGAATGACAGCTTTTCAAAGGTCAGTAGTTTAGAAATGCTGGCATTCAGGCCCAGGGCTCGAGGGTGGCTAGGTGGGAATTTACGCTTTCTCCCCAAGGTTTGTGAGATGGACAGCTGAACGCTGCCGTGTGACATAGTGGAGATGCTTGGTGACGCAGGTGGTGGTGTCGGTGGCACATCCTCTGTTTGGTGGGCGGCAGGTGCCAACATTCCTCCCGAGGAGGAGGAAGAGGCCGAGGCAGCAGCAGAAGAGGGAGCAGGGGGAGCCTGAGTGGGTTCCTTGTTTTTAAGGTGTTTACTCCACTGCAGTTCATGCTTTGCATGTAGATGCCTGGTCATGCAGGTTGTGCTAAGGTTCAGAACGTTAATGCCTCGCTTCAGGCTCTGATGGCACAGCGTGTAAACCACTCGGGTCTTGTCGTCAGCACATTGTTTAAAGAAGTGCCATGCCAGGGAACTCCTTGAAGCTGCCTTTGGGGTGCTCGGTCCCTGGTGGCGGTGGCCAGTAGCAGGCGAACTCTCTTGGCGGCGGCTGTTCTGCTTTTGCCCCCTGCTCCCTCTTTTGCTACGCTGTTGACTCAGTCTCACCACTGCCTCTTCCTCTGAACTATGAAAGTTAGTGGCACGACCTTCATTCCATGTGGGGTCTAGGACCTCATTATCCCCTGCATCGTCTTCCAGTCAGTCTTCCTCCCTGACCTCCTGTTCGATCTGCACACTGAAAAAAGACGCAGCAGTTGGCACCTGTGTTTCGTGCGGACTCCGATGAGGTGGTATTCCCATGTCCTCATCATCAGGAAACATAAGTGGTTGTGCATCAGTGCATTCTATGTCTTCCACCACTGGGGAAGGGCTAGGTGGATTCCCTTGGGAAACCCTGCCAGCAAAGTCTTCAAACAGAATAAGAGACTGCTGCATAACTTGAGGCTCAGACAGTTTCCCTGATATGCATGGGGGTGATGTGACAGACTGATGGGCTTGGTTTTCAGGCGCCACCTGTGCGCTTTCTGCAGAAGACTGGGTGAGAGATAATGTTGTGAACGTGCTGGATCCACTGTCGGCCACCCAATTGACTAGCGCCTGTACTTGCTCAGGCCTTACCATCCATAGAATGGCATTGGGCCCCACCAAATATTGCTGTAAATTCTGGCGGGTACTGGAACCTGAGGTAGTTGGTTCACTAGGACGTGTGGCTGTGGCAGAACGACCACGTCCTCTCCCAGCTCCAGAGGGTCCACTAACACCACCACGACCGCGTCCGCGTCCCTTACTAGATGTTTTCCTCATTGTTACCGTTCACCAAGCACCACAATAAGAAAATAAATATTTGGCCCAATGTATTGATTTCAAATTCAGGCCTTTTTTTACAGGCACCTAACACTATCTGCCTATTTATTTATGTACCGTATTGCACTAATCCAGGCACAGCAGTAACCACTGATTTAGGGGAATATCAATTGTAGGGCTAGTATTTAGGCCCTGGATGAAAGGTATCCTTTTATGGACAGATTTACACTTTTAGATGCACAGTAGCGTGTGAAAAAATATGTAGGATTATGCCTTCAGCAATTGTATTTTAACACTTTGTGTTATATACCCTTTAACGGACAGAAATACAATGGGAGATGCACGGTAGCGTATGAAGTTATTAAGGATGACCCTCTCAGCACTTGTATATACACCTTGGGTGTGAGGCCTTATTTACACGTCAGTAATTTTTCTTTCCAGAATAATGGTCAGTTTTTTTGCGGATCCATGTTTCTGCAAAATTCTTCCGTTTTTGTTTTTTAGTGTCTCCGTATACCTTCCCTGTTTCCGTATTTCCGCAAAAATCTGGAAGAACAAGAAAAAAAAAAGTTGTTTCCAGGTTAACTTTTCATTTCCTGTGGATCCGTAATTACGGATCCGCAAATACGGATGACATGCTGATGACTTTTGTAACCTTTCTGCATGTCATCCGGATTTATGCGGATCCATTCACTTTAATGGGGCTACGGTCCGCAATTTGCGGACAAAAGTAGGACATGCTCTACTTTTTTTACAGTTCCGCATTGCGGAAATGAAAGGATTTTCGGATGCGGAGAATGAAATGAATGGGTCCGCATATCTTCCGCATTATTTTCGCATTTTTGCGGAAACAATGCGGAAAAAAAATACGAACGTGTGAATTAGGCCTAATATACCCTTTTATGGACAGATTAACACTTGGCCTGCAACAGCTGGAACACCAGATTCAGGGTATTGCTATATTGGCAAGTGAATTTCACCCCAGAACAAAATCTATCCTTTGACAGGTACTATTAAACTAGTCCAGTCACAGCTGGAACACCAGATTTACTGTATTTATATTTTGGCAACTGAATTTCACCCCAGAAAAAAATATACCCTTTTACGTACAGATTTAAACTAGGCCTTCAACAGCTGGAACACCAGATTCAGGGTATTGCTATTTTGGCAATTACATTTCACCCCAGAAAAAAATATACCCTTTTATGGAAAGATTTAAACTAGGCCTTAAACGGCTGGAACACCAGATTCAGGGTATTGCTATTTTGGCAATTGAATTTAACCCCAGAAAAAAATATATCCTTTGCCGTACACTATTAAACTTGGCCAGCCATAGCTGAAACCACTGATTTATGGTATTGCTATTTTGGCAATTGAATTTCACCCCAGAAAAAAATATATCCTTTGCCGTACACTATTAAACTTGGGCAGCCACAGCTGAAACCACTGATTTATGGTATTGCTATTTTGGCAAATGACTATCACCCCAGAAAAAAATATACCCTTTTACGGACAGATTTACATGAAGCCTGCAACAGCTAGAACAACTGTTTTACAGTATTTCTATTTTTGCAACTGAATTTCACCGCAGAAAATAATATATCCTTTGCCGTACACTATTAAACTTGGCCAGCCACTGCTGGGACACTAGATTTACTGTATTCTTATTTTTGCTACTGACTTTCACCCCAGAAAATAATATATCCTTTGACGGACACTAGGGAAATTGTCCAGTCACAGCTGGAACACCATATTCAGGGTATTGCTATTTTGGCAATTAAATTTCACCCCAGAGAAAAATATACCCTTTAACGGACAGATTTAAACTAGGCCTGCAACAGCTGAAACCACTGATTTATGGTATTGCTATTTTGGCAATTGAATTTCACACCAGAAAAAAATATATCCTTTGCCATACACTATTAAACTTGGCCAGCCACAGCTGAAACCACTAATTTATGGTATTGCTATTTTTGCAATTGAATTTCACCCCAGAAAAAAAAAATATCCTTTGCCATACACTATTAAACTTGGCCAGCCACTGCTGAGCACCAGATTTACGGTATTGCTATTTTGGCAATTGAATTTCACCCCATAAAAAACATATATCCTTTGCCGTACACTATTAAACTTGGCCAGCCACTGCTGGGACACCAGATTCACTGTATTTCTATTTTTGCTACTGACTTTCACCCTAGAAAATAATATATCCTTTGACGGACACTAGGGAAATTGTCCAGTCACAGCTGGAACACCATATTCAGGGTATTGCTATTTTGGCAATTAAATTTCACCCCAGAACAAAATCTATCCTTTGACTGATACTATTAAACTTGTCCAGTCACAGCTGGAACACCAGATTCAGGGTATTGCTATTTTAGCAATTAAATTTCCCCCCAGAAAACAATATACCTTTTTACAGACAGATTTAAACGAAGCCTGCAACAGCTGGAACAACAGTTTTACTGTATTTTTATTTTTGCAACTGAATTTCACCACAAAAAATAATAAATCCTTTGACCGACACTATTAAACTTAGCCAGCCACTGCCGGGACACCAGATTTATGGTATTGCAATTTTGGCAATTGAATTTCACCCCATAAAAAAATATATCATTTGCCGTACACTATTAAACTTGTCCAGTCACAGCTGGAACACCAGATTTACGATATTTCCATTTTTGCAACTGAATTTCACTGCAGAGAATAATATATCTTATGACGGACACTATGAAACTTTTCCAGTCACAGCTGGAACACCAGATTTAAGGTATTGCTATTTTTGCAATTGAATTTCACCCCAGAAAAAACTATATCCTTTGCCGTACACTATTAAACTTGGCCAGTCACAGCTGAAACCACTGATTTATGGTATTGCTATTTTGGCAATTGAATTTCACCCCAGAACAAAATATATCCTTTGCCGGACACTATTAAATTTGGCCAGCCACAGCTGAAACCACTGATTTATGATTGCTATTTTCGCAACTAAATTTCACCCCAGAAAATAATAAATCCTTTGCTGGACACTATTAAACTTGTCCAGTCACAGCTGTAACAGCAGATTTATGGTATTGCTATTTTGGCAATTGAATTTCACCCCAGAAAAAAATATATCCTTTGCCGTACCCTATTAAACTTGGCCAGCCACGGCTGAAACCACTGATTTATGGTATTGCTATTTTGGCAATTGAATTTCACTCCAGAACAAAATATATCCTTTGCAGGACACTATTAAACTTGTCCAGTCACAGCTGGAACACCAGATTTACGGTATTTCTATTTTTGCAACTGAATTTCACCGCAGAGAATAATATATCCTATGACGGGCACTATCAAACTTGTCCAGTCACAGCTGGAACACCAGATTTACGATATTTCCATTTTTGCAACTGAATTTCACCGCAGAGAATAATATATCTTATGACGGACACTATGAAACTTTTCCAGTCACAGCTGGAACACCAGATTTAAGGTATTGCTATTTTTGCAATTGAATTTCACCCCAGAAAAAACTATATCCTTTGCCGTACACTATTTAACTTGGCCAGTCACAGCTGAAACCACTGATTTATGGTATTGCTATTTTGGCAATTGAATTTCACCCCAGAAAAAAATATATCCTTTGCCGTACCCTATTAAACTTGGCCAGCCAGAGCTGAAACCACTGATTTATGGTATTGCTATTTTGGCAATTGAATTTCACTCCAGAACAAAATATATCCTTTTCAGGACACTATTAAACTTGTCCAGTCACAGCTGGAACACCAGATTTACGGTATTTCTATTTTTGCAACTGAATTTCACCGCAGAAAATAATATATCCTATGACGGACACTATGAAACTTGTCCAGTCACAGCTGGAACACCAGATTTATGGTATTTCTATTTTGGCAATTGAATTTCACCCCAGAAAATTATCTATCCTTTGCCGGACACTATTAAACTTGGCCAGCCACAGCTGAAACCACTGATTTACGTTATTGCTATTTTTGCTATTGAATTTCACCCCAGAACAAAATATATCTTTTGCCGGACACTATTATACTCTGCCAGCCACTACGGGCACACCAGATTTAGGGGATTGCTATTTTGGCAATTGAATTTCACCACAGAAAAAAATCTATACTTTGCCAGACAGCAGACAGTGTTACACTTGGCTAGCCAAAGCTGGAACACCAGATTTAGGGGATTGCTATTTTGGCAATTGAATTTAACCCCTTAATAAAATATAGAAATTTCTATCCTGAGTTTCTAGGGGTGACAATAAGCACAGCCAAGCCCCTGATGTAGGATATAGAAAAAAAAAAAAACTAGTGTTGATGGATTGATGATCTTGGTGGCAGCTTGTGCTGGTGCACCACAAGTCACAAAATGGCCGCTGATCACCCAAGAAAAAAGTGACAGAAAAACGCTCTGTGCAGCCTAAAAACCAGTGAGCAATTAACTAGCAGAAGTTGAATGATTCACAGCTGTAGATCGATCACTTCATTAGGTGTTTTTGCTGACTTTTCCCTGCCTAATCTTGCCCTCACAGAAGCTGCGTCCTCTCCCTACACTAATCAGAGCAGTGTGACGTGCGGCGCTACGTGACTCCAGCTTAAATATAGGCTGGGTCACATGCTGCACTTGGCCAATCACAGCCATGCCATTAGTAGGCATGGCTGTGATGGCTTCTTAGTGCAAGTAAAATGCTAGCTGATTGGCTGCTGTGCAGCCCTTCAGAAAGTGGGAAGAAATCACCGAACAACGGACCCGAACCTGAACTTTTTTTAAAATGTTCGGATCCGGGTCCCGAACACCACAAAATTTGTTACGAACCTGAACTATGCTCCCCTCCATACATGTGCAGTTTTCCATGCTACACTTTATCTGTATGGCCTAAAATCTGTAAGGGTGCTGTCTTTTGTAGCAGCAGTCGATTTAAGGGATGACAAAAGTAACAAAAAGTTAAACAGAACAACAATAACACTTGATAGAAGACCTTGGACTTTATACCCTGTGTTTCCATTGAATGTGCTCAAACGGATTTATTTCTGCTCCGAGGCTCTGTGTAGTTTTAAAAAGTGCCATTCACAGAACTAAAAGCAATGTTTAAAGTTTATGACACCGCAAAATATCTTCATCTACCAAACAGCGCTCAGATAGACTTTGAATAAGCTATCAATTTAATCTCCCTTAAAATGGTCCATTCATTTTATGGTGAAACATTTACTTATCTTGTGGTTCATGAGTCATAGCCTCAGAACTAATCTTTTAAAGTGACGTTAACTGTGTTACATAATCCCTTGAACCTGGAGCCCCAGATTTGTCATTTTTATTTCTTGTATAACTTTATCACTCGTACTCTGCCATATTTTTTAGTTAAATGCCAATAAATGTGACCTCTGTGAGAGCTTCCTCTAATCTTCTCCTAGGGAAGGTTTTAAGTGCACAAAAATTCACCATGAATAATTAAACGGCCACAGAATCTAAAATGAAATTAGACTTCAGAGAAGAGCTATGAGTGATTATAGCCCTGTTTAAAGAGAGCGTGTCACCTTCTTCTTTTTATCCTAAAGGCCGTTTCTAAATTTTAAAAGCCACCAATTAATACAGTAGGAACCCTTGAGCTGGTTTCTTCTCTACAATTTTTACAACATTTATTGAGCTGTTACTTCTCCTGTGAATACCAAATAAAACAACATTAAATGTCAACCATTATACCTTCTATTTTTCCTAGACTGTGAATGGAGAACACTGGGAAAATAAATGTCTGCAATTAGAGAAGATACAGTCAAATTGGATTTCATTGTTTGATACACTCTGTCCATTCCAGAACTCTATCAACTGGTCCAAGTTGCCTCATGATGATACATAGTTACATAGTTGATAAGGTTGAAAAAAGAACGAGCCCCATTAAGTTCCAATCTACAGTATAATCTTACAGTGTTGATCCGAACTCTTGTAATTACCCTATGTTAGGGAAAAATTACCTTCCTAACTCCAAAATAGCAAACATTAACTCACTAGATGACAAGAAATCTAGTACATATAATGTGATATTTTTACATTCAAGAAAGCATCCAGGCCCTTCTTGAACTTGTACATTGAAATAACTATCACAACCTACCCTGGCAGAGAGTAGTGTTCGGCTTGAGCATTGCTATGCTCGGCACATGCCGGTATTCGTCTGAATACTGCGTGTGCTCGAGCGCAATGCACAAGTCTCCTCCCCACACGTTTCTTGGCTACTACGCAGCCAATAAACGTACAGGTGAGTATTACCCTCACTGTATTGCCGTAGCCATGTTGGTTACTGGCATTACAGTGATTGGCTGGCCGGAAAGCATCATCAGATGCTATATAGCACCCAATAGCGCGTTTTCGGCTCAGTCTTAGTCAGGGAGAGCTGACAGTGTAGGGAGTGATATTGTACTATTTTAAGTTAGACGATGTGGACAGTGACATTACCTGTGGTACCTCTCCTGTATAACGTTTTAACATCCCAAATGCCTGTGACATTCCTTGTCATTTTTGATTAGCCGCTGGTGACAGCATTGACATTATCTGCGGGATGTCTCCTGTGGGACGTTTCCACATCCCAAATATCTTTTTACATTTTTTTGCGCATACACTTCCAAATCCTACGCAACTGTACGTGTGACATACTTTCAAGCATATATAACATTTAAAATGAAAAAGGTGAGCAGTAAGGGGCGGGGAAGTGGCCGTGATGCTGATGGTGCACGTAGAGGCTGTGGCCCTGAGCGTGTTGAAACTGTGCCTGCTGCCAGAACACAAGAAAAACAATCATCCACAATACCTAGCACGTGTCCCAGTTTGCAGGGTGGAGCAGGACACCACTCTTGAAGTCAGACCAGTGCGACCAGGTGGTGGGTTGGATTGCAGCAGATAATGCTTCCAGTCGGTTAAGCACCACCCTGTTTTCCACAAAGTCCAGTCTTAGTAGCCAGGAGTCTGCTCAACACAATCCTCACCCTGATCCTCCTTCCTCCCACCATGGAGAGTCTGGCCAAACAAGTGATCCCACGCTCAGATATTCTGAGGACCTCTTTTCATCGGCATTCCTTCATTTGGACCTTTCGCCAATCACGCTTGAAGAGGGACAGATCTTGTGCCCTGATTCCCAAACTGTTGAGCATCCACATCACAAGAAGATGACGGTAGGGAACGGCAATTACTGTTTAATGAGGTGGATGATGATGAGACACAGTTGCCAATAAGTAAATGGCAATTACTGTCTCAAGAGGTTGATGAAGAGGATGAGACACAGTTGTCAATTACTGAGGTTGTAGTTAGGTCAACAAGTCAGGAGGATGAGCAGAGTGAGTAAGTGGAAAAGGAGGTGGTGGACGATGAAGTCACTGACCCACCTTGCGAAGGTGGAAAGCTGAGCGAGGACCGCAGTACAGAGGGAGAGGAATCTGCAGCACCGGTACAGGCTAAAAGAGGCAGTGGGGTGGCAAAAGGGAGAAGGTGGGCCGCACCATACAGGCCTGCAACTGTTCCACGGAGCAACCCTTGCAGATATCTCCCTTGCCAAGAGGTAGGTTTTCCGCAGTATGGCGCTTTTTTGAGGAAAGTGCGGGCGACAAAAGAATAGTGAAGTAGTTTGCAACCTGTGCCGTACCAAAATGAGACGGGGCGTGAATACTAGCAACCTCACCACCACCAGCATGATCCGCCACATGGTATCCAAGCACCATAATAAGTGGGACGAACGTCTGGGTCCACAGTCTGTATCTCAGGGTCACACCACTGCCTCCTCTTCCCCTATGTTACGTGCTGGCCAATCTCCTGTCAAAGGCACAGGCCCGGATGCCTCCTACCCTGCAACTGAACCTTTGCAAGCACCATCAACGACCACCTCCACTTCCGTGTCCCAGCGCAGCATCCAAATGTCCTTACCCCAGGCCTTTGAGAGCAAGCGCAAATACCCAGCCACACACCCACAGGCCATAGCACTAAATGCGCAGCATTCCAAATTACTGAGGCCTTCTGCAGCCTGATGTTGGCGGCCATCACGCGTTACACAGTCCCCAGCCGCCACTATTTTTCAAGGTTTGCCGTGCCAGCCTTAAACCAACATGTGTGCCGTAACATCACACGTGTCCTGACCAACGCAGTTATTGGGAAGGTCCACTTAACCATGGACACATGGACAAGTGCACTCAGCCAGGGACGCTACATTTCCCTGACGGAACACTGGGTGAACGTTGTGTAGACCGGAAGCAAGTCGTACCCTGAGATGGCACAGGTGCTACCGATGCGAAGGATTGCGGGCCCTACATCAATCAGGGTTTCTGCCAGCACCTACGTTACTGTCTCCAACCTCCAATTCTCCTCCTGAACTTCCACCTCCGAATTATCTGCGTACATCACCAGTCAGCCATCATTCGGTAGCTGGAAGCAGTGTGCCACTGCAGTGGGGATGCATCAACAGGCCGTGCTGAAGCTGATATACTTAGGGGACAAACAGCACGCCGCTGCAGAGATGTGGCCAGGGATAGGAGACCAAACTAAGCTGTGGCTCTTGCCACTCAACCTACAACCAGGCATGGTTGTGTCTGATAATGGCCGTAATTTGGTGGCGGCTTTGGAGCTCGGCAAGCTCACACATATTCCATGCCTAGCCCACGTCTTAAACTTAGTGGTTCAGCAGTTACTCAAAACCTACCCCAATTTGCCTGAGCTACTGGTGAAGGTGCGCCACGTGTTTTCTCATTTCCGCAAGTCATCAACAGCTTCAGCTGGTCTGTCAACGCTGCAGCAGTGCTTAAAAATTGCCAGCTCACCAGCTGTTGTGTGACGTGAGCACATGCTGGAACTCAATGTTCCACATGTTGGCCAGGCTTTGTGAGCAGCAGAGGGCAGAAGTGAAATACCAGCTGCAACATGGTCGTCGCCTTTACAGTCAGCTTCCGCTATTCACAATCGAGGAGTGGGCATGGATGTCTAACCTCTGTGAGGTTTTAAGAAACTTTGAGGAATCAACACAGATGGTGAGCGGCGATAATGCTATTATCAGCGTAACCATCCCACTTCTGTGTCTACTCAAATGCTCGCTGCTCACAATTAAGGACGACGCTTTTCCTGTGGAAGAGGTGGAAATGGGGAAAGACATTACACAGGATGATAGTCAGACCACCCTCAGTTCGTCTTCTCAGCGTGAATTGAACGATAAAGAGGAGGAGGAGCAGGAGATGGTTGCCTCCGCTACAGAGGGTGGCACCCTTGGAAGTTTAATTCCATCTGTTCAGTGTGGGTGGGCAGAAGGGGATGAGGAGATTGAGAGTGATCCTCCTGATGACAACAGTGAACTCCTGCCTGTTGGCAGGGCTTTTTTTCTCAGAGAAAAGGTGGTGGAACTCACCCCCCTCCCCTGGCCACGCCCCTACCCACCCCTAGGACCCCCCCCTAAAACAGCCCCTTTAGAGAACAGGGATGCAAGTAAAATTTGAGGGGGGCTATAAAAGTCCAGCCCAGCAAAGAAACCCCCCAGATGGGGATGGCACTGTTAATGGGAGATCTAGGGATGGCACTGTTATGGGGTGGAGGGTCTGTGGATGGCACTGTTATGGGGGATCTGTGGATGGCATCCACAGATCCCCCATCCTATAACAGTGCCATCCACAGACCCCCCACCCTATAACAGTGTCATCCACAGACCCCCCATTGCCGCTCCAATACAGTTATAAAATGTGTAATTGAATTAATAATGATTCATGCTGCCCCCTCTGTAGTATAACATTCAATATATCCTACTCACAGGGCTACTGTTATATCGTAATGCATTTATGAATGAAGCAGGTGGCGCAGGCACGTGACGTCAGTCAGTCACGCTGCCGCTAGTCTGCCCGGCCGGCCTGCATTACGATATAGCAGTAGCCCTGTGAGTGTAAGATATATGGAAAGTTATACTACAGAGGGGGCAGCATGAATCATTATTAATTGAATTACACATTTTATAACTGTACTGGAGCGGCGGGGCCGGAACACAGTGAACGCAGCGGCCCCGCCGCAGTTGCCGGCCCCCAGCTCCTCCTCCCAGTTCCTCCCCGCTAATTCATCGCAGGCTGCGATGTCAAAATGTCAGCATGGTAGGTGGCGGAACGCCGTTCCGGTGCGTTCTGCCAGAAAAAAAGCCCTGCCTGTTGGTACTTTGGAACACATGGCTGACTTCATGTTAGGCTGCCTTTCCCGCAACCCTTATACGCATTTTAGACAACACGAATTACTGGTTGTGATAGGATAGTGTTGGCTCACCTACTCAATGCATATGGTAGGGAGCCTCCAACCAAACCAGATGTAAGCAAATGTAATAGTATTAATGAGAGGTCGGGCACACCTCACTAGGAAACACCTATACGCTAAAATAGTATGTCTAAAATAATTTATTCCTGCAGTAAAAACTAAATAAACACAATATATTTAAATAAACACAATATAATTATCAACTTGATAGCAGGGCACTCTCTGTATTACTGGAACCGTAGAATATAGATAAAATTAATAGCAAAAGCAGTCAATGTTAGTAACGATAGCAGTGATAATCAAGTAGCAGCAATGTTCATATGGATAAATGTTCCTGAAAGACTGTACAGTAAGTGTCCCAAGGTGAGTGTATACACTAAAGGAAACTAAGCATGCCAGCCAAATTGATATTTAGTTGCTCCTGAAAATAAAGTTCATCGCAAATTCATAAATATCCTAAAGGGATTCTAGCAAGTCCTGCCAAGAAACATCCAAATAGGATTGCTGTAAAGCGCTGATAATAGGTAGAGCGGCATCCCGCTCCCTTGTTACACCAGCGGCGCACCGCTGTAATGTTCAAATCAGGCGGTCGCAAGTCTCAGTAATTTTCACATATATTGTAGCGATCTTACCAGGGAGGAAATAGCAGTGGGGACTGATGCCCTCGACACGATGCTCTCTTCATATGGTTCAATGTCCCGGTCTCAAGCGCTGAGTATACCTGTAAATACCGCGCCAACAGATAGCAGTGCATGTGGGCCTGTGGTAGTTATTGGTCCTCTTTAGTGCAACGCCAGTTGATCGCGCAGGCAGATGTTTAGGTACAATGGTCTCCACTCCTCCTTAGGTAAATAATCGCATGTAAGTGTAAAATTCCAACATCGGGGATTGATACCAGACGTGTTTCTGAGAGAACTGTTTCCTTCCTCAGTGGTTAAGATATATACAATATATTGTGTTTATTTAAATATATTGTGTTTATTTTGTTTTTACTGCAGGAATAATTTTTTTTAGACATACTATTTTAGCGTACAGGTGTTTCCTAGTGAGGTGTGCCCGACCTCTCATTAATACTACGAATTACTGGTTGTTCACCCTTCTCGACCACAGCTACAAAGAGAACTTCTCATCTCTCATTCCTCTGGTGGAAAGGACGAGCAAAATGGTGCAATACCAGAGGGTCCTTGTTGAAAAATTGCTCCAAAAATTTCCATCTGACAACGCTGGCAGCAGAGTCTGTAGTTCCTTGGTCAACATGGTGTAGTACTCGGACAACATCATTCCCATCAGCGACCTGAGAGTCCAAGATGCATCCAGACATCCTCCCCATGCTGTTCCCAAACCATTTAGGTGGTGTTTTCATCAATTTCTGACCTTTTCCTAAGAACCAGGCACCCTCCCGTCTTCAGAGCAGGGGTACCTGGTTAAATGCTCGGGTCCTCCCATTGAGTTCCATTATACTCGGGTGCTCTGTAGAGCACCTGAACATCCTGATGTGTTTGGCCTGAGCACCCGAGCACTTGGGTGCTCGATCAACACTAGCAGAGAGGTCTATATTCTCACTGCTTTTAGACTAAAGAATCCCCATGTATGTGGATGGTAAAACCTTCTTTTCTTTAGACCTAGAGGATGTTTTCTTGTCATGGTTGCAGGCCTAGGTATGAAAAGATTATTTGAAAAATATCTGTACTGTCCATTCATATACTTGTACATTGTAATTTGATCTCCCCTAAGCCGTCTTTTCTCCAAACTGAATAATCCCAAGTTTGTTAACATGTAATAAGCATCAATTCACTTTATTATTCTGCATCCATTCTAGTTAATCTATGTCCTTCACTTTCAGTACTTTAGTTTTCTTCATACTCTAGCAATGTCTCAGATCCTATGTGTAATGTCTGGATAGCAATTCAGCAGTTGGTGGCAAGCAAAGAATCAAACCTGTCCAAACAGAATTATGTGAGTCTTAAATAGGTCATACATGATACAAAGGTTTCCATTTTCTTTTGTCACTCTTCGGCCATGACTTTCAAAACAATTTTGCCTTGATGTCCCAATTTCTACATTGACCTCTTCAACTGAACTGTGATCATCCACATTTCTGATATTTTGATCTTTGGTTGATCTACTATACACGTATAGAATTTATTCTTGTTTTCTGATTTCTAGTATGACCACAAGTTATAACCCTTTGAAAACCAGCTCATTAAAACTCACCCTATGTGTCCTGACTGCCTACAGTGCCAGGATGTAATGCATATAGACATGCACTATGACCTGATGCTGTGCGATGTCAGGTCACAGTGCAGCACCAGCTGACAGATCAGGGAGCACTGAGTGCAGGAGAGCCTGCTAGATCTGCAGAGTGGCAGCACCATATGTAGCAGGAGAGGAAAGCTAATTTATTGTATTATATCTATTCTTAGGTCTGATGAGACTTTAGGGGTCTGATGGGGGTCTGATGGATCTTGGGGGTCTAATCTGAGGTCTAATGTATCTTGGGGGTCTGATGGATCTTAGGGTTCTAGGGTCTGATGGATCGGGTGTCTGATGTCTGATAAGAATTGGGCATCTAAATTTGGGGGTCTAATCTGAGGTCTGATGAAAATATTTTTTTCTCATTTTCTTCCTCTAAATCCAAGTTGTGTCTTAAGGTCCAATGCATCTTATAGAACGATTTAAGAATATTTCAGAATCCAGCCTTTCAATGCAATACATTATTGTGACACCTTGTGTTTCTTATATTATTTATTTCATGTGAACCCACTTTTTCCTCACTGATAAATTAATGGGGAGGAGCTCCTGTTTATATATTTTAAAAGGGTAGGCCAATGCCAGACAGACTTGTTTAGTGGTATGCAAATTTAAGATAAAGAATCTTATGAATATACTCTGGCTTTCAAAATTTTACATACAATCATGTGGTCCCAAAAGTTCAGAGTGTCTCCTGTAAGCTGTGACACTCTGACACAGTCTTAAGTGGCTGGGAATTTCTTTCTACTCTTTGTTTCGGTGACATATATGAAGAGGCTGTCTGGCTCAGTTCATCAGTAGAGAGAAACAAATTTCCCAAAATTATTTTCAGTTCTGATTTTGTCGAACTGAGGAACAATTTCGATTTGGTCAGAAGTTGATGCAAATCGAAAGTGCCCCAATGGACCTGAAAAGTCATGTATGACACTCTGGGGTCTCCTACGTCTGTATCTTACACCATTCAAGCTTATTAATACCAAGACAAAATTTGTAATGACAAAATACCAGGGACATACATAAACAGTTGGGAACCGGTAGTCACAAACAGATTTTTTATAAAATCCCCAAATTATCTTGTTTTGGTGGCAGATGCTTTCTTTTCTCCCAGAAAATGTATTTAACCACACAGGAAATTGACTAAAATGATTATTAGTAAGTACTATGATGGATCTGATAAAATATTTGGCGAACAATCAATGATGGAATTTGGCAGGATGGACCACCGGGGTTTTCATGGAGAAATATCAGAGACTCAAATGATAATGAAAGAAATTGCCATAACATGTGACCATCTTCAGATACTGATTAACTGCAGGGGTCTTTCCTAGCATTTCTGGCATGTCAGACATGCAAAGCAGCAGGGACTGGAGGATCTGCAGGGATTAGTAGAGATAAATAAAGCTTCTGTGTTATTTTTAACATGTTCTTTCCCTTTAAAAAGTGCTCCTCAGAAAAACCCTTTAATATCTCTTGGAGTTGTGAGACCAACAATAGAAAATAATATACTATGTGTGATGAAAACACACTACTGGATTTTCTCCACTTTCAAAGTAAAATAATTAGAAGCCATGCTACGAACATTTCTCATTGAGTATTTTTAAATAATTATATTCTGCTACCATTTATATTTTAACACTGTCAATATAAGTGAGAGTAATTTAATTAATCTGCAAATAAAGTTTGTGAACATTAAGTGTTATGAAAGTGCTAGTGAAAAATCACACTCACAGTTATTGCAACAATCATGAACCATGCATCATTTATAATCATTATGATGGCAATCATATTTTACTCCATCTGTTTTGAAACTTGCAATACACATCACATCATAAGATGTCCAGCAGTGCCATCAGTTTAGAACTGGAAGAAACCAGTAGGACCCAGGTACACCCACCTACTCTTCAGAGATGTTGGGCTAGAAGTGGTCTTAAGGGAAGAATTGCCACCAAAAAGCCATACCTTCGACGTGGAAACAAGGCCAAGTGACTCATCTATACACAAAAACATAAGAAGTGAGGTGCAGAAAAATGGCAGAAGATGCTCTGAACTGACGAGTCAAAATTTTAAAATATTTGGCTGTAACAGAAGGCAGTTTGTGTGCTAAAGAGGTAAAATAATGGTACAATAATGGGTATCTGAATGCAACATTGAAACACGGTGGAGGTTCGTTGAAAGTTTGGGGCTGTGTTTCAGCAAATGGAGTTGGGTATTGGATTTAGTCAGAAGTTATAGTGTCCCCAATGCGGGGAAATGCATACGGATACTTGTCAATTATGCAATACCATCAGGGAAGTATATGATTGTCTCCAAATGTATTCTGTAGCAGGATAAAGACCCCAAACATACAGCCAATTTTATTAAGAACTATTGTCGTCATAAAGAGAAACACAGAGCTGGAAGAAGTGATATGGCGACCACAGAGCCCTGATCTCAACATTATCGAATCTGTCTGGGATTACATGAAGAGACAAAAGTATTTGATGAATCCTACATCCACAGAAGATCATGGTTAGTTGTCCAAGATGTTTGGAACAACGGCCCTGCTGAGTTCCTTTAAAAACTGTGTACAAAAGTATACCTAGAAGAATAATTTCATCTCAGTTCCATTATTCTCAGAATTATACCATGTTCACTACCATTAAAGACACTATGGGGGGCATTTATCAAACCAGATATGTCAGGTTTTTGGTGTAAAAATGTCATGTGACATGCTACTGTAATTGTGACTTTTTTGCGATATTTAGTGGACTATTATACAATATATAAGATGAGACTGGCACTCAATCGTGTTTCCCATATGTTGTAAATACCAATACGGATTAAAACATTTATTAGTATAATAATATAAAATTTAAAAGTAGATAAAAACATAAGAAATTAATAAATCCTTCATTATTTCCCCTGATAGCAAGACTTTTATGCGAGATAATCAATTCTGAGGATTCAGGAACATCATCCAAGGAAGTGATCTATCATAACCAGTCTATATAGTATATCACAAACAATCCTAGTGGAGTCCAAAGAGTAAAAATGCTCTGATGATATCCCAAAAAAAGGATATTATAGGGGCCCTTACTAAAATATCAAAAAGGAATATCAAGCGCAATTTAATAGTATATGTCAGTTCGAAATGTGGCTTCCAACAGAATATTTTATTTATCTATGGAGAACCGGTCTCATTGACGGTCATAAAGTGCCATATATATTAGCAGCAGTTTTGATATACTAAATAAATAAAGTTAATAAGAAGACTATATCAAAGCTGCTGCTAATATATACAGTATGGCACTTTATGACCATCAATGAGACCGGTTCTCCATATATGAATAAAATATCCTGTTGGAAGCCACATTTCGAACTGACATATACTATTAAATTGCGCTTGATATTCCTTTTTGATATTTTAGTAGTGGCCCCTATAATATCCTTTTTTGGGACATCATCGGAGCATTTTTACTCTTTGGACTCCACTAGGATTGTTTGTGATATACTATATAGACTGGTTATGGAAGATAACTTCCTTGGATGACGTTCCTGAATCCTCAGGATTGATTATCGCGCATAAAAGAGTTGGTATCAGGGGAAATACTAAAGGATTTATTCATTTCTTATGTTTTTATCTACTTTTAAATTTTATATTATTATACTAATAAATGTTTTAATCCGTATTGGTATTTACAACATATGGGAAACACGATTGAGTGCCAGTCTCATCTTATATATTGTATAATTCTCTATTTCTCTAGATGATTCAGTTAGAGACTTAGTGCACCTCTTCCATATTGGAGAAAGAGTGAGCTATTCACATTGAGACTTTATTTATAATTTAGTGGACTATGTTTAAGGCAGAAAAATGAAATTAGAACAGGACTAATGCACTATGACTATGGCACACGTGCTTTCTTCCTGCTCGCCATAGACATAGCAGCAGCAAGTAGGAAAAGAGAAGGGCGACGGCATGCGCGCACTGTGTGCGCTTTCCGTTCACACTGCTCACCGATCAGCAGGGGTGCCGGGTGTCGGCCGATCTGATATTTATGACATATGCTCAGAATATTAATACACAATTCATGCCCCCCCCCACACACACACACAGATGCCTGCAGATCTCATATCAGACCACAAAATTCATCCCACGCCACAGATCTCTGCAGGCCTTATACCAGACCACAAAATTCATGCCCCTCACAGATCCCTGAAGACCTCATATCTTATCACAAAATTCATGCCCCCCCCCTTCATAGATTCCTGCAGACCTCATATCAGATCAGACCACAAAATGCACCCCCACAGATCCCTGCAGACCTCATTTCAGACCACAAGATTCATGCCCCTCCCACAATCAGACCACAAAATTCATGCCCTTCCTCCACAGATCCCTGAAGACCCCATATCAGACCACAAAATTCATGTCTCCCCTCCTTAGATCCCTGCAGGCTCCAGTGTTCGTGTAAACCTCCTATCCCCTCCCTCAGATCTCTTCAGACCTCATAGACTACAAAATTCATGCCCCCACCCACAGATGCCTGCAGACCTCATATCAGACCACCCCCCCCCACACACAGATCTCTGCAGACCTTATATCAGACCACAAAATTCATGTGTCCCCCACAGATCCCTGCAGACTCAAGTTTTCATGTGACCCCCCCCCCCCCATCCCCTCCTTCAGATCCCTGTAGACCTCAGATCAGACAAGAAAAATAGAGCAACCTGCCTATCGAGCTCCGGACAGCTCCTCCACTCTGCAGCTCGGCTCTTTGGGCCTCTCTGCACTGTGACCTGATGTCTGTGCACGCTCCCCCACATGCCACCACCACTGGTACCTTCACCTACCAGCCTTGATAACATTATATGGCTGATCTTCAAAACTTTATGTCTTTCCTTTTATATCTTCAACTTTCTACACTTGAAAGTGTAACTATTAACCCATGCCCAATATTTGCAGATCTGCAGGAGTTAAATCTCCGCCAGATGTCTGCTTATGCAGAGAGAATTATCAGACAGTAGATGCTTTGATCCCCTGTGGTGTTTTCTGACAATGCGCAGCATACATTGCACCTCAAAGCTTCTAAAAGCCCAGCGTTGTCAAAAGCATCAGAAACACAGTGTGAAAATGGAAATGTGTTTTACAGTTACAGCTTTCAATGCTTTATTCTACCCCAATTCATCTAGACCTTGAGTTGACATGATCTCGACTCTCACTATTTCTTCATTAACAAACTTCTGAAGAAGTAAATAAAATCGAAGGAACTGAGCCCTGAGCAATGCCAAAAGACATCACATCTCTCCAAAAATAGTTGCTGTTAGCAGTGGGGGATCACATTACATTTGACTGATGTCTAGGAAAGTGCAGAGAAGTTTGTCAAATGTCAGTTATTTTTTCTATTCTGTACAATCAATGCCAACAGATCTGAATAACACACGGGTGTAAATGCTTGGCTTGTAGTCCGTTTTGATAAGTAGAAGGCTACAGAAATAAATAGGAGCCAAGAAAGAAAAATCATACTGTGATACCATGATGTATGGACAGGTAAAATATGCAGCAATTAAGGTTTGATATACAGGAGCAGGTAGTGCTATTCGTTTATATTAAATAGCCAAGTTCAGTTTGCTCTGCTGAAATAGATATGCATTTGAAAGATCAATGTCTGCTCCAAGTGATGGAAAGTGCCTAACACTGCATTACACATTATGTATTCCTATATTAAATAGTCAGCATTTCTGTT
Organism: Bufotes viridis; assembly: GCA_033119425.1. Classification (NCBI taxonomy): domain Eukaryota; kingdom Metazoa; phylum Chordata; class Amphibia; order Anura; family Bufonidae; genus Bufotes; species Bufotes viridis. The sequence goes on along the minus strand of CM065592.1, from coordinate 392,425,455 downwards.
GTTGCAACAGGCGCCTCCACCTAGGGCCCTCAATGTAATGCAACCCAGGTATAGGAATTGCAGAGTGGTCTGTTGCGGCCTAAAATGTCTCTCTATGTGTGTCACGGTGCTCCTACCTGGATACGGCTGGACCCTAGGCTTAAGTAAATGTTTATCAGAAACAGTTTTCAAGCTTTGTCTTGGTCCCAGCAGGCTTTAGCATTAACTGGCAGGCAAATTTGACTCTGCTACATCTGTTTCTCTCTGGTTCTGCTGTACTGACAGACTGACTGTATAACTCAGATTCTTCTGTCTAATGCACCTTCTCTCTGTAGTCTGACATAAGTTATGTCAGGGAACTATGCGCCTGGATTCTCAGGGTTTAGGCTTTGGCCACAATGGCCAGGAGACCTGAGGGTGCTCTGGCTGGCTTGGACACGTCCAGCAGAGACGTGCCCTGCACCTGTCCCCTAGCAGGGGGTAAGATATACTGGAACTAACTGGTCCCCACCCTTCCTGCAGGAAGTAGGACTGGTCTACTTCCCTCCGGAGGGGGCTTATAATGGAATGGTTAGCTCCATTCTATATAATTACAGCTCTGTTGGGTTTTCTGCTGGGTTTGCTTCAGGGGACGTGCACAGGGACGAGACGCCATATCGATGTGCGGTCTGAGGTCATATACTTTGGCCGACCTGCTTTATATGTCCTGGTCTCCTCTTGAAGCTGCAGCCATACGCCGTAGCTTGGATTTGACGTGAACTCACGGTCTAAGTATAACTTGATTTTGGCATTTGTGCATATTATTTGTATACTGGCCCAGCGTTCCCTGATGACTCATGGGCCTTGCCTGATTGTAGGTGCGCTTATTTTAAGAAACGCGTTGGAACGCTTTTGCTGCACCAACACTTTATGTGTTTGCCTGCTTTCATTGCTTCCCCCTTCTTTTGTACCATATATATATGGTGGGGATCTATGTACACCTGGCATATGTATTTTGTATGGGACCGGACCTCGACCCCTATCTAGACTAGGGTCAGTTGACCAGGGTGAGGTTCCGGCACACGGCCACCCCTTGCGGGGCTTTTTGGACCCTGTGATTTTCTGACTAGGGGTTTTTAGGCCAAGTAGGGGCGGATCAGGGACTTCTGTGTTACTGGCCAGGGTTAGTCCCGGTCCCTACTGACCTTGTGTGGCGTCTTTATGCGTCGGATATATATGTTGTTAGTCTAGTGGGGCTTTCTTGTTATTAATATTACAGAATAAACTATAGACTTTTAATTGAAATGTTGCTTCCTTTAGTTTAGTTTATTTTTGCTGCCACCTGCTGGGGAACCAGGCATATTACATCAACAGTTATATAACAACATTATTAGGAGTGCACAGTGTGGAGTACCTGGAAATAAATGCATAACATGACATGAGGTAAGACCAATAAAGACAGTAGCAAGGTGCAGTAGCTCTGGGTGTTACAATTTGCGCACATGACTATGCTCATAGCTAAACCCAGGACTTGCCACCGACTACATCAACCCTCCCATGTAGAGAGGGCACTGTTGCTTTCCATAGAAATGCTGCAAGACACCTTCATACAACATCATTGCCTTTCCTCCCATAGAAGACAGCTGTCTTACCCAATCCTCGGCACCATATCATCTCCATATTTAGCAACTTAGGAGGACATTTATTATGGTATCTACTCCACAATAGTTGCAAATTTTGCCGCATGCCATATTTAAATAAAAATTGATGTGAAATGAGAGCGGCTCAGCACATTTACCTTCATTCACAGCGGGTTTTTTTTGGAGAGAATTAAGACAGAAATCTCTGGCAGCTCGGAGGCTGCTGTAGATTTTAGTCTGTCGCACAGCCCGTGAGAGGATGCGCCAAATCTATGAAAGTCCTGCCCCCTGCATACATTTTGTACATAGGGGGAATCAATTCACCGGCAATGAAAACGCTGGTCTTGATTAATATCCCTCTTAGTACTGTACTGTACTACTGTATTAGGTCCACTAGAGAGTAGTGTCAGTGGACCTTCAAAGTCACAATACAATTGGTTGTAGATAAACCGGACTAAATATAAGTCTGGTGAGGTAAGGACAAGGTCAGGACCAGGGTCAGGAGACAATATCAGTATATTATGGTGCACAACAGAAAATGGACAGGAGCTAGGAAGGGTTTGTACTAGAGATAAACTAATCGAAGTTGAAGTGGAATTCGATCCGAATTCGATCCGAATTTCAGGAAAAATTAAATTCACATTGAAGCCGATATTCCTCACGCTTCGTGGTAACGAATCACATTTTTTCCTAAAATGTCTGCTGTTCATGTTAGAGCAAAGAAGTCTGGGAACGAGGGATCACCTACAATGCAATGCATGCAGCCAATCAGCAGCCAGCCCCTGTGATGTCACAGCCCTATAAATAGCAACAACCATCTTGAATTCAGCCCTTTTTCAGTGTACTTAGTGCAGGGAGAAATGTCAGCAGGCGCTAGGGACAGTGCTAGGAGAGACTTATTGTGCTGAAAAATTGATTTAGAAGTTCAAGGAAAGATTATTCAAGGTGTAGGAAAAGGATAGGGAGGTATCATCCACACTATAAAAGGAGAACAGGGTGCAATAGGGGAGTGTACAGCCTGGGTAATAGGAGCAATTCTATTACACCTTGCTGCACTAATTGGGGATCCAAATTGCAGTTATACTACTACTTTTAGGTTGTTTGCACTATATGATACACCGCTAATTCCAGCAAACCTTTCTTGTTATTAGGGTGCATGTTTTGTGTGATACAGCCATTTACGGGGTGTACTAATAGGACATATACGTATATCCTGTTAGCCGTTCTCTGTTAGCGTTGATTTTACTCTGTTTTACATTTTTTTCGGGAGTGTATTAATAGGGGAAAAAAAAGGAAAAAGTATATGTCATAAGTGCCGTTCAGCGGTGAAAGATACGTACGTCCTATTAGCCGTTCTGCAGTGAATTTTGATTGTTATACTTTTTTTTTGGGGGGGGGGGTTATTAATAGGAAAAACAATACGTCTTAATTGCCGTCCAGCGGTGAAGTTACATTGTACTACAGCCATTTACAGGGTGTATTAATAGGAAATATACCTCCGTCCTAGTAGCTGTTTTGCGGAGAATTTTGATTTGAATTAGAATTTTTTTGGGGGTGGAAGGTGTACTAACTCCCTAGTGCTATTTGACGTGTATAATCGTCATGGAGCACTGCTACTTGGTGCTCCATGACGAGTATACACATCATGGCAATAAACTGTCACCATGTCTGTTGCAGACATGTTGACAGCGCTGAAACCCCGGCTGTTTAACACAGTCAGGGATCTCAGCTAACCGGCCCGGGACTGCCCTCATTATACAGACTAGCCAATCACACAATCCTAATGCTGGCTAAAAGGTTCTGATCCCCACAGTCCTTGACAGTTTGTGAAATATCATCTCCACAGTTTGTGAAATATCATCTCCATTTTCCTTTAATTCTTGTGAAATACATAAAAGGTTAACAAAGTTTGTAAAATCAGTTTTGAATAACTTGAGGGGTGTAGTTTCTAAATTGGGGTCATTTATGGGTGGTTTCCACTATGTAAGTCCCACAGAGTGACTTCAAAACTGCTAAAGAATTTCTGCTAAAATTTTTAGCCTTCTAACATCCTCAAAAAAATAAAATTACATCTACAAAATGATACCAACATAAAGTAGACATATGGGAAATGTAAAGTAATAACGATTTTGTGAGGTATCACTATCTGCCTTAAAAACAGAGAAAAAATCTAATTTTGAAAATTACAAATTTTTCTAAATTTTCTGTAAATTTTGTATTTTATTTAATAAATAAAGGTAATTTATATTGACTCAAATTTACTACTTTCATGAAGAACAATGTGTCATGAGAAAACAATCTCAAATTTATTTCCACATAAAGTGACACTTATTGTGCCAGAGTTGAGCATGGTATGGTATACAATGATATTAATTCCCTGGGGATGTATGGCACATGCCTCCACGATAAGGCAGTAATCTCAGAGCAGGATGCAAGGTGTCTCCCAGGGGATGGCTGTGCACTCTGACATTCAATAGGGACAGGCAATACTGTTGTGCTTCCGCTGGTAGGATCAACAGCTGAACTGGCTAAATCTCAGCCAGCAAACAGCCACAACCAGCAGGGAGTCACAGCTTCATGACAATCTGCCACATGCACGCAGACTCTCACACTAGAGAAGTGCGGCTTAGGCAGGTTTCTTTTGATCTATGCTCAAGGCTCCTGATGAAGTGCGTGTACTAGATGCACAGAAACGCGTCAAGCTGAGCCGTTCTATGCTGTTTCTACCTACTGGTTGTGGCTGTTTGCTGGCTAAGATTTAGCCAGTTCAGCTGTTGCTCCTACCAGTGGAAGCACCAGCGGGGTGTATTAAAAGGAAATATACGTACGTCCTATTAGCCGTTCTGCAGTGAATTGTGATTGTTTTTTGGTTTTTTTGTGGGGGTTTATTAATAGGAAAAAATATGTCTTAATTGCCGTTCTGTGGTGAAGTTACATTGTACTACAGCCATTTACGTGGTGTAATAAAAGGGAGTATATGTATGTCCTATTAGCCGTTCTGCGGTGAATTGTGATTGTTATATTTATTTTTTGGTGTGTATTAATAGGAAAAAAAAAGCGTCTTAATTGCCGTTCTGCTATGATGTCACATTGTAACTTCCTTTTTTGGGGTGTATTATTTTATTTTTAATTTAATTATTTTAATATACAGTATGTTAGAGAGACAGGTGACAGAGTGACAGGCCTTTCAATGGGAATGGGCAGCGGGCAAAATTTTTGTGTAGCAGGCAGAAGTAGCAGCAGAAGAAGGGGGGGGGTGGCAGCAGGAGTCGCAGCAGGAGGCCTGAGCTCCCAGTGTCATCTAGCGGTCGTGTCTTGACCAGCAACCCAGCAGTGCTTGAATGGTTGACTTGGTCTTCGACTTCAGACACCCCCCAGCCAAGAGTCACGACCCTTAGTTGGCATGGCCCGGAAGCATGCCATGTGCCCCCACCTGTCCTGAACCTGCCTCTGTAATTTTCTGTTCCCTCAGCGCGAGAAGTATTATATGCTACGTAGGCTCGGCTCCACTTTTTAGCGAGGACGAGCTACTTGAGGACAGTCAGTAGCTACTGCCCAGCCAAAATCTGGAGGAGACATCCTCCGCTTTCTCCGGTAGGCGGGCAAGTAGTTATGATGAGAGTCGCGTGGGAGCAGGTGTTGCCAGCGGTCAGGCTCCTGGCCCTGAGACCTTTGAGGGGGATATCAGTGACGTTCAGACAGTAGCGGATGATGATGATGTAACCGATCGCACTTGGGAGCTGGGTGAAGAAGGGGCTTAATCATCATCATCAGGAGAAGAGGGTGGCAGCTTGCGTATGAGGCAGTGGCTGAGCGGGCCAGATGGTAGCATAGCCATGAGTCAACTGGATGGCAGCCGTAGGAGGTCGGGAGCCAAAGTGCTTGGGGTAGACCACCCGCCTACCTGCCCGAAGAGCAGGGGTTCACGGAGGCAGCAGTAGCAGGCAGTCGGCATGGAATGTTGGGGGGAATATGTGGAACGGACTGGACAAGCATCGGGGATCCCTTTTTAATGAAATGTGCATGTGTCACTGTGCACGTGTCACAGTGCTCCTACCTGTATATACTGGACCCCAGGCGTTGTTTTCCGAAGCAGTGCAAATAGGGCTAATAGTTGAAGGATTTGTAGAATAAATTGAGTCCAGACTTGTGATGAAGTTGAAACAGATTTACTTGAATAAACTTTTATCAGGAAACAATCTTCCAACTTTTTCTTGGTTACCAGCAGGCTTTGGCATAATTTCTGGCAGGCAAATACACTCAGCCCTGCTACATCTGTTACTTTTCCTTTGCTGCTTTACTTAACTTTCTGTAGTCTGACTCTATCTTTACCTTTGTCTCTATCTTTATCTTAATCCAGGGAACTTTCTTCCTGGCTTTTGAGGCTTGCAGCTTTGATCTTCTGGTCCAGCAGAGCAGATAGGGCTCTGCTGGCTGGAACACAGCCTTCCCCTTGCTGGGGGTACTCTAGACTGACTTCTGCGGGGCTCGTCCAGGAGGGATGAGGGCCTGTGACCTTCCCCATGCAGGGGATCCTCTGAACTCCCTTTCACTAACTAACTCCTCCCTCTCTAGAGAGGGATCTAGAATGGCAAGAAGGTTCCATTCAAGCTAACACAGCTCTTCCAAGCTTGCTGCCACCTACTGGTAAACCAGGCACATTACATGAACATCAACAATTACATGGAAAAGAATATGCTCGTTATACAGGACCTGGAAATTAATACATATGATGACAGATGGTTAACCATAGGAGACAGTGCGGAGGTAGAGAAGGTGGTAATGCACCTCTGGGGTGTTACAAATGCCATACTCGGAGGAGGGGAACATGGCCATTTGCTGAATTTGTGGTCAGAAGGTGAAGAGTGGCCAGGGTGCCAATGATGGCACCATAGCCCTGCGTCAACACAAGCAGCGTCACCATAAAGTGGCCTGGGAAAACCCGGGCTCCGATTTGGTGGTCCAGCCTGCCACAGCAACCGCTGCATCACCCAGTGGCACGCACCCAATTTCATGCAGTCATAGCTCCACCACTTCAGCTGAAGGGAGCTGCCTGTCCTTCCCTTCATCTGCTGGTCCTGATGCGCCTTCTCCTCGTCCTCCTACTCCTCGTCAGTCATTCCGTCAGCAATTGATCACCAAAGCTATTGCCAAGAGACAACAGTATGCGTGCAGTCATCCAAAGGCGCAGAAGCCCTCCTTTCCAAGAGGTGGACTCTCCACCTTTTAGAGAACTGATGGCTTGTGCCGACCTGAGATGGAGAGTCCCAATCCGTCATTTCTTTGCCAAAATGGCAGTACCAGCACTGCACACATATGTAGAATAAAAGATGGGCCAGTCCTTGAGCCTGTCGGTGTCTGCCAAAGTGCATGGCAGTGCCTACATGTAGGGCTGTAACTACGGTCAAGGGCAATATATGTCCTTCCGCCTCCACGTTCTGACGCCTTTGTTCCTGCGACAATGTCTGCCTCTACCTCCTCATCCTGCACCGTATCCTCAGCCTCCACTGCAGGGACAATTCACAGTGCTCCTCCAGCATACCACATGTGCAGGGCACAGCGGTGTCACAATATTCTGCGACTGGGCTAACAGAGTCACGCAGGGGAGGAACTGCTCTGCGTCCTTCATCAAGAAATCGAATCCTGGCTTTCTCCTCGACAACTCAAAATCAGAACCATGGTGACCGACAACGGGAAGAACATGGTGTCAGTTCTGCATCAAGTAGGGCTGAGCCATGCGCCCAGCATGGCGCATGTGTTCACTCTGGTTGTAAAGCGGTTCCTGAAGTCCTCACCCCATCCTAAAAATGTCCAGAAAACTTTGCATGCACTTCAGCCACTCAAACACCGCAAAGCACACCGTCCTTGAGCTGCAGCTGCAGAACGGCGTCCCCAACATAGGCTGATATGTGACGTTTCCACCCATTGGAATTGCACCCTCCATATGTTGGACCGATTATATGAACATAGAAAGGCCATAAACAATTTCTTGATGATACAGGTGGACAAAGGTACTCCCCTGTGTAACTTCCATGTTAGCCAGTGGCATCTCATGCGTGACACCTGCCATTTGCTCGGGCCCTTTTTGGAGGCCACTTTATTTTTCAGTCACCAGGACTACGGGATGAACAATGTCCTTCCACCGATTCATGTCCAGGAACAGATGCTGCTAAATCTGGCTGGCCAGGGGACAGGAGACATGGCCACTACATCTGACGCCCACATTAGCCCTGTGGGGGCTGAACTAGAGGAGGAGAAGGACATTCAAACACAAGCAATGCGTAGAGAAATGACTGTTTTTTCTACACAGGTGACAGGAGAGGGGGAGCAGGAGGAGCAACAGGGTAATGAGGAAGACGAGGCAGATGACCCAGACACACCATGGCAGTATGCAGTGGAGATGAAGACATGCTCACTTGCTTGCGAATTGTCACCATTCAGCAGAGGAATGACTACTGGCTCTCCACCATGTTAGAACCTTGCTACCGATCCAAAATGGGGGGCATTTTTACACCTGCTGAGTGGGAGGACAAATTGAACTACTATCGAGACATCCTATGTAGTCAGTTAGCCGCTGCCCATGTGCACCATTGCCCATCCTCATGCAGGTCTGACTGGGGGGACCTCTGCGCTCACGTTCCACTGCCATGGCTGCTGGTGGAGGGGGCAGGAGCAGTGCCAGCTCCATCAGCAGCAACTTAAGTCTAGAGTTGCTGATGAGCAGTTTTCTTCACCCGCCTACTAAAGAAACTACTCAACAGCAGTAGCAGGTAGACATAGAGCAAAAGCTGAACCAGCAGGTTGTGACATACTTGGAGTACACCCTGCCACCCCCCATCGAAGATCCCCTGGACTACTGGGCAGCCAAACTCGATTTGTTGCCGAAACTGGGCGAGTTTGCCGTGGACAAGCTTTCCTTCCTGGCCAGCAGTTTGACATCAGAGCAGGTGTTTAGTGCGGCGGGGGCCATAGTTACCCCAAGAAAAACTCTCCTATCCATCCACAATAAGGAGAAACTGAACTTTCTGAAGATGAATCAGGCATGGATCAGCCAGGATTTATAAACACTAGTACCTGATGCATCAGACTAGATGCATGGTGCTAAACTTAAACTTTGTCAAAAGAGACCTGTTTCTTCTGGCTACCTGCTTCAGCTACTATTCTGATGCTGCCACCTGCCTGATGCCACACCTGCTGCCAGGTGCTCCTCCTGCCACCAACTATCTTCAGCTGGTACTGGTATTGCCCCCCAGCTCCCCACTCTGTCATTTGGCCACTCTGTGGTCTCCTCCTGATGCTGCTACCTCACCACTGTCCCTGGGCCGCTCTATGGTCTCCTCATGCTGCTGCCACTTCCCCACTCTGTCACTGGCCACTCTGTGGTCTCCTCATGCTGCTGCCACCTCAACACTCTGTCATTGGGCTACTCTGTGGACCTCTCATGATGTTCCCACTCTACCCACTCCATGACTGGGCCACTATTTTTCCTTTTTGGCCTGCTTGACATCATCCTTTATTTGACCCTACTTCTTATCTGTCAGTAGGAAGGAAAAATTAGATGCACAACAGATCCTGTCTATGTAGCAGCTGTAAGGCCTGTATGACATGGTCCCTATTTTGCATCAGAATTGGCTTATGATTTGGTACAAAACACAGAAGACATGCAAATATTCCATTCATGTGTCATTTCTGTTTTGGATCCACTTCTGTTTTTTTTTTTTTTTTTGCTTTAGCAATACTAATGGATTACTGACCAAATGCTAACCGAGTGAAGGTGGATGCTCAACAGAGAGGATCTGTTTTTTTGGGGGTTATTGTTCTGATGGATCAGAGGAAGGGAAAAATAATCAGTGACGTCAACACAAACTTACTGCTGACACCCTCTCCACTCTGTCGGGGGGCTTTACTTGTATAAGTGTTTAATAGAACAGGTTCTGTAGAAATCTATGTGGAATCAGCTGATGACGGTGTAAAAGGAGTGTGCTCATTTATGCCATAGTAGGATCTTGGGCCTCTGCACGGTTCTTATACCTGGCGCTAACATTGACCTGTAAGGCTGAGTTCACACTTGAGTTATTTTCTCAACTTTTGTACCATAACTGCGCAAATAAGTGAAGTGTGCAGTGATTCTAAGAGCGACGCCTATCATCTGCGTGTCATACTGACTCACAGTATTATTTCACTACCAAAGCAGACTCCCTATGTGTGTTTCTGCAAGGCACAGTGTTCTACACCACTATACAGGCTCTCTGCAGCCAGGAAATCTTTTCGGAAAATTTGGCGATTTGGTCGAATTTTTGAGAAATTCGCTCATCTCTAGATATGACATTAAAGGGAATCTGTCAGCAGATTTGTACCTATATTATAATTCGCCACAAACAAATTTGAATCAAATATTTTTGGAAAATTCAGCGAACCGAATCATCGAATTTTTGAGAAAGTTGTTTGTACTTTGATCACCTGACAATGGGTCCAAGGACAAGTTTGGATAAATAGCAAGCCTTGATGACATCATAAGCCAAGATAGTCCATAACCTACCCATGAAAAACCATTATGTTGCTTGGCAACACAGGACAGAATAGTTAACACAGCTCTGCTAAGGCATCATGTTGCGATTAAGCAAGAGAGACAGATACACAGGCACCTGGAGATGAATGTAACAGAGAGGTTGCATCTCTTTGGTTACAACGCACAGGAACTGTGAAAGTAATATGTAAGAGCTGATAGCTTCTCTTGCAAGTAGTACAGTGCTATGCTGCAAGTGTGGTGATTAGTGTTGAGCGAGCATGCTCGGCTGAACACCAGTTCTGCTCAAACATCGCTATGCTCGGAACATGGCGGTACTCGGCCGACTACCGAATGTGCTCGAGCCCAATGCTCGAGTTTCCCACCCGCACGTTTCTTGGCTGCTAGGCAGCCAATAAAGGTGCAGGGAGGTACTGGCACGCACTGTAATGCCGTAGCCATGTTGGCTACTGGCATTACAGTGATTGGCTGGCCGGTGACACGTGTGACACGTGTTTGGCTCAGTATTAGTCATGGAGAACTGAGCATAGGAAGGGACAGACAGTGTAGGGAGTGTTATTGGAAGAGTTTTATTACAAAAACTTTTCAGAGACCCAAAAGTCCTTTTAATAACTATTGTGTGTGACAGCAGCAATATATGTTTGTAGCGCAACCTGCACTAATTTGCTCAGTCTTAGGGAGAGCTGTGCATAGGAAGGGGCAGACAGTATAGGGAGTATTATTGGAAGATTTTTATTAAAAAAACTTTTCAGAGACCCAAAAGTCCTTTTAAGGACTATTGGGTGTGACAGCAGCAATATATATTTTTAGCGCATCCAGTACGGCCGGACTAGAGCGCTAGCTAAGGGGAGGCTAGCATGATTAACTTTGGATAGAGGGGACAGGGAGGTTAGGGGTTAACCAATTTGAAAAGTGAGTTCGGGGAAGTTGTACTGGGGGGAGGAGTTTGGGCTATAAGAGGGGGAGGGTAGGGTAAAGGGGCGCCATTTTAGGTTACCAGAAAGCTAAAGATGTCACAGGCACTTATTGGAATGTCTGTGGAGGACATGCTGAGCAGGCTGCGGGCAGTAGCGGTGGAGTGGGGCCCTGAGTGGCTGGGTTTGCAGCTTGCCGGCATGTTCGGGGGGGAAGCAGCGGCTACTGCCAGCCTGCTGTGTGAAGGGAGATGGACGCGGCGGGTACCTCCGCCAGCACACCTTCGTCTCGAAGATACCACCCGGGTTCAGCGCCGGATCAGGAGCCCCTTAAGGGACCCTCCGCATCAGGGGAATGCAGCCCACAATCTCTTCCTCCCGGCGTGGGACAAATCCTTCTGGATGGCGGAACCCAGCGCAGGGCAGGGGGACCCTCCCCCTGTCTTCTCCAGCAAGCGGCGGTGGAGCGGGAGCAGGAACGGCGGGATCCCTCCAAGGGATAGGGGATGGGAGGCTTGCTCGCCGAGGGAGTGACAGGAGCCATGTTGAACACGGGGGTGATCTGCAGAAAGTTGGAGGAGGGTGCAGGCCTCAGTCTCTGGCTACAGCAGGAGGATTGGTGGCTTTACAGCTACCCCTAGAGGAAGACAGTGGGTCGTCGCAGAGCGCACCCAGCATGGAGTCGGCTGGGGTGGAGGCCATCAGTGCCAGTCAAGCCCCAAGAAGGAGTGAAGCAACCCAGATGCCGGAAGGACAGTAGGATTCAGGAATATCAGCTGCGGGGTTCACAGCGCTCGGGCAGCTAGGTGAGAACTCATGGGGACTCTTAAATTCATTAGTTAGCGCCCGGGGGGGAGTCAGTTGGAGGGTAGTCAATGGGAGTTAGTGGGTGGCCTGGGTCAATTTATGGGTAGTTTGGCGGGGTTGGTGGCGGGTTTAGGGGTACAGGCAGGGCTCCATTGCAGGCGTGGGGGTTGGGGCCCGGGAGTGGGGGAGCTGGGGGCAATGTGGCGGCGCAAGCTGGGGGTTCGGTGTCAGTGCAAACGCAGGCGAGGGCGGGGGGGGGGTTGAGCGATACGGTGGGTAATGAGGAGGTTTAAGTATGCTTTGAGGGCGTTGGGGCATTTGAAGCAGGAAGTGCGAGACCGGATTTGGAGAGGGAAGTACGTGGAATTCTTTTCATTGCTCCCATTAGAACGCTTTAATTGGGATAGGCAGAGGAAGGATGAGAGGAGGAAGGATGAGGATGACAAGCGTAGGTGCAGATTGATACCGCGCATGTTTGCTAACTGGTTGCAAGCTTTTGCGATATTGGCGTGCATATTGGGCAAAAGAGTCCGGAGTGATGTTCGGCGTTGTTCTGTTATCTGGATGCGTTCGGTGAGGCGTATCGTCTGTACGGGGGTGTGGGCTGGTTAAGATACGACAAACAGTTCAGGCAACGAAAAGCGGTCCACCCCGGTATACGGTGGAAACATAAGGACATTGGTTTGTGGATGAGGGTGACGGTATCGGGAAGGCAGGAGCAGCCCTTTCGGGGGTCGGGACAGTTCGCCTTGGCAGCTGCATCTGCCAATGGGCAGTGCTTCCATTTCAACGAAGGGGGCTGTAGATTCAAACTTGAATGTGCAACGTGTGGAGGGAGTCATGGGGCGAACCGGTGTTTTAGGGGTAATAAGCAAAGAGAGGGGGGGGAGGGTTATGCTAAAGGGTCAGACTCCAGTTCGGGTGGAAAGGATGGGGCTGTTTTTAAGTAGATATCCCGATCGGGAGGCGGCGGAATTGTTGGAGAGAGGGTTTACTGTTGGTCTTACTATCCTGTCGGATCCTTTGCCGGCGGTCGGGGGTGGGGGTGGGGGTGGAATCTGCGTTCAACGGCAGATCACCCAGAGGTGGTGGAGGACAAATTGGCTAAGGAAGTCCTGTTGGGCAGGATGGCTGGTCCCTTTGAGGCCCCTCTTTTGGCCAATTTTCACGTTTAACTATTGGGGGTAGTACCCAAAAAAGAGCCGAATAAATTCTGGCTGATACAACAGCTTTCATTCCTAAAAGGGGTGTTGGTCAATGAGGGTATTGACGCCGACTTTCGTTCAGTGGTTTATACATCTTTTGATGCGGCTATGGGATGGGTTCAAAAAATTGGGGCCTGGGACGCTATTGGCAAAAATGGACATTGAGGCGGCGTTTCGCCTCTTACCGGTTTATCCAGAGAGCTTGCATTTGCTGGGGTGTTTTTTGTAGATGGGTGTTTACCTTACCTGGGTTGCTTGCTATCGTGCGGTTATTTTGAAAAGTTTAGTTCCTTTTTGGAGTGGGTAGTGGTGGATGTGTCGGGTTGTTCGTCAATAATCCACTATTTAGATGATTTTTTGTGTTTGGGGCTGGCAAACTCGCGGGTCTGTGCGTTGATGTTGGCGGCGGACAAGACGGTTGGTCCCACGACGGAATTGAGTTTTTTGAGGATCATTGTGGATACGGTTAGAATGGAGACTCCGGATGACAAGGTGCAGGATTTGCGGATGGCGGTGAGGAAGGCAGGGAGAGCGACAAAAATACGGTTGCGCGATCTTTAGTCTTTGTTGGGTAAATTGAATTTTGCCTGTTGCATCATGCTAATGGGCAGAATTTTTTGCAGGATGTTAGCGGCGGCGACGGTGGGGGTGGCAGCTCCGCATCATTTCATCAGATTGGGCGGGAGTTGAGGAAGGATTTGGAGGTCTGGGATGGGTTTTTACAATGTTTTAACGGTAGAGCATTAGTTATGCAAGATGCGATCGATAACTTTTGTTTTAAATAGGCGGGAAGGGTAGGATTCGGCGTATATTGTCATGGGTCAGGAACTTGGCACTTCTGGAACTTTTTCCAATTGTGTTGGCAGTTGAGCTGTGGGGCTTTGAGTTTCGGGATAGAAAGATCCGTTTTCATTGTGATCATTTGGGGGTGGTGCAGGCGATCAATTTGTTGACAGCTTTGTTTCCGCTGGTTGTTCAATTGTTGCAGCACTTGGTGCTGAGACGCTTATCTGTTAACGCGTGGGTGGTGGCGTGTCATGTGCCGGGAGTGTCGAATTCCATCGCTGATGCTTTTTCTCATTCACGTGGGAACTTTTTCGGCAGTTGGCACTAGAGGCGGATCCAGAAGGGCTGGTTTGTATGGGTTCAATCTGGGAGATCTTGGAGGTACTGTAGCTGGACTGTTTAGGCCATCCTTGAGTGTCAGGACGTGGGCAGCCTATGAGAGAGCATGGGAGGGTTGGGAAAGGTGGTGCTTGGGGATGGGAGTTCGGGTAGATGGGGGCGAGGTGCCGTTGTTGTTGTTATTAGGGCAGATGAAAGAGGAGGGTTGGTCGGTCGCCCAGGTGAACAGGTGCATGTCAGGGTTGGTTTTTGGTTTTAAGATTAGGGGCCTCCCGGACGTGTCTAAAACATTTTTGGTTAGACAAGTTTTAAGAGGATGGAGGCGGGAGAGATGGCACCAGGATCCGAGAAAGCCGGTATCATTTCAGTTACTGTTAGGCCTTGGGAGGCAGGAGGAGGTAGTATGCTCTTTGTTGTGTCCATTGGCAACCTTGGTAAGTTTCAAGGGGGGAGATAGCTTTGGTGTAGGCCCATTACTTAGGCATGAGGATGGTTCGTTCCTCTCGAGATTCCAGTTTGTGGCGGGGTTAAAAAAATGTTTGAAGACTATGCAGGTTGATCCTACAGATTATTCGGGTCATTCGTTTAGGATTGGGGCTGCGACGGAAGCAGCAAGGTTAGGTCTGAGTGATGAGGTTATCAAAAGGATTGGGAGATGGGAATTGGTACGGTTTAGGTCGTATGTCCGGTTGGATCATTTTGTCTGATACACTGTGCGGGTTTTGAAGTTGTTTATTTTGGTCCTTGTGTTGTTTCAGGTTCCTCTTTGGCGTTAGTTTGGATCTTTCGTATGGTGGGGGGCGCTTAGGGCGGATGTTCGGCAGAATGGGCGGCAGCTGGGGTTGTCGGAGGAGGTCGCGGTGGTAAGGTGGTTGGGTTACAGAGGGATGTTATGGGGTGGGGTTTTACGGGAGGTTCACCGCTATGCATGTTTGGACCGGTCCCGGATGTTTTAGTGATACATTGTGGGGGGAATGATTTAGGGGTCACACCAGTGCGTACCTTAATCAGGGATGTGAAGTTTGATTTCCTGAGGCTTTTGTCGTTTCCAGGAATAGTGATAGTGTGGTGGTACATTGTACCTCGTTAGAAATGAAGGGAAGGGCGTTCGATTGACAGGATTAATAAAGCCCTGATAAAAGTTAACAGGGCAATGGTAACTTTGTGGTGAAACACGGGGCAGTGGCAGTTCGGCACAGGGAGTTGGAGACTGGTGAGGGTGAGTTCTGGAGAAAGAATGGGGTGCACGTGAATGCGGTTGGCATTGACTTGTGGTTGTTGGGGCTTCAGGAAGGTATTGAGAGAGCATTAGGGGTGTGGAGGAGCGCGCAAGCTTGAAGTGGTGGGTCAAGTTGCGCGTCGTTGGCGGCAGGAGGTACTGGAAGCTGGTGGTACGGTTAAGGATTTTAGAATGAGAGGGCTTCTATGGTGGGGCTGGACTCTCATAGTGGGGCTTACCTGTTCGGTTCGGTAAGGCTCCACCACCGGGATTGGCTGGAGGCAAGGTGGATTTGCCTTGTGGTTTCTGTGGATACAATTGTTTAGGGCTTCCAGGACCTCCTTCGTCTGGGGTTAAGTTATGTCAAGTTATGTCATGTAATTATGTAGATAATAAAGACGGCTGCTCTGGCCGATAAAATCCACCCTTGTGTTGTATTTAATTTAAAGAAGGTGGACGGCTGGGTGGGTTGACAGGGGAAGGTCAAAGAAAATGAGAAGGTAGTATGGACCTGAAATATCAGCCAATAAGTTAATCAAGCAAAACAAATAATTTGTTTGGTGTGAGAGACTAGACAAGCAGCGGTGCCCTTAATAGAGTAGGTTCAGTCTCCTTAATGACAAAGTAAAAAATAGATGCGGGAACCGCGCTGTGTACTGGTGGTTTATGGAAGTCGTTGAACAAAAACCTATAGACAATAGAGAACTGAATTCACATCCAGCTTTCGGAAGTAACAGTCACAGATACGTCATTCACATAGAGGGAAAACTGCTATACACTCCCAGCTGGATATCAGATCCCGCCTTGAGCCACCGACCGCTGATTCCAACTCCGGGTCAAAATGCCTTCACAAAAGAAACAGAAAGATGGTGCAATACCCTCAAAACTCTAAGATAACAGAGGTTTATTGTACTCGCAAATTCTAAAATAATTGCATGCACATAAAAATGCCCGACCCGGGTTTCGCAGTTAGCTTCTTCAGGGGCTCTTAAGAGTTCTGTATTGTTATTTATTGTCACTACCAACCTGAGTCGGGAGTGGGTAATTGGCGCGCCTGCTGCCTTCCTTGGATGTGGTAGCGTTTCTCAGGCTCCCTCTACAGGATCAAACCCTAATTCCCTGTTACCTGTGGTCATCATGGTAGGCGCAGAAAGTACCATTGAAAGTTGATAGGGCAGACATCCAAATGGATTGTCGACGTCACAGGGACATGGGATCAGCCAGAAGTTATCTAGAGTCAACAAGGCGGCAGCAGGCCCTCGTCCATAATGTTTTCGATGGTCAGCTCACCTGCAGGCCCTCGCATATAATGTTTTACAGGGTCAGCTCACCTGCTGGCCCTCGCATATAATGTTTTAGAAGGTCAGCTCACCTGCATGGCCCTTCAACTACAATCTTTTAGAGGGTCAGCTCAACAGCAGGCCCTCAATAATAATTTTTTGTGGGGTCAGATCAGCAGCAGGCCCTCAACCATAATTCTTTCAATGGTCAGCTCAGCAGCAGGCCCTCAACTACAATCTTTTACAGGGTCAGCTCACCTGCAGGCCCTCACCTACAACCTTTTAGAGGGTCAGCTCAACAGCAGGCCCTCAAATATAATGTTTTATAGGGTCAGCTCAGCAGCAAGCCCTCAACCATAATTTGTTCGATGGTCAGCTCAGCAGCAGGCCCTCAACCATAATTTTTAGATGGTCAGATCAGCAGGCCCTTGCTCTAAATGTTTTTGAGGGTTACCATCAGGCCATCAATCAGAATTTTTCAAGGGTGTTTATGATGCCCTCCTTTATGTGAAACAATAGGCGTATTGGACTGCCGATTCCTTGTTATTTTTGGCAGCCCTTTCACTTAATGCATAGGCTTTATGATTGTAGGAGTCCCACTACATGAACAATTGTACCACAATGTGAATTAGGCCCTCCTTTATGTAATATACAGGTTGTATCGGAGTATCTCTTGCTTGTAATTTTTGGCAGCACTTGCACTTTATATACAAGTAAATATACAGGAAACAATGTTTCCTAACAATTTTTCCTCTAAAATTGATTTTATCTTTGGTTTTGTGCGTATTATTGTCAGTCTGTAAAAGTGGCGTAATATTCGGGCAACATCGTTCCCAGCAGCGATCTGGAAGATGCATGCAGACATCCTCCCCATGCTATTCCCGAACCATCTAGGTGGTGTTTTCATCAATTTCTGAACTTTTCCTATAAACCAGGCACCCTCCCCTCTTCAGAGCAGGGGGTACCTGGTTTAAAGGATAACTGTCACATTTAGACCCAAATTTCAGTTTTCATATATGTAGTTACTAATATGATAATATTCCTGAATCAATAACTATTAGACTTACTTACCCCTTATTTAATAAGATTCAGCCCTTAGCAACCAGTCTGCATAAAACTGCAATTTCACTATTCTGTTAAGATGGCCGCCCTCAGCCCTGAGGCTAATCCATAGGACACCTGCAGTGAAGTTAGTGAAGACCAGGGGGGTCTTGCAGTGAAGTTCCCAGGTCTGACTGAAGCCTGTAGTCCTTCTACAAGCTCTCCTCTTATCAGATAAGGCTGTCATTTATACACTGAGCAGGCAGCATATGTACATTCTCCAGAACTGCTAAGGGAGTGTCTGCCAAGCACAGGCATGTGGAGAAGGTCACACACACAGCCCAGCACTGTTATCTCCTGTCAGGAAGAACCTGGCTTTTTATACATTCCCTTACAATGTTGACTCACTATCAGTTCCCAGTGCACACAGCGTGCTCCGTCCTCTCATCTGGTAGACGGAAGGAGCATAGCAACCTGATTTTATCTCAGGTAACAATAGCCAATACTGGGGACTTTTAGGTGGCTTTTAGGGGTTATTTATTAAATAATCAGAAATTAAAACAGGGCCAACAAGGTGATATTAATCACCAAAATCCAATAGTAAAAAAAAAAAAAAATTGACAGTTATACTTTAATGCTTGGGTTCTCCCATTGACTGCCATTATACTCGGGTGCTCGGTAGAGCACCGGGGCATCCCGATATGTTCGGCCTGAGCACCCGATCACTTGGGTGCTCAATCAACACTAGTGGCGATGATATGATGCTTTACACTGGGCAAGAAAGCTGCCTTTGATTGGAGGATAGTTATTTAAAATATCACCACAGCATTCGTCTTCTTTGCTTTTGCTCTTTTATTTCATAATATAAATCAGTTTTATTATGAGTATGGGTCCATAAAGTATAACAATTATGATAATGGATACGGCTCACATTGTCAAGACGTTTTAGTCCAATAACGGACCTTCCTCAGTATCATGAGCCTGTTATTGGAGGGTAGTGTAATGAAGAAGGAGGGGAGATTTATTGGAAGGTTGATACCTGGTTGTGATAATATGGTAGGGGGAGATAATACTGTGGAGAAATGATACAGGACAAGAGAGAAAGCTGATACTGAGGAAAATGATACCTGGGTAAGAGAGTAGAAACAGGGGAGATGAGATAATGAGGGGAGTGAAATGATACAAGGGGTGATATTATATCTGGTAAGAGGAGACATTTGGGGGATATAAAACTTGGGTTTAAGATACCCAAGAAGCAATTTCAGCGACCTGAGAGGAGCTGCAACAGAGGACGAGAGTAGTAATGGCTCTGGTTGTTACAACCAATCACAGTGCCTCACATTGGTTCTCCCTAGAGCAGTGAAAGGAGTGTGCACCCTTATTTCACTCATGGCACACTCTGGTTCTGGGGCTCCTGCCTTATAGTAGTTGGGGTGCCTGTGATGTTAAGTATTTGTATAAGTGCAAGGCAGAACTTTGCTATTCCTGCATATGGCATAGTAGTCAGTAACCAGTCTAGATTTAACAGAATAAATTTCTTTCTATTGTAGTGTAAAATAGGAGTCCCACAATATACAATGCAAATCTTCCCAGATGGCTTTGTATGAATTTCAGACAGGATGGAAATTATCATAGGCTACATGCTCACGACAGTGAAAAATGGCCGTCTAAGTAACGGCCGTCACACAGCCATTTTTAGCACCAGTAAAAGTCTATGGGGCTATTCACATGGCCCTTCTTTTAACGGCCAGTGAATAGCGTCCGTCCAAAAATAGGACATGTCCTATTTTTGGCCGTTTCCACGGCCGTGCAGACCCCATTGAAGTCAATGGGAGCGTTTTTAACAGCCGATTGACAGGAGTGCACCCGTCTAACAGCCGTTAAAAATGGGTAAGAAAATGTCCCCCATGGTTTTAAGTATTGCTCCCATAGTGCCCCACAGCCCAAAAAAATAAAAAAATCACCTCATCCACTTGCTCGCGGTGCGGCAGTCTCTTCTCGGTAATGACTATATACTATACTCCGTAAGGACCTCCTGACGCCTGCTGTGAGATTGTATGGGGTGGGCGTGCTGCTGTGAGATTGTATGGGTAAAATCAACAAAGCAAAAACAGCGGTGGGCCATTATGGGGGCATTATTTAAACCATGGGGGAAATTATTTTAGATGGGGGCATTATTTAAGGTGGGGACCTACATTGGGGGCATTATTAAAGATGGGGACAGTAAAAAAAATTCCTACACTATGGGGGCATTATTAAAGCTGGGATCCTACCTGGGGGCATTATTAAAGCTGGGGGCACTATAAAAATATTATTTACACTGTGGGAGACATTATTTTTGCTGGGGCCAAAATAGGGTGCATTATTAAAGCTGGGGACAGTAAAAAAAAAAAAAATCCAGACATATAAAACAGAAGGTTGTCTGGTAGTTATTCCAGAGGTGGAAGTTTAACTTTTACAGTCCTACAGCACATTCTAGGAGACTATGTTTTAAATTTCTTGGAGTGAAAGTAGCTACATATTTGGTCTATTTGTCCAATAATAACGTTTGGATGTTGATCGTAGTTTTTGTGAGGATCATATTTTAAAACCTTCCAAAAAATTTGCTTCCTTTGATGTACTGACTCTTTTTTTTTCTCTTTTGAATTCAGGCCTGATTACTGTTTCTGGGTCTCTACAGCCTTTGATGTACTGACTTTTCCTTCTAGTTTTGAATGTGGGCATGATACTGTTAAAGGTTTCTGCAACCTTTATTGCGCCAATTCCTTCTCTCTCTTTATGAATTTTGGCCTGATGCTGTTCTGGGGTTTCTACAGCCCATGGTGTACTGGCTGTTTCCCTCTCTTTAGGCTGGGTTCAGACTTGAGCGTTTTACAGCTCGTTCCTACGCCTATGGGCATGGTTCTCACCTGAGCGTTTTACAGCGCGTACGAATGCGCTGTAAAACGCCCTACGCCAAGAGAAGTACAGGAGCTTCTTTGGGGCGTATTGTCGTGCGTCCCCCATAGGGATATATAGCGCAGACGCACGCACGACGCGCGATTTTTACTTTCATTTTCACGGTGCGAAAATAAAAGTAAAGATAGAGCGTCGTACGCGCGAAGCGGGCCGCGCAGGTGTGAACCCTGCCTTACTGAATCTCTCTTTTTTTGAATTCCAGCTTGATGATGTTTCATGGTTTCTGATGCCCTTAATGCCCTGGCTCTTTTCTGTTTATTCTTAAGACATTGGTCACATTATTTGGTTGCCTCAGCCTCTCGAAGTAATTGTAAGTTCTTTGCTTTTGCTGGACTTGTTCAATAGGTTTCAGTTTTATTTATTTTTTTGAGGCATTGCAGATCCATTAGCTATCTAAATTCTTCATCACTCTGTATTACAATGGACCTTATTTTCTGATAACACATCGGGGAGAGGCAGACTGAGAAGTTCTGTATTAAAAGAAAAGCTGTGCTCTGATTGGTTTTTATGAGCAACAAAGTTTTGTTTTTTAGACTAGTGTTGAGCGCGAATATTCGAATAGCGAATTTTTCTAGTGAATATCGGCACTTCGCTAATTCGCTAATATGGCGCTATAAATTCGCTATTTCGAATATTCATTTTTTTTTTTTAGTTTTATTTTTTTCTTTCCCACTTCCCAAAAGTAGTTCTTACCTGTCCTGAGGATTCCTGGCTTACTTGCTGCTCCAGTCAGTGCCCGTTGCCGCTTCTGCCGACTTCCGTGCTCATGGAGCGTGCCCATCACCATGGGAACGTCTCCATATACTAAAATGTACCGTCGGATTTGAGAATTACGTTGAAATCGCAATGCGATTAATTCAAGTTACATTAATCGCATTGCGATTACAACTTAGCAGTGCTATCTTACATATTAGGCTAGAATTAACGAATATGGAATTTAGCAGCAGTGCTAAGTAGAAATTGCAATGCGATTACTCCAAGTTATATTAATCGCATTGCGATTTCAATTAGCACTGCTATATTCCATATTCGTTAACTTCGTTAATTCTAGCGAGCTTGAAGTAATCGCATTGCGATTTCTTCTTAGCGCTGCTGCTATATTCCATATTCGTTAATTCTAGCCTAATATGTAAGATAGCACTGCTAAGTTGTAATTGCAATGCGATTAATATAACTTGAATTAATCGCATTGCGATTTCAACAGACATGGTTTACTATGGTTGCTAAAACAAAGATGGAGAATACTTCGTTATCTTCGTTTTGAGGAATATGACGAATACATTTGTCATATTCGCTAATTCTACCAAGCCAACCATAGTAAACCAGGTCTAAGTAGAAATCGCATGCGATTAATTCAAGTTCTATTAATCGCATTGCGATTTCAACGTAATTCTCAAATCCGACAGTACATTTTAGTATGGAGACGTTCCCATGTATGGTTGGCTTGGTAGAATTAGCGAATATGACGAATGTATTCGTCATATTCCTCAAAACGAAGATAACGAAGTATTCTCCATCTTCGTTTTAGCTACCTATTCGTCAACTTCGCTAATTCTAGCAATCAAATAGGAAGGTTGACTATAGAGACAGCTGTGTTTAATTAGCTATGCGATTATATTATTATTATTTTTTTATAAATAGAATAATTATAATAATTATCAAGTAATATAATTATTCTATTTATTTTTAAAAAAAGCAAAGTAATATAATCGCATAGCGAATTAAACACAGCTGTCTCTATAGTCAACCCTCCTATTTGATTGCTAGAATTAGCGAAGTTGACGAATAGGTAGCTAAAACAAAGATGGAGAATACTTCGTTATCTTCGTTTTGAGGAATATGACGAATACATTCGTCATATTCGTCATCTTCGCTATAATTCTAGATATGAAACCAATAGGAAAGTAGCCTTAAGTTACAATCGCAATACGCGCTTATTTAAATCGCATATTAATCGCGATAACTAGAATAATGACGAATATTCGATTTTGACGAATATGAAACGAATATTCGCGAATTTCGTCGAAATCGCATATGGCACCTGCTGCTCATCACTATTTTAGACAGCACATGTAGGGAAATGAGATGAGTTGAGTTGAGATCCATCAAAGCATGTAGGAGCCTATGAAGAACAAGCAAATTAACAAAAACAAACTTTTACTTTTATGTATAGATTTATGCCAGTTGCCTGTTGTAAGTACACAGAGAAATATGGGGGCAGATATGCTAAGACAGAGTGACAAACACCAATAAAGTATAAAGTATGTTGGAGTAGAATGTGCTAAATGTATTTAGAGGCACAAACCTTGTAATAAATTTGGTGCATTTCCAGGCAGCCTGTGTGTCAGAAGTTCTACACCAGCTAAGAGCTAGCCCAGATTTGAACTATCATTTGTCAGTTTCTGATGTAAATGAAAGGAAATCTGTCAGGCCTCAGGAGGCCACATTTCAGAGAAGTGAAGCATCACAAATTAGGTGCAAATATGGCGTGTGCAATCATTGGAGACTTTTTTACACCACAATAGTAGCCTAAAACACTAAATGTCTCTAATGATGTTCAGATTTTTCCATTTTTTTCGAACACAGAAGTCAGGTAATGTGGGTGAGGTCAAGCATAACTTATTTTTTTTTTATTAAAAATTTCTTTCACTTAATTTTTAAAAATTTTAAATTTGTCTGAAATCTCATTGCAGGGGTCCATTCTGAGATTATCGAACCCTTCGCAACCTATGTATGCCCCTGGCATGAATGAAACATAGCATTCCTTTTGAATACTAAAATGCTGATGTAATTTATTCAGTAAGGAGTAAAGTCATTTATACAACTGTACATTTCTCAAGAGGAAGGTCTATACAGAACACATATGTATATTGCAACCTACTGCATAAAATATCTATATCTCAAGTGTACACCCACAATGCACTACTGACCAATTCTTTGTAAGTAAAAGCAACGTTATCTCTCCATGAATCACTCACCATTAGGAGTTAACAGGCATTAATGATTAATAGTCTGCACTGTGTTGTAATGGAGGTTGCCACTGTAAATTATGATGCAGGGATCTTTGGGAAGTGAAACACGGCATCTTCTGTCTCTTCTACTTTTAATTGGTACGTAAGATGTAGACAATAATGTAAAGCAGGAGTCAAGTCGATCTTAAAAACACATCAGTCATTCTTGGCTGTGCCTTTTCCTACCTCAATTGATTTTTATTTTCTAATTTTTTTTTATAAGAACATCAGTGATAGCATAAAGGTGTCTCCCGTTACAGGATTTACCAGTTGTTATTAATTACATTATGTGCTATAAATTAGCTCATTATAGAGAATACATTTGATAGTTTTTCCTGTTCATAAATTTTGAATATACCAATTTGTCGATATGACTTTACAGTCTCAGGAGGTCTGGTGTGGCCTAGAGCCAAGGAATCTTAGTGGCAGGGGTGCTTGGTTGCCCACTCGTGAAAGTTGTATCAGGCAGTGCTGTACTAAATTAGTGTAGGGAGCAACTTTAAAGATTTTGTTGTGATGTTGGCAAGTGGGCTCATACATTTTGATCAAATATATTAAAAGAACCTCATGTTCATGTTTATAAATGGATGTTCAAGTGGATTTGTGGCCATGCCTGTAGCTGCGAAGCCTTGGCCACTAAGCAGCCCCTATGCAGCCCCTATGTGGGGTTTTCCAACTTCCAGCACCCCCACTGATCAGCTGTTTAAAGAGCCCACTGTGTTCTGGTGAGCACTGCAACATCTTGCTAGGCCTGTGATATCACATTCATCGGTCACCATAGCCTAAGTGCATCTCAGTTCCATTCAAGTGAATATGCTTTGGCTACAATACCAAGCACTGCCACTATACAATGTATGGCACTGTGCCTTGTTTGTTGTCAGGAGGCTGCAGCATACACTAGAGCAGTGTTTCCCAACCAGTGTGCCTCCAGCTGTTGCAAAACTACAACTCCCAGCATGCCCGGACAGCCTTTTGCTGTGCGGGCATGCTGGGAGTTGTAGATTTGCAACAGCTGGAGGCACACTGGTTGGGAAACACTGCACTAGAGTGCTGTGGCCTGTCCAACAAATGATTGGCGGGGGGCATATTGATGACTAGAGATGAGTGAAGTTTTCAAAAATTCAATGTGGCTGCTTCACGGAATTTTTCCAAAAACATCTCTTTGTTCCGAATTAATTTATCACAAAGCATAGTAAATCAGGTCTATCCCGGCCTGCAGTTAAACTTTAAGGAGAATGTATTTTGATGTACATCACTTTGCATTACTTTTCTCCAAGTCTGTGCTGGCCTGTAGCTTCTGACTGTCCTCAGTAAGCTCATCCTTGTTGAACAATGGGTCAGAGCCGGCAACATGCATTACTTCCCGAGCAGACGGAGCAGCAAAAGAAAGAGGCAGTTGCAGGACAGGTGAGGGCACAGAGGTTGTTCCACCGCCATGCCAACTAAGTGTGGTGTCTGAGGAACCCACTGATTCCAGGCAGTGTGTATCTCTTGTCACCTGACTAGGTAGTCCTTTCTGGTAGCGAAAGAGTTACTGTGCGTCAGAATTTCAGGCAGGTCACATATATGGACGTGCACATCATCGTACAGCCACTAACATTCCTAGCTTAGCCTTAGCTAAAAAAAAAGAAAAAAAAAGTGTAAAGCAAAAAAAATAAAAAAAATGTGCATGTCCCTGCAGGTGTCCCATTGTCTCTTTACAACATAAGGACATGGAGGCTGCACCAATAAAGTAGTGGAGAAAAAAATGTTTTTTAAATCCATGTTGTGGCAGTGCAAAAACATGCGTTTGAAATCCTTCTGTTTGGTGAGGAGCGGTGGCGTCCAGGAGCAGGAGAGGTAAGTGAGTTTTTTATTTTATTTGTGCTGAGGGCTGATAGCTGACATATAGGGGCTGATATATGAGGGCTGATGGCTGACATATAGGGGCTGATGGCTGAATATATAGGGGCTGATGGCTGAATATATGGGGGCTGATGGCTGAATATATGAGGGCTGATGGCTGACATATAGGGGCTGCTGGCAGACATATGGGGGCTGCTGGCTGACATATGGGGGCTACTGGCTGACATATGGGGGCGGCAAGTTGGCTGAAGGTTGGGGGGTTGATCTGAGGCATTGGGGGTCTGATCTAAGGTCTGATTGACATTGGGGGTCTGATTGGGGCTGTAAGATGAGGTCTGATTAACATTGAGGGTCTGATTGCTGGTCTGACCTGAGGTGTAATGGAAAATATTTTTTTCTTATTGTTCTTATTAAATATTTTTTTCTCCACTATATTCACTGAGGAAAATAAACTGTCAGATGAAATGCAGAATGTAAAAGTAAATCCCCCATTAAAAGTGCCCTGTCTGACCCAGGAAGAAGTACAACAGCGACTTAAAAAGATTAAAATAGACAAATCGCCAGGACCGGATGGCATACACCCCCGTATCCTAAGGGAATTAAGTGATGTCATAGCCAGACCATTATTTCTGATATTTACGGACTCTATAATAACAGGGAATGTTCCACAGGATTGGCGCATAGCAAATGTGGTGCCAATATTCAAAAAGGGTCCAAAAACAGAGCCTGGAAATTATAGGCCGGTAAGTTTAACATCTATTGTTGGTAAACTGTTTGAAGGGTTTCTAAGAGATGCTATTTTGGAGTATCTCAATGAAAATAAGCAAATAACGCCATATCAGCATGGCTTCATGAGGGATCGGTCATGCCAAACAAATTTAATCAGCTTCTATGATGAGGTAAGTTCTAGACTTGACAGCGGCGAATCAATGGATGTCGTATATCTGGACTTCTCCAAAGCATTTGACACCGTACCTCATAAAAGGTTAGTACATAAAATGAGGATGCTCGGACTGGGAGAAAATGTCTGTATGTGGGTAAGTAACTGGCTGAGTGACAGAAAACAGAGGGTGGTTATTAACGGTAGATACTCAGATTGGGTCACTGTAACTAGTGGGGTACCTCAGGGGTCAGTATTGGGCCCTATTCTCTTCAATATATTTATTAATGATCTTGTAGAAGGCCTGCACAGTAAAATATCTATTTTTGCAGATGACACTAAACTGTGTAAAGTAATGAACACTGAAGAGGACAGTTTTCTGCTACAGAGGGATCTGGATAGATTGGAGGCTTGGGCAGAAAAATGGCAGATGAGGTTTAACACTGACAAATGTAAAGTTATGCACATGGGAAGGAATAATGCAAGTCACCCGTACATATTAAATGGTAAAACACTCGGTAACACTGACATGGAAAAGGATCTAGGAATTTTAATAAACAGCAAATTAAGCTGCAAAAACCAGTGTCAGGCAGCTACTGCCAAGGCCAATAAGATAATGGGTTGCATCAAAGGGGCATAGACGCCCGTGATGAGAACATAGTCCTACCACTTTACAAATCACTGGTTAGACCACACATGGAGTACTGTGTACAGTTCTGGGCTCCTGTGAACAAGACAGACATAGCAGAGCTGGAGAGGGTTCAGAGGAGGGCAACTAAAGTAATAACTGGAATGAGGGATCTACAGTACCCTGAAAGGTTATCAAAATTAGGGTTATTCACTTTAGAAAAAAGACGACTGAGGGGAGATCTAATAACTATGTATAAATATATCAGGGGTCAGTACAGAGATCTCTCCCATCATCTATTTATCCCCAGGACTGTGACTGTGACAAGGGGACATCCTCTGCGTCTGGAGGAAAGAAGGTTTGTACACAAACATAGAAAAGGATTCTTCACTGTAAGAGCAGTGAGACTATGGAACTCTCTGCCTGAGGAGGTGGTGATGGTGAGTACAATAAAGGAATTCAAGAGGGGACTGGATTTATTTCTGGAGTGTAATAATATTACAGGCTATAGCTACTAGAGAGGGGTCGTTGATCCAGGGAGTTATTCTGATTGCCTGATTGGAGTCGGGAAGGAATTTTTTTTCCCCTTAAGTGAGGAAAATTGGCTTCTGCCTCACAGGGGTTTTTTGCCTTCCTCTGGATCAACTTGTAGGAAACAGGCCGAACTGGATGGACAAATGTCTTTTTTCGGTCTTATATACTATGTTACTATGTTACTATGTTACTATGTTCTCCTCTAAAACCTAGATGCATCTTATGGGCCAGTGCATCCTGTAGCCTAGGGAGAAAAATACGGTAGTTTACACTTGACTTATTTGGTCGGTTTTTCTCATAAGTTATTGTCAGCCCAAAGCAGGTGTGGGTTAAAACCACAGAACAGGTGCAGATCTATTCATGGTGCCTAATCCTAGAGTAGGCTTGGCTCCTGAGTTTGCCTCCCAATAAGTGATGAAAATAACTGACCAAATAAAAGAAGTGTGAACTCTGCCTTTCAGGTCAATGTAAGCCTCAGCTCAAATTTATCTACGTGAACTTAACCGTACAGTGGCCCAAGATTCAAGTAGTGTCCTTATGACAATGGGTGGGGGTGGGGTGTCATCAGTAAAGCTGTGTTTACATCACTGTTAATTTTTCAGTTCTTCTGGTTCGTCAGAAGAATAGGCCAAAAAAAGTATATCTTGTAGTTTGAGCATCCGCCTTCAAACATCAGTATTCCTGTCAGCATTTGGTAAGTATTGGTAAGACAAAAACAGGAGTGGGTCCAAAACAGAGAAATCATGTGATGGAAATATTTGCATGTCTTCTGTTTTGGACCCACTCCTGCTTTTGGCTTTCAAATCATGATCAAATCCTGATGCAAAATACTGACTGTCAAACGACAGGACCTGTTTTTTTTTCTGTTCTTCTGACAGATCAGAAGAATGGAAAAATAAACAGTGTTGTCCGCATGGCCAAACAGCGACACTAGTGGTGGTGGTGGTGTGGGGCAACAGCAGTGGCAGTATCAGCACAAGATGGTAGCAGATCACAGTAGGAGCAGATGGCAGAAGAGGAATCAGGTATGTGGCATCAGGCGGGTGATGTTCCATTGTTCCAGTATACTACAGTAAGATCATTACTGACAGAATGATTTGATGATCCTGGTTGATCCAGAGCTAATTCATCTTTATACAGTTCAGTCTTTCAACATTTTCCGTTGAAAGGTAAATTCTCTGGTGCAACACCCGCAGCACTAAACACTCGCTCTGATGCCACACTACTTACTGTACAGGAAAGCTTGTCCTGGCAAACTCCGCCAGTTGCAGCCACAATTCACGTTTAGCTGCCCAGTAGTCCAGGGGATCTTGTATCTGTGGTGACAGAGTACAGTCTAAGTATGCAACCATCTGCTGTATTGGGTTCTTCTCCAGGTGCTGCTGCTGCTGGGTGGTTTCTTCAGTAGGAGGGTGAAGAAGAGTGCTCATTAGAGACTCAAGACAGGGTGCTGCTGAAGGAGCTGCTGCTGCTCTGAAACCCCCCCCCCTTTCCCTTCAGCAGTCATGGCAGTGAAGCTTAAGCTCAGAGGGTCCTCCCGGTTATACCTTCGTGAGGATAGGCTATGGTGCTTGTAGGCAGCAACCATCTGACTACAAAGGAATAGAAGTCTCGATAGTAGTTGATTTTTTCATCCCTCTCAGATGGTGTAAAAAAGGCCTAACAATGTGGAGAGCACCTGGCCATTTGCACAAGGGAGTCAAAGGGACTCCCTGCCTCTATCTCCACTGCATACTGCCACGGTCTGTCAGGGTCATCTGCCTCATTATTGTCATCGCCCTCTAGCTCCTCCTGCTCCTCTCCTGTCACTTGGCCAGATAAACCACCTAGTTCTGCATAAAATTCCTGGGCATTTATGTCCTCCTCCTCATCCTTCTCCTTCTGTGCCAGTTCAGCCTCCACAGCACTCAGGTGGCTGTGATATGTAAGCACTACATCTTCTGTCCCCTCGCCAATCAGATTTATTAGTATCTTTTCCAGGATGTGAAGGAGAGGAATGACTTCATTCATCCCAGTGTCCTGGCAACTGACAAATAAAGTGGCCTCCTCAAAGGGCCTGAGCAAATGGCAGGTGTCAATCATGAGCTGCCACTGTCTAATGTCAAAGTTACACTGGGAAGTAGTACTATCCGTCTGCATAATCACAAAATCAGTAACAGGTTTCCTTTGCTCATATAATCAGTCCAACATGTGAAGTGTGGAGTTCCAACGTGTGGAAACGTTGCATATGAAGTGATGTAGGGGAACACCATTCTGCCTTTGCAGCTCAAGGAGGGCATGTTTTTCACAGTAAGAGTGGCTGACTTGCATGCACAGTTTCCTTGACATTTTTAAGACTTCCAGTTGGGTGGAAGACTTCAGGATCCAGGTGACAACCATATTGAAGACTTGCACCATGCAGGGTGCATAGGTCAGCCATCTCTGATGCAGTGCAGACAGAATGTTCTTCCCGTTATTGGTGACCATGGTTTCTATCTTCAGTTAGCAAGGAGGAAGCCAAGATTAGATTTCTTGGTTGATGACGCAGAACAGTTTCTCCCTGGTGTGATTCCGTTCTCTCAGGCTGACCAGATGCAGAACTGCGTGACAATGCTGTTCTTTGCATAGGTGGTATGCTGGAGGTACCAAGAGGTACCTTGGAATCGAACCCGAGTTTGGTACCCACGTTTTTTACAGTAATAATTAATTCACAAAGTTATTACACTCAGTCTCGCGAGATTTCACAAAATAGTAACTTCGGCTCATTGGAGCCAATACATTCTAATATTGTACAGAGCTCCCGCACTGTGCTGACTGCCTGCTGCTACCTTTATGAACCTGTGCACTGCTATTTTTTTACTGACAAGTAGGCTCCTGAGTAGCAGACGGTCTATCCTGGGCGCGTTTGGCCCCATATCTCCCACTGTTTCCACCCTGCTGGCTCATCGGCATGCTGCCACCCTGCTGCTGTCTTATAGGCCTGATGCACTCACCCCCTGATTATGATGCCCCCTATTCACCCAGCTCCCACGAGGTTGTTCCACGGCCATGCCAACTAAGTGTGGTGTCAGAGGAACCCACTGATTCCAGGCTGTGTGTATCTCTTGTCACCTGAGATTATGTTGAAGAGTAAGTCAACCATTCCAGTACATTGATTGTTAGTCAAAACACGACCATTTGGTGAAAGCGACAGCTCTGCATTCTTGCTATGGCTGCTGCTACCACCACCCCTTCATATGCTGCTACTAGTGCCATAGCCCTTTCTTTGTAAGGGCCCAGGCAGCTGTCTGTTTGCCATAGTGTACAGTAACTAAATCAGTAATGTAACAGATTAAGTATGAATGGCGTAGCAGATGAACTAGATACATTTGCTTATATATTAGACTCCCTATTAGCAATGAGTGTCATGCACAGTAAGTCTATGTATACCAGAACAGATTAAGTACAAATGGAGCAGAAGATGAAGTACATAAATTTGCCTATACATTAGACTGCCTGTTGACAATAAGTCTGATGCACACTAAGTCAATGTATAACAGAACAGATTATGTATAAATGGCGCAGCAGATGAACGAGGTAAACACACATATATATTACACTGCCTGTCGAGACTAAGTCAGATGCATAGTACGTCTATTTATAACAGAACAGATTAAGTATAAATGTTGCAGTACATGAACTAGGTAAATGCGCCTATATATTACACTGCTTGTTGATACTACGGCTGATGCACACTAAGTCTATGTATAACAGAACAGATTATTAATGATGCAACAGATTAACTAGATAAACACACCTATATATTAGTCTGCCTGTTGAGACTAAGTCTAATGCACAGTAAGACTATATATAACAGAACAGATTAAGTATAAATGGCACAGCCGATGAACTAGGTAAATGCGCCTGTTGACTGCCTGTTGACAATGAGTCTGATGCACACTAAGTCTATGTATACCAGAACCGATTAAAGTATATATTGTGCAGCAGATGAACTAGGTAAACGAGCCTAGATATTGGACTGCCTGTAGAGTCTGATGCACAGTAAGTCAATGTGTAACAGAACAGATTAAGTATAAATGGCACAGCAGATGAACTAGGTAAATGTGTCTATGTTAGGGATGAGCGAACACCAACTTTACAGGTTCGAGTTTGGCGTTCGGGTGGAGTAGAAACTGTTGGATTCCATTATAACGGAATATAAGAGAATTTGTAGATGGAATGCAAAATGGAAGTCTTTAAGAGGCATTCTGTTTTGATCTGTCATAATTAGAGTTGAGTGAATGCCTGGATGTTCGGGTTCGAGAAGTTCGGCCGAACTTCCCGAAAATGTTCGGGTTCGAGATCCGAACTCCACCCCGAACCCCATTGAAGTCAATGGGTACCCGAATTTTTGGGCACTAAAAAGGCTGTAAAATAGCCCAGGAAAGGGCTAGAGGGCTGCAAAAGGCAGCAAAATGTAGGTAAATCCCCTGCAAACAAATGTGGACAGGGAAATGACTTAAAATAAAATAAAATAAATAAAAATTAACCAAGATCAATTGGCAACTTGGAGGAGGAGGAGGTGGAATAGGAGGTTGGGGTGGCATCAGGTGGGAATGCTATGGGAGTTGAAGTTCTCATCACAGCCAAAAAGGATTCATGTCTGCCTGCAGTGCCACAGGCCTCATTCACAGACTCAGGGCCATGGCACCCGCAAAGAGGAGAGCGGTCCCGTAACAGCAACACAGGCCTCAGGTCAACCTGCAATGGAACAGGCCATTATCATTTATGTAGGCCCCTGACACCCAGACAGAGGAGATGTAATTTGTCAGTAAAAAGAGTTTAATGTCTCTCACCCAGACAGCAAGCAATTAAACGAAATATAGGCCCCTGACACACAGACAATGGAGCGGTCATTAGACAGTAAAAAGAGTTTAATATCTCCCACCAAGACAACAAATGATTAAACGACATATAGGCCCCTGACACCCAGACAATGGGGCGGACATTAGACAGTAAAAAGTGTTAAATGTCTGCCACCAAAACAGCAAACAAGTACGTGAAATTTAGGCCCCTAACATCCAGACAATGGGGTGGTCATGACAGTAAAAAGAGTTTAATATCTCCCACCAAGACAACAAATGATTAAACGACATATAGGCCCCTGACACCCAGACAATGGGGCGGTCATTAGACAGTAAAAAGTGTTAAATATCTGCCATCAAGACAGCAAGCAAATACGTGAAAGTTAGGCCCCTGACACCCAGACAGAGGAGAGAGGTCCCATAGCAGCAAAGGAGGCATCATATCACCCACCAACGGAGAAGGCCACTTTTAGTTATTTAGGCCCCAGCACCCAGACAGAGGAGAGAGGTCCCAAAGCAGAGAATCAGGCTTCATGTCACCCACCAATGGAGAAGGCCACTTTCAGATATTTAGGCCCCTGGCACCCAGACCGAGGAGAGGTTCATTCAACTTTGGGTTGCCTCGCAAAATAATGGTAAAATAAAAAAAAAGGGGATTCAATAAAGAAGTGCCCTGGAGTACAAGAATATATGGTTAAGGGGAGGTAGTTATAAATGTCTATTCTGCACAAGGGATGGACAGGTCCTGTCTGTGGGATCTATGCCTGGTTTATTTTTATGAACGTCAGCTTGTGGACATTGGCTGTGAACAGGCGGCTGCGTTTGTCAGTAATGACGCCACCTGGCATGCTGAATACACATTCAGACTAAACGCTGGCCGCCGTGCAGGCCAGCACCTCCAAGGCATAAAAGGCTAGCTCTGGCCACGTGGACAATTTGGAGACCCAGAAGTTGAATCGGGCTGTCAGAACTATTGGGTATAAATAAAGTCCATAAGTATAAGGCCTATATAAGATGTATGGACATGAGCCTAAAGGACAACCATTTTGTCTTATTTTAAAAGTGCAGAGTGAGTCAGGATTTTAACTCTGAATTACTATCCTAAGATTTACAATATGTACCAAAGTATTTACCAAAGTCTGTTTATGTGAGAAGGAGATGTCCCAAGGTCTAATGAAAAGTAATTGCCTAGATAAGACAATGTATTAGAAATGTGCTGAGTTTTGATAATTTTCAGTAAATAGAAAGACTCTAACCTTTCTTTGGGGTTTTTATATTAATCAATGTATGAGTAGATTGATTTTATATCATCAATTTAAATACGTGTGCTGTATATATAAGAGTATAATCCTTATAGATATATTCAGTTTTAAGGTTAGACATGAGGTACAAATTCCTCTGTCATTGCTTTAGAATCTCTTTTAGTGTAAAACACGAGTTAATGATCGCTTTCCTGAAGGTTTCTTGAATGGAGAAATGTGGACACAGGTGATCATAAATAAACCCTGTCTTTTCCCCAGAACAATGACTTGAGTATGGTCATGTGTATCTTGATTTAATTAGGTCTGGTCAAAAGATTTAAGGATAAACGAGGTGTTTGATTAAATGCAAAAGTCATTGTCTATTCAAGATCTCCTCAAGGTTTTGTCTGAAACCTTAGTTAAAATTTATTAGTAAATGAATAAGAGAAATAAGTGAGTGACTCGACTTTTGTATGGAGTACTAGTGCCATCTAGTGTTAGGGTAACATAAAGATCTAGGGTGTATTTTCCTTAGAGGGAGGTTCTATTAATTATAAAGTGAGGTCACTAGTTAATGATAAAACTTGGCCAAGCCCTTTCTAAGATAGGATAAAAAGATGGTATGGGCTGACAGAAAAAAAAAAAAGGAGGAAGAAAAAATCTTGTGGGGTCTGGGACTCTCTCTCTGACCATCTTCAAAAGACCATCTTCAGAAAGACCATCCTCAAGGAACGATCATCAAAGGAAAAGACCAGATCCAGCCTTGACCACCTTTTCAGTCATTGGAGGAAGATTGGGGGTGTACCTCAAATAATTGAATTAAATTCTGGACCGGTACGGTTAATTATATATATATATATATATATATATATATATATATATAAATATCTGTATAGATAGAAGATAAACCAGATTTGGGTTTAATCAGATATTTGTCGACTGAGAGAAATCAAGTATTGAATTTATTTTAAATAAAATTGAGGGGTATCATTATAAGAAAAAAATAATAGTATATATATATATATATATTCTCAATTATTTTTGACTTTCTCACTATTTTGCATATCATGGATTGAATTTCAATTATCGCCAATTTTATTATATATATTATTTTGCACTATAAATTGTATTAATAAATTACATATATATTTTGTCTGTAACTGGGTTTTGTCTTCAATTCAACGCAGATCACGAGCTTGTTTTAGCTTGATATTTATGATAATAAATTAGAATCTCCTTCATTACAGATTTTAATTTATTCACATAAATAACATAGACTGTTAATCGGAGACAGCATAAATATTCCGACAGGGCCGAACCATCAGTCAGTACCTGGAGGGGCGGGCACACGTACTGTTCCACCATGTTAGTGAAATGCTGCCTCCTGCTAACAAGTTCCATATCAGGTGGTGGTGCAGTTAGCTGTGGTGTGGTGACAAAACTTTTCCACATCTCTGCCATGCTAACCCTGCCCTCAGAGGAGCTGGCCGTGACACCGCTGCGTTGGCAACCTCTCGCTCCTCTTCTGCCTTCGCCTTGGGCTTCCACTTGTTCCCCTGTGACATTTGGGAATGCTCTCAGTAGCGCATCTACCAATGTGCGCTTGTACTCGCGCATCTTCCTATCACGCTCCAGTGCAGGAAGTAAGGCGGGAACATTGTCTTTGTACTGGGGATCCAGCAGGGTGGCAAATCAGTAGTCCGCACACGTTAAATGTGAGGAACTCTGCTGTCGTTGCGCAGGCACTGCAGCATGTAGTCGCTCATGTGTGCCAGGCTCCCCAGAGGAAATGACAAGCTGTCCTGTGTGGGAGGCGTATCGTCATCGTCCTCCGTTTCCGCACCAGTGATGGGCCCGAGCTGCGTTGGGTGCCACCCCGCTGTGAAAATGCTTCATCCTCATCCTCCTCCACCTCCTCGTCCTTCTCGTCCTCCAGTAGTGGGCCCTGGCTGGCCACATTTGTATCTGGCCTCTTCTTTTGCAAAAAAACTCCCTCTGAGCCACTTCTAAGAGACTGGCCTAAAAGTGCTAAAAATGACCCCTCTTCCTCCTCCCCCTCCTCTTGGGCCACCTCCTCTTCCATCATCACCTTAAGTGTTTTCTCAAGGAAACATAGAAGTGGTATTGTAACGCTGATAACAGCGACATCGCCAGTGGCCATGTTGGTGGAGTACTCGAAACAGCGCAACAGGGCACACAGGTCTCGCATGGAGGCCCAGTCATTGGTGGTGAAGTGGTGCTTTTCCGCAGTGCGACTGACCCGTGCGTGCTGCAGCTGAAACTCCACTATGGCCTGCTGCTGCTCGCACAGTCTGGCCAGCATGTGCAAGGTGGAGTTCCACCTGGTGGGCACGTCGCATATGAGGTGGTGAGCGGGAAGGCCTAAGTTACGCTGTAGAGCAGACAGGCGAGCAGCAGCAGGATGTGAACGCCAGAAGCGCTCACAGACGGCCCGCACTTTATGCAGCAGATCTGACATGTCGGGGTAGTTGTGAATGAACTTCTGCACCACCAAATTCAGCACATGCGCCAGGCAAGGAATGTGCGTCAAACAGACTAGTTCCAGAGCTGCGATGAGATTTCGCCCATTATCGCACACCACCAGGACGGGCTTGAGGCCCACCGGCAGCAACCACTCGTTGGTCTGTTGTTCAACACCCCACCACAACTCCTGCGCGGTGTGGGGCCTGTCCCCCAAATATATGAGTTTCAGAACGGCCTGCTGATGTTTACCCCGGACTGTGCTGAAGTTGGTGGTGAAGGTGTGTGGCTGACTGGATAAGCAGGTGGAAGAAGAGGAGGAGGAAGCCGAGTAGGAGGAGGAGGCTACAGGAGGCAAAGAATGATGCCCTGCGATCCTTGGCGGCGGAAGGACGTGCGCCAAAGAACTCTCCGCCTGGGGCCCAGCCACCACTACATTTACCCAGTGTGCAGTTAGGGAGATATAGCGTCCCTGGCCGTGGTTACTGGTCCACGTATCTGTGGTTAGGTGGACCTTGCCACAGATGGCGTTGCGCAGTGCACACTTGATTTTATCGGATACTTGGTTGTGCAGGGAAGGCACGGCTCTCTTGGAGAAGTAGTTCCTTGTTTTTAAGGTATTTACTCCACTGCAGTTTATGCTTTGCATGTAGATTCCTGGTCATGCAGGTTGTGCTAAGGTTCAGACGTTAATGCCTCACTTCAGGCTCTGATGGCTCAGCGTGCAAACCACTCGGGTCTTGTCGTCAGCACATTGTTTGAAGAAGTGCCATGCCAGGGAACTCCTTGATGCTGCCTTTGGGGTGCTCGGTCCCTGGTGGCGGTGGCCAGTAGCAGGCGAACTCTCTTGGCGGCGGCTGTTCTGCTTTTGCCCCCTGCTCCCTCTTTTGCTACTCTGTTGGCTCAGTCTCACCACTGCCTCTTCCTCTGAACTATGAAAGTAAGTAGCACGACCTTCATTCCATGTGGAGTCTAGGACCTCATCGTCCCCTGCATCGTCTTTCACACAGTTTTCCTCCCTGACCTCCTGTTCGGTCTGCACACTGCAAAAAGACTACTCAAACACAACAATAGCTGATCTCAGGGAGACCAGCTACAAAAAACACCGCGGAGCCTCACCTAAGAGTCCCAACACAGCAATCCGAAGTGCAAAGTTCCCTGGGAAACAGGAATATGCAAAATAAATGTGGAGCCCCAGTTATGGGTCTACAACACAATGAAAGCCAGATATCCCTCAAATGAAGGAAAACCAAGCAAAGGGGTTTCTCCATTACAGAGATCACCAAATCCACCATATTAAGTGGCCCCTATGTCAAGATCCCGCTTTTTTACAAGCTTTAAGGATGTGACAGGGAAAACCTAAGCTGCAAAAAGACGCAGCAGTTGGCACCTGTGTTTCATCATCATCAGAGACGTGCAGACTCCAATGAGGTGGTATTCCCATGTCCTCATCATCAGGAAACATAAGTGGTTGTGCGTCAGTGCATTCTATGTCTTCCACCACTGGGGAAGGGCTAGGTGGATTCCCTTGGGAAACCCTGCCAGCAGAGTCTTCAAACAGCATAAGAGACTGCTGCATAACTTGAGGCTCAGACAGTTTCCCTGATATGCATGGGGGTGATGTGACAGACTGATGGGCTTGGTTTTCAGGCGCCACCTGTGCGCTTTCTGCAGAAGACTGGGCGGGAGATAATGTTGTGAATGTGCTGGATCCACTGTCGGCCACCCAATTGACTAGCGCCTGTACTTGCTGAGGCCTTACCATCCTTAGAACAGCATTGGGCCCCACCAAATATCGCTGTAAATTCTGGCGGGTACTGGAACCTGAGGTAGTTGGTTCACTAGGACGTGTGGCTGTGGCAGAAAGGCCACGTCCTCTCCCAGCACCAGAGGGTCCACTAACAACACCACTACCATGTCCGCGTCCACGTCCCTTACTAGATGTGTTCCTCATTGTTACCGGTCACCACAATAAGCACACTATCTGGCTATCTATTTATGTACCGTATTACACTAATCCAGGCACAGCAGTAACCACAGATTTAGTGGAATATCAATTGTAGACCTAGTATTTAGGCCCTTGAGGAAAGGAATCTTTTTACGGACAGATTTACACTTGGAGATGCACAGTAGCGTGTGAAAAAATATATAGGATTATGCTTTCAGCAGTTGTATTTTAACACTTTGTGTAATATACCCTTTAATGGAAAGAAATACACTTGGAGATGCATGCTGAGTGTAATATACCCTTTTACGGCCAGATTTACACTTGGCCTTGACAGCTGGAACACCAGATTTTGGGTATTGCTATTTTGGCAATGTAATTTCACCCCAGAACAAAATATATCCTTTGACGAATACTATTAAACTACTTGCCCAGTCACAGCTAGAACACCAGATTTACTTTATTTCTATTTTTGTAACTGAATTTCACCCCAGAAAATAATATATCCTTTGTCGGACACTATGAAACTTGCCCCGTCACAGCTGGAACACCAGATTTACGTTATTTCTATTTTTGAAACTGAATTTCACCCCAGAAAATAATATATC
This sequence comes from Bufotes viridis, assembly GCA_033119425.1. NCBI lineage: Eukaryota > Metazoa > Chordata > Amphibia > Anura > Bufonidae > Bufotes > Bufotes viridis. Next base: position 392,386,785 of record CM065592.1, on the reverse strand, counting down.
CTTTGACGGACACTATGAAACTTGTCCAGTCACAGCTGGAACACCAGATTTACGGTATTTCTATTTTTAAAAACTAAATTTCACCCCAGAAAATAATATATCCTTTGACGGACACTATGAAACTTGTCCAGTCACAGCTGGAACACCAGATTTACGGTATTTCTATTTTTGAAACTAAATTTCACCCCAGAAAATAATATATCCTTTGACGGACACTATGAAACTTGTCCAGTCACAGCTGGAACACCAGATTTACGGTATTTCTATTTTGGCAATAGAATTTCACCCCAGAAAAAAATATATCCTTTGCCGGACACTATTAAACTTGTCCAGTCACAGCTGGAACACCAGATTTGCGGTATTTCTATTTTTGCAACTGTATTTCACCCCAGAACAAAACCTATCCTTTGACGGATACTATTAAACTTAGCCAGCCACAGCTGAAACCACTGATTTACGGTATTGCTATTTTGGCAATTGAATTTCACCCCAGAAAAAAATATATCCTTTGCCGGACACTATTACACTTGGCCAGCCACAGCTAAATCCACTGATTTACGGTATTGCTATGTTGGCAATTAAATTTCACCCCAGAACAAAATCTATCCTTTGCCGGACACTATTAAACTTGGCCAGCCACAGCTAAATCCACTGATTTACGGTATTGCTATGTTGGCAATTGAATTTCTCCCCAGAACAAAATCTATCCTTTGCCGGACACTATTAAACTTGGCCAGCCACTGCTGGGACACCAGATTTAGGGGATTGCCATTTTAGTAATTGAATTTCACCCCAGAAAATTATCTATCCTTTGCCGGACACTATTAAACTTGGCCAGCCACTGCTGGGACACCAGATTTAGGGGATTGCTATTTTGGCAATAGAATTTCACCCCTGAACAAAATCTATTCTTTGCCAGACACTATTAAACTTGGCCAGCCACAGCTGAAACCACTGATTTATGGTATTGCTATTTTGGTAATTGAATTTTACCCCAGAAAAAAATATATCCTTTGCCGGACACTATTAAACATGGGCAGCCACAGCTGAAACCACAGATTTATGGTATTGCTATTTTTGCAATTGAATTTCACCCCAGAAAAAAAAATATCCTTTGCCGTACACTATTAAACTTGTCCAGTCACAGCTGGAACACCAGATTTACGGTATTTCTATTTTTGCAACTGAATTTCACCGCAGAAAATAATAAATCCTTTGACGGACACTATTAAACTTGGCCAGCCACTGCTGGGACACCAGATTTACGGTATTGCTATTTTGGCAATTGAATTTCACCCCAGAAAAAAATCTATCCTTTGCCGGACACTATTAAACTTGGCCAGCCACAGCTAAAACCACTGATTTATGGTATTGCTATTTTGGCAATTGAATTTCACCCCAGAACAAAATCTATCCTTTGCCGGACACTATTAAACTTGGCCAGCCACTACTGGGACACCAGATTTAGGGGATTGCCATTTTGGCAATTGAATTTCACCCCAGAAAATTATCTATCCTTTGCCGGACACTATTAAACTTGGCCAGCCACTGCTGGGACACCAGATTTTCGGTATTGCTACTTTGGCAATTGAATTTCACCCCAGAAAAAAATATATCCTTTGCCGGACACTATTAAACTTGGCCAGCCACAGCTAAAACCACTGATTTATGGTATTGCTATTTTGGCAATTGAATTTCACCACAAAACAAAATATATCCTTTGCCGGACACTATTAAACTTGTCCAGCCACAGCTGGAACTCCAGAATTAGGGGATTGCTATTTTGGCAATTGAATTTCACCACAAAAAAAAATCTATCCTTTACCAGACAGCAGACAGTATTACACTTGGCTAGCCACAGCTGTAACACCAGATTTAGGGGATTGCTATTTTGGCAATTGAATTTCCCCCCTCAATAAAATATCGAAATTTCTATCCTGAGTTTCTAGGGGTGACAATAGGCACAGCCACGCCCCTGATGTAGGATATAGAAAAAAAAAAACTAGTATTAATGGATTAATGGACTTGGTGGCAGCTTGTGCTGGTGCACCACAAGACACAAAATGGCCGCCGATCACCCCATTAAAAAGTGACAGAAAAACGCTCTGTGCAGCCTAAAAACCAGTGAGCAATTAACTTGCAGAAGTTAAATGATTCACAGCTGTAGATCGATCACTTCATTAGGTGTTTTTGCTGAGTTTTCCCTGCTTAATCTCGCCCTCACAGAAGCTGCATCCTATCCCTACACTAATCAGAGCAGAGTGACGTGCGGCGCTACGTGACGCCAGCTTAAATAGAGGCTGGGTCACATGCTGCACTTGGCCAATCACAGCCATGCTATTCAGAGGCATGGCTGTGAATGCTTCTTAGGGCAAGAAGTAAATGCTAGCTGATTGGCTGCTTTGCAGCCCTTCAGAAAGCGGGAAGAAATCGCCGAAGAACGGACCCGAACTTTTTTGAAAATGTTCGGGTCCGTGTCCGTGTCCTGAACACTTCAAAATTTGGGTTCGCTCAACTCTAGTCATAATAGAAGTCTATGGCCAAGTATAATGGATCCATCTGATTTCTGTTATGCAGGAAGAAAAACAAAGTCCTGCATAATGGAAACCAGACGGATCTGTTATACTTGGCCATAGACTTCTATTATGACAGATCAAAATGGAATGCCTCCGTCTACGAATTCCATTATATTCCGTTATAACAGAATCCATAACGGAATTCCTACACCACCCGAACGCCGAACACCAACCTGTAAAGCCTGTTGAGACCAAGTCTGTTGCACAGTAAGTCTATGTACAGTATAACAGACCAGGTTAACTATAAATGCACAGCAGAAGAACTAAGTAAACTCACCTATATATGAGACCACCTGTTAAGAATAAGTGTGATGCACAGTAAGTCTATTTATAATAGAAAAGATTAAGTATAATTGGGGCAGCAAATGTACTAGGCAAACACGCCTATGTATTGGACTGTTTATAGACGAAGAGTCTGATGCACACTAAGGGAGTCATTTATTAAGACCGGTGTTTTATACGCCGGTCTTAATAAACCCCTGCACTGGCAGTGGATCGCCGAAGTTATGAAGAGGCACTGGCCTCTACATAACTTCAGCACATCCAGCGTCGCTTCTAAATGTAAGAGAGCCCAAACCGTACTGTGTATTACGCCATGGCATTCTATATCACTAACTGGTATTCCATGTCACAAAATGGCATTCACATCACAAAATTGTATGATGCAATACAGAAACCTACATTGTATTAAAAATGTTATTTTGGACAAGATGTGTACGTTCTCCCATGGAATGTCAGTGGCGATGCAGGTAAAAGTAAAAAACGACAAAATTCTCTCACGTTGGTATTATTGTCTTACGCTATTGCATCTCATGTACCCTTCTGTATCTGACCTCTGTATGTGGTGTCAGCAGGATAAAGGGTCTATGCTCCATATCTGGTGGAGTTGTCCATTGGTTCGTCGATTTCGGGATTGTGTTCTGACAATATACCATAAATACTCTGGCAAACTATTGACTAATACACCCCAACTATGTCTCCTGTCACTTGTTCCTGGTTCCGTTGCTCAGGCCAAAAATGGGGTCTTACGCCATTTTTTATCTGCGGCTCGGTTGGTTATCCCAAGACTTTGGAAAACCAGCTCTGTGCTTTCAATGCTTGACTGGTCAAGGGAGCTAAAACATTTGCTCAGGATGGAGGAACTGGTGGCAGATTGACAGGAGAGATCTGGAGATTTCATGAAAAGGTGACTTCCAGAGTATGCTATGATTCATCAGATTTTTTATTTTTTGGTACTGATTGTCGTTGGATAGCTCTTCCTGTTAATTTTGATGTGTGCTGGAGTTACCCGTGGCCTCTCCCTTCTTTCACCGTGTTTTCCTGTCTGTCCTTTTAGTTATTTTTTGCCTCTTTTCCTATATGGTCGATGCTGCCGCGTTATATTGGGTACGCTTGTGCTTGCGCAGGCTGATGGCTTTTCTGAGCATATGTCAAGTATCTTTGGGTCCTGCGTGTCCCTTCTTGTAGTTATGTTTTATATGCAATGATTGTACGAAGTCTTATGATTTTCTGTATGTCTTTATTTGAAATGAAAATTAATAAACATAGAGTAAACATTTTATTTTATATTACAACATTAACCTCTCTTTGGTAATTAAATTTGCTATCACAAAAAATGCATCTTGACACAAATTTGGGCCTAATTTGGGTTCTGTGGTGCAGTGATATATTGTGGAGCACAGTTTTCCGTGTATTAGTGGCGAAATAAAAATATATTCGCGATCCAGCATTGTACTTCTCTGTTGAAAAGCCTGTTGTGTAAAAGTAGAACAAAATTTGGGCCTAATTGATGTTCTGCGGTGCAGTGATATATTCTTAAGTCCTATTTGCCGTGTATTAGTGGTGAAATAAAAATATATTCGCAGTCCAGCGTTGCATATATCTGTTGAAAAGCCTGTTGTGTAACAGTAGAACAAAATTTGGGCCTAATTGCCGTTCTGTGGTACAGTGATATATTGTGAAGCCCAGTTTGTCGTGTATTAGTGGAGAAATTAAAATATATTTGCCGTCCAGCATTGCATATATCTTTTAAAAAGCCTGTTGTGTAAAAGTAGAAAAAAATGTGGGCCTAATGGAGTTTCTGCAGTGCAGTGATATATTCTGAAGCCCTGTTTGCAGTGTATTAGTGGCGAAATAAAAATATATACGCCGTCCAGCGTTATACTTCTCTGTTGAAAAGCTTGTTGTGTAAAAGTAGAAAAAAAATTGGGCTTAAATGACGTTCTGCGGTGCAGTGATATATTCTGAAGTCCTATTTGCCGTGTATTAGTGGTGAAATAAAAATATATTCGCAGTCCAGCGTTGCATATATCTGTTGAAAGCCTGTTGTGTAACAGTAGAACAAAATTTAGGCCTAATTGACGTTCTGCGTTGCAGTAATATATTGTGCGGCCCAGTTTGTCGTGTATTAGTGGTGAAATAAAAATATATTCTACATTCAGCTTTGCACTTATCTGTTGAAAAGCCTTTTGTGTAAAAGTTGAAAAAAAATTAGGGCCTAATTGACGTTCTGCGGTGCAGTGATATATTCTAAAACCCAGTCTGCTGTATATTAGTGGCGAAATAAAAAATATTGTATCTAACATTTGATTATTTGATCTAATAGTATGTGAGACAGAGAAGTGCCAGGCCCTGCACAGGAGAGTGGCATAGGCCTAAATGTTTCTGGCGCAGGCAGAGATCGCAGCAGAGTAAGGGGCCGTGGCAGCAGGGGTCACTTCGAGAGGCCTGAGCTCCCAGTGTCAGCTAGCGGTTGTGTCGTGACCAGCAACCCAGCGGTTCTTGAATGGTTGATTCTATCTTCGACTTCATTGCAAGTGACATCAGACACCCCCAGCCAAGAGTCAGTGGGTTTGTCAAACACAACCCTTAGTTGATATGGCTCGGGAGCAGGCCCTGTGCCCTCACCTATCCTCAACATGCCTCTGTCCTTTCCTCCACTAGGCGGGCAAGTAGTGATGAGGAGAGTGGCATGGAAGCTGGTGTTGCGAGCGGTCAGGCTCCTGACCCAGAGACTGTTGAGGAGGACATCAGTGACGTGCAGACAGTACTGATGATGATGTAGCTGATCGCACTTGGGAGCTGGGTGATGGAGGGGCTTCATTTTAGTTTTTTTCTTTATATAATAATGTAATATTATAAAATCTGTTGTCTCTATGATAAATCTGCAGCATGGGGGCCCCGTGTGGCTTCCACAAACTTTCAAAATAATCCTTCAGCTGGGAGAATAGATGCCGTATGACCGGGAAGCTCCATGACCTTCCCGGGAGCTGCTCTTGGGAGCAGTGGTTTATTTCTGAGACATCCGTATAGTGTGGGGGAATCCGAAGACCCTCTTCATCTCTGTGCACCACAGGATGTCCTCCTTCCTATCCATGATGACTGGTAACTCGTGATATTTTCCCTGACGTAGAGACCAGGGTCTCGTAGTTATGGTTTAAATCTTGATGAACGTTGCAACTCTTCTATTGTCTGTAGCTAATAGAGGATGCCAGGCAGGTTCCCACAGAAGTAGCTGGCTCGATAAGCAGCTGATACCGCACTTGCATTAATCTTGACAGGATTTGTCTCCAGGTGGAGAGAAATCGTTTTTTGGAATAATTCTCTATCGTAACCATGTTCTCGAATAAACAGAAGACTGGCCGATTCTCTCCTGTCTTAGGCAACACTTCATTTTTTTTAATTAAATATTAAATTGAAACAAAACTTGATTAAAATTATAAGATAGTAACTTAAATTCACCAATATATTATCCAAATCTTCGAGGGAAATTTCAGGACAATCAATTTGCCATGCCTTTTGTGCCGGAGAATGTGTATTATTAATTCGTGTTTTAAGCAACACTTTATAAAGTTGAGAAATTTTAACCTTCTGTTCTGTCCCATATTTCTTCTAAATGAATAGACGAAGTGGCCACCCTGTGGTCTCCTGGTGCAGCTTCCACCACCGCAATCTCTCATCGTTGTGCCACTCTGTGGCCTCCTGATGCCACTGCCACCTCTACAATCTCTCGTTGTCGTACCACTCTGTGGCCTCCTCATGCTACTGCCACTTCCGCAATCTCTTGTCATCGTACCACTCTGTGGCCTCCTCATGTTCTTGCCATCTCTGTATTCTCTCATCATAGTGCCACTCCGTGGCCTCCTGATGCTGCCGCCACCGCCGCAATCTCTCGTTGTCATGCCTCCAGACTGTCATTGGGCCACTCTGTGGTCTCCTTTTGCTGCTTCCACCTCACCACTATGTCATAGGGCCACTCTGTGGACTTCTCATGCTGTTCCCAACCTCCCCACTTCATGACGGGGCCACTACTTTGCATTTTTGACTTGGCTTACATCATCTTTTATTTGACCCTTTTTCTGATCTGTCAGAAGGAAGGAAAAGTGAGACACACAACTGATCCTCTCTGTGTAGCAGCTGTTAGGCCTGTATGGTCCCATCAGAATTGGCTTGTGAGTAGGTAGCTAAAAGCAGGAGTGGGTACAAAACACAGAAGACATGCAAATATTCGGTTCACGTGTCATCTCTGATTTGGATCCAGTTCTGTTTTTTCGGCATTAGCAATACTGATGGATTACTGACCAAATGTTGACTGAGTGACGGCGGATGCTCAACAGACAGGATCCATTTTTTGGGCGGTTATTGTTCTGACGGATCAGAGGCAGGGCAAAATAATCAGTGATGTCAACATAAACTTACTGCTGACACCCTCTCCACTCTGTCAGGGGGGACTTTTAGAAGCCTTTAATAGAACAGGTTCTGTAGACATCTATATGAAAATAGCTGACGACGGTGTAAAAGGAGTGCTCTTCTTCTTGACGCTAACATCGACCTGTAAGGCTAAGTTCATACTTGAGTTATTTGGTCAGTTTTGGCCCCGTGACTGCCCAAATAAGTGAAGTGTGCAGTGATTTTAAGAGCAACGCCTGTCATCTGCATGTCATACTGACTCATAGTATCATTTCACTACCAAAGCAAACACCATATGCGTGTTACTGCAAGGCCCAGTTTTCTACACCACTATAAAGGCTCTCAGCAACCACGAAATAGCCGTTTTTATATTTGGATCGAACCAAATTTTTCCCGAAAAACGAACCAGCAAATCAAATTTTTGAAAGATTTGCTAATCTCTAGTAGCCACATACAAATAACCCTAGTACATATACAAGAGCAATAAATCAGCTGCCAATAAAATAATTTAGATCTAGTTCTATATTAACTCAGTATGGCAATATTGTGTAACTTGTGTTCAATAAATAAATCTGCTTTGTTTCATTTAGGGATAAACTAGGAAGGACATCACAATCTCTCCCTTCCTGTTCAATCCCACATATTGCAGTGAACTGTACATTGCGAGTCATGTGTTGTTTGTGAGCTCGGATTTTATGTTTGCCATGCTCTACCTGCTGCTGAATTGATTGAATACATCTATATATGGATTACCTCCCTAAAGGAGGATGTATCCCTTGGTATTGTGACAAGTTAATAATGTGGAGGTACAGAGAATCAGCACTCTGAGCTGCAGAAATGCCTAATGAAGTAAATCGCAAAATTACTCAGATATACATGCTATTGACTTTTTCAAACAGTGAGGGAATAGTAGGCTGGGGTTAGCTATAGATTGTCAGCAGAAGGAACCCTTCTTGCACAGCAGGGAACAAAGTTAGCTGGCCCAAGAGTAAAGTTATTAGTCTGAAATACCCACATTTGTACAGCAGTGTTATAAAAAAAATGAAGATTATCTATCTATCTATCTATCTATCTATCTATCTATCCATCCACCCCATATCTATCTCACAATTATCTATCTCACATCTATCTATCTATCTATCTATCTGATTATTTCTCTCTTATCTTTCTGTCTCACGCTCTCTATTCATCCATGTGCAGTGGAGCTGGTTCAGAGGATGGGATTGGAGGCGGCCCTGATGAAATGTTGTTGCGTCATGGTGTCCTACCTCAGGCCATCGCTCCCTGGGGTTTAGTGCAGTGAAAAGGGTGATGAAAGGAACCAGGAAGAGATTGTAGAACAAAGAACATCTTGGAAATCGCAGGTCAATTTCCGCACAGAAAAAAAATCTCATTTGTGTAATCTCATACACTTTGCAGGTACTGTACTTTGGTATTTTGTTGTGATCCTCATGGAAAAACCTCATGTATTCTGCAACATGTGCAGGTGGCTTTAGAGTATGTCCACACGACAAAAAGTGCAGCAGAACAATCCACTGAGTAATTTGCTGCAAATCCACTGCAAAACCTGTGACAAAATCCTCATGAGACGCATGCAGATTTGTCACAGATGTGCTGCAGATTTTCAGTGGATTTCATCCTATGTATTGCAAGGTGTTAAATCCACATTGGAAATCTGCAGCATAAGGCTAGATGAACACGACCGTATGTGTTTTGCCATCCGCAAATTGCGGATACACAAAAAAAAAACAGATGATGTTCATATGGCATCCGTTTTTTTTGCAGATTCATAGCAACAATGCCTATCTTCGTCCGCAAAACAGACAAGAATAGGACATGTTCTATTTTTTTTGCGCGGCTACAGAACGGAGCAACGGATCCCGACAGTACACAGAGTGCTGTCCGCATATTTTGCGGCCCCATTGAAGTGAATGGGTCTGCACCCGAGCCGCAAAAAATGCGGCTCGGATGCAGAACCAAACCACATTCGTGTGCATGTAGCCTAAATGGACATGCTGTGGATTTTAAATCCGCACCGCATGTCAGTTTCCAGGCTGTTTTTTGTTTACACAGTAGTGGATGAGATTTGCTTAAATCCATTTTGCTGCTACTTCAAAACACTGCAGATTTTCTATCCTTAGTTCTGTGGTGGAAAATCTGCTGTGTATAGGCCTTGTGTTAATGTACCCAAATCTCACTTGCAGTTTTTGTGGTGGCTTTTAATGCAGTCCTTCGATTCAAACAGGAGTGGACACAAAAGAAAGAAGTGTCGGTCTTACCTGCCGTCCATTGGACGCCACTTCTAATTTTGGCTCACAAAACTGCATTGAAAGCTGCAAAAGTGAATCCAGCCTATGACTACCAAGAGGAGAGGAGCTGACAGGAGGGAAGCGCTCAGCACTCCGTCCTGTCACTCCATTGTAGCGTGGCCGAGCTCTTCATGGCCGCGGGTACAGGAGCATCTGTCTTCTGTACCCGGCTGGACTGACATGAAGTGCGCACACAGTGTGCACTTCATGTCAGTCCCCTCGGGTACAGGAAACAAAAGCTCCTGTACCCATGGACCATAAAGAGCTCGGCCTCGCTACACTAGAGGTAGGGGGAGAAAGAGAATGACAAGGGGGTTTGAAGAATGACAAGGGAGGGAGAGAATGACAAGGGGGGAAGGAAGAATGACAAGGGGGATTGTGAAGAATGACAAGGGGGTGAAGAATGACAAGGGGGAGTGTGAAGAATGACAAGGGAGGGAGAGAATGACAAGGGGGAGGAAGAATGACAAGGGGGATTGTGAAGAATGACAAGGGGGGTGAAGAATGACGAGGGGGAGTGTGAAGAATGACAAGGGGGGACTGTGAAGAATGACAAGGGGGGGGAGTGTGAAGAATGACAAGGGAGGGAGAGAATGACAAGGTGGGGGGGAAGGAACAATGACAAGGGGGGATTGTGAAGAATGACAAGGGGGGTGAAGAATGACAAGGGGGGGAGTGTGAAGAATGACAAGGGGGGTGAAGAATGACAAGAGGGGGGAGAGAATGACAAGGGGGGGGGGGAGAGAGAGAACTGGCGTTAGTTAAAGGGGTTCTGAAGTTTATTTAAACTGATGATCTATCCTCTGGATAGATCATCAGCATCTGATCGGCAGAGGTCCGACACCCGGGACCCCCGCCAATCAGCTGTTTGAGAAGGCAGCGGCGCTGGCAGTAGCGCCTCGGCCTTCTCGCTGTTTACCGCAGGCGCAGTGACGTCACGACTATTATCACTGGCTTTGGCGGGGTTAAGCTCTGCTCACTTGAATGAAGCTTAGCCCCACCCAGGCCAGTGATACTAATCGTGATGTCACTGCGAGAAGGCTGAGGTGCTACTGCCAGCGCAGCTGCTTTTCAAACAGCTGATTGGCGGGGGTCCCGGGTGTCGGACCCCTGCCGATCAGTTTAAATAAACTGCAGAACCCCTTTAATATGGCAGATCATATGGGTGGGGCATTGTGATGTCACATGGGGGGGGGCGGCAAACTTTTCTTTTGCCTAGGGCGGCAAAAATCCTTGCACCGGCCCTGCCTGCATAGTCATCTCACCCGACCCTGTTAATCATGAAGTGGTGGGGGTGGGGGTTACAGAGAGAAGCAAGAGAAAAATAATACTTTTTCTCCAGAATTGAGAAACTGATTGCTTAGTTAAAGATATATGTTCACATACATGCAAATTCAGACAAGCAAGCCCCAATCCATAAATGCCCCCAGACCAACTCAACAACACCGCATTCTCAGCATGGGACAGCCCAATTTTGCAGGGACAGTCTCAGAAAATTTGGAACTGTTGGCAACTATGCATGCAGCTAAGATAGCCCTACAAGACATTTGAGGATGTTTAGGAAATCTGGTAACTCAATTTTCTGTTGTTAATACATGTATGTCACAAGTGCTGTCACACGCAACTTTTTGTAACTTTTGGCCTCTGCCTCGTAGGCTTGAGCATGATGATGATTAAAACAACGCCTTTCTTTTGTTTGTATGTTAAACAGTTGCAGAGATATCTGTAATTGTATCCATATGCAAATGAGCATATGGGCTGGGGCGTGGCTGAATCCATGGAGCACTGTTTTTTGATTGACAGCATGGTGAGGTAAAGCTGTGTCTTAGCATGTACATATCATATATACTATTTACTATAGCCTTACCATGTTGAAAAGAGAAGTTTTCTATGCTTAGAAAGTTAATACAGATTACTAGTTTATTCAGAGGCACAATACATGGTTAAAGACACCAGCAACATGTATTACCTGTAGCCATGTAGTAAGCTGTCAGCCTTGCATGTAAATGTCCCAGATTCAAATGCCAGTAGAGACTTCTAGATTTTTTCTTCAGTTTTTTCTCTCCTAATTTAACTTATAATAAAAGGCTGTGTCCTTACTATATCGAGAATAGTTGTGTTCTATGCTTAAAAATATATATATATTAGTTTGCTAAGTGTATAAAACCCCTATTCTCAATATAGTAAAGCCATAGCCTTTTATCATGGGTTAAATAGGGGAGGAAAAAAATCTAGAAGTCTCTCCTGGAATTGAACCTGGGACATCAACATGCGAGGCTTACCTCTTACCTCCAGGCTACAGCCTAATCATATTGAGAAGAGTGGTTTCTTTCTATATGTCGAAAACGAATACATATTGCTGGTTATTTTATAATCATACATTGTGCCTATAAATAAACCATTAATATATATTAGCTTTCTAAGCATAGAAAACCTCTATTCTCAGCAAGGTAAGGCTATAATAAGTAGTGTATGAAAACTGAAGTGAAATGAAACGGAGGCACTCACCCACGGTGGATAATGTTCAAACTTTAATTCGGCACACACCGGTGTGTGCCGAATTAAAGTTTGAACATTATCCACCGTGGGTGAGTGCCTCCGTTTCATTTCACTTCAGTTTTCACACAGATTTTTACTACTTTTTGGATTGAGCACCACTGGAGCGGTGTTACGTGGAGGATCAAGCTGAGGCCCCGCATAGTGTTTGACTGCCGGCGTTGGTGAGTGTTGCCGTTGTTGCCCCTGACTATTGTATCTATAATAAGTAGTGTATACTATGTACACGCTATTAGACAACTGTAGGACACAGTTCTGCCCTCAGCATGAGGAAGACTATCCCTGTCAATCAAGGAGAGGGGGGTGTACAAGACACAGGGATATCACAAAAGCGGTGCTCAAATGATTCAGCCCTACCCCCAGGTGCTCCAACTAGCTAATTTGCATATAAATAAAAACACAGATATCTCAGCAGCTGTTTAACATACAGACAGAAGAAAGGTATTTTAATACATAGGCTCTTTAAGCGCAAGTTTGCAGATTAGACCACTTTTAAGGCTCCATTCACACGACCGTATGTATAGTTCAGCATGTCCGCAAAAAAACGGATTGCATTCCGTTTTTTTGCTGATCCATAGCCTACAATAGGGTTATGTCCTGATTTTTACTGACAAGCATAGGACGTGTTTCATTTTTTTTGCTGAGCTGTGCAATGGAAGAAAAGGGCCCCATAGAAGTGAATGGGACAGCATCTAATCCGCAAAAAAACGGATTCATTTTTTTGCGGACAACATACGGTTGTGTGAATGGAGCCTAAAGTCTCATTTATTTTTTACAACATTCATAAAAGTCACCAAAATATCTAGGCCAGGCAAGCCCCAGGAGTACTTTAAATGATATAGGTGTAAACCACATCATTTTTGCGGGATGAGATGACGTTAGATTGTCACTATTTTGGGGTGCATATGACTTTTTGATCGCTTGCTATTACACTTGTTATGATGTAAGGTGACAAAAAAATGGCATTTTTTGCATCGTTTCTATTTTTAATTTTTTACGGCGTTTACCTGAGAGGTTAGGTCATGTGATATTTTTATACAGCAGGTTCTTATGAACGCAGAGATACCTAATATGTCTACTTTCTTTTTATTTATTTAGATTTTACACAATAACATCACTTTTGAAACAAAAAAAAAACATATTTTAGTGTCTCCATAGTCTGAAAGCCATAGTTTTTTTTAGTTTTTGGGCAATTGTCTAGTGTAGGAGCTCATTTTTTGCGGGATGAGGTAATGGTTAGATTGGTACTATTTTTGGGGGCATACACCTTTTTTATCGGTTGGTGTTGCACTTTTAGTGATGTATGGTGACAAAAAAATAGATTTTTTTACATCGTTTTTATTTTTTACGGTGTTTACCTGAGGGGTTAGGTCATGTGACATTTTTTTAGAGCCGGTCGATATGGACGCAGCGATACCTAATAGGTCTACTTTTCTTTTTTTTCCTATTTTTTACAATTTTTGTTTACTTCCTTTTTCACTTTATGTTTTGTCCCACGATGGGACGTCAAGATTTCAGGATCTGATTCCTGTTTCAATACAGCACAATACATCTGTATTGTGTTGTATTGAACTGTCAGTGTCTAAGGCCCCTTTCACACGGGCGAGTTTTCCGCGCGGGTGAAATGCGTGAGGAGGACGCATTGCACCCGCACTGAATCCGGACCCATTCATTTCTATGGGGCTGTGCACATGAGCGGTGATTTTCCCGCATCACTTCTGCGTTGCGTGAAAATCGCAGCATGCTCTATATTGTGCGTTTTTCACGCCACGCAGACCCCATAGAAGTGAATGGGGCTGCGGGAAGATCGCAAGCATCCGCAATCAAGTGCGGATGCAGTGCGATTTTCCTGCATGGTTGCTTAGCAACGGGACCAGATCTTTAGTATTTTCCCTTATAACATGGCTATAAGGGAAAATAATAGCATTCTTAATAAAGAATGCTAAGTGAAATGAAGATGAAGGGGTTAAAAATAATAAAACTTAACTTAACTTAGCCACTTGATCTCGTAGTTGCAATCTGTCTTCTCTCTTCATGCTTCAGCTAACAACTAAAGGACCTGTGATGACGTCACATCACATGGTCCAATCACATGGTCTTTTAGTTGTTAGCTGAAGCATAAAGAGAGAAGACAGATCGCAACTACGTGATCAAGTGGCTAAGGTAAGTTAAGTTTTATTATTTTTAACCCCTTCATCTTCATTTCACTTAGCATTCTTTATTAAGAATGCTATTATTTTCCCTTATAACCATGTTATAAGGGAAAATAATAAATTCTACAGAATACTCTACCCGAAACCGGACTTCAGTGATGAAGTCCGGCTTCGGGTCTGGGTACCAAACATGGCGATTTTTCACACGCGCGTGCAAAACGCATTACAAACGTTTGCACCCGCATGGAAAAATCGCGCATATTCCCGCAAAGCACCCGCCTCTTATCCGGGCGTCAAACATGACGCCTGTGTGAAAGAGGCCTTACACTGTAAGATGCTAACAATTGCCTAGGAGACCCAGCCCTGGGGCTGGATCTCCTGGGCTTCCTTAGCTGGCAGTCCCGGTGCCTGTTTAAGGCATAGGGGCTGCCATAGCAACCATCGGGTCCCCGTCATCGTAGCACGGGGACCCGATGGGATGTACAAACTGCCGCAAACCTCCTGTATGCCGCGGTCAGCGCGACCACAGCATACAGGGGGTTAATCTGCCGGCATCAGTGTTTTCACCAATGCTGGCGGATACAGCAGGGGTCCGGCTGTCAGTATCAGCCCGACCCCTGCTGCTGATCGCGGCAGGACGTGTGGGGCAGCGCCTTAAACCTAGGATGAGAATGCTCGTCCAAGTGCATTAAGTAGCCACAAGTTAGGACGAGCATTCTCGTCCTAGGTCCTGGAGGGGTTAAGGTTGGTGTTTGTCAAGCTCCAATGTACTTACTTTTTTGTTAAGTTGCTCAGCTTAGTAATTTCCCTTGAGGTTACATCAAGTTTGCACTATTTTATTAAAAAACAGTGCTGTGCACCTTTGTATGAAGCATGGACTAGCATTCATTTCACAAAGCAAATATATTGACATGTTAGTTAAAAGGGAATTAAAAAAATGAAAATACTTAAATATAACTTTATTATAAATATATTTTCATATACCTTTCATTAATTATAATGGCTTATTTTGTCTGGGGAGCAATCATTAAGAGAAATAAAATAGCCACCGTCCTATTAGTACACACAAAACCTGTCCTAATCACACAGCAGAAAAAGTTACTTCACAACACTGAGCTAAAGAACTACCTATTCTTCCTCTCTGCTCTGCTTGTCAGGGATTATGATCTTGAATACAGCTGAATCTCTGTGGAGGAGACATGAAGCACAGAGAGGATAAATAGGACAGACTGTGGCAATGTGGGGCCGTGGTAATGTAGCCGACTGCATACAAGTGGTGCTGCTAATTAGCCAGACCCCTGCTCTCTGTACTCCATGTCATGAACTTCATCCCTACAGAAATTCAGCTGAATATCTTATCAGGTGTATTCAGGATCATAATCCCTGACAAGTAGAGCAGAGAGGAGGAGCAGCTCCTAAGCTTAGTGTTCTGAAGTAACTTGTCCTCCTGTGTGATTAGGAGAGGTTTTGTGTGTACTAATAGAACGGCAGCCATTTTATTTCCCCTAATAATTGCTCCCGTGGCAAAACAAGCTATCATAACTAATGAAAGGTATTTGGGAATGTATTTATAATAGTAATATTATATCATGCCAAACGAATTTAATCAGCTTCTATGAGGAGGTAAGTTCTAGACTTGACAACGGCGAATCAATTGAGATTGTATATCTGGACTTCTCCAAAGCATTTGACACTGTACATCATAAAAGTTTAGTATATAAAATGAGAATGCTCGGACTGGGAGAAAATGTCTGTATGTGTGCACCCCCGGACTAAGGTTCGCCGAAACGCGCGTCGGGGTGACGCCATCCTGGTCTCCTGGTCGGTTGGGTACTTAGGTAAAACTTTAATGTATCTTGGCTTAGTTTGCACCTGATGTCCATTTTGTCTAGTCCTCTGTTGTGCATTAGGGCCCCCATTAGGAGCATGCACTTTACATGTTATCAGTGGACTCTAAACACAGATTTTGGTAGTAATATAAGCAGGTTTTGCTTTAGGGACTACATTGTCCTGCGCACTCTTTGATTGTGACTAGGTTTTGTTATAGGCCAACCTTATTACATAAGCATATACTTTTGCTTATGCTACACAGTAGCAGATGTAAACACGAAAATACATATAGGGGCCTATAATGCAGGTTGCATTCTAATTACTTTGATAGCCAAGTGATGTTTACAATGTTATTAAGACTGGGACCCAGGGTGGCGTCTTATCTTCTGTCACCTCCTTTTATATGTATGTAACTGTATCAAATTGACTAATAAAGTTTCGAGATAATTTTTATACTTTCAGCATGTTGCTTTTTGTGTTTTTGGTGTTGTTAGGCTCATAAAAGGTTAGTATATAAAATGAGAATGCTCGGACTGGGAGAAAATGTCTGTTGGGAGAAAATGTCTGTATGTGTGCACCCCCGGACTAAGGTTCGCCGAAACGCGCGTCGGGGTGACGCCATCCTGGTCTCCTGGTCGGTTGGGTACTTAGGTAAAACTTTAATGTATCTTGGCTTAGTTTGCACCTGATGTCCATTTTGTCTAGTCCTCTGTTGTGCATTAGGGCCCCCATTAGGAGCATGCACTTTACATGTTATCAGTGGACTCTAAACACAGATTTTGGTAGTAATATAAGCAGGTTTTGCTTTAGGGACTACATTGTCCTGCGCACTCTTTGATTGTGACTAGGTTTTGTTATAGGCCAACCTTATTACATAAGCATATACTTTTGCTTATGCTACACAGTAGCAGATGTAAACACGAAAATACATATAGGGGCCTATAATGCAGGTTGCATTCTAATTACTTTGATAGCCAAGTGATGTTTACAATGTTATTAAGACTGGGACCCAGGGTGGCGTCTTATCTTCTGTCACCTCCTTTTATATGTATGTAACTGTATCAAATTGACTAATAAAGTTTCGAGATAATTTTTATACTTTCAGCATGTTGCTTTTTGTGTTTTTGGTGTTGTTAGGCTCATAAAAGGTTAGTATATAAAATGAGAATGCTCGGACTGGGAGAAAATGTCTGTATGTGGGTAAGTAACTGGCTAAGTGACAGAAAACAGAGGGTGGTTATTAACGGTAGATACTCAGATTGGGTCACAGTAACTAGTGGGGTACCTCAGGGGTCAGTATTGGGCCCTATTCTCTTCAATATATTTATTAATTATCTTGTAGAAGGCCTGCACAGTAAAATATCTATTTTTGCAGATGACACTAAACTGTGTAAAGTAATTAACACTGAATAGGATAGTTTTCTGCTACAGAGGGATCTGGATAGATTGGAGGCTTGGGCAGAAAAATGACAAATGAGGTTTAACACTGACAAATGTAAAGTTATGCACATGGGAAGGAATAATGCAAGTCACCCGTACATATTAAATGGTAAAACACTCGGTAACACTGACATGGAAAAGGATCTAGGAATTTTAATAAACAGCAAATTAAGCTGCAAAAACCAGTGTCAGGCAGCTACTGCCAAGGCCAATAAGATAATGGGTTGCATCAAAAGGGGCATAGACGCCCGTGATGAGAACATAGTCCTACCACTTTACAAATCACTAGTCAGACCACACATGGAGTACTGTGTACAGTTCTGGGCTCCTGCTAACAAGACAGACATAGGAGAGCTGGAGAGGATTCAGAGGAGGGCAACTAAAGTAATAACTGGAATGAGGGATCTACAGTACCCTGAAGGGTTATCAAAATTAGGGTTATTCACTTTAGAAAAAAGACGACTGAGGGGAGATCTAATAAGTATATATATGTATAAATATATCAGGGGTCAGTACAGAGATCTGTCCCATCATCTATTTATCCCCAGGACTGTGACTGTGACAAGGGAACATCCTCTGCGTCTGGAGGAAAGAAGGTTTGTACACAAACATAGAAAAGGATTCTTCACTGTAAGAGCAGTGAGACTATGGAACTCTCTGCCTGAGGAGGTGGTGATGGTGAGTACAATAAAGGAATTCAAGAGGGGACTGGATTTATTTCTGGAGTGTAATAATATTACAAGCTACAGCTACTAGAGAGGGGTCGTTGATCCAGGGAGTTATTTTGATTGCCTGATTGGAGTCGGGAAGTAATTTTTTTCCCCTTAAGTGGGGAAAATTGGCTTCTGCCTCACAGGGGTTTTTTGCCTTCCTCTGGATCAACTTGTAGGAAACAGGACGAACTGGATGGACAAATGTCTTTTTTCGGTCTTATATACTATGTTTCTATGTTACTATTTTCAGTAATTTTATTTTCTTAATTCCTGTAGAATAGTGATGTCGCGAACATAAAATTTTCCGTTCGCGAACGGTGAACGCAAACTTCCGCAAATGTTCTCGAACGGGCGAACTGGGCGAACCGCCATAGACTTCAATAGGCAGGCGAATTTTAAAACCCACAGGGACTCTTTCTGGCCACAATAGTGATGGAAAAGTTGTTTCAAGGGGACTGACACCTGGACTGTGGCATGCCGGAGGGGGATCCATGACAAAACTTCTATGGAAAATTACATAGTTGACGCAGAGTTGGGTTTTAATCCATAAAAGGCATAAATCACTTAACAATCCTAATTTTTTTTGAACAACGTGGTTTAAAACATCTAGTGTGTGTATACGATCAGGTATGATGTTGTATCGATCAAGGTTACAGGGTTGTATCGATAAGGGTTACGCCCACTTCACAGACATTGACAGACCAAACTCCCCTTTTAATGCACAGCAAACAACTGCAAACAGTTCATTTGCACAACTGCAAACTCCCCATTTGCACAAGGTTGGATTCCAAGCTAGCCATGTCCCGGTGATGTCATTGAAGGTTTCTTCCTCCACCTAGCCACGTACAACACCAAGGGTCCCCGAAAGGTGAATTGAATTGATTTTTCGAATGGGGAGATGGTTAAAAAAACGCTGGCTCTCTCCACTCTGTTTTAATCCACGGTCACTGCGTCTGCGCCGTGCAATTTACTGTCACACCCCATATGAGTGGTATTTTCTGTAGTACTATTCTCATCAGTTTAATCCCTCTAATGTCCCCAATCTGGGGTCCATTTATTGAATTGATTTTTCGAACGGGCAGATGGTTAAAAAAACGCTGGCTCCCTCCCCTTTGTTTTAATCCACGGTCACTGCGTCTGCGCCGTGCAATTTACTGTCACACCCCATATGAGTGGTATTTTCTGTAGTACTATTCTCATCAGTTTAATCCCTGTTACATTTCATATCAGGGATTGTCTTTTGTGAAAAAAAATTTAGGCCGGGTACCTTCGACTGCCTTCACAGTGACAGACCAAACTCTCATACACCAAACCAAATTGATTTTAGGAACCGGGAGATGGAAAAAGCAGCTTGGTCGGTCCTCTTACTCCCAAATTGGGGCACTGTGCGTGCACAGAGCAATGTGCTGTGACACCCTATATGAGTGGTGTCTTAACAAGTACTATTCCTATCAGTTTAATCCTTGTTACGTACCCTATCCGGGGACGTGTGTCGAATTGATTAAACATTGTTGAATTAACGAACCATTACGACATCATGAAATAATTTAGTTCGGAGCTCTGTACTTGCTTTGTATTGGAATTGATGGGGATTTTTTTAATTGTCTGCATTATTTCTAATAAACTATTAAGAGACTTTATAATGATTTTTTATTTTATGTATTAAAAACCCATACAACTTTAAAAAAAAAAAGGTAAATTAATGTTTTTTCTGTGAAATATTATCCAGCCGTCCGATCGCTTTTGGTCTGACCATAATGAAGCAAAGGCCTTATCATCTGGGGTGTGGCAACATTGCCAACACACTCGTAGAGGTGATGATTTCTTCATTGTGATACGCAAGCCCCTTCACCACAACAAGGTAACGATCACAAAGGGGAATTGACACTTGTATGTGCCTTTTTTGTTTGTTTTTGCAGCCACAGTGCTGCACCATAGGACATAAAAATTAGGCATGTACATATGCCTGAAAAATGATGGCATTGTTGCAGCCGCTATTGTAGCAGCGGCTGGAAAAATTGATGTTTTCCAGGCAGAAAAGTGACTAAAACATTGCGGCTTGAACCCTAGTTGGTGGTGGAGAATTCACGAAAGTCATCCGGTATGCAGACATTAAATACAGCAGAGTGGGGACCATTTTGAGGCCAAGGCATGTAATCAGGCCTTTTGTTAGTCAAACGTATCCCCCACTGTCAGTCCCTTCGGGATCCATGCCTCATTCATCTTTATGAAGGTGAGGTAAACTTTTTTGACCGAGGCGACTTCTCTTGTCAGTGACAATGCCTCCTGCTGCACTGAAGTTCCTTTCTGACAGGACACTTGAAGCAGGGCAGGCCAGAAGTTCTATCGCAAACTGGGATAGCTCAGGCCACAGGTCAAGCCTGCACACCCAGTAGTGAAGGGGTTCATCGCTCCTCAGATTGTTGATATCTGCTGTTAAGGTGAGGTAGTCTGCTACCAGTCGGTCAAGTCGTTCTCTGAGGCTGGATCCCGAAGGGCTGTGGCGATGTGTAGGACTGAAAAAGCTCTGCATGTCCTCCATCAACAACACATCTGTAAATCGTCTAGTCCTTGCCGCCGTGGTAGGAGGAGGATTACACTCACCTCTTCCCCTGTTAGATTCCCGTTGTGCTGTGACATCCCCCTTATAAGCTGTGTAAAGCATATTTTTTAGTTTGGTTTTGAACTGCTGCATCCTTTCCGACTTTCGGTAATTTGATAACATTTCTGCCACTTTCTGCTTATACCGGGGGTCTAGTAGCGTTGCCACCCAGTACAGGTCGTTCTTCTTCATCCTTTTTTTTTCTATCAATTGTTTTTTTATTGAAGAATTAAGTAAGTACATCTTACAGTACGGAAAATACAAAGTATAGAAATGTCAATGGGAGCATACAATACTCCGCATAAGGCAAATACAGAAGCAGTAATGAGGGTGAGGCACAAGACCCTCCATTCGCCTCAACATATGTGTCAACTGAGATCCGACTACGTATCATTTGGTGTGAAAGAAGGCGACACAGAAAAAACAATAAAAGCTAAAAGGAAAATATGACAATAAAGAGGGGGGTCACACCAGGCATTCCCGCAGCGGCATCATAGCATGATAGCAAAAATAGGTTCATGGATCATAATGAGGACATGACTTCCAGGGGGCCCAGGTATGTGACTTCTGAGTTTGGCTTATCAACGTACTTGGGAGTAATGTTTCGTACCTGCAGGATGCATTGAGGACCAGGAGGACCTCCGCAAGAGATGGGGGAACTGCGGATTTCCAGTGCCTAGTTATTACTAGTTTAGCGCTCAGTAATATATGACCCACTAGGCGCCGAAAGGTCGGTGGGACTGATGCAATATTCAAAAACAGAAGGGCCAAAGATGGAACGGGTTGAATGCGCAGGCCGGAAATTTGGAATATAAGATCAAAAACGGATCTCCAATAAGCTGTAAGTTTTGGGCAACTCCACAATATGTGTAGCAGGGTGCCTGTTTGTCCGCAGTTCCTCCAGCAACACGAAGAGACCCCAGGGTACATAATACTCAACCTATAAGGTGTGAAGTACCAACGGAGCAAGGTTTTTATGCCCGCTTCATAATGAGTGACACAGCGAAAGTTAGAGGAGATAAAGCGGACTGCCCCAGCCCACATCTCACTGGTAAATGAGGACCCCAGTTCGGTTTCCCATTTCAATAAGGGTGGGGACTTAATGAATGTAGTTTTAGCGTCCAAAATATCGTAAATACAGCGAGTAGTTTGACGCTTAAGTAATGCAGGATGCTGGAAGAGCCTCAATAATTCGTCCTGAAGTTTAATCTTGGAGGAGAGAAGTGAGCTGAGGCAGTGACGCACCCTCATATAAGAGAGGAATTCTGACGTGGGGAGACCATAATCTTGACGAACATCTGAGAAGGTTTTCACCACCTCTTTTGTAACCAACTGGGAAGCGCAGGTAATACCTTTATCTTTCCACGGGAAAGGTCAATGTCGCCGATTAGAGTGCAAAGTGTGTCCATTGTGGCCAACGCAAGTGGCGGAGGGTGGTTCAAACCAAATGCACTATGAGTAGCAGTCCATAAAGACAAAGCTGAGGAGCCCATAACAAGAGGATGTGTAACCGAGCCAGGTTTGAGTATAGAGAGGCAGAGAAGGTCACGCAGAGAGGTACTGGGGGCCATAGAGGATTCTATGTCCAGCCATGGTTTTACTGCAGTCGGTGCCCACCATTCTCGAAGGAACGAGACGCTTATGGCGTGATGGTAGTCCTTGACCGCAGGCAGACCAACACCCCCGCGGACCTCTTCCTAAACATCAAAGCTTGAGCTATCCTAGGCTTCCCAGATTTCCAAATATATTTATTGATACATAATTGCACTGCTTTAAAGAAGGAGTTAGGCACAGGGATTGGCAGAGCTCTAAAAACATAGATAAGTTTGGGTAGGGTCATCATCTGAAAAGATGCGAGTCTGCCAATCCATGAGATCTCCTGCATTTCAAAGTGTGCGAGGTCTTGCGACACAGTAGATAAGAGAGGGACATAGTTTAGCTGGTATGCATGTGAGCAGGGATACGAAAGTTTAATCCCTAGGTATGGTAGGGAAGATGATTGCCAATCAAGGGGAATAGGTTTTTCAAAATTCTAAGTTCCTCCAGAGGGATATTAGCCGGTAACGCTTGTGACTTTGCGTTATTGATTTTATAGTAAGATAGAGAGCCGAAATGGGAAATGATGGAAAATGCATGACGTAGGGAGCGGACAGGGTCCGTCACCGTTAAGATGATGTCATCTGCGTATAAGGAGATTACATGAGAAGAGGGTCCTATCTGAACACCAGTGATGCTAGCAGAAAGTCGAATATGCTGAGCTAGAGGCTCAAGCGCCATGATAAAGATCAATGGAGAGAGCGGACAGCCCTGGCGCGATCCGTTCGTGATGTGGAAAAGCCCCGAAAGGACTCCATTAGTAAACACTTTAGCACAAGGGTCTGCATAAAGGCCCTTAATGGCGTGAATAATGGGGCCAAAGAGACCCATTTCCTCCATGACTGAAAAGGCGTATGGCCAATGAAGGCGGTCAAACGCCTTTTCGGCGTCCAGGGTGACAGCCACCATGGGGATGTTGCGAAGTTCCGCTACGTTAAGGATATTATACAGTCGTCTAGTATTGTCAGATGCTAACCTGCCTTTTATAAATCCAGTCTGGTCTTCTTTAATTAACAGCGGAAGAACAGAAGATAGTCTAGTGGCAATAAGTTTGGCAAAAAGCTTAATGTCCGAATTCAGGAGGGAGATTGGCCGAAAGTTCTGGGGAATGTCTGGCGATTTACCCGGTTTTGGAAGGGTAACAATTAAGGCCATTAACATGTCTGAAGGGAAAGGATTACCTTGCATAACGTGTTGGAAGAGATGTAATAAGGTCGGGGAGAGGGAGTGGGAGAACTGTTTATAGTATTCACCGGACAGGCCGTCTGGACCAGGAGACTTTCCGGACGGCAAGGAGCGAATTACATTGTCCAGTTCAGTAGCTGTAATTGGGGCATTCAAAACGGAAAGTTGGTCGGAAGTAAGTTTGGGGAGGTGCGCCTGTCGGAGGAAGTCCTGAACTAGAGCGTCATGGTGAGGGGGCAGGGAGCAGTTGTCTCTAAGATTATACAAGGAGTGGTAGAACATTCTGAATTGTTCCACTATGTCCGCCGGATCAGTCAATTTTGCTTTAGTGGTCGGGTGGAGAAGGAAAGGGATTCTAGATTTAGCTTGGCGGCGTTTGAGTTTATTTGCTAACAGTTTCCCAGCTCTGTTACCCTGGGCATAAAAGCGAGCTTTACTGCGTTGGAGAGACTTAGTAAAATCCTTCGTCAAGAGGGCCATCAGTCTGTCCCGTTCCTTTCTAAGACAGTCGGTTATGTCCTGAGTGGTTTTCTGCTTATTCTGAACCTCAAGGGCACGGATTTTAGCTAAAGTGTCCGCAATGTCTTTTTCTCTGTTCTTCTTCTCAAAGTGGCTAATTTTAAGTAGAACACCCCTGATGAAAGCCTTATGGGCCTGCCACACCACAAACGGATCAGACACCGAGCCAGTATTAATATCAAAGTATTCATTCAAGGCTTCAGTTACGCTTTGCCTATGTTTAGGATGGGTATAGAGAAAGTATTATTCCTCCATACTGGAGGGAAACGCCTGATAATGTTCCTCAATAGTCAAGAATATAGGAGCGTGGTCTGACCACTTGATCACACCAATAGTGGTTTCTAAGGTTTGGCGGAGGACCGTATCGTCTACCAAAAACAGGTCAATGCGGGAATAGGAAAGGTGAGGTGCGGAGAAAAAGGTATAATCCCTTTCATGGCTATGCCGCGCCCTCCAGACATCCATGAGGCCTTCGGAGTGTATAAATTCTGCTAAGCCAAGCAATGGACGTCTGGAAGGAGTTGACGTATCCAGAGAGGGGTCCATTATGGTGTTAAAATCCCCGCAGATGATTAGTTTACCTTGTTTAATCTGATTAATCCGACGCATAGCTCTGTGGAGAAAGGATAACTGATGTTTGTTCGGAACATAGAGATTGGCAATCGTATAAGTGATGTTGTTCATCGTGCATACCAGTATTACGAATCTCCCCCTCTGATCCACCACCTGTGAAATAGGCGAAAAGGAAACAGAATTTTTAACGGCTATGAATACGCCTCTGGACTTCTTTACGTTCGTAGAGTGTATAATATCAGGGAATAAACGATGACGAACTCTACAGGTATCTTTGCTCAGTAAGTGGGATTCCTGCACACACAGGACGTCCGCTTTACTGGACAAAGTTTCCTTCCATAAATGAGAGCGCTTTTGGGGACAATTCAACCCTCTGGAATTCATGGACATGAACCTCAAACCCATGAGTCAGGTAAGAAACGCTGCAAAGGGCTACGGTAGTGCCTGGCGAGACCTGGGGAGGAAAAAGGAAAAGGATAACAAATTGGCTCAAAAATGCTAAAAAGGAACATGCATGGACAAAAACAAAAGAACAAGAAGGGCAGAGAATAATCTCTGCTGGCGTTCAAGGGCGAGAGTTCGCGGTTGATACCGAGGATAATCATATTAATCCTAACTCAATAAAGCGTAAACGGAGCACTCATCTATAAATGCACCAATGGGGTGCTCGCCTTTAGTAGAACCCAACAGCGGTTCAAAAGGTAAACTAGGCATTTATGTCCCTGCTGAGGAGGAAAAAAGGGGGGTTAATGGGCAACATATTGCAACGTATGCCGACAAAATGAACATTGATCACATCCACGACGAGGAGAATCAGGTATTCAGCCTGGATTGTGGTGCCTTGGTGCTGCAGAAGGCGGCGATGTAAAGTCCGGGACATGGAAATTCCAGGATTGAAGCAAAGATTTTCCATCCTCGAATGAGCGAATAAGATGCATGCGATCTTCTTTGGTCACCAGCAGCTTCATAGGGTATCCCCACTTATAAGGCACGTTGTGCTTCCTGAGGGCCATGGTGATAGGCAGTAGGGTGCGACGTAGTCGAAGTGTAGCAGCAGATAAATCCGCGAATAAGCGCACTGACTGATAAGGAGCAGGCAGTTTATCTAGTTTCCTGGCCGCCATCATGGCTGCTTCTTTGGTGGTATAGAAATGGATGCGGGCCAGGGTGTCTCTAGGCAAGTCCGGATCAATGTGCTTGGGCCTGGGGACCCTATGAGCCCTATCAATAGCCAGGTCCAGCTGAGATAAACGTGGTACAAGAAGTTGTAAGAGCTTCTGGATATAGTCCGAAAGTTCAGCCGGGGAATCTCTTCAGGAATACCCCTAAATTTAATGTTATTCCGCCGGGAGCGGTCCTCCATGTCGGCCAACTTTAGTTTAACCGTTTCCAGCTCCTCCGCTAGATCATTATGGGCGTCTATCACCTCATTCTGAGACGCAGCAAAAGTGGCCATTTTTGTTTCTACATGATCAATTCTGTCATCCACCGATTTTAATTGAGCAGACAAAGGCGCTATGAGCGCAGCCAAATCGCGGTGCATAGAATCTTTTAAAGCAAGAAGCATGTGCTTCAAAGAGTCCTCAGATATGGGGTCGGTGGAGGCAGGATAAAGGCTCAAATCAGTCCCGAGTGGAGAGACAGGGTCAGGGGATGACAACTGACCTGTAAGTCTGCGGTATCTTCCAGCCTGGGCCTCCTCTTCTGCGGGCTGGAGGACGGTGACTGGGTGAGGAACTGTGCTGAGGAGCGCTCGGCGCCATCTTGGAAGCGGGGTCTGGCGAGTCCCACGGTCCTGATGTCCTCCGGTGTGGCCGGTAGAGATGGTGGATTATCAGGTGAGATACCCAAGGTGTCTTGAGCAGGTGTCGGGTCAGCGGTTCCCAGCGCCTGCACTGGAGAGGGTGTGCGCGGCGATGAGGATGTGGAGCCTGCCGCGCTGCGGGCGCCATCTTGTTGTCTGCTCCGCTCAAAAAACTTAGCCAGGGAATCGCCGTCCACCTTCGGCAACACTCTTTTCGACTTCCCCATGTCATCCAGGGATTCCCAGGACGCTTTGTAGGCAAGGGACTTGCGGCAAGGGGTCCTAAAATGCAGTGTATCGTCGCTCTGGTGCAGGAGCTGAGAGCTCAGACGTCCATGAGCCTCGGCAGCCAAGCCACGCCCCTTCTTCATCCTTTTTATATGAGGGTCCCTCAACAGACATGACAGCATGAAAGACCCCATTTGAACAAGGTTGGATGCAGAGCTACTCATTTCCTGTTCCTCGTCCTCACTGATGTCATTGACGGTCTGTTCTTCCCCCCAGCCACGTACAACACCATGGGTCCCAGATAGGTGACAACAACGATCACCCTGGGGTGCCTGCTGTGGTTGGTCTTCCTCCTTCTCAAAGCCGCCACATTCCTCCTCTGACTCCTCTTCCTCATACTCCTCTTCCAGCGTTGCCGCAGGTCCGGCAAGCGATGATGACAAGGCTGTTTCTGGTGGTGATGGTGACCACAACTCTTCCTCTTCACTCTCATCTACAGCCTGATCCAGCACTCTTCGCAGGGCACGCTCCAGGAAGAAAACAAATGGGATGAGGTCGCTGATGGTGCCTTCGGTGCGACTGACTAGGTTTGTCACCTCCTCAAAAGGACGCATGAGCCTACAGGCATTGCGCATGAGCGTCCAGTAACGTGGCAAAAAAATTCCCAGCTCCGTAGAGGCTGTCCTAGCACCCCGGTCATACAAATACTCGTTGATGGCTTTTTCTTGTTGGAGCAGGCGGTCGAACATTAGGAGTGTTAAATTCCAATGTGTCGGGCTGTCGCAAATCAAGCGCCTCACTGGCATGTTGTTTCGCCTCTGAATATCGGAAAAGTGCGCCATGGCCGTGTAGGAATGCCTGAAATGGCCACTCACCTTCCTGGCCTGCTTGAGGACATCCTGTAAGCCTGGGTACTTAGACACAAAGCGTTGTACGATGAGATTCAACACATGTGCCATGCACGGCACATGTGACAACTTGCCCAAATTCAATGCCGACAACAAATTTGTTCCATTGTCACAAACCACTTTGCCGATCTCCAGTTGGTGCGGGGTCAGCCACTGATCCACCTGTGCGTTCAGGGCGGACAGGAGTGCTGGTCCTGTGTGGCTCTCTGCTTTCAGGCAAGTCAACCCCAAGACAGCGTGACACTGTCGTATCCGGGATGTGGAATAGCCCCTGGGGAGCTGGGGGGATTCAGTTGATGTGCAGCCAGACGCCGCAGTAGAAGAGGACTCAGCCGAGGAGGATATCGAAGAGGATGGATTAGGAGTAGAGGAGGTGGCAGTAGGTCTGCCTGCAAGTCATGGCAGTGTCACCAACTCTGCTGCGGAGCCACGCATTCCATGCTTGTCAGCCGTCAGCAGGTTGACCCAATGCGCAGTGTACGTGATATACCTGCCCTGACCGTGCTTTGCAGACCAGGTATCAGTGGTAAGATGGACCCTTGCCCCAACACTGTATGCCAGAGATGCCATGACTTCCTTTTCAATGACATTGTAGAGGTTTGGGATTGCCTTTTTGGAAAAAAAAATTTGTCCGGGTACCTTCCACTGTGGTGTCCCAATAGCGACAAATTTTTTGAAGGCCTCAGACTCCACCAGCTGGTATGGTAAAAGCTGGCGGGCTAAGAGTTCCGTCAAGCCAGCTGTCAGTCGCCGGGCAAGGGGGTGATTCTGTGACATTGGCTTCGTACGCTCAAACATGTCCTTGACAGACACCTGACTGTGGGCAGATGAGCAGGAACTGCTGAAGGTGAGAGGCGGAGTGGCGGGTGGTTGAGAGGGGGCAGGGAGGACAGCAGTGGTTGACGTGGCTGAAGATGCTGGACTAGGAGGAGCATGGTGGCTTTGAGTTTGTGTGCTGCTTGTACTCATGTGTTGATACCATAGGTGTTTGTGATGTGAGATCATGTGCCTTCGCAAAGCAGTTGTACCGAGATGGGTGTTGGACTTCCCACGACTCAGTTTCTTTTGGCACAGGTTGCAAATGGCATTGCTGTTATCAGAGGAAGACACACAAAAAAAACCACACTGCTGAGCTTTGCAATGACGGCATTCTGGTGGTCGCAACAGCAAGCGTTGACTGGCGTGCTGTCTGTCTGACCCCGGGTGCCGATACATGCTGTCTGACTGTGCCACTAACTCCTTGCGACGACCTCCCCCTGCTTCCAACTCGTCTCCTTATTCTCTCTGTCTCCCCTTCTGAACTTTCCCCCTCTTCTTCTCTTCGAGCAGGCACCCACGTGGCATCCGTGGACACATCGTCATCATCAACCGCTTAACTTGTATCTTACACCTCAGCAAAGGAAGCAGCAGCGGGTACAACATCATCATCATCACACTGTACGTCCATGTGTGTAATCATGCCTGACTTAGACATATCCCTGTAATCTACATCATCTGGCAATAATGGTTGCGCATCACTAATTGCATCCAACTGATGTGTGAAAAACTCTTCTGACGGATCAAGTGAAGCGGCTGTGGTGGCTGTGGTGGTAGAGGTGGTGGTGGCAGCGGGCGGGAGCGTAGTAACTTAAGAGCAGGTGACCGAAGCTGAGCTGGAGGAGGATGGTGCGTCAAGGTTCTTAGCGGAAGCTGTTGAAGATTGGATGTCCTGTCTAAGGCAGTCAACTATGTCCTCAGAATTTTTCTGGTTCAGGGTACGTGGCCTCTGAACACTAGGCATTATTCCAGGGACAGTGGAAATCACAGCACCAGGACCACGACGGCCCCTGCGGGGTGGCCTGCCTCTGCCTGTCATTTTTTTTTAGATTAGTGGTACTACGCGTGCTAGGTACTGTGCCACCCGGTATCAGTGGTGGGCACTGGCAGTGGGCACACTACAGTCTGTGGAAGTGGGCCTGACACACACTGGCGGCAGGCAAACAACTGAATTTAGACTACTGTCTAAAAATGAAATGCCTTATTTATCGGCAAGCTACTGTGCCACACGGTATCAGTGGTTGGCACTGGCAGTGGGCACACTACAGTCTGTGGAAGTGGGCCTGACACACACTGGAAGCAGGCAAGTAACTGAATTTAGACTACTGTCTAAAAATTAAATGCCTTATTTATTGGCAAGCTACTGTGCCACCCGGTATCAGTGGTTGGCACTGGCAGTGGGCACACTACAGACTGTGGAAGTGGGCCTGACACACACTGGCAGCAGGCAAGCAACTGAATTTAGACTACTGTCTAAAAATTAAATGCCTTATTTATCGGCAAGCTACTGTGCCACCCGGTATCAGTGGTTGGCAGTGGCAGTGGGCACACTACAGTCTGTGGAAGTGGGCCTGACACACACTGGCAGTAGGCAAGCAACTGAATTTAGACTACTGTCTAAAAATTAAATGCCTTATTTATCGGCAAGCTACTGTGCCACCCGGTATCAGTGGTTGGCACTGGCAGTGGGCACACTACAGTCTGTGGAAGTGGGCCTGACACACACTGGCAGCAGGCAAGCAACTGAATTTAGACTACTGTCTAAAAATTAAATGCTTTATTTATCGGCAAGCTACTGTGCCACCCGGTATCAGTGTTGGGCACTGGCAGTGGGCACACTACAGTCTGTGGAAGTGGGCCTGACACACACTGGCAGCAGGCAAGCAACTGAATTTAGACTACTGTCTAAAAATTAAATGCCTTATTTATCGGCAAGCTACTTTGCCACCCGGTATCAGTGGTTGGCACTGGCAGTGGGCACACTACAGTCTGTGGAAGTGGGCCTGACACACACTGGCAGCAGGCAAGCAACTGAATTTAGACTACTGTCTAAAAATTAAATGCTTTATTTATCGGCAAGCTACTGTGCCACCCGGTATCAGTGGTTGGCACTGGCAGTGGGCACACTACAGTCTGTGGAAGTGGGCCTGACACACACTGGCAGCAGGCAAGCAACTGAATTTAGACTACTGTCTAAAAATTAAATGCTTCATTTATCGGCAAGCTACTGTGCCACCCGATATCTGTGTTGGGCACTGGCAGTGGGCACACTACAGTCTGTGGAAGTGGGCCTGACACACACTGGCAGCAGGCAAGCAACTGAATTTAGACTACTGTCTAAAAATTAAATGCTTTATTTATCGGCAAGCTACTGTGCCACCCGGTATCAGTGGTGGGCACTGGCACACTACAGTCAGTGGAAGTCATCCTGACACACACTAGCAGGCAAGCAACTGAAATTACACTAAAGTGTAAAAATGAAATGCCTTTTTTTGATGCAAAGTCCTGTGCCACACGGGATGACAGGGGTGGGCACTGGCAGTTGGCACACTACAGTCAGTGGAAGTCGGCCTGACACACACTAGCAGGCAAGCAACTGAAATTACACTAAAGTGTAAAAATTAAATGCCTTTTTTTGATGCAAAGTCCTGTGCCACACGGGATGACAGGGGTGGGCAATGGCAGTGGGCACACTGCAGTCAGTGGAAGTCGGCCTGACACACACTAGCAGGCAAGCAACTGAATTTACACTAAAGTGTAAACATGAAATGCCTTTTTTTGATGCAAAGTCCTGTGCCACACGGGATGACAGGGGTGGGCACTGGCAGTGGGCACACTACATTCAGTGGAAGTCGGCCTGACACACACTAGCAGCAGGCAAGCAACTGAATTTAGACTACTGTTAGACTACTGTCTAAAAATGAAATGCCTTATTTATCGGCAAGCTACTATGCCACCCGGTATCAGTGGTTGGCACTGGCAGTGGGCACACTACAGTCTGTGGAAGTGGGCCTGACACACACTGGAAGCAGGCAAGTAACTGAATTTAGACTACTGTGTCGTCCTGACACACACTAGCAGGCAAGCAACTGAAATTACACTAAAGTGTAAAAATGAAATGCCTTTTTTTGATGCAAAGTCCTGTGCCACACGGGATGACAGGGGTGTGTACTGGCAGTGGGCACACTACAGTCAGTGGAAGTCGGCCTGACACACACTAGCAGGCAAGCAACTGAAATTACACTAAAGTGTAAAAATGAAATGCCTTTTTTTGATGCAAAGTCCTGTGCCACATGGGATGACAGGGGTGGGCACTGGCAGTGGGCACACTACAGTCAGTGGAAGTCGGCCTGACACACACTAGCAGGCAAGCAACTGAAATTACACTAAAGTGTAAAAATTAAATGCCTTTTTTTGATGCAAAGTCCTGTGCCACATGGGATGACAGGGGTGGGCACTGGCAGTGGGCACACTACATTCAGTGGAAGTCGGCCTGACACACACTAGCAGCAGGCAAGCAACTGAATTTAGACTACTGTCTAAAAATTAAATGCTTTATTTATCGGCAATCTACTGTGCCACCCGGTATCAGTGGGGGGCACTGGCAGTGGGCACACTACAGTCAGTGGAAGTGGGCCTGACACACACTACCATGCAAGCAACTGAAATTACACTAAAGTGTAAAAATTAAATGCCTTCTTTTGATGCAAAGTCCTATGCCACACGGGATGACAGTGGTGGGCGCTGGCAGTGGGCACACTACAGTCAGTGGAAGTGGGCCTGACACACACTACCATGCAAGCAACTGAAATTACACTAAAGTGTAAAAATTAAATGCCTTTTTTTGATGCAAAGTCCTGTGCCACACGGGATGACAGGGGTTGGCACTGGCAGTGGGCACACTACAGTCTGTGGGCCTGCAGCTCCTCACACACAGGCAGGCCAGGCAACTGCAATATGTATATGGAGAAAAAAAAAAAGCAGACTAATGTTGCAGCCCTAAAAAGGACTTTTTGGGGTGCTGTCAGGACGCTGTCCTTACAGCAGAGATCAGATGAGTCTTTCAGGACTGGAGTGGACACTGAATTCACTAGCCTAGCTATCGATTTCCCTATTAAATCAGCAGCAACTACACTCTGCTTCCTCTCACTAAAACTGCAGCTTCCGAATGAATCTAAAATGGATGCTGTTCAGGAGATGGGAGGGTCTGTGAGGGAGGGTATGCTGCTGATTGGCTGGAATGTGTCTGCTGACTGTGAGGTACAGGGTCAAAGTTTGCTCAATGATGATGTATAGGGGGCGGACCGAACATCGCATGTGTTCGCCCGCTGCGGCGAACGCGAACAAGCTATGTTCACCGGGAACTGTTCGCCGGCGGATAGTTCGGGCTATCTCTACTGGAGAACCCCTTTAAGAAAGCTGCTTCATTTTGGGCACTTTGAAGACCTGAATTGAATTCATTTTCTGCCTTTTTTTCAATGACTGTAAAATGTTATTGTATATTTAACAATAAAAAGGAAAGATTAAACCTAGTGATGAGTGATTTTCTTGATATCCGGTTTGGATTTCATTTGCTCGAACCAGTTGGCCATTTCGATTTGCACAAGTTTCCTAAAATGTAAGCAGTTTTGCCTCACAGATTTGTGATGTGTCTTTTAGCTGCGTGGCTTCAACATGTTAAGCAAGTACTTTTAACATCTTTCACCTCTACAAGTCATATGGCCAAAAATAGCATAGCAAAATTGCTGCGATTCGTATTTTTGCTATACTGTTATTGGTCATATTGCCACAAAGATGAATCCATTCGGCACATGTAATCCCCTCCTAGGATTTCATTTAGCACACTCAAGTATTGACTGCTTAAATGTTGCAGCTGTATGTCCATAATAGGTGATAGATCAGTCATTTGAAGCAGCAATAATCATTCACAATATTAGCAATGTTACATGCATTTTTCCAGTCCTATAGGGAAGCTTTTTGGGAAAATGCATGAGAAAAAATATTACACCTAGTGCATACTGCATTTTGAAAAAAACACCACTAGGAACACATTCACATCACCTTTTGCTTTCCATTCTTCTCATCCGTCAGAAGAACAGAAAACATTTTTAAAAATTGGATCCTTTATTTTGAGCAGTCGTGCTCATTTAGCCTCCATTTGTGTCAGTTCTGTCTGAGATCTGTTTTTTTTGACAACAGAAAAAGTGAGGAGGTCTTTTTCTTCCATCCAAATTAATGGCTCTCCGATAGAACTGACACAAACGGATGTAAAATGAGCAGAATGGATGCTCAAAATAAAGCATCCATTCTTTCTTTCTGTTCTTCTAACGGATCAGAAGAATGGAAAACAAAAGGTGATGTCAACGCGTTCTTAGTAGTGTTTTTTCCGATGTGATATTTTTTTTCCCATAGGCTTCTCTATAGGACTGGAAAAAAGCATCTAAAATGTATTAATAAATGAGACAACACCTACAAAATGTTTGTAAAAATGCATGCAATTTATGGCATTTTTACAAGCTAAAAAGCTACAAAAAACATGTGAAGGTGAAGGTAGCCTTACTGTGTTAAAGGGGTTTCCGAGATTTTAATATTGATAACCTATCTTCAGAGTACATTGTATAGCGACTGTGCTTGCTATGGAAGGTCAGGCTCATTCACTAGAATGGAACTGAGTTGTGCCTAGGACACATGACCGATAAACATGGCCTCACTGGTCTAGGAAGAAGCTGCAGCACTCACGGGAACACTGTGGCCTCTTCAAACAGCTGATCAGCGAGCACAACCCCTTTAACTAAATGTTTTAAGTACATTTAAAATTTGCAACGTTATGTTAAAGAAAAGCATGAATTCTTGCACAAGCTGAAGGGTGTAACACTAATATAAGCGGAGAATAAGGCCTCTTTCACACGGGCGTCATGTTTGACGCCCGGATAAGAGGCGGGTGCGTTGCGGGAATATGCGCCATTTTTCCGCGCGGGTCCAAACGTTTGTAATGCGTTTTGCACGCGCATGTGAAAAATCGCCATGTTTGGTACACAGACCGGAAGCCGGACTTCACTGAAGTCCGGTTTCGGGTAGAGTATTCTGTAGAATTTATTATTTTCCCTTATAACATGGTTATAAGGGAAAATAATAGCATTCTTAATAAAGAATGCTTAGTAAAATGAAGATGAAGGGGTTAAAAATAATAAAACTTAACTTACCTTAGCCACTTGATCGCGTAGTTGCGATCTGTCTTCTCTCTTCAAGCTTCATCTAACAGCTAAAGGACCTGTGATGACGTCACATCACATGGTCCAATCACATGGTCCATCTTACCAGTGTAAGATGGACCATGTGATTGGACCATGTGATGTGACGTCATTACAGGTCCTTTAGCTGTTAGATGAAGCTTGAAGACAGATCGCAACTACGCAGAAGTGATGCGTGAAAATCACCGCTCATGTGCACAGCCCCATAGAAATGAATGGGTCCGGATTCAGTGCGGGTGCAATGCGTCCTCCTCACGCATTGCACCCGCGCTGAAAAGTCACCCGTGTGAAAGGGGCCTAACTGTCAAATTTAGAAGGATAAGTCATCTTGTTTTTCAGTTAGAGGAGTCTAATAACTAGTTATATCTACAAGAGCTGACTACAAGAGTTGGGCTATTGCTGCATTATCTGACGTCACATAAAAATGATACACATGTAGTTTACTGTATATTATTGTCCATAGTAATATCATTAAAACAAGAAGGGCGTTATCAGCAGGTACCAGATGTAATGTCTCTATATAAAATCATTGTATAATGGCTGCCAATCTAGACCGTTTTCTTTATTGAACTTTCAGACATTTAAGATGCCAGTTGACAGCTTTACCTCTGCTCAGTGATTTTCTATTCTTTCTTTTACATTGCAGTCAAGACTACTTTTTTCTTTTGACAGAAATGGAACACTAATCTGGTTAAATCCTCAATGTACTGACCTGAACCGCTCTGAATTCCCATATACATATAACCTGCCCTTTCTGCCAAAAGAGGTTGAAGAAATTTCAAACATAGAAAGTTTATTTTTAAAGTAAATCAGTGGAGATAGTCCTACTCCTTCTGTGCAGAGAAATATGTTTCGTATTTTCTTCACTGTCTACCTGGATTCATTTGTAGAATATTTATAGGAACTACAAGATTTCTCAGTTAGAAAATAGAGTCTTATTTAATATGGAAATAAATAATAAAAAAGGGTCTTAGGTAGAGATGAGCGAACATTTAAAAAAAGTCCGTTGTTCGGGGTTCGGGTGGTGGTTAATTGCGCATCCCGTTATGGATTCCACAATAGCGCATATGGAATCCATAAGGGGCGGCTGCCACCAACCCGAACTGTAGAACAGCTGAAGGACCTGGCGTGACGTCACTGTCATGTGATCAGTGCAGGGGGCGTGGCTCAGCACGGGATTTGATCCGTGCTGAGCCACGCCCTGCACTGATCACATGACAGTGACGTCACGCCAGTCCTCAGCTGTTCTACAGTTCGGGTTGGTGGCAGCCGCCCCTTATGGATTCCATATGCGCTATTGTGGAATCCATAACGGGATGCGCAATTAACCACCACCCGAACCCTCAACAGGACTTTTTTTAAATGTTCGCTCATCTCTAGTCTTAGGCAAATTAGATCAGCTGACTAAAAGGTCACAAACTCACACATATTATCGAACAGTATAATAAAATTGGTCAATAGATGCAATCATAACCTCAGCGTTTTTTCTATAACCCACATCTATGTCTTAGGCACACAGCTGCTTTATTATTCTGCATTGTGGATTGCATAAAGAGCCATTTATTTCTACTGTATGGGCCCACAAAAAATGCAGATAGTACATGGATTTTATCTGTGTGCTGTCTGCATCCCTATGTCTGTTCCACAAAAAAGATAGAACAACATGTCCTATTGTTGGCCACACACTGTGGTCTGTTGTCCTATTCAGGCCAATGAGTCCACAAAAAATACGGATGGACCAAGGAAGCCACTCATTTTCCATCCACATTCTGTGGAGCTATTGCCTGGAAATGGGATAGCCCACCGAGCCATGTATAAGCTGCAAACGGTGCAGACAAGCCAGGAAGAACAAGTTTGTAGGTTAGGGGAATTGCACAAAGTATACAGGAGATGTGGCTGACATACGAGCTGTGTCTACAGGTCCTAACTTAGTAGTGTGAATCTGCCAAGTTTGGTGGGAGTGTAAACACTGAAAACCTTGATGATAGTTCAACATGCTTCACAAATATTTCTTCACAAACTCTAATTTCTAATTAAATTACAGGACTGTTGATGTTCTGGTAGAGGAGGCTGCAGAAGAAGACTGTTTAGATTCCACAGAGTTTGAGCTGCACCCAACAGCTATTGTGGAGTAGTGATGAGCGGACGGGGCAATATTCGAATTTGCAATATTTCGCGAATATTTGGGAAAACATTAATCATATATTCGAGAATTCAAGAATTCGTAAATATAGGCGTGGGTTACTTTTGCTACATTTTTAATGCTGCTATACGTTTCCTTAGACTGGAGAAAATGGTTGGCACGGCATAATATTACAGCAGCTTTATATGCAGAGTGCTAGATTATATTTGCGATTGCGAAAATCGGCACTAATAATGAGAATATTTTGCCGCAATACGTGCAACTTCACATTTTAGCAGGTCTGATTACATATTATTGATTGGTTGCATTAAGTATTATTGTGACATCACAGCACCATGTCTGCAGCATGACCGCAGAACCACACTACCTAACACCCTGCACTGAAATCAGCTACACTATATCATGATGTAACCTACACTGACTGTTAGTGTTGAGCAAGCATGGTCGACCGAATACCAGTTCGACTCGAACATCAATATGCTCGGCACATGGCAGTGTTCTAGTCTCCTCCCCTCACTTTTCTTGGCTGCTACAGTGACATTAGTGCGCTACATCTCCAGTGTAAAGTGTGTGCATCCAAAAAATATCTGTGACATCCAGTGTACTTTTTCCGTAGACTGTCTGCTGCGGACAGTGACATTACTAGCACCACATTTGCAGTGTAACGTGTGCTCTTAAAAAATTTATCTGTGACATACAGTGCACTTTTTCAATAGACGGTGTCCGCTTCTGACAGTGACATTACCAGTGCGATATCTAAAGTGTAACGTGCGTGCATAAAATTTTTATCTATGACATACAGTGTACTTTTTCCATAGACGCTGTGGGCAGTGACATTACCGGTGGTACCTCTCCTGTATAACGTTTCCTCATCCCAAATACCTGTGACATTGCCTGAAATTTTTTATTAGCCGCTGGTGACAGCATTGACATTATCTGCAGAATATCTCCTATGTGACATTTCCACATTCAAATACCTTTTCAAATTTTTTTGCACATACACTTCCAAATCCTACGCTACTGAACGCGAACTTCCGCAAATGTTCGTGAACAGGCGAACCGGGCGAACCGCCATAGACTTCAATAGACAGGCGAATTTTAAAAACCAAAGGGACTCTTTCTGGCCACAATAGTGATGGAAAAGTTGTTTCAAGGGGACTAACACCTGGACTGTGGCATGCCGGAGGGGGATCCATGGCAAAACTCCCATGGAAAATTACGTAGTGGACGCAGAGTCGGGTTTTAATCCATAAAGGGCATAAATCACGTAACATTCCTAAATAGTTTGGAATAACATGCTTTAAAACATCCAGTGTGTGTATACGATCAGGTATGATGTTGTATCGATCAGGTAGTGTAAGGGTTACGCCCGCTTCACAGACATTGACATACCAAACTCCTCTTTTAATGCACCGCAAACAGTCCATTTACACAACCGCAAACTCCCCATTTGGACAAGGTTGGATACCAAGCTAGCCACGTCCCGGTGATGTCATTGAAGGTTTCTTCCTCCACCCAGCCACGTACAACACCAAGGGTCCCCGAAAGGTCAATTGAATTGATTTTTCGAACGGGGAGATGGTTAAAAAAACGCTGGCTCCCTCCCCTTTGTTTTAATCCACGGTCACTGCTTCTGCGCCGTGCAATTTACTGTCACACCCGATATGAGTGGTATTTTCTATAGTACTATTCTCATCAGTTTAATCCCTCTAACGTCCCCAATCTGGGGGCCATTTATTGAATAGATTTTTCGAACGGGGAGATGGTTAAAAAAACGCTGGCTCCCTCCACTCTGTTTTAATCCACGGTGACTGCGTCTGCGCCGTGCAATTTACTGTCACACCCCATATGAGTGGTATTTTCTGTAGTACTATTGTCATCAGTTTAATCCCTCTAACGTCCCCAATCTGGGGGCCATTTATTGAATAGATTTTTCGAACGGGGAGATGGTTAAAAAAACGCTGGCTCCCTCCACTCTGTTTTAATCCACGGTCACTGCGTCTGCACCGTGCAATTTACTGTCACACCCGATATGAGTGGTATTTTCTGTAGTACTATTCTCATCAGTTTAATCCCTCTAACGTCCCCAATCTGGGGGCCATTTATTGATGAGATTTTTCGAACGTGGAGATGGTTAAAAAAACGCTGGCTCCCTCCACTCTGTTTTAATCCACGGTGACTGCGTCTGCGCCGTGCAATTTACTGTCACACCCCATATGAGTGGTATTTTCTGTAGTACTATTCTCATCAGTTTAATCCCTGTTACATCCCATATCAGGGATTGCCTTTTGTGAAAAAAAAATTAGGCCTGGTACCTTCGACTGCCTTCACAATGACAGACCAAACTCTCATACACCAAACTGAATTGATTTCAGGAACCGGGAGATGGAAAAAGCAGCTTGGTCGGTCCTCATACTCCCAAATTGGGGCACTGCGCGTGCACAGAGCAATGTGCTGTGACACCCTATATGAGTGGTGTCTTAACTAGTACTATTCCTATCAGCGGTGGGCGGGTGCGTGGTAACTTGAGAGCAGGTGACCAAAGCTGAGCTGGAGGAGGATGGTGCGTCAAGGTTCTTAGCGGAAGCTGTTGAAGATTGGGTGTCCTGTCTAAGCCAGTCAACTACGTCCTCAGAATTTTTCGGGTTCAGGGTACATGGCCTCTGAACACTAGGCATTATTCCAGGGACAGTGGAAATCACAGCACCACGACCACGACGGCCCCTGTGGGGTGGCCTGCCTCTGCCTGTCATTTTTTTTTCGATGAGTGGTACTGTGCCGCCCGGTATCAGTGGTGGGCACTGGCAGTGGGCACACTACAGTCTGTGGAAGTGGGCCTGACACACACTGGCAGCAGGCAAGCAACTGAAATTAGACTAAAGTGTAAAAATGAAATGCCTTATTTATCAGCAAGCTACTGTGCCACCCGGTATCAATGGTTGGCACTGGCAGTGGGCACACTACAGTCTGTGGAAGTGGGCCTGACACACACTGGCAGCACGCAAGCAACTGAAATTAGACTAATGTGTAAAAATGAAATGCCTTATTTATCGGCAAGCTACTGTGCCACCCGGTATCAGTGGTTGGCACTGGCAGTGGGCACACTACAGTCAGTGGAAGTGGGCCTGACACACACTGGCAGCAGGCAAGCAACTGAATTTAGACTAATGTGTAAAAATTAAATGCCTTATTTATCGGCAAGCTACTGTGCCACCCGGTATCAGTGGTCGGCACTGGCAGTGGGCACACTACAGTCAGTGGAAGTGGGCCTGACACACACTGGCAGCAGGCAAGCAACTGAAATTAGACTAATGTGTAAAAATTAAATGCCTTTTTTTATGCAAAGTCCTGTGCCAGCCGGTATGAGTGGTGGGCACTGGCAGTGGGCACACTACAGTCACTGGAAGTCAGCCTGACACACACTGGCAGGCAACTAAACTTAGATTAAAGTGTAAAAATTAAATGCCTTTTTTGATGCAAAGTCCTGTGCCACATGGGATGACAGGGGTGGGCACTGGCAGTGGGCACACTACAGTCAGAAAGGTGAATTGAATTGATTTTTCGAACGGGGAGATGGTTAAAAAAACGCTGGCTCCCTCCCCTTTGTTTTTATCCACGGTCACTGCGTCTGCGCCGTGCAATTTACTGTCACACCCGATATGAGTGGTATTTTCTATAGTACTATTCTCATCAGTTTAATCCCTCTAACGTCCCCAATCTGGGGTCCATTTATTGAATTGATTTTTCGAACGGGGAGATGGTTAAAAAAAACGCTGGCTCCCTCCACTCTGTTTTAATCCATGGTCACTGCGTCTGCGCCGTGCAATTTACTGTCACACCCGATATGAGTAGTATTTTCTGTAGTACTATTCTCATCAGTTTAACCCCTCTAACGTCCCCAATCTGGGGTCCATTTATTGAATAGATTTTTCGAATGGGGAGATGGTTAAAAAAACGCTGGCTCCCTCCACCCTGTTTTAATCCACAGTCACTGCGTCTGCGCCGTGCAATTTACTGTCACACCCCATATGGGTGGTATTTTCTGTAGTACTATTCTCATCAGTTTAATCCCTGTTACATTCCATATCAGGGATTGCCTTTTGTGAAAAAAAAATTTGACCGGGTACCTTCGACTGCCTTCACAGTGACAGACCAAACTCTTATACACCAAACCGAAATGATTTTAGGAACCGGGAGATGGAAAAAGCAGCTTGGTCAGTCCTCTTACTCCCAAATTGGGGCACTGCGCGTGCACAGAGCAATGTGCTGTGACACCCTATATGAGTGGTGTCTTAACTAGTACTATTCCTATCAGTTTAATCCTTGTTACGTACCCTATCCGGGGACGTGTGTCGAATTGATTAAACATTGTTGAATTAACGAACCATTACGACATCATGAAATAATTTAGTTCTGAGCTCTGTACTTGCTTTGTATTGGAATTGATGGGGATTTTTTTAATTGTCTGCATTATTTCTAATAAACTATTAAGAGACTTTATTATGATTTTTTATTTTATGTATTAAAAACCCATACAACTTAAAAAAAAAAAGGTAAATTTATGTTTTTTCTATGAAATATTATACAGCCGTCCGATCGCTTTTGGTCTGACCATAATGAAGCAACGGCCTTATCATCTGGGGTGTGGCAACATTCCCAACACACTCGTAGAGGTGATGATTGCTTCATTGTGATACGCAAGCCCCTTCACCACAACAAGGTAACGATCACGAAGGGGAATTGACACTTGTATGTGCCTTTTTTTTTGTTTTTGCAGCCACAGTGCTGCACCATAGGACATAAAAATTAGGCATGTACACATGCCTGAAAAATAACGGTTGTTAAATAATTGTTGCAGCCGCTATTGTAGCAGCGGCCGGAAAAATTGATGTTTTCCAGGCAGAAAAGCGACTTAAACATTTCGGCTTGAACCCTAGTTGGTGTTGGAGAATTCACGAAAGTC
The DNA here is from genome assembly GCA_033119425.1 of Bufotes viridis. Lineage (NCBI taxonomy): Eukaryota > Metazoa > Chordata > Amphibia > Anura > Bufonidae > Bufotes > Bufotes viridis. Next base: position 392,344,931 of record CM065592.1, on the reverse strand, counting down.
ATCCAGTATGCAGACATTAAATACAGCAGCGTGGGGACCCTTTTGAGGCCAAGGCATGTAATCAGGCCTTTCGTTAGTCAAACGTATCCCCCACTGTCAGTCCCTTCGGGATCCATGCCTCATTCATCTTTATGAAGGTGAGGTAAACTTTTTTGACCGAGGCGACTTCTCTTGTCAGTGACAATGCCTCCTGCTGCACTGAAGGTCCTTTCTGACAGGACACTTGAAGCAGGGCAGGCCAGAAGTTCTATCGCAAACTGGGATAGCTCAGGCCACAGGTCAAGCCTGCACACCCAGTAGTGAAGGGGTTCATCGCTCCTCAGAGTGTCGATATCTGCTTTTAAGGCGAGGTAGTCTGCTACCTGTCAGTCAAGTCGTTCTCTGAGGCTGGATCCCGAAGGGCTGTGGCGATGTGTAGGACTGAAAAAGCTCTGCATGTCCTCCATCAACAACACATCTGTAAATCGTCTAGTCCTTGCCGCCGTGGTAGGAGGAGGATTACACTCACCTCTTCCCCTGTTAGATTCCCGTTGTGCTGTGACATCCCCCTTATAAGCTGTGTAAAGCATATTTTTTAGTTTGGTTTTGAACTGCTGCATCCTTTCCGACTTTCGGTAATTTGATAACATTTCTGCCACTTTCTGCTTATACCGGGGGTCTAGTAGCGTGGCCACCCAGTATAGGTCGTTCTTCTTCATCCTTTTTATACAAGGGTCCCTCAACAGACATGACAGCATGAAAGACCCCATTTGAACAAGGTTGGATGCAGAGCTACTCATTTCCCGTTCCTCGTCCTCACTGATGTCATTGACGGTCTGTTCTTCCCCCCAGCCACGTACAACACCATGGGTTCCAGATAGGTGACAACAACGATCACCCTGGGGTGCCTGCTGTGGTTGGTCTTCCTCCTTCTCAAAGCTGCCACATTCCTCCTCTGACTCCTCTGACTCCTCTTCCAGCGTTGCCGCAGGTCCGGCAAGCGATGATGACAAGGCTGTTTCTGGTGGTGTTGGTGACCACAACTCTTCCTCTTCACGCTCATCTACAGCCTGATCCAGCACTCTTCGCAGGGCACGCTCCAGGAAGAAAACAAATGGGATGAGGTCGCTGATGGTGCCTTCGGTGCGACTGACTAGGTTTGTCACCTCCTCAAAAGGACGCATGAGCCTACAGGCATTGCGCATGAGCGTCCAGTAACGTGGCAAAAAAATTCCCAGCTCCGTAGAGGCTGTCCTAGCACCCCGGTCATACAAATACTCGTTGATGGCTTTTTCTTGTTGGAGCAGGTGGTCGAACATTAGGAGTGTTAAATTCCAATGTGTCGGGCTGTCGCAAATCAAGCGCCTCACTGGCATGTTGTTTCGCCTCTGAATATCGGAAAAGTGCGCCATGGCCGTGTAGGAATGCCTGAAATGGCCACTCACCTTCCTGGCCTGATTGAGGACATCCTGTAAGCCTGGGTACTTAGACACATGTGCCATGCACGGCAAATGTGACAACTTGCCCAAATTCAATGCCGACAACAAATTTGTTCCATTGTCACACACCACTTTGCCGATCTCCAGTTGGTGCGGGGTCAGCCACTGATCCACCTGTGCGTTCAGGGCGGACAGGAGTGCTGGTCCTGTGTGGCTCTCTGCTTTCAGGCAAGTCAACCCCAAGACAGCGTGACACTGTCGTATCCGGGATGTGGAATAGCCCCTGGGGAGCTGGGGGGATTCAGTTGATGTGCAGCCAGACGCCGCAGAAGAAGAGGACTCAGCCGAGGAGGATATCGAAGAGGATGGAGTAGGAGTAGAGGAGGTAGCAGTCGGTCTGCCTGCAAGTCGTGGCGGTGTCACCAACTCCTCTGCGGAGCCATGCATTCCATGCTAGTCAGCCGTCAGCAGGTTGACCCAATGCGCAGTGTATGTGATATACCTGCCCTGATCATGCTTTGCAGACCAGGTATCAGTGGTCAGATGGACCCTTGCCCCAATATGTATGCCAGAGATGCCATGACTTCCTTTTCAATGACATTGTAGAGGTTTGGGATTGCCTTTTTTAAAAAAAAATTCGTCCGGATACCTTCCACTGTGGTGTCCCAATAGCAACAATTTTTTGAAGGCCTCAGACTCCACCAGCTGGTATGGTAAAAGCTGGCGGGCTAAGAGTTCCGTCAAGCCAGCTGTCAGTCGCCGGGCAAGGGGGTGATTCTGTGACATTGGCTTCTTACGCTCAAACATGTGCTTGACAGACACCTGACTGTGGGCAGATGAGCAGGAACTGCTGAAGGTGAGAGGCGGAGTGGCGGTTGGTTGAGAGGGGGCAGGGAGGACAGCAGTGGTTGACATGGCTGAAGATGCTGGACCAGGAGGAGCATGGTGGCTTTGAGTTTGTGTGCTGCTTGTACTCATGTGTTGATCCCATAGGCGTTTGTGATGTGAGATCATGTGCCTTCGCAAAGCAGTTGTACCGAGATGGGTGTTGGACTTCCCACGACTCAGTTTCTTTTGGCACAGGTTGCAAATGGCATTGCTGTTATCAGAGGCAGACACACAAAAAAAATGCCACACTGCTGATCTTTGCAATGACGGCATTCTGGTGGTGGCAACAGCATGCGTTGGTTGGCGTGCTGTCTGTCTGACCCCGGGTGCCGATACATGCTGTCTGACTGTGCCACTAACTCCTTGCGACGACCTCCCCCTGCTTCCAACTCGTCTCCTTATTCTCTCTGTCTCCCCTTCTGAACTTTCCCCCTCTTCTTCTCTTCGAGCAGGCACCCACGTGGCATCCGTGGACACATCGTCATCATCAACCGCTTCACTTGCATCTGACACCTCAGCAAAGGAAGCAGCAGCGGGTACAACATGATCATCATCATCATCACACTGTACGTCCATTTGTGTAATCCTGCCTGACTGAGACATATCCCTGTAATCTACATCATCTGGCAATAATGGTTGCGCATCACTAATTGCATACAACTGATGTGTAAATAACTCCTCTGACGGATCAAGTGAAGCGGCTGTGGTGGTAGTGGTGGTGGTGGCGGCGGGCGGGAGCGTGGTAACTTGAGAGCAGGTGACCGAAGCTGAGCTGGAGGAGGATGGTGCGTCAAAGTTCTTAGCGGAAGCTGTTGAAGATTGGGTGTCCTGTCTAAACCAGTCAACTATGTCCTCAGAATTTTTCGGGTTCAGGGTACGTGGCCTCTGAACACTAGGCATTATTCCAGGGACAGTGGAAATCACAGCACCACGACGGACCCTGTGGAATGGCCTGCCTCTGCCTGTCATTTTTTTTTTAGATAAGTGGTACTACGCGTGCTAGGTACTGTGCCACCCGGTATGAGTGGTGGGCACTGGCAGTGGGAATACTACAGTCTGTGGAAGTGGGCCTGACACACACTGGCAGCAGGCAAGCAACTGAAATTAGACTAATGTGTAAAAATTAAATGCCTTATTTATCGGCAAGCTACTGTGCCACCCGGTATCAGTGGTTGGCACTGGCAGTGGGCACACTACAGTCTGTGGAAGTGGGCCTGACACACACTGGCAGCAAGCAAGCAACTGAATTTAGACTACTGTCTAAAAATGAAATGCCTTATTTATCGGCAAGCTACTGTGCCACCCGGTATCAGTGGTGTGCACTGGCAGTGGGCACACTACAGTCAGTAGGAAGTGGGCCTGACACACACTGGCAGCAGGCAAGCAACTGAAATTACACTAAAGTGTAAAAATGAAATGCCTTTTTTTGATGCAAAGTCCTGTGCCACATGGGATGACAGGGGTGGGCACTGGCAGTGGGCACACTACAGTCAGTGGAAGTCGGCCTGACACACACTAGCAGGCAAGCAACTGAAATTACACTAAAGTGTAAAAATTAAATGCCTTCTTTTGATGCAAAGTCCTGTGCCACACGGGATGACAGGTGTGGGCACTGGCAGTGGGCACACTACAGTCAATGGAAGTCGACCTGACACACACTACCATGCAAGCAACTGAAATTACACTAAAGTGTAAAAATGAAATGCCTTTTTTTGATGCAAAGTCCTGTGCGACACGGGATGACAGGGGTGGGCACTGGCAGTGGGCACACTACAGTCAGTGGAAGTCGGCCTGACACACACTAGCAGGCAAGCAACTGAAATTACACTAAAGTATAAAAATGAAGTGCCTTTTTTGATGCAATGTCCTGTGTCACATGGGATGACAGGTGTGGGCACTGGCAGTGGGCACACTACATTCTGTGGGCCTGCAGCTCCTCACACGTGGGCAGACCAGGCAACTGCAATATATATGGAGAAAAAAAGAAAAAGCAGTCTAATGTTGCAGCCCTAAAAAGGGCTTTTTGGGGTGCTTTCAGGACGCTGTCCTTACATCAGAGATCAGATGAGTCTTTCAGGACTGGAGTGGACACTGAATACACTAGCCTAGCTATCGATTTCCCAATTAAATTAGCAGCAGCTGCACTGTCCCTCCTTTCACTAAGACTGCAAATTCCGAATGAATCTAAAATGGATGCTGTTCAGGAGATGGGAGGGTCTGGGAGGTAGGGTATGCTGCTGATTGGCTAAAATGTGTCTGCCCACTGTGAGGTACAGGGTCAAAGTTTGCTCAATGATGATATATAGGTGGCGGACCGAACATCGCATGTGTTCGCCCACCGCGGCGAACGCGAACAAGCTATGTTCGCCGGGAACTGTTCGCCGGTGGATAGTTCGGGCCATCTCTAGTTATCAGGTTGATTGCCGAGCGAAATGTCACCGGTTCAAATCGAGGAGCAGCCATGAAGGTTTCCAATATCTTTCTATCATCTAGCTCATGGTATCTCCGCCAAGAAAATTGCCAAACTGCATCATGTGAGTGTCCATCCATTCCAAAGCCAAGAGGCGAATGTCCAGGCAAAATATTGGAGTCTACAAGTCGGCTCATCACAAGGTCTATCAGTTCTGGTGTGACAGACATGGCAGTAGAGGTTGCTTGTATGATTTGTAATAGTGAGATCACAGGCATCCATACAAGCACTGTGTGACGTGCATTACACAAATCTGTAATGGTGGCCTAAACAAAGGTCAAAAAGCCTCGACTTCACTATCATCATAAGAAGTGTCGGCTCAAGTTTGCAAAAAAGAACGAACAGTGGACAGGACAGTAAAAGTTTGGAAATGGGGGATTTTGCTCTGATAGGTGAAAATGGGTCTGGAAGAAACAGGGGATAAATGGGCTCACAGATCGAGAAATTTAAGGAACTGTCAAGTTCGGTGGAGGATTCCTGATGATATGGGGTTGTTTCACAGCCAAAGGCATTGTATACTTGACCAGAATCAATGGTGGTCTCAATGCTGAACTGTGAGTATCCTATAAGACACATTACTTCCTACACTTGAGTACTATGGGTATGAAAAGGACAACATAGTGTTCCAGCAGGACAATGACCCGAAGCATACGTCGAGATTGGCGAATAAATGGTTCAATGACAATACAGTAGATGTGCTGGATTGGCCCACACAGTCCCAAGACCTCAACCCAATCGAACACTTGTGGGTGGAGTTGAAGAAAAATCTGTATTCATACCCGAGTAAGTTAACCAGTATGCACCAACATTTGGAACATGTAGAAGAGACCTGGGAACAGATTTCAGTCGATTGTTTGAATCTGATCGAGAGCATGTCCAGAAGGATTCAGGCAGTGTTGAAAGCCAAAAATTGATTTACAAAATGCAAAAAATTAAAGGGATTATCCAACTGCTATAATGCCTTCCCAAATACCCGAGCCGCTCACACAGATTGTACTTACCTTGCTCCCCATCACCTGTGTTGCTCCTGATGCCCGCAAGGCTGCCACTGCATCTCCCTGTCGCGTGGATGAAAACATCCGGTGATTGGTGGTGGTGGTGGAGGGGGGGGGGGGTTGGGGAGGGGGAATCCCTGTTGCAGCCTGCTATTGGCTGCCCACCTCCATTCCCCCCCATCGCCAGATGTTTTCATCGGTGTGACGGGAAAATACAGCGGCGGCCTTGCAGGCATCAGGAACGACACGGGTGCCAGGGAGTGGGGAAAGTACAATCTGTGTGAGAGGCTCGAGCATTTGGGGAGGCATTATAGGGGTTGCATAACCCCTTTTAAGTTTAGAATTTTAGGAGTAAAACAGTAACAACGCAGTTGCACGACAAAATCTGCATAACTAATCATATGCTAAACAGTTGCAAGTCCAATTTATGTATGAGATAGCCAAGATGATTGTCTATAACATGATGGTAGTCTCACATTATAAACTGTAGTGGATGGTGAGATATGGAGCCTGAAAGTCAAAAGTTCAAAACATTGTTACCCCTTTGCTCGTCAGTATTTGTCTTTCTATCTGTCTCTGTTTCTGTTTGTCCACTGAAATTTAGGTGAGTTAGAGTCAGATTTTTTGGGAAAATTTAGGATGAATTCTGAATCGATAGAATCCAGCTCAGGCCCAGGAGGATTGCAGATATAAATGCACATGGTAATCTATAGATATTACAGGAAGGCATAAAATAGATATTGTGTTTAGTGTTCGCGAATATTTAGAATATAGTGCTATATAATCGTAAAAAACGAATATTAGTTTTTTTTTTCCAATCTGAACCCAAGATACCGTTAACGATTATAGAGAATATAGTGCTATGTTCTCTATCTTTGTTAATTCTAGCAAGCTAACCAATAGGAAAGTTATAGCCCATTCAAAGTTTCATTCGCAGTACATGAATATTGCGTAATGTAATAATCACGTACTGCAAATGAAACTTTGAACGGAGTATAACTTTCCTATTAGTTGGCCTGCTAGAATTAAGAAAGATAGAGAATATAGCAATATATTCTTTATCTTCGTTAATTCTAGATAGCCAACCAATAGGAAAGTTGCCTTTATACCCCGTTCAAAGTTCATTTCGCAATACGCATATTATTCGCGATAAATAGAATAATAATGAATACTCAATTTCAATGAATATATGACGAATATTCAATCATATATTTGCAAAATATCGCAAAATCGAATATGGCACCTCCGCTCATCACTTGTGTTCAGTGATGAATTTTAGCCACAGTCTTCTATATGCATGCTTACAGTATAAGATCAACAAAATGCTTGCAATCTGCTACATAAAGTTTCTAAAGGGTACTGCTTGCTACCAGGTCTAATGCTATACAACTCATTTTTATGAGAATACAAACAGCTGTTTTTGGGAAACTTCAATTAGTGCTGGGACTTTGGTCAACGTTTTAATCATGGCATAGTGTTTGCTGGGCAATTAGATCAATAAATGTAATCAGAGGAGATTAATTGTTTATTAGAGAACAGCTAAGTGATTGGAATTTAGATCTGAGCTGTCAAATGATAAAGTTTTAGACCCATGACCTGACACAGTGTAGGAGGATAGACAATGCATGGTATTTATGGAATTTTGATGCTTTTCTCCCATCTGTCAAAGAAGCTGGAATCTAATTAGAAAAAAGCTGAAGCATAACAACAAGTATGCCACATACAGTACAGAAATGTTTCAGATGACGATATGATGCTCAAAATGCTTTATGCATAATTTTTTTTATTCACAATGGATGATCATTATCATTGACATTTGCAACCAGGCTTACAGGACAGATAATGAATGCAAAAATACAACATTGACAAAGTAAGTTCCTAGCAAACGAAAATTACAATCATTTTAGTTAATCTCTATGTACCTATATGTAATTGATGTATTCATATTATTATGCAGCTTGCTGTTAAGATTCAATCTTCGACTATTAATACAAAGAACATATATATATATATATATATATATATATATATAAAAAAATTTTATTCCAACTAACCACTTGATAAATGTGTGATATGTCACAAGGCTAACATGGTAACATAATAACATAGTTTACACTTGTGAGGACATGGGGCAAGGAACTCTGTGAAGGAGGGATGACCCATAATGCCATGCATGCAGCCAATCAGCAGCCAGCCAGCACTGTGATGTCACAGCCTTATAAATACCCGCAGCCATCTTGGATTCTGCCATTTTCCAGCATTCTGAGTGCAGGGAGAGAGGTTGCAGGCGCTATGGACAGAAATAGGGAAAACCTCATTGTGAAAAAAAAAAAATCTATTTACAAGTGCAGGGAAAGATTATTTGGGGATCCAAATAGCCATTATACAGCTCTCTCATTCCAGCAATTTGTTCTTGTGGTGCAAGTGCTATGTTGAAAAGCCTTTAGTGGCCTATATCTGTGGAAAAAGAAAAATATATACGCAGTTCACTTCTGCAGCTATACTGTATGTGGTGAAAGCGTTTAGTGTCTTATTTCAGTAGTAATTCACAGCCTGTCGGCGCTGGTTTGGCCATGTTAGTGTCCATGTTAGTGGCACAGCTGTTCAGCAGTCAAGCACGCACTACAAGTGCTTTAATGCCCAGCCAGCGCGTACCAGGCTCCTGATGAGTAGGGAAACGCGTCGAGCCATAGCTGCATCAATGGGCACTGCATTTATTTAAATACTGCTAACCACTTTATACACCCGGCTTGTTTCAGTGTGCGTTTGTTACTGGAAAACCGCCTGACTAACGTGGGCAGCATCCAGCAGCGTTTAGTCCCGTTTTTGCACGCTGATCCCTGCTGGCTGTAAGATTCCCTATTAGAGGGGACGCCAGGCGTGCGTGCATTCACAAGGTAGGGCTGGTTTCCAAAGCACACTGACTGCCGGTGTATTATTGGGGCATGTCATGCACCCCTTTGTATTTCACGGGGCTTCAGAGATTGGTTACACTCCTTCTCTACTATAAGAGATACCAATCTTATACCCCTTGTGATAAATGCCGGTGCATCTCAAATCCAGGGTTGGCTTTTTCGGTGGTTGCAACATCCTCACCGGAGACGCCGTTTATAGCCTACACCTTGCTGGTTTTAGATGCCCTGGTAGCACTTTAGCTAGCTCTTTAGTTTAGTGGGACAATCACATAGGCCACTAAATATTCAGAGCTCGCTGAGTTGCGCTGCTGTGTGTTTTGACTCTGCCAAGAGTCAATCACGGCATCGATCTATTTAGGTGCATGCTTTGCATCACATGCCTTCAATCTCTGTAATCTAGAGACAGGCATGTTTGTTGCATTATGAGTTTTGGGTGCCCTATGACTTATTTGGTTTAGGTCCTCTAGCAGGCACATATTCCATCACTCATTTATTTGACTCTTATGGTAAATTCCACCACCCTCTCCTAATTTCAAGACAAGCGAAATAAAAATTGTATATTTTAGCTCTCTTCACACCTCTTACCCTTCCGTGAATTACATTTATTGAGAGGTGAAACCTTGTATCTAATTCCCGTGATTTATTTCAGTAGTACAAGAGAAATATATACACAGTTCACTTTAGCAGTTATTTGCGCTGACAGCGTTTTGTGTCCTATTTAAGTACAAAAAGATAAATATATACGCAGTTCACTTTTGCAGTTATTTGCACTGAAAGCGTTTAGTGTCCTATTTTAGTACAAAAATTAGAAATATATACGCAGTTCACCTTTGCAGTTATTTGCACTAAAAGCGTTTACTGGCCTATTTCAGTAGAAAAAGAGAAATATATGCGCAGTCCACTTTTGCAGCTATATGTGGTGAAAGCGTTTAGTGGCCTATTTCAGTACAAAAAGAAAAATATATTCTCAGTTCACTTCTGCAGCTATATTTGGTAAAAGCGCTTAGTGGCGTATATCAGTAGAAAAACAAAAATGTATACGCAGTTCACTTCTGCAGCTATATGTTGTGAAAGCGTTTAGTGTCTTATTTCAGTAGTACAAGAGAAATATATACACAGTTCACTTTTGCAGTTATTTGCGCTGACAGCGTTTAGTGTCCTATTTCTGTACAAAAAGAGAAATATATGCAGTTCACTTTTGCAGTTATTTGCACTAAAAGCGTTTAATGTCGTATTTCAGTACTACAAGAGAAATATATACGCAGTTCTCTTCTGCAGTTATATGTGGTAAAAGCGTTTAGTGGCCTATTTCAGTACAAAAAGAAAAAAATATTCTCAGTTCACTTCTGCAGTTATATGTGGTGAAAGCATTTAGTGGCCTATTTCAGTACAAAAAGAAAAAAATATATATAGCGCTTTTAGGGGTGCTTAAATTTCAATTTTATTTATTTAGTTCAGCTAACAGTATGTCAGACAGAGAAGTGCCAGGCCCTGCACAGGTGAGTGGCAGAGGCCTAAATGTTTCTGGCCCCGACACAGGTCAAAGCAGAGTAAGGGGGCGTGGCAGCAGGGGTTACTTCGAGAGGCCTGAGCTCCCAGTGTCAGCTAGCAGTCGTGACTTGACCAGCAACCCAGCAGTTCTTGATGGTTTGACTCGATCTTTGACTTCATCTCAAGTGACAGCAGCAGCATGAGTCTAGAGTCGCTGATGAGCAGCTTTCTTCACCCACCTAGTGAAGAAACTACTCACAAGCAGCAGCAGCAGGTAAACCAGGAGCAGGACCTGAACCAGCAGGTGGTGGCATACTTGGACAGTACCCTGACACCCCACATTGAAGATCCACTGGACTATTGGGCAGCCAAACTGGATTTATGGCCTCAACTAGCAGAGTTTGCCCTGGAAAAGCTGTCCTGCCCGGCCAGTAGTGTGGCATCAAAGCGGGTGTTTAGAGCGGCGGGGACCATAGTTACCCCAAGAAGACCTCGCCTGTCCACCCAAAATGTGGAGAGACTGACCTTTGTCAAGATGAATCAGGCGTCAATCAACCAGCATTTCCACCCACCAATGTCTGATACATCAGACTAGATCATCCATGGTGCCACACCAACAGTTTGACAAAATAGATTGGTTTCTTCTGACTACCTGCCTCAGCTACTATTCTGATGAGGCCACCCGCCTAATGCAACAAATCTGATGCCCAGTGCTCCTTCTTTCACCCACCTTCGTCGGCAGGTACTGGTACTGCCAGCCACCTCCCCACTCTGTCAACGGGTCACTCTGTGGTCTCCACATGCTGCTGCCACCTCCACACCATGTCACCTGTCCACTCTGTGGTCTCCTTATGCTGCTTCCACCTCACCACTATGTCATTGGCCCACTCTGTGGCCTCCTGATGCTGCCACCACCTCAACACTATGTGATTCTGTTCACTATTTGCTGTTCATCAGTGCAGTCATATGTGGTAATTGGTATAGCCCTTTTTGCTGTGTATTAGTGGCAAAATAAAAAGATATTTGCCGTTTAGCGGTGCAATTATATGTGGTAAAGCCCTTTTTGCCGTGTATTAGTGGTAAATAGAGGTGACTGAACTCCTCTGCTCTGCATCTCTTGTGAAGTCAATATCTCCAACTTTGCCCCTCTCTCTTCAGATCACTCCGCCTCAGGTGTCGGTGTTTTTTTGTGAAACTGACAGCCTATAACCATCTGTTGAAAAGCCTTTAGTGATGTATATACGTGGAAAAAGAAAAATATACTCGCCGTTCACTGTTCCAGTATTATGTGGTAAAGCCTTTAGCGTATATCAGTAGTAAGTAGCCTTTGGCGTATATCAGTAAAAAAAAGAAAAATTTATTCGGCGTTCAGCGCTACAGTTGTCTGTTGAAAAGCCTTTAGTGGCGTATATACTGTACGTGGAAAAAGAAAAATAGAATCGGGGTTCACTGTTTCTATGTGGTAAAGCCTTCAGTGGCGTATATCAGTACAAAAAGAAAAATTTATTCGGCGTTCCATTCACGTATCATCTCTGTTTTGGATCCACTCCTGTTTTATTTTGGCATTAGCAATACTGATGGATTACTGAGCAAATGCTGACCGAGTGAAGGCTGATACTCCACATACAGGATCTGTTTTTTGTGGGTTATTGTTCTGACGGATCAGAGGAAGGGCAAATTAATCAGTGACATCAACACAAACTTACTGCTGACGCCCTCTCCACTCTATTGGGGGGCTCTACTTGTATAAGCGTTTAGTAGAACAGGTTCTGTAGACATCTATGTGGAATCAGCTGACAAGGGTGTTAATGGAGTGCACTTCTTCGTGAAGCTAACATTGACCTGTAAGGCTGAGTTCACACTTGAGTTATTTGGTCAGTTTTGGCCCCGTGACTGCCCAAATAAGTGAAGTATGCAGTGATTCTAAGAGTGACCCCTGTCATCTGCATGTCATTCTGACTCACAGTATTGTTTCACTACCACAGCAGACTCCCTATGCGTGTTACTGCAAGGCACAGTGTTTGACACCCCTATAAAGGCTCTCTGAAGCCCGGAAATAGCAGCTTTTTAACATAATTCTCTGCAAATAAACTTGTATCGAAGCAAATCTTTTCAAAAAATTTGGTGAACCGGCTGAATCAAATTTTTTAGAAATTCGCTTATCTCTATTTGCAAAGCTGAAAAAATTCATCCGTCCATCCAGTTCAGCCTGTTATCCTGCAAGTTGATTTAGAGCAGGGAAGCTCAACCTGCGGCCCTCCAGCTGTTGTAAAACTACAACTCCCATGATGCCCTTCTGTAGGATAATAGCTGTAGGCTGTCATGGAATGATGGGAGTTGTAGTTTTGCAACAGCTGGAGGGCCGCAGGTTGAGCATGCCTGATTTAGAGGAAGACAAAAAAAAAACTGTGAGGTAGAAGCCAGTTTTCTTTATTTTAAAGGGGGGGGGGGGGGGGGCGGGGGATTCCTTCCTGACTCCAATCAGGCAGTCAAAATAACTCCCTGGATCAACAACCTATCTCTAGTAACTATAATATGTGATATTATTACACTCCAGAAATGCATCCAGGCCCCTCTTAAACTCTTTTAGTGAACTCACCATCACCATCTCCTCAGGCAGAGAGTTCCATAGTCTCACTGCTCTTACTGTAAATAATCCACTTTTATGTTTGTTTACAAACCTTATTTCCTCCAGATGCAGAGGATGTCCCCTTGTCACAGTCACAGTCCTGGGGATAAATAGATGATGGGAGAGATCTCTGTACTGTAGTCCACCCATTCCAGGTACTTTAGTTGCCCTCCTCTGAACCCTCTCCAGCTCTACTATGTCTGCCTTGTTCACAGGAGCCCAGAACTGTACACAGTACTCTATGTGTGGTCTGACTAGTGATTTGTAAAGTGTCAGGACTATGTTCTTATCATGGGCATCTATGCCCCTTTTGATGTAACCCATTATCTTATTGGCCTTAGCAGAAGCTGTCTGACTACTGGTTTCTACAGTTAGTTTGCTGTCCACTAAAATTCCTAAGTCCTTTTAATGTAAGTGTTACCCAGTGTTTTACCATTTAGTATGTATGAGTGACTTGCATTATTCCTTCCCATGTACATAATCTTACAGTGTACATAATCATTTGTCAGTGTTAAACCTCATCTGCCACTTCACTGCCCAAGTCTCCAATCTATCCAGATCCCTCTGTAGCAGTATACTGTCCTCTTCCGTGTTAATTACTTTTCACAGTTTAGTGTCATTTTCAAAAATTGATATTTTACTTTGCAAACTTTCTACAAGTTCAATAATAAATATATTGAAGAGAATAGGACCCGATACTGACCCCTGTGGTACTCCACTAGTCCCTTAGAATGCCTGCCGAACACTAATCCTGGAGGAGCAGTGTAACACATCCGGTGCGCTCCATGTTGGAACGCAAACCGGAAGTGACGTCCTCCTCTCCTTCAACCACTTCAGCAAATTTACATTTTTTTGACCTTATAGTATAGTGCGCAAATATCTCCCAAAGATCACCCCACTAATCATTCTGAACGCTCCACTTATCTCTAGGAGCTTCTATATTTAGAATCGGGAGGAGCGGCACGTCACTTCTGGTGAGCCACTTCCGGTGCGTTCCACTCTGGAACGCAAAACGGAAGACACGTTCACGAACTCACCCCCAACAATTCCCCTACGATATTAAACTAAAGTATGTACCTTTTTTATTGTATATGTATATTGTATATCACCCTACATTGTATTACTATTTTCTGAAATATATCCAAATCGAGGGGAGACTATACATCACTTCCGGTGCGTTCCACGCTGGAACCCAAACCGGAAGTGATGTCTCCAATCCCTTTTGGCGCCTTTTTATGTATTTATACCCCACACCATGTAAGGAATGTTATATGCTCCTGATGAAGGGGTTCTACCTATGCCCCAAAACGCGTTGAGCTAATACCTTCACCCCTTCCCTGTGGTCTTTAATAAAGACGTTTTGACAAGAAGTATGTGTTGGACTGCCGTCACTTTGTGGAGATCTACAAGCCACCCAGGCGCAGGAGGTATTTCGGAGGGTGTCATGAATTTATCCCATCCGAAACCTCCTGGGTGAAGTGAGTTTTACTCATATTTTACATATTTTATATGTCTTGTCTGATGACATTAACTTGACATTGAACGAAAGAGAGTTGATTCATATTTTTTTTTTTTTTTTTTTTATATGCTTTATTTGATGACATTTGGGTTTAAACAGAAAATCTTCTATGAAAAATGAATGTGTGTAGAGCATAGCTCACACACGAAAATAACTTTTTTTTGCCCCTAAAACAGTAAACCCTCCACCACTTACTTTTAACTGAGGAACCTTGGCGCCACTTAAAGGGACAAAACTTTTTTCTTTGCTTTTGTGTCTGCCCTGAATAAGCCCATTGAGGAATCCCCTTGATGGTCACTTGCCCCTGGCAGCCTTAAAAATCCTCTAACAAAAGTATAACTAACTAATACTACTTTCACTTCCCCTTGTATTAATTTGCAGGTCCTTCCTCTGGCGCCCTGCCAGGTACGCTCGATCTTTCTAAAAGATCAGAGAGTAACCCCCCTTCCTTTTTCTTTTTTTTCTCCTCCTACCATATGTTTGCTGGGCCGATGGGAAACCAACGGCCGACCAGGGGTGCTGTGGCAGACTCAGGTCGGATTCGCTTTGAAAAAGATGTACCAGATCTCTTCGAGAGAATAACAAAAGAAATCAAAAGAATACCTTTACAAGATAAATTACCACTACCAGATCCTATCCCAGTCAGCACTTCAACTGTACCTGAAGTATCAGAAAAACACGAAAAAGAGAGTATTCACGGAAAACAACACAAGAATCTGAACATGCAAACTCTGGACATTATCAAAGACTTCTTGAGGAACAAAAACACAGTTTTTTTCTATCCGTTTATTCACATCTAAAAATTATCCCACGAGATCTAAGAATTCCCCTCAAACCCACTTTCCAAAAAGACCCATCCTTTACCAAAACCTGGCTTTCATTAAACGACACTTGTTCTCTTAACAATAGAACTACTAATAACCAAAAGAAAAATAATTTGCCATGACCTAGGCATATCTCTTAAACACCTCCTGGCAAAACAATCTCATGAATACAACACGAATCATATCACAAATTTAACGAGATCGTTTGAATACAACGAAGTAACTAAAAAATGCAGAAAACTGCTAAGAGATCTAGACTATTACAAATTCGAGAAGATCAGACCGTGGGAGAGGAAACATTTCCACCAGGCCAAACACACCATGTCCATGTCCAAAACCTTATCCTATACTCATCTCCCATCATCCAACACTAGAACCCCAATTAACACCCAACCACAATACCATCCCCCGAAATCCATTCCCTTTGGAAGGTCTTTCTATAATAGTAAGTACCAAAAACCCTATAAACCCCCGCCCACAACGACACCCAAAACCACTGGCACCCATCCCCCAAATGAAGAAACCCACATTTTACCCTCTAATGAAGAAAACAACCTTGTACCCCTAAAAATTCCACAAAAATCAATAGGAAACCCTTCACAGATCAAATCGCTCCAAATTTACCCCTATTGCCCATGTATTAGTCCACTTCCTGAAACTCCAAATAGGAACTCCCCCCAACTGGATCACCATCCGACCTGGTCAACCTTTCCCTACCCCTTTCTCCAGAAAACAATACTCCCATCCAAAATGGCAGTATCACAGAATCGGTTCTCAATGCATCTATCCACTCTCATTCTAGTGATCAATCAGTTACTTTTCTAGCATTGCCATCCAACCTCTCTGACAACTCTTTTTTAGGGAAACTTTCACCTGCACCACCGTCGACCCCCTCACACACTCCATCCAGAAACAATTTGTCAAGTATACAGATTCTCAGTCCTTTCTTCACCCCAACAGACCCAACACCAGTCTCGAATCTTCATTCTCAGAACCTAAAAATCACACAATTCTTCAGTCCGATTACACTAACAAGAAAAAGACCAATAAAAGAACACGAGGATGCAGAGGAGGAATATCTAAGAACGCCAAAAAAGAAAAAAAACAACTCACCAACTCATATTCCCCCAATCTACACATTTGAACCGCTCACTCTCCCCAGCATCCATTCCTATTGAAGATCCCACTACATTAGCACAGAAAAGAGGTATTTTTAATCTTTCCAAACACACACTGACTCCTGATGAAATACTCCTACTTAGTAAGGGCCTCTCATTCTGTCCCACCCAGTATCCTGATTCCTTTAAACTATTCCTGGACCTCAATCAATATATACGTAAACTTACCCTAAAAAGACACTTTACAATAAAAGATCTAAATAGAAAAATAGGTATAACTGTCACCTCCGACACTAACTCTACATCACCCAAGAATTTAACGAATTCAGTATCCCTGGAACCAACACCAATCCCGTCTAACTTTAAACCTAAATCCACCTTCTATCCCCTAGAAAGTAGGGGCCCACACTTAGAGAGCTTCTTCAATATTGTTCTCGATGACCTCAATACCCTCACAAAAACACAACCAAACAAACCTACACTCAACTTAACCAAACAAGAGAATATAGCCCTCAAACAACTGAAACAGAATAAAAATATAGTAATCAAAAGCGCAGACAAGGGAGGAGGAATAGTCATTATGGACCAAGATTACTATTTGAAGGAATCACTCAGAATCTTGTCAGACACTACCTACTATAGAATCATCCATGAAGATCCAACAACATTATATAAAAAAGAACTTCAGACACTCATTGACTCTGGATATAATGCTGGGATCATCAACAAAAACGAAAGGCCTTTTCTATCCAATATCCATCCAGCAATAGCTAAATTTTATTTCCTCCCAAAAATTCACAAATCCATCACATGTCCACCAGGTAGGCCTATCATCTCCGACATCGACTCCCTCACTTCCAATCTCTCCGCCTATATCGACAAATACCTGCAAAAATATGTCCTAAAACTTTCCTCTTACCTGAGAGACTCTTCCCATCTCATCAACATTTTAGATAAAATTGAATGGAAAAACAACTATTTTTGGGTCACACTTGACATCACCTCACTATACAGCAATATTAAACACGACTTGGGTCTGAAGGCAGTGAGACATTTCTTGAACTCTGATCAAGATATGTCCCAAATACAAAAAGAATTCATTTTAGAATTAATTGCTTTTATTTTACAACACAACTACTTTTCCTTTAACGACAAATTTTATATCCAAAAAAGAGGAACAGCTATGGGGACGAAATTTGCCCCCTCCTACGCCAATCTGTTCGTAGGACTATTTGAACAAGAAATGAGATTATTGACACATAAAAACATCGTAATATTTAATAGATATATAGATGACATCATTTTTGTATGGAATGGCACCGCAGAAGAACTAGGGATATTCATTGAAAAAATAAATAAGAATGACTGGGGCCTACAATTTACCTCCGAACATCACCCGAACGAAGCAGTTTTTTTTAGATATCCACATCAAAATAATAGCCAATAAAATTACCACCAGAACACATTTCAAAAAAGTTGATTCCAACAGCTACTTAGACTATTCGAGCTGCCATTATTCAAAATGGAGAAACAACATACCCTTTGGGCAAATGAAAAGGGTCAGAAGAAACTGCTCAGACACAAATGTAATCAAAGAACAAATAAATACTCTAAAAAGTAGATTTAAAGAAAAAGGATATCCCAAAGGGTTAATTAACGCCTCGGCCAAACGAGCAACCTCCGTAACCCAATATACTGCTCTACAACCCGCCCCAATTAAAACTGTGAAAGATGACAGATACCAATACAACCTCATCACCCGTTATAACATTCATCACAATAACATCAGAAATATACTAAACAAACATTGGGGTATCCTTCTTGAAGATCCCATCCTCAAAGAAATTCTACCCAAGCAACCTTCCATTATATTCAGGAGAGCCAAAACCTTGAAAAACCTTATCGCCCCCTCCTGTCCCAAGTTAACTATGAATAGAAACCCAGAGACCACATTCACCCTCCGTCCAGAAAAAACAGGGATACATAAATGTCTCTCAAAAAAATGTCTTTGTTGCCCCATGATTTCACATGGGGTTAAAACAATAACCATCCACGACCCCAAGGCAATAAAGGACCACTCTTCCTGGACCATTAAACAAGAACTAAATTGTGGGACAAAAAACGTAATCTATCTCCTACACTGCCCATGTGGACTCAAATATATTGGAAGAACCCCACAGACCATTCGAGAGAGGATGAACGAACATCGCTCGAAAATCAGACGTGGCATCCTCACACACAGTGTATCAAAACATTACTTTGAGACACACAACAGTGACCCATCAAGTTTAAAGGTCTCACCCTTAGAACAGATACCCACCTACCAACAACTATGCCGTAAAGAAATGTATTGGATCCACACCCTCAATACCCTTTCCCCATTTGGACTAAATGAAACCCTTGAATATTCTAACTATTGATATTGATAAAACTTTGTTTTCATAATTTCCCCCCCCCCCCAACAATGTTAGTTATCTAGCAATAAGTCCATATGGGTTAACAGCTAACCAGAATGCTATTCCAAACACTCTGAATGCCCTATATATATAACTTCACAATTTATCGATTTTTAAGTATAATTTTATTATATCTATTTTCTTAGTATATTCCTCTTTTTTATTTATACAATACATTTATATATTTTTTTATCTGATTATGATTTAACAAGCTACCATATATCTAATGTAATCGGCTTCGACCACAACCATTTTAGTTTCACACGAATGATTTTAAATGTATCTAAATACATCCCTATTCCGAATACACTTTATATATGCACATCCCAATAAGCTTAATATATGTACTCTTTTTAATATACATACTACTGTTTTTATCGTAAGTAAGTTCATCCACCAATACCCGATATATTTATTTGGTTTATAGCTGTGTACTATCTATTTAAACATATACCTATAAATTCCATTAACATTATTATTGTCCAAATATACCACCATACAATTTATTTCATGTATGCGTTCCAATGACCGGAAGTAGTTCACACTTCCATGTGACCAGAGAGTTAAATCTAAATAAATGTCTCTGGCCCCCTAAAACAAACAAATATGTATAGTGAGAATAGCCCACTATTAAATAACCTCAAAAGAATCTTCAATTTATTAATTTTTAAATTCCCTTAGAATGCCTGCCGAACACTAATCCTGGAGGAGCGGTGTAGCACATCCGGTGCGCTCCATGTTGGAATGCAAACCGGAAGTGACATCCTCCTCTCCTTCAACCACTTCAGCAAATTTACATTTTTTTGACCTTATAGTATAGTGCGCAAATATCTCCCAAAGATCACCCCACTAATCATTCTGAACGCTCCACTTATCTCTAGGAGCTTCTATATTTAGAATCGGGAGGAGCGGCACGTCACTTCTGGTGAGCCACTTCCGGTGCGTTCCACTCTGGAACGCAAAACGGAGGACACGTTCACGAACTCACCCCCAACAATTCCCCTACGATATTAAACTAAAGTATGTACCTTTTTTATTGTATATGTATATTGTATATCACCCTACATTGTATTACTATTTTCTGAAATATATCCAAATCGAGGGGAGACTATACATCACTTCCGGTGCGTTCCACGCTGGAACCCAAACCGGAAGTGATGTCTCCAATCCCTTTTGGCGCCTTTTTTATGTATTTATACCCCACACCATGTAAGGAATGTTATATGCTCCTGATGAAGGGGTTCTACCTATGCCCCAAAACGCGTTGAGCTAATACCTTCACCCCTACCCTGTGGTCTTTAATAAAGACGTTTTGACAAGAAGTACGAGTTGGACTGCCGTCACTTCGTAGAGATCTACAAGCCACCCAGGCGCAGGAGGTATTTTGGAGCGTGTCATGAATTTATCCCATCCGAAACCTCCTGGGTGAAGTGAGTTTTACTCATATTTTACATATTTTACATATTTTATATGTCTTGTCTGATGACATTAACTTGACATTGAACGAAAGAGAGTTGATTCATATTTTTATTTTTTATTTTTTTATATGCTTTATTTGATGACATTTGGGTTTATACAGAAAATCTTCTATGAAAAATGAATGTGTGTAGAGCATAGCTCACACACGAAAATAACTTTTCTTTTTCCTAAAACAGTAAACCCTCCACCACTTTTAACTGAGGAACCTTGGCGCCACTTAAAGGGACAAAACTTTTTTCTTTGTTTTTATCCCATTGAGGAATCCCCTTGATGGTCACTTGCCCCTGGCAGCCTTAAAAATCCTCTAACAAAAGTATAACTAACTAATACTACTTTCACTTCCCCTTGTATTAATTTGCAGGTTCTTCCTCTGGCGCCCTGCCAGGTACGCTCGATCTTTCTAAAAGATCAGAGAGTAACCCCCCTTCCTTTTTCTTTTTTTTCTCCTCCTACCGTACTCCACTAGTGACAGTGACCTAATCTGAGTGTGTACTATTAATAACCCCCTCTGTTTTCTATCACTGAGCCAGTTATTTACCCACATACAGACATTTTCTCCCAGTCCAAGCATTCTCATTCTATATACCAACCTTTTATGTGGTACAGTGTCAAATGCTTTGGAGAAGTCAAGATATATGACATCCATTGATTCGCCGCGGTCAAGTCTAGAACTTACCTCCTCATAGAAACTGGTTAAATTAGTTTGACATGACCGAACCCGAACATAAATTATAGCTCAAATTTGAGTGTGTACCGTTAATAATCTCCCTCTGTTTTCTATCACTGAACCAGTTACTTACCCACATATACAACATCCATTGATTCACCCTGGTCAAGTCTAGAAATTACCTCCTCATAGAAACTGATTAAATTAGTTTGACATGATCGATCCCTCATGAAGCCATGCTGATACAGCATTATTCGCTAATTTTCATTGAGGTACTCCAAGATAGCATCTCTTAGAAGACCTTCACGATACAGTAAAAAAAACAGCAGTCTGGTTTGAAGTTGTTTCAGAGCTGCACCTATACAAGCAGACAAAAAAGTTTGTGAGCCTTCGTGTGTTTGATTTCAAGTGTGTGTTTGTATTAAGTGTGTGATTTAAGTTTACGTGACTTTAGATTCATAGACTTTAGGAGGGGACTACACTAAGTCAGTTGCTTTTCATTGCACTGTATTAGTTTTCTTTCTCTTTTCTTAGGTAATCTCCATTAGTATGTGTTCCATTATTGACAGCGTAGTTCAGTGCACATCTTGTCAAATGCAATCCTGAAACAACCATTTGTTCAAAATGTGAGCAAATTGTCCATTTGTAATCGCACATCTTATATCTAAACAAATGACTTTCGACACTGAAAAGCGATGGCAATTAGGAAAACAGTTTACTGCTTACTGAGCAGGCACTCTATAGGGTAGATGCGGGGGAGGGTGGTAGTATGGAGGATCAGGAAAGTGAGGTAGGTAGCTGGGTAACAGTTAGAAAGCAGGATAGAGGAAATAATGCAAGGGAAGCTAGCCTGGATCTGACACACCCCAACAAGTTTGCAAAGTTGGCAGATGAGGGGATGTCAGTTCAGGGAGAGCACTGCTGGAGGAAAACACTTCCTCCGCCAGTCAGGGGAATGTCATCTCCAGTAGGCAGCGGACCAGGAGAGCAGGGCAGGCCAGACAGGTGCTGGTAAGTGAGAGACTCAATTATTAGCGGTACAGGTCTGGTCGCAAAGACCGATATCATTAAACGGTGTGTTGTCTTTCTGGCACGCTAGTTCGACATATTGCGGATCGGGTTCATAGATTACTGGGGGGGGGGGGCTGACGAAAATCCAGTGGTCATTGGTGCACATTGGAACCAATGACAGAGTTAGAGGTAGGTGGAGTGTCCTTAAAAATGATTTTAGGGATTTAGGTCACAAGCTCAGGGTAAGGACCTCAAAGGTAGTATTTTCCGAAATACTACCTGTACCATGAGCCACACCAGAAAGGCAGCAGGAGATTAGACAAGTAGTAGAGATTAGTAACAAGTAGTTTAAGAACTGGTGTAGGAAGGACAGGTTTGGGTTCCTGGAGAACTGGGCCCGACTTCTCTGTCAGCTACAGGATCTATCGTAGGGATGGGCTGCACCTCATTGGGGAAGGTGCAGATGTTTTGGGGGAGAAGATGCCTAGAAGGTTGGTGGAGTTTTCAAACTAGGGACTGGGGGGGGAGTGTAATTACATTATAGGAGGGAAAGATATTGCAGTTAGAGACCTGGGGCGAGGTAATGAAACCTGCTGTTCCCTATGACTGCGCCCACTACATACAAAGAAATGCTCTACGTGACCAAGTAACTTATCACAAAGCTAATTTCTTTGTGAAATTCGGCAAAGCAGCCGAATCAAATTTTTCATAACTTTTCTCATCGCTAGTTATAAGCCACCTAAAATACCGGAGTCCACAGAAAATCTACTACTAACGGAAATAGCTGGGGTGGAAGATTGTAATGAGGTCGTTATTATGGGGGCTTTAACATCCCATATAGATATAGACTGGAAAACTGAAAGCTGTAGATTAGTGATGGGCGAACATCGGCCGGGACGGTTCGCTTTAGAACATATTTGCAGCCACCAAATACTTACTAGAAGTGCACAAATAGTCCCACAACATGGACAGTGACATACCAGAGGAGAATCATAAGCAAAAAATCACACAAAAAATATGTATTTTAATCAGGGGCCATTTTTATGCGTCTTAAAGGGAAACTCTCAAAAATGTGCCCTGCTGGAGCCTAGAAAATTTTAATTTTAGGCCCTAGGAGTACAGGCCCTAAAAATTAGTCATTCACATGACAGAAAAGACCTTGTGATTATGTGGCTGGAGGCAGGGCTGGCTCCAGGTTCATGTTGGCCCTTGGGTGATAAATCCCAGTGGGCCACCTTGAGGCATTTTTGTACATTTACATGTCCCTCTGTGTCTCCCACACAGTATAATGACCACCAGTGGCCCCCTATACAGTATAATGACCACTACTGGCCCTTCACACAGTATAATTACCCCACAATGCCACCAAACACAGTATAATAACCCTTGGTGACCTCACACACAGTATAATGACCACACAGTTGCCCTCCATTCAGAATAATAACCCCCCAGTCATCCCTCATTCAGAATAATGACCTCCAGTTGTCCTCACACTGGGAGTTTTACTATATGGAGGGGGCACTGGGGGTCATTATACTGTATGGTGGTCACTGGGGGTCATTATATTGAATTGGGGCTCTGGTGGTCATTATGTTGAATCGGGGCTCTGGTGGTCATCATGCTGAATGGAGGGTCATTGGGGATCATTATACAAAATGGGGGGCAGCTGTTGCTGCCTACTCCGAGATCTCAAATGTCAGTGGTGGTAAAGGTGACGATGATGATGTGTTAATGGACGTCACATGGGTGCCCACAAGAGAGGAAGAGGAGGGGACTTCAGAGGGAGAGACGGAGCAGCAGAGAGGAAGGAGAAGGAGGAGAAGCAGGCAGAGCTTGCAGGGCACATGAGGCAAAAAGCAGACATCAAATGTATCAGGCATGAGTCATCCACCATGCACGGTCACTTCTGGTGCTCCCAGGACGACGGCACATGGCTCTGCAGTGTGGGCTTTTTTTAAACGTGTCAGCTGCTGACAATGGTGTTGCCATCTGCAGCCTGTGCTGTCAATGCATAAGTTGCGGTAAGCCCAACACTCACCTAGGGAGGACCGCCTTAAGAAGACACCTGACCTCCCATCACCGAGCCCAGTGGGAGCAACACTGTCACAACCCACAAAGCCTCACTCCTGGCTCTCCATGTCCTGCCTCTTCTCCTTCTCCTCTCTCCTCCCATTTGTCCTCCACTCCACCTTCTACCGTGCTGTCATTGCATTCATCTGGCAGAAGGCAGGCTTCCGTGGCCCAAATATTCGAGCATACAATTTTATGATGCCGGATAACCCTCTTGCCCAACGGCTGACGGCTGGTTTGTTGGAGCTGATAGCCCACCAACTACTGCCATATAAATTGGTGGACTCGGAGGCCTTTAGAAAATTTGCTGCCATTGGCACACCACAATGGAAGGTCCCTGGAAGGAAATATTTCTCCCAGAAGGGCATCCCAGAGCAATATGGCCACGTTCAGCGGCAAGTGACTATATCTCTGGCACACAGTGTCGGTGCCAAGATACATCTGACCACAGAGACGTGGTCTAGCAAACACGGACAGGGAAGGTACATACCTGCCCATTGTTTGAACCTTCTACCGGCTGTCAAGCATATAACCCGTGGCTCCCGTGTGGATTTGGTGTTACCACCAAGGATTGAATGCAGACCTGCCTCCTCTTCTCCTCCTCCTACTCCATCCTCAGTCTCCTCCTCGGCTGACTCCTCCTTTTCTACTGCTACCGCCTCTTCCGCTGCGCCCCCCAAGCTCCCCATAACCTATTCGATGTGCGACGGGGGGAAATTGCCATGCTGTGCTGCGGCTGTTGTGCCTGGAAGCCCAGAGCCAGACCGGTCCTGCACTGCTGTTAACTCTGTGGTCACAGGCCAATCAGTGGCTAACCCCGCTCAATTTGATAGTTGGTAAAGTGGTGTGTGACAACAGTGCCAATCTGATGAGCAAGCTGAAACAGGGCAAAATGAAAAACGTGCCGTGCATGGCACACGTCCTGAACTTAGTCGTGCAGTGATTCGTTGCCAAATACCCCGGGGTCCAGGACGTCTTGCGGCAGGCCAGGAAAATCTCTGCCCATCTTAGAAGATCTTACATGGCCATGGCTTGCCTTGCTGACGTTCAGCGGCGACACCACTTGCCTGTCAGACATCTGATTTGTGACAGCCCGACGCACTGGAAGTCCACCTTATATATACTTGATAGGCTGCTTCAGCAGCAACGTGCCGTTAACGACTAACTGTACGAACTCTGCAGTAGGACAGGTTCTGGGGAGCTTTGTTTCTTTTCACCGAGCCAGAGGCTGCTCATGCGCGATGCATGCAGACTTCTGCGGCCATTTGATGAGATCATCAAACTGGTTAGTCGCAGCCAGGGCACCATCAGTGGCTGGGGGGAGGAGGTGCAAGAAGAGCAGGCTTTGAGGGGAACTTTAAACTTTTCGGGGATCACTGGTGTTGTCCGTGGCTGGGGGAAGAAGACCAAGGACGACATTCTTCTGGGCGATGGGCAGGAGACAAGGCACTGAACCGCTTCCAAATTGTGTGTAAATGGGGACCTTCATGCTCCAGTGTTTGAAGAGGGACCCCCGTATAAAAAGCATAAAGAGCAAGGACCAGTACTGCAACATACTTAGACCCCCGCTACAAACACATAATGGCAGACATGTTACCAGCATTACAGAGGGCTGGCAGAATGCAGCATTTTCAGGCCTTGCTGTGAGAGATGCTGCATTCTGCTGTTGCAGGCACTGGCAGAGAAATTTCCACCCACAGAGAAAAAGTTACAGGTACCAATCCTTCCGTGCCTGCAAGAAGAGGACGGTTTGAAGATGTGTTGGTCACTTAGTATATGAGAACATTCTTATAGCCATTGGCCACCCATTGTGGATGCTCTGAAAAGCGAGGAACCCCTGGACTACTGGGTGTGGCCAGAGCTGGCACAATTTGCCATGGAACTCTTGGCTTGCCCCTTGTCGAGTGTCCTGTCCGAAAGGATGTTCAGCACAGCAGGGGGGATCGTGACCGATAAGCGCACTCACCTAGCTCACGACAGTGGGGACGACCTCACATTTCCAAAAATGAATGAGGCATATCATTATACCATACATATCCACCACCACCCAGAACAATGAATGGTCCTTGTCTTATGTATATACAGTATTTTGTGTAAGCAGGTATCTCGCAGGTCTCAATCAATATTTGGTGGAAACAGGTATATCAAACCCCTTAATCAGTATTTTGTGGAAGCAGGTATATCGCAGGCCTCAATCAATATTTGGTTGAAACAGGTATATCAAACCCCTTAATCAGTATTTTGGGGAAGCAGGTACTGTATATCGCAGGCCTCAATCAATATTTGGTGGAAACAGGTATATCAAACCCCTTAATCAGTATTTTGTGGAAGCAGGTATATCGCAGGCCTCAATCAATATTTGGTTGAAACAGGTATATCAAACCCCTTAATCAGTATTTTGGGGAAGCAGGTACTGTATATCGCAGGCCTCAATCAATATTTGGTGGAAACAGGTATATCAAACCCCTTAATCAGTATTTTATGGAAGCAGGTATATCGCAGGCCTCAACCAATATTTGGTGGAAACAGGTATATCGAACCCCTTAATCAGTATTTTATGGAAGCAGGTACTGTATATCGCAAGCCTCAATCAATATTTGGTGGAGACAGGTATATCAAACCCCTTAATCAGTATTTGGTGGAAACAGGTATATCGAACCCCTTAATCAGTATTTTGTGGAAGCAGGTATATCGCAGCCCTCAATCAGTATTTTGTGGAAGCAGGTATATCAAGCCCCTTAATCAGTATTTTGTGGAAGCAGGTATATCAAGCCCCTTAATCAGTATTTTGTGGAAGCAGGTACTGTATATCGCAGGCCTCAATCAATATTTGGTGGAAACAGGTATATCGAACCCCTTAATCAATATTTTGTGGAGGCAGGTATATCGCAGCCCTCAATCAATATTTTTTGGAAGCAGGTTTATCAAACCCCTTAATCAGTATTTTGTGGAAGCAGGTTTATCGCAGCCCACAATCAGTATTTTGTGGAAGCAGGTATATCAAACCCCTTAATCAGTATTTTGTGGAAGCAGGTACTGTATATCGCAGGCCTCAATCAATATTTGGTGGAAACAGGTATATCAAATCCCATAATCAGTATTTTGTGGAAGCAGGTATATCGCAGCCCTCAATCAGTATTTTGTGGAAGCAGGTATAAAAAAAACCTTAATCAGTATTTTGTGGAAGCAGGTACTGTATCGCAGGCCTCAATAAATATTTGGTGGAAACAGGTATATGAAACCCCTTAATCAGTATTTTGTGGAAGCTGGCATATCGCAGCCCTCAATCAGTATTTTGTGGAAGCAGGTATATCAAACCCCTTAATCAGTATTTTGTGGAAGCAGGTATATTGCCCACCTCAATCAATATTTGGTAGAAGCAGGTATATCGAACCCCTTAATCAGTATTTTGTGGAAGCAGGTATATCACACCCCTCAAATTTTTTTTTGCCACAACAGTTATATCACACCACCCTGTTTATTTGGGGTAACAGGTATATCGCAGCCCTCAATCAGTATTTTGTGGAAGAAGGTATATCACACCCCTCAAGCAGTTTTTTTTGGGGGCAACAGGTATATCACTCCCGTTGCAAATAGCGCTTGTCCCTCTATATAGGTGCGGTATTGCAGCAGAACCGCACACAACTGCTGCACAATAAAAATGCACTATCATATACTTTCTATGTTAGAAAGTATAATATAGGTATATTA
Organism: Bufotes viridis; assembly: GCA_033119425.1. Taxonomy (NCBI): domain Eukaryota; kingdom Metazoa; phylum Chordata; class Amphibia; order Anura; family Bufonidae; genus Bufotes; species Bufotes viridis. Next base: position 392,317,270 of record CM065592.1, on the reverse strand, counting down.
CACTCTTCAATTAGTTTTTTTGCTGGAAAATGGTATCTCACATCTGTTGCAATTAGTTGTTCCAATAGCGTTTGTCCCTTTATATAGCTGCGGTATCGCAGCAGAACCGCACACAACTGCTGCACAATACAAATGTTAAAAAGTATATTATAAGTATATCACACCCCTCAGTATATCACACCTATCGATAGCACAACTATACCAGTCCTTAAAAGGACTTTTGGGGCCCTATTAGCTAGTGTTGGGTATCCCAAACAGCCTGTCCCTGCTCCACAAAGCAACCTCTCCCTACACTGGCAAAACACAGAATGTAGAATGGCTGCCATATCGGGTTCTTTTATTGGGTGGGGGTGTGTCCATGTGCTGAAATGTCTCAATTTGCTGTTCTGTCCCACCTGATGGATGTGTCATTGGTCAAAGTGTGGCGCAATGCAAAAAGAATATGGCACCGGCGGACATCGCCATATGTTCACATGTTCGGCAAAACGCGAACGCACAAAGTTCGCCGTGAAACGACCGGCGGGGTGAACTGCAAGGCCATCTCTACTTTAGATCTCATTAAGTTCCTTGGCTTTAACCAAAGACAATTACTCGACTAGAGGGAGGGGCATACTGGACTAACCAATAGACCTATTGGTACTAACCAATAGACCTGACAAAACATGCTGTTACTATTCTGCTATTTACAGTAAATGCTAAACCTTGGGTCTTGAAATGAAACCTACAAGTTAAAGCAACCTTCAGCTGAACCTAAATGGTCACTAGATTGTCACATAACTTTGTATAACTCAATAGTAAAAGTGAACATAGGAAACTTTGTAATATATGTTATTAGAGAAAAATGCCTTTTTCTAAAGTTATCAGCTGTTTCTTCCTTTACCCTCTTACTTTTTAAAAATGACCTTGTCACAGAAATTTATGAAAAATCCATCTTGGTAAGACCAGGACTGGCAGTCTGCTCACTGAAGGATCAGATTACATCATCAAATTCTATGGACGCAAGAGAATAAGAGTGGGGGGCTTGTGAGCAATAGTTGAATCAGCTAGGACAACAAGAGATTGAGCTAAATAGGACATTTATATCTCAGCCTAAATGCTGTATTCCCATCCATACAGTCAGTACTACTCTATAATGTCCTCTATGATCCTGGAGCTGCTTCTGAGTGACTGTGAGAAAGTTACAGTCGTGTTCAAAATTATTCAACCCCCACTGAAATTGAGTGTTTTGGCCAGTCTGACATTGATTTTGATCATTTCAGTCATCTTGTTTTCAATTAAATCAAAGAGGCACTTGTAAGTCAGTTAAATATAACATAACATTTATAATGAAATAACCACAAATGTCTTTTCTGTGCTCACATCATTATTAGTTTTATTCAACCCCCAAGTGACATTCAATCTTAGTACTTAGTACAACATCCTTTTCCAGTTATAACAGCTTTTAAACGTGAAGCACACAAGTGTCTTGCAGCGATCTACGGGTATCTTAGCCTATTCTTCATGGGCAAAAGCCTCCAGTTCAGTCACATTCTTAGGCTTGCACGCTGCAACTGCTTTCTTTAAGTCCCACCAGAGGTTCTCAATCGGATTTAAGTCTGGTGACTGCGATGGCCACTTCAAAATGTTCCAGCTTTGAATCTGCAACCATGCTCTAGTGGACTTGGATGTATGCTTGGGATCATTGCCCTGTTGAAAGGTCCAACGTCTCCCAAGCCTCAGGTTTGTGACGGACTGCATCACATTTTCATCCAATATCTCCTGGTACTGAAGAGAATTCATGGTACCTTGCACACGCTGAAGCTTCCCTGTACCTGTAGAAGCAAAACAGCCCCAAAGCATGATTGACCCCCCTCCATGCTTCACAGTAGGCAAGGTGTTCTTTTCTTCATAGGCCTTGTTCTTCCTCCTCCAAACATAGCGTTGATCCATGGGCCCAAACAGTTCTAATTTTGTTTCATCAGTCCACAGAACACTATCCCAAAACTTTTGTGGTTTGTCCACATGACTTTTGGCATACTGCAGTTGACTCTTCTTATTCTTTGAAGACAGCAAGGGGGTGCGCCTGGGAGTTCTGGCATGGAGGCCTTCATTACGCAGTGTGCGCCTTATTGTCTGAGCGGAAACTTCAGTACCCGCATCTGACAAATCTTTTTTCAGTTCCTCAGCAGTCACACGGGGACTTTTCTCCACTTTGCGCTTCAGGTAGCGCACAGCAGTCGAAGTCAGCATCTTCTTTCTGCCACGACCAGGTAGCATTTCAACAGTGCCCTTTGCCTTGAATTTGCGAATGATGCTTCCTATGGTGTCTCTTGGTATGTTTAACATCTTTGCAATCTTCTTATAGCCATTGCCCTTCCTGTGAAGAGAAATCACCTCTTCTCGTCTTCCTGGACCATTCTCTTGACTTCACCATGTTTGTAAACACAACAGTAAATGTCTAGAAGGAGCTGAGTATCAATGTCATTTTAAATCTGCCTAATTTGTGCTTATTATGCTTGATTGCTGCTCCTTGACATCCACAGGTGTTTTCAATACCTGATCGAAAACACTTGAATGAACCTCTGTTCTTAAGAGTGGTAGTCTTTAAGGGGTTGAATAATTGTGTCAATGAAGAAATCACAAAAAAAAAACATTTAATACTGTATTACAAAAATAATTGATGTCATTTTAGTTGCATTTGTTTCTTTAAAAAGTCCTTGTAAGATTTAATTCTGAACACAATTACAAATGTACACTAAAATCCCTAAAACCCTTTACATTATTGGGGGTTGAATAATTTTGAACACAACTGTATCTACCAATTTTTTACAATCTAACTTCAAATGGAGATCAAGAAAATTTGTCCTACATGAGTCACTGGTATATGTCAAAATCACTGTACAAAAGTTGTACAGTTATGGAGATATTCTATGCACTGGGCTATCATTCCTGCCTCTCCCTGCCAGACCCACAACATGTTGTCTATAAAACGGCCATACCATTTTATATGACTGGAAAAAGGGTTATTTTCCGAAGTACTGCCACTCCCACCACGCCATGTATATACTTGCTATTGAAGGTGAGTGTTTCGCCCCCATTGAGACTCCTGATAATTGTAAATAATATACAGGAGAGCAGATCCTGCACTTGTGGCCTGTTGCTAATGGCGATCCCCAGCAAAAATGCATACGGTGGGGGATGCCCGCAGCGGACCACAAGTACCACAATAGACATCCTACACAAGATGGCAATTGTGTGGATGTGATAAACAATAAGTGCAGGATCTGCTCCCCTGTATATATATGCACAACTGCATTTTTGGGTTGAGCACATCCTGCTTCATGCCACCTTTCAGTTGTATTGTATATATAATTGTTTTGAGGTGCATAAACTCCCATGTAAATGTAGCCTGTTTTCCATCCACAGGCTACATTTTGGTGCACCTGTGAGGCCTAAGCCATATCAGCCAGTCTTGGGTGGGGCTCACAGCCTTCTCCCTCCTCCCATTGCAGGCATGGCTACATGCTGGAGGTAACTGGGGAGTTTGCTGCGAGTAGGCCTTTACACTCCTGTAATTTTGCCCACTGGCCCCTGGTATTGCCCATACGGCACAGGTAGGTGAGTGTTAGGTCCCGAGCTACTTGAGAAACCTTGGCGTGGTGCTCGGGCTTAGACATGTCCTCCACTGCAGGACATGTTGACCAATCTCTCAATTTTAACATTAGTTTGAAGGCTTAGTAAGACAGCAGTGTGCACCTGTCTTGTGATTTATAATTGCTATATAGTAATATTATTACACTCAAGAGAAGCATCCATGCCACTGGTTAACTCTTTTAGTGAATAGATTGAACTGAAATTGAGGGTCATATTAGGCTAATTTCACACTAGCGTTAATATTATGGAGATCCGTCATAGGGTCTCAATACTGGAAAAAAATGCTTCCATTTGTCCCCATTCATTGTCAATAGGGACAAAATGTAACTGCAAAATGCATTCCGTTGCGTTCTCATACCAGAGAGCAAACCGCAACATGCTGTGGTTTGCTTTCCATCCTGAGATGCCGAGCAAAATGGATTAGTCATGACCCACAATGCAAGTCAATGGGGACAAATCAGTTTTCTCTGACGCAATAGAAAACTGATCACTCCCCCATTGACTTTCAATGGAGTTCATGATGGATCCGTCTTGGCTATGTTAAAAATAATACAACCGGATCCGTTAACGGATCCATAACGGATGCAGATGGTTGTATCATCAGTAACGGAAGCGTTTTTGCTGAACCCTGCCGGATCCAGCAAAAACGCTAGTGTGAAAGTAGCCTTAGGGTACTTTCACACTAGTGGCATAGCTATCCGGCAGGCTGTTCTAGCGGGTGAACAGCCTGCCGGATCCGCCTTGCCACAAGTACCCGTGTGCTGCTGTGCTGCCAGTCCATCCCCATTGACTATAGTGCACGGCCGGAGATCGCCAGACTAAAAGTACTGCAGGTCCGACTTTTTAGTCCGGCGATCACTGCGGTGCACTGTTGTGCTGCACCGTAGCTCCGCCCCACGCCCCATTATAATCAATGGGGACGGAGCGGCAGCACGGCAGCACACGAGTACTTGCGGCATGGTGGATCCGGCAGGCTGTTCACCCGCCGGAACAGCCTGCCGGATAGCTATGCCGCTAGTGTTTAAGTACCCTTATCTCCAATGTTATTGTCCCTTTATATTGCCTAAAATCCACGTATCTCCTAAAATCTCTTTTCAAAGACAATGATTGCTGGGACCAGTGGTAAAATAAATTAGTTTTTGAAGTTTAGCTTTTGTATCCCTTCAAGAATGAACTGCAAAGCCAGCTTCCTTAGTTGGATGTACTGTACCCTGCATCGTCTAAGGAATGTTTCTATTGCATTACTGTTAAAAATATAGACTATGAAATAAGAACAAATAGACCTTTTTTGTTCTCAGCCATGGGTTAAGTGCGGTCGAGCAGATAAAAATGTTTAAAAAAGCAATGAGAAAATAAATAGAAAAAAAATATTTGATATAGTAACAACAGAAGTAAAAGAGCCATATTTCCATTAGTAACAATTGAACCAACAACTCGCTCTTATTTTAAAAGCAGTTAGCTGTACAGTAACATTCCTTGATAATTACTTTTTTCCCCTCTCTATAGGTGGTCCAATTTGGGTATAAGCTATATAAATGACAGAATATATGAACTGTATATGGTTCCTCAATGAATGAGAGGTTTAAGTATAGCTGTCAATTACAGTCTTTACAATAGCACACAATGCCAATCTGCTACTCCTAAAGCTTGCAAGGTATTATGTACTAAAAGCGTTTTGGAGAAGACCATTATTTTTTCCTTTGTAAAACATAACTTGAATATGCAGTTACATTTTTAACATAAAAAAAGCTAAACTATAAGGTAAGCCTGTATAAAATTTCAAAAGTCAACTCAATTCTTGTAGTTTATAGAAGGTCTTACCTTTGATAAAAGATTAGTCTAAATAAGACTTAGGTACAAGGACAAGGTCATAAATATTTCCCACCATCTGTGAATTTGAATGTGTTACAGCAGTGGGTGGGTAACCACTGTGTCAACCAACATATTTAGCTTTGGGATACTCCTAAGGGCATTATCCTGGCAGTCCCCTTGGTTTTCACTTTTTAACCTCTGTACATGGATCTGGACTTTGCAGCAGGGGATGTACCTACTGGAGTTGTCCCTGTGAGATTGATAGCTGACCCATGGGGGTTACAGACAGTGCAGAGCACAGCGGTGTCAGGCAAATTCATAGGGAAACACCAATGGTCAGAGTAGGAGTAGTGTGGGCTATACAGTAAAGGGTCCTTAAGCAGAGGGACAGAATCCAGTAAATGGATAGAAAGTTGGTACATGGGCAGACAACAGAGCAGACACCTATGCAGTAAACTAGCATGCTAGAAAACCTTTTAGTCAGGAACCTTCCCAGGGGAAAGTACTTAAAGTACCCCAGGGTTGCCAGCCACTGGCTCATAAAGATGAAGTGTGCGAGCTGGCCTTTAAAAGGGATTCTGTCACCTCATTTTACCCTATTGAGCTGCGGACATGCACGGCTAGATCGCCGCTAGCATGTCCGCAATATACCTGTCCCATAGTTCTGTGTGCTTTTATTTTGTTTAAAAAAATATTTTATTGATATGTAAATTCGCCTGTGAAGGTGCCCAAGGGGCTGCACTAACCGTTCTGGTGCCCACGCACGCCCCCCTGTGAAGGAGCCCAGCACCGCCTGCGTCCACCGAATCTCCTCCTTCCTCTCAGTGAGATCTCCGTAAATCTTGCGATGCGCGAGCTCGCGCCTTCCCTGATGCCGGCACAGGGAAGGAACACTATGTCGGAACTGCACATGCGCGATCTCGCGCATCGCGAGATTTACGGCGATCTCTTTTTCAAAACTTGAATAAACAAACTTGATTTTTTGGAAGTAAAGGAGCGCTTCAGATCATTTGTGGATTAATCTATGGGACCATAAAGCCGAGGTCTGACACTGCTTGAACCCAAGAGTCCCCATGAGGATTACCCCAGACCACATTTTATTAGTAATTAGTTCACAAATCTAGGTAATTCCAAAAGTTTTTTTTGCAACTGTAACAATATATAACCACTAAATATAACAATATGAAAGTCACCAGTTACTTCACTGGCGATTGCAGTTCAAGAATGTGAGTTGCTGGAGAGGTAGGAAGGTGCGTCAGCAGTACTCTTCAGGGACCTTTTTTACATATGAATCATTACAAATCTATGGAGGACCAAGCTGTATTTATAGATCACAGTGGGTTCATTTTCTAAAATAAAAAGACTACAGTATAATAGTACTAATACTTCTACGAATTATAATAATAATCCTGCATATTACAGGTAAGCATGGAGTAAACCTTTAGTTTTAGATTCAACTGCCTACATATCGTGAAACTGGTGCTTGTTTTTGTGGCAACTTTATTTATTTATTTTATGGTCCATAATACTTCCTAAATACAAAATTAGCAATATTATCTAGTCTTCATTAAAGTAATCTGTCACTAGTTTTGTGCACAATAAACCGTCGCCATCCCATAATCTATGATGTTAGTATAGGTTCCCATTATATTGTGATTGATATACCATAACCTATAAAAATAAGGACACTGTGATTTTCTCAGTTTTTTATGTCTGTAGTCTAAAAGCCATAACACATATAGTTAAACATGAGCAAATTTTTCAAAAATTCGATTTGGACGGCTCACCGAATTCCCAAAAAGATTTGATTCAAATTTATTTGTGATGAATCGCGTTAAAAAACAGCTATTTCCTGGCTGCTGAGAACCTGTATAGGGGTGTAGAACACTGTCAGGACCGGCGCGTCCTATACGCGGAATAGGCAGCCGCGTAGAGCGCCCCTTGGGAAGGGGCGCTGCTAGGAGCGCCGGCCCCGCCTCATGCTGCAGCCGCCCGAGCGCTCTGAATTGAGCCTCTGGCGGCTGCAGCACTGCCCGGGCTGGCGCGTCCATGAGGGCGCACCGCCCGGGCGCAGCAAGAGGAGAGGAGCTGACAGGAGGGAAGCGCTGAGCTGCACCTAACTATGTTATTAGTGTGATTATTCATGCTCGTTACTGCAGAATTCTTACTTTTACAATATGCAAATTAGCCTCTAGGAGCAGGGAGGGGGGGCATTGCTCCTGCTCCTAGAGGCTCCGTTCTCCCACCTCATTACACACTTTCCAAGTTTTGATTGACAGTGCCAGGCAGCGTTCACATCCTCCTGCCAACCCTGTGCGCTGGGGAAATCTTGCGCCGTTCAGTATTTGGTGCAGGCGCGGTGAGGGAAGATTGTTTGCCGGTTGCCAGCTTCCTCACAGCGCCTGTGCCAAATACTGAATGGCTCGAAATTTCCCCAGTGCACTGGGCCAGCAGGAGGATGTGAACGCTGCCTAGCCCTGTCAATTAAGACTTGGAGGGCATGTAATGAGGTGGGAGAACGGAGCCTCCAGGAGCAAAAGCAACGCCCCCTCTGCTCCTAGAGGCTAATTTGCATATTATAAAAGCAAGAATTCTGCAGTAACGGGGGCATGAATAATCACAAGAATAACATAGCTAGGTGCAGGTGACATTAGCACATCGCTAATGTCAGCGGGTTTAATAGTGAAAATTCTAGTGACAGAAACCCTTTATGCCCGAGGAGCATGCTTTCTTCACCCACGCAGAATGCCAGAGCGCCAGTATTTATATATAAACTAAATACACCCCAAAACTGTTTGTATCAGAACACAACTTCACCCCAGAATCAAGGAGGAATGGAAGTAATTATATATCAACTACATACACCCCAAAACTGTTTGTATCAGACTGCAAATTCAGCCCAGAAGCAAGGATGAATGGACGTACTTTTATATATGAAACAAACATACCCCAAACATACTGCAATTACTGTTTAAAACAACCTAGAATCTGTAGTAATAAATCACTTTGAATAACCCCAATTAGTGCAGCAAGGTGTAATAGAATAGCTCATATTACCCCGGCTTTACACTCCCCTATTGGTCCCTGATATCTCCCTACAGTGTGGATAATGCCCCCCTATCCTTTCCCTACAATATGAATAACCTTTCCCAGAACTGCTCAGTATTTTTTTATAAAGTCTTTCCTAAACACTGTCCTTAGTGCCTGTCACATCTCTCCCTGCACTGTTCACTGTAAAATGGTGGAGACCGGGCATAAAGAGGCTTTTTATAGGGCTGTGACATCACAGGGGCTGGCTATCTCTTGATTGGCTGTCTGCATGGCATTATGACTGCTCCCTCGTTCCCGGGCTTCTTACTTTCAAATTTGTAACATGTGCAGCAGGCATTTTAGAAAACATGTGATTCGTTACCACAAAGCTCAAGGAAATTTGAATTCGGGACGAATCAAATTTTTCCTAAAATTCGGATCAAATTCCACTTCGTCAACTTTGATTCTCTCATCTCTACTAGCAGTATGAGGGCTGTTTTCTTTAATGCTACCATTTTGGGGTACATGTAACTCTTTCTAGGGATCTTTTTTTTACATTTTAGATTTAGCACCATTCACCAGATATAAAGTTACATTTATTTTGATAGTCGGTGCAATTACGACAATACCAAATTGTTATTGTTTTTTAGGTTTTGTGTTAGCACAGTAGGCAGGGAAAACACACTTATATGGTGAGCCCTAACTTGCACCCAACCCGCTGTCTCTGGCTACACCGATACGCATAAGGGTTGAAATGGAAAACGTTTTTCTGTATACATGACAAACGTAGATGTCAGGAATTGGGCATTGAGTTGGAAAGCCTTCCGGAGGTACATCTGTTGGCAGGTCTATCTGAGGAGGGAGACAGGAACATTGGTGACGGTCCTTTTACGGATCTTAGAAATCCTTCCAAACTGTTTCCCCCAATTAATGACAATACCCCAATTGACACCTTCCTATCAGTGGTGACCCGGGATCTTCATCAGTTAGAGGGTAAACACCTGGGGGCTGATAATCTGAGCCCTGAGGAAAGGGAGTCACTTGGTGAATTAGAGAGTGATACTACTATTGTCATTAAAAAGGTTTTCCCATCTCAGACAATGGGGGCATATCGCTAGGATATGCCACCGTTGTCTGATAGGTGCGGGTGCAGGTCCTGCACCTGCAATGAGAACGGAGTGGGGAAATGAACGGAGGGCAACCTGCGCATGCACAGCCGCCCTCCATTCATTTCTATGGGGCCGCCGAGAATAGCCAAGCGCTGGCTCGTCTATTTCCGTCTGCCCCATAGAAATGAATAGGAGCATGGGCCGCGAATGCGCCGTGCACTCCCATTCACTTCTATGAGAGCAGCGGGGAGCAGCGCTTGGTGGTGGATGGACCCCTGTAAATCCAGGGTCCTCCAGCCACAGTGCTCCCCGCTTCGTTCTCATTGTAGGTGTGGGTCCCCCACCTATCAGACAGTGGGGGCATATCCTTGCCATATGCCCCCATTATCTGAGATGGGGATACCCCTTTAAGTCCTCGGATAAGTGGGCAACATCGTTGTCATGGATCATGACCAATATTGTGATATGTGCCTTAAATTGTTGGAGGAGGCTAATACCTATAGACATCTCCCCGCTGACCCTACTCGTCTGTTTAGGGCCCAATTGCTGACACTTCTCAATGAAGCGTGTGATAACAAACTCATTAGCAAAACCGAATATAACATTCTACTACCAAAGTTCCCGGTTCTTGCTACTTTTTATCGTTTACCCGAATTACATAAGCAGGGTACACAACTGAAGGGTAGACCCATTGTCTCGGGCATAGGCAGCCTCACTGCCAATATTAGTACATATGTCGATATGATACTGCGCCAATTTGTGACTGAACTGCCATCATACACTCGAGACACAATGGACGACCTGCAGTTTCTGGACGGCATTCAAGGTGAGGATGTTGTGTGGCAGGCAAGCTTGGATGTGGAGGCCTTATACAGCTCTATACCTCATGACACCGGGTGTCGGGCTGTCAAGGCTTTCCTCCAACAGAGAGAGGAGCATTGTCATTGCCATAACATCTTCCTGATGAAACTACTTTGATTTTGCATTGTCTTTCAGTGTGTGTAAGGGGTGCATTGAGTGTGTATAAGAGATGCATTGTGTTTCAGTGTGTGTAAGTGATGCATTGTGTGTTTCTGTGAATGTGTGCAAGGGGTGCATTGCCTTTGTGTGTAAGGGTTGCATTGTGTGTGTGTGTAATGGATGTCAATCTCTCCCCCCCTTGTCACTCTCTTCTCCCCCATCCCTCCCTTGTCACTCTTCACCCCCTCCCTCCCTTTTCACTCTCTCCCCCCCTCCCTCCCTTGTCACTCTCTTCTCCCCCCTTCCTCCCTTGTCACTCTCATTAACCTCCTCCCTCCCTTGTCACTCTCATTCCCCCCTCCCTCCCTTGTCACTCTCATTCCCCCGCTCCGTCCCTTGTCACTCTCTTTCTCACCTCCCTCACTTGTCACTCTCTTTCTGACCCCCCTCCCTTGTCAATCTTCCCCCCTTCTTGTCATTTTCATTCTTCCCTCCCTCGTCACTCTTATTCCCTCATTCCTTCCCTCCCCTGTCACCCTCATTCCCCCTCCATCCCTTGTCACCCTCATCCCCCCCTCCCTCCCTTGTCACTCTCATCCCCCCTTCCTCCCTTGTCACTCTCATTGACCCCTCCCTCCCTTGTCGCTCTCTTTCTCACCCCCCCCCTCCCTTGTCACTCTCTACCCCCCCCCCCCACCTCTAGTGTAGTGTGGCCGAGCTCTGTCTGGTTCGCGGTACGGGAGCATTTGTTTCCTGTACCCGGTCGGACTGAAAGGAAGTGCACACTAAGTGAGCACTTCTGTACCAGCGGACCTGGACAGAGAGCGGCCAAGCTACACCAGAGGGACTGACAGGAAGGAGCGCTGAGCGCTTCTCTACTGTCAGTCCCTCTCTTCATGCTGCTCCCGGGCGGTGCGCCCTTATGGACACGCCAGCCCGGGCAGTGCTGCAGCCGCCTTAGGCTCTCTACAGAGCGCTCGGGCGGCTGCAGCATGAGGGGGGCCGGCGCTCCTGGTGGCGCCCCTTCCAAAGCCCTGATTGCAGCCTGTAACTTTGTGCATAAGAGAAAATAAATAAAATGTCAGTCCTGTGTCCCAGAACACGGACGATTACTTGCGCTGCTGGTTCCGATGTAGTGTGGTGAGTGGACACACTGGAAAGTCATATAATAAAAGTTTGAAACCGCGCTGCTCCAGATTTCAACACACGTGAATGAATCGGGGTATTCGCCTCCGTCCTCCTCAATCAATGGGTTCGATCCTCATCAGACCGCCTCCTCTGTGGGGTTAAATGATCGGCAAATAGTGAAGTACCCTCTAGATGGTAATAAAAAACGGTTTTATTCTACTCACAGACAAAGGTAGATAAAAGGCATATAACAAATAGTAAAATCGATCCAAATTTCTGCCCGACCCGGGTTTCGCACTCTGGCTTCCTCAGGGGCTATCGATTTTACTATTTGCCTTTTATCTACCTTTGTCTGTGAGTAGAGTAAAACCGTTTTTTATTACCATCTAGAGGGTACTTCACTATTTGCCGATCATTTAACCCCACAGAGGAGGCGGTCTGATGAGGATCGAACCCTTTGATTGAGGAGGACGGAGGCGAATACCCCGATTCATTCACGTGTGTTGAAATCTGGAGCAGTGCGGTTTCAAACTTTTATTATGTAACTTTGTGCAACTTTTTCATTTAAGATAACTTCTAACATGTAAACATCCATTTTTTGTTGTCAAATTGAATAAGAAGAAAAATAGAAAAAAACCCAGTAAGGCTGCATTCACACTTGCGTTGTGTGGATCCAGCGTGCACTTCCGTCGCCGGAAATGCCCACCGGATCCGTAACAACGCAAGTGACCTGAAAGCATTTGAAGACTGATCAGTCTTCAAAATGCTTTCAGTGTTACTATGGCAGCCAGGACGCTATTAAAGTCCTGGTTGCCATAGTAGTAGTGGGGAGCAGTATACTTACCGTCCGTGCGGCTCCCGGGGCGCTCCAGAATGACGTCAGAGCACCCCATGCGCGTGGATCACATGAATGACGTCACTCTGGAGCGCCCCGGGACGGTAAGTATACTGCTCCCCCGCTCCCCACTACACTTTACCATGGCAGCCGGGACTTTAGCATCCTGGCTGCCATGGTAACCATTCAGAAAAAGCTAAACGTCGGATCCGGCGATGCGCCGAAACGACGTTTAGCTTAAGGCCGGATCCGGATTAATGCCTTTCAATGGGCATTAATTCCGTATCCGGCCTTGCGGCAAGTGTTCAGGATTTTTGGCCGGAGCAAAAAGCACAGCATGCTGCGGTATTTTCTCCGGCCAAAAAACGTTCCGGTCCTGAACTGAAGACATCCTGATGCATCCTGAACGGATTTTTCTCCATTCAGAATGCATGGGGATAAAACTGATCAGGACTTTTCCGGCATAGAGCCCCGACGACGGAACTCTATGCTGGAAAACAAAAACGGAAGTGTGAAAGAGCCCTAAGCCAGTAAGCAAAAAGTGGAGGAAAAATGTCAATGTGTCTTAAAGGGCGAATACTATTCAATTATAAGCTCTTAGTAGCACAGTAGGACCAGGGAGTAGTGAATGCAGCATTCCCTGTGTTGGCTCTACTCACCGCCTAGTGAGGATGTGGGCATGCTCTATGACCTCTCGTTGTGCAACATCGGGCCATAGCACAGCATGCAGCAGGAACTGCTTTAGTTTCTGGAAAAGGAGAGGTCAGTTGATTTTGTTTTTTATCATCTGAATTAAAGTCTGATGTACATTGGGGGTCTGAGCTGGGATCTAATTAACATTGGGGATCTTATCCGAGGCCTGATTAGGGGTCTGATTAACATTGTGGGTCTGAGCTCAGGTCTAATTAACATTGGGGGTCTAATCTGAGCTCTGATTAACATTGGGGGTCTGATCTGAGGCCTGATTGGAGGTCTGAGCTGAGGTCTAATTAACATTGGGGGTCTGATCTGAAGTTTGATTAACATTGGGGGTCTGATTCGGGCACCGATCTGAGGTCTGATTAAAATTGGGGGTCTGATCTGAGGTCTGATTAAAATTGGGGGTCTGATCTCAGGTCTGAATAACATTAAGGGTCTGATCTGAGGTCCAATTAACATGGGGGTCTGAGCTGAGGTCTGATTAATATTGGGGGTCTGAGTTGGGCTCTGAGCTGAGGTCTAATTAGCATGGAGGGTCTGATTGGGGGTCTGATCTGAGGTCTAATGAAAAATTGATTTTATTTTCCTCCTCTAAAACCTAGGTGCATCTTATGGTCAGGTGTTTCTTATAGGGTGAAAAATACAGTAATTCTAATAGCTGCAGTTCCTAATCCTAATATCAGCAATAGTGGCCACATAACATAACTCATAATACATGCAGTAGTTCAGCATGGCACCACTACCTCTTCAAGCAGCTGATCATCAGTGTGCTGAGAGTCGTACACTCGCTAATCTCATATTGATGGTCTTTCCTGATGATAGGTCATCTATATCTTAGCACTGGACAACCCCACTAACTTCTTTCACCAAGATTTTAAATGTCTCCTGATGCAAAATAGAGTAGATGGCAAAAGTAAGGGTGGGTTCACATCATATTTTTGCCATCCATTTAACGTATAGGTTGGGGAAAAAGGAATGCAAAAGTGTAGCACATCACGCTTTTCCATCCTGCTTTTTTTTTTTTTTAAATGGAACTCTATGGTGACGGATGCCACTGTATGGCATCTGTCTGAGGCATCCATTAATGTAAATTTTTTATTAAAAACATGATCTGAACCCAGTCTTACAAACATAAATCATTGTTTTTTGACTTACAAAATAACAATTTTAATAAATTGCAACATTTGCAACACCACTTAAAAACATTTATAAATATTTTGTATGTCTTATTGAATATCGTTATTGTAATGAATTGTCATATGTGGCTGAGCTAAATCTCAATTCGTGCTTGAAAGGAATGAGATCTTCACCAGCACCATTTTAGACTAAATGGAAAATATAGAGACTAATATTACTTAACTGAATTGTCCTGTACGCCCTGAGCATGCCTAAATTCCTGCACTGCAGATCTCAATTCAGCAGCAAATAGATAGAAATCAAATTCATTACAACATGGAAAAAAATACAATTAGATAGATCTTTTTATTCATGCAGCAGAGCCCTTTTTCCAGTCTTTGACCCTGTGCGGGTATTATGCTCTAATTTTTATTTTTCTCTTGAGATCTTGCAGACTAGAGACGACCGCTGCTATTTAGATAACATTTAAGTATGGAAAACAAGCACCACACAGTAGGCTAGAGGAAAACATGATCCTATCAATAAAAGTCTAAAACCTTTGTGGGCTTTTTACTTTTACAAGAAGATTGCAGGCACAGCCGCTGTTTTATGACTAATAATCCTTTACCACATTTGCCCAGTAAAATTATACAAGTTAAGAAGTGAAGTTCTCGTGCCAGGTATTTTTTTTATAGTCCTTTTATATTCGTGTTTTCAAGAATTCTTATAATTTTTTTTTTTTTAAAAGATCAGGATATAGAGGAACTGAAAGCCAGGCGAACTCTCTGGAAGATAGCTGGCCTCACATAGGAAAAAAAATGCTTTCACTGCTGTGGCCACCAACAGACATGGAAACCTCTCTTTAACCACCTCAGCCCCCCTAGCTTAAACACCCTTAATGACCAGGCCACTTTTTACAATTCTGCACTACACTACTTTCACCGTTTATTGCTCGGTCATTCAACTTAACACCCAAATGAATTTTACCTCTTTTTCTTCTCACTAATAGAGCTTTCATTTGGTGGTATTTCATTGCTGCTGACATTTTTACTTTTTTTGCTATTAATCAAAAATGACATTTTTTACTTTCTGTTGTAATTTTTTTTTAAAACACTACATTTCTATATAAATTTTTCTCTAAATTTATTGTTCTACATGTCTTTGATTAAAAAAAATCCAATAAGTGTATATTTATTGGTTTGGGTAAAAATTATAGCGTTTACAAACTATGGTGCAAAAAAGTGAATTTCCGCATTTTGAAGCAGCTCTGACTTTCTGAGCACCTGTCATGTTTCTTACGGTGCTAGAATGCCAGGATAGTATAAATACCCCCCAAATGACACCATTTTAGAAAGAAGACACCCCAAAGTATTCGCGGAGGGGCATGGTGAGTTCATGTATCATTTCATTTTTTTTCACAAGTTAGCGGAAAATGACACTTTCCTGAGGAAAAAATAATAATAATAAAGTTTCCATTTCTGCTAACTTCTGGCAAAAAAAATTAAAATCTCCCACGGACTCACTATGTCCCTCAGTGAATACCTTGGGGTGTCTACTTTCCGAAATGGGGTCATTTGTGGGGTGTGTTTACTGCTCTGGCATTTTGGGCGGGGCTAAATTGTGAGCAGCCATGTAAAAGCTAAAGGTACTCGTTGGAATTTAGGCCCCTTTGCGCACCCAGGCTGCAAAAAGTGTCACTCATGTGGTATCGCCGTACTCAGGAGAAGTAGGGCAATGTGTTTTGGGGTGTATTTTTACATATACCCATGTTGGGTGAGAGAAATATCTCTGTAAACTGACAACTTTGTATAAAAAAATTTAAAAAGTTGTCGTTTACAGCGATATTTCTCACACAAAGTATGGGTATATATAAAAATACACCGCAAAACTTATTGCCCTACTTCTCCTGAGTACGGCGATACTACATGAGTGACACTTTTTTGCAGCCAAGATGCGCAAAGGGACCCTAAAACCAATGAGTACTTTTAGGATTTCACATGGCATTTTTACGCATTTGGATTCCAGACTTCTTCTCACGCTTTAGGGGCCCCTAAAATGCCAGGACAGTATAAATACCCCACATGTGACCCCATTTTAGAAAGAAGACACCCCAAGGTATTCTGTGAGGGGTATGGTGAGTTCATGTAAAATTTTATTTTTTGTCACAAGTTAGTGAAATATGAGACTTTGTAAAAAAAAAAAAATATATAAATTTACGCTAACTTGTGCCAAAAAAAAAATAAATTCTGTGAACTTGCCATGCCCCTCACAGAATACCTTGGGGTGTCTTCTTTCCAAAATGGGGTCACATGTGGGGTATTTATACTGCCCTGGCATTTTAGGGGCCCTAAAGTGTGAGAATCCAAAATGCGTAAAAATGCCCTGTGAAATCCTAAAGGTACTCATGGGAATTTGGGCCCCTTTGCACATCTTGGCTGCAAAAAAGTGTCACTCATGTGGTATCGCCGTACTCAGGAGAAGTAGGGCAATGTGTTTTGTGGTGTATTTTTACATATAACCATGCTGGGTGTGAGAAATATCTCTGTAAATGACAACTTTTAAAAAAAAATTATACAAAGTTGTCAATTTACAGAGATATTTCTCTCACCCAGCATGGGTATATGTAAAAATACACCCCAAAACACATTGCCCTACCTCTCCTGAGTACGGCGATACCACATGAGTGACACTTTTTTGCAGCCAAGATGCGCAAAGGGGCCCTAAAACCAATGAGTACCTTTTAGGAGGGCATTTTTAAGCATTTTTCTTCTCACGCTTTAGGGCCCCTAAATTGCCAGGGCAGTATAAATACCCCACATGTGACCCCATTTTGGAAAGAAGACACCCCAAGGTATTCTGTGAGGGGCATGGCGAGTTCACAGAAGATTTTTTTTTTGCACAAGTTAGCGGAAATTGATTTTTTTATTGTTTTTTCTCATAAAGTCTCCCTTTCTGCTAACTTTTGACAAAAAGTTACATTTTTCATGGACTCACTATGCCCCTCAGCGAATACCTTGGGGTGTCTTCTTTCCAAAATGGGGTCATTTGTGGGGTGTTTGTACTGTTCTGGCATTTTGGGTGGGGCTAAATTGTGAGCAGCCATGTAAAAGCTAAAGGTACTCATTGGAATTTGGGCCCCTTTGCGCACCCAGGCTGCAAAACAGTGTCACTCATGTGGTATCGCCGTACTCAGGAGAAGTAGGGCAATGTGTTTTGGGGTGTATTTTTACATATACCCATACTTTTTGTGAGAAATATCGCTGTAAATTGACAACTTTGAATAAAAAAATGTAAAAAGTTGTCATTTACAGAGATATTTCTCTCACCCAGTATGGGTATATGACAAAATACACCCCAAAACACATTGCCCTACTTCTCCTGAGTTCGGCGATACCACATGTGTGACACTTTTTTGCAGCGAAGATGCGCAAAGGGGCCCTAAATCCAATGAGTACCTTTAGGATTTCACAGGGCATTTTTACGCATTTGGATTCTCACGCTTTAGGACCCCTAAAATGCCAGGGCAGTATAAATACCCCACTTGTGACCCTATTTTGGAAAGAAGACACCCCAAGGTATTCTGTGAGGGGCATGGTGAGTTCACAGAAAAAAAATAATTTGGCACAAGTTAGCGGAAATTGATATATGTATATATATTTTTTTTTACAAAGTCTCATATTCCACTAACTTGTGACAAAAAATAAAATTTTGCATGAACTCACCATACCCCTCACTGAATACCTTGGGGTGTCTTCTTTCTAAAATGGGGTCACATGTAAGGTGTTTGTACTGCCCTGGCATTTTAGGGGTCTCCGCAATCATTACACGTATGGCCAGCATTAGGAGTTTCTGCGATTCTCCTTATATTGAGCATACGGGTAATGAAATTTTTTTTTTTCCGTTCAGCCTCTGGGCTGAAAAAAGAAAAAAAATGAACGGCACAGATTTTTTCATTCGCATCGATCATCGTGGATGAAAAAATCTCTGCCAAACTCAGTGACTGCGGTGCGGTGGGCTGGGCGCTAGCTACCTAATAAGTAGCTAACTAACTGGCGGTGATAAGGGACCCTTATGCCCCATTCACACGTCCGAAATTCTGTTTGCGGAACGGAATTGCGGACCCATTCATTTCTATGGGGACAGACTTTGTCCCGCTCGGATCCGGAATTGCACTTACGGGTCTGCATTTCCGTTCCGCAAAAATATAGAACATGCCCTTTTCTTGCCCGCAATTGCGGACAAGAAAAAGCATTTTCTATATAGTTCTGGCAATGTGCGGATCTGCAAAATGTGGAAAGCACATTGACGGTGTCCGTGTTTTGCGGATCCGCGGCACGGATCTGTGGATCCGTGGATCCGCAAAACACATATGGACATATGAATAGAGCCTTACAGGGGGGTGATCAGTGACAGGGGGTGATCAGGGAGTCTATATGGGGTGATCAGGGGTTAACAAGGGGTTAATAGTGGTTATAAAGTGAGGGGGTGGGGGTTAGTGTAGTGTTTGGTGCAACTTTACAGAGTTACCTGGTCCTCTGGTGGTCGATCCCAGTAAATGGGACCACCAGAGGACCAGGTAGCAGGTATATCAGACGTTGTTAACAAAAAAGCGTCTGATATACTTGTTTGATCTAATTTATTTTACATTTACAGCCTGCCAGCGATTGTTCATCGCTGGCAGGCTGTAGAATCACTGCAGAGCCGCACGGATGCGTCCAGGAGGAACAAACTTGCCGCCGCCTGGACGCATCCGTGCGTGAGGCAGTCGGCAATCGGTTAAAGAGGACCTGTCACCACTACTGACATCTCTGTTTTAGTAAATAATTGTATTTCACCTGTAATGACAATAGTTCTTCTATTATTCCTGCTAAAAGTTTATGATTAAAGGTACATCCGCGTGTTACCAGTTGGGGTGTGTCTCTGCACAGTCTGACACTATCTAATCAGAGCTGCCAATGTCAGACTGTGCAGGGACACATCCCTAGCTGGTAATATAAACTTCTAGCAGAAATAATAGAGGAATGACACAATATACAGTAAACTTACAAGATAAGATGTTCCAGAATTGTTGTTTTGGAATCTAAAATATATAACATTTTAGGAGGACCAACTGTGGTTAATTAAAATAAAATCTTTATTAAATTAGCTCATATTACATGTTCATGGTCCGTTTCTGACCCTACCCTAACAATTGGAAGACAAAGGGTAGCATGGATTCAGTCCTTCTCTTACTGTATTGAATTCACTCTATGTGTTTCTGTACATCATTTCATGTGTGTCCTGAGAGGTTAATATTGATAGGGATGAGCGAAACCGAACTTTGGGTTTATACCGGACTTTGTGAGTTTGGCTAACCAAACCCTCGAAGAAGTCCTTGTTCAGTGTTTGGGTGATTTTATTATTTTCCGTTATAGCATGGTTATATTAAAAAAATAATAGCATTCTTAAG
Organism: Bufotes viridis; assembly: GCA_033119425.1. Classification (NCBI taxonomy): domain Eukaryota; kingdom Metazoa; phylum Chordata; class Amphibia; order Anura; family Bufonidae; genus Bufotes; species Bufotes viridis. The sequence goes on along the minus strand of CM065592.1, from coordinate 392,297,499 downwards.
ACAGAATGCAAAAGAATATGGCCATTAAAAAAGAAAAAAAACTCATCCACTTGACTGCTGCAGCAGTCTCTTCTATCTTCATTCAGCAGGATCTGCAATGTCCATGATGACGTCACCGCACTCACAATGTGAGTGACGTGCTCAATTGCCAATGCACAGTTCTATGCACAGTTTTATTCTCCATGTCCTGGTGAATCGTGATCTCCCAGTGTTTTCTTGCCCTTTCTTGTGGTTGTTAGTTGCTCTAAAATGTTTTGTAGTGCTTAAGATTTTGCATATATCCATTAAACTAAATGCCCCTCGAGGTCCTAAGCAGTGATGTGGAGCCTGGCTAAAAAAAGGGGCTCTGTTAGAGCGTTTTCATGGTCTTCTAGATCTTGCCTTGACTTTTGTAATCGTAATACATAGCAGTTTGGACAATGGAATCTACAATTAGGAAACGTGTGGATACATTTTATAGCTTTCTTCTCTATTGTTACAGCTGCTTTGAGAAACTCACTGAAACCTTCCAAAAAAGCACATTATTACAAATTTTTTTTTTCCTCTATGATAAATTGTAAGTCATAACGTTGCAGCAATGGTATTCTTACCACCAAATGTGAGAGAATTGCTGCCACAGGATACAATAATGAGCACCTACTGCAGATGTGAACATGGTATTATCTTGAAACACAAATATACACAGTGAATGCACTAGTGTATAACTATTGTACCAATTTTTATTCTGTGACATTATTCTTTCTACAGTAATGGAGAGAAAATAACAGCTGTGGAATAAACATTTTCAATTTATCTTTTTTTTTTAATTCTGAATATCCATAACTGGTGTTCATCTCTTAAATCACAATCCAACCCTGGAGCCCTCGAGTCTCTAATTAATGAATGATAAATGAGTCCCTCGAGTGACTTAATGATTTATTATTTGCTTATGAAAGAACAATAAATACATTTCAGATAAAGTGGATTATGAAGTAAGCAGGAGAATTATAGATGCCTTGAGAATTAAAAGTGCTTTCAGTCGTGTATGATTGCTTTGCATATTCTTGATTGGCTTGTTAGACAACAAAAGTTGGGAAGATAATAACTTCTGTCACAACTGCAATCAAGTACCTCTGATGAATTTCAAGTTGCCATCGATATTAGAAACAGTTGGGGCGTGGCTTGGCAGCCGAGCGCGAAGGCCACATGAGCCTTTAGCTCCTGCATAAAGCAACTCTCACAGGGTGGTTTCCCCTCTCTTTAATCGCCTTATTCCAGCAAAGGGGGGCCCAAAGACTCTCCACGATGCCTAGAGGCAAAAGAGGCCAGGCAGGGCACGCTCGAGTTCTGTTTTGACAAAGATGAGGTTGCCGCGCAGACAGACCTGGTGGAGCCTCAGCCATCACCACATCCTCTCCTCCGCTGCAGCGTGACGTCTCCCAGCGTGCAAATGACTCCCGCCACTTACCTCAAGACCTAGTGCCTGCAACAGGTAGCTCTGTGAGCGGAGGTTCAGCTAGGTCATCTCTATCTTCAGAACCCGCGAGGGCGCAGACGCCATCTTCCCTCTACACAAGGAGCCCAGAAAAACAAAGGCTTAGGCTTCAGTCTGCCGCGCCAGAGGAGGTGAGCCCCTAAACCTCTACTATTTGCCCTGTTTCCTCCATATTGTAGAGGTTCCCCACCTCTGAACAGCCTGCTTGAGGCAATTTTTTGAGGGATATGTTAATACCCTTCAGCGCTGCCCTCCACAAAGACTTTTCCTCACTATTAGTCCCTCTCAAATCTGAAATCTCGGGCCTAGAGTCCTACATGTGGAGACTAAAATGGGAGAATTCGCCACTTTTCACAATCAACATAGATAACCAAGAAGAAATGTCAGCGGATATTGACCGCATAAAGGCTAAGCTGAATGCCCTAGAAGATCACTCTAGGTGAAATAATATAAAGTTTAGGGGAACCCAGAAGACATTTCGCCTTCTGACCTTATGGACTATCTGAAGACCCTTAAGGAAAAGCTCCTACTCTCCTGCCCTACCCAGGACTTGATTGAAGATTGGGCCCACAGGATTCCTAGGCCCGACACCTACCAGAGACCATACACAGGGACACTTTGGCCCGGATTCACTTTTTTTCGGACAAATGAAGCTGTCTTATCAGCAGCCCGTCAGCTTTCCGGCACCATATCAGACAGTGAAGTTATATACAGACTTGTCTGCAGCTACACTGAGACAAAGGCGTTTATTGGCTGCTGTCACTATAGCTCTCAGAGAACACAAAATGGCTTACAAGTGGGGCTTCCCTGTAAAGCTCTTGCTCACTTGTTTACTAGTGTGGGGGGCGAATATTCGAATCGCGAATTTTAATCGCGAATATCGCCACTTCGAGAATTTGCGAATATTTAGAATATAGTTATATATATTCGTATTTTTGAATATTCTACTTTTTTTTTCATCTGTAACCTCCCTTTTTGCTTGTGGGCCAATGAGAAGGCTGCAGTGTCTTTGTCTGAGCTTAGCAACATCCCTAGCAACCGACAGGAAAGGTGCCTACCCCTTTAGTATATAAGAACCTCCCCACAGCCATTTTCTACAGTTTATTACAGTTCTGAGAGAGACAGCATTGCTGTGCTCTGTGCTTTCCTGTGTCACATTACATGAGGTACTGCAGTTAGTTATTTAGCTTATATATATAATACAGATAGTTAGTGGGAGATAGTCAGTGTAGGTTAGATCGTGATATAGCTGTGCAGGGTGTTAGGTAGTGTGATAGGTTCTGCTTTCCACACATACATGCTATATAAATAGTGCTGTATGTATGCTACATACATACATACATGGTGCTGTGATGTCACAAGTTCGCAACAATACTTAGCGCACCAATCACTAATTTGTAGTCAGACCTGCTAAAATGGGAAGTTGCACGTATTGTGCAAAAATATGTGCATCATTAATTGCCGATTTGCGCAATCGTAAATATATCGGAGCACTCTATCTACATATAAAGCTATTGTAATGTTCTGCCGTGCCAACCATTTTCTTCAGTCTCAGGAAACTTCTAGCAGCTTGAAAAATTTAGCTATAATGATCCACGCCTGTATTGCGCTTGCATTCCGCGCATATTACATTGGTGATTTTCGCAATCAAGAAAATAACCGCAAATTCGGGAATATATGACGAATATTGTGCCAAATATTCGCAAAATATCGCACATTCGAATATTGCCCCTGTCTCTCATCACTATTGCTCACCTACTTTGGAAAACATCACAGTATTGCCTCTGTGGAAGAAGGCCACAGCCTCGCACATACCGTTCGCACTTTCTGCAGCAGCTCTGACATATCAGGGTTATTTTTCAGGAATTTCTGCACCGCCAAATTCAGCACATGCGCCAGGCAAGGGATGTGCGTAAAACTGGCTAGGCCCAGAGCTGGTACAAGATTTCGCCCATTATCGCACACCACAAGCCGGGCTTGAGGCTCAATGGCACCAACTACTCATCGGTCTGTTTTTCCATGCCCGTCCATAGCTCCTGCGCGGTGTGGGATTTCCCCCCAAACAAATGTGTTTTAAAAAAGCATGCTGTCGTTCCCCCTGGCTGTGCTGAAGTTGGTGGTGAAGGTGTTATGCTGACCAGATGAGGAGGTGGTAGAGGAGGAAGCGGAGTAGGAGGAGGAGGCAACTGATGGCGTTGCGCAGTGCACACCTGATTTTGTCCACCTTTTGGTTGTGCAGGGATGGGATGGCTCGTCTGGAAAAGTAGTGGAGGCTGAGAACCATGTACTGTGGGACAGCCACCGCCGTAAGGTTTTTAAAAGTCTCCGTCTCCATCAGACGGAATGACAGCATTTCAGAGGCCAGGAATTTTAAAATGCTGGCATTTAGGGCCAGTGTTTGGGAGATGGACAGCTGAACGCTTCCATGGGACATTGTGGAGATGCTTGGTGACGGATGTGGTGGTGTTGCTGCCACATCCTCTGTTTGAGGGGTGGCAGGTGCCACTGTCACTCCAGAGGCGGAGTAAGAAGCCAAGACTGCAGCAGAAGAGGCAGCAGGAGGAGCCTGAGGCCTTTCTTGGTTTTTGAGATGTTTACTCCACTGCAGCTAGTGCTTTGCATTTAGATGCCTATTCATGCAGGTTATGCTCAGGTTTAGAATGTTTATGCCTCGCTTCAGGCTAGGATTGCACAGCATGCAAACCACTCGTGTCTTGTCGTCAGCACATTGTCTGAAGAACTGCCATGCCAGGGAACTCCTTGGAGCTGGCTGTGGTGTGCTCACAGGTGTACTGTCTAGGGGACGGCCGCTCTGATTTTGAACCCTGCTACCTCTTTTGCTGTGGCGGTGGCTCTGTGTGACCACCACCTCTTCCTCTGAACTGCACACGTCACTCGCATAACCTTGATTCCATGTGGGGTATAGGACCTCCTCATCCTCCACATCATCTTACACCCACTCTTCACCCCTGCCCTCCTTGTCGGTCTGCACACTGCAGAAAGCCGCAGCAGTTGTTCCCCTCACCCTTGACTCAAGTCAGAGACTGTTTGGACCCCTCACATTTGGGCTTCCAGTCTCTCCCACAAGTTGTGAGATCTAGCAAAATTACCCTGGACCACGCATTGGATCAAGATGGTTCTGTCTGGGATATGTCCTCCCTTGGTCAAAAATTGCACTTTCCAACTTTGAATATACTGCAGTATCAATTTCTCAGATCCTGCATACTGAAAATCATTTCATCCGGTCTAGACAATAGAGACCTTACTTGGTTTGAAACATTACTCTCACAAACATCCACACCAACTAAAGTTATCTCGAAAATAAGCAAACAACTAGTAGAGATTGAAAGGCCAAAATTTCTTTATTATATCAAAGAATGGGAAAAAGATTTACAATTAACATTTTCAGCAGATGATATCAAAGCGTTACTAATTGCACCCAAAAAGATTTCCCGATGTGTTACTATCCAAGAAAATGCGTTTAACCTCCTCACAAGATGGTACATGACACCTGAAAAATTACACAAAATATATACGACTACCTCAAGTGCTTGCAGGAGATGTTTAGAACAGAAGGGTAACTTCTTGCATATTTGGTGGACGTGCAGAAAGATTGTCCCTTACTGGGAAGAAGTATTCAAACAAATTAGATCCCTCCTGTCGCTACCAAATGACAAATTGCGCCCACTCCCGGAAACGGCTCTACTGTCCTTGATTACGGAGCAAGCAGCACCTAGGGAAAAAACTCTGATTAGAATATTATTGGCGGCGGCTAGATTGTTAATCGCCTCACACTGGAAAATGGATGCCCCACCAACCATTCCCCATTGGATTAGCAAAGTTAACGATATAGCCAGATTAGAGGAGTTATCGCATTGGGAAACTCGCACTTATTCTAAATATATGGAGATTTGGTCACCTTGGAAGTCAAGACCTTCCTCCTAAATTTGTCTATGGTAGGTATGTTGTGTAAGCCTTCTACAGATAGCCATAATTTCTGCCTCTTTCTATGTCAAGCCATCGTATATACTTTCAACGTACATACTTCCAACGTACATACTTTCAACGTACTTACTTTTGACGTACTTACCGTCAATGTGCAGTTTGCAATACACATGTCTTCTAAGTACATACTTTCATTGCACATACACACTCTAAATGTGTCTATCTAATTAGCCCTCATATACTCTCAAATGGCACTTTATTTTTTATTAAAGCAACACGGTGGATAATAGAACAATTGTACTTTCTAAGTTACTCCTAGTTGACTGTTCGACTGTATGGTTATGCAAGATATCCTCCATGCGCTCAATATTCCGCTCAACACTAGTGATTTCTCATCCAGTACTCTATTACTTCAGCTACCTCAGTGATTTTACGTTTCTCTCTCCTCTCCTTACATTTAATATGTATGTCTTTTGGGATATCCCCCTCACTACGCTCCTTTGTCCTTCATTTCCCCCCCTCTTCCTCTATCCCTCTTTCCCCAGCCCCATGTTTTGTTTGCCCTCCTTCCCCCCCCACCGGTTCCTCTGTTCTCATCTGCAATTTCTAATGGTACAGTTCCCCCCATCGTGACATTGGGGCCGCACCTCAAAGTTGATGTTATTAGTATTACTGTTACTATTTCAGACTGCTGTACAGTGTGTTAACGGATGATCACTGTTTACTCCATTCTGCATTGATGTATGTTGACACTGTTTTGTATTGGATAAAATTAATAAAAAGAAATTTAAAAGAAAAAAAAAGAAAGCCGCAGCAGTTGGCACCTGTGTTGCGTCATCATCAGAGATATGCTACGGTGGTCTTCCCATGTCCACATCTGGAAACATAAGTAGTGTTTCATTTGGGCGTGTAGCTGGCACAGATCGACCACATCCTCTCCCTGCAACAGGAGCTCCACCAACACCAGCAGCACCACGACCAGGGCCACGTCCCTTAGTCTTCGCTCTCCTCATTCTTTGCGGTCACCCACCGAACTAACAGATGGATTTACTAAATTTATTTACCTGTCAGGTATGCAGTGCAGGTGTACTTAAAACAAAAAATAGGTATATGTCACCCAACAATATAACAGACGAATTTAAGAAATGTATTTCCCTGTTGGGTATGCAGTGCAGGTGTACGTAAAAGAAAAAATGGGTATATGTCACCCAACAATGTAACAGACGGATTTACTAACTTTATTTCCCTGTCAGGTATGCAGTGCAGGGGTACTTTACAGCAAAAAATGTCCATATGTCACCCAACAATGTAACAGATGGATTTACTAAATTTATTTCCCTGTTAGGTATGCAGTGCAAGGGAACTTCACAGCAAAAAATGGGTATATGTCACCCACCGAACCAATAGACGGATTTACTAAATGTATTTCCATGTCAGGTATGCAGTGCTGGGGTACTTCACAGCAAAAAATGTCTATATGTCACACAACAATGTAACAGATGGATTTACTAACTTTATTTCCCTGTCAGGTATGCAGTGCAGGGGTACTTTACAGCAAAAACTTTCTATATGTCACCCAACAATGTAACAGATGGATTTACTAATTTTTTTTCCCTGTCAGGTATGCAGTGCAGGGGTACTTCACAGCAAAAAATGGGTATATGTCACCCACCGAACCAATAGACGGATTTGCTAAATGTATTTCCATGTCAGGTATGCAGTGCAGGGGTACTTCACAGCAAAAAATAGGTATAAGTCATCCAATTATCTAACAGACGGGTTTACTATATTTATTTCCCTTTCAGGTATGCAGTGCAGGGGTACTTCACAGCAAAAAATGGGTGTTAGTTATAGTCACCCAAAAATCTAACAGACAGGTTTACTATATTTATTTCCCTGTCAGGTATAAAGTGCAGGGGTACTTCACAACAAAAAATGGGTATCTGTCACCGAACAATCTAACAGATGGATTTACTAAATGTAATTCCCTTTCCGGTATGCAGTGCAGAGGTACTTCACAGCAAGAAATGGGTATAAGTTACCCAACAATCTAACAGACGGGTTTACTATATTTATTTTCCTGTCAGGTATGCAGTGCAGGTGTAATTAAAAGAAAACATGGGTTTTTGTCACCCAACAATGTAACAGACAAATTTAAGATTTTTTGTTCTCTGTTAGGTATGCAGTGCAGGAGTACTCTGTGGCCTACTAATGCTGCCATGTCCACACTATGTCATCTTGCCACTCTGTGGCCTACTGATACTGCCATATCCACACTATGTCACCTTGCCGCTCTGTGGCCTCCTGATGCTGCCATGTCCACACTATGTCACTGTGCCACTCTCTTGTATGATGCTGCTGCTGCTGCCATCTCCGCACTATGTCACCTTGCCCCACTGTGGCCTACTGATGCTGCCGAATCCACACTATGTCACCTTGCCACTCTGTGGCCTACTGATGCTGCCATGTCTACACTATGTCACCATGCCACTCTGATTTATCATGCTGCTGCTGCCATCTCCACACTATGTCACCTTGCCAATCTTTGGCCTCATGATGCTGCCAAGTCTGCGCTATGTCAGCTTGCCACTCTGTGGCCTACTGATGCTTCCAAGTCCACACTATGTCACATTGCCACTCTGTGGCCTCCTGATGCTGCCAAGTCCACACTATGTCACCTTATCACTCTGTGGCCTACTGATGCTGCCATGTCCATACTACAGTATGTCATCTTGCCACTCTGTGGCCTATTGATGCTGCTATATCCACACTATGTCACCTTGCCGCTCTGTGGCCTCCTGATGCTGCCATGTCCACACTATGTCACTGCGCCACTCTGTTGTATGATGCTGCTGTGCCATCTCCACACTATGTTACCTTGCCACTCTGGCCTCCTAATGCTTCCATCTCCACACTATGTAACCTGGCCACTTGCTGGCCTTCTCATACTGCTGCCACCTCTACACTGTCATTGTGCCACTCCGTGGCCTCCTGATGCTGCCGCCAACTCCAGACTTTGTCATTGGGCCACTCTGTGGTCTGCTCATGCTGCTTCCACCTCACCACTCTGTCATAGGGACACTCTGTGGACTTCTTATGCTGTTCCCACCCTCCCCACTTCATGACTGGGCCACTATTTTGGCTTTCAGCCTGGCTGATATCATCATGTACTTGATCTTTCTTCTGTTCTGTCAGAACGAAGGAAAAATGAGACGCTCAACGCATCCTGTCTGTGTAGCAGCTGTAAGGCCTCTATGGTCCCATCAGAATTGGCTCATGATTTGGTAGCCAAAAGCAGAAGTGGGTACAAAACACAGAAGACATGCAAATATTCCATTCATGTGTCATCTCTTTTTTGGATCCACTCCTGTTTTTATTGGCATTTACAATACTGAGCAAATGCGACCGAGTGAAGGTGTATGCTCCACAGACAGAATCATTTTTTTGTAGGTTATTGTTCTGGCGGATCAGAGGAAGTGCTAAATAATCAGTGAAGTAAACACAAACTTACTGCTGACACACTGTCCACTCCAGAAACAAGAAGGTCGCAGCAGCATCTCCGGTTAATTCTTTTTATTGCGAAGACTTCACAGCATGGATACAAATAAGGTGCAACGTTTCAGCTGTTACCAGCCTTTATCAAGCATAATTAATAAGTGACATGAACCAACATTAAATATGGTAGCTACCAACCACCTCCTACCTCTTCATCCAATCACGCTAGCCCACCTGTTGGAATTAGCCAATCATAGCCACATATATTTCTAAAGCCTATTATGCATAAAGCACACTGCTAGTCTCACCTGAATGAAGTAACACATGTTCCCAAGCTCATGTTCGCTTCCGGCATCTTCACCATCTTATTGCGCATGCTCGCGCAATTGTGTATGTGTCCGTTGCCGTGGCAACCAAGTCACAAGATCTCGCGGGAATTCCGCGTGATCTCACCCGGTTGCAACTCTATGTACTGTCATCCTGTCGGCGCAAAGGCTTACAGCCGCGCACCACCATGACGTCACTTGGTATCACGTTGCCGGGGCGATGCACAGTCACAAGCGCAAGGACGCGCACTGGGACAAAAACGGAGATGAAAACTGCAGAACAAGGATACATTCATGCATAATCCATATCGATAGTCATATTATCATTGTGAAAATATATGCATCACACATCGAGAATATATCAATAAATAGACTGTAGCAAATATTCTGGGCAACAAAACCGCATGTGGGTAGTACATAACAAATACAGATAAAATCATAGATAAAATCACTAGAATAACCAATCACATAGAAGATGATATTCATACAAGCATTTTTAAGGATGGGGGAATACCCTTATTCAATACCTGCAACACTGAACTCTAAATTGAGACCATATGGTTGCAGGGATCGCAGGGTGTATATCCACTTAAGTTCTTTTTTCCTTAAGATCATTTCCCTGTCTCCGCCCCTTCTAAGAGGGACAACTGCATCAATAACTCTGAAGCACAATTGATTGATAGAGTGTCCCCGCTCAATGAAATGTCTGGCGACAGGTTTGTCCAATGCGCCTTTTCTGATAGTGCTTTTGTGTTTATTAATCCTCTCTCTCAATTCCATTGTAGTCTCCCCAAAATAGGTGAGACTACAAGGGCATTGTATCATGTAGATGACATAACTCGATCGGCATGTATAGTAGCCATCGATTTTAAACACCTTCCCAATGTAGGGCTGTGTAAATGTATCTCCGTTCATTATGCCGCTGCAGTTGCAGCATGACAAACACGGGAAATTGCCATTTTTCCGAGGTGCCAAATACAACTGACGATCAAGTTTGGGACCACCCACATTACTTTTGACCAACCTATCTCGTAGGTTGGCATTTGCAGCGTTGGGGTCCTGGTTTCGAATCCGACCAAGGGTAACATCTACATGGAGTTTGTATATTCTCTGTGTTTGCGTGGGTTTCCTCTGGGTACTCTGGTTTCCTCCTACATAGATTGTAAGCCCCATTGGGGACAGCCTGATGCTAATGTCTGTAAAGCGCTGTGGAATATAGTAGCGCTATATAAGTGCATATAATAAATAACATGTTAAATAATGTATACAAAAAAACTAAGGCATTTACAATTACATAACATGCTCATAGGTACAAACTGTTCAGTATTAAAGAAGATTATGTTGCAAGCATTAGAGGTTTCGGTGAAAGGCTATCAACACCTTTGGGGGCTTTTTTTTATTATTGCATTCTATCATTTTGAGCTACAAATAATTTTTAAATATGTCTTTATTAAAAATTTTTACTCATTTTCTCTATACACATCAGTCTATGTGTATTAGAGGAGCAGCAGGCTTTCTGCTCACAGTATGTTCATAAGATAGAAGCCCTGATGGCTTTATGTAGCTTATCCTTATCCTTATTTATGTACCTTATCTTTGAAATCTTGACAGCTCATAAACACTTATTATACTGTAGTAGGGATGAGCGGACCAGTGGATGGTCGGGTTTGCAGGGTTTGGCCAAACTTTGGGTCAAAATTCAGGTTCGGGACCCGAACTTGACCCGACCTCGAACCCGAACCCGAACCCCATTGAAGTCAATGAGGACCTGAACTTTGGTGCACTAAAATGGCTGTAAAATAGTCGTAGGAAGGTTTAGAGGGCTGCAAAAGGAAGCAAAATGGTGGTAAGAGCAGGATAATTGCCCTGCAAACAAATGTGGATAGGGAAATTACTTAAAATAACAAAGAATAGAAAAAATTATAATCTTGAACTAGGAGGGGGAGGTCAAAGGGGAGTAGGCGGTTGAGGAAGGGGTGAACGTGGCGGTGTAGGTGGAAGCGGCAGTGGAGGAGGAGGAGGTAGCCAACACAGTTTTTGTTTTTTATTTTTATTTTTCCCCCTTTATTTATTTATTTTTATAAATTTGGAAAGACCCCAAAACATTGGGAAATATAAAAGAGAATGCAAATAGAAAGTGGGCTGGAGTATAACAATGGCTGGGTGCGGCCGGTATACTTGTCTATTCAGCACAAGGTACGGACAATTCCTGTCGGATCCATGCCTGGTTTATTTTAATGAATGTGAGCTTGTCCACGTTGGCTTTGAACAGGCGGCTGCACTTGTCTGTGATTACCCACCCTGCCGTGCTAAACACACGTTTGGACAATACACTTGCTGCAGGGCAGGCCAGCACCTCCAAGGTGTAAAAGGCAAGCTCAGGTGATGTGCCCAATTTGGAGACCCAGAAGTTGAATAAGACAGACCCATCAGTCAGTATGTGTAGGCATGTGCACACCTACTGTTCCAGCATGATGCTGAAATGTTGCCTCCTGCTAAGACGTTCCATATCAGCTGGTGGTGCTGGTTGTTGTGGCGTGCTGACAAAACTTTTCCACATTTCGACCATGCTAACCCTTCCTTCTGAGGTGCTGGAGGTGCCCCACCTGCATTGGATCGCAGGTGGGTACGGGGGTACTTCCTCTTTCTCTCCAGCATTTGGGGGATGGACAGCTGAATGCTTCCATGGGCCAGTGTGGACATGCTGGGTGACGGTGGTGTTGCTGCCACATACTCTGTTTGTGGGGGGGCAGGTGCCACTGTCACTCCAGAGGGGGAGGAAGAGGCCGAGACTGCAGCAGAAGAGGGAGCAAGAGAAGCCTGAGATCTTTTGTGGTTTTTCAGGTGTATACTCCACTGCAGCTCGTGCTTTGCATGTAGATGCCTTGTCATGCAGGTGGTGCTTAGGTTTAGGACATTTAAGCCTCGCTTCAGGCTCTCATTGCACAGCGTACAAACCACTTGCATCTTGTCGTCAGCACATTATTTGAAGAACTGCCACGCCAGGGAACTCCTTGGAGCTGGCTTTGGTGTGCTCAGTCCCTGGGTGACATGGGCAGTAGCAGGCATACTGACTAGACGACGGCCACTCTGCTTTTGCATCCTGCTCCCACTTTTGCCATGTGGCTGGCGCTGTGTGACCACCACCTCTTCCTCTGAACTGCAAATGTTGCTCGCATGACCTTGATTCCATGTGGGGTCTAGGACCTCATCATATTCCACATCATCTTCCACCCACTCTCTTCCCCTACCCTCCTTGTCGGTCTGCACATGGCAGAAAGCAGCAGCAGTTTGCACTTGTGTTTCGTCATCATCATCAGAGACGTGCTGCGGTGGTCCTCCCATGTCCACATCCTGAAACATAAGTGGTTGGGCATCAGTGCACTCAATCTCTTCCACTTCTGGTGCAGGTCTAGGTGGATGGCTCACGGAAACCCCACCAGCAGAGTCATCAAAAATGATAAGAGACTGCTGCTTGACTTGGGGCTCAGACTGCTTGGCTGATTTGCAAGGGGGTGAGGTGAAAGACAGATGCCCATGGGCTGCAGGTGCCAACTTCTGCGGTTTCAGGAGGGACCAGTTTGAGGACAATGTGAAGGAACTGGGGGCACTGTCTGTCAGCCACCCAATCTACTACCGCCTCTACTTGTTCTGGCCTCACCATTCGTACACCAGTATTCGGGACTACAAAATTATGCTGAACGTCCTGTTGCCTACGTGCACCTGGGGAAGGTGTTTAATTTGCGCGTGTAGCTGGCACAGATCGACCTCTTCCTCTCCCTGCAATAGGAGCTCCACCAGCACCAGCAGCACCACGACCAGGGCCACATCCCTTATTTGATGCTTTCCTCATTCTTCGAGGTCAACCACCGAACTAACAGACAGATTAGCTATATTAATTCCCCTGTCACATATGCAGTGCATGCATATCTCACACCAAAAATGGGTATATGTCACCGGCCAAACTAACAGTCAGATTAAGTATATTAATTTCCTTGTCACGCATAAAGGGCACGTGTATCTCAAACCAAAAATGGGTATATGTCACCCACCGAACTAACAGATGGATTAACTATATTAATTTCCCTGTTACGCATGCAGTGCCGGTGTACCTCACACCAAAAATAGGAATATGTCACGCACCGAACTAACAGACGGATTAACTATATTAATTTCACTAGAGAAAAAGATGGTTCCTGGCCACCACTAATCTTGCTTATTCAGTATTTATTGTATGACTTGTTATACAAATTGCGGATTGCCAGTTACAGAAAATGACGTTTCGGCATTAGCCTTCATCAGGACACTGGATGTGCCGCAAAAAGGGAAAACCAATTAATATGGATTTGGGCTCAATGACCATGTGGCATGACGGCAGCAGCAGCGGCTCAATCATAGCCCCAGGAGCATTGCCACATGGTTATAACTTGCTTGGCCTCTCTCTGCCTTATCTTATCGATTTCCCTGTCATCCTCGTTTTGGGTGTTTTTATACTTATTAAATGCCATCTTTTTGTTTTTAATGATTTTGGCAACTTCTGCTGAGTACCACAGTGGTCTCTTCCTTTTTTTGCTTTTACTGACAAGCCTAATGCACTTTTCTGTTGCCTTCAATAGTGCCATTTTAAGTAGTCCCATTTCTTTTGGACTCTATTGAAATTGTTCCAGTCTGATAGGGACTCCTATACCACTGATCTAATTTTAGAAAAGTCTGTTTTTCGAAAATCTAAAACTTTTGTTTTTATGTGGAGTGACTCAGTCACCGTCCTTATAGTAAACCACACTGACTGGTGATCACTATATCCTAAGTAGGGATGAGCGAACCCGAACTGTATAGTTCGGCTTCGTACTGAATTTTGGGGTGATCGGGACCCGGACCCGGACCCGAACATTTTTTTAAAAAGTTTGGGTTCAGGTTCGTTGTTTGGCGATTTCTTTCCGCTTTCTGAAGGGCTGCACAGCAGCCAATCAGCTAGCGTTTTACTTCTTGCCCTAAGAAGCCATCACAGCCATGCCTACTAATGGCATGGCTGTGATTGGTTAAGTGCAGCATGTGACCCAGCCTCTATTTAAGCTGGAGTCACGTAGCGCCGCACGTCACTCTGCTCTGATTAGTGTAGGGATAGGACGCAGAGGTTAGTCAGGGAAAACTCAGCAAAAATACCTAATGAAGTGATCGATCTACAGCTGTGAATCATTCAACTTCTGCTAGTTAATTGCTCACTGATTTTTAGGCTGCACAGAACGTTTTTCTGTCACTTTTTTCTGGGGTGATCGGTGGCCATTTTGTGTCTTGTGATGCACCAGCACAAGCTGCCACCAAGTCCATCAATCCATCAATACTAGTTTTTTTTCTGCTATATCCTACACCAGGGGCTTGGCTGTGCTTATTGTCACCCCTAGAAACTCAGGATAGAAATTTCTATATTTTATTGAGGGGTTAAATTCAATTGCCAAAATAGCAATCCCCTAAATCTGGTGTTCCAGCTGTGGCTAGCCAAGTGTAATACTGTCTGCCGTCTGGCAAAGGATATATTTTGTTCTGGGGTGAAATTCAATTGCCAAGATAGCAATACCGTAAATCCGGTGTCCCAGCAGTGGCTGGCCAAGTTTAATAGTGTCCGGCAACGGATATATTTTTTTCTGGGGTGAAATTCAATTGCCAAAATAGCAATACCGTAAATCTGGTGTCCCAGCAGTGGTTGACCAAGGTAAATAGAGTCCGGCAAAGGATTTATTATCATTAGAAATACAGTAAATCTGGTGTTCCAGCTGTGACTGGGCAAGTTTCATAGTGTCCATCATAGGATAAATTATTTTCTGCAGTGAAATTCAGTTCCAAAAATAGAAATACCGTAAATCTAGTGTTCCAGCTGTGACTGGACAAGTTTAATAGTGTCCGGCAAAGGATATATTTTGTTCTGGGGTGAAATTCAATTGCCAAAATAGCAATACCATATATCAGTGGTTTCAGCTGTGGCTGGCCAAGATTAATAGTGTCCGGCAAAGGATATATATATTTTTTTTTAGGTGAAATTCAATTGCCAAAATAGCAAATCCGTAAATCTAGTGTCCCAGCAGTGGCTGGCCAAGTTTAATAGTGTCCGTCAAAGAATATATTATTTTCTGGGGTGAAATTCAGTTGCAAAAATAGAAATAACGTAAATCTGGTGTTCCAGCTGTGACTGGACAAGTTTCATAGTGTCTGTCATAGGATATATTATTTTCCGTGGTGAAATTCAGTTGCAAAAATAGAAATACTGTAAATCTGGAGTTCCAGCTGTGACTGGACAAGTTTAATAGTGTCCGGCAAAGGATATATTTTTTTCTGGGGTGAAATTCAATTGCCAAAATAGCAATACCATAAATCAGTGGTTTCAGTTGTGGCTGGACAAGTTTAATAGTGTCCGGCAAAGGATATATTTTTTTCTGGGGTGAAATACAATTGCCAAAATAGCAATACCATAAATCTGGTGTCCCAACAGTGGCTGGCCAAGTTTAATAGTGTCCGTCAAAGGATTTATTATTTCTGGGGTAAAATTCAGTTGCAATAATATAAATACCGTAAATCTGGTGTTCCAGCTGTGGCTGGACAAGTTTAATAGTGTCCGGCAAAGGATATATTTTGTTCTGGGGTGAAATTCAATTGCCAAAATAGCAATACCATAAATCTGGTGTTCCAGCTGTGACTGGACAAGTTTAATAATGTCCGGCAAAGGATATATTTTGTTCTGGGGTGAAATTCAATTGCCAAAATAGCAATACCGTAAATCTGGTGTCCAAGCAGTGGCTGGCCAAGTTTAATAGTGTCCGGCAAAGGATACATTTTTTGTGGGGTGAAATTCAATTGCCAAAATAGCAATACCGTAAATCTGGTGTCCCAGCAGTGGCTGGCAAAGTTTAATAGTGTCCGGCAAAGGATTTATTATTTTCTGGGGTGAAATTCAGTTGCCAAAATAGAAATACAGTAAATCTGGTGTTCCAGTTGTGACTGGACAAGTTTCATAGTGTCGGTCATAGGATATATTATTTTCTGCGGTGAAATTCAGTTCCAAAAATAGAAATACCGTAAATCTGGTTTTCCAGCTGTGACTGGACAAGTTTAATAGTGTCCGGCAAAGGATATATTTTGTTCTGGGGTGAAATTCAATTGCCAAAATAGCAATACCGTAAATCTGGTATCCCAGCAGTGGCTGGCCAAGTTTAATAGTGTTCGTTAAAGGATTTATTATTTTCTGGGGTGAAATTCAGTTGTCAAAATAGAAATACAGTAAATCTGGTGTTCCAGCTGTGACTGGACAAGTTTCATAGTGTCCATCATAGGATATATTATTTTCTGCAGTGAAATTCAGTTGCACAAAATAGAAATACCGTAAATCTGGTGTTCCAGCTGTGACTGGACAAGTTTAATAGTGTCCGGCAAAGGATATATATTTTTTTGGGGTGAAATTTAATTGCAAAAATAGCAATACCATAAATCAGTGGTTTCAGCTGTGGCTGGCCAAGTTTATTAGTGTTCGGCAAAGTACATATTTTTTTGTGGGGTAAAATTAAATTGCCAAAATAGCAATACCGTTAATCTGGTGTCCCAGCAATGGCTGGCCAAGTTTAATAGTGTCTGTCAAAGGATTTATGATTTTCCACGGTTAAATTCAGTTGCAAAAATAGAAATACCGTAAATCTGGTGTTCCAGCTGTGACTGGACAAGTTTAATATTTTCCGGCAAAGGGTTGTTTTTTCTTCTGGGTTAAAATTCAATTGCCAAAATAGCAATACCGTTAATCTGGTGTTCCAGCAATGGCTGGCCAAGTTAAATAGTGTCCGTCAACGGATTTATTATTTTCTGCGGTGAAATTCAGTTGCAAAATATAAATACCGTAAATCTGGTGTTCCAGCTGTGGCTGGAGAAGTTTAGTAGTGTCCGGCAAAGGATATATTTTGTTCTGGGGTGAAATTCAATAGCCAAAATAGCAATACCATAAATCAGTGGTTTCAGCTGTGGTTGGCAAAGTTTAATAGTGTCTGGCAAAGGATATATTTTGTTCTGGGGTGAAATTCAATTGCCAAAATAGCAATACCGTAAATCTGGCGTCCCAGCAGTGGCTGGCCAAGTTTCATAGTGTCTCTCATAGGATATATTATTTTTTGCGGTGAAATTAAGTTGCAAAAATAGAAATACCGTAAATCTGGTTTTCAAGCTGTGGCTGGACAAGTTTAATAGTGTCCGGCAAAGGATATTTTTTTTATGGGGTGAAATTCAATTGCCAAAATAACAATACCATAAATCAGTGGTTTCAGCTGTGGCTGGCCAAGTTTAATAGTGTCCGTCAAAGGATATACCGTATATACTCGAGTATAAGCCGACCCGAGTATAAGCCGACCCCCCTAATTTGACCCTAAAAAACTGGGAAACTTAGTAACTCGAGTATAAGCCGAGGTGGAAAATGCAGCAGCCACTGGTAAATTTCAAAAATAAAAATACCGGTGTATACCCAAACAATTACAATAATTGATGAATCAGTAGGTTAAATGTTTTTCAATATTTACCATATTTCTAAAGAAACAATATCTCTTCTATTGATAAAATGGCCAGCCTCGGTACTCACTATGAATACACTGCAGCGAGCGGGCCGTCCAGCGCGTGACTGACGTCACTTAGTCACGCTCCTCCCACTTCATTCATGCTGCAGTACATTCACAGTAATTACCGGTACTATACGATTACCGTACTTTGTGCAGCCCTAGTGTGCACTCACGGACGCCGCAGCAATGCGTGCGCATTCCGGGTGCACCCGTGCGCACGCACCGAATCAAATTTATCAATTTATCAATAGGACTCGAGTATGACTCGAGTATAAGCCGAGTTCGTCTCGGCTTATACTCGAGTTTATACGGTATTATTTTCTGGGGTGCAATTCAATTGCCAAAATAGCAATACCCAAAATCTGGTGTTTCAGCTGTTGCAGGCCAGGTGTAAATATGTCCATAAAAGGGTATATTACACTCAGCGTGCATCTCCAAGTGTATTTCTTTCCCTTAAAGGGTATATTACACAAAGTGTTAAAATACAAGTGCTGAAAGCATAATCCTATATATTTTTTCACACGCTACTGTGCAACTCAAAGTGTAAATCTGTCCGTAAAAGGATACCTTTCATCCAGGGCCTAAATACTATGCCTACAATTGATATTCCACTAAATCTGTGGTTACTGCTGTGCCTGGATTAGTGTAATATGGTACATAAATAGATAGCCAGATAGTGTTAGGTGCCTGTTAAAAAAGGCTTGAATTTGAAATCAATTCATTGGGCCAAATAATTTTTTTCTTATTGTGGTGACCGGTAACAATGAAGAAAACATCTAGTAAGGGACGGGGACGCTGACATGGTGTTCGTGTTGTTAGTGGACCCTCTGGTGCTGGAAGAGGACGTGGCCGTTCTGCCACAGCCACACGTCCTAGTGAACCAACTACCCCAGGTTCCAGTACCCACCAGAATTTACAGCAATATTTGGTGGGGCCCAATGCCGTTCTAAGGATGGTAAGGCCTGAGCAAGTACAGGCGCTAGTCAATTGGGTGGCCAACAGTGGATCCAGCACGTTCACAACATTATCTCCCACCCATTCTTCTGCAAAAAAGCACACAGGTGGCGCCTGAAAACCAAGCCCATCAGTCTGTCACATCACCCCCATGCAGATCAGGGAAACTGTCTGAGCCTCAAGTTATGCAGCAGTCTCTTATGCTGTTTGAAGACTCTGCTGGCGGGGTTTCCCAAGGGAATCCACCTAGCCCTTCCCCAGTGGTGGAAGAAATATAATGCACTGACGCACAACCACTTATGTTTCCTGATGATGAGGACATGGGAATACCACCTCATCGGAGTCTGCACGGCTCTGACCATGATGAAACACAGGTGCCAACTGCTGCGTCTTTTTGCAGTGTGCAGACCGAACAGGAGGTCAGGAAGGAAAACTGTGTGGAAGACGATGCAGGGGACGATGAGGTCCTAGACCCTACATGGAATGAAGGTCATGCCACTGACTTTCATAGTTCAGAGGAAGAGGCAGTGGTGAGACCGAGCCAACAGCGTAGCAAAAGAGGGAGCAAGGGGCAAAAGCAGAACAGCTGCCGCCAAGAGAGTTCGCCTGCTACTGGCCACTGCCACCAGGGACAGAGCACCCTAACATCATCTGCAATGAGTTCCCTGGCATGGCTCTTCTTTAAACAATGTGCTGACGACAAGACCCGAGTGGTTTGCACGCTGTGCCATCAGAGCCTGAGGCGAGGCATTAACGTTCTGAACCTTAGCACAACCTGCATGACCAGGCATCTACATACAAAGCATGAACTGCAGTGGAGTAAACACCTTAAAAACTCAGGCTCCCCCTGCTCCCTCTTCTGCTGCTGCCTTGGCCTCTTCCTCCGCCTCGGGAGGAATGTGGGCACCTGCCGCCCACCAAACAGAGGATTTGCCACCAACACCACCGCCTCCTTCACCAAGTATCTCCACCATGTCACACGGCAGCAATCAGCTTTCCATCTCACAAACCTTGGAGAGAAAGCGTAAATTCCCACCTACCCACCCTCGAGCCCTAGGCCTGAATGCCAGAATTTCTAAACTACTGGCCTTTGAAATGCTGTCATTCAGGCTGGTGGACACAAACAGCTTCAAACAGCTGATGGCTGTCCCACAGTATGTTGTTCCCAGCCGCCACTACATCTCCAAGAGAGCCGTGCATTCCCTGCACAACTAAGTATCCGATAAAATCAAGTGTGCACTGCGCAACGCCATCTGTGGCAAGGTCCACCTAACCACAGATACGTCGACCAGTAAGCACGGCCAGGGACGCTATATCTCCCTAACTGCACACTGGGTAAATGTAGTGGCGGCTGGGCCTCAGGCGGAGAGTTCTTTGGCACACGTCATCCGCCAACCACGATCGCAGGGCATCATGCTGGAGAGACTGTGCGAGCAGCAGCAGGCCATAGTGGAGTTTCAGCTGCAGCACGCACGGGTCAGTCGCACTGCGGAACAACACCACTTCACCACCAATGACTCGGCCTCCATGCGAGACCTGTGTGCCCTGTTGCGCTATTTAGAGTACTTCACCAACATGGCCAGTGGCGATGATGCCGTTATCAGCGTTACAATATTACTTCTATGTCTCCTTGAGAAAACACTTAGGGCGATGATGGAAGAGGAGGTGGCCCAGGAGGAAAAGGAGGAGGAAGAGAGGTCATTTTAAGCACTTTCAAGCCAGTCTCTTAGAAGTGGCTCAAAGGGAGTTTTTTTTGCAAAAGCAGAGGCCAGGTTCAAATGTGGCCAGCCAGGGCCTACTACTGGAGGACGAGGAGGACGAGGATGAGGAGGTGGAGTAGGAAGAGGATGAAGCATGTTCACAGCAGGGTTGCACCCAACGCAGCTCAGGCCCATCACTGGTGCATGGCTGGGGGGAAACGGAGGACGATGACAATACGCCTCCCACAGAGGACAGCTTGTCCTTACCTCTAGGCAGCCTGGCACACATGAGCGACTACATGCTGCAGTGCCTGCGCAACAACAGCAGAGTTGCCCACATTTTAACGTGTGTGGACTACTGGGTTGCCAACCTGCTGGATCCCCAGTACAAAGACAATATGCCCACCTTACTTCCTGCACTGGAGCGTGATAGGAAGATGGGCGAGTACAAGCGCATGTTGGTAGTAGTTTTGAGCGCGAATATTCGAAAAGCGAATTTTTTTAGCGAATATCGGCACTTCGCTAATTCGCGAATATTTCGAATATAGCACTATAAATTCGCTATTTCGAATATTGGTTTTTTTTTTTTTTTTTTTTAGTTATATTTTTTTCTTTCCTACTTCCCAAAAGTAGTTCTTACCTGTCCTGAGGATTCCTGGCTTCCTGGCTGCTCTAGTCAGTGCCCGTTGCCGCTTCTGCCGACTTCCGTGCTCATGTGGAGCGTCCCCATCCATGGGAGAATCTCCATATACTAAAATGTACTGTCGGATTTGAGGAATTACGTTGAAATCGCAATGCGATTAATTCAAGTTATATTAATCGCATTGCGATTACAACTTAGCACTGCTATCTTACATAGGCTAGAATTAACGAATATGGAGTATAGCTATGCACTAGCAGTGCTAAGTTGAAATCGTAATGCTAATACTTTAAGTTAAATTAATCGCATTGCGATTACAACTTAGCACTGCTATCTTACATAGGCTAGAATTAACGAATATGGAGTATAGCTAATGCTATGCACTAGCAGTGCTAAGTTGAAATCGCAATGCGAATACTTTAAGTTAAATTAATCGCATTGCGATTTCAACTTAGCACTGCTGCTATATTCCATATTCGTTAACTTCGTTAATTCTAGCAAGCTGACCCATTATAAACCCAGCTCTAAGTTGAAATCGCAATGCGATTAATATAACTTGAATTAATCGCATTGCGATTTCAACGTAATTCCTCAAATCCGACAGTACATTTTAGTATATGGAGACGTTCCCATGGTGATGGGGACGCTCCATGAGCACAGAAGTTATGGTTGGCTTGGTAGAATTAGCGAGCGAATATGACGAATGTGTTCGTCATATTCCTCAAAACGAAGATAACGAAGTATTCTACATCTTCGCTTTAGCTACCTATTCGTCTCGTCATCGCCAACTTCGCTATTCGCTAATTCTAGCAATCAAATAGGAAGGTTGACTTACCAGATAGCTGTGTTAAATTGCTATGCGATTTTTTTTTTTTAATACAATAATTATATTACTTGATAAAATTATTATAAGTATTCTATTTATTAAAAAAAAAATCGCATAGCGAATTTAACACAGCTGTCTCTATAGTCAACCTTCCTATTTGATTGCTAGAATTAGCGAAGTTGACGAATAGGTAGCTAAAACGAAGATGTAGAATACTTCGTTATCTTCGTTTTGAGGAATAGACGAATACATTCGTCATATTCGTCATCCTCGCTAATTCTAGATATGAAACCAATAGGAAAGTAGCCTTAAGTACAAATCGCAATATGCGATTATTTAAATCGCATGTTAATCGCGATAACTAGAAAAAATGACGAATATTCGATTTCGACGAATATGAAACGAATATTCATTCGAATATTCGCGAATTTCGTCGAAATCGAATATGGCACCTGCCGCTCATCACTAGTTGGTAGATGCGCTACTGAGAGCATTCCCAAATGTCGCAGGGGTACAAGTGGAAGCCCAAGGTGAAGGCAGAGGAGGAGCAAGAGGTCTCCAACGCAGCTGTGTCACGGCCAGCTACTCTGAGGGCAGGGTTAGCATGGCAGAGATGTGGAAAAGTTTTGTCACCACGCCACAGCTAACTGCACCACCACCTGATACGGAACGTGTTAGCAGGAAGCAGCATTTCACTAACATGGTGGAACAGTACGTGTGCACACCCCTCCACGTACTGACTGATGGTTCGGCCCCATTCAACTTCTGGGTCTCCGAATTGTCCACGTGGCCAGAGCTAGCCTTTTATGCCTTGGAGGCGCTGGCTTGCCCGGCGGCCAGCGTTTTGTCTGAACGTGTATTCAGCACGGCAGGTGGTGTCATTACTGACAAACGCAGCCGCCTGTCCACACCCAAAGTGGACAAGCTGACGTTTGTAAAAATCCAGGCTTGGATCCCACAGGACCTGTCCTTCCCTTGTGCAGAATAGACATTTATAACTACCTCCCCTTAACCATATATTCTTGTACTCCAGGGCACTTCTTTATTGAATCCTCTTTTTTTCATTTTACCATTATTTTGCGGGGCAACCCAAAGTTGAATGAACCTCTTCTCCGTCTGGGTGCCATGGCCCTGAGTCTGTGAATGAGGCCTGTGGCACTGCAGGCAGACATGAATCCTTTTTGGCTGTGATGAGAACATCAACTCCCATAGCATTCCCACCTGATGCCACCCCAACCTCCTATTCCACCTCCTCCTCCAAGTTGCCAAATGATATTGGTTAATTTTTATTTATTTTATTTTAAGTAATTTCCCTATCCGCATTTGTTTGCAGGGGATTTACCTACATTTTGCTGCCTTTTGCAGCCCTCTAGCCCTTTCCTGGGCTATTTTACAGCCTTTTTAGTGCCCAAAAGTTCGGGTCGCCATTGACTTCAATGGGGTTCGGGGTGAAGTTCGGGTGGAGTTCGGATCCCGAACCCGAACATTTTCAGGAAGTTCGGCCGAACTTCTCGAACCCGAACATCCAAGTGTTCGCTCAATTCTAATCCTAAGCTTTCCACTACAGTAATATCAAATACCAAATTGCCATTTGTGAATACTAAATCTAAAATGGCCTTCCTCCGGGTTGGCTCCTCAACTACTTGCTGTAGAGATAATCCCAGTAGGGAATTTAGAATGTCTGTACTCCTGGCAGAACTAGCTATTTTGGTTTTCCAGTTTATATCAGGAAGATTAAAGTCTCCCCTAATGACAACTTTCCCTTTCAATGTCATTTTAGCCATTTCCTCAACTAGTAGATCAATTCTTTGACTTGGCTAGGTGGTCTATATATGACACCCACATGAGTTACCTTATGATTACCAAGCTGCAACACAACCCAAACTGACTCTAAATTGGTCTCGCTGACTTGATTAGATTAGATTTTATGCTATCTTTCACATATAGGGCCAACCCACCACCTTTCTTGCCTTCTCTGTCTTTCCTATATAGAGAGAACCCAGGTATTGTTATATCCCAATCATTACTCTCATTGAACCATGTCTCAGTAACAGCCACTAAATCTATATTCTCAGATGCCATTATAGACTCAAGTTCATTGATCTTATTCCCTAAACTGCGAGCATTTGTAGACAAGACTTTCAGCTTCTCATTTCTTATCCTATCAGCTCCTGGCATCTTCTGGCATTGTTTTTTTTTCAGGGGGCAGACGAACTGATGGATTATCTCTCTTGTGCACCCCTTTACTAGTTTAAATGCTCCTTAGCAAAAACTTTGAACTGTTCACTGAGGACATTCGTTCCCTTGAGAGAAAGATGCAAACCATCTTTCTTGTACAGTTCTTTTCCATTCCAGCTAGAGCCAACATGAGACACAAAGCCAAATCCCTGGTTCAAACACCATTCACCAAGCCATACATTGAATTCCTTAATACGCAACTGCTTGTAATGCTGACGGTTATGCACAGGCAGAACTGCAGAGAATGAGACAGTCTATGTTTCTATGATAAAAGACTGCTGCATGACTTGGGGCTCAGACTGCTTTGCTTGTCATGTATGCAGTGCAGGTGTACCTTACACCAAAAATGGGTATATGTCAACCACCAAATAAAAAAAAGAATTAACTATATTAATTTCCCTGTCACATATGCAGTGCATGCGTATCTCACACCAAAAATCGGTATAAGTCACCGGCCGAACTAACAGTCAGATTAACTATATGATTTCCCTATCACGTATATAGTGCACGTGTATCTCACACCAAAAATGGGTATATGTCACCCACTGAATTAACAGATGGATTAACTATATACATTTTCCTTTCACGTATGCAGTGCAGGTGTACCTCACACCAAAAATTGGAATATGTTATTGGCCGAACTAACAGTCAGATTAACTATATTAATTTCCCTGTCACATATGCAGTGCTGGTGTACCTCACACCAAAAATGGGTATATGTCATCCACCGAACTAACAAATGGATTAACTATATTAATTTCCCTGTCAAGTATGCAGTGCAGGTGTACCTCACACCAAAAATGGGAATATGTCACCCACCGAACTAACAGACAGATTAACTATATTAATTTCCCTGTCACATATGCAGTGCATGAGTATCTCACATCAAAAATGGGTATACTGTAAGTCACTGGCAGAACTAACAGTCAGATTAACTATATTAATTTCCTTGTCACATATAAAGTGCACGTGTATCTCTCACCAAAAATGGGTATATGTCACCCACTGAACTAACAGACGGATTAACTATATTAACCACTTCAGCCCCCCTAGCTTAAACACCCTTAATGACCAGGCCACTTTTTACAATTCCGCACTACACTACTTTCACCGTTTATTGCTCCGTCATGCAACTTACCACCCAAATGAATTTTACCTCCTTTTCTTCTCACTAATAGAGCTTTCATTTGGTGGTATTTCATTGCTGCTGACATTTTTACTTTTTTTGCTATTAATCAAAAATTACCGACATTTTTGCAAAAAAATGACATTTTTCACTTTCTGTTGTAAAATTTTTCAAAAAAAACTACATTTCTATATAAATTTTTCTCTAAATTTATTGTTCTACATGTCTTTGATAAAAAAAATCCAATAAGTGTATATTTATTGGTTTGGGTAAAAGTTATAGCGTTTACAAACTATGGTGCAAAAAAGTGAATTTCTGCATTTTGAAGCAGCTCTGACTTTCTGAGCACCTGTCATGTTTCTTCAGGTGCTAGAATGTCAGGAAAGTATAAATACCCCCAAATTACACCATTTTAGAAAGAAGACACCCCAAAGTATTCGCGGAGGGGCTTGGTGAGTTCATGTATCATTTCATTTTTTTCACAAGTTAGCGGAAAATGACACTTTCTGAGAAAAAAAAAAAAAAAAGTTTCAATTTCTGATAACTTCTGGCAAAAAAAAAAAATCTCAGACGGACTCACTATGCCCCTCAGTGAATACCTTGGGGTGTCTACTTTCCGAAATGGGGTCATTTGTGGGGTGTGTTTACTGTTCTGGCATTTTGGGCGGGGCTAAATTGTGAGCCGCCATGTAAAACCTAAAGGTACTCGTTGGAATTTGGGCCCTTTGCGCACCCAGGCTGCAAAAAGTGTCACTCATGTGGTATCGCCGTACTCAGGAGAAGTAGGGCAATGTGTTTTGGGGTGTATTTTTACATACACCCATGTTGGAGTGAGAGAAATATCTCTGTAAATTGTCAACTTTGTATAAAAATTTTTAAAAGTTGTCGTTTACAGAGATATTTTTCACACAAAGTATGAGTATATATAAAAATACACCCCAAAACACATTGCCCTACTTCTCCTGAGTACGGCGATACCACATGTGTGCCACTTTTGCAGCTTGAGCGCAAAGCCCTAAACCAATGAGTACCTTTAGAATTTCACAGGGCATTTTTACGCATTTGGATTCCAGACTTCTTCTCACGCTTTAGGGGCCCCTAAAATGCCAGGGCAGTATAAATACCCCACATGTGACCCCATTTTGGAAAGAAGACACCCCAAGGTATTCTGTGAGGGGTATGGTGAGTTCATGTAAAATTTTATTTTTGTCACAAGTTAGTGGAATATGAGACTTTGTAAAAACAAAATTAAAAAAACAAAAAAAACAATTTCCGCTGACTTATGCCAAAAATAAAAATTCTGTGGACTCACCATGCCCCTCACAGAATACCTACGGGTGTCTTCTTTCCAAAATGGGGTCACATGTGGGGTATTTATACTCACCTGGCATTTTAGGGGCCCCTAAAGTGTGAGAATCCAAATGCATAAAAATGGCCTGTGAAATCCTAAAGGTACTCATTGGTTTTAGGGCCCCTTGCGCATCCAGGCTGCAAAAAGTGTCACACATGTGGTATCGCCGTACTCAGGAGAAGTAGGGCAATGTGTTTTGTGGTGTATTTTACATATACCCATGCTGCGTGTGAGAAATATCGCTGTAAACGACAACTTTTTAAATTTTTTATTCAAAGTTGTCAATTTACAGAGATATTTCTCTCACCCAGTATGGGTATATGTAAAAATACACCCCAAACACATTGCCCTACTTCTCCTGAGTACAGCGATACCACATGAGTGACACTTTTACAGCCAAGATGCGCAAAGGGGCCCTAATTCCAATGAGTACCTTTAGAAGGGCATTTTTACGCATTTTCTTCTCACGCTTTAGGGCCCCTAAAATGCCAGGGCAGTATAAATACCCCACATGTGACCCCATTTTGGAAAGAAGACACCCCAAGGTAATCCGTGAGGGGCATGGCGAGTTCATAGAAGATTTTTTTGGCACAAGTTAGTGGAAATTGATTTTTATTGTTTTTCTCACAAAGTCTCCCTTTCCGCTAACTTTTGACAAAAAGTTTAATTTTCATGGACTCATTATGCCCCTCAGCGAATACCTTGAGGTGTCTTCTTTCCAAAATGGGGTCACATGTGGGGTATTTATACTGCCCTGGCATTTTAGGGCCCTAAAGCGTGAGAAGAAAAATGCGTAAATGCCCTCCTAAAGGTACTCATTGGTTTAGGGCTCCTTGCGCATCTTGGCTGCAAAAGTGTCACACATGTGGTATTGCCGTACTCAGAGAAGTAGGGCAATGTGTTTTGGGGTGTATTTTATATATACCCATGCTGGGTGAGAGAAATATCTCTGTAAATTGACAACTTTGAATAAAAAAATTTAAAAAGTTGTCGTTTACAGCGATATTTCTCACACACAGCATGGGTATATATAAAAATACACCCCAAAACACATTGCCCTACTTCTCCTGAGTACGGCGATACCACATGAGTGACACTTTTTTGCAGCCAAGATGCGCAAAGGGGCCCTAAAACCAATGAGTACCTTTAGGATTTCACAGGACATTTTTACGCATTTGGATTTTCACGCTTTAGGACCCCTAAAATGCCAGGGCAGTATAAATACCCCACAAGTGACCCCATTGTGGAAAGAAGACACCCCAAGGTATTCCGTGAGGGGCATGGCGAGTTCACAGAAAAAAAAAATTTGGCACAAGTTAGCGGAAATGGTATTTTTTTTTTTACAGTCTCACATTCCACTAACTTGTGACAAAAAATAAAATTTGACATGAGCTCACCATACCCCTCACGGAATACCTTGGGGTTTCTTCTTTCTAAAATGGGGTCACATGTGAGGTGTTTGTACTGCCCTGGCATTTTAGGGGTCTCCGCAATCATTACACGTATGGCCAGAATTAGGAGTTTTTGCTATTCTCCTTATATTGACCATACGGGTAATGAGAATTTTTTTTTCCGTTCAGCCTCTGCGCTGAAAGAAAAAAATGAACGTCACAGATTTTTCCATTCACATTGATCAATGTGGATGAAAAAATCTCTAAAAAATGTGCAAAAAAAAAGAGGGAAAAGCTATAAAGCTGCGATCGCTAAGGGACCCTAAGGCCTCATTCAAGCGTCCGCAATTCTGTTCCGCAAAATTTTGCGGAACAGAAATGTGGATACATTCAATTCTATGGGGACAGACTTTGTCCCGCTCGGATCCGTAATTGCGGATCCGTAGTTGAAGATCCGCAAAAGTATAGAACATGTCCTATTCTTGTCCGCAATTGCGGACAAGAAAAGGCATTTTCTATATAGTTCTGGCAATGTGCGGATCCGCAAAATGCGGAAAGCACATTGCTGGTGTCCGTGTTTTGCGGATCCGCGGATTTGCGGATCCGTGAATCCGCAAAACACATGCGGACATCTGAATGAGCCTTACAGGGGGTGATCAGTGACAGGGGGGTGACAGGGGGTGATCAGGGGGGTGACATGGGAGATCAGGGGTTAATCAGTGACAGGGGGGGTGGGTGGGTGGGGGGCGGTGGGGGGGGGGTTGTGTGGTGATTGGTGCACTTTGATATTTTTTCTCTGGTGGTCCCAAGCAAAGGGACCACCAGAGAAGCGGGCAGCAAGCAGATCAGACGCTGTTCACAGAACAACGTCTGATCTGCGATTTTTTCTGCCATATACAGCCTGCCAGCGCACGATCGGCGCTGGCAGGCTGTAGTATAACTACATGCGAGCGCGCCGATGGCGCGCATTGCGCATGTGCGGGCGCGTCCTCGCGTCATCTCGCGTCTCGCGAGATGACGCGCCGATGCGTCCGATCAGAGCTACAGGGCCGCCGCCAGGACGCAATCCTGCGTGCGGCGGTCCTGTAGCGGTTAATTTTCCTGTAATATATGCAGTGCACATGTATCTCACACCAAAAATGGGTATGTGTCACCGGCCAGACTAACAGTCAGATTAACTATATTATTTTCCCTGTCATGTATAAAGTGCGCGTGTATCTCACACCAAAAATGGTATCACCCATCGAACTAACAGACGGATTAACTATTATAGTTTTGTGTCAGCTGTACAAAAATGGTGCATTGCACCCATAAAAAATTACTATAGGTCACCCACAGAATTGACAGCCAGATTAACTATTATATTTCTGTATCAGGGGTACAAAGATGGTGCTGTGCACCCACAAAAAATCGCTATAGGTCACCCACAGAATTAATAGCCAAATATATTATTATGTTTTTGTGTCAGGGGTGCAAAGCTGGTGTATTACACACACAAAAAATAATTATAGGTCACCCACAAAACAAATAGCCAGATTCCTAACACTCTCCCTCACTTCAGCTGCCTGCTTCCTGTCCCTGCACTACTCAGAGCTAATGGGCGATGCTACATGTAATCCAGCTTGTATAGAGGCTGGGTCAGATGTTGCACAGGCCAATCACAGCCATGCCATTACTAGGCATGGCTGTGATGTCTTCTAAGTGCCCACAGCTTAAAAGCTTGTTGATTGGCTGCCGTGCTGCCTTTCAACAAGCTTTATTAAATGCCCCAACATTGAACTCGAGCCTGAACTTTTCCGGCAAAGTTCGGGTCTGTGTATCTGAAATTGCAAAGTTCGGTATGGACCCGAACTTTAGAATTCGGGTTCGCTCAACACTATACTGTAGCTCAATTTTTATAAAAATGATAAGAATTTAGCTTAAATAAGTTTAAAATGAGCTGTCAGGAGTTCAAAGACAAGAGCTACACAGAGCCATCAGGGCTTCTATCTGATGGACCTACTGTGAACAGAAAACTTGCAAATACTCATAGACTGACATCGGTAAAGAAAAATGGCTGCAAATACATAGTCTGATATCTGTAAATTAAAAATGACCCATTCTTCTAAACATGCCATAGTGAGCATACAATACTGACCTATCACCACTCCGAGGACAGTAATACAGTTGAATTCAGGAGAGCAACTGTGCATAAGTAATTATATAGCTAAAATTGAGTGAGCACTCATACATCCGGCATCAAACTGAACTATAAAAGTTTTTTAATGTGATATATCAATACACTTCAATATAATAAAAAATAAAACATAAAACAATAAAAACAGAGAACAATAGTAAGATTCCGTATATTCAGTGATTGTATTGGCGCAGGAGACAAATCTGTAAGTGCGCACAGATTTGTAGTCGTATAATATAGCTGAGCTTGGTTTGCTCAGATCCTGCGTCAACAGAAAAAATGATATTTAATTGAT
Organism: Bufotes viridis; assembly: GCA_033119425.1. Taxonomy (NCBI): domain Eukaryota; kingdom Metazoa; phylum Chordata; class Amphibia; order Anura; family Bufonidae; genus Bufotes; species Bufotes viridis. The sequence continues at coordinate 392,266,980 of CM065592.1, read as the reverse complement.
ATATAAATATGGACAGCCAAAGTCTCTAGAAAAGTGTGTCTCAACAGATAACTTTTCGATCACCGGTAAATCGCATCATGTTATATATATCTGTTTTTCTTCTGAAGAGTCTCTGTTTTGTGTTGGTATTTCTTACCTCCTTCCCTGTAGGTACGTGTCTATTCCGGTGGCTTGGCGAGGGGCGAGCGGAGCGGATCGTCCGTCGGCGTCTCGCGTCGCACACCTCGAGCCGAACAGCGCAGGTCTCGCGAGGGTATGTGCGATGTCGTCCCCACTGCTGCGCATCCGGACACCAGGGAACAGAGGCAATGTAGTTACCTATTTCTTCTTATTTCTTTTTTTAGTTGTAGTCTTTCGGATCCTTTATTGTATGGCCATACAGTGTTCTTTTTGGAGGACTTTTAACGCGGGTACATCCACCTTCCTGCCATACGCGTTTCGGGATAATACACTATCCCTTGCTCACTGGTCATTTTACAAACTGTGCATAAGTACCTGATGCTCCTAGCATTAAGTAATTCTGTGAGTAGTGTTGAATGAATCGAAGCATCCAAAGCGGAATTCGATCAGAAGTTTAGGAGAAATTAAATTTGCCTCAAAGCCAAATTTCCTTGTACTTCGTGGTAGCAAATCAGATTTTTTCCATATTTTGGATATATCCAAAAATATATCTTTATTAAATACGATAAAATAAATAAATTGATGCATACACAACCACATGGAGTGCACAAAACACGTCGGGACATCAAGTTATAGCACTGCAATTAATGAATGGAAAAATAAATAAATACAAAACCAAACTGTGTGGCTCTCCACCTGGTTTTTAGACACTGCGAGAGCATAAGGAGAGCATAGAGAGACTGCAGGGACAATTCAGGTTGTGTGTAATTGTCGTGTGCATCTTGTTCACCTGCTGCCACAATCCCAGTTGTGTTAGTTTATATATAGAATTACTATGCCGCTGTATTGAAGGGCGGTCTAATATATCGCTGCCTACATCTTGTTCATCTGCTGAACATTCATAGTTAATCCGTTACATTACTGGTACAGTTACTGTTCACTATGGCCAACAGACAGTTGCCTGGGCCCTTCAAATGAATCCCGCATCCCCTCTCCAACAGTCAGGGCTTGTTAATGTCAACATAAGGAAGCTGCTTTTCCTTCCCATGGACTTCAATTGTGTCTATTGCTCCTAATGCTCCTCCTCCTTATCCTCATAAATTGCTTTGACAGCAATTGATCACGTCTCAAAAGCTGTACATGCACCTGGCCAAGTTACTGGTACTACAGTCCCTCCCTTTCCATGTGACTATGGAAGTAGTATGTAGTAGACTCTGGAAATAATTCTCTTTTTTTATGCCCCCTTTGGGGGGGGCGGGCAGGTCTCAATGATGACCAACATCATCTTTTGCTGGCTTTACTGCTTCCAAATCATCCGTTGTGGTCTCCATGTCCTAGAACAGTCAGCAGAGAAAGAGAGGAGATGCTGGATATTCCTGATGACATATCATTGATATTATATGATGTGGGAAAAAAATCAAAAACAGATGGCAGAAGAAGGGTTTTTCGGCCTGTTTGGCAGGAGAGTAGTTGGGGTTAGAGAAGTGGGTTTGCAACTAGGGGTTGCGGGGCGGGAGGCTTTCTTTTTGTGTCACTCCGGGAATGCCCCATAATTGTTTTTCTACCCTCTATTAATAGTTTGTTGGATCCAACTGCGAGTCACCTGCTGCACCACAAGGTACTCTTCATATTTAATTTCAGGATGCAAGAGTGAAAGGTAAGTTTAACTTTAATTATAGGATAACATGTATATAGCGGTCAACTATTGGCCCTATGTGGCCCCTTATGTAATTCTCATACAAAAGGACATTTTCAGGAGATTTCAGGCCACAAAAGTAATAATTTGCATATTGTGCCACAAATCAAACCAGCCAACCTCCATACCAGCAAAAGCCCCTGTTTGGCTAGCATATTGTATGGCAGCTACTAGTTTTAAGGCTCCTGCCCCTTATGGCAATAATCCTGCGGCCATGTTTGATCCATCCACCATGTTTGGGCCATCTGGTTTTAACCATAATACATGTTTAAAGCAAAATACTATCCGGTTCATAGTATATATTTGTATTGTTTTCCATTTCACACTTTAAATATAGAAATCATTCTTTTTTTTTTTTAAGAGTTTCAGGCCTACAGGGTTAAAAATAAATTTTTGTTCTCTCAGTAGGTTTCCATTTAACAGAAGAGAGCCATTTACAATTTTAATCTGCACAGTTTTAGATTTATTCTCAGTCCGTTCTTCATTGTCTATATTGTTTTGAGAGCAAATAGTACGTCGACCATTTTTGTTTTTGCATTTTCAATTTTTTTCTCCTAACGTTCCAATAGCCATATATCCATATAAGGGATTAATTTTGGGGGGATACATTGTACTGTTTAAGAGCGCCATTGAATTTACCATGTCTGTTATTGAAAAATGGGAAAAAAATTATTTGTGGGGTTAAATTGAAAAAAAAATACAATTATACCAATGCACTGAAAATGTAATAACATCATTATTCTGCGTCTCAATACGAATGCGGCAATACCAAGCTTGATTTTATTTTTAATCTACTACTTTTTAAACAATAAAAACCTTTTAAAAAATCAAAATTTTCTTTCCATCATCATTTTCTGACAGCCATTACTTTTTTATATTTCGTTCTACAGAGCTGTTTGAGGGCTTGATTTTTTGCTGGAGACATTTAGACTTTATTGGTATACTTTTTGTGGTACATTCGACTTTTTGATCACTGTTATCCAGTGTGAAATTGACAATAAAATGGTGATTTGTGTGTTTTTAATATTTTTTTCTATTACAGTGATCAGCGCACATGAAATTTTTATTAATATTTTAACAGTCCAGGCATTTTCAAATGAGGCAATAACTAATGTGTTTTTTTTAAATATATTTGTATATGTAAAATTAGGAAAGGGGGGTGATTTAAACTTTTCATTTTTTTACACACTTTTGTAGTGACAACTTTTAACCCTCTTAAGGGTTAAACCTTGGATCTTTTGATCCCTTGTCCTATTCACCCTAATCGCCATTCCCTGTCATTGTGGCCAGGTGTCTGCTGTATGATACAGCCGGCACCCGCTGCTTATGGAGTGGGCTCAATGCAGCAGCCCACTCCATACATTCCCTCAGTCTCCATGACGTACGGGTATACCTAATTTATAGCGATTTATAACACATAAAACATTTTAAAACTTCGTTTATCACTAGCTGAGAGTATCAAATCATTATGGACAGCTGCCGTGAGGAGTGCTCGGATGGGTCTCTGGGCATCGACCCACTGTGAAGTTTCCCTGTAGGGACTATGTCCAGTCCAGCCCTGAAGGGCAGCCTGTAACTTGGTTAATTTTGTAAAATTCTACAAAATGCACAGACTCAAAACCATTGATCACTGAAAAGCATTAATGTAATGATCTAAAAATTGGTATTCCACCATGATTAATGTGCATCAGTGCTGTAAAACACTACTCCATTTATAGTCTTTAGTTTGAGCAACTGTTATTCTGTTTTCAGGTATATACATTCCCTGCATTGTGGACTGTTTGTGGTCATTGGGGACTGATATGAAAAGCAGAGTACTAGAACATGTGAAATAAATATCCTTTTCTGGATCCTCCTTGGGATATAACTTCCTCAGTCGTGTTTTTGCTCTACTTTTATCTATAGCAACATGTTGATTGATGATTCATTGTTGTGCAGTGGACTGAATAAACAGCTACCTAAAAACCTTTCTTATTTTGTTGTCCATTCACAGATGCACTTTATATTTATGAGAAAAGAAATAGCTGTCAAAGAGGCTGTAAACTATAGCAAATAAAATCACACAGGACTGTCTGGAGCACGGCTGGTGACAGTACAGAAGAGAGTTATGAGCAAGAGTTGGCGTATAACAAGGACACAATTAAAACAGGATGTATACCAGTATCTGTAAAACAAATTACATTTTAGACCTAGATTAAACTAACGTTATATGTCTTCTAACAATGAATCGTATTAGACTTGACATGTCAAGGCGCTGATAGCTTTCTTATGGCTTAGGTCTCTAAAAGTAATCAATGCTTGCAGATTATTAAATTTTACAAAGGTGTAAATTTATCAATGCATCCCAATAACTAAGAACCAGTGGGAAATGATTCTGAAAATGGTAGTACTAGATCTAGCAAGTGCCAACATCAGTGGGTTGAAGCTTTGCATGCCCAATAAGTTTGTGTGTTAACACCTGATAGCTCTGATATGTCCCAGCATGTGATTTTGTTAAAGGGTTAATCTTTCTCCACTTACTCAATTTCACATGTCTATATGTAGCGGCTCCACCCACTTAACAGATTATGGCAGGTCTACTGAGGAAGAGGCAGTCATTGGCCCCGAAATGCGTCTGGCGTAAGTCTGTGAGGGCATTTTTGCACAAGGAAACTGGACTAAACAGTAAAGTAAAGGACAAGACAAAGTTGCCAATATTTGGAAACAATTTGCTACGGAGTTTACAACGATCGGGACACAAACCAATAGGTTCCCCTGCCTCCGTCACATGGGACGCCACGTAGGAGACGGCTGAACCACATGGGATGTCGTGGCAGGTCCTGACAGGTGAAAGGAGACAAAGACACGGAGCAACAACGCCGGAAATCTACCACATGTCCACAGGAGTGATAAAGTAATATATATATTACTGTTTGGAGTTTATTTGAATTATGTACCCAGCACTGTAGCCTACTCAGTGGATACCGCTAGGTACAACGTAGATCTATGTATAACGGACAGTTTCATGCGCATACAGAGGGCAATAATACTCACAATAACTGAGATCTGGACGGTTCCAACCATACTGGTATTAAGAACTACAGTATATGAAACGCAGCTCTATGGTACATGTAATATAGCGGGACACCAGTAATATATAAGGTGGGATAGTCACAGGCCACGTTGGTACATACAGCAGGGATTTGCACTGTTAGTGACACAAAACTGAACGTATAGGTACATGAAGTGTAATTTATGTATATGAGTATTCAGTATATGCGACATTGTACAGATAATCGAATCTGATCCCATATTTGGACTCGTATAAAGCCTGTATAAACAGAGATATATATTGAATATATTACTGAATACTTAGGATTATTATTATTATTTTTCCCAACTGCAAACCAACACAGCACAGGTTACTAATATACTGTATTGTGATTGCAACATATTGTGTTGAGACTGTGATATACGTGGAATAGCGAATAAGGAGTGGTGTATACCCACAAACATTAAAAACTTAGTTTGTGACCAATAATATACCACTAATATACTGCTGGCATCATTCGATCGCATCTATAGTGTTGCTGGATGATTGAATGCCCCTCACAGTTTTAGTATATGCCTCAATTTCCCATGTGTTTTCTATTTCAGGATGCAAGTTGAGCATAAATCACACCCCAAATTTAATCCACACTCACCAAATACATTTTGACATCACCCGTCATTATGACTGTTGAGATGCATCAAACACTATAACACTCTAAAAGCCTGTGGATTATTAGAGATATAAAGACTAAGCATTGAAGTTTAAAGCATTAATACAAAACATTACAATATATAAAAAGACACAAATCTACATACAAAGCATGCAAAATGGTTTTATAATAAAATTAAAAGAGAATAAAAAAGATTTAAAGACAAAATAACAGAGGATCCAACTTCACTGCATCCTTTGCGGGAATGAGAACATAATTCATCAATATCTAAATATCTGGCTTCTGTCATATGATCCACAATTTATTGTTCCATTTCAGCCAATGGCTCGAGTTTCAGAGCCACCCTTCCAGTTCATTAACTAAATCCCTTGTAGGTGACAGGACAGTCAAGAAATAAGTGCTATAAATATGAAAAAACACATTGTTTTTTCTCCCACAATATAGTAGATGAAGGGGTGAAGTTTCAGTGTACACCATTAGACGTCCATTTGCTCATTATTTAAAGATTGTACAAATAAGGCTTAGGTGCCAAATTTTATTACTTACTCTTCTCCATGTGGCATGTGATTCCTGCAACAAATCTCCTGGACAATTCAAGAGGCCTTACCTCATTGTAACATTAACCCTGTGGATGCCAAATATGTACAACCATGTTGTTTTTCGTTATACATACATTTGAGGAAGAGGGAGGGACAAGCTTTTGATTAAAAAATAAATGCTGTGCACCTAAAGGCTAAATACCAGCACGAGACTGATAACGGACAAATACTATAAGGGAAATTTGAAAACAACTTTGAAGAGAGAGTTCAAAAGGCTGTAAAACCAATAAGGGTAAACCGGTGGGGTCCGTGCGGTCCGCCCGGAGGATTCAACCCAGCGGGATTCAGGTGGTCGGCGGCCGGGCTTTTTCCAGTGGACTCCCCTGCACGTCCAGCGGCCTCCCTCGCAAGGAAAAGCGGTATATATATCATAAGGATTGGTAGGGAAAACATTAGGGGGCAATTCAATTAATTATTCTTCATTCTACAGGTGAAAACTTTGGTTTATACAGTAGTAGAGATTAGAAAACGTCTTGAAATTCGGTTCTTCACCAATCAAATATACTCTAATTGGTCTGATCATTGGTATATCACACTCTGACATCTCCTAGTACCTACACGTTTTAATGAAAAGATGTTATCTCCTTTTGCTACTTTTTTAACAAATTTTTGTTCTTTTTCCCTCTTCCCTTTCAGCTCTTGAATACAATGACAACAATAGCAAATAATGTCATAGTGACATATATAGCTATGGGTAAACGCATGGTTGATGGTGTTAACAAACAGCATGTTTAAAACACACTGTGCCATTGCATGTGTCATGTTTTTCATATTAGAAAGCTTCCATAAATAGTCCCCTATCGGACAGTGACTTGTTCTGCACAGGCATCCAAAAATGATGCGTTTATGGGGGCAGAATGCCTGACCGTACTTATACATGCACAAGTGTTAATTTTCAGAAGCAAGATTGGCTTGTTCTGAACAAGCCTGGAAAAATTCTCTCTTTTAAGCTGGGAACAGCAAAAGTACAGTGTGGATGTGGAAATGGTAGGGTAATAATGGTATGCAACTGCAGTAGTAGCAGCAGATCATGGACAGACAAGGCATTAGATGTGTGTGCTGCTGTTTAGGGATAGTAGTAGTAGTGACTGAGTACCCGTAATGGTAGTGGCAGTAGGGGTAATAGAAGTGGAAGTAGGGGATTAGCAGCTGCGAGTAGCAGCTGTAGTGATGGCGACAACAGCAGCCATACAGTGTGGAACATTATGGTTTGACTTGACACTAGAGGCTGGACAAGAAATAACAGAGAGAGCATACAAGGCCAGTTCAGGCATATGTTTCAATCTGCCTGCTCAGAAGTCCATGGGGTCAATTAATACAGTATACGCTGGGGAAAGTACATAGTCCTAAACCTGGGTGTTAAGGCTAAATGTCTTAGTTTGCTGATTTGCATCAGCCTGGCACCGAAACATGAAAAAAATGTAACCATCATGAATAGCAGGAGGTAAGTGATACTGGTTGTGGCAGAGAGTGGCCACTAGGTCAGAAACCTGGCAAACGGCATACACATTATCTTCTGGAAAGAAAGTAATTTGGCCTCCCTTTTGGCAACAGTAAAAACATTCCCCTGTTTTGCTTTGATGGTTTGGAGATTTGGGCTGGCTGCCACAAAGAAGACCAGAAAAAGAGGGGGACAGACTGGGACTGATTCAGAATGTGTTGGCCAGTTCTATTTTCCAACGAGATTTGGTAATTCCGCCTCAAGTGCTGCAATAGAGCCCTGGTACCAATGTTTGTATTAGAACATCCTCGGCTTATTTTTATCCCGTAGATCTTCCACATGGCTGTGTTGCATGTGCCAGCCTTATGGAGAAAAAAAACGCTGTACGGGAGTTGCTCGCACACAAGTAGAGGCAGCCAAGCTTGGTATCATTGGCATCACAAATAGAGTTGAGCGGACACCTGGAAGTTTGGGTTCGATGGATTCGGCCGAACTTTACAAAAAAGTTTGGGTTCAGCATCCGAATTTAACCCGAACTTGACCCCAAACCCAAACCCCATTGAAGTCAATGGGGACCCGAACTTTTGTGCACTAAAATGGCTGTAAAAAAGTCCTGGAAAGAGCTAGAGGGCTGCAAAAGGCAGCAAAATGTGGGTAAGTGCCCTGCAAACAAATGTGGATAGGGAAATGACTTAAAATAAAATAAAATATATAAAAATTAAAAATCCAAATCTTAATCTAGGAGGAGGAAATGGATGATGAGTAGGAGGTTGAGGAGACATCAGGTGGGAATGGCACCCAGGCAGAGGAGGGGTTTATTCACGGCAAAACGGGGTTCATGTCACCCACCAATGTAACAGACGATTTTCAAAAATGTAGGCCCCTGGAATACAGGCAGAGCAGGGGTTTATTCACGGCAAAACGGGGTTCATGTCACCCACCAATGTAACAGACGATTTTTAAAAATGTAGGCCCCTGGCATCCAGGCAGAGCAGGGGTTTATTCATGGCAAAACAAGGTTCATGTCACCCACCAATGGAACAGATGATTTCTAGAAATGTAGGCCCCTGCACCCAGGCAGAGGAGGGGTTAATTCATGGGAAAACGGGGTTCATGTTACCCACCAATCAAACAGATGATTTAAAAAAATGTAGGCCCCTGGCATCCAGGCAGAGCAGAGGTTTTTCACCGGCAAAACTGCGTTCATGTCACCCACCAATGGAACAAACGATTTTTAATAATGTAGGCCCCTGCCACCCAGGCAGAGGAGGGGTTTATTCAGGGCAAAACAAGGTTAATGTAACCCACCAATGGAACACACGATTTTTAAAAATGTAGGCCCCTGACACTAAGACAGAGGAGGGGTTTATGGACGGCAAAAATGGTAACATTGCACCCAACAATTTAAATTAAGATTTTCCGCATTTTCGGTCACTGTCACCTATGCAGAGCAGGGGTTTGTACCCGGCAAAAATTGTAATATTTCACCCAACAATTTAAAAGAAGATTTTTAAAATTTTAGGTCACTGTCACCTATGCAAAGCAGGGGTTTGTGCCTGGCAAAAATGGTAATTTTGCACCCAACAATTTAAAAGAAGATTTTTGCAAATTTTCGGTCCCTGTCACCTATGCAGAGCAAGGGTTTTTACCTAGCAAAAATGGTAATATGTCACCCAACGATTTAAAAGCAGATTTTTCAAATTTTCGGTCCCTGTCACCTATGCAGAGCAATGGTTTGTACCCGGCAAAAATGGTAATATTTCACCCAACAATTTTAAAGAAGATTTTTGGCATTTTCGGTCACTGTCACCTATGCAGAGCAGGGGTTTCTACCTGGCAAAAATGGTAATTTTGCATCCAACAATTTAAAAGAAGATTTTTCAAATTTTCGGTCCCTGTCACCTATGCAGTGCCAGGCTACTTGACAGCAAAAAATAGGAATACGTCAACCCCTGAACTTCCAGAAGGATTAACTATATTATTGTCCCTGGCAAATATAAGCAGCGCAGGCCGCAAAGGTAATTCCTGGCCTTAAAAAAAATGATTTTTTTCACCACCCATATATTTTGGGGTGTAGGACCTCATCGTTCTCAACAACATCTTCCACCCGGTCTTCACCACTGCCCTCTGTGTCGGTCTGCACACTGCAGAAAGCCGCAGCAGTTTGCACTTGTGTTTTGTCATCATCAGAGACGTGCTGCGGTGGTCTTCCCATGTCCTCCTCCTTAAACTTAAGTGGTTGGGCATCCGTGCACTCAATCTCTTCCACTTCTGGGGCAGTGCTATGGTTATGGCCCTGGGAAACCCTGCCAGCAGAGTCATCAAAAAGCATAAGAGACTGCTGCATGACTTAGGGCTCAGATTGCTTAGCTGATTTGCAAGGGGGTGAGGTGAAAGACTGATGGGCATGGGCTGCAGGTGCCAACTCTGAGCTTTTAGCAGGAGATGGGGTGGGAGACAATGTGAAGGAACTGGAGGCACTGTCAGCCACCCAATCTACTACCTGTACTTGTGCTGGCCTCACCATTCGTAGAGCAGCATTTGGGCCTACCAAATAACGCTGCAGGTTCTGTCGCCTACTCACAAATGAGGAAGGTCTTTCACTTGGACCTGTAGTTGGTGCTGAACAGCCACGTCCTCTCCCAGCAACAGGAGCTCCACCAACATCACCACGACCATGCCCACGTCCCTTTTTTGATGTTCTCCTCATTATTTGCGTTCACCCACCAAACTAACAGATGACTTATCTCTGGTGTCAATTTAACTGCCAATAGTCAACATTTAAGTTCACCAACAGTAAGACAGTGCCCGTGGCATAAACAGAATAAATTTGTTTAGGTCACACAACAGTGTAACGGGGAAATTCAATACAATTACTTCACTATCAGCAAAAATTTTATTTTTCAAACCAACAATGTAACAGCAGAGGTTAACGGTTTTATCTGCATCAGAAATGCAGCGTACACCGCAAATGTGCTATCTACTACAAAACCTGTGTGTTTGCAACCAACTACTGTATGTAAATGCGGAGTTCAAAAGGTTACTTAAAATGACTGAAATACAGGGTAAGCCTCAGATCTGCTATGTAGCACAAAATCAGTGTTTATTGCAACAAACTACAGAAATGCAATATGTCACTGCTAAATTTTAAAATAGGTTATTGTGCGATGTATGCCAAACTGCTCTGTGGAACAACAATACGGATTAATTTCCCCCAAAAGCAGAAATGCAGTATGTCACTGCTAAATTAGAAACTATGTTTTTGTGCGTTGTATGCAAAACTGCTCTGTGGAACAACAATACTGGTTTATTTCCTCCAAATACAGAAATACAGTATGTCACTGCTAAATTTTAAAATTGTTTTTTGTGTTGTATGCAAAACTGCTTGGTGGAACAACAATACAGGTTTATTTCCCCCAAATACAGGAATGCAGTATGTCACTGCTAAATTTAAAAATACGTTTTTCAGCGTTCTATGCAAAAGTGCTATGTGGAACACCAATACGGGTTTATTTCCCCCAAATACACAAATGCTGTATGTCATTGCTAAATTTGAAAATACTTTTTTGTGTGTTGAATGCCAAACTGCTCTGTGGAACAACAATACTGGTTTATTTCCCCAAATATGCAAATGCTGTATGTCATTGCTAAATTTTAAAATACGTTTTTGTGGGTTGTATGCCAAACTGCTCATTGGAACAACAATACGAGTTTATTTCTCCCAAATACACAAATGCAGTATGTCGCCCCTAAATTAAATAAAAAAAGGAATTTTTCCTCCACTGAGCTACCAAAAAAGGATTAGACTGATGTCCCTGGCAGGCTGTCACACATACAGGTGACATGCAGTTCGAAGAACACTGCAGTTGCTAAAATGGCCGCCGACCCCCACCTCAGTAACAGATGGATTAAAAATTATTTGGCAGTCACTGGGCTCAGGGCTGGGTACAAAAATGTAGCATAGCACCCTCAATAATTGCTGTAGCTTGAAGATTTGACACCACCAAGTTCAACAGATTTCTTCCATAATCTGTCCCTCACAGAAGCGGCAGCATCCTATCCCTACACTGAGAAGAGCAGAGTGATGTGCGGTGCTACGTGACTCCAGCTTAAATAGAGGCTGGGTCACATGCTGCACTTAGCCAATCACAGTCATGCCATTGGTATCCCATACGATATAATGACCCCCAGTGGCCCCACACACAGTATAATAACCACTAGTGGCCCTTCACACAGTATAATGACCCCCAGTGGCCCCACACACAGTATAATGACCCCACCGTGACCCTCCATTAAGAATATGGACCACCAGTCTCTCCCACACTGGGGGTTATACTGTATGGAAGGGGCACTGACTGTGGGTCATTATACTGTATAGTGGTCAGTGGGGTATATTTACTTATATTGAATGGGCCACAAACAAATTGCAACGCCACACTTCGTGAGAAAGTAATAAATACAAACTTTATTAAAGGTAACATATTATGATACAGTACATAAATGATTGTTTTAGACAGCAGCCATATCAAAATGGACATAAGACCAAGGAAGGAGGAGGCTGAGGGGTCAGACACTGCGGACAGCATGAAAAAAGAAAGTATCCACATTCACCTGTCTGTAAAGTGCAAAAAACTCCCAGACAATACCAAGGAAAAAGGAAAAGAGCAATAGTGACACATGGAAAAACATAAATATAGTAAATACCCGCCGTGTGCTGGCTCCTCAGCCGCCGTCTCCCAACGCCGTTTCGCCAGACACGCTGGCTTCTTCTAGGGATGGTGTGTAGGTGGTACTATGGTTCTTTTATAGTGATAACAGATTGGTGTGCTAAAGGAACACACACAGTGGGTGGACCGATGGACCATGTTACCAGGAAGTCACTCGTAAATAGTTAAAATACAGTGTTCAGTCAGATGTATAATCAAAGTGAAGATAAAGTAAAACTTCATAGCTAGTAGTCTATGGTATAAGAAGGAGGCACACCGCAAGAACACTTCAAAAATTGTGCAGAAACAGCATATAAGTTCAAGGTAAAAGGACCTTCTTACATAAGGTTGTGGGTGTGGCCAAACCCCACATGACACAGATCATGTGAGGAGGTCTGTAGTTTCATACTGGTAGAACCTTATGACACACATTTTTGTAGGCGTGACCAAGCCTCACATGACATGATTTATGGGTGTGGCTTAGCCTCACATAACATAGTTTATGGGCAAAACCAAGCCTCGCATACAATGATTTGTATGCTCAAGTAAGCCATGCATCACATGATCTGTGGGCGTAGCCAGACCTCCCATGACGTAATTTGTGGGCGCAACTAAGTCCTACATGATCTAGTTAGTCACTGCAAGCAACAGTGATAGTGTGTAATAAAGAAACTAGATGAATGCCGGACCCAGTATATACCAAAGACGTAACTACACAGCGTATAATTAAACAGCGTATAATTAAAAGGGGAGACTCAAACCATCCATATCCCACATTGTAGAATTGAGTGTCTATTACCTTATACTTGTTTAACACAAATCTAAATCATAAACATATGTGAAAAATGTATAAATGTGTGAAGAGTTGATAATAATACACACAACATAAGTAAGTGAGCAGATATATGAAAAAGCATGATACATAAAAAATATATTTGCTATTGCCATCCCAAGAACCTGATTCACAGCATCGCATATAGCCAATTTTTGAGAGACAGAAGGATCTGTTCCACTGACACGTCATTTGACCTACAGTCTCAGGATCTCCACAATAGATTCACACAACGAGGATATTCTGATACCAGCATTACAGAAGGCTACAAGAAAGCTAAATCCAAAAGGAACCAATTGCTATCCTACCGCCAAAAACATCAGACGTGAGACGAGAAGGTACGTTTCATTTCCTCCTTTAACCCCCAGTGGTGCTGAAATGAATGTGGATACTTGCTTTTTTCATGCTGTCCGCAGTGTCCCGTATGTGCTGACCCCTCAGCCTCCCCCTTGGTCTTATGTCCTCCATTTTAATATGGCTGCTGTCTAAAACAATCATTTATGTACTGTATCGTAATATTTTACCTTTAATAAAGTTTGTATTTATTACTTTCTCACAAAGTGTGACGTTGCAATTTGTTTGTGGCTCAGTTTACATGTTTTTGCCCTCTTCGTAGTATTAAAACTATTAATCCGGTTATCATATTGGTGACATTGTATTGTTCTTTGATTTTTGAGATAGGATTCTGGGCATGAAACGCTCTGTGGCAAACACAGGCGGAGGACTTGTTCAGCAGCCGTGGCAATGTGGAGGATTTGGATGGACAGCAAATTCAAGTATTGAAGAATGAGTTGAAGAAACAACATTTCAAACAAGTAAGAACTTGGTGGAATAAGACATCCCTTGATAATTACATACAACAAAACCTCATTCCAAAGGGGTTTAAGTATCCAGATTTTTCCAACCTATGGCAATCAAGATACTGATTTTACGTCTAAATGGGAGGACACATACAATGCATGCTCTAGGTCTCTCATACAGACAATCATTGAACTCAGTACCAAAACGATATGTGAACTTGATGACACTATTAAAAACAATACGGAATTACTGTATGCACGACTGACAGCGAGTGAAAAGGAACACTGGGAGATGGAACTACATGATCTATATAACACATGGTGATGATTTGAGTCAAATCGTGTTTACAAGTGGCGCAATTCGTCCACCTTCATGAGATCTAGATCAAGTTCCCAATCTTCACATACCTCTATTGGGGGTGAATCAAACTCATCCAGTCCACTGTGAGATATCCCTCAGGTAAAGCCATGAGAAAGGCATCACCTCCATCGCATTTCACCATAATTCCAAATGCAATGCTGACCAGGGTTCGAGTATGAAGGTAATCAATTTGTCTGAATGAAGTTTTTCCATACACAATTGGAAGTGCTGGGCTACGGTTTGTCAATTGTTCCATCTGACAATTTTCATTCTTTTACAGCAATAAAGGACCTCAATCTCTCAAGCCAGAAAACTGATTTAAAAAAAAATGTTTTCCACTAAGAATGTATCCTCTGAGCCATTTTGGAGAAGCTAATGGAGGAACAAACACCTAACCAACTGCACATCCAAGGTAAGTTCCAATTATCACTACTGCCGAAATCTAAACGATCTCCAGCACTTAATACGTACTCTCATATACATACGTTTGTCCACTCGGTTACAAAGGAGTTTCAGAAGATTGATAAGAGTGTCAATGTCTCAGGTTTCAATTTAACATATATACAAAGGAAAGCAATTATGGAATTACAGCAAATGGACGACGTCATATTCAAACCCACCGATAAAGGTATGGCAACGTTGTAATTTGGCCAAAATGTCAATACGAAAAAGAGGCATATAGGCAATTAAAGGACATATCATGTTATCAACGCCTTACCTATAATCCCAGTCTACAATACAAAAAAGAATTGGAAACTCTTGTTAGTGGAGCCCAGGAGAGAGGCATTATTTCAAAGAAAGAAGCAGACAGCCTTATACCCGAACACCCTCAGGTCGCATGCTTATATTTACTTCCCAAGATCCATAAGAACACCATCTGCCCCCCGGGACGACCCATAGTTTCTGGGAGGGGTAATCTATGCGAACCTGCCTGTAAACTCATTGACTTTGTGTTGCAGCCATTGGTTGAACAATTGCCATCTTTCATAAAGGACACCACAGACCTTCTACGTTGACTTATTGACCTACACCTCAAACCAGATATGTGGATCGCATCCTGTGATGTCGAATCACTCTACACGAGTATTCAACACCAAGACGGATTGGAAGCTGTACGCTTCTTTTTGACAATGTCTGACATCGAGGAGGTATATGGTTAGTTTATTGTGGATCTTCTACACTTTGTTCTCACCCACAACTTTTTTCTGTTTGAGGACACCTTCTATCTGGACAGTCTGTTTTCACTGACCTTATTAACAACCTCCACCATAATAATTACAATATTAAATTAACTCACAGGATGAATAAGACCGATCTAAGACTTTTTGGATGTTAAAATCCTAGTTGATAAGGCAAAATCTCCACGGATTTATACCACAAAGCAACTTCGACCAACTCAATTCTACATGCCAATTCGTGCGATCCCAATAAACTGATTCACAGCATCCCATATAGCCAATTTTTGAGAGCCAGAAGGATCTGTTCCACCGACACGTCCTATGACCTACAGTCTCAGGATCTCCGCAATAGATTCATACAACGAGGATATTCCGATATCAGCATTACAGAAGGCTACAAGAAAGCTAAATTAGCCAAAAGGGACCAATTGCTATCCTACTGCCAAAAACATCAGACACGAGATGAGAAGGTACGGTTCATTACCTCCTTTAACCCCCAGTGGAGCTTAATTAGGGGTGCCCTTAACAAACACTGGGAAGTGCTTCAGTTAGACCCCACTCTACATAAAATTCTTCCCACATGCCATTACATACAGAAGGACAAAAAACTTGAGAGACCTTCTGGTTAAAAGCTGTTACCCTGGTAAAAATCCATCAAAAATCTTTCGATCTAAAGACCCTAAATGGGGTACGGAGATGTGTTCTGGAATACATAAACAGGGCTAAGGACTTCAGAAAGTCTGACAGGCTCTTTGTTCAGGTGTCAGGGCCCAATAAAGGGGACAAAGTGAGAGGAGACACCATTCTTTAGATGGATCAGGCAGGGCATTTCTACAGCTTACATTTCTGCAGGTATATCTGCGCTGGATAATCTGAAGGCCCATTCAACTCAGGCGGTGGCTTCTTCCTGGGCAGAAAGGAGAGGTGCCTCCATTGATCGGTTTTGTAGGGCGGCTACTTGGTCGTCTCCGCACACTTTTTTTTCCGTCACTATAGACTGGACGTGGGTTCTTTTTCCTCCTTTGCTTTTGGCCGTAAGGCGCTTCAGGCTGTAGTCCCACCCTAGTTCTTCTCTGGTATTCTCCCTGGTGGTGCTGTCGTGACATGGGGGAAAGCCGGTAATTACTCACTGGTAATTCTTTTTCCCTCATAGTCACGACAGCACCATGGGTTTTCCCACCCTTTCTGGCTTGTTTGTACACAAGTGGTGTTCGCGGAATAAAAAAAAAAAAAAAGTATACAGTTATGTCCTTGTTACTTAAGTTTTGTGCATTATTTCATGTGTTAAATAACTGGAAGGCTTCCTAGATCTCGGTAATTCACTGATGCATGAGAGGGAGGTACTTCCTTTTGTACTCTAGGTTTCCTGTCCCTGAGGGAGGAGTCCATCTCTCTGGTGGTGCTGTCGTGACTATGAGGGAAATAGAATTACCGGTGAGTAATTACCGGCTTTCTGGTGATTTAATGGAGCACAAAAAGGAGGGAGCCTAAAGCATCTGGAAAGATATCAGAAAAGTTGCAGAGAGCACCGATGTACCAATTGTATGATTGATCATAAAAATATAGAGACAGTGTTAACTAGCTCCATGGAGCTAGTGGTGTATATCGCTGGAGTTGTACTTTGCTTGCAATATGTTTCATCCACAACTGATGATAAATCAAATTTTATTAATTATCACGATTGATTAGAAATTGAATTTGCACAATCTTTATACCACAAGTGTTATCTTTCATTGTGATCCTCCCTGTAATAGTAATGAGATGACTACCGAGAAGCCATCTGTACCGAACAGGAAGTTTCAGTCTATTGCAGGGATGGCCAACATGAGGCTCTCCAGCTTCCAGCATGTCCAGACTGCTTACAGCTATCAGCCGACAGAACGACATGGTGGAGCTGTAGTTTTACAACAGCTGGAGAGCCACAGGTTGGCCTGGTCTATTGTGAGGCTCAGTAGCCAGTGAAAAGCCTGCAATGTTTCAGAGGAAAGTTAAAGACCATCTAATAAATAAAAACATTTTTGAAATGATAGGGGGGCCGTTAGAAAAATATACAGATTTCATGCAGATATTACCCTGGTTGGATTTGAACACCCGGCCTTAAATTTCTGTATAGAATATATTGGTGTTATATAAATGGTGCCTACTTTAGTTAAGTAATTTGCATGGACCTAATTAAAGAACATGAATGTGGCAATATGAATTCATATACTTTACCTTTACTTAAAATTGGTATTCAGAATTGTATGCATTATTTGTCATATTCACTTACCAGCAACAAATTAAGGGAAACCAATGACATAAGGAAAGACTATTTACAAAAGAACCCTCTTATCATTCCTCTAGGAAATAATTGAATGAGAAGTGATTGATGACAGCTTTGTGACAAAGCTGCATGTCCCCTCTGAGCTGTGCTTGGCAGGTGATGTTCTGCTGGAAAGGGATGTGCTTTGTCTCTCCAATACTGAAGTTAATGTCACCTCCAGGGTTCTCATCCTGATTGAATTCAGTCACTTTGTTATTTATCATTAGTATTCCTTTACTCATTTGCGGTTGTCTGAACTAAAAGTTTGAAGGCTAGTTATAGAAGTAGCTGTAACTTTTCAAAAACTATTAAATGCAATGTAAATGAAAAAATCCATAGACATGATTATACTATGTCTATTACCAGCTAGAGATGAGCGAATCGAAGTTGACGAAGTGGAATTCGATTTGCAACAAAGCCGTATTTCCTCAGGCTTCGTCGTAACGAATCGCATTTTTTTCCTAAAATGGCTGCTGCAAGTGTGAGGACATGGAGTAAGGAACTCTGGGAAGGCAGGATAACCCATAATGCCATGCATACAGCCAATCAGCAGCCAGCCCTGTGATGTCACAGCCCTATGAATAGTGGCAGCCATCTTAGATTCTGCTTTTTACCAGTGTACTTAGTATAGGGAGATACGTGTCTGCAGGAGCTAGGGACAGTGATAGGAGAGACTGGATTGTGGTGAAAAACTGATTTATAAGTGCAGGGAAAGAATAGCATTTCTGTAGAACAGGGTTCAGTAGGGGAGGTTACAAACTGGGTAATATTAACAATCCTATTACACCTTGGTGCACTGACTAGGGATCCAAATTGCCATTATACAGCTCTGTCATTCTAGCAAACAGTTCTTGGTATTGGGGTGAAAGTGCTGTTTGATACAGCCATTAACATGGTTTATTACAAGGAAATATTTCGACAGTATGTCTTATTTGCCCTTGTGCTGTGCAGTTAAATGATGTAAAGCCCTTTTTGCCATGTATTAGTGGCAAAAGAAAAATATATTTGCCCTTGTGCGGTGCAGTGATATATTCTAAAGTCCAGTTTGCCGTGTATCAGTGGCAAAATAAAAATATATACGCTGTTCTGCGTTGCACTTATCTGTTGAAAAGCCTTTTGTGTAGAGATGAGCGAACTTTAAAAAAAAGTCCGGTGTTCGGCGTTCGGGTTGTGGTAAGTCGCGCATCCCGTTATGGATTCCACTATCGCGGCATATGGAATCCATAAGGGGCGGCTGCCACCAACCCGAACTGTTGAACAGCCGAAGGACCTGGGGTGACGTCTCCGTCATGTGATCAGTGCAGGGGGCGTGGCTCAGCACGGGATCAAATCCAGTGCTGAGCCACTCCCCCTGCACTGATCACATGACAGTGACGTCACCCCAGGTCCTTCGGCTGTTCAACAGTTCGGGTTGGTGGCAGCCGCCCCTTATGGATTCCATATGCCGCGATAGTGGAATCCATAACGGGATGCGCGACTTACCACAACCCGAACGCCGAACACCGGACTTTTTTTTAAAGTTCGCTCATCTCTACTTTTGCGTTGTAAAAAAGTGGAAGAAAATTAGGGCCTAATTGCCGTTCTGCGGTGCAGTGATATATTCAAAAGCTCAGTTTTCCATGTATTAGTGGCAAAATTAAAATACATTCGCCGTTCAGTGTTGCCCTTATCTGTTGAAAAGCCTTTTGTGTTGTGTAAAAGTGAAAAAAAATTAGGACCTAATTGCTGTTCTGCGGTGCAGAAAAAATATTTGATCTAACATTAGATTATTTGATCTAAGAGTATGTCAGACAGAGAAGTGCCAGGTCCTGCACAGGGGAGGCCTAAATATTTCTTGTGCAGGCAGAGGTCGCAGCATAGTAAGCCGGCGTGGCGGCAGGGGTCGCAGCGAGAGGCCTGAGCTCCCGGTGTCATCTAGTGGTTGTGTCTTGACCAGCAACCCAGCGGTTCTTGAATCGTTGACTCGTTCATCCACTTTGTCCCAAGTGACATCAGACACCCCCAGCCAAGAGTCGATGGGTTCCTCAGACACAATGCTTAGTTGGCCTGGCCCAAGAGCAGGTCCTGTACCCCCACTTGTCCTAAACCTTTCTCTGTCAGTTCCCCCAGCGAGAAAAGTATTATATTCCCTTGGCTCGGCTCCACTTTTCAGCTAGGACGAGCTATTAGATGACAGTCATCAGCTACTGTCCAGCCAAGATCTGGAGGAGACATCTGCCTCTTCCTGCACTAGGAGAGTGGCGTGGGAGCTGGTGTTGCACGCGCTCCTGACCCAGAGACGTTTGAGCAGAACATCAGTGATGTACAGACAGTATTCAATGATGATGTAGCTGATCGCACTTGGGAGCCAGGTGACTAAGGGGCTTCATCATCATTAAGAGAAGAGGGTGGCAGCTTGCCCGTGACCCGGCAAGTCGCTAGCGTGGACGGGAGTCAGCAGGGTGGCAGCAGTGGGAGGTCGGGAGCCAAACGTGCCCAGGGTAGACCACCCACTTCGCAGGAGCCTACCTGCCCGGGAAGTAGTGGTGCACGGGTTCACGGAGGTAGCGGCGGTAGCAGTCAGTCGGTGCATAGTGTTTGGGGGTAAAATGACCTACTCGGTGGTGTGGCAGTTTTTTGTTACGCCGCCGGAGGAGGTGAACATGGCCATATGTAGAATATGTGGGCAGAAGATGAAGCATGGCCAGGGTGCCAATGTTGGCCCCACGGCCCTGCGTCAACATATGCAGCGTTACCATAAAGGGGCCTGGGACAACCGTGGATCTATTGTGGTGGTCCAGCCTGCTGCAGCAACCACTGCATCACCCAGTGGCATGCACCTGGTTTCAGGCAGTCAAGGCTCCACCACCTCAGCCGAAGGGAGCTGTCTGTCCTTCCCATCCTCTGCTTGTCCTGATGCTTCTGCTCCTCCTACTCCTCGTCAGTCATTCCGTCAGCAATCGATCACCAAAGCGATTGCCAAGAGACAACTGTATGCGTGCACTTATCCAACGGCGCAGAAGCTGAACGTGCTTCTGTCCAAGTTGCTGGTGCTACAGTCCCTCCCTTTCCAAGTGGTGGATTCTGCACCTTTCAGAGAACTGATGGCTTGTGCCGAGCCGAGGTGGAGAGTTCCAAGCCGTCATTTATTTGCCAAAAAGGCAGTACCAGCCCTGCACAAATATGTAGAATAGAATGTCTGCCAACGTGCATGGCAGCACCGACATGTGGAGATTTAACTACATTTACGGACAACACATGCCCTTTGCAGCCTACTGGGTAAATGTGGTTCCTGCACAGCCACACCAGCAACTTGGCCAGGTAATGCTGCTTCCGCCTCCATGTTGTAACGCTGTTGTTCCTGTGACAATGTCCGCCTCTGCATCCTCATCCTCCACCGTGTCCTTAGCCTCCACTGCATGAACAATTAACATTGCCCCTCCAGCATACCACATGTGCAGGACACGGCGGTGTCATGCTGTTCTGCACCTCATTTGCCTAGGCGAATTAAGTCACACAGGGGAGGAACTGGTCCATGTCCTTCATCAAGAAATCGAATCCTGGCTTTCTCTGTGACAACTCAAAATCGGAACCACGGTGACCGACAATGGGAAGAACATGGTGTCGGCGCTTCGTCAAGGACGGCTGAGCCATGCGCCCTGCATGGTACATGTGTTCAATCTGGTTGTCAAGCGGTTCCTGAAGTCTTCCACCCATCTGCAAGACATCCTAAAAATGGCCAAGAATCTTTGCATGCACTTCAGCCACTCGTACACCGCAAAGCACACCATCCTTGAGCTGCAGCGGCAGAACGGCATCCCCCAACAAAGTCTGATATGCGACATTTCCACTTGTTGGAATTCCACCCTCCATATGTTGGACTGACTATATGAACAGAGAAAGGCCATAAATGATTTCTTGATGATCCAAGCAGACAGGACTACTCCCCTGTGTATAACATGTGCAAAAGTCCAGCTCACCCGTCCAGGACAGCCATATCCCCGGTGCTCGGAATCTGAAGAGAAGTGCTTGCCGCGATCAGGAAAAGAAAGAAATGGTTCCGGCACCTGATTATGCAGTAAAAGCTTCCTTTATTCGGGGTTCAGTATACAATCGTGTTCACACAATGACTGGTAGTTTACGCGTTTCGGACAGTCTTGTCCTTAGTCGTAACTAAGTTACGACTAAGGACAAGACTGTCCGAAACGCGCAAACTACCAGTCATTGTGTGAACACGATTGTATACTGAACCCCGAATAAAGGAAGCTTTTACTGCATAATCAGGTGCCGGAACCATTCCTTTCTTTTCCTACTCCCCTGTGTAACCTCGATGTCAGCCAGTGACAGCTCACGTGTGACACCTGTCGTTTGCTCAGGCCCTTTGAGGAGGTTATTTGTCAGTCGCCTGGACTACGGGATGAACAACGTCATTCTACTGCTTCATGTCCTAGAACAGATGCTGATAAATCTGTCTGTTCAGGGGACTGGAAACGTGCCGCCACCTCCACACTGTCATTGTGCCGCTCTGTGGCCTCCTCCTGATGTTGCTGCTGCCATCTCCACACTCTGTCATTGTGCCAATCTGTGGCCTCCTGATGCTGCTATTGCTACCTCCACACTGTCATTGTGCCACTCTGTGGCCTCCTTATGCTGCTTCCACCTCTCCACTATGTCATGGGGTCACTCTTTGGACTTCTCATGCTGTTCCCACCCTCCCCACTTTATGAATGGGCCACTATTTTGCCTTTCAGCCTGGCTGACATCTTCATTTATTTGACCCTTCTTCTGGTCTGTCAGAAGGAAGGAAAAATTAGACACACAACGAATCCTGTATGTGTAGCAGCTGGAAGGCCTGTATGGTCCCATCAGAATTGGCTTATGATTTGGTAGCCAAAAGCAGGAGTGGGTAGAAAACACAGATGACATGCAAATATTCCATTCACGTGTCATCTCTGTTTTTGATCCACTCCTGTTTTTTTTTGGCATTAGCAATACTGATGGATTACTGACCAAATGCTGACCGAGTGAAGGCGGACGCTCAACAGACAGGATCCATTTTTTGGGGGTTATTGTTCTGACGGATCACAGGAAGGGCAACATAATCAATGACATCAACACAAACTTACTGCTGCCACCCTCTCCACTCTAAGAAATATCCCAGCGACTTTTCTTGCTTTTAATCTCTGTTTATAATTGCCATAATTTTATTATGCAAATCACAAAGGTTGCGGGCAAGAAAAGTCGCTGGAATATTTCTTATTGTGTATGCTGTGGAGAGAGCTCCTTCCAGTGCGACATATCCACCGAGTGCTGGCTGATTTATCATTCCACCCTCTCCACTCTGTCGGGGGGGTCTTCTAGTATAAGCGTTTAATAGAACAGGTTTTGTAGACATCTATGTGGAATCAGCTGATGACGGTGTAAAAGGAGTGCACTTCTTCTTGACACTTTTGACCTGTAAGGCTGGTCAGTTTTGGCCCCTTGACTGCCCAAATAAGTGAAGTGTGCAGTGATTCTAAGAGCCATGCTTGTCATCTGCATGTCATACGGACTCACAGTATTATTTCACTACCAGAGCAGACTCCCTATGCGTGTTACTGCAAGGCACAGTGTTCTACACCACTATAAAGCCTCTCTGAAGCCAGAAAATAGCAGTTTTTTAACGCCATTCGCCCGAATATATTCCAACCGAACCAAAAATTCAGCAAACCGGGTAATTGAATTTTTGAAAAATTCGCTCATCTCTATTACCAACATATAACCTATATTCATTATTGTAATAACCATAGTTCCTAAATGCAATCTGAGTGAACAGGGCGGAGTCTTCATTTTAAACCTCCTTCAATAAACTGGTGCAGAGACTAACTACAAAAAGTGCTTCTCTCTGTTTTTTGGAGGATCTGCTTATCTGCAATGATTTGATTTCGCAGCATTCAATAGCTCATTATTCCGGTGGTGTTGTGGGGAAACACTAGTTACAAGTATAGAGCTGATTGTTTGGGGTTTGCAACAGAAGACCCTCTGATCGACTTCTTTTTGAGGTGCACTTATAACGACTTGGTATTATCCAAAGTAGATAACCCCTTTACAGGGTTGTTTCTGCCATGAGGCGAGATGAGCATCTTGCCTCAGGCGGCTTTTGGCCTGCTTCAGAGGTGGGGCAGCAGTGCATGGCAAAGCATGAGAGCCTATTGCTCCTATGCCTACCATTCAGCCCCATAGGCTTCAGTTCATAACAGAGCTCTCCTTCTACCAAGTGTCATTTATAATAATGATGTTTTTGCCTCCCTCAGACTCATTGTGACTGCTAAGAAACCCATGGCTATACCCCTGACAGAAATGAAACTTTTTAAGATATTTAGTCTGAACAATCCAACAATGCCAACTTTGCTAGAATTTTTTTATATGGAAGAGGTCAAAGGGTAAAAAGTAGTGATGATTAAGCACCCCGATGCTCGGGTGCTCGGGTGCTCTGCCCGAGTACATCGGGATGCTCGGGTGCTCTACCTAGCACCCGAGCCCTATAGAAGTCAATGGGAGAACTCGAGCATTAAACCAGGCACCCCCTGCTCTGAAGAGAAGGTCAGAAATTGATGGAAACACCACCGAAATGGGTCGGGGACAGCATTGGGAAGATGTCTGGATGCATCTTGGACTACAATGTCGCTGCTGGGAACGATGTTGCCCGAGTTGTACGTCACTTTTACAGACTGACCATAAAACTCACAAAACCGAAGATAAAAGAGATTTTAGATGAAAAATTGTTAGGAAACATTCTTTCCTGTATATTTACTTTTAAACAAATAGCAAGTTCGGACAAAAATGTTCATGATTTTCGGAACTGGGGCCATAACTGAGGGACGGCTGGTGGCTTTGATTGTGTTGACCGGACTATCATCTGATGATAATGAACTTGTAAGAGGAACGGAATGGACGTTGAGCTGACCAGTGACCGTTTATATAAAATTATAGGTTAGGGTCTGCTGCCGCTTTGTTAACTCTAGATAACTTCTAAGCTGATTGCACGTCCCCATAATGTTGACGATCTATCAATGTCTGCTCTTTTAACTTTCAATGTTCTTTTATGCGCCTACCATGATGACCACGAGTAATGGGGAATCAGGGTTCGCTTCTGGAGAGGGAGCCTGAGGGATGGCCACGGCTACCACTTCCCCAAAAGGCAGGTGGGGGCGCTCCAATTTCCAATTACCGCCTCAGTGATGTAGTGACGATAAATAACAATAAAGGATTCTTAAGAGAGCCCATCATTGGAACGAGTACAAAAAAATTACAGGGAATGTCATGGGTATTAAGGATGAGGAAACGCTATACAGGAGGAGAGGTAAAGTATGATTGATAGCTTGGTGACCCACTAAAACATTAGGGGTGAAGGTCTTTAGCTGAGCTGACCATCTAAAATATTATGGGTGAGGGCCTGCGGGTGAGCTGACCATCTAAAACATTATGGGTGAGGGCCTGCGGGTGAGCTGACTATCCGAAAAATTATATGCGAGGGCCTGTGGATGAGCTGACCATCGAAAACATTATTTATGCGAGGGCCTGCGGGTGAGCTGACCATTGAAAACATTAAATATGTGAGGGCCTGGGGGTGAGCTGACCATCAGAAAAATTATATGAGAAGGCATATAAGTGATGGCATTATATGCGACAATTAAGCATGTAGATATGATGGACGAGGAGGAGGAAGATGAGAAAAGGAAGATTCAACCGTATACCCTTTTTTGTTGCGGAAGGGGTTCATGGGAATACAGAGTATTCAGTACATTCTAAACAACACATTTAAAGTGCCTTGATGTTCAGTCGTGGCTTTCCTCTGGTGTAGTGGAGAAGTCATCATGGGCAATCCAGGCCATGTTCATTTTTATCTGAGTCAACCTATCTGAGTCAGTTGACAGCTGGATACGCTTATCTGTTATAATGCCACCAGCAGCACTAAATATCTGCTCAGACAAAATGCTGGAGGCAGGGCAGGCCAGCAACTCCAAGGCGTAGCGCGCCAGTTCGTGCCACGTGTCCAGCTTGTACACCCAGTGGTTGTAAGGCACTGAGGGATCACTGAAGACGCTGACACGGTCTGCTACGTACTCCTTCACCATCTTCCAAAACTTTTCCCTCCTTGTGACACCAGGACATGCATCATGTTGAGGGTGCTGGCGGGGTGTCATAAAACTCTCCCAGGCCTTGGAGAGTGTTGCCCTGCCTTTGCTGGAAGTGCTGTGTGTTCCCCTTGTCTCCACAAGGGAGACCCAAGGTCGTTTGCCCAAGGAAGTACGGACTCTGCTGCCAGCACTGTCAGATGGAAACTTTTGCAGCAATCTGTCAACAAGGAACTTCTGGTATAGCACCATTTTGCTCATCCTCTCCACCGGAGTAATGAGAGATGAGAAGTTCTCTTTGTAGCGGGGGTCCAGAAGAGTGAACACCCAGTAATCCCTGTTATCTAAAATGCGTATAACACGGGGGTCACGGGAAAGGCAGCCTAACATGAAGTCAGCCATGTGTGCCAGAGTACCAGTGGGCAAGACTTCGCTGTCGTCATCAAGAGGATGACTGTCCATTTGTGTAGCGGAGGCAACCATTCCCTGGTCCTCCTCCTCCAATACGCGCTAAGAAGAAACTGAGGGTGTTCTGGCTATCATGTCTTCTTCCCCCATTTCCAACTCTTCCCCACGAACAGCATCGGCCTTAATTGTGAGCAGCGAGCGTTTGAGTCGATACAGAAGTGGGATGGTTACACTGACAATAGCGTTATCACCGCTCACCATCTGTGTTAATTCTTCAAAGTTTCTTAACACCTTACAGAGGTCAGACTTCCAGGCCCACTCCTCACTTGTGAAGAGCGGAAGCTGACTGGAAAGGCGATGACTGTGCTGTAGCTGGTATTCCATTACTGCCCTTTGCTGCTCACAAAGCCTGGCACACATGTGTAATGTGGAGTTCCAGCGGGTGCTCACATCGCACAATAGCTGGTGAGCTGCAATTTCAAGCACTGCTGCAGCGTCAACAGACCGACTGAAGCTGTTGATGACTTGCGGAAATGTGCACATACTTAGCCAGTAGCTCGGGCAAATTGGGGTAGGTTTTCAGAAACCGCTGAACCACTAAGTTAAAGACGTGGGCTAGGCATGGGATGTGTGTGAGCTTGCCAAACTCCAAAGTCGCCACCAAGTTACGCCCATTATCACACACAACCCTGCTTGGTTGAAGTTTCAGTGGCGAGAGCCGCAGCTCAGTCTGGTCTCTTATTCCCTGCCACAGCTCTGAGATGGGGTGCTGTTTATCCCCTAAGCATATCATCATCAGCACAGCCTGTTGACGCATCCCCACAGCAGTGCTACACAGCTTACAGCTACCAGCTGAGGGCTGACTGGTGCTGCACGCGGAGAATTCGGAGGTGAAAGTGGAGGAGGAGGATCCACTTACATAGGTGCTGGCAGTAACCCTGATGGAAGTAGGGCCAGCAATCCTGGGCTTTGGTAGCACCTGTGCCATCCCAGGCTACAAGTTGCTCCCAGCCTCCACTATGTTCGCCCAGTGTGCCGTCAGGGAAATGTAGCGTCCCTGGCCACAAGCACTTGTCCATGTGTTAGGTGGACCTTAGCAGTAACTTCGTTGGTCAGGGCACGGGTGATGTTAGCAGACACATGCTGGTGTAAGGCGGGGATGGCACACCGGGAAAAGTAGTGGCGGCTGGGGACTAAGTACAGAGGGACGGCTGCCGACATCAGGCCGCGAAAGGTCTTAGTGTCCACAAGCCTAAATGGCAACATTTCAACCACTAGTAACTTAGAAAGTTGGGCGGTTAGTACCATGGCCTGTGGGTGGGTGTCTGGGTATTTGCGCTTGCGTTCGAGTGCTTGGGGTAAAGACATTTGGACGCTGCGCTGAGACAGGGAAGTGGATGCGGTCGCTGATGGTGCTATTTGGATTAAATTTAGGTCTCGCACACTGTCTAGAAATAAGTGTAGATTTGCTTGTCACTGCTCACAGCAAGCAGAGTTTGTAGAATACAGAAAATGACTGTCTGTCATTGCTATTTGGATTAAATATAGGCCGCACACAGTCTAGATATAAGTGTAGATGTTTGTCTCACTGCTCACAGCAAGCAGAGTTTGTGGAATACAGAAAATGACTGTCTGTCACTGGTATTTAAATTAAATATAGGCTGCACACAGTCTAGATATAAGTGTAGATTTGCATCTCACTGCTCACAGCAAGCAGAGTTTGTGGAATACAGAAAATGACTGTCTGTCAATGGTATTTTTGAATTAAATATAGACCGCACACAGTCTAGATATAAATGTAGATTTGCGTCTCACTGCTCACAGCAAGCAGAGTTTGTGGAATACAGAAAATGTCACTAACGGTCGCCTTGACATAAAAAAAAAATTTCCCCCAAAACAATTTTGGCTGCCTGCCACCTCTAACAATAGTCCTTAAAAGGACTGTTAGTTCTTTGAAACGTCTTCTTTAGATGAAATTCGCCCTACACTGACTGTCCCTTCCTAACAGCAGCTCTCTCTGACTCGCAATGAGCCGAACCCACGTGCTTGGGTGCTATATAGCACCCAATGACGCATTCTGACCAGCCAATCACTGTAATGCCAGCAGAAAACATGTCTAATGGCATTACAGTTATGGCAATACTTACCTGCATGTTTATTGGCTGCTTAACAAGCACCAAACGTGCGGGGAGGAGACTCGAGCATGGCAATCGAGCACATGTGCTACTCGGCCAAGTGCTCAGACCTGCCGAGCATAGCGATGCTCGAGCCGAACCGGTACTCGGCTGAGCATGCTCGCTCAACACTAGTAGAAAGGTAGAATTTTTATTTTTTTTTGTGAACATGTAATAGGCTACTTTTCTATGTATATAGCACAGGTGAGTAGAGGGGAAAATTGAATAAAAATCTCTGTCATACAGAAGCCAATACAGAGAAAGACAGAAAATAACATGCACAAATAACAAATGATATACAGGCTCATGTTCACCTTATCAAGGCCTTAGCTGACTGGACAAAAGAAACGAAATGTAATAATGAGTTTTTCAGACTCGGTACACAGGTTCACAAATATGATGAAAGTAAATTACTCAGAAAAAGAAAGTAAAGCTTAAGTAGGAATTATTCTAGTGTACGAAGGCATCAATAAATGCAAATTGGTTTTTCATATTCATTGCTGCTTAAAATTATGTAATTAGAGCTTAATTGTTTTTTTTTATCTGAAAATGATAAGGAATCAAGGCCACATTTAATAAACTTTTTTTATAATTTTTTTCTCTACTTTTATACTAAACATTTGAAAGATGGAGGTGACCTTGTTTTAACTTTTTTTAACAAAAAATTTAATCTCGAGCACATAGAGAAGTGGGATGAAGAAAAGTAATACATTAAAGCATAAATCCTTTGTGGAGATTTTTCCTTCAAACCTTGTTTGTAGACCTCTCTTTTTATTTCTAAATCACTTGTGCTATATTACAGATACAGTAACTGTTTCTACTAAGATGATCACCACCACACTTACTACTTCCCCCTTCCCTCTTCACTGTTAGTTTACTTCTATGGACTGCTTCAGTCAGTGCTGAGGCAGCTGTAATCACAGGACTTTATTAACTCTCTACCAAGTTCTACAAACACACAGTTGCTAAGATATCCAAAATATTTTAGCTCTATTTATCTATGTGAACGTACATCTGACTGAACAGGGAGTAAGTAAAGGTTGGCAGTAATTGAAGCCTCTTCCTAATATCCCCAATATAAAAACTCAAGGAGTGAGGAGCTCACAAGTATATAAAAAAAGCTAATACAAAGCATATTGAGAATATTATTGTGTGTATGTGTCACGACTGTGACTGATCAAGACAGGTCTGGGAGGAGAAGGTCGCAGCGACTTGCTACTCGCGATAGCTTGTGAGTTTGCTCCGTGGTTCAGGGTATGTCATCCGGGTTTTGCCTTGTGAACCTTTTTGTCCTGACTGGGAGTTTGTAGGCATCCTTCTCAGGTGAGTGCTGTCTGCCACTCCCAGCTACTATATTAGTTTCAGTTTCACTTGCAGTCATTGCCAGATATAGTCCTTACTTCCAGTGCTATTCTGACCTTTAAAGGAGATCGTTTGACGGTATTGCTGTGGAGCTCTTGTCTGGCATGGACTGTCGTTATTGGGATCATCTTCTCTGCTTGTGACTGGATAAGTCTATCTCTGCTGGAGATTGTTTGTTTGTTGCTGTCTTCCCCTGTTGTTCTCCTAGACATGAGTGATGGTGACTAGTGCTCCCATCTGCCTTTCCCTAGTCTAGTCTTCTTAGGGTGACTGAGGGTTTAGGTATTCTGCTCGCCGTACGGGTTCACACCCCGTCTAGGGTATCAGGGCAGACAGGTGCCAGCTTAGGGTTAGTCAGGGGTGGCCATTCTATTTCCCATCCGTAGATTAGGGTCCCCCTCCCCCTCCGTCTGGTGCGACACGACTGCTGCTGGGATAGCGGTCGTGACAGTATGTGGACGTATTTAACATAGCTATGTCAAAAGTATATTTTGGTCATGATTTTTCAAATAAGCAGATAAATAAAATGGTTATAGAAGAGCGAATGATAATTCATGAAAGAGTTTATAGCACCCAACAGAATATACATGCCTCAACCTTGAAATTGCATCACCAAGAAGGACAAGCTGTAAGGTTATGCAAAGCTAAGTAGTCACTGGAGTTGCTAAGATCTGCAAATGATCAAATTTTGAAGCACCTAGCTCTCCAATGTGTGGCATGTGAGAGGGGCATAACAAGCAGAGTTTTTTTTAGCTACATGAAACCTCAAATAATCATATCATGTCATGTGGGATGATGGTGTGGTGCTTCCTTAGCATTTTATTGAGTTGTTGTGGTCATTTCTCCAAAGTGTCCCAGAGCCATTTTTCAACAGGACTGTGCCAGGCTGCATGTTGCTCATAATACTGTGAGCAGCCTAAGTAGTTTAGAGGTGCTACAATGGCTTGCAACATCTCTGGACTTGTCTCCCATCAAGCTGCCAGCAGCGGATATAGATGATTCCCCAAGTGCAGCATGGCGGAACATTACACAGAAAACCATTCATAACCTCATTGATAGCATGCCAAGGTGTATAAGTGCATGTATTTCTGCATGTTGCACTCATATTCGACACTGAGAAAATCGAAATGTTTTGAATATTTTGTTATATTTTTTCATTATTTAAATATTTTTATTTGCAGCTGTCAATGACTGTCACTGCATCAAACCGGATGTTTGCGGGGGTTATCAGGTAAGTATAATTACCACCGCAGGCTGGCCACACTGAGGGGTCTGTAGAAAAGATTCCTGGGGAGAACAACCCCGTTAATTGTTCATTTTTTTACTTATATTGAATCAAAGCATATTTATACACATTACAAGTGCATTGCAGCATGCAGTACTTTAACTATTTAAAGACAACAGAAGATAGCATTAATAAAATTTCCTTAAAGCCTCTTAAATGGGACCACACAGAAGCCAATCGTCCTGTGTCAAGGTACTGTATCATGTAAAGGATCCATTAAAGCGAGTTAGTGCTTTGTTGGAGATTATGAGCTACATGGCCATAATTCAGTGATGGTCCACATGATACAATTCAATATGATATGATAAGACTTTATTGATCCCAGGAAGAGGAAATTGCATTGCAATGTATAGCAGCTCACACAAACCAATGTATAACACATAATTACTCAGTAACATATAATTACTCAACAATATACAAATGCCCCATTGGAAGTGCAGAAGTAACATCCATCCTGCATTTTATCTACTTTTAGACTTGTTGTACATGGAAAATACCCTGGCTAGGATTGATCTCCTGTATCACGCTGTGTTTCATCAGAGCTGAATAAACCTGTTACTAAAGGAACTACATTAGCCCACCACAACATGGTTCAGTGGGTGGCTCATATTTCCTGTTATAGCGAAAAGCTTTTTCAGCATTCTTTTCTCCACAACACTGTTGAAGTTCTCTAGGCGATGAACCTCCAGCTTCCTGATAAGCTTCTGCAGTCTGATCTCGTCACTGGTCTTACGCTGGTCCTCCATGTCCACACTGTGGAGAACAGGACACTCGCTATGTCCACCTGGAAGAACATCTCTAGCATTGTTGCACATAACTTAGGTCCAGCATGGCACTAGATAGGAATGTTTCTGTCCAATCATGTACATTTGAGAGCTTTCTTTTTTTTATTTTTTAATCGAGGGTTTGAGGTTATAATAATGCTCAGCCATCTTGAAGGCTATGGATAATAATCTTTAGTCACTAAGTGATATACCTGTCTCTTCCTATACTTTCCACCTCTCATCTCTCTCTGTCATGCCATGTACACATTACTCCCATAGTTATGCACCTGTAACTTGCTTTTTAATTGAATTGGTACACTGAGCAAGAAACAGCCATATAACAACCCACACGATAAGAGTTACCAATTCAAATTCTTCTCAATTTGAATCCCAACCTACGGAGAACCGGACATAAAATACAATAGGGTATATTATTTTAAATACATAAATCTCTTGTTTTACACTCTGCTGAATATTTCAGCCAAGTAAGCCTTCTACCCCTAGCAGAGCTGTAGCAAGGTTTGCACTTGGTTTGGACAAACTTCAGATTTCTACCCTAGCCTTTGTTTCTGAATACCATGGCCATGGCAAAGTGGTTTGTTGGCACCCCCTCTCTTTCCTAGGCCCTCAGCCCTTTAAGATGCTTTACAGCTTTATTCTGACAAATGAATACCTGTAGTGCACAGACACAATGGGGGTCACTTGGAGACTTTATGCTTCAAAAAGAAATTCTAGCTCAGAAAGAAAATCTAGAGATGGGGAAAAAAGGGATCACATTTGTGTTATAGAGTGAAAAGCAGGTTCAATAATCTGAGAATGACAGGTGTCAGGAGAATAAAACAGAATACAAATCTCCAGGGATGCTCAGGCTAAGTGGGTAGAGGGCTGAAATAATAATATCCATGAAGGGAACAAGAACAAAAAAGCAGGTAAAACATGAGAAGACGCTACAACTGAGAGACAAGCATAATGAGGGAAGCCGTTTTCAGCAGCTAGATATTTAATTTGACTTAAATAAAAGATATTCATAGACTCAGCTTAGGCATGGGGAGATTTATGCAAAGAGTCAGGAGCTTTATTTCTTCTATGTAGCTGAAATGCATTGTAATGTCTATTTTTAAATAACACTCATTGGCAAATCCAACTGTGTAACAATTTCTTGTCAAGCGATTTCAATTTAGTCTCAGAGAATGTGATAAGGTATTTAAACCTCTCATTCACTGCCATATGATTTCTTTTTATGTAACCAGATGACTGACATTAAAGCCTTGTGTGAAGTTAAGATAAGGAACAATTTTGGTGTTACTTTAGACAGTATAGCTTGATCACAGGTGCTGGTGCAGTGATAATGTGGGAGGTTGACTTGTCTTGTATCTTACGTATATTGATTTTCAAGCAAGATAATGCAGGTCGGCTGGATAGATTATGTTAAGATTTCCATCACATGTCTTATGAGAATCCTTGATTTGATTTTTATTAATGCACAGAATAGCAGATAAACATATAATAAGAAAAATCAGTAACTTTAAAGGGAATCTGTTACCAGTGACTTCGCTTAATAAGTATTTGCATAGACACATACTGTAGCTATGGTTCATTCCGTTCCCGAGTTATGATACTTTTTCTTAATATGCATATTAGGCCTTTGGTGCAATGAGGGCATCATCATTGCTCTTGTTACACTCAAGCTCCACTCCTTTTTGAGGCCAGCCCCTCCCTTACTGCTATGATTTACAGGGCCAAGCAGTGGGCACAAAGAAATAGCAATGGGGATCCCCTCATTGACTAAAGGCTTAATTTGCATATTAAGAACAACTATCATAGTTTGGAAATTGAGCTTCAGATCTACAAAAGAAAAACTGTGTTTTAATTAGTTAAAGTATGACTATGTGTCTATGCAACCAGTCTTATAAGGAGGTCACTGGTGACAAATTCCCTCTAAGAAAACCAGCTGTTTCAGTCTCATCAGATCCTTTTCAGCAGTGTGTCTTAAAAATATATACATTGATACAGTGAGTGCACAAAGTAGGTACCAGTCAATATACTATAGCATAGAAAATCAGTGGGAGCAGAAAAAATTGAATATGCAGTGCCCATATTAGTAAACAAAGTATACAAAATAATACATACATCACATATATCACATATTATATAAAACCAAAAATCCTAAAAAAAATTCAATAATAAGGAGTCTCTCATGTGACCCCTTTCATTGCATTTGCTAGACATCTACCTCAGTCTCAAACCGCAATCATCTGACTCTGATAAAGTCCTTTTCACACTTGAAACTAAACCTGGAGGAAATCTTCCTTTTTGGTGATGAGTTCTATAGTCATGAATGGAGTACTGTAATGGGATCCAAAGTGTCCCACCTCATATGCAAATGTATATATGATTTCATTTGAGTACGAAAATATTTATATGCAACCACTTTTTCAACATCACACTGATTAAATATTTTGCATATGGACTTCTGTATATTCTTAAATGGTGTTTACCCAGAAATCGCCTTTTGCCTACACACTAGCAGGAATTAGATACGTTTCCATTAGTCAACAATAGTTGCCACCCACGCTAAACTGAAAACTCACCTCCTCGTTCCTAGTTCACAAAGTTGAAAATAATCATATCAGATCAAGATTATTGCAATTTGAGAATGAGGGGAATGTCGAGCAACTTCAGTGAAAGAGGACACCTTGTTACCTGGGGACTTTAATAAGATACATGAACCCGCCACCCTGAAATCCACTAAATCCAAAAGACTAACTTGTGCGACTTGTGAGAGCTGATATGTAATTAGCCCAGGGTTTCTCAACTCTGGTCCTGGGGACCCACCTACCAGTCAGGATTTGAGAATATCCTACAGAATAAATACCTGTGGTAAGTCCTGATGCATGGACACTAATTATATCACCTGCTCAATACTAAGGAAATCCTGAAAACATGACTGGTAGGTGGGTCCCGAGGACCGTAGTTGAGAAACCCTGAATTAGCCTGACTTGGTTAACATGGCAACAATTTCTTCCCATGCCTAGAATGGGCCCAGTTGTCAAATATTATTAAGGGGGAGAATATCATACATCCCTATGTGGAACAACATTTTAGGGTAAGGGTTTTTGTTAGTTGTGACCCATGATTTTTTGTACAGTTGCTGAAATGTCCATGTTGTGATGTCTACGCTAAAAGTTGGGGAGAAAACCCAAATATTTAGAACACCAAATATCTAAAGACAAATCCACAGTTAGACGTAACAACATATTGCTTCCGGAACCATCCCTTTTTCAACTATCATAACAGGAGTCCTAACCAGAGGGGTTACTAGAGTCTAAAAAGATCAGAGGCACCAACCCCAAAGAATATGTCCTCCCACAAAAAAAGAAAAGAAAAATTGCAAATATGCTACCCATGGACCCTAAACTCATACAGACACCACCCTTCACCAGAGACCTCCTAATCTGTGGACATCTGCAGCAATATATAACTCACACACCATTACAGCCTTCGTTCCTCAACAAAGTTCCTCTCTTCACATCCATTGATGCAGTCAGGCAGGTGTCTTCTCTAATCAATGCAAGCAATAAGCAATGGTGGACTGAGGTATATTGGGTGAACATGTTGATTCTGAGTGCCCAAAAATATTATAGAGGTCCCACTAAAATGTTTCTTATTATTTAATGTGCCCCTATCACTAACCAGTGAAAGAGAACATATAAAACCAACTTTTATTTGATCCACAACAACATTATTCAACAACATTACTCAGGACTGGGACTGTGCATGTTTGAGAAAGGGGGCATGTCCTCGGAAATATTGCTGTTGAACTATTTAGGCTCGCTGACTTTCTCCCCCATGTGGACTATCTTTTAAAGATGGACTATATGGTATATGAACCAATAAGTACAGATGCAGCCGAGCTAAACTTGATGGTTAATGCATTAAGTAACAAATGAAACTCTTTCAATGTATTGAAATAGCTTTTGTCACAAGCACAGTAGGCACAAAATAACACTGTGACATGTTTTATCAGAGTAATACGAGTCAATTTTAGCTCAGCTATATCTGTATATTTCAATAGCACAGCACTTTTTCGTCTATGCACTTTCTACTGACTTTTATGGAATACTCTTCTACATGTTTTCACGTGGCACAGTGGACCA
The DNA here is from genome assembly GCA_033119425.1 of Bufotes viridis. Classification (NCBI taxonomy): domain Eukaryota; kingdom Metazoa; phylum Chordata; class Amphibia; order Anura; family Bufonidae; genus Bufotes; species Bufotes viridis. Next base: position 392,230,998 of record CM065592.1, on the reverse strand, counting down.
TGTCTACTTATATTAGTGCAAGCTTTCTGTCTAGCTTTTTGTTAGCTTTAAGTGTTGTGCCCTATAGTTCAATCTGGTTTGTGATCATTTTAGACAACGTTGACTAAATAATATTTTTCCATTTATCTTCTTTTTGCTTTTCATTTTTTGATTTCAAATGTTGCAAAGTATCTCTATTGGTGTATTTTATATGCTCAGTGACTACCTGATCTGAGCTTACATATCCTGCAGTTAATAATCTGTAAATGTATTTTATCTGGCCGTGCTGTTAGTATAATTTAGTTACCGCTTGGCCAAGGATTGCTTTCTCTTGAAATGCAATTACTAATGGAATAAGAAAGGGTCAAAAAGAACAACATGAAAAAAGATTTAGTTACACAGCATTGAACAGTCTCCACTGAACTGTGGGGCAAACACAGTAAAACAAAAATATCAGCTGCTCCAAACATTTGTATGAAGAATGATTTCATGGAGGTGATGAAAGTGAATGATAGTGTCAAAAAATGCACAGCAATATCATTCACCTACAGTATAATCCATATGTGTAGTAGAGAGTTTGGTTCAATTCATAATTGATGCTTAAGGTAAATATATAAAAGAGAAAGCTGTCACCCTCACTCACCCAATTTGTATCAAAGCATTGGTATTTATTACAACATCACTTCAATAATACAGTGTAAAGATAACCTCTTATCATAATAACCACGGAACCCTCGTGGTGAGGATAACGCATAAAATATATATTCTGCAAAGAATATCTTTTTGGTGATAGAAAAGTATTTATGTATAAAAATATATGAAAAGTAAAAAAAAAAAGAAGTTAGAAAAAATAAATAAATAAAAAATGAATAGATAATCATAGGCAGTCCAATTAGTTGATAACAGTAACAATGTACATGTTGCTATGATCAACACCACAGAAAGGAGTATATAGTGACAATACTGTAGTATTTATATTAGATGAGAATCAGTCCAATGGTATCAGGAAAAAACAAAAAACAGAGTACCTAGTCGTATTCCTAGTAGAGGGAAAAAACATGTCGGTACAAGATGTTTTAATATGTTGCAGATGAAGCACTACATTAATTGCTGTAAGTTGATATTTTGTATAATGTTTCTCATATATATGCAGCAGTTTCGCTGCATGCCCACATTTGCTTGATATTTCTAAGGCCTCATGCACACGAACGTATTTTGTTTTCATGTCCGATACCTTTTTTTTTTTGCGGATATTATGATGTGGACCGATTAATTTCAATGGGCACGCCAAAAATGTCCACATCCGTATGTCTGTTCCTTAGCCCCGCACAAAATATAGAGCATGTCCTATTCTTGTCCGTTTTGCGGACAGGGCATAGGCATTGTTAAAATGGATCCGGATGCAACACAGATTTCACATGGACGTCATCCGTATTTTTTTCAGATCCGCATTTTGTGGACTGCAAAATGCATACGGTCGTGTGCATGTAGCCTAAGGCTAAGCTCACACATTAGTTATTTGGTCAGTTGTTTCCATCAGTTATTGTGAGACAAAACCAGGTGCGGGTCAAAAACAGAACAGGTGCAGATCTTTCCATAATACATTATCTCTGTGTAGGCTTCACTACTGGTTTTGGCTCACAATGACTGAGGGAAATAACTGACCGAATAACTGAAGTGTGAAATCAGCCTAGGGGGTCATGTGCACGAACATATTTTGTTTCCGTGTCCGTTTTTGCGGACTGTATGCGGAGCCACTAATTTTAATGGGTCCGCAGAAAAAAAAAACTGTAGTTACTCTGCGTGCTTTCCATCTCCGTATGTCCGCATGTCTTTTCTGCGAAAAAAATAGAACATGTCCGTGTTTTGTGGACCGCAAAATATATATGGTTGTCAAAAAGAGCGTCAGTTTGGAAGTTTGTAATTCGGCAGGATGACTTGTAATATTGTGCGCCTCACTCGCTCACAGAGGTTGGCTGTATTTCTTAGGTGAGCTGTTTGGAGGTATACTGCAGCGTGCTGGCACTGTATATCTCTGTATCTAAACAGTTCTGTGACTAAGGGATTGTGCAAGTTACTGCCATATATGATCCAAGATGCGCTTCGGTGTTATCTCAACACCTTCCTCAGTGGTGTCAGGATGGCAGTGTTAATGTTGGTACTTTTATATCCTTGATCAAATAAAAAATATGTACTTACAGCAATTAATATGTAGCAGGATACGAAAACTGGAATGTATCTTTTATAAAATTAAATGGACACATAGTAGATTTCCAAATAATTTTCTGGAAAAATTCAGAAAAAAGAAAATTCATCATACCCACGTTATCAGCACTGCAATTCCAGGGAGCCTCTATCCAGTGTGCAATCTTGATGCTTGTCTGATAAGAGTGTGAAATGTATTTTTAGATGTGAAATGTAAATGTGTAAAAGATGCCTTCCTTCCACTCAAAAAAAGCAAGTGGTCTGGTCCTCTTGGCCAGAAAGGTCATGTGTACCTTACCAACCTCTGAAGCCATTAACCACTTGGGAAAGGCTATTGGTAGAACTATATATGCATGCAAGGCACTCACATTTTGGTTGTGGGCCCCATTCCGTAGTTTACTCCCTAAACTAGTGAATTGTCAGCCTGCCCTTGGTAACATGTATTGTCAGATGTGAATAGCCACACTTTTATTCAAAACTTGTATAACTGCAACATAGACTGAGAAAGAAGGTTGTTCTAGTTCTATTCCTGGGATTTAGAAATAATAAAAAAATAAAAAAATAAAAAAGTCTTGCTCCCCTTACCCCTTTCTGATGCTTCTTGGGTTTTCCACCTATCTCTGCATCCTGGTTACTCACCAACTCCAATCAATACCTGAGGTGGGTCATCGATGTGGCCAGTGATTGGCTTAAACGTTCACATTTCCTGTTTCCAGAAGGGCCGGGAAGTATAGACCACCATGAGATCTTTACTTCCTGATGGGTTCCCCTGCAGATGTATGCTGAGGGCCTAAGCAAAGAGACAACCTATATTCAGCTTATTTTAGAAGGAACCTTTGAACAATAAAAACTCCACCATTTACATTGCTATTTCCACATTATCATCATCACGTGGCAGAATTAGAGATTAGCGAAGTATTCAAAAATTGGATTAGTCTGCTTTGTGGAATCAAAAAAAAAAAAAAATATTTGTAAGTAGAGGGTGCAATGCCAGAGAGCAGTGATTGCGCCTCTTCCCGTCATTGTACCCCTCAGATGCTGCGTTCATAGCTGATCATGGCATCTGACCATAATAACACAGTTATGTACAATAAAAAATTTTTTTTAAAAATCATACTTACCTCATCTATTTGCTTGCGATGGGCCGGCCGCTCCCATCTTGACTAAAGATCTGGCACCAAATCTCGCGTGGCCCGTGATGACGTCATCATGTCGACTGGATTTCGTGCAAGATCTTCAATCAAGATGGCCTGTTGCAAGCAAATGGATGAGGCAAGTATATATCTATTTTTTTTTTTAACCACCATTCAGGGAAAATAGATTCAGACCACTAATCACAAGGAAATTCAGCTTCACGGCAAATCGAATTTTTCCGGATATTTGCATTAAAGTCCACTTCTTGATCTTTGATTCACTCGACACTAGACAGAATGTCTGAACTGCAAATATAAATTGTCATTCAGGAAGGCTGTCTAAAACATCACAAACTCTGGACCTTTGCTGATCTCAAGTCATCAGTATTCCAGATGTGCAACTCCATAAAAATATCCTATATGGTCAACTAATGCGATGGGTGAAGGTCATAAACCAATCATATAGCAGCTTAAATGCTGATACAGTATGTAGACCATGCTATATACTGTAGCTTATGAGTGCTGAAGGGAATCCTCTTGATTAAAAAAAAAAGTTGATTTTCTACTGTATTTAAAATAAAAGCTAGTATTTAACTAGGAATTGGAGAAATTAAACTAGCTGAAGAAAATGTTATGGCATAAAAAGCAAGCCCTACTTAGCTGTTAACTCTCCCTCTGCTCCAGCGCCAATGCTCCTGCGGGCCCCACCAGTCTTTATTTTTCTGGGATGATGATGTGCTACACATCTATATGATGCAGTCAAGTGCCATACATGCTAGCGTAGCCGCTGAGGCCAGTGATGGGCTGCAGTGGTCATGTGCATGTATATCATGGCTGCAGCAGCGGGGAGGATAGAAGTGCTGACGGTGGAATGGAGGTGGTTAGGGAGGGTGAGTATAACATTTCTTTATTTTTCTATTAGCATCTCTGACTTTCTTTCTTCTTTTTTAATTTAACTCAGACAACTCGTTTAACAGTCGTATGCACTTTTTAGCCAATTAATGTCTAAATGAAATGTCAGTGAACTGAAACTTAATTACAGATGTTATTCAGTGCAAATCAGTAAATTAAACTCCCAAATCCTTCACAATAAGCCTGTTAAGCCCCTGTAATACGTCAGTCACAGATTGCTGAATAGAAACATTTGCTTTCCTTTTAAAATCAAGGCTATTTTTCGTTACTCTACAAAATTATGTCTCATGTTACAAGAATATAACATCTTCTAAAACATCTAGCTAGACATAAACTCCTGCTGCTGTGTGATGTATGTCTGACGGTATTTCACCGTCTATTCATCTGGAATGAAAAGCGAGGAATTTCCATCTATTTCCATTAAGAGTCGTATATCTGTTCTTCGCTATCAGCACTTGGTTAGTTTAACTAATTGAGAGGATCTGTATAAATGAGAATATGCTCACAATATACATGCACATCAGGGACATATTTAAGCTTCACACTACTGTGTGGGAGTAAGGCTTCGTTCATACTGCATTTGAGGCATCTGTTTGGCATATGAGTCTTCAACAGAGGTCTCTGAGGTATGTAGATGGGCGGCATATAGTCACATATATTGCTTTTAGGCCACTATAGGGTGGTTGACTGTATAGAAAAGAGTAGCAGGTTGAGCTTCCCTATGACAGCCTGGCTGACGCCAAAAGGGCACCAAGACCATAGAGGTCTATAGACATGTTCAAGATATGTGCTGATAGCATTTCCTGGCACATATACTGAATGTACACTGCAAACTCAGTGTGAATACAATCTAAGGCTAGTGCTTATACAAGGAGATGATTAGAAGTTCCTGGCTTTGCCCCCTTCCAGTTGGAATGAAAAAAATAATTTGGTACCATATTAAAGCTTGATATCTTGTTATGTAACTGTGCAAAAATCAGATGTTTATGACTGTTATAACTATTTTTAATTTCAGGTAGAACCTGAGATAGCAGAGGCACAAGGAGGTTTCACGTCTGTGGAGTTACTGGCCGTCATGATGTTTTTGTTTCTCCAGGGAAAGGACATTCCCACTGAGGACACTTCTCCCCTAGTGTTTGTGACATCTCAGAGTGAATGTCCTTTGCAGACTTTCCATGGAGAAACAAAAACTTCATGACGGCCTGTAACTCCAAAGACATGAAACTTCCTTGTGCCTCTGCTATCTCAGGTTCTACCTAAAATTAAAAATAGTGATGCAGGGGAAATATTCAAATTTTCGAGATATCGGGGATATTTGGGCGAATATTAATCATAAATTCGTGAATTTGCAAATTTGCTATTATTTTCTTGATAACGAAAATTGGCAAAATAATATGCGCGTATTGCGTGCGCAATACAGGCATGGGTCACTATTGCTACATTTTTCAAGCTGCTCGACGTTTCCGGAGATTGGAGAAAATGGTTGGCATGGCAGAACGTTACAATAGCTTTATATGCAGATACAGTGCTCCGATATATTCGTGATTGCCCAAATCGGTAATTAATGATGTGCATATTTGGGCGCAATACGTGCAACTTCACATTTTAGCAGGTCTGACTACATATTAGTGATTGGTGCACTAAGGCCCCTTTCACACGAGCGAGTTTTCTGCGCGGGTACAATGCGTGACGTGAACGCAAAGCATCCGCACTGAATCCTGACCCATTCATTTCAATGGGTCTGTGTACATGAGCGTTTTTTTTCACGCATCACTTGTGCGTTGCGTGAAAATCGCAGCATGTTCTATATTCTGCGTTTTTCACGCAGCCCTAGCCCCATAGAAGTGAATGGGGCTGCGTGAAAAACGCATTGCATCCGCAAGCGGGTGCGTTGCGTTTTTCACTGATGGTTGCTAGGAGATGTTGTTTGTAAACCTTCAGTTTTTTATCACGCGCGTGAAAAACGCATCAAAACGCATTGCACCCGCGCGGAAAAAACTGAACAAATGAACGCAATCGCAGGCAAAACTGAATGGCTTTGCCTGTGAAATCACACAGTTTTCACTGAACGCATCCGCAACGCATCCGGACCTAATCCGGACACGCTCGTGTGAAAGAGGCCTAAGTATTGTTGTGAACTTGTTACATCACAGCACTATGTCTGTAGCATGTATGGTTCTTATATAGTAAAGGGTAGGATACTTTCCTATTGGTTGCTAGGGATGTTGCTAAGCTCAGACAAAGACATTGCAGCCTTCTCATTGGTCCCACAAGCAAGAAGCAGGGAGGAAGCATGGATTCAGAGGAGAAAAATTCTAGAATATTCGCAAGTACGAATATATAGCACTATATTCTAAATCTTCGCGAGTTCTTAAAGTGGCTATATTCGCAATTAAAATTCACAATGCGAATATTCGCGCCCAACACAAATTAAAAATAGTTATAACAATGGTAAACATCTGATATTTGTACAGTTACATAACAAGATATCAAGACTTCATATGGTACCAAATTCATTTTTCAATTCCAACTGGAAGGGGGCAAAGCCAGGAACTTCTCAGCATCCCCTCATATATAGCACAGAAGTTATACATTACATAGTCATAATATGCTTGCATGCATGAAGGTTATCATTGAAACTCAGGACACAGCAAACAGTTAGACCATTAGGGGCATTCTTCAATAATCTTGGTTAGTAAAATATATTTATCAAAGATAAAAAAAGTGACAGAGAGTATTGTCAGCGGTTTTAAACATGCTAAACTGCTAGCAGCACTAGGGAGTGGCTGAGGAGCGGAGTACAAACATACCTTTGTGAAGTTTTTCTCATCAAGAGCAGTATGAATATGAACTTTTATTCTGTCAAGTTCTGCTCCTGTAAGTGCCCAGGACAGGCTTCACTTTGACCTTCTCTCTGCATTGAGTTGCTTCGCAGACAGTTACCTTCGTTTTAAATGACAGCATCCAACCAGCAGGCCACTACATCTGTCACTAAGAGCAGAGGGGAGGAACTGAATAAAACTTCATTTTCACACTACTCCTGAAGTGAAAAGTTGAACACAAATGGTATGTTTGTTCTGCTCTTAACAGCCCCTAATAGTGCTGTCAGCAGTTTAACATTGTCAAAACTGTTGGAAGTTCCCTTTAACCTATTTTATTGGATTTATTTGACTTTTTAAACATATATTCACTGTATTATACAAGCTAATAGCACAGCAAATAGAGTGGATATTAGGACAGGGTTAAATTATACTTTCCCGTATTATACTAAATAAATTATAAATTATACTATTCCATATTTTTCATATAATTAAACATTGTTTAAACTAAAGTTATCCCTTTGCAGTTTGTAATATGCCATCTACATCAATTTGGTCCCAAGGTCAACCACAAAAAATGTGGATGTATTTTTGTATATACTCATCCTTTAACCATGGACCTTAGGACCCAGGGCTGCATAAACCATGCTGTTTGTTGAGAAATGCATTTGGGGATTCTAGTATGTTTTTGAGTGCTTTAAGTGCAGTTTTATATAGCTATATGGAGACTTTTAGCAATTGCTTTAAAATGTGTTGTGGTTGTGGACCTTTCTACATCTGATGAACTTTCACTTGGATTTTCAGGGCTTAAACATTGGTGGCCTAACCTTAGGGACTCCTGCCAATCAGCAGTATTAAAGGACTGTGGCACCCTTACAAGCATCGCTTTACTGTACTGATCATCCTGAAAGTCAGAACATAATTGATCAAATAAACTAAGGATAGTCTGTCGATATTTAATTCCTGGAGAATCCATTTACGATACAAGAAATGGGCATGTGAAAAACTGAGCTCAATCGTTTTCAGCCAGTGGCTTAGGGATCGCCATAGCAACCATAGCAATGGTTATGGGGCACTACACCACTGGGGGCCCGGGGCCGCCAGCTGAGGATTTTTATTTTTTTTCATGTGGCACAGGGGTGTCGCTAGGGCCTTTTATCTGGCGCCAGGGCCCCGAATCCATATACCACTGGCCCAACCTTGCGCCAGCAGCAACCCTGAGACAGGGCTGCGCAGCACGTCCAGATCTCACAGTGCGCTGTGACATCACAACATCATCAGCGCTGCTGCACCGCCGGCCAATTCTTGTTTCTGCAGGTGGGAACAGAGGAGCGCGGTGCCACTTCACTGTACTCACTGGCATCTGGCCCAGGTTTGTTAAAGCGGTCGATCGCCCTCCTTCTTTGACTGCCAGCCAGGCCAAGGCATAGTCAGTCAGCATCAACTCAGCTAGCCAGAGCCAGCCCAGCCTCAAGTGATCAGCAGGCAGCACTAGTCGATTCAGCATCAGCCAGCCCACTAGGCACAAGGACCTAAGCCCAGGTAATAGATACTACTGTTATCTTGTTATATTAATATATATGTACAGCTGGTATGAGACTGGGGGGCAAATTACTTAATGGGGGGCAGTTTGGGGGGCAAATTACTTAATGTGGGGCAGTGTGAGGGACAAATTACTTAATGTGGGGCAGTGTGGGGGAAAATTACTTAATGGGGAAGCGAAGAGGAAAATGACTTAATGTGGGGCAGTGTGGGGGACAAATTACTTAATGAGGCAGTGTGGGGGACAAATTACTTAATGGGGCAGTGTAGAGGCAAATTACTTAACGTGGGGCAGTGTGGAGGACAAATTACTTAATGGGGCAGTGTGGGGGACAAATTACTTAATGGGGCAGTGTGGGGGACAAATTACTTAATGGGGCAGTGTAGAGGCAAATTACTTAACGTGGGGCAGTGTGGAGGACAAATTACTTAATGGGGCAGTGTGGGGGACAAATTACTTAATGGGGCAGTGTAGAGGCAAATTACTTAATGTGGGGCAGTGTGGGGGAAAAATTACTTAATGGGGCAGTGTAGAGGCAAATTACTTAATGTGGGGCAGTGTGGGGGACAAATTACTTAATGTGGGGCAGTGTGGGGGACAAATTACTTAATGTGGGGCAGTGTGGGGGAAAAAATTACTTAATGGGGCAGTGTAGAGGCAAATTACTTAATGTGGGGCAGTGTGGGGGGCAAATTACTTAATGTGGGGCAGTGTGGGGGACAAATTACTTAATGTGGGGCAGTGTGGGGGACACATTACTTAATGTGGGGCAGTGTAGAGGCAAATTACTTAATGTGGGACAGTGTGGGGGACAAATTACTTAATGGGGCAGTGTGGGGGGCAAATTACTTAATGGGGCAGTGTGGGGGACAAATTACTTAATGGGGCAGTGGGGGGGGGAAATTACTTAATGTGGGGCAGTGTAGGGGACAAATTACTTAATGGGGCAGTATGGGGGACAAATTACTAATGGGGCAGTGTGGGGGACAAATTACTTAATGGGGCAGTGTGGGGGACAAATTACTTAATGGGGCAGTGTGGGGGGCAAATTACTTAATTTGGGGCAGTGTGGGGGACAAATTACTTAATGTGGGGCAGTGTGGGGGACAAATTACTTAATGGGGCAGTGTAAAGGCAAATTACTTAATGTGGGGCAGTGTGGGGGACAAATTAATAAGGGGGCAGTGTGGGGGGCAAATTACTGAATATAGGGCAGTGTGGGGGACAAATTACTTAATGTGTGAAGTGTGGGGGCAGTATTACTAACTAGGGCATTCCAGAAGGGAATTACTATTAGTGGGACTATGAGGAGCACTGTTACTATGGGGGGGGGGGGGGTCTATCTGTATGGTAGTTATTTTTCTTTAAAATAGTATTTGGGGGTATTGGGGGCACAGCGAGCAGCAGGATAACACTGTGGGGGCTCCAGGTTCGGGGGTGATGATAGAAAAGTGAGGAAGCTAAGATGTCTGTGTGTCACACTCTGCAGAGACGAGGCGTGGCTGAAAGAAGCTGTACGAACCAAAAGGGGAAGATGATGACAGAAAAGATCTATATCAGAGGAGACATCACCTGGAGGAGCTGGATGTGACAGGTATGTACTGCTGTACAATATACAGATTATTATAGATTATGTATGAATTATAATGAATATTGCACATACACAGCATGGTGTAGGAGTTATACTGTATATTGTACAGCAGGGATTATAATGACACAGTGCAGGGATTATAATGTATTCTGTACAGCATGCTGTAGGGATTAAATTGTGTTGTGGCTCAGGGATTACACTGTATGCTCTTTGATGTGACAATTATCTTAGCTTTTCCTATCAACCACCTTTGATGCCGCTTTGCCCAGCTCTGAGCTGACCCCGCTCAGCTGCTGCCAAGGCTTAGGGTCAGAAGGGTATGTGGGGGTGGGAGATCCAGGAGGGGGGGGGGGCATAAATTTTTTTTGCTATGGGGCCCAGTCATTTCTAGCTACGCCCCTGTTTTCAGCAATAAAAATCACAGGTCAGTGGCTCGTATTTAATATTGTGAGTGCAACAAGAATTTGTCATAAATGAGCCAAATATGGCACAACTTGGCCAATTGATGTTTAAGGAGATTATCTGTGCCTAGTCTGACAAGGGGACATGGTCTAGCAGAAGGAAAGGGGAGAGACCTAATATGTGACAATTTGCACACAAAACTGCAATACAATTCTGGTGTAAAATTCTCTCACCAAGTAAGCCAACCAATACCTGGCATAAAGTCAGATTAAAATGTCTATCTCTGCACCAAATTTATCATCCAGTTTGTGGAACTGTGATAAATTTGGTGGAGATTAAGACAGCCTGTCTAGGTTTATGCTATTTATCGGAATAGTAAATCTCACCCAATGTGTATAAAGAGAGTGAAAAGCAAAGCCTAATAACATTTGATTCCCTCCAGCTTGCCAGTGTAAGTTAATTCGCATACTTTTTTCACCATGAAGCACTGCCTGAAAAAAGTACCCTATTTTCTGGAAGGAGTTTCTGGAAGTCTGTAAAAATAGGGCAATTTTTCCAGCATCTGGGAAAATAAAATAGTTGTGTCTGTGATTTTTTTGAGGCTGGTGGTACTTGACCAGGTCATTGTGACCACAATGTCACACAAATGCATTCATATACATTGAGTTATAGATAATTATTACTTATATTATAATCTTTATTATTCAATGCGGTTTTCCAAGTTGTCCGTATAGAATGTTTGCTTTCCATGATTTTTCAATAAGTTGTCCACAAAAAAGAAAAATTCAGTTTCTTCAATGAGAAACAGTAACATCCCAAACCAGTCCTCGAAAGTACATTCAAATACCACTCATAAATGCCAGCTGTCGGCCGGACAAAAACCACTGCATGCAGCAGTATGTGTCTGGCCGAAACCTGGCATTTATGCCGGAAAGTGCCCGGATCACTGCCAGATCCCATTATAGTCAATAGGGAGCCAACAATGCCGGATCCGGTGAACGCCGGCAGGCTGGCAGCAAACTTTCACTGGTAATATGAATGTGGCTTTAGTGACAGTTATTTCAGGCGTACGACTGTATGATGCAGAGTAAAGATCTGAAAATATTGGATACATCTATTTTTCATATAATCTGATAAACTTGTTGTAAGGACACAATGTTCTAAACAACTGAAAGGTGGCATGAAGCAGGATGTGCTCAACCCAAAAAATGCAGTTGTGTATATATATACAGGGGAGCAGATCCTGCACTTGTGGCCCGTTGCTATTGGCGATCCCCAGCAAAAATGCATACGGTGGAGGATGCCCACAGCGGACCATAAGTACCACAATAAACATCCTACACAAGATGGCAATTGTGTGGATGTGATAAATAATATAACAATATAGCAATAACAAATGGCAAGACAGGTGCACACTGCAGTCTTACTAAGCCCTCAAACTGATGTTAAAATTGAGAGATTAGTCAACATGTCCTGCTATGGAGGATATGTCTAAGCCCGAGCAACACGCCAAGGTTTCTCAAGTAGCTTGGGCCCTAACACTCACCTGCCTGTACCGTGTGGCCAATACAAGGGGCCAGTGGGCAAAATTACAGGTAATATATAGGCCGACTCGCAGCAAACTCCCCAGTTACCTCCAGCATGTAGCCATGCCTGCAATGGGAGGAGGGAGAAGGCTGTGAGCCCCACCCAAGACTGGCTGATATGGTCCAGGCCTCAATGTTACAGAGCAAGCAGCTAACTGACACTATCTTATGTAAAATTTAGGCTTAGCTAGTAGTGAATGGTTTTAAATATCTGAGCTAATTTAAAAAAATATATTTTTTCCTGATCAGTAGCTCATTATGAGTTATTTGTATCTGTGTGCATTATCTTGTTCAGAATAGCAATTACATAATTTAACAAGAATTTACTGAAATATATTCAAGACAGATACTACATGTCCTACATCTGGAGTTGTGTTTCAAGAGGAGCGGCCTATCTCTCATACAACCTCCACAATATAAAATATGACAGCCTGAAAAAGAGCACTCCCAGAGTGTTATATACTCAATATGGAAACACCACAACAGCCAAAACGATCCTGGGTAATAGAGACATGAATTGAAGTCGTCATATAAAGTGTATAACATGGCCCGATTATCTAGTATGATAGAGTATCTGTTTCCTATGAACACCTGTGGATAGGTTCCGTGTGTACCCGTGTAAGGTGCAGAATATCCAATGCTCGTCATTGGGTAAAATGATCTGAAGTGCGGACACCCCAATCATAGTCCCTGGGCAGCAGATTATGCTGAGCGCTTCCTTCGGCTGCTCTTTGCAGTGTCCAACTGCAGCTTTTGTGTCCATCATGTAGCAGCTCTAAATAAGGCTACTTTCACACCAGAGTTTTTGCTGGATCCATCAGGGATCCAAAAAAAAAACGCTTCCGTCACAATAATAAAAAATCTCTGTATCCGTTATGAACAGATCCGGTTGTATTATCTCTAAAATAGCCAAGACGGATCCGTCATGAACACCACTGACAGTCAATGGGGGACCAATCCATTTTCTATTGTGTCAGAGAAAACGGATCCGTCCCCATTGACTTACATTATGAGTCATGACAGATCTGTCTTGCTCTGCACCACATCGTGGAAAGAAAAATGCTGCTTGCAGTGTTATTCTGTCTGTGATGGGGACACAACCAAACGGAACGAAATGCATTCTGGTGCACTCCGTTTCGTTCAGTTCAGTTTTGTCCCCATTGACAATGAATGGGGACAAAATGGAAGCGTTTTCCCCTCCTATTGAAATTTTATGACAGATCTTAATAGCGGAAATGGAAAGAGCAGATTTTTCTATTTTGTACATGATGTTAAAGGTGCAATCACATGAAAAGTATTACTATGCAATGAATAGGACATTTCAAAATAAAGCATTATTGCAATATTCATGCAATTAAAATATTATAATTTTTTTAAATATACATTACACTTACTATATACATTTTCCTCTCTAGTAGCGCCCCCTGCAGTTATTCATGCGGCAGAAATACTGCTCTACTTTCTTCTGTATTCAGCGTTGGCCCGAAATGTTCAGTAGCTTCCCTGCTCACTTCCTCATCTCTGTGCCGGAGTAGTGATCACATAGTGAAGTAGGTGAAGTGTACCAAACATATTTAATTCATTTTGTCCCTACTTCTAAATTCATCGAAATTTACAGCTAAATCTCTGTTTAGACAGAAGCAAATGGGGGCAGTGCATACCATAGCGCTATTTATTACAATCACTGGCACTGTGTGTGAAGGACAATTTTCTATCACAGGGGAGGAAGAAGAGCTTATTGCAACTAACTCCCGGGGTTGTATGCACATGATGAGCTGCTGCCCACCCACAGAAAGGGAAGAGAGAAAACTTCCAGATAATGTGAATAAAAAACAAGAAAAAAAAGCTGAAAATGACACTGGAGAGCAGCATTTCTTGTATTGTAATGGTATTTGTTACTACAGATATTCTTATTTTTTTTATTTATGTGATGTCATGTGCTCAGAGAACTAAAATAAGTGGTCTGCATGTACAGCTGCCTCTTCACTTGCTCCAGCACTTTGTGTTCTATTCCTCCATTCACCAGCAATCTGTGTCATTAGTGACATTCCATTGACACTGAGCAGTGGACTTGGTCCAATTGACAATTCACTAGTTTCGGCTTCCAAAACTAATGCCAACAGATTTGATACAATTAATTAGTGTTGAGAGAATTGAACTTCACAAAGTGGACTTCTATCCGAATTTCAGGAAAAATTTTATTTGCCGTGAGGCTGAATTTCCTCGTGCTTCGTAGTAATGAATCGATTTTCCCTGAAATGGCGGTAAAAAAATAAAGAAAATCATACCTACCTCATCCATTTGAGCAAGAAGAGACTGCCACGGCCATCTTGCTTGAAGATCCCGTGCGCGGTGACATATGACGTCACCATGCCGGGTGACATGATTATGTCATCACACTCCGTGCGAGATTTCGCACTGGCTCTTCAAGCAAGATGGCCACAGTGGCCTCTTTGAGATCAAATGGATGAGGTAAGTACAATTTAATTGTTTTGTTAAATTATCAAACACTAAAATGCTTTAATATGGATCTCAGATGCTGTGAACAGAGATGAACGTGGCATCTGAGGGGTTCCATGATGTGTGGATGTGTGTGTGTGTGTGTGGGGGGGGGGGGGGGAATTGTCGTTCTCTGTCACTGCACCTGCTACTTACAAAGAAATAAGTAATTAGTCACGAAGCAAATTTGGCAAATTTTTTGGTAAAATTCGGCGATGCAGCTTCATCGAATTTTAGAGAACTTTGCTCATCTCTAAATGAATGCTTTCAGCTGCCACTAGAGGGAGCATAACAGCCTAGTGCAGGGATGCTCAACCTGCGGCCCTCCAGCTGTTGTAAAATGACAACTCCCATCATGCTTGGCTGTAGGCTGATAGCTGTAGGCTTACCGGACATGCTGGGAGTTGTAGTTTTGTAACAGCTGGAGGGCCGCAAGTTGAGCCTCCCTAGCTTAGTGCATGCTGATTTATTAGAGAGTGCTCCTAAGCGCCCTCTAGTGGTGGACAGTCAGCATGTTACCATTTAAAGGTATCCTGTCAAGTTCATACTGCCCGAACCACAGGCAGAATGAAATCCTGACAAGGTCCCATTTGACAGAGAGCTATAGTTTGCTGCAATGCTTCAGAGAAGGCATAGTTTTTGAATACAAGTCTGGCATAGGTACAAAAGCCTGTTGTGCGGCTTCTCTCTGCCCTGCTCAGCTTGGCTGACAGGCCTCTTCTATATGCAAACAGGGAGAGACTTGTCAATCAAGCCAGGCATGGCAAGGAGAAGTCAAACAGCAGACTCTTCTACCTTTCCCAACTCCTTTTCTCTTCAACACTGCAGAAATCTATAACATTTGGAGATGAGTGACACAGTTTGGGCATCATGAACCTGATAAAAGGCTCCATTTTAAACTTTGTAGGAGGAGATCTGACCGCTATGAGCATACTCTAAGAAATAAATCAGCACAGAATTTTGAAGTCCATTCAAAATAAAAATAGATAATTACTATAAAATAAGCACTGAACTATTTTATATAAAAAAAAATATGTTTATACTCCTCAATTATAATGCACACCAGAGATGAGTAAAATATTTAGCTGGGTTTGAAATCGATGGTAAAATTCAAATGTTAAAATTTGCTTATGTTATGCAAAAATATGTACAGTCAGTTGGTAGTGTTAAGTAATGTAAATGCTATGGACACCTCTGGGGGCATTTTCTTTTTAATGAATGCATTTTACAAAAAAAAAATTCAACTTGTTTCAACATTTCTGATTTAAAAGGGTTAAAAATCTGTCTGTTTGCAAGCTGTCACAGTTGATGGCTCATGTGTAGCTCTTATAGGTATCTGATCTCCTGACCTCATAAACACTCTTGTGAGGGTTGATGAGATCAGGAGATCAGAGATAAGAGCTGCACATGAGCCATCAGATAACAGGATTTAAAGAGAACAGACTGTGATAGCTTACAAACAGACTGATTATTAACCTTTGTATCTCAGAAGCGGCTGAACATTTATAATCAATTCCAGCATGAGTAAAATGCAATCATAAAAACAGAGGCTTTCCAGGACCTCAACAGTATCAAATAGCTGGGGATGTGCAACTGGTGCCAGAAACTATATAGTGGATGCAACCAGATACAGAAGGCACAAACCACCATGTACTGCTTTTTGCTGGATTAGTGCACGGTTACCAGTGCCAGCAGTTGCCCATAATACCTGATCAGTGGGGAAGGGGGGAAGGGGGTGTTGGTAATAAATATCTAAATACTAGGAAACCCCTTTAATGCATTATATGGATTATAGAGACTGCTTGTCTACAGCAATAACCTGCTCTAATATAAAGCCATGCTGTAAAAAAAAATAAGGATCCTTTGGCACTGGATACAAAAATTACAGTACAGTAAGAAATTGTCAAATTCCTGTGCATCAGTGGCTCCACTCTGCTGTTTTTTATTGGTCTGTTTCACTTTGCAACAACCATGATATGCCTATCTACTCACATGACCACTGCAGCCAGTCACTGGCCCCAGTATTCTTGTGTTATACACCATGGGAGCAGCAATGCAGGAGTATCGTTTTTTTTTTTTTCACAATTCCTACTGTTAGGCAAATATTTTAGATTCTTAGAAAACCCCTTTAAAATGCCTTGAGGAATTAAAAAAGTAACTACTGCTTTATGATTCACATATCGAAATTGCATTCTTATAAAACGTAGGCATAGGGAATTGTTCCAATATTAATAGTAAAGTTCAAGGGAGGAACTACCACCATAGAAGCTGCTACAAGGCTCGTAGGGGCAGGAGGCATTAAAGGGAACCTGCCACCGCTTCAAGTCACGGTAACCACGCCCCCTTCTCTACCCCTTCGCTGTGACTAATAGCACTGATGCCCGATAGCCAGCTGGCTTTACTAAACAGCAGGCTGGCAATCACAGCGAAGGGGCAGGGAAGGGGGCATGGTTACCGTGACTTGAAGCAAGGAGACTGCTGCCCCCTTGACTAGAAAATATTGCGGACGGAGGATAAAAGATTGTTTTTCATACTACTGCCTCATCTGAATTCAGTAAAAAATACATCATTAGAAACTCACTGCCTGCTACTTGAAGGTACTGCTGGCGGTTTGGGACGGCTTTTAGAGGTGTCAGGTTCCCTTTAATGAATTTCTGTCATTTATTACAGAACAGGCCTCATTCCCCAGCCTGTGCTCTCTCTGGCAAGTGCAATGCAGTGACATCATCGTACCACCTGGGATGAGTAGAACAACTCACGGGCCGAGGATCATTTCCGAGTTTGTCCTCAGCCTGTGCACTCTCCTACTCAGCAGGTGCAATGACATCACTGCTTTGCACCTCCTGGGGAAAGTTCGATGTGCTCCATTTATCGGTGGAACAGGGCTGAATGCGTATTACTGTTTTTTTATGTTATTAACACCACAGGGGCCTCACTGATGTAAGAGGGTCACTAAGGGGTAGCACTACTGTGTGGAGGCACTAAGAGGGAACACTACTGTGAGGGGGCACTAAGGGATCATAACTCCTGTATGAGGGCTTTAAGGGGGATAACTACTGTGTGGGGGCACTAACAGGGCATTCTACTGTTTGGGGCACTAAGAGTGCATTCTACTGTGTGGGGGCATTAAGGGGCGTAACTTACTGTTTGGGCGCACTAAGGGGGATAACTACTATGTGGGAGCACTAACAGGACATTCTTCTATGTGGGGGCACTAAGGGGTATACCTACTGTATGAGGGCACTAAGGGGGCATGCCTATTGTGTGGGGGCAATAACAGGGTCTTTTATTGTGAAGAGGGCACTAAAGAGGCATAATTACTGTGTGGGGGCACTAAGGGTGCATGACTGTTGTGTTGGGGTACTAAGAGGGCATAAACTGTGTGGAGGTACTAAGGGGTCTTATCAACTCTGTGGGGGCACTAACAGGGCATTCTACTGTGTGGGGACAATAAGGAGGCATAACTATTGTGAAGGGGCATTAAGAAGGGATAACTACTGTGAGGGGGCACCAAGGGGGCATAGCTACTATGTGGGGACACTAAGGGGCATTCTACTGAGAGTGGACATTCTACTGTCTGGGGGTACTAAGCGGGCATAACCACTGTGTGGAGGCAATAAAAAGGCATTCTACTGTGAAGGGGGCACTAAGGGGGCATGACTATTGTGTGAGGCCACTAAGGGGGCATGATGTTTAGGGGCACTAAGTAGGGATTATACTGTGTAGGAGGACCAAGAGGTCATTCTACTGTGTGTGGGCACTAAGGAAGCATAGCTACTGAATAGGTGTGAGGTTTTATGGAGAACATGAGTCGTCTTGATTAGACACAGGAAGGGGAATTGCCCTGTTCAAAAATTTGCTATGGGCCCCAGCCTTTTCTAGGTACACTCCTGGAAAGAGTGTTGAGGGGGATGCAAGCACAAGATCCTAGGTGACAAATCCAGGAAGCACAATGTGGAAGCTCATTTCATTTCTGTGTCCCATCTTTACAATATATTCTACGACTGGCAGAGCTTGTGCAAATTCCCACTTCTACAATCATTGCTTATGGTCTGATATTATGGAACGTATTTACCATGATCCGTAGCAACATGCAGAACTGTACCTGCTTATAAGTGAACAGATTTCCCCCCAAAAAAAATTCCGTAGATTTTTAATTTGAATATTATTGGATGTTATAATATAATAAATCAGTGTTACAGTGACTACAGTATATTAATTTATTGCTTTTATTACCGGGGCTTGCAACATGTTTCTCTCTTAATTTATTAAACCTCAGCAAGTTTCCAAAACCTGTAAAAAAAGCTATTATTTTCACCATCTCTTGTAGCATTGCAGGGAAATGACTTTGGGCGTTTCTCCAGCTCTCCCACAGCTGAAGGGAACTGGCACATGATGTAGTTTAGGCCTGGAAATGCTTTCGGAGCCTCTCACAATGTTTCATTATCAATCACTAACACTTGTCACCAGGCACTGAAATAAAATTCAATAAATAAATATGGGGATTCTTTTGGGAGCAGCACTGTGATAGCCTATTGGTTTATCTCCTGCTCTAGCAGAAACATCTTTCTAGCCTGGAGTATCGAGGATAGGACAAAATATAATTGCATTTCCAGCTGTATTACATGGTTACAATCCTATGAAACATGGGGATTTCCACATGTAATGGTGTATAATTCAGCTAGAAATAATAACCTAGAAATAATTGCAAGCCACTTCAGTTGGTATTGGCAGAAAGCAAGCATAACGTGACATGTCTTACTGAGAAGGAAAAATGTCTCTGACATATTGTTTAATAAGTTATAGTTTTTGGGGGTCATTTATTAAACAGAAATATGCCTAAATTAAGCATATTTCTGGCACAGATTGCGGCGCAAAGGCACCTCAATTTGCACTTTTCCCCATTCACGCCAGCTCTCAAAAAGGCCGCAGTGTGAGCGACCTGCCTCATTTATCATTTCCTATGCCTGTTTTAGGCCTTATTCACACATCCGCAAGTGTTTTGCGGATCCACGGAGTCGCGGATCCGCAAAACACGGACACACCGGCAATGTAAATTCCGCATTTTTGCGGACCGCACATTGCCCGAACTCCATAGAAAATGCCTCTTCTTGTCCGCAATTGCGGACAAGAATAGGACATGCTCTATTTTTTTTGCGGAGCCGCGGACCGGAAAATCGGCGGCGCGCTCCGCAAAATCGGATGCGGAGAGCACAGTGTGTGCTCTCCGCATCTTTCCCGGCCCCATTCACAGTCAATGGGTCCGCATGTATTCCGCAAAATTGCGAAATACATGGGGACTACATTGCGGATGTGTGAATAGGGCCTTAGGCATAGAAAATGGTCTTAATGTAGGATAGCTAGAAAGCTACATCTAGAAGCAGCAGTGGATCGACCAAAGTTTTGTAGAGGCCTGCACCTGTACATAACTATGGCGGATCCACCGCCAGTGCAGGGCTTTATTAAGACCCGTGTCTAAAACTGTTCATTAATACAGTGCTATAAATTGATGATATTGGATTGATATTGGAAAAGCTACATTCAGGACTGGATCCAAATAACAGAGGCAATACAATGGAAAGATTTATACTGCTTCCATTCTTTGCATCCTCTCTTAATGCTAGCTTCAAAATATTAATGCAAAACGCTGATCAAATATGCAGTTTGTGTATTTACCTTAATGCTTATTTAGCCCCTTAATGACCTGCTCAGTTAAAATATGGTGCAGGAAGGAAAAGTGCCATATTTAGAGTTGAGCGAACACCTCGAAGTTCGGGTTCGCTGGGTTTGGCCGAACTTGATCCCGAACCCGAGCCTCATTGAAGTCAAAGGGGACCCGAACTTTAGGGCACTAAAATGGCTCTAAAAAAGTAATGGAAAGGGCTAGAGGGCTGCAAAAGGAAGCAAAATGGGGGTAAGAGCTGGACAATTGCCCTGCAAACAAATGTGGATAGGGAAATGGCTTAAAATAACATAAAATACATAACAATTAAAAATAATAATCTTGAACTAGGAGAAGAAGGTCTATATGGAGTAGGAGTTTGAGGAGGCGGTGGACGTGGTGGTGTAGGTGGAAGCGGTGGTGGAGGAGGTAGTCGCCAACAACACTGTTATTTTTTTTTTATTATTTGGGTAGACCCCAAAACATTGGGAAATATAGAAAGAGCCTCGGTGAGGTGAGAGCCGGGTTTTTATGTGTCAGCAGCAGCTAGTGCTGCTTGACATTGTTAGTTAGTTTGGCTGCAAAGCCAATCCGGGCCGGCTCTTACTGGGAGTAGGCAAAGAGTTGGGTGGGTGCCTACTCCCCACGGTCCAGGCCGGACTTTATCCGGGCCTTTAAAAGGCAGCCTCCTCAGCAGCTGAGGGTGTGATTGTCCTGGAGCTGCAGATGGTGCTGTGGAGCTCTCTGGGCTGGAAGCAGGAGCCCAGCAAGGAGGAGTGAAGACGGCCTGGAAGCCTGAGGTGGATTATCTTGCGGCTGGGCCGACAGCCAGGTGCGAACCCGCACCTAAAACCTCCCAGGTGATTAGAACCTGTGTTTGGACATTTTGTTTTACCTCACGTTTTCTGATGTGTGTGATTTAACACCAAGTGACTGTTCACTGTTTATTTTTGATGCAAGTGTGAATAAAACACTGTTTGCTGCACCTTCTGGACTCCCTTTTGCCTCTATACTGCACCCGCACCGCTGTCTACCAGAGCGACTCCCACATTTGGTGTCGGATGCGGGCATGCGCAGTGAGGCTGGCGTGAACGCCGAAGTTTTTTTGCTAAGCACGAGTGCATGGAATATATTAAGCCAGTAAAGTTGCAAGCAGGAATTTCTGGCAACATGGAGGCTGCTGTGAAGGCTCTCATAGAGGCTAACGTGCAGCAGCGGGAGACCAACCAGCTACTGTTACAGCACGTGATGGCTTTACAAGCTGCAGGAGTATCCCACCACGTCCATGATGCCCGGAAAGCGGTCCGTGCGGCGATCCCAAAGATGACCCCTCGGACGACGTTGAGACGTATCTGGCGGTCTTTGAGAAGGTGGCCGTGAGGGAGAAGCTGCCCCGTGACCAGTGGGCTGAGGTGGTCGCTCCGTTCCTGGCTTCCGGACCCCAGCAGGTGTTTTTCGACTTGGCGGACGACCAAGCGGCCGATTATGACACCGTGAAAGGAGAGATCCTGGCCAGACTGGGGTGAACGTGCTGGTCCGCGCTCAAAGAGTCCACCAGTGGGACTTTAAAACGACTGAACCCGCTAGGCCGCAGTACTACGATCTGCTGCACAGGCTGCAAAAGTGGCTGCAGCCTGATGTTCTAAGTCCGGCTGCTATGCTGGACCGTCTGCTGGCCGACATCTTTTGGAGGGCCCTGCCTTATCCCCTCCAGCACTGGGTCGGCCAGGCGTCTCCGGTATGTGCCCTGGAGATGGTCGACCTGGTGGAGCGTTACGAGGCCACCAGAAACCTGCAGGGGAGTCTTGCTGGGAAGGGGTCAGTCAAACCCCGGAGGCCTCCACCCCAGTTCCGACGTCCGGCGACAGAGAGGCCTGCACGGAATGTACCCCTGCGGATCCGCCTCCCGTGGTATGCTGGAGGTGTCAGGAGCCAGGCCACGTCAGGGCCGACTGTCCGCATCGGGGTGAGCCGATGGTTGTGAACTACGGGGTCGCCACTCCCTGTATGCACGGAAGCTGTGCGCAACTGGCACCCGTGAGGTGCAGGATAAAACCACCTGTGTCAAGTAGAGGTGGGAGATTCTCTGGCGGTGGCCCTGCTGGACTCCGGGAGTCTAGTCTCCCTGGTAAGAGCTGCCCTAGTACGGCCTGCGGAGTATACTGGCCGTAAAATTGGGGTCCTGTGCATTCACGGAGACTTAAAAGACTACCCCACTGCACTAGTGACTTTGTCCACAGCGGCTGGTAAGTGGACCCACGAGGTGGCTGTTGCTACCAAACTCCCACATGAATTGATACTTGGGAGGGACTTCCCAGGTTTCCCGGCGCTGTGGCCGGCAATAAAAGTGCCTGATGGACCCGAGACAGGGGTAACCCTAGTAGAGTGGCCTGATACCACTGGAAGGCCAGAACCCTGGGAGCCCGAGTCTGAAGGCCGAGCGGTAGGGGTGACCACTGCTCCAGCGGTAGAAGGGGAGACAACCCCACTGAGGGTAATGGTGGGAGACACGGAGGACTTGCCACCGGAACCTGAGTTGGCAGACCTCAATGTCTCCGGGGAAAATTTTGGGACCGCACAACACCGGGACCAAACCCTAACCAGGGCCTGGGAAAGTGTTGTAATGATTGATGGTAAACCCCAGAAACCTGGGGCTGAATTAATGTTTCCGCGATTTATTGTTCTTCAGGATATGTTGTATCGGGTGAACCAACTCCGAGGTGAGCCAGTTGAACAGTTGGTGGTGCCCACCGCATATCGCAAGCTTGTTATGGAGCTTGCCCACCAACATGTTCTTGGGGGACACTTGGGGTGGCAGAAAACCCAGGACCGCATACTGCAGCGGTTTTATTGGCCTGGTGTGTTTAAGGAGGTAGAAGAATATTGTAAATCCTGTCCGACCTGTCAGGTAAATAGCCCCCAGCCGCATTACAGAAGTCCCCTGGTCCCTCTCCCAATAATTGAGGTCCCATTCGAGCGTATTGCCATGGATCTGGTCGGACCCGCACCGAAGTCTGCTAGGGGTCACCAACATATCCTGGTGATTCTGGACTATGCCACTCGGTATCCGGAGGCGGTGCCTCTGCGACATACCTCAGCTAAGCTCATCGCCAAAGAGTTAATGGAAATGTTTTCCCGTGTGGGCCTGCCAAAAGAGGTTCTGACAGACCAAGGGACCCCTTTATGTCCAAAGTTATGAGGGAACTGTGTAAATTGTTGCGTATAAAGCAGTTACGGACGTCCGCTTACCATCCGCAAACAGACGGTCTTGTCGAGAGGTTTAACCAAACTTTAAAAAATATGTTAAAAAGGGTGGTGTCTAGAGATGGGAAGGACTGGGATCTGCTTCTGCCCTATCTCATGTTCGCAGTGCGAGAGGTGCCCCAGGCCTCTACTGGGTTCTCGCCCTTCGAACTGCTTTATGGCAGACACCCTCGGGGCCTGTTGGATATCGCCAAGGAAGCGTGGGAACAACAGCCTGTCCCCACAAAAGTGTCATTGAGTATGTCACCCAGATGCAGGAACGGATGGAAAGGGTGTTGCCGCTGGTCCGGGAGCATATGGAGGCAGCGCAACAAGCCCAGAGTAGGGTGTACAATCGTCAGGCTTGGGTACGGGCTTCAATCCGGGAGATCGGGTTTTGGTTCTGGTACCCACCCTGGACAGTAAGTTCCTAGCTAGGTGGCAGGGCCCCTATGAGGTGATCGAGAAGGTAGGGAAGTAAATTACAAGGTACACCAGCCAGGCGGCGCAAGCCGGAGCAGGTGTACCACGTGAATTTACTAAAGCCGTGGAAAGATAGGGACACGGCCGACGACCACAGCCCCCGGCCAGGGCTTCTAGGTGAAAAGGGTCCAGCCCCACAGTTCGAGGCCTGTGAAGCAGTAACCACGGTAAAATTGCAGACAGCCTGTCTTCCAAACAAGTTCAGGAAGTCAGGAGTTCATCAGTCGGAACACGGATGTGTTCTCGGACCTCCCTGGCCGCACGTCTCTCATCCAACATGACATCGTCACTGAGCCTCAGGCCAAGATCCGGTTAAAGCCATACCGGGTACCTGAGGCTCGGCGACGGGCCATCGCGGAGGAAGTGCAGTTAATGTTGAAGCTCGATGTCATTGAGGAGTCGAAAAGTGAGTGGGCCAGTCCCATAGTCCTAATACCCAAGCCGGATGGGACGTTGCGGTTCTGCAACGATTTTCGCAAGTTAAATGAAGTGTCCAAGTTTGATGCATATCCCATGCCCCGGGTAGACGAGCTTGTTGAGAATTTAGGGCAAGCCCGTTATTTTTCTGTGCTAGACCTCACCAAAGGGTACTGGCAGGTACCCTTAACGGAGTCGGCCAAGGAAAAACTGCTTTTGTTACCCGCAGGGCCTGTATCATTACAAGGTGTTACCCTTTGGCCTGCATGGCGCCCCTGCCACCTTCCAAAGGTTAATGGACATTGTGCTGCGACCTCATCGTCGGTACGCCTCAGCCTACTTAGATGATGTAGTCATCCACAGCACCGACTGGGAAAGCCATTTACCCAAGGTGCAGGCCGTAGTGGATGCCCTGAGGAAAGCTGGACTAACCGCCAATCCAAAAAAGTGTGCGATTGGGTTGGAAGAGACCAAATATCTGGGGTATGTAATTGGGCGGGGAGTCATCAAACCTCAGGTAACTAAGGTAGAGGCCATACGTAACTGGCCCCGACCGGTCATCACCAGGCAGGTAAAGTCCTTCCTGGGAATTGTAGGATACTACATGAGGTTTGTGCCCCACTTTGCCACAATAGCAGCGCCGTTGAGAGACCTCTTAAAGGGACGAAAGTCTGGAAAGATGCACTGGAGTGAGAAGGTGGAGGAGGCTTTCTCTGCGTTGAAGTCGGCCCTGTGTGGGTCCCCGGTTTTGGTGACACCCGACTTCAACAGGGAGTTCGTCGTACAGACCGATGCCTCGGAGGTAGGTCTCGGTGCTGTACTGTCTCAGGAGGTCAATGGGGAAGAACATCCCGTTGTCTTCCTGAGCCGTAAGCTCAGCCCCGCCGAGACTAGGTATAGTATAGTGGAAAGGGAGTGCCTGGCTATCAAGTGGGCACTCTAATCTCTCCGCTATTACTTGTTAGGAAGGAGGTTCCGTCTGGTGACCGACCATTCCCCTCTCAAATGGATGAGCCAGGCCAAGGAGAGGAATGCTCGGGTCACCAGGTGGTTCCTATCCCTGCAGAACTTCAAGTTCTCTGTAGAGCACAGGGCAGGCCGCTTGCAGGGTAACGCAGATGCCCTGTCCCGCGTCCACTGCCTCACGTGTGTTCACCCCTCAGTGTTGAACAAAGGGGGTGTGTAAGAGGGCGCAAGGTGCCATCATGGACGGACGATACGTGTCACCGAGGTTCCTGGCCTCGGTGAGGTGAGAGCCGGGTTTTTGTGTGTCAGCAGCAGCTAGTGCTGCTTGACATTGTTAGTTAGTTTGGCTGCAAAGCCAATCCGGGCCGGCTCTTACTGGGAGTAGGCAAAGAGTTGGGTGGGTGCCTACTCCCCACGGTCCAGGCCGGACTTTATCCGGGCCTTTAAAGGCAGCCTCCTCAGCAGCTGAGGGTGTGATTGTCCTGGAGCTGCAGATGGTGCTGTGGAGCTCTCTGGGCTGGAAGCAGGAGCCCAGCAAGGAGGAGTGAAGACGGCCTGGAAGCCTGAGGTGGATTATCTTGCGGCTGGGCCGACAGCCAGGTGCGAACCCGCACCTAAAACCTCCCAGGTGATTAGAACCTGTGTTTGGACATTTTGTTTTACCTCACGTTTTCTGATGTGTGTGATTTAACACCAAGTGACTGTTCGCTGTTTATTTTTGATGCAAGTGTGAATAAAACACTGTTTGCTGCACCTTCTGGACTCACTTTTGCCTCTATACTGCACCCGCACCGCTGTCTACCAGAGCGACTCCCCACAGTTTCCAATGAGGCCCGGGAGTCAGGTGGGAAGGCCATCAACAGCACGTCTACCAGTGTGCGCTTGTAGTCGCGCATCTTCCGATCGTGGTCCAGTGAGGGAATTAAGGATGGCACGTTGTCATTGTAAAGGGGATCCAGCAGGGTGGCCACCAAGTAATCAGCACTGGTTAGAATGTGGGCAACTTGGCGGTCGTCGCGCAGGCACTGCAGCATGTAGTCGCTCATGTGTGCCAGGCTGCCCAGAGGCAACGACAAGCTGTCCTGTGTGGGAGGTATATCGCCTGTGTCCTCTGTATCCCCCCAGCCACCCTACAGTGATGGCCCAAAGCTGCTTTGGGTGCCACCCTGCTGTGAACACGGTTCCTCCTCCTCCCCCCCTCCTCTTCATCCTCCTCATCCTCCAGAACTGTGCCCTGGCTGGACAATTATGTACAGGGCCTATGTTGGTGCAGGAGCCCACCCTCCAAGCCACTAACCGTGGAAATGATCCCTCTTCCTCCTCCTCTTCCATTTCCTTTCCTTTAAAGGAGACATCGAAGTGGGATAGTAATGCTGATCACGGCGTCATAGGCACTGGCCATGTTGGTGGAGTACTCAAAACAGTGCAACATGGCACACAGGTCTCGCATGGAGGTCGACTCATTAGTGGTAAAGTGGTGCTGTTCGGGGTCGTTTTTCAGGAGTTTCTGCACCACCAAATTCAGCACATGCACCAGGCAAAGGATGTGCGTCAAACCGGCTGGGCCCAGAGCTGCTACAAGATTTCGCCTATTATCACACACCACCAGGCCGGGCTTGAGGCTCAGTGGCACCAACCACTCATCGGTCTGTTGTTCCATGCCCGTCCACAGCTCCTGCACGGTGTGGGGTTTGTCCCCCAAACAGATGAGTTTCAAAACAGCCTGCTGTCGTTTCCCCCTGGCTGTGCTGAAGTTGGTGGTGAAGGTGTTACGCTGACCGGATGAGGAGGTGGTAGAGGAGGAGGCAACAGGAGGCAAAAAGAAATGTCCTGCAATCCTTGGTGGCGGAAGGACATGTGGCAAACTGCTATCTGCCTCAGGCCAAGCAGCCACTGCATTTACCCAGCGTGTTGTTAGCGAGATATAACGTCCCTACCTGTGCTTACTAGTCCAAGTATCAGTGGTTATTTAGACCTTGCCACAGATGGCGTTGCGCACTGCACACCTGATTTTGGCTGCCACTTGGTTCTGCAGGGAAGGGATGGCTCACCTGGAAAAGTAGTGGCGGCTTGGAACCACGTACTGGGGGACAGCCACCACCATAAGGTTTTTAAAAGTGTCCGTGTCCACCAGATGGAATGACAGCATTTCAAAGGCCAGGAATTTTGAAATGCTGGCATTCAAAGCCAGGAATCATGGGTGGATAGGGGGGTACTTCCGCTTTCTCTCCAGTGTTTAGGAGATGGACAGCTGAACGCTTCCATGGGACATTGTGGAGATGCTTGGTGACGGTGACGGATGTGGTGGCGTTGCTGCCACATCCACTGTTTGCTTGGTGGCAGGTGCCACTGTAACTCCAGAGTAGGAGGAAGGGGCCAAGACTGCAGCAAAAGATCGAGCAGGAGTAGCCTGAGACCTTTCTTGGTTTTTTAGGTGTTTTCTCCACTGCAGCTCGTGCTTTGCATTTCGATGCCTGGTCATGCAGTTTGTGCTCAGGTTTAGAACGTTTATGCCTCGCTTCAGGCTCTGATTGCACAGTGTGCAAACCACTCGTGTCTTTTCATCAGCACATTGTCTGAAGAACTGCCACGCTAGGGAACTCCCTGGAGCTGGCTTTGGTGTGCTCGGTCCCTGGGTGCGGTGGGCAGTGTCAGGCATACTGTCTAGGGAACGTCCGCTCTGCTTTTGCACCCTGCTCCCTCTTTTGCTGTGCTGGTGGCACTGTGTGACCACCAACTCTTTCTCCAAATTGCACACGTCACTCGCATTACCTTGATTCCATGTGGGGTCTAGGACCTCATCATCCTCCACATCATCTTCCATGCACTCTTCACCCCTGCCCTCCATGTCGGTCTGCACACTGCAGAAAGCCGCAGAAGTTGGCACCTGTGTTTCGTCATCATCAGAGACGTGTTGCGGTGGTCCTGCCATGTCCACATCCTGAAACATAAGTGGTTGGGCATCGGTGCACTCAATCTCTTCCACTTCTGGGGCAGGGCTATGTGGATGGCCCACGGAAACCCTGCCAGCAGAGTCAAAAAAGCATAAGAAACTGCTGCATGACTTGGGGCTCAGACTGCTTGGCTGATTTGCAAGGGG
This sequence comes from Bufotes viridis, assembly GCA_033119425.1. Lineage (NCBI taxonomy): Eukaryota > Metazoa > Chordata > Amphibia > Anura > Bufonidae > Bufotes > Bufotes viridis. The sequence continues at coordinate 392,202,458 of CM065592.1, read as the reverse complement.
GTGAGTTGAAAGACAGATGCCTATGGGCTGCAGGTGCCAACTCTGAGCTTTCAGCAGGGGACTGGGTGGGAAACAATGTGAAGGAACTAGAGTCACTGTCAGCCACCCAATCTACTATCGCCTGTACTTGTTCTGGCCTCACCATTCGTACAGCGGCATTCGGGCCTACAAAATAACACTGAACGTTCTGTTGCCTATGCGCACCTGAGAAAGGTGTTTCATTTAGGCGTGTAGCTGGCATAGATTGACCACATCCTCTCCCTGCAACAGGAGCTCCACCACCACCAGCAGCACCACGACCAGGGCCATGTCCCTTATTTCATGCTCTCCTCATTCTTTGCGTTCACCCACCAAACTAACAGACGGATTTGCAAAATATATTTCCAAGTCAGGTAAACAGTGCAGAGGTAGTTTGAAAGAAAAAAAGGGGTACAGATCTTCCAACAATCTAAAGTCTGCCGAATTTACAGAATGTATTTCACTGTCAGGTATGCAGCGCAGCAGGAACACACCCTCCAAGCCACTTGTGAATGACTGGCCTGATAACCGTGGAAATATCCACCCACAATCTAAGAGCTAGATTTACTGTTTATATTTCACTCTCAGAAATGCAGTGCAGGACGCAAATGTACTTTATGGCAAAAAATATGTGATTTTTTCAACCACAATGTCACAGTTGTATTTACTGGTTATATTTAACTCTCAAAAATACAATGCAGGCCGCAAATGTACTTTATGGCAAAAAATAAGTGATATTTTTTACCAATAATGTCACAGTTGTACTTACTGGTTATATTTCACTGTCAGAAATACAGTGCAGGCCGCAAATGTACTTTATGCCCAAAAAATAAAAAATTTGTCCCCCCCCAGATCTAACAGATGGATTTAATGAATGGATTACACTGTTACATATGCAGCACAGGAATACTTTAGAGAAAAAAATGTGAATATGTAACCCCCTGGGTCCCTGAACTCACAGACAGATTACCTATATTATTTTCCCTTCCCCTGGCACATATGGAATGCAGGTGCACTTAAAAAATGGGTATATGTCGCCCACTGAACTACAAGAACAGGATTAAATGATTGCCTCTAGCACATATGCAGGTGCAAGTGCACTGCACTTGCGCCAAATGGCCGCTGACGCCCACCTAACTAACAGACGGATTAAAACTTATTTTTCTGTGTCACTGGGTTCAGGGCAGGGTACAAAAATGTTGCATTGCACCCACACACAAAAAAAAAAATCACTGTAAATCGCAGACTTAACACCAAGCTCTGATATCATATTCTTTCCTAATCTCTCCCTCACAGCAGCAGCATCCTCTCCCTACACTAGTAAGAGCTGATGTGACGTGCAGAGCTACGTGACTCCAGCTTATATAGAGGCTCGGTCACATGCTACACTGGCCAATCACAGCCATGCCATTAGTAGGCCCACATCTTAAAAGCTTGTTGATTGGCTGCTCCGCAGCCTTTCAAAAAGCTTTATTAAATGGCCGAACAACGAACTGGAACCCGAACTTTTATGGAAATGTTCGGGTCTGGGCACCAAAAACCCTAAAGTCCAGTACGAACCCAAACTTATACAAGCAATACAGTCAATACTAGCCATATTTACTACAAGGCACATGAGGGCACATGCCTAGAGTGCCAGGAAGGAGGGGGTATTACTTTGCAGAGAAAACTAATGAGTTACATTGATTATTTTACCTTAGTGCTGCTCAGAACTCATTGGCTTGTCTCCTTATCACTAACTTTTGTTTATTGTAGCTACACGTTAGGAGATTTAACCCTCTCGCTGCTTACCTACAGCTAATGTAACAGAACTTCCTTCAGGAAGGCAGTTTAAGGGTTAAATCCCCTGATTTGGTGGTGTAGCAACCCATACTAAATGATAAGGAGACATCAAAGCAGTCAGATATGGAGAAAGGGAAGCCAGTATATGATCATTTGTATATTGCCAACTAGCAGAGAGGATTTTTCTGCCTGTCACACAGCAGACCATTCTGTATTCCACACCGAAGCAGTGGATCTCCTCAGTATAACTGAAGTAAAGGTGTCCATGCACCTAGCAAGAATTATTGATCATTATAAAAGCAATGTTAAAATCGTTTGTGTTCTGTCCTGTGAAAATTGATGCGTGTTTATAAGGACAACTCACAGATGATGTTCCCGTCCTGTCTGTTTTTCTTGCAGACCCACTTACGTAAATGAATAAATCTTGAGAGAAAATGAGAGCTGGATGGTGCATGCTATGATTCTCTGGTCATAGCATGCACCATCCACTGATGGAAATGCCTTCAGACTTGTGCATTAGGTTTATATATTACTGGCAGCTATGTAAGGATATATTTAAATAAGATGTTTATAACCACACAGTCGAAAAAGCAATTAAAACCACACTCAGTTTTACCAGGTTTGCTGCGGTTTTGTGATGTGGTTATTTGTCTTGAATTTTTCCAAGTTAAAAATGTAACATACAGTAAATGTATTTCACTTGTATAAACTGCATGGCCAATAACCACATCACAAAACCATAGCAATCACAGCAAAATCAAATGTTTTTTCAGCAGCATTTTTTATTGCATGGTCAAAATCATTTTAGTATGTAGCTACTGTATATCATCAAGTCAATAGGTTTAGCCAAACTAATAAGTGGTGTGAGTACTAAAAATGCCTAGGGCAGCAAAATCCCTAAATAAAGGCTTGGGCTGGAGCCCTTAGTTGGCCTCTGCAGTACTATAATGGCATTCTGATTGTATCTCCATTGCTTCTGTGTCCATATCATCTGGAGCATTTGCGTTCCCGCGTTAACAACAGAGATCAAAATAGATCTGATATTCATCTGTTAACAAATGTGGAATTCATTTCCTCTTAAAACTCATAAGAAGTATGGCTAGGCAGCCGGTAAGGTGGTGCACCAATGAGGACTGTCGGAGCACTTAACCCCCCCTCCAGCAGACTGTACCCTTCAACTTTGATTGACAGTAAAGTACCTGGTGAGCACCATGCTATATTATCACCTTTCTCCAAACTCCCCATCATCTTTAAACTTCTGGTGCACCTGGTCTACTCTTGCGTTATCCACTGTCTCACTGCTAACGTTCTACTCGATCCATCACAATCCGGCTTCTGCACTCCCCATTCTACAGAAACTGCCCTCACCTCTCTCCCTCTTGCTGTTGAGGTTCCTCAGGGCTCAGTCCTTGGTCCTCTCCTCTTCTCTCTCTACACAGCCTCTAAAGGACAGACAATAAGCAGATTGGGTGTATGCTGATGATACCAGCTATAAACTTAAACCCTTGACATCACCCCTGCTTTACTACAGAACACCAGTGACTGTCTGTCTGCTGTCTCTAACATGACTTCCTCTCTCTATCTAAACATGAATGTTTCAAAACCTGAACTACTTGTGTTTTCTTCATTTACTAACCTACCTAACGATGATATTTCCCTCTAAGTGTGTGGCACTACTGAAATGCATAGACAGCACACCCGCTACACATGTACAGCGTATGGCCGGTTTTTCAAGATGGCCAGAGCCAGAGGGTGTCTGCTGTTCGCTCGCCAGCAGTGTAAATAATTAGAGAAGACTCCAATCAGAGGCATTTAACCCCTCAGATGCCATGGTCGGTTGAGGTAATTTACAAGGATTGAGCTGCTTCTTATACACACCCAGGCAGCCTGAAGCCCATACACCGGTCTATGATAACTATGTGCTCAGCTGGATGCTGTGGCTAATATATGATGATGTGTAAAACTTAGGTGCACAACAGGCAGTCCCATGTGCCTAAACCAATATGTATGCCAGCCCTTGACTGGTGTAGATTTATATCTTCTTTTATGCCAGAAAACCTGCATAAAAGGAGATAATTGTGGTAGACCAGCGAGCCCTGCCTGCTCCTCGCTTTCAGCTCGCCCTCCTTATTCAGCAAAGTGGTAAACATGGCAGAGAAATGCCACTTGTGCAAAAATCTTTGCACAAGTGGTGTTTAAAAAGTCCCAAACACAGTGTTTGCTACTTTTTCATGCTAGAAAACTAAATCAGGCCCATAGTTTTTATTAATTCACTTATTAATACAAACATCTAAAAAAATGCTTTAAAACAAGTGGAAGTGTAAATACATCTTAAACATATCAAATATGATGAATGATTTAAAGAAATGAACATAAACAATATAAAAAAACTATGTAAAATTTGGAAAAAATAAATCAATAATAGAGAAAGGTAATATTACAGTTATACAGGGGCCAATCATAGTTACTCTCACAGATGTGAATAGTAAACCAAGGAACTCCAAATTGTTTTTCTTAAAGTAGTGCAACTGACGCTGGGCTGAAGCAGGCATCCTTTCATACCACCATATCTCATTAACACCTTTGATTATATTGGATAGGAAGGGGCAGCTAATTTCTGCTTAGTACACATGCAGAAGTGAGTAATGATAGACCTATGTCTATAGACCAGGACTGGGTTCAATAATATAGTGGCAAAGTTTTTGAGCGCTTGAAATACCTGGTTCCAAAGATCTAGTACTCCACAGTATTCCCAACAGAGATATGACTAGGTATCAGTAAATTAGTTGCAGCGCCAGCACAAATCAGAAGTATCTGAGAACATCTTAGAGATTCTGTAGGGAGTAAAGTACCATCTATACAGAATCTTGCAGGCAGCCATAAAAGCATATTTCCATTGCTTGTCTGGGAACTGAGTGCAAATTATGGTGCGAAACAGCTCTAACATTAAGCAATGGATCTTCATTTAAAACGAGCAGATTCTTATAGCAGAAAGAGATATTCCTGACTAGGGAGTCGGGATTATTGAGACATTTGTCTAGAATATTAGGGGTAATACTAACATTCACAGGCAAATTAGTTTAGCTGAGTGTCTGATTTGAAGGTATATTTAAAAAAAATCATTATTAGGAATATTGTATCTTGATGTGAGGGTACAAAAGCAGACTAGGTATATATATATTACATTCGTAAAGATGATGGATTTTAAATTCATTATTAGGGTAATGTAGTTACAATTGAAAGCTTTAGAAGGTGGATAAAATAAGTTTATGCCTGGATAAGTAAGAAAATCTTTTACCCATTGGAACTGGAATCTCCTTTTGAGGAGTTTAAGGAGTGACGGGGGTCAGTTGAGACTAAGGGTTGTATTACAACAACAGATTATCTGACAGATTTTCTGACCAGGCATTGGTCAGATGGCCATTTACACACAGAGATATTTTGTTATACAGACCAACTATTGGTCTGATTGGACTGAAATTGGTCAGATAATCTGTTGGTGTAATACAGCCCTGAGGATCTATGATTTATCTAAGTTAATTTTATAATATCAGGTTGCACTGAAACTGGAAATATCATTAGCTGCTAAACGGAAGGTTTGTGGAATAGTTAGTGCTAGGATAGTATCGCCGGCAAGTAGCCCAGTTCGGTGAACTTTATCATATATGTTCAGCAAATGTTTTCATGTTAAGGGAAAAGATCAGAGTGGACATCGGATTATTCCGACTTGTACCATTAGATATATTAAAGAATTTGAAAAAAAAAAAACAGAGGTATAATCAGTTGCCCTGGGCAAAAAAAAAAAGAGACATAATAGTTGTGTAGAAGGGGCCTAAAAAAAACTATATTTTCCAATACTGATTTCAGAAATCCCCAATGAACCTTGTTTGAATGTCTTCTCTGCCTACAAAGAAAGGTTCATCAGTGGGTCACCACCTCTAGAAGATCAAGGAAGCACCTCGTAGAATCTTAGGTCTGTTGTTTCTTTTTATAAATCCCACCTGGTCATTTGCAATTAAGGTAGGACCGATGTCAATAAGTCTCTCGGAAAGAAGTTTGGAGAAAATGTTGAAATCAATATTAAGCAATGAAATAGGTCTAAAATTTGCAGGAGTATCTATGGTCTTACCGGAATGAGTGGTATTACTATCATAGCTGATAACATTTCTGGGGGAATATGGCCTGTATATATTATTTGTTGAAAGTTAGTAAGCATGAAGAATAGAGGAAAAGTTTTTGTAATATTTGTTTTTAAATATTGGATAACCTATCTGGGCCAAGTGACTTTGTGATTTTTTTATTTTGTCTATCCATATATCCAGTGTCGGACTGGAGTACCTAGGGCCCACCAGTAAAATTTATTTTGGGGGTCCACCGTACGGATACATTCAAGTATAATAAATAATCTAACAAGTTTTTTTATATGAACATAGGCTGGTTGAGGTGCTGTACATTGAATATGTGTGTGTAGTGCAGTAAATCTAATGTGTTATGTGCCAACAAAAATACGCAGAAACAGCTTATTATGTATTCTAAAGTTATCTGAGGCCAATACCTGCATTTCTTGTACACAGAAAATGTTGCATTTGACGCTTTTAGCTTCTCTCCATAAGGAAGAACGCTTAAAGGGACTATTTAAACCTTTGACATTTAAAGTGAAGATCTTGATTGCCATAAATGTACAGTGAAAAGGTTGGTTAGTCTAAAACTTAGATAACCAAAAGCATAATATTGTCTATAGTATAGCATCATATGATATAAAAGGATCACTATAGTAATTAAACCATAAGGGTATAAACCTGTGTGGATCGTACGGCACATTGCTCACATAGCATAGTTATGTGATCCATGCGATGCAGGGACCCTGTGACATCATCGAGGAGCATCCCGGCCGCCGCACGGAAGGTAAGTAGCTTCTCCCCCGGCTCCCCGCTGCTTTTCCATGGCAGCCGGGACTTTAGTAGCGTCCTGGCTGCCATGGTTACCTGAAAGCATATTGAAGACTGATCAGTCTTCAATATGCTTTCAGTTGTCTTGCATTGTGATGGATCCAGCGGGCATTTCCGGCGACGGAAGTGCACGCCGGATCCTCACAACGCAAATGTGAAAGAGGCCTAAAAAATGTAAAGGGAATCTGTTACCTGAGACCTCCATAGTAATCCAAGTACAGTGTTATATATGCACGGGTCTTTTGATTCACCCATCCTGATCAGTGGGCACATTCCTGAGAAATCAGTCATTTTGTGATATGCAAATTAGCTGCTTGGTGCAATGAGGGCATCACCATTGCAACTCTTTCCATGAAAAATCCTGCTCCTTACTGCTGCTCCGTATTCTTGCACGTGTGTCGGCACTTCTGGAATTGGTGAATACGCGGCACATCTCAGATGCTTGCCAAGGTTGCTTAGTACACATGACTTCCGCCCTGGCAAACTTTACATTCACCTTACTCATGATAATAAAAGTTCCACTATATGTATGTTTATTGTGCATTCCCTAGCCTCCACCTAGTGCTGTTAGCAATTTAGCATGGTCAAAATTACTGACAGACTCCAATAACATACACTGGTTTCCACAGTTTAACACCTCTTAAAATTAGCCCTAATCAGCTTGATTGTTGCATGTGTTACATGCTATACAATAGAATAAGAGTAATTTAAATATGTACACTGCACATCTTGATTTACACCTTAATACTGAAGCTCAGTCCATTTTCTAAAGCAGTAAGTGATAATTACGTGTAATGAATTCTTCTCGCAGCGAGATGATGTTGACATGAGTTAATAATCTTGTTGAGGCAACAACATATATCACATATCTTAGAAACAATCCAGTTACAAAAGTCTGCATTATAGTTGTCTCCTATGTATAAAATGTCATGGCTATGATAAAAAATTACAACAAAAACTATAAATGTTTGGAAATAGATGACAACATCTAAAGTTAGAAAAAAATAAAATAAATCATTATAACAATAATACTGACCATAAAATTCAAATACTGTATATTTCACATATGAGTTTGCCATTGAGATCTATTTGACTATTTTAATAGATTAGCTTGATATAAAATATGTTGTATACATTTTCTAGAAAAAAACACACTCCTATTTGTAATCCCAGACAATTCAGTGGTATATAGCTCCTAAGTCAATAATAGATTCAGCATCTGTTGTCTGATAGTCAATGCCATTACAGGTAGTGGGTGTAGAATCACTGCGTCAACCAACCAGTTTGACTTTTGTCTAATCCTAAGGGCGTTATCCTGGCAGTCCCTTGGTATCAATTTTTTAACCCTGTACGAGGATATGGACTTCACTGCAGAGGAGTCACCTGGCCGCTACGTCTTGAAATAGTCCTGTATGGATGACAGCTGGCTCATCAGGGTCAGAGATGATGGTGCAAAGCACCGAGAGATCAGGCGAAGCTCGTAGTCAATACCATACTCTTTCAAGGTGGAAAGAGTATGTGCAAATCCCAGAAGCAGTTCAAAGGTCAGGGTAGGCATTTCATGGTCAATACGATGATCAGGCACAGGTCAGGTCAGGTCAGGTGGTACAGGGTCAGAATCTGGGAATCAGTTGGTATACAGGCATAAAAATGGATTCAGCCCACCTTTGTAGGAACAAGAAAGCTAAACAACCTATTGCTCAGGCACCCTCCCCAGGGGAAGATGCCTCAAAAAGCCAGAGACAGTCAGCCATAGGCTTTCATCTAGCAGTGAGCCCTGTGACGTCACCAGCACTAATGGAAGGGCTTTAGCACTGCCCCAGCCTGTAAAACGGCTAGGGCAGCGCTAAAGCCCATCCATCAGAGCCGGTGATGTAAAAAATATAAACAAAAAAGTCTTTGCCCTGCACAATCCAGCGCACAGCAATGGAGAGCATCAGAGTATAAAATGCTCCGATGCTCATATCAGAGGGGCTGCCTTGCCTGGGTGAAAATGGGGATTCCAGAGGGAATGCATGCCAGAGGGAATGCATGCACCCTATAAGCAGACTGGAAAGCCCTAGCAAGAGAGCGTAGACTGTGGCCTACAGCATAAAGCATAGAAAGACTCATGGAACTCCGGTGGCCAGGTTTGGTGATGGAGGAAAGAGGAAGGCCAATAGGTCTGGACTAGTGTTGAGCAAATCGGGTTTGGACCAGATACGTTTGTAAACTTCATTAACAATATAGCCTCTGTCCTACCTTAAAATGTATGGGCTCCACTGAGTTCTTTGCAAACTTGCGGCAAATCTAAACCCTATTCGCTCAACACTAGTCTGGACCGCTGGGAAGTACAAGCAGCAGGAGCCGAGTAAGTAAAACTGTGTCCATGTCCGTCCAGAGGAGCAGGGCAGTGGTTGGCACCAGTCGCTGACATGATGAGTGCTAAGGTTACCATCAGGATATTGGTGAACTATCATGAAATGGACATAATAGAATATTTTGCCATTAAGGGAGTAATAGTTACTGGAAAAATACCATGTAAATGCAACACAATTACACATGATTATACTTCGTCATATGCATTGCTAGGTTGCCATGTGCTATACATCTCATATTAGAAACCAGAAAGATAGAAACACTGACACTCTCAAATCTCAAATCTCTTGTCCTAGCATATAAAGACAGTGCTCAGAAACAATGGCTGTCAAATAATCAATACAATTGGTTGAGTTCTACTCTTCTCGCTATTCGCACCATTGCCTCTTAGGCTAGATGCAGACGTCCGTTAAACTCGGATGAGAGCAGTCCGTGGTAATGCGGGCTGGATTTGTTCTTTACAGCCGGAGCGCACGGCATCATTGGTTGCTATGACGCCATGCGCTTCCTGCCGCCGCTGCACTACAGTAATACACTGGTATGATCTATACCAGTGTATTACTATCCTGCAGAGGCGGCATGGAGCACACGGCGTTATAGCAACCAATGACGCCGTGCGCTCCGGCTGTAAAGAACAAATCCAGCCCGCATTACCACGGACTGCTCACGTCCGGGTTTAACGGATGTCTGCATCTAGCCTTACACGTACAGTTTACCTGAAATTACATGAAATGTAATCAATACAAGAAGAGAATATCTGAGGCAAATTCAGACTCACATTGCTTAATGTATTCACCACATTATATGTTTTAATTATGTGGCATAAAGGTATGTACATGTTGTTTTAGTTTATTTTTATTATAGTGTAGAGCAGGGATCAGCTACCTTCAGCACTCCAGCTGCCGTGAAACTACAACTCGCAGCATTCAAACTTAACTTAGATGTTCTAGTAAATCCCACAGAAGTGAAAGTAGGATTCTAGGAGTTGTAGTCTCAGAACAACTGGACTGCTGGAGGTTGCTGATTACTGGTGTAGGAATAGGGATGTTAACCGCTTCCCGACATTTGACGTAATAGTACGTCATTGCGGCAAGTGACTTGCCGCATTTTGACATACTGTTATGCCATGGTGATCAGGCGGGGCACCGGAGTGGGTGAAGGTGCATGCAGCGTGTGAGGGAGCCCATCGGGTCCCCGCGCTGCGGTGGTGGGGACCCGGTGGGAGACAAGGCAGCCCGATGCCTTGCACAGGCTGCCCAATGCCTTGCATGGCATCAGGACCTGCCTTCTACGGGGGCAGAGCAGATCCAGTCCCAGGTTGGGTCTCCTAGGCAACCTGTTAGTGTATTAATCTGTGTAATACACTAACAGGCAATGCATTACAATACAGATGTATTGTAAAGCATTGCAGAGGGGATCAGACCCTCAAAAGTTGAAGTCCCAGAGTGGGACAGAAATAAAGTTTAAAAAAATAAGCAAAAGAAAACTTGTTTTTAATAAAAAAATAAAGTTTTAAGTAAAAAAAGAAAAAAAACGCCCCTTCCCCTGATTTTAAAATAAAAAATAGAAAAAAAAGGAAAAAGAACACATATTTATTAGGTATCACCGCATCTGTAACAACCAGCTCTATAAATATATCACATGATCCACCCTGTCCAATAAACACCATAAGAAAATAAAATTAAAACTGTGTCAAAAAAGCCCTTTTGTCAACTGACATTACAAAAAGTGCAACACCAAGTGATCACAAAGGCGTATGTCCTATAAAATTGTACCAATAAAAATATCACCTCATCCCACAAAAAATAAGCCCCTACATAAGAAGACAAATAAATAAAAAAGTAGACATATTAGGTATTGTATATGCTGCGTCCATAAAAACCTGCTCTATAAAAATATCACATGACCTAATCCCTCAGATGAACACCATAAAAAAAAAAAAAAAACATTGCCAAAAAAGACACTTTTTGTCACCTAACATCACATAAAGTGCAACACCAAGCGATCAAAAAGGCGCATACCCCACAAAATAGTACCAATCAAACCATCACCTCATCCCGCAAAAAATGAGAACCTACCTAAGACAAAAAATAAAAAAGCTATGTCTCTCAGACTATTGTGTAAAATTTTAATAAATAAGAAAAAGTATACATATTAGGTATTGCCAGTGCCACTGTGTGCTGTCCTCATCTTTTCCAGCCCAATTGAAAATGAATGGGTCCGCACCCGTTCCGCAAAATTTTGGAACGGATTCGGACCCATTATATGGACATCTGAATGGACCCTAATAAATATCACTTTATTAGGTATCACTTTCTGTTTTAAAAGCAGAGAAATTTAAGTTTTGAAAATTGCGAATTTTTCAAAATTTTTATTAAATTTGGGATTTTTTTTATAATTAAAGGTGAAATATATTGACTCAAATTTATGACTATCATGAAGTACAATGTGTCATGAGAAAACAACCTTAGAATGGCTTGGATAAAAAAAAGTTATTACCACATAAAGTGACATGTCAGATTTGCAAAAACTGGTCCGGGGTAGAAAGAGTTAAACATTTTTTATAATATACTTTATTAGGGAACAATGTATCTTTGTTTTAGAAAACAGGATGTACTGTCTTCTTAAGGTGCTTTCACACTAGCGTTTTCAGGATCCGGCGTAGAGTTTCGTCGTCGGGGCTCTATGCCGGAAAGAAACGCTTCAGTTACAGATAATACAACCACATGCATCCGTTTGAACGGATCCGCTTGTATTAACTTTAGCTATTTTTTAACATTGCCAAGACAGATCCGCCATAAACTCCATTGAAAGTCAACGGAGGACGGATCCGTTTTCTATAGTGGCAGATTGTGCCAGAGAAAATGGATCCGTCCTCATTGACTTGCAATTGGGGTCATGACGGATCCGTTTTACTCCGCATCTAAGGACGGAAAGAATACCGCAGCATGCGACTGAATTGAAGACATCCTGATGCATACTGAACGGATTTCTCTCCATTCAGAATGCATGGGGATAATACTGATCAGTATTCATCTGGCATAGAGCCCCGACGACGGAGCTCTATACCGGATCCTGAAAACGCTAGTGTGAAAGGACCCTTAGCAAAGCTCTAACTGAACAATGCGAAGGAATGTCTGTCTTCAGTCTTTGGTTCTGCTGAAGATGCCTGTGTGTAACAAGACCAATAGGGTGATGGACAGTAATATTTATGGCACATATAAGTAGTCAGGGACTTCGTTAATGACAAGAGGCAGGCTTGAAGCTTCTGTATGTTACATACAGACAGACTCTCCTTTAGCAACTCTCAGAGCTTTGCAAAGAAAATTCATTGCACCCTGTTTTCTAGTACAAAGTAACATCTTTCCCTAATAAAGTATATTATGAAAAATGTTTAAAGGGCATCTGTCAGCAGATACCGTACAGTGCCTTGCAAAAGTATTTACCCCCTTGACTTTTTTTGTATTGGTGCCTCACAACCTGGAATTAACATGGATTGTTTGAGGATTTGCAAAATTTTATTTACAGAACATGCCCAAAACTTTGAAGATGTTTTTTTTTTGTTTGTTTTTTGTGAAGCAAACAACAAATAGGGCAAAATGACAGAAAAAATAAATGTGCATAACTATTCACACCCCTAAAGTCAATACTTTGTAGAGCCACCTTTTGCGGCAATCACAGCTCCAAGTCACTTTGGATAAGTCTCTATGAGCTTGCCACATTCACTGGGATTTTTGCCCATTCCTCCTTGCAAAACTGCTCCATCTTCTTCAAGTTGGATGGTTTGCGCTTGTGAACAGCAATCTTTAAGTCTGACCACAGATTTTCTATTGGATTGAGATCTGGGCTTTGACTAGGCCAAGGATGGGCAAACTGCGGGTTTAAATACACTGACTCGAGCATTGCGCTCGAGCACATGCGGTGTTTGGCCGAACTCTGCAATGTGCCGGGCATAGCGATGCTCGAGCCAAACTAGTGTTCGGTCGAACATGCTCGCCCAACACTAGTCATTGTCTATGCTGGAAGGTGAACCTCTGTCCTAGCTTCAAATCACGCACAGAGTGGTACAGGTTTTGCTCAAGAATATATCCCTACATTTAGCACCATCCATCTTTCCACTCTCTCCACTCTGACCAGTTTCCCAGTCCCAGCTGCTGAAAAACATCCCCACAGCATAATGCTGCCACCACCATGTTTCTCTGTGGGGATGGTGTTCTTTGGGTGATGTGATGTGTTGGGTTTGCGCCAGACACAGCGTTTTTTTTGATGGCCGAAATTTCAATTTTAGTCTCATCAGACCAGAGCACTTTCCTCCATACATTTTGGGAGTCTTCCACATTCCTTTTCGCAAACTCACAATGTGCCTTTTTTGTTTTCAGCTGAAAGTAATGGCTTTCTTCTGGCCACTCTGCCATAAAGCCCAACTCTATGGAGCGTACGGCTTATTGTTGTCCTATGTGCAGATACTCCAGTCTCTGCTGTGGAACTCTGCAGCTCCTTCAGGGTTACCTTAGGTCTTTGTGCTGCCTCTCGGATTAATGCCCTCCTTGCCCAGTCCGTGAGTTTTGGTGGGCGGCCGTCTCTTGGCAGGTTTGCTGTTGTTCCATGTTCTTTCCATTTAGTTATGATAGATTTGATGGTGCTCCTGGGGATCATCAAAGATTTGGATATTTTTTATAAACTAACCCTTACTTACATTATGGGTGAGGGCCCGCTGCTGAGCTGACACTCTAAAACATTAGGAGCGAGGGCAGCCAAATAAACATGTTGATATGATGGAGGAGGAGGACGAGAAAAGAGAGATTGAACCATATACCCTTTTTAGTGGTGGAAGAGGTGCATGGGAATAAAGTGTATTCAATACACCATGAAAGCCACATTTAGTGTGCCTTTATGTTCAGCCGCTTTTCTCCAGGCCTTGTTCATTTTTATAATATTCAACCTGTCAGCATTTTCAGTTGACAGGCGGATTCGCTTATCAGTTATTATGCCCCCAGTAGCACTAAATACAGCACCTCCAAGGTGTAGAGCTCCAGTTCGTGTCACATGTCCAGCTTGGACACCCAATAGTTATGAGTAGTGATGAGCGGCATGGGCAATATTCGAATTTGCGATATTTTGCTAATTTTTGCCCAAATATTCGCCATAAATTTGCAAATTCGAGAATTCGTGATCTCCAGTCAGTATTTAACTGATTGCGAAAATCTTCAATGTAATATATTCGCAATAAAAATTAGAGATTAGAATATTCGCGATCAACACTAAGGGGTAGGAAACTTTCCTATTGGTTGCTAGGGATGTTGCTAAGAGCCGATATTCGCAATAAATTCGCGATTAAAAGATTCATCATCAACACGATTCGCAAATACGAATATATAGCACTATATTCTAAATATTTACAAATTCTCGAGGTGGCGATATTCGCAATGAAAATTCGCGATTTGAATATTCGCGCTCAACACTAGTTGTAAGGCATAGAGGGATCACTGAGGACGCTGAATCGGTCTGCTACGTACTCCTTCACCATCTTCAAAATTTTCCCTCCTTGTGACACTATACCGCTCATCAGGTTTAGGGTGTTGGCGGGGTGTCATAAAACTGTCCCAGGCCTTGGAGAGTGTTGCCCTGCCTTTGTTGGAACTGCTGTTTGTTCCCCTCGTCTCCCCTCCTCAGTTGGCCAAGGAACTACATACTCTGCAGCCAGCGTTGTCAGCTGGAAATTTTTGGAGGAATTTTTCCACAAGGACCTTCTGGTATTGCACCATTTTGCTTGTCCTCTCCACCACAGGAATGAAAGATTAGTAATTCTCTTTGTAGCAGGGGTCGAGAAGGGTGAACAACCAGTAATCGGTGTTGGCCAAAATGCATACAAGGCAAGGGTCACGGGAAAGGCAGCCTAACATAAAGTCAGCCATATGTGCCAGAGTCCCAACAGAAGAGACTTCGCTGTCCTCATCAGGAGGATGACTCTCAACCTCCTCATTCTCTTCTACCCATCCATGCTAAACAGATGGAATAAATCTTCCATGGGTACTACCCTCTGTAGCGGAGCAACCATCTCCTGCTCCTCCTCCTCCTCATCATCCAATTTGCGCTGAGAAGACGAACTAAGGGTGGTCTGGCTATTACCCTGTGTACTGTCTTCCTCCATTTCCACCTCTTCCCCATGCAAAGCATCCGCCATAATTGTGAGCAGCGAGCATTTGAGTAGACACAGAAGTGGGATGGTTACGCTGATAATAGCGTTATTGCCACTCAACATCTGTGTTGATTCCTCAAAGTTGCGTAAAACCTCACAGGGGTCAGACATCAATGCCCACTCATCGCTTGTGAAGAGCGGAAGCTGACTGGAAAGGCGACGACCATGTTGCAGCTGGTATTCCACTACTGCCCTCTGCTGCTCACAAAGCCTGGCCTACATGTGGAACGTGGAGTTCCTGCACGTGCTCGCATCACGCAACAGTCGGTGAGCTGGCAAATGCAAGCGTTGCTACAGCATTGACAGACCGGCGTAAGCTGACGATGACTTGCAGAAATGGGCACACACACAGCGCACCTTCACCAGTAGCTAAGGAAATTTGGGCTAGGTTTTGAGAAACTGCTGAACCACTAGGTTGAACATGTTGGCTTGGCATGGTATGTGTGTGAGCTTGCCGAGCTCCAAAGCCGCCACCAAGTTACGGCCATTATCAGACACAACCATGCCTGGTTGTAGGTTGAGTGGCGAGAGCCACAGCTCAGTCTGGTCCCTTATGCCCTGCCACAGCTCTGCGGTGGTGTGCTGTTTGTCACCTAAGCAGATCAGCTTAAGCACGGCCTGTTGCCGCTTCCCCACTGCAGTGCTACACTGCTTCCAGCTATTGACTGATGGCTGACTGGTGCTGCAAGATGATGGCAGTGGAGGAGGAGGCGGAGGAGGAGAAGAGGAGGCGGAGGAGGAGAAGAGGGGGTTGCAGCCACTAACGTAGGTGGCGGCGGAAACCCTGATGGAAGTAGGGCCCGAAATCCTTGGCGTCGGTAGAACCTGTACCATCCCAGGGTATGACTCGCTCCCGGCCTCCACAACGTTCACCCAGTGTGCTGTCAGGGAAATGTAGCGTCCCTGGCAAAAAGCACTTGTCCATGTGTCAGTCGTTAAGTTGACCTTCCCAATAACTGTGTTGGAGTTGAGGAAAGCGTCAGAGCTAGCAGATCAGACGCAGGACTGCCAGGGGCGCACTCAAACAATCAGATGATGTAGTTCAGGTTGACTTTATTAGTTAGACGACGCGTTTCGGGGTGACATACCCCTTTCTCAAGTCTTAAAATTTGTTTTGTTCTTACACCACGGTCTGGGGATTGTAGGGCCTTTGTTCGATCTTTGAGAACGGGTCAGCAAGTGCTGACACGGCCGCTCAATGTTCAAGCACGTGGAGAAGACGCACGTGCTTGAACATTGAGCGGCCGTGTCAGCACTTGCTGACCCGTTCTCAAAGATCAAACAAAGGCCCTACAATCCCCAGATCGTGGTGTAAGAACGAAACAAATTTTAAGACTTGAGAAAGGGGTATGTCACCCCGAAACGCGTCGTCTAACTAATAAAGTCAACCTGAACTACATCATCTGATTGTTTGAGTGCGCCCCTAGCAGTCCTGCGTCTGATCTGCTAGCTCTGACGCTTTCCTCAACTCCATTTCGAGCAAAACTGGTGGACTGGCCACCGCCACAAGGCCCCGGACAAAGCCTAGGCTGCACCAACAATCGCATTCTGGTCATCCTCACTGTACACCTGCACTGGGGTTGTGTCCAATTAACACAACCCGAATAGGTGAGCAACATCACACATTTAACTTATCTAACCAGCTTTGACGATATCACCCTATGAGCGCCTTTTATCTCTCCATGTGCCATTAATTGCAATAACTGTGTTGGTCAGGGCACGGGTGATGTTACGGGACACATGCTGGTGTAAGGCTGGGACTGCACACCGTGAAAAATATTGGCGGCTCGGGACAGAGTAACGCGGGATGGCCGTCGCCATCAGGCTGTGGAAAGCCTCAGTGTCCACAAGATTAAATAGCAACATTTTCACGGCCAGCAATTTTGAAAGGTGAGCATTTAGTGCTATGGCCTGTAGGTGGGTGGCTGGGTATTTGCGTTTTCATTCAAAGGCCTGGGGTATAGACATCTGTACGCTGCGCAGGGACACAGAAGTGGATGTGCTAGCTGATTGTGCTTGCGAAGGTCTAGGTGCATGGTGGGAGGCATCCGGGCCAGCGTCTTGGACAGGGGATTGGCCAGAACGTAACACAGGGAATGAGGAGGCAGTCGTGTGACCTGCAGACACTGATTGTGGACCCAGGAGTTCGGCCCACCTATTAGGGTGCTTTGATGCCATGTGGCGGATCATGCTGGTGGTGGTGAGGTGTCTAGTGTTTTGGTACGGCACAGGTTGCAAATGACAATTCTTTTATCGTCTGCACTTTCCTCAAAAAAGCGCCGGAATACCAGACACCAACCCCTTGGCAAGGGAGATTGCCACAAGGGGGTGCTCCAGGGAACAGTTGCGGGCCTGTTTGGTGTGTCGCCGCCTTCTCCCTTTTGCCACCCCACTGCCGCTTCCATTCTGTTGCGGTGCTGCAGATCCCTCCCCCTCTATACTGCTCTCCTCGCTCGGCTTGCCACCTTCCCAGGTTGGGTCAGTGACTTCATCGTCCACCACCTCCTCTTCCACTTCCTCACTCTGGTCATACTCCTGACTTGTTGACCTAACAACAACCTCTGTTATTGACAACTGTGTCTCATCCTCATTATGAACCTCTTTGGACACTAATTGAGGTTGACTTATTGACAACTGTGTCTCATCATTATCATCCACCTCGTGAAACACTAATTGCCATTCCCCACCGTCAACTTCTTCTGACTGTGGATGCTCAAGAGTTTGGGAATCAGGGCACAAGATATCCTCATGTCCATCTTTAAGCGGGCTTGTCGAGAGGCCCAAATTAAGGAATGGCGATGAAAAGAGCTCCTCGGAATATCCGAGTGTGGGATCACTTGTTTGCCAGGACTCTCCATGATGGGTGGAAGGAGTTTCAGGGTGAGGATTCTGTTGACCAGACTCTTGGCTACTGAGACTGGACTTTGCGGAAGACAGGGTGGTGCTTAACCGACTGGAAGCATTATCTGCAGCAATCCAACCGACCACCTGGTCGCACTGGTCTGACTTCGAGAGCTGTGTCCTGTGCAGCACTGCAAACTGGGACATGAAGATAGGTATCGTGGATGAGTGTGTTTCTTGTGCTTTGGCAGCAGGCACAGTTTCACCGTGCCCAGGGCCACGGCCTCCACGTGCACCATCAGCAGCACGGCCACTTCCTCATCCATTACTGCTCACCTTGCTCATATTAAATGGTATATATGCGCAGGTTTTGTAAGTGTATGCGCAAATAAAGTACACAGAATGTCACAGATATTTTTAGGATAAGCACACGTTAAACAGGAGATGTAGGACAGATAATGTCGCTGTCCGCAGCGTCTATGAAAAAGGTACCCCTTTTTTCTGTCACACTACCCCTGCACTGCATACCTAACTGGGAAATATATTCTGCATGCTAGTAGACGCTCTGCTGATGGCATTCCCACCTGACGCCGGGGCCTCAGTGGAAGCACAAGGCGAAGGCAGAAATCGCCAACGCAGCTGGGGCACCGCCGGCACCTCAGAAGACAGGGTTAGCATGGTCAAAATGTGGAAAAGCTTTGTCAGCACGCCACAAGAACCAGCACCACCAGCTGATATGGAACGTCTTAGCAGGAGGCAGCATTTCAGCAACCTGGTGGAACAGTATGTGTGCACACGCCTACACATACTGACTGATGAGTCTGCCCCATTCAACTTCTGGGTCTCCAAATTGGGCACATGGCCTGAGCTTGCCCTTTACGCCTTGGAGGTGTTGGCCTGCCCTGAAGCCAGTGTATTGTCTGAACGTGTGTTTAGCACGGTAGGGGGGCGTTATCACAGACAAGCGCAGCCGCGTGTCCACAGCCAATGTGGACAAGCTCACATTCTTTAAAATGAACCAGGCATGGATCCCACAGGAGTTGTCCGTACCTTGTGCAGAATAGACATGTATACCGGCCTCACCCAGCCTTTGTTATACTCCAGCGTACTTTCTCGTTGCTTTTATTTTTATATATTTCCCAATGTTTTGGGGTCTACCCAAATAAAAAATAGTGTTGTTGGCGACTACCTCCTCCACCACCGCTTCCACCTACACCACCACGTCCACCGCCTCCTCAACCGCGTACTCCATATGGCCCTCCTTCTCCTAGTTCAAGATTCTTATTTTTAATTTCAATGTATTTTATGGTATTTTAAGTCATTTTCCTATCCACATTTGTTTGCATGGCAATTTTCCAGCTTTTACCTCCATTTTTCTTCCTTTTGCAGCCCTCTAGCCCTTTCTATTACTTTTTCAGAGCCATTTTAGTGACCAAAAGTTCGGGTCCCCATTGACTTCAATGGGGTTCGGGGTCAAGTTCAGGTCCCGAACTCGAACTTTGCGACAAAGTTCGGCTGAACCTGGTGAACCCGAACTTCCTGGTGTTTACTCAACTCTATCTATAACAAGTATAAAAACTAAAATATTCCTATTTCACTCCGTACATTATTTCTCCCTTCTACACTCCACCTCTCCCTGACTAAGAATGAGCAGAACATGTTTCATCGGGTGCTATATAGCACCCGATGCCGCGTTCCGGCCAGCCAATCACTGTAATGCCAGCAGCCAACATGCCTACGGCATTACAGTGAATGGCAGTACTTAACTGCGCGTTTATTGGCTGCATATCCGGCTTCCATAGCAACCTAAACAAGAGATGTGTTTTTAGCAATAAATCACAACATTTAACTTTTTACAAACAATTAACTATTAGCAGTGAAACACTGGGTCACTGTAGGACAGGACCATCATAACAAGACAGGATCACAGTTCCAGGATGGGGCAGATATGGAGCATAAAAGCAAGAAAATGGAGGATTCGGACCAAAAATAAGGAGGAGACAACCTCTAAAGATTCAGGAGATGCCAAGAGTAGTGCTGAGCGAAGCAAAGCAATCGAAGCGGAATTTGGTTAGAAGTTTAGGAAAACTTCAATCCGCAATAAATCTGAATTTTCTTGCGCTTTGTGGTAACTAATCAGTTTTTTCAAAAGTGGTGGCTATACATGTCACAGTGTAAATGTAAGAAGCCTAGGAATGTGAGATCACTAGTGTTGAGACAGCATGCTCGGCCGAACACCAGTTCGGCTAGAGCATCGCTATGCTCGGCACATCGCATTGAAATTCAAGTCAGTGAATTTAAATCTAATTTAGCCTCTATTTCTATGCAGAAGATCGCTGTACAGTGGAGGAATCCCTCCCTGTGAATCCGCGGCTTAGAAGTCCCTGTTGTGACTCCATATGTAGCTATGTCCATATATGGAGTCAGTGCTTGGGGACACCCCAGTGTATTTAAATCTAATTTCTGAAAAGTTTCTGCCAGGATTTTAACTCACAGCTTCTACATCACAGCGAAGAGCTTTAACCACTACACCATACAGCTGCATGGCCACTTACTATAAAAAATAAATAAATATATATATATATATATATATATGAGACTATTGCTAAGTATTCCTATACAGCAGAAGACTCATATTTATTTTTTTAAGTAAGTGGCCGTGCTGCTCTATAGTGTAGTGGTTAAAGTTCTTGGCTGTGATGTGGATGCTGTGAGTTTGAATCCCACTCAAAACATTTCAGAAATAGAGATGAAATTTATATATTTCATTTTTTTTCTAGTAATTAAGTAATTGGAAAAAAATGTATGGCACAAAATAAATGTGTATTTACTAAAATATATAAATATATCCTTGCAATTTGTATTAGGAGGTGTGGCTGACTCCACTTAGTCTTGCACCCCTGACTAGCCTGTCTGCCATTTAGGCTGTTTTTAAGTAGTATAAGTATAAAACTGTAGCCTGCTCTGCTTATACTCAGTGGAAACCATATGGCATCCGGAGAGGTATAGAGTGGACTCTCATTGCATTTATTGGAAGTCGTCTGGCACCAGGTAAGGTACAGAGAGAGCTCAGCATGCATGTTGGTACCTGCATTTCCTGAAGCAGAGTGGACTCAACACATAGAACCGACACTCCATTGATTGTATAGTGGCTGTGAGGGCTCATCACAGGTGACGTTTAGTGTTAGGTTCCCGTCTTACAGAGATCGCTTTGACTTTTGGCAGACGGGCCCAAATAATTTTGTACAAAATATATTTGCTAAGCATCTCCAATTTACTAAAGCATAGGATTAATATTATAACATTTGTCATTGTTATGACATTCAAGTACTTTTTTTTGGGTTGCAGAGTGCTGTTGTATTCATTTTTTCTGTATATATATATATATATATATATATATATATATATATATATATAGTGGGCATTTTGACAGCAAACAACAGCATTACAGGATGTGTTACTACTATTAAAAGTACTGTGGTATCTAGTTGTTAAAATGTCAAACCATATGACAAATGACAACGTACATTTGGTCCACATAAAGCTCTGGACACATTCTAGTGTTGTACTCACTTATACAAGTGTTCGTTTGTAGCTTAGCCCAAAAATGTGAACACAGTTATAAATTATATACTAATTTGTGTCCTTTGAACTGAGAAGTGGGTGGTGGTTCACAAAGTTTTCTTACTAAAAACATTTTTACTTAGTTACATCCCAGTCTTCAACTAGTAAAACTTAAACATGTTGTTCTTCCAGTTCCTGGCAGCATCTCCTCTTTTGATGATAAAACAAAAAAAATGCACAAACATTTGCTCGTGAGAGCTATTCACGAATCATGCAAACCTCTGAGCTCAGAGAAGTGGCACCAAGGGATATGAAAACAACTATGATATGCTCATTAATTCTAAGACAAAAAAAACTACAGTTTTAACTAAAGAGCTGACATTGTTAAATCAAGAGGGAAATTTCTTCCCGACACACAGTGGATTTGAAAAACACATAAACTATAAAATGTGACTTCCCTTCATGTCAGCAAGGCACAGAGTTAGTTTTTATCTAATCCTAGTTCTGTAACTTCAAAATGCATCTCACAGACTTCAAGAGTCTATGAACTGTTTTAATTTAATATGAATATAATCACAAGGTCGTAAGTGTGGATTTAGGGAAGACTGTAATGCTGTCATGTTAACCTATGAAACATGAACATTCAGCACCTGGTACTTCGAAAAGATCTAGGAACCAATGTGTCTGCCATAAAATCAAACAAATAAATCAAAGGTGTAAGTCTAGAATCACTTTGATGCAGTTTTTGGTGAAGTTTTCACTGCAGGTGAAGCCAATATACCTAAGGCTTTGAATCAAAATCTTCTTTTGTAATTCCAGCCTAACCAACCTCAACATACCTTGTTGGATAAACTATTCTTCCTGACTAGTGTTAAGCGAGCGTGCTCGGCCGAACTGTGTTCAGCCGAATACCGCGTGTGCTCGAGCGCGATGGTCAAGTCTCCTTCCTGCGCGTTTGTTGGCTGCTATGCAGCCAATAAACGTGCGGGGAAGTACTGCCACTCACTGTAATGCCGTAGCCATGTTGGTTACTGGCATTACAGTGATTGGCTGGCCGGAAAGCATCATCAGGTGCTATATAGCACCCGATGACACGTGGTTCGGCTCAGACTTAGTCAGGGTGATTTGCAGCAGCAGGGACAGATAGTGTGGGGAGAGGAATTTTATGTTTTTTTTAGGGAGTTTTGAGTGTTGAAACTTTGTTAGAGACCCAACAGTCCTTTTAAGGACTATTATTTTATCTGGCTGCAAAATATATTAGCGCAACGTGCGCTAAATTGCGTGGAATTGTTTGGCTGCTGGTGAGAACAGTTACATTACATGCGCTACATCTCCTGTATAATGTTGGCCGCTGGGGACAGCAGCGACATTACCTGCGCTATATCTCCTGTATAACATTAGCCGCTGGTGACAGCAACGACATTACCTGCGATAAATATCCTGTATAGCGTTAGCTGCTGGTGACAGCAGCGATATTATCTGCGCTACCTATCCTGTATACTGTTAGCAGCTGGTGACAGCAGCGACATTACCTGCACTACATCTCCTGTATAACATTTGCGCATCCCAAATAGCTGCGACATTCTCTGTAATTTTCTATTAGCCGCTGGTGACAGCAGCGACATTACCTGTGCTACATGTCCTGTATAACGTTTGTGCATCCAAATTAGCTGTGACATTCCCTGTAATTTTTTATTAGCCACTGGTGACAGCGGCATTACCTGCGCAACATCTCCTGTATAACGTTTGCGCATCATAAATATCAGTGACATTCGGTTTAATTTTTTCGCCACTAGTGACAGCGACATTACCTACTCAACATCTCCAATATCTTGTTTGCACATCATATATATCAGTGACATTCAGTTTAATTTTTTCACCACTGGTGACAGCGACATTACCCCCTGCACTGATCACATCACGGTGACGTTACCCCAGGTCCTTAGTGTTGTCCAAGGTTTGGGTTCATTGAAGAATCCCCTTATGAATTCCAAATGCCGTTATGGTCTGTGGTGGCGGAATCCATAACAGGATGCTTCGATAACCCGAACCCGAACTTTGGACGCTGAACTTAAAACACAAGTTCGCTCAACTCTACTCCTGACGTGTCTGATTTAATAGCTACAAGCATTTCCCATGTAATAACAATTCTGGAGCATCAATTCTTATGGCTCTATGTTGTGCCATTTCTCTGTTATTTCTACTAGAAGTTATGAATGATATGCTATTAGCTTTCAGTAAGGGTACAGAGGGAAGGTAACAAGTTAAGGGGTGTACCTGCACAGTCTGACTCTATCCAATCAGTGCTGCCATTTTAGACTGTGCAGGTGAACCCCCCCCCCCCCAACTTGTTACATCCCCTCTGTTCCCTTACTGCAGACAGCTAGCAATTATTCATAACTTCTTATCAGACATAAGATTCTCCAGAATTGTTATTACATGGGGAATGCATGAAATTATCAAAACAGACATATCAGGAGTGGTGAAAGGTCCTCTTTAACTCATTCTATGCTGTTTTGGCTTCTATTGACTCTTCTGGCTCAGACTCTGGTTCCTTTGGTGACTCTTGTTTTAATCTCTTGCATCTCTTGATCTGGTGGATACCTACAGATAGCCATAGATCTACTAACAGGACTAGTGATGAAAGATAATTGCAGATTTAGAATTTGACAGTAGTTTTCTTCTGTGACCCTGTATTCTTCTTGACCTCTTTTTCTTTATCTCATCACGATATGTCGGGTTGGCTATTTTATTGCTATACATTAGGGATCATGCACATGGCTGTAAGTGTTTTGTGGTTTGATTGTGGATTCGCAAAACACAGTTCCCGGCACTATGCATGCTGCCATTTTCTTTTTCACTTCAATAGAAATGTCCTACCCTTGTCCGCAAAATGAGGCTGTAGAACAGACGTGCGGATCCGGACAGGACATTCATTGAAATGAATGGGTCCGCATCTGAACTGCAAAAAATGCGGATCATATGCGGATCAAAGATACGGCCATTTGCATGACCCCTTAAGGAGATAATTTATCAATATTGCATGTGTCTTAGACCAAGACACTTAGGATTTCCAAGTTAGTATATGTGTTTTCCCCTGTAACCATCACCTGAATGAGTAATTAATTAAATATACTGTACTATGTATTGCCAAACATTTACATTGTTCCTTTTTAAATACTACCTGCACTACTTAAAAACCTCACTCCTCAGAATATTGTGACACTGCTGTCATTTCACACTATTTCACATTACATTATGCATTTTAAGACTACAGTCAAAAAGTGACAGATTTTCATAAAAATGTACCTTGCTCAATTGATCTCGGTAATTAAATTAAAATATTGTCGATCTTTGTTTGCCATCTGCCTACATTCATTTTCTCGAGCTTGTTGGAATTTATCTAAAATACCTTGGAGCCAAATTTACAGAATAATTCATTTGCCTAAAGTTGAAAATGATTGGAAGTCAGATGTCCTTTAGCTATAAGTTTTAACATTGAAAATAGTTATAGTATTAATTTAAAATTAATTATATGCTATTCAGATTAGCAGAACTGAGTCTATTTGCAAGACAACATACTTTAACTACTGGCTAAGATGTGGGGTTTTGACACCAGTGTTAACTTTCTCCTGACAGATATATATATACAGTATTTTTTTAGCATTAAATTATGTAGTAATTATTGTTCTTAACAAGTGCAAATTAGCACTGTGAAATTATCACTACTCAAAGCAGTTTTAGTAATCATGTAAAATTAATTATATTCTATGCACATGAACGGAGCTAAGTCAATGTAGCACATGACAGAATTAAATGTTGCTAACTATTTAGTAGCGCACTGTAACACAAAGGTCGGTTTTCTTCTAAAAATGGGGTCACCATCTGGTTATGGTTAAAACCACCTCTTACTTAACCATCTGAAACAGGAAGACTTGGTGTTTGGTCGCCCCCATCTTTTTTCAATAATACTTGTGTCAATTCCCCAGACTTATGTTTGCTAATGTTTTAAGAGAATTGGATCCCTGCACAGGTTCCCATCTTCCATTAAAAAGGTATATAACCAACCTGGGCTGTGCCTTCTCTTCTTCTCTTTTCAGGGGCTCCTTGGCTGTCTTGATGGTACAACAGGTCTGCTCTCTGCCCTTGTTACCAACCTTTCTGAATAGATAGGGGTGGTATGATGGTTTAAAGCTCCTTTTAAGAGACTCATGCACATTAGTGTATAGTTGGGCCAACTCACTAAGCAGGTTCACCAACAATCTAATGTATGGGAACCTCCCAACTCTTTCAACAGAGAGATATTGACTGGGTGAAGTAAATATTTTTGCCCCCATCCTTTTGTTTTCCCAGGAGATTAGCCACCACCAGAAGTGTCTGGTAGTGGATTTCTCCTCTCTTCCCATTGAAGACACATACAGTACATGCTTGGCAAAATCAAACATTTATGTATCTGTGGGAGTAAGGAGGCATTCAGGAGAAATAGCTGTTGGCCGAATGATCGTTTGCTAATAGCTATCGAATGTGTATGCCCAGTTTTAGGGTTCTTTCCCACAACTGTATGTATTTTGTGGTTGTATTTTGGATGGCTTACTTCCGTGTGACGTCCATGTTGCATCAGTTTTTTTTTGCGGATCCGTTGTAACAATTTTTATTCTTGTCTGCGAGATTTACAGAAATAGGAAATGTTCAATCTTTTTTGTAGGACTGCAGAATGGACACACGAAGGCAGACAGGTCCACATCCAATCTGCAAAAAATGCAGATCGGATGCGAACCAAAAGTATGATCACGTGAATGTGGCCTTAGACTTTTTATGGTCTAAGGAAAAAAGTACAATGGTGCCCTACCCCTGCCCAAATTGAGAACGGTAACATGCAGTAATGGATTGCATATTGGATGGTATATTTCCCCAGCAGTCCGGGAAGGGGGCATCTCTCACATTCACGATCATACCCTGGTTATAGTTGTTTTAACTGCTTAGTGTGCAACAGAAATAGGATTTTTTCATGCAGTGTGGCAATTACTTTCCTGTTTATTAAAGATTCTCTCAAAACATATCACCTTTGACGCAAAGAAATTTGAAACTAACAAACCAGAAATAACCTCATTTAGGACTTCGGTCTGACTGCCCGTAGATACAGATTTGACTACACAAGCTACAAGGAAACTCTCTAACAGTGTTTGAAAAAATTCTGTTGTCTACATACTTTCAGGAAGCCATAACCAATGAGTAAGTCTGGGTTCTTACAAGTACATATATACTCACTTAAAGGATAACTGTCACATTTAGACCCAAATTTCAGTTTTCATATATGTAGTTACTAATATGATAATATACCTGAATCAATAACTATTAGACTTACTTACCCCTTATTTAATAAGATTCAGCCCTTAGCAACCAGTCTGCATAAAACTGCAATTTCACTATTCTGTTAAGATGGCTGCCCCCAGCCCTGAGGCTAATCCATAGGACACCTGCAGTGAAGTTAGTGAAGACCAGCTCTGTATAGGGGGGTCTTGCAGTGAAGTTCCCAGGTCTGGCTGAAGCCTGTAGTCCTTCTACAAGCTCTCCTCTTATCAGATAAGGCTGTCATTTATAAACTGGGCTCTACATTGTCCTTCACTGCTAAGGGAGTGTCTGCCAAGCACAGGCATGTGGAGAAGTTCACACACACAGCCCAGCACTGTTATCTCCTGTCAGAAAGAACCTGGCTTTTTATACATTCCCTTACAATGTTGACTCACTATCAGTTCCCAGTGCACGCAGCGTACTCCGCCCTCTATCTGGTAGACGGAAGGAGCATAGCAACCTGATTTTATCTCAGGTAAATATAGCCAATACTGGGGACTTTTAGGTGGCTTTTAGGGGTTATTTATTAAACAATCAGAAATTAAAACAGGGCCAACAAGGTAATATTGATCACCAAAATCCAATAGTAAAAAAAAAAAATATTTGACAGTTATACTTTAAAGAATTATTAGGAACACCTGTTCTATTTCTCATTAATGCAATTATCTAGTAAACCAATCACATGGCAGTTGCTTCAATGCATTTTGGGGTGTGGTCATGGTCAAGACAATCTCCTGAACTCCAAACTGAATGTCAGAATGGGAATAAAGGTGATTTAAGCAATTTTGAGCGTGGCATGGTTGTTGGTGCCAGGTGGGCTGGTCTGAGTATTTCACAATCTGCTCAGTTACTGGGATTTTCACACATAACCATTTCTACGGTTTACAAAGAATGGTGTGAAAAGGAAAAAACATCCAGTATGCGGCAGTCCTGTGAGCGAAAATGCCTTGTTGATGCTAGAGGTCAGAGGAGAATGGGCCGACTGATTCAAGCTGATAGAAGAGCAACGTTGACTGAAATAACCACTCGTTACAACCGAGGTATGCAGCAAAGCATTTGTGTAGCCACAACACGCACAACCTTGAGGCGGATGGGCTACAACAGCAGAAGACCCCACCAGGTACCACTCATCTCCAATACAAATAGGAAAAAGAGGCTACAATTTGCACGAGCTCACCAAAATTGGACTGTTAAAGACTGGAAAAATGTTGCCTGGTCTGATGAGTCTCGATTTCTGTTGAGACATTCAAATGCTAGAGTCCGAATTTGGCGTAAACAGAATGAGAACATGTATCCATCATGCCTTGTTACCACCGTGCAGGCTGGTGGTGTAATGGTGTGGGGGATGTTTTCTGGGCACACTTTAGGCCCCTTAGTGCCAATTGGGCATCGTTTACATGCCACGGGCTACCTGAGCATTGTTTCTGACCATGTCCATCCCTTCATGACCACCATGTACCCATCCCCTAATGGCTACTTCCAGCAGGATAATGCACCATGTCACAAAGCTCGTATCATTTCAAATTGGTTTCTTGAACATGACAATGAGTTCACTGTACTAAAATGGCCCCCACAGTCACCAGATCTCAACCCAATAGAGCATCTTTGGCATGTGGTGGAACGGGAGCTTCGTGCCCTGGATGTGCATCCCTCAAAACTCCATCAACTGCAAGATGCTATCCTATCAATATGGGCCAACATTTCTAGAGAATGCAATCAGCACCTTGTGAAATCAATGCCATGTAGAATTAAGGCAGTTCTGAAGGCAAAAGGGAGTCCAACACCGTATTAGTATGGTGTTCCTAATAATTCTATAGGTGAGTGTTGTAAGAGGGCGCAAGGTGCCGTCATGGACGGAAGATACGTGTCACCGAGGTTCCTGGCCTCGGTGAGGTGAGAGCCGGGTTTTTTGTGTCAGCAGCAGCTAGTGCTGCTTGACATTGATAGATAGCATGGCTGCAAAGCCGATCCGGGCCGGCTCTTACCGGGAGCAGCTAAAGTGTAGGGTGGGTGGTTGCTCCCCACGGTCCAGTCCTGGTTTTGGGCTGGGTTTAAAAACTCAGCCAGCACCAGCAGCTGGGGGTGTGATTGTCCTGGAGCTGCTAATAGTGCTGGGAGCTGAGGGCTGTGTTTTTGGGACCTGCGGCTGGAGCCAAGCTGGAGGGCTCAAACCCCTGTGAAAACGAACAGGCTGCCTGAAAAAGCCTGTCTATGGACTTGCTAACACCAAGGAGCTAAGGTGACTCTTCCGTTTATGGACTTTTGTGTGTGTGAACAAACACCAAGCCACCTGTTTTTGTGATGCTCTTTTTGTTGTGTGAATAAAACACGGACATTTAATTTACAAGCTTGAACGTTGCCTCTGTACTGCACCCGCTGGTCCTGTCTACCAGAGCGAATCCCCACATTTGGTGTCGGATGCGGGCATGCGCAGTGAGGCTGGCGTAAACGCCGAAGTTTTTTCCAAAGTGAATGTCATATGTCAAGCCGGCAAAGTTTCAACACGTGAACTCTGACAAGATGGAGGCAGTTGAAAAGGCTCTCGTGGAGGCCAATTTACAGCAGCGGGAGGCCAACAAGCAGCAGCAGGAGACAAACCAGCTGCTGTTGCAACATGTAATGGCTTTGCAAGCGACTGGAGCCTCTCACCGTGCTCCATGATGCCCGGAAAGCGGTCCGTGCAGCAATTCCCAAGATGACCCCGAGGATGATGCCGAGACCTACCTGGCAGTCTTCGAAAAAGTGGCCGTGAGGGAGAAGCTGCCCCGTGACCAGTGGGCTGAGGTGGTCGCTCCGCTCCTGGCTTCCGGACCCCAGCAGGTGTTTTTCGACTTGTCGGACGCACCAAGCGGCCGATTATGACACCGTGAAAGGAGAGATCCTAGCCAGACTGGGGGTGAACGTGCTGGTCCGCGCTCAAAGAGTCCACCAGTGGGACTTTAAAACGACTGAACCTGCTAGGCCGCAGTACTACGATCTGCTGCACAGGCTGCAAAAGTGGCTGCAGCCTGATCTACTAAGTCCCACTGCCATGCTGGATCGACTGTTGGCGGACATCTTTTGAGGGCCCTGCCTTATCCCCTCCAGCACTGGGTCGGCCAGGCGTCTCCGGTAAGTGCCCTGAGATGGTCGACCTGGTGGAGCGCTACGAGGCCACCAGAAACCTGCAGGGGAGTCTTGCTGGGAAGGGGCCAGTCAAACCCCGGAGGCCTCCACCCCAGTTCCGACGACCGGCGACAGAGAGACCTGCACGGAATGTATCCCTGCGGATCCGCCTCCCGTGGTATGCTGGAGGTGTCAGGAGCCAGGCCACATCAGGGCCGACTGTCCGCATCAGGGTGAGCCGATGGATGTGAACTACGGGTATCGCCACTCCCTGTATGCACGGAAGCTGTGTGCAACTGGCACCCGTGAGGGGCAGGACAATACCCACCTGTGTCAGGTAGAGGTGGAGATTCTCTGGCGGTGGCCCTGCTGGACTCCGGGAGTTTAGTCTCCTGGTAAGAGCTGCCCTAGTACGGCCTGCGGAGTATACCGGCCGTAAAGTCGGGGTCCTATGCATCCACGGAGACTTAAAAGACTACCCCACTGCATTAGTGACTTTGTCCACAGCTGCTGGTAAGTGGACCCACGAGGTGGCTGTCGCTACCAAACTCCCACATGAACTGATACTTGGGAGGGACTTCCCAGGTTTCCCGGCGCTGTGGCTGGCTATAAAAGTGTCTGAGGGGCCCGAGACAGGGGTAACCCTAGTAGAGTGGCCTGATACCACTGGAAGGCCAGAACCCTGGGAGCCCGAATCTGAAGGGCCAGCGGTAGGGGTGACCACTGCTCCAGCGGTAGAGGGGGAGACAACCCCACTGAGTGTAATGGTGGGAGACACGGAGGACTTGCCACCGGGACCTGAGTTGGCAGACCTCAATGTCTCCGGGGAAAATTTTGGGACCGCCTAACACCGGGACCAAACCCTAACCAGGGCCTGGGAAAGTGTTGTAATAATTGACGGTAAACCCCAGAAACCTGGGGCTGAATTAATGTTTCCACGGTTTATTATTCTTCAGGATATGTTGTATCGGGTGAACCAAATCCGAGGTGAGCCAGTTGAACAGTTGGTGGTGCCCACCGTATATCGCAAGCTTGTTATGGAGCTTGCCCACCAACATGTTCTTGGGGGACACATGGGGTGGCAGAAAACGCAGGACCGCGCACTACAGCGATTTTACTGGCCCGGTTTGTTTAAGGAAGTAGAGGAGTTCTGTAAGTCCTGTCCGACCTGTCAGGTAAATAGCCCCCATCCGCATTACAGAAGTCCCCTGGTCCCTCTCCCAATAATTGAGGTCCCATTCGAGCGTATTGCCATGGATCTGGTCGGACCTGCATCGAAGTCTGCTAGGGGTCACCAACATATCCTGGTGATTCTGGACTATGCCACTCGGTATCCAGAGGCGGTGCCTCTTCGACACACATCGGCTAGGCTCATTGCAAAGGAGTTAATGGAGATGTTTACCCGGGTGGGCCTACCTAAGGAGGTTCTGACGGACCAAGGGACCCCTTTATGTCTAAGATTATGAGGGAATTGTGTAAACTGTTGCATATAAAGCAATTATGGATGTCCGCTTACCATCCGCAAACGGACGGCCTTGTGGAAAGATTTAACCAAACTTTAAAAATATGCTAAAAGGGTGGTGTCCCGAGATGGGAAGGACTGGGATCTGCTTCTGCCCTATCTCATGTTCGCAGTGCGAGAGGTGCCCCAGGCCTCTACTGGGTTCTCACCCTTCGAACTGCTTTATGGCAGACGCCCACGGGGCCTGTTGGACATCGCTAAGGAAGCGTGGGAGCAACAGCCCGTCCCCACAAAAGCGTAATTGAATATGTTACCCAGATGCAGGAACGTATGGAGAGGGTGTTACCGCTGGTCAGGGAGCATATGGAGGCAGCACAACAGGCCCAAAGTAGAGTCTATAATCGTCAGGCTCGAGTACGAGACTTTAATCCCGGAGACCGAGTTTTAGTTCTGGTACCCACCCTTGACAGCAAATTTCTAGCTAGGTGGCAGGGGCCCTATGAAGTGCTCGAGAAAGTGGGGGAAGTAAATTACAAGGTGCACCAGCCAGGCGGCGGAAGCCGGAGCAGGTGTATCATGTGAATTTGCTGAAGCCATGGAAGGATAGGAACTCGCCCAGCGATGACAGCCCTCGGCCAGGGCTTCTAGGTGAGAAGGATCCAGCCCTCACCTCGAAGTCCGGGAAGCAGCCGCCACCGTAAAAATTTCAGATAGCCTGTCCTCCAAACAGGTCCAGGAAGTTAAGGAGTTCATTAGTCGGAACACGGATGTGTTCTCGACCTCCCTGGGCGCACATCCCTAATCCAGCATGACATTATCACTGAGCCTCAGGCCAAAGTCCGGTTAAAGCCGTATCGGGTACCCGAGGCTCGGCGACAAGCCATTGTGAAGGAAGTGCAGCTGATGCTCCAGTTAGGTGTCATCGAGGAGTCAAAAAGTGATTGGGCCAGTCCGATAGTCTTAATACCCAAGCCGGACGGGACATTGAGGTTCTGTAACGATTTCCGCAAGCTGAATGAGGTGTCCAAGTTTGATGCGTATCCCATGCCGCGGGTGGATGAGCTCATTGAAAAATTGGGCCAAGCCAGGTATTTTTCTGTCTTGGACCTCACCAAAGGGTACTGGCAGGTACCCTTAACGGAGGCTGCCAAGGAAAAACTGCTTTTATCACACCGGAGGGGTTGTATCAGTACAAGGTATTACCCTTTGGTCTACATGGCGCCCCGCCACGTTTCAAAGGCTTATGGATATTGTGCTTCGTCCACATCGACGGTACGCCTCAGCGTATCTGGATGATATCATTGTCCATAGCACCGACTGGGAGAGTCACCTACCGAAGGTACAGGCCGTAGTGGACTCCCTTAGGAAAGCT
The DNA here is from genome assembly GCA_033119425.1 of Bufotes viridis. Classification (NCBI taxonomy): domain Eukaryota; kingdom Metazoa; phylum Chordata; class Amphibia; order Anura; family Bufonidae; genus Bufotes; species Bufotes viridis. Next base: position 392,169,456 of record CM065592.1, on the reverse strand, counting down.
GGGTTAACTGCTAACCCCAAAAAGTGTGTGATAGGGTTAGAAGAGACCAAATACCTAGGGTATGTCATTGGGCGGGGGTGGTCAAACCTCAGGTAAACAAAATTGAGGCAATTAAGAATTGGCCCCGACCTGTCACTACGCGGCAAGTAAAATCATTCCTGGGCATGGTGGGATACTACATGAGGTTTATTCCCAACTTTGCTACAATTGCTGCTCCATTGACAAGCCTTTTAAAGGGACGCAGGTCAGTGTCGATCCAGTGGAATGAGCAGGCGGATAAGGCTTTCTCTGCTCTGAAGTCGGCCCTGTGTGGGTCCCCGGTTTTGGTGACGCCCGACTTCAAGAGAGAGTTTGTGGTACAGACCGATGCCTCTGAAGTGGGCCTCGGGGCTGTACTCTCTCAGGAAATCAATGGGGAGGAGCATCCCGTGGTTTTCCTGAGTCGCAAACTCACCCCAGCCGAAACCAGGTACAGTATAGTGGAGAGAGAGTGCCTGGCCATCAAGTGGGCACTAGAGTCTCTCCGCTATTATCTGCTAGGGAGAAAGTTCCGTCTGGTGACCGACCATTCCCCTCTAAAGTGGATGTGCCAGGCGAAAGACAGGAATGCTCGGGTCACCAGATGGTTCTTGTCTCTGCAGAACTTCAAGTTCACAGTGGAACACAGGGCAGGCCGCTTGCAAGGAAATGCGGATGCACTGTCTCGAGTACAGTGTTTGGCGTGTGTTCACCCTGTCGGGGTTGAACAAAGGGGGAGGTATGTAAGAGGGCGCAAGGTGCCGTCATGGACGGAAGATACGTGTCACCGAGGTTCCTGGCCTCGGTGAGGTGAGAGCCGGGTTTTTGTGTCAGCAGCAGCTAGTGCTGCTTGACATTGATAGATAGCATGGCTGCAAAGCCGATCCGGGCCGGCTCTTACCGGGAGCAGCTAAAGTGTAGGGTGGGTGGTTGCTCCCACGGTCCAGTCCTGGTTTTGGGCTGGGTTTAAACTCAGCCAGCACCAGCAGCTGGGGGTGTGATTGTCCTGGAGCTGCTAATAGTGCTGGGAGCTGAGGGCTGTGTTTTTGGGACCTGCGGCTGGAGCCAAGCTGGAGGGCTCAAACCCCTGTGAAAACGAACAGGCTGCCTGAAAAAGCCTGTCTATGGACTTGCTAACACCAAGGAGCTAAGGTGACTCTTCCGTTTATGGACTTTTGTGTGTGTGAACAAACACCAAGCCACCTGTTTTTTGTGATGCTCTTTTTGTTGTGTGAATAAAACACGGACATTTAATTTACAAGCTTGAACGTTGCCTCTGTACTGCACCCGCTGGTCCTGTCTACCAGAGCGAATCCCCACAGTGTATATAATACAGACGTATAATACAGATATGTAATGGGCCACACTGCATTGCTATGTTATCAGGATTCAGTACTGCATCAGTAATACAGTCAGTAATATTGAAGGGTTTTCTTCTAGGTAGAATACTGAATTACATAGGACTGCAATTCAGATCACATAAAGGTCACATACAGATGCATTTTAGGCTTGTACTGTAGACTTTAATTAACTTTTTCCATCCAGAAAAATGATTAAAGTAGTGCAGGGCATGTACATGTGAATAGCCTCTTAAATAAAAAATTTTGGGGGAATGGAAACTGATGAGAAAATGTGCTTGTGTGAAATTAGCCTAAATCTAAGACTAACATTGCTGCAGCTTGGCCATGTGTGAGATTTTGGAGATTTTGAATTTTGGATGTACCAGCGATGACATGACCAAGCTAGAGGAATGTCAATCAGAGCAGGATGGGCGTGCTTGCAACAGTGACTGAGTGATTCCGTGACTCCAGGTATGTCAGGTACACTTTATAAAGGGGATTTCTTCAAAATAGCTATGAGGATGGGAACTGTATGATGAGACCAGAGGCAGCATGTAATTAGCAACATAATGCCACATTTGATGTCAAGTTGCCTTAAAAAAATGTTTGTTTTGGCCAAACTACCCCTAGAACTTATGAAAATGAGTCAACATAAATTATACTTTTAGGCTTGGATAGCAGAAACTACAAAAACATCACGTATATGATGCTATATCAATGTTTAGATATGTTTAGATAAAAATTACTAAAAACAAATCACAGTAATGTATATGCATTTTTGCCCAATGTAGACAATTAGAGATGAGCGAATCGAAATTTTTTATTTGGAATAAATGCAAATTTCCTCGCGCTTAGTTGTAATGAATCACAATTTTTCTAAAATGGCAGCTACACATGTGAGGACTGAGGACATGGGGCAAGAAACTCTGGGAAGACGGGTTCACCTAGATTGACATGCCTGCATGCAGCCAATAAGCAGCCAGCCAGCCCTGTGATGTCACAGCCCTATAAATACGGTGGGCATCTTACAGTCGGACATTTTCCAGCATTCAGAGTGCAGGGTCAGACGTGTGAAGGCACTATGGACAGCAAGTGGAAAAATGATTGAAGAAAAAAAAGACAGAAAAAATGATTTATAAGTGCAGGGAAAGGATAGGGAAGAATCATTTCACAGCATCTTAGTGTAAAGAGAGACGTCAGAAGGCGCTAGGGACATTAATAGGAAAGTGATTTAGAAGTGCAGGGAAAGATTATCTGGGGATCCAAATAGTCATTAGAAAGCTCTGTCACTCCAGCTTTTTATTATTGGGCTGCAAGTGTTATGTTGAAAAGCCTTTAGAGGCTTATATCTTAGTATCTTATTCAGTACTACAAGAAAAGTATATACACATTTCACTTTTGCAGTTATTTCTGTTGAAAGCGTATGGGGGGGGGGGGTTTAGAACTACAAGAAAAATATATACGCACGTGTAAATGGTCTTTTGTCACAGCCCTTTGTCATTAAAAACGAAACACGACAGGGGTGCCCCCTCTCCCCCTTCCTCTATATTCTAACCATGGAATCCCTCGCTAATGCCCTGAGGCGCAATCAATCTATAAAAGGGGTCACTGTTGGCTCAGTGGAGCATAAACTTTCCCTTTTTGCCGACGACCTGCTCCTGTATGTCTCCTACCCGAGGATTGGACTCCCTTCGGCTCTTAAGGAATTCGAGATATTTGGGAGGCTAAGCAACTTCAAAGTAAACATTCAAAAATCCGAAATCCTGAACATATCGCTCACGCAGCGAGAAATCGCCAATTTAAGAGACTCGTTCTCGTTTAAGATTGCCAACGATTCGATCCGACATTTAGGTATTAATCTCCCTGCCAACCCTAATCACCTTTTTAAGCTTAATTATACACCGCTTCTTGGGTCCATTGAGTCGGATCTCCAGAAGTGGTCTTCTCTCCACATATCCTGGTTCGGAAAAATAAACGCCCTAAAGATGGATACTTTACCCAAAATACTTTATCTGTTCAAGACAGCCCCATGCGATATCCCTAATAGATTCTTCTCGCAACTTCGATCTATAGCATCCCGCTTTATTTGGAACGGCCCCAGAGCCAGGATTAGCTATAAAATTCTCTCTAGGGCAAAGCATTGGGGGGGGGGGCTGGTCTTCCCAATTTCCTGTCCTATTACAGGGCGTCTATAGCAAATTGTGTACTGGACTTAATTCATAACCGTGCATCGAAGTTGTGGGTCGACATCGAGCATACCCTAACTCCACACCTCATACCTGGGATCTTCTGGCTCCCTGGGGGCGTGTGTGGTACTATCATGCAGTCCCTACAGTCATCATTACTCCAAACATTGGTGAAATCCTGGGTGAGATTTGCTTCCAAAACCGCCCTGGCCACGGCGCCAGGCCCGCTCACGCCTATTGCCCTACATCCTGGCCTACCCTCTTATATAAGGACATTACCGGCCTTCCAAGCTTCTTCCCCCTCACAGACCTTAATTAAAGACGTATACAGGGATTCCGCTCTTTTACCCCTCAATGAGCTTTCACACATCTTTACCGACTCCCCAGGCCGCTGGTTCCGCTACCTTCAATTCCGCAATTTTATAGGCTCTCTGGCTCCTGGACTGCAATTATCCACTCCTCTGACTGACTTTGAGAAACTCTGCACAGCAACGTCAGGCCCTTGTCATGGCATATCCCTGATCTATGGTCTGATCGGTGCCGGAGAGGTAGGGGATGGTACGTTAACCGACCAACTAAGGGATGTGGGGTTTGTACCTGGTTGGGAGAGTGACTTGGCGGTTACCATTTCCTCTGAACAATGGAATCGCTCACTCCTGTTCACTCATAAGTCGACGGTTTCCTGCCGCCTACAGGAGTTGAACTATAAAATTCTCACACGGTGGTATAGGACTCCGGTCAAGCTGCATCAGTTCTACCCCTCTGTTCCCAACACATGCTGGCGATGTCATGCCGCAGTTGGCTCTATGCTCCACATCTGGTGGGACTGTCCTGGGGTTGCTCCCCTGTGGCAGGATGTTTTTGCTCTCTATAACGCTTTATACCGGACTACTATATCACCGTCCCCTCTGATAGCTCTGCTTTCTATCTACTCGGGTAGAATTCAGCAGGTCAAGAAAGGAGCCCTTAGGTTATTTGTGCAGGCTATGAGACAGATCATACCGCGCCAGTGGAAATCAGCAGACTGCCTGCGGAGACTCGCCTGGGTACATGCTCTAGATGTCCTGGTCCGGATGGAAGAACTAGGAGCTGAGGCTCACAATCAGACTTGTGCTTATACACTAACATGGGACCCTTGGTTACAATTCAGGGGCTCTCCCCGTTTTCACACCTGGCTGGACTCTGGTAGTTGTGCCTGGTGAAGCTCGTGATCCTTACTATATATGTCCTCTCCCCTCCCTCTCCCCCCCCCCCCCCCGTATCACCTCTCCCTTCGTTCCCAGTCCCTTGTCTTTGTCTTATATGTCCTGATTCATTATATGCATTTACATGCTTTCTATTATCAATGTTTCCTTTTCTTATAATTGGTCACAGATTGTATTGCCCTTCTACTTACTTGATTAGCTGACCATACATGTCACTTTCATTTTTGTCTTAATAAAATTTGATTGAACCATAAAAATATATACGCACTTCACGCTTTAATTTTTTTCTGGTCAAAGCGTATAGTGGCCTATTTCAGTCCAACAAGAAATGTAAATTCTGGGTGACATTTTCTTTTTCAATTCCTTTTTCAGTTCCATAAAGAAGTATGAAAAATACCTGAATAAAATATCGCATCTTGGGCATGCTGCATTTTAAAAAAGAGAAAAAAATGCACATCTTACTTTGCTGTATTATCTGAGTTTGGATCAAGTTGGTATCTCTGCATTGATCCATCTGCATATTAATTTTCTTTCTACATTTCTTTTTATGGTACATCTACTGAAATAATCTCATTGTACATTGTGCTTTTCCCTAAGATCTGATAAATCCAGAATGATTTGCAAGCTAGACGATGGTATTATATAACCCTCAAGTATCATGAGATATAACGTATAAGAAAGGTCACAATGAGAGGCACTGCCGTGTATGTAATCTGTTCTGTCAGCCATTGAGCGTTTTTTTCTTAGCATAAGATTAATGCTGAACTGCTTTCCTATCTTGTAATGACATTATTCATAGATATTGTGCTTACACCATTATCATTTTTGTTATACTTGGATGTACTATAACGCCACAAATATAGCTTCGTTGGTATCATATTTTTTTATCTGCTATATATATATATATATATATATATATATATATATATATATATAGCAGTCTATTTGGGCTGCATTTGTGGGAGGGGCGGAGGCTCTACTTAAACCAGGCACAGCCCCACCTAGGCCCCGTTTTCTCAGTTGCACAGGGGATGCTGGTGTGTCAGCAGGGTGCACTCTCCTCTGCTAGGAGGTTTCTTTCATTACAGTATGGAGCTGGAATGGAGCTTTTCTTCTGCTCGTGGCTACCGTAGGGACGCGTGCGCCATGTATGTAAGTTAATCGAGCCGTGTCCGTCTTTCCGGACGGCTGGAATCTGACTTTTCTTGCGAGCGGAAGGCATCGCCTCAAAATCGTCCGCCTCAGGTTTGTTTTGTCGGAGTTACTCAATTCCTTTCACTTTGTTTGTTAGGTAATCTGATTTAGTTCCCCTTCTATCTCACGTGTTTTACGTTCACGTTATTTTGCTTTGAAAAGTTGCTTTAGCCTGTGTGCGGTAAGGAAGGTTTACCTGGGCTGCATGTGATGTTATGTTGGAGACTGGATGCAGCTGTTGCTTGTTACGGCTCTTGCTATAGCAATTACTTCCCATGTGACCCGCCCCTCCCCCGCAATCAGGGCTGTGTTTACGCTTCAACTCTTTACGCCAGGTTTGCCCTGTCAGTTGAGATGCCGCCTTCTCATGTCTGCTCTTTCAACATACTCATTTTTCTGAGCGGTGCTCTCGTCCGCTCTCGCATCACGTTTACGCTCCACGCATGGTCACAACAGCGGGTAAATCTGTCTTATTCTCTGTGCATTTATTTATTTTCTGTCATCCTGTTTTTTGCATTCATACCTCTTTGCTTTTATATGTTTGCTTGCACCACACTCAGACCGGTGTCACACGTCCACTGTTGCTTAGGCCCATTGCAAGAGCGCGTTCATGTCACCATTACAGTTTGTTTATGCCTCGTTCACTGCAGGCTGCGGTCATACCAAATTTTACGCTTGGCCTATTGCCAGAGTTGGGGTTCACACTACCGCTGTGACTCCGGGATTTTACTTTCACGTTTACGTCTCAATGTTCCCGCCCATCCATGGCCGCATCTTCTGTCGGCTGTTACAGCAAGTTAATACTCCTTTCACGCTCTAGCTGAGTTCACACATTTGCTCTTACATCTAGTACTACATTCCATTCCCCGCTAGAACTGCGTCCATGCGTTCGTTGTCGCGGCGCTATCTTATTCCGCTCACATTCAGGTCTGCATTTTGGTTATACCATGTTTTTTAGGTTTTACTCATTCCAGGTCCACAATCACCCATCTGCTGGCACACCATGCTCCCATTCAAGCCACATTCTCCTGTTGGTTTCTACGTCACGGTTGTTTTACTCGATAGTCACACTGAGGCAGTTGGTGGCTCCGGTGCCACTCTCCTGTCGAACATGACAGGCATCAATGGTCATTTCCTTTACATCTGGTTTTTCTGCGCGTATACATCAAGTGGGTCTTTTCTCTAGTTGCAAGCAAAAAAAAACAAAAAAAAAAAACTTTTGTCTGCTCTGCTTTACTTCTGGTTTGTATTCACTAAGATTGCTCCCACTGCCCCAGTTCAATAAACAGCCTCTCAGCTGAGGCCAGTGGGTCATTAGGGTTTGAGCTTCCTTCTTTCAAGTTTTTCAGTTGTTTGTCGCGACAAGGGACTTGACTTTGCAAATCGCATGCCTCAGGTTTTGGTTGTTCTCTCTTCTCCGGTTCATATTCCACGTTTGCATTTTTAAGTTTTATGGCTGGTTTCGGTTTTTATGCTTATGTCCGTGGTGCGGATTACTAATGTCCATACCTGTCAGCAATCACGTTCCTTTCCAGGCCACTTTTAGACGTCCCAATCATCCTAGTTGCTGCTTTTTCCTTCATGTTGGGCTCATTCTTATTTACCTTCACCCATCACGTACATCTAGGACGGCCTCATGGCCCCGGGGGCCCCTTAATTGCTTGGGCCGCAAGGCCGCGGCGGCCCCTTGATTGCTTTGGCCTCATGGCCGTGGAGGCCCCATGACTGCTTTGGCCTCAGGGAGCAGGGATTCCATGACCGCTCCGACCCCATGGTGTCGGGGGCATGATGACCACTTCGGCCCCTTGGCATCAGGGTCTCGAGGACTACCTTGACCTTACTGCTTGGGGACCTCATGACTGCTTTGGTCTCATGGCTCTGGGGGTCCCATGACTGCCTTGGACTCATGGCGCTAGGGGCCCCATGTCTGCTTGGCCGCATGCCTTGTGGGCCCCATGGCTGCTTGGCCTCATGACTTGAGGTCCTCGCGATTTCTGTGGCCTCAATGCTTTGGGGGCCCATGTTTGCTTTGGCCTCATGGCTATGGGGGCCCCCTATGGTGGCTCGGGTCTCATGGCTTGGGGGCCCATATGATTACTTGGCCTCAGGATTTGGGGGGGCCCCATGTTCGCTTTTGCTTCATGGCTTGGGGACCCCATGACTGCTTGGCCTCATGGCTTTGAGGGCCCGCTGACTGCTTCGGCCCCATGGCTTTGAGGGCTCGCTGATTGCTTCGGCTCCATGGCTTCGGGGGCTCGAAGGCGGCTTCGCCCCATGGCTTTGAGGGCCCGCTGATTCCTTCGGCTCCATGGCTTCGGGGGCTCGAAGGCTGCTTCGCCCCATGGCTTGAGGGCTCGATGACTGCTTCGCCCCTATGACTGGGGGCTCGGCAACTGCTTCGGCTCCATGGCTTCGGGGGCAAGATGACCGCTTCGGCCCCATGGCTTCGGGGGCACGATTACCGCTTTGGCCCCATGGCTTCGGGGGCACGATGACCACTTCGGCCCCATGGCTTTGGGGGCACGATGACCGCTTCGGCTCCATGGCTCCGGGGGCACGATGACCGCTTCGGCCCCGTGGCTTCGGGAGCACGATGACCGCTTCGGCCCCGTGGCTTCAGGGGCACGATGACCGCTTCGGCCCCATGGCTTCGGGGGCACGATGACCGCTTCGGCCCCATGGCTTCGGGGGCACGATGACCGCTTCGGCCTCATGGCTTTGGGGGCACGATGACCGCTTCGGCTCCATGGTTTCGGGGGACCGATGACTGTTTTTCGTCCTGCCTGGTGATTTACCTGGTGGGTTGAACTTCTGTGCATCCAGGTTGATTTGGCCCAAATGTCTCACATCCATATCTGCTTCTTTGTTCATCCGGGCGCAGGCCACTTTTCCAAAGTCTGTCAGTGGTGCATCCATTGTCTGCCATGCTTCCCCAGGCGTACTCTTCCTTAATGGAGCTCAGCCTGGTTAGGGTCACCTGCCATGCGGGTCAGGCGACTTTTTCAGTAACATTAGCCTGTCTGGTATTCAGGCTAGACCCTCGGTTTTAATTATCATAGTTATAACTTCCTGCGGTCTGCCAGTTAGGTATCGTATGTACATATGCATTCGTTCTGCATACCACAGGCGGTATTGCTGTTCGGCTCCACCCACCAGGCAGTCCTTGCCATTGTGCTCCCCTGTTCTTCTAGTCCCCTCGGCAAACATAATTTATTATTCACCATTTTGTCGTAATTTCCTTGGCTGATCTCTCCTTATCACCACATAGCTTTCCACCAGACTCTCCTCTTATGGCACCACTCTCCCTGCTGGTTCCACCGTCGCTTTGCTCCCTCTGCCGGGCACTTGCTATACTGCACTGCTCCCTCGGCTGGAGAATCTTTTACTGCACAGCTACCTTCACCGGATAGTCGGATATGCTTACTCTCTGGGTTTAGTCTTTCCTACTGTCCCTCTTCCGGACAGGCTTCTTCTGGCAGACTTTGGGTGCCGCATGGATTCTTTCTGTTTGCTCCTCATTTCTGCATTGCTTCCTTCGCTGGTCACTCCTTGTTACCATTCCGTTCTCTCTGCGGACAATTTAGTGCTTGGCAGGGATTATGGTAGGTCATTTACTATGCTCGGCTGACAGGAAGCCGATTCCAGAAACATACTAATAGACTTAATCGTGGTACATACAGGATGGGCGGCGGCGCCGCTGCCGCCACATACAACGTATCATTATTGTCATTGGAGCGTGGGCCACCCCCGGGTGTCATAGCTCTCGTTAATTTTGTTAGGCCCTTGTTCTCTAACTCAACGCCCTTAGCCCATTACATCCCAATCATCCACATTCAATTATTTATGTCACACTTAGGCTTCTGTTTTAAACCTATTGTCTGTACTTGTTGCATTCTTAATCCCACGTTTTCAATTACCATAGTTGGTTGCCCGCTTATGTTCTTCTTCACGTTCAATAATCAATGTGGCCAGCTCACAAACTCCTGCCTGGTCGACAGATCACCTGTCTTGCTATGCTCCCCCCCCCCAGGACCAGACTTCAATTTCCGGAGTTCAAGTCATTGGTGTCATCAGCCACCTACTTTCAGGTTCTCGTACCGAATGACACTCTTCATTAGGTGTCACCGGCCACGTTGGTCTGGTCTCGTGTTCACAATATTCGCCTGTCAGGTTTTTTCAGGAAATGTAGTTATTTTAAGTATCGCATATCACATCGGTCAGGCCCATGGTGTAATCCCGCCTGTACTTTCTTCAGGCCACTTTTTAGTTATTTTCTTGTTTACCCCTCATATTTGTCATTTGTATTACCATGCCGGTTACCTTTTCAATCAGCCAGGTCTGCGAACTAAATCGCCAGCAGCTTACCGCAATTGCACTCCTTCACTCGCGTGAGGGCATCGACAGGATTCCATATACTACGTTCTTAGCTTATTACTTTACATCCTCTCCTGGCCTACATGGTATTCTTCGGGCCCTTCTTTACATAGTCTAGACTGTTAGGCTCTCAGTTCTCCGGTCTCATAAGGCTAGGGGGAATTTGTCAGTGCTCGCACCACAACCAAGTCTTCAGGTTTAGTTAGTATCGTCCACGCTTCCTTCTGAAGCGTTTCCCAGTTCCTCCCTCGTGCATTGGGGCAGTATCTGCGACATTCAGAATTCTGTCCTGGCTCTATCCGCAGGATGGATGCAGGCATCATTATGGTTGACTTATGTACCCGAACTCTCGTGGGAGATATTGCTTCGCAGTTTGGATCAGGGGTTTCTTTGTACAGGCCATTCAAGTCTCTTTTCACCCTACATGTCTGGTTTTTGCCACCCTTTTATAGGCCTACCCACGGACATGGCTACAGGCACACCACTAGCCATTTAGTTAGGTAAGATGCGTCTTGCAGTTACGGTGGGTCTCGGTGTTTATCCCACTAGGGCTCTTCGGGTTTCGTGTCCGTAGCCCTGACCACAAATATATATTTATATATATATTTATTTGAAATGTTCAGTGCCAGCATGGGTGAAGTTGGGTTGAGTTGGTTGAGTGATTTGTGTTTAATTCCAATAACCAACGAGACTCCTCCCATATGGCAATAATCCAGATGCCAGGTTTGATTCATCCAGCAAGGTCGACCCATCAGGTTTTAACCCAAAATATTTTTCTGAAATTTTGAAAGCAAAATACCATTAAGTTATGGGGTGGTGTGCTTCCAGAGTTGAATTTTTACTCCCGGTTAGACAGGGCACCTGATTTCTTGGTTTTAAGTGCCGGAGGGAATGACCTCAGCGTCTGTTCTTCTAGGCAGTTGATTCGGGATATTAAGTTTGATGTTCTGAGATTGTTATCTTTGTTTCCTGGTATTTTGTTGGTGTGGTCGGAATGGTAGCCCGTTTACAGTGGCAGTACGCACGTTCTGTGGAAAAACTGAATACAGCGAGGGGTAGAATTAATAAGGAGGTGTCCCGTTTTGTTTCCTGTAATGGAGGCGTAGTGGTCCGCCATAGAGACCTTGAAGTGACTGATCGGGCAATGATGAGACCACATGGGGTACATTTGAACGAGATTGACATGGACATTTGGAATCTCTGTTTGCAGGAAGGAATTGAAAAGGCTGTCAAGCACAAGGTGTCGTATCTGCTCTTCTTGGCGTGGAGGAGGTCATGCATGGAACGGATTGAGGTGGTAGTTGGGGACCCATTGAAGAGATTGCGCCCCCCAACAGCGAGTGGTGTAAGGGATCGATTTTGGATACCGGAAGTTATCATCCCAGTGTTGAGACTGGGAATGTCAGGGCAACCATGACCTCCTCTCCTGACAACCTGTCTGGTTTAATATGTTCCATGATGTTCATGATGTTTATAACATGTTAGTTAATAAATAGGCTGCTGTGGCCAACCTTTTTTCCATCGTCACACAGTGTCAAGACTGATTATTTTACAGTTACATAGGCTCTCACACTCTGCAATACCCTAGTCATGAACTACTACGGCTGAATAACTGCTGCAGCCTTGTATACCAGGACCAGAGCGGCAGTGAAAAGAATAGTGGGGATGGGGAAGAAAGGGCTGAGTATAGAATTTCTTTTTATTTTAAGGCATTTAGGCTACTAAAAGGTTACCTGTACAGAACAGGAAATCCTAACCTATTATTAGACCAAGTGGCCTGTTTGAAAATTGTAGAATTCTATATTTTTTTAACAATATGGATAGTGCCCCTTTTTGAAGGGGGCGCAAGCGTTTTTGTTTTGCATACGTAGCACTCTTTAGCGTCCGTCCACTGTTAGTGCATTGCCCACCCCACCACTGATCAGCTTCGGACGGCTGATCAGCGAGTTTGAATTCATTTTTATTTTTTTTCACATTTTTTTGGGCTCTTTTTTTTTTTAAGTTGAATAAAGGTTTACACGCACGCACACACACATGCATACACACACTCCCCTATGGCCCACCGGACATTCTCGGCCGAGGAGGCATATGCCCTGCTTGCCTCCGAGTCCGAGAGCCCCAGTGAGGACGAGGATGACCCCACGTTCCTTTGTCAGGCTCATCCTCCTCATCATCTAGCGATGATGATGAGCCTCCAAGGCGGCGGAGATGCTGCCAGGCGGAGCAAGGGGACCGCCATGCTAGGGACCCTGTGGCCCAAACTAGTACGAGCAGCTCTGGGGCTCGTACTAGTTTTCAGGCCCACCAGATAAATTCACCTAAGCCCCCTACCAGTGTACTTGCCTGGTGTACCCCAGAGAATTTTCAGCCCGTGATTCCTGATTTTGTTGGTCAGCCAGGAATCCAGATTCCCACAGTGGGCTTCACTGAATATGACTATTTTAGTATTTTTTTCAGTGGCCACTTTGTGAATCTGATGGTGGAGCAAACTAATCTGTACGCCCAACAGTTCATTGCTCAACACCCGGCTCTTTTTTGGCTAGGCCCGGTGGCTGGACTCCGGTCAGTGCAGCCGAGATGAGGACATTTTGGGGCTTCGTGCTGCACATGGGCCTAGTCGAAAAACCCAGTGTCATGCATTACTGGAGTGGGGACGTCCTCTACCAGACCCCACTTTACAGTACGGCCATGACACTCTCACGGTTTGAGGCCATACGGAAATGCCTGCATTATGCAGATAATACAGCATGTCCCCCCCACAGCCTCCCCCCCGAGGTGATCCTGTGATCCTGCCTATGACTGCCTGTACAAAATCAGGCCGGTCATCAATCACTTCGGGGCCAAATTTTGGGAGGCTTATGTACCTGGATGGGAGGTCTCTCATTGCTTTCGAGGTGAGACTCATTTTCCGCCAGTATGTTCCCTCAAATCAGGCGAGGTATGGCGTGAAGTACAAATTTGTGAGAGTACCTCAGGGTACACTTACAACTTTCGTGTGTACGAGGGGTGAGAGCCCCGTATTTAACCCCCAGAATGTCCCCCCACTCTGGGTGTTAGCGAGAAACTTGTGTGGGACATTATGCACACACTGCTAGATAAGGGTTACCACCTGTACTTGAATAACTTTTATACTAGTATCCCCTTGTTCCAGTCCCTCGCCACCAGATCCACGTCCGCTTGTGGGACCGTGCAGAGAAATCAACGCAGCCTCCCTACCTACCCCCTGCAGGTACCTATCCCCAGGGGTGAGACCCGTGACCTTACCAGTGGAAACCTGTTGCTGGTCAGATATAAGGACAAGAGGGATGTCCTTGTACTGACCACAATTCACGGTAACGGCATAACACCTGTCCCTGTGCAAGGTATCGCGGCAACGGTCCTCAAGCTCAATTGTATTGTCAACTACAATCGGTATATGGGAGGAGTTGATCTCTTTGATCAAGTCCTCAAGCCATATAACACCATGCGTAAAACCTGCACATGAAGTACAATATGTGATGAAAAATCAATCTCAGAATGGCCTGAATACATAAAAACTTTTAAAGTTATTCACACATAAAGTGACACTGGTCAGATTGGCAAAAAATGGCCTGGTCCTTAATGTGAAAATGAGCCTGGTCCTTAAGGGGTTAAACAAGTGTCAATTGAATTGTTGATGTATATTGTCGATCAGGCTAGTTCTAGGTAGAAATTGGCCCGCATCGAAGGAGCCTTAAAGTGGTTTCCAAAAATTTAAATATTTTTTTATTTTTTTTTACGATGGTCACTATGCGATAAAATTCACCTGTTACATCAGTACAACTACAACAATACCACACTTGAAAACATAGAAAAAAAATATTTTTGTTTTCATTACCATATTCTGACCGCAATAACTTTTTTGCAGTTATGCATACAGAGCTATTTGAGGGCACATTTTTTGCAGGACGATCTGTTCTTTTCAGTGATACCATTTTGAAGTTAGTGTGACTTTTTGATCACTTTTTATAAAACATTTTTAGGAATTGAAGTGACCAAAAATGACAAATTGGCCATTTTCAGGTACGCCATTCGCCAAATGGGATTAATATTCTTATATTTTAATAGTACAGGCATCTTCACAAGCGGCGATGCCCATGATGTGTGTTAAGTATTTTTGTTTTGATTTCAGGGAATGGGGGAGTGATTTGAACTTTTATATATTTTTTATATTTTTAAAATCTTTTTTTTTTTAAGTCACGCTGGGTAACTATTACTGGCAATCATAAAGCTAACATACATACAGCAAACAACCTCTATGGAAGCACACTGTTATACATGCAAACAATGGAACTAGAGATTAGGGATTATTTTGAATTACATTAGTAATATACCTACTGTACATGAAAAATGGAAGTTCTTCACGCACATTTTTGATCAAACGTGTATTGGGCCCATCTACCAAAGTGGCTTCTGCAGATGGGTGCCTAACACTAACAGAACTGCCTCTCCTGGGCCTAATTTAAGCCTACAATGTTCAGGGCATTGTAGGAACCAGCTATATTTATACTCTGCTTAGAAGCTACTTTGACATTAGTAGATGGGCCCGACACATGTTTGATCAAAAATGTGCATGAAGAGCTTCAATTTTTCATATGTAGTTGGTATAGTACCAATGTAATCCAGAATAATCTCTAATCCCTAGTTTTATTGTTTGCATGTATTGTTTTTATTGTTTAATTGTTTGCATGTAACAGTGTGCTGTCATATTTTGTTTGCTGTTTATAACTGGCAATTAATAGACTGCCCATTGTGTTCATTGATGGCTATATAGCCATTATTGAACACTTCATTTTCAATATAGCAATACAGTGCTGCCACCTAGTGGCCTGCCTTGTTATATTTCACTAACAGCTGTTGAAGCCTGCTTGAGGCTTCGGGCTATTAGTACAGTGTAACAGGTTCCCTAATCAAAGCCAGGGAACACTGTTATGGGAGCGAGAGAGAGCAGCTCCCGCTTCCGGACTGCTAAGGTGCCGTGGTCACATTTGACCATAGAATCTGAGGGGTGAAATGTATGAGATCAGCCTTATGGCACCATGTTTAAAGATGTGACTTCTGCCATACATATATGGTGGAGGTTGTGAAGGGATTAACAGCAGGGAATGTGGGAGCTTAAAAAATTGTTATTTCTCAAATGTTAAATTCTCCCCTCTCCAATGATGCTTCTTTGGCAGTTCTTATTTACCTTCCCGCTGTATGTCCACATGACCTCTGAGTCCAGTGATTGACTGCAGCAGTCACATGGTTATACATGTACATTATCACCGCAACAAAGAGGACAAAGCTTATTAGGAACTACCAGGCTTTAATGCTGGAGTAGTGAGGGATTTAACAGGTAAGGAGTTTTCTTTTATATTTTCAGTTGTAAGACGATTTGTTTTATTCTCAATGTTTGATTTTCAGAGGAGTTTTTCTTAATAGGGTTATCCCATGATAATTATTAAAAATGAAAAATGGACATTATATAGCTCATGACATAATCATGTCTCTCTAAAAAAGCTATCCCTCTACCTCAGATGGGCCCATAGCTCCTCCCATTCATTGGTCCAATTGCTCTTCTAGATATATGTCAAGTAAGGATGAGCTAATCGACTTCGGATGAAAGATCGTATTGAAACAAAGTTTTATGTGAATCGAATTTGGATGTTTCATCCAAAGTTGATTTTCTCGTCCCTAATGTCAAGCTATTTTCAGGGTGTGTGTCCTTTCTCCAACTCTTCCTATCACAACTCAGAGGGCATGTCCTTTCTTCTGTAGCTCAGGGGACATACTCTTTTTCAAGGGATGCATCATTTCTCAGGGAGCATGTCCTTTCTGCTGTAGATAAGGGGATCTGGCCTTTTCCGGTTTGCCATATCTAACAGTGGGTATGTCTGCTTGCAGTTAAAGAATGGTACTGAGTGTGTGCGACCACCTACTGAGGTGAACAGAGAAATAAAAGCAAGAATACCAGCAGGTGGCGCTATACTGAATAATTCAGTGGCTATAATACATTTTTAATTACTAACAATTACAAAAGTATTCAGATACAGGTGCTGGTCTGAAAAACGTAGAATACTTTTCGTTGGACAACCCCTTTAAATTCTTTCCAGCTGTCTTGTTTTCAGACAGAACTTTAACATTTGGCAGCAATAAGTGTAAATAAGAACAGGACAGATAAACTTCCCCAGTTCAGATCTAATCAGTATTTTGTAGTTAGGGTCTAATCTGCTTGTGTGAACCAAGCAATAGTGCGAGATGATAAAAAATGATTGCTAGAGATTTTTTTTGCTGTTATTTTGTTGTCTTTACTCTGGGACTTTGCTTTTCTTCTGCATTGTTCAGAATGTTCCCTCAAAGCATATCTTTTGTAGCACTTTTTAATTTTCTCAGCTGATACAAATCTTAAAAAGAGCTGTCACAATGTATTCACTGGCTCCGTGAAATTCCTCCTGAAAGATAAGCTCAAATAAAAGAAATTCAGTACACATCACAATTATGCACACTGGCTTTGTGCAGCCTATAATGAAGATATCAGTATTCAATCCAGAACACTCTCTTCATTTCCATGAAATAATTCAATCATATATTATAAAGACACAATTTAAATTCTGTGTGACAGTTCTCTGAGGCTGACCAAATTCTAAATGTCTAAAATAGCAAGTTATAAAGTAAGTTGTAAATGCTTAGGGAAGAGATATGGCGTTCTGCTTGTCATTTTCCGCACAAGAATTACAGTTCAGAGAGAAGACGAGGCCTGTTCTTGGAAAAGTGCATGATTACAGCCCAATGTTACTTCATGATTTAGTTTAATTGACTGTCATAATGAAGTCAGTTCTTACAGACACGTGCAAGCATGTACTATTGTAGTCAAGCTGTATTGTCCTTGGTTGGCTCTAGACATTGAATCTGTTGGTGGGTGCCATCAATATTGGTCACATCTACCAATAACTAATGTCTATGGGCACGGGACCAAAGAAATCATAGAATTCCATAGCCAAGCTCTTATTGGACCATCCATACTAACAGCTCTACCAAATGTTTTTGTATTATACATAATGATCACCATAATTTCATAAAATATCTTTTAAAAGAGCAGAATTTTGATGACCTAACCTTAGGATAGGTCATCAATATCAGAACAGTGTAGTTCTGACTCCGAAAAACCCCCCACCAATCAGCTGTTTAACCTCTTAAAGAGCAGGGCTATTTTCATTTTTTATTTTTCCTCCCCACATTTCAATAACCATAACTTTTTTATTTTTCTGTTCACATAGCCATATGGGGGATATTTTTTATGGGACAAGATGAACTTTTTAATGCCACCATTTAATTTACCATGTCTTCTAATGGAGAACAGAAAAAAAACTTTGTTGTGGGGTAAAATTGGAAAAAAAAAACACAATGCCGCCAAGGTTTAAATATGACAGAGTTCAATGTGCGCTAAAAATGACATGATGTCCTTATTCTGCAGCTCAATGCGATTACGACGATACCAAACTTGTATAGTTTTTATTTTGTTTAATTACTTTAAAAAAGAAACCTTTGGAAGTATCTAAAATATTTGTTTGCATTGCCATATTCTGACAGCCATAACTTTTTTATATTTCGGTCTACACGAGGGGCTTGTTTTTTGTGTAACAAACTATAGTTTTTATTGGTACCATTTTTGTGGTATCTCCAACTTTTTGATCACTGTTATCCAATTTTTATGGGGGGGGGGGGGGGCAAGATGACAAAAAATGGGGAAATCTCGTTTTTTTTTATTATTATGGTGTTCGCTACACAGGAATCATTTTTTTAAAATATTTTAATAGTTCAGACATTTTCAGACATGGCGATATGTGGAGCAGGCTAAAAAATGAGGAAAAAAAGAGGAGGTATAAGAAGAGAGGACTACAACTCTTAGCATGTTCAGGCCATTATTATGTAATATCAGAGTACATTACAACACCCTGGATGTTGTAGTTCTCTCCTCTTATATCTTCGCCTATAATGTACTCTGATATTACATAATAACTGCTTGGACATGCTGGGAGTTGTAGTTTTCTCTTATACGTACTCTTGTAATGTACTCTGATATTAAATAATAACGGCTTAGGCACGCTGGGAGTTGTAGTCTTCTCCTGTTATACCTCCTGTGGTAATGTGCTCTGAATTAGAGTCGGGGCGATGGATAGGCGAGGGTAGTCATCCATCTAAGGCACCACTTCACTACCCATAAAGGGGGGCGCACTCATGGCCATCCAACTTCACAAGCCTCAGACCGCTAGGCCTCAGGCCTGTGAGGCATTTGAACAGTGCAAGAAGCCGCAATGACATCAACGCAACCTCCTGCGCTGGGTCTCGCGTGATAACATGATGACGTGAGACCCAAAGCAGGAGTGGTGATGTCATTGCAGACAGTGGCGGGGGGACTTGAGGGAGGTGTTTTTTTAACATATATACTAAATGTCCCCACTGCTGGGGGCACCAGGGAAGGGGGGAAGGAGATCATTATATATACTTGGCACTACTGGGGAGGAATGGAGGAGCATCATATACTGGCACTACGGCGAACCATTATATATATACTGGCATTATGGGGGGAGCATTATATATTGAAACCAGTGGGGGGCACTGCAGGGGGACATTAGAGCCACTGGGAGCATAATGGTTATATTATTACTACTAGGGTACTGTAGGGGCGTTAATATTATTTGACACAATATGGAGGGCATTACTACTAATGGGGGCAATCTTGGGGAGTATTGTCACTATAGGGGGCACTTTTACTAAGTAGGGCAGTCTGGGTGTATAGTATAGTGTTTGTGAACACTATAGGAGTATTAGGAGTAGCTTCAAGAGGTTCTCTGGGTTTTTTCATATTGATCAATATCAGATTGGCAGGAGTCTGACACCCATCACCCCCGCTAATCAGCTGCTTGAGGAGACGGTGTGCGCTGTGTACACGTGCCATCTCCCTTCTCTCTTCCTGCTCTGCTGCTGTATTGCTGTATATCTATAGGACAGCAGCAGTGAACAGCACGCACCATGTCCTCCAACAGCTGACCGGCGGGGGTGCCGGGTGTCCGACGTCAGACTGTGATTTTAGTACATTATTACAAGATTTCGTGCCCCACTTTTGATTTTGTCCAGGGCCACATTTTGTCTAAAACCGGCCCTGGTGTCAGGCAAGAAACACCAGAGAACAAAACACCCAGCAACGATTGCTGGAAGAACACAAGCTGGTGGTGGCAGAGTTATGGTCTGGAGAATGTTTTCGTGGCATTCTCTGGACTCACTCATCCATGTGGGAGGCACTCTCAACCAATTCGGGTATGAATCCATCCTTGCTGATCACGTACACCCATACATGCTGATTGTCTTACCTGGGCCAGATGGGATCTTCCAGCAAGACAATCCGACATGTCACACTGATAGAAATGTCCAAAATAGGTTGAAAATGCAGGACCAAGACTTCCAAGTACTACCCTGGTCCTCTAATTCCCCAGACATGAACCCAATTGAGAATCTGTTGGACCACCTTGATCGTCATGTTCGTTCTTTTGAATCTGTGCCAGGCATTCTCCAGCAGCTGTGGGATGCACTGTAGTCAGCATGGCTCCAGATACCTGTGACAAACTACCTGGTCCTTATCGAGTCACTCCCACCCCATCTTGCTCCTGTTCATGCTCACATGGAGGTTACTGTGGATATGGGCTGTTGGTCATAATAATATGGCCCAACTGTGTAGTAGCTCTGAAATAGACTGGCAGCTTTCACTTTTTACATTCAGCCTGTACTCATAATGCAGGTTGTGAAATGGCAAAGGCTTTCCCAGGTGCAATGCTGTAATATATACAGTAACTACAAACTTTTATTGTTTGTCTTTGGAAATTGAAAGTTCTCGCCTACTGAGAAGTTTCACTTCTTTAATTTTATAGACCATGAAATTGTCCAGAACATACTTTTAGATAATTCTCAGAACTAAGTTTTTCTTGGATTTGCTGATCATGCTTTTCAACAGCAACATCAATTGAAAAATGCTATACCAGCAAATCTTTTCTGTATCTCATTTAAAATGTTATGGCTTTCTGCTATATTATTTTTATGGACTATTATATTATGCATTGTATGTTATGTTATTACTTAATAGCACTCAGCATTGTGCAGATTTCTTTAATGATCCAGTTTGGAGACGTCTGAGCTGTAATTGTGGCTGGTAATAATACTAGAAGCTTTGGGCTAGTTTGGTATTTTTCCAAAATGCTAAAACAATTGACTTAACTAGTTTAAGAAAGTTATTATGCTTGAATCTTCCCTGTGTGTTTTTTTTTTATTCTCTTTGTGTTTAATTCATCATTAATCATAATTCTCTTTACACATTGTCAAGACAGTGTTAGGGTTGGAGATTACCAATTTCACAACATTTTGCCCTACTTGGACTTAAATAATGTTTTAGAAATTCAAGTTGCACCTAATTCTGAATTTATGGTGATTCGATTTGTAGAGAGAGAGAGAAAAAAAAAATAATAATTAAAAAAACCTTTATTTATTCAACCCCCTACCACTCTTAAGAACAGAAGTTCCTTCAAGTGTTTTCGATCAGGTATTGAAAACACCTCTGGATATCAAGGAGCAGCAATCAAGCATAATAAGCAGGGCTGGGACAAGGTCCACCACCAACAGAGGCTGAGCTGCCCAAGTGCGCCCCCCCCCCCCAACTTGTGGAGTCTTTACTAAATACTGTTGTAATCACACATAAATATGCACAGTTTAATGTATCAATTAATGACGCACTGTTATGGAGGATCTGTGGATGACATTGTTATGGGGGGGATCTATGGTTGACACTGTTATGGGGCGGATCTATGGATGAAACTGTTATGGGGGATCTGTGGATGACACTGTTATGAAGGATCTGTGGATGACAATGCTATGGGGATCTGTGGATGACACACTTATGGGGGATCTGTGAACGACACTGTTATGGGAAATCTATGGATGACAGTGTTATGGGGGGATCTATGGATGACACTGTTATGGAGGATCTGTGGATAGCACAATGTTATGGGGGGTCTGTGGATTGCACTGTTATGGGGGGATCTGTGGATTGCACAATGTTATGGGGGATCTGTGGCTGACACTGTTATGGGGGATCTGTGGATGACACACTGTTATGGGGGATCTGTGGATAACAATGTTATGGGGGATCTGTGGATGACACACTGTTATGGGGGATCTGTGGATGACGCATTGTTATGGGGGGATCTGTGGATGGCACTGGTATGGATTGTGACTCACAATGGATATTGGGGGCCAGCAAATTACAAGGAAGGCGGGGGTGGGGGATGATTGATAACATACATATCTAAATGGCTGGGGGGGGTGAGGGCTTGACTTGAGCCATCTACTGATCAGAGCATTAGAATAGCAGGAATAAATAACATCTAAATGTCTGGTGGGGTAGATGGGGGTAGGACAAGGGCTGATGGGGGAAGGGGGACTGGGTTAGATAATCTATACTGACATACATTTGACACACACATATATACTGATATACATATGACACACATATATACTGACATACATTTGACACACATACATACTGACATACATATGACACACACATACATACTGACATACATATGACACACACATACATACTGACATACATTTGACACACATACATACTGACATACATATGACACACACATACATACTGACATACATATGACACACACATATATACTGACATACAAATGACACACATATATACATATGACGCACACATATAAACAGACATACATATGACACACACATACATACTGACATACATATGACACACACATACATACTGACATACATATGACACACACATACATACTGACATACATATGACACACACATACATACAGACATACATATGACACAGACACATATATACTGACATACATATGACACACACTTATATACTGACATACATATGACACACACACACATACTGACATACATATGACACACACATATATACAGACATACATATGACACAGACACATATATACTGACATACATATGACACAGACACATATATACTGACATACATATGACACACACTTATATACTGACATACATATGACACACACACATACTGACATACATATGACACACATACATACTGACATACATATGACACACACATATATACTGACATACATATGACACACACACACATGCTGACATACATATGACACACATACATATATACAGACATATGTCACATACATAAAAACACACAATATGCACATTACATTACTGCCTTACATTTTCTGCACATACAGTCTCTGGTGACTTGGAGGGAGAGGCAGGATGCAGAGTATTCCTCCTCCTCCTCCTTCTCTGTCCCGACGCTGCTCTTCTCTCTGTGCTGGGGGAGGGGGTTGTGAATCTCTGGTGCACACACAGGCAGGAAGTCAGGGGCTGGGGAAGGTACGGAGCTGCAGCACACTGCACTAGACTGAGGGAGGGAGGAAGAACACCACTAGGGGGCGCAGGACCGGCTGTTACAGCAGCAGAGCGCAGAAATGGATGCTCTGCTGCTAATACAGCTACACGGCAGCAGCAGGGACTTGGTGAGAGTGGCCTGTGCCTGTGCCCTGAGGCTTGAGCGCCCTGAGGCTGGAGCCTCCTCAGCCTCTGTGTCGGCCCGGCCCTGATAATAAGCACCAATTAGGCAGATTTAAAATGACTGTGATACTCAGCTCCTTCTAGACATTTACTGGTGAGTTTACAAACATGGTAAAGTCAAGAGAATGGTCCAGGAAGACAAGAGAAGAGGTGATTTCTCTTCACAGGAAGGGCAATGGCTATAAGAAGATTGCAAAGATGTTAAACATACCAAGAGACACCATAGGAAGCATCATTCGCAAATTCAAGGCAAAGGGGACTGTTGAAACGCTATCTGGTCGTGGCAGAAAGAAGATGCGGACTTTGACTGCTGTGCGCTACCTGAAGCGCAAAGTGGAGAAAAGTCCCTGTGTGACTGCTGAGGAACTGAAAAAAGATTTGTCAGATGTGGGTACTGAAGTTTCAGCTCAGTCAATAAGGCGCACACTGCGTAATGAAGGCCTCCATGCCAGAACTCCCAGGCGCACCCCCTTGCCGTCTCCAAAGAATAAGAAGAGTCGACTGCAGTATGCCAAAAGTCATGTGGACAAACCACAAAAGTTTTGGGATAGTGTTCTGTGGACTGATGAAACAAAATTAGAACTGTTTGGGCCCATGGATCAACGCTATGTTTGGAGGAGGAAGAACAAGGCCTATGAAGAAAAGAACACCTTACCTACTGTGAAGCATGGTGGGGGGTCAATCATGCTTTGGGGCTGTTTTGCTTCTACAGGTACAGGGAAGCTTCAGCGTGTGCAAGGTACCATGAATTCTCTTCAGTACCAGGGGATATTGGATGAAAATGTGATGCAGTCCGTCACAAACCTGAGGCTTGGGAGACGTTGGACCTTTCAACAGGACAATGATCCCAAGCATACCTCCAAGTCCACTAGAGCATGGTTGCAGATTAAAGGCTGGAACATTTTGAAGTGGCCATCGCAGTCACCAGACTTAAATCCGATTGAGAACCTCTGGTGGGACTTAAAGAAAGCAGTTGCAGCGCGCAAGCCTAAGAATGTGACTGAACTGGAGGCTTTTGCCCATGAAGAATGGGCGAAGATACCCGTAGATCGCTGCAAGACACTTGTGTCAAGCTATGCTTCACATTTAAAAGCTGTTATAACTGGAAAAGGATGTTGTACTAAGATTGAATGTCACTTGGGGGTTGAATAAAACTGATAATGATGTGAGCACAGAAAAGACATTTGTGGTTATTTCATTATAAATGTTATGTTATATTTGTCTGACTTACAAGTGCCTCTTTGATTTAATTGTAAACAAGATGACTGAAATGATCAAAATCAATGTCAAACTGGCCAAAACACTCAATTTCAGTGGGGGTTGAATAATTTTGAACACAACTGTACAGTAGTGTAAATAATAGGTGTGCAGACGCAGTACAGGTGACTTACAAAGAAGTACCCGACTTCTCAGGAGGAAGAACAATACTGTAAAATCACTCAGTGGTACAAAGGACCACTACAACTTGGAGATCACATAAAGACCTCTTATTGAAGAGCATGCATAAAAACAGCACATTTTTAGGGATTCAACACTTCCCTTTCTTTCAAGTTATAATTGCATGTGTATACAGACAACAAACACAAATATAAATACACAAAAAGGGCATCAAAAGTAGGTAAGGGGGGTCCAAAGGACACAAGGACGTCCTCTCTGTGTGCTGACATAGTGACATCACATGTCACCCCGTGTGAGATTTTGTGTGGTATCTTTATTTAAATGCCACCATTTCAGGAAAAAAAAAGATTTGTTACCATGAAACACAATTTTCCTGAAATTTGTATTCAAATCAATTTGTTTGGTTTTGACTCACTCAATACTGGTCCTTTAGATTGGTGAGACATTAGACATCATATAATACAGGACAATCTCTCTGTAACAAAGCTAGAACCAGCCCTGTACCTACTATAGATCCAGACATCTTCCCATTTATTGCTCTACAAGATTTATATCAAGCGGACAGCTCAAGGGGAGTGTCTTTTCTGCTGTAGCTAAGGGGGCGTGTCCATGCTCTTCCTATCACAGCCCAGGAGGCAGTTGAAGGATGAAACTGAGCATGTGAGGCAATCTCAGTGAGCAGGTCAAAGAAATGAGATGGAAACAGCAGGTGGCGCTATACAGATACATTTTATTGAACAACTCAATGGGTGTGCTAAATTATTAATTATATGCAATTACAAAAGTATTCAGATCCAGGTGCTGGTTTTAAAGTTGCAGAATATTTTTTGTGGGACAACCCCTTTAACCACGCCAGGACCGCCTTACACACGGATGTATTCGGCGGCCGGGCGGGTTATTCTGGGTGGACGCATCGGAGCATCATCTCGCGAGAGGCGAGATTTCACAGGAATCGCATCCGGGGGAAGTTTTACTACAGCCTGCCATCGCTGATCATGCGCTGGCAGGCTGTAGTAGTTAAAAAAAATCGCATATCAGACGCTGTTTTGTTAACAGCGTCTGATATGCCTGCTGCCTGCTCATCTGGTGGTCCCTTTTGCTTGGGACCACCAGAGGAAACATATGTAAGTGCACCAATCACCACACAGACCCCCCCCATCCACCCCCCTATTACTGATTAACCCCTGATTAACCCCCGATTAACCCCTGATTAACCCCTGATCACCCCCCTGATCACCCCCTGTCACCCGCCCTGTCACTAATCACCCCCCTGTAAGGCTTATTCAGACGTCCGTATGTGTTTTGCGGATCCACGGATCCGCAAAACACAGACACCGGCAATGTGCTTTCTGCGGATCCGCACATTGCCAGAACTATATAAAAAAATGCCTTTTATTGTCCAAAATTGCGGACAAGAATAGGACATGCTCTATCTTTTGCGGAGCTGCGGCCGGATGTTTGGGGGCCGAAACCCGGAAGTTCGCGGCCACAGCGCCGCAAATGCTGATGCGGCGAGCACATAGTGTGCTCTCTGCATCACCGCCGGCCCCATTCACACTGGACATTTTTGCGGACGTGTGAATGGGGCCTTACTTCTTTTTTTGCACATTTTTTGGCAGAGATTTTTTCATCCACATTGATTGATGCGAATGAAGAAATCTGTGCCATTCATTTTTTTTTTTTCAGCCCAGAGGCTGAATGGAAAAAAAAAATCTCATTACCCGTATGCTCAATATAGGGAAAATAGCAGAAACTCCTCATGCTGGCCATACATGTAATGATTGCGGAGACCCTCAAATGCCAGGGCAGTACAAACACCCCACATGTGACCCCAT
Organism: Bufotes viridis; assembly: GCA_033119425.1. Lineage (NCBI taxonomy): Eukaryota > Metazoa > Chordata > Amphibia > Anura > Bufonidae > Bufotes > Bufotes viridis. Next base: position 392,143,237 of record CM065592.1, on the reverse strand, counting down.
TTTAGAAAGTAGACACCCCAAGGTATTCCGTGAGGGGTATGGTGAGTTCATGTAAAATTTAATTTTTTGTCATAAGTAAGTGGAATATGAGACTTTGTAAGAAAAAAAAAAAAGTAAATTTCCGCTAACTTGTGCCAAAAAAATTATCTTCTATGAACTCGCCATGCCCCTCACGGAATGCCTTGGGGTGTCTTCTTTCCAAAATGGGGTCACTTGTGGGGTATTTATACTGCCCTGTTATTTTAGGGGTCCTAAAGCGTGAGAGGAAGTCTGGAATCCAAATGCGTAAAAATTCCCTCCTAAAAGGTACTCATTGGAATTTGGGCCCCATTGCGCACCTAGGCTTCAAAAAAGTGTCACACATGTGGTATCGCTGTACTCAGAAGAAGTAGGGCAATGTGTTTTGGGGTGTATTTTTACATATACCCATGCTGGGTGAGAGAAATATCTATGTAAATTGACAACTTTGTATAAAATGTTTAAAAAAGTTGTCATTTACAGAGATATTTCTCTCACCCAGCATGGGTATATGTAAAAATACACCCCAAAACACATTGCCCTACTTCTCCTGAGTACAGTGATACCATATGTGTGACACTTTTTTGCAGCCTAGATGCGTAAAGGGGCTTAAAGTCCAACGAGTACCTTTAGGTTTTACAGGGCTGCTCACAATTTAGCCCCACCCAAAATGCCAGAACAGTAAACACACCCCACAAATGACCTCATTTCGGAAAGTAGACACCCCAAGGTATTCACTGAGGGGCATAGTGAGTCCATGGGAGATTTTTTTTTTCCCAACGGGAAACTGGAAACTTTATTATTTTTTTTCTCAGAAAGTGTCATTTTCCGCTAACTTGTGAAAAAAAATTCAATCATACATAAACTCACCATGTCTTCTTTGTAAAATGGTGTCATTTGGGGGGTATTCATACTATCCTGGTATTCTACCACCTGAAGAAACATGACAGGTGCTCAGAAAGTCAGAGCTGCTTCAAAATGCGGAAATTCGCTTTTTTGCACCATAGTTTGTAAACGCTTATCAAAGACATGTATAACAATAAATTTAGAGAAAAATTTATATAGAAATGTAGTTTAAAAAAAAATTACAACAGAAAGTGAAAAATGTCATTTTTTGCAAAAATTTCGGTCATTTTTGATTAATATCAAATAAAGTAAAGTCAAATTAAGGGTGTTTAAGCTAGGGGGGCTGAAGTGGTTAAATCTTCAACAGAATACAGATATACAATAGGAGTGTGGGAAGCAGCCAGGGGGATTTGAATGGTGATGATGTCATCTTGTAGTTCACAGGAAGTCAGCCACGGGGGGAGAAAGTTCCTGTTTACACATTAGAGCAGGGATGACCAGCCTGCGTCTCTCCAGCTGTTTTAAAACTTCAATTCCCACCATGTCCTGCTATAGGCTGACAGTCTGGGCATGCTGGGAATTGTAGTTTTGCAACAGCTGGAGAGTAGCAAGTTGGCCATCCCTGCATTAGAGCAAGTAGTCAGAGCAAGCAGTCAAGTAACATGACCAGGTTCCTATAATGAAATTCTAAAATGTATAAATGCAGCTGAGTTAGGCTGTAACAAATTACACTGGTGAGTTAGCATAATATATAATATAATATAATATAATATAATAAAAAAGGAGTGCTTCTTTAAATTGATTTAAGTTGATTTCTGCAGGTCTGGCTTCAGAACCACAAACACCTCACAAATAAACTTTTATTACATGAATTTCAGCCATCCACACATAGAGGTTGCTGCAGGAAAATGCTGTTCACCTTGTAATACATGGACAGACCAGGTAGTTCCTTCTCTTGTTCTTTGCTAATGGCTCGCCGATTTGGCTCATACGTGGAATACCCCTTTATGATACCCATATGCTTTAATGCATAATGCTGATTACCTAATAATGCATATGGAATCAGTTTGTATTCTTGAGAAAAACCCTTTACATGCGCTATGCTAGCAATAAACCTTTAACTCCATTTAAATTACTTCAACTTCTAAATAAAGTTTCATTCATATTAAACTTACATTCAACTTGCTATTTTCTCAAGGAAAAAACATGTATTTATTAACAAATACCCTGAAGTTAAAAATGGCAACCTAAAAAGGAAGCTAAAGTATGGTTTTGCATTGCAATCTTCTGAATTACTAGTTCCTGACAACATTTCTCATTTACATATATAGCTTGCACTGAATTAATTAGCATTTTTTTATTGGTGTATTAATTGGAGAACACATGTCTCTCAAGCTGTGTACAGACTTTTAAAAACCGTACATCTTAAAATGAATGGTTATGTGCTGCCATCCACAACTATGGAACCTAAAATAAGTTAAAACTATTTGTACGTGTTACATGTGCTAAAAATAAAGCTTTTAGTATAACATAAATGTTGGTGATTTTAGAAAATATTCCAAGAATTTAAAGTAAACTTAAGTCAGCAATCTGCAGAAAACTTTATTCTGTTTTATTCTGTTTACCTGATGAAATATATTTCTTTATCTAGGATTTAGTTCTATGAAATGATCTATAATAGAAAAGTTGTTAAAGTGAATCTGTCACCTGGATAATCAATATTAAATCAAACATAGGTCCTTCGCTAACAGGCACCAAGCCGGCTCCTGCGCTCTTCCTGTTTAACTGAGCGCATCAGCCTCAAGTGTTTCACTGGGCATGCGCTCAGTTAAACAGGAAGAGCGCAAGAGACGGCTCGGTGCCTGTTAGCGAAGGGAAGGATGAAGGGCGTTCCTGGGCGCTTTTTGAATGAAAATAACGCCCCTCTGGGCACCTTCATTGGTCATTAGCATAAAGATAAAAGTGGATTTTTATGAAGATAGAAAGCCAGATCCAAGTGAAAAGAACACCTATGGAAATAAGGTATGAAGAGCTATAAGGACCTATGTTTGGTTTAATATTGATTAGCCAGGTGACAGACTCCCTTTAAAGGGTTTCTCCGGCAACAATTTAAAATGGCCACCAGCGACCTGTCCTAGAACGTGAGCAGGACTGGATACCTCCAACTGCAGAGTGGTTTAGGGAGGGAGGGGGCGGTGCCTCACTACACACTATGCTCTTGCATATACAACCATAATTCCAAAAAAGTTTAGACCATGTGTAAAATGTAAATAAATAAAAATGATTTGAAAATCTCATAGACCCGTATTTTATTTAAAATAGATTATAGAACACATCAATTCAGATGTTGAAAGTGAGACATTTTACCATTTTACGAAAAACATTCAGATTAGGCAGTACTCTATACAATGGAGTACCATACCTGGAGGGCTTCTCCATACAAGACTGGTCTCTTTAAGGAGATCCAGCACTTTGCTTAAGCCACATTCAAGCAGCCAGAATCCTACTCTGTGCTAATGAGGAACAAGCACCCCAAAAGAGCAGTCCACGGATGGATATTTGGTTTGGCTATTTTCCCTTGTATTCCAATGCTTGTTAAAAAGGAAAATTTTGACATATGGATCCATTTCCACAAGGTGTTGCTAATGAGTTGGTTCTCTTTAGTGTTAAGCAAAGTGAGCTTCAGATGCTTCATCCGAAGTCGCTTTGTTCAAAACTTTAAATAATACTGTCCAGAGATCCATACAGGTGCTAGTCGGAACTGAAGCTGAGCCAGTTTCAAGTTTTAAAGTCGTTTTCCACTTCAAAAATCAACTACCAAAGTTATTCAACAAAGTCACGCACGACTTTGCGAATAACTTACTTCGGCTCATTGGAGCCCATTCATTCTAATACTGTAAGGAGACGGATCTCCGTACAGTATTATTCCGAAGTTTTGAAGCATCCGAAGCTCGTTCGCTCAACACTAGTTCTCTTCCTTGGGAGATAACTTATTTAGAATTTGAATTTCCCAAAAGTTGGGACGTGGGGAAAAAAAAACCTGGAAAAGTAAGTAGTACTAATAAAAAAAACAGCTGGAGGATCAATTTGGTACCAAGCCACATGCCTGGGTAAAAAAGAGCATGTTAGAGGATCACCAATCTACAAAAAACTGCATCTAAAAATTGTGAAACAGCCGGCATCCTATTAGTATACACAAAACCTGTCCTAATCACATAGGAGGACAAGATACTTCACAAAACTGAGGTAAAGAGTTCTCTTTATATATTCTGTATGACTTTATATACACTCATATAGATACCCTTCTATAGCTCTATAGGGGAAACACTGTCTTAAATGTACCTCCTATTTTTATTTTCTTGTTTTTATCATATTTTTATCATGTTACATCTATTTTTATTATGTTGCATGTATTCTACTATGGCTGCACACATGGCAATGTCACATATACATACAGTTACCACAGTGAATTCATGTGAACTCTGTACACAATAAAATGGATCAATTCTGGATTTTACCAACCTCTAGGACACCCTAAAGATCCCTCCCCTATAAATAGGGTGGTGATCAGTAATACTGGAAAATTAAATTTCCGCTAACTTGTGACAAAAAATAAAAACTTCCATGAACTCACTATGCCCATCAGCGAATACCTTAGGGTGTATACTTTCCAAAATGGGGTAATTTGTGGGGTGTTTCTACTGTCTGGGCATTGTAGTACCTCAGGAAACATGACAGGTGCTCAGAAAGTCAAAGTGCGGAAATTCACTATTTTGCACCATAGTTGTAAACACTATAACTTTTACCCAAACCAATAAATATACACTTATTGCATTTTTTTTTTATCAAAGACATGTAGAACAATAAATTTAGAGAAAAATTTATATAGAAATGTATTTTTTTTTGAAAAATTTTACAACAGGAAGCGAAAAATGTTTTTTTTTACAGAAATTTCGTTAATTTTTTATTAACATCAAAAAAAGTAAAAATGTCAGCAACAATAAAATACCACCAAATGAAAGCTCTATTAGTGAGAAGAAAAGGAGGTAAAATTCATTTGGGTGGTAAGTTGTATGACCGAGCAATAAACCGTGAAAATAGTGTAGTGCAGAATTGTAAAAAGTGGTCTGGTCATTAAGGGGGTTTAAGCTAGGGGGGCTGAAGTGGTTAATCTGTTCTTTGTGTGTGTGGTAAAAGACATCCACAATTCCCCGATAACAGTGACATCCACAGTGTCCCCATAATGGTGAGGTGTTATCAACAGTGGGGCAAAACAGTGACATCCCCAGTGCTCCCATAGCAGTGACATCTACAGTGCCCCCACAACTGTAACATCTACAGCGCTCCCATAACGTTACATCCACACTAACACTCCATAACTGTGATATATGCAAAGTTTCCCGTGACATGCAGAGTTCCCCTTAACAGTGACATCCACAGTCACCTATTAGACAGTGCCTATAACAGTAACGTGAAGTGGCTAGTTTGTTATTGAATCTGTGCAAAACTGTGTGTATGTCAGTCAGAAAGGCTAAGAATGAAGCTTCTATTGGCCAATAGGGGTCATGTGACTGTAGGTATTTCAGGCTAGGAATGAAGGACCTTTGAGCTTCTATTGGCTAATATGAGTGATAATGCTATACTTATTTTTGTGTTATGATTTTTTTTTTCAAGAACAGTAGGACCTAGAGAGCTGAAACCTTTTCTAAAACCTTCGGAAGCACCAAATGTACCTATGTGGCAAATTTGGTGCAGAATTTTTACCACGAATAAGGAACAGACTAGTAGAATTACCCTGTTTCTGCATGTGTATATTTTGTTAATTGTTTGTGTGGCCCACAATTGTTTGTGATATCCACAGTGACCCCATAAAAGTGAGTTTAACAGTGCCCGCATAACTGTGACATCCACAGTGCTCCATAACAGTAACATCTACAGTGTTCCATATCAGTGACATCTAAAGTGTCCCCCATGACATCAAAATTGGGGAGAAGTGTAAAGCAGGGTTAGGGTATAAAAAAAAATCTCCTAAGCTCTGAACATCTCATGGAGCCCTGTTCACTCCACCAGCCAAAAATGGAAGGAGTATGGCACAACTGCAAACCTGACAAGACATGACCATTAACCTAAACTGACAGTCCATGGTCACTCTGAAGGCGCTGCAGAGATTCTCAGGTCAGGTGAGAGAATCTCTTCTCAGGACAGCTATTAGTTGTGGCCTTTATGGAAAAATGGCATTTTTAAAAGCAAGCCATACAAAGTTCTGTTTGCAGTTTTTCACAAGCCATGTAGGGGATTAAACAAACATGTGGAAGAAGGTGCTCTGGTCAGAGACCAAAGTTTGGCCTAAATGCAAAAGGTAATGTGACCGTGTGTATGTCAGCTAGGATATGAGTGAAGGACCTATGTTCTTTTATTGGCTAATACGGGTCATGAGATATTGGCATATTTGCTTTTTTGTGAATATCTCAAGAACGGTAGATCCTAGAAAACTGAAACCCAGGTTAAAACCTTTTAAATCAACTGAGTTATTTATGTGGTAAACAGATATATATACACACTGTATATATGAAATTTATGGAAAACGTAAAACGTTCACGCTACAGTGAAATAATATCATGAAAGTAGGTCATTTAAGTAGAAGCATGCAATAGTGAGTTCCTTATCTCAAACAATTTATCCATTTATTGATATATTAACAAATGCCAACAACAGTGGTGGGTATACCCCCACAAAAAATGTCAATGTCTCAAAAACTTGACTCATGTGGCCTTGAGCATCAATTACAGCTTGACAACTTCTCATGTTGTTTACAAGTCGACTTATTGTCTGCTGAAGCATGGCATCCCACTTTTCCTGAAGGGCAGCCCTTAGGTCATTGAGGTTCTGGGGTATAGAATTACGAGCCTCTAAACAGCTGATCCCATGGGTTTTGAATAGGATTCAGGTCTGTAGAGAATGCAGGCCACTCCATTTCAGGTACCCCAGTCTCCAGTAGCCATTTCCTAATGATGCAACCTTGATGAGCTGGAGCTTTGTCGTCCATGAAGATGGCAAACAGTGGCTGATATAAAGCACTCCCCTTGAAATCTCCAACATCGCTGGGTCCATCGTTTCTGCTCATCGTGAATTGACTTTCATCAGGGAACAGCACTGAGGCCCACGGATCCCTCGTCCAGCGTAGATGCTACCTGGCCCATTCAAGACGATGACGCCTGTGGTCAGGTAACCTCGCAGGTCATCTAGCACGCAGACCATGCTGATATAAATGGTTTTGAATGGTCTGATGTGACACTTAGGTGCCTCTCACCTCCCTTAAATGTGCCTGGAGTTGTGTGGTATTCATTATTCGGTTCCGCAGTGCATTGTTCACAATGAAGCAGTCATCAATGTGGGATGCGATCAAAGGACGTCCACTTATAAGCCTTTCTATGACTCTTCCACTCTCTCTGTATCTCTGTTGCAACCTGCTGATGACACTCTGACACTCTAAGCTCAGTGGCCACTTCCGTCTGAGAACATCCTGCTTGAAGCCTCGTAATGGTGAGGTACTGTTGATCAATTGTTAGGTGCTTTTTTGATCTCATGATGTCAAAATGTGAATAGCATGATGGAGTTTAAATACCAATTCTAATTGAACCAGGGAATGTATTGGGTGATTCAAGGATCAAACACCTGTTGTGAATTTTGCAATGAAGCTCCTTGGTAGAGAACAGCAGGTTGTGCAAAAAGTACTGAAACATTGAACAGTTCGACATGTGCATTCAAATGTTTAGAGAATGTCACATTAAGTTCACCTGTGAAGGTTAGAGTGCCTTTTAGGTTAATTCAGAAATTTCACCCACCAGACTAATGTTGAGCGAACAGTTCGAAAATCGTTCGGGTCCTTACCGAATTTTGGGGTGTCCGTGACACGGACCCGAACCCGGACATTTTCAAAAAAGTTTGGGTTCGGGTCCGGTGTTCGTCGATTACTTCCCGCTTTCTGAAGGGCTGCACAGCAGCCAATCAGCTAGCGTTTTACTTCTTGCCCTAAGAGCCCATCACAGCCATGCCTACTAATGGCATGGCTGTGATTGGCCAAGTGCAGCATGTGACCCAGCCTCTATTTAAGCTGGAGTCACGTAGCGCCACACGTCACACTGCTCTGACTAGTGTAGGGAGAGGATGCAGCTTCTGTGAGGGCGAGATAGGCAGGGATAAAGAAGTGATTGAATGATCTACCATTCTACACCTGTGCATCAGAACAACTCAGCTGAGATGTTCACTGAAAGTCACTATTTTGTTGAGACTGGCCAGAGCGATTTTTACTGGCACATGTAACTGGACTGACCGGCGGTGGCCATTTCGGGACCAGTGGTGCGCCAGCACTTGCTGCCACAGAGTGTAAACCAAAGCTCCAAAGAAGTTAAAAATCTACACCTGTGAATCAGAACAACAGCGATTCAGCTGCTCAGTCAAAGTCAATTTTTTTTCTGGCTGGGCAGACTGTTTTCTGGCACATGTTACTGGGCTGATAGGCGGCGGCCATTTTGGGACTTGTGGTGCTACAGCAAAAGCTGCCACAACGTCCATTAATCTAATGTAATAGTCGATTTTTTCATAGATATACTACATCAGGGGTTTGGCTGTGCTTGTGTCACCCATACTAACTGCAAAGATATTTAATATATCAGTGGTGAAACTGAAAGTAACCCACTTGGATAGCAAATCCCATGAATGTGCTGTTCCAGCTAGGCTAGCCAGTGCCACTACTTTGTCCAATACTGTCAGCCAGAAATATTTTTTTTTTTTATGTGCCAGAAATATAAATTAGAAAAAGCTTTCACCGTAATAATAAAATTATTCTGGTGTTAGACCAGAAGAAGCACTCCTGTTAAAATTAATACTGTAAAAAGGCTTAGGCAATATTTCTCCCAGTGTGGGAAATTTATCTAGCAAAACTAGCATTTTAACAATTCCGGTGTTCTGAAATACCAGCAGTCCTCTTGTAATTAATACCGCCAAAAGGCATTATATCGTCCAGTGTTGTAATTTTGGTGAAAAAAGGCCAATTTAATCAATCTGGTGTTTGTTAGACCAGAAAAACTAGGCCTCACGTTTTCACTCCTCTAAAAGGAATTATATTTCCCGTGTGGGAATCTATGTACCAAAACTAGCATTATAAAAAATCTGGTGTCCAATTAGCAGCAGTGTTCTTGTAATTAATACCGCCAAAAGGCATTATTGTCCAGTGTTGTAATTTTGGTGAAAAAAGGCCAATTTAATCAATCTGGTGTTTGTTAGACCAGAAAAACTAGGCCTCACGTTTTCACTCCTCTAAAAGGAATTACATTTCCCGTGTGGGAATCTATGTACCAAAACTAGCATTATAAAAATCTGGTGTCCAATTAGCAGCAGTGTTCTTGTAATTAATACCGCCAAAAGGCATTATTGTCCAGTGTTGTAATTTTGGTGAAAAAAGGCCAATTTAATCAATCTGGTGTTTGTTAGACCAGAAAAACTAGGCCTCACGTTTTCACTCCTCTAAAAGGAATTATATTTCCCGTGTGGGAATCTATGTACCAAAACTAGCATTATAAAAATCTGGTGTCCAATTAGCAGCAGTGTTCTTGTAATTAATACCGCCAAAAGGCATTATTGTCCAGTGTTGTAATTTTGGTGAAAAAAGGCCAATTTAATCAATCTGGTGTTTGTTAGACCAGAAAAACTAGGCCTAACGTTTTCACTCCTCTAAAAAGGAATTATATTTCCCTGTGTGGGAATCTATGTACCAAAACTAGCATTATAAAAAATCTGGTGTCCAATTAGCAGCAGTGTTCTTGTAATTAATACCGCCAAAAGGCATTATTGTCCAGTGTTGTAATTTGGGTGAAAAAAAGGCCAATTTAATCAATCTGGTGTTTGTTAGACCAGAAAAACTAGGCCTCACGTTTTCACTCCTCTAAAAAGGAATTATATTTCCCCTTGTGGGAATCTATGTACCAAAACTAGCATTATAAAAATCTGGTGTCCAATTAGCAGCAGTGTTCTTGTAATTAATACCGCCAAAAGGCATTATATCGTCCAGTGTTGTAATTTTGGTGAAAAAAAGGCCAATTTAATCAATCTGGTGTTTGTTAAACCAGAAAAACTAGGCCTCACGTTTTCACTCCTCTAAAAGGAATTATATTTCCCGTGTGGAATCTATGTACCAAAACTAGCATTATAAAAATCTGGTGTCCAATTAGCAGCAGTGTTCTTGTAATTATTACCGCCAAAAGGCATTATTGTCCAGTGTTGTAATTTTGGTGAAAAAAGGCCAATTTAATCAATCTGGTGTTTGTTAGACCAGAAAAACTAGGCCTCACGTTTTCACTCCTCTAAAAGGAATTATATTTCCCGTGTGGGAATCTATGTACCAAAACTAGCATTATAAAAAATCTGGTGTCCAATTAGCAGCAGTGTTCTTGTAATTATTACCGCCAAAAGGCATTATTGTCCAGTGTTGTAATTTTGGTGAAAAAAAGGCCAATTTAATCAATCTGGTGTTTGTTAGACCAGAAAAACTAGGCCTCACGTTTTCACTCCTCTAAAAGGAATTATATTTCCCGTGTGGGAATCTATGTACCAAAACTAGCATTATAAAAAATCTGGTGTCCAATTAGCAGCAGTGTTCTTGTAATTAATACCGCCAAAAGGCATTGTTGTCCAGTGTTGTAATTTTGGTGAAAAAAAGGCCAATTTAATCAATCTGGTGTGTGTTAGACCACAAAAACTAGGCCTCACGTTTTCACTCCTCTAAAAAGGAATTATATTTCCCCTTGTGGGAATCTATGTACCAAAACTAGCATTATAAAAAATCTGGTGTCCAATTAGCAGCAGTGTTCTTGTAATTAATACCGGAAAAAGGAATTATATCTTCCAGTGTGGGAATTTTGGGGCTAAAAAATAATATATTTTATTGTGGTGCGAGTTGAATCGCAACAATGAGGAAACATTCTATTAAGGGACGAGGACGCGGTCGTGGTGGTGTCCGTGGAGCCTCTGTTGCTGGCAGAGGACGTGGCCGTTCGGCCTCAGGCGCACAAAGTAGTGAAACAACTCCCTCAAGTAGCCGGCAGAATTTACAGCGATATTTAGTGGGGCCCAATGCCGTTATGAGGATGGTAAGGCCTGAGCAGGTACAGGCATTAGTCAATTGGTTGGCCGACAGTGCTTCCAGCACGTTCACCACATTGTCTTCCAGGGGCGTCCACCTATCCCTTCCCCAGCGGTGGAAGACATTCCATGCACTGACGCACAACCACTTTTGTATCCAGATGATGAGGACATGGGAATACCACCACAGCAGAGTGACCGAGTGTCTGATGATGACGAAACACAGGTGCCCACTGCCGCGTCTTATTGCAGTGTGCAGACTGAACAGGAGGAGGTCAGGGAGGAAGACTGGGTGGAAGACGATGCAGAGGACGATGAGGTCTTAGACCCCACATGGGCTGAAGGTCGTGCCACTGACTTAAATAGTTCAGAGGAAGAGGCAGTGGTGAGACCGAGACAACAGCGAAGCCAAAGATGGAGCAGGGGGCAAAAGCAGAACAGCCGCCGTCCAGAGAGTTTGCCTGCTATTGGCCAGCGCCAACAGGGACCCAGCACCCCAAAGGCATCTTCAAGGAGTTCCCTGGCATGGCACTTCTTCAAACAATGTGCTGAGGACAAGACCAGAGTGGTTTGCACGCTGTGCCATCAGACCCTGAGGCGAGGCATTAACGTTCTTAACCTGAGCACCACCTGCATGATCAGGCATCTACATGCAAAGCATGAACTGCAGTGGAGTACACACCTTAAAAACAAGGAACCTGCTCAGGCTCCCCCTGCTCCCTCTACCGCTGCTGCCTCGGCTTCCGCCTCTAGAGGAATGTTGCCACCTGCCGAGCAGCAAAGAGAGGATGTGCCACCGACACCACCACCACCACCGCCACCGTCACCTAGCGTCTCCACTATTTCACACAGCAGCGTTCAGCTCTCCATCTCTCAAACCTTTGAGAGGAAGCGCAAATTCCCACCTAGTCACCCTCGAGCCCTTGGCCTGAATGCCAGCATTTCTAAACTACTGGCCTTTGAAATGCTGTCATTCCGGCTGGTGGACACAGACAGCTTCTAACAGCTGATGGCCATGGCTGTCCCCCAGTATGTGGTTCCCAGCCGCCACTACTTCTCCAAGACAGCCGTGCCTTCCCTGCACATGCAAGTGTCCGATAAAATCAAGTGTGCACTGCGCAACGCCATTTGTGGCAAGGTCCACCTAACCACAGATATGTGGACCAGTAAGCACGGCCAGGGACGCTATATATCTCCCTAACTGCACACTGGGTAAATGAAGTGGCGGCTGGGCCCCAGGCGGAGAGTTCCTTGACGCACGTCCTTCCGCCGCCAAGGATCACAGGGCATCATTCTTTGCCTCCTCTAGCCTCCTCCTCCTACTCGGCTTCCTCCTCCTCCTCCTCTGCTTCCACCAGCTCATCCAGTCAGCCACACACCTTCACCACCAACTTCAGCACAGCCCAGGGTAAACGTCAGCAGGCCATTCTGAAACTCATATGTTTGGGGGACAGGCCCCACACCGCGCAGGAGTTGTGGCGGGGTATTGAACAACAGACCGACCAGTGGTTGCTGCCGGTGGGCCTCAAGCCCGGCCTGGTGGTGTGCGATAATGGGCGAAATCTCGTGGCAGCTCTGGGACTAGCCGGTTTGACGCACATCCCTTGCCTGGCGCATGTGCTGAATTTGGTGGTGCAAAAGTTCATTCACAACTACCCAGACATGTCAGAGTTGCTGCATAAAGTGCGTGCCGTCTGTGCGCGCTTCCGGCGTTCACATCCTGCCGCTGCTCGCCTGTCAGCGCTACAGCGGAACTTCGGCCTTCCCGCTCACCGCCTAATATGCGACGTGCCCACCCGGTGGAACTCCACCTTGCACATGCTGGAGAGACTGTGCGAGCAGCAGCAGGCCATAGTGGAGTTTCAGCTGCAGCACGCACGGGTCAGTCGCACTGCGGAACAGCACCACTTCACCACCAATGATTGGGCCTCCATGCGAGACCTGTGTGCCCTGTTGCGCTGTTTAGAGTACGCCACCAACATGGCCAGTGGCGATGCCACTGTTATCAGCGTGACGATTCCAATTTTATGTCTCCTAGAGAAAACGCTTAGGGCGATGATGGAAGAGGAGGTGGGCCAGGGCCAGGAGGAGGAGGAGGATGACGGGTCGTTTTTAGCACTTTCAGGCCACTCTGTTAGAAGTGGCTCAGAGGGAGGTTTTTTGCAACAGCAGAGGGCAGGTACAAATGTGGCCAGCCAGGGACCACTACTGGAGGACGAGGAGGATGAGGAGGAGGTGGAGGAGGATGAGGATGAAGCAGGTTCACAGCGGGGTGGCACCCAGCACAGCGCAGGCACATCCCTGGTGCGTGGCTGGGGGGATACAGAGGATGATGACGATGCGCCTCCCACAGAGGACAGCTTGTCCTTACCTCTGGGGAGCCTGGCACACATGAGCGATTACATGCTGCAGTGCCTGCGCAACGACAGCAGAGTTGCCCACATTTTAACGTGTGCTGACTACTGGGTGGCCACCCTGCTGGATCCACGGTACAAAGACAATGTTCCCACTTTACTTCCTGCTCTTCAGCGTGATAGGAAGATGCGCGAGTACAAGCGCACACTGGTAGACGCGCTCCTGAGAGCATTCCCAACTGTCACAGGGGAACAGGTGGAAGGCCAAGGCCAAGGCAGAGGAGGAGCTAGAGGTCGCCCACGCAGCAGTGTCACGGCCAGCTCCTCTGAGGGCAGGGTTAGCATGGCAGAAATGTGGAAAAGTTTTGTCTCCACGCCACAGCTAACTGCCCCACCACCTGATACGGAACGTGTTAGCAGGAGGCAACATTTCACTAACATGGTTGAACAGTACATCTGCACACAACTCCACGTAGTGACGGATGGTTCGGCCCCATTCAACTTCTGGGTTTCAAAATTGACCATGTGGCCAGAATTAGCATGTTATGCCTTGGAGGTGCTGGCCTGCCCGGTGGCCAGCGTTTTATCTGAACGTGTATTCAGCACGGCAGGGGGCGTCATTACTGACAAACGCAGCCGCTTGTCCGCAGCCAACGTGGACAAGCTGACGTTTAGAAAAATGAACCAGGCATGGATCCCACAAGACCTGACCCTCCCTTGTGCAGAGTAGTCCTTAATAACTGTCTTAAACCATGTTGTCTTGTACTCCTGGCCACTTCTTCATTGAAAAATCAATTTTTGAAATTAAGTAGGATCTTGGGGTGCAACCCAGAGTTGAATGAACCTTCCGTCTGTCTGGGTGCCGGGGCCAAAGTACATGAAAGTGTCCTTCTCCTGTGCTGGGTGATATGAATGTTATACTTGTGCTGTCTGACATGTCTCCTTTGTGTGGGTGCAGGGGGCCAGTCACTGAAAGCGGCCTTCTCCTGTGGTGGCTGATATAAATGCCTGAATCTCTGCTGTGGGACCTCTCTCCTCTTTCTGGGTGCAGGGGTCAAAGTCTCTAAAAGTGCCCTTCTCCTGTGGTGGTTGATGTGAAACTGATGCTTGTGCTATCTGACCTGTCTCCTCTGTGTCGGTGCTAAGTCCTAAGTCACTGAAAGCGGCCTTCTCCTGTGCTGGCTGATATAAATGCCTGAATCTCTGCTGTGGGACCTCTCTCCTCCGTCTGGGTGCAGGGGTAAAAGTCTCTCAAAGTGGCCTTCTCTTGTGCTGGGTGATGTGAAGCTGATGTTTGTGCCATCTGACATGGTTGCCGGGGTCCCATTAATTGGTGGCCTACTCCTGTGGTGGGTGATCTAAATGCCTGATTCTCTGCTGTAAAAAAAACCCTCTCCTCCGCCTGGGTGCAGGGGTCAAAGTCTCTCAAAGTGGCCTTCTCTTGTGCTGGGTGATGTGAAGCTGATGTTTGTGCCATCTGACATGGTTGCCGGGGTCCCATTAAATGGTGGCCTACTCCTGTGGTGGGTGATCTAAATGCATGATTCTCTGCTGTGAAAACTTCTCTCCTCTGTCTGGGTGCTGGTCCAAAATACATGAGAGTGGCCTTCTCCGGTGGTGGTTGATATGAAGCATGATTCCTTGCTGTGGGACCTGTATCCTCTGTGTGGGTGCTGGTCTGAAATAAATGAGAGTGGCCTTCTCCGTTGGTGGTTGATATGACGCATGATTCCTTGCTGTGGGACCTGTATCCTCTGTCTGGGTGCTGGTCCAAAATAAATGAGAGTGGCCTTCTCCGGTGGGGGTTGATATGACGCATGATTCCTTGATGTGGGACCTCTCTCCTCTGTCTGGGTGCTGGTCCAAAATACATGAGAGTGGCCTTCTCCGGTGGTGGTTGATATGAAGCATGATTCCTTGCTGTGGGACCTGTATCCTCTGTCTGGGTGCTGGTCCCAAATAAATGAGAGTGGCCTTCTCCAGTGGTGGATGATATGACGCATGATTCCTTGCTGTGGGACCTGTATCCTCTGTCTGGGTGCTGGTCCAAAATAAATGAGAGTGGCCTTCTCCGGTGGGGGTTGATATGACGCATGATTCCTTGATGTGGGACCTCTCTCCTCTGTCTGGGTGCTGGTCCAAAATACATGAGAGTGGCCTTCTCCGGTGGTGGTTGATATGACGCATGATTCCTTGCTGTGGGACCTGTATCCTCTGTCTGGGTGCTGGGCCGAAATAAATGAGTGGCCTTCTCCGTTGGTGGTTGATATGAGGCATGATTCCTTGCTGTGGGACCTGTATCCTCTGTCTGGGTGCTGGTCCAAAATAAATGAGAGTGGCCTTCTCCGGTGGGGGTTGATATGACGCATGATTCCTTGATGTGGGACCTCTCTCCTCTGTCTGGGTGCTGGTCCAAAATACATGAGAGTGGCCTTCTCCGGTGGTGGTTGATATGACGCATGATTCCTTGCTGTGGGACCTGTATCCTCTGTCTGGGTGCTGGGCCAAAATAAATGAGAGTGGCCTTCTCCGTTGGTGGTTGATATGAGGCATGATTCCTTGCTGTGGGACCTATCTCCTCTGTCTGGGTGCTGGTCCAAAATAAATGAGAGTGGCCTTCTCCGGTGGGGGTTGATATGACGCCTTATTCCTTGATGTGGGACCTCTCTCCTCTGTCTGGGTGCTGGTACAAAATACACGAGAGTGGCCTTCTCCGGTGGTGGTTGATATGACGCATGATTCCTTGCTGTGGGACCTGTATCCTCTGTCTGGGTGCTGGGCCGAAATAAATGAGAGTGGCCTTCTCCGTTGGTGGTTGATATGAGGCATGATTCCTTGCTGTGGGACCTGTATCCTCTGTCTGGGTGCTGGTCCAAAATAAATGAGAGTGGCCTTCTCCGGTGGGGGCTGATATGACGCATGATTCCTTGATGTGGGACCTCTCTCCTCTGTCTGGGTGCTGGTCCAAAATACATGAGAGTGGCCTTCTCCGGTGGTGGTTGATATGACGCATGATTCCTTGCTGTGGGACCTGTATCCTCTGTCTGGGTGCTGGGCCGAAATAAATGAGAGTGGCCTTCTCCGTTGGTGGTTGATATGAGGCATGATTCCTTGCTGTGGGACCTGTATCCTCTGTCTGGGTGCTGGTCCAAAATAAATGAGAGTGGCCTTCTCCGGTGGTGGTTGATATGACGCATGATTCCTTGATGTGGGACCTCTCTCTCTGTCTGGGTGCTGGTCCAAAATAAATGAGAGTGGCCTTCTCCGGTGGTGGTTGATATGACGCCTTATTCCTTGCTGTGGGACCTGTATCCTCTGTCTGGGTGCTGGTCCAAAATACATGAGAGTGGCCTTCTCCGGTGGTGGTTGATATGACGCCTTATTCCTTGCTGTGGGACCTGTATCCTCTGTCTGGGTGCTGGTCCAAAATTCATGAGAGTGGCCTTCTCCGGTGGTGGTTGATATGAAGCATGATTCCTTGCTGTGGGACCTGTATCCTCTGTCTGGGTGCTGGTCCCAAATAAATGAGAGTGGCCTTCTCCAGTGGTGGATGATATGACGCATGATTCCTTGCTGTGGGACCTCTCTCCAATTGATATTGGTTAATTTTTATTTATTTTATTTTATTTTAATTCATTTCCCTATCTACATTTGTTTGCGGGGGATTTACCTACATTTTGCTGCCTTTTGCAGCCCTCCAGCCCTTTCCGGGAGTCTTTTACAGGCTTTTTAGTGCCCAAAAGTTCGGGTCCCCATTGACTTCTATGGGGTTCGGGTTCGGGATGAAGTTCTGGTTGAGTTCGGAACACGAACCCGGACATTTTCCGGAAGTTCGGCCGAACCTCTCGAACCCGAACATCCAGGTGTTCGCTCATCTCTACACCAGACAAATATCCCTAACTTTTTGTGAGTAGTATGTGTGTGAGTGCGTATATATATATATATATACTGTAGATAGTGGGATATTCAAATGTAATACAATATAACAATCCTATCATGTTAAACTACGGTTTCCTCTCATTTTAATTGAGAGCACATTTTCCATTAAGCTGATCTTTGACTTGCATACATGACATAAAGTAGCCCTGAGTCAGATACTATGAAACTACAGTTTTAAGCTAGACTTTATCTAAAATCAATGGATACAAGGGTAAAAACAATTCAACTGTCCACTTTGAGCCACAGGGATAGATCTGAGTTTGGTAAAATGAATCAGAATCCCAGTCGCGTTTCTCCATAATGCAGTCTCTGTGGGTTGTGAAGCGATTTTCTTTTGATATTATCCAGGACTTTTAGTTGTGCTCCAGGTAAGACAGTATGTTTCAGTAATGGTTATCTACTCCCAGCCAGTTTCAACACAATAAAATTGCCACTGTCAAAACTGAATAAATGACAGCATAATTGTTACAATCACCTAAATGCACGTCTGGCTTCACACCACATATCTCATAAAAGGCTGTAAATGATACTAAAAAGCCAATACTTAAAGCGTTTTATGTAGTTTCCTAGTAGCAACAAAAATATCCTGTGGAACACAGACAATCAGTGTATGTGAAATCTTAAAAGTAGCTATACTGGTGAAGAACAGGCTGTTCTGGCTGTACTGTACTGGGACATAAAGTGAAAAACTGAACTGAAAATTATTGCCTACAAATATGTCCACTGGCTCTAAGTCTCAGAAATTGCTTCAGAATAAACACGCCATTTTACATGATTTTAGGATTAATAATGGCTGCCAATTTATATTTAATAGTAGTTATACTTTATTGATTTAGGTGGTCATGTTTATTTTGAAAGGTTAATGTAATTTTTTTTTTTGCAGCGGCAGAAAAATTATTAATGCTTTACCCACCATATAGCCATAACAGAGGTATAATTTGAAGCTAATGGGTTTCAATAAAAATTTGTACAAGGGTTTTCCACCTAACACGCATCATAGTGATGTCTTTTTATGTGGCACGATGGATTCTGGGCACCAAGAACCAGTTGGGACTACTACTAGCGATTTCTCAAAAATTAGATTTGGCCGTTTCGCCGAATTTTCAAAAAATTTAGTTCGATCCGAATTTGTTTGTGGCGAATCGCGTAAAAAAAACACCTATTTCGTGGCTGCAGAGAGCCTTTATAGTGGTGTACAACACAGTGACTTGCAGTAACATCCATAGGGAGTCTGCTGTGGTAGTGAAACAATACTGTGAGTCAGTATGACATGTAGATGACAGGCGTCGCTCTTAGAATCACTGCACACAATAAAGTTATGGGCCCAAAACTGACCAAATAACTCATGTATGAACAGGTCAGGTCAATGTTAGCGCCAGGTATAAAGAACCGTGCAAAGTGAAAGAGCACACTCTTTTTATTCTGATACAAAAAACGGACCATGTCATGCAGGCCTTACAGCTGTTACATAGACAGGATCCATTGTGGGTCTCGTTTTTTCTTCCTTCTGAAAGATCAGAAGTGTCAAATAAATGATGATGTCAGCCAGACCGAAAGGCAAAATAGTGGCCCAGTCATAAAGTGGGGAGGGTGGGAAAAGCATGAGAAGTTCACAGAGTGGCCCTATGTCATAGTGGTAAGGTGAAAGGAGCATGAGGAGACCACAGAGTGGCCCAATGACAGAGTCTGTAGGTGGCAGCAGCATCAGGAGGAGGCCACAGAGTGGCACAACGACAGTGTGGAGGTGGCAGCAGCATCAGAAGGCCACAGAGTAGCACAATGACAAAGTGTGGAGGTGGCAGCAGCAACATGAGGAGACCTGAGTGGTGAGGTGGCAGCAGCATCAGGAGACCACAGAGTGACCCGGTGACAGAGTGGGGAGGTGGGTGGCAATACCAGTACCAGCTGAAGATGGTGGGTGAAAGAAGGAGCACTTGGCATCAGATGTGGGGCATCAGGTGGGTGGCAGTATCAGAATAGTAGCTGAGGCAGGTAGTGTCACGGTATGGAGTGGGGGGAAATACACACCAAAAAAAACTTTAGAACATATACAGTAACTGCTGCCATGAACGGAAAATAATATTTTTTCTCCACTAATACACACCAAAAAGGGCTGTAATTTTCTCACTTTAACACACAACGGCTAATAAGCCCTTTTTATTTTTTCCCACTAATACGCACCAAAAAGGGCTTTAGAACATATTACTGCAGCCGTGAACGGCAATAATATATTTTTTTGCCACTGCCAAACAGGACTGTAATTTTCTCACTTCAACACACAACAGCTAATAAGCCCCCTTTTTTTCCCCACTACTACACGACAAAAAAGTTTGCATAAGTGTGCACTGATAACTGGGGATGTAGCTGTGTTCAGAATTAAGCAATCACATTCAAAATCATGTTAAATAGGAGTCATCATACATGTGCCATCATTTACAGTGCCTCTGATTAACCCCAAAAAAAGTTTAGCTGCTCTAGTTGGTCTTTCCTGAAATTTTCTTAGCCACATCCCACAGCAAAAGCCATGGTCCACAGGGGGCTTCCAAAGCATCAGAGGGATCTCACTGTTAAAAGGTTTGTCAGGAGAAGGGTACAAAAGAAGTTCCAAGGCATTAGATATACCATGGAACACCAGTGCAGACAATTCTAGATAGGTTGGGTGGTGCTCCCCTTGAAAGGCGTGGGTCGCAGGAAATGGTTCCCAGGCCAGATATACAAGTATACGAAGAAAGTTCCTGGACACCACTTTTGTTACTTGCTTGTGTCTTTATTAAACAGCTCAGATTACAGTATGCGGTTTGCCAGTTGTGAGTAAGTATTATAACAACGTTTCGGCGGTAAACGCCTTCATCAGGACACTGGACGTGCCGCACTGTGTAAGAATCCGTGTTGGAAAGGAGTGGTTGGAGCTCTGTGGCTCTGTTGGCAATGCTGCACGGGGTCAGAATCCTGATTCCCTTGGCTGCCATGGGAATCAGAATTCTGACCCCGCGCAGCATTGCCAACAGAGCCACAGAGCTCCAACCACTCTTTTCCAACATGGATTCTTACACAGTGCGGCACGTCCAGTGTCCTGATGAAGGCGTTTACCGCCGAAACGTTGTTATAATACTTACTCACAACTGGCAAACCGCATACTGTAATCTGAGCTGTTTAATAAAGACACAAGCAAGTAACAACAGTGGTGTCCAGGAACTTTCTTCGCATACCAGTGCAGACAGTCATCAAGTAGAGAAAATATGGCACAACAGTGACATTACCAAGAACTGGACTTCCCCCCCAAAATTGATGAAAAGACCAGAAGAAAACTGGCCTGAGAGGCTACAAAGAGGCCTACAGCAACATTAAAGGAGCTGCAGGAATATCTGGCAAGTACTGGCTGTATGGTACATGTGACAACAATCTCGCATATTCTTCATATGTCTAGGCTATGGGATAGAGTGGCAAGACAAATCCCTTTTCTTACAAAGAAAAACATCCAAGCCAGGCTACATTTTGCAAAAACACATCTGAAGTCTCCCAAAAGCATGTGGGAAAAGGTGTTATGGTCTGATGAAACCAAGGTTGAACTTTTTGGCCATAATTCCAAAAGATATGTTTGGCACAAAAACAACACTGCACATCACCAAAAGAACACCATACCCACAGTGAAGCATGGTGGTGGCAGCATCATGCTTTGGGGCTGTTTTTCTTCAGATCGAACTGGGGCCTTAGTTAAGATAGAGGGAATTATGAAAAGTTCTAAATACCAGTCAATTTTGGCACAAAACCTTCAGGCTTCTGCTAGAAA
Organism: Bufotes viridis; assembly: GCA_033119425.1. Taxonomy (NCBI): domain Eukaryota; kingdom Metazoa; phylum Chordata; class Amphibia; order Anura; family Bufonidae; genus Bufotes; species Bufotes viridis. Next base: position 392,122,150 of record CM065592.1, on the reverse strand, counting down.
GCTGAACATGAAGAGGAACTTCATCTTTCAACATGGCAACGACCAAAAGCATGCATCCAAATCAACAAAGGAATGGCTTCCCCAGCAGAAGATTCAAGTTTTGGAATGGCCAAGCCAGAGCCCAGACCTGAATCCGATTGAAAATCTGTGGGGGTGATGTGAAGAGGGCTGTGCATAGAAGATCTCCTTGCAAGCTGTCAGATTTGGAGTGTTTTTGCAGAGTGGGAAAATCTTGCCAAGTCAAAATGTGCCATGCTGATAGACTCAAAAAGACTGAGTGCTGTAATAAAATCAAAAGGTGCTTCAACAAAGTATTAGTTTAAGGGTGTGCACACTTATGCAACCATATTATTTTATTTTTATATATTTTCTTCCGTCTACCTTGTAGGAAACAGGCCGAACTGGATGGACAAATGTCTTTTTTCGGTCTTATATACTATGTTACTATGTAACCTAAAAGATTTCACTTTGTTTTTCAATTGAGTTGTACAGTTTATAGGTCACATTAAAGGTGGAAAAAGTTCTGAAATGATTTATCTTTGTCTCATTATTTTTACAGCACAGAAACCTGACATTTTAACAGGGGTGTGTAGACTTTTTATATCCACTTTATAACTGCACCGTACAAGGACTAATAAGACCCCAATAACAAGAACGTTTTGCTGGAATTAAACAGGTATCATCTATTGCAAACCTGATATGAGCAGCAGTATAATGGCAATTTGGATGCCCACCCCAGTCAGTGAAGCAAGGTGTAATAGGATTGTTCCTATTACCCAGGCTGTACACTCCCCTATTAAACCCTGTTCTGCTTCAATACTATGGAATTATTCCTCCCGGTCCTTTACCTACACTTCTAATGCTCTTTCCCTGAACTTCTCTTGAGAAAAATATAAGTTTCAAGTCTTTCCTAGTACTGTCCCTAGCACCTGCTGACGTCTCTCCCTGCACTAAGTACACTGGAAAATGGTTGAATCCAAGATGGATGAGGCTATTTAAAGGGCTGTGACATCACAGTTCTGGCTGGCTGCTGATTGGCTGCATGCATGGCATTATGGCCTCATCCCCAGAGTTCCTTTCTCCATATCCTAACATGACGAACAAAAGACGCACAGGGCTGTTTATCAGACACCTGGGAAATGCAGGTCACTCCGACCACATTATCCTTTTTCCAAAGATCGCATATTAAGACCTACCTCAAAACCATCCCCACTATGGCAACCACTACCCCAACCCATTTTGAGAACAGAACCCTACAAAAAAAAGAACCAGCTGGTAAAATATCTTTTATTTACAATACGATACTCCAACATAATATGCCAAAAGACCTACCGTTTATGGTTAAGTGGGAAAATGATTTGAAGGCTTCGCAACCACAGCTTTCCCTCAGCAAGTGTCTCGCGCTCACTCCAAAGATCTCTACCTGTGTCTGTCTACAGGAAAATTATTATAAGCTACTCACACAGTGGTATTATACCCCAGAGATAATACATATGATGTATCCTGATGTTAGCCCCCTATGCTGGCGTTGTAAGAAAGTAACTGGTACATTCTTACATATTTGGTGGGACTGCGATATCATCTCTCCATTCTGGGCATCGATCTGCTCTGCCATATCTAAGGTATGTCAGACCCAGTTCCAACCCAAGCCTCAGACGTGCCTTCTCAACTTGTTAGACCACGAGGCGCTATCAATTCATACACGGAAGCTGATCATCCCATTATTAGACTCGAATAGCAAAAGCTTCCAATTGGCTACCCCCTGCTATGTCCAGATGGCATAATACCTGCGACGAAATATACAGAATGGAGCAGATAGCGGGTTGGGTAAACAGACGAACCCCTTTGTTTCACCAAATCTGAAAACCTTGGGTAACATGTAGAGGCTTTGACAAAATAGGAGACTGTTTTCAACAGCCTCCTCAATAGGCTTTCAAACATCTGAGTATGAATTCCAGGCTTTGCTCTATATACACCATTCACTGGACATTCGCCCCCCCCCCCCCCTCCTATATCATCCCCCTTGATCTCTCCCCCCTCCCCCCTGATTGTTAACTTTGTTTAGATGAAGAATTATCAATGATTTATCTCTTGATTTGAATTAACCTTTGTCAAGGATCCGTACACGATGTGACGAATATGTAAAGATATGTCGAGACTCACGAACAGCACTTATGTACCTACCTTTTCTGCTTTCAATAAAAAAATATGTTTTGAAGTAATAAAAAGTGCAAGGATGGAGTCTAAAGCAAACCCAAGTGATGGGAGAAACGGGAACTGACATTTAGTAACACACCAAACCAGAACGCTTCTCAAGTGTCAAGGACCAATGCCCTCCTAATGAATCCTTAAAGAGAATTTGTCATCAGATTTGTACCTATGACACTGGCTGGCCTGTTACATGTGCGCTTGGCAGCTGAAGACATCTGTGTTGGTCTCATGTTCATATGTGTCCGCAGGGCTGAGAAAAATGATGTTTTAATATATGCGAATGGGGCTTTAGGAGCAATGGAGGCGTTGCCATTACACCTAGAGGGTCTGATCTGTCTGCAACAGCAGCGCCCTCTACACTTATCAGGAAGACTAGGAATTCCTGTCAATATAACCTGGGGATTCTGAGCTTCACTATTTACAACCTTCTGCCGTTATCCTCTAAGCTAGAGTTCTACTTATTAAAGATATAGAACCCTTGTCAGCAGGAACAACTCAATGTGAACGAGCATGCTGCCTGGTGATACCTAGCTTTATTTTTCCATGCAAATTATGGTTTGAATACACTGAGGGGTGGGGCCTATCCTCTTGGTGCAACTCAGCCTTCCAGTGCCGGCCATACCCCCGGTACACTGAAACTATCCTTTGCATAAAGAATCTCTCGGAAGCATTCATAACCAATTTTCACATCTGTAAAGAATCCGTCACTGGGTTCATAAATTATTGAAAAGGCAAATATATTGGTGTATCTATTTGCATATAGTCAGAGGAAGCATAATGGCTTCCACAACTAAAGCCACATGAAGTACAATAAAAGTGATGGGAAAAACAGTCCCAACAAAACAGCAGTCTTAGGGCTCATGCACACGACCGTTCGGTTTTGTGCGGTCCACAAATTGCGGATCCCCAAAACACGGAAGCCGTCTGTGTGTTTTCCGCAATTCAATATAGAAATGGCTATTCTTGTCCGCAAAAGGACAAGAATAGGACATGTTGTATTTTTTTGGGCTGAGGAACGGAGCAACAGATGCAGACAGCACACGGAGTGTTGTCCGCATCTTTTGCGGCCCCATTGAAGTAAATGGGTCGGCACCTGAGCCGCAAAAACTGCGGTTCGGATGCGGACCAGAACAACGGTCGTGTGCATGAGCCCTTACACATGAGATGTATCTAGCCAGGATGATGCCAGCCCCGAAACAAGTGTTTGTTGGGACTCTAGTTTTTGCTATCAGTTTTATTGTACCTTAGGTGACTTTAGTTGTGGAAGCCATTATGCTTCCTCTGACTATATGCAAATAGATACACCAATATATTTGCCTTTTCAATCAATTTATCAAGCCAGCGACAGATTCTTTATATGGCTGTCTTGGTGCACTATCTACAGTATGATTTTCTACTGGATATTCATTACAGCATTTTTGGCCACTTGTGTGCTATTTTTGATCTGTTTATTTAGGGGCTACATTTTTTCTGACTGTCTACCTACATCATTTTATTAGTCATTATTGATGCTACCAATTTCCATGTTTGGTGTGTTTTCCCAATGATGACGCCACTTTTCCTGTTCTCTCATTTTTAATTCCATATCTTGTGATTTTAATCCTATTGATGAAATAAAGATTCTGATACATTTAAATGGGTTGCGTCACTTCAGCAAATAGCATTTATTATGTAGAGAAAGTTAATACAAGCCACTTACTAATGTATTGTGATTGTACATATTGCTTCTTTGCTGACTTGATTCATTTTTCCATCACATTATACACTGCTGGTTTTCATGGTTACAACCACCCTGCAATCCAGCAGCAGTGGCTGTGCTTGCACATTATAGGGAAAATCACCAACCTCTCTGGTCGCCGGGACTGTGGGAGCTCACATAGGCTGGTGCTTTTTCTATAATGTGTATGCATGACCATCACTGATGGATTGCAGGGTGGTCGTAACCATGGAAACAAGCAGTGTATAATGTGATCAAAAAATGAATCAAGCCAGTAAAGGAGACAATATGGACACTCAGAATACATTAGTAAGTGGCTTGTAATACCTTTCACTATATTATAACTATTTGCTGAAGTGACACAACCCCTGTAATGCTGTGTGGCTTGATAATTTCTAGGCTGCATAGAGCCACACTTAAAGGGACACTGACAGGCCGTTAGAGCATATACAGCTATACATATCCTTGTATTGGTCTCCTTTTTCTAATTAAAACTATGCTAATATTACCCCCACCTGGCTTTGCATTATGTATATAAAAAACATTTTTATTGATATGTAAATTACCTCACGTTGTGCCCAAGGGCCTGTCCCTGAGTCCGTTTTGTGCCCAGCCTCTCCCCAAATGCATCTTCCTAGCACTGCCCAGCTCGTTAATATTCACTTCACTTGGCTTGTTTTTTTTCCTCCCGAGGAGTTAAAATCCAGCGCATGCGCCGTTAGATGTTGCTGACTGCAGCCTCGTCCTGTACAACTGGGGAGGAGAAAGCTGGCACAGCCTCAGTTGTACAGGACGAGGCTGCTGCCAGCAACATCTAACGGTGCATGCGCGGGATTTCGGCGCGTTGGGAGGAAAACAAACAAGCCAAGTGAAGTGAATATTAATGAGCTAGGAGGATGCATTCGGGGCACGGCTGGGCACAAAACGGACTGAGGGACAGCCCCTTGGGCACAAAATGAGGTAATTTACATATCAATAAAAACTTTTTTTATACATAATGCACAGCCAGGTGGGGTTAATATTAGTATAGTTTTAATTAGAAAAAGGAGACCAATACATGGATATGTATGGCTGCATATGCTCTAACGGCCTGTCAGTGTCCCTTATAGATCTGCTTTGTTACATTGGTTAAATTAGCTCTCTACCATTTTTTGAAATAATGGTATTTCATGCATCATGGGTGCTGTGGCGTTTCGAAATGTCAGCCTTATACAAATCACACATCTGTGAGGTGACTTGTTGAATCAGACATCCTCCACTTACAGTTTACGCATCAGACACCCAGGAGTTAATCAAGTAGTTTTTAATCTGGAGATTGTATTACAAGATATGCAGGGAATCCAGATGGTAAAAGAATTATGCCCCTAATAATCTCCTTGATAAGAAGATGAGATACTACACAGATTCACCTCAGATTTTCCTCAGAATCACCTCAGAATTAGAGCACACACAAACAGCAATGCATGACAGGGAAAACAGGAAGTGGCTAGACTGAACCAAGTAGAAGCTGAAACAGAGGGGGGAGGAAGAGAGGAGCATACCAATACACAATGCAAGATACTGAAACAGAACAGGTGCCTTTACAGTATGGTTCTCCTTTAATGACAGAACTGAGTTGACGAGCAAAGATGACTCAGACTCCCACTGATCTGATTTTGATAAAACACCCCAAGGAAAGACCAACAACCCCTTTAAGGCCCCATGCATACAACCGTTGTTTGTTTCCGCGTCCGTTCCGTTTTTTTTCACGGATAGGATGCATCCCCATTCATTTCAATGGGTCCGTCAAAAAATGCGGATGGTCAACCGTTCTTGTTCCGCATCCGTGATCAGTGTTTTCATTCCGTCAAAAAAATAGTGCATGTCCTATTTTTTTCACGTTTGCGGACAAGGATAGGCATTTTTACAATGGATCTGCCATAAAAATCGGATCCGTCAAAAAAATGGTCTGTCATCCGTTTTTTTTGACGGACGCAAAATTTCAAGGAGGAGCGGATGCGGAGGCAGGCAACGGTCGTGTGCATGTAGCCTAAGGGTCCATTCACACGTCCGTGTGTGTTTTGCGGATCCGCAAAACACGGACATCGGCGATGTGCGTTCCGCAATTTGCGGACCGCACATCGCCGGCACTCTCATAGAAAATGCCTTTTCTTTTCCGCAATTGCGGACAAGAATAGGACATGTTCTATTTTTTTCGGGAACGCGATTGCGGACCCGGAAGTGCGGATCCGCAATTGCGGACCCGGCCGGGACATCGTCTGTCCCCATTGAAACTAATGGGTCCGCAATTCCGTTCCGTAAAATGCGGAACGGAATTGCGGACGTGTGAATGGACCCTAACTGCTATAAATATAGATTTAAAAAATAACATAATATTAGATATATCTTAATTACAAAAAAAGACCGTCTCTTTAATGGGGACATCCCAGCAGGATCATGGTTGATCCTGCTGACTAAAGCATTGTCTGTCTTGTGAAAGTTGTGGCGCTCCCAAGAGATTCTTTATGCACAGGACAGCTTCAGTGTACCGGGGGTGTGGCCAGCACTGGAAAGCTGAGGTGCACCAAGGGGGTAGGCCCCACCCCTCAGTGTATTCAAAACATAATTTGCATAAAGAATACAGTTCTTTTTTTCTTAGGAACGCCCAAACTGATTTTCACAAGTGAGGTATCACATTATTAAGCAGGACCAACCCAACCAGGCAGCCTGCCTGGTCTCATTAAGTTGTTCCTGCCGACAAAGGTTCTATATCTTTAATAAGTAGAACTCCAGCTTATAGGATAGGTTGTATACAGTTGGTTTTTAAACTAAATAGTGAAGCTCAGAAGCCGTGGGTTCTATTGACAGGAATTCCTAGTCTCCCTGATAAGTGCCGGCTGTCATAGCAAATATTTATTTACTGATGAGATGATGGATTTAATGCAGTGTAGTGATGGCTGAGATTAAACAGCATCCCTGGTGTGACTGGAATGGAGAGATGATCATAACAAGTTTATATCTTCAATAAAAAATATTGGTATCTGTAAGGTTTGATCCAAGAAGTCACAAAACCATTTCCTTCTTATAAAATATCACAGATTAAAAAACACACATCTTTGTCGGAGAATGTAATGTCTGGATTCCATTTTCCCTCTTAGGTGAGAACATTTTGGGCCTTACAGGTATTATTCCCAGCTGACGGCTTATCCACATATCTATAAAGGCTATATACCCATCTGCTTTTCCCCAGAAATATGGGATTAGACACAGGAGAAAAAGAAATAGATCCAATTTTGGAAAAAAAAAATAGAAAAGATAAAAATGTACTGTATACTATATGTCTGTATACTATAGTTTTTCGTTGGAATGCAGTTTAGCCCACTAATTTATTTGAAAGATTTTGTAATTTGGTAATCCTCCTCTATTATAGCCACAGATATGCAAAGAGGTATTTCCTGAGAAAAGATATCCATCTCGCTAGCGCCACCTTGTGGAAATGGTTCCCATGAGTCAAAATTTGACTTTTTAGCAAGCCTTGGGACAAGGGAAAATAGCCAAGCCAAATATCCATCCATAGACAGTTCTTTCAGGGTGTTTGCCCCTTATCAGTAAGGGGTAGGATCCTGGCTGGCTGAGTATGGAGCTTAGGAAGGGTACTGGCTCTTTTTAAAGGGGTTGTCCCACAAAAAAAATTCAAACCAGCACCTGGATCTGAATACTTTTGTAATTGCATGTAATTAAAAATGTATTATAGCTACTGAGTTAGTCAATGAAATCTATATGTATAGCACCACCTGCTGTTTGATCTTTTCCTAATTTCTCTGTCCTGCTCACTGAGATGGAAGCACATGCTCAGTTCCATCCTTCAACTGCCACTAGCTGCAGAAAAAAGGACATGCTCCCTGAGAAAGGACACACACACCTTTAAGCTGGCAGCTTGAAATAAATAGAGCAAAACAATTGAAGCAATGAAAGGGGAGCTCTCTGGATTCATGTGAGGTACATGGCTGTTTTTAGCTTTGTTAGAAATAGGTTGTCATGTACTAGATCAGGCATGCCCAATCTACGGCCCTCCAGGCAGGGGTATAGCTATAGGGGGTGCAGAAGTAGCAGTCGCTCCCGGGCCAAGGAGCCTGAGGAGGCCCAAACAACCTTCTGTCACATAAGAAGACACTAGTAATATAGAAAGAGCATGCTGGTCAAGTTACACCTCTGGCTGGAGGGAAGGGGTTAGGTCAAGAATTTGGCAAGGGGGGGGGAGTTGTCATTTCAACTTTTGCCTCAGGCAGGCTATGTGTTTCCCTGGCCACAAAGCACTGAGGGAACGGGGGCCAAGCTGAATTCTTGCACCAGGGCCCTTGAGCCTTTAGCTACGCCCCTGCCTCCACCTGTTGCAAAATTACAACTTGTTTATTTAAGACATAACGTTTAATATGTATTGTTAAAAGCAATGATTATTTCACCCAATAAACTAACTACTTTAAAACTTGAAGATGACTATATGAGTGTTTTTGCAATAATTCCTCCTAATTGCTAAGAGGGACCAGTGGGGATGTTAAAGGATAACTGTCACATTTAGACCCTAATTTCAGTTTTCATATATGTAGTTACTAATATGATAATATTCCTGAATCAATAACTATTAGACTTACTTACCCCATATTTAATAAGATTCAGCCCTTAGCAACCAGTCTGCATAAAACTACAACTTCACTACTCTGTTAAAATGGCCGCCCTCAGCCCTGAGCCTAATCCATAGGACACCTGCAGTGAAGTTAGTGAAGACCAGCTCTGTATAGGGGGGGTCTTGCAGTGAAGTTCCCAGGTCTGGCTGAAGCCTATAGTCCTCCTACAAGCTCTCCTTTTATCAGATAAGGCTTTCATTTTTACACTGAGCAGCCTGAGCTCTACATTGTATAGCACTGCTAAGGGAGTGTCTGCCAAGCACAGGCTCGTGGAGAAGTTCACACACACAGCCCAGCACTGTTATCTCCTGTCAGGAAGAACCTGGCTTTTTATACATTCCCTTACAATGTTGACTCACTATCAGTTCCCAGTGCACGCAGCGTGCTCCGTCCTCTCATCTGGTAGACGGAAGGAGCATAGCAACCTGATTTTATCTCAGGTAACAATAGCCAATACTGGGGACTTTTAGGTGGCTTTTAGGGGTTATTTATTAAACAATCAGAAATTATAACAGGGCCAACATTTTAGATATTAATCACTAAAATCCAATAGTAAAAAAAAAAAAAATTGACAGTTAAACTTTAACCTCATATCCCCATTAGATAATGTACTTTGGTATACATAGTTATGTGATTGCTTTACTGATAAATCCTGCAACGTTCGATTACTTCTACTGCAGCCAATTGTTATACCCTTTTAACAATGTTGCCACTAGCACATTACTGATTTGTAACAACTAACTTAATAAAATAGTGATTGTTGACTTTCATCTACCTGTATATACCTAATCTTTGTAATTGTCACTATCTGTCCCTCTTCGCTATCTTTACTCTATCATTGTATCATTTGTAAGCTGCTGGGGTGTCTGCAGCACTATTCATTTGGTCTCTTCTATTTAAAATAACAAAGTTCGCAGCTCCCCCAACATTTTTCACCACATCAGCGGCGTCCTCAGGGAAAATGGAGCCACAACCAACAAGAGCGCTTGTATTCAATGTATTTTAAATCCAAAAGGCGAGTTAATGTTTATTTACTAGCCAATCTGTTAGCCCTCCTGTTAAAGCCACAGGGGATATGACCAATAGTTTATCCTTATTCTCTCTTCTTACCTCTGGTAGGTGCTCCTTCCTTATACATATCTAATGCGCATGTATTCCTACTTAGACTTATTTACCTACTCTCCTTTGTTTGCGCAGGCTCCCGGACTTATACTTTTCTTCCCTTGATCCCTTTTTCTGCGCATGCGCTTATACTTAGACTTCGTCGGTTTTCGGTACCTAAAATGCACGTGCGTTGCCACTTGGACTAAATTACTTCACCGATCCTAAAGTGTACATGAACCGGGACTTGGTATGTTTTAGGCAGTTTCCCGTCACCGTTCTCAAAGTGCGCATGAATTAGTACTTAATGTATCTTTGCTTGTACACTGTTGGCTACCATTCATAGATCATTTCATCCTCATACTCATACTCCTACACTATGTACTCTTTTTAGCAAGAGAGGGTATTAGTTTCCATAATTATTCTAACTAATAATGTATCAGAACTAATATGATAGTCTCCTAAAAGTAATCACATGATCAATTTACATGATTCTACTTATACAGGTGAAACTCGAAAAATTCGAATATCGTGCAAAAGTCCATTTATTTCAGTAATGCAAATTAAAAGGAATTGCATTAATACAGCTTAAAATTTGAACTTTGAGAACAGGGTTCAATATTCTAGGCTCAAAGTGTCACACTCTAGTCAGCTAATTAATCCATACCCCCTAAGCAAAGGGTATCACAAAATTGTGACTTTGGGGTTTCATGAGCTGTAAGCCATAATTATTCAAATTATAACAAATAAAGGCTTGAAATACCTCGCTTTGCATGTAATGAATCTATCTCATATATTAGTTTCACCTTTTATGTTGCATTACTGATATTCAAATTTTTTCGAGTTTCACCTGTATATGCTCTATGTTTTTAATGGATAGATATACATTACAAAAGTAAAAGAGTATTCTCCAGCATCCGTCAGTGTTAGTGATGTTTAGTAGTGATGTTTTTGACTAAAGCAGTAATCAAGTTTACGAATGGGGACGGAGAGAGAATCCTCCACATACTCCTAAGCCCATTTTGAAAAAACGCTTTAATCAGCAAACGCGAGGCAAATCGAATTCCACTCGGAAAGTTAGCTTCAGCTCAATGGAGGGTGATATATCTGAAGCTACTCATGATTCATCGGAATCAGGTGGAGAACAAATGCCAAGCAGTTGCGAACGCTCAATCACGGATAATAAGTCTTCTTATTACAGAAAATAAAAAAAGTTCAGGAAAGAACCTCACACATTAAAAAACGCATCAGAAGAGCTGGACGCAAACATTCAAACAAAACCGCACAATATGGCAACCAGACCACACAGAAAATAAACACTCAAGTGACGGAACAGATTTCCTATGATGTTATCAATATATCCAAGGTTTCGCTTACGGAGAAACAAATTGATGTACTTTTCTAAAGGCTTGAATTTTGCACCCACTGCGAACTTTGACATCTTTACCACGATATTGGATATTAACAAGTTTATTAGGAATTTGACACTAAAAAGACATTTTTTCAAGTCAAGTCATCTGACAGTGTTTATGACGAGGTTATTAATGTTTCATCAGAGGCTCTGTCTCAAACTGACTTTACCTTTCAAGAGCATGTAACCACAGTCTGTCTTGTGGAATTACAGTCGGAGAGTTTTTTTTCTCCCGTTGGTACTTCACCCTGTAAAATGATGACTATTAACACAGAATACTATCTGATTAAATCCCGCACAGACAGCATGTTTATATTTCAGGAAACTCTTGAGAGGGAGCTCATTGAAATAAATAACCAGGTTCAGTTAACACGTCAGGATAATAACCTTATATCATTACAAATATTAGCCCTAAAACAGCTCAAAGATCTCCAGGAACATATTATTATTAGACTGGCTGATAAAGGAGCATCCGTAGTGGTAATGGATAGAGAAATCTAAGATCAAATTATGGCCATGTTATCAGATGCCAGCACATATAAGAGGTTAAAGGGGAATCCATTGACCGGGTATCGCAGAGAATATAATGCACTTTTGATAAAAGGAAAAAATATGGGTATACTTTATGAAAAAACGTTTACCTTTCTTAATGTGGATGCCTCGGTCACCTCTATCATCCATGCCCTTCCTAAAATGCATAAGAAAATTACTCTCCCACCACTGAGACCTATAGTATCCAGCATAGAATCGCTTCTTGAGAGGATAGGCGAATGGTTGGATGGGATATTGCAACCTCTTGTAAAAAGGTTACCGGGATATCTCAAATATACCACTGAAAGCGATGTCAAATAGGAGATGGGATAGACAATACACGTGGCTTACTATGGATGTTATTTCTTTAAACCCTTCCATACCACATAATATAGCTTTGCAATCCCTAGAATACTATCTACATAGATACAGCAGTCAATCTCCAGATTCAAAAGACTTTATATTAGACATCACCCAGTTTATTTTAACACACAACTATTTCAGTTTTGACTATGTTTTTGGCAAACTTGACGATGGGATATTGGGAGGAACATTATTTATTTCCCAATACTAATATTTTTGGCTCTGACATTGTCTGGTATGGCAGATACATCGACGACTTGCTCCTCATCTGGAGCGGCGATGTGTCTGCCATGACGGACTTTGTCGGTTATGCCAATACTTATTCATATAATCTACGTTTCACCCACTCCATTAACACCCACAGTATTTCTTTTTTGAATTTGACTCTCAAGGTATTCCAGACACTTTTATATACACAGAAACGTATCACAAAGAAATGACAGGTAATACCATTTTACAAGCCAGCAGTCATCACCCCAATCACACCATTCCGGTAGGCAACTTCATTAGAGCTAAAAGAAATTGCAGTACCCAGGTGGGTTTTGAAAAAGAAGCAGATTATATTTGGAACAGGATGAAAAAAAGAGGTTACACTAATTGGATGCTGAAACGAGCTAAAAATATAGCTTCCAACAAAAATAGAGATGAACTACTTTCTAAACCATGTAAACATTTAAATAAAGTTTCAACCAAAATTTCCAAACCCACCATGGTACTCACATACAGTCAACAATTCAGCACTATTAAACATGCAGTCTATAAATGCCTTCCTCTCCTCTATGAGGAAAGTATCCTGTACGACACACTAAAAGATGGGTGCAGGATTGTCCCCCGACGCTCCTGTACACTTGCCAATATGTTGTCTTCCTCATTTTTTACGAAAACCGCTTCTACAAGGAGCTCCTGGCTAAAATACCAGGGCTTTACTAAATGTGGGAGTCATCCGTGTAAGACCTGCAACTTTGTTCACTGAACTACTACTTTTGATAATGCAACACATACGGAAATTTTTTTAAATTAAAAGTTACATAAATTGCAATTCAACTGGGGTAATATACATTATCAAATGTACATGTTGCGATCTTCTCTATGTAGGTTGCACTAGCAGACAACTAAAGACAAGAATACGGGAACACCTTAATTATGTGGCTAATCCTCAGGCTTTGGGTATCTCTAGTGCAGCTAAACATTTTATTAACATCCACAACAGCCATTTATGTGTATTCGCCATTGAAAAAGTAACGCTCCCCTCAGAGGTGGTAATCTGAAGAAAAAAATCCTGCTGAGGGAGGCTTACTGGATTTTTAGGTTAGGTACAAGGCACCCTGCAGGTCTCAACCTTAAAAAAGAATTAATGCTGTTATATCATTAATGGCAATCTTCTTGAAATATGTACTTTTACACCGATCTACAATAAAGACGACCAACACTGATGGATGCTGGAGAATATTTTTTTAATTTTGTGATTATATAATCCGTGCATCGAACGCTTATGGTGAGCTGGATATTTTTCACCTTTTGATTACCGATAGATATACATTATCATTAAAGGACTGAAATGACTCTATTATGATAGTTATATTTAATTTTCATCCATTTGCATTAACCATAAAACATAAAATTACACATAAACCCTAATAAATTCTATATGGTTAGTGATAAATAAAAATGTACAAAATAAAAAATATTAAAAAAATAAAATAATGCACATTATCAACAGTGTACTCTTATTTATGATTGAACTTATATCCCTTATTAGTCACTCATGATTATTATTGTTATTATTATTAATTTTGTAGTTTGTCTATTTATTAGTGACATATTGGTGTCTATTATTATTAATATCTCTAATTAATGAATGTGTATTTAACATATTGGAACCCATATAATAATTATGATAAATAAATGAGTTAACTTATCAGCATTAAGTCAGATAAAATAGCAAATCATCATTATTCATTTGGCTGTTATATAGAGAACATTAAAACATTAATATAGTCCATATTTACCCTTTCTATCTTAATATAATTGGGGATTTTCCTACCCTTGGTGACAGAAAATATAGATTTTATTAAAGACAGGAGACAAACATTATCCCACCCTCATTACCCAACCCTATCTGTTATATTTTGTTTTCTCTTACAGTCTAACCAAGTCACGATTCTAGTTTTCCGGTTATTCCTAATCTTGAAATGAATCATCCATCCTTAAAGTTGATCTCCAATCAGTTTTCCATACTCAACTGTTTCCAGTTTCGTTCATTCTGATTCCACACATGTTTCTTCAATTTCCTGTGTCTTCATCCTCTACTAATCCACCAAAGAAAGAAGAGGTGTTTTACCTGAGGGGTCATTATATTCACCTGGACTGTCCCATTATTGTCCAATTACTTAATTCATTTTTTTCTTATCACCGGTGATTAACCTTTTGTTTGCTGCTATCAAATCAGTAAAGAAAAAGAAGCATAAAGTTTGTCTCCTGTCTTTAATAAAATCTATATTTTCTGTCACCAAGGGTAGAAAAATCCCCCATTTTATTACAAGACGGAGACTCACATTATGCTTGTTTAAAGCTTATACATTAATAGAAAACATATGAATGTACACATAACGGCATTTAATTAAAATAAAGACAAAGACACGTGGCTCGGGTCTAAAATAAAAGGTTTTTGAAAGAAGACTCTGATGACCAATTAGCAGCTTTAAATATGTCTGTCAAGGAACCTCCTGCCTGCCTAACTTTAGTGGACATGGCACTTCTAGTCAAGTGGGCTCCAAAAACTGAGGTATCGATACCCGCTAGTGACATGATTTGTCTAATCCATCTAGCTAAGGTCGAAGAACAGGTAAGTAGGGTCTGCAAAAAGAAATAAGCAATTGAGAAGTCGAACGACTCCTCAGAGATTCCATTTTTTGGTTCATAAGATTTTAAACAACGAACACACAAATTTTCTTGATGAGGAAAAGCTGGGTAGAAAACTGTGCGAAGGTTGATTTTGGTACGTTTAACTATAGAAAAGGTAACTCCCTGAAGAGAAAAATGTCTTTGAGAAATATCTAAAGCTCAAACATCTGAGACTCATTTAAAAGAGATGAGACACAAAAGCATTGAAAGTTTGTAGGATAATAATTTTAATGGGAGAAGATCGTTGTCTCCCTATGAGTTAATAAAATCTAAAATTGCCATGACGTCCCAAGTAGACTGGTATTTAGGTAAAGGGGGTCTCTTATATTTAATACCTTTTATAAGTTTACAAACTAAGGGATGTTTCCCTAATGTTAAAGCATGAATCGGTGCATGGTAAAAAGATATGGCTGAACGATACACTTTAATGGTACGATAAGCCTTACCTGCGTCAAAGAAATCAGAGAGGAAATTAATAACTTGGGTTATAGATGCATGTATGGGATACAAATCCCGCTGTCTGAATCAAGCAGACCAAATTTTCCAGGCTGATCCGTAAGCTGATCTGGTACCTTGAGCCCATGCGTCCAAGAGGATATCTCGAGCTGATTGTGAAAGTTCATTATCAGGTTCTGTTGACCTGAAATGAACCAAGCTACTAGAGACAGTAGGCCTGATAAGACAAGGGGATAATGATTCCCTGATGGATCCACTAAAATCAAATGGTGAGTTGGAAGGATGCGTGGAAAATCTATGGACATCCCTAGAATTTGAGGGAACCAAGATTGAGTCGGCCAAAGTGGGGTTATCAGGACCATTGTCGATTTCTGTGATCTGGTCAAGAGAAGAATTCTTGGAATTAAGGCAAATGGTGGAAACGCATAAAGGGTTTTCACTGGCCAAATTTGAAGTAATGCATCCATGCCCAGAGATTCCGAATTGTGACACCAACTGAAGAACCGAGGAAGTTGACGGTTCAGACGGTATGCGAATAAGAGGGCCCCAGAGAGTGTTGATCTGATTGAAAAGCAGAGGATCTAATTTCCAATCGCTGTTGTCGATCAGGAAATGAGAATTCCAATCCACTACCGAATTGGACAATCCTGGGATATATTCTGCCTTCAAAATTATATCTTGATTTAGGCAAAAATGCCAGAAATCTTTTGCGATATTGGCTAACATTTTTGATTTGGTACCTCCTAGTCGATTGACATATTGTACTGCTTGGATGTTGTCCATCCGTAGTAGAATACAGCAATGATACTTGTCTTTGGCAAAACTCTTGAGGGCAAATGAACCTGCCAAAAGTTCCAAGCAATTGATATGAAGAAGCGTTTCTTCTTCTGACTAGAGATGGCCCGAACTATCCGCCGGCGAACAGTTCCCGGCGAACATAGCTTGTTCGCGTTCGCCTCTGCCGGGCGAACATATGCGATGTTCGGTCCGCCCCCTATACATCATCATTGAGCAAACTTTGACCCTGTACCTCACAGTCAGCAGACACATTCCAGCCAATCAGCAGCATACCCTCCCTCCCAGACCCTCCCACCTCCTGCACAGCATCCATTTTAGATTCATTCGGAAGCTGCAGTCTTAGTGAGAGGAGGGAGAGTGTAATTGCTGCTGATTTAATTGGGAAATTGATAGCTAGGCTAGTGAATTCAGTGTCCACTCCAGTCCTGAAAGACTCATCTGATCTCTGCTGTAAGGACAGCCTCCTGACAGCACCCCAAAAAGCCCTTTTTAGGGCTGCAACATTAGTCTGCTTTTTTTTCCTTTATATACATATTGCAGTTGCCTGGCCTGCCTGTGTGTGAGGAGCTGCAGGCCCACAGACTGTAGTGTGCCCACTGCCAGTGCCCACCCCTGTCATCCCGTGTGGTACAGGACTTTGCATCAAAAAAGGCATTTAATTTTTACACTTTAATCTAAGGTTAGTTGCCTGCCAGTGTGTGTCAGGCTGACTTCCACTGACTGTAGTGTGCCCACTGCCAGTGCCCACCACTCATACCGGCTGGCACAGGACTTTGCATAAAAAGGCATTTAATTTTTACACTTTAGTGTAATTTCAGCTGCTTGCCTGCTGCTAGTGTGTGTCAGGCCGACTTCAACTGACTGTAGTGTGCCCACTGCCAGTGCCCACCCCTGTCATCCCGTGTGGCACAGGACTTTGCTTAAAAAAAAGGCACTTCATTTTTACACTTTAATCTAAGGTTAGTTGCCTGCCAGTGTGTGTCAGGCTGACTTCCACTGACTGTAGTGTGCCCACTGCCAGTGTCCACCACTCATACCGGCTGGCACAGGACTTTGCATAAAAAGGCATTTAATTTTTACACTTTAGTGTAATTTCAGCTGCTTGCCTGCTGCTAGTGTGTGTCAGGCCGACTTCAACTGACTGTAGTGTGCCCACTGCCAGTGCCCACCCCTGTCATCCCGTGTGGCACAGGACTTTGCTTAAAAAAAGGCACTTAATTTTTACACTTTAATCTAAGGTTAGTTGCCTGCCAGTGTGTGTCAGGCTGACTTCCACTGACTGTAGTGTGCCCACTGCCAGTGTCCACCACTCATACCGGCTGGCACAGGACTTTGCATAAAAAGGCATTTAATTTTTACACTTTAGTGTAATTTCAGCTGCTTGCCTGCTGCTAGTGTGTGTCAGGCCGACTTCAACTGACTGTAGTGTGCCCACTGCCAGTGCCCACCCCTGTCATCCCGTGTGGCACAGGACTTTGCTTAAAAAAAGGCACTTAATTTTTACACTTTAATCTAAGGTTAGTTGCCTGCCAGTGTGTGTCAGGCTGACTTCCACTGACTGTAGTGTGCCCAGTGCCAGTGTCCACCACTCATACCGGCTGGCACAGGACTTTGCATAAAAAGGCATTTAATTTTTACACTTTAGTGTAATTTCAGCTGCTTGCCTGCTGCTAGTGTGTGTCAGGCCGACTTCAACTGACTGTAGTGTGCCCACTGCCAGTGCCCACCCCTGTCATCCCGTGTGGCACAGGACTTTGCTTAAAAAAAGGCACTTAATTTTTACACTTCAATCTAAGGTTAGTTGCCTGCCAGTGTGTGTCAGGCTGACTTCCACTGACTGTAGTGTGCCCACTGCCAGTGTCCACCACTCATACCGGCTGGCACAGGACTTTGCATAAAAAGGCATTTAATTTTTACACTTTAGTGTAATTTCAGCTGCTCACCTGCTGCTAGTGTGTGTCAGGCCGACTTCAACTGACTGTAGTGTGCCCACTGCCAGTGCCCACCCCTGTCATTCCGTGTGGCACAGTACTTTGCATCAAAAAAGGCATTTAATTTTTACACTTTAGTGTAATTTCAGTTGCTTGCCTACTGCTAGTGTGTGTCAGGCCCGCTTCCACTGACTGTAGTGTGCCCACTGCCAGTGCCAACCACTGATACCGGGTGGCACAGTAGCTTGCCGATAAATAAGGCATTTAATTTTTAGACAGTAGTCTAAATTCAGTTGCTTGCCTGCTGCCAGTGTGTGTCAGGCCCTCTTCCACTGACTGTAGTGTGCCCACTGCCAGTGCCAACCACTGATACCGGGTGGCACAGTAGCTTGCCGATAAATAAGGCATTTAATTTTTAGACAGTAGTCTAAATTCAGTTGCTTGCCTGCTGCCAGTGTGTGTCAGGCCCTCTTCCACTGACTGTAGTGTGCCCACTGCCAGTGCCAACCACTGATACCGGGTGGCACAGTAGCTTGCCGATAAATTAGGCATTTAATTTTTAGACAGTAGTCTAAATTCAGTTGCTTGCCTGCTGCCAGTGTGTGTCAGGCCCTCTTCCACTGACTGTAGTGTGCCCACTGCCAGTGCCAACCACTGATACCGGGTGGCACAGTAGCTTGCCGATAAATTAGGCATTTAATTTTTAGACAGTAGTCTAAATTCAGTTGCTTGCCTGCTGCCAGTGTGTGTCAGGCCCTCTTCCACTGACTGTAGTGTGCCCACTGCCAGTGCCAACCACTGATACCGGGTGGCACAGTAGCTTGCCGATAAATAAGGCATTTAATTTTTAGACAGTAGTCTAAATTCAGTTGCTTGCCTGCTGCCAGTGTGTGTCAGGCCCGCTTCCACTGACTGTAGTGTGCCCACTGCCAGTGCCAACCACTCATACCGGGTGGCACAGTAGCTTGCCGATAAATAAGGCATTTAATTTTTAGACAGTAGTCTAAATTCAGTTGCTTGCCTGCTGCCAGTGTGTGTCAGGCCCGCTTCCACTGACTGTAGTGTGCCCACTGCCAGTGCCAACCACTGATACCGGGTGGCACAGTAGCTTGCCGATAAATAAGGCATTTAATTTTTACACATTAGTCTATTTCGGCACACGTCCCCGGATAGGGTACGTAACAGGGATTAAACTGATAGGAATAGTACTAGTTAAGACACCACTCATATAGGGTGTCACAGCACATTGCTCTGTGCACGCGCAGTGCCCCAATTTGGGAGTAAGAGGACCGACCAAGCTGCTTTTTCCATCTCCCGGTTCCTGAAATCAATTCAGTTTAGTGTATGAGAGTTTGGTCTGTCACTGTGAAGGCAGTCGAAGGTACCCGGCCTAAATTTTTTTCACAAAAGGCAATCCCTGATATGGGACGTAACAGGGATTAAACTGATGAGAATAATACTACAGAAAATACCACTCATATCAGTGGAGGGAGCCAGCGTTTTTTAACCATCTCCCGTTCAAAAAATCTATTTAATAAATGGCCCCCAGATTGGGGAGTCGGGACGTTAGAGGGATTAAACTGATGAGAATAGTACTACAGAAAATACCACTCATATCGGGTGTGACAGTAAATTGCACGGCGCAGACGCAGTGACCGTGGTTTAAAATAGAGTGGAGGGAGCCAGCGTTTTTTAACCATCTCCCCGTTCGAAAAATCTATTCAATAAATGGCCCCCAGATTGGGGACGTTAGAGGGATTAAACTGATGAGAATAGTACTACAGAAAATACAACTCATATCGGGTGTGACAGTAAATTGCACGGCGCAGACGCAGTGACCGTGGTTTAAAACAGAGTGGAGGGAGCCAGCGTTTTTTAACCATCTCCCCATTCGAAAAATCTATTCAATAAATGGCCCCCAGATTGGGGACGTTAGAGGGATTAAACTGATGAGAATAGTACTACAGAAAATACCACTCATATCGGGTGTGACAGTAAATTGCACGGCGCAGACGCAGTCACCGTGGTTTAAAACAGAGTGGAGGGAGCCAGCGTTTTTTAACCATCTCACCGTTCGAAAAATCAATTCAATTCATCTTTTGGGGACCCTTGGTGTTGTACGTGGCTGGGTGGAGGAAGAAACCTTCAATGACATCACCGGGACGTGGCTAGCTTGGTATCCAATCTTGTGCAAATGGGGAGTTTGCGGCTGTGCAAATGAACTGTTTGCGGTGCATTAAAAGAGGAGTTTGGTCTGTCAATGTCAGTGAAGCGGGCGTAACCCTTACACTACCTGATCGATACAACATCATACCTGATCGTATACACACACTGGATGTTTTAAAGCACGTTATTCCAAACAATTTAGGAATGTTAGTTGATTTATGCCCTTTATGGATTAAAACCCGACTCTGCGTCCACTACGTAATTTTCCATGGGAGTTTTGCCATAGATCCCCCTCCGGCATGCCACAGTCCAGGTGTTAGACCCCTTGAAACAACTTTCTCATCACTATTGTGGCCAGAAAGAGTCCCTGTGGGTTTTAAAATTCGCCTGCCAATTGAAGTCTATGGCGGTTCGCCCGGTTCGCCCGTTCGCGAACATTTGCGGAAGTTCGCGTTCGCTGTTCGCGAACTGAAAATTTTATGTTCGCGACATCACTACTTCTGACCATTTTCCTCCTGTGGAAAGGGGACCACACAGAGCACCCCAACCGAGACGACTGGCATCAGATTCTATGATCAGATCTGGAATGGAACTGAAAATAGTTTTCCCATTTCATGATTAAATATGATGAAGCCACCATAGAAGTTATTCTTTGGTGTCCGAGGTAAGGGAAATATGTCGTCCGAGTAACCCAAGCCATCTCTCTAATGTTGGGCTTTGAGGCGTTGAAGTGCCCTGTAATGAAGAGGTGCAGGAAATATTGCTTGAATGGTAGCAGAAAATAATCCCACAATACGAGCTATGGCTCATAGGGATACTAATTGTTTGTTCAAGACAGAGCGAATTTCCCTCCAAATTATTTTCAGTTTCCTTTTGGGAAGACTCAATACGGCTGATTCTACTTCCTTTGAAGGGGTGAGAAATGACTTCTCGGAGTTGATTAAAAATAAGAGATTGGAGAGTAATTTTAGGGTCCAATGAGTGTGAAGGGGAATGAGATCTCACAAATCGGCCATGATGAGGATATCGTCCAGGTAAATTATAAGGCAAACTCCTCGAGCCCTCAGAATCGCTATTATTGGTTTCATTAATTTTGTGAAGCACCAAGGGGCTGAAGATAGGCCAAATGGCAAACTGGTAAATTGCCATTTTTGACCTTACCATAAAAATTGGAGGTATGGTTGAGATATAGGGTGCATAAGCACCTTAAAGTAGGCGTCCTTGAGGCCTATCTTGACCAACCAATTGTTCTGAAACAATAGATCTCTCAAGAGATGTATGCCCTCCATTTTGAAATGATGATATAGTACAAACTTGTTGAGGGTTTTCAAATTTATGACGGGTCTGTGACCTCCTTTTTTCTTTTTTACTAAGAATAGATTGCTCAGGAAACCTGGTGCATTGATAGGGACTTGAACGATTGCGCCTTTGGAACATAGTTCCTTGATTTCTAGATGAATGAGTTTGCGGTCTGAATTGGTAAAAACTAATGGATGAGGTTCCTGTATTTGAACAGGTGGACATATAAATTCTATTTGATAACCTTGAACTGTGTTTAGGATTCACGCATCTGAGGTTATCATAGACCAGATGTGAAAAAATGTGTTATCCTCCCTCCTAGGGGAATGTGAGAAAAATATGGTAGAAGAACTTTTACCTGTAAAGGGTCTTGAGCGTGGGAAACCTTTATGGCCATTAGCTCTCCATGGGCATCCTCTAATAGGAAAGAAGAATGATGCTTGATATAAGGCTTGTGGCAGGGAAAAATTGTCTGATCTGGGTGAGGGAAGGCCTCTGTATGATTGTCTTTCTTGATGATATTGTAGGCTGAGAAAACGGGCTCTTCGTTTCGCAACCGTTCCAAAAACACATCCCTGAAAAACTCTTTTCAGAGAAGCCTGGGCTTTGTCCAGGGATGAGAACAAGCCAACATATTTATTGATTTCTTTGATATATGATTCCCCAAAAAGGTAATTATCAGCTGATGGGGTAGAATCGGAAGATGACAAGTGAACGAGTTATGGATCCAATTTTTATTAAAATGGATCCTTTTTGTTCCGTACATAATGAGGCATTTGCATTGCGAAATAAACATAGGGTTTGTTGTGCCCATCCTCTGAGAGTAGTCAAGTCTATTGGATCTCCAGACATGGTTGCCTCCTCCGTTAGATCCAGAATTTTGGTTAAGGGTCCTAGTAGGTCTAGGAATTTGTCTTGGACCGATTTGAATGAACGGTCCACGCCCCTTTTTTAGATTCTTACCCGACTTGGCCAGATATTTGATGTTGGCTCCAAATCTGGAGTAGTGGCTAATTTTTAGGGAAGAGTAGACCTGGGGCACTTGGATTTTAATTTACTTCTCGCATTTTTGTCTAGGGTTTTTTTCACCCATAGTCTAACAAATTTTGAAACTTGGGGATGAGGGATCCACTCCAATGATCGTGGATGTTTGATCTGATCCAGATCAAAGTATGGATTCCCCGCGCTATCCAGAATAATATGTTCAGAGGGTTTACCACATAACATATCATCTCCTTCTTCAGATATATCCTCATATTTGGTTTTGTCATCAGGATCTGAATTATCAGCTTCAATAGAGGAGGATTGACTTGGTGATATAGGGAAAGAGTTTGGTTTTCTGTTAGAAGGGGCCTTAATCGCACGCTTTTGGTATACTTCCTCAGGGGCCGAGGGTTTCTGATGTAACTTAAAGACCTCTTGACTAGTTCTTTTTGATAAAACTCCCAAAAGAACCTGATTCTCTGATTGTGACACCATTCTTTGGTGTTTGATTACAGGAGGACTGGTAATTAAATGCCGTCTTTTTTGGCTAGCTTTGCCTTGTTTTAAACCTCCCGCCATATGAGAGGTGGAGTCCTCTGCAGACCAAAATAAATCTGAGGGAGTAGATGGACCTAAAGGTGATTCAATGGAGGTAGTGTGGTTCATTGCTGATGTAACTGATTTTGCAATTACTTCATGAATGGAAGACATTGCTGAGCGAACTGCAGTCTGCACGGATTTAGAGACCGATTGGTCTACCATGGATTGCAGTAGATTTCCATCAATAAATTCGACATTTTGAGTTTCAGACATTATGGTAACTTCTTTGTTCTCTAGGTATGAGAGTACCATATGAAAGTAGATAGATAGATAGATAGATAGATAGATAGATAGATAGATAGATAGGTAAATAAAGATATGTATATGAAATTAATGAATTGATATGGAGGCAAGGAGAGAGGTTAGCCAATGGAGGATACATAAAAGTATACTTTAGCAGGACAGTTAATATTACTAGCCAAGAAAATGTCAGCCGACAGGAACAGAATGATGCGATGCAGAGAGAGGGCTGACACGTCTGAGGTGAGGTGAAAGTGCGGAAATAGCTGAGACACAGGACAAGCTGTGACTGAGATGGAAAACAGAGGAGAGTTATTGATACCAAGCAGTAACTAGGACTATTTAATCATTAAGGGAATGAAAATGAATAGGGAAATAGGCTATAAACTAACTGCAGCACTCACCTCCAGTTTTTTAAAGGAGACATGGACTATACTGGTCCAGACGTGGCCAGGTGAACAGAGATAGCAAAAAACGTCCAGCTCCTTTTCCTTAAAAAAGAATGCTTTATTCTTTCACATTTTCATTTAAAATCCATGTGTACAAATGGAGAAACTGTAGTAGAAGTTTTTCAGTTTCTAAAGATAGCGAAGAGGGACAGATAGTGACAATTACAAAGATTAGGTACAGTATATACAGGTAGATGAAAGTCAATAATCACTATTAAGTTAGTTGTTACAAATCAGTAATGTGCTGATGGCAACAGTGTTAAAAGGGTATAACAATTGGCTGCAATAGTAGCAATCGAATGTTGCAGGATTTATCAGTAAAGCAATTACAATAGCTATGTATACCAAAGCACATTATCTAATAGGGAAATTAAGTTAATATTCCCGCTGGTCCCTCTTAGCAATTAGGAGGAATTATTGTAAAAAAGTAAAAACACTCATATGGTCATCTTCAAGTTTTAAAGTAGTTAGTTTATTGGTTTAAACAATCATTGCTTTTAACAATACATATTAAACGTTATGTCTTAAATAAACAATAAAAGACCTTAAACAGGAATGTGATAGCCTTTGGCTATTGGATATGAGACATTTGAATTAATCCTGGGTCGCAATTGGGGTCTAAGTTGTGAATTGTAAAATACAACTTTCATAATGCACAGACAACCTACAGCTATCAGGGCATGCTGGGAGTTGTAGTTTTGCAACAGCTGGAGGGCCGCATCCCTGTACTAGATGATATCTGATTTTCCTTGTTTTACTTTATTCATGGTATAGCCCCTTTAAAGAGAGTGTCTTGAGACTTTCTGGAAGTATTCCATGGTATGGAGATTTACTGGCAATGCTCCATTGGAAAACAATTTTCAAATCCATCTGGTTCTCTTTTCTGAATAGATACCTCTTTGCATATTGTTTTCCCATGGAAAGTTGCCAATAAGTCTCTTTAAAGAGAGCTAAAGCCACAGATAAAAAGTGTCTCTCTCTGGCAGGCCTGTCCCACCCATTCATTACATCGTCGGCCATTGAACTTAACATTCGGTATGTCATACTACATTTACCTTGCAGAGGCTGTCCTAGAGGATCTGTGCTGTGTGTCTGGCCACAGATGAGCACTTTTACTTTACTTCCATTTTACAGTGTTTGATATAGCTGAATCTACACTTGTATATTAGGCTAATGTAAATTAAATGGTAGCCTATTCTCTGCTCATGCTTTGTAGGGTACCGAAAAAGAGAGCGAAAGTTGTAATTCTTGGATAATATCTCTCTTACTGTACATGTCACCAACAAGTCTACAGAAACGACAGTACTAAGTCCTATGGCACTATAAGGTCTGCCATTAGTGGTTGCCATCTTTGTGAAATGGAATGTGAAGTTTAGAAATCCCATTTTCAATATATTATTAGGGAACTCTTTGTTTATAATGGCGGACCCTCAGTCCAACACTAATCATCTAATAGCCAGAGTAAAGATTAGGTACAAACAGTGTCTTGCTCTAGAGAACCCGGCAGGTCCATGGAAAACATGGACAATTTTTACAGATTTCAATGGGCACTATGTAATGCTGTGTTTGCCCAGTGTTGGGGCTGCAGGGGAATTGAACACTTGTTGCTTTGCTCCCACCCCTTTGAGATAACAGCTGGTCACTGGGGGTCCAAATTGCTCAACATTTTGTGATAGCTTAGGGGACTCTCCTAACAAAACGGCATTGTTCAAATCAGATAACCCCTATAAACAGGGACCAGTCTGATGAAAGTGGTCATTGGCCACTTATGTTTTCAAAAACTAATCAGTAGTGTAAAACTAAATAATAAAATAAGTAATCCTCACCTTCTCATGTCCCCTGGTGGGTCTCTGTATTTCCAGGTCCCAAGAGACAAAAACATATGACGCTGCAGCTAGAGCCAGTGCTTGGCTGCAGTAGTCACATATCTAAGTAGGATTTTACACCATTCTGAGTGTTTTTTTTATTTATTTTTTTTATTTTAGTGGTCAGACAACCCCTTTAACATTTTGAACTCATAAATTTGCATTTTATGTATTTTAGCGTTTACCTAATATACAAACATCAGGAAACTGCATGGAAAAAAACAACAACAACACATTGTATTGGACCCACCAGAGCATTTTATTCTGTGGGCCCATTGTCCAGCTATCCTGACCAAATGCATGTCCCCTTTTATGTTCCTTTAATCAGCCAATCCTGCCCTTCATTGCATTTTCAAATATCGTAGTTTTAGCATAGCTTAGATCTAATTCTTGTTATCTAAATGATACTGTAGGAGTTAAAACCAAGTACCGTTACAGCTAAAACAAATGAATCTTCTGATGCTTACTGTGAACAGGTTTCTATTGAGACTGTTTTCTACTCATAGTCACGATGCATACTTCACAATATGGAGATAAGTAAAGCCAGCAGAGATACTGCACCTTACGCTCTAATGACTTCTATTACTGTTTCCTAGATCATTAATCTTTGTGTTATCATTACCTTTATGAATTTCCATGATTCTCTCACTTCACACCAATTTGCCCCTAATATAAGATTTCATCCTCAAGGGGCAAGGCTTAGAATGAACTCGAGAATGATAAAGAAAGGCGGAAGTAAAGAAGATAAACCGAGGTTATTTACTTTTCATTGAATCAATAAAGAAAATAAATCATTTCAATACCAGCTCATTTTCAAAGGGATGATTATGACTGATAGTACAAATCCAAATGGCAAGTTTATTCTGCTGCAGATTTTTTAGACAGTGTGTGGTTGACATTTGATAAAGTATCGACTATACATTTGGTATATTCAACAGCAGCGCATATGCCCCATGTGGCCATACTCTTAGGAGAAGCTTTATCAAACTTGTGTAAAGTAGAACTGGCTTAGTTGCCCATAGCAACCAATCAGATTCCATATTTCATTTTCCAAAGGAGCTGTGAAAAATGAAAGGTGGAATCTGATTGGTTGCAATGAGCAACTAAGCCAGTTCTACTTTACTCCAGTGATGAGCGGCAGGGCAATATTTGAATTCGCGATATTTCGTGAATATTTGGGCGAATATTTATCATATATTTGTAAATTCGAAAATTCGTGACATCCAGTCCTTATTTTTTTGATTGCGAAAATCGGCAATCAGAAAAATCACGATAAAAATTTGCGTAAAATTTTTTACTAAAATTCGCGATCAGCACTACTCCTAAAGTCAAAGATGTTGCAGCTTTGTCATTGGCCCACAAGCAAGATGCAGTGATGAATCATGGGTACTGATGAAAAAAAATCTAGAATATTTGCGATTATGAAGATATAGCACTATATTCTAGATATTCGCGAATTCTCAAAGTGCCAATAATCACAATAAAAATTCACGATTAGAATATTCGCGATCAACGCTACTTTACACCAGTTTGATAAATCTCCCACTTTGTCTGTAAAACTTGAAAGACATCAGTCAGCAGATTTGTACCTATGACACTGGCTGACCTGTTACATGTGTGCTTGGCAGCTGAAGGCATTTGTGTTGGTCCCATGTTCATATCTGCCTGCATTGCTGAGAAAAGTTATGTTTTAATATATACAAATTAATCTTTAGAGAAAACTTTAGGCATGATTATGTTTATACTACCTGGTCCTGTCAATCAAACTGCAGAGGGCTCTGCAGTTGCAGAGAAAACAGAGCCTCTAGTTGTAACGGCAACATCCCTGTTGCTCCTAAAGGCTCATTTTCATATAGTAAAATTTAATTTTTCTCAGCAGTGTGGGCAAATATGAACATGGAACCAACACAGATGCCTTCAGCACAGAAGTTGTTTAAAGAGGCTCTGTCAGCATGATCAACCCTATTAAACCAGGCATGCTGTCTGCTAAAGTTCATCATGCTGATGAAAATGACAGCTTTTTTGGTTTTGTTTGTATGCTAAACAATTGCAGAGATATCTGCATTTTGATTGATATGCAAGTGTTCAAGTTGGAGCACAAGGGGGCAGGGCTGATTTCTTGGAGCACTGCTTTTGTAACACCCTCTGTGCTCTGCACACTTCCCCCTCCTTTTGACTGACAGGGCTAGACATCAGCATGCTGAGGGCAGAGCTGTGTCCTAGCGTGTACGTCATATACACTACTTGACAGCCTTACCATAATGAGAAGAGTGGATTTCTATGTTTAGAATTCTAAAATATATATTACTGCTTTTTCACAGGCACAATCTATGAATATAATGAAACAAGTACCATGTATTAGCTTTCTAAGAATAAAAAACACAGTCCTCAATATGATAAGGCTGTAGCCTGGAGGTAAGTGGCCAGCCTTGTATGTAGAGATCTCAGGTTTGAGTCTTAGAATATTGTTTTTTTCTCCCTCATTTAACCTTTATTAAAAGGCTATATCCTTACTGTATTGAAAATATATATCATTATTTACTTAGAAACCTAAAACATATTACTGGTTTATTTACAAGCACAATACATGAATATAAAGAAACCAGTAATATGTATTAGCTATCTATGCATAAAATCATTATTCTCAATATGATAAGTCCATAGACATTTATTATGGGTAAAATGAGGTAGAAGAAAACGTACCGTATTTTCCGGCGTATAAGACGACTGGGCATCTAAGATGATTCCCTACATTTCCTGTTAAAATATGGGGTTTGGGCTATACTCGCCATATAAGACTACCCCTTTTCAAACGCACACCAGAAAAAAATTAAACAGACGATCCGAGCATGAGAAAACCACTGAGAGCAGGGAGAGGGGGCTTGTTCAGGAGCGACTGGCCGGGATGCAGTGCACGGTGGCTCAGCTAGAGCGTGCCTGTCCCTAAAGCTGGAGAAGGACAGCTTCTCCAGTCCGGCTTGGAAGTATAGAGGACCTTTCACTGGTCCAACAATTGTTAGATAATGATATATACCGCATGTGTAGAGCGGCACCCAGGGATAATAGTAAGTGCAGGGAGATCCCTGGGCGCCGCTCTACACATACATATCATTATCTAACAATCGTTGGACCAGTAAAAGGTCCTCTTAGGTTTCAGCACGCAGTATACGTATAAGACGACCCCCGACTTTTGAGAAAGAAAATACAGTAACTGAAGAAAAATATCAAAGCCTCTTCAAATATTCAAACCTGGGATCTTAACATACAAAGCTGGCCACTTACCTTCACGCTACAGCCTTAACATAATGAGGACTTTGTTTATTTTAAACTTAGAAGGCTTATTACTGGTTTCCTTATAATTATATACAGTGGATATAAAAAGTCTACACACCCCTGTTAAAATGTCAGGTTTCTGTGCTGTAAAAAAAATAAGACAAAGATAAATAATTTCAGAACTTTTTCCACCTTTAATGTGACCTATAAACTGTACAACTCAATTGAAAAACAAACTAAAATATTTTAGGTGGAGGGAAGAAAACAAAAAAAGCTAATATAATGTGGTTGCATAAGTGTGCACACCCTCTTATATCTGGGGATGTAGCTGTGTTCAGAATTAAGCATCACATTCAAAATCATGCTAAATAGGAGTCAGCATACACCTGCCATCAGTTAAAGTGCCTCTGAATAACCCCAAATAAAGTTCAGCTGCTCTAGTTGGTCTTTCCTGAAATGTTCTTAGTCGCATCCCACAGCAAAAGCCATGGTCCACAGAGAGCTTCCAAAGCATCAGAGGGATCTCATTGTTAAAAGGTATCAGTCAGGAGAAGGGTACAAAAGAATTTCTAAGGCATTAGTTATACCATGGAACACCGTGAAGACAGTCATCATCAAGTGGAGAAAATATGGCACAACAGTGACATTACCAAGAACTGGACTTCCCTCCAAAATTGATGAAATGACGAGAAGAAACTGGTCTGGGAGGCTACCAAGAAGGCCTACAGCAGCATTAAAGGAGCTGCAGGAATATATGGCAAGTACTGGCTGTGTGTGTGGGGTAGAGTGGCAGGACGAAAGCTTACAAAGAAAAACATCCAAGCCAGGCTACATTTTGCAAAAACACATCTGAAGTCTCCCAAAAGCATGTGGGAAAAGGTGTTCTGGTCTGATGAAACAAAGGTTGAACTTTTTGGCCATAATTCCAAAATATATGTTTGGCGCAAAAACAACAATGCACATTACCAAAAGAACACCATCCCCACAGTGAAGCATGGTGGTGGCAGCATCATGCTTTGGGGCTGTTTTTCTTCAGCTGGAACTGGGGCCTTAGTTAAGATAGAGGGAATTGTGAACTGTTCCAAATACCAGTCAATATTGGCACAAAACCTTCAGGCTTCTGCTAGAAAGCCGAACATGAAGAGGAACTTCATATTTCAGAATGACAACGACCCAAAGCGTACATCTAAATCAACAAAGGAATGGATTGACCAGAAGAAGATTAATATTTTGGAATGGCCCAGCAGCAATAGCACAGACCTGAATCCGACTGAAAATATGTGGGGTGATCTGAAGAGGGCTGTGCACAGGAGATGCCCTCGCAATCTGACAGATTTGGAGTGTTTTTACAAAGAAGAGTGGGCAAATCTTGCCAAGTCAAAATGTGCCATGCTGATAGACTCATACCCAAAAAGACTGAGTGCTGTAATAAAATCAAAAGGTGCTTCAATAAAGTATTAGTTTAAGGGTGTGCACACTTATTCAACCATATTATTTTATTTTTATATTTTTTCTTCCCTCTACCTAAAGATTTCAGTTTGTTTTTCAATTGAGTTGTACAGTTTATAGGTCACATTAAAGGTGGAAAAAGTTCTGAAATGATTTATCTTTGTCTCATTTTTTTACAGCACAGAAACTTGACATTTTAACAGGGGTGTGTAGACTTTTTATATCCACTGTATTGTGACTGAGTATAAAGAAGTAATATGTATATTTGCTTTCTAACCATTGAAATCCACTCTTCTCCATGTGGTAATAGTACATTTCATATACACTATGTACATCCTAGGACACAGCTCTAAGACACAGCTTTGCTTTTATCATGCTTATGTCTAGCCCTGTCAATCAAGGGGAGAAGGGAGTATACAGAGCACAATCGGTGTTACAAAAGCAGTGCTTCAAGGACTCAGCACAGTAAGT
This sequence comes from Bufotes viridis, assembly GCA_033119425.1. Classification (NCBI taxonomy): domain Eukaryota; kingdom Metazoa; phylum Chordata; class Amphibia; order Anura; family Bufonidae; genus Bufotes; species Bufotes viridis. The sequence goes on along the minus strand of CM065592.1, from coordinate 392,091,267 downwards.
GCTCCGACTTACTCATTTGCATATTATTTAATCTGCAGATATCTCTACAGCTGTTTAGCATACAGCCTAATTAAAGGTAGTCTGTCAGCACATTTACAAATATTAAACCGTTGAAATAGTGCTATAGACTACACCTAGATGTTTAAAATGGTACCTTTGTTGGCTTCACTGCAGTTTTATAAAATAAAAAAACGAAGTTTGAAGGATATGTAAATGAGGGGGCGACGTCCACAGTGTTGGAGCCCAGCGTCTTGCTCTGCCTGCCCTTCTTTTCTCTCTCCCCCTTGTCGAGCTCCCGCACCTGCGCTCTGATGTCCTCAGCTGGGCATGAGGTACTGTGATGCCGTGCCAGGAGCGGGCATCGCAGTGCGCATGCCCCGGCTGAGGACATCAGAGCGCAGGCACGGGATCTCGACGAGGGGGACGAGAGAAGAGATGGGCGGACAGAGGAAGACGCTAGGCGGGGATATGAGCCAGAGAGGCAGAGCTGCCTGGGCACTTGTGAGCCCTCATTTACATATCCTTCAAACTTCGTTTTTTGATGTAATAAAACTGCAGTGAAGCCAACAAAGGTACCATTTTAAACATCTAGGTGTAGCCTATAGCCCTATTTCAATGGTTTAATAGGTGTAAATGTGCTGACAGACTACCTTTAAATAATAACCTTTTCCCCGAATACCTCTTTAAGTTTGCATGTGCTCAAATACAGGATTGTTTTTTTTGTTTTGTTTTATATTCTTCTGATGGATGAGAAGAACAGAAACATAAACAGTGATGTTAACACAGCCTTACTGGCTTTCAAACATGCAGACTTGTGTGTCCTTTTTAACTCATTGTACCAATATTGTATGTGAGTGAACAATAGAAGCCATACACAAGTTGCTGATACAAAACCTATTCATTCTTTTTTTTTCTTCTTTAATTCATTCCAGTATAAAATAGTACATCATGAGGGACACTGAGACAGATATCACCCCCTTACTCGTGCGCCAATATTGGCACAATGAGGTTAGAAGAACACACAAGTCTGCAAGTTTGAAAGACTGTCAGTGCTGGGTTAAGCAGAGCTCCCGATGTGGACTTGCATTTGCTACAGGTGGCTGAAGTGCTATCTATAACACAGCCTTACCCTCACTGCTGCTGCCCCTCCTCCCCACTCTGTCATGGGGCCACTATTGTCACGGTTACTGCCATTGTCTCCACTCTGTTATGGGGCCACTACTGCCGCTGCTGCCTCTGTCCCCACTCTGTCATGCTACCACTACTGCTGCTGCCACCATTCCCACTCAGTCATGGGCCACTACTGCCACTGCTTCTCCCACTGTCCCTATTCTGTCATGAGGCCACTACTTGAATCTTGGTGCACTGCACAGTTAAGTCCATGGAGATAAATTAGACCTGACGCTTTTATTGACCTGTGATAGTGACGCACGGTAATTTCAGAGCAAACAGAAGGGATTAGCTATGAATCTTGGTGCCCTGCAAAGTGATGTAGACAGTGATAATTACAACTGCCTGTGATACTGATGGCACAGTACCACAGTACAGAACAGAACTATGGATGTGGGTGCACTACAACATAATGCACATGGTGATACCCTCTCCCTGCACTGTCCCTGCAGTTTAAGTTCCAAGCCTTCACACTGTGATTGGGCCATAAAGTGGGATACATATGATTAGAGTGGCCTGGGTATGCCAGATTTATCGCAATTTGTGTCAAATTAATTCAGGACAAATTGAATATCTTTACGAACTTCAGCGAATTGTCACCTTCACTATAATTTTTTTTAATGTCTTGCTGTATCTACAGTAAATCCTTAAATGGACTCTTCGTACTCCAGGACTTACAGTAGGGCTGAATTGCACAACAACCAGACATCGTAAGAAACATGTCTGCAGTACCTGTCAACATGTAGCCAATCTTATTTTGACTAGCATAACGCTTAAAAGGACCTCTGTTAGCAAGATGAACTCTACCAAATAAAGCATTTTGCTTGGAAGGGTTGATCATCCTGATTAAAATTATATCTTTCTTGTCTTTCTAACGTGTACCACTGCTGAAATATGTGGACTGCAAATTAGGCAGTTCAATCACCGAGGGGCTGGCATTAGCTCTTGGAACACCACCACTACTATGCTCCTTGATGCTCAGTAGGGATGAGCGAACCTGAACTGCAAAATTTGGGTTCGTACTGAACTTTGTGAGTTTGAGTTCCTGAACTTTTTCACTGAAGTCCAGGTTCGGGCATAAATGCTGCCCATAGACTTCTATTATGACGGAATACAAAACAGAATGCCTCTTAAAGGCTTTCGTTTTGCATTATGTCATAATAGTCTATGTGCAGCATAACCCGTACTTTGAAATAAAGTTTGGCCTAACCCGGCGAACCCGAACTTCCACCAATGCCTCCATATTGGCCACAGCTCATTAGCAAAATCATTCATTCCTAGGGGAATGCATGATTTTGCTAAAAAAAATAAAAAATAAAAAACAACACGGACAAATCACTGTTTTTATACCATAAATAATGCTGGTCAGCCTATCTCTGCCATAGTATAAGAGGAAAATAAAGGTATCGTTTTAATCAGAATGATCAACTCTTCCAGGCTATATACCTGGTTTAATAGGGTTGATCAACAGAGGCTCTTTAACCGCTTAAGGACACAGCCATATTTCACCTTAAGGACCAGGAAATTTTTTGCAAATCTGACCAGTGTCACTTAATGTGGTGATAATTTTAAAACGCTTTTACTTATCCACTTCCAGGCCATTCTGAGATTGTTTTTTTCGTCACATATTGTACTTCATACCACTGGTAAAATGAAGTAAAAAAAAATTCATTTTTATTTAAAAAAAAAAAAAAAATTACCAAAATTTTGGAAAATGTTTTACATTTCCAAGTTCCAATTTATCTATAATTCATAGTAATACCGCCAAAAAAAGTTATTCGTTTACATTCCCCATATGTCTACTTCATATTTGGGAATGCCATTTCATTTTTTGGGGATGTTACAAGGCTTAGAAGTTTAGAAGCAAATCTTGCAAATTTTCAGAAATTTACAAAAACCCACTTTTTAGGGACCAGTTCAGGTCTGAAGTCACTTTGTGAGGCTTACATAATAGAAACCACCCAAAACTGACCCCATACTAGAAACTACACCCCTCAAGGTATTCAAAACTGATTTTAAAAACATCATTAACCCTTTAGGTGTTCCACAAAAGTTGATGGAGATTACATTTCAGAATTTAAATTTTTTTGCCAAATTTTCCATTTTAATCTATTTTTCCACTAACAAAGCAAGGGTTAACAGCCAAACAAAACTCTATATTTAAATAAATAAAAAGTCCCAAAATACTGTGCCTCTTTGTGTCAGCTTTGCGGTTCCCTGGTGTGCTGTGGGTTCAGTTCACACCATGCAGTCAGTATTCAAAGAAATGGTCGCGCTGCTGCCTGTCATATGAGGGTTTGGATTCCTCTGAAATTGTCAATCAGGGAGACACCCCTGAAGAAGTGTAAGCGAAACCTGGGTCGGGCAGTTTTTACCTTGATATGCTGTGATACAAGATAGTTGTTTGTGAGTATAATAAATCCTTTTAAATCTATACGGAGTTGACAGTACTTCGCTACGGAGGTCCATTCATTTTTATTAAATATAGGAAGAAGGACATCAGTAACCGTGGTCAAAAGTGAGATCAACTCTCCGTGTTTTCAACTTTGATTGACAATTTCAGAGGAATCCAGACCCTCAAAACTCTACATTTATTGCCCTGACTCTGCGGTTTACAGAAACACCCGATTTTGCTGGACTGGTTTTTTGACACCATGTCCCATTTAAAGCCCCCCTGATGCAACCCTACAGTAGAAACTACCAAAAAGTGGCCCTGTCTAAGAAACTACACCCCTCAGGTATTCAAAACTGATTTTACAAGCCTTATTAACCCTTTAGGCGTTCCATACGATTTAATGGAAAATGGAGATAAAATTTCAGAATTTAACTTTTTGGGAAGATTTTCCATTATAATAATTTTTTTCCAGTAACAAAGCAAGGGTGAAACAAAAAAATCAGAGAGCCATAGTTTTTTTTATTTTTTGGGCCATTGTCTCATGTAGGGGCTTATTTTATGCGGGATGAGGCGCCGGTTTGAATGGTACTATTTTGGCGTACATACGACTTTTTTGATCACTTTTATTACCTTTTTGGGAAGTAAGGTAGGCAAAATTTCAATTTCATCATAGTTTTTATTTTTTATGGCGTTCACCGTGCGGGGAATGTAACATGACCGTTTTATAGATCAGGTCGTTACGGACGCGGTGATATATAACATGTGTAGGGATTTATTTTTAATCAGTGATAAATGTGTTTTTATATTTTTACTTTTTTCACTTTTTTTTTTACCCAGACCCACTTGGTTCTTGAAGATCCAGTGGGTCTGATGTCTGTATAATACAGTACAGTACACTATATAGTGTACTGTACTGTATTTCACTTACACTTCTGTCTGAACAGATCTCTGCCTTTAGCACAGGTCTGTTCAGCACCATGGACAGCAGGATGCCTAAGAAGGCATCCTGTTGCCATGGGAACCTTCCTCGTCTGCCACAACTGAGCAGGGGGAGAAGGGGAAGGAGGGGGCCCCCTCTCTCTGTGCTCCCTTTCAAGAATTGGGGGCTGCGAAGGCACAGCAGTCCTCCGTTGGGAGAGGGAGGGAGCTCCCTCCCTGTTAACCCCTACCATACAGCTGTCCCTACGGACCGCGTTATGGAAGGGGTTAAAAATGCTGATATCTGCACAGATGTCAGCCATTTGAATCAGAGTGTCAGCAATGAGCTGACACTCTGATTCAACCGCTCGGTCATCCTGAGAATGAACGGGGGGCGGGCAGATGATTGCACGCCCGCCCCCCACACTGCCGCACGCCTCCCACCCGCTTGCCGCACAGCCCGCAATCCTCCCCCCCTGCTGCGCCTGCAGGCACAATGGACACAGGGCTGCAGGGTGGGGGGGTTAACTATATGATAAAAACCTATTTGAAGTTTCTGATCCTTGCGGTCACGGACCGCGGGGATCAGAAACTTACATTAGCACTTACATTAGGTCTGAATTGACCTGCGGTTTGCAGCGATTGGCAATGCGGGGGGTCACACCACTGAATGATTTTAGCAGGCACCCAGTTCCGATCACTAACACAAAAGGCTGTATCTGGATGTCGACTTAAACCATGTTGGTTGGACTATCATGTTATGTATTTTCTCCTTATTGATGGGAATACCTAAAAAGAATACCTGAATTAGGAGATTTTACTTCACTGTATTATTAATGTGTATCGTGTCAGCATTTTTATAGAGCTATAAATAAATTATTGGGTGTTCTTGAGTGAGTGCCCCTTAATATAGTACGTTTCCTATTCAGTTTTTTGGCCAAAGGGTTGGCCTACAATGAGAGCACCTATCCATTAACGAAAAAAGGTTGAGTCGCTGAAATTTGTGACTATTTCCCAGTTCCGATCACTGCCGTATGTCATGTGTCCTTAAGGATTCGGGAAACATGCTGTACCGGTACATCATGTGTCCTGAAGGGGTTAATGCAACAAAACACATTACAGTAATATAACATCCTGGCACAGTGGGTGTCAAAATAATTTTGGCTACATTAAGACAAATCAAAAACTAGTTCAGCAAACACAGAAACAATGCTGACAACTGTGAAACAACTGGACCACAAGGATTTTATGTGATAGACCAACACAAAGTAGCAGGTATGTGTGAAGTGAAAGGAAAATGATACATGGTTTTCAAAATCTTTAATAAATAAAAATCTGAAAAGTGTGGTGTGTATTTGTATAAAGCTCCCTGTACTTGGATACCCCTAAATAAAATCCAGTGTGACCAATTGCCTTCAGAAGTCACCTAATTAGTAAATATAGTCCATCTATGTGTAATTTCTTTTCAGTATAACTACATCTGTGTTGTGAAGGCCTCAGAGGTTTGTTAGAGAACATTAGTGATCAAACAGCATCATAAAAACCAAGGAACACACCATACAGGTCAGGGATACTTATAATTTTGTGGTGGCTTATCACATCACAAAATCCCAATAAAATTCATTTAAGCTTGTTGGTGTAACATGAAAAATGTGGACAAGTTCAAGGAGTATGAATACTTTTTCAAGGCACTTTGCCTGTACTCCCAGCCAGAGAGGCAGAGAAATTCTGCTGCATAGGCCTCCCACTATTTACACACAACTAGAAATCTCAGGATCCATGTTACTACACTGGGAAGCAACCTCCTACAGGTCCCTCACAGGACATAATCTTCTCCAACACATCTAGATTCTCCCTGAAGGAGACAATAAATACCTGAAGAAAGGTAAATCAACTGAAATGTTGCACTAAATATTGACTATTACAATGAGGTGTATTTCATGGATTTGAACCAACCTGTGTGAAATAAAATTTCATCAAGACAAAACCTCTGGTGTGTTGTTCTTCATTACTTGAATCTCCTTTTTATTAAGACAGGAGCCCTGAGTACAGCATTAAGTAAAGTGTTATCAAGTTATTACTTTTGCAGCTAAATCTTTTGCTTGCTAATGTATTTTCCTCTGCAAACAATTACCAAGGTTACGTTATGTAATGTGTTTTACATGATTGGCTTGCTTGTAAGTCTCGTGTTAGCTACTTGTTTTGCCTGGTTTATGCTTATGCATTACAGTACTACTTCTAAAAAGGGCTAAAATAATGTTTCTCCATATAGTAAATAAATAACTACTCTCTGGAAACCTTATTTTATGGAAACATCTCCATTTTAATGAATACACATATGTTTGTGTACGAATAAATCCTACTGTACCTTAATTTGACTCCAATTGTCCAGAAACTTGTGAGATTACTACTACTATTATTATTGTTCTGGGTTTCTGGGCAATATATATGCATTGTCTGGAGAGTACTCTTTTTCATTACTGAGAGTGTGTACTGTGTGTGCGGAGTATTGTAGGCCAGACAATGCCCCTCTGGGTTTCTGGGAAAGATATTCAAATTATCTTTCCTAACTCTATTGGATGCCAGCAAACGTAAGATGTGCTAATTTTCATACATTTTTCCAGAAGCCCAGAGGAGTGTTTCCTGGCCTACAATACTTTGCACATCTACCACGCATACTCACATTCTCCATAATGAGGAAGAATACCCCCTAGATAATGGATATATATGTATTGCCCAGAACCCCAGAGTAGCATCCTAGGCTCTCTCTCACTCTCCCAAAACAAATAACAAAAAGCTGAGTTTGTTAGAATCTGAACTTTTTGGGAAATCTGGGATGAATTCAAAGCAATCAAATCAATCTGCTAATTCTTAGTTTGAATTTATTTTTTACACCATGCTTTTTAGGATGTTTTGCTACAGCATCCAATTTGTATATGTCTGATGTTTCTAAAAGAGGAAAGAGGGTCAGCAGTTTGAATATGTATGTGATTACATGCTTATATGACTATAGTGTCATAGAGTTTCTTGATACGTTGTGCATAACAGTGCCTAATGCATACAACATGGACCAGAGAGCACAATTTTGCACAGTGTCAAAGAAATCACACATAAAGCCAAAGTAGTCCAAAGAGTGCTATACATAGGCCCACATAGAGCCAAACAGTGACCAGAGTGGATATCACTTTTCCAAGTGTGCAGTACCCCAGAGGACTACTGAAAATGGGTTCATTTTCTAATGATAAGTTAATGTCCATTGGTAATTGTTCATGCATTTTTGCTATGTATTGTTTGCTATCTGAGTGCTGAAATAGGAACACCATTTAGTTTTTGTGCCCTTCTTAGCAGGAAAAGGCTGGTTCTCCCCCTCTGAGTTAGGAGCAAATGAGTCTGGTCTAGTTAGACTAAGTGAGGGGACGCATTTGCATGTAATATCTACTGAAAGGAACCTTCATTCTTGCATGCCATTAAACCACCATCACCCTCTGAGAAAGAAAGAAGTACAGAATTTGTAGACTGTGTGGGACCAAAGTGAAGGATTGGTACATAGGACAGACAGTAAGTGCAATCACTGTTATATCACTAAAAAGCCTCACTGCTAGTAGAAAGGGTACATAACCTCAGGCGCCTGACACATTTTTACCACAAACTAGCTACCCATTGGAGGATCTACACCCCACTGTGACAATTGTAGCACATACTGTGAATGATTGTGCAATCAATGCAGACTGTGTCCTATTCAACAGCATGCATGTCACATGCAGTTGGGAAACGCCCTCACATTGCAGGGAAGGGTAAAAATCAAAGAGGTACTTAACACATACGCAACCTTACAAAATGTATAGGGTCTCCCCATGCAGGTGGTTCTGCAGTGATCGGGCCACAAGGATGTGTGTGTGAGTGGCTGGATAGGTGTAGTAGTAGTTGTACTTATGGTTTTGAAGCTCCCTAGGCCACTGTGCAGTGATGGGAAGGGAACACATATTCTTCCCTTCAGAGCATACTCCGGTTCTGAGGTTCTCCTGTCTGATGACAGCTGAGTTGTCCCTGGTAGTTAAGGTTTTGAGGAACAAGGCAGGGTTCCGGTTGTCGTGACGCCAACACTTTTCAGTGTATTTGTAGTGCCAAAAGCAACGATGGGGCAGTTGTGCAGCAGAACAGTTCTTTACTGAAAAATTCAAATGCAAACAGATCAGGACATGCAATCATGTAATGGACCTGCAGTTGATACATAGAATGCACTTTCACAGATTTTACAGGTTTCATAGATGCACAGGTAGTTAATAGGCTAAGTGTCTCTTTAAAGTAATCTTTCTCACTCTATGCTTTTCTTGCTGACCTGTACGCATAAGAATCCAGCATGAGGTGTACTAATTGTTTTGTCTTGGTTCCCTCAACTAGTAATGAGCGGCAGGGGCAATATTCGAATTCGCAATATTTTGCCAATACGTGGTAGAATATTCATCATATATTTGAAAATATTCGTATTCGAGATTATTCTCTTGATTGTGAAAAATCGGAATGTAAAAATCACATAATGCAAATTCGTAACGTGAAATACAGGCGTGGGTCACTTTGGCTACATTTTCAAGCGACTAGAAGTTTCCTGAGTTTATCCTGAGACTGGAGAAAATGATTGGCACGGCAGAACATTACAATAGCTTTATATGCAGATAGAGTGCTCCAATATATTCGCGATTGCGCAAATTAGAATATTTTTTCGCACTACGTGCAACTTCACATTTTGACAGGTCTGACTACATATTACTGATTGGTGCACTAAGTATTGTTGTGAACTTGACATTGCTGCCTTCTCATTGGCCCACAAGCAAGAAGCAGGGAGGAATCATGTGTTCAGATGGAAAAAAATGATGAATATTCAAAATTACGAATATATAGCACGATATTCTAAATATTCGCGAATTCTCAAAGTTGCGATATTCGCAATTAAAATTTGCTATTCTAATATTCGCGCTCAATACTACTTTCAACGACAGGCAATCTCTTCTTCTGATGAACAGGTGGCGGATTCACAGGTCCACAGTGGGATGCCAGCAAAGTAGTCATACAGATGGCCAATCTGTAGCAAAAGTGTCCAGGACTAGAAGCCTTTATGCCACTGGGCACAAGTATGTCGAGTCTATAAGCTTTTATCAATGCAATTCACCTCTACAAAGCTGGTTCTTTACACCTCTCTATTCTTTCTTTTAATTTATCTGGCCTGCTTCAATGGATGTTTCCTTTTGTTCTTTCTAGCCTCCTCCTGGCTGGTGCCTTGGTCCTGGGGTGGTTTCTCTGTCTGCAACACACACGTGCTTCCTTCTCCTAGCCCTAGGTAGGCTTGACTACACTAGACTACACCCTGATGGAGCTTCAGGCTACACATCCGGCCCTGTAATCCATTCATTCTCTAGGTCCCTGAGTGCTGTACTCGGCCATCTGAGGCAGTCCATAGAGAGAATGAATGGAGCACATGGCCTGCCGTTTCATCGGGATCGGAGAACAGGACCCTCGGTTCTTGGGATTGGTGGGGGTCCCACTATTCAGGCCCCCACCAATCAGTAAATTTTCCTCTATCCTGTCAAGACAGATTCACTGCTATGCATTAAGGGAGTCTATTTTTCCTTTAACCTAGCTGTCCTAGTAATTTATTCCCAGTGTTACTTACAGTAGAAGTAAATGCAGAATTACAAAGTGAAGCTGCGGCAGGTTTACTGACTCATTGATTCTTGATTGAAGCAAACCATTAATGGATGCAATTAAGATACAGTTTCAGGCTAAGGATGCATTTGATACAAAGCAAGACATTTCCAAAGCACTTACTGCATCGCAACTGACAGAAAATCACTGAGTAAATATGTAATCGCTGTTCTTCATGTTAGGCTTTTATTGTCCAGAGTTGTACACAATTTAATTTAACAAACCTTTTGAGCTGCCCCATGGTTCCTGCATGCTGAGACTGAGAGCACAACCTGCTGAGTCATTACTGGGCTTTTTTTTTTAACCCTTCCTCCTTCTCGAAAAGCAGCAAGCCAAGTATTGATCTTTTCACTCTATAATACATTTGGTAGATATAGGTAGATATATATTTGTGTGTATATATATATATATATATATATATATATATATAGATCTTTGTGTATATTTATATATAATATTAATATATATAATAATATTATATATAATATTTTTATATATTACAGATAAAATTAAAAGATATGACGGTTCTGTCAGCTACATAGACAATCAGTGGAGCAGCAGGGTACATGCATGACAACTAGAGGTGATGCATGGAAAAAAAATTATGGAACATAGTAACATAGTTTATAAGGCTGAAAAAAGACATTTGTCCATCCAGTGCGGCCTGTTATTCTGCAAGTTGATCCAGAGACAGGCAAAAAAAAACTGTGAGGTAGAAGCCAATTTTTCTCACTTTAGGGGGAAAAAAATCCTTCCCGACTCCAATCAGGCAATCAGAATAACTCCCTAGATCAATCTCTAGTAGCTATAGCCTGTAATATTATTACACTCCAGAAATACATCCAGGACCCACTCGAATTATTTTAGTGAACTCACCATCACCACCTCCTCAGGCAGAGAGTTCCATAGTCTCACTGCTCTTACCGTAAAGAATCCTCTTCTATGTTTGTGTACAAACCTTCTTTCCTCCAGACGCAGAGGATGTCCCCTCGTCACAGTCCTGGGGATAAATAGATGATGGGAGAGATCTCTGTACTGACCCCTGATATATTTATACATAGTTATTAGATCTTCCCTCAGTCGTCTTTTTTCTAAAGTGAATAACCCTAATTTTGATATTCTTTCAGGGTACTGTAGTCCACCCATTCCAGTTATTACTTTAGTTGCCCTCCTCTGAACCCTCTCCAGCTCTACTATGTCTGCCATGTTCACAGTAGCTCAGAACTGAACACAGTACTCCATGTGTGGTCTGACTAGCGATTTGTAGTGGTAGGACTATGTTCTCATCACGGACATCTATGCCCCTTTTGATGCATCCCATTAACTTATTGGCCTTGGCAGCACCTGCCTGACACTGATTTCTACAGCTTAGTTTGCGGTACACCAACATTCCTTGGTCCTTTTCCATGTCAGTGTTACCCAGTGTTTTACCATTTAGTATGTACGGGTGACTTGCTTTATTCCTTCCCATGTGCATAACCTTACATTTGTCAGTGTTAAACCTCATCTGCCACTTCTCTGCCCAAGCCTCCAATCTATCCAGATCTCTCTGTAGCAGTATACTGTCCTTTTCCATGTTAATTACTTTACACAGTTTAGTGTCATCTGCAGAAATTGATATTTTACTGTGCAAGCCTTCTACTAGATCATTAATAAATATATCGAAGAGAATAGTGACCAATACGGACCCCTGGGGTACCCCACTAGTTACAGTGACCCAATCTGAGTGTGTACCGTTAATAACCACCCTCTTGTTTTCTATTAGTGTTGAGCGTGAATATTCGAATCGCTAATTTTAATTGCGAATTTCGCCACTGTGAGAATTTGCGTATATTTAGAATATAGTGCTATATATTCGTATTTGTGAATAGTGTTGATTGTGAAAATTCTAATCGCGAATTTATTGCGAATATCGGCACTTAGCAACTTCCCTAGTAACCAGTAGGAAAGTTGCCTACCCCTTAGTTTTGATCGCGAATTTTAGAATTAGATATTCTAATCGCGAATTTTTATCGCGAATATGTGACATTGCCGATCTTCGCAATCAAGTGTATAATGACTGGAGATCATGAATTCTCGAATTTGCAAATTTATGGTGAATATTCGGCCAAAAATTAGCGAAATATCGCGAATTCTAATATTGTCTATGTCGCTCATCATTAATATCACTTAGCCAGTTACTTACCCACCTACAGACATTTTCCCCTAGTCCAAGCATTCTCATTTTATATACTAACATTTTATGTGGTACAGTGTCAAATGCTTTGGAGAAGTCCAGATATACGACATCCATTGATTCGCCTAGAACTTGCCTCCTCGTAGAAACTGATTAAATTAGTTTGACATGACCAATCCTTCATGAAGCCATGTTGATATGGAGTTGTTTGCTTATTTTCATTGAGGTATTCCAACATAGCATTTCTTAGAAAACCTTCAAATAGTTTACTCACGACAGATGTTAAACTTACCGGCCTGTTTTTGGACCCTTTCTGAATATTGGCATTACTTACATTTGCTATGCGCCAACCCTGTCATTATAGAGACCTTAAATATCATAAATATCATTAATTCTCTTAGGATACGGGTGTGTATGCCATCTGGTCCTGGTGATCTGTCTATTTTAATCTTTTTAAGACGCCGCTGCACTTCTTCTTGAGTCAGACAGGGCACTTTTAATGGGGAATTAACTTTTACATTCTGCATTTTGTCTGACAGTTTATTTTCCTCAGTGAATACAGTGGAGAAAAAAATATTTAATAGCTTTGCTTTCTCCTCATTGCTGTCTAAAACTCCCCCTCATTACTCTGTAAAGGGCCAACACGTTCAGATTTATACTTTTTACCATTTATATAATTGAAGAACATTTTAGGGTTTTACTCTCTTTGGCAATTAATCTCTCGGTCTCTAGTTTGGCTGCTTTTATTTGTCTTTTACATATTCTATTTTTTTCTTTAAAGTTTTTCAATGCTTCCTGGCTCCCCTCCCGTTTTAGTGATTTACCGTATTTTTCACCCTATAAGTCACACTGCCCTAACTCCCCCCCCCCCAAAAGTGGGGGGGAAATAGCAGTGCGTCTTACGGGGCGAATGCTGCATTTTGCCGAATTTACAATGATACACCGCGCCGTGATGGAGAGCGGTAGGTGTATCAGCTGAGAGGGAGGAGGGGCTGGGGCCGGCATCTGCTTTTATAATGACAGTGAAGCGCTCGGTAGCAGAAAGGAGGAAGGAAGCAGGCTGGGAAGGCGGGCGCTGGCAGCGTGAGTCACTACGTCATGCGCCCGTGTGCCTGCTTCATTCATAAAGTGGGCGGCGCAGGCGTGTGACGTAGTTAGTTACGCTGTCAGCGCCTGTTCTCCCAGCCTGATTCCTCCCTCCTCTCTTCTACCGAGCGCTTGTAAGTAATACAGGCGCTGATTACCCAGGATTTTTTTCTACTAACAATCCTTACAATTATAGATAAGATTATATATAGTGAGTAGAATGCAGTCACTGAACTGGCCCCGCTGTGATCAAAAAACCAGATGCGACCCCCACCCCCTGTATTGGGGGTCATTCACACTATAGGGACACTGTTATGGGGGGGGGGATCTGTGGATGACAGATAGCATAAGATGCAATATATGTGTCATTCACAGATCCCCCCTATAACTAGTGTTGAGCGCGAATATTCGAAAAGCGAATTTTTTTAGCGAATATCGGCACTTCGCTAATTCGCAAATATTTCGAATATAGCGCTATAAATTCGCTATTTCGAATATTCGTTTTTTTTTTTTTTTTTTTTAGTTATATTTTTTTCTTTCCCTCTTCCCAACAGTAGTTCTTACCTGTCCTGAGGATTCCTGGCTTCCTGGCTGCTCTAGTCAGTGCCCATTGCCGCTTCTGCCGACTTCCGTGCTCATGGAGCGTCCCCATCCATGGGAGAATCTCCATATACTAAAATGTACTGTCGGATTTGAGGAATTACGTTGAAATCGCAATGCGATTAATTCAAGTTATATTAATCGCATTGCGATTTTAACTTAGAGCTGAGTTTATAATGGGTCAGCTTGCTAGAATGAGACGAAGTTAACGAATATGGAATATAGCAGCACTGCTAAGTTGAATTCGCAATGCGATTAATTTAACTTGAAGTAATCGCATTGCGATTTCAACTTGGCACTGCTAGTGCTATATTCCATATTCGTTAATTCTAGCCTATGTAAGAAAGCAGTGCTAAGTTGAAATCGCAATGCGATTACTTCAAGTTAAATTAATCGCATTGCGAATTCAACTTAGCAGTGCTGCTATATTCCATATTCGTTAACTTCGTTCATTCTAGCAAGCTGACCCATTATAAACCCAGCTCTAAGTTGAAATCGCAATGCGATTAATATAACTTGAATTAATCGCATTGCGATTTCAACGTAATTCCTCAAATCCGACAGTACATTTTAGTATATGGAGACGTTCCCATGGTGATGGGGACGCTCCATGAGCACAGAAGTTATGGTTGGCTTGGTAGAATTAGCGAATAGCGAATATGACGAATGTATTCGTCATATTCCTCAAAACGAAGATAACGAAGTATTCTACATCTTCGTTTTAGCAACCTATTCGTCAACCTCGCTAATTCTAGCAATCAAATAGGAAGGTTGACTATAGAGACAGCTGTGTTAAATTCGCTATGCGATTTTTTTTTAATAGAATAATTATATTACTTGATATAATTATTATAATTATTCTATTTATTAAAAAAAAAAAAAAATCGCATAGCGAATTAAACACAGCTGTCTCGACTCTCTATAGTCAACCTTCCTATTTGATTGCTAGAATTAGCGAGGTTGACTAATAGGTAGCTAAAACGAAGATGTAGAATACTTCGTTATCTTCGTTTTGAGGAATAGACGAATACATTCGTCATATTCGTCATCCTCGCTAATTCTAGATATGAAACCAATAGGAAAGTAGCCTTAAGTACAAATCGCAATATGCGATTATTTAAATCGCATGTTAATCGCGATAACTAGAAAAAATGACGAATATTCGATTTCGACGAATATGAAACGAATATTCATTCGAATATTCGCGAATTTCGTCGAAATCGAATATGGCACCTGCCGCTCATCACTACCTATAACAGTGTCATCCACAGATCCCCATAACAGTGCCATCCAGAGATCCCCATAACAGTGTCACCCACAGATCTCCCCTATATGAGTGTCATCCACAGATCCCCCATAATAGTGCCATCCACAGATCCCCCATAATAGTGTCATCCACAGATCCCCCATAATAGTGTCATCCACAGACCACCATTAGTTCAAAACCCACCAAAAGCACACCTTTTGGTTCAAAATATTTTTTTTCTTATTTTCCTCCTTGTGTGTCTTATAGTGCAAATAATACGGCAAATGTTTTCTTTTTGTCATTTATTGCTTTTTTTTACAGTTCTATTTATCCATATTGGTTTCTTCTTGTTCCTTAACCTTTTATTCCTATATGGTATGTACCTCTCACAATTAGATTTTAGGATGCTTTTAAAAATATCCCATTTTGTGTCTGTATTTTTATTTTTGAGGACTTTGTTCCAGTTAGTTAGGCCTATAGGCCTCTCTTAGTTGGCTAAATTTAGCTTTTTTGAAGTTTGGTATTTATGTTCTTCCCTGAAGAAACACTCTTTTGAGTGACAATTGGAAGGTTATTACTTTATGGTCACTATTTCCCAGGTGTCCCCCTCCCCAACCTGCACATTGGTTGTTCTGTCAGGTCTATTGGTTAATACTAAGTCTAGTATGGCCATCCCTCTAGTCGGCTCCTAAACCAGTTGGGAAAGGTCTTTGGTTATTGCCAAGATATCTGGGTAGTTGAAGTTCCCCATAATGACAACCTCATTATGATTTGCCGCCTCGTCTATTTAGTTTAGAAGTAGATTTTCTGTGGACTCTGGTATTTTTATAATGGAAAATAACGGAAATGTGAGATGGAATTCAAAACAGAAACCTTTAGAGGCATTCCATTGTGATCCGTCATAAAAGAGTTCTATGGCCAAAAATAACGGTTCTGTCGACAAAACTTTTATTCCGTCCAAGATAATAGAAACCAGGTGCTGATAAGAACAAAACCTGCGAATCATTTCAGATTTTTTTTAGACATTTTCATATATTTCATAATATTTCTCACACAGAATAACATGGCATTTGTTTGTTTCAATTCTTATTACTAGCGATTACTTTGCTTGACCCTTCATTGACCGTGATCTGGAGTATTATCCAATCACCAGATCTAAACAGAAATCAATAAGTGATGGGCTTGAATTGCCTTGTGTGAAGCTAAGTCAGCCTATACTGTAATGTAGTTTATCTTTTTCTAGATAATGGAAAATTTGTATTTTTGTGAGTGCCTCTGAACAGACATGTTTCATGCAGTTAAACTAACGTTGAAGTAACACTTTTAGCGTTTCCAGTAATCTTTATTGGTCTGTAATCTCATGATAGCTGAATCTGAAAGGGGCAGGGCAGAATTTTGTAATACAATAAGCTATGCACACGATCATACGATCATATGTTTTTCATTCCACAAAATATGGATACCGTCCGCGTTGCACCCGCATTTTTGTAGACCCATTGACTTCAATGAGTCCGTATTTTGCAGTTAAGTATAGGGCACGTTCTATCTTTTTGCAGAACGGGAATACTGATGCAGAAAGCACACAAGCGTGCTCCGTATCCATATGTCCAGCCTGCAAAAAGATAGAAAATGTCTGCAATATGAGGACCATGGACCCATAAAAGAACGTATTTTAAATGTCCGTATTTTGCAGATCTGCAATTTTCAAAAAGCAAAAAAGATATAGTAATGTCGAAAAGGCCTAATTGGGTATATTTTTATATAAAGTATACCTCAATTTTAGAATTAGTAACAGTAAGAAGAGTCATAGTCAAATTACAGGGTACAGTTCAAAGCTCTTCCATTCCTTTATTTCACCAATCGATGGGGGTCTCAGCACCAATTTGAACTTCTAACAAGACATAAGCAAATCATTCAAAATTCAATTTGAAATTGATTTGGCCGGATTGGTTGACCTATTCAATTTGGGTCAAAATCGATTCTTCTGTAATCAAAAGTGGTCAAACTGGCCTGAAACGTGTGTATTGCGCTCTGAGGTCTGCTAGTACTCATATTTTATTCTCTTTTGTCTCACTACTTATTTATCTGTCCCTATCCAACTATTTGCATACACATAGATGTGGTTCACCTGATTAAAACACTGTTTTTCTTTTGTTGATCCAAGGCTCTGTTCCTGAGTTATGATGATTTTTTGTAATATTCAAATTAGGCCTTTGGTGCAATGAGGGCGTCACCATTGCTTTTCTTGCGCCCAAGTTCCGCTCCTTTTTACAACCAACTCCTCCCTTACTGCTTTTCCATTGCCTGGGCATGTCAATGAAAGCAGCAAGGGAGGGGAGGGCCACAGAAAAGAGAGAAGATTGTGTACAACAAGAGCAATGGTGACACCCTCATCGCACCAAATCCCTAATTTGCATATTAAGAAGAGGGTATCATAACTCGGAATTGAGCCTCGGATCAAATAAAAACTGTTTTAATCAGATGTACCACAGCTATGTGTCTATGCAAACAGTTTAGTAAGAAGTTTGCTGGTAAAATATTTCCTTAAAAAAAAAAAAAAAATTCTCTATCCCCTTCCCAAAATTTGCCCAAATCAAATCACCCAAAATTTGATTTCAGAAGCAACACAAATTGTTACAAAATAAGTTGAATCCAATTAGTTTCAAATCGATTTGCTAATCTCTACTTCTGATATTGTCCTTACTACGTAAGACGGTTTTTAAAAATAACGTTCAAAAGGGTTTTGCAAGGGTTTTCCTCTAAATAGTTCATCAGTATCTAATCACTGGGGGTCTGACACCGGCGACCCACGCCAATCAGCTGTTTGAGAGGGCACTGGCACTCCTGTCATAGCGGCTGTCCTTGGTATCACGCTCAGCCCCATTCACTTATATGTGACTGAGCTGTGCCTAGGTCATGTGACCAATGACTGTGACGTCAGTGGCCTAGGAAAAGCTGGAGAAGGCAATGGCGCTACTGCGAGCATCGTTTTTTTCTCCCAGGTATGAGACCCCCACTGACCAGATACTGCTAACCTATCCAAAGGATAGGTCATCAGTATCAAAGTCTTGGAGAAGGGGAAGATTTATCAAAACTTGTGTAAAGGAAAACTGGCTTAGTTGCCCATAGCAACCAATCAGATCCCACATTTCATTTTTCAGCGCTCCTCTGGAAAATGAAAGGTGGAATCTAATTGGTTGCTATGGGCAAGTAAGCCAGTTTTCCTATACACCAGTTTGATAAGTCTCCCCACAATTTAGGATTGGTCTGGCTTGAAGATCCAAGACCTATGCAATCAGCAGAATAGAAGAGCCACAGTGCACGGTTTTCCATTGTTTACCAAGGCACAGCAACACACGTACGAGTGAGGCCATGCCTAGTACTGCAGCTCCGCCCTGTGTTACCAGACACAACCACAGTCTCATGTACGGTACTTTGCCTTGTCTGGATAAAGAAAGAATGGGCCAGCTACTGTAGTTCTGTGACCCCTTTATTCTGCTAATAGTGCAGATCCTGCTGGTTGGACAGGCCATCAATTAAAAATCCTGGACCACTACTTCAGCAGACATCCCAACCTGCGAAAACTCATTTCAAGGAGGCGCACTTCTCATTTCAAGGAGGTTTTCTTTTTTTTTTTTTTATTTACAAACTTTTTATTCCATTCATCAGCCCCGAGTGCCTCTCCATTTCCGGGATATATTGTTTTACATGCGGGCGTCAGGGAGACTCCCTGAACGTCCGGGAGACTTGAGATCCCTGCCTTCAGTAATAAGATAGGATTCAGAACCAATTATTTTAAAGAGGACCTGTCACTTCTGACATGTTTTATTAACTACTTGAATTCCCCATGTAGTAACAATTCTGGAGCATCTTTTCTTATAACTCTATTATTCCTACAAGATGTTATGAATTCATTTCCATCAGTTTACAATAAATGTCCATCTGTGCATTACCAGTCGGCGTGTCCCTGACACTGAAACTGTCCAATCAATGCTGCCAGTGTCACAATGTGCAGGGACCCCAACCAGTTACTTTCTTTCTGACTGCTGGCAATTTATTCATAAATCTCTAATAGAATTACTGAAGAATTGTTATTACATACAGAAGACCTGCCACCACTCCTGAAATTGTCTACTAAAGCAGACATGTCAGGAGAGGTGGCAGGTCTTCTTTAAGACTTAGTACATCAGTCTTAGTACACTGCATTTGGAATCAGGCCTGAATTGATAAATTATTTGTTTTAGTATCGAGCTATCTTCACTCTCATTTAAGAAGAACATTCCTCACTCTTTTGACAGATTGATGTAAATCACGGTGGAACTGGTTCTTGTGACAAAATGGCTTACTTCACTTATTTAATAGGCATCCTAGAGGAAAATATATCCATTTCTGTGCATTTATTTATCACACAGAGGTTTTGGCATGTTTTCACATAATAGACAAGAAATGTACATTGTGCCATTCCTCTGTTATTCCTCTTGGTTATTTACATAGTTTAAAAAAAGCCACAGGTCCTTTGAGATGATCCTAGGTAATTACTTGATTAAACAATATCTGTCACCGCATAGTAATCCAAGTGCAGTGTCAGATGTGCAAAGTCCGTCTGATTCAAATACTGCCTCCCCCATCCCGATCGCTGCCCACATTCCTGTGAAATCAGTGATTTTTTGATAGATAAATTAGCTGCTTGGTGCAACAAGGGCTTCACAGTTGCACCAAAAGCCTTGCTCCTTATTGCTGCCAACTCCAAACCCTCCATCTGCCCCCCCCCCCCCCCCCAGGCAACAGGAATTTGTGCCATGAGAGATGTGAATATAGCCTAAGATATTTTTTTCCATAGCTGAACAGCCCGATTTTTCATGCCTCTCGTCACAAGTCCTCATGCACGCGACTGTATGTATTTTGCGGTCCGCAAACTGCGGATCCAGAAAATACAGATCTCAGCCGTGTGTGTGCCGTATTTTCATAATAGAACTGCCTATTTTTATTCATTTTGCAGACATTTTCTATAATTTATAGAATGGCCGCACGGATGCAGAAAGCATACAGATGGCATCCATGTACTGTCCACATTCTTTGTGGATGCATAGAAATGAATGAGTTCATGTGCGATTCACAAAAAAAATGCAAATCGGATGTGGACCCAATGTTCATATGTATGAGTATAACTGACACCTTTCAATCCCATTCAGTAATCTAGTCACCTACCTTTAAAGGCAATCTGTCACTATGAAAATGCAGCACAATGTGCAGCGAGGAGATGGTGTAGAGGATAGGAGTGGTAGTGGCCCTGATGAGCAGCAGGCTTTTAGTGCAATTCTTCTCTGGCACCAGCAAGGAATCTGGAAACAGATTGGTTGGTGGCAATTCAGCATTTAGGTGATACTGGCCTTGTGGTTGTTTGGTGATGGGTGGCTCGGCTGTAATCCCTCACCCAACAGCAGTATTTGTAGATGCTGATATAGCAGTTCACTCTGCTGTCTGATGAATCTTTCCAGGAGCAGAAGCTCAGGTAGTCTCCTTCCACTCCACTCTGTCTCTGGACAGGAACACCCCCTCCTGGCAGGGAGAAGGACCAGCCCACTCCTACCAAGAGGGGAGGAACAGGGTTAACCCTGTTTCTGCCAACTTTTTCCATCCTTTCCCTGCTAGGAACTACAGCCAGAAGCAAACAATAACCCATATCATATATAACAATATACAATATAGGTCTTGGGTACTAAACGTTATAGAGCAGGAGGAGCTGAGCAGATTGATAAATAGCTTTACAAGAAATTATTTAGCAAACCTTGTAATTTGTACACTGAAATCTCTGCTCTTTCCAAGATCAGTAGCCATGTGGGCCATTTGATCAGTGATTGATAGCTATCTCTGTTTACATATTTGCATAGGGAAGGCTGTCAGTCACTGGTAACACCTCCCACTTGGCTACTGATCTCAGAACGAGCAAACATTTATATTAATTTATATTAAAACAAAAGTTTTGCTGAATCATTTCTCATAAAACTATACATAAATCTGCTCAGCTCCACCTGCTCTTTAACATGCTGCCTATCCACACTTGCACTACTATATCTCTTTCCAGGCACCCATGCAACCACCAACATCAAGGGCACCCTAAACCACCATTAGGTAAGAACTCCAACTATAGGGAGTTCCCTGAGGGAAGAAAGGGTTCACCCTCCTCTTGCTGCATCGGCATCAGGGAAACCACTTACTATATTGTATAGTAAGAGCCACTACCACTCCCATCCTCCACTCTGGCACCTCAAGGGCTTGCTGCACTAACAGTTCCCATTCAATAATATTAACTTTGTGCATGTTTGAGGCACCACTTTAATAGGTAACTAACTTTGGCACTTTGAATAGCTGGACTGGAGATTAGTGAATTGCTGAAAATTCGATTAAGGTTCGCTTCGCTGGCTTGGCTATTTCCATCAGCTCCATAGAAGCAAATGGAAAAGTGGCTGCGCTTGCGAGCTGTACTCCCCATTAATTTCTATAGGACTCTAGAAAAAAGCCGACCGCGCCACATGGCTATTTTCATCAATCCCATAGAAATGAATGGAGGGTGGCAATGCACGCACGGCCCCCTCCATTCTTTGCGGGCTCAGTTTTAGAAATAGATGGCACAAGCATCTATCAGACATTGGAGGAATATCCTAATGATATGCCCTCAATGCATGAGATGGTCCAAACCCTTTAACATATATATATATATATATGTAACTAATTACTAGAACAGTGGAGTTGTGTAGATGCTGTTCTGAATCATTGAACGTAGCACCTTCACAGAATGCTAAGAAAACATCTAAGTATCATGCCTGACTGAATTAGACGTGATATGCCTTTCCAAAACTTTGCTGGAGGACAGGACATAAACGGAGTATATTCATGTTCCTATTGTTGTCTTGTACTTTGTACATTTAATCCCAAACTCAATTATGTTTGTAAGTAATTGCTTTAATAATTAGACAAAGCCCTGGTACATGGTTTGTAGTGCCTGTGGCAGAGCCGCACATGGGAAATATAGTTTGTGAGTGTAGCATTAAGTAATTGATATTGCATTTGCCTAGAAACACACGATAGAAAAAAAAAAAATCTTGGAATATAGTACAGAGACTGGGCAGCACAATGCCAAGGAACAGATGCAGCACAGGAGACTTGGAGGGTGCATGAAGTACTTAATGTAAGTGCATTAAAAGTCCTACTGAATTATCATAGAGCTGGGAGAGCTATATTTTCTATTTTCTTCCGTTACTGCTATTTTTATTCTAATTTTCCTTTGCAAGTACATTTCAACAAGCGTGTGTGCACATTTTATTGTTCAAGCAGAAATGGTTTGCTAGGATGCTGCTATGATATGTTGTGGGCCTACAGTGCTGTCCAGAGAGCTGATAGGCCTAAGATGCCATTTAGACTTGTGGCAGATATCATTCTGGTAGACCTGATACTGTACTGCTATTTATTTTTCCATTAGAAACTGAAAAAGGTATCAATTCTAAAGTTGTCAAGCTGGTCCTACATGGATTAAAGCAGGCTAGAAACCCTAAAGATTATGCCCAATTGAATATTGCACCATTGTTAAAAAAAATCTGAAAAAAAGTAGATCTCTGGAAAAAACTTCATATTTCAATGGCTGCCCGTATCTCATTAGTAAAAATGGGTCTACTACCCCCTCTCAATTATATTCTATGGAATGCAGTGATTACAATTCCCCAAAAAACTTTTAAACTAATATCCAGCATATTGGCAGATTTGATTTGACGAGGAAAAAACCCCAGAATTAGAGCAGAAATATTGAATATACATGAGAAGAATGAAGGATTATCGGTCCCGGATTTAAAAATCTATTTCATTTCTGGCCATAAATAAAAATATGATAGTATGGAGTAATTCACAAAGATATAAGTCTCTAATTGCAGCAATTGATAAAAGCTGGAACGCTGTAGCGTGTTCCAGATAGTGGAGGCTAAAACCTTACTGCATCAGAAATCCAATAAGATACCGATTATAGAATTGATGTTGTTTAAAGTATGGCAGGAAGCTAGAACCTGGGGTTCTATTATTTACAACTGAAACACGCTTTGCGAGCAAGGATAGGAAAGGGGACACAGATTACTGCCCTCCCCCCAATTAGTAAGTATCTCCAGATTAACAGTAGGAAAACAACTGATATCTAAAATATATGAGAGTTTGTCAAATCAGAAAACAAATAAAAAAGCTGTTAAATGCTTGATGAATAAATGGAGTATGGATCTACCATCACATACTCAGGAACTATAGGAAATGGCTATTCGGGCTAAAAACAAAGTATCAAATAGTTTTTCCCATAGGATTACACAATTCAACATATTATATCGACTATATTACTCCCCCAAGCTCCTGATGAGATGCTACAGGTTTAAGGAATTTGGATGTCTAAAGTGTGGAGAGAAGGGAGTTGACAACATCCACATTCTTTGGACATGTGGCGAAATTCAGGTTTATTGGGAGAAGGTGATTACGCAAATAGAGGAGTACCACTCTTTCAAGGTACCTAGGGACTTTGAAACATGTATTCTTGGAGTTATGGGAAAAATAGACAATTTTAAACAGCGAGAAATAGCAGCTAAACTACTATTCCAGGCTAGAAAAAATATCTTCTGACTTGGGGGGGGGGGGGCGGTGCTGTACCTACGGTCGATAGGTGGGCGAGATCTACTCGATTGGCACTAGCCTTAGAAAAATTTCATCTAATCTCGTATGAGAAAAAGACCCGATTTGCCTGATTATGGCAGAAATGGTTGGGATAGCTGCACTGGGTAGAGAGGGGAGAGGGGCTTTTTTTTTTTTTTCTTTGGGGGCTCTCATAAGCAGCAAGCAAGGGGAGTGGGGTGGCGGGAAGGATATACAATTTTAAAATGTTGTGATTAAGACATAATGTATAAGTTAAGAATATGTAAAGTGCTGTTGTTGGAAATATTATGTAACTTTTTAAAATTTCAATAAAGAAATATATAATAAAAAAAAAGCAGGCTAGAAACCATGTGCATACCATATTTTAAAGAATTAAATGGAATGTGACTTCAGAAAATTAATTCTGTTTAAATAATATATTTTTAAAGAATTTTGGGAGATGCTATTTTTAATTTTCTATGTCAATATCTATATTTTAATTTTTGCTCTGTTCACTAAGCCTAATGATAGGTGTCAATTCTTTGTCTGTACAGATCGCTTTGCTGCAGTTTTCTGCTTATCAGGATAACAATGACAGATATCACCTCCTTATACTGTAGATAACCTAGAATCCACCATTCACAATGGATAATATCATAGCTTATCTGTTTCCTCCTGACCTCTACTCATGTCGCAGTACATGCCTTGAAAACTCTACCATAAAAGTCATTGAAGTCCTCTCCTCTCCACTGTGTCTATGGCCCAGGGTGGCTGCTGTAAAAACACATCTCTAAATGCTGTTAAGACCAGCTCAGGCAAAATGGCTGCCCCCATAATCATGTTCAGGAAACAGAATAAAAATCTGTATTCATAAGATAAAAAAAGATTAGAAAAAGAACTATATGTGTTATTATCTGATTTGATGACACATTTCCTTTAAAGAACAACACGACAGCACAGAGCAAAAGCTTGTGCACACAAAAAAAAAAACATTTAAGTTCAAGCAGCTGTGTATACAAATATCATAGGACTCCATAGCAAAATTATGGACCCCTGCTCCACCCAGTTTGCCAATATGCATACATCAAACACATCCAGGCAATGCAGAATGCAAAGCACAACAGCCGAGATTTCTGATGAAGTGGGGAGGTAAAAATAAAAATGCAAAGCCAACAATAGACCCGGTACTTAAGGGGTTAATCCTGAATGTATTTACACCCTATAAGTAGCACAAATATATTGATAAATCTCCACCATACAGCTCTAAATCTCTGATTCCCTATATTACAAAAATGGCTGCCTGCAGCCACCATAAGGGGAGGCTCAGTGCTTAGGAATTTATACAGTCACTGTAATAATCTCTTTACACTGAGCTCCCCCTAGTAAATGCAGTGCCTTCATGTCAGGAAGTGAGGAAATTCAGAGCCATTGCGGTCACCTCTCAACCCCCTCCCCAGGCGGTATAACAGTTCCATGGTCTGCATTTATTGAAGGTACATCACTGCATAGAAGTAGGCACAAATATATAGTCAATAACTTCATTAATTTACATTAAAGATGTTGGCCATCACAACCTAAAAACACAAAAAATTCAAGGGGTTGTCCAAGTTATTTCTTTGTTTTTTGTATGTTTCTAACTAACCAAATGTAAGGGATTTTCAATTCACTTACTTCATCTGCAGTGGCTCCTTTCTCATAATTCAGTTTCACATAACCTGAGATTAGAGAATCTCAGTGTGAGGGCTTAGAAGTTAAACTGCATGGAGATTGCAAGGAGAGTATATTGCTATGTGCTTTATGTTCTAATGCACCCACATTCATAGTTAATCCATTGTGTAGGTGCCGTCAGTATTACAGTTGTAATTTATTGCTGTCTACATCACTGTGCAGTACACCAAGATTCATATCTTATTCCAAAAAGAATCAGGCACGACATCTAGAAATCCTGGTTGATGCATGCCTGTTTCATCTTTATGAAGGTTAGTCTCTGAACTTGCTGCATATAGAGCTGGAACTGCTCCTTCCCATCACCAATCATGACAGCAGAGCGTGAGCGCAGAGGGTCCCCCTGGTCATGCCATCCTGAGAACAGATGATGGCGCTTATAGGCAGCGACCAACTGACTACACAGCATGTCTCTATAGTAGTCCCTTTTTGCATTCCTGTCACCAATTTTGACTGGTAGCGAGGGTCTAATAATGTGGATAGCCATTAGTCATGCCTCTGCCGAATTCTGACAATGAGACAAACATGATAACATGTAACATGGCATCTGCACAAGGGACTCAGAGGGCCTTCTTGCCTCCATCTCCACTGCATACTACCACGGTCTGTTGGGGTCATCTGCATCATTGTCCTCTAGTCCCTTATGCTCTTTTCCTGTCGTTTGGGCGGATAAACCACCTAGTTGATGTATAAAATTCCAGGGCTTTTATGTCCTTATCCTCCTCCTCTGCCATTTCAGCCTCCTCAGGGCTCAGATGGCCGTGAAATGTAGGTGCTACGCCTTCTGTTCCATTGCCAATCAGATTTGTCAGCATCCCCTCTAAGACATGAAGGAGTAAAATTACATAATTAATCCCGTAGTTCTGCCGACTGACAAATAAAGTGGCCTCTTCAAAACGCCTGAGCAAACATCACGTGGCACACATGAGCTGCCACTGGCTAACGTGGAAGATACACCGGGGAGTACACCTGTCCGTCTACATCATCAATAAATCATTGACTGCCTTCCTTTGCTCATAAAGCCAGTCTAACGTATGGAGAGTGGAGTTCCAATGGATGGAAAAGTCGTATATTAGGCAATGTTGGGGAAGAGCATTTTGCTTTTGCAGCTCAATAACGGTGTGTTTTGCACAGTGAGAGTGGCTGAAGTGCATGCATAGTTTCTCGGACATTTTAACAGCTCTTGCAGTTCAGTGGAAGACTTGAGGAACTGGGTGACATTGAAGATGTGTGCCATGCAGAGCGCATGGGTCAGCCCTCCTGAAGCAGTGCAGACAAAATGTTCTTCCGGTTATGAGTAACCATGGTTCCTATCTCTAGTTGGCGAGGAGAAAACCAGTGTTCAATTTCTTTTTTTTGCTAAGCAGTTCTTCCATGGTGTGGCTCTGTTCACCAAGGCTGACTAGGTGCAGAACTGTGTGACAAAGCCTAGCTGGAAGACCAATGTGCCTGGTCCGGAACCACATTTACCCAGTGAGCTGTGAAGGACATATATTGTTCTTGACTATAGTTACAACTCCATATGTCAGCGCCTGCGTGAACTCTTTCACCAAGAGGCCCAAAGACTGGCCCATCTTTTGCTCAGTTTACGTGTGCAGGGTTGGTATAGCTTTTTTGGAAAAGTAATGTCGGCTCTCCACCTCCGCTGGGCACAAGCCATCAGTTCCTGAAATGTGCAGAGTCAACTACATGGAAAGGAAGGGAATGTATTACCAGTAACTTGGACAGGTGCACGTTCAGCTTCTGCGCCGTTGGATGAGTGCATGCACACTGTTGTCTTTTTGAAATCAGCTCGATGATTGATTGCTGTGAAACAAATGAGGAGTAGGAGGAGTATCAGGAACAATAGATGACATTGAAGTCGATGGGAAGGAATGACAGCTTACGCTTGAAGACGTTGTCTATCCCTGCTGGAGAGGGAGTGCAGGCCGGTTGGAGCTGCAGCAGTTGCTGCATGAGACTGTAACACTAAACTAGTGGTAAGGAGGATTTCTCACTCCATTTTATGCTGATGCTCCATGAGTTGATGCAAGGCCATCGTGCCAACATTAATACTCTAGCCACGTCTCACCTTCTGCCCACACATACTGCCTACTGCCACACTAATGTCCCCCTGTGACTTGTTGAAAAATTCCCACACTGGCCATTATAGCATTTTCCCTCCACCATTGCGCCGCTGCTTTTACTCTCTCGTGTAGCACACGGTGTACCCCTCCCACATATGGCTGCAGATCTCCCCCTGCTTCCACCCTGCTGTCTCACCAGCACGATGCAACCCTTCCCCCCTGATGATGATGATGCCCCCTTTACCCGGCTCCTACATGCGATCTGCTGCATTATCATCTACATCTGTTTGGCCATAACTTGTGTCACTCTCACCTGTATCTTGCTCACGTTCCTGACCTCTTGCAGCATGTGCTCCCACCTGACTGTCATCAGCAATAGTTGCACGCCTAATGGAGTTCGCAGGAGACGTCTCCTCCAAGTCTGTGCTAGCCTGTAACTGCTGACAGTCCTCAAAAAGCTTTTCCTCACAGAAAAGCGGAGCACAGCTGGAGGCATACATTACTTGACTAGCAGAAGGAGAAGCAAAAACAAGAGGCAGGTTCAGCACAGGTGAGGGCACAGAGGCAGTTCCCTGGGCCATGCCAACTAAGCATGGTGTCAGAGGAACCCAACAATTCCTGTCTGTGTGTATATGTTGTCACCTGAGATGATGTTGAAGAGTGAGTCAACCATTCGAGTTCAGCTGGATTGTTGGGCAAAACACGACTGCTGGATGATAGTGGCAGCTTTGGCCTGTTGCTGTGGCTGCTACTAACCCCCTATCTGCTGCTGCTATGTGTGCCAGCTACAGCAACATTTTTGCCACTGCCTGTTCCTTTGGAGGGCCCAGGCAACTGCCTGTTGGGCATAGTGTGCAGTAACTGTATCAGTAATGTAACAGATTAACTAAGAATGTGGCAGCAGTTGAACAAGGTGGACACTGTGATTACACTCAGCCTGTAGTCTTCCTATAGTCTCAAAAAACTCTCCCTACAATCTCCCTGTATGGTACCCGAACTCTTACTATCCAATATTCTTCTATTAATAGTTTTCAGCAACTCTGTTCCTTGCTTGTGTCACGTTTCTCCCTATGCTTAGCACACAGTGAAATGGCAGAGACCGCACAGGATAAGGCTTTTATAGAGCTGTGACATCACAGAGGATGGCTCTCGCATTCCTGGGGTTCTTACTTTCACATTTTGTAACACATGTAACTGCCATGTAAGAAAACAACCGATTTGTTACCACAAAGTGTGAGGAAATTCAGAATCGGATCAAATTCCACTTCAGATGCTTTGTTTTGCTCAACACTACCTGTGATGTCAGCGTCTCTCCCTGCTCTGATGACGTTCCATGCACAAGCCTGAGGGAGTAGGTCTGTGTCTGTGCAAAAAAATTTACTGTGAAGGCGGTGCTAGTTGGAGCAGCAAGACATGCCCACTGTCCTGCCTCATCTTCTGGATGAGCTGTCTGCCTTGTTCCAGCACGTTGATGTCCTAAAGACTACTTTGTAGACCTCTAGGTCACAGGCCTACAGTGGCCTAGAGAATAGCAGCACAGGAAGTCCATGGCTCCCTGCTCTGCTATAGGTATCAACTGTATCAGCATCCTAAAGAAAAGTAAAGGTGAGGATCCACGTTAAATTGGTTGTACCATCTCATCCTAGCTATATGCCCCCAATGTCTGATAGGTGTGAGTCCCACCTCTGGGACCCGCACCTTTACTTAGAATGGAACTGACAAAGCACCGGAGGGCATACCTTGCATGCGCTGCCGCCCTTCATTCATTCCTATGGGAGTATCGCAAATAGCAGAACAGCATGCTTGGATATTTTTGGAAGTCCCATGAAAATGAAGGGGAGACGCAGCGTGCAAACACGTCCACCGCTCAGTTAATTTCTATGCCAGCGATATGTCCCCAATGTCTGAGATGATACAACCCTTTTAAAATCACTCTTTTCCATGGGTCTCCAAATCAGAAACTGTTGTAACAATCAATTAGGATGGCTTCAAACATTGCAGATTTTGTTACAGAATTTTCCAGGACAGAAAATTTTCACCTAAATGAAGCTTGTAGAAATCCATGTGCACGCCACCCCATTCAAACGGATGGAACTAACTTTCAGTCATAAAAATTTCTGCAACAAAATCCGCACTGTGTGAATGCACTTTTAGGAAGAACTGAGGTGAACAGAGATCCCACCCCATTCTAACAGTGGCAGCACTAATTAGTATTATGTAAGACTGTGAAAGGACACATCTTCAAATGGTAACACCCATATGAAGTCTGATCTTTCACTGCAAACTGCTAGTAATTCATGCATTGTTTTTAGCAGGAATAATAAAGGAAAGGCACATCAAAGAGTCATAAGAATTAGAGATGAGCGAACACCTGGATGTTCGGGTTCGAGAAGTTCGGCCGAACATCCCGAAAATGTTCAGGTTCGGGATCCGAACTCGACCCGAACTTTATCCCGGACCCGAACCCCATTGAAGTCAATGGGAACCTGAACTTTTGGGCACTAAAAAGGCTGTAAAATAGCCCAGGAAAGGGCTAGAGGGCTGCAAAAGGCAGCAAAATGTAGGTAAATGCCCTGCAAACAAATATGGATAGGGAAATGAATTAAAATAACATAAAATAAATAAAAATGAACCAATATCAATTGGAGAGAGGTCCCATAGCAGAGAATCATGCGTCATATCACCCACCACTGGAGAAGGCCCCTTTTAGTAATTTCGGCCCCAGCACCCAGACAGAGGAGAGAGGTCCCACTGCAAGGAATCATGCGTCATATCACCCACCACTGGAGAAGGCCACTTTTAGTTATTTCGGCCCAGCACCCAGACCGAGGATACAGGTCCCACAGCAAGGAATCATGCGTTATATCACCCACCACTGGAGAAGGCCACTTTCAGTTATTTCGGCCCCAGCACCCAGACAGAGGAGAGAGGTTCCACAGCAAGGAATCATGCGCCATATCACCCACCACTGAAGAAGGCCACTTTCAGTTATTTCGGCCCAGCACCCAGACCGAGGATACAGGTCCCACAGCAAGGAATCATGCGTCATATCACCCACCACTGGAGAAGGCCACTCAGTTATTTCGGCCCCAGCACCCAGACAGAGGGGAGAGGTCCCACAGCAAGGAATCATGCGTCATATCACCCACCACTGGAGAAGGCCACTTTCAGTTATTTCGGCCCCACCACCCAGACAGAGGAGAGAGGTTCCACAGCAAGGAATCATGCGTCATATCACCCACCACTGGATAAGGCCACTTTCAGTAATTTCGGCCTAGCACCCAGACCGAGGAGAGAGGTCCCACAGCAAGGAATCATGCGTTATTTCACCCACCACTGGAGAAGGCCACTTTCAGTTATTTTTGCCCCAGCACCCAGACAGAGGAGAGGTTCATTCAACTTTGGGTTGCACCGCAAGATCATGGTAAAGTTAAAAAAATGAGGATTCAATAAAGAAGTGCACCGGAGTACAAGAATACATGGTTCAGGGGGAGGCAGTTATAAATGTCTATTCTGCACAAGGGAGGCACAGGTCCTGTGGGATCCATGCCTGGTTCATTTTTATGAACGTCAGCTTGTCCACGTTGGCTGTGGACAGGCGGCTGCGTTTGTCAGTAATGACGCCCCCTGCCGTGCTGAATACACGTTCAGACAAAACGCTGGCCGCCGGGCAGGCCAGCACCTCCAAGGCATAAAATGCTAACTCTGGCCACGTGGACAATTTGGAGACCCAGAAGTTGAATGGGGCCGAACCTTCAGTCAGTACGTGGAGGGGTGTGCAGACGTACTGTTCAACCATGTTAGTGAAATGATGCCTCCGGCTAACACGTTCCGTATCAGGTGGTGGTGCAGTTAGCTGTGGCGTGGAGACAAAACTTTTCTACATTTCTGCCATGCTAACCCTGCCCTCAGAGGAGCTAGCCGTGACACTGCTGCGTTGGCGACCTCTTGCTTCCCCTCTATCTTCGTCTTGGGCTTCCACTTGTTCCCCTGTGGCATTTGGGAATGCTCTCAGGAGCACGTCTACCAGCGTGCGCTTGTACTCGCGCATCTTCCTATCACGCTCCAGTGCAGGAAGTAAGGTGGGCACATTGTCTTTGTCCCGGGGATCCAGCAGGGTGGCAACACAGTAGTCCGCACACGTTAAAATGTGGGCAACTCTGCTGTCATTGAGCAGGCACTGCAGCATGTAGTCACTCATGTGTGCCAGGATCCCCAGAGGTAAGGACAAGCTGTCCTCTGTGGTAGGCGTATCATCATCGTCCTCCGTTCCCCCCAGCCACGCACCAGTGATGGGCCTGAGCTGTGTCGGGTGCCACCCCGCTGTGAACCTGCTTCATCCTCATCCTCCTCCACCTCCTCCTCATCCTCCTCATCCTCCAGTAGTGGGCCCTGGCTGGCCACATTTGTACCTGGCCTCTGCTGTTGCAAAAAACCTCCCTCTGAGCCACTTCTAACAGACTGGCCTGAAAGTGCTAAAAATGACCACTCATCCTCCTCCTCCTGGGCCACCTCCTCTTCCATCATCGCCCTAAGCGTTTCCTTAAGGAGACATAGAAGTGGTATTGTAACGTTGTTAACAGTGTCATCGCCACTGGAGATTTCGCCCATTATCGCACACCACCAGGTCGGGCTTGAGGTCCACCGGCAGAAACCACTCGTCGGTCTGTTGTTCAATACCCCGCCACAACTCCTGCGCGGTGTGGGGCCTGTCCCCCAAACATATGAGTTTCAGAATGGCCTGCTGATGTTTACCCCGGGCTATGCAGAAGTTGGTGGTGAAGGTGTGTGGCTGACTGGATGAGCTGGTGGAAGCAGAGGAGGAGGAAGCCGAGTAGGAGGAGGAGGTTACAGGAGGCAAAGAATGATGCCCTGCGATCCTTGGCGGCGGAAGGACGTGCGCCAAGGAACTCTCCGCCTGCGGCCCAGCCGCCACTACATTTACACAGTGTGCAGTTAGGGAGATATAGCATCCCTGGCCGTGCTTACTGGTCCACGTATCTATGGTTATGTGGACCTTGCCACAGATGGCGTTGCGCAGTGCACACTTGATTTTATCGGATACTTGGTTGTGCAGGGAAGGCACGGCTGTATTGGAGAAGTAGTGGCGGCTGGGAACAACATACTGTGGGACAGCCATGGACATCAGCTGTTTGAAGCTGTCTGTGTCCACCAGCCTGAATGACAGCATTTCAAAGGCCAGTAGTTTAGAAATGCTGGCATTCAGGCCCAGGGCTCCAGGGTGGCTAGGTGGGAATTTACGCTTTCTCTCCAAGGTTTGTAAGATGGAGAGCTGAACGCTGCCGTGTGACATGGTGGAGATGCTTGGTGAAGCAGGTGGTGGTGTCGGTGGCACATCCTCTGTTTGGTGGGCGGCAGGTGCCAACATTCCTCCCGAGGCTGAGGAAGAGGCCGTGGCAGCAGCAGAAGAGAGAGCAGGGGGAGCCAGAGTGAGTTCCTTGCTTTTAAGGTGTTTACTCAACTGCAGTTCATGCTTTGCATGTACAGTTGTGTTCAAAATTATTCAACCCCCACTGAAATTGAGTGTTTTGGCCAGTTTGACATTGATTTTGATCATTTTACTCATCTTGTTTACAATTAAATCAAAGAGGCACTTGTAAGTCAGACAAATATAACATAACATTTATAATGAAATAACCACAAATGTATTTTCTGTGCTCACATCATTATCAGTTTTATTCAACCCCCAAGTGACATTCAATCTTAGTACTTAGTACAACATCCTTTTCCAGTTGTAACAGCCTTTAAACATGAAGAATAGCTTGACACAAGTGTCTTGCAGCGACCTACGGGTATCTTCGCCCATTCTTAATGGGCAAAAGCCTCCAGTTCAGTCACATTTTTAGGCTTGGGCGCTGCAACTGCTTTCTTTAAGTCCCACCAGAGGTTCTCAATCGGATTTTAGTCTGGTGACTGCGATGGCCACTTCAAAATGTTCCAGCCTTTAATCTGCAACCATGCTCTAGTGGACTTGGAGGTGTGCTTGGGATCGTTGTCCTGTTGGAAGGTCCAACGTCTCCCAAGCCTCAGGTTTGTGATGGACTGCTTCACACATTTTATCCAATATCTCTTCATCTGGTACTGAAGAGAATTCATGATTCGCACACGCTGAAGCTTCCCTGTACCCGTTTAAGCAAAACAGCCCCAAAGCATGATTGACCCCCCGCCATGCTTCACAGTAAGCAAAGTGTTCTTTTCTTCATAGGCCTTGTTCTTCCTCCTCCAAACATAGCGTTGATCCATGGGCCCAAACAGTTCTAATTTTGTTTCATCAGTCCACAGAACACTATCCCAAAACTTTTGTGCCTTGTCCACATGACTTTTGGCATACTGCAGTCGACTTTTCTTATTCTTTTTTGAGACAGCAAGGGGGTGCGACTGGGAGTTCTGGCATTACGCAGTGTGCGCCTTATTGTCTGAGCTGAAACTTCAGTACCCGCATCTGACAAATCTTTTTACAGTTCCTCAGCACTCACACGGGGAGTTTTCTCCACTTTGCGCTTCAGGTAGCTCACAGCAGTCGAAGTCAGCATCTTCTTTCTGCCAAGACCAGGTAGTGTTTCAACAGTGCCCTTTGACTTGAATTTGTGAATGATGCTTCCTATGGTGTCTCTTGGTATGTTTAACATCTTTGCAATCTTCTTATAGCCATTGCCCTTCCTGTGAAGAGAAATCACCTCTTCTCTTGTCTTCCTGGACCATTCTCTTGACTTCACCATGTTTGTAAACACACCAGTAAATGTCTAGAAGGAGCTGAGTATCATAGTCATTTTAAATCTGCCTAACTGGTGCTTATTATGCTTGATTGCTGCTCTTTGACATCCACAGGTGTTTTCAATACCTGATCGAAAACACTTGAATGAACCTCTGTTCTTAAAAGTGGTCGTCTTTAAGGGGTTGAATAATTGTGTCAATGAAGAAATCACAAACAACACATTTAATACTGTATTAAAAAAAGAATTGATGTAATTTTAGTTGCATTTGGTTCTTTAAAAGGTCCTTGTAAGATTTCATTCTGAACACAATTGCAAATGTACACTAAATTCCCTAAAACCCTTTACAGCATTGGGGGTTGAATAATTTTGAACACAACTGTAGATGCCTGGTCATGCAGGTTGTGCTAAGGTTCAGAACGTTAATGCCTCGCTTCAGGCTCTGATGGAACAGCGTGCAAACCACTCGGATCTTGTCGTCAGCACATTGTTTAAAGAAGTGCCATGCCAGGGAACTTCTTGAAGCTGCCTTTGGGGTGTTAGTTCCCTGGTGGCGGTGGCCAGTAGCAGGCGAACTCTCTTGGAGGCGGCTGTTCTGCTTTTGCCCACTGCTCCCTCTTTTGCTACGCTGTTGGCTCGGTCTCACCACTGCCTCTTCCTCTGAACTATGAAAGTCAGTGGCACGACCTTCATTCCATTTTGGGGTCTAGGACCTCATCGTCCCCTGCATCGTCTTCCACACAGTCTTCCTCCCTGTCCTCCTGTTCGGTCTGCACACTGCAGAAAGACGCAGCAGTTGGCACTTGTGTTTCGTCATCATCAGAGACGTGCGGACTGCGATGAGATGGTATTCCCATGTCCTCATCATCAGGAAACATCAATGGTTGTGCATCAGTGCATTCAATGTCTTCCACCACTGGGGAAGGGCTAGGTGGATTCCCTTGGGAAACCCTGCAAGCAGAGTCTTCAAACAGCATAAGAGACTGCTGCATTACTTGAGGCTCAGACAGTTTCCCTGATATGCATGGGGGTGATGTGACAGACTGATGGGCTTGGTTTTCAGGTGCCACCTGTGCGCTTTCTGCAGAAGACTGGGTGGGAGATAATGTTGTGAACATGCTGGATCCACTGTCGGCCACCCAATTGACTAGCGCCTGTACCTGCTCAGGCCTTACCATCCTTAGAACGGCATTGGGCCCCACCAAATATCGCTGTAAATTCTGGCGGGTACTGGAACCTGAGGTAGTTGGTTCACTAGGACGTGTGGCTGTGGCAGAATGGCCACTTCCTCTCCCAGCACCAGAGGGTACACTAACACCACCACGACCGTGTCCGCGTCCCTTACTAGATGTTTTCCTCATTGTTACCGTTCACCAAGCACCACAATAAGAAAAAAAATATTTGGCCCAATGTATTGATTTCAAATTCAGGCCTTTTTTTTACAGGCACCTAACACTATCTGCCTATTTATTTATGTAGCGTATTACACTAATCCAGGCATAGCAGTAACCACTGATTTAGGGGAATATCTCTTTTAGGGCAAGTATTTAGGCCCTGGATGAAAGGTATCCTTTTATGGACAGATTTAAACTAGGCCTGCAACAGCTGGAACACCAGATTCAGGGTATTGCTATTTTGGCAATTGAATTTCACCCCAGAACAAAATATATCCTTTGCAGGACACTATGAAACCTTGCAAGCCACAGCTGAAACCACTGATTTATGGTCTTGCTTTTTTGGCAATTGAATTTCACCCCAGAACAAAATATACCCTGTTACGGACAGATTTAAACTAGGACTGCAACAGCTGGAACACCAGATTAAGGGTAGTGCTATTTTGGCAATTGAATTTCACCACAGAACAAAGTATATGTTTTGGCGGACACTATTATAGTTTGCCAGCCAGAGCTGAAACCACTGATTTATGGTATTGCTATTTTGGCAATTGAATTTCACCCCAAAACAAAATATATGTTTTGGCGGACACTATTATAGTTTGCCAGCCAGTGCTGGGACACCAGATTTAGGGGATTGCTATTTTGACAGTTGAATTTCACCCCAGAACAAAATATACCCTGTTACGGACAGATTTAAACTAGGCCTGCAACAGCTGGAACACCAGATTCAGGGTATTGCTATTTTGGCAATTGAATTTCACCCCAGAACAAAATATATCCTTTGCAGGACACTATGAAACTTGGCCAGCCACAGCTGAAACCACTGATTTATGGTATTGCTATTTTGGCAATTAAATTTCACCCCATAACAAAATATATCCTTTGCAGGACACTATGAAACTTGGCCAGCCACAGCTGAAACCACTGATTTATGGTACTGCCATTTTGGCAATTGAATTTCACCCCAGAACAAAATATATGTTTTGGCAGACACTATTATAGTTTGCCAGCCAGAGCTGAAACCACTGATTTATGGTATTGCTATTTTGGCAATTGAATTTCACCCCAGAACAAAATATATCCTTTGCAGTACACTATGAAAATTGACCAGCCACAGCTGAAACCACTGATTTATGGTATTGCTACTTTAGCAATTGAATTTCACCCCAGAACAAAATATATGTTTTGGTGGACACTATTATAGTTTGCCAGCCAGTGCTGGGACACCAGATTTAGGGGATTGCTATTTTGGCAGTTGAATTTCACCCCAGAACAAAATATATGTTTTGGCGGACACTATTAAAGTTTGCCAGCCACAGCTAAAACCACTGATTTATGGTATTGCCATTTTGGCAATTGAATTTCACCCCAGAACAAAATATATGATTTGCAGAACACTATGAAACTTGTGACAACCTACAAAAAATCCCTCAAGCTAACTATCAAAAAATATTAAGCAAGGAATATAGTGATAGTAACGCCAAAAAAAGTTAAACCCTTGCAGGAAAAGAATCACACAATAATAGATAAATTATCACTCAATTTTATTATTAAATATGAGGCATAACACAAGGGATAAGCGTATCACTGATGTGCCTGACACAGCAGGCCACAACCCAGAGACAAATGCCCCCACAAAACAAGGACCATTGACATATGATGTATACTAACATGAATGTCCACAGTAAAGCTAAATCGGAATATTGTGGCAAAATAATAGTATCACCCCCATATGGGTGCATACACATACATGCCAAACTGACTGGTCGGGTAACATATCCCCATCAAGGAGAACCCAATAATAGTCATGCCTCAAATAGTAAACATACTGGACAAAAGAAAAAACTATTATATATTACCCATTGTCTGATCCGGGAGATGTGCGGACACCTGAGACACCTCGACGCGCGTTTCACCCCACGGGCTTCATCAGGAGGGTATTCAAGTGATCCAAACATCTATTTTAAATGTCCTGGGCACACCTGCAGCCTAATTAATCCGCGCATCGCCGCTTTGATTAGTGTGGTCACCATCGCGCCCGCGCATCCCCCGCCGCCATGCGCCGGACCCAGCCGTGCAGCAATATGTTGTGGCCAGCGTCACTGCTGCGTGTATAGACTGAGCCAGCGCCCCGCTGTCATGACGACCAGGTAAACTGAGCGCGTCACCATGTGGATCACACCAGCGCAAGGGCGCGATGCGCCGCATCAATACAAAAGTCAGGCCAGTATGTGCAGACAGTTCAATTCAGAAAATCAAATATATCATACAAGGTGTGCGTATACCGGACAATAAGAGAGCTGTAAAGTCTATATAGTTGAACCAAATCAGCGTAAAAAGTATGCAGATTATAAAGTGACATAGTGCAAAAGAACCAAAAGATAGTGAACATATCTCAATAATATATCATAAAGCATATATATATATGTAAGGAGGAAACCCTCGGTAAATATGTGCAAATCATCATAGATTCGTCACAAAAAAATAGTGATAATAATTGCAAAAAATATATATATATATTTTTTGTGTTTACCCCAAACGTGTAACAAAACAATATACTACAAGTCCTGTGCAAAATTTAGATGGTCACATAAACTGGACCAATATGTGAAAATAGAAAAATGAAATGAAGAGAGAAAAAAGAAAAAGAAAAAGAAAAAAGAAAAAAAGAAAAGAAGCAAAAGGTTCTTCTATGCAGATGTTCCCATCCCTGGAACAGCTCCAGCACCGTTGTCCATATTTCCGGTATCCACCCAGGACAGACAGAACAGCACTAAAACTAAATCAGAATAAAAATTAGCATAACACACATAGATCACAATTAAAAAAACGCTTCATAAGAAAGGTCTGAAACTCACTGCTTCATTTAACCCATTAGGGATCTCACTTTTAAGCAACACCATCCATTTTGTTTCCCTTTGTAGGAGAAGCTTCTTGATGTTCCCTCCTCTGGCACCCAATATAACCTTGTCAATCCCCATCACCTTGAGACCTCTAGGGTCTGATGTATGCCTTTCCTTAAAGTGTAGGGCAATTGGTTGCTGTTTCTTGAGTTCCTCATCCCTCATGGTACTTGTCAGGCGAATCTTACTGGTGTGCTCCAAAATCCTCACCCTAAGTTCCCGTGTAGTCATACCCACATACAGCAAACCGCAGGGGCATTCAGCAAGATAAATCACCCCTGCGGTTCTGCACGTGATGTGGTGTGTGACCCGGTAACATCGGGAGCCACTAGAGTCATGGAACTCTCCACCTCTATTCATAAATTTACATGCCTGACAATTCCCACAAGGGAAGGAACCCCATTTGGGGCCACGTGAACCAAAAAGACCACCAGAAGGTGGGGGGACATAATGACTCCGTGTGAGGATATCCCTCAAACTTTTAGCTCATTTCCAAGTGATCAAGGGATAATCAGATAGTGACCGTTTCAGGTCACCATCTGATAAAAGTATAGGCCAATGTTTGGTCATAATGGCCCTAATAGTTCTCCATTGTGCATTAAAAGGTGTTATAAATCTACACTGGATATCCTCCTGTCTAGTATTCTGTTACACCAGAAGGGTATCCCTGGGAGATGATTTAGCCCGCAGGTAACCCTTCTTGATGACCTGATGTCCATAGCCCCTTGCTAGAAACCTGTCCTTTAGGTTCCTGGACTGGATCTCAAAAGTTTGGTCACTGGAGCAGATCCGGCGCAGGCGCAGAAATTGGCTAGTGGGAATTGCTCGAATGGTTTGAGGATAATGAGACGACTCTGCATGCAGCAAAGAATTTGTCGCTGTTGACTTCCTGAAGAGGTCCGTGGAGACCGTGTCGTCAACCTCACGATGGAGAACAACATCAAGAAAATCAATATGATCACGACTATATTTCCAGGTCAATCTGATGTTCCGATCATTGGCGTTGAGCTGTTGGAGGAAGAGGCAAAGTGTCTGCTCAGACCCCTGCCAAACAAACAATATATCGTCGATATACCGCGACCACGAGACCACCGAGCTGTAAAGATCCAAATGTTGAACGACCTCCCTCTCCCACAGCCCCAGAAAGAGATTGGCGTATGAGGGTGCACAAGTCGCCCCCATCGCCGTTCCCTGGAGCTGTAGGAAGAGGCGGTCCCTAAACAAAAAATAATTGTGTTTTAAAATAAAATATTATAAGATAACAAAATCGATCAAATCCATATCCAGATTGGACATTTCAAGAAAAAAACGTGCTGCCCTGATCCCGTGGTCGTGGCATATCGACGTATACAAAGCCTCTATGTCACAAGTGACGAACCACATATCATCCTCCAGCACAACGCCATTGAATTTGTTCAGAACATCAGAAGTGTCCTTCGTGTATGACGGCAGGGTCTCCACGGAGTCCCTCAGATAAAAGTCCACATATCTGCTGACCTGTTCACACAAACTACCTACCCCAGAATCAATGGGGCGCCCAGGTGGTTTTTTGGCATCTTTATGCACCTTAGGTAGTAAATAAAACGTGGGGGTAACAGGAAAATCCACATTCAGACCCTCCTTAAGTCTCGGAGTTAAAATATTATCACACACCCCACATTCCAACAGCAAGTCCAGCTCACATTTGAACCTGTTGGTCAGGTTATACTCCAGCCGTTGGTAGCATTGTCGCTGATTGAGCTGTCTAAATGCCTCCTTCTCATACATTGCCGCCGGCCATACATTCCCCCCTTTGTCTGCTGGCTTGATAACAACGTCACGGAGGTCACGAAGCTCTTTGACCGCCGCGCGCTGTTCATGTGTTAAATTTGATGAACCATGAGTACCACTTATAGCTTCAAAATCCTGTTTCACAAGTTTAATAAATATGTCCACTGTTGGACACAGACTACGGGGGGGGGGGGAAAGAGCTGGGACCGGCGGCAGAGATGTGAAGGCATCTTTTTGGAGGCCAACAATTCCTGTTCATTTAACAGGGATTGTAAATCCTCCAAAGCTTGTACTTCTTGGGTAGAGGACAAACCAGGAATGCAGGGACTCCTCTCAAATTGTTTTTTAAGGAGTAACTTGCGACCAAAAAGTTCAAGATCCTTTATAAGTGTAAAGTGATCCCGATTGCTTGATGGTGCAAATGACAGACCCTTTTTGAGTACATCTAATTGAGACACAGTAAGGATATGGGAAGATAGGTTAATTACCTTTAATTCCTCCTGTGCCTTTTGCCATCTATGTCTGTGTTCCTTAACCGCCTTTTGGGTCTGGGGGTGTTGGTAGTGCCTGTAAGAGATCTTCTTCCCATATTTTCTTCCAGCACCCCCCGTACTCCTAAAAAAGGTTCTCCACATGATCCCTCCGAAGCAATTTGGCAATTGAATTTCACCCCAGAACAAATTATATAATTTGCAGGACACTATGAAACTTGGCCAGCCACAGCTGAAACCACTGATTTATGGTATTGCTATTTTTGCAATTGAATTTTACCCCAGAACAAAATATATGTTTTGGCGGACACTATTATAGTTTGCCAGCAAGTGCTGGGACACCAGATTTAGGGGATTGCTATTTTGGCAATTGAATTTCACCCCAGAACAAAATATATGTTTTGGCGGACACTATTCTAGTTTGCCAGCCACAGCTGTGACACCAGATTTATGGTATTGCTATTTTGGCAATTGAATTTCACCCCAGAGCAAAATATATGTTTTGGCGGACACTATTATAGTTTGCTAGCCAGTGCTGGGACACCAGATTTAGGGGACTGCTATTTTGACAACTGAATTTCACCACAGAAAATAATCTATTCTTTGCTAAACAGCAAACAGTATTATACTTGGCTAGCCAAAGCTGGAACACCAGATTTAGGGGATTGGTATTTTGGCAATTGTATTTAACCCCTTAATAAAATTTAGAAATGGCTATCCTGAGTTTCTAGTGGTGACAATTAGCACAGCCAAGCCCCTGATGAACTAGTATTGATGGATTGATGGACTTG
Source organism: Bufotes viridis (assembly GCA_033119425.1). NCBI lineage: Eukaryota > Metazoa > Chordata > Amphibia > Anura > Bufonidae > Bufotes > Bufotes viridis. Next base: position 392,049,441 of record CM065592.1, on the reverse strand, counting down.
GTGGCAGCTTGTTCTGGTGCACCACATGTCACAAAATGGCCGCCGATCACCCCAGAAAATAAGTGACAGAAAAACGCTCTGTGCAGCCTAAAAACCAGTGAGCAAGTAGCTAGCAGAAGTTCAATCATTTACAGCTGTAGATCGATCACTTCATTAGGTGCTTTTGCAGACTTTTCCCTGCCTAATCTCGCCCTCACAGCAGCTGCGTCCTCTTCCTACACTAATCAGAGCAGTGTGACATGCGGCGCTACGTGACTCCAGCTTAAATAGAGGCTGGGTCACATGCTGCACTTGGCCAATCACAGCCATGCCATTAGTAGGGATGGCTGTGATGGGCTCTTAGGGCAAGAAGTAAAACAATAGCTGATTGGCTGCTGTGCAGCCCTTCAGAAAGCGGGAAGAAATCGCCGAACAACGAACCCGAACCCGAACTTTTTTGAAAATGTTCGGGTCCGGGTCCGTGTCCCGAACACCCCAAAATTCGGTACGGACCCGAACTATGCTCGAACTGTTCGCTCAACACTAATAAGAATAGATGTTCCAGAATTGCTATTATAAGGGGGTTGCAAGTAGTTGCTAAAGAGACCTGTCAATAGAAGTCACAGGTCCTCCTTAAGAACTAAATGTAAATCATTTAACTTCTCCTCAAGTTGAACTGACAAAGTTACCATAAAGATTAACCTTTATTCGTTATTAGACTTATCAATCTATCTCTAATGGCCGCTAGCAATAACCTATTTAAAATCCAATTAGACTGTCCTCTTTCCCTTAAAACATCATCAAATATATCTCTTATGATCTCGTCAATGAAAGACCATGAACGATAATGCTGATTAAATTAAACTGTGCTAATCAGACTTTCTGAAAATGTTACATCGAGCCTCATTGTGAGTATATTCTTTTTTCACTCAGATTTTACCTCTAACTTGCAGGAACCCAGAATATACATACAGGGTCGGACTGGGGTGCCACAGGCCCACCGTATAGGTACATTCAAATATAATAAATAATCTAACAAGTTTTTAATATGAACATAGGCTGGTTGAGGTGCTGTATACTGAATATATGTATGCAGAGCAGTAAATCTACTGTGTTATGTGCTACTTGTGCAGGGGGTGGGAGACCAGGCGCCCACCTTGCTCAGGGGCCCACGGGAGGATTCACCTGTACCCCTTTGGGCCAGTCCGAGCCTGTATATATACATGTATATTAGAGAGCTCGATTATTTGCAAGGCAGCCTCAGAAAAACGACTCTCCCAAATTCAGTAGCCTGCTCATGTTCAGGGTCTCATTATGATTCCTAATGTGGCCTTATAATCGAGATCTGTGGCTTAATTTAGCAAAAAAACAGGTTTTACTAACCTGTCAATCATAGAAATAAGATGCCCAAGGGGAGGCCCGGGGATGCAGGGTACCCGGCTGCAGCCATCGCCGTTCGTGTCCAGCACCGCCTTCCCAGAGTTCTGCGCCACCTCCTACTCCTCTGTGCCTCCTCTGTGCCGCCTCTCCCTCCCTCCCCCTCCTCCTCCCGCTGTGAGATGCCACGCGTGCGCACAGGCTCAGCCTGATGCGCCCGAACGGACTGCTGGCAACGGCTTCTTCTAGCATAGTGCGCATGCGCCGGCACTCCGTCGGCACTTTGCTAGAAGAAGCCGATTCAAGCAGTCCGTATGGGCGCATCAGGCCGAACCTGTGCACACATGCGGCATCTCACAGTGCTAGGAGGGGGAGGGAGGGAGAGGCAGCACAGAGGAGTAGGAGAACTCTGGGAAAGCGGCGCTGGGCATGAACGGCGATGGGTGCGGCCAGGCACCCTGCATACACGGAACTCCCCTTGGGCACCTTATTTCTATGATTGACAGGTTAGTAAAACCTGTTTTTTTTTGCAAAATTAAGCCACAGATCTCGTTTATAAGGCCACATTAGAAATCATAATGAGACCCTGAACATGAGCATATGTTTAGCTCACAGGGCTGAAAAGTGGTGACAGAATCCCTTTAAAGGGAATGTGTTATCAAAAATGACCTGTTGTTTATACGTATTAGTTTAATATTTGTTAATATTTTTTTTTGTTTTAATTTTCCATGACACTATATTTTAAAAATCGAAATATCCTGCAGTTTCACACTGTCATCTAGGCATATTAATATGTCAAGACTTCCTGTTTTAGAGATATGCTTTACCGCTGCCACAAGAATCATAGACTGGAGATGTTCATTGACTTCTAAGGGAGAGTTTTCTAGGCATGCTCTGTAAACAGTGTCAATGTCCAGTAAGAGAGGTATAGATAAGATATGATATCATCTATTGTGAATAGCAGATTCTGTGTTATCTATCTAGGTGTTATCTAACATTGCAATTCTGTCTGTGATGATAATGAGATGACTGCTGAAAAGTGATCTTCACAGAACAGAAAGTGATGCCAATGTGGAAACTGGAAGCATTTACATTTCACCAAAAAATTCAAAACACAAATATGTTTAACATAAAACATGGTATTTAAACAATACGTTATTTTCTGAGGACAAATTTCCTTTAAATCAGTTATCTGAAAATGGCAACCACTTCTGAAAATGAAACTGATGGTTCAGCATCTGAACCACCAGTGATCAGCAGTTATTGCTTGAGAAGATGTATCACTTGGAGAGGAGCTGGTTATAGACTGGCAATGTCTGGTAAACATCAATCAGTGGCACATTTGGCCACTACTGTATTTAGACCATGCAATTGAGGGGGCCCCCGAAATTCAGGGAGGCCCCCTGCTGCACCCTGGCAGTGGTACCTATTTTAACTACATTATAATATTTTGGAGCACATAAGGGGGCATTATTCTGTGTTGAAGGAATTTAAAGGGCACCATGTGTTGGGGGACACATAATGAGCCTTATTGTGTTGGAGGTACATAAGGAGACATTATACTGTATTGGAGGGGATATGTTTCAGGGGCACATAAGGAGGCATTATTCTGTGGGGGAGATTATAAGGTTCCCCATATTAGCGGTGTGACCCAGGCTGAATTACATATCACCACTGAAGCTAGCCATCAGCTTCAGTGGAGCAGGTGTCCATGTGGTCAGAACTAAACAAGCTAGGGACCAGAAGGTGGACACATGGGAGTGAGCACGTAGGACTGAAGTGGCAGGGAGCAGGTATGATTCTTTCAATAGCAGAAGTAGACTACAGGCATCACTTAAAAGTTACTTCATGAAACTCTTCTTTAATGGTGCTACATAGAGCTTAGCAGTTCAAAAGGGCCCAGACTTAATTGTGCTTGGGGCCCCAGAAATGCCAAATCAACCCCTAAGGTTTCCATCAATAGAAAAAAGGGTCAGCAGCACGTTCGATATTACTAAAGGTGCCTATGTAATACCCCAGACCTAAGGCTACAATAATTGTATATAGTTTGTATTGTAATATATTATTATCAGGAATGGAAGAGATGTTCAGCTCCAAAAATAGTGGTAGATGTATCTTTATTCTGCGGTAATAAAAACTTCCATACAGGATGCTAAAGTCAACATGTTTCAGACCATCACATATTCAAGGTCCTTCCTCATGACATTTCAAAATGGATTGCTGCTTATGTGCTCCCCACTAACCTGGCTCCATAATCATGGGATCATGTGACCAGTGGGAGCACACATGGAGCAATCACTGCACCAACACATCTTACAAAAAAATCACCAACATGCAAAAAAACATTACTTCCAAAAGTCATATTCAGATATGGCATGCACAATGCAGACACATCCCACTTAAAAGAAATAAATGTGTAGAAAAAAAAATGGCAAGGTTCACTAATATTGCAGAATCAGATCGCTAGCAAGAGAGGGTAAGTATTTTTTGATAATTTTGCAAATTACTGCAAATTCCTCGCTGTATTGCGTGACAAAGGGGGTGAAGGTCTGTTTGGATACAGGCAAGCGAGTACATTCAAATGATGGCTTTTTTGGAGGAAACACAAGTGATTTCCTGTCCAATGTCACAACTACGTTTTTTGAGACAGAAACACATCTGTGTGAATAGGATCTACGAACAAGTCTATTTGTAAGGTTATCAGCTTCTTGAAAGAAAGAAGTTAAATCAGAGCAGTTGCGTCTCGCCCTAATAAGTTCACCTTTGGGAATATTGCGTATTGTATGCGGTGGATGGCAAGAAGTCGCATGTAAAATAGTATTGCCGGCTAATTCTTTTCTATATGTGGCAGTGAGAACTCAGGAGGTGGCCGTGTCCCCCCTCAGGCACAAATCCAAAAAATGTATACTATGCAGGTCATATTGTAAATTGAAAGAAATAGAATTCAAACAAGAATTCAAATAGTCAGAAAACAGTGATATGGCCGCCACATCGCCAGACCACACAAGAAGCAGGTCATCGATGTAGCGACCATACCACTATTTGTTGTCGCCTTCAGGTGCGACCTCCGTGCTCAGATAGTGGACTAACAGCTGAGAGCTGCCTCCCTCCTTGTACTGGAACTGTTTTTAGTATACTATTATGTATTGTATCTTTCTGGCCATTTGTTCCAGAAAAGAATGGTCGGTAAAAGATTGGCAAGGAACAAGGCTGGTCTTGCTTTCTACCAAGAGGAGGAGTTCCTGAGTAACCGGTGGGTGGAGAGGAAGCACAGGCTGAACTCTTGCTCCTAGATATGATTCTCCAGAGAGATCAACTTACTCCATGCCTCCAGTGAAGTCTTGAGACACTAGACAGCAGGTTGAACTGCGACAAACAGCATTAGAGACATTGCTGAAGGGTGAGGCACTATTGCTCAGACAACCATCACCCAAGAACATCGCTAGGCCAGTACAACCTAAATGCCTCCATTATCCGTACTGGTGCTAGAGATATTTTGTACATTAAATCTGCTGCTATTGGATGTATTTAAAGTTTTGTTCTATGTTGCACTTTATTAAAAACGATTGTTCTACGCTTAATTCTGGCCTAATTCTTCAATACTACATTTACGCTGCACTGATCACCAGAGAGCAGAACCCTGTGGGAGAACACTTTGATACAACACTTCATCAGGGCCACTACCATCCTCTGCAGCGACTTCTCAGGGGCTCCCAACTCCTCCATGCACACACATGCTTTGCAGAGTGAGAACTACTATATATATTTCAATATATTTTAGGTATAGATAGTGATATTGAAAGAAAAAAAATCTGATATTTTTAAAAAAAATTTATCCCCAAAAAAGTGTAATTTCTAATAATACATTCCTTCAAAATTAGACTTTCATCAATTACATATGCATCCATTTATGACAACAACATACATACCCACTGTGCTAGTGCATCTTAACAGTTATGCTTAAATTCATATGCAAATCATATTCACTCTTAAATCGTCATCCTCTCCATACTCATTAGCATTAAATAGACATACTGTAAATGTCACACTTGATACTTTAACATATTTTAATAAAGAGGCATATAGTGTGTGATATATTATTTATCAAAGGCCAACAAAAGTGCTTGCAACTTTGATGAATACCTTACAATCATACTTTTCCTCTAATACATTGCCATTTATATTGTCACAGACCAGGTGGAAATGTTGTGGATGTCGACATTTTTCCTAGATTTGTAGCTACATCTTTCTGAGGCAACCAGGGAGTTAATTTAGAAGAGATAGAGATACTTCTCTGTCTTGGCTTTTGGTCAAAACCTGGTAATAGAGTCTGGATTGCCGGAGTTGGGGGTGAGAAGGGCAAGCTACTAACTCCACTCCACTCATCATTTTGTGCTGTCTTAGTAGGAGCCACTTGGGTGAGCTCTATGAGAATGGTATGAGCCTCTCAGATGAGGACAGCCTAGGGAAAGGAGCAGATGTTGTGAGCTTGTCAGAACACAGACCTATGTATATCAGGTTGAAGATACTGCATTTGTTATGTTTTGTATTTGGTGGCAGGTACCAGACCTGCACTATGTCAGCTAGGAGCTATTTGTGTTTAGTTAGTAACATAGTAACATAGTAACATAGTATATAAGACTGAAAAAATACATTTGTCCATCCAGTTCGGCCTGTTTCCTACAAGTTGATCCAGAGGAAGGCAAAAAAACCCTGTGAGGCAGAAGCCAATTTTCCCCACTTAAGGGGAAAAAAATTCCTTCCCGACTCCAATCAAGCAATCAGAATAATAGTGATGAGCGGCAGGTGCCATATTCGATTTCGACGAAATTCGCGAATATTCGTATGAATATTCGTTTCATATTCGTCGAAATCGAATATTCGTCATTTTTCTAGTTATCGCGATTAACATGCGATTTAAATAATCGCATATTGCGATTTTAACTTAAGGCTACTTTCCTATTGGTTTCATATCTAGAATTAGCGAGGATGACGAATATGACGAATGTATTCGTCATATTCCTCAAAACGAAGATAACGAAGTATTCTACATCTTCGTTTTAGCAACCTATTCGTCAACTTCGCTAATTCTAGCAAATAGGAAGGTTGACTATAGAGATAGCTGTAGTTAAATTCGCTATGCGATTTTTTTTTTTTTTATAAATAGAATAATAATAATATAATATAATATAATAATTTTATTAAGTAATATAATTATTGTATTAAAAAAATCGCATAGCGAATTTAACACAGCTGTCTGGTAAGTCAACCTTCCTATTTGATTGCTAGAATTAGCGAATAGCGAAGTTGACGAATAGGTTGCTAAAACGAAGATGTAGAATACTGCTATCTTCGTTTTGAGGAATATGACGAATACATTCGTCATATTCGCTATTCGCTAATTCTACCAAGCCAACCATAACTTCGTGCTCATGGAGCGTCCCCATCACCATGGGAACGTCTCCATATACTAAAATGTACTGTCGGATTTGAGGAATTACGTTGAAATCGCAATGCGATTAATTCAAGTTATATTAATCGCATTGCGATTTCAACTTAGAGCTGGGTTTATAATGGGTCAGCTTGCTAGAATGAGAACGTAGTTAACGAATATGGAATATAGCAGCACTGCTAAGTTGAAATCACAATGCGATTAATTTAACTTAAAGTATTCGCATTGCGATTTCAACTTAGCACTGCTAGTGCATAGCTATATTCCATATTCGTTAACCCTTTGGCATACTCTTCCACAAGCGTCCTCGCCACCATGGGAACGCTTGGTGGTTAGAATATACCATCGGATCTGAGTTAGATCGTGAAAACTCAAATCCGATGGTATATTCTAACACAGAGGCGTTCCCATGGTGATGGGGACGCTTGAAGTTAGAGTATACCAACACGCGCATACATACCGGCTCCCTGCTGCCTGGAGGCACCTGTCCTCTGACAGGGCACTGTGATCTGCACTATTAACCCCTCAGATGCCGCACCTGAGGGGTTAATAGTGCGGATCACAGCACCCTGTCAGAGGTCGGGTGCCGCCGGGTAGCAGTGCGCCTCCCCCCCACTATTAAAATCATTAATGGGCAGTGCGCCCTAATTCCCCTCACCAGTATTACAAACAATAATTGGTGGCCAGTGCCGATCCCCCCTATTAAACATCATTGGTGGCCAGTGTGCGCCGACAATCCCTCCCCGTATACTTATCGCTGGTCAGTGCGCACTCAATCCCCCCTCCCTCCCCAGTAAAAAATCATTGCTGGCAGTGCGCCCTCCCTCTCCCCCCCTCCCATCATTGGTGGCAGCGGCAGCTCCGATCAGAGTCCCAGCAGTGTAATGCTGGGGCTCCGATCGGTTACCATGGCAACCAGGACGCTACTGCAGTCCTGGCTGCCATGGTTAGTTAGTCAGCATTGTACTTACCTGCGCTGGGCCGCCGGGCGCTCCTCCCCCTCATAATTATTTTATTTTATTTTATTTTTCCCCTTTTGTATTGTGCCTTAATCTATAATATTGAATTGTATGAGGTTTTATTCATTATTACCATTTTTTATGCAACTCGGATGCTACTATATAATGTCATGCCTTTTGCATCTGGTCCGGGTCATATGACTCGTGTGTTACATATTAGCCGACCGTTTCAGCGTTCTGGTAGTCATGACAACCTCTGGACTTTTTGGGTACTATCCTGTGTTCGTTTCCTAGGTCGTGCGGTCATGTGACTTGAGCGTCATTGGTCAGGTGGCCGCATCTGCGGTCACGTGACCATGACGTCACTACAGGTCCTTGATGCGCCGACAGATCAGATACTTCCCATTGGTTATTAAGCCTGCCGCTCTTACCCCCAACCCCACCTGTGATTGATTCCAGCATGATTTCAAGCCCTATTTAGGGAGGGATTTTTACACTCTGAACTATCCCCGGAAGAAGCCAGTCTAGGCGAAACGACGTTGGGAGGAGGCGACCGCAGGATCGACACATTTGTGGAGGGTATACTTCTTTGCTTTACTCTTTAACTGCTTGCTTTGCCTTAACAGAGGACTTTGTCCTCGGGCTACTTTTTTCTTTACAAGCTTTTGAAGTGTTATTTCTTTGTTATTCATGCACACAGTGTATGTACCCTCCATGTGCTGACCCTGTGGTCCTCTCCTATTTTTTCTTCCTCATCTGTGTCATAGTGGTGTTTTTTACCAGTCCTATGGTATATTTTACTATTTTTGTCTATTTTCAAATTGAATAAAGTTACACTTTTTGATAATTTATGGTGTTGTGTGCTCAATGGATCGGTGTTACTTTGAAGTAAATTATGGCCAACTCCTTGATTGAAATGGATACCCGGTACGAATTTGGTGTTTAGTATTATACTTTGATTTTCAAAGTTATATTTTTTCCTCAGGATTGGCTGAGATGGAATTCCGGGCCCGTACTGCCCTGTGGCAAACACAGGCGGAAGAAATTTTTAGTGGCACTCGTGACGCAAGTGAGGATGTGGATGGTCGGCGGACCAGGGAGCTGAAAAATGACCTACGGAAATACTATCAGAAACAGGTGAAAACTTGGTGGAATAAAACGTCATTAGAGAACTATTTAAAGTATAATTACATTCCGAGAGGACTAAGGGTCCAAATCTTCCCTTCATATGGTAGTCAAGATATAGATTTTGTTGCAAAGTGGGAGGATTCATGTAACAAATGTTCCAGATCCCTGATTCAAGCCATTATCGATTTGAATGCAAAAACGTTGGATGAATTGGAGAACAGTATTAAATTGACTGGGGACCAATTATCGACTTACTTGTCGGGACAAGAAAAAGAACGCTGGGAAAGGGAAATCCAGGATCTTTATGAGACCTGGGAAAAACAGATAAAAACGATTAAGAGCAAGAAATTCCAAAGGGACAAGCAAGATTTTGAGGACAATAGAGTATATAAATGGCGCTCTATCCCCCCAAGCACAAGGTCCAAGTCTAACTCTGTCTCCTCGAGTGTGTCAACTGGTGGTGATTCCACAGCCTCAACAAAATCCTATACAAGATATGTTCCCAGACGCATGAAAAGGAAGGGACCTGTCATACAGAGCACCCGAAGTGCAAAGCGCAATACGGATGCACTCCAGGAGGGCACTTCCCTTAAGGTAATTAACCTATCGGATAGGCGTTTCACCAACTCACAACTACAAGTCCTGAGCTATGGATTAACATTTGTTCCTTCTGATACTTTTGATTGTTTTACAGCAATAAAGGATCTACACTTGTTTGCCAGGAAGCTGGTTTTTAAGAAAATGTACCATAGGACCGCACTGGATACGCCTCTCTGCACATCTCTTGAAACTCCTCAGGAAAGAGAGGCCTTGTTGACCCTGACAGATTTACTGAGTGAACAAGAAAACAATGATGAGGTAAAACAAGGTAGGTTCCCCAAATCATTACTTCCCAAATCTACCCGCTTTCCACCAATCACTATGTACCCCAATATCCACACTTTCGTACAATTAGTGACAAAAGAGTTTGAGAGGATCAAACTAAAAGAGAGGACACCAATCTTACACATGTACAGAGGAAGGCTATTATGGAATTGCGGAATATGGAGGACGTGATATTCAAGCCCGCAGACAAGGGTGGAAATGTTGTTATATGGCCAAAGGACCTATATGAGAGGGAAGTATATAGACAGTTGAGGTATTCAACATGTTACAAACGCCTGACTTATAATCCCAGTGAACAATTTAAACGAGAGTTGACAGCGATGGTGGCCCGCGCTCAGGAAAGGGGTGTTATTACTGAAAATGAAGCAAAAGTCTTATTCCTGAACATCCTAAGGTGGCGTGTCTATATATGCTCCCGAAGATCCACAAAAATGCGATATGTCCTCCAGGACGCCCCATTGTGTCGGGAGTAGGAAATCTATGTGAACCTGCTTGCAAATTTGTGGATTTTGTATTACAGCCTCTTGTGGAACAACTACCTTCATATTTGAAGGATACTACGGATCTACTACGTCGATTGAATGACTTGAACCTGGAGCCAGACATGTGGCTAGCATCATGTGACGTAGAGTCATTATATACAAGTATTCGTCACAAGGATGGAATAGAAGCTGTTAAGACCTTCCTCAAGATGTCAGATATGGAGGAAGAAAGAGGTGAGTTCATAATTGAACTTTTGGAATTCGTGCTCACCCACAATTTTTTTCATATTCAGGGACGCCTTCTACCTACAGCTCCAAGGGACGGCAATGGGGGCGGCCTGTGCGCCGTCCTTTGCCAACTTGTTCCTGGGGCTGTGGGAGAGGAGGTGTTCCTGACGGATACCTTTGGCCACATAGGAGGCATCCAGCTGTGGGCCCGCTATATTGATGATATTTTCATCATATGGCAGGGCCCACAGTCTGGTTTTGAACTGCTTGTGGATGAGCTGAACCATAATAATCTTAATATCAAATTGACCCATAGGATTACGAAAACGAATTTGGACTTCCTCGATGTGAAGATAATGGTTGATGACATGGGAAGAGTCTCCACGGATTTATTCCGAAAGGAAACTTCCACCAATACTGTGCTACATGCCAAGTCTTGCCATCCATCTAACCTAATCCGCAACATACCCTACTGTCAATTCCTACGGGCCAAAAGGATATGCTCAACCGATGAGACCTTTAGGTCCCAATCTGATGACCTTCAAAGTAGATTTCGAGAAAGGGGATATACGGATAGGAATATTCAACTGGGATTGAACAAAGCTAAAACAGCAAAGAGGGATGAGCTATTACAGTATAGACAGAAACCCCAGAAGATGGAGAGTAAGGTAAGATTCATCTTCACTTACAATCCACAGTGGCGGGAAGTAAGATCCGCGTTGGCTAAACACTGAGATGTCCTATGTCTTGATCCCGCGCTGAGCAGGATCTTACCTACCTCTCCAACAATCACTTATAGGAGATCCAAAAATCTTAAAGACATCTTGGTTAAGAGCTACCACCCTATTCAACACCCCTCAAAACCTTTTGGATCTAAGGGTCCTAAATGGGGGTGCTCACCATGTGGAAAGTGTGTTGCCTGCCCCAATGTCGACAGAGCGACACATTTTTGTAATCCTACTAAGGAGGACAAACAGTATAAAATCACATATAACATCACGTGTGACACGTTGGGAGTGATCTATATGGCATCATGTCCGTGCCCACGAATTTACGTGGGCATGACTTCTAGGGCTTTCAAAAAGCGCGTACGGGAGCATGTTAGGGGATTGAGGCAGCCAAGGAGGAGAGGGACTTAACTATCCTTAAACCTATACCTAGACACTTCAAAGAAGCGCATGATAATGACAGTACGAAACTACGTGTGAGGGGCATTGACCGAGTCCTGATTCCACCAAGAGGAGGCAACTGGAAGAAGTTACTGGCACAAAAAGAGGTAAGATGGATCTATGAATTGGGGAGTCTAACTCCATCTGGACTAAATGAAGAAATGTTATTCTCACCTTATTTATAGTTGTATCCCCCTATTGGGAGTTTGCCGGGTTGTGTTTCTGACCCCTGATATCCGCTGATCATCCTACTTGTTTTTGTTTTTAATTATTTTATCCCTTATTGTCTTTGTTTGTATGCTTTTAGATAATAACTATGTTGGTGGGATTTTGGATAAGAGCGGTCCATGAGAGATCTATGGGAACGACATTATCTACATCTGGCGATCCAGTTAAACTATACGCTGAAAAGCGTTTTAGTATACAGACTTGATGTCCGTGGTACCTGTGGGCTCAAATCGGTTGAGCAATTGAAACAACTGATATACTTGTTGTCATTATGAAGAATTATTATATCACAATACTGGGTTTATTGTAATTAGATGTGGGCTATTTTGTTGTACTATTCTCTATGGTTATGAATTTATATATACAATATGTGCATTATATGGGTACTGTTTTTGTATAGATTATATATAATTTATGGTTATTCACCCAATGTATATCACATGAAATTTATAGAATTATATATATATATATTTTTTTATATTTTTTTTTTTATTCTTTTACTTTATAATCTTTTATGAAAATTTTTTTGATATGAAATTCAATTAATATACATATTTATTATATTTCTTTATATTTATTTCTTTTTCTATACACGTATTTTTATATTATGAATTGTGAAAATTTGGGCATTTATAGCAATCACTTTTCTTCCTTTCTTCTATGCACCCTTTATCACCCTATTCACACCCACCCCTTGTTTGTCTTCCTCCTTTCCTTCTCACTTATTTGATATTTACCTTCACTATTGGAATTGAATGTACACAACATGATCATGAATAGATACAATATAATATATGTATTTTCTCATTATAATAGCTCTATATAATAATTATTTTATTTTATTTTATTTTTCCCCTTTTGTATTGTGCCTTAATCTATAATATTGAATTGTATGAGGTTTTATTCATTATTACCATTTTTTATGCAACTCGGATGCTACTATATAATGTCATGCCTTTTGCATCTGGTCCGGGTCATATGACTCGTGTGTTACATATTAGCCGACCGTTTCAGCGTTCTGGTAGTCATGACAACCTCTGGACTTTTTGGGTACTATCCTGTGTTCGTTTCCTAGGTCGTGCGGTCATGTGACTTGAGCGTCATTGGTCAGGTGGCCGCATCTGCGGTCACGTGACCATGACGTCACTACAGGTCCTTGATGCGCCAACAGATCAGATACTTCCCATTGGTTATTAAGCCTGCCGCTCTTACCCCCAACCCCACCTGTGATTGATTCCAGCATGATTTCAAGCCCTATTTAGGGAGGGATTTTTACACTCTGAACTATCCCCGGAAGAAGCCAGTCTAGGCGAAACGACGTTGGGAGGAGGCGACCGCAGGATCGACACATTTGTGGAGGGTATACTTCTTTGCTTTACTCTTTAACTGCTTGCTTTGCCTTAACAGAGGACTTTGTCCTCGGGCTACTTTTTTCTTTACAAGCTTTTGAAGTGTTATTTCTTTGTTATTCATGCACACAGTGTATGTACCCTCCATGTGCTGACCCTGCGGTCCTCTCCTATTTTTTCTTCCTCATCTGTGTCATAGTGGTGTTTTTTACCAGTCCTATGGTATATTTTACTATTTTTGTCTATTTTCAAATTGAATAAAGTTACATTTTTTGATAATTTATGGTGTTGTGTGCTCAATGGATCGGTGTTACTCCAGTAGAATGTACTGTCGGATCTGAGAATTAAGTTGAAATCGCAATGCGATTCTTATATATTTGCTTAATCGCATTGCGATTTCAACTTAGCATTGCTAAATAATTCCATCCATATCGTTAACTTACTGAGTCAGTAAGTTAACGAATATGGATGGAATTATTTAGCAATGCTAAGTTGAAACGGCAATGCGATTAAGCAGATATATAATAATCGCATTGTGATTTCAACTTAATTCTCACATCCGACAGTACATTCTACTGGAGGAGGCGTTCCCATGGTGATCGGTAGCTCAAAGTTGTAATCGCAATGCGATTAAGCAAATACATAAGAATCGCATTGCGATTCCAACTTTTAGTACTCAACTTTTAAAATCGTACACCACTTTAAGTTCCAAAGTTGCAATCGCGTTCGAATAGAACTTAAAGCTGTCTCTTAGTCAGTTTTAGTATTGGTGTGCTGTAATAGAAGTTACATTCGTACGCGAATATAACTTAGAGCAATACAGTCAACTTTACACTGTTAGTTTTATTATCACGATAATACAACTATTCAAGAATCGTGTACGTGCGTCTGTATGTGTGTGCGTTACCTCGGACACTATTCTATTTTGCCAGCCACAGCTGAAACCACTGATTTATGGTATTGCTATTTTGGCAATTGAATTTAACCCCAGAAAATAATCTATCCTTTGCCAGACAGCAGACAGTATTATACTTGTCTAACCAAAGCTGGAACACCAGATTTAGGGGATTGGTATTTGGCAATTGTATTTAACCCCTAATAAAATATAGAAATTTCTTTCCTGAGTTTCTAGGGGTGACAATTAGCACAGCCAAGCCCCTGATGTAGTATATAGCAAAAAAAAAAAACTAGTATTGATGGATTGATGGACTTGGTGGCAGCTTCTTCTGGCGCACCACAAGTCACAAAATGGCCGCCGATCAACCCAGAAAATAAGTGACAGAAAAACGCTCTGTGCAGCCTAAAAACCAGCGAGCAAGTAACTAGCAGAAGTTCAATGATACTCAGCTGTAAATTGATCCGTTCATTAGGTGCTGTTGCTGACTTTAACCTGCCTAATCTCGCCCTGATAGAAGCTGCGTCCTCTCCCTACACTAATCAGAGCAGTGTGACGTGCGGCGCTACGTGACTCCAGCTTAAATAGAGGCTGGGTCACATGCTGCACTTGGCCAATCACAGCCATGCCATTAGTAGGCATGGCTGTGATGGGCTCTTAGGGCAAGAAGTAAAACGCTAGCTGATTGGCTGCTGTGCAGCCCTTCAGAAAGCGGGAAGTAATCGACGAACACCGAACCCGAACCCGAACTTTTTTGAAAATGTCCGGGTTCGGGTCCGGGTCCCGGACACCCCAAAATTCGGTACGAACCCGAACTATTCTCGAACTGTTCGCTCAACACTAGTAGCCTGTAATATTATTACACTCCAGAAATAAATCCAGTCCCCTCTTGAATTCCTTTATTGTACTCACATCACCACCTCCTCAGGCAGAAAGTTCCATAGTCTCACCGCTCTTACAGTGAAGAATCCTTTTCTATGTTTGTGTACAAACCTTCTTTCCTCCAGACGCAGAGGATGTCCCCTTGTCACAGTCACAGTCCTGGGGATAAATAGATGATGGGAAAGATCTCTGTACTGACCCCTGATATATTTATAAATAGTTATTAGATCTCCCCTCAGTTGTCTTTTTTCTAAAGTGAATAACCCTAATTTTGATAACCTTTCATTGTACTGTAGATCCCTCATTCCAGTTATTACTTTAGTTGCCCTCCTCTGAACCCTCTCCAGCTCTGCTATGTCTGTCTTGTTCACAGGAGCCCAGAACTGTACACTGTACTCCATGTGTGGTCTGACTAGATATTTGTAAAGTAGTAGGACTATGTTCTCATCATGGGCGTCTATGCCCCTTTTGATGCAACCCATTATCTTATTGGCCTTGGCAGTAGCTGCCTGACACTGGTTTTTGCAGCTTAATTTGCTGTTTATTAAAATTCCTAGATCCTTTTCCATGTCCGTGTTACCGAGTGTTTTAACATTTAATATGTACGTGTGACTTGCATTATTCCTTCCCATGTGCATAACTTTACATTTGTCAGTGTTAAACCTCATCTGCCATTTTTCTGCCCAAGCCTCCAATCTATCCAGATCCCTCTGTAGCAGAAAACTGTCCTCTTCAGTGTTACTTTACACAGTTTAGTGTCATCTGCAAAAATAGATATTTTACTGTGCAGGCCTTCTACAAGATCATTAATAAATATATTGAAGAGAATAGGGCCCAATACTGACACCCTGAGGTACCCCACTAGTTACATTGACCCAATATGAGTATCTACCGTTAATAACCACCCTCTGTTTTCTGTCACTTAGACAGTTACTTTCCCACATATAGACATTTTCTCCCAGTCCGAGCATCCTCATTATATATACTAACCTTTTATGAGGTACGGTGTCAAATGCTTTGGAGAAGTCCAGATATACGACATCCATTGATTCGCCGCTGTCAAGTCTAGAACTTACCTCCTCATAGAAGCTGATTAAATTCGTTTGGCATGACCGATCCCTCATGAAGCCATGCTGATATGGCGTTATTTGCTTATTTTCATTGAGATACTCCAAAATAGCATCTCTTAGAAACCCTTCAAACAGTTTACCAACAATAGATGTTAAACTTACCGGCCTATAATTTTCAGGCTCTGTTTTTGGACCCTTTTTGAATATTGGCACCACATTTGCTATGCGCCAATCCTGTGGAACATTCCCTGTTATTATAGAGTCCGTAAATATCAGAAATAATGGTCTGGCTATGACACCACTTAATTCCCTTAGGATACGGGGGTGTATGCCATCCGGTCCTGGCGATTTGTCTATTTTAATCTTTTTAAGTCGCTGTTGTACTTCTTCCTGGGTCAGACAGGGCACTTTTAATGGGGAATTTACTTTTACATTCTGCATTTCATCTGACAGTTTATTTTCCTCAGTGAATATAGTGGAGAAAAAAATATTTAATAGTTTTGCTTTATCCTCGTCGCTCTCTGCAACACCCCCCTCATTGCTATGTAGAGGGCCGACTCCTTCAGATTTATATTTTAAAGATATAATTAAAGAACATTTTAGGGTTAGTTTTACTCTCTTTGGCAATTAATCTCTCGGTCTCTAGTTTGACAAATTTTATTAAGAGCCCCCCATATAAAATACACCTTCTTTGTGGCCTCAGTAGAAGCATCCATAGTGCCCCATAATAATGTGCCAGTAAGAGGTGCCCCCATAGATAAACCCATTCATGTGCTAGTACCAAGTGCCACTCCCCCCCCATCATGTGCCAGTGACAAGTGCCACTCTCTTCCCCCCATCATGTGCCAGTAACAAGTGCTACTTCCCCCCCATCATGTCCCAATATTAAAGGGGTATTCTCATTTCAGACAATGGGGGCACATCGCTAGGATATGCCCCAATTGTCTGATAGGTGGGGGTCCCACTGCTGGGACCCGCCCCTATATTAAGAACGGGGCCCCATAAGTGAAGGAGGGCGTACCGCGCATGCACGGCCGCCCTCTATTCATTTCTATGGGGCCTCTGACAATAGCCGAGCGCTGGGTGGTGGACGGACCCCAGGAAATTGGGAAAGGAAATTGTCTTTGGCTATTGCCAAGAACCTGTTTCCTTTTTGGGATGTACAGCTTTCAGTTTCACAGTCTATATCTGGGTAGTTCAAGTCCCCCATTATAATGACTTAATTATGATTTGCCGCCTCGTCTATCTCGTTTAGTAATAGATTTTCTGTGGACGATGCTTTCTAAACAGATTGTAACCTTTTATATTAACTGCCCAGTCATAGCTATCATCCAGCCACGTCTCAGTGATTCCCACTATGTCATAGTCCTCCTCACACATCACTAATTCCAGTTCCCCTGTCTTGTTAGTCAGGCTTCTGGCATTAGTATACATACATTTGACAGGTTTATGTGTATTTTTTACCCTACATCTTTCATTCTGAACTGTTCTAGTCCCCCCTTCCATTCCTCCCCCAGTCACACTACCTCGCCCCCAGTCTCTATCTTCCCCTCCTATAACGTAATTACCCTCTCCCCCAGTCCCTAGTTTAAACACTCCTCCAACCTTCTAGCCATCTTTCTCCCCAACACAGCTGCCCCTTCCCCATTGAGGTGCAGCCCGTCCCTACGATAGAGCCTGTAGCCAACAGAGAAGTCGGGCCAGTGCCGGAGAGATTATTTTTTTTTTGCTTTTATTTCTGTTTCTGTTATTTTAATCTGTAGGAAAGTAGGAAAACCATACCATACAGTTTTTGGAGATCACTAGAATATTTACAACATATACAAATGAAATTGTGCAACGTACATGAATGTTGGTCACTGCATGTTCAAAAAGATGCACATCATCACAAATGAAGGAAAACACTATCTGCTCATCCTCTCAATGAAAAAATGAATCCATTAGCAGATATGTTTCATTTAATTCCTGTATTTGCCTTAAACTTTTGTGGTTCTTAAGTATGTAATTAATACATTGGTAAAGGTAGCAGGTGGTAGATTGTTATTCTCAATGACCAATCTACATATCCTATTACAGCAATTAGAACAGTCAGTGCTTCACAAAATTCATAGAATTCAAAATGTTATTAAGAGCATATTTTAAAGGAGTTTCAGACCTTGCAGTGCTCTTACAGTAAGAAATAAAGTAGCTTTGTGTTTCAATATGCACACAGAGGGTTTAAAGCATGTACTTAATACATTTTTGGACTGACATCTCCAATATACCACAGACTCAAATCCCTATATTAAGAAAACAACTGGATAATTAAAGTGAGTCTGTCAGCAGTTTTGACTACACAAAACTGCTGACAGATCAAGGTGGGGCTGGGGAGAGCAGGACAAACATACCTAATGTGGACTTTTATCCAGCGTAGTGTGCTTTACTCTCCACTCTGAATTGAACTGTTTCACACACATCTGCCTAAATGATTGCCGTAGCATCCAACCAGCTCTCCCCACTCCCTACCTAATGCTGTCAGTAGTTTAAATGGGTTAATCTGCTCTTCCTTGTGTGCACCTGGTTGACTAAGTAAATATCACCTGGATATATATTCTGTGTTCCTGTTCCACCTCTTTGCCTGTGCAATTGATATCTTGTTCTGTTTCCATACAGCCTGCTAAGTCCTATAGCTTGCTAGCGTCAGTAAAGAGCTGTAATCCGTCTGTGTGTGTCGGCTTCTGCTCTGTAGCCTGAGTTCTGTTTGTCTGTGTGCCAGCTTCTGTTCTTATTACTAGGTTCTTAGAATCTGTCTGCTTGGGTTCCTCAAGACTGAAGGTGGATTAAGACTGCCTGATTTTTGGGCAGATTATTGAGAACTGCTCATCTAAATGTGCTGCCCATCACCCAATGAATGAGAAAAACACTCGTTCATCGGATGATCCTGTCATTCGTGCAGTTACATCAATCATTTTTTATGGGCAGCAGATTGTTCTGTCTAAACAGCCACCTGCTGCCCAGAACAAATGGTATATACTGTGCCTGTCTGGGTCAGCTGCCAACTTCTGTACATCAAGACTGATGGCTCATCTGGAGTGTAGACCAGATCCCTGTATAGGTGTTAAAGAGTGAAAACTAGGAGACTGCCAGGACAACGCCCTTAGGATTAGCCCAATGTCAAACCGGTTGGTTTGCACAGTGATTCCACAACCTTTGTCCTGTAACAGTTTGCACGGGCCACGTCCGTAGCAAGTACATCTTCGAAAATACTTTGTGTTACCCTTAGCACAGTTTGTAGGCCAAAAAGCAATGCTTGAGTCTACATATGGGCTCTGACATCAATTTATGTGTGACCAGAAGAGAACATGCATGGAGGCGAATATACACACTGTGAAAAATTTGAATACTGCAAATTAAAGAAACAAATCTACAGACATAATTATGTGAAACAGGTAGTCTAAATTCATAGCCATTGCACGCTGAAAATACTGCCCAATGAGGAACATTTTCTTCTACCCAAATTGTAGTATTTATCATACTGCATTATATAATACATTATATGTTACCTGCCATATCATAGAATGCAAGAAGAAGGGGGCGTATGTGTAGGCTGTGGATGGAAGCCTCATTTATTTCTATGCTTATGTCAGATTCCATAGTCTACTGAATGGAAGCCTATATTGTCTGTAGAATGTATGTATAAATTGAAATGGGAACAAGTTCCCTACTTGATCTTATGATGTTCAAAGCTTGGAAAGCACTGCTATAGTGTAGAAATTAAATAGTGCCGTATGTTATGTTGTGCGATTAATAGTGACATGAAGTGCTCATGAGAATAGTACTTAACAGAGTGTTCATGCGTGGCACAACGTGTCCATTTGGCCTAAAGTGAGAAAAGTAGGTCACCTATCCAGATATATTTTGAAGTAATTCTCTGCAAAATGATGGCCCTAAACATAATAAGTCCGAAGTACGTTTGGTTTTGCTCAGAGAGGAGTGGGTCTCAGTCTTATTTTGGGACCCTATAATTTATGTCTATGCATCTTCAACAATAACCTAAAAATTTGTGTTAGTTACACACTGGATTGTGGATTACTTGGAAGTTACTTTTGTTACTACTGTGTATCAGAGAGGGACAAATCGGTGGAATGGACGGACTGGCGGGGGATTACTATTCATGTCTTTTTTAGTGTTGAGCGCGAATAGTCGAGTTGCGAATTCTCAAAGTGCCAATATTCGCGAATATTTCGAATATAGTGAAATATATTCGTAAAAATGAATATTCATATATTTTTTTTTCATCTGAACCCATTACCTAGTATACCTACCTGCTTCTTGATTGCGGGCCAATGTGAGAAAGCTGCAATATTGTAGTCTGTAATGAATCAGAATATTCTTCATTATTTAATTTATTTTCTCTTATGCGAAAAATCGGCAATGTAATATTCGCGCGCAATGCGAATTTTCTAAAACATGAATATATAGCACTATAGAATATAGTGCTATATATTCGTTTTTTAGAATATTGATCATTTTTTCCATTTTAATGTGAACAGTTATTGGCCCAAAAGCAACGTAAGCAGGGAAGAATGACAAATGTTTTAAAAAATGAATATTCTGAAGTCATGATTCCTCCCTGCTTAAGTTGCTTTTGTAAAAAATGACGAAGATTCTAAAAAACGAATATATAGCACTATATTCTATAGTGCTATATATTCGTGTTTTAGAATGTTCGTATTATGCGAAAATTACAATTGCCGATTTTTCGCAATCAATAGAATAATCTCGAATACGAATTTTCACAAATATGTAATGAATATTCTAATAAATATTTGTGAAATATCGCGAATTCGAAAATTCCCCCTGCTGCTCATCACTAGTGTTTTTCTGTTTTAGGGCACATCCACATATGACAAAAGGTCAGCGGAAAAAGTCTACAATAATTCTGTGACAAATCTACTTGTTAAAAGCAGATTTGTTCTGGATTTTGCTGCAAATTTGCCACAGAGTTCACTCCATGCATTGCAAAGGGGAAAGTCCGTAGTGAAAATCAGTAACATGAACTGACATGCTATGGATTTAAAATCCTTATCTCATATCAATTTCCACATGTTTTTCCACAGTATGACCAATATTTGATAAAACTGAATTACTGCATATTAAAAATGTAAATTACTGCACATCTAATGGCAAAATTAATATTTTTCGACAGTTAAAAAAACTATTTAAAAACCTATTCGAAAACACTAGGGTGAATAAGTCATTAGAGTGATAGGTGTTTTCTTTTCCACTGAGAACTTTACATATGCAGTTTGACTTTAAAAGTAGATAGATGTAATGAGCGGCTCAAACCGATAGTTTAAATGATAGAGGTGCTGCTGCTATGACTCACCCAGTCAACTCAAGTATTAAAATAAATTAGAATATGGTAGCAGGCACTCTCTCAAAAGGAGTCACATATTTATTAAAAAGTAAAATAAACTGTAAAATAAACATACAAACAATAGATACAGTTTTTGAATAAATGTCAATAATTGTAACAATAAGTGTCAGCCAAGGTGGTATAGGGAAACATTGAGCAATAAATAATAAATGTTCTTATTATGAATACGTCCACCAGATCCAGATACTCGAAATACTGGAATTAAAATGTGATTAGGATAAATGAGAAATTCAAATAGTCAGTGATATTGGAAAACCCTCTCAGTTAAATGATCTTTTTCAGAGGGGAGTTGTTGAAGAGCTTCTATGTAAAAAAAAAGTATAATAGTCCAATATACGGTATTCATATATTGTGACTCCTTTTGAGAGAGTCTGCTACCATATTCTAATTTATTATAACACTTGAGTTGACTGGGTGAGTCATAGCAGCAGCACCTCTGAAATTGTGTTGAGATTGAGTGAGCAGCACCTGGGTCCCCATCAAACCCCCACTTTAGTTTTCAAATTTCTGGTAGCAGTCTGCTGTTTAGAGTTGTTATTGAAGATGAGATAATTTATTACAAAAGAATCAAATTCTATACAAATCGAAATTTTTTGGCCATTTTATTCAAGCTAATTTCTCCAAATAGCATTAGCAGTTTTTAACATCAGAAAACATGAAAGATGAAGGAGGGTGACATGACCCCAGGCGGTGTGTTTGTGTAAACACACTGCCAGGCATTGACCACCAAAACCCGAAAACTTTTAGGTCCTAGTTTTGTTTTAACATAAAACAAACAGAACGTGCAGTTTAATTTTAAAGAGGTTATTTGTTACCCCTAGCAGCCATGTGTTTACAGTACATATATAAAGTTTTAGGCAGGTGTGGAAAAAATGCTTCAAAGTTGATTTAAAAAATAGAAGGATTAATATCTTGTTTTATCAGTTAACAAAATGCAAAGTGAATAAG
The DNA here is from genome assembly GCA_033119425.1 of Bufotes viridis. Taxonomy (NCBI): domain Eukaryota; kingdom Metazoa; phylum Chordata; class Amphibia; order Anura; family Bufonidae; genus Bufotes; species Bufotes viridis. Next base: position 392,026,991 of record CM065592.1, on the reverse strand, counting down.
AAATCAAATCTATATTTGGTGCGGTCACCCTTTGCCTTCAAATCAGCATCGGTTTTGCAACCTTTTTTGAAGGAACTCGGCATGGAGGTTGTTCCAAACATGTTGGAGGCCTAACCACAGATCTTTTGAGCATGTAAGCTTGCTCAAATCCTTCTGTCTTTTTATGTAATCCCAGGTAGACTTGATGTTGAGATCAAGGCTCTGTAAGGGCCATATCATCACTTCCAGGATTCCTTGTTCTTCTTTACGATTAAGATAATTCTTAATGATTTTGGCTGTATGTTTGGGGTCATGGCCTGCTGCAAAATAAAATTAAATTTAAACTATTAACACTTCTAGTTTTGAAGGCAATTTAACTTTGTAGCATTTTTTTCCATACCTGCATAAACCTTTTGCACAGTACTGTATGTTGCTGTCACATTAAGATTACTAATGCTGCCTTGGCATTTAAGAGCTTGAAATGAGTTGCATACACTCCTAAGAGACCCTAGAATGTCATCCATAACTTTTAGGGCAATTGGAACACTTTAAATTCGGGTCGAATTTATATGGGATCCAAATCAAATCATCCTACCAATTCGGCAAATCAAATCCAATTTCCAGGAATTCGCTCATCACTAATTATTGTAAGTAATACTCCTTAGGCTCTTCATAGATTTTATTGTATATTTAAATTGGAAATGAGCGAATTTTTTAAAAAATTTGATTGGGCCGGTTTGCCGAATCTTCTGGAAAAATTTGCTTTGATATGAATTTATTTGCTTCGAATCACATTAAAAAACGTCTATTTCCGGGCTGCAAACAGCCTTCATAGAGGAGTAGAACTGTGCCTTGCAGTAACACGCATAGGGAGTCTGCTGAGGAGGCCACCGAGTGGCACAATGACCGAGTGTGTAGGTGGCAGCAGCATGAGAAGACCACAGAGCGGCACAATGACAGAGTGTGGAGGTGGCAGCAGAATCAAGAACCACAGATTGGCACAATTACAGAGTGTGGAGGTGGCAGCAGCATAAGTAAGCCAGAGAGTGGCACAATGACCGTGTATGGAGGTGGCGGCAGCAGTATCAGGAGGAGGCCACAGAGTGGCACAATGACAGAGTGTGGGGGTGGCAGCAGCATGAGACAGTCACAAAATGGCACAATGACAGAGACCGGAAGTGTCAGCAGAATCAGGAGGCAACAGAGTGGCACAATGACAGAGTGTGGCAGCAGCATGAATAGGCCACAGAGTGGCACAATTACAGAGTATGGAGGTGGCAGCAGCATGAGGAATCCACATAATTGCACAATGAATGAGTCTGGAGGTGGCAGCAGAATCAGAAGGCCAAAGAGTGGTACAATGACAGAGTGTGGAGGTGGCAGCAGCATGAGTAGGCCACAGAGTGGCACAATGAATGAGTCTGGAGGTGGCAGCAGCTTGAGGAAGCCACAGAATTGCACAATGACAGAGTCTGGGGGTGGCAGCAGAATCAGGAGGCCACAGAGTGGCACAATGACCGAGTCTGGAGGTGGCAGCAGCATCAGGATACCACAGAGTGACAAGGTGGGTGAAAGAAGGAGCACTTGGCATCAGATGTGTGGCATCAAGCGGGCGGCAGCATTAGAGTAGTAGCTGAGGTCAGTCTCTCCACATTTTGTGGGGACAAGTGAGTTCTCCTTGGGTTCACTATGGCCTCCGCCACACTAAACACCGACTCTGATGCCACACTACTGGCCGGGCAGGACAGCTTTTCCAGGACAAACTTGGCCAGTTGCGGCCACAAATCCAGTTTGGCTGCCCAGTAGTCCATCGGATCTTCAATGTGGGTTGGCAGGGTGCTGTCTAAGTATGCCACCACCTGCTGGTTTAGGTCCTGCTCCAAGTCTACCTGCTGCTGCTGATGGTGAGTAGTTTCTTCACTATGCAGGTGTAGAAAGCTATTCATCAGCGACTGTAGACTCAGGCTTCTGCTGATGGAGCTGGTACTGCTCCTGCCACCCCATCCCTCCTCAGCAGCCATGGCAGTGGAATGTGAGTGCAGAGGACCCCCCGGTCAGACCTGCGAGAGGATGGACAATGGTGCAGATAGGCAGTGGCCAACTGACTACATAGGATGTCTTTGTAGTAGTTCAGTTTATCCTCCCTCTCAGTGGGTGTAAAAAAGGCCCCCATTCTGGACTGGTAGTGACGGTCCAACAAGGTGGAGAGCCAGAAGTCATCCCTCTGCCGAATGGTGACAATTCGGGTGTCACTACGCAAGCAAGGGAGCATGCAGCGAATCATTTGTGCAAGTGACTTGGAGTGACTCCCTGCCTCCATCTCCATTGCATACTGCCACGGTGTGTCTGGGTCTTCTCTCTCGTCTTCCTCATCGCCCTGTAGCTCCTCTGGCTGCTCCTCCTCTCCTGTCAGCTGAGTTGAAAAACCACCCATTTCACTACACATTGCCTTTGCTCCAATATCCTCCTCCCCCTCCTCCTCCTTTTCCAGTTCTGCCCCCACAGGGCTCATGTGGCCGTGAGATCTAGGCGCCACGTCTCCAGTCCCCTGACCAGCCATTGTTACCACCATCTGTTCCAGGACATGAAGCAGTGGAATGAAGTCTTTCATCCCATGGTCCTGGTTAATGACAAATAACGTGGTGTCCTCAAAGGGACTGAGCAATAGTGTTGGGTGCGAATATTCGAATTGCGAATTTTAATCGTGAATATCGCAACTTCGAGAATTCGCAATTATTAAGGGTACTTTCACACTAGCGGCTTAACTATCCAGCAGGCTGTTCCGGTGGGTGAACAGCCTGCCGGATGCGCCATGCCACAAGTACCCATGCACTGCCGTGCTGCCGCTCCGTCCCCATTGACTATAATGGGGCAGGGGGAGGAGCTACAGTGCAGCACGGCAGTGCATGGCCATAGATCGCTGGACTAAAAGTCCTGCAGGTCCGACTTTTTAGTCCGACGATCTTTGTCGTGCATATACGTGCTGCCCCCTAGCTCCGCCCCCCGCCCCATTATAGTCAATGGGGACAGAGTGGCAGCACAGCAGTGCACAGGTACTTGCAGCATGGCGGATCCGGCAGGCTGTTTACCCACCGGAAAAGCCTGCCGGATAGCTATCCCGCTAGTGTGAAAGTACTCTTAGAATATAGTGATATATATTCGTATTTTTGAATATTCTACTTTTCTTTTCATCAGTAACCTCCCTTTTCGCTTGTGGGCCAATGAGAAGGCTGCAATGTCTTTGCCTGAGCTTAGCAACATCCGTAGCAACCAATAGGAAAGTTGCCTACCCCTTTAGTATATAAGAAACTCTCCACGGCCCATTTCTACAGTTTATTACAGTACTGAGAGAGACCGCAGTGTCATTGCTGTGCTCTCTGCTTTCCTGTGTCACATTACATTAGATAGTTAGTTAGATTATACATATAATACAGATAGTTAGTGGGAGATAGTCAGTGTAGGTTAGATTGTGATATAGTGTAGCTGTGCAGGGTGTCAGGTAGTGTGATAGGTTCTGCTGTCCACACATACATGCGACATATCCTGTACAGTACATAGTGCTGTAAGTATGTATGTATGTATGTATTCTACATACATACATACATACATACATAGTGCTGTGAAGTCACAAGTTCACAACAATACTTAGTGCACCGATCACTAATATGTAGTAAGACCTGCTTAAATGTGAAGATGCACATATTGCGCAAAAAATTGCGCATCATTAATTGACGATTTTCGCAATCGCGAATATATCGGAGCACTCTATCTGCATATAAAGCTATTGTGATGTTCTGCAGTGCCAACAATTTTCCCCAATCTGAGAAAACTTCTAGCAGCTTGAAAAATGTTGCTATAGTGACCCACGCATGTATTGCCCGCGCATTACGCGCATATTACATTGCCGATTTTCGCAATCAAGAAAATAACTGCGAATTCGCAAATACATGATGAATATATATGATGAATATTCTACCAAATAATCGCGAAATATCACACATTCGAATATTGCCCCTGCCACTCATCACTACTGTGCAAACTGCAGGTGTCACTCATGAGCTACAACTGGCTGACATCGAAGTTACACAGTGGAGTACTCCTAACCGCTTGCATTATTTAGAAGAATCGTTCATGGCCTTTCTCTGTTCATATAGTCAGTCCAACATATGGAGGGTGCAAATCCAATAGGTGGAAACATCGCATATCAGCCTATGTTGGGGGATGCTGTTCTGCCGCTGCAACTCAAGGAGGGTGTGCTTTGCGGTGTACGAGTGGCAAAGTTTCCTGCCCATTTTTAGGATGTCTTGCAGATGGGTGGAACCGCTTGACAACCAGATTGAACACGTGTGCCATGCAGGGTGCTTGGCTCAGCCTACCTTGACGCAGCGCCGATACAATGTTCTTCCCGTCGTCGGTCTCCATGGTTCCGATTTTCAGTTGTCGCAGAGAAAGCCAGGATTCAATTTCTTGATGAATCACACACAGCAGTTCCTCCCCTGTGTGACTCTGTTCGGCCAGGGAAACGAGGTGCAGAACAGTGTGACACCGCCGTGCCCTGGACATGTGGTATGCTGGAGGAGCACTGTGACTTGTCCCTGCAGTGGAGGCTGAGGACTTGGTAGAGGATGAGGAGGCAGAGGCGGACATTGTCGATGGACCAACGGCGTGAGAACGTGGAGGCAGAAGCGGAGTTACATACCTGGCCAAGTTGCTGGTGTGGCTCTGCAGGAACCACATTAACCCAGTGGGCCGTAAAGGAAATGTACTGTCCCTGACCATAGTTACAGCTCCACACTGCGGTGCTGCCATGCACTTTGGCAGACATCAACAGGCTCAAGGACTGACCCACCTTCTGTTCTACATATTTGTGCAGGTCTTTTTCGCAAACAAATGATGGCTTGGAACTCTCCACCTCAGCTTGGCACAAGGCATCAGTTCTCTTTAAGGTGCAGAGTCCACCACTTGGAAACGGAGGGACTGCAGCACCAGCAACTTGAACAGGAGCACGTTCAGCTTCTGCGTCGTTGGATGCGTGCACGCATACTGCTGTCAATTGGCAATCGCTTCAGTGATCGATTGCTGACGGAATGACTAACGATGAGTAGGATGAGGAGGAGCAGGAACATCTGGACCAGCAGATGATGGTAATGACAGACAGCTCCCTTCAGCTGAGGTGGTGGGGCCTTGACAGCCTAAAACCTGGTGCGTGCCACTGGGCGATGCAGCGGTTGCTGCGGCATGCTGGACCACCAGATCAGAGCCATGGTTCTACCAGGCCACTGTATGGCGACGCTGCATATGTTGACGCAGGGCCGTAGTGCCAACATTGCCACCCTGGCCACACTTCACTTTCTGCCCACAGATTCGACATATGGCCATGTGCACCTCCTCTGTCGCTTTGAAAAAACACTGCCTCACCGCCGAGTAGGTGATTTTCCCCCATACATTCCACACTGACTGACTGCTACCGCTGCTGCCTCTGTGAACCCCTGCACCACCACTTCCAGGACTGGTAGGCTGCTGTGGAGCAGGTGGTCTACCCCGGGCACGTTTGGCTCCCGACCTCCCACTGCTGCCACCCTGCTGAATCCCAGCCATGCTACCACCTTGCTTGCTTCATCGCTGCCTCATGGGCAAGCTGCCACCCTCTTCTCCTGATGATGATGAAGCCCCTTCTGCACCCGGCTCCCTAGTGCGATCGGCTTCATCATTATCGATGATGTCACTGATGTCCTCCTCAATGGCCTCTGGGTCAAGAGCCTGACCGCTTGCAACACCACCACCCACGCCACTCTACTCACCACTACTAGCGGAGGAAGCGGCTGATGTCTCCTCCAGATCTTAGCTGGGCAGTAGCTGCTGACTGTCCTCTAGTAGCTCTTCCTCGCTTAAAAGTGCCTCTGAGCCTACAGCATATACTACTTTTCGCAGTAAGGGAACAGCAAAGGACAGAGGCAGGTTGAAGACAGGTGAGGGCACAGGGCCTGCTCCCGGGCCATGCCAACTAAGGGTTGTGTCTGACGATCCCACCTACTGTTGGCTGAGGATGTCTGATGTCACTTGGGATGAAGTGGATGACCGCGTTAACCAATCAAGAACCGCTGGGTTGCTAGTCAAGACACGACCGCTAGATGACACCTGGAGCTAAGGCCTCTCACTGTGACCCCTGCTGCCACACCACCATAATCTACTGCGACCTCTACCTGCGCCAGAATCATTTAGGCCTCTGCCACTCCTCTCTGCATGGCCAGGCACTTCTCTGTCAGACATACTTTTAGCTGAACAAAATCAATTAAAAGCAAATTAAAACACCCCTAGCAACTAATATATTTTTCTTTATGTAATGAAATAGGCCACTAAACACTTTTACCGCAAATAACGGCAACAGTGAACTGTGTACATATTTTTCTTGTAGTACTGAAATACCTCACTAAATGCTTTTAACCCTAAACAACTGCAGAAGTGAACTGAGTATATATTTTTTTTGCAGTACAGAAATACATCACTAACCGCTCTCAGCACATATAGCTGCAGAAGTGAACTGCATATATATTTTTCTTTTTGTAATGAAGTAGGCCACAAAAAGCTTTTACCGCAAATAACGGCAATGGTGAACAGTGTATATATTTTTTCTTGTAGTACAGAAATATCTCACTAAACGCATTCAATCCCAAATAACTGCAGAAGTGAACTGAATATATATTTCTCTTGTAGTATAGAAATATGTCACTAAATGCTTTCAGCACATATAGCTGCAGAAGTGAACTGCAAATATATTTTTCTTTTTGTAATGAAGTAGGCCACTAAACGCTTTTACCGCAAATAACGGCAACAGTGAACTGCGTATATATTTTTCTTGGAGTACAGAAATACCTAACTAACCGCTCTCAGCACATATAGCTGCAGAAGTGAACTGCATATATATTTTTCTTTTTGTAATGAAGTAGGCCACAAAAAGCTTTTACCGCAAATAACGGCAATGGTGAACTGTGTATATATTTTTTTCTTGTAGTACAGAAATATCTCACTAAACGCTTTTAACCCAAAATAACTGCAGAAGTGAACTGAGTATATATTTTTCTTGTAGTACAGAAATACGTCACTAAATGCTTTCAGCACATATACAGTAGCTGCAGAAGTGAACTGCGTATATATTTTTATTTTTGTAATGAAGTAGTCAACTAAATGCTTTTACCGCAAATAACGGCGACAGTGAACTGCGTATATATATTTCTTGTAGTACCGAATTGCCTGATTAAGTGCTTTTAACCCCAAATAACTGCAGAAGTAAACTTCGTATATATTTTTCTTGTAGTACAGAAATACATCACTAAATGTTCTCAGCACATATAGCTGCAGAAGTGAACTGCATATATATTTTTCTTTTTGTAATGAAGTAGGCCACTAAATGCTTTTACTGCAAAAAACAGCAACAGTCAACTTCGCATGTATTTTTCTTGTAGTACAGAAATACCTCACTAAACGCTTTTAACCCCAAATTACTGCAGAAGTGAACTGAATATATATTTTTCTTGCAGTACAAAATACATCAATAAACACTCTCAGCACATATAGCTGCAGAAATGAACTGCGTATATTTTTACTTTTTGTAATGAAGTAGGCCACTAAACAAAAGAGACAATCCATCAGTTCCCGCGCCCCCCCGAAAAAACAATGCCAGAAGGTACCAGGAGCTGATAGGATAAGAAATGACAAGCTGATAGTCTTGTCTACAAATGCTCGCAGTTTAGGGAATAAGATCAACGAACTTGAGTCTGTAATGGCATCTGAGAATATAGATTTAGTGTCTGTTACTGGGACATGGTTCAATGAGAGTAATGACTGGGATATAACAATACCTGGGTTCTCTCTATATAGGAAAGACAGAGAAGGCAAGAAAGGGGGTGGAGTGGCCCTATATGTGAAAGATAGCATAAAATCTAATCTAATACAAGCCAGCGAAACCAATTTAGAGTCAGTTTGGGTTACGTTGCAGCTTGGTAATCATAAGGTAACTCGTGTAGGTGTCATATACAGACCACCGAGCCAAGTCAAAGAATTGGATGATCTACTAGTTGAGGAAATGGCTAAAATGACATTGAAAGGGGAAGTTGTCACTATGGGAGACTTTAATCTTCCTGATATAAACTGGAAAAACAAAATAGCTAGTTCTGCCAGGAGTACAGACATTCTAAATTCCCTACTGGGATTATCTCTACAGCAAGTAGTTGAGGAGCCAACCCGGAAGGAGGCCATTTTAGATTTGGTATTCACGAATGGCAATTTGGTATCTGATATTACTTTAGGGGAAAGCTTAGGATCCAGTGATTACCAGTCTGTGAGGTTTACTATAAGTACAGTGACTGAGTCACTCCACACAAAAACAAAAGTTTTAGATTTTCGGAAAACAGACTTTTCTAAAATGAGATCAGTGGTATACGAGTCCCTATCAGACTGGAACAATTTCAATGGAGTCCAAGAGAAATGGGAGTACTTAAAATTGGCACTACTGAAGGCAACAGAAAAGTGCAATAGACTTGTCAGTAAAGGCAAAAAAAGGAAGAGACCACTGTGGTACTCAGCAGAAGTGGCCAAAATCATTAAAAAGAAAAAGATGGCATTTAGCAAGTATAAAAACACCCAAAACGAGGATGACCGGGAAATCTATAAGATGAGGCAGAGAGAGGCCAAGCAAGTTATAAGAGCTTCTAAAGCTCAGGCAGAAGAGAAATTTGCTCAGTCAGTGAAAAAAGGTGATAAGACATTCTTCAGATACATAAATGAAAAAGGAAATTAAAAAAGGAATTACCAAATTAAAAACAAAAGAAGGAAGGTATATGGAAGAGGATAAAGAACTAGCTGACTGCCTCAATGAATACTTCTGTTCAGTTTTTACAAAGGAAAATGAAGGAGAAGGACCTCAGTTAGGGAGGAAGACTAATGAATCCTTTGATGCATGTGTCTTTACAGAGGAAGAGGTTCTAAGTCAGCTGTCTAAAATTAATACAAATAAATCACAGGGGCCTGATGGGATACACCCAAAGCTATTAAAAGAGCTTAGAGGTGTACTAGCAAAACCATTAACAGATTTATTTAACCAATCACTGGTAACAGGTGTCGTCCCAGAATATTGGAAATTAGCAAACGTTGTGCCAATTCACAAGAAAGTTAGTAGAGAGGAATCAGGCAACTATAGGCCAGTAAGCCTGACATCAATAGTAGGGAAATTAATGGAAACCATACTCAAGGAGAGTATTGTGGAACATCTAAAAACCCATGGGTTGATTGATAAAAAACAGCATGGGTTTACTTCAGGGAGATCATGTCAAACTAATCTTATTGACTTTTTTGATTGGCTGACTAAAATAATAGATGGCGGAGGTGCAGTAGACATCGCTTATCTGGACTTTAGTAAGGCATTTGATACTGTCCCACATAGAAGGCTTATCAATAAACTGCAGTCTTTGAGCTTGAGCTCACATATTGTTGAATGGATTAGGCAGTGGCTGAAGGACAGAAAACAGAGGGTTGTAGTCAATGGAGTATATTCAGACCATGGTATTGTTACCAATGGGGCACCTCAGGGATCTGTTCTGGGACCCAAATTGTTTAATATCTTTATCAGCGAAATTGCAGAAGGCCTCAATGGTAAGCTGTGTCTTTTTGCTGATGACACAAAGATTTGTAACAGGGTTGAAGTTCCTGGAGGGATACACCAAATGGAAAAGGATTTAGGAAAACTAGAGGACTGGTCAAAAATCTGGCAACTAAAATTTAATGTCGATAAGTGCAAGATAATGCACCTGGGGCGTAAAAACCCAAGAGCAGAATATAAAATCAGTGATACAGTACTAACCTCAGTATCTGAGGAAAGGGATTTAGGGGTCATTATATCAGACGACCTAAAGGTGGGCAGACAATGTCATAGAGCAGGAGGTAATGCCAGCAGAATGCTTGGGTGTATAGGGAGAGTCATTAACAGTTGAAAGAGGGAGGTGCTCGTGCCGCTCTACAGAGCACTAGTAAGACCTCATTTGGAGTATTGTTTGCAGTACTGGAGACCATATCTGCAGAAGGATATTGAAACTTTGGAGAGAGTTCAGAGAAGAGCTACTAAACTAGTACATGGATTGCAGGACAAAACTTACCAGTAGTGTTGAGCGAACAGTTCGAGCATCGTTCGGGTTCGTACCAAATTTTGGGGTGACCGGGACACGGACCCGAACCCAGACATTTTCAAAAAAGTTCGGGTTCGGGTTCGGTGTTCGTCGATTACTTCCCGCTTTCTGAAGGGCTGCACAGCAGCCAATCAGCTAGCGTTTTACTTCTTGCCCTAAGAGCCCATCACAGCCATGCCTACTAATGGCATGGCTGTGATTGGCCAAGTGCAGCATGTGACCCAGCCTCTATTTAAGCTGGAGTCACGTAGCGCCGCACGTCACACTGCTCTGACTAGTGTAGGGAGAGGATGCAGCTGCTGTGTTAAGGGCGAGATTAGGAAGGGATTAACTTAGCCAAAACACTTAATGAAGTGATCGATCAACAGCTGAGAATCATTGAACTTCTGCTAGTTACTTGCTCACTGGTTTTTAGGCTGCACAGAGCGTTTTTCTGTCACTTATTTTCTGGGTTGATCGGCGGCCATTTTGTGACTTGTGGTGCACCAGAAGAAGCTGCCACCAAGTCCATCAATCCATCAATACTAGTTTTTTTTTTTGCTATATCCTACATTAGGCACTTGGCTGTGCTAATTGTCACCCCTGGAAAATCAGGATAGCAATTTCTATATTTTATTAAGGGGTTAAATACAATTGCCAAATACCAATCCCCTAAATCTGGTGTTCCAGCTTTGGCTAGACAAGTATAATACTGTCTGCTGTCTGGCAAAGGATAGATTATTTTCTGGGGTGAAATTAACCTGCCAATATAGCAATACCCTGAATCTGGTGTCCAAGCAGTTGCAGGCAAGATTTTATAGTTTCCGCTTACACATATATTTTGTTCTGGGGTGAAATTACCTGCCAATATAGCAATACCCTGAATCTGGTGTCCAAGCAGTTGCAGGCCAGATTTCATAGTATCTGCTTACACATATATTTTGTTCTGGGGTTAAATTAACCTGCCAATATAGCAATACCCTGAATCTGGTGTCCCAGCAGTTGCAGGCCAGATTTCATAGTGTCCGCTTACACATATATTTTGTTCTGGGGTGAAATTAACCTGCCAATATAGCCTTACCCTGGATCTGTTGTCCAAGCAGTTGCAGGCCAGATTTCCTAGTATCCGCTTACACATATATTTTGTCCTGGGGTGAAATTAACCTGCCAATATAGCAATACCCTGAATCTGGTGTCCAAGCAGTTGCAGGCCAGATTTCCTAGTATCTGCTTACACATATATTTTATTCTGGGGTGAAATTAACCTGCCAATATAGCAATACCCTGAATCTGGTGTCCAAGCAGTTGCAGGCCAGATTTCTTAGTATCCGCTTACACATATATTTTGTTCTGGGGTGAAATTAACCTGCCAATATAGCAATAAATACGCTGGGAAGAAGAACTAACTCGTAGCTCACTTAACCTGATGAAAATTCTCCTTGAAGAGGAGAGACTGCTGTTTGAAAAACTTCACTGAAATTGCAGGAGCTAAAGGAAATCACTCTGAAATTTGAGAACGATCCAGACTTTAGAGGACGGGAGTCATCCCTGCAATTATCAGTGGAGAAGTTTCAAAACATAATAAAGGAGAGAAAACACAGACAATTTCTAAAAGATCTCAGTGACTTTAAGGAGAACAGGGCTTACCAATTTGGCAAAGGTGTGACTGGCCAATCCGTCTCCGAAATTTCATCCTCGGAGACGGACCTGTCAGACATTGAAGGAGGTAGTCGTAATAAGAATTACGGTCGTAAAGGGAGGGAACAATTCAAGACAAAGAGGTAGAGGGGGAAGATGGGGCCGAGATACCAAAGGTGGCCATGGTGTTGGCTCTTTATCCTCGGTATCCAGTGGTTCTTTAACCGCTGGTACGACGAGTACAATGGTTGCACCAAATACGACCCACCTGTCTCCAGAGGCTTCACTCCCGCAACCTTTTTAACGCAAGGCCAACCCCTACTACCTCAGGGGAAAAACAAATAGACAAGAGCCCTAGGAATGAAAATGACTTGCAGATAATAAACCTCTCAAATCGAGTATTGAACTCATGTGAAATTCAACTTCTTAAAAGAGGTCTATCATTTGTGCCTACCACGATTTTTAAACCCTTCGATTGGGTCAAAGACATTGATCTATTTTGTAGAAAACTTAGGTGGAGGAAGTTTTTTCAAGTCACGGATAGAGAGAATTACCGACAATTGGGAATACAGGAGAGTGACATTAAGGATCTAGGGAATCTGATGGATCTATGGGAAGAAGGTAGGAGGAGCCCGGGAGAAGGCCCATTTACAGAGTTACGACCTAAAAGTAAAAAGATGCCCCCACAAGGTAGCTATGACCATATTGATATTTTCCAACAATTGGTGATAGCTGACATTGAGAAACTTAGCCATAGGGGTGGGGACCGGCCAAATATCTCTGAACAGGAATCACAGGCATTGAGGAATCTTGAAAAAGATCAGACCATTATCATTAAGCCTTCAGATAAAGGCGGTAACTTAGTAATTATGGATTATACTAACTATAATAAGATGTGCCTTGATCTCCTAAAAGACAAAGAGAATTACCGGGTTTTGGAGAAGGATCCTACTGACTCCTTTTCCCTAGCACTCCAAAATATCCTCACTTCTGGACTTGAGAATAGGGTTATTGACGTGAACGAACATGACTTTATGTTGTCTAGAAAACCGCAAATCGCCACATTTTATGGATTGCCCAAGGTCCACAAGGGCATATGTCCTTTGAAATGTCGCCCGATAGTATCAGGTGTCGACTCCTGACACAGAATCCGGGCCTATATCTGGATAAAGTCCTAAGAAACTTTGCTGTATCCCTGGCCTCTTATACCAGGGATACAATGGACTTTTACAGAAAATTGAGGCATTGACCATAGACCCCTCCCACCATCTGGCCAGTATCGACGTCGAGGCCCTGTATAGCAGTATCCCACATGATAAGGGTCTAACAGCTGTAGCTTACTTCCTGAGTACTAGAGGTACTTTTTTAAGGAACACAATTCCTTTATCCTTGAACTACTGGAATACATACTCACCCATAACTTTTTCATCTATAATGGAAAGTTCTACCACCAGCTCAGGGGGACGGCTATGGGATGCCCCTGTGCCCCTACTTATGCCAATCTCCTCCTGGGCTGGTGGGAGGACAAGATAGTGTTCCCGGATGTTGATACTTGGTGGAATGACAAGGTCGTTTTCTGGACCAGATATATTGACGACGTCTTTCTAGTATGGGGGGTCTATGGCCGAGTTTCATGATTTTGTGGGGGCCCTCAATTCCAATGAAATCGGGTTGAGGTTCACTTCAGAGATCTATGTGGAGTCCATCAATTTCCTTGACGTAAGGGTTAGAAAAGAGGGTGACAAACTCCTGACAACCATCTTCAGGAAAACCACTGCAACAAATTCTATCCTCCACTGGGATAGCCACCATCCCTTCTCTCTCAAAAGAAGCATACCGAGGAGCCAATACCTGCGGATACGCAGGAATTGCACCAAAGAGGAGGACTTCCAGCTGGAGGCCAATAGACTGCGCAGTAGACTAAAGGATAGAGGCTACCCACATGAAACACTTAGAAAGGCATTTCATGATGCCTCCAATACGAATAGAGAGCTGCTACTCACCCCGAGGAGAAGAGATGATGAGCAGCCCGTCACACGCCTTATCTCCACCTTTGACAACAAAAACAGGGACATACGGGAGATTTTAGGTCGCCACTGGCCCATTCTCAAAATGGACCAGGATGTGGCCCCTTTGGTAAGCCCTCACCCTAGTGTCACATATCGAAAGGGGAGGAGTCTTAAAGACCTCCTGGTTCATAGCCACTATAACCCTCCGAGACCTTCAGGTACTTGGCTGGAGCGTCGCCCAATTGGGATGTTCAGGTGCGGCACCTGTAGAATGTGTGACTTTGTTTCCACATCTAAAACCATAACATGTTCAGCCACCGGAAAACCTATTACATGAGGGATTTCGTGAATTGCAGGACCAAGGGCGTATATATATATGTCAATGCCCCTGCCCGAAGGACTATATCGGAAAAACCTTCCGGGAACTTAGAGTTAGAATGGGAGAACACTGCAACGATATAATGAATAAAAAGAAGACTACCCCGGTGGCTGATCATGTGCGGAATGAACATGGTGGGGACCCCAGGGCCATAAAATTTTCCGTCCTTGAAGTTATCCCACCTCCTCAGAGGAGGGGTGACTGGGATAACAAAATTCTGAGGAAGGAAGCGGAATGGATTTACCGCTGTAAATCCCAGGCTCCGCAGGGCTTAAATGAAAGACTGAGCTTTACATGTTTTATTTGAAATGGGTCATTCCTCTGAATAGGCACCTCCGTATATGTAAATTGTTTGGTTCCTGAACTGGCCAGGGTTGTTTTATACACCCAAATGCTGTTGCCATCGGAAACGGTGATTTAACCTGTCACCGTAGTAATATCTATCCTGTATGAGTATCTTTTTCCACACTACTACCAATAATCATAGTAGCCCTGTTTGGTATAATGAGGAACCCCCTTGGTTTAGGAATAGGGGCTATGGTGAAATAAGAACTTGATCACTCCTATAGCAGTTATTTTGTCTTTTGTATTGAGTCTCAACAGTATCGATAATATCTGACTTAGGAGATAAATTTGCTATAATTTACCGTGGGAGTTGATCCTAGTCAGGTTCTGTGTTCAATGCAGCTCCGTGACAGATCACATGACCAATCTATCATGTGGGGCTGGCGCACGTCACTACACCGGATGTGACGTATGCGCTTCAAAACCCGGAAGTGCCTGTGTCGGCGTATGCTCCATATCCCGGCATCGTATCTGGATGGGAAGGAGCGCGCGCAATCTGGAGCTATTTAAACCCCTCTGTTACCTGAGGGCCCTCACTGCCGTATCAATACACTGGCAGAGGGCAGTCAGGCTACAGGTGGAAGCGTATCATGGTGAGCATGGCCTCTTTAGGTATCAATTACATGTCTGGTATGATCTTATACTAAAGATGTCTTGTTCATTGTTTCAGGCTTGTATCTCACCGTATACTTTGCTCCACCGTAGCGCTACCTTCATCTTTTCTCTGACTGCCACCAAGTAGGTCATCTTTTATTCTATCTCCTATTTATCTATTGGGAGATTTGCAATCTCAATATACATGTTTTTTTCCCCATGCCCGAGTATGTGGCAAGTATAATCCACTTAATGATCAGGATTTATGACAATCTCCTCCTGATGAACCCGTGAAGGGTGAAACGCGTCGGGGATGTTT
Source organism: Bufotes viridis (assembly GCA_033119425.1). Taxonomy (NCBI): domain Eukaryota; kingdom Metazoa; phylum Chordata; class Amphibia; order Anura; family Bufonidae; genus Bufotes; species Bufotes viridis. The sequence goes on along the minus strand of CM065592.1, from coordinate 392,011,571 downwards.
CTTTGTGGGGATCTGTCCATTATTTGATCACTTCTGAACCTATGAAGTGACTGCTGTATATGTGATATTTATTTCTTTATCAGTGACCGATCTAGGGTGAGTCCAGGGCGTGGTAGGCTAGGTACGGGGACAGGGCAATTCCACCTTCAGGGATTGTCCCTGGGCTGAGGCCTAGACAGTATTTACTAGGGCCAGTAAGTCCATCCCCTGCCATCAAGTACCTTTGCACCCCGACTCTGTTCCCTAAATCTGCTCTGCCGATTACTAGGCTATATGTTGTTGGTGTATTGTTTATCACACTTATTATACACGTTATGGTGTAATTTTATTGTTTGTATCGAGTAAAGGTTACGTTTTAAAGGGTCCACTGTTCCAATTACGATAACTCAGAAAATTTGGATACCTCTATCAAATTTTTGCAACTAACTTAGTGTAATCAATATAGCAATACCCTGAATCTGGTGTCCAAGCAGTTGCAGGCCAGATTTCCTAGTATCCGCTTACACATATATTTTGTTCTGGGGTGAAATTAACCTGCCAATATAGCAATACCCTGAATCTGGTGTCCAAGCAGTTGCAGGCCAGATTTCCTAGTATCCGCTTACACATATATTTTGTTCTGGGGTGAAATTAACCTGCCAATATAGCAATACCCTGAATCTGGTGTCCAAGCAGTTGCAGGCCATATTTCATAGTGTCCGCTTACACATATATTTTGTTCTGGGGTGAAATTAACCTGCCAATATAGCCATACCCTGGATCTGTTGTCCAAGCAGTTGCAGGCCAGATTTCATAGTATCCGCTACACATATATTTTGTTCTGGGGTGAAATTAACCTGCCAATATAGCAATACCCTGAATCTGGTGTCCAAGCAGTTGCAGGCCAGATTTCCTAGTATCCGCTTACACATATATTTTGTTCTGGGGTGAAATTAACCTGCCAATATAGCAATACCCTGAATCTGGTGTCCCAGCAGTTGCAGGCCAGATTTCATAGTATCCGCTTACACATATATTTTGTTCTGGGGTGAAATTAACCTGCCAATATAGCAATACCCTGGATCTGTTGTCCAAGCAGTTGCAGGCCAGATTTCATAGTGTCCGCTTACACATATATTTTGTTCTGGGGTGAAATTAACCTGCCAATAGAGCAATACCCTGATTCTGGTGTCCCAGCAGTTGCAGGCCAGATTTCATAGTGTCTGCTAAAACATATATTTTGTTCTGGGGTAAAAATTAATCTGGCAAAATAGCAATACCCTGAATCTGTTGTCCCAGCAGTTGCAGGCCAATTGTAAATCTGTCCATAAAAGGATACCTTTCATCCAGGGCCTAAATACTAGCCCTAAAAGAGATATTCCCCTAAATCAGTGGTTACTGCTGTGCCTGGATTAGTGTAATACGCTACATAAACAAATAGTGATAGGTGCCTGTAAAAAAAGGCCTGAATTTGAAATCAATACATTGGGCCAAATATTTTTTTCCTTATTGTGGTGCTTGGTGAACGGTAACAATGAGGAAAACATCTAGTAAGGGACGCGGACGCGGTCGTGGTGGTGTTAGTGTACCCTCTGGTGCTGGGAGAGGACGTGGCCATTCTGCCAAAGCCACACGTCCTAGTGAACCAACTACCTCAGGTTCCAGTACCCGCCAGAATTTACAGCGATATTTGGTGGGGCCCAATGCCGTTCTAAGGATAGTAAGGCCTGAGCAGGTACAGGCGCTAGTCAATTTGGTTGCCGACAGTGGATCCAGCATGTTCACAACATTATCTCCCACCCAGTCTTCTGCAGAAAGCGCACAGGTGGCACCTGAAAACCAAGCCCATCAGTCTGTCACATCACCCCCATGCATATCAGGGAAACTGTCAGAGCCTCAAGTTATGCAGCAGTCTCTAATGCTGTTTGCAGACTCTGCTGGCAGGGTTTCCCAAGGAAATCCACCTAGCCCTTCCCCAGTGGTGGAAGACATAGAATGCACTGATGCACAACCACAAGACATAGAATTTCCTGATGATGAGGACATGGGAATACCACCTCATCAGAGTCCACACGTCTCTGATGATGACGAAACACAGGTGCCAACTGCTGCGTCTTTCTGCAGTGTGCAGACCGAACAGGAGGTCAGGGAGGAAGACTGTGTGGAAGACGATGCAGGGAACAATGAGGTCCTAGACCCCACATGGAATGAAGGTCGTGCCACTGACTTTCATAGTTCAGAGGAAGAGGCAGTGGTGAGACCGAGCCAACAGCGTAGCAAAAGAGGGAGCAGGGGGCAAAAGCAGAACAGCCGCCGCCAAGAGAGTTCGCCTGATACTGGCCACCGCCACCAGGGACCGAGCACCCCAAAGGCAGCTTCAAGGAGTTCCCTGGCATGGCACTTCTTTTAACAATGTGCTGACGACAAGACCCGAGTGGTTTGCACGCTGTGCCATTAGATCCTGAAGCGAGGCATTAACGTTCTGAACATAAGCACAACCGGCATGACCAGGCATCTACATGCAAAGCATGAACTGCAGTGGAGTAAACACCTTAAAAGCAAGGAACTCACTCAGGCTCCCCCTGCTCCCTCTTCTGCTGCTGCCTCGGCCTCTTCCTCCGCCTCTGGAGGAACGTTGGCACCTGCCGCCCACCAAACAAAGGATGTGCCACCGACACCACGACCTGCGTCACCAAGCATCTCCACCATGTCACACGGCAGCGTTCAGCTCTCCATCTCCCAAAACTTGGAGAGAAAGCGTAAATTCCCACCTAGCCACCCTCGAGCCCTGGGCCTGAATGCCAGCATTTCTAAACTACTGGCCTTTGAAATGCTGTCATTCAGGCTGGTGGACACAGACAGCTTCAAACAGCTGATGTCCATGGCTGTCCCACAGTATGTTGTCCCCAGCCGCCACTACTTCTCCAAGACAGCCGTGCCTTCCCTGCACAACCAAGTATCCGATAAAATCAAGTGTGAACTGCGCAACGCCATCTGTGGAAAGGTCCACATAACCACAGATACGTGGACCAGTAAGCCCGGCCAGGGACGCTATATCTCCCTAACTGCACACTGGGTAAATGTAGTGGCGGCTGGGCCCCAGGCGAAGAGTTCCTTGGCGCACGTCCTTCCGCCGCCAAGGATCACAGGGCATCATTCTTTGCCTCCTGTAACCTCCTCCTCCTACTCGGCTTCCTCCTCCTCTGCTTCCACCAGCTCATCCAGTCAGCCACACACCTTCACCACCAACTTCAGCACAGCCCGGGGTAAACGTCAGCAGGCCATTCTGAAACTCATATGTTTGGGGGACAGGCCCCACACCGCGCAGGAGTTGTGGCGGGGTATTGAACAACAGACCAACCAGTGGTTGCTGCCGGTGGGCCTCAAGCCCGGCCTGGTGGTGTGCGATAATGGTCGAAATCTCGTCGCAGCTCTGGGACTAGCCGGTTTGACGCACATCCTTTGCCTGGCGCATGTGCTGAATTTGGTGGTGCAGAAGTTCATTCACAACTACCCCAACATGTCAGAGCTGCTGCATAAAGTGAGGGCCGTCTGTGCGCGCTTCCGGCGTTCACATCCTGCCGCTGCTCGCCTGTCTGCGCTACAGCGTAACTTCGGCCTTCCTGCTCACCGCCTCATATGCGACGTGCCCACCAGGTGGAACTCCATCTTGCACATGCTGGAGAGACTGTGCGAGCAGCAGCAGGCCATAGTGAAGTTTCAGCTGCAGCACGCACGCGGAACAGCACCACTTCACCACCAATGATTGGGCCTCCATGCGAGACCTGTGTGCCCTGTTGCGCTGTTTCGAGTACTCCACCAACAGTGGTGATGACACCGTAATCAGCGTTACAATACTACTTCTATGTCTCCTTGAGAAAACGCTTAGGGCGATGATGGAAGAGGAGGTGACCCAGGAGGAGGAGGAGGAGGATGAGGGGTCATTTTTAGCACTTTCAGGCCAGTCTGTTAGAAGTGGCTCAGAGGGAGGTTTTTTGCAACAGCAGAGGCCAGGTACAAATGTGGCCAGCCAGGGACCACTACTGGAGGACGAGGAGGATGAGGAGGAGGTGGAGGAGGATGAGGATGAAGCAGGTTCACAGCGGCGTGGCACACGACACAGCTCAGGCACACGATACGCCTCCCACAGAGGACAGCTTGTCCTTACCTCTGGGGAGCCTGGCACAAATGAGCGACTACATGCTGCAGTGCCTGCGCAACAGAGCAGAGTTGCACACATTTTAAAGTGTGCGGACTACTGGGTTGCCACCCTGCTGGATCCCCGGTACAAAGACAATGTGCCCAACTTACTTCCTGCACTGGAGCGTGATAGGAAGATGCGCGAGTACAAGCGCACGCTGGTAGAGGCGCTCCTGAGAGCATTCCCAAATGTCACAGGGGAACAGGTGGAAGCCCAAGGCGAAGGCAGAGGAGGAGCAAGAGGTCGCCAACGCAGCAGTGTCACGGCCAGCTTTTCTGAGGGCAGGGTTAGCATGGCAGAAATGTGGAAAAGTTTTGTCTCCACGCCATAGCTAACTGCACAACCACCTGATACGGAACGTGTTAGCAGTAGGCAGCATTTCACTAACATGGTTGAACAGTACGTCTGCACACCCCTCCACGTACTGACTGATGGTTTGGCCCCATTCAACTTCTGGGTCTCCAAATTGTCCACGTGGCCAGAGTTAGCATTATATGCCTTGGAGGTGCTGGCCTGCCCGGCGGCCAGCGTTTTGTCTGAACGTGTATTCAGCACGGCAGGGGGCGTCATTACTGACAAACACAGCCGCCTGTCCCCAGCCAACGTGGACAAGCTGACGTTCATAAAAATGAACCAGGCATGGATCCCACAGGACCTGTGCCTTCCTTGTGCAGAATAGACATTTATAACTGCCTCCCCATCAACCATGTATTCTTGTACTCCGGGGCACTTCTTTATTAAATCCTCATTTTTTTAACTTTACCATGATCTTGCGGTGCAACCCAAAGTTAAATGAACCTCTCCTCTGTCTGGGTGGTGGGGCCGAAATAACTGAAAGTGGCCTTCTCCGGTGGTGGGTGATATGACGCATGAATCCTTGCTGTGGGACCTCTCTCCTCTGTCTGGGTGCTGGTCCCAAATAAATGAGAGTGGCCTTCTCCGGTGGTGGTTGATATGAGGCATGATTCCTTGCTGTGGGACCTCTCTCCTCTGTCTGGGTGCTGGGCCGAAATAAATGAGAGTGGCCTTCTCCGTTGGTGGTTGATATGAGGCATGATTCCTTACTGTGGGACCTCTCTCCTCTGTCTGGGTGCTGGTCCCAAATAAATGAGAGTGGCCTTCTCCGGTGGTGGTTAATATGAGGCATGATTCCTTGCTGTGGGACCTCTCTCCTCTGTCTGGGTGCTGGTCCAAAATAAATGAGAGTGGCCTTCTCCGGTGGTGGTTAATATGAGGCATGATTCCTTGCTGTGGGACCTCTCTCCTCTGTCTGGGTGCTGGTCCAAAATAAATGAGAGTGGCCTTCTCCGTTGGTGGTTGATATGAGGCATGATTCCTTGCTGTGGGACCTCTCTCCTCTGTCTGGGTGCTGGTCCCAAATAAATGAGAGTGGCCTTCTCCGGTGGTGGTTGATATGAGGCTTGATTCCTTGCTGTGGGACCTGTATCCTCTGTCTGGGTGCTGGGCCGAAATAAATGAGAGTGGCCTTCTCCGATGGTGGTTGATATGAGGCATGATTCCTTGCTGTTGGATCTCTCTCCTCTGTCTGGGTGCTGGGCCGAAATAAATGAGTGTGGCCTTCTCCGGTGGTGGTTGATATGAGGCATGATTCCTTGCTGTGGGACCTCTCTCCTCTGTCTGGGTGCTGGTCCCAAATAAATGAGAGTGGCCTTCTCCGGTGGTGGTTGATATGAGGCATGATTCCTTGCTGTGGGACCTCTCTCCTCTGTCTGGGTGCTGGGCCGAAATAAATGAGAGTGGCCTTCTCCGGTGGTGGTTGATATGAGGCATGATTCCTTGCTGTGGTACCTGTATCCTCTGTCTAGGTGCTGGTCCAAAATAAATGAGAGTGGCCTTCTCCGGTGGTGGTTGATATGACACATGATTCCTTGCTGTGGGACCTCTCTCCTCTGTCTGGGTGCTGGGCCGAAATAAATGAGAGTGGCCTTCTCCGTTGGTGGTTGATATGAGGCATGATTCCTTGCTGTGGGACCTCTCTCCTCTGTCTGGGTGCTGGTCCCAAATAAATGAGATTGGCCTTCTCCGGTGGTGGTTGATATGAGGCATGATTCCTTGCTGTGGGACCTCTCTCCTCTGTCTGGGTGCTGGGCCGAAATAAATGAGAGTGGCCTTCTCCGTTGGTGGTTGATATGAGGCATGATTCCTTGCTGTGGTACCTGTATCCTCTGTCTAGGTGCTGGTCCAAAATAAATGAGAGTGGCCTTCTCCGGTGGTGGTTGATATGACACATGATTCCTTGCTGTGGGACCTCTCTCCTCTGTCTGGGTGCTGGTCCAAAATAAATGAGAGTGGCCTTCTCCGTTGGTGGTTGATATGAGGCATGATTCCTTGCTGTGGGACCTCTCTCCTCTGTCTGGGTGCTGGTCCCAAATAAATGAGAGTGGCCTTCTCCGGTGGTGGTTGATATGAGGCATGATTCCTTGCTGTGGGACCTCTCTCCTCTGTCTGGGTGCTGGGCCGAAATAAATGAGAGTGGCCTTCTCCGGTGGTGGTTGATATGAGGCATGATTCCTTGCTGTGGGACCTCTCTCCTCTGTCTGGGTGCTGGGCCGAAATAAATGAGAGTGGCCTTCTCCGTTGGTGGTTGATATGACGCAAGATTCCTTGCTGTGGGACCTCTATCCTCTGTCTGGGTGCTGGGCCGAAATAAATGAGAGTGGCCTTCTCCGTTGGTGGTTGATATGACGCATGATTCCTTGCTGTGGGACCTCTCTCCTCTGTCTGGGTGCTGGTCCCAAATAAATGAGAGTGGCCTTCTCCGGTGGTGGTTGATATGAGGCATGATTCCTTGCTGTGGGACCTCTCTCCTCTGTCTGGGTGCTGGGCCGAAATAAATGAGAGTGGCCTTCTCCGGTGGTGGTTGATATGAGGCATGATTCCTTGCTGTGGGACCTCTCTCCTCTGTCTGGGTGCTGGGCCGAAATAAATGAGAGTGGCCTTCTCCGTTGGTGGTTGATATGACGCAAGATTCCTTGCTGTGGGACCTCTATCCTCTGTCTGGGTGCTGGGCCGAAATAAATGAGAGTGGCCTTCTCTGTTGGTGGTTGATATGACGCATGATTCCTTGCTGTGGGACCTCTCTCCTCTGTCTGGGTGCTGGTCCCAAATAAATGAGAGTGGCCTTCTCCGGTGGTGGTTGATATGAGGCATGATTCCTTGCTGTGGGACCTCTCTCCTCTGTCTGGGTGCTGGGCCGAAATAAATGAGAGTGGCCTTCTCCGGTGGTGGTTGATATGAGGCATGATTCCTTGCTGTGGGACCTCTATCCTCTGTCTGGGTGCTGGTCCAAAATAAATGAGAGTGGCCTTCTCCGTTGGTGGTTGATATGACGCATGATTCCTTGCTGTGGGACCTCTCTCCTCTGTCTGGGTGCTGGGCCGAAATAAATGAGAGTGGCCTTCTCCGTTGGTGGTTGATATGAGGCATGATTCCTTGCTGTGGGACCTCTCTCCTCTGTCTGGGTGCTGGTCCCAAATAAATGAGAGTGGCCTTCTCCGGTGGTGGTTGATATGAGGCATGATTCCTTGCTGTGGGACCTCTCTCCTCTGTCTGGGTGCTGGGCCGAAATAAATGAGAGTGGCCTTCTCCGGTGGTGGTTGATATGAGGCATGATTCCTTGCTGTGGGACCTGTATCCTCTGTCTAAGTGCTGGTCCAAAATAAATGAGAGTGGCCTTCTCCGGTGGTGGTTGATATGACGCATGATTCCTTGCTGTGGGACCTCTCTCCTCTGTCTGGGTGCTGGGCCGAAATAAATGAGAGTGGCCTTCTCCGTTGGTGGTTGATATGAGGCATGATTCCTTGCTGTGGGACCTCTCTCCTCTGTCTGGGTGCTGGGCCGAAATAAATGAGAGTGGCCTTCTCCGGTGGTGGTTGATATGAGGCATGATTCCTTGCTGTGGGACCTCTCTCCTCTGTCTGGGTGCTGGGCCGAAATAAATGAGAGTGGCCTTCTCCGTGGTGGTTGATATGAGGCATGATTCCTTGCTGTGGGACCTCTCTCTCTGTCTGGGTGCTGGGCCGAAATAAATGAGAGTGGCCTTCTCCGGTGGTGGTTGATATGAGGCATGATTCCTTGCTGTGGGACCTCTCTCCTCTGTCTGGGTGCTGGGCCGAAATAAATGAGAGTGGCCTTCTCCGGTGGTGGTTGATATGAGGCATGATTCCTTGCTGTGGGACCTCTCTCCTCTGTCTGGGTGCTGGGCCGAAATAAATGAGAGTGGCCTTCTCCGTTGGTGGTTGATATGAGGCATGATTCCTTGCTGTGGGACCTCTATCCTCTGTCTGGGTGCTGGGCCGAAATAAATGAGAGTGGCCTTCTCTGTTGGTGGTTGATATGACGCATGATTCCTTGCTGTGGGACCTCTCTCCTCTGTCTGGGTGCTGGTCCCAAATAAATGAGAGTGGCCTTCTCCGGTGGTGGTTGATATGAGGCATGATTCCTTGCTGTGGGACCTCTCTCCTCTGTCTGGGTGCTGGGCCGAAATAAATGAGAGTGGCCTTCTCCGGTGGTGGTTGATATGAGGCATGATTCCTTGCTGTGGTACCTGTATCTTCTGTCTAGGTGCTGGTCCAAAATAAATGAGAGTGGCCTTCTCCGGTGGTGGTTGATATGACACATGATTCCTTGCTGTGGGACCTCTCTCCTCTGTCTGGGTGCTGGGCCGAAATAAATGAGAGTGGCCTTCTCCGTTGGTGGTTGATATGAGGCATGATTCCTTGCTTTGGGACCTCTCTCCTCTGTCTGGGTGCTGGTCCCAAATAAATGAGAGTGGCCTTCTCCGGTGGTGGTTGATATGAGGCATGATTCCTTGCTTTGGGACCTCTCTCCTCTGTCTGGGTGCTGGGCCGAAATAAATGAGAGTGGCCTTCTCCGGTGGTGGTTGATATGAGGCATGATTCCTTGCTGTGGGACCTCTCTCCTCTGTCTGGGTGCTGGGCCGAAATAAATGAGAGTGGCCTTCTCCCGTGGTGGTTGATATGAGGCATGATTCCTTGCTGTAGGACCTCTCTCCTCTGTCTGGGTGCTGGGCCAAAATAAATGAGAGTGGCCTTCTCCGTTGGTGGTTGATATGACGCATGATTCATTGCTGTGGGACCTCAATCCTCTGTCTGGGTGCTGGGCAGAAATAAATGAGAGTGGCCTTCTCTGTTGGTGGTTGATATGACGCATGATTCCTTGCTGTGGGACCTCTCTCCTCTGTCTGGGTGCTGGTCCCAAATAAATGAGAGTGGCCTTCTCCGGTGGTGGTTGATATGAGGCATGATTCCTTGCTGTGGGACCTCTCTCCTCTGTCTGGGTGCTGGGCCGAAATAAATGAGAGTGGCCTTCTCCGGTGGTGGTTGATATGAGTAGTGATGAGCGGCAGGTGCCATATTCGATTTCGACGAAATTCGCGAATATTCGAATGAATATTCGTTTCGTATTCGTCGAAATCGAATATTCGTCATTTTTTCTAGTTATCGCGATTAAAATGCGATTTAAATAATCGCATATTGCGATTTGTACTTAAGGCTACTTTCCTATTGGTTTCATATCTAGAATTAGCGAGGATGACGAATATGACGAATGTATTCGTCATATTCCTCAAAACGAAGATAACGAAGTATTCTACATCTTCGTTTTAGCAACCTATTCGTCAACCTCGCTAATTCTAGCAATCAAATAGGAAGGTTGACTATAGAGACAGCTGTGTTAAATTACGCTATGCGATTTTTTTTTTTAATACAATAATTATATTACTTGATATGATAATATTATTATAAGTATTCTATTTATTAAAAAAAAAAAATCGCATAGCGAATTTAACACAGCTGTCTGGTAAGTCAACCTTCCTATTTGATTGCTAGAATTAGCGAGGTTGACGAATAGGTTGCTAAAACGAAGATGTAGAATACTCGCTATCTTCGTTTTGAGGAATATGACGAATACATTCGTCATATTCGTCATCCTCGCTAATTCTACCAAGCCAACCATAACTTCTGTGCTCATGGAGCGTCCCCATCACCATGGGAACGTCTCCATATACTAAAATGTACTGTCGGATTTGAGGAATTACGTTGAAATCGCAATGCGATTAATTCAAGTTATATTAATCGCATTGCGATTTCAACTTAGAGCTGGGTTTATAATGGGTCAGCTTGCTAGAATTAACGAGTTAACGAATATGGAATATAGCAGCAGTGTAAGTTGAAATCGCAATGCGATTAATTTAACTTAAAGTATTCGCATTATGATTTCAACTTAGCACTGCTAGTGCATAGCTATATATTCCATATTCGCTAATTCTAGCCTATGTAAGATAGCAGTGCTAAGTTGTAATCGCAATGCGATTAATATAACTTGAATTAATCGCATTGCGATTTCAACGTAATTCCTCAAATCCGACAGTACATTTTAGTATATAGAGATTTTCCCATGGAAGGGGACGCTCCATGAGCACGGAAGTCGGCAGAAGCGGCAACGGGCACTGACTGGAGCAGCCAGGAAGCCAGGAATCCTCATGACAGGTAAGAACTACTTTTGGGAAGTGGGAAAGAAAAAAATATAACTAAAAAAAAACAAAAAAAAAACGAATATTCGAAATAGCGAATTTATAGCGCTATATTCGAAATATTCGCGAATTAGCGAAGTGCCGATATTCGCTAAAAAAATTCGCTTTTCGAATATTCGCGCTCAACACTAGATATGAGGCATGATTCCTTGCTGTGGTACCTGTATCCTCTGTCTAGGTGCTGGTCCAAAATAAATGAGAGTGGCCTTCTCCGGTGGTGGTTGATATGACACATGATTCCTTGCTGTGGGACCTCTCTCCTCTGTCTGGGTGCTGGGCCGAAATAAATGAGAGTGGCCTTCTCCGTTGGTGGTTGATATGAGGCATGATTCCTTGCTGTGGGACCTCTCTCCTCTGTCTGGGTGCTGGTCCCAAATAAATGAGAGTGGCCTTCTCCGTTGGTGGTTGATATGACGCATGATTCCTTGCTGTGGGACCTCTCTCCTCTGTCTGGGTGCTGGGCCGAAATAAATGAGAGTGGCCTTCTCTGTTGGTGGTTGATATGACGCATGATTCCTTGCTGTGGGACCTCTCTCCTCTGTCTGGGTGCTGGTCCCAAATAAATGAGAGTGGCCTTCTCCGGTGGTGGTTGATATGAGGCATGATTCTTTGCTGTGGGACCTCTCTCCTCTGTCTGGGTGCTGGGCCGAAATAAATGAGAGTGGCCTTCTCCAGTGGTGGTTGATATGACGCATGATTCCTTGCTGTGGGACCTCTATCCTCTGTCTGGGTGCTGGGCCAAAATAAATGAGAGTGGCCTTCTCTCTTGGTGGTTGATATGACGCATGATTCCTTGCTGTGGGACCTGTATCCTCTGTCTGGGTGCTGGGCCGAAATAAATGAGAGTGGCCTTCTCCACTGGTGGCTGATATGACGCATGATTCCTTGCTGTGGGACCTCTCTCCAATTGATATTGGTTAATTTTTATTTATTTTATTTTATTTTAATTCATTTTCCTATCCACATTTGTTCGCAGGGGATTTACCTCCATTTTGCCGCCTTTGGCAGCCCTCTAGCCCTTTCCTGGACTATTTTACAGCCTTTTTAGTGCCTAAAAGATCGGGTCCCCATTGACTTCAATGGGGTTCGGGTTCGGGATAAAGTTCGGGTCGAGTTCGAATCCCAAACCCGAACATTTTCGGATAGTTCGGCCGAACTTCTCGAACCCGAACATCCAGGTGTTCGCTCATCTCTACTTACCAGGAAAGGTTAAAGGATCTTAACATGTATAGCTTGGAAGTAAGAAGAGACAGAGGGTATATGATAGAAACTTTTAAATACATAAAGGGAATCATCACGGTAAAAGAGAAGAGAATATTTACAAGAAGAAAAACTGCTACAAGAGGACATAATTTTAAATTAGAGGGGCAAAGGTTTAAAAGTAATATCAGGAAGAATTACTTTACTGAGAGAGTAGTGGACGCATGGAATAGCCTTCCTGCAGAAGTGGGGCTAATGAAATGATGAAATGTAATGAAGTAGGCCACTAAACGCTTTAACCGCATATAACAGCAACAGTGAACTGCATATATATTTTTCTTGTAGTACAGAAATACCTTACTAAACACTTTTAACCCCAAATAACTGCAGACGTGAATTGCGTATATATTTTTCTTGCAGCACAGAAATACGTCACTAAACGCTCTCAGCACATATAGCTGCAGAAGTGAACTGCGTATATATTTTTCTTTTTTCACAGATATAAGCCACTAAAGGCTTTTCAACATAGCACTTGCACCCCACAAAATTGCTGGAATGACAGAGCTGTATAATGGCTACTTGGATCTCCAAATTATATTTCCCTGCACTTGTAAATCGCTTTTCTATCACTGTCCCTATCGCCTTCTGACGTCTCTCCCTGCACTACGATGCTGTGAAAAGATTCCTTCCTATCCTTTCCCTTGCACTTATAAATCGTTTTTTGAGTTTTTTTTATTTTTACAATTAGCTTTTTCCAATTGCTGTCTCTAGTGCCTTCTCACGTCTGTCCCTGCACTCAGAACACTGAAGAAAAATTTAAAATGGCTACTGTAATTTTAGGGCTGTGACATCACAAGGCTGGCTGCTGATTGGCGGCATGCATGCATGATCTTGGTGATCCTGCCTTCCCAGTTTCTTGCCCTATGTCCTCAATCCTCACACGAGTGGCTACCATTTTAGTAAAAATTGTGATTCGTTACCACGAAGAGTGAGGAAATTCGAATTCATTGCAAATAGAATTTTTCATGAAATTCAGATCGAATTCCACTTCGTCTGATTCGATTAGCTCATCTCTAGTCACAACATTAAGACAACTGTTTTATATAACACATCAAAAGGATAACCCCCTTAACACAAATCATTTTCTTCCCGGTCATCCTTCCAAATAGAAGCCTACAGATCCTTCACTGGATATAGGATGCAGAATTTTCCATTTCATCGGCCAGGCAACATATCACCAGGACCCTGCTTCATTTTACCTGTTTTGAATCTCACATTTTTGTTACAAAAAGTTTGGTTAAAAGTCTTTAAGAAACTTAAAATCTTACTTTTATTCAGTGCTTTAAAACCATTACTCACAGGCAATGTCTGTGAAAGTCTGACAAGCGTTTGTGTCGATTTTAGCTTAATACTTCTACATTTTACTTATCTAAGCATTAAACTTGAATGTGCTTCCAAGTTATTTTACTTTTAATGGAGTTTATGTAGAAACACTAGAGATTTGTTGCTATGGGAATCACAAGCCATTACAGAATATCAAACGTGCAGTAGATAGGAGGACCGTGTGTTCAGCTCAATGATCTTTAGATGTTAAGGCCTCTTTTAAGTTGACATGTACTTGCAGCACTTAAGGGTGTCCTATGGGGAAGTGAAATACTTCTTAAGACTGACTTAGAATTTACTTCATGTTATTGCAAATTAATTTGACCCACTCGAAAATATTTTTTTTCAAGATTGTAGATGTGTGTCCTACTTTGAACTTAAGGGAAATGCGTCATCAATTTTTGTTTTCTGCCACTTAAAACCAGATAGCGACACTTTTTTTCTAATCAGTTTTCATTGTATGATTGCAGATTTTTCTTTATTCTGTTTTCGAAACAGGATTATGGGGGTTGCAGCAGCCACAAAGGGCAATAGATACAATGGACAGGAGGGGAACTCACTGACTTCTATGGGACAGATGCTCTTTGCAGAGGTCAACAAACTGCATGTAGATATTGTCCCTGATTGGATTCAAACTGAGGACCCCAGCACTAAAAGACACCAGTGCTAACCACTGAGCCACCGTGCTGCTCCAGATACATGAATATGGAAGAAGAAGAAGAAGAGTTCAACACACTGCACAAGAGCGACCACCGCTGTTGGACCAGAGGGATAATTATCCCTATTCCCTAACAGTACATGAAGAGGTGTGAGCCACATCTATGAAAGGAGGCACTTCGGATTAAAAAAAAAAATGTAATTGGTAAGTTTACTATTTACTTGTCTGCATGAAGGGACCCCATTAATGATATGGGAATACCCCTTTAAGATTGTCTAACCATATTGACATTGTTAGGGTATACTTAGGTATGGCTGAATATCTGCTAGGGATGTTCCTCCTGGACGCATCGGCGTGAGATGACGCGCTGATGCCATCACGTATGCGCACTGCACGGCGGTAAAAGATTCAGAAGAAGTTGGTCATCAGCATGCCAGCCAATGATCAGCGCTGACAGGCTGATGACTTTTAAAAAATCGAATCACAAGCCATCTAACACGTTATATTTATGAATATAATGTGTTAAATGGCTTCTGTGCTCTCTGCTGGGTCCTTTTCGTCGTTTGGGCCCAGCAGAGAGCACATGTGACTGTGAGTACACCAAGCACCTACACAATTAGCCCCTGATCACCCTCCCATCACCCCAATTAACCCCTTGATCACCCCTGTCAATCACTAGTGAAAGGGAAAAAAGTGATCAGTGTAAACTGTCACTTTTTTTTTTTTTCACCAGTATTGACTTTTAGGTTTAGCTTAGTTTAGACCCTCTTTGGTAGGTAGTTAGCTTACGTTAGTGCCCAGCCCACCGCACCGCAGTCACTGATTCGCTGATTAGCGTATCGCTAATCAGCGTTGGTACTTTATAGTATCTGTAAGTGATCAGAACTGATCACAGTCAGATCTATAATATTATTAGTGTCACCTTAGTCACCCTCCAGCCAAAACGCAGTGTTTTCCCGATCAGGCCTGATCGGTCGCCCACACATGCGTTCACCCACGCCCGCCCCGCCGCAGTGACAAAAATTTTATTTATTTTTTATCACTGCGCAATCACTACACAAGCGCTGCAGCGATAAAAAAAAATCAGTTTCGATCTTTTTTATCAATCGCAGCGGCTTCCTGTACTTCGCTAGCCTACCATTTGTAAGACAGGCTTGCTTTTTTTCTTGGGTAGTCTCAGGGAATACCCCCTTAAATTTAGTTGTCCAAATGGCAAGTAAGGGGTATTCGTCTGAAGAGGCCTACAGGATTCTGACCCAGTCAGATGAGGAATGGGAACCCTCATCTGACAAATCCAGTGGGTCAGAATACGAACCTGTAGAAATCAGTGGCAGTCTGACCCAAAGTTCGGACAATGAGGTTGAGGTCCCTGATACCACCAGGCGTACCCGGCCCCGTGTTGCTAGACCACAGGTTGCGCAGGATCCGCTTCAAGGGCAGCAGAGTGGGGCTGGCACTGTCGGATTACGTGGTGAGGCATACACCAGCAGCAAAGCCCATCCTGGACCTAGTACCAGCACTGCCGTAGAACATGGTGAAGTGGCGAGCACCAGAAGGGCAGTAGAAGCTGGTACGGTGGCACGTGCAGTAGTTCCCCCATCGCAGCCACCGCACAGACAGGCCCGTAGAGCCCTTAGAGTCCCTGAGGTGCTGGCAAACCCTGATTGGCAGCCCCCATCTTCAGCCGCACCAGTAGTTCCCCCATTCACCGCCCAGTCAGGAGTTCAGGTTGAGACAGCTCAGATTGGATCGGCACTAGGGTTTTTTGAGCTTTTCTTCACTGCGGAGCTCTTTAACCTAGTCGTGGCAGAAACAAACCGGAATGCCACTCAATTTATAACCGCCAACCCGGGAAACTTTTATGCCCAGTCTTTCCGGTGGAAACCCGTCCAAGTTTCCGAAATTAAAACTTTTCTGGGCCTTCTCCTCAACATGGGCCTAACAAAAAAGCATGAATTGCGCTCATATTGGTCCACAAACCCAATTCATCACATGCCCATGTACTCTGCTGCCATGTCCAGGACATGATTTGAGACCATCCTGCATTTCCTGCACTTTAGTGACAACAGCACCTCTCGTCCCAAAGGCCACCCAGCTTTTGACCGGCTCCACAAAATTCGGCCACTCATAGACCACTTTAACACCAAATTTGCAGATTTGTATACCCCTGAGCAAAACATCTGCATAGACGAGTCCCTAATCCATTTTACCGGGCGCCTTGGCTTCAAACAATACATCCCAAACAAGCGCGCCCGGTATGTGGTCAAATTGTATAAGCTCTGTGAAAGGGCCACAGGCTATACGCACAAATTTCGTGTCTATGAGGGTAAAGATCAAACCCTGGAGCCGGTCCGTTGCCCTGACTACCTGTGGAGCAGTGGGAAGACAGTCTGGGACTTGGTGTCACCCTTATTTGGCAAGGGGTACCATCTTTATGTGGAAAATTTCTACACAAGTGTGCCCCTCTTCAGGCATTTTTTCCTAGAACAGATTGGCTGTTGTGGCACCGCGCGACCTAGTCGCCGGGGCTTCCCCAAATGGCTCGTTACCACCCGACTTGCAAGGGGGGAGAAGAACTGCTCACAGTGAAATGGAGAGACAAGCGTGTCGTTTACATGCTCTCCTCCATTCACGAAGACACGACAATCCAAATTGAATGGGCAACCAGTGTCATTGAAGAGCCCCTCTCTGTCCACGACTATAATTTGCTCATGGGAGGGGTATACTTCAATGACCAGATTTTGGCTATCTACTTTCCTGCAGGACCAGACGCTGGTATAAGAAGGTGTCTGTATACCTAATTTAATTGGATATGTATAATAGTTTTGTTCTCTACATTAAGGCTGGGAGAACAGGATCCTTCCTCAAATTTCAGGAAGAGATCATCGAGAACCTCCGGTATCCAGGAGTTTCCGTGGCCCCAACCACCAGTGTAGTGAGCCGTCTACATGAGCGACATTTCCCCAGTGTCGTTGCTGGTATCTCAACCCAACCGTCACCCCGAAAAAGATGTTGTGTCTGTAGCAGGAGTGGAATAAGGCGTGACACACGCTATTTCTGTCCTGACTGCCCTGACCACCCTGCCCTATGCTTAGGGGAGTGTTTCCAGAAATACCACACTCAGGTACACTTAGGGACGTAGGAACCGCAGGACACAGGCAGAGTTAACACAGGGGTCTCTCAGGATACTAGGTTTTGAGAGACCCTAACACACAGGGGTACTAGTGTGCTACTGCAGATATGTGAAACCTCTCCTTTCACTTGGGATAAAGTGCATAATGTACTTCGCACCATCTCTGTGCCATTTACACTTCACACATTGTCCTATGGGAGAGGAGAGGTTTCTGCTAGGTAAGTAAAGAGTGAAAAGTAAAAAGAAAAAAAGAAAATAAACAGGTAGCAAGAAAAAAAAATCTTGAGTTAGTTTAGGTTTTAAAAGTTTTATGATGTTCAGGTTTTATAAAGTTTGTAACATTAAAATTTATGAGCCTGCTGCTTGTTTTTTTTTTTTTTTTTACTAACCACCCTTTACTTTCCAGCTGGACCAACCGACGAAAATGCTGCAGCACTGATGTGCATTCTGAGAGAAGCATTGCGCTGCTGTCAGAAGACACGTGAAGTCGGTGTATGCGGCGCTGCAGGACGAGATTTCTTCTCCGCAGTACAAGTACGTTTGCCCAGGCATATGAGCTGAGGAGAGGTGTTGGAGTTCATATGCTTTGGCAAACACTTTGTATCAAAAATCTGGCAAAGATGTCTTCCTCCACAATGATCGATTGATCGATGTGAATGGAGAAATCACGTTTGCCAGCACATAGGAGCTGAAGTGGGTATGGATGTTTGGGCGGAGCCCCTATGTCCTGGCAATCGCCAGACCCTTCTTTTTTTTTTTTTTGCATATTTTTTGGCAGAGATTTTTTTATCCACATTGATCGATGCGAATTAAGAAATCTGTGCCGTTCATTTTTTCATTCAGCCCAGAGGCTGAACGGAAAAAAAAATCTCATTACCCATATGCTCAATATAAGGAGAATAGCAGAAACTCCTAATGCTGGCCATACATGTAATGATTGCGGAGACCCTCAAATGCCAGGGCAGTACAAACACCTCACATGTGACCCCATTTTGGAAAGAAGACACCCCAAGGTATTCGCTGAGGGGCATATTGAGTCCATGAAAGATTGAACTTTTTGTCACAAGTTAGCGGAAAGAGAGACTTTGTGAGAAAAAAAAAAGTCAATATCCGCTAACTTGTGCCAAAAAAAAAATCTTCTATGAACTCGCTATGCCCCTCACGGAATACCTTGGGGTGTCTTCTTTCCAAAATGGGGTCACTTGTGGGGTATTTATACTGCCCTGGCATTTTAGGGGCCCTAAAGTCTGGAATCCAAATGCCTAAAAATGCCCTCCTAAAAAGGTACTCATTGGAATTAGGGCCCCTTTGCACATCTTGGCTGCAAAAAAGTGTCACACATGTGGTATCGCAATAGAAGAAGTAGGGCAATGTGTTTTGGGGTGTATTTTTACATATACCCATGCTGGATGAGAGAAATATCTCTGTAAATTGACAACTTTGTATAAAAAAAAATGGAAAAAGTTGTCATTTACAGAGATATACTGAATAATGTACTGAGAAAATCCTTTTGTAATTGCATGGAATTGAAAATTTAGCATAGTTCTTCAATAAAATGTCTCTTTTTAGCGCCACCAGCAGTTTTTTTTCTTCTTATTTCTTTGTCCTGCTCACTGAGATGGCCGCACATGCTCAGCTTCATCCTTCAAATGCCTCCTGAGCTGTGATTGGGAGAGCTGAGACACGCCCCCTTAGCTGCAGCAGAAAAGACACTTCCATTGAGCTGTCAGCTTGATATAAATCTAGCAGAGCAATGATGCAAGATCTCTGCATCCATGTGAGGTACACGTCTGGTTGTAGCTTTGTTAGAAAGAGATTGTCATGTACTTTTGAATATTATGTCTGATTTTCATTTTTTACATTAGTCATAGAATATATCCCCTTTAAAAAGAACCTATCACAAAAAAATTGCAGTGCAACCTTCAGGTTGCATGTTATAGAGCAGGAGGAGCTGAGAAGATTGATACATAGTTTTGTGGGAAAAGAATCAACAAAACTTAAAATCTATTAATCTCTGCTCTTTTTGAGTCCATCATAGGCTAACAAGGAAATGTCCTACGCATGTACAGTATGGTTGAAAGAAAGATCCATCTCTCACATCTGTTCTTTATGTTTAAAGTTGATACATGGAAAAAGGGACTTGCTATTACCAGAACTATTCCTGATTCTATATATATATATATTTTTTCTGTCTCCTCGAATTTACTTTTATTCCTTTTGGAGAAATCCAGTCATTTGCAATAATGTACTAATCTAGTATTTTCAAGAAAAGCTAAAGCAGCAAAAGTGAGGTTCCCTGAACTTTGTCTTTGTAGCTAGCAGCTTCCCTCTAGATCCCTGCAGCTACTATTAGCTTCCAGCTTGTCTCTTTGAACTTCTATCCAGCAACTGCTGCTTCCATAGCTCATACAGAGATATTTACCAACTAAGCTGAATGTGGCAGAGGCAGCTTCAAAAACCAAAACAGAAAATTAGATCCCCGAGAGGTTTCAAAGAAATGTAATAAATGATTAAAACAGAAAACATTTATTATAGAAACAAGAACATTAACATTTTTTCTTTTCTTTTGCTGATGAAGTAACTGAAGATGTTTTTATCTGCTTTTCCTATAATCCTGTTTTCATGTCAAACTGTTTCTAGATTTGAGCTGATTTTTTTGGGTGGATTCTCTGCAGCCCTTTACAATAATTGCCTGATTGTGCAGCAATCCCCTCTGCTGTATGTGGACAAGCGGTAGATACTGTAAATACCCATCTCCATACAGATTTATTGTTTCTGGACAGCAGACCCCTGTTTACAGACCATGATCTGCTGCCCAGAAATAATGACTCATGTGAACGTGCACCTTAGCATGGGCAAATTATCAGGAGAAAATGTTTACATGAATGTTCATTCCATAATCAGCCCAATAATTGGTCTGGTTAAAAGGGTGCATATTGAGACTATAAAAGTGAAAATTCAATTAAAAAAAAAAAAGGGCCTAAAAGGGGGTTTCCAGTTCACATCAATATCTTTTAAAATAATCATTTATGAATGTAGCTGTAATTTCCGGTCTGGGCTGTGGTACCATGACCAGGTCAATGTAGCTCTTTCTTTTTTTCTGTGATATGATGCCCATGGGTATATCAAAGCAGCAACAGGGGCAGTGATAGGGGAGTGCCTATGTAACTAGCAGGGTGGGAGGAGCTATAAACTAGCTTAGTTTTTTAGGGATGAAGCTGGAGCTGTGGCAGAAAAAGGAGAAGTGCCTCATGGGTTTGGTTGGATAAAGCAACAGGATAGGGGCGGTATGCCTGTGCAGCCAATTCAGCTGCACAGGGGTCCTGCACTCACCTTACTCTTCCAGCCGACATCGAGCACAACAGGATCTTTCTGTGATCGGGGGGTAAGGTCCTACATTGTACTAAAGGAAACAGGTTCTTGGGAATAACCAAAGGCATTTGCCTTTCCCGACTAGAGAGTTCAGGACCCGACTAGAGAGACGGCCATACTGGACTTAGTATAAACCAATAGACCTGATAGAACAACATATGTGCAGGTTGGGGGACACCTGGGAAATAGTGACCATAAAGGTGTAACCTTCTAATTATCATTCAAAAGAGCATTTCTACAGGGAGGAACAAAAATACCAAACTTCAAAAAAGCTAAATTTAGCCAACTAAGCGAGGCCATAGGCCTAACTAACTGGGATAAAGTCCTCAAAAATAAAAATACAGCCACAAAATGGGATATCTTTAAAAACATACCAAAATCTCATTGTGAGAGGTACATACCTTATATGAATGAAAGGTTAAGGAACAAAAAGAAACCAATGTGGATAAATAGAAATGTAAAGAAAGCAATAAATGACAAAAAGAAAGCATATAAATCACTAAAACAGGAGGGGAAATTGGTCAACTACAGTACCCTGAAAGATTATCAAAATTAGGGTTATTCACTATAGAAAAAAGACGACTGAGGGGAGATCTAATTACTATGTATAAATATATCAGGGGTCAGTACAGAAATCTGTCCCATCATCTATTTATCCCCATGACTGTGACTGTGACGAGGGGACATCCTCTGCGTCTGGAGGAAAGAAGATTTGTACACAAACATAGAAGATGATTCTTTACGGTAAGAGCAGTGAGACTATGGAGCTCTCTGCCTGAGGAGGTGGTGATGGTGAGTACCATAAAGGAATTCAAGAGGGGCCTGGATGTATTTCTGGAGTATAATAATATTACAGGT
The DNA here is from genome assembly GCA_033119425.1 of Bufotes viridis. Classification (NCBI taxonomy): domain Eukaryota; kingdom Metazoa; phylum Chordata; class Amphibia; order Anura; family Bufonidae; genus Bufotes; species Bufotes viridis. The sequence continues at coordinate 391,990,213 of CM065592.1, read as the reverse complement.
TATAGCTACTAGAGATGGGTCGTTGATCCAGGGAGTTATTCGGATTGCCTGATTGGAGTCGGGAAGGAATTTTCTATTCCCCTTAAGTGGGGAAAATTGGCTTCTACCTCACAGGGCTTTTTTTTGCCTTCCTCTGGATCAACTAGCAGGATGACAAGCCGAACTGGATGGACATATGTCTTTTTTCATCCTTATGTACTATGTTACTATGTTACTATGAGAACGCCAGTACAGCTTAAGGACCTTTGATGATGTCATCAATAGGAGGAGCAAGAGCAGGAAGACTGTACAGCCGACAGGGATGTAGGGAGATATGAGTTTTTACTAAATATGCTGAGAGGTGTCAGAGCTGTATGTATATAACTGAACTGTGTGTGTGTAGCAGATGTGTGTAACTGAACTGTATATGTGTAAGCCGTGTATCGTGTTGGGCTCCCCAGGATACAGCGAAGACACGAACAAGGAAAGCAACTCCAACACCAGTTTTTGCCAAAATGATATTTTACTTAAACGTGGTAATGAGCACGACCAAAAATGCTGGTAACACAAAATTAATATTACATACACCCAGCCAGAAGGCTGAGACCCTTGTACTACACAGCGCAGTGCCCTCTGGTGGATTTTAGGGGTAAGAGTGGTAATTTACCTACTGGCGGGCTCAAATTAAACAGCCACGGCTTACCTGTTATTACCCTAAAAATTTGGAACAACTGTTTGGGTGCGTGGTGTGGGCTAGCTTGCGGTACAGCACAACAACTTACAATCTTATTATACTATATATTATTTCCCCTCCAATAACTGGTCATGTAGCACGTGCCTTAGTGTTTCTTCTGAGTAAACGCCAGCCTGGCCTGAGTTTGTTTGGAAGCCTATTAGCTCTCCAGTATGAACTATAACTTTAACTGTGAAATCCTTGTAATGAACAGTTCATAGTGATGAACGAGCACCAAAGTATTCAGGTGTTCAGCCCGATCACCTTGCTATTTTTGTGTGCTCGGCCGAGCACCCGAGTATAATGGAAGTCAATGGGAGACAACCAGGAACCCCCTGCTCTGAAGAGGGGAGGGTGCCTGGTCCATTGGAAAAGGTCAGAAAGTGACAGAAACACCACCTAAATGGATTGGGAACAGCATGGGGACGATGTCTGGATGCATCTTGGACTCCCAGGTCGCTGCTGGGAACCATGTTGTCCTAGTTGTACGCCACTTTTACAGACTGACAAAAATATGTTGTTAGGAAACTGTTAGGAAACATTCTTTGGAGCCAGGGCCTGCTGGTTACCCTCTAAAACATTAGGGGCGAAGGCCTGCTGCTGAGCTAACCCTCTAAAACATTAGGGACGAGGGCCTGCTGGTGAGCTGACGCTCTAAATTATTATGTGCTAGTGCCTGCAGGTGAGCTGATGCTCTAAAACATTATATGTGAGTTCCTGCAGGTGAGCTGACACTCTAAAACATTACATGCAAGTGCTTGCTGTTGAGCTGACCCTATAAAAAAAATTAGAGTGGAGGGAATATATACAATCTGGAGGAGGAGGAGGAGAAAACAAGATTCAACCATATATTTTTTTTTGTGGCGGAAAATGTGCATAGGAATACACTACAGTAGGTTGAGTACATTATAAATGATAGCTTGAAATTGCCTTTATGTTCATCATCAGCTTAGCTCTCCTTTGGTGGGTTGAGAAGTCAGGGGCAATGCAGGCATTGTTAATTTTTATCTGAGTCAACCTGTCAGCATTGCCAGTGGACAAGTGGATACGCTTATCCGTTATAATGCCACCAGCAGCACTAAATACACGCTCAGACAAACGCTGGCTGCAGGGCAGGCCAGCACCTTCAAGGCGTAGAGCGCAAGTTCGTGCCACATGTCCAGATTGGAAACCCAGTAGTTGTAAGGCACTGAGGGCTCATTTAGGATGCTGACACGGTCTGCTATGTATTCCTTCACCATTTTCCAAAACTTTTCCCTCCTTGTAACACTAGACCACGCTTCAGGGTGAGGTTGCTGGTGGGGTGTCATGAAAGTGTCCCATGCTTTGGTGAGAGTTGCCCTGCCTTTGTTGGAACTGCTGTGTGTTCCCCTTGTCTCCCTTCGGACTCTGACGGACGTGTTTTGAGATGGAAAATTTTGGAGCAATCTCTCAACAAGCACCTTCTGGTATTGCACCATTTTACTTGTCCTCTCCACCACAGGAATGAGAGATGAGAAGTTCTCTTTGTAGCGGGGGTCAAGAAGGGTGAACACCCAGTAATCCGTGTTATCTAAAATGCATATAACCCGAGGGTTGCCGGAAAGGCAGCCTAACATGAAGTCAGCCATGTGTGCCAGAATACCAACAGGCAATACGTCGATGTCGACATAAGGATGACTCTCCATCTCCTCCTCCTCTTCTTCTGCCCATTCACGCTGAACAGATGGAATTAAAGTTCCATGGATACTACCCTCTGTAGCAGAGGCAACTGTCTCCAGCTTCTCCTCCTCCTCCTCTTCATGGTCCTATTTGCACTGAGAAGACAAACTGTGGGTGGTCTGGCTATCACCCTGTGTAGTGTCCTCCCCCATTTCTTTGTCTGCCACATTCAGAGCGTCCTTCTAAATTGTAAGCAGCGATCGTTTGAGTAGACACAGCAGTGGGATGGTTATGCTGATTATAGCGCTATCGCCACTAACCATCTGTGTGGATTCATCAAAGTTTTTTAAAACCTCACAGAGGTCTGACATCAATGCCCACTCCTTGCTTGTGAATAGTGGCAGTTGACTCGAAAGGCAAAGACCATGTCGCAGCTGGCATTTCACAACTGCCCTCTGCTGCTCACAAAGCCTGGCCAACATGTAGAATGTAGAGTTCCACCGCGTGCTCATGTCGCACAACAGTCCGTGAGCTGGAAGCTGCAAGCGCTGCTGCAGAGTTGACAGGCCAGCTTAAGCTGTGGACAACTTGCATAAATAAGCACACACGCGGCGCTCCTTCCGCTGAACCACTAAATTTAGGACGCGGACTAGGCATGGGATGTGTGTCAGGTTGCCGAGCTCAAAATCTGCCACCAAGTTACGGCCATTGTCAGACACAACCATGGCTGATTGTAGGACGAGTGACGAGAGCCACAGCTCGGTCTGGTCCCTTCTACCCTGCCACAGCTCTGCAGCAGTGTGCAGTTTGTCCCCTAAGAAGATCAGCTTCAGCACGGCCTGCTGACGCTTACCCACAGCAGTGCTACACTGCTTACAGCTAGCAACTGATGGCTGACTGCTGCTGGGGGTGGAGGCGGAGGTGGCAGAGGAGGAGAAGTGGGGGTCGGAGCCAGTAACATAGCTGTTGGCGGAGACCCTGATGGACGTGAGGCCCGCAATCCTAGGCGTGGGATGCACCTGTGCCATCCCAGGGTACAACTTACTCCCGGCCTCCACAACATTCACCCAGTGTGCGGTCAGGGAAATGTAGCGTCCCTGGACACTAGCACTTGCCCATGTGTCCATGGTGAAGTGGAACTTCCCAGTAAGTGCGTTGGTCAGAGCACGTGTGATGTTCTGGGACACATGCTGGTGTAAGGCGGGCACAGCACACCGTGAAAAATAGTGGCAGCTGGGGGCTGCCGACATCAGGCTGCGGAAGGCCTCAGTGTTCACAAGCCTTAATGTCAACATTTTAAGCGCAAGTAATTTCGAAAGTTGCACATTTAGTGCTATGGCGTGTGGGTGGGTGAGTATCTGTGCTTGCGTTCAAATGCCTGTGTTATCGCCATTTGGACCCTGTGCTGGGACAGGGAAGTGGATGTTGTTGCTGGCGGTTCATGCGAAGGTCCAGGTGTAGGGTGAAGGGCATCTGGGCCTGCGCCTTCGACAGGACATTGGCCAGCAGTGCGTAACACAGGGGAAGAGGAGGCAGTGGTGTGACCCGCAGACCCAGATTGTGGACCCAGGCGTTCAGCCCACTTATTAGGGTGCTTGGATGCCATGTGGCGGATCATACTGAGGTTGCTAGTGTTCATGCCCGTGCTTATTTTGGTACGGCACAGGTTGCTAACTACCACTCTTTTGTCATCTGCACTTTCCTCAAAAAAGCGCCATACAGCGGAACACCTACCCCTTGGCAAGGTAGATTTACGCAAAGGGGGTGCTCGGTGTAACTGTTGCGGGCCTGTTTGGTGTGGGCCGACTTCTCCCTTTTGCAGCCCCACTGCCTCTTCTAGACTGTTGCTGTGCTGCGGATCCCTCCCCCTCTGTACTGCTGTCGTCGCTCGGCTTTTCACCTTCCCATGTTGGGTCAGTGACCTCATCATCCACCACCTTCTCTTCCACTTCCTCACTTTGCTCATCCTCCTGACTTGACCTAACCACAACCTCAGTGATTGGCAACTGTGTCTCATTATCAACCACACATGAACAAATGATTGCCGTTCACCACCGTCATCTTCTTGAGACTGTGAAAGCTCAAGAGGTTGGGATTAAGGGCACAATATCTCAGGTACCTCTTCAATCGTGCTGGGCGCGAGTGCCAAATCTAATAGTGGCGCTGGAAAGAGCTCCTCGGAATAACCGAGAGTGAGATCACTCGTTTGGCAAGCCTCTCCATGGTGGGAGGAAGGATGATCAGTGTGAGGATTTGGTTGACCAGACTCTTGGCTACAGAGACTGGACAAGAGGGTGGTGCTTAACCGACTAGACGCAATCCAACCGACCAACTGTTCACACTGGTCCGACTTGGAAATTGTTGTCCTGTGCCGCCCAGCTAAATTGGACATAAGCGGGGTACTGTGGATATATTTTTTTTGTTACTGGTGCACGGGCAGCAGGCACAGTTTCATTGCTCCCAGGGCCACGGCCTCTGTGTGCACCATCAGCATCACGCCCACTTCCCGGTCCCTTAGTGCTCGCCCTCTTCATATTAATGATTTTGTCACTAGATTAGGCCCAGATTATTTAAATTTGCGCTACAGACACTGTTTTCGGATGTAGTACAGTATATGTCACAGAAAGCCACAAACTATGGAGACTAGATTAGGCACAGGTTATTAAAATTTGCGCTAAAGAAACTGTTTTCAGATGGAGTACTGTATATGTCACAGAAAGCCACAAACTATGGAGACTAGATTAGGCCCAGATTATTTAAATTTACGCTAAAGAAACTGTTTTCAGATGGAGTACTGTATATGTCACAGAAAGCCACACACTATGGACACTAGATAAGGCCCAGATTATTTAAATTTACGCTAAGGAAATTGTTTTCGGATGGAGTACTATATATGTCACGTATGTGTATTACACGCACACATTACAGAGACGGTAGATGAGGGCAGGCCCCTGATTATTAAAATTTACGCTAAAGAAACAGTTTTTGGATGGAGTACTGTATATGTCACGGATGTGGATTGAACGCACACACAGATGTGGCAAAAATTATTTATTTCCCTAAAAACCAGTGTTTGCGGATGGAGTACAGTATATGTCACAGATGTGGATTAAACGCACACACAGATGTGGCACAATTTATTTCAATTTCCAAAAAAAACAGAGTTTGTGAATGAAGTACAGTATATGTCACGGATGTGGATTAAACGCACACACAGATGTGGCACAAGTTAGTTAAATTTTTTTTTAAACCAGAGTTTGCGGATGGAGTACAGTATATGTCACGGATGTGGATTAAACGCACACACAGATGTGGCACAAATTAGTTAAATTTCCCCCAAAAATCAGAGTTGCGGATAGAGTACAGTATATGTCACGGATGTGGATTAAATGCTTACACAGATGTGGCATAATTTAGTTAAATTTCCCCAAAAAAAAAAGAGTCTGCTGATGGAGTACGCACACACAGATGTGGCAAAAAATTATTTAAATTTCCCCCAAAAACAAAATTTGCGGATGGAGTACAGTATATGTCACAGATGTGGATTAAACGCACACACAGATGTGGCACAAATTAGTAAAATCCCCCCCCCCCCCAAAGTAAAATAAAAAAATTGGCGGATGGAGGACTGTATGTGTCAAGGATGTAGATTAAACGCACACACTATTGACAATAAATATGGCGCTGATTAGTTGAATTTACGCAAAAATACACAGTCTGCGGATGATGTACAGTATATGTCACTAATAGGTATTAAAGAAAAATATATTTCTGCTGTCAAACACACACACTAGCCCTTAAAAGGATTATTGGTTGCATGAAAAGCTTTAGGTAGTTGTTAAAACAGCGATTTTTCTCCCTGCACTGTATCTCTTCCTCAGCACGGTTGTCCTTGAGACGGATCAATTGAGCGCAGGTACTAAAAATATATTACTGCTCTCAATCACACACACACACACTGTAGTCCTTAATAGGACTTTTGTGTCTTTGCAAATCTTGTTTCTAATAAAAACTGTTACATTTTGCTTCACACACTATCTTTCCCTGCCTATGCTCTGCTCTCCCTGACGCTCACTAAGCTGAACACGTGTCATAGGGTGCCATATAGCACCCGATGACGCGTTTCGGCCAGCCAATCAGTGTAATGCCAGTAACCAACATGGCTATGGCATTACACTGAAGAGCATTACTTATCTGCACGTTGATTGGCTGCTTAGGAGGCGCCAAATGTGCGGGGAGGAGACTCAAGCATTTCGTTCGAGCAGACGTGGTACTCGGCCGAGTACCGCCATGGGCCAAGCATAGTGAGGCTCGAGACAAATCGGTACTCGGCCGAGCATGCTTGATCATCACTAACAGTTAACAATCCTTGTGGCCTAACAAAAACAGAAACCTTGACTAACTACAGGCCTTGTCTCAGTCTCTAGGATCCTAGGCGCAAACAATTTAATGAGGTGCGTGCACAATCAGTCTTACAGACCCGGGTCTGCTCTGCATCAGCTGGTAACTGTAAATCAAACAAAGGCTTCTCCAACAAGCGTGTGGTACTGCAGTGTATGTTGTTTTTAGAGATGAGCGAAATTTTTGAAAATTTGATTCGCCGGTTCGCCTAATTTTTTCGGAAAAATTTGGTTCGGTACGAATTTATTTGTGGCAAATCTCGTAAAAAACGGCTATTTCCTGGCGTAGATCACTGTGCCTTGCAGTAACATGCATAGGGAGTCTGCTCTGGTAGTGAAATAATACTATGAGTCCGTATGACATGCAGATGATAGGTGTCGCTCTTAGAATCACTGCACGCTTCACTTATTTGGGCAGTTACGGGGCCAAAACTGACCAAATAACTCAAGTGTGAACTCAGACTCACAGGTCGATGTTAGCATCAAGAAAAAGTGCACTCCTTTTACACTCTCGTCAGCTTATTTCACATAGATGTCTACAGAACCTGTTCTATTAAACGCTTATAGAAGTAGAACCCCCCCCCCCCAAAAGAGTGGAGAGGGTGTCAGCAGTAAGTTTGTGTCGATGTCACTGATTATTTTGCCCTTCCTCTGATCCGTTAGAACAATAATCCACAAAAAACTGATCCTGTCTGTTGAGCATCTGCCTTCACTCGGTCAGCATTTGGTCAGTAATCCATCAGTATTGCTAATGCCAAATGATAACACGTATATTTAATATTTTCATGTCTCCTGCTTTTGGCTACCAAATCACAAGCCATTTATGATGGGACCATACAGGCCTTACAGCTGCTACACAGACAGGATCCGTTATGCGTCTCAGAAGAAAGGTCAAATAAATTATGATGTCAGCAAGGCTGACAGACAAAATAGTGGCCCAGTCATGAAGTGGGGAGGGTGGGAACAGCATGAGAATTCCCCAGAGTAACCCTATGACATAGTGGTGAGGTGAACGCAGCAAGAGGAGGCCACAGAGTGGCACAATCAATGACAGTGTGGAGGTGGCAGCAGCATCAGGAGGCCACAGAGTGGCAAGGTGACATGGGGTGGGCAGCAGCATCAGGAGGCCACAGAGTGGCAAGGTGACATAGTGTGGAGGTGGCAATACCAGTACCAGCTGAAGATGGTGGGTGAAAGAAGGAGAACTTGGCATCAGATGTGTGGCATCAGGTGGGTGGCAGCATCAGAATAGTAGCTGAGGCAGGTAGCCAGAAGAAACTGGTCTCTTTTGTCAAAGTGTCGGTGTGGCACCATGGATGATCTAGTCTGATGCATCAGGCACTGGTGGGTGGAAATCCTGGCTGATCCAGGCCTGATTCATTTTCACAAAGGTCAGTCTAGCCACATTTTGGGTGGATAGGCGAGTTCTTCTTGGGGTAAATATGGCCCCCGTCGCACTAAACACCCGCTCTGATACCACACTACTGGCCGGGCAGGACAGCTTTTCCAGGGCAAACTCTGCCAGTTGCGGCCACAAATCCAGTTTAGCTTCCCAGTAGTCCAGCGGATATTCAATGTAGGTTGGCAGGGTGCTGTCCAAGTATGCCACGACCTGCTGGTTCAGGTCCTGCTCCAGGTCTAGCTGCTGCTTCTGCTGGTAAGCAGTTTCTTCACTAGGCTGGTAAAAAAAAGCTGCTCATCAGCGACTCTAGACTCAGGCTGCTGCTAATGGAGCTGTAACTGCTCCTGCCACCCCCCTTCCCCTCCCCAGCAGCCATGACAGTGTAACGTAAGCGCAGAGAGCCCGGTCAGACCTGCGAGAGGATGGACGATTGCGCAAATAGGCAGCGGCCAACTCACTACAAAGGATGTGTCTATAGTAGTTCAGTTTGTCCTCCTTCTCAGCGGGTGTAAAAAAGGCCCCAATTTTGGAACAGTAGCGAGGGTCCAACAAGGTGGAGAGCCAGTAGTCATCCCTCAGCCGAATGGTGATAATTCGGCTGTCACCACGCAAGCGAGCATGCATCGGGGCCATTTGTGCAAGTGACTCGGAGGGACTCCCTGTCTCTATCTCCACTGCATACTGCCACGGTGTGTGTCTGGGTCCTCTGCCTCCTCTTCCTCATCGCCCTGTAGCTCCTCTGGCTGCTCCTGCTCCTCCTCTCCTGTCACCTGTGTATAAAAACCACCCATTTCACTACAGATTGCTTGTGCTCTAATGTCCTCCTCCAGTTCAGCCCCCATAGGGTTCATGTGGCCGTGAGATCTAGGCACCACGTCTCCAGTCCCGTGACCAGCCATATCTATCCCCATCTGTTCCAGGACATAAAGCAGCGGACCCACACTCCCTGGATTTTATGTGGCTGTCGTGGCCCATAACAGGTAATATTCAGCGCTATGAGGATTTTATGTGACTGGCTTGGCCCATTGCAGGTCAGATTTAGCGTTAGTACCCACTCTAGGAGACAACCGTGAAGGGGTGAGTGGGCTTACTGCCTTTTGATCAAAATGTAAACTAATGTCTCCACTGTTTGTAGGCGTGTATGAGTACACTATGTCCTCTTATAGCATGTATCTTGGGCAGAGTTCTAGTTGCAGAGTGCTGTTGCATTTTTTTGTTTGTATGTATACCTGCCATTGGCTACGTGCACCTGCATACAGGGAGTGCTGACTGAAACCCCCCCTTGTGTTTCTGATAAAGCAGCGGAATGACGTTGTTCATCCCGTAGCAACTGACAAGTAACGTGGCCTCCTCAAAGGGCCTGAGCAAATGGCAGGTGTCACGCATGAGCTGCCACTGGCTGACATCGAAGTTACACAGGGGAGTACTCCTAAACGCTTGCATCATCAAGAAATTGTTGATGGCTTTTCTCTGTTCATATAGTTGGTCCAACATATGGAGGGTGGAATTCCAACTGGTTGAAACGTCGCATATCAGCGTATGTTGGGGGATGCCGTTCTACCACTGCAGCTCAAGGAGGATGTCCTTGGCGGTGTACGAGTGGCTGAAGTGCTTGCAAAGTTTCCTGCCCATTTTTAGGATGTCTTGCAGATGGGTGGAAGACTTCAGGAGCCGCTTGACAACCAGATTGAACAAGTGTGCCATGCAGGGCTCATGGTTCAGCCCTCCTTGACGCAGCGCCAACACCATGTTCTTCATGTTGTTGGTCACCATGGTTCCGATTTTGAGTTGTAGAGAAAGCCAGGATTCGATTTCTTGATGAAGGACATGGAGCAGTTCCTCAAAATTTCACCAATGAAAGGAATATGGATTTCGGTTCATGCAAAAGAAAGTCTACAATCACCCATCAATTTTCCACAAAAAAGCATGTCCGACATAAAAAATTTCACCACAAAGTAATACGGTCCATACAGCAAAAGGAGGTGTACAATCACCCATCAATTTTCCCGGAAAAAAAACATTTGAAATACAAAATTTCACCAATGAAAGGATAATGGATTTTGGTTCATATAGAAGAAAATCACCCATCAATTTTTTCAAAAAAAGCCTGTTTCACATAAAACATGTCACCATGATGTAATTTGGTCCATACAGCAAAAGGAGGTGTACAATGACCCATCAATTATCCCGAAGAAAACATTTTTGAAATAAAATGGGTTGCATAAACTACATGCCTCCAACATAATTCTTGGATATCTACATGAAAATAATGTATTCACTGTAAATCGTGAGATAGTTGGAGCATAGTTGGAGACATTGACTTCTCAAGAGATGCCGAGCAGCGGAGTTCAGCCACCTCTATTTCCTTCCCGCTGTTACTGATCCTGAATAGAGTCGAGCGGACACCTGGAAGTTCGGGTTTGACGGGTTCGGCCAAACTTCACAAAAAAGTTCGGGTTCGGGATCCGACCTTAACCCGAACTTGACCCCGAACCCCATTGAAGTCAATGGGGACATGAACTTTTAGCCACTAAAATGGCCCTAAAAATGTAATGGAAAGGGCTAGTGGGCTGCAAAAGGCAGCAAAATATGCTTAAGAGCATGGCAAGTGCTCTGCAAACAAATTTGGATAGGGAAATAACTTAAAATAAAATAAATAAAAATTAAAAATTATTAACCTGCAACTCGGAGGAGGAGATAGATGTGGCGTCAGAGGTTAAGGAGGCGGTGAATGTGGTGTTGAAGGTGGAAGTGGCGATGGAGGAGGAGGAGGTAGCCAGCTAACAATGTTTTTTTTTTTTTATTGGGGTAGCCCCCAAAATAATGGGACAAATAAAAAAAAACAAATCAAAGAATAAATGCACTTGAGTACAAGAATGTATGGTTGAGGTGGGTATAAATGTCATATCTACTGCCTTGTGAGGTGCTGGCCGTGACCCAGCTGCATTGGTGACCCCTTCCTCCTCCTCTTCCGCCTCTGCCTTCGCCTTGTGCTTCCACTTTTCCCCTGGTGTCAGTTGGGAATGCCCTGAGGAGCGCGTCTACCAGCACGCGCTTATAGTCGCATCTTCCTTTCACGCTGCAGTGAGGGAATTAAGGAGGGCACGTTGTCCTTGTAGCGGGGATCCAGCAGGGTGGCAACCCAGTAGTCAGCACAAGTTACAATGTGGGCAACTCTGCTGTCTTTGAGCAGGCACTGCAGCATGTAGTTGCTCATGTGTGCCAGGCTGCCCAAAGGTAAGGATAAGCTGTATAGGTGGAGTATTGTCTGTGTCCTTTGTATCCCCCCAGCCATGCTCCAGTGATGTCCATGAGCTGCGTTGGGTGCCACCCTGCAGTGAACCCGGTTCCTCCTCCTCCTCTACCTCCTCCTCCTCCTCCTCTAGAACTGTGCCCTGGCTGGCCACATGTTAACCTGGCCTCTGCTGTTGCAGGAACCCACCCTCTGAGACACTTCTGAATGACCAGCCTGAAACCCTGTGAAATGCCTCCTATTCCCCCTCCTCCTGTGCCACATCCTCTTCCATTATTGTGGTAATTGTTTTTTTCCAGGAGACATAGAAGTGGTATTGTAATGCTAACAACGGCGTCATAGGCACTGGCCATGTTGGTTGAGTACTCAAAAGACCGCAACAAGGTACACAGGTCTCGCATGGAGGTCTCACTGGTGGTGAAGTGGTGCTGTTCCGCAGAGCGACTGACTCGTGCGTGCTGCAGCTGACAATCCACTATCGCCTGCTGCTGCTCGCACAGTCTCTCCAGCATATGCAAGGTGGAGTTCCACCTGGTGGGCACGTCGCATAAGAGGCAGTGAGTGGGAAGGCCGAAGTTACGCTGCAGCGCAGACAGGCGAGCAGCAGCAGGGTGAGAATGCCAAAAGAGCGCACACACGGACCGCACTTTCTGCAGCAGCTCTAACATGTATGGGTAGTTTTTAAGAAACTTCTGCACCACCAGATTCAGCACATGCGCCAGGCAAGGGATGTGCATCAAACCGGCTAGTCCCAGAGCTGCAGCGAGATTTAGCCCATTATCGCACACCACCAGGCCGGTTTTGAGGCTCACTGGCAGCAACCACTTATCGGTCTGTTGTTTTATGCCCCTCCAAAGCTCCTGTGTGGTGTGGGGTTTGTCCTCCAAAGACATGAGTTTTAAAACCCCCTGCTGACGTTTAACCCTGGCTGTGCTGAAGTTGGTGGTAAAGTTCTTTCGCTGACCGTATGTGGAGGGGAACGGCTCGTCTGGAAAAGTAGTGGCGGCTGGGAACTACGTACTGTGGGACAGCCACCGCCATCAGCTGTTTGAAACAGTCCGTCTCCACCAGACAGAATGACAGCATTTCAAAGGCCAGTAATTTTGAAATGCTGGCATTCAGGGCCAGGGATCGAGGGTGGGTACATGGGTATTTCCTCCTTCTCTCCAGTGTTTGGGAGATGGATAGCTGAACGCTCGCGTGTGACATGGTGGAGATGCTTGGTTATGGTGAAGGAGGTGGTGGTCGTGTTGGTGGCACATCCTCTGTTTGCTGGTTGGCAGGTTCCACAGTGACGCCACAGGTGGAGGATGAGGCAGAGACAGCAGCAGAAGAGGAAGCAGGAGGAGCCTGAGACCTTTCTTGGTTTTTAAGGTGTTTACTCCACTGCAGTTCGTGCTTTGCATGTAGATGCCTGGTCATGCAGGTTGTGCTCAGAACGTTTTGAACGTTTATGTCTCGCTTCAGGCTCTGATGGCACAACGTGCAAACCACTCATGTCTTGTCGTCAGGATATTGTTTGAAGAATTGAAACGCCAATGAACTCCTTGGAGCTGGCCTTGGTGTGCTCGGTCCCTGGGTGCGGTGGGCAGTAGCAGGCGCACTGTCTCTGGATCGGCCACTCCGCTTTTCCACCCTGCTCCCTCTTTTGCTGTGCTGTTGCCTCTGTGCGACAACCGCCTCAGAAATGCACACGTCACTAGCATCACCTTGAGTCCAGTCTTGGTTTAGGACCTCATCGTCCTCCACATCATCTTCCACCCATTCTTGACCCCTGCCCTCCTCGTCGGTCTGCATATTGCAGAAAGCCACAGCACTTCTGGCACCTGTGTTTCATCATCATCAGAGATGTGCTGCGGCGGTCTTCCCATTTCCTCATCCTGCAACAAAAGTGGTTGGGCATCAGTGCATTAAATGCCTTCCACTTCTGGAGCAGGGCTAGGTGGATGGGCTGGGGAAACCCTGCCGGCAGAGTAATCAAAAAGCATAAGAGTTTGCTGCATGACTTTGCAGCATGAGCTCAGATTGCTTGGCTGATTTGAAAGGGGTTAGGTGAAAGACTGATGGGCATGGGCTGCAGGTGCCAACTCTGAGCTTTCTGCAGAGGACTGGGTAGGAGATACTGTGAAGGAGCTTGAGCCACTGTCAGCCACCCAATCTACTATCACCTGTACTTGTTCTTGCCTCACCCTCTGTAGAGCAGCATTCGGGCCTACCAAATAACGCTGCAGGTTCTGTCGCCCACTCGCACGCGAGGAAGGTGTTTTACTTGGACATGTAGTTGGCGCTTTATGGCCACATCCTCTCCCAGCAACCGGAGCTCCACCAACACCACCACGACCATGCCCACGTCCCTTATTTGATGTTCTCCTCATTATTTGCGTTCACCCACCAAGCTGACAGATGGTTTTTCTCCAGTGTCAATTTAACTGCCAATAGTCAACAATTTAGTTCACTAACACTAAGGCAGTGCCCGTGACATAAAAATGCTTTTTGGACCAAGAATACTGCTCCCCCCCCAAAAAAAAATACTCTAATGCACTTTTTCCCTGCAGAAATGTCAAATATGTATTTTTACGCTGTATGCACTACTGCCTTTTGAAGCAAGAATACAGCGTTTTTTTCACAAAAATACACTAATGCACTATTTCACAGCAGAAATGTAAAATAGGTATCTGGGTAGTGTATTTTAAATTGCTTTGTGGACAAGAAATAACGCTTTTGTCCCTAAAATTCACAAATGCACTATTTAACGGCTGAAAATTAAATGTAGGTATTTGTACGCTGTATGCACAACTGCTTTGTGAACCAAGAACACGGCTTTTTTTTCCCTAAAACACACTAATGCACTATTTCAGTACTGAAATTTAAAATAGGTACTTGTACGCTGTATGAACAACTGCTTTGTGGACCAAGAACATGGCTTTTTTCCCCCAAATTCACAAATCCACTATTTAACGGCTGAAAATTAAACCTAGGTATTTGTACGCTGTATGCACAACTGCTTTGTGAAACAAGAACACGGCTTTTTTCCCCAAAATTCACAAATGCACTATTTCAGTGCTGAAATTTAAAATAGGTATTTGTACGCTTTATGCACAACTGCTTTGTGGACCAAGAACACAGCTTTTTTCCCCTAAAACACAGTAATGCACTATTTCAGTGCTGAAATGTAAAATAGGTATCGGTATTGGTATTTGAGCTGTGTATTTTAAACTGCTTTGTGGCCCAAGAATACACTGATGCACTATTCTACTGCTGAAATTGAAAATAGTTTTGGTGTGTTGTATGCCTAAGTGCTCTATAGCACCACAAAACAGATTTTTGCCCCAGACTACTAGATTATATTGTATTTTTTTTTTGTTTTTGTGGTGTAATCCCCATTAGTATGTCTTGCACAATTGACAATGCCGTCCGGTGCACATCTTGCATGATGTATGCAGTCCTGGAACAGCCGTTTGAGGGTGCATATCTTTGTTCAAAATGTGAGCAAATTACCCGTTTGGAATCGCACATCGAGTCTCTAAATGGGCATATTGCAACACTGAGAGCCACTGACAATTTGCAAAAGAGTTTGCTGCTCACTGAGCAAGCAGTCTTTGGGGTAGATGTGGGGGAGGGTGGTAGCAAGGAGGCTGAGGAGAGTGAGGTAGCTAGCTGGGTGACAGTAAGAAAACGGGGTAGAGGGAAGAGTGCCAGGGAGGCTAGCCCTGATCTGACACACCCCAACAAGTTTGCACGTTTGGCAGATGAGGGGGATGGCAGCTCAGGGACAGCACCGCTGCAGCCAGACACTTCCTCTGCTGGTCAGGGAATGTCAGCTCCAGTAAGCAGGGGACCAGGAGAGCAGGGCAGGCCAGACAGGTGCTGGTAGTGGGAGACTCAATTATTAGGGGAACAGATAGGGCGATCTGTCACAAAGATCGTGATCGCCGAACAGTGTGCTGTCTTCCTGGCGCTAGAGTTCGACACATCGCAGATCGGGTTGACAGATTACTGGGAGGGGCTGGAGAAGATCCAGCGGTCATGGTCCATATCGGAACCAATGACAAAGTTAGAGGAAGGTGGAGCGTCCTTAAGAATGATTTCAGGGATTTAGGTCAAAAGCTTAGGGCAAGGACCTCAAAGGTAGTATTTTCCGAAATACTGCCTGTACCACGGGCCACACAAGAGAGGCAGCGGGAGATTAGAGAGGTTAACAAGTGGCTCAAGAACTGGTGTAGGAAGCAGGGTTTTGGGTTCATGGAGAACTGGGCCGACTTTGCTATCGGCTACAGGCTCTATCGTAGGGACGGGCTGCACCTCAATGGGGAAGGGGCAGCCGTGTTGGGGAGAAAGATGGCTAGAAGGTTGGAGGAGTGTTTAAACTAGGGACTGGGGGTGAGAAATTACATTATAGGAGGGGAAGATAGTGCAGATAGAGACCGGGGGCAAGGTAGTGGGACTGGGGGAGAAATGGAAGGAGGGCCTAGAAAAGTTCAGAAGGAAAGGTGTAGGGCAAAAATATGCATAAACCTCTCAAATGTATGTATACTAATGCCAGAAGCCTGACTAATAAAACTGGGGAACTGGAATTAGTGATGTGTGAGGAGGATTATGACATAGTGGGAATAACTGAGACATGGCTGGATGATAGCTATGACTGGGCAGTTAATGTACAAGGTTACAATCTGTTCAGAAAGGATCGTCAAAACCGGAGAGGGGAGGGGTCTGCCTTTACATAAAGTCCTCTCTAAAGCCCACACTCCGGGAAGACATCTGTGAGGGACACGAAAATGTGGAGTCATTGTGGGTGGAGATAAATGGAGCCAAAAACAATAATAAATTACTAATAGGAGTTTACTATAAACCACCTAATATACCAGAGTCCACAGAAAATCTATTACTAAACGAGATAAACAAGGCGGCAAACCATAATCAGGTGGTTATTATGGGGGACTTCAACTACCCAGATATAGACTGGGAAACTGAAACCTGTACATCCCATAAAGGAAACAGGTTCTTGGCAATAGCCAAAGACAATTACCTTTCCCAAATGGTTCAGGACCCAACTAGAGGGACGGCCATACTGGACTTAGTATTAACCAATAGACCTGATAGAACAACAGACGTGCAGGTCGGGGGACACCTGGGAAATAGTGACCATAAAGTAATAACCTTCCAATTATCCTTCAAACGAGAGTTTCTACAGGGAGGAACAAGAATACCGGACTTCAAAAAAGCAAAATTTAGCCAACTAAGAGAGGCCATAGGCCCAATTAACTGGGACATAGTCCTCAAAAATAAAAATACAACCACAAAATGGGAGATTTTTAAAAGCATTATAACATCAAATTGTGATCGATGCATACCTTATAGAAATAAAAGGCTAAGAAATAAGAAGAAACCAATGTGGATAAATAGAACCGTAAAAAAGCAATAAATGACAAAAAGAAAGCATATAAATCACTAAAACAGGAGGGGAGCCAGGAAGCACTGATAAACTATAAGGAAAAAAATAGAATATGTAAAAACTAATAAAAACTGCCAAACTAGAGACTGAGAGATTAATTGCCAAAGAGAGCAAAACTAACCCTAAAATGTTTTTCAATTATATAAATGGTAAAAATATAAACCTGAAGGAGTCGGCCCTCTACATAGCAATGAGGGGAGTTGCAGAAAGCGATGAGGATAAAGCCAAGCTATTAAATATTTTCTTCACCACTGTTTTCACTGAGGAAAATAAACTGTCAGATGAAATGCAAAATGTAAAAGTAAATTCCCTTTAAAAGTGCCCTGTCTGACCCAGGAAGAAGTACAGCAGCGACTTAAAAAGATTAAAATAGACAAATCGCCAGGACCGGATGGCATACACCCCCGTATCCTAAGGGAATTAAGTGATGTCCTAGCCAGACCCTTATTTTTGATATTCACGGACTCCATACTGACAGGGAATGTTCCACCAGACTGGCGTATAGCAAATGTGGTGCCAATATTCAAAAAGGGTCCAAAAACAGAGCCTGGAAATTATAGGCCGGTAAGTTTAACATCTGTTGTGGGTAAACTGTTTGAAGGTTTTGTAAGAGATGCTATCTTGGAGTATCTCAATGAAAATAAGCAAATTACACCATATCAGCATGGCTTCATGAGGGATCGGTCATGTCAAACTAATTTAATCAGTTTCTATGAGGAGGTAAGTTCTAGACTTGACAGCGGCGAATCAATGGATGTCGTATATCTGGACTTCTCCAAAGCATTTGACGCTGTACCACATAAAAGGTTAGTATATAAAATGAGAACACTTGGACTAGGAGAAAATATCTGTATGTGGGTAAGTAACTGGCTCAGTAATAGAAAACAGAGGGTGGTTATTAACGGTACACACTCAGATTGGGTCACGGTCACTAGTGGGGTACCTCAGGGTTCAGTATTGGGCCCTATTCTCTTCAATATATTTATTAATGATCTTGTAGAAGGCTTGCACAGTAATATATCAATTTTTGCAGATGACACTAAACTGTGTAAAGTAATTAACACTAAAGAGGACTGTTTTCTGCTACAGAGGGATCTGGATAGATTGGGGGCTTGGGCAGAGAAATGGCAGATGAGGTTTAACACTGACAAATGTAAAGTTATGCACATGGGAAGGAATAATGCAAGTCACCCGTACATACTAAATGGTAAAACACTCAGTAACACTGACATTGAAAAGGATCTAGGAATTTTAATAAATAACAAACTAAGCTGTAAAAACCAGTGTCAGGCAGCTGCTGCTAAGGCCAATAAGATAATGGGTTGCATCAAAAGGGGCATAGATGCCCGTGATGAAAATATAGTCTTACCACTTTATAAATCACTAGTCAGACCACACATGGAGTACTGTGTACAGTTCTGGGCTCCCGTGAACAAGGCAGACATAGCAGAGCTAGAGAGGGTTCAGAGGAGGGCAACTAAAGTAATAACTGGAATGGGGCAACTACAGTACCTCGAAAGGGTATCAAAATTAGGGTTATTCACTCTAGAAAAAAGACGACTGAGGGGAGATCTAATAACTATGTATAAATATATCAGGGGTCAGTACAAAGATCTCTCCCATCATCTATTTATCCCCAGGACTGTGACTGTGACGAGGGGACATCCTCTGCGTCTGGAGGAAAGAAGGTTCGTACACAAACATAGAAAAGGGTTCTTCACGGTAAGAGCAGTAAGACTATGGAACTCTCTGCCTGAGGAGGTGGTGATGGTGAGTACAATAAAGGAATTCAAGAGGGGCCTGGATGTATTTCTGGAGCGTAATAATATTTCAGGCTATAACTACTAAAGATGGGTCGTTGATCCAGGGAGTTATTCTGACTGCCTGATTGGAGTCGGGAAGGAATTTTTTCCCCTTAAGTGGGGAAAATTGGCTCTACCTCACAGGGGTTTTTTGCCTTCCTCTGGATCAACTTGCAGGAAACAGGTCGAACTGGATGGACAAATGTCTTTTTTCGGCCTTATATACTATGTTACTATGTTACTATGTTACAGAAATGGACTATGTCACCCCTAAATTATACAAAAGGTAATGTAGAGAACTTGACCTGATTTTTTCCTTCACTGCGCTACCAAAATGGATTAGACTCATGTCCCTGGCAGGCTGGCACACATGCAGGTCACATGCAGTTCCAAGGACACTGCAGTGGCTAAAATGGCCGCCGACCCCCACCTCAATAACAGATGGATTAAAAAAAAAAAATTTTACAGTATCACTGGGCTCAGGGCTGGGTACAAAAATGTAGGATTGCCATAGCACCCTCCCTCAATAATTGCTGTAGCTTGAAGATTTCACACCACCAGGTTCAACAGATTTCTTTCCTAATCTCTCCCTGAGAGCACCGGCAGAAACCTTTCCCTACACTAACAGAAGCAGAGTGACGTGCGGCACTACGTGACTCCAGCTTATAAAGACGCTTGGTCACATGCTGCACTCAGCCAATAACATCCATGCCATTAGTAGGCATGGCTGTGATGGCTTCTTAGGGCAAAGATGTAAAACGCTTGCTGATTGGCTGCTCTGCAGCCTTTCAAAAAGCGGAAAGAATCGCCGAACAACGGACCGGAACCCAAACTTTTATGAAAATGTTCGGGTCCCGGACATCCTAAAATTCAGTACGAACCCGAACTATAGAGTTCGGGTTTGTTCAACTCTACTTTGGGCTATTGAGGGGCTAGTCTAAAATGTTTATTTATCTCAAACAAACCCTTTAACTCGGCTTCACTTCAATTTATGCTGCAGATTTCCACTGTGGAATTCACCATTTGCAGTGCAAGGGGAAACAATGATACGGTGGATTACACTCATGTCCACCCACCGTCAATGGCCTCACAAATTTGAGGGTAATTCCTTTGTCAGCCCATACATTTGTGCAGGAATGCAGCTGCCGCATTACGCCATCTCAGTGGAAACTCAGAGGCATCATATATTGGCTTTGCGATAGAATAGAAATAATAGTGTTATATGAATACTCACCACAAACTTATTTTGCTACGTTTAATTAAATGGTTAAAGAGGTACTCCCATAAAAATCTTTATTTTCTGTCCTGTTTGAAAGGTAAGTGATGTAAATTGTAGTGAATGTAATATTCTTATCAGTGACTGAGAGTTATAACCTCCCTTCTTATTCTCAGCTGTGTCATGTGACCAACATTGCCTTTCTAACTGACACAGGACAAGTAGTCAATTACTTCTCTATTCATTCCTATGAGACTGAAAATTTAGGGTCCCATAGGAATACAAAGAGAGGCTGACTTCCTGTCCACACATAAAATGCTGTGTTATTCGGACAGTCAGAGTGTTGGTCACATGACATAGTTGAGGATCAAAAGGGAGGTTATAATTCACAAATACAGTCGCTGGTAAGAAGATTACCTTCACTACAGATTACATCATGTACCTTTCTAACAGGTTAGAGAATAAAAATGTTGGTGGGAGTGCTTCTTTAAATGGATAAAGTCAGCTAAATGGCCATAAATAATAGTTGCATTATCAAGGCTTCCACCATAGAACATGCCATCTGTAAGGAATCCAACTAAAAAATTTCCATGTCACCCTATCCACTTCTATTGCAGCCCCATCAGCTCTCTATTTAAAATGGCGTCATAATATGACCGCGTGCATAAGACATTAATATTTTGGCCTAATTAAGTAAATTACTATTATCACCTAAGAGAAATATTTTTTTTTCCAATAGTTTACAGCCTTTAGTCTTGGGGAACAGTACAGTGGGGAACAGTACATGTAAGAGGCTGTGTGGAGGCTCCTGGAGTCCCTGCGGTTCTGTAGTATCTTATGCTGCCATAAGACATTCGATGGAACATAGCACATACAGAATCTGACAGAAACATGTCTGTCTATGTGTAGTATGGCTACATGCAGCTTTGATATTATAGCCATATGCATGAGTCCTTAGTTTATTCCATGACCAGATCTCAGCATTACTTCAAATATTTTTTGTCTGTTCAGGGAATGTGGCAATGAAATAAATCTGAAAGTTAACACGTTAATCCATAACCCAATTAACTACTGTTAACAAGTAATGACAAAAACTAAAAAAATTACTTGTGCATTAAATGGAAGTTAAAATTGTTCTTCATGCATGATCTCTCAGGAAGACACTTATCTGTCCTACTGGCTAGTAGAAATCAATTAGAAATATGATTAAAAAATATCAATCCTGATATGTGCATAAACCAATAAACATGTGTTTAACCTATGTTCATCAAATTGTACCAATATGTATAGTAATTTTACATCTTATCAATAACATTAATAAAACCTATATGAGATATAGCTCCAATCCTTGTTAATGATCTATTTTAAAGTAAACCTCTCAAAGCTGTTTTTCTATCAAAACTTGTAGGCCACTCAGGTAGCCTAAAGTAGCCTAAAGTAGGAATAGTCTGTATTACTTGTTTTTTTAAAAATATGCCCCAATCCTTTGAAAATCTTGCCTAAAGACTGCATGCACCATATGCAAATATATTGTTCTGAGTGTGCTTTCCCGACTCTCCCTTCTCTGGATTAATTGCCTTGCTTGATATATTGATATATTGCTTCATTGCCGACCACATTTATATAATGGATTGGCCATCCATTTAAAGACCTGCATCAAGCAGTTGGAACTGCAGTACTGACTGTTGGTCAATTTGGGAAAATTGCAAAGTGTTTAGAAAGAGACTCAAGGACTACTAATACCATTATTGCTGCTGCCTATACACAGCTTTGTGTTATACCTCTGAACCGTGCCTATTGCTGCTACACTTCGATAGGAACTAGCTGTCCCACTGAAGTGAATGGGATGGCTTGTAATTACACCAGCTCACCGCTGCAATGTCAATGTCAATGTCAAGCAGGTAAACAATGAAGGGAAGGCTGTGCTCGCATGGAGCGTGGCCTTCTCTTCACCCAGCTGATCGGCGGAAGTGCCTATTTGATATTGATGACCTATCCTGAGGTTAGGTCAGACTCATCAATATTACAATCCCAGAAAACCCTTTTAATATAAAATAACCACACTTAAAGAGGACCTTTTATCACTCTTAACATCCCTGTTTTAATAGCCTCATACATCTCCCATGTAATAACAATTCTGGAACATCTATTATTATGCCTCTATGTAGTGATGAGCGGCAGGGGCAATATTCGAATTCACGATATATTCGGAAAATTCGCGAATTTGTAATCTCCAGTCATTATTTTCTTGATTGTGAAAATTTGCATATAAAAATTTGCATAAACATTTGCATACATGTTATGCTAATTGTATGTGAATTTTTATATGCGAATTTTCGCAATCAAGAAAATGATGACATTACTTTCTTGACTGCGAAAAATTTGGATATAAATAATTTGCATAAAATTCGCATAAACTGGTATTTAAAAGGTATCTTTTAAATACCAGTTTATGCTAATTTTTATGCAAATTTTTAAATGCGAATTTTCGCAATCAAGAAAATGATGACATTACTTTCTTGATTGCGAAAATTTGCATATAAAAAAATTTGCATACAAATTTGCATAAACTGGTATTTAACCACATCAGCCCCCCTAGCTTAAACTCCCTTAATGACTAGTGATGAGCAGCAGATGGCATATTCGATTTCGACGAAATTCGCGAATATTCGATAGAATATTCATTTCATATTTGTCAAAATCGAATATTCGTCATTACTCTAGTTATCGCGATTAATATGCGATTTAAATAATCGTGTATTGCGATTTTAACTTAAGGCTACTTTCCTATTGCTTTGATATCTAGAATTATAGCGAAGATGACGAATATGACGAAAGTATTCGTCATATTCCTCAAAACGAAGATAACGAAGTATTCTCCATCTTCATTTTAGCGACCATAGTAAACCATGTCTGTTGAAATCGCAATGCGATTAATTAAAGTTATATTAATCTCATTGCGATTTAAACTTAGAGCTGGGTTTATAATGGGTCAGCTTGCTAGAATTAACGAAGTTAACGAATATGGAATATAGCAGTGCTAAGTTGAAATCGCAAATGCGATTAATATAACTTGGAGTAATCGCATTGCTATTTCTACTTAGCACTGCTGCTATATTCCATATTCGTTAATTCTAGCCTAATATGTAAGATAGCAGTGCACTGCTAAGTTGTAATCGCAATGCGATTAATATAACTTGAATTAATCGCAATGCGATTTCAACGTAATTCTCAAATCCGACAGTACATTTTAGTATGGAGACATTCCCATGGTGATGGGGACGCTCCATGAGCACGGAAGTCGGCAGAAGCGGCAACGGGCACTGACTGGAGCAGCCAGGAAGCCAGGAATCCTCAGGACAGGTAAGAGCTACTTTTGGGAAGTGGGAAAGAAAAAAATATAACAAAAAAAAAACGAATATTCGAAATAGCGAATTTATAGCGCTATATTCGAAATATTTGCGAATTAGCGAATGTGCTGATATTCGCTAAAAAAATTCGCTATTCGAATATTCGCGCTCAACACTATTAATGACCAGGCCACTTTTTACAATTCTGCACTACACTACTTTCACCGTTTATTGCTCCGTCATACAACTTACCACCCAAATGAATTTTCCCTTACGTCCTACCAGCAGCACAGATGGGGTTAACCACCCCCCGTGGACTGGCAGGACCGGCGGAATGTTTAATGAGCCCAAGACTAATAACTCAATTTAACAATTAAGTATCTCCTTAAAAGGAGGAAGTCAACCCCCAGCCCACTGTGTTTTTTTCTGTCCTCCTGGACAGGTGGACTAGGCGGTTTTGTTCCCCCCTTTCTTATGGAAAGTGCGGGGAGCCTTCTTTTCGTTATTTTTTCCTACCTTGTCAGTTTGGCCGGCAGCTTATTTGCTGCCGGCCCCGTGCAGTTGCGCCTGGCTGGGGTATTTTGGCGGCGTCCTTGGCCGGGATTCCCGGTCCTGTGCGCCGCCATCTTCCGGAGGTGATGCGGGGACTCTCCTTTTGCATCACCTCCGGGTAATCCTGCCGTGATTTTTTTCATAGATGCGATTTTTTTATGCATCTTCCTGTGGAGGATTTGCTGGGGGAGGGGTGGATTGGCTATCCCTCCTTTTCCCCTATTTTGGGAGGCTGTGTGCTCCAGTTCAGTCTCTGGCTACATATGCTTTTTCAGCTAGATCCCAGAGTCCTAAAATTGGTGTTGTTCCTCTTGTGGTGTTTTTTTCCTCAGCTGCCTCCGGTCTGTTTTTCTACCTTTCCTGTGTAGATAGGTGTGTACAAATGTTTTATTTGTCCCTTTGTTTGTTTTTTCCCGCAGTGATGCCGCGGGATTCGGAACGCAGGAAAGTGGATCCAAGAGGAAGCATCTATCCTGCTACCATTGCAGCAGTCAACGGTTATTGTAAGCTTATCATACCTGCACTCGTGAGACCGCAGAAGCTAAACAGCTTAAGGCTGGGCTAAGACCAGCTTGGGAGACCGGTTGGGAATCCCTGGGTGCCCTCTAGTGAACCTACGTTGCAGGATATGTATCAATGGCTTTGTTAAAGGAGTCATAGGCCTGCTGGATGGAAAGGCTTCCTATTCGTGCCCAGGCCTCTATGGAGACCTCTGTCCCAGTAGAGAGACCTTGGTCTCCTTAGTTTCTTCCTCCTCGGACGAGGAGGAGCTGACGTTGTGTTTTCTCCCCTGGAAAAACACAGAAGTTGCTTAAGTCCATCAGGTCGGGGGACCATGATGTTGACTGTGGGGAGCCTCCGTTCCCGCTCGGGCACCTCGTGTCTTTAAAGCGGATGAGACCCTCCTCTCTGTCATGATATAGAGTGGAAAAAACCTGGAAAAGGTCCGGTTTTTACAAAGAAGTTTAAATCCATGTTTCTGATGGCTTAACCCTTGGTGGATTCGTGGGGATCCATTCCCAAGGTGGACATGGCTATCGCCAAGTTGTCCAAGCGCACTCTGGTTCCTGCAGACGATGGGTCTAGCTGCAGGACCCCCTTGCAGAGTGCACACTAAGACGGGGTGTTACGGCAGCTGCGGCTTCCGCTTCCACAGCCATAGCCATAGCGGCTTTGAAGTCTCTACGTTTCTCCGATCTCGTATGGATCAAATTCAAGTTGATGTGAACCAGAGGTTTTTTCCAGGACGACATACTGGCTGCTTTCAAGACCATCAACCTGGCTACGGACTTCTTGTGCGATACCGCACAGCTCCAGTTGAAGCTAGCGAAGAAGTTCCCCGCTAGCAAAGCAAGTCCTGGGAACGAGGCCAAGCACAGATCCTTGCTCTTGAAGCTAAGCAGCAGGTCTGTAGCTCATGGGAGACCAAGTGCGCCTTTGGCACCCTGTAACAATACTATCAAATAGTGTCAGGGGCCTATATATAACATGGCCCTGGGGTCTGGCCAGCAAACAAGCTCTTGTAGTGGCTGGAGAGCACAGCGAAAGGGTCTGCGCCTTTGGCACCCTGTAACAATACTATCAAATAGTGTCAGGGGCCTATATATAACATGGCCCTGGGGTCTGGCCAGCAAACAAGCTCTTGTAGTGGCTGGAGAGCATAGCGAAAGGGTCTGAGGTGCTCTCGTGGAGGAGCCAAGATGGAAAATCCACCTCCTGACTACCGGCCTCTGCGAGGCTCTTGGTTAATTCCTGTTACTCCTGCCGTCCTGCCAATAAGCTTCTCCATTCCTAAGCTTCATGTACCCGTCGGGAGTTGTCTCTCCCACTTCTGAGAAGAATGGATCCAAGAGATCTTGGATCCCTGGCTCCTGAATATCATTTACAACGGTTATTTAGTCAACCTCACCTCTATTCCTCTGGACAGGTTTGTCAAGATCAACCTTCTACAAGCTGCCAAGGAGGCGATCCTAGAGGCCTACATTCAGGACTACATTTGCAAAGGGGCTCTGGAGGAGGTTCCGGCAGGAGAATGGGGCCTAGGGATCTATTCACCAGTTTTTCTGGTTCCCAAGGTTTCAGGAGATCTCCGGATGATTATCGATCTGAGATATTTCAATCGATTTATAAGGAAGGTGAAGTTTCGTGTAGAAACCATCAGGTCAGTAGTTCACGTCGTCAATCCTGGAGACGTGATGGCAACCCTGGACCTCAATAATGCATATCTGCACATCCTGATCCATCCTGGTTCCAGGAAGTATATCAGGATCACGGTCCAGGTGTCCGGTGTCGTCAGGCATTTTCTGTTTGTTGCCCTTCCCTTTGGCATTTCTTCTGCCCCTCACACTTTACCAAGGTGGTGGTTCTGTGGTGGCGGCTTTGAGGCTTCAAGGACTGACCATCATTCCTTATCTGGACGACTGGCTTTGAAAGCCTCTGCTCTAGCGGTCCTAACCCAACGTCTTCAGGTAATAATCTCCTTTCTGTTCCACCTAGGTTGGATCATCAGCTGGTAGAAGTCGAACGTGAGCCCGTCGACTTCAGTAAGATATCTAGGCTTCATAATCGACTCCACTGGGATGTCGCTCCAGTTGATTCCAGAAAGAAGATTCCGGGTTCAGAACACGGCAAGTTCCTTTCCCGGCAAGTTCCAATCCGGACTCTCATGAAGATGTTGGGGCTCATGTCAGCGTCTGCGGAAGCAGTCCCTTGGGCTCTATGGCACCTCCGCCCTCTAAACAGTCGGAGGTCCTCTCCTAATGGAATGGCAGCCCTGCTGGGCTAAACTCCCTGTGCTCCCTGACTTGGCAAACTCTGTATTCCCTCAGATGGTGGTGCCATCTTTTAGACAGGAAGTCTATGACCCAGCCAGTCTGGGTCATATTGACTACGGATGCGTCCTAAGTAGGCTGGGACGCTCACCTAGACGACTCTCCAGTTCACGGGACCTGGTTTCCTCAGGAGTGGCTTTTTCATCCAATCTCCGCGAGATTCAAGCTATCCGGCTAGCCCTCCTTCACTTAGCCCCTCAGATCAGGGGCAAGCGGTGAAAGTCCAGTCAGACAATGTGACTGCGGTACTTCACATCAACCAGCAGGGAGGCACGAGATCACTTCCCCTCTTGTCAGAGATCGGGGTGATTCTGGATTAGGCAGAGTTGTACCTTCCCACTTATCTGCAATCCACATCCAAGGCTCCCTCAATATGATAGCGGCTGAGCCGCGGTCTTCCGTCGGTGGAGTGGTCTTTACATCCGGAGAATTAAGCAGATAGTCCTCAAGTGGGTATGCCAGAGGTGGATCTCATGGCAACAAGGTTCAATGCCAAGGTGGAGAGGTTCTGCTCCTCTACAGGAGGACAACCCCTGGCGTTAGACGCTCTGTCAATATCCTGGAGGTTCAGGCTGGCTTACATCTTCCCTCCCTTTTCCATGATACCGAGGGTATTGATGAAAATCCGTCAGGATCAGGCCTCAGTGATAGCCATCATACTGTTTTGGCCGAAGAGATCCTGGTTTACCTAGCTCACCCAGTTGAGTCGAGGACAATATTGGAGGCTCCCCACAGCAGACCCTGGTGTCGTGGGACACTCACCTCTGCTCAGATCTGCACAGATTCAACCTGACAGCCTGGAGGTTGATCAGTCCCTTCCCAGAATAGAAGGGCTTTTAGAGTCGGTCCTGAGAACGCTGTCTCATTCTAGAGCGGACTCTACCAAGAGAGCCTACTCTCATCCTGTTGTACCTCAACTGAGGTGGCGTCTGCAGATCCGCCCCTCTCCGCTATCCTTCAGTTCCTGCAAGACGGCCTTGATAGAGGCTACTACTCTGAAGGTTCAAGTTTCAGCCATCTCAGCTTGCCTTAAACAGGCTTTTTCTCAGGACCCGCTGATCAAACGGTTCCTTAAAGGAGCTGAAAGATAAAAGCCTACAGTACTGAGACCCCTTTCTTCAATGGGTTTTTCAGTAGTTCTCAGGGGTTAGCATCTCCCCCTTTGAACCGTTAGAGGAGGTGGACATCAAGTTCGTCACTTGGAAGTTTGTGTTTCTCCTTGCAGTGACTTTGGCCAAGAGGGTCTCTGAGCTTCAAGCTCTCTCAGCACATGAGCCCTATTCTTACATGACCGGGACCTTCTTAGATTCCTCCCGTATTGTAGGCCTAAAGTTCCTTCCTTCCAGAACATCAACCAGGTGAGATTCCTCCCGGTTCTGTCGACATCTACCACCTCCTCCTAGGAACCTGCTAGACATCCTCTGGACGTCGAGATGTCTCCGGATCTATGTGGATAGATCAAGGAGTTCAGGAAAGATGAGAATCTGCTAATCCTGTTGCCGGTAAGTTTAAAGGCTATAAGGCATCCAAACCTTCCATCAGTCGGTGGATTGAGGAGGCTATTAAGGAATCCTTTGTTTCCACAATCTGGACCCTCCAGGATTCGTGAAGGCCCACTCTACTAGAGCTGTGGCTATTTCTTTTGCCGAGAGGAATCTTCTGCCTCTCAACATGATTTGCAAAGCTGCCTCCTGGAGCTCTGAATCGACATTCATCTCCCATTATAGACTAGATGCCAGTCTAGCTGAGTTTCGGCCTTTGGGCAGACTTTTCTTAGTTCTGCCAGGCAGGAAGGCCCTCCCTAGGGGTTTCTTCTTGCTATCTCCCCATCTGTGCTGCTGGTAGGACGTAAGGGAATCGTTAATTTCTAACGATAATTTGTTTTCCCTTAGTCCTAACAGCAGCACACAAATTTCCCACCCTAGTAAGTCTAGTTTTTTTCTTGCTATAAACACAGTGGGCTGGGGGTTGACTTCCTCCTTTTAAGGAGATACTTAATTGTTAAATTGAGTTATTAGTCTTGGGCTCATTAAACATTCCGCCGGTCCTGCCAGTCCACGGGGGGTGGTTAACCCCATCTGTGCTGCTGTTAGGACTAAGGGAAAACAAATTATCGTTAGAAATTAACGATTACCTCTTTTTCTTCTCACTAAGAGATTTAATTTGGTGGTATTTCATTGCTGCTGACATCTTTACTTTTTTTTCTATTATTCCAAATTTCCAAATTTCTGTTGTAAATTTTTTTTAAAAAACTACATTTCTATAGAAAATTTTTCTCTAAATGTATTGTTCTACATGTCTTTGATAAAAAAAAAAAAAAATCCAATAAGTGTATATTTATTAGTGGGTAAAAGTTATAGAGTTTACAAACTATGGTGCAAAAAAGTGAATTTCCGCATTTTGAAGCAGCTCTGACTTTCTGAGCACCTGTCATGTTTCTTCAGATGCTAGAATGCCAGGATAGTATAAATACCCCCCAAATGACACCATTTTAGAAAGAAGACACCCCAAAGTATTCGCAGAGGGGCATGGTGAGTTCATGTATCATTTCATTTTTTTTCACAAGTTAGCGGAAAATGACACTTTCTGAAGAAAAAAATTATAATAAAGTTTCCATTTCTGCTAACTTCTGGCAAAAAAAAAAAAATCTCTCAGGGACTCACTATGCCCCTCAGTGAATACCTTGGGGTGTCTACTTTACGAAATGGGGTCATTTGTGGGGTGTGTTTACTGTTCTGGCATTTTGGGCAGGGCTAAATTGTGAGCATCCCTGTAAAACCTAAAGGTACTCGTTGGAATTTGGGCCCCTTTGCTCACCCAGGTTGCAGAAAAGTGTCACTCGTGGTATCGCCGTACTCAGGAGAAGTAGGGCAATGTGTTTTGTGGTGTATTTTTACATATACCCATGTTGGGTGAGAGAAATATCTCTGTAAATTGACAACTTTGTATAAAAAAATTTAAAAAGTTGTCGTTTACAGCGATATTTCTCACACAAAGTATGGGTATATATAAAAATACAACCCCACCCCCAAAAATCATTGCCCTACTTCTCCTGAGTACGGCGATACCACATGAGTGACACTTTCTTGCAGCCAAGATGCGCAAAGGGGCCCTAATTCCCATGAGTACCTTTAGGATTTCACAGGGCATTTTTACGCATTTGGATTCTCACTCTTTAGGACCCCTAAAATGCCAGGGCAGTATAAATACCCCACATGTGACCCCATTTTGCAAAGAAGACACCCCAAGGTATTCCGTGAGGAGCATGGCGAGTTCACAGAAAAAAAAATTTTTGGCACAAGTTAGCGGAAATTGATATATATATATTTTTTTTTACAGTCTCATATTCCACTAACTTCTGACAAAAAATAAAATTTTACATGAACTCACTATACCCCTCACGGAATACCTTTGGGTGTCTTCTTTCTAAAATGGGGTCACATGTGAGGTGTTTGTACTGCCATGGCATTTGAGGGTCTCCGCAATCATTACTCATATGGCCAGCATTAGGAGTTTCTGCTATTCTCCTTATATTGAGCATACGGGTAATGAGATATTTTTTTTCCGTTCCGCCTCTGGGCTGAAAAAAAAATAAATGAACGGCACAGATTTCTTCATTCGCATCAATCAAAATCAGTGAATGCGGTGCAGTGGGCTGGGCGCTAACTACCTAACAAGTAGCTAACTAACTGGCGGTGATAGGGGACCCTTATGCCCCATTCACACGTCCGCAATTCTGTTTGCGGAACGGAATTGCGGACCCATTCATTTCTATGGGGACAGACTTTGTCCCGCTCGGATCCGGAATTGCGGATCAACACTTCCGGGTCTGCACTTCCGTTCCGCAAAAATATAGAACATGTCCTATTCTTGTCCGCAATTGCGGACAAAAAAAGGCATTTTCTATATAGTTCTGGCAATGTGCGGATCTGCAAAATGTGGAAAGCACATTGCCGGTGTCCGGGGGTGATCAGGGAATCTAGATGGGGTGATCTGGGGTTAACAAGGGGTTAATAAGTGACGGGGGGGGGGGGTGTAGTGTAGTGTGGTGCTTGGTGCAACTTTACATAGCTACTTGGTCCTCTGGTGGTCGATCCCAGCAAATGGGACCACCAAAGGACCAGGTAGCAGGTATATCAGACGCTGTTAACAAAACAGCGTCTGATATTCCTCTTTGATGCGATTTATTTTACTTCTACAGCCTGCTATTGATTGATCATCGCTGGCAGGCTGCAGTATAACTGCCGAGCCGCGGACCCATTCATTTCTATGGGAACAGACTTTGTCCCGCTCGGATCCGGAATTGCGGATCCACACTTCCGGATCTGCACTTACGTTCCGCAAAAATATAGAACATGTCCTATTCTTGTCCGCAATTGCGGACAAGAAAAGGCATTTTGGAATGCGTCCAGCCAGAGCGACAGGACTGTCGGCCGGATGCATCCATGCGTTAGGCGGTCCTGAGGAGGTTAAAAAAAAGAATATTCGCAATTGCGAATATATTTCGTGATATTCTAAATATTTGCAAATTCTCGAAGTGCCGATATTCACGATTAAAATTCGCTATTCGAAAATTTGTGATCAACACTACCTCTATGTTGTGCTATTACTTTATTATTTCTACTAGAAGTTATGAATGAATTGCTAGCAGTTCACAGTAAGGGTACAGAGGGGGTGTAACCAGTTGGGGTGTGTACCTGCACAGTCTGAAAATGGCAGCACTGATTGGATAGAATGAGTCTGTGCAGGTACACCCCCCAACTGGTTACCACCCCTCTGTACCCTTACTGCAGACTGCTAGCAATTCATTTATAACTTCTAGTAAAAATAATAAACGAATGGCACAACATAGAGCCATAAGGATAGATGCTCCAGAATAGTTATTCAGGGGTAATGCATGTCAGGAGCGGTGACAGGTCCTCTTTAAAACTATCATCAACCTACTTTAAAAAGTTGCCTAATAAATTTATATGTCCAATTGTCCATATACTGTATGTTCCTATAAAGAGACAACATTTTGAGCGCTATCTGCAGACATTTCCTGTTCCTCACCAGGCTAAGATGTAACAGAATAGCAGGTTCTCATTATAAGTAATCTGAAAGGTCTTTACCTTGATGTTTCATCTTCTAAAAGGTCTCCATTGCTAGGATGTCAAAGAGATAAATATTATTTTCCAGGCCTTGAGAATGGACCAGCTTTTAAGGCTTCCTCTGGGAAATCTCCAACTCTACGTGCAAAGAAATCAATCTGATGTATATATAAAAACAAAATCTATATTTCTGACAGGTTTAAACAAAATTGTTCTTTCATTAAAGGAAACATCATATACCCCAAAAGCATATACATTAGATTGGGATGACAAGCTTGGGAGCTATTTTGCAGTTATTGATTTTTTGTGAAATCCTTTAGACTTAATGGAAGCAGATGAAGATATTGTTCAGGTTTACCAGTCTTTGTTTCCACATTATAGTAAAGCTTCTTGACATGATTGAAATGTGCTTGTGCCCTTTCACTGTCTACTATAATTCTCCTGTCTACATGTGGTTCTGCGTCAAGTGAATGGCTTAACCAGTGGAGCTTTGTTATTCTCTTCCTTAGAACATTATCCTTTTTTCATTTTTCAGGAGCAGAAATTCAAGCCATTTTTAAAGAAAGATCATCAAATATTTCTCCAGAGGTTTTGAACCTTTGAGTTCCGCAATTACCATAGTAAATTTGGTCAGATAATTCATTATACCTATACCTTCTTTTTAATGAAATTGTAGTATATGAGTTTATAGAATATGTAATTAATTTAAAAATATGAAAAAAATATCTATGACTGTGTAGTGTTTTGCCATATCTACTGATGGCTTCCTTTGATAACACAAGCTTCCCGCCAAACCACCCAACCCCCGTTATTCATTAAACCAGTGATCCTTGGGTAAGTAAAGGGGTTTTCCAGGTATACAATGTTGATGACATCCTTAGGATAGTGCAACTTCAAAAACGTTATGACGTCAGCAGCTCCATCAATGATTGCTTTGTAGATTCACTCCATGTTCAAATAAATATGCAACATTTTGGCTACATCTTTTTAAACCATCATGATATGATTATAATCAATATTATTATCAATATAAAAAAAAAACACACCAATATATAGCAAAAGGGAGTAACTTCCAAACATAATGCACCAAATTGCAAATCAATATATCAATCAACAATATCCAACATCAGTGTGCTCACCAATCAATGATCTTAATCTGTGATCCTCAGTAATCCCCAGTGGGGATCTGGGCGGAAGGGTTGCGGATCACTTACGGCACTCTCCAAAACTCTCTCTCAACTTCTTTCACCCCTCCTACTCAGCCTCATCCAATGGGCAGCATCACTGTCAAAAGACATACAAGTATCATCCATCCCCCTTACCTAATTGCTGTGATGTAACTAATATCACCTCATTAACTATTTATTTTGACAATACTATTTTACCCCAAATCCCCTAATGTTTTGAAGATGCTGAAGACATGTGCAAGAAGTGACCTGCAACCAGTCGGCCCAGATCTCTACTGGGGATTGCCACTGGATGTAGATTTATCTTGTTTATCACAAGTTGAGATCAATTATTGGTGAGCAAACTGATGTTGCATATTGTTAATTATTTATTAATTGGAGATTGGTGCATTACATTTGCAAGTAACACCCATTTTTGTAATGTATACGAGAGAGTTTTTTAGGACATTTTGATGCTTGGAACATAAAGTTTTTGAAGTTGGACTATGTGTTTGAAGTGGATTCATCAGTGGGATGTTCTGCTACGTTCCTGATAGGAGATAGTAAAGAAACATCGGTGCTGTTAAAGGGGTTATCCAATTTCTTAACAGCCCCCCCATGTGCCAGGCCCCTCACAGTTAATGTACTTACCCCGCTCCCTGCGCCGCTCCTGGTCCCCGCACGGCCGCTGCTGCTTCTCCCTGTACACGAATGAAAGCATCCGATGTCGGGGGCATCCGATGGCAGGCGTGGACGAGGACGAGCCTCCATAGCATCATCTTTTCAGCTGCAGGGGCTAGGAGCGGCGCTGGGAGAAGGAAGCGGGGTAAGTATATTCCATGTGAGGGCCCGGCACATGGGGGAAATTGGATAACCCCTTTAAATTTTGTATAGAGACTACACTCAAGATAGGTCACCAGTATAAGTTCTTTGCAGGTCAAACTCACAGGACCCCTGCCGATAAGATGTTTGAAAAGGCAGTGGTGAATATCAAGTACCAGACATTGTATAATGGCTGTGCTTGGTATTGCAGCCCAGGTCCGTTCACTTGAATGAGACTGAGCTGCACATAGGCCTTGTGACCAATAAGTGTGGTGTTGCCGGCCTAGGGAGACGCCACAGCACTCACCGGAGCACCATGTCTTCTTCATACAGCTGGCGGGTATGCCACAAGTCAGCCCCCAGATATTGATAAACTATCTTGAAGATAATTTATCAATAATGTACTCTCAGAAAACTCCTTTAATAATACAGTTATTTGGGTTTCCTGGAGTTACTAAATTTCTGCAATTTAAAATGTGAAATCTATGGCAAATCCCTAGCATAATCCACAACTAACCTGCATGACAATGATACGGATCTTGCTGCAGATTTGTTATGGATTTTTCTAAGAATCCATGACAAGATCTGGCTTGAAGATTTCCACTACTAATTAAATATTGTCTAGACATACCCTTACACACTGTCTAAATCGGACTAGACCCATTGTGTCATGCTATCTCCTCTCATGCGCTCCATAGAAATATGAAACAAGCATTTTGAAAATCGTAAGGATATTTTATAAGGCCTCTTCTACACCCATGGCCGGGTGTTCCAGCCAGAAGTTCTGTCCGATTTTGTCCGGCTTATTCTTGGCATATTTGATGGGTAATGGCCAGATACTTACAGGTATATCATGTGACTGTATGCGCCTCTATTAAATGGGGCACTGTTTATTGGTCGATACAAAAGCACTTGGCACTTTATGTAATTACTTTATGGCATGCTATATGGTGTTACATATGTCCTTATTATACACTATTTATCTGCAATTATGGCATGCTTACTTTAAGTAATCTCCTGTGTTGGCATTGTATTGCCCTATGTGTATTTACACCGCCAACTGTTTTTAAAGTTCATTTTTTTATTGATTATGTATGAATAAAGATATTTATCATTGCCTTCTGTCTGGATTGACCTTTGTGTGTAACTTGTTCTGCAGATTGTCCGGATGGTATTGATCATTTCCCTATATTGGTATTGGTGTTTACAAACCTTATTATAGTCAATAAGGTCTGGCTGGAAGGCAGTAGTATCCACTCTGGCAGGCTGTTCTCTACCAGATTTCCCTGCTGCAAGTGTAAAACTAGCCTAAGTTGACAGCATCAGGCCTATATTTGCGGACAAGCCTATAATATTTCTATTCTTCTCTTTTTGACTTTCAGAATATATCCGTGGAGAAAAACGTTTCATCCATTTGGTCTAGAACAGAAAATAAAATCAACAAGGCATGGTGTAATATACCTATATATAATGTATCTGCCAGAGCTCTCAAGAATGCAGAGACTTCTTGATCTCAATAATTACTTTGTGGGGGTGTAGACATATTGACTGTGGTATAATGTGTTATGTGGGTCATAAATATGTTCCTGCATAGTGATTATTTCTCCTCATTAACTGTGCTCTCTCTCAAGCATGCAACTCTAGTTCTAACATTCTTTTATAAATTAGATCTTCCATATCTTAGGATAAATCAGTTTCTCTCCTCCACTCCAGTACTAAACTAAGGTTGTCATGCATTGTCAAGGTTATGCTTCCTGTGTTCTTTCTAAGCTTGCAGATGTGCCCTCTATATAATGAACTTACTTTTTTTTTAATAAATAGTAATAACATCATAGTCCAACCAAAAAATTCTATTTAGTTACCAATGATTTTTTAACAAATGTAGGTTATTTTGGGGATGCTATAGTTTTTGAGATATTTAATACCCTTCAAATAATAATTTTACCTTGATATGACATCAAAATTAGGGTTATTCACTTTAGAAAAAAGACAACTGAGGGTAGATCTAATAACTATGTATAAATATATCAGGGGTCAGTACAGAGATCTCTCCCATCATCTATATATCTCCAGGACTGTGACTGTGACAAGGGGACATCCTCTGGAGTAAAGAAGGCTTGTACTCAAACGTAGAAAAAGATTCTTTACGGTAAGAGCGGCGAGACTATGGAACTCTCTGCCTGAGGAGGTGGTGATGGTGAGTTGACTAAAAGAGTTCAAGAGGGGCCTGGATGTATTTCTGGAGTGTAATAATATTACAGGCTATAGCTACTAGAGAGGAGTCGTTGATCCAGGAAGTTATTCTGATTGCCTGATTGGAGTCGGGAAGGAATTATTTTTTTCCTCTTAAGTTGGGAAAATTGGCTTCTACCTCACAGTTTTTTTTTTTGCCTTCCTCTGGATCAACTTGCAGGATAACAGGCCGAACTGGATGGACAAATGTCGTTTTTCGGCCTCCTATACTATGTTATACTATGTTGATTCTAACAAATGAAGCAGGGAGTAAGCTTTACTTTCACACTAGCGTTTACGTTTTCTGGTATTAAGTTCCGTCATAGGAGCTCAATACCAGGAAAAAAATGCTTCAGTTTTGTCCCCATTTATTGTCAATTAACATTTAGGCCTCTTTCACACGAACGTTTTTTTTTTTTGCGAGTGTACAGGTCGTTTTTTGCATTCCGTATACAGTCCGTATGTAGAACCATTCATTTCAATGGGTCTGCCAAAAAAACTGAAGTTACTTCCTATGTATTCAGTTTCCGTATTTCCGTTCCGTTAAGTGATAGAACTTGTCCTATTCTTGTCTGCATCACTGACAAGGATAGTACTGTTCTTTTAGGGGCCAGATATTCCGTTCTGCTAAAAATGGAATGCACATGGATGAAAACCATACGGTCGTGTGAAAGAGGCCTAACTGAGGAACAAATAGAGCACTTACCAGGTGTGCAACTTTTCATCTTTTCAGCTGCACATCCACTGGGCTACACTTCTGCCATCCAAGATGGTTCCTCCGCTTCTCAGACCTGATGCATACTGTGCATTTGGTAAATCAGACCACTTCTTGCTGCCCATGGATTGTCCATTATTTATGTAAACAGTGCTGGCCAATCCAAAAACAGGGCTGGACAAGGCTGTCTTGGGCTACTGATGCATCTAATAGCAGTCTGAGAAGCAGTGCAGCCATCTTGGAAAAGCTCAGAAATTGAAGTGTTCTGTTTGTTCCCCAGTTAATGTAATTTATTTTTTAATTGGGGGGTGGGGTGATGGCTTTAACATTGATTTTATGTAAACTGCTCTTTTATCTCATCTTTAGAATTCTTTCAACAAATTCAAATTTCACAAAAGTTATGAATAATGTTGAAGCTTCTGCCTGATGCAGTTGTCAAGAACTTCTTACATAACCACAGAGCAATCAATTATGTACAATTGGACTGCACCATTGAAAGGCAAATATATTTTTCTTTTGCCACTATTACACGACAGAAAGGGCTTTAGAACATATAACTGCACTGCTTAACGGCAAATATATTTTTCTTTTGCCACTATTACTTGACAAAAAGGGCTTTAGAACAAATAACTGCACCGCTGAACAGCAAATATATTTTTCTTTTGCCACTATTACACGACAAAAAGGGCTTTAGAACATATAACTGCACCACTGAACAGCAAATATATTTTTATTTTGCCGCTATTACATGACAAATGGGGCTTTAGAACATATAACTGCACCGCTGAACTGCAAATATATTTTTATTTTGCCACTATTATACGACAAATGGGGCTTTAGAACATATAACTGCACCGCTGAACAGCAAATATATTTTTCTTTTGCCACTAATACATGACAAAAAGTGCTGTAATTTTAGCACTTCAACACGAGAGATTAGCGGATCGAAGCTGACGATGGGGAATTCGATCTGAATTTTAGGAATTATTCGATTCACACCGAATCTCAATTTCCTCGCATATTTTCCTAAAATGGCTGCTGCACGTGTGAGGACATGGAGAAATGAACTCTGGGAAGGCGGGATCACCCATAATGCCATGCATGGCATGCAGGGTCCCCCTGCTGTTAGGTATCTAAGTATTCCCCCCCCCCCAAGTCTCACCAGAGCTCAGTGACAGGCCAGCATCAGGACGTTCTGTGTGGGCGGAGGACACATAGCCCTGCCCCCCAGCCTTTGTCTGCACTTTCCCTAGGCTGCAATGGCTAAACATCAGACTGTTGACTGGGCCCTCTGCTGCATCTGACCCACAGGCTCCGACCTCAGCTGCCGGACTACTGGAGCTCTCAGGACCTTCCTATTAAAGCACCTGGTAAGTCCATCTAGTAAGAAGCATGCAGCAGTGTCTGTGGAGGAAGGGGTGCAGGGCTTCTGGGGTCACATTCTCATTGTAGCAGCCCTGCACTGCCCTCAAGTACTGGTGGTCACTGACCTGTGAGTTCTCTCTGTTAGCTCTGTTTACCCTGTGCCGCTTAGGCCTCTGCGTAAGCTCCTTGTGTCCTGTGGGCTCCCTGGAACTGCAGGGCACAACAAAATGACATGATTGTGTGGTGCTTGTGGCATGGCTGTGCTGTGTTCAATTACCACATGGCTGTCTGGGCCATAGCGGGCTCTATTTTAACTAATAAAGACAACATTGTTTAGGTGGTCTGCATTGTTAATTGGGGGGGGGGGCTCTACTTGTATGAGCGTTTAATAGAACAGGTTCTGTAGACATCTATGTGGAATCAGCTGACGACGGGTGTAAAAGGAGTGCGCTTCTTCTTGACGCTAACATCGACCTGTAATGCTTAGTTCATACTTGAGTTATTTGGAAAGTTTTAGCCCTGTGACTGCCCGAATAAGTGAAGTGAGCAGTGATTCTAATAGCGATGCTTGTCATCTGCATGTCATACTGACCCACAGTATTATTTCACTACCAAAGCACACTCCCTATGCGTGTTACTGCAAGGCACAGTGTTCTACACCCCTATAAAGGCTCCACGCACTCCACGTATTTGAATATTTGACCTTCCGTTGTCAATTGATGTATGTCTCCTTAGGTATATCTATTGTACGACTGATAATTTATACCTTTCTTAGGTATCTAATACATTGTACATGTAACCTTTGTGTTGTGTTTTAACTGCTATTATTTTTTATTATTACTATTACTGAAAAATTTCAATAAAAATCTATTGTTCAAAAAAAAAAAGGCTCTCTGCAGCCCGGAAATAGCAGTTTTTAACGCTATTCGCTGCAAATAAATTTGGATCGAAGCAAAGTTTTGGGGAAAATTTGGCAAACCAACCGAATCGAATTTTTGAGAAATTCACTCATCTCTATTCACCACACAACGGCTGATAAGCCCTTTTTTCCCACTAATACAAGCCAAGAAATGCTTTAGAACATATAACTGCACCGCAAAGGGGCAAATAAAATGTAGAAATATTTCCTTGTAATAAATCCTGTTAATGGCTTTAACACCCCAATAACAAGAATGGTTTGCTGGAATTACAGAGCTGTATAATGGCAATTTGGGTCCCCAGTCAGTGCAGCAAGGTGTATTAGGATTGTTCCTATTACCCAGGATGTAACCTCCCCTACTGAACCCTGTTCAACATAAATGCTGTGGAATGATTTATCCCTATCCTTTCCCTACACCTTGAATAATCTTTCCCTGCACTTGTAAATAGTATTTTTTAGCACAATGAAGTCTTTTCTATGGCTACTTTCACACCTGCGTCTGGTGCGGTTCCATCATGTATCTGCACAGATGGATCCGCACCGATAATACAACAGCATGCATCCGTTCAAACGGATCCGTTTGTATTATCTTTAACAAAGTCAAAACGGATCCGTCTTGAGCACCATTGAAAGTTAATGGGGGACGGATCCATTTTCAATTGTACTATATTGTGTCAGTGAAAACGGATCCATCCCCATTGACTTAGGCTACTTTCACACTGCCGTTTTTGGGTCCGCTTCTAAGATCCGTTTCAGGGCTCTCACAAGCGGTCCAAAACAGATCAGGATCAGAATGCATTGTTAAAGATAATACAAACAGATCCGTTTTGAAAGCATGCATGCGGTCCAGAGCGGAAAGAAGGCGGAACTAAGTCAAACTGATGCATTCTGAACGGATCCTTATCCATTCAGAATGAATTGGGGTCAAACTGATCCGTTTTGGACCGCTTGTGAGAGCCTTGAAACGGATCTCACAAGCGGACCCAAAAACTGCAGTGTGAAAGTAGCCTAACACTGTCCCTAGTGCCTGCTGACATCTCTCCCTGCACTAAGTACACTGGAAAATGGCAGAATCCAAGATGGCTGAGGCTATTTATAGGGCTGTGACATCACAAGGCTGGCTGGCTGCTTATTGACTGCATGCATAACATTATGGGTGATCCTGCCTTCCCAGAGTTCCTTGCTCCATGTCCTAACATGTGCAGCAGCCATTTTAGGATAAAATGCGATTTGTTACCACGAAGCATGAGGAAATTCGGATTCATTGCGAATCTAATTTTTCCTGAATTTTGGATCAAATTCCAATTCGTTAGCTTTGATTCGCTCATCTCTATGGCCAGCACTGCCAGTGAGCTCTTCTGTACTCCCAGCACTCTGTGTAATGAACCAGCTGCTGGGAAAGATGAATGACTGAGCAGTAAGAGCTAGTGATGTCGCGAACATAAAATTTTCCGTTTGCAAAAGGCGAACGCGAACTTCCGCAAATGTTCGCGAACGGGCGAATCGGGCGAACCGCCATAGACTTCAATACGCAGGCAAATTTTAAAACCCACAGGGACTCTTTCTGGCCACAATAGTGATGGAAAAGTTGTTTCAAGGGGACTAAAAACTGGACTGTGGCATGCCGGAGGGGGATCCATGGCAAAACTTCCATGGAAAATTACATAGTTGATGCAGAGTTGGGTTTTAATCCATAAAAGGCATAAATCACCTAAAAATCCGAATTTTTTTTGAACAACGTGGTTTAAAACATCTAGTGTGTGTATACAATCAGGTATGATGTTGTATCGATCAGGGTTACGGGGTTGTATCGATAAGGGTTACGCCTGCTTCACAGACATTGACAGACCAAACTCCCCTTTTAATGCACCGCAAACAGTTCATTTGCACAACCGCAAACTCCCCATTTGCACAAGGTTGGATACCAAGCTAGCCACGTCCCGGTGATGTCATTGAAGGTTTCTTCCTCCACCCAGCGACGTACAACACCAAGGGTCCCCAAAAGGTGAATTGAATTGATGGTTAAAAAAACGCTGGCTCCCTCCCCTTTGTTTTTATCCACGGTCACTGCGTCTGCGCCGTGCAATTTACTGTCACACCCAATATGAGTGGTATTTTCTGTAGTACTATTCTCATCAGTTTAATCCCTCTATCATCCCCAATCTGGGGGCCATTTATTGAATTGATTTTTCGAACGGGGAGATGGTTGAAAAAACGCTGGCTCCCTCCACTCTGTTTTAATCCACGGTGACTGCGTCTGCGCCGTGCAATTTACTGTCACACCTGATATGAGGGGTATTTTCTGTAGTACTATTCTCATCAGTTTAATCCCTCTAACGTCCCATATTAGGGATTGCCTTTTGTGAAAAAAAATTTAGGCCGGGTACCTGTGACTGCCTTCACAGTGACAGACCAAACTCTCATACACCAAACTGAATTGATTTCAGGAATCGGGAGATGGAAAATGCAGCTTGGTCGGTCCTCTTACT
Organism: Bufotes viridis; assembly: GCA_033119425.1. NCBI lineage: Eukaryota > Metazoa > Chordata > Amphibia > Anura > Bufonidae > Bufotes > Bufotes viridis. The sequence goes on along the minus strand of CM065592.1, from coordinate 391,948,804 downwards.
CCCAAATTGGGGCACTGCGCGTGCACAGAGCAATGTGCTGTGGCACCCTATATGAGTGGTGTCTTAACTAGTACTATTCCTATCAGTTTAATCCCTGTTACGTACCCTATCCGGGGACGTGTTTTCGAATTAGACTAATGTGTAAAAATTAAATGCCTTATTTATCGGCAAGCTACTGTGCCACCCGTATCAGTGGTTGGCACTGGCAGTGGGCTCACTACAGTCAGTGGAAGTGGGCCTGACACACACTGGCAGCAGGCAAGCAACTGAATTTAGACTACTGTCTAAAAATGAAATGCCTTATTTATCGGCAAGCTACTGTGCCACCTGGTATGTCCTGTGCAAAGTCCTGTGCCACACGGGATGACAGGGGTGGGCACTGGCAGTGGGCACACTACAGTCAGTGGAAGTTGGCCTGACACACACTAGCAGCAGGCAAGCAACTGAAATTACACTAAAGTGTAAAAATTAAATGCCTTTTTTTATGCAAAGTCCTGTGCCAGCCGGTATGAGTGGTGGGCACTGGCAGTGGGCACACTACAGTCAGTGGAAGTCAGCCTGACACACACTGGCAGGCAACTAACCTTAGATTAAAGTGCAAAAATTAAATGCCTTTTTTTAATGCAAAGTCCTGTGCCACATGGGATGACAGGGGTGGGCACTGGCAGTGGGCACACTACAGTCTGTGGGCCTGCAGCTCCTCACACACAGGCAGGCCAGGCAACTGCAATATGTATATGGAGAAGAAAAAAAAAGCAGACTAATGTTGCAGCCCTAAAAAGGGCTTTTTGGGGTGCTGTCAGGACGCTGTCCTTACAGCAAAGATCAGATGAGTCTTTCAGGACTGGAGTGGACACTGAATTCACTAGCCTAGCTATCGATTTCCCTATTAAATCAGCAGCAACTACACTCTCCCTCCTCTCACTAATCTGCAAATTCCGAATAAATCTAAAATGGATGCTGTTCAGTATATGGGAGGGTCTGGGAGGGAGGGTATGCTGCTGATTGGCTGGAATGTGTCTGCTGACTGTGAGATACAGGGTCAAAGTTTGCTCAATGATGATGTATAGAGGGCGGACTGAACATCGCATGTGTTCGCCCGCTGCGGCGAACGCGAACAAGCTATGTTCGCCAGGAACTGTTTGCCGGCGGATAGTTCGGGCCATCTCTAGTAAGAGCTCGCTACTGGTAATTCTGGGAGGCAGGGGGTAGCTCTTATACAGTATGTACCGACAGTAATATGCTATAACTCAGTCATAACACTTTAATGACTGAGCAACTCTGTACAGTACTAATAGTTAGAGACTAGAGATGAGCGAACATTAAAAAAAAGTCCCTTGTTCGGCGTTCGGGTTGTTGTAAGTCGCGCATCCCGTTATGGATTCCACTATAACGGCATATGGAATCCATAAGGTGCTGAGCCATGCCCCCTGCACTGATCACATGACCGTGACGTCACCCCAGGTCCTTCGGCTGTGCAACAGTTCGGGTTGGTGGCAGCCGCCCCTTATGGATTCCATATGCCGCTATAGTGGAATCCATAACGGGATGCACGACTTACAACCACCCGAACGCCGAACAACGGACTTTTTTTTTATGTTCGCTCATCTCTATTAGAGACACCAAAACTCACACCAAAAGTCATGGTACTTACCAAAATAAACTTGTAAATGTGTCCCAGACCCATTGGATCTACATAAAAATAATTTATTGAAGAATACTACATTAGCAAACATGATCATCTAGAATATTGAAATAACCTTGAAGAGCCACTGCCCTTTTCTGCAAGGCACCTTTTAGACGAGCGCGTTCCACGGATCACCTGAGTATGCGGCAGCTCCCGTCCCGACCTCCCAGCACTGATGGGGTCACATAGCATTATATTGATTTATGATGCTGTGTAACCTTTACAGTTCTGGACTGTATTGGATATCACTGACATAATGCTGTCAGTGTAACACAATACATTCCATAACTGTAAGAGTAAATAAATATAATGCTATGCAACCCTGTCAATGCTGGGAGATCAGGACCGGTGCTCTCGCTGACACATGCTGCGAGTCCAATGCGTGGAAATTACATGTGTGAAAGGGGCCTAAAGGTCCTATTACATTTCCTGATGTTTGAGAAGGGCAAGCACCTATCAATGATAAGCTTATTGATCGGTGCTCATTTGCACACTTGTTCCAGATAATAGGTCTGGATGGATAGATAGATAGATAGATAGATAGATAGATAGATAGATAGATAGATAGATAGACAGACATACAGTGAACCAGTGATATTTTAAACTATCAGTTGTCATACTACCAGAATGATGCTGCTTATAAAACATTTTTGCTGAAGCTGTGATTTATGGCCTAAGGTAGTGTGTTTCCTGGGACGCAGTGACTTTTAAATTTAATATCAGCCAATCAGTCAGGAAGATGAAATTCACAGCTTGATATAAAAAAGCACCGTAGATAGAGATTTCTTTTGACAGCTTGTGAACAAGAATAATTAAACACCAATTACTAAAGTTCTTTCCAGCACTACGCATCTTTGATTATCTCAAAAATGTTATTTTTAATTAAATTGATTTTAAACATAACATTTTATAAGATAAAGTGCAATTAAGGAAACAATTATTAATAGTCACTATATGATCACTATTATCTTTTCGATGCATTCTACATTTTTAATCATTGCTGTTGGAAGCTGTTGGTTTTAAGCCATTAAATGTTCTTCACAAACACCTGCATAGCTCTGGACAGAAGGTCAAAATCTTGCTGCTGATACAGTATATGTGCATGCTACGTCTACCTTGTAATTCATCTTAAGCAGTGATGTCCAAAAGGGCATACTGACTGCTGGAGACTAGTGTTGATCACAAATTTTCGAATTGCGAATTTTAATGTGAATATCGGCACTTCGAGAATTTGCGAATACTTAGAATATCGCAAAATATATTCTCAATTGCGAAAATTCGTTTTTATGCGAATTTTTTATATGCAAATTTTCGCAAGCAAGAAAATAATGTCATTATTTTCTGATTGCGAAAATTTGCATTAAAAAATTCGCATAAATATTCGCATAAAATTTACATAAAAATTCGCATAAACTGGTATTTAAAAGGTATCGTTTAAATGCCAGTTTATGCGAATTTTTATGTGAATTTTATGTGAATTTTTTATGCGAATTTTCACAATCAATAAAATAATGTTTGGAGATTACGAATTTTCGAATATATGGCGAATATCCGCCCAAATATTCGCGAAATATCGCGAATTCGAATATTGCTCCTGCCGCTCATCACTACTGGAGACCTATATGGGATGCTTACATGTGGAAGGGCAGTCAACATGTGAAATTTCTGGGCATGAATAACTTACCAAATAGTCTATGTAATAAGAACGGGTAGGATTATGATGTTGACATGCTTAGCCTTATCATCAGCATCTGCACACTTTATCATGACTGAAGAAAATATTCAGGTATATAGCTGGGGCCCCAGCACAGTAAATAGTTTCTTGTGATTTACAGTTGAAATTTTTTTTTCGTGTAAGACAAAAGTAGCAATCTTTTGCAACTTTTTTAAGGCAACTCAAGTTGTACACCAGTTGTGATACCATGATATTACCAAGAATCCCATGTGATATTTGAACTATGGCAAGACAGTGATACGAAAAACAAGTCTAATACTAACATCTGTGAAGTAACAAAAGAAAGGGTCATAGAATAATTTGGACATTTGGATCTACGAAGTTTTAATATAAATGAATAAACAGTTTTTTATATTTTAATTAATAGGGTGTTCAGCATCATGATAGAGAATTACTCTGAATATTTGATGATAAGGTATGAGATGTAGTTGTCACTTACACAAGTCTTCATTTGTGTAATATTGGTCATTTGTGCCCGCAGGAAAAATGATTGAAATACTCACATCTATCACAGCATTTTGTTCTCTGAGGTCACCGACCACGGGCATTCCTCTTCTCCCACCCAGCGGGTACAACTACTGATATGTACTGACACACGGAACGGATGTGGAGGTGAAAAAAAAGGAAGACGGATCCGCGATTTGCAGACAGCAAAAAACAACTGTCGTGTGCATGTAGCCTAATTCTGTCTGCTCCATCCTGCACTCCTCTTCTGGCCTTCCCACCTCCTGCCTGCTATTCTCTGCTCCTGTAGGGCACACACATTTCTCCCAGCTCTTAAAGGGACAGCACAGTCCCCAGCCTGGGTTATGGGAAGGTCCCTGAGCCTAATACCTTGATAGGCAGAGTTTTCAAAATGGGGTCACTTCTCAGGGGTTCCATTTATTATTTTACCCCAGCACCTCTACAGTTGTCAGCACAAGATGTGTAAATCACCACATTGGACCTCAAATCCGTATTGTGCTCTTTTACTCCTGAGCCCTGTTTTTTATGTTAAGGCAAAAGATTAGGTCCACATGTAGGGTGTTTCTAAAACCAGGAAGCACCACATAATAAGAAGAGAGCTGACTTGTCACACTGATGAGCATGACATATTGGGCATATCTGTGCAAAAATTGCATTTTTCACTTTGCACCATCTGCTGTGAAGTAATTTTTGAACAACATCTCTGGGGTCAAAATGCTCATTGCACCCCTTGGTGAATTTTGGGAGGGGTGTGGTTTCCAAAATGGGGTCAATTTTTAGAGGTTTCTTTTTTTATTTATTCTCTGGGGTCCTTTTCTCCTGTTACCCCTTGTGAAAATGAAAAATATGGGGCTACAGCAACATATTATTGGAAATATAGTTTTTCATTTTTATACTCAAGTTTTTCTAAATTCTGTGAAACACCCCTTGGGTCAAAGCACTCAGTACACAGAAACAATACATTCAAATCACTCCTCTTTCCTAAGTTTACATATGAAAATAAACAATAAACTCATGTACTCCAAAATGTTATCAATAAAAACTACAATCAAGCCCCCCCCCCCCCCCAACCCCTCAAAAAAATAAAAAATAAACTTTTACATAGCTCTGTAGATAAGGGTGTTTCAAAGGTTTTCGTATGTTTCTTAAAGTAATCAAACATCATAAATACTATATAAATCTAGTATTACCACAGTCATACTGACCAGCAGAATAGGACACAGTTCATGCTGTAAAACCAAAACCTGAAAAAACCTTGGCAGAGCTGCACAAAAAATATGTTTATCCAGTTTTACAATAAAAGCTATAGTAAAATAAACAGTGCCATTAAAACATACAATTTTTCCTGCAAAAAAAAACAAGCCCTCATACAGCTATGTGAAAACTAAAAGAAAATATGGCTCTTGGAAGACACGAAAGGAGGAATAAAAATGAAAAAATAACAATAGGCCTTGTCCTGAAAGGGTTAAGGGTATTAGCAATGACCTGGAGTTGCTTAATTTATTTTTGCCACGTTCTCTATTTTGAGACCACATTTCTTAAAAAAAATATAGATGTGAGACAAATTTTAAATGATGGGTTTTTCTTAACAAAGATGTAATAGTTAACATTTTAATATGAAGTGCTATGCAATTGTCAGTATAATTAAAAGGCACTTAATACGGCATCTAGAGCTTATTGCATGAAGGAGAGCTGTATTCTAATTATCTGAAGCATTAGATTAGCGTTTTCCTATATATCTGTAATATATTTAAGTAGGATTAGTAATAATCATATTTATTACAAAAAAGCTGCAGTGTCTCATCTTTATATTTAATAGTTTTCTAAAATTAGATCTTACTAAAGGCATTTAACATACAGTAGCACATGGATATAACAAAATAGGGGGACATTTATCATTCCCGGTTGTTTCTGTGTCAGTTTTAAACCTGTCTTTGCTTTGTGTGACTGCTACAAATTGGTAAAATTCTAATAATATATTTGGAGTGATTGCAATGTAGTTTACACCTACAGTATATGTGTAAAAGTAGGTTGTGACTTTTTGCCACTTTTGAAAATCTCCCTTACTTTTAGGGGGTCATTTAATATCCAGAAATCTGCCTGCGACTTTTCCACGCTTACGCCAGGTCTAAAAAAGTGGGCTTGGCGTGGGCAGGGGATGGGCTGGCAGGCTCATTCATAATTTTCTTCGTCTGTTGGACTTTGTCTGTTTAATGGTCTAAATGTAAGACAGGATGGAAGCTGGCTTACATTTAGACTGGCGCTGGATGAGCTCAAGTTATGTAGAGGCCGGCACTTCTATACAACTGTGGCAGATCCACCGCCAGTGCAGGGGCTTATTAAGACCAGCATCTAAAACAAGGATAATGCACAAAGTGATGTTTCATCACAGAAAAAATGCACATTGCAATGCCTCAAAGCAGAGGAATAATGAAAACAGTAATGTCAGTGTGTTAGGCCTTTTGCACACGAACATGTGCCGGCCGTGCCCATGCTACAGACTGCAAATTGTGGTCCGCAATGCACTGGCACCGACCGTGGGCCAGCCTCATGTGTATCGCAACCCCATTCACTAAAATGGGTTCCACAATCTGTCAGTTCTGCAAAAACATAGGACAAGTTCTATCTTTTTGCGGAACGAAAGCACAAAACGGAACCCTGCGAAAGCACTCCGTAGTGCTTCCGTAGAGTTCCGTTCCATGCTTTCATTCCGTATCTCTGGATTTGATGCGGAATGCACACGGCCGGTGCCCCATGTATTGCGGACCCGCCGTATGCGGGCCACAATGGTTGTGTGCAAGAGACCTAACAGTCAGGATAAGAGATGAGTATGTAATGTTTGATTCAGCTGATTCGCTGAATTTTACAGAAATAATTACTTTGTCACAAAGCGAATTTCTTTGTAAGTTGTGGGTGCAATGACAGGGAGCGATGATTGCACCACTCCTGGTCATTGTATCCATCAGATGCCACATTCCTAAATGATCGTTGCATCTGAGGTAAATAAAAGAGTGTAAAATTACAAAAAATAAATCATACTTACTTTGTCCATTTGCTTAAAGATCTGGCGCTAAATCTCATGCAGCCCACAATGACGTCACCGTGCATGGGATTTCAGCCGAGGTCTTCAAACAAGATGGCAACGACCGGCCCTTTGCGAGAAAATCGATCGGGTAAGTATGATTTTATTTATTTTTTTACACTCTTTCAGGTTAAATCGATACGCTACCATGAAGCACGAATAAATTCAGCTTCACGGAGAACAGAATTTACCCTGAAATTCGGAACGAAGTCCACCTGCTGGACTTCGATGCACTCAACACTAGTGTTGAGCAAGCATACGCAGCCAATAAACGTGCAGGTAAGTGCTGCCACTCACTGTAATGCGGTAGCGATGTTGGTTTCTAGTATTACAGTTATTGGCTGGCCGGAACGCGTCATCCGGTCTTTTAAAGCATCCGATTACACATGGTTCCGCTCAGTCTTAGTCAGGGAGAGCTGTGCTGTAGAAGGGACAGATAGTGTAGGGAATTGAATTTTATTTTTTTGTTAGGCAGGGTTGGTGTTAGAGACCGAAAAGTCATTTTAAGGACTATTGTTGTGTCTGGCAGAAATATTTTTTTTAGCGCAACCTGCGCTAAATTGAGTGCAATTGTAGAGACCCAAAAGTCCTTTTAAGGACTATTGTTGTATCTGGCAGCAATATATATTATTAGCACAACCTGTGCTAAATTGTGTGCAATTGTTAGAGACCCAAAAGTCCTTTTAAGGACAATTGTATCTGGAAGCAATATATATTTTTAGGGCGCTAAATAGCATGCAATTGTTTGGCCGCTGCAGACAGCCACATTATCTGCGCTACATCTCCTGTGTAACGTGTGTTCAGCCTAAAAATATCTGTGACATCCAGTGCACTTTTTCCGTAGAAACTATGGACAGCGACATGATCTGCGCTACATCTCCTGTTTAATGTGTGCGCATACTAAAAATATCTGTGACATCCACTGTACTTTTTCCGTAGACGGAGTCTGCTGCTGACAGTTACATTACCTGCGCTACATCTCCTGAATAACGTTTGCGCATCCTAATAATATCTGTGACATCCAGTGTCCTTTTTCCGTAGAAGCTGCGGACAGTGACATTACCTGCGCTACATCTCCTGTATAACTTTTACGCATCCCAAATAACTGTGACATTGACTGTAATTTTTTCTTAGCTGCTTTTGACAGCAGCGTCATTACCTTTGCTACATCTCCTGTATAACGTTCCCTTATCCCAAAAATCTGTGACATTGAGACATTGACAGCAGCACCATTCATTACCTGTGCTACCTCTCAGGTATAACGTTTCTGCATCCCAAATATCTGTGATATTGACTGTAATTTTTTCTTAGCCGCTGTTGACAGCAGCGCCATTCCCTGTGCTACCTCTCCTGTAGAAAGTTCCCTCATCCTAAATATCTGTGACATTGAGTGTCATTTTTTCTTAGCAGCTGGTGACAGCAGCGCCATTACCTGTGGGGCCTCTCCTGTATAAACTTTCCTTATCCCAAATATCTGTGACATTGAGTGTCATTTTTTCTTAGCCGCTGGTGACAGCAGCACCATTACCTTTGCTGCATCTCTTATATAACCTTTCCTCATCCCAGATATCTGTGACATTGAGCGGAATTTTTTATTAGCTGCTGGTGACAGTAGCACCATTACATGCGGTACCTCTCCTGTATAACTTTTCCTCATCCCAAATATCTGTGACATTGACTGTAATTTTTTCTTAGCCGCTGGTGACAGCAGCGCCATTACCTGTGCTACATCTCCTGTATAACGTTTCCGCATCCCAAATATCTGTGACATTGAATATAATGAGTCCCACTACCTGAACAATTGTACCACAATGTCAAAGTGGCCCTATTTTATGTGATATACAGGTTTTATCGGAGTGCCTCTTCCTTATAATTTTTAGCAGCACTTGCACTTTTTTTTCCTCTAAAGTCGATTTTATCTTCGGTTTTGTGCGTATTATTGTCAGTCTGTAAAATTGGCTTACTACTCGGACAACATCATTCCCAGAAGCGACCTGGGAGTCCAAGGTGCATCCAGACATCCTCCCCATGCTGTTCCCGAACCATTTCAGTGGTGTTTCCATCAATTTCTGACCTTTTCATGTGAACCAGACACTCCCCTCTTCAGAGCAGGGGGTGCCTGGATTAATGCTTGGGTTCTCCCATTGACTTCCATTGCGCTTGGGTGTTCTGTAGACCACCCGAGCATCGGGAAGTGTTCTTCTCGAGCACCAGAGCTCTTTGGTGTTCGATCAACACTAACCGACATAACCACCCATCAGATATTGATGACTAGAGTTGAGCAAACACCTGGAAGTTCGGGAGCCGAACTTGACCCCGAACCCCATTAAAGTGAATGGGGGACCCGAACTTTGGGGCACTAAAATGGCTCTAAAAAAGTAATGGAAAGTTCTAGAGGGCTGCAAAAGGAATCAAAATGAGGGTAAGAGCTGGACAATTGCCCTGCAAACAAATGTGGATAGGAAAATGACTTAAAATAATATAAAATACATAGAAATTAAAAATAATAATCTTGAACTAGGAGGAGGAGATCCATATGGAGTAGGAGGTTGAGGTGGCGGTGTAGGTGGAAGCTGGAACACAGTGTTTTTTTTTTTTTGTTTTTTTTTGGGTAGACCCCAAAACATTGGGAAATATAGAAAAGAAATCTAAGAGAAAGTGCGCTGGATTATAACAAAGGCTGGGTGAGGCCGGTATACATATTTACTCTGCACAAAGTACGGACAAGTCCTGTGGGATCCATGCCTGTTTCATTTTAATGAATGTGAGCTTGTCCACATTGGCTGCTCGCTCAGTCTCTCCAGCATGTGCAAGGTGGAGTTCCACCTTGTGAGCACGTTGCATATGAGGCGGTGAGCGGGAAGGCCGAAGTTACTCTGCAGTGCAGACAGGTGAGCAGCAGCAGGGTGAGAACAATGAAAGTGCACATAGAGAGCCCACACTTTCTGAAGCAGCTCTGACACATCAGGGTAGTTTTTTAGGAATTTTTGCACTACCAAATTCAACACATGCGTCAGGCAAGGGATGTGCGTCAAACTGGCTAGGCCCAGAGCTGCTACGAGATTTCGCCCATTATCGCACAGCACCAGGCCGGGCTTGAGGCTCAGTGGCACCAACCACTCATTGGTCTGTTGTTTCATGCCCGTCCACAGTTCCTGCGCGGTGTGGAGTTTGTTCCCCAAAACAAAAGCATTTCTAAACAGCCTGCTGTCGTTTCCCTCTGGCTGTGCTAAAGTTGGTGGTGAAGGTGTTACACTGAGTGGATGAGGAGGTGGTAGAGGAGGACGCAGAGTAGGAGGCAAAGAGAAATGCCCTGCAATACTTGGTGGCAGAAGGACATGCGGCAAACTGCTATCCGCTTCAGGCCCAGCCTCCACTGCATTTACCCAGTGTGCTGTTAGGGAGATGTAACGTCCCTGCCCGTGCTTACTGGTCCACGTATCAGTGGTTATGTGGACCTTGCCACAGATGCCGTTGCGCAGTGCACACCTGATTTTGTCTGCTACTTGGTTGTGCAGGGAAGGGATGGCTCGCCTGGAAAAGTAGTGGCGGCTGGCAACAACATACTGTGGGACAGCCATCGCCATAAGGTTTTTAAAAGTGTCCCTCTCCACCAAAAATTTTGAAATGCTAGCATTCAGGGATCGTAGGTGATCGTAGGTGGGTAGGGGGGTACCTCCTCTTTCTCTCCAGTGATGGGAGATGGACAGCTGAACGCTTCCATGGGACATTGTGGAAATGTTGGGGACGTTGACAGATATGGTTGGCGTTGCTGCCACATCCTCTGTTTGCTGGGTGGCAGGTGCCACTGTCACTCCAGAGGGGGAGGAAGAGGCCGAGACTGCAACAGAAGAGGGAGCAGGAGGAGCCTGAGACCTTTCTTGGTTTTTGAAGTGTTTACTCCACTGCAGTTCGTGCTTTGCATTTAGATGCCTGGTCATGTAGGTTGTGCTCAGGTTTAGAACGTTTATGCCTCAATTCAGGCTCTGATTGCACAGCGTGCAAACTGCTTGTGTCTTGTCATCAGCACATTGTCTGAAGAACTGCCACGCCAGGGAACTCTTTGGAGCTGGCTTTGGTGCGCTCGGTCCCTGGGTGTGGTAGGCAGTAGCAGGCGCACTGTCTAGGGGATGGCCGCTCTGATTTTGCACCCTGTTCCCTCTTTTGCTGTGCTGGTGGCTCTGTGCGACCACCACCTCTTTCACCAAACTGCACACGTCACTTGCATGACCTTGATTCCAGGACCTCATCATCCTTGACATCATCTTCCACCCACTATTCGCCCCTGCCCTCCTTGTCTGTCTGCACACTGCAGAAAGGTGCAGCAGTTGGCACCTGTGTTTCATCATCATCAGAGACGTGCTGCGGTGGTCCTCCCACGTCCACATTCTAAAACATAAGTGGTTGGGCATTGGTGCACTCAATCTCTTCCACTTCTGGGGCAGGGCTATGTGGATGGCCCACGGAAACCCTGCCAGCAGAGTCATCAAAAAGCATAAGAGACTGCTGCATGACTCAGACTGCTTGGCTGATTTGCAATGGGGTGAAGTGAAAGACAGATGCCCATGGGCTGCAGGTTCCAACTCTGAGCTTTCAGCAGGGGACCGGGTGGGAGACAATGTGAAGGAACTGGAATCACTGTCAGCCACCCAATCTGCTATCGCCTGTACTTGTTCTGGCCTCACCATTCGTAGAGCGGCATTCCGGCCTACAAAATAACGCTGAACGTTCGCCTACGTGTACCTGAAGAAGGTGTTTCATTTGGGCGTGTAGCTGGCACATATCGACCACGTCCTCTCCCTGCAACAGGAGCTCCACGACCAGGGCCACGTCCCTTATTTGCCGCTCTCCTGATTCTTTGAAAGAAACAGACGGATTTACAAAATGTATTTCCCAGTCAGGTATGCAGTGCAGGGGTAGTTTGAAAGAAAAAAGGCCTACAGATCACCCAACAATCTAAACGCCGACGAATTTACAGAATATATTTCCCAGTCAGGTATGCAGTGCAGGGGTAGTTTGAAAGAAAAAAGGCCTACAGATCACCTAGCAATCTAAACGCCGAATTTACAGAATATATTTCCCTGTCAGGTATGCAGTGCAGCAGGAACACACCCTCCAAGCCACTTGTGAATGACTGGCCTGATAACCGTGGGAATATCCACATATGCAGTGCAGGTGCACTTAAAAAATGGGTATATGTTGCCCATTGAACTTCCAGAACAGGATTAAATTATTGTCCCTGTCACATATGCAGGTGCAAGTGCACTGCACTTGCACAAAATGGCCGCCGGCACCCACCTAACTAACAGACAGGTTAAAACTTATTTTTCTGTGTCACTGGGCTCAGGGCAGGGTACAAAAATGTTGCATTGCACCCACCAAAAAAAAATCACTGTAGATCGCAGACTTAACACCAAGCTCTAATATCAGATTTTTTCCTAATCTCTCCCTCAGAGCAGCAGCATCCTATCCCTACACTAGTAAAAGCTGACGTGACGTGCGGCGCTACGTGACTCCAGCTTATATAGAGGTTGGGTCACATGCTGCATGCCATTAGTAGGCATGGCTGTGATGGCTTCTAAGGGCATACATCTAAAACGCTTGTTGATTGGCTGCCTTGCAGCCTTTCAACAAGCTTTATTAAACGGCCAAACACCGAACTCGACCCAGAACTTTTATGGAAAAGTTTGGGTTCGGGTCCGGGTACAAAAAACCCTAAACAGTTCAGGTTCGCTCAACACTATTGATGACTTATCCTGAGGATGTGACTTCAAAATTCTAGTCCTGGTAAACCCCTTTAACCCCAAACTCTGTTCTACAAAGTTAAAAGGTCTACCCATTACTGCAAGTTTTGTAGAACACAATTTTATTATCATGTCTGCGATGGCAGGTAACAGACTTGCAGTGCAGAAGGGAGGGAAAGGGTGTACCCTTCCACTAGGGAGAGTGATGAGAGACGTCCCTAGAAGGGCTGCTAACCCGTACGCTGATCACGTGCCTTGTCCCTGGCTTACCCTAAAATAAGCCCTAGGTAGTGAGTAGGCCGGTGGGAGCACTAGTACTCACCACTGATACCTAGAGTTACAACAGGGAAAGGACAAACAACACAAACACCACAAACAATCCCCGAAGGACGACAACAACAGGAGTGAACCAGAGATCCAACAGCTCCAGTGTCAACGGTTCCACAGCAACAGTTGTCCACCTGAGGTGAGAATAGAAAATCTGGAAGGAAGGTCTATACCTGGCAACATGGGAATCAGAAAGGGAGAATATATAGTAGCTGGGAGTGGCTGACAGAGAACAGCTGAAAGGAAAAACTACAGATTCTTAAATGGAACTAAAGCAATCTTGGCAAAAGAAAAAAAGGGAGAGGCGCTCATAGGGTGGTGAGTACGAATTTCACCTTGTTGGGTGATTTGGTTCTGCTCACCTTTTGTTAGTGTCCATTGGAGGGCATAGCTTGGATATAAGTGGTTTGAGGTTACCACAGTAGTAGGTCGGTGCTGCCGGTACCCGTACAATCCCTTCAGCGGAGGTGCCTGTTCTCCTCAGGTTTGTTATGAAGACTGAAATGTGTGTTTTGTGCCTAGGGCACAGTGGGAGGTACTTCTTATGGCGCACAAAAAAAATTTCCTTAAATTCAGCACTTTTGTTGAGTTCTTTTTATTAATAGTGACAACGCGCTTCGGGATGTTGCGCGACGGAAGCACCATAGGAACGCCCAGCAGCTTCCTTTGGTTCTCCTGTTAGCGTCCGTAAGACTTGAGAAAGGGATGCAACATCCTGAAACACGTTGTCACTATTAATAAAAAGAACTCAACAAAAGTGCTGAATTTAAGGGTCGTTTATTTGTGCGCCATAAGAAGTACCTCCCACTGTGCCCTAGGCACAAAACACACATTTTAGTCTAAATGGAACTAAAAGGATTGCAATCCTAAGCAGGAAAACCTGGACCGGACTCTATTCACACCATTAGGTCATGGAGCAATCTCTTGAGAAACCAAGTGAGTAGCCACCCGCTGAGACCTTCTGACCCCAGGTACAACAGGGTCAGCGATAGGTCTTGACACCCTCGTGACATGTATGCCATAGTTTACTAGCTTTACTAGCACTACTGCTGCTTCGTTCTAGTGACCAGTGGGAGTCAATAGTGAGACCTTCACCAATCATCCCCTTGGTATATTCTTGCAATATGTTAGAATTTCTAAATTTGGAAAAATTTTAAAGACGTGGTGCCATGAGAATTAACCTAATTTTTTCAACCAGAACCGGGATCTTTGAATACTTTTGTAATTGCATGTAATTAAAGATTTTGTATAGCCAGTGGGCTAGTCAATAAAATCTGTATAACTGCAACTGCTGTTTGTTCTTTTCTTCTTTCCTCCGTCCATCTCACGGAGGTGGTCGTACATACTACGTTTAAATCTTTTACTGCCACCAGCCATCCAGTATCGTAGCTATAGAGGTCGCAGTGGTAGCAATTGCGATTGGGCCCCTAAGTCTTGGGGGGCCCACGGAGCGTAATGCAACCAGCCAGCAGGGCACAGGGAGATGAGCGCTTCCATTGTAGAAGTGCTCATCTCCATAGTCATCTGTATCGCCGTCCTCAGGACAGCGATACAGATGGCTGTGCTGCGGGGCAGGGGAGAGAGAGTTGTAATCGCGCTGCCTGAGCCGTACAGCACAGGACACAGGCCGGAAAAGGCCTCCATCGCATCACTGCCATGGAGGCAAGTATGAGTGTTTTTTTTTTATGTGGGACAATACTTGTTACTGGGACATGATTTGGGGGGGGGGGGCGAGGCACTTGTTGCTGGCACATGATTGGGGGGTGGAGAGGCACTTGTTCTAGCTTTGTTAGAAAGAGATTTTCATGTGGCAAATGATGTCTGATCTTCATTTTTTTACATCAATTGTGGATAATCTCTTTCCATGAGCATGTAAAGCTGCTAAGTCAGTAAAATAATATCACTTCTGATGTAGAAATGAATATCGAATCATTCATATTTTGGAGTATTTATTGATTAACTGCATTGACATAACTTTATGATGACTACTAGCAGAATGACCCGACTTCACACAGATATATTTCATCTATTTCATTTAATGTTTGTGTGTGTCGTTAAAAGATATCAACAGTATCCCCCATAACAGTGACATCTACAATACCCAGCCCCCTTTACAGTGACCTCCACAGCCCTCACCCCTTAAAACTGCCTCCCCACAGGGCTCTGCCTCCTTAATATGGGACCTCCACAGCAGCCCATCCCCTTAACTTTGACCTTCAAAAAAGCCTGGACCTTTAACAGTGAGTTACACAGCACACCACCCCCTTGACAGTGACCTCCACAGGGGTCCGTCCCCTTAACAGTGACCTCTACAGCACTCGCCCCTTAACACTGACCATAGGTTACAGTCCCCTTAACTGTGACCTCCACCATTACCGGCCTCTTTAACAGTGACCTCCACAGCGGACGGCCCTTTATTTGTGACCTCCACAGTACCCTGTCTCGTTAACAGTGATTTCCACAATAATCTGCCCCCCGTGACCTCCAAAGAGCTACGTTTTCTTAAAATGTGACCTCCACAACACCCCACCCACTTTATAGTGACCTCTACAGCACCCCACCTCTTAAAACTAACCTCCATAGTGGACCGTCGCATAAACTGTGACCTCTACCATTCCCTGCCCCTTAACAAAGACCTCCACAGTATGCCCCCCTTTAACAGTGACCTTCACAGCATCCCTTCCCCTTAAAAATTACCTCCACAGTGGCTACCCCATCTCCTTAACAGTGATATCCACAACACCCCGCCCTCTTAACAGTGGCCTCGACAGCAATCTGCCCCTTAAAACTGACTTCCATAATGGACCGTCCCCTTAACTGTGACTTCCACAGCTGCCTGCCCCCTTAACTGTGACCTCCACAGCACTCCGCTCCCCTAACAGTGTCATCCACAGCACCCCAGTGCTTTAAATCTGACCTACAGCAGTGAAGAAAAATGGCCGGGTTGTTATGGAAACCTGGTGTAAAACTGTGTGTATGTGGAGACTAATGGCCTGCGAGCATCTATTGGCTGATAAGGGTCATGTGATGGCAGTTAGGATATAAGGAGAAAGACATGCAGGCTTCTATTGGCTAATGTATGTCATGTGATGTTGCCATATTTGCATTATATATATATATATATATATATATATATATATATATCAGGAACGGTATGTGCAAGAGAGCTGAGACCCAGCCTAAAACCTTCCCGAACACCTGATTGTAAATGCGACGGTGCGGATTCCTTTAGCAGACATACAGACACACATACACTCAGCTTTATATATTAGATAATATATCTTGACTATAGATTTGTCTAGGCATCTCCATGATAAATTATTTTTTAGTAGTGCCTATTTAAATGCATTGAGGGAGGTATACTGTTATTTTGGTCTAAGCAAGCTATGAAATTTGCTGTTTGGAGAGTTATTGTCTTTCATCGGTGTACATGCATTTGTGTAAGATCGTGTCTGGTCATGCAAATACCTTTATGATAAGTGGGAAAAATAATGTTATTTTATAACCTTGCTATACACATGAGCATGAGCTGCCAAAATGATGTATTTTTAGAATCTGCTCACAGATCTTTGTCCTTATTCTGTAAATTTGCCAGATGTTGGGTTTCACAGCAGAACAGCTTATGCTCAAACACCGTTAAAGCCATGCAAAAATGTTTTCGCTTAGTTGTATAAATATATATTTGATTGATTGTGGTATGAAATGTTCACAGTCATCATTGTGTCATCCAGTGGCGTAGCTATAGGGGTCGCAGCAGTCGCAATTGCGACCGGGCCCCTAAGAGCTGCCTCCCGACAAGTTATTTGAGGTCTTGAGGACCTTTTTCCCTCAGCCAATCAGTGGCTGCAGCTGTGTCACATGTCAGGACAGCGATTTTCTGCTGAGCCAATCACTGGCCTGACACATGACATAACTGTGGCCACTGATTGGCTGAGTGTGAAAGGTCCTCAAGACCTCAACAACTTGTCGGGAGGCCAGAGAGAAGATACCAGGAGGAGTCAACCAGTGCCACACAGAGGAGAAGAGGAGCTTCTACTGGACCTTTCTGGCATTCTGGCATTACTGGCATTCTGCTCAGGTGAGCAGAATGCTTTTATATAATATTAATAGAGGGGAGAACTGTAACATGGAGGGGGGAGGACTGTGACATGCAGGGGGGAGAAATGTGACATGGAGGGGGAGAAATGTGACATGGAGGGGGAGAAATGTGTCATGGAGGGGAGAAATGTGACATGGAGGGGCAGAAATGTGACATGGAGGGGAGAAATGTGACATGGAAGGGGCAGAAATGTGACATGGAGGGGAGAAATGTGTCATGGAGGAGAATGTGACATGGAGGGAGAGAAATGTGTCATGGAGGAGAGAAATGTGACATGAAGGGGAGAAATGTGACATGGAGGAGAGAAATGTGTCATGGAGGGGAGAAATGTGACATGGAGGGAGAAATGTGACATGGAGGGGAGAAATGTGACATGGAGGGGAGAAATGTGACATGGAGGGGAAGAAATGTCACATTTCCCCACCATGTGACATTTCCCCCATGTCACATTCCCCTCCATGTCACATTCCCCCTCCATGTCACATTTCTCCCCCTCATGTCACATTTCTCCCCTCCATGTCACATTTCTCCCCTCATGTCACATTTCTCCCCCTCATGTCACATTTCTCCCCTCCATGTCACATTTCTCCCCTCCATGTCACATGACCCCTCCATGTCACATCTCCCTCCATGTCACATTTCTCCCCTCCATGTCACATTTCGCCCCTCCATGTCACATTTCGCCCCCTCCATGTCACATTTCTCCCCTCCATGTCACATTTCGCCCCTCCATGTCACAGGACCCCCTCCATGTCACATTTCGCCCCCTCCATGTCACATTTCTCCTCCTCCATGTCACATTTCGCCCCTCCATGTCACAGGACCCCCTCCATGTCACATTTCTCCGCCTCCCCCTCCATGTCACTGGACACCATTCGGCTAAGTTCACAGCAGTGTTTGGCCTTTCCGTTCTCCTGTTCTGTTATAGGAGCAGGAGAAAGGAGAAATACGCATTCGGCACATAAATGAGCCGAACAGAGCCTAGGATCCCATAGACTATAATGGGGTGTGTTAGGTGTCCGCTCGAAGATGATTTTGGAGCGGAGTCCAAAGTCCTGCATGCACAGCTTTCGTCTCCGCTCCAAAATCATCTCCGGAGCGGACACCTAACACACCCCATTATAGTCTATGGGATCCTTAGGCTCTGTTCGGCTCATTTATGTGCCGAATGCGTACTTTCCTTTCTCCTGCTCCTATAACAGAGCAGGGGAACGGAACGGCCGAAACGGGGGGGGGGGGCCCAAATTGAACTCTTGCACCAGGGCCCATGAGCCTATAGCTACGCCCCTGGTGTCATCTGCTGTATAATGATAATCAATGTACCTGTCAGATAAAAAAAACAAGCGATCTATCGTTGGATATGGCATACTATGGAGCACACTGAATTTTTATGCAGATTGCATATAAGATTTGTGTTTACAGACTCATGAACTTGTGTACTACAGGTCTCCATTGAAATCCATAAACAATTTACTATCTGTGATATAGATCCTGAATGCAGTTACTTGCATGATGTCTTAGCTTGATCCTCAAGGGAAAATGAAATCCTTAGGCTCATCACAGAAAGTACATTGCCATACTTTCCTCATGTCTGAATGTCTGTGCAATCAGATGGCCAGCAAGAGAAGAAACTAATAAAAACATATTGAGCACAAGTCTGGGATGTTTCAACTATCTACTGTATTAAGTATGAGGTCCAGGGTCTATATTAATTTAAGCTTTCGTCTGGGATCTGTTACAATGGAGGTCTTTGCCCACAGCTTCCCCTCTACTTCTTGAGGGCATGGGTGCTGCTCTACTAACACTGTGTCTGACGCAGTTCCAGTGTTCTAGAAGCGGGCTCGGGAGCTGGAGCTCTGTGTATCTATTGGGTATATTTTTCATTGAACCTGATCTCATTCTGCAGTATTGAAAGGGTTATTTCTAATGTGTTAATCAGCTTCTGTTGTGCTGTTTGTCTCTTTCTCTGCCTGAGCAATATGTTTACTAGCTTGCTAATCCCTCTGTGGGCCAGCCGTGAACCGCACCAAAACTATTCCAGGAGATAGTGACCTGGTAGCTGCCCTGCAGCGAAGTCCAGATCCCTGTATAGGGGTTAAAGGGTGAATACCAGAGGACTGCCAGGATAACTCCCTTAGAATTAGGCCAAAGTCAAATAGGTTGGTTGCTGCAGTGGTTCCACACCCACTGCCCATAACAAGGTCAGGTTTGTTTTTGGGGTCTGGTCTAGAGGTTGATGCATTCTCAGTGCCATCTGATGTTAAAGAGGTTCTCCGAGATTGTAAACCCTTTTATAACTTTGTAACCTCTATAACTGTATGTGGTCTCCACTCCATGGCGTGGTTATTTTGGTTCCTAAATGCATCCATATTCCAATAAAACCACTCACAGCTAACCAAGGAATATCTAGGAGGAAAGAAATTTCATGTAGCGAATTGTTGCAGTGATGGTATCCTATTACAGCACCATGAGTAGAATCGGCATGAGTAGATTCAAAAAAAGATTCAGCAAAACCTGTAATTTATTCACTAAAATCTATGGCTTTTCTGAGCACAGTTGCCCAAGTGGGGAGCAGAGATGTACTTGTGCTTAGGTGTCACTACTACCTTAGTACCCTCTATAGCTGCATCCAAGCAGAGAGGATTGTCTGCACTGATACTTTGCAACAACTAGACATTAATTAATGCTCATTCTTGATAATTGGCCTGTCTAAAGGTGCAGCAATCACCTAATGGAGGAGCAAAATGGGTGATCTGCACTTCATCGCCAGTGAGCGCTTCCTTCCCGATAATTGGCTTCAGGTCGGAGCATATAAATCCACTATAATTCAGCCTGTAAATGCAAACAAGCATGTATATATTTCATAACAGCAAACACAGATCTTTAGAAGGAAGGTGATGGCTTGAAAAACACAGCTTATAGTTTCAATTGCAGAATAGTGAAGACTGATACAAAAATAACAAAATGGTAAAGCCTCTAAAAATATAAAAGTGACATTTTAATTATCTTATAAAAATAATAATCCCAATCATTGCTCTAGTGTTTGTAAATGTACATTATCTCTGGGCTACTCCTGGCATCCCCTATTGCTATTTTGCTGCTCCTCCTCCCCTTTCACAGCATGCTGTGTCATAGAACGAAGATACATCTACATACCCCCTCCTCTCCTAGCTTTCTTGCATTTACTGTTCCACAATAGGTAGAATTTCTTTACTAACTGCTGAGCTTTTATGCATTTACATGTTTAACATATACATTGGAAAAAGGATGCATATGAGTAGCACTATACGCTTTTCCATCATGCAGAGTCCAGCAAAAAAGTAATCATTAATAGATACATTTGTTTTACGATAGAATCCTATGGTGACAGATGCAACTGTATGGCATCTATCTGAGGCATCCGTTTAATCTACATGTCATGTGTATTTGTTAAATGTGAGAGAAAAACATGATGCGAACAGAGCCTGACAATATTTTATAGATTCACATGTGTAACCAAGAGGTAAGCTTTATAAGTGATGTCCATTCTAAAACTGACCAGAAAAGTTTGTGACTGAACAAAAAAAATATAAGAATATAAGACGATATAAGTGACGATCTTCACAAGAATCAGATGGGGGTTGCAGTACCCCAGAACAGGGTACTTGCAAATTGTTTTAGTTGTATAATTTTATTTAATATGTTAATAGCTTATAATGTACCTTCATATGTCTATATGGATCAGTCAAGGTTAATAATCCTGACTCTGGAAGTTAGGTGCTTTACTAGGATCCGCCCCTAGCACAGCAAGTAGTGTGTTAGTGGAAGAAGTGAGAGGAAGCTGCATGTACTAATTTCTCAGAGGGCTAGGCCTTCATCCACGAGAACAATATCTCTGAGAGATCCACAGAGAGAAAACCATCTTTACTTTACCGTACTCCAGAAAGAAAGAGAAAGAACTAGACTCTGCAAGGTTGAGCATTGGAGTCAGTCAGTAAGGTATTTCTTGTTTAAGGCTGATCGAGACCTTACTGCAGTGAGGGGTCTGGCCCACGTATCTCTATCCTGTACACCTCAGATGGGAATTACATCTGAGCATGAGTAATATTGCCAGCCTTATATTCTACAGAGAGATAGAGTTTGGAGAGATAGCGGGAAGGAGTACTACAATCCCCATCCTGGCCTATATCCATACATTGCTATCTGGGAAGATTTGCACTGAGAAACTGTGTTTTGATATCGGTGGATGTACCACAACTCCCATTCTGCACTTTAGTAAAGAAAGACTTATTTCTTACTGACTATGGTTACTGACTCCTGCACTAGACATTTTTTAAAAATTAGATCCGCTGGTTCACCTAATTTTTTGGGAAAAATTTGGTTCGATCCGAATATATTCGCGGCGAATTACGTAAAAAAAAAAACGGCTATTTCCTGGCTGCTGAGAGCCTCTATAATGGTGTAGAACATTGTGCCTTGCAGTAACACGCATAGGGAGTCTGCTTTGGTAGTGAAATGATATTGTGAGTCATTATGACATTCAGATGGCAGGCGTCGCTCTTAGAATCACTGCACACTTCACTTATTTGGGCAGTCACGGGGCCAAAACTAACCAAATAACTCAGCCATACAGGTCGATGTTAGCACCAAGGAGAAGCGCACTCCTTTTACACCGTCGCCAGCTGATTCCACATAGATGTCTACAGAACCTGTTCTATTAAACGCTTATACACGTAGAGCCCCCCGACAGAGTGGAGAGGGTGTCAGCAGTAAGTTTGTGTTGACGACACTGATTAATTTGCCCTTCCTCTGATCCGTCAGAACAAAACCCACAAAAAATTGATCCTGTCTGTGGAGTATATACCTTCACTCGGTCAGCATTTGCTAAAAAAAAAACAGTAGTGGATCTAAAATAGAGATGACACATGAATGGAATATTTGCATGTCTTCTGTGTTTTGTGCCCACTCCTGCCTTTGGCTACCAAATCATAAGCCAAATCTGATGGGACCATAAAGGCCTTGCAGCTGCTACACAGACAGGATCCGTTGTGCAGCTCATTTTTCCTTCCTTCTGACAGATCAGAAGAAGGGTCAAATAAATGATGATTTTACCCAGGCCCAGTCATGAAGTGAGGAGGGTGGGAACTGCATGAGAAGTCCACAGAGTGGACCTATGACATACTGACAATGACCGAGTCTGGAGGTGGCAGCATTAGGAGAAGGCCACCGAGTGGAACAATGACAGAGTCTGGAGTTGGCATCAGTATGATGAGGCCACCAAGTGGCACAATGACAGAGTGTGGAGTTGGCAGCATTATGAGGAGGTCATCAAGTGGCACAATGACCGAGTCTGGAGTTGGCAGCATCAGGAGATGGCCAACGAGTGGCACAATGACCAAGTCTGGAGGTGGCAGCAGTACAGTATGAGGAGGCCAACAAGTGGCACAATGACCGAGTCTGGATGTGGCAGCATCAGGAGAAGGCCACCGAGTAAAACAATGACTGAGTCTGGAGTTGGCAGCAGTATGAGGAGGCACAATGACCAAGTCTGGATTGGCAGCATCAGGAGAAGGCCACCGAGTGGCACAATGACCGAGTTTGGAAGTGGCAGCAGTATGAGGAGGCCGACGAGTGACACAATGAACGAGTATGGAGGTGGCAGCATCAGGAGAAGGCCACCGAGTGACACAATGACAGAGTCTGAGGTTTGCAGCAGTATGAGGAGGCCAACAAGTGGCATAATGACCGAGTCTGAAGGTGGCAGCTGGATGAGGAAGTCACAGAGTGGCACAGTGACAGAGTCTGGTGGTGAAAGCAGCAGCAGTAGCAGCATCAGTAGAAGGCCACCCAGTGGCACAATGACAGAGTCTGGAGGTGGCGGCAGCAACATCAGGAGGAGGCCACAGAGTGGCACAATGACAGAGTGTGGAGGTGCCAGCAGTATGGAGAGGCCAACAAGTGGCCCAATGACCGAAGGTGGAGGTGGCGGCAGTATGAGGAGGCCACGGAGTGGCACAATGACAGAGTCTGGTGGTGAAAGCAGCAGCAGTAGCAGCATCAGTAGAAGGCCACCCAGTGGCACAATGACAGAGTCTGGAGGTGGCGGCAGCAACATCAGGAGGAGGCCACAGAGTGGCACAATGACAGAGTGTGGACGTAGCAGCGGCAGCAGTAGCAGCATCTGGAGAAGGCCACCAAGTGTCACAATGACAGATTGTGGAGGTGTCAGCATCATGAGGAGGCCACCGATTGGCATATTGACAGAGTCTGGAGGTGGCAGCAGCATGAGGAAGACACAAAGTGGCACAATGACCAAGTGTGGAGGGGGCGGCAGCATCAGGAGGCCACAGAGTGGCAAGGTGACATAGTGTGGAGTTGGCAGCAGCATGAGAAGGCCACAACATAAGGAGGCCACTGAGTGGCACGATGACGAGAGATTGCGGAGGTGGCAGCAGCATGAGGAGGCCACAGAGTGGCCTCTTCGTCTATTTATTTATAGTAAATATGGAACAGAACAGAAAGTTAAAATTTCTCAACTCATTAACCCCTTAAGGACACAGCCCTATTTCACCTTAAGGACCAGGCCATTTTTTCAAAATCTGTGTCACTTTATGTGGTGATAACTTTAAAACACTTTTTCTTATCCAAGCCATTCTGAGATTGTTTTTTCTTCAAATATTGTACTTCATGACAGTGGTAAAATGAAGTCGAAAAATTTCATTTTTATTTTTAAAAAAATTCCAAATTTACCAAAAATTTGGAAAAAATTGCAATTTTCCAAGTTTCGATTTCTCTACTTCTATAATACATAGTAATAAAGCCAAAAAAAGTTATTGATTTACATTCCCCATATGCCCCATATGTCTACTTCATGTATCAATCATTTTGGGAATGCCATTTCATTTTTTGGGGATGTTACAAGGCTTAGAAGTTTAGAAGCAAATCTTTAACCCTTTAGGTTTTCCACAAGAGTTAATGGCAAATGGAGATAAAATATCAGAATTTCGATTTTTTGGAAAATTTTCCATTTTAATCAATTTTTTTCAGTAACAAAGCAAGGGTTAACAGCCAAACAAAGCGTAATATTTATTGCCTTGATTCTGTAGTTTGCAGAAAAACCCCATATGTGTTCGTAAACTGCTGCATGGCCAAACGGCAGGGCGCAGAAGTAAAGGAACGCCATATGATTTTTGGAAGGCGGATTTTGCTGGACTGGATTTTTGACACCATGTCCCATTTGAAGCCCCCCGATGCACCCCTAGAGTAGAAACTCCATAATGGTGACTCCATCTAAGAAACTACACCCCTCGAGTTATTCAAAACCAGTTTTACAAATTTTGTTAACCCTTTAGGTGTTCCACAAGAGTTATTCCCAAATGGAGATGAAATTTCTATTTTTTGTCACCTTGCCTCAAAAAAAGGGTAATATAGAGCAAACAAAAATCATATTTACCCTAAAATAGTACCAACAAAACTGACACCTTATCCCGTAGTTTCCAAAATGGGGCCACTTTTTGGGAGTTTCTACTGTAGGGGTGCATCAGGGGGGCTTCAAATGGGACATATTGTCAAAAAAACAGTCCAGCAAAATCTGCCTTCCAAAAACCATATGGCGTTCCCTTCCTTCTACGCCCTGCCGTTTGGCCATACAGCAGTTTATGACCATATATGGGGTGTTTGTGCAAGCTAGATAATCAGGGCAATAAATATTGAGTTTTGTTTGGCTGGTAACCCTTGCTTTGTTACTGGAAGAATGGATTAAACTGGAAAATTTGCAAAAAAATTGCTGTTTTGGGACTGTTTTGTATTTTTTGTTATTTACATAGTTGAACTGACAGGTTAGATTGTGTGCTATTTCTATAGAGCAAGTTGTTACGGACGCGATAATACCAAATATGACTACTTTTTGGGGGGTTTTGTTTCAGTTTTACATAATTAAGCATTTTTTTAAAAAATGATTTTTTAGTGTCTCCGCAATCTGAAAGCCATAGTTTATGTTTTATTTTTTGGGTGACTGTCCTATGTAGGGGCTCATTTTTTGCGGGATGAGGTGTCGGTTTGATTGGTACTATTTTGGGTCGCTTGCTATTACACTTTTTGTGATGTAAGGTGACAAAAATGGCTTTTGACACCGTATTTATTTATTTTTTTGCTGTGTTCAGCTGAGGGGTTGGGTCATGTGTTATTTTTATAGAGAAGGTTGTGACGGACACGGCGATACGTAATATGTATACTTTTTATTTATTTCTATAAGTTTTACACAATAATATCATTTTTTAAAACAAAAAAAAATCATGTTTTAGTGTCTCCATAGTCTGAGAGCCATATCTTTTTATTTTTTTGGGCGATTGTCCTATGTAGGGGCTCATTTTTTGCGGGATGAGATGGCGGTTTGAATGGTACTATCTTGGGGTGCATATGAATTTTTCATCGCTTGCTATTACACTTTTTGTGATGTAAGGTGACAAAAAAATGGCTTTTTGACAAAGTTTTTATTTAATTTTTTTACAGTATTTACTTAAGGGGTTGGATCATGTGATATTTTTATAGAGCAGATTCTTACGGACGTGGAGATACCCAATATGTCTACTTTTGTATTTATTTTCTTACATTTAACACTAAAAAGCATTTTTTTTGGGCAATTGTTTTAGGTAGGGGCTTATTTTTGTGCGGGATGAGATGGCGGTTTGATTGGTACTATTTTGGGAGGCATACGCCTTTTTGGTCGCTTTGTATGACACTTTTAGTGATGTAAGGTGCCAAAAAATGGCTTATTTACACCATTTTTTTATGGCGTTCACCTGAGGGGTTCAGTCATGTGATATTTTTATAGAGAAGGTTTTTACGGACCCGGTGATACCTAATATGTGTAGTGTATTTTTTTCTTTTTATATGTTTTTTTTTTTTTTTCATTTTTTTTTTTTTTTCACTTTTTTAAATTTTTTTTTTAACCAGACCCACTTGGTTCTTGTAGATCCAGTGGATCTGGTGTCTGTATAATACAGTACTGTGCTGCACTGTGCTGTATTTTTTACTTTACAAAGTCTGAATAGACCTTTAGCAGGTCTATTCAGACTTTCAGCACCATGGAGAGCAGGACGCTTCTAAAAGCGTCCTGCTTCCATGGCAACCATCACCCGCTGCCATAACAGAGAGCGAGCGATGGGAAGAGAGGGAGGGGGGCTCCCTCCCTCTGCGATCTCATCCTGTCAGGGGGCTGCAAAGGCACAGCAGCCACCCGATGGGAGAGGGAGGGAGCTCCCTCTCTGTTAGCCCCTTCCAAACCGCGGTCCGTACGGACTGCGGTATGGAAGGAGTTAAACGGCTGGCATCTGATCAAGCACAGATGCCAGCCGATTCTATCAGAGTATCAGCAATGTGCTGACACTCTGATAGATCCACTAGACACCAGGTAAGAATACAACCCCCACCCCCCACCCTGCACCCCGCAGCCATAATATGATTGGGGGCTGCAGGGGGGGTTAAAATGTATAACTTTGGTGGCATTTAGACTCTGATCCCCCCGGTCACAGACTGCGGGGATCAGAGATCGCGAAAAGAGCTGCAAACCGCAGGTCTGAATTGACCTGCGGTTTGCAGCGATCGCCGATACGGGGGGGTCACAGGACCCCCCTCGGCATTGTAACAAGGTACCTGCTGAATGATTTCAACAGGTACCTTGTTCCGATCACTGCCGGCTGAGCAGCAGTGATCGGAACTACTCATGATGTACCAGTACATCATGTGTCCTTAAGGATTCGGGAAACATGCTGTACCGGTACATCATGTGTCCTGAAGGGGTTAAAGTGCTGCTTAAAAGACAATTCAATAATACATGTTCTCCTGCCCAAAAGGCTTGGCAAATTGACTGTCCGTGAATTTCCCAAGAAGATTTGGATAATATATTGGCAAATTAAAGTTTACTTTCTTATAATTTTAATCAAGTTTTGGTTCAATTTAATAATAAATATTTAATAAATTTAATAATAAGAATTAAGTGTTGCCTGAGACAGGAAAGAATTGGCCAGTCTTCTGTTTATTCACCGATGTCGTTGCGATGGAGAAAGCATTCCAAAAAACAATTTCTCTCCACCTGGAGACGAATCCTGTCAAGGTTGATGCAAGTCCGGTGTCGTTTGCTCATCGAGCCAGATACTTCTGGGGAACCTGCCAAGAATGAACAGGCCTCTAGTAGCTACAGACAATGAGAAGACAAAGCTTCAAGATAGCTTGGAGCCTGGAGGAGTTGAAAAGTTCATCAAGATTGAAACCATAACTAGCAGCCCCTGTCTCTTCGTCAGGGAAAACCTCACGAGTTCCCAGTCATCATGGATGGGAAGGAGGACGTCCTGTGGTGTGCGGAGATGGAGAGGGTCTTTGGATTCCCCCCGCACTATACGGACGTCTCAGAAATTAACCGCTGCTCCCGACAGCAGCTCCTGGGAAGGTCATGGAGCGTCCCAGTCATCCGGCATCTATTCGCCCCGCTGAACGATTATTTTGAAAGCGTGTAGAAGCCACACGGGACCCCCACACAGATTTATCATGGAGACATCATGAAGATTTTAACGCATACAACCGCAGCGTAGAATGCTAAATAAAAAATTTTTTTTTTTACTGAAATACGCCAATAAAGATGTTACCACATATAACCGCAGCACTGAAAGCTGAACAAAATTTGTTTTTCGACCAAAATACATCAATAAAGATCTTACCACAGATAACCGCAGCGCTTAATGCTGAATAAAAAAAAATTTCGACCGAAATATGTGCCAAAAGGTTTTACCACGTCTAACTGCAGTGCTGAAATTTTTTTTCGACCGAAATATGTGCCAAAAGGTTTTACCACGTCTAACTGCAGTGCTGAATGCTGAATAAAATTTGTTTTTCGACCAAAATACGTCAATAAAGATTTTACCACATATAATCGCAGCGCTGAACGCTGAATAACATTTGTTTTTGACTGAAACACGTCCCTAAAGGTTTTACCATATAAAACCACAGCGCTGAACGCTGAATAAAATTAGTTTTTTTACCGAAATACGTCCCAAAAGGTTTTACCACGTATAACCACAGCATTGAACGATGAATAGAATTTGTTTTTTGACCGAAATACGTCCCAAGAGGTTTTAATACATATAATCGCAGTGCTTGAACGCTGAATAAAATTAGTTTTTCGACTGAAATACGTCACTAAAGGCTTGGGACTCCTCGGCTCGCCACAAGCCATCAGTTCTCTGAAAGGTGCAGAGTCCACCACTTGGAAAGGGAGGGACTGCAGCACCAGCAACTTGGACAGCAGCACTTTTAGCTTCTGCGCCGTTGGATGCGTGCACGCATACTGTTGTCTCTTTGCAATTGCTTCGGTGATCGATTGCTGACGGAATGACTGATGAGGAGTAGGAGGAGCAGAAGCATCAAGACCAGCAGATGATGGTAACGACAGACAGCTCCCTTCGCGCGAGGTGGTGGAGCATTGACTGCCTGAAATCGGGTGTGGCATGCCACCTTGTGATGCAGCAGTTGCTGCGGCAGGCTGGACCACCACATCGGAGCCACGGTTCACCCAGGCCACTTTATGATGACGCTACATATGTTGACGCAGGTCCGTGGTGCCAACACTGGCCACGCTTCACCTTCTGCCCACAGATTCTACATATAGTCATGTTCACCTCCTCCGGAGGCTGTACAAAAAACTGCCACACCGCAGAGTAGGTGATTTTACGGACAACACTACGCACTAACTGACTGCTACAGCTGCTACTTCCGCGAACCCGTGGACCCCTCCTTAATAAGGAGGATACATTTTTATAAGAATAAATATTTCATTTTCTACTGAAATACACAACTAAAGGCTTTACCACGTATAACTGCGGCGTTGAGCGCAGAATAAATGTATTGTTTTCTAACGAAATACATTTTACCACAAATATTTCTACAGCGCTGAACGCTGAATATATTGTGTTTTTCAGCCAAAATTTGTCACTAAAGGTTTTACCACATAACTGCAAAAGTGAACGCTGAATATATTTTGTTTTTCTACGGAAATAATATTAACTGTAGAAGTGAAATGTGTATATATTTTTTGTTTTGTACTGAAATAGGACACTGAACGCTTTCACCACATATAACTGCAGAAGTGAAATACTTATATATTTTTCCTTTTTGTACTGAAATAGGCCACTAAACTCTTTCACCACAAATAAATGCAACAGTGACGTTTGTATATTTTATTCCTTTTTGTACTCAAATAGGACACTGAACGCATTCAAACGTATAACTGCAGAAGTGAAATGCGTATATATTTTTTGTTTTGTACTGAAATAGGCCACTAAACTCTTTCACCACAAATAAATGCAACAGTGAAGTGCGTATATTTTTTTCCTTTTTGTACAGAAAAATAGGACACTGAATGCTTTTGCCACATATAACTGCAGAAGTGAAATGCGTATATATTTTTACTTTTTGTACTGAAATAGGCCACTAAACTCTTTCACCACAAACAAATGCAACAGTGAAGTGCGTATATCTTTTTCCTTTTTCTACTGAAATAGGACCCTGAACACTTTCACCACATATAAGTGCAGAAGTCAAATGTGTATATATTTTTATTTTTGTACTGAAAGAGGCCACTAAACTCTTTCACCACAAATAAATGTAACAGTAAAGTGCGTATATTTTTTTCCTTTTTGTACTGAAATAGGACACTGAACGCTTTTACCACATATAACTGCAGAAGTGAAATGTGTATATATTTTTCCTTTTTGTACTGAAATAGGACACTGAACGCTTTTACCACATATAACTGCAGAAGTGAAATGCGTATATATTTTTCCTTTTTGTTCTGAAATAGGCCACTAAACTCTTTCACCACAAATAAATGCAACAGTGAAGTTCGGATAATTTTTTCTATTTGTACTGAAATAGGATCCTGTTCACCCACCATAACAGCCTGAAGGACTACCCTGCCACTAACGTTAACGTACCTTAAACGCTTTTACTGCAAATAACTGCAACAGTGAACTGTGTATATATTTTTCTTTTTGTACAGAAATATGTCACTAAACGCTTTCACCACATATAGCTGCAGAAGTGAGCTGCATATATATTTTTCTTGTAGTACAGAAATACGTCACTAAATGCTTTTACCGCAAATAACTGCAACACTGAACTGTGCATATATTTTTCTTGTAGTACAGAAGTAGTCTACTAAATGCTTTTACTGCAAATAACTGCAGCAGTGAACTGCGTATATATTTTTCTTGTAGTACTGAAATACTTCACTAAACATTTTTAACGCAAATCAATGCAACAGTGAACTGCGTATATATTTTTTGTAGTACTGAAATACGTCACTAAACACTTTTTCTGCAAATAACTGCAACAATGAACTGCGTATATATTTTTCTTTTTTTTACTGAAATACGTCACTAAACACTTTCACCACATATAACTGCAGAAGTGAGCTGCATATATATTTTTCTTGTAGTACAGAAATACGTCACTAAATGCTTTTACCGCAAATAACTGAAACAGTGAACTGTGTATATATTTTTCTTGTAGTACAGAAGTAGTCTACTAAATGCTTTTACCGCAAATAACTGCAGCAGTGAACTGCGTATATATTTTTCTTGTAGTACTGAAATACTTCACCAAACGCTTTCACCACATATAAGTGCAGAAGTTAACTGCATATATTTTTTTCTTTTTGTACTGAAATACGTCACTAAACGCTTTCACAACATATAACTGCAGAAGTGAACTACTTAGATATTTTTCTTTTTCTACTGAAAACCCCTGATACCCCTGTTACTACAATATCAAGGGAACACTCTCTGCAGTCTACTGATCCTTGGCACCTGTGTATGATATGACCTACATACGGGTGTTGTACTCATATAGTTAATGATACGGGGATATAATGCTGTGTGAGGGACATAGATATCTGTCCCTAGTTCAACCCTCAGTTAAACCTCAGCCCAGGGACCTCCCCTGATGGTGGAGACTCCCTGTCCTCGTACCTAGTCTATATATCCCTAGTACATATAGGACGCAAGTGACAAGTACCAAATTGGCAGAACCCGGTGCCAATTCTCATGCTCTGTCAACAGTGATTAGGTTGGACTGAGATACATCAGCCTACGATTCCTACTGTGACGCTGAAACACCAGGCCTATTACATAAAATCCCCCCTGTGGTGATATACCACCAGGGTGCCGTTCGGCATATATGATGACAGCCCAAGGCTCATTAAAGCCTATATAGATTACAGAAGAAAGTACTTAAAGCCTAAGATTACAGAATAAAGTACTTAAAGCCTCAACGCGTTTCTCCCTTGTAATCAAGCAAGGGTTCATCAGGAGGACAAAACTCTGTTGTATGGTATCAAAAGGATCAGGCACTCTTAGTTGGGAGTGCTATACAGTAACGTGCTGTCGGTAGGGCACAAATCCGCCACTAAACGTTTTCACCACTGCAGAAGTGAACTAAGAATATATTTTTCTCTTTGTAATGAAATACGCCACTAAACGCTTTCAACACATATATTTGCAGAAGTGACCTATGTATATATTTTCATTTTTCCACAGATATTTTCCACTAAAGGCTTTTCAACATAGCACTTGCACCCCAAGAACAAATTGCTCGAATGACAGAGCTGTTTGGATCCCCAAATTATCTTTCCTTGCACTTGTAAATTGCTTTTCTAGCACTGTCCCTAGCATCTTCTAATGTCTCTCCCTGCATTAAGATGCTGTGAAATGATTCCTCCCTATCCTTTCCCTGCACTTGTAAATCGCTTTTCTAGCAATGTCCCTAGCGCCTTCTGACGTCTCTCCCTGCACTTAAGATGATGTGAAATTATTCCTCCCTATTCTTTTTTCTGCACTTATAAATTGTTTTTTCAGTTGTTTTTTTTTCACAATGAGGTTTTTACAATTTCTGTCCCTAGCGCCTTCTCACGTCTGTTCCTGCACTCAGAACGCTGGAAAATGTCTGATTCTAAGATGGCCACCGTATTTATAGGGCTGTGAAATGACAGGGCTGGCTGTTGATTGGCTGCATCATGCATGTCAGTTCAGGTAATCCAGCCTTCCCATACTTCCTTTCTCCATGTCCTCACATGTGCAGCAGCTATTTTAGGAAAAAATGCGATTCGTTACCACAAAGCGCGAAGAAATTCGCATTCATTGCGAATTGATTTTTTCCTGAATTTCGGATCAAATTCGACTTCGTCAGCTTCGATTTGCTCATCTCTATCCTGCACCATAGCCGACCACAACACCAACATCTCCTGCCTTTCACCCATGCTACACTCATAACTAGAGTTGAACGAACCCAAACTGTAAGGTTCGGGTTCGTACCAGACTTTAAGAATTTTCGTACCCAGACCCGAACCCAAACATTTTCATAAAGGTTTGGGTTCGAGTTCGGCGTTCGGCCGTTTATTAAAGCTTGTTGAAAGGCTGCAGTGATCAGCGATCTACAGCAATATTTTCTTGTGGGTGCAATGCAACTATTTTTTACCCTGCCCTGGGCCCAGTGACGAAGAAAAATAAATTTTATCAGTCTGTTAGATAGGTGTGTGTCGGCGGCCATTTTGTGCAAGTGTAGTGCACTTGCACCTGCATATGTGCCAGGGACAATAATTTAATCCTGTTTTTTTTAGTTCAGTGGGCAACATGTACCCATTTTTTAAGTGCACCTGCACTGCATATGTGCCAGGGGAAGGGAATATAATATAGGTAATCCGCCTGTGAGTTTAGGGACCCAGGGGGTGACATTTTCACATTTCTTTCTGTAAAGTACCCATGTGAGTGTAATCAATTCAGTAAATCCATCTGTTAAATTCTGGGGGGAACATTTTTATTATTTTTGCCAAAAAGTACATGTGCGCCCTGCACTGCAAATCCACCTATTTCAATGTGGGTGAAAAAATCATAAAGCACCTTTGCGGCCTGCACTGCAAATCTTATAGTAAAATAAAATCATTAAATACCAATGGGACATTGTGGGTGAAAAAACCACTTAATTTTTGGCATAAAGTACCCCTGCTACCTGCGCGGTGTATCTGACAGTCAAATAAAATCAGTAAATTCAGCTCTTAGATTGTGGGTGGACATTTCCACGGCCAGTCATTCACAAGTGGCTTGAAGGTTGTGTTCCGGCTGCACTGCATACGTGACAGGGAAATATATTCTGTAAATTCAGAGGTGTTTAAATTGTTGGGTGATCTGTAACCCTTCTTTCTTGCAAAGTACCCCTTCACTGCATACCTAACAGGGAAATATATTCAGTAAATTCGGCGACGTTTAAATTGTTAGGTGATCTATACCCCTTTTTTCTTTTAAAGTACCGCTGCACTGCATACCTGACTGGGAAATATATTCTGTAAATTCGGCGGCGTTTAGATTGCTGGGTGATTTCTACCCCTTTTTTCTTTCACACTACCCCTGCACTGCATACCTGACAGGGAAATATATTCTTAAAATTCAGATCTGTACCCCATTTTTCTTTCAAAGTACCCTTGCACTGCATACCTAACAGGGAAATATATTCAGTAAACTTGGCGGCGTTTAAATTGTTGGGTGATCTGTACCCCTTCTTTCTCGCAAAGTACCCCTTCACTGCATACCTAACAGGGAAATATATTCAGTGAATTTGGCAGCTTTTAGATTTTTGGGTGATCTGTACCCCTTCTTTCCTGCAAAGTACCCCTGCACTGCATACCTAACAGGGAAATATATTCAGTAAATTTGGAGGCGTTTAGATTGTTGGGTGATCTATACCCCTTTTTTCTTTCAAAGTACCCCTGCACTGCATACCTAACAGGGAAATATATTCAGTGAATTTGGCGGCTTTTAGATTTTTGGGTGATCTGTACCCCTTCTTTCTTGCAAAGTACCCCTGCACTGCATACCTGACAGGGAAATATATTCTGTAAATTCGGTGGCGTTTAGATTGTTGGGTGATCTATACCCTTTTTTCCTTCAAACTACCCCTGCACTGCATACCTGACTGGGAAATATATTCTGTAAATTCGGCGGCGTTTAGATTATTGTGTGACCTGTACCCCTTTTTTCTTTCAAAGTACCACTGCACTGCATACCTAACAGGGAAATATATTCTGTAAATTTGGCGGCCTTTAGATTTTTGGGTGATCTTTACCCTTTCTTCCTTTCAAAGTACCGCTGCACTGCATACCGAACAGGGAAATATATTAAGTAAATTTGGCAGCGTTTAGATTGTTGGGTGCTGTAGTTATATGCTGTAAAGTCTCCACAATGTCTCCATGATAAATCTGCAGCGTTGGGGCCCCGGGTGACTTCTACACACTTTCAAAATAATCCTTAATAGATGCCGGATGACCGGGATGCTCCATGATGGCCCCTTTTTTCTTTCAAACTACCCCTGCACTGCATACCTGACTGGTAAACATATTCTGTAAATTCGGCGGTGTTTAGATTGCAGGGTAATCTGTACCCCTTTTTTCTTTCAAACTACCCCTGCACTGCATACCTGACTGAGAAATATATTCTGTAAATTCAAAGGCGTTTAAATTGTTGGGTGATCTGTACCCCTTTTTTCTTTCACACTACCCCTGAACTGCCTACCTGACTGAGAAATATATTCTGTAGATTCGGCAGTGTTTAGATTGTGGGGTGATCTGTACCCTTTTTTTCTTTCAAACTACCTCTGCACTGCATACCTGACTGGGAAATATATTCTGCATGCTGGTAGACACGCTGCTGATGGTATTTCCACCTGACATCAGGGCCTCAGTGGAAGCACAAGCCAAAGACAGAGGAGGAGGAAGAAGTCGCCAATGCACCTGGGGCACCGCTAGCACCTCAGAAGGCAGGATTAGCATGGCCGAAATGTGGAAAAGCTTTGTCAGCATGCCACAAGAACCAGCACCACCAGCTGATATGGAACGTCTTAGCAGGAGGCAGCATTTCAGCAACATGGTGGAACAATATGTGTGCACACGCCTACACGTACTAACTGATGGGTCTGCCCCGTTCAACTTCTGGGTTTTTAAATTGGGCACATGGCCTGAGCTTGCCCTATACGCCTTGGAGGTGCTGGCCTGGCCTGCAGCCAGTGTATTGTCTGAACGTGTGTTTAGCACGACAGAGGGCGTTATCACAGACAAGTGTAGCCCCCTGTCCATAGCCAATGTAGACAAGCTCATGTTCATTAAAATGAACCAGGCATGGATCCCACAGGACTTTTCCATACCTTGTGCAGAATAGACATGTATACCGGCTTCACCCAGCCTTTGTAATACTCCAGCGCACTTTCTTTTCTTTTCTATATTTCCTAATGTTTTGGGGTCTACCCAAATTAAAAAAAAAAAAAAACTGTGTCTTTGGCGACTACCTCCTCCACCACCGCTTCCACCTACACCGCCACGTCCACCGCCTCCTCAACCTCCTACTCCATATGGACCTCCTCCTCCTCCTAGTTTTAAGATTATTATTTTTTATTTGTATGTATTTTATGTTATTTTAAGTCATTTCCCTATCCACATTTGTTTGCAGGGCAACTGTCCAGCTCTTACCCCCATTTTGCTTCCATTTGCAGCCCTCTAGCTCTTTCCATTATTTTTTTAGAGCCATTTTAGTGCCCCAAAGTTCAGGTCCCCATTGACTTCAATGTGGTTCGGGGTCAAGTTTGGGTCCCGAACTCGAACTTTGAGACGACGTTCAGCCGAACCCAGAGAACCCGAACTTCCAAGTGTTCGCTCAACTCTACTCATAACAGGGCACCGCAACCACCATCAGGCAGGATCCCCAACATCAGGGTATGTCCTGTCCTATCACTGCCCTGGTCCCAGGGATCCCTAGTGTGAGGTTTGCCACTGTGAATAATTATTGCAACCAGAGCCACTACCACTCCCATCCTCCACTCCTGCTCCTCCGAGGCTTGCAGCAGGGAAGCCTGAGGTTGCACTTGTCTATCTGTAAGGTTAGCAATTGCTAATGTTTATAATAATAAATCATTTTCCTCTGTCTCCTTCAGAATTCTGTATTCCTATGCATATGGTAATGCTTTATGCTCCAGCTTAAGATCTTTTTCTGTTAGCAAAGGCAGAGATCTCCTGCAATTATTGGCCTGGACTAACTTGTTTTGTCAATTTATTATGTTTTAATGACTGCCAAGTAATACTTGTGGCAATTCATGCATTTCTTGGTGCCATATTCGATACATAACCAAATACATGCTTATTAAATAAAACACATTACACAAGTTTATGGATGAAAAGGCCGCAGTCGTAATTTAACCTCGGGGTTACATTAAAACCATTCATTAAACCTTTGTTAATAAATAAATCCTCAGTCCATAAATATTTCACCAAATATGTCCACCCAGACAGCTGGGCAACTAACACCCCCCAAGTTCATTCAGACCGCGACAAGCAATTTCCTCAGGGCGGGCGTGCGGGGAAAACTTCCAGCTTGATCTTCATCTAGTGACTGAAGCGATTCCAGGTGAGTACACACCTAAATAGCCTGTCTTCCCGCCAAAACTTCTGCTCCAATCAAGAGCTGAGCTAAAATTAGCCCTCTGCCCAGCAACTGACCCAAGTACTCTCTCCACCAATCAAAATTCATAAATCTCTTGCCCAGCAGCCAGTCAGCCATCACAGATCCACCAATCACCATACAGCTCTGACAGCTGCTGGCTAACTTCTTTCCTGACTAACAAACCCTATAAAATAAGAGAAAAAAGGGAGGGGGGGAGAAAACACAAAACCGTACCCTAATCTCAATGGCACCATGGGGGGCATATCCTATGCTGCCAAGCCCCTGTCATTTGCAGTGTCCACTGGTGCAAAAATGTAGTATAACATGGTGGTCACAACTCATTTAACCCCTTTGCGTATTATCACGTACATGTACGTCATAATGTGTGAGAGGATGTATGGAGCAGGCCTCTGCAGCTGGCCCCCTCCACACATAGAAGGTGCTGGCTGTATCACACAGCCGGCACCACTATAGAAATGCCTATTCTGGTCCGCTATTGCGGACAAGAATAGGACTTGTTCTATTTTTTTGGGAAGCCACGGACCGGAAGTACGGAGCCGCAGTCCGTCCCCATTGAGAATCAATGGGTCAGCACCAGTTCCGCAGAATTGCGGACCGGATGCGGATCCATTCTACAGACTTGTGAATGGACCGTAATACGCACAAAATCAAAGATAAAATTGATTTTAGAGGAAAAATTGTTAGGAAACATTGTTTCCTATCCTGTATATTTACGTGTATATAAAGTGCAAGTGCTGACAAAAATTACAAGTAATATGCACTCCAATACAACCTCTAAATCACATAAAGGAGGGCCTCATTCACATTGTATTTAAATCGTTCAGGTAGTGGGACTCCTACACTAAAGCCTATGCACTAAGTGAAAGAGCTGTCAAAAATTACAAGGAACCGGCACTCCAATACACCCATTGTTACACATTAGGGAAACATCATACACACCCTTGACAAATTGTGATTGTTGGCCTGTTGGTGACCCTCAAAACATTAGGAGCAAGGGCCTGCTGGTCACCATCTAAAACATTATGGGCAAGGGCCTGCTGCCGTGCTGGCCATCTAAAACATTATGG
Source organism: Bufotes viridis (assembly GCA_033119425.1). Taxonomy (NCBI): domain Eukaryota; kingdom Metazoa; phylum Chordata; class Amphibia; order Anura; family Bufonidae; genus Bufotes; species Bufotes viridis. The sequence goes on along the minus strand of CM065592.1, from coordinate 391,911,069 downwards.
GCGAGGGCCTGCTGCTTATCTGACCATCTAAAACATTATGGGCGAGGGCCTGCTGCCGAGCTGACCATCTACAACATTAGGGGTAAGGGCCTGCTGCCGAGCTGACCATCTAAAACGTTAAGGGTGAGGGCCTGCTGCTGAGCTAACCACCTGAAACATTTTGGGCGAGGCCCTGCTGCTGAGCTGACCCTCTAAAAGATTATGGGCAAGCGACTGCTGGTGACCCTCTAAAACATTAATGGTGAGGGTCAGCTGCTGAGCATGGCAAATAAGCATGTTGATATGATGGAGGAGGAGGACGAGAGAAGGAAGATTGAATCATATGCCCTTTTTTGTGGTGGAAGGGGTACATGGGAATACAGTGTATTCAATACACCATAAAAGCCACATTTAAAGTGCCTTTATGTTAAGTCGCTTTCCTCTGCTGGAGTAGAGAAGTCAGGAGCAATCCAGGCCTTGTTAATTTTTAGTCAACATGTCAGCATTTTCAGTTGACAGGCGGATGCTCTTATTAGTGATGATTGAGCACCAAATTATTCGGGTGTTCAACCCGAACACATTGCTATGTTCGTGTGCTTGACCGAGCACCCGTGTATAATGGAAGTCAATGGGAGACAACTAGACAACTGAAGAGGGGAGGGTCCCTGGTCCATTGGAAAAGGTCAGAAAGTGACAGAAACACTACCGAAATGGATCGGGAACAGCATGGGGACGATGTCTGGATGCTGGTCGCTGCTAGGAACCATGTTGTCCGAGTTGTACGCCACTTTTACAGGCTGACAAAAATACGCACAAAACCCCCCCAATAAAGTCAATTTCACAGGAAAAATTGTTAGCAAACATTCTTTCCTGTATATTCAATTGTATATAAAGTGCAAGTGCTGCCAAAAATTACAAGCAAGAGGCACTCTGAAACAGCCTGTATATCACATAAAGGAGGGCCTCATTCACATTGTGGTACAATTGTTCAGGACTCCTACACTCAAAGTCTATGCACTAAATGCAAGGGCTACCAAAAATTACAAGGAACTGGCACTACAATACATACTTTATTACACATAAAGGAGGCCATCATGCACATCCTTGAAAAACTATGATTCGTGGCCTACTGGTGACCCTCAAAAACATTTGGAGCAAAGGCCTGCCGGTGAGCTAACACTCTAAAACATTATATACGAGTGCCTGCTGGTGAGCTGATGCTCTAAAATATTATATGCTAGTGCCTGCAGGTGAGCTTCTCTAAAACATTACATGCGAGTGCATGCATTATATGCGATTCAAACAGAAAAAGATCCCTATTATACGTAGCTGTATATATATCTTATAGTTTTTACGGTTATCCATATGGTTTTTTTAATGGAGGTGTGTCCCGAACCTAAAAGGGAGGGATGAGGAAGGGCTACCAGGTATTTAAACTGGTTTCTGCCACTATAATAAACCTTTGAAGGAGAAGATGACAGTCTGTGCTTTCACTAGTGTTGCGACCCTTAATTGCCTACAGGAGGTTTGGTGAGATGAGGGACCCTCGGGTGAACAACGCAGAAGGCCTTTCCCCATGCCACGGAGTTACCAGTGTTGAAAAGGTGTGCAGAGTGGTTTTCCATATAGAAAGATGTGCTTTACTTATGTGATCATTCTCACATCACACTGGAAACCTGCAGCGCGTATATCAGCTACGTATACTAGTGATCTTTGTCTTTTTGACTTGCCTTGGTGGGACACTAGTTGTGGACTTGTATGATGGATATATTTGACTTTCGTGCGAATTTATTATGTGATGTTGATGCTGTTTTCTCTCATGATAAAGTGGAAGCAGATAGTGATGATTTACCAGAGCTTTTTTTGGATCTGGAGAAAGATCTGATAAAAGAAGTTAAGACCACGTGGGATATTATTACACTCGAAAAATATCTCGCTGAAAGGAAAATTCCGGAAGGTCTCAGGTGGCAGTTGCCACTTACCTCTAAAGGACATAGGAGATATAGTGATATGTCTTATAAATGTCAAGCAAGTATTATTAAAGTAGAAAAAGATGTCAAGACTTAAGAAACAGAGAAAAAATATTTTAAAGTATGTGAGGATTATGAAAATAAGACTGTGTATAAATGGAAAGAAAAAGTAACACCTCCTAACTCGCAAAGAACAGGAAATGGGGGTATGGATACTCCCGTCCAAATGCAATCTAATGGCAACCGAGGGAATAAATGTGGCAACATGATGAACGGGAAGACTGCTTCATCTCAACAAGGTTATATAGATTGACCATCTAATTATCATGTAAGGAAGGGATACAATAAGCCCTTCTTTAATAACTATAGGGGGAATAATATGAGAAGACCGTATAATAATTTCCATAATACCTACAATATTTATGGTAGGAATAATTACGATAGACCTCCCAACCAGTATAGGAGATACCATGGAGAAAGGATTTTTAATGAGAATGGATATGAGAGAACCCCCAGGCAGACTAATATATGGAGTTCTAACCCATGGGGGAGAGGTCCCCGATCATATCACCAACAGTCATCGGATGATAGGAGAAATTGGGTACCCCAACAAGGTGGAAACAGATACCCTTGCTATCCTTATAGACAAAATAATGAAGAATTAAAAAACCCTATTCGCTTACGGCCTCATGCACACGACCGTTTTTTATGCTGTTCGCAAAAAAGGGTTCCGTTGTTCAGTGATCCTTGTCCGTTTTTGCCTTCCATTGTGTTTCCGTGTGTCTTCCATTTTTTTTAGCGGACATGACCCAAAAGATTTTACCAAAAGACAGGCTGACAATTTTTGCCAAGTGCCTGCCAAGGGATCTGCAAAAAAAACGGACACGGAACACGGATGACACACGGATGGCCACTTTCATTTTTTCACGGTCCCATTGACTTGAATGGATCCGTGAACCATTTTTCACGGACAAGAATAGGACAGGTTATATTTTTTTGACGGACTGGAATCATGGATCACGGACGCGGAGGACAAACGGTGCATTTTCCGAGTTTTCCACGGACCCATTGAAAACCAATGGGTCCGCAAAAAATCACGAAAAACGGAGCAACGGACACGGAATCAAACAACGGTCGTGTGCATGAGGCCTACATCTGTGAATAGTCATTAGATATCTAAACCATCCCTATTGGAGGGTAGCCAGTTAACAGATCCCCCACAGGATCATGTGCAAGGGGAGCGGGGGCAAGATAGCCAAAATTTTCTACACCAGGCGATAAAAGGAGTTCAAAGGAGCTCCCAAATAGAAAGAACAAAGGCACAAGAAAAACTAAATACTCCACACAAAAAAAAAAACATATTGAGGAAAAGGAGGGGGAAGTAAACATAAGCCCATACCGGTAAAAATTCAGGGGGAAATAAAAGATATTTTTAACCTTAGTACATATGTTTTATCAGAGCAAGAGAAAAAGGTTTTGGAAAAAGGTTTGAAATTCGCTCCCACTAAAACCTTAAACAAATTTGATACTTTTCTAGACATTCATAAATACATTAGGAAGTTAAATATTTTAAAATATTTTCTAACAAATCAGGGACTTATTAAAAATGCAGAGACTATGACTGGCATTGTTCACACACAATTACAGGATAAGTCGAAGTTTTTCCCAGTGAGCAAAGAGAATGACTGTTTTAAAAAGGGTCTCCTTAAAGAATTGGAAAAGTTAGAGGCCAAGCCTAGATGTTTCAATATGACAAAAGAAGACAAACTAGCCCTGAAAAATCTAGAGACTAATGAAAATATAACAATAAAACTGGCGGATAAAGGGGAAGGGGTTGTAGTTATGAATACGGAGGATTATAATAATCAAATGCAGAGGCTCCTTTCAGATGTGAATACTTACCGAAAATTAAAAATAAACCCGGTTTTTGAGTTTAAGAAAAAACTAACTGAACTTCTTCAAGATGGACAGGATAGAGGCATTTTGAATAAAAAAAGAATTTGATTATTTACAGATCAAAAATCCAGTGACACTGGTCATATACCACCTCCCGAAGATCCATAAAAATCTTAACCCACCTGGCAGACCAATAGTCTCTGGAATAAATTCCTTGACTAGTAGGCTGTCAGAGTACGTTGACTCTTTTCTGCAGGTGTTTGTGGTTCAGATTCCTTCTTATTTGAAGGACTCTGGAAGTGTTATCCAGTTAGTAGATGATGTAGGACTTATTGGTAATGATTTTTGGCTAGCTACTGTTAATGTCACGTCACTTTACACAGTAATTCCGAAAGATCAGGGTCTAAAAAGTGTAGAGAAAACGTTTAGTTCCTATTCTGACGTTAGTCCGATTCAAAAGGATTTTATACCGAAATGTACCGATTTTTGTTTGAGTCATAATTATTTTGCATTTGATGATGTTTTTTTTACCTCCAGGAAACCGGGACTGTGATGGGGGTGAAATTCGCCCCCAGTTTCGCAAACCTTTTAATGGAGGCCTGGGAGGAGAAATACATCAATTCAATACTAAATCAAGAATCAGGAAAAGGAGAACTAGTTGTATGGCGTGGCGCAGGTATATTGATGATTGCCTACTGGTCTGGAAAGGGGAGAGGCATGATTTGAAGGATTTTATTAATAATCTTAATACGAACAATTGGAATGTGCATTTTACTAGCATTATTGCAACCACTATAGACTTCCTTGACCTTACTATCTATGTAGAGGAGGGTAGGTTAAAGACAAAAACCTTTTTCAAAGCCACTGATGTTAATGTGTACACAGATATATCTAGCTGCCATTATAATTCCTGGCTCAGGAACATCTCTAGAGGGCAATTTAAAAGAATACATCGGAACTGTACGGACAAGGAGATTTTTTTTTAGAACAGAGTGAGATTATTAAAGAAAGATTTATAGAAAAGTGTTATAAAGAAGAAGATCTAGAAAAGTGCATCAATACTATTTGCGAAGGTGATAATAAAAAAAAAAAAAAGAGTAGAAGAGAAAAATACTAAGGATTTAAAATTTAGTTTTATCAACCAGGTCTACTCCAATGCGGGAAAAATACTTAATACACTTAGTTCATAGTGCAGGACATAATGAGAATGGAAAAGATAAGGGAGATAAATTCTACCGATGCGGTTTTTGTCTTCCCTGTAAGAATAGGCGGAGAAAGGATAAGATCCAGAACACGCAAGTGATTTATTCAGCAAAGAAATCACAGTCCTTTAAACTGAAGGGGAATATCACTTGTAACACTGTTGGGGTAATCTATGTGTTGGAGTGCCCGTGTGGCCTCCATTACGTAAGAAGAACCACTAGGAAATTGAAGGTTTGAATACAAGAGCATATTCATAACATAAGAAAAGGATTGGAGACCCAGTGTCTCCCTTCATTTTAAAAAATGTCACCAAAAAGAACTAAAAGGCTTGCACTTTGTAGGTGTAGGAATTAACAAAAAGGAAGTTGAATGGATGTTTACGTTCGGAACTCTGCAACCGAATGGTCTAAACATTGAGTGTCATTTGAAGCCACGCCTCATTTAGCTTCGTTTCTATTACACTCACTGTTATGTTTAATCCGTGTTGTGGATAGGACCTTTGGGGGGAGGAGTTCCTAATAGTAAAAGTGAGCGTGTGACCGAACCATGTGATGAGTCATGTGACAAGTTCTTGTGAATGAAGGGAGGTTCCAGCATCTGTGATTGTTGTAAGTTGAGCTGGATGTGTGTCAATGAGGGGAGGTGCCGTTATAGGTCATTGGCTATAAGCAGAGTTAGATGTGTGTCAGGTTTGACAATAAAAGGTGGATGATATAATTTTATTTAGAATATGTTATACACTTGAGGACATTTAAGAGATTATGCTATGCTGTAATTTGTATATTTTAGGGTATGATGTCTATCTTATAGTTTTTACAGTTATCCATATGGTTTTATTAATAGAGGTGTGTCCCGAACCTGAAAGGGAGGGATGAGAAGGGGCTATCAGGTATTTAAACTGGTTTCTGCCACTAAGAGATTCGCTCCTGACGAAGCTTAACGACAAAACCCGGGTCGGGCGATACCTATGTGTCTGAGTGACACCCATGTGTTTTATTTATTGTTGGACGTTTTTATACAAGAGAATATACTGTAAGTAGAATAAACCTTTGAAGGAGAAGGTGGCAGTCTGTGCTTTCACTATTGTTGCGACCCTTAATTGCCTACAGGAGGTTTGGTGAGAGGAGGGACCCTCGGGTGAACAACTCATAAGGCCCTTCCCCATGCCACGGAGTTACCTGTATTGAAAAGGAAAGATGTGAAATCAGCAGCGAGGTTTCCATATATGAAGATTATATTTGAATGCCTTCAGGTGAGCTGACGCTCTAAAACTTTATATGCGAGTGCCTGCAGGTGAGCTGATGCTCTAAAACATTATATGTGAGTGCATGCTGTTCAGCTGACGCTCTAAAACATTATATGCGAGTGCATGCTGTTCAGCTGACGCTCTAAACATTATATGCGAGTGCATGCTGTAACATAGTAACATAGTACATAAGGCTGAAAAAAGACATCTGTCCATCCAGTTCGGCCTGTCATCCTGCTAGTTGATCCAGAGGAAAGTACTCCCTGGATCAACGACCCATCTCTAGTAGCTATAGCCTGTAATATTATTACACTACAGGAATACATCCAGGCCCCTCTTGAATTCCTTTATTGTACTCACCATCACCACCTCCTCAGGCAGAGAGTTCCATAGTCTCACTGCTCTTATCATAAAGAATCCTTTTCTATGTTTGTGTACAAACCTTCTTTCCTCCAGACGCAGAGGATGTCCCCTCGTCACAGTCACAGTCCTGGGGATAAATAGATGATGGGAGAGATCTCTGTACTGACCCCTGATATATTTATACATAGTTATTAGATCTCCCCTCAGTTGTCTTTTTTCTAAAGTGAATAACCCTAATTTTGATAACCTTTCAGGGTACTGTAGTTGCCCCTTTCCAGTTATTACTTTAGTTGCCCTCCTCTGAACCCTCTCCAGCTCTGCTATGTCTGCCTTGTTCACAGGAGCCCAGAACTGTACACAGTACTCCATGTGTGGTCTGACTAGCGATTTGTAAAGTGGTAGGACTATGTTCTCATCACAGGCGTCTATGCCCTTTTCGATGCAACCTATTATCTTATTGGCCTTGGCGGCAGCTGCCTGACACTGGTTTTTGCAGCTTAGTTTGCTGTTTATTAAAATTCCTAGATCCTTTTCCATGTCAGTGTTACCGAGTGTTTTACCATTTAGTATGTACGGGTGACTTGTAATATTCCTTCCCATGTGCATAACTTTACATTTGTCAGTGTTAAACTTCATCTGCCACTTCTCTGCCCAAGCCTCCAATCTATCCAAATCCCTCTGTAGCAGTATATTGTCCTCTTCAGTGTTAATTACTTTACACAGTTTAGTGTTATGTGAAAAAATTTATATTTTACTATGTAAGCCTTCTACAAGATCATTAATAAATATATTGAAAAGAATAGGGCCCAGTACTGACCTCTGAGGTACCCCACTATTGACAGTGGCTCAATTTGAGTGTGTACCGTTAATTACCACCCTCTGTTTTCTGTCACTCAGCCAGTTACTTACCCACTTACAGACATTTTCTCCCAGTCCAAGCATCCTCATTTTATATACTAACCTTTTATGTGGTACAGTGTCAAATGCTTTGGAGAAGTCCAGATACACGACATCCATTGATTTGCCGCTGTCAAGTCTAGAACTTACCTCCTCATAGAAACTGATTAAATTTGTTTGGCATGACCGATCCCTCATGAAGCCATGCTGATATGGTGTTATTTGCTAATTTCTGTTGAGATACTCTAAGATAGCATCTCTCAGAAAACCTTCAAACAGTTTCCCCACAACAGATATTAAACTTACCGGCCTATAGTTTCTGGACTCTGTTTTTGGACCCTTTTTGAATATTGGCAGCACATTTGCTATGCGCCAATCCTGTGGGACATTCCCTGTCAGTATAGAGTCAGTATAGAGTCCGCAAATAGGATACGGGGGTGTATGCCATCCGGTCCTGGCGATTTGTCTATTTTAATCTTTTTAAGTCGCTGTTGTACTTCTTCTTGGGTCAGACAGGACACTTTTAATGTGGGATTTATTTTTACATTCAGCATTTCATCTGACAGTTTATTTTCCTCAGTTAATACATTGGAGAAAAAAATATTTAACAGCTTTGCTTTCTCCTCATCGCTCTCTGCAACTCCCCCTTCATTACTCTTTAAAGGGCCAACACCTTCAGATTTATACTTTTTAACATCAGCTGTACAGCTGACGCTCCAAAACATTAGATGGGAGTGCATGCTGTTTGACGGCCTGCAGTTGAGCTGACCCTTTAAAAAAAATTTATTTGAGGGCCTGCAGTTGAGCTGACCCTATAAAAAAAAATAGAGTGGAGAGAATATATACAATCTGGATGAGGAGGAGAATACAAGATTCAACCATATACTTTTTGTGGTGGAAAAGGTGCATGTGAATACACTACAGAAGATTGAGTACATTATAAATGATAGATTGAAATTGCCCTTATGTTAATCATCAGCTCAGCTCTCCTCTGGTGGAGTTGAGAAGTCAGGGGTAATCCAGGCCTTGTTCATTTTTATCTGAGTCAACCTGTCAGCATTGCCAGTGGACAAGCGGATACGCTTATCCGTTATAATGCCACCAGCAGCACTAAATACACGCTCAGACAAAACGCTGATGGCAAGGCAGGCCAGCACCTCCAAGGCGAAGAGCGCAAGTTCGTGCCATGTTTCCAGCTTGGACACCCAGTAGTTGTAAGGCACTGAGGGATCATTTAGGACGCTGACACGGTCTAATATGTATTCCTTCACCATCTTTCAAAACTTTTCCCTCCTTGTACCACTAGGCTGCGCTTCAGGGTAAAGTTGTCTGGCGGGGTGTCATGAAAGTGTCCCATGCCTTGGAGAGTGTTGCTCTGCCTTTGTTGGAACTGCTGTGTGTTCCCATTGTCTCCCTTCCTCGGTTGCCTAAGGCAGTATGGACTCTGCTGACCGCGTTGTCAGAAGGAAAATTTTGGAGCAATCTCTCAACAAGTACCTTCTGGTATTGCAACATTTTACTCGTCCTCGCCACCACAGGAATGAGAGATGAGAAGTTCTCTTTTTAGCGGGGGTCGAGAAGGGTGAGCACCCAGTAATCTGTGTTATCTAAAATGCGCATAACATGAGGGTCGCAGGAAAGGCAGCCTAACATGAAGTCAGCCATTTGTGCCAGAGTACCAACAGGCAAGATGTTGATTTCGACATCAGGATGACTCTCCATCTCCTCCTCCTCTTCTGCCTATCCACGCTGAACAGATGGAATTAAAGTTCCATGGGTACTACCCTCTGTAGCAGCAGCAAATGTCTCCAGCTCCTCCTCCTCCTCATGATCCAATTCGCCCTGAGAAGACGAACTGTGGGTGGTGTGGCTATCACACTGTGTAATGTCCTCCCCCATTTCCTCGTCTGCCACATTCAGAGCGTCCTCCTTAATTGTGAGCAGCGATCGTTTGAGTAGAAACAGCAGGGGGATGGTTACGCTGATAATAGTGTTATCGCCACTAGCCATCTGCGTGGATTCATCAAAGTTTTTTAAAACCTTACAGAGGTCTGACATCAATGCCCACTCCTCGCTTGTGAATAGTGGCAGTTGATTCGAAAGGCGATGACCATGTTGCAGCTGGTATTCCACAACTGCTCTCTGCTGCTCTCAAAGCCTGGTCAACATGTAGAACGTAGAGTCCCAGCACATGCTCACCTCACACAACAGTCGGTGAGCTGGAGGCAGCAAGCGCTTCTGCAGCATTGACAGACCGGTTGAAGCTGTGGACAACTTGCAGAAATGGGCACACACGTGGCACGCCTTCACTAGTAGCTCTTGCGAATTGGGGTAGGTTTTGATAAACCGCTGAACCACTAAGTTTAAGACATGGGCTAGACACGGGGTGTGTGTCAGGTTTCAGAGCTCCAAAGCTGCCACCAAGTTATGGCCATTGTCAGACACAACCATGCCTGGTTATAGGTTGAGTGGCAAGAGCCACAGCTCGGTCTGTTCCCTTATCACCTGCAACAGCTCTTCGGCAGTGTGCTGTTTGTCCCCTAAGCAGATCAGCTTCAGCACGGCCTGTTGACACTTACCCACAGCAGTGCTGCACTGCTTCCAGCTAGCAACTGATGGCTGACTGCTGCTGGAGGTGGAAATGGAGGAGGAGGCGGTGGAGGAGGAGAAGTGGGGGTTGGAACCAGTAACATAGCTGCTGGCGGAGACCCTGATAGACGTAGGGCCCGCGATCCTGGGCATGGGTAGCACCTGTGCCATCCCAGGGTAAGACTCACTCCCAGCCTCCACAACATTCACCCAGTGTGCGGTCAGGGAAATGAAGCAACCCTGGCCACCAGCACTTGTCCATGGTGAAGTGGACCTTCCCAGTAAGTGCGTTGGTCAGGGCATGGGTGATGTTCTGGGTCACATGCTGGTGTAAGGCGGGCATGGCACACCATAAAAAAGAGTGGCGGCTGGGGACTGCATACCAAAGGATGGCCGCCGACATAAGGCTGCGGAAGGCCTTAGTGTCCACAAGCCTAAATGTCAAAATTTCAAGGGCCAGTAATTTTGAAAGTTACGCATTTAGTGCTATGGCCTGTGGGTGGGTATTTGTGCTTGCATTCAAATTCCTGTGTTATCGACATTTGGACACTGCGCTGGGACAGGGAAGTGGATGTTGTTGCTGACGGTTCATGCGAAGGTCCAGGTGCAAGGCGAGGGGTATCCGGGCCTGAGCCTTCCACAGGGTATTGGCCAGCAGTGCGTAACACGGGGGAAGAGGAGGCAGTGGTGTGACCCGCAGACCCGGATTGTGGACCCAGGCATTCAGCCCACTTATTAGGGTGCTTGGATGCCATGTTGCGGATCATGCTTGTGGTGGTAAGGTTGCTAGTGTTCACGCCCCGGCTCATTTTGGTACATCACAGGTTTCAAACTACCACTCTTTTGTTGTCTGCACTTTCTTCAAAAAAGGGCCATATTGTGTAACAACTACACCTTGGCAAGGTAGATTCACGCATGGGGGTGCTCGGTGTAAGGATTGCGGGCCTGTTTGGTGTGAGCCGACTTCTCCCTTTTGCAACCCCACTGCTTCTTCCAGACTGTTGCGGTGCTGCGGATCCGTCCCCTTCTGTACTACTGTCCTCGCTTGGCTTTTCACCTTCCCATGTTGGGTCAGTGACCTCATCGTCCACCACCTCCTCTTCCACTTCCTCACTCTGCTCATCCTCCTGACTTGACCTAACCACTACCTCAGTGATTGGCAACTGTGTCTCATCATCATCCACCTCGTGAACGAATGATTGCTGTTCACCGCCGTCATCTTCTTGAGACCGTGAAGGCTCAAGAGGTTGGGAATCAGGGCACAATATCTCAGGTCCCTCTTCAAGTGTGCTGGGCAAAAGGGCCAAATCTAATAGTGGTGCTGGAAAGAGCTCCTCGGAATATCCGAGTGTGGGATCACTTGTTTGGCAAGCCTCTCCTTGGTGGGAGGAAGGATGATCAGAGTGATGATTTGGTTGACCAGACTCTTGGCTACAGAGACTGGACCTGGTGGAAGAGAGGGTAGTGCTTAACCGACTGGAAGCATTAGCTTTAGCAATCCAACCGACCAACTGTTCGCACTGGTCCGATTTGGACAGTGTTGTCCTGCGCCGCCCAGCTAAGTTGGACATGAAGCTGGGAACGGTGGATGTTTTTTTTTTCTGGTGCACTGGCAGCAGGCACAGTTTCATTGCGCCCAGGTCCATGGCCTCTGCGTGCACCATCAGCATCACGTGCACTTCCTCATTCCTTAGTGCTCTCCTTCTTAATAATGGTTTTGTACCCAGATGTGGCGCAGATTGTTTTACTGTCCACTAAAGACACAGTTTTTGGATGCAGGACAGTATATGTCACAGAAACTCACTGAATATGGACACTACTGGATATTAGGGAGTGTAGGGAGTGATATAGGAATATTTTTATTACAAAAACTTTTCAGAGACCCAAAAGTCCTTTTAAGGACTATTGTGTGTGGCAGCAGCAATATACATTTTTAGCACAACTTGGGGTAAATTGCTAAAACTTTACAGACCCAAAAGTCATTTTAAGGACTATTGCGTGTGGCAGCAGCAATATCTATTTTTAGCGCAAACTGCACTAATAGCTAAAACTTTACAGACCCAAAAGTCCATTTAAGGACTATTGTGTGTGGCAGCAATATCTATTTTTAGTGCATCCTGGGCTAAATAGCGTGCAATAGTTTAGGCCTCTTCAGAGAGCGACATTAGTTGCGCCACATCTCATGTGTAAATTGTGCGCATCCATAAAATATCAGTGACATCCAGTCTACTTTTTCCGTAGACGGTGTCCACTGCAGACAGTTAAATTATCCACGCCACATCCCCTGTGTAAAGTGTGCGCGTCCCAAAAATATTTGTGACATCCAGTGTACTTTTTCCGTAGACGGTGTCGGCTGCGGACAGTGACATTACCAGCGCAACATCTGAAGTGTAACGTGTGCGCATCCAAAAAATATCAGTGACACCCAGTGTACTTTTTCCATAGACAGTGTCCGCTGCGGACAGTGACATTAAGTGCGCAAAATCTCCTTTGTAAAGTGTGCGCATCCAAAAATATCTGTGACATCCAGTGTATTTTTTCCATAGACTGTGTCCGCAGCGGAGAGTTACATTAGCTCCACACCATCTCCAGTGTAAAGTGCGCGCTGAAAAAATGTATCTGTGACATTCAGTGTACTTTTTAAATAGACGGTGTCCGCTTCTGACTGTGACATTACCAGTGCCACATCTGCAGTGTGACGTGTGTGCTTAAAAAATGTATCTGTGACATACAGTATACTTTTTCAATAAACGGTATCGGCTTCTGACAGTGACATTACCAGCGCCACATCTGCAGTGTAATGTGTGCGCTGAAAAAATGTATCTGTGACATCAGCATGGCTTTATGAGGGATCGGTCATGCCAAACAAATTAAATCAGTTTCTATGAAGAGGTAAGTTCTAGACTTGACAGCGGCGAATCAATGGATGTCGTATATCTGGACTATTCCAAAACATTCGACACTGTACCTCATAAAAGGTTAGTATATAAAATGAGAATGCTCGGACTGGGAGAAAATGTCTGTATTTGGGTAAGTAACTGGCTGAGTAAAAGAAAACAGAGGGTAGTTATTAACGGTACACACTTAGATTGGGTCACTGTCAAAAGTGGGGTACCTCAGGGGTCAGTACTGGGACCTATTCTCTTCAATATATTTATTAATGATCTTGTAAAAGGCTTGCACAGTAAAATATCAATTTTTGCAGATGACACTAAACTTTGTAAAGTAATTAACACTGAAGAGGACAGTTTTCTGCTACAGAGGGATCTGGATAGATTGGAGGCTTGGGCAGTTAAATGGCAGATGAGGTTTAACACTGACAAATGTAAAGTTATGCACATGGGAAGGAATAATGCAAGTCACCCGTACATACTAAAAGGTAAAACACTCGGTAACACTGACATGGAAAAGGATCTAGGAATTTTAATAAACAGCAAATTAAGCTGTAAAAACCAGTGTCAGGCAGCTACTCCCAAGGCCAATAAGATAATGGGTTGCATCAAAAGGGGCATAGATGCCCGTGATGAGAACATAGTCCTACCTCTTTACAAATCACTAGTCAGACCACACATGGAGTACTGTGTACAGTTCTGGGCTCCTGTGAACAAGGCAGACATAGCAGAGCTGGGAAGGGTTCAGAGGAGGGCAACTAAAGGAATAACTGGAATGGGGCAACTACAGTACCCTGAAAGGTTATCAAAATTAGGGTTATTCACTTTAGAAAAAAGACGACTGAGGGGAGATCTAATATCTATGTATAAATATATCAAGGGTCAGTACAGAGATCTCTCCCATCATCTATTTATCCACAGGACTGTGACTGTGACGAGGGGACATCCTTTGCGTCTGGAGGAAAGAAGGTTTGTACACGAACATAGAAAAGGATTCTTCACGGTAAGAGCAGTGAGACTATGGAACTCTCTGCCTGAGGAGGTGGTGATGGTGAGTACAATAAAGGAATTCAAGAGGGGACTGGATGTATTTCTGGAGTGTAATAATATTACAGGTTATAGCTACTAGAGATGGATCGTTGATCCAGGGAGTTATTCTGATTGCCTGATTGGAGTCAGGAAGGAATTTTTCCCCCTTAAGTGGGGAAAATTGGCTTCTGCCTCACAGTTTTTTTTTGCCTTCCTCTGGATCAACTTGTAGGAAACAGGCCGAACTGGATGGACAAATGTCTTTTTTCGGTCTTATATACTATGTTACTATGTTACAGTGTACTTTTTCCATAGACGCTGCAGACAGTGACATTACCGGAGGCCCTCTTTTATGTGATATACAGGTTGTATCAAAGTGCCTCTTGCTTGTAAGTTTTGGCAGCACTTGCACTTTATATACAAGTAAATATACAGGAAAGAATGTTTCCTAACAATTTGTCCTCTAAAATCGCTTTTTTCTTTGGTTTTGTGCGTATTATTGTCAGCCTGTAAAAGTGGTGTACTACTAGGACAACATTGTTCCCAGCAGTGACCTGGTCCAAGATGCATTCAGACATCCTCCCCATACTATTCCCGAACCATTTTGGTGTTTTTTCCATCAATTTCTGACCTTTTCCTATGAACTAGGAAACTCCTGAACCACTAAGTTGAACACGTGGGCTAGGCACGTTATGTGTGTGAGCTTGCCAAGCTCCAAAGCCGCCACCAAGTTACGGCCATTATCGGACACAACCATGCCTGGTCGTAGGTTGATTGGCGAGAACCACAGCTCAGTCTGGTCCCTTATATCCTGAAACAGCTCTGAGATGGTGTTCTGTTTGTCACCTAAGCAAATAAGTTTCAGCAAGACCTGTTGCCGCTTCCCAGGTGCAGTGTTACACTGCTTCAGGCTACTGACTGATGGCTGACTGCTACTGCAAGATGAGAGTTCAGTGGTGGAAGTGGAGGAGGAGGTGGAGAAGGAGAAGAGGGGGGAGGGGGGTTTGCAGCCACTAATGTAGGTGGTGGCAAAAATCCTGATGGAAGTAGGGCCCGCAATCCTTGGCGTTGGTAGCACCTGTGCCATCCCAGGGTACGACTCGCTTCCGCCTCCACAACGTTCACCCAGTGTGCCGTCAGAGAATTGTAGCGTCCCTGGTCACAAGCACTTGTCCATGTGTCAGTCGTTAAGTGGACCTTCCCAATAACTGTGTTGGTCAGGGCACGGGTGATGTTACGGGACACATGCTGGTGTAAGGCAGGGACGGCACACTTGGTAAAATAGTGGCGGCTGGGGACTGAGTAACGAGGGACGGCCACCACTATCAGGCTGTGGAAAGCCTCTGTGTCCACAAGCCTAAATCACAACATCTCAAGGGCCAGCAATTTGAAAAGGTGCTCATTTAGCGCAATGGCCTGTGGATGGGTGGCTGGGTATTTGCACTTTCGTTCAAAGGCCTGTGGTATGGACATCTGTATGCTGCACTGGGACACAGAAGTGGATGTGCTAGCCAATGCCTGCATCTTGGACAGGGGATTGGCCAGCACGTAACACAGGGTAAGAGGAGGAAGTGGTGTGACCCGTAGACACTGATTGTAGACCCAGGCATTCGGCACACCTATTAGGGGGCTTGGATGCCATGTAGCGGATCATGCTTGTGGTGGTGAGGTTGCTAGTGTTCATGCCCCTGCTCATTTTGGTATGGCACAGGTTGCAAATGACAAATCTTTTATCGTCCGCACTTTCCTCAAAAAAGCGCCAGACTGCTTAACACCTACCCCCTAGCAAGGGAGATTGCCACAAAGGGGTGCTCTGGGGAACAGTTGCGGGCCTGTTTGGTGTGGCCTGCCTTCTACCTTTTGCCACCCCACTGCCTTTTCCAGCCTGTTGCGGCGCTGCGGATCCCTCCCCCTCGGTACTGCTGTCCTCGCTCAGCTTGCCACCTTCCCAGGTTGGGTCAGTGATTTGATCGTCCACCACCTCCTCTTCCACATACTCACTCTGGTTATCCTTTTGACTTGTTGACCTAACAAGATCTTCACTTATTGACAACTGTGTCTCATCCTCATCATGAACCTCTTGAGACACTAATTGCCATTGTCTTATTGGCAACTGTGTCTCATCATTATCATCCACCTTGTGAAACACTAATTGCCGTTTCCCACCGTCATCTTTTTCTGACTGTGGATGCTCAAGAGTAGAGATGAGCGAACTTCAAAAATTAGTTTGCCGTTCGGAGTTCGGGTTGGGGTAATCGCCGCATCCCGTTATGGATTCCACTACCGCGGACTATCCCGGCATATGGAATCCATAAGGGGCGGCTTCCACGAACCCGAACTTTGGAAAATCCGAAGGACCTGGGGTGACGTCACCATCATGTGATCAGTGCAGGAGGCGTGGCTCAGCACTGGATTTGCCTTGAGCATATTAAATGGTATATGTGCTTGCAAGTATGTCACACGTACAGTAGCGCAGGTTTTGTAAGTGTATGCGCAAATAAATTACATTGAATGTCACCAATATTTAGGATGTGCAAACATTCTACAGGAGACGTAGCTCAGGTAATGTCGCTGTCACTAGCGGTGAAAAAAATGAAACTGAATGTCACCGATATTTTGATGTGCAAACATTATACAAGAGATGTAGCGCAGGTAATGTCGCTGTCACCAGCGGCAAAAAGATTAAACTGAATGTCACAGATTTTTATGATGTGCAAACGTTATACAGGAGATGTAGCGCAGGTAATGTCGCTATCACCAGCGGTGAAAAAATTTTACTGAATGTCACTGATATTTATGATGCACAAACATCATACAGCAGATGTAGCACGGGTAATGTCGCTGTCACCAGCGGCGAAACAATTAAACTGAATGTCACTGATATTTATGATGTGCAAACGTTATACAGGAGATGTAGCGCAGGTAATATTGCTGCTGTCTCCAGCGGCTAATAAAAAATTACAGGGAATGTCACAGCTATTTGGGATGCGCAAACGTTATACAGGAGATGTAGCGCAGGTAATGTCGCTGCTGTCATGAGCAGCTAACGTTATACAGGAGATGTAGCGCAGGTAATGTCGCTGCTCTCACCAGCACCCAAACAATTGCACGCAATTTAGCGCACATTGCACTAATATATTTCACAGCCAGATAAAACAGTAGTCCTTAAAAGGACTGTTGGGTCTCTAACAAAGTTTCAACACTCAAAACTCCCTAAAAAAAAGACAATTCCTCTCCCTTCACTATCTATCCCTACTGCTGCAGCTCACCCTGACTAAGTCTGAGCCAAACCACATGTCATTGGGTGCGGACGCGTTTCGGGCAGCCAATCACTGTAATGCCAGTAACCAACATGGCTACGGCATTACAGGGAGTTGCAGTACTTCCCCTCATGTTTATTGGCTGCATCGCGCTTGAGCACACATGGTATTCAGCCAAACATCGTGATGTGCTGAGCATCATGATGCTCAAGTTGAACACCAGTTCGGCCGATCATGCTCGCTCCACACTGGCGGGGAGGAAGAATCCAAAATGCAAAAATGAAAATAGGCCTGCTCTTTAAAGGGTTAAAGGGATGTTCCACTTATTTGAGAACTGAATCAGTAAATGCCAAAAATATGTCTAGAACTTGAATCACTAGCTTTAGGGCTCATGCACACAGACGTTGTGCGGTCGTTCCGTGCATGGGGGCCGAGACGGATCGAGACCCATTCAAGTTGAATGGGTCCGTGATCCATCCGCACCGTAAAAAAAATGTTTTTGCGGTGCGGAGCCATGGACAGAAACCCCACTGCAGGATTTTATGGTTTTTATTTAAATATAGATATTGACAAGGAAAATTTTAAAATAACATCATTAAACATTCTTTAAAAACGCGATTCAAATAATAGGTCAGTTTCTGATGACAAATTCCCTTTAAGGCTACTTTCACATATATGGCACAGCTCTCCGGCAAGCAGAAAATATTTTGTGTAGTGGTTTTTGTCCGCTAAATTCCGGAGAGCTGCTTAATCCCTGCCAGATCCCATATAAGTCAGTGGGGTCCGGCAAGCAGACAGGACTTTCCGGCAATGCTGCATCTGGAGAATTCAATCAGGCTGTTCTCTGTCAGAACAGCCTGCCGGGGAGCTGAGCCGCAGAAACTAGCCCAATGACAACAATTTTTGCCCTTTTTTAGTACCCTTTAGTACCTTGAACATGTGACAATTTAATTGCTATTAATTGCTATATTTCAGCCTATAGTAGTTCTATGGTCTCAGGCAGGGCTTAATCAGCAGTTTACCATAGCAGGCATGGAAGTTTTCAGAAGTTCCTAGGCTGCCATAACAACAGATTGGCAGCACCAATTTCCTTGCCGGTGGGGGCAATCAGACGTCAGAGTTAGCTCCCTCTGTCTGCCTAACTGCTCAGATGCTGTTGCTAATAAGATCAAGAGGTACATCAAAGAGGGCATAGATGCACATGACATAAACAAACTGTAGGCCTAACACTTCAAATCACTAGTCAAATACTTTACAGTACAGTGTATAATATTGTGTATTATTTCAGAAACTTATGCACAAAAAAAATTCACAGAGCTTGAGCAGACTCAAAGACATGCAACTAAAGTAAGAATTGGAATTGGTGGACTACAGTACACACAAAGATTATCAAAATTAGGGTTATTCACTTTAGAAAAAAGATGACTGAGTGGCATCTAATAACTATGTATAAATATATCAGGGGTCAGTACAGAGATCTCTCCCATCATCTATTTATTCCCAGGACTGTGACTGTGACGATGGGACATGCTCTGCTTCTGGAGGAAAGAAGATTCTCCATCAACAGGGTTATTTACTGTAAGACTATTAAGACTATGGAAGTTTCTGCCAGAGAAGGTTGTGATGGTGCTCAGTAAAAGAGATAAAGATGGGCCTGGATGTATATCTGCAGTGTAATAATATTATAGGTTATAGTTACTAGATTTCTGGAGAAGGGTCATTGATCGCAGGAGTTATTCTGACTGCCTGATTGGAGTCAGGAAGGGCTTTTTTGAGTTGTGAGGATCCGGCAGATAGTTCTGGACAGAACTCAATAAAAGAAAACTTTAACGCAAGTGTGAAAGTACTGTAAGATAAGATAAAGACAATTGGCCTCTACCTCATTTTTTTTTTGCCTTCCTCTGGGTCAACGTTGCAGGATATTAGGCTGAACTAGATGGGAATATGTTTTCTTTCAGCCTTACAAACTAGGTTACTATCAGTTCCGAACTGGGGTGCCTAGGGCCCACTAGTAGAATTCATTTTGGAGGCCCAGTGTAAAGCTACATGCAAATACTAACCTCCCATAAAGCGGCAGCAGCAGCAGCAAGATGCTACAATATTATTGATTATGAGGGCCCCTGCAGTGACTTCGAGAGGGCAGGTCGCCAGGGAAAGGGGACAAGGCTAGTCTGACTCTGTATCTGGAAGTCATGTCAACCACCCAATGTGTCTATAATAATAAACTAGGTGCTTTGGTAAATAATCTACCCAGTGTTTCATATGAAAATAGGCTGGTTGAGATGCAGTAGGCTGCATATCTATTGCAGTGCAGTCACTCTACTGTGCCATATTCCACTTGTGTAGGGGGTGGGGCACTAAGTGCCTATCTTGCTCAAAGGCCCACCAGTGGATTCACCTGTTCTCCTGTGGGCCAGTCCAGGCCTGGTTATTATGTATCTACATGCATCAATGTTTGTAGAGAAGGATGCCTCTCTAATACAGTGCCATATGGAGAAAGCATGCATTGGCATTCAGACTGCCTATTGCTCTGTAGTACAGGACTGCATACAGAAAACAGGGCCCCTGCACAAGGCTCTGACATATGAATGAGCTTATGGTCTGCCTTACAGATCTAACAGCAGGACTCCGGTTGACTTAGACATAAGGCTAGTTTTACACTAGTGTTGGTTACATCCAGCAGGCTGTTTCGGTAAGGAAGAGCCTGCCGGACATAACAAGTGCTAGTGTGAAAGTAGCCTAAGTTCGATACATTTTACAGACTTTAAAAATTACCATAGTTTTCGCACCATAAGATGCACTTTTCCCCCTCAAAGTGGGGAAAAATGTCACTGTGTCTTATGGAGCGAATACTAATGAGCTCCTCCATTATGGAAGCGCTCATTAGTACAGGAGGACCAGGAAAAGGTGAATGCAGCACTCCCCAGGCTCTGTACTCACCGCATCCTGGTCCTCTACAGTCAGCTATGCTGTGACTGCGCACAGCATGAGGACGCTGTAACCTTAGGCTGTGCGAATCATGTCACAGCACAGTGCATCGCAGGAAGAAGAGAGCTGGATCCTAGGACTCGCCGCATCTGGAGCAGAAGAGGTAAGTTGATTTATTTATTTTTTGATCTGCAGCATGGGGGTCTGATCTGAGGCATGGGGGTCTGATCTGAGGCATAGGGGCTGCTCTGAGGCATGGGTGTCTGATCTAAGGCATGGGTGTCTGATCTAAGGTATGGGGTTTCATATGAGGTATGGGGGGCTCATCTGAGGTATGATTGAGGGTCATTCACATTGGGGTCTGAGCTGAGGTCTGATTGTGGGTCTGAACTGAGGTCCTATTGGAGTATTATTACCATTGGGGGTCTGATCTGAGGTCTGCTTGAGGGTCTTATTAAAATTGGGGGTCTTATTGGGGCTGTGAGGTGAGGTCTGATTAATATTGGGTTTCAGATTGGTGGTCTGATCTGAGGTCTAATGAAAAATATTTTTTTCTTATTGTCCTTGGGCAGGTGCGTCTTATAGGACGAAAAATATGGTATGTGCATAAGTCCACCTAAAACTAGTCTAAGACTTTATTCTATTGTATTCCAGTTTACTGCATGCCTACCTGTAGAGAGGTTTTTAAACTATGTTCTGAAAAGTCCATTTGTAACTGACTGGTAACAATCTATTAGATTCTTTACTGGGAAACAGCTAAGCATTCACAATATGCATGTGGCCTCTTCATTTTGGGTTATTGCCTTCTATATGGCACTGTTTGCAATCTTATTTCTCTCTAGCACTAGTACAAGGAGATAACGATTTGTCAGGAATTTTCAATTACCATTGACTGATGAATGCAGTTAGCTACCTTTTATCATTTAATGCAAAGAAATTCCATTTGACTTTCATCCTTTTTCCTCATAATTTCAGAGAAAATGTTTTGCAAAGTACATCCTGCATTCTGTCAATTGATTGTACAACAAATTCAATTTCACTTAAAAAGATAGAAAACACATTCCATTTACATTAACTTGTCTGGATGGAAGGCATTGTGTAGTGTGAATTTTGCGGAAAGATTGCTTTAAAGTGAACAAACTTTACCGGTACTCAATGAATCCTAACTTGAAGCAAGCAGATATATAGTAGATATTCATATATCAATGAAGCCTGTACAAGATTATCAATCTAAAGGCAGCTTTACATAGGCCAATAATTGGGGCAATTATCAGGAAGGAGAGTTCCTAGGGGAGCCTGTTCCCGATAATTTCCCTGTGTAAAGGTGCCACCAATCAACCGCTCCTTCATTGGGTGAAAGCAATGAAGGTGCTCTCAGGGAGAGATTAGGGAAGAAATCTGTTGAATTTGGTGGTGTTAACTGTTCAAACTACAGCAATTATTGAGGGTGCTATGCTACATATTTGTGCCCAGAGCCCAGTGATACTGTAAAATAATTTTTAATCCATCTGTTACTGAGTTGGAGGTCGGCGGCCATTTTAGCAACTGCAGTGTCTTTGGAACTGCATGTGACCTGCATGTGTGCCAGCCTGCCAGGGACATTAGTTTATTATTTTTTAGGAGCTCAGTGGAGGAAAAATTCCTTTGTTCTGGCAGGTCAAGTCCCCTTACATTACCTATTTTATAATTTTGGGGTGACATAGTGCATTTCTGTAGTTGCTGTAATAAACCTGTACTGTCGTACCACAGAGCACGTTTGCATACACCATTGAAAAACCTGTTTTATAATTTTTGTGTGACATAGTGCATTTCTGTAGTTGGGGGAATAAACCCGTATTCTTGTGCCCCAGAGCGCATTTGCATACAACGCTGAAAAACCTGTTTATAATTTTTGGGGTGAAATAATGCATTTCTGTATTTGGGGGAATAAACCCGGACTGTTGTGCCACAGAGCACGTTTGCATACAACGCTGAAAAAAATGTTTTAAAATTTTGTGGTGCTGTAGTTATATGCTGTAAAATGTCCAAAATTGTCTCCATGATATATCTGCAGCGTGGGGGCCCCTTGTGGCTTCTGTACACTTTTTAAATAATCCTTTAGCGGGGCAAATAGATGCCTGATGACGGGGACGCTCCATGACTAGAGTTGAGCGAACACCTGGATGTTCGGGTTCGACGAGTTCGGCCGAACTTTCGAAAAATGTTCGGGTTCGGGATCCGAACTCGACCCGAACTTCATCCCGAACCCGAACCCCATAGAAGTCAATGGGGACCCGAACTTTTGGGCACTAAAAAGGCTGTAAAACACACCCGGAAAGGGCTAGAGGGCTGCAAAAGGCAGCAAAATGTAGTTAAATCCCCTGCAAACAAATGTAGATAGGGAAATGATGAGTTAACATAAAATAAATAAAAATTAAACAATATTAATTGGAGTGAGGTCCCATAGCACAGAATCAGGCTTCAAGTCAACCACCAATGGAGAAGGTCACTTACTATTATTTTGACCACAGCACCCAGACAAAGGAGAGAGGTCCCACAGCAGAGAACCAGGCATCATATCACCCACCACAGGAGTAGGCCACCATTTAGTTACTTTGACCCCTACACCCAGACGGAGGAGAGAGGTTACACAGCAGAGAATCAGGCATCATATCAACCACCACAGGAGAAGCCACCATTTAGTTACTTTGACCCCTGCACCCAGGAAGAGGAGAGAGGCCCCACAGCACATATTCTGGCATCATATCAGCCACCACAGGAGAAGCCACCATTGAGTTACTTTGACCCCTGCACCCAGGAAGAGGAGAGAGGCCCCACAGCACATATTCTGGCATCATATCAGCCACCACAGGAGAAGCCACCATTGAGTTACTTTGACCCCTGCACCCAGGAAGAGGAGAGAGGCCCCACAGCACATATTCTGGCATCATATCAGCCACCACAGGAGAAGCCACCATTGAGTTACTTTGACCCCGCACCCAGGAAGAGGAGAGAGGCACCACAGCACATATTCTGGCATCATATCACACACCACAGGAGAAGGCCTCATTCAGTGATTTAGGCCTTTGGACCCAGACAGAGGAGAGAGGCACCACAGCACATATTCTGGCATCATATCAGCCACCACAGGAGAAGCCACCATTGAGTTACTTTGACCCCTGCACCCAGGAAGAGGAGAGAGGCCCCACAGCACATATTCTGGCATCATATCACCCACCACAGGAGTAGGCCACCATTTAGTTACTTTGACCCCTACACCCAGACGGAGGAGAGAGGTTACACAGCAGAGAATCAGGCATTTAGATCACCCACCACAGGAGTAGGCCACCATTGAATCAGATCCCGGCAACCATGTCAGATGGCACAAGCATAAGCTTTATATCAATCAGCACAGGAGAAGGCGACTTTGACAGACTTTGACCCCTACACCCGGACGGAGGAGAGAGGTTTCAAAGCAGAGAATCAGGCATTTAGATCACCCACCACAGGAGTAGGCCCCAATTTAATGGGACCCCGGCAACCATGTCAGATGGCACAACCATCAGCTTCATATCAATCAGCACAGGAGAAGGCGACTTTGAAAGACTTTGACCCCTACACCCAGACGGAGGAGAGAGGTTTCACAGCAGAGAATCAGGCATTTAGATCACCCACCACAGGAGTAGGCCCCCATTGAATCAGACCCTGGCAACCATGTCAGATGGCACAACCATCAGCTTTATATCAATCAGCACAGGAGAAGGCGACTTTGAAAGACTTTGACCCCTACACCCAGATGGAGGAGAGAGGTTTCACAGCAGAGAATCAGGCATCATATCAACCACCACAGGAGAAGCCACCATTTAGTTACTTTGACCCCTGCACCCAGGAAGAGGAGAGAGGCCCCACAGCACATATTCTGGCATCATATCAGCCACCACAGGAGAAGCCACCATTGAGTTACTTTGACCCCTGCACCCAGGAAGAGGAGAGAGGCCCCACAGCACATATTCTGGCATCATACTAACCACCACAGGAGAAGCCACCATTGAGTTACTTTGACCCCTGCACCCAGGAAGAGGAGAGAGGCCCCACAGCACATATTCTGGCATCATATCAGCCACCACAGGAGAAGCCACCATTGAGTTACTTTGACCCCGCACCCAGGAAGAGGAGAGAGGCACCACAGCACATATTCAGGCATCATATCAGCACACCACAGGAGAAGGCCACCATTGAGTGACTTTAGGCCCTTGCACCCAGGACAGAGGAGAGAGGCCCCACAGCACATATTCTGGCATCATATCAGCCACCACAGGAGAAGCCACCATTGAGTTACTTTGACCCCTGCACCCAGGAAGAGGAGAGAGGCCCCACAGCACATATTCTGGCATCATATCAGCCACCACAGGAGAAGCCACCATTGAGTTACTTTGACCCCTGCACCCAGGAAGAGGAGAGAGGCACCACAGCACATATTCTGGCATCATATCACACACCACAGGAGAAGGCCTCCATTCAGTGATTTAGGCCTTTGGACCCAGACAGAGGAGAGAGGCACCACAGCACATATTCTGGCATCATATCAGCCACCACAGGAGAAGCCACCATTGAGTTACTTTGACCCCTGCACCCAGGAAGAGGAGAGAGGCCCCACAGCACATATTCTGGCATCATACTAACCACCACAGGAGAAGCCACCATTGAGTTACTTTGACCCCTGCACCCAGGAAGAGGAGAGAGGCACCACAGCACATATTCTGGCATCATATCAGCCACCACAGGAGAAGCCACCATTGAGTTACTTTGACCCTGCACCCAGGAAGAGGAGAGAGGCCCCACAGCACATATTCTGGCATCATATCAGCCACCACAGGAGAAGCCACCATTTAGTTACTTTGACCCTTCACCCAAACAGAGGAGAGAGGTTCCACATCAGAGAATCAGGCATCATATCAACCACCACAGGAGTAGGCCACAATTTAGTTTATTTGACCCCTGCACCCAGGAAGAGGAGAGAGGCCCCACAGCACATATTCTGGCATCATATCACACACCACAGGAGAAGGCCTCTTTCAGTGATTTAGGCCTTTGGACCCAGACAGAGGAGAGAGGTCCCACAGCAGAGAACCAGGCATCATATCACCCACCACAGGAGTAGGCCACCATTTAGTTACTTTGACCCCTACACCCAGACGGAGGAGAGAGGTTACACAGCAGAGAATCAGGCATTTAGATCACCCACTACAGGAGTAGGCCCCAATTTAATGGGACCCCGGCAACCATGTCAGATGGCACAACCATCAGCTTCATATCAATCAGCACAGGAGAAGGCGACTTTGAAAGACTTTGACCCCTACACCCAGACGGAGGAGAGAGGTTTCACAGCAGAGAATCAGGCATTTAGATCACCCACCACAGGAGTAGGCCCCCATTGAATCAGACCCTGGCAACCATGTCAGATGGCACAACCATCAGCTTTATATCAATCAGCACAGGAGAAGGCGACTTTGAAAGACTTTGACCCCTACACCCAGATGGAGGAGAGAGGTTTCACAGCAGAGAATCAGGCATCATATCAACCACTCACAGGAGAAGCCACCATTTAGTTACTTTGACCCCTGCACCCAGGAAGAGGAGAGAGGCACCACAGCACATATTCTGGCATCATATCAGCCACCACAGGAGAAGCCACCATTGAGTTACTTTGACCCTGCACCCAGGAAGAGGAGAGAGGCCCCACAGCACATATTCTGGCATCATATCACCCACCACAGGAGTAGGCCACCATTTAGTTACTTTGACCCCTACACCCAGACGGAGGAGAGAGGTTACACAGCAGAGAATCAGGCATTTAGATCACCCACCACAGGAGTAGGCCACCATTGAATCAGACCCCGGCAACCATGTCAGATGGCACAAGCATAAGCTTTATATCAATCAGCACAGGAGAAGGCGACTTTGACAGACTTTGACCCCTACACCTGGACGGAGGAGAGAGGTTTCAAAGCAGAGAATCAGGCATTTAGATCACCCACCACAGGAGTAGGCCCCAATTTAATGGGACCCCGGCAACCATGTCAGATGGCACAACCATCAGCTTCATATCAATCAGCACAGGAGAAGGCGACTTTGAAAGACTTTGACCCCTACACCCAGACGGAGGAGAGAGGTTTCACAGCAGAGAATCAGGCATTTAGATCACCCACCACAGGAGTAGGCCCCCATTGAATCAGACCCTGGCAACCATGTCAGATGGCACAACCATCAGCTTCATATCAATCAGCACAGGAGAAGGCGACTTTGAAAGACTTTTGACCCCTACACCCAGACGGAGGAGAGAGGTTTCACAGCAGAGAATCAGGCATTTAGATCACCCACCACAGGAGTAGGCCCCCATTGAATCAGACCCTGGCAACCATGTCAGATGGCACAACCATCAGCTTCATATCAATCAGCACAGGAGAAGGCGACTTTGAAAGACTTTGACCCCTACACCCAGATGGAGGAGAGAGGTTTCACAGCAGAGAATCAGGCATCATATCAACCACCACAGGAGAAGCCACCATTTAGTTACTTTGACCCCTGCACCCAGGAAGAGGAGAGAGGCCCCACAGCACATATTCTGGCATCATATCAGCCACCACAGGAGAAGCCACCATTGAGTTACTTTGACCCCCGCACCCAGGAAGAGGAGAGAGGCACCACAGCACATATTCTGGCATCATATCAGCCACCACAGGAGAAGCCACCATTGAGTTACTTTGACCCCTTCACCCAAACAGAGGAGAGAGGTTCCACATCAGAGAATCAGGCATCATATCAACCACCACAGGAGTAGGCCACAATTTAGTTTATTTGACCCCTGCACCCAGGAAGAGGAGAGAGGCCCCACAGCACATATTCTGGCATCATATCACACACCACAGGAGAAGGCCTCTTTCAGTGATTTAGGCCTTTGGACCCAGACAGAGGAGAGAGGTCAGAGATTAGCTTCATATCCCCAGCACAGCAGAAGACCGCTTTATTTGACTTAGGCCTCAGCACCCAGACAGAAGACAGAGGTAGCATGGCAGAGGTTATGGCTTCATGTCACCCGTTAGTTTAACCTGCCACTTTCATCTGGTTAGGCCCCGGCCCAGACAGAGAAGAGTTTCATTCAACTGTGGGTTTCATAAAATTTGTATCAAATAAAGAAGTGGCCCGTAGCACAACAAGACATGTTTTAGGCAGTTAATAAGGACTACTCTGCACAAGGGAGGGACAGGTCCTGTGGGATCCATGCCTGGTTCATCTTTATGAAGGTCAGCTTGTCCACGTTGGCTGTGGACAGGCGGCTGCGCTTGTCAGTAATGACGCCCCTGCCGTGCTGAATACGCGTTCAGATAAAACGCTGGCCGCGGGCAGGAAAGCACCTCCAAGGCATAACATGCTAACTCTGGCCACGTGGACAATTTCGAAACCCAGTAGTTGAATGGGGCCGAACCATCCGTCAGGATGTGGAGGGTGTGCAGACATACTGTTCAACCATGTTAGTGAAATGCTGCCTCCTGCTAACACGTCCGTATCAGGTGTCGGTGCAGATAGCTGTGGCGTGAGACAAAACTTTTCCACATTTCTGCCATGCTAACCCTGCCCTCAGATGAGCTGGTC
This sequence comes from Bufotes viridis, assembly GCA_033119425.1. NCBI lineage: Eukaryota > Metazoa > Chordata > Amphibia > Anura > Bufonidae > Bufotes > Bufotes viridis. The sequence goes on along the minus strand of CM065592.1, from coordinate 391,883,186 downwards.
GTGACACAGCTGCGTTGGCGACCTCTTGCCACTCCTCTGCCTTCACCTTCCACCTGTTCCCTGTGACATGTGGGAATGCTCCAAGAGCCTCTATCAGCGCAGCGCTTGTACTCGCGCATCTTACGGTCGCGCTCCAGTTCAGGAATTAAAGTGGGCACATTGTCTTTATACCGGGATCCAGCAGGGTGGCCACCCAGTAGTCTGCACACGTTAAAACGTGGGCAACTCTGCTGTCGTTGCGCAGGCATTGGAGCATATATTCGCTCATGTGGGCCAGGCTACCCATGGGTAAGGACAAGCTGTCCTCTGTGGGAGGCGTATCGTCATCGTCCACCGTATCCCCCAGCCACGCACCAGTGATGGGCCTGGGCTGCCACCCCGCTGTGAACTTGCGTCATCCTCGTCCCCCTCCACCTCCTCATCCTCCTCGTCCTCCAGTACAGTGCCTTGGCTGGCGACTTGTGAACCTGTCCTCTGCTGCTTAAACAAACCTCCCTCTGAGCCAATTCGAACAGACTGGCCCGAAAGTGTTAGAAACGAGCCCTCATCCTCCTCCTCCTCCTCCTCCACCTGGGCCACCTCTCTAACATCATTGCCCTAAGTGTTTTCTCAAGGAGACATAGAAGTGGTATTGTAACGCTGATAACAGTGTCATCGCCACTGGCCATGTTGGTGGAGTACTCGAAACAGCGCAGCAGGGCACACAGGTCTCGCATGGAGGCCCAATCATTGGTGGTGAAGTGGTGCTGTTCGGCAGTACGACTGACGCGAGCGTGCTGCAGCTGAAACTCCACTATGGCCTGCTGCTGCTCGCACAGTCTCTCCAGCATGTGCAAGGTGGAGTTCCACCGGGTGGGCACGTCGCATATGAGGCGGTGAGCGGGAAGGCCGGAGTTCCGCTGTAGCGCAGACAGGCGAGCAGCGGCAGGATGTGAACAGGCGGAGCGCGCACAGACGGCCCGCACTTTATGCAGCAGCTCTGACATGTTGGGGTAGTGGTGAATGAACCTCTGCACCACCAAGTTCAGCACATGCGCCAGGCAAGGGATGTGCGTCAAACCGGCTAGTCCCAGAGCTGCCACGAGATTTCGCCCATTATCGCATACCACCAGGCCTGGCTTGAGGCCCACCGGCAGAAACCACTCGTCGGTCTGTTGTTCAATACCCGCCACAACTCCTGCGCGGTGTGGGGCCTGTCCCCCAAACATATGAGTTTCAGAATGGCCTGCTGACGTTTACCCGGGCTGTGCTGAAGTTGGTGGTGAAGGTGTGTGGCTGACCGGATGAGCTGGTGGAAGCAGTGGAGGAGGAAGCCGAGTAGGAGGAGGAGGCTACAGGAGGCAGAGAATGATGCCCCTGCGATCCTAGGGGCGGAAGGACGTGCGCCAGGAACTGTCCGCCTGGGGCCCAGCCGCCACTACATTCATCCAGTGTGCAGTTAGTGAGATATAGCGTCCCTGGCCGTGCTTACTGGTCACGTATCTGTGGTTAGGTGGACCTTGCCACAAATGGCGTTGCGCAGTGCACACTGATTTTATCGGACACTTGCATGTGCAGTGAAGGCACGGCTGTCTTGGAGAAGTAGTGGCGGCTGGGAACCACATACTGCGGGACAGCCATGGCCATCAGCTGTTTGAAGCTGTCTGTGTCCACCAGCCGAATGACAGCATTTCAAAGGCCAGCAGTTTAGAAATGCTGGCGTTCAGGCCAAGAGCTCGAGGGTGACTCGGGGGAATTTGCGCTTCCTCTCTAAGGTTTGAGATATTGAGAGCTGAACGCTGCTGTGTGATATAGTGGAGACGCTAGTTGACGGTGGCGGTGGTGGTGGTGTTGGTGGCACATCCTCTGTTTGCTGCTCGGCAGGTGGCAGCATTCCTCTCGAGGCGGAAGCCGAGGCAGCAGCGGTAGAGGAGCAGGGGAGCCTCAGCGAGTGCCTGGTTTTTAAGGTGTGTACCCACTGCAGTTCATGCTTTGCATGTAGATGCCTGGTCATGCAGGTTGTGCTGAGGTTCAGAACGTTAATGCCTCGCCTCAGGCTCTGATGGCAGAGCGTGCAAGTCACTCGGGTCTTGTCGGTGGGACATTGTTTAAGAAGTGCCATGCCAGGGAACTCTTTGAAGCTGCCTTTGTGGGGCTGGGTCCCTGTTGGCGATGTCCAGTAGCAGGCGAACTCTGGGGCGGCGGCTCGTCTGCTTTGGCCCCCTGCTCCCTCTTTGGCTTCGCTGTTGTCTCGGTCTCACCACTACCTCTTCCTCTGAACTGTGAAAGTCATCGCCACGACCTTCAGTCCATGTGGGGTCTAAGACCTCATCGTCCTCTGCATCGTCTTCCACCCAGTCTCCCTCCCTGACCTCCTCCTGTTCAGTCTGCACACTGCAAAAGACGCGGCAGTGGGCACCTGTGTTTCGTCATCATCAGAGAGTCGGTGACTCTGCTGTGGTGGTATTCCCATGTCCTCTTCATCTGGAGACATAAGTGGTTGTGCGTCAGTGCATGGTATGTCTTCCTCCACTGGGGAAGGGCTAGGTGGACGCCCTGGGAAACCCTGGAAGCAGAGTCTTCAAACAGAAGAAGAGACTGCTGCATAACTTGTGGCTCAGACCGTTTCCCTGATATGCTTGGGGGAGATGTGACAGACTGATGGGCTTGGTTTTCAGGTGCCAACTGTGCGCTTTCCGCAGAAGACTGGGTGGAAGACCATGTGGTGAACGTGCTGGAAGCACTGTCGGCCACCCAATCGATTAATGCCTGTACCTGCTCAGGCCTTACCATCCTAAGAGCGGCATTGGGCCCCACGAGATATTGCGGTACATTCTGCCGGCTAGTTGAGGGAGTTCGTTCCCTACTGTGTGCGCCTGGGGCCGAACGGCCACGTCCTCTACCAGCAACAGAGGCTCCACGGACACCACCACGACCGCGTCCTCGTCCCTTAATAGTATTTTTCTTCATTGTTGCGATTCAACTCGCACCACAATGAAATATATTATTTTTTATAAGCAAAATCCCCTCACTGGAATACTTTCAGTCTTTTGACTGTATGGATTACAGATGGAATGACTGTTATATGTGAGTACCGCTTTCTTTGACAGATTCTAGTATGGGTACATATATGTTTTCACAACCCCAGCACATTAATTTGCTAATTCCAGATGTATGAAACGCAGGGCTAACTGTATCTAGTATATTGAACGCCAGATAAACTAACTTGGCCTTTTTAAATAAAAAAATTCCCTCACTGGAATACTTTCAGTCTTTTGACTGTATGGATTACAGATGGAATGACTGTTATATGTGAGTACCGCTTTCTTTGACAGATTCTAGTATGGGTACATATATGTTTTCCCAACCCCAGCACATTAATTTGCTAATTCCAGATGTATGAAGCTTGCAGGCCTAACTGTATCTAGTATATTGAACGCCAGATAAACTAACTTGGCCTTTTTAAATAAAAAAAATTCCCTCACTGGAATACTTTCAGTCTTTTGACTGTATGGATTACAGATGGAATGACTGTTATATGTGAGTACCGCTTTCTTTGACAGATTCTAGTATGGGTACATATATGTTTTCCTAACCCCAGCACATTAGTTTGCTAATTCCAGATGTATGAAACGCAGGCCTAACTGTATCTAGTATATTGAACGCCAGATAAACTAACTTGGCCTTTTTAAATAAAAAAATTCCCTCACTGGAATACTTTCAGTCTTTTGACTGTATGGATTACAGATGGAATGACTGTTATATGTGAGTACCGCTTTCTTTGACAGATTCTAGTATGGGTACATATATGTTTTCCCAACCCCAGCACATTAGTTTGCTAATTCCAGATGTATGAAAGCATGAGCCTAACTGTATCTAGTATATTGAACAGCCAGATAAACTAACTTGGCCTTTTTAAATAAAAAAATTCCCTCACTGGAATACTTTCAGTCTTTTGACTGTATGGATTACAGATGGAATGACTGTTATATGTGAGTACCGCTTTCTTTGACAGATTCTAGTATGGGTACATATATGTTTTCCAAACCCCAGCACATTAGTTTGCTAATTCCAGATGTATGAAACGCAGGCCTAACTGTATCTAGTATATTGAACGCCAGATAAACTAACTTGGCCTTTTTTAAATAAAAAAAATTCCCTCACTGGAATACTTTCAGTCTTTTGACTGTATGGATTACAGATGGAATGACTGTTACATGTGAGTACCGCTTTCTTTGACAGATTCTAGTATGGGTACATATATGTTTTCCCAACCCCAGCACATTAATTTGCTAATTCCAGATGTATGAAACGCAGGCCTAACTGTATCTAGTATATTGAACGCCAGATAAACTAACTTGGCCTTTTTTAAATAAAAAAATTCCCTCACTGGAATACTTTCAGTCTTTTGACTGTATGGATTACAGATGGAATGACTGTTATATGTGAGTACCGCTTTCTTTGACAGATTCTAGTATGGGTACATATATGTTTTCCCAACCCCAGCACATTAGTTTGCTAATTCCAGATGTATGAAAGCATGAGCCTAACTGTATCTAGTATATTGAGCATCAGATAAACTAACTTGGCCTTTTTAAATAAAAAAAATTCCCTCACTGGAATACTTTCAGTCTTTTGACTGTATGGATTACAGATGGAATGACTGTTATATGTGAGTACCGCTTTCTTTGACAGATTCTAGTATGGGTACATATATGTTTTCCCAACCCCAGCACATTAATTTGCTAATTCCAGATGTATGAAGCATGAGCCTAACTGTATCTAGTATATTGAGCGCCAGATAAACTAACTTGGCCTTTTTAAATAAAAAAATTCCCTCACTGGAATACTTTCAGTCTTTTGACTGTATGGATTACAGATGGAATGACTGTTATATGTGAGTACCGCTTTCTTTGACAGATTCTAGTATGGGTACATATATGTTTTCCCAACCCCAGCACATTAATTTGCTAATTCCAGATGTATGAAAGCATGGGCCTAACTGTATCTAGTATATTGAGCGCCAGATAAACTAACTTGGCCTTTTTAAATAAAAAAATTCCCTCACTGGAATACTTTCAGTCTTTTGACTGTATGGATTACAGATGGAATGACTGTTATATGTGAGTACCGCTTTCTTTGACAGATTCTAGTATGGGTACATATATGTTTTCCCAACCCCAGCACATTAATTTGCTAATTCCAGATGTATGAAAGCATGAGCCTAACTGTATCTAGTATATTGAACGTCAGATAAACTAACTTGGCCTTTTTAAATAAAAAAAATTCCCTCACTGGAATACTTTCAGTCTTTTGACTGTATGGATTACAGATGGAATGACTGTTATATGTGAGTACCGCTTTCTTTGACAGATTCTAGTATGGGTACATATATGTTTTCCCAACCCCAGCACATTAATTTGCTAATTCCAGATGTATGAAAGCATAGGCCTAACTGTATCTAGTATATTGAGCGCCAGATAAACTAACTTGGCCTTTTTAAATAAAAAAAATTCCCTCACTGGAATACTTTCAGTCTTTTGACTGTATGGATTACAGATGGAATGACTGTTATATGTGAGTACCGCTTTCTTTGACAGATTCTAGTATGGGTACATATATGTTTTCCCAACCCCAGCACATTAATTTGCTAATTCCAGATGTATGAAAGCATGAGCCTAACTGTATCTAGTATATTGAGCGCCAGATAAACTAACTTGGCCTTTTTAAATAAAATAAAAATTCCCTCACTGGAATACTTTCAGTCTTTTGACTGTATGGATTACAGGTGGACTGGTATTAGTAGGGGTGACACAAGCACACCCAAGTCCCTGATGTAGGATTTCTATGGCACAGACCACTATTACAAGTGATTAATGGACGTTGGGAGAGATTGTGCTGCAGCACTAGTCCCAAGATGGCCGCCGCCTATCAGCCCAGTAACATGTGCCACAAAATGGTCTGCACAACCTTTAAAAAAATAGCCTTGGACTGTGCTGCTAAATCGCTATTGGTCTGAATCCCAGGTGTAGATGTCTGACTTGTTTGGAGCTTTGGAATGCACACTGTGGCAGCTTCTGCTGCAGCACTACAAGTCGCAAAATGGCGGCCGGCGGTCAGCCTAGGTACATGTGGATGGAAAAATCACTCTGGCCACTCTAAAAATAGCCAATCCCTATCAAAAAGCAGCTCAGCTGCAGTTGTTCAGATGAATCACAGGTGGAGGAGAGAATTTGCTTCCAGTTATTCAATTATCCCTGCCTATTCTCGCCCTAGCATCAGCTGCGTCTATCCCTGTTCTATTCACATCGGGAGTGAGCACGTCCCGACGTGCGCACAAGCTTATAAAGAGGCTGAGTCACATGCTGCACTCGGCCAATCACAGCCTTGCCAATAGTAGGCATGGCTGCGATGGCATCTTAGGGCAAGTAGTATGATGCATGTTGATTGGCTGCTTTGCAGCCTTTCAAAATGCACCTAAATACATGCCGAACGACGAACCCGAACCCGAACTTTTTTGAAAATGTCCGGGTTCGGGTCCGGGTCCCGGACACCCCAAAATTCGGTACGAACCCGAACGATGCTCGAACTGTTCGCTCAACACTATCCATGACCTCTTTTTTCTTTCAAACTACCCCTGCCCTGCATACCTGACTGGGAAATATATGCTGTAAATTAGGTGGCGTTTAGTTTGTTGGCTGATCTGTACCCCTTCTTTCTTTCAAAGTACCCCTGCCCTGCATAACAGACAGGAAACTTAGTTCATTACAATTGGCGGTTACATTGTTGACATAAAGCCTTTTTTGGCTGTGAAGCCAAAGGTAGTCGCCAACAACAATATGTTTTGTTTTCTTTTTTTATAAATTGGGGTGGACCCCAAAACATTGGGAAATATAAAAAAGAAAACAAAGAGTAAGTGCGCTGTAGTATAACAATGCTATGGTGAGGTCGGTATACATGTCTATTCTGCATAAAGTACGAACAAGTCCTGTGGGATCCATGCGTGGTTCTTTTTAACCCCTTAAGGACACGGCCATATTTCACCTTAAGGACCAGGCCATTTTTGTTAATCTGACCAGTGTCACTTTATGAGTTGATAACTTTAAAACGCTTTTACTTATGCAGGCCATTCTGAGACAGTTTTTTCGTCACATATTGTACTTCATGACAGTGGTAAAATGGAGTCGAAAAATTTTATTTTTATTTATAAAAAAGTACCAAATTTACCAATAATTTGGAAAAATTGGCAATTTTCCATGTTTCAATTTCTCTACTTTTATAATACATAGTAATACTGCCAAAAAAAGTTATTAATTTACATTCCCCATATGTCTACTTCATGTATCGATCATTTTGGGAAAGCCATTTTATTTTTTGGGGACGTTACAAGGCTTAGAAGTTTAGAAGCAAATCTTGAAATTTTTCAGACATTTTCAAAAACCCACTTTTTAGGGACCAGTACAGGTCTGAAGTCACTTACATAATAGAGACCACCCAAAAATGACCCCATTCTAGAAACAACACCCCTCTAGGTATTCAAAACTGATTTTTACAAATGTTGTTAACCCTTTAGGTTTCCCACAAGAGTTAATAGTAAATGGAGATAAAATTTCAGAATTTTTGGAAAATTTTCCATTTTAATCCATTTTTTCCAGTAACAAAGCAAGGGTTAACAGCCAAAAACTCAAAGTTTATTGCCCTGATTCTGTAGTTTGCAGAAACACCCCATATGTGGTCGTAAACTGCTGAATAGCTAAATGACAAGGCACAGAATGAAGGGAATGCCATATCGTTTTTGGAAGGCGGATTTTGCTGGACTGGTTTTTTGACACCATGTCCCATTTGAAGCCCCCCGATGCACCCCTAGAGTAGAAAATCCATAAAAGTGACTCCATCTAATAAACTACACCCCTCAAGGTATTCAAAACCGATTTTACAAACTTTGTTAACTCATTAGGTGTTCCACAAGAGTTATTGGCAAATGGAGATGAAATTTCAGAATTTCTATTTTTTGTTACCTTGTCTCAAAAAAGTGTAATATAGAGCAACAAAAAATCATATTTACCCTAAAATAGTACAAACAAAACTGCCACCTTATCCCGTAGTTTTCAAAATGGGGTCACTTTTTTGGAGTTTCTACTGTAGGGGTGCATCAGGGGGGCTTCAAATGGGACATAGTGTATTAAAACCATTCCAGCAAAATCTGCCTTCCAAAAACCATATCGCGTTCCCTTCCTTCTATGCCCTGCCGTTTGGCCACACAGCAGTTTACGACCACATATAGGGTGTTTATGCATACTCCAGAATCAGGGTAATAAATATTTAGTTTTGTTTGGCTGTTAACCCTTGCTTTGTTACTGGAAAAATGGTTTAAAATGGAAAATTTTCAAAAAAAATAGCTGTGTTGGGACTGTTTTTATTTTTTGTTATTTGCATAGTTGATCTGACAGGTTAGATCGAGTGCTATTTCTATAAAGCAGGTTTTTACGGAATAGACAATACCAAATATGACTACTTCTTGGGGTTTTTTTGTTTCAATTTTTCATAACAAACATTTTAGAAAAAATGATTTTTTTAGTGTCTCCACACTCTGAAAGCCATATATTTTTATTTTTTGGGCGACTGTCTTATGTAGGGGCTCATTTTTTGCGGGATGAGTTGATGGTTTGATTGGCGCTATCTTGGGGTGCATATAACAGTTTGGTCGCTTGCTATTACACTTTTTGTGATGTAACGTGATAAAAATGGCTTTTAATACGGTATTTATATTATTTTTTTGCTGTGTTCACCTCAGGGGTTAGATCATGTGTTACTTTTATAGAGCAAGTTGTTACGGAGTCGGCGATACCTAATATGTATACTTTTTATTTATTTATTTAAATTTTACACAAAAATATCATTTTTGAAACAAAATTAAATCATGTTTTAATGTCTCCATAGTTTGAGAGCCATATTTTTTTTATTTTTTGGGCGATTGTCCTATGTGGGGTATAGTTTTTTGCGGGATGAGATGGCGGTTTGATTGGTACTATTTTGAGAGGCATCCGCCTTTTTGATCGCTTGGTATTGCACTTTCTGTGAATTAAGTTGATAAAAAATGGCTTTTTTTACATCATTGTTTTGTTTTGTTTTTTACAGTATTTACTTGAGGGGTTAGGTCATGTGATATTTTTATAGAGCAGGTTTTTATGGACGAGGTGATACCTAATATGTGTAGTGTATTTTATTTTATTCATTATTATTCAGTGATATGTGTTTTTTTTTATTTTTACTTTTTTTTCAGTTTTTTACATAGTTTTTTTTACCCAGACCCACTTGGTTCTTGTAGATCTGGTGTATCTGGTGTCTATATAATATAGTACAGTACACTATATAGTGTATTGTACTGTATTTTTTTTAACTTTACATAGTCTAATCAGACTAGCCTTTAGCAGAAGTCTAATTAGACTTTCAGTACCATGGAAAGCAGGACGCCTCTAAAAGCGTCCTGCTGCCATGGTAACCATCACCCGCTGCCAGAACAGAGCAGCGGATGATTGGGAGGGAGGGGGGCTTCCTCCCTCTGCGATCCCATCAAGAATCGGGGGCTGCAAGGGCACATCAGCCCCCGATGGGAGAGGGAGGGAGCTCCCTGTTAAACCCTTCCATACAGCGGTCGGTACGGACCACGGCATGGAAGGGGTTAAACTGCTGACATCTGCAGCACAGATGTCAGCAGTTTTTAGCAGAGTGTCGGCAATGTGGGAAGATAACAGAGGAGCCTGCGTCGCCCGCAACCACCCCCCACCAAATTTAACCGTTTAGGCACATTTTAAGTCTCCAATCCATGATGTCACAGACCGCGGGGATCAGAGACTGCAGAAAGCTCTGCAAACCGAAGGTCTGAATTGACCTGTGGTTTGCAGCGATCGCCGATACGGGGAGGGTCACAGGACCCTGGGAATTGTAAAAAGGTACCTGCTGAATGATTTCAGCAGGTACCTTGTTCCGATCACTTCCAGCTGAGCAGCAGTGATCGGAAATACTCATGACGTACCGGTACATCATGTGTCCTTAAGTACCAGGACACCATGACGTACCGGTACGTCATGTGTCCTTAAGGGGTTAAGGCTGCAGGGCAGGCCAGCACCTCCAAGGCAGAAGGGTGAAGCTGAGGCCATGTCCCCAATTTGGAGACCCAGAAGTTGAATGCGGCAGACCCAATGGCGTAGCTAGAAATGACTGGGCCCAACAGCAAATTTTTGAATAGGGCCCTCCTCCCTCATAAATTTTTTTGCAACCCCTTCCTTTCATGCTGCCCCCATTCCTGTGGCTACTAAAGATCGCTCTCTCAGACCAGGCAGCTGTTCCATCCATTTTCAACACTGTCTATACTGCCACTGTATATGATTTCATTGTATAATACTGTTGAGGGGGCCCTGACAAAGTCTTTTAATCCTCCTCCTCCTGGATGGGCCCCTTCTTGGTCAGGGCCCCAAAGCAGCCGCTTTCCCTACTTCCCCTGTAGCCATGACCCTGGGCAGGCCCATCAGTCAGTACGTGTAGGCATGTGCACAGATACCATTCCACCATTTTGCGGAAATGCTGCCTCTTGCTAAGACATTCCATATCTGCTGGTGGTGCTGGTTGTTGTGGCGTGGTGACAAAGATTTTCTACATTTCGACCATGCTAACCCTGCCTTCTAAAGTGCGGGCGGTGACCCAGCTGTGTTGGCGACTTCTTCCTCCTCCTCCTCCTCTGCTTCAGCCATGTGCTTTCACTGAGCCCTGGTGTCAGGTGTGAATGCTATCAGCAGCACGTCTACCAGCGTTGGCGTCTTTTCGATCACGCTTCAGTGACGAAATTAAGGACAGCACCTTGTCCTTGTAATGGGGATCGAGCAGGGTGGCCACAAAGTAATCTGCACAAGTTAGAATGTGGGCAATAGTGATGTCGCGAACATAAAATTTTCAGTTCACGAACAGCGAACGCGAACTTCCGCAAATGTTCGAGAACGGGCGAATTTTAAAACCCACAGGGACTCTTTCTGGCCACAATAGTGATGGGAAAGTTGTTTCAAGGGGTCTAACACCTGGACTGTGGCATGCTGGAGGGGGATCTATGGCAAAACTTCCATGGAAAATTACGTAGTGGACACAGAGTCGGGTTTTAATCCATAAAGGGCATAAATCAACTAACATTCCTAAATTGTTTGGAATAACGTGCTTTAAAACATCCAGTGTGTGTATACGATCAGGTATGATGTTGTATCGATCAGGTAGTGTAAGGGTTACGCCCGCTTCACTGACATTGACAGACCAAACTCCCCTTTTAATGCACCGCAAACAGTTCATTTGCACAACCGCAAACTCCCCATTTGCACAAGGTTGGATACCAAGCTAGCTACGTCCCGGTGATGTCATTGAAGGTTTCTTCCTCCACCCAGCCACGTACAACACCAAGGGTCCCCAAAGGTGAATTGAATTGATTTTTCGAACGGGGAGATGGTTAAAAACGCTGACTCCCTCCCCTTTGTTTTTATCCACGGTGACTGCGTCTGCGCCGTGCAATTTACTGTCACACCCGATATGAGTATAATTTTCTGTAGTACTATTCTCATCAGTTTAATCCTCTAACGTCCCCAATCTGGGGGCCATTTATTGAATAGATTTTTCGAACGGGGAGATGGTTAAAAAACGCTGGCTCCCTCCACTCTGTTTTAATCCACGGTGACTGCGTCTGCGCCGTGCAATTTACTGTCACGACCCGATATGAGTGGTATTTTCTGTAGTACTATTCTCATCAGTTTAATCCTCTAACGTCCCCAATCTGGGGGCCATTTATTGAATAGATTTTTCGAACGGGAGATGGTTAAAAACGCTGGCTCCCTCCACTCTGTTTTAAACCACGGTGACTGCGTCTGCGCCGTGCAATTTACTGTCACACCCGATATGAGTGGTATTTTCTGTAGTACTATTCTCATCAGTTTAATCCTCTAACGTCCCCAATCTGGGGGCCATTTATTGAATAGATTTTTCGAACGGGGAGATGGTTAAAAACGCTGGCTCCCTCCACTCTGTTTTAATCCACGGTCACTGCGCCTGCGCCGTGCAATTTACTGTCACACCCGATATGAGTGGTATTTTCTGTAGTACTATTCTCATCAGTTTAATCCTCTAACGTCCCCAATCTGGGGGCCATTTATTGAATAGATTTTTCGAACGGGGAGATGGTTAAAAACGCTGGCTCCCTCCACTCTGTTTTAAACCACGGTGACTGCGTCTGCGCCGTGCAATTTACTGTCACACCCGATATGAGTGGTATTTTCTGTAGTACTATTCTCATCAGTTTAATCCTCTAACGTCCCCAATCTGGGGGCCATTTATTGAATAGATTTTTCGAACGGGGAGATGGTTAAAAACGCTGGCTCCCTCCACTCTGTTTTAAACCACGGTCACTGCGTCTGCGCCGTGCAATTTACTGTCACACCCGATATGAGTGGTATTTTCTGTAGTACTATTCTCATCAGTTTAATCCCTGTTACGTCCCATATCAGGGATTGCCTTTGTGAAAAAAATTTAGGCCGGGTACCTTCGACTGCCTTCACAGTGACAGACCAAACTCTCATACACTAAACTGAATTGATTTCAGGAAACGGGAGATGGAAAAAGCAGCTTGGTCGGTCCTCTTACTCCCAAATTGGGGCACTGCGCGTGCACAGAGCAATGTGCTGTGACACCCTATATGAGTGGTGTCTTAACTAGTACTATTCCTATCAGTTTAATCCCTGTTACGGACCCTATCCGGTCGAATTAACCATTGTCGAATTAGCGAACCATTACGACATCATGAAATAATTTAGTTCTGAGCTCTGTACTTGCTTTGTATTGGAATTGATGGGGATTTTTTTAATTGCCTGCATCATTTCTAATAAACTATTAAGAGACTTTATTATGATTTTTTTTATTTTATGTATTAAAAACCCATACAACATATATAAAAAAAAAGGTAAATTAATGTTTTTGCTATGAAATATTATCCAGCCGTCCGATCGCTTTTGGTCTGACCATAATGAAGCAACGGCCTTATCATCTGGGGTGTGGCAACATTGCCAACACACTTATAGAGGTGATGATTGCTTCATTGTGATACGCACGCCCCTTCACCACAACAAGGTAACGATCACGAAGGGGAATTGACACTTGTATGTGCCTTTTTTTTTTGGTTTGCTTTTGCAGCCACAGTGCTGCACCATAGGACAGAAAAATTAGGCATGTACACATGCCTGAAAAATAATGGCACTGTTGCAGCCGCTATTGTAGCAGCGGCCGGAAAAATGTATGTTTTCCAGGCAGAAAAGTGACTAAAACATTGCGGCTTGAACCCTAGTTGGTGGTGGAGAATTCACGAAAGTCATCCGGTATGCAGACATTAAATACAGCAGCGTGGGGACCATTTTGAGGCCAATGCATGTAATCAGGCCTTTTGTTAGTCAAACGTATCCCTCACTGTCAGTCCCTTCGGGATCCATGCCTCATTCATCTTTCAACACTTTTTTGACCGAGACGACTTCTCTTGTCAGTGACAATGCCTCCTGCTGCACTGAAGGTCCTTTCTGACAGGACACTTGAAGCAGGGCAGGCCAGAAGTTCTATCGCGAACTGGGATAGCTCAGGCCACAGGTCAAGCCTGCACACCCAGAAGTGAAGGGGTTCATTGCTCCTCAGAGTGTCGATATCTGCTGTTAAGGCGAGGTAGTCTGCTACCTGTCGGTCGAGTCGTTCTCTAAGGCTGGATCACGAAGGGCTGTGGCGATGAGTAGGACTGAAAAAGCTCCGCATGTCCTCCATCAACAACACATCTGTAAATCGTCCAGTCCTTGCCGCCGTGGTAGGAGGAGGATTACACTCACCTCTTCCCCTGTTAGATTCCCGCTGTGCTGTGACATCCCCCTTATAAGCTGTAAATGTAGCATCCCCAAGTCAGAGCAATGTGTGGGACTAACCTGGGGAATGCCAGTGATGGAGAGGCCGGCACGCTGTTCCTCTGGGGCACTCTCTGGGTTCTCGAGGGACACAGCCAGGTGCAATGTGAGGTGCCCTTGGTGTTGTAGATTAACGTGCCTATGGCTAAGTCCCTGATGTTTCGTGACGCCAGTGCCAGTAAACGGTGGCACACCGTATTTATAGTGGGAATAATGGAGGTGCAGACTTGTATCTTGAAACAGAATTCCAACTTTACTGAAACAGTGGTAATACAGAAGGCACTCTCTTAAACAGTTCTTTTGCAGACAATTGGCTTTGGTACGATCTCAATTACAGCAGGCTTATATCCAGCAAGGTAAACAGAGGGTAAAATAACAGGACTTTTGAATTGCAGGATAACCTTACTTTCTTCCTGGCTTGTCCTGACTGGCAATTATACTTCAAGGCCCCAATGCCCTACTTCTGGCTTATATCCTTGAATCTCCAGTTTGCTGCGTACCTCCTCTGACATTACAATACCTCTTGCTCTAAGGATTGCCTCAGCTTGACTCCTGCTGACTTGCCTAGGCCCGTGACATGTGGCCTTCACAGACTCCAGGGTCTGCACTGCCTTCACAGGCCCATGGCCTGGACTGGACTGACTTTCCCTGCTTGAGCCTGTATATATAAACTAGGGCTCCCTAGCTCGCTCTATCGACCTAGAGCTGGAATGACATCCCTAGCAGGCCTGCACATAGCAATAACACAGTAACAGGGAATTACATAGCATTACATTACATTGCATTTTATGACGAGGACTTATACCAGCCTCCCCATAAATGAGGGGAACGACAGCACTCAAGTGACCCTTCTGTAGTGACGGGCATCACAACTCCCGTACACTACATCTAAAGCATATTTTATAGTTTGGTTTTGAACTGCTGCATCCTTTCCGACTTTCGGTAATTTGGTAACATTTCTGCCACTTTTTGCTTATACCGGGGGTCTAGTAGCGTGGCCACCCAGTACAGATCGTTCTCCTTTATCCTTTTTATACGTGGGTCCCTCAACAGACATGAAAGCATGAAAGACCCCATTTGAACAAGGTTGGATGCAGAGCTACTCATTTCCAGTTCCTCGTCCTCACTGATGTCATTGACGGTCTGTTCTTCCCCCCAGCCACGTACAACACCATGGGTCCCAGATAGGTGACAACAACGAGCACCCTGGGGTGCCTGCTGTGGTTGGTCTTCCTCCTCCTCAAAGCCGCCACATTCCTCCTCTGACTCCTCTTCCTCATACTCCTCTTCCAGCGTTGCTGCAGGTCCGGCAAGCGATGATGACAAGGCTGTTTCTGGTGGTGATGGTGACCACAACTTTCCTCTTCCTCTTCACGCTCATCTACAGCCTGATCCAGAACTCTTCGCAGGGCACGCTCCAGGAAGAAAACAAATGGGATGAGGTCGCTGATGGTGCCTTCGGTGCGACTGACTAGGTTTGTCACCTCCTCAAAAGGACGCATGAGCCTACAGGCATTGCGCATGAGTGTCCAGTAACGTGGCAAAAGATTCCCAGCTCCGCAGAGGCTGTCCTAGCACCCCGGTCATACAAATACTCGTTGACGGCTTTTTCTTGTTGGAGCAGGCGGTCGAACATTAGGAGTGTTGAATTCCAACGTGTCGGGCTGTCGCATATCAAGCGCCTCACTGGCATGTTGTTTCGCCGCTGAATATCGGAAAAGTGCGCCATGGCCGTGTAGGAACGCCTGAAATGGCCACACACCTTCCTGGCCTGCTTGAGGACGTCCTGTAAGCCTGGGTACTTAGACACAAAACGTTGTATGATGAGATTCAACACATGTGCCATGCACGGCACATGTGACAACTCTGCCCAAATTTAATGCCGACAACAGATTGCTTCCATTGTCACACACCACTTTGCCGATCTCCAGTTGGTGCGGGGTCAGCCACTGATCCACCTGTGCGTTCAGGGCAGACAGGAGTGCTGGTCCTGTGTGGCTCTCTGCTTTCAGGCAAGTCAACCCCAAGATAGCGTGACACTGTCGTATCCGGGATGTGGAATAGCCCCTGGGGAGCTGGGGGAATCAGTTGATGTGCAGCCAGACGCCGCAGCAGAAGAGGACTCAGCCGAGGAGGATATCGAAGAGGATGGAGTAGGAGTAGAGGAGGTGGCAGTAGGTCTGCCTGCAAGTCGTGGTGGTGTCACCAACTCCGCTGCGGAGCCACGCATTCCATGCTTGTCAGCCGTCAGCAGGTTGACCCAATGCGCAGTATACGTGATATACCTGCCCTGACCGTGCTTTGCAGACCAGGTATCAGTGGTCAGATGGACCCTTGCCCCAACACTGTATGCCAGAGATGCCATGACTTCCTTTTCAATGACATGGTAGAGGTTTGGGATTGCCTTTTGAAAAAAAATTTCGTCCGGGTACCTTCCACTGTGGTGTCCCAATAGCGACAAATTTTTGAAGGCCTCAGACTCTACCAGCTGGTATGGTAAAAGCTGGCGGGCTAAGAGTTCCGTCAAGCCAGCTGTCAGTCGCGGGCAAGGGTGACTTTGTGACATTGGCTTCTTATGCTCAAACATGTCCTTGACAGACACCTGACTGTGGGCAGATGAGCAGGAACTGCTGAGTTGAGAGATGGAGTAGGAGTAGAGGAGGTGGCAGTAGGTCTGCCTGCAAGTCGTGGTGGTGTCACCAACTCCGCTGCGGAGCCACGCATTCCATGCTTGTCAGCCGTCAGCAGGTTGACCCAATGCGCAGTATACGTGATATACCTGCCCTGACCGTGCTTTGCAGACCAGGTATCAGTGGTCAGATGGACCCTTGCCCCAACACTGTATGCCAGAAGTGGTCAGATGGACCCTTGCCCCAACACTGTATGCCAGAGATGCCATGACTTCCTTTTCAATGACATGGTAGAGGTTTGGGATTGCCTTTTTTGAAAAAAAAATTCGTCCGGGTACCTTCCACTGTGGTGTCCCAATAGCGACAAATTTTTTGAAGGCCTCAGACTCTACCAGCTGGTATGGTAAAAGCTGGCGGGCTAAGAGTTCCGTCAACCCAGCTGTCAGTCGCCGGGCAAGGGGGTGACTTTGTGACATTGGCTTCTTATGCTCAAACATGTCCTTGACAGACACCTGACTGTGGGCAGATGAGCAGGAACTGCTGAAGTTGAGAGATGGAGTAGGAGTAGAGGAGGTGGCAGTAGGTCTGCCTGCAAGTCGTGGTGGTGTCACCAACTCCGCTGCGGAGCCACGCATTCCATGCTTGTCAGCCGTCAGCAGGTTGACCCAATGCGCAGTATACGTGATATACCTGCCCTGACCGTGCTTTGCAGACCAGGTATCAGTGGTCAGATGGACCCTTGCCCCAACACTGTATGCCAGAGATGCCATGACTTCCTTTTCAATGACATGGTAGAGGTTTGGGATTGCCTTTTTTGAAAAAAAATTTCGTCCGGGTACCTTCCACTGTGGTGTCCCAATAGCGACAAATTTTTTGAAGGCCTCAGACTCTACCAGCTGGTATGGTAAAAGCTGGCGGGCTAAGAGTTCCGTCAAGCCAGCTGTCAGTCGCCGGGCAAGGGGGTGACTTTGTGACATTGGCTTCTTATGCTCAAACATGTCCTTGACAGACACCTGACTGTGGGCAGATGAGCAGGAACTGCTGAAGGTGAGAGATGGAGTGGCGGGTGGTTGAGAGGGGGCAGGGAGGACAGCAGTGGTTGGCGTGGCTGAAGATGCTGGACCAGGAGGAGCATGGTGGCTTTGAGTTTGTGTGCTGCTTGTACTCATGTGTTGATCCCATAGGCGTTTGTGATGTGAGATCATGTGCCTTCGCAAAGCAGTTGTACCAAGGTGGGTGTTGGACTTCCCACGACTCAGTTTCTTTGGCACAGGTTGCAAATGGCATTGCTTTTATCAGAGGCAGACACACAAAAAAATGCCACACTGCTGAGCTTTGCAATGACGGCATTCTAGTGGTGGCAACAGCATGCGTTGACTGGCGTGCTGTCTGGCTGACCCCAGGTGCCGATACATGCTGTCTGACTGTGCCACTAACTCCTTGCGACGACCTCCCCCTGCTTCCAACTCGTCTCCTCATTCTCTCTGTCTCCCCTTCAGAACTTTCCCCCTCTTCTTCTCTTCGAGCAGGCACCCACGTGGCATCCGTGGACACATCGTCATCATCAACCGCTTCACTTGTATCTGACACCTCAGCAAAGGAAGCAGCAGCGGGTACAACATCATCATCATCATCATCACACTGTACGTCCATGTGTGTAATCCTGCCTGACTGAGACATATCCCCGTAATCTACATCATCTGGCAATAATGGTTGCGCATCACTAATTGCATCCAACTGATGTGTAAATAACTCCTCTGACGGATCAAGTGAAGCGGCTGTGGTGGCTGTGGTGGTAGTGGTGGTGGTGGCGACGGGCGGGTGCGTGGTAACTTGAGAGCAGGTGACCGAAGCTGAGCTGGAGGAGGATGGTGCGTCAAGGTTCTTAGCGGAAGCTGTTGAAGATTGGGTGTCCTGTCTAAGCCAGTCAACTACGTCCTCTGAATTTTTCGGGTTCAGGGTGCGTGGCCTCTGAAAACTGGGCATTATTCCAGGGACAGTGGAAATCACAGCACCACGACCACGACGGCCCCTGCGGTGTGGCCTGCCTCTGCCTGTCATTTTTTTAGATAAGTGGTACTACGCGTGCTAGGTACTGTGCCACCCGGTATGAGTGGTTGGCACTGGCAGTGGGCACACTACAGTCTGTGGAAGTGGGCCTGACACACACTGGCAGCAGGCAAGCAACTGAATTTAGACTACTGTCTAAAAATTAAATGCCTTATTTATCGGCAAGCTACTGTGCCACCCGGTATCAGTGGTTGGCACTGGCAGTGGGCACACTACAGTCAGTGGAAGAGGGCCTGACACACACTGGCAGCAGGCAAGCAACTGAATTTAGACTACTGTCTAAAAATTAAATGCCTTATTTATCGGCAAGCTACTGTGCCACCCGGTATCAGTGGTTGGCACTGGCAGTGGGCACACTACAGTCAGTGGAAGAGGGCCTGACACACACTGGCAGCAGGCAAGCAACTGAATTTAGACTACTGTCTAAAAATTAAATGCCTTATTTATCGGCAAGCTACTGTGCCACCCGGTATCAGTGGTTGGCACTGGCAGTGGGCACACTACAGTCAGTGGAAGAGGGCCTGACACACACTGGCAGCAGGCAAGCAACTGAATTTAGACTACTGTCTAAAAATTAAATGCCTTATTTATCGGCAAGCTACTGTGCCACCCGGTATCAGTGGTTGGCACTGGCAGTGGGCACACTACAGTCAGTGGAAGCGGGCCTGACACACACTGGCAGCAGGCAAGCAACTGAATTTAGACTACTGTCTAAAAATTAAATGCCTTATTTATCGGCAAGCTACTGTGCCACCCGGTATCAGTGGTTGGCACTGGCAGTGGGCACACTACAGTCAGTGGAAGAGGGCCTGACACACACTGGCAGCAGGCAAGCAACTGAATTTAGACTACTGTCTAAAAATTAAATGCCTTATTTATCGGCAAGCTACTGTGCCACCCGGTATCAGTGGTTGGCACTGGCAGTGGGCACACTACAGTCAGTGGAAGTGGGCCTGACACACACTGGCAGCAGGCAAGCAACTGAATTTAGACTACTGTCTAAAAATTAAATGCCTTATTTATCGGCAAGCTACTGTGCCACCCGGTATCAGTGGTTGGCACTGGCAGTGGGCACACTACAGTCAGTGGAAGAGGGCCTGACACACACTGGCAGCAGGCAAGCAACTGAATTTAGACTACTGTCTAAAAATTAAATGCCTTATTTATCGGCAAGCTACTGTGCCACCCGGTATCAGTGGTTGGCACTGGCAGTGGGCACACTACAGTCAGTGGAAGAGGGCCTGACACACACTGGCAGCAGGCAAGCAACTGAATTTAGACTACTGTCTAAAAATTAAATGCCTTATTTATCGGCAAGCTACTGTGCCACCCGGTATCAGTGGTTGGCACTGGCAGTGGGCACACTACAGTCAGTGGAAGAGGGCCTGACACACACTGGCAGCAGGCAAGCAACTGAAATTACACTAAAGTGTAAAAATTAAATGCCTGTTTTTGATGCAAAGTCCTGTGCCACACGGGATGACAGGGGTGGGCACTGGCAGTGGGCACACTACAGTCAGTTGAAGTCGGCCTGACACACACTAGCAGCAGGCAAGCAGCTGAAATTACACTAAAGTGCTAAAAATGTAAATGCCTTTTTATGCAAAGTCCTGTGCCAGCCGGTATGAGTGGTGGGCACTGGCAGTGGGCACACTACAGTCAGTGGAAGTCAGCCTGACACACACTGGCAGGCAACTAACCTTAGATTAAAGTGTAAAAATTAAGTGCCTTTTTTATGCAAAGTGCTGTGCCACACGGGATGACAGGGGTGGGCACTGGCAGTGGGCACACTACAGTCAGTTGAAGTCGGCCTGACACACACTAGCAGCAGGCAAGCAGCTGAAATTACACTAAAGTGTAAAAATTAAATGCCTTATTTATCGGCAAGCTACTGTGCCACCCGGTATCAGTGGCTGGCACTGGCAGTGGGCACACTACAGTCAGTGGAAGAGGGCCTGACACACACTGGCAGCAGGCAAGCAACTGAATTTAGACTACTGTCTAAAAATTAAATGCCTTATTTATCGGCAAGCTACTGTGCCACCCGGTATCAGTGGTTGGCACTGGCAGTGGGCACACTACAGTCAGTGGAAGAGGGCCTGACACACACTGGCAGCAGGCAAGAAACTGAATTTAGACTACTGTCTAAAAATTAAATGCCTTATTTATCGGCAAGCTACTGTGCCAACCGGTATCAGTGGTTGGCACTGGCAGGGGGCACACTAGAGTCAGTGGAAGAGGGCCTGACACACACTGGCAGCAGGCAAGCAACTGAAATTACACTAAAGTGTAAAAATTAAATGCCTGTTTTTGATGCAAAGTCCTGTGCCACACGGGATGACAGGGGTGGGCACTGGCAGTGGGCACACTACAGTCAGTTGAAGTCGGCCTGACATACACTAGCAGCAGGCAAGCAGCTAAAATTACACTAAAGTGTAAAAATGTAATGCCTTTTTTATGCAAAGTCCTGTGCCAGCCGGTATGAGTGGTGGGCACTGGCAGTGGGCACACTACAGTCAGTGGAAGTCAGCCTGACACACACTGGCAGGCAACTAACCTTAGATTAAAGTGTAAAAATTAAGTGCCTTTTTTATGCAAAGTCCTGTGCCACACGGGATGACAGGGGTGGGCACTGGCAGTGGGCACACTACAGTCAGTTGAAGTCGGCCTGACACACACTAGCAGCAGGCAAGCAGCTGAAATTACACTAAAGTGTAAAAATTAAATGCCTTTTTATGCAAAGTCCTGTGCCAGCCGGTATGAGTGGTGGGCACTGGCAGTGGGCACACTACAGTCAGTGGAAGTCAGCCTGACACACACTGGCAGGCAACTAACCTTAGATTAAAGTGTAAAAATTAAGTGCCTTTTTTATGCAAAGTCCTGTGCCACACGGGATGACAGGGGTGGGCACTGGCAGTGGGCACACTACAGTCAGTTGAAGTCGGCCTGACACACACTAGCAGCAGGCAAGCAGCTGAAATTACACTAAAGTGTAAAAATTAAATGCCTTTTTATGCAAAGTCCTGTGCCAGCCGGTATGAGTGGTGGGCACTGGCAGTGGGCACACTACAGTCAGTGGAAGTCAGCCTGACACACACTGGCAGGCAACTAACCTTAGATTAAAGTGTAAAAATTAAGTGCCTTTTTTTATGCAAAGTCCTGTGCCACACGGGATGACAGGGGTGGGCACTGGCAGTGGGCACACTACAGTCAGTTGAAGTCGGCCTGACACACACTAGCAGCAGGCAAGCAGCTGAAATTACACTAAAGTGTAAAAATTAAATGCCTTTTTATGCAAAGTCCTGTGCCAGCCGGTATGAGTGGTGGGCACTGGCAGTGGGCACACTACAGTCAGTGGAAGTCAGCCTGACACACACTGGCAGGCAACTAACCTTAGATTAAAGTGTAAAAATGAAATGCCTTTTTTTTATGCAAAGTCCTGTGCCACATGGGATGACAGGGGTGGGCACTGGCAGTGGGCACACTACAGTCTGTGGGCCTGCAGCTCCTCACACACTGGCAGGCCAGGCAGCTGCAATATGTATATAAAGGGGGAAAAAAAGCAGACTAATGTTGCAGCCCTAAAAAGGGCTTTTTGGGGTGCTGTCAGGACGCTGTCCTTACAGCAGAGATCAGATGAGTCTTTCAGGACTGGAGTGGACACTGAATTCAATAGCCTAGCTATCGATTTCCCAATTAAATCAGCAGCAATTACACTCTCCCTCCTCTCACTAAGACTGCAGCTTCAGAATGAATCTAAAATGGATGCTGTGCAGGAGGTGGGAGGGTCTGGGAGGGAGGGTATGCTGCTGATTGGCTGGAATGTGTCTGCTGACTGTGAGGTACAGGGTCAAAGTTTGCTCAATGATGATGTATAGGGGGCGGACCGAACATCGCATGTGTTCGCCCGTTGAGGCGAACGCGAACAAGCTATGTTCGCCGGGAACTGTTCGCCGGCGGATAGTTTGGGCCATCTCTAGTGGGCAACTCGGCAGTCGTTGCGCAGGCACTTCAGCATGTAGTCGCTCATGTTTGCCAGGCTGCCCAGAGGCAACGACAAGCTGTCCTTTGTGGGAGGTGTATCATCTGTGTCCTCCGTATCCCCCCAGCCACGCTCAAGTGATAGCCATGAGCTGCTTTGGGTGCCACCCTGCTGTGAACACGGTTTCTTCTCCTCCTCCAGAACTGTGCCCTGGCTGGACAATTGTGTACCTAGCCTATCTTGGTGCAGGAACCCACCCTCCGAGCCACTTGTTTATGACTGGCCTTATAAGTTAAGGGTAAGGCATGTATATAGTTTTGCTTGTTTATTTAGTTTATCTGACTTATAGTTATTTAAAAATGTTTATAAGTAAATTTGTAAATAGTTTGTGAATGGGCATTAATGAGTGGTTTGAGTGAAGGGGGGGGGGTGTACGGTGAGAGTCTGGTCGGGTTAATTTTCTCTTTTTGAAATGTTCCTTGTATAGTTTTTGTTACGATTTATAATAAAAAATCCTGATAACCGTGGAAATGTTACCCAACAATATAACCGACAAATTTAATAAAATTATTTGCCTGTCACATCTGCGGCTCGGGCCACAGGGGTCCTTGAGCACCAATAGAAGTGAATTTGTCCCACCAGAATCTAAAAGCTGGGTTAACTGAATTGATTTTAACTGTCAGGTGTTCAGAAGTTTCTGCACCACCAAATTCAGCACATGCGCCAGGCAAGGGAAGTGTGTCAAACCGGCTAGGCCCAGAGATTTCACCCATTATCGCACACCACCAGGCCGGGCTTGAGGCTCAGTGACACCAACCACTCATCGGTATGTTGTTCCATGCCTGTCCACAGCTCCTGCGCGATGTGGGGTTTGTCCCCCAAACAGATGAGCCTGCTGTCGTTTCCCCCTTGCTGTGCTGATGTTGGTGGTGAAGGTGTTACACTGAAAGGATGAAGATGTGGTAGAGGAGGAGGAAGCGGAGTAGGAGGAGGAGGCAACAGAAGGCAAATATAAATGCCCTGCAATCCTCGGGGGCAGAAGGACATGCGTCAAACTGCTTTCCGCCTCTGGCCCAGCCGCCACTACATTTAGCCAGTGTGCTGTTAGGGAGATAAAATTTCCCTGCCCGTGCTTACCGGTCCACTAATTGGTGGTTATGTGGACCTTGCCACAGATGGCGTTGCGCAGTGCACACCTGATTTTGTCCGCCACTTGGTTGTGCAGGGAAGGGATGGCAGTGTGAAGGCCAAGAAGAGCCCACCACAGAGTATGTGAGCTTGTGACCCCAAATGAAACTTGATTAACCTTTGTAGATGCTCAGTATCCCAGCAGGATATTGAACTAAAGAGCCAAGCTTTGAAGGACCACCATCTGCAGTTACTGTCTGCAACATTGTTTTCAAGCTTTGTACCTTCTAACTGTGAGCGAATGTAACCATAATCCGCTTATTGCCTCTATAGAGTAAAGCAGACTTAAAGGCTTATACCCATGTCACCTTTTCATGGTGTAAATATGAAAAACCTGAGTAAGCGCCAGCTGGAGGTAAGCTGGAGTTACGGAAATAGTTACATAGTTGATACGGCTGAAAAAAGACATAAGTCCATCAAGTTCAATCAAGGGATAGGTGGGGACGCGAATCCCAGAAGGAAGTGAAACTCAGATTTCTAGAGAATGGTTGAGCTCTTTCCATAATTCTCATAGCAGTGAATGGGAGCTAAGCAAACAGCATAGCACAGTGTAGATCCTATTAAAAGGGTTATTTTTAAAGGGTTGCTATTTTTTTTTAATCTGATCTCACCCACAGTGGTGAGTCTAACAAGAATTGCATTACAATTCGTTTTTTTATTTTTTAACCTTATCAGGTGAGTGCTGCACTCCTTAGTCTAATTATGTTGCTGCCAATTCCAAGATCGCGTGCCATATATAGGGCACGTGATCCTAGCCTGGGAGCACAGTGATCACCCGGTAAGGTAAACTAATTAATCATAATACAGTTTTTGATTCTTCAGAGAGGAGCAAACTAACTTTTCTCAATTAAAGTCCTGAGATCCCAGACAGCAGAATGAACTGCTACCATCAGCATTGAAGACAGTGCTGCAAGGTGAGGGACTACAGCCAAGCCACCCATCACTCTTACTGGTGCCAGAGAGGATTTGCACTTAAAGGATAACTGTCATATATTTATTTATTTGTTTTTGCTAAAGTGTAGGGCAAGTGATAGGTAAAATTTTTGCAATACACTTTATTTAGCCAAAACGTTTATTTTTGGTAGATAAACTGGGGCTGAAATGGCCCTTAGCAGCACTCTCTCAAATGAGTATTGCTAAGGGCCATCCGTCTTCTATTAGAAAAGGGAAGACGGGCTGTGCAGGCGCTGTGCTTCTGCCTCCCATGCTTCCCTTGTGGGCACAGGAGTCTTAGGAGTTAAAATTACATCTATATTCCCCCTTTCTATGCAATCTAATGCTCCGGTACATTCACTGACCTGTGATCCCTGTGATAGTAACTCATGAAGCCATTTCAGCCCCAGTTTTCTACCAAAAATAAACGTTTTGGCTAAACAAAGTCTATTGCAAAAATGTTACATATCACTTGCTCTACACTTTAGCAAAAAATAAATAAATATGACAGTTATACTTTAACTGCTGCTACTGTGTGTATCTAACCCCTTCAGGACCCTGGTATTTTTCATTTTTGCGTTTTTGTTTTTCACTCTCCGCCTTCCCATATCCCAACTTTTTTATTTTTCCATTCACATAGCCTTATGAGGGCTTATTTTTTGCGGGACAAGTTGTACTTTCTAATAACACCATTTACGACTTTTTGATCACTTTTTATAAAAAAATTATTAGGTAGTTGAAGTGAGAAAAAATGTTAAATAGACTGTTTTTATTTTTTTCCCGTTACGCCATTTCCCAATATGGGAATTTTCGCACATGGAGATGTCCGTGATGTTTATTTATTTTTTGTTAAGTATTTTTATTTTTATTTTAAGGCCCCTTTCACATGGGCGTGATTTCCATGTGGGTGCAATGCATGAGGTGAACGCATTGCACCCGCACTGAATCCGGACCCATTCATTTCAATGGGGTTGTGTACATGAGCAGTGATTTTACCGCATCACTTTTGCGTTGCGTGAAAATAGCAGCATGTTCTATATTCTGCGTTTTTCCAGCCCCATAGAAGTGAATAGTGCTGTGGGAAAATCGCATGCATCCGCAAACGATTTTCCCGCATGGTTGTTAGGAGTCGATCGGGATGGGGACCCGATTTTTATTATTTTTCCTTATAACATGGTTATAAGGGAAAATAATAGCATTCTAAATACAGAATGCAAAGTAAAAAGGGTGATTGAGGGTTAAAAAATAAAAAAATAAATAACTCACATCCTCCAATTGATCGTGTAGCTGCCGGTCTCCTGTTCTGTCTTCATATGGGGGGGTAAAGGACCTTCCGTGATGTCACTGGGTCACATGGTCCAATCACATGCTTCCATCACCATTGTGATCAATTGTTGGAGGTGAGTTAATTTTCTTTTATTTTTACCCTCAATCACCCTTTTTACTTTGCTTTCTGTATTTAGAATGATATTATTTTCCTTTATAACTATGTTATAAGGGAAAATATACGGAATACTGAATCCGAAACCGGACTTCAGTCTTCGGGTCTGGGTACCAAACATGCCGATTTTTCTCACGCGCGTGCAAAATGCATTACAACAGTTTGCACACGCGCGGAAAAATCATGCATTTTCCCGCAACGCATCCGCATCTTATCCGGGCGTCAAACTTGACGCCCATGTGAAAGAGGTCTAAGGAACGGGTGGTGATTTGAGCTTTTAGTTGTTTTTTTTTTTTATATAAAAAAGAGAGGAGGAAGGGATAGCACTACTGAAAGTGGCTTGTGGATAAAGTTGTTCACAGCAGACAGATTCACCCAAATGAAAAATAGCTAAAATTCATATGATGCTGGGCAGTCTTATATACTGGAGATGTAGAACACTTAATACAATCGCTAAAAATATAAAGCACTTTAATGAAACTTCTACAATAATGTATAACAATAAAATAATGGCAATTGTCTGGCCAGACTGACAATGTGCAATGATTCAAATAATATTAGTAGTAGTTGTTAAAATGAATTGTATATTCACTAAAAAGTCAGTTAAATTGCCAATCCACCTAAAATTAAGTCCAGATAAAAAAAGACCAAATAAAAAAATTGTCCAAAAAGGTCCATTCATTCAAAAGTTCAGAAAGCCGTTAATCAAAACAATATGACAGCGATTCTATGGACATTAGTCCCATAAACATTCCTTAAATTGGTGCCGGCTGGGATGATATGAAATCTCATTTGTTATTCACTGCCTATATCGACCACATACACAAATGCTTTGGATATACTCACTGAGCTTTGATCTTCACAGGCAGCATGCAGTGTTGGCGCGGCGTCCACCGCGAGCCTGCTAGGTTATACTCATATGAGCCTGCTTGTACCAGAGCGGTGTGTATTGTCCGTGTGGTCTTAGGCTATGGTGGTTAATCCGGGTCGGCACTCAAGGGGTCCCGTTGATAGTCCATCTCAACGTCTTCTGTATGCCAGAGGTTCCTCTCAAGGAGCCGGTGTTATGGCCATACGTCTTAGGTCACAGGTCGTCACGGGTCACTCTTAGAAGCGAATAATAAGGCTTTTAGTTTTATTGTAAAAAGTCTCTCAACATTAGAGTACTTTGATAGCTATGGAGGCTTAACCAAACGCATTTCGGGACATAAAATGGTACCTTCCTCAGGGACCCACTTTTTTTAAGTTGCTCAAGTCACTAGTGGGTAGTCATCATAAGATTGTCCATTGTGTTCATTGATGGCTATATAGCCATCATTGAAGACTTCATTTGAAATATAACAATACAATGCTGCCACCTAGTGGCCTGTATTGGTATATCCCTGAAACAGGCATCGAAGCCTCAAGCAGGCTTCGGGCTATTTCAGCAATGTAACAGGTTCCCCGATCTCATTCAGCAGGCATCCTGTGACAATGCCGAGGGGGGTCATGTGACCCCCCCGTGTCGGCGATCGCAACAAACCGCTGGTCAATTCAGACCTGCGGTTTGTTGCGTTTCCAGGTACATCGCGTCACCTGTGACCCGATTACCCGGAAATGACGGTGATCGGATAGCGTGAGGACACCATCCAATCACCGTCATGCATGTCTGCATGCCCTGTGATTGGCTCCCGGAGGGCCCCTGTGATTGGCTGCCGGGGAGGGAGGTGGCTGCTGCGGCGGCAGATTCAAATCTCCTCCTCTCTTCGAGCAGCTTCCTTTTGGTTCCTGCTCTTGGAGAGAGGAGACGTGCCCTGCAGCCCCCAGCAGCCCCCAGCAGCCCCGATCTTCAGGGTAAGTCAGGGACAGGGTTAGGTCAGGCAGGGTCAGTTCAGGGACAGATCTTTTTTTTTTTTCCATCTTATTTTTTTTTTTTGCAGGTAGTTGGTGTCTGGGGTCCACAGCACACTCAGCTGTGAGACCCTAGACCCTGCTGTAGCCCCCCCTTTTAGTTGTGCAAGTGTTTTTTTTTTTTGTGCACTAATTTTGGTCGGCGCTCTTTAGTGTCCGGCCACTATTAGTGCATCGCACAACTGACCGCTGATCAGTTTTCTACTGATCAGTGAGTTTGACTTTTTTTTCACACCTCCCTTTTTTTAGTTAGGTTTTTTTTTTTTTTAGTGGTACATTTGTTCGTGAACACCCGGCCCCACACACACGCACACTAAATAAAGTTTATTTTACACGCACGCACACACACACACGCACAACACACACACCCATGGACCGCCGGCTGTTCACGGTGGAGGAGGCATACGCCCAGATGCTCTCCGACACCGAGAGCGCCAGTGAGGATGAGGATGACCCCACCTTCCTCCTGTCGTCCTCATCCTCATCATCATCATCTGATGATGATGAGCCCCCAAGGCGGCGGAGACGCTGCCAAGCGGAGCCAGGGCCCTCACGCGCTAGGGACCCTGTGGCCCATCCCAGTACGAGCAGCCCTGGGGCTCGTACTGGTTTCCCGGCCCACCAAACAAGTGCACCGGAGCCCCCCACCGGTGACCTTAGCTGGTGTTCCCCAGTGGACTTTGAGCCTGCGATTCCGGATTTTGCTGGCAATCCTGGAATCCAGATTCCCACAGTGGGGTTCACTGAAATGGACTTCTTTAGTTTTTTTTCAGTGACCCGCTGGTGAATCTGATGGTGGAGCAGACGAACCTGTATGCCCAACAGTTCGTCGCTCAGCACCCAGGCTCTTTTTGGCCAGGCCCGGTGGCTGGACGCCAGTCAGTGCAGCCGAGATGAGGACGTTTTGGGGCCTCGTGCTGCATATGGGCCTGGTCAAAAACCCAGTGTCAGGCTGTACTGGAGTGGGGACGTCCTCTACCAGACCCCACTGTACAGTTCAGCCATGACACGTCCCAGATTCGAGGCCATCCGGAAATGCCTGCATTATGCAGATAATGCAGCATGTCCCCCGAACTGATCCCGCCTATGACCGGCTGTATAAGATACGGCCGATCATCGATCATTTCGGGGCCAAGTTTGCACAGGCCTACGTACCTGGAAGGGAGGTTGCGATTGATGAGTCTCTCGTTGCTTTCAAGGGGAGACTCGTTTTCCGCCAATACATTCCCAGCAAGCGAGCGAGGTATGGCGTGAAGCTCTACAAAATTTGTGAGAGTACCTCAGGGTACACTTACAAATTTCGTGTTTACTGAGGCGAGATTCCCGTATTGAACCCCAGAATGTCCCCCACTCTGGGTGTTAGCGGGAAAATCGTGTGGGACCTTTGCACCCACTGCTGGATAAGGGTTACCACCTGTACGTGGATAACTTTTATACCAGCATCCCCTTGTTCAGGTCCCTTGCCGCCAGATCCACGTTCGCTTGTGGGACCATGCGGAAAAATCAACGTGGCCTCCCTACCTACCCCTCCAGGTACCTATCCCCAGTGGTGAGACCCGTGCCCTTACTTGTGGAAACCTGCTGTTGGTCAGGTATAAGGACAAGAGGGATGTCCTTGTACTGACCACAATCCATGGTAACGGCACCACCCCAGTCTCTGTGCGAGGTACCACGGCAACGGTCCTCAAGCCCGATTGTATCGTCGACTACAATCGGTATATGGGTGGAGTTGATCTATCTGATCAAGTTCTCCAACCATATAATGCCATGCGGAAAACCCGGGCATGGTACAAAAAGTTGCGGTCTACATGGTGCAGGTTGCCATGTACAACGCTTTGTACTGTTCAGCGCTGGCAGCACAGGGACTTTCCTCCATTTCTATGAGGCAGTCCTCAGGGACCTGATCTTTTCTGACCAGGAAAGAGCAGGTCGGAGTACCTCGGAATTGGAGGAGCCGGGTCGTCCCTGGCCAACACTTTCCAGGTGTGGTCCCCCATACTGGAAAGAGGGACGAACCCAAAAAAGTGCAGAGTGTGTCGCAAGAGGGGGATACGGAAGGACACCACTACTCAATGTGACACTTGCCCCGATCATCCGGGCCTCTGCATTGATGGTTGCTTCAGGGAGTATCACACTTCCATGGAGTTCTAAATTTTTATAATTTTTATAATTCCCGACAGGCCCCTAGAAAATATATAAAAAAAGTATGGCTCTCAGACTTTGGAGTCACATAAACAATTTTTTTTCCAAAAATATTAGCTTCCTCAAACTGCGATCTTCCAGATGTTGTAAAACTCAAAATTCTGAGAGGCACACTTATTGGGCATCGCCGCGTCCGTAAAAATCTTCTCTATACAAATACCCCATAAACTGGCCCCTCTGACAAACTCTGTAAAAAAATAAAATAAAAAACTATATAAAAAAGCCATTTTTATTGTCACATTGAATCCCAAAAAGTGTAATATGTAGCAATCCAAAAGCCATATGCGTCCCCAAATAGTGCCAATAAAACCGCCATCTCGCCCCGCACAAAATGAGCCCCCACATTAGATAGTCGCCCAACTAAAAAAAAAAAACTGTAGCTCCCAGTCTAGAGATAGTAAATTTTTTAATTTTTTGTTCCCAAAATGATAACCTAGTGTAAACTCTTAAATAATAAAAAGTAGACATATTAGGTATCGCCACGTCCGTAAGAATCTTCCCTATCAAATTAACATTTGACCCAACCCCTCAGATCTACAGCGTTAAAAATATGGAATAAAAATTGTGCTAAAACACCCATTTTTGGCAAAATTTCCGTTTTAATCCATTTTTTCCATTAATAAAGCAAGGGTTAACAGTCAAACAAAACTAAATATTTATTGCCCTCATTCCGTAGTTTGCAGAAACACCCCATATGTGGTCGTAAATGGCTATATGGCCACACGGCAGGACATAGAACAAAGGGAACGCCACATGGCTTCTGGAAGTCAGATTTTTATTTTTGCACTATGTCCCATTAGAAGACCCCCCTGATGTAGCCTAGACTAGAAACTCCAAAAAAGTGACCCCATCTAAGAAACTACACCCCTCAAGGTATGCAAAAATTACTTTACAAAGTTTATTAACCCTTTAGGTGATCCACAAAAATGAATGGCAAATGTAGAAACAATTTTAGATTTTTACTTTTTTGTTAGCTTCCCTCAAAAAAGTGTAATATAGAGCAACCAAAAATCATATCTACCCTAAAATAGTCCCAAAAAAACAACCACCATATCCTGTAGTTTCCTAGATGGGGTCACTTTTATGGAGTTTCTACTCAAGGGGTGCAGCAGGGGGCTTGAAAGGGTACATGGTGTAAATAAACTATTCCAGCAAAATCAGCCTTCAAAAACCCATATGGCGCTCCCCTCCTTCTATGCCCTGCGGTTTGGCCAAACAGTAGTTTAGGACCACATATGGGGTGTTTTTGCAAACTAGAGAATCAGGGCAACCCATACTGAGTGTTGTTTGGCAGTTAACCCTTACTTTATTACTGGAAAAATGTTTTTATTGGAAACTTTTCCAAAAATTGAAATTTCAAAATTGTTTCTCCATCTGCCATTAACTCTTGTGGAGCACCTAAAGGGTTAACAAAGATTGTTAACCCAGTTTTGAATACCTTGAGGGGTGTACTTTCTTAGATGGAGTCACTTTTTGGAATTTCTATGCTAGAATGCATCAGGGAGGCTTGCAATAGGACATGGTGTAAAAAAACAGTCCTGCAAAATCTGCCATTCAAAACCCATATGGCGCTCCCTCCTTCTATGCCCTGCGGTTTGGCCAAACAGTAGTTTAGGACCACATATGGGGTGTTTTTGCAAACTAGAGAATCAGGGCAACCCATACTGAGTGTTGTTTGGCAGTTAACCCTTACTTTATTAATGGAAAAAATGTTTTTATTGGAAACTTTTCCAAAAATTGAAATTTCAAAATTGTTTCTCCATCTGCCATTAACTCTTGTGGAGCACCTAAAGGGTTAACAAAGATTGTTAACCCAGTTTTGAATACCTTGAGGGTGTACTTTCTTAGATGGAGTCACTTTTTTGGAATTTATATGCTAGAATGCATCAGGGAGGCTTGCAATAGGACATGGTGTAAAAAAAACAGTCCTGCAAAATCTGCCATTCAAAACCCATATGGCGCTCCCCTCCTTCTATGCCCTGCGGTTTGGCCAAACAGTAGTTTAGGACCACATTTGGGGTGTTTTTGCAAACTAGAGAATCAGGGCAACCCACATTGAGTTTTGTTTGACACTTAACCCTTGCTTTGTTCCTGGAAAAAATTGATTATAATGAAAAATTTTCCAAAAAATAGAAATTCTGAAATTTCATCTCCATTTTCAATGAATTCTTGTGGAAGACTTTAGGTCTTCCACAAGAATTCATTGAAAATGGAGATGAAATTTCAGAATTTCTATTTTTTGGAAAATTTTTCATTATAATCAATTTTTTCCAGGAACAAAGCAAGGGTTAACAAAGTTTGTACAATCAGTTTTGAATACCCTGAGGGGTGTTCTTTCTAGAATGGTGTCATTTTTGGGTGGTTTCTATTCTGTAAGCCTCACAAAGTGACTTCAGACCTGTACTGGTCCATAAAAAGTGGGATTTGGAAAATTTCAGAAAAATTTCAAAATTTGCTCCTATACTTCAAAGCTATGTAACATCCCCAAAAAATAAAATAGCATTCCCAAAATGATGGAAACATCAAGCAGACATATGGGGAATGTAAAGTAATAACTATTTTTGGGGGTATTACTATGTATTAGAAAAGTAGAGAAATTGAAACTTTGAAATTTGCAAATTTTTCCAAATTTTTGTTAAATTTGGTATTTTTTTATGCAAAAAATTTAACTTTTTTGACCCGATTTTAGTAGTGTCATGAAGTACAAGATGTGACGAAAAAACAATCTCAGAACGGCCTGCGTAAGTAAAACCGTTTTAAAGTTATTCAGACATAAAGTGACAGTGGTCAGATTTGCAAAAAATGGCCAAGTCCTTTAGGTGAAATAGGGCTGAGTACTTAAAGGGGTTAAATGATGGTCACACAGTAATGCAGGTTTACCAGGTGTTTGCTACATGGGAATATGCCCACCTTTTACAGTGTATCGCCCAGCTATGTATTTAACTGCTCAGCAATAGCAAGGGCTTAGAGAGAACATAGTAATGTCACTTACTCCCTAGGTGCGGCGAGCCCAGAGGAGGGGAAAGGATAGGAGTAGTTGTAGCAATAAAAAAGGTGGTAGTTACTCACTCTGATGCTCCCCTGGGCTGTGCAGTTTTCTTCCTTTAGGGCACACTCTGGTTCTTCTGTCTAGTGTCAGTTGGGCTGCTCTTGATGGTGATGAATTTTGAGGTGCAGGGCAGGGTTCCCTGAGGTGTGAGCAGTGTCCAACTGGGGTACCTAGGGCCCACCAGTGTAACTGATACTGGGGGCCCACCTTAGGGCTCCTGCACACAAACGTATTTTTTTTTTGTGTCCGCACCATTTTTATTTTTTTGTGGCCTGTATGTGAAACCACACACCCAGTATCCATGTTTTGCAGATTCGCAATTTGCGGACTACAAAACATCCAACAATCGTGTTCATGAGCCATAACAGTGATAACAGAAATATTAAAGATTAAGTATGATGGCAGAATTTAGGCTATTTTCACACTTGCAGTAGCAGCGTCTGGCAGGATGTTCCACCGGGGGAACAGCCTGCCACATTCGTGCTAATGATAGCCCACCACCGACGGAAGTCCGCTGTAGTTTTTGCCCGGCCGCCTGTCGGCATGTTTAACGTGCTGTGGCCGGACCTCCGTCCCGCCCCCATTATAGTGAATAGCACTGCAATCCAGCAGTGGTGGTCGTGCTGGCACACTATAGGCAAAAGCGTCAGCCTTTCTGGTGGCCTGGACCATGGGAGTGCACATAGGCTAGTGTTTTATCCATCAGTGGTGGTCGTGCTTGCACACTATAGGATTGCAGAGTGGTCGTAACCATGGAAACGAGCAGTGTATAATATGATGGAAAAATGAATCCAGCCAGCAAAGGAAGCAATATGGATAATACCAATATATTAGTAAGTCCTTGTATTAACTATCGCTACATGATAAATTCGACATACTGAAATGAGACAACCCCTTTAAGACCATGTTCCCTTTATCATGGAGGTCCCAGCTATCAGACCCCCACCAATCATACACTTATCACCTGTCGTGTCATAGCTGTTTCACCTTTTCACATTCCCTATCCTTAAAGCTTTTCTTTGGGTGTAAAAAAAAAAAATTTAAAAAAAATTTAAAATCTGTCCCAAAATATGTGTCAAACTAAAATAGAAATGCTCGTCTGTTAAAGGGCCTGTGTCCACTTTTCTAGTTATTCTCTATTCACAGTGATCCATGGGGGTCTGAATGCTGGAGCTCCCACTGATCCCCTTCTTGATTGAGTGGCAGGTCGAGCATATGCCCTGCCTCTCCATCCATTCTCTATGGCAGGGATCAGCATCCTCCGGCACTCCAGCAGTTGTGAAACTACAACTTTCAGCATGCTCCATTCATTCCTATGTGAGTTCTAAGAAGAGCAGAGCAAGTGTGCATGCTGGGAGTTGTAGTTTCACAACAGCTGGAGTGCCGGAGGTTGCCTACTCCTGCTCTATGGGGTCGCCGGAGATGGCAGAGTACAGCGCTGGCTAAATCCATTGGTCCAAAAGAGAATGAATGGAGCAGCAGGGAGTATGTGTAGCCTGTCACACCATAAAAAGGGGGAACAGGACCCGTTCCTGGGATCAGTGGGGGTTACAGAATTGGACCCCACTATTCATATAGTTATGCCCTATGGCAGGGAACAGCAACCTTCGTCACTCCAGCTGTTGTGAAACTACAATTCACTGCATGCTCCATTCATTTCTATGGGGGTTCGGAGAAGAGAAGAGCAAGTATGCATGCTGGGAGTTGCAGGCTCCACACATCTGGAGTGTCGGAGGTTGCCTACCCCTGCTCTATGGTGTGGAGAGGATAACTTGAAAACCTGCACAACCCCTTTAAATCCTCCACCACCAATATCTCGTTACATGGCAGCAGTGATGCCTGTAAATATGGAATATCATCACTACTGCCATGTAAACCATACGTGTCAGTACTGGAGAATATGATGCACTGTGCAGAATTTTTGGGCATAAGTCCAACCCCCTTTGCAGGTCATAACCTTTAACAAAGCCCAAGAAAAGGTGCTAGGGGTTGAACCTATGGGGGTGAACCTAAAGCAGAGGCATTGGGGGGGGGGGGGCTAGGG
Source organism: Bufotes viridis (assembly GCA_033119425.1). Classification (NCBI taxonomy): domain Eukaryota; kingdom Metazoa; phylum Chordata; class Amphibia; order Anura; family Bufonidae; genus Bufotes; species Bufotes viridis. The sequence continues at coordinate 391,847,814 of CM065592.1, read as the reverse complement.
CAGAGTCCCCCCAATGCCACTCTGAACTCTACAGAGAGCAACACACATTCATAGATCTGTGCCTGCTATAAACAAATCCCCTATCTCCCCCTTACAGTCTCCTACAGCTCACTACTGTCACACACCTGAGAAATAAGCCCAGCACTGCAGAGGAGTCCTTCTCTCCAGAGAAGGAGGCTGCATCACTGTGCGATACTGCCACCTAGTGGTTACAATAATTATCTCTTCTGAGAAAAGAGAAATAATTACTCCTCCATCTTATCTCAGGCGCAGAAGACTGGAGGCCTACTGAGGAATCCCCCGCCTCCCCGGTGGGCCAGTCCGAGCCTGGGTGTGAGGCAATGATGATGCAGGTTTACCAGATGAACATTTCCAGATAAAGTTCAACTACAGCAGTCACAGTTCTCAGCATGCATAGACTGGCAGTTTTTATACAGTTTTGCCCTTTCCACAAATCTTACAGTTCTCGTAGCTGCAAATGTAGGCCTTTCTCTAAAGCAATCTCCTTCACACTGCTTTGGTCTCTAGCTCAAATACAAGCATCCAGAAATAGGATGCAACTAGTGTTGAGCGAGCATGCTCGGCCAAACACCAGTTCGGCTCGAGCATTGCTATGCTCGGCACATCACAGAGTTCGGCCGAACACCACGTGTGCTCGAGTGCAATGCTTGAGTCAGTGTATTTAATTCTAATTTAGCCTCTATTTCTATGCAGAAGATCATCGTTGTACAGTAAGGGGAATCCCTCAGTGTTAGTTTGTGGCTTAGGAGTCCCTGCTCTGACTCCATATATAGCTATATCCATATATGGTGTCAGTGCTTGGGTACACCCAGTGTATTTAAATCTAATTTAGCCTGTATTTCAGAAAAGTTTCTGCTGGAAATCGAACTCATGACCTTCTGCATTAAAAGCAAGGCACTTAACCACTCAGCTATATTAGCTGCATAGCCAGTTACAAAAAAATAAATAAATAAGTAAATAAATACTAGTAAGTATTCCTATACAGTAGAAGTCTCTTTTTTTGTGATAGGTCAGCAATAAAAATATCTTGGAAAAATATCTTGGAAAATCCATTTTTTTTACAGTAGTAGTAAGTATTCCTCTACAGTTGAAGTCTCATATTTTTTATTTTCTTTTGTTACTAACTGGCTATATAGTGTAGTGGTTAAAGTTCTGGGCTGTGATGCAGAAGCTGTGAGTTTATTATAAATAATATATGTACATTTATTATGGCTAAAAACATCAGTAGTAGTTTCCCATATACATTTTTTTGTAATTACACATTTATTTTGTTCCTTACATTTCTTATAATTACTAAAATATAAAAAATATAAATCGAATTTAACCTCTATTTCTGAAAAACCTTGTGAGGGAATTTGTACTCACAGCTTCTGCATCACAGTCCAGAACTTCAACCACTGCACTATAAAGCTGCATATATAGTAACAAAAAAAAGTAAAAATATGAGACTTCTACTGTATAGGAATACTTACTAGTAGTAAGTACTCTTCTACAGTAGAAGTCTCATATATATATATATATATATATATATATATATTTTTTTTTTTGTTACTAACAGGCTATGCAGCTGTATAGTGCAGTGTTTAAAGTTCTGGGCTGTGATGTATAAGCTGTGAGTACAAATCCCATCACAATTTTTTCAGAAATAGAGGTTAAATTCGATTCATATATGCTATAATTTTTTTTTTTTGTAATTGTAAAAACTGTATGGCACAAAATAAATGTGTAATTACTATATATATATATATATATATATATATATATATATATATATATATATTTATAGTCCAAAGACGAGACAGCACTCCAGCATATTAAAAATAAGTGACCCGCTTGACAAAAGTCTCATTGAGATGGCTGAACAGTTGACTGGGGAATAAAGAGGGTCACTTATTTTTCATATGCTGGAGTGCTGCCTCGTCTTTGGACTATATATACCTGGAAGATTTGCCTTGTTCCCAAGAGGATCTTGCACCCTGTTCACACCTTCAACTGTGCTGCTGCTTCTCTTTGGTTTATATATATATATATATATATATATATATATATATATCATACTTCTGATATGAATGCATAATATGTGGGAAACTACTACTGATGTTTTAGCCAGAATATATTTACATATATTATAATATATTATATATTCTAAATATAAAATAAAATGTGTAAATATATTATGGCTAAAAACTTATAAATATATATATATATATATATATATATATATATGTTTAAATTAAGTTTAACCTCTATTTCTGAAAAGGTTTGTGACAGGATTTGAACTCACAGCTTCTGCTTCACAGCCCACAACTTTCTCCACTACACTGTACAGCTGCATAGCCAGTTAGTAACAAAAGAAAATAAAAAATATGAGACTTCTACTGAAGAGGAATACTTACTTTTACTGTATCAGATTGTCTGGTTCCAAAACCCGGCATTCCACTCAATCAGCTGGTTTAAGAGAAGGCAGAGCGCTGTGCAGCTACAGCCTTCCTTTCATTGTTTATCTGCTCGCCATCGACATTGCAGGGGTGAGCAGGTGTAATTACAAGAAGCTTGCCCCATTTACGTCAATGGGACAGCTTCTTCATATTCAAGTGTATTACACTATTCCAAATATTTTGGAAAACCCATTTAAGCAGTGGGGTGCTGCATAGGGAAAAAAAACTTTGGCAAGAACGCAATGCTAAAAATGCCATTAAAAAACACCAACCCTAGTGTTGATCGAGCACCAAAGTGCTCGGGTGCTCGGGCCGAACACATCGGCATTAGAGTTGAGTGAACACATGGAAGTTTGGGTTTGTCGGGTTCGGCCGAACTTTATCGCAAAGTTCGAGTTCGGGGCTCGAACTTGACCCCGAACGCCATTAAAGTCAATGGGGACCTGAAATTTGGGGCACTAAAATGGCTCTAAATAAGTAATGGAAAGGGCTAAAAGGCTGCAAAAGGAAGCAAAATGGGGGTAATAGCTGGACAATTGCCCTGCAAACAAATGTGGATAGGTAAATGACTTAAAATAACATAAAAAAGAAAAATTACATAAAAATTTAAAATAATAATCTTGAACAGGAGGAGGAGGTCCATATGTAGTAGGAGTTTGAGAAGGCAGTGGACTTGGCAGTGTAGGTGGAAGCGGTGGTGGAGGACACTGTTTGTTTTTTTTGTTTTTTTGGGTAGACCCCAAAACATTGGGAAATATAGAAAAGAAAACAAAGAGAAAGTGCGAAGGAGTATACAAAGGCAGGGTGAGGCTGGTATCCCTGTGCCCAATTTAGAGACCCAGAAGTTGAATGGGGCAGACCCATCAGTCAGTACATGTAGGCGTGTGCACACATACTGTTCCACTAAGTTGCTGAAATGCTGCCTCCTGCTAAGACGTTCCATATCAGCTGGTGGTGCTGGTTCTTGTGGCGTGCTGACAAAGCTTTTCCACATTTCGGCCATGCTAAACCTGCCTTCTGAGGTGCTAGCGGTGCCCCAGCTGCGTTGGAGACTTCTTCCTCCTCCTCTGCCTTCGCCTTGTGCTTCCACTGATGCCCCGGTGTCAGGTGGGAATGCCATCAGCAACAGAGCGTCTACCAGCGTGCAGAATATATTTCCCAGTCAGGTATGCAGTGCAGGGTTAGTTTAAAAGAAAAAAAGGGGTACAGATCACACCGCAATCTAAATGCTGCCGAATTTACAGAATATATGTCCCAGTCAGGTAGGCAGTGCAGGGGCAGTTTGAAAGAAAAAAGGGGTACAGTTCACCCAGCAATCTAAACACCGCCGAATTTACAGAATATATTTCCCAGCCAAGTATGCAGTTCAGGGGTAGTTTGAAAGAAAAAAGGGGTACAGATCACCAAGCCAGCAATGCACATGCACACGAATGTATTTTATTTCCGGGTCCGTTCCGTTTTTTTTTGCTGAAAGGATGCGGACCCATTCAATTCAATGGGTCCACAAAAAATGCTGACAGCACACCGTGTACTATCCGCATCCATATGTCCATTCCGTAGTCCCTGAAAAAAAATAGAGCATGTCCTATTCTTGTCTGTTTTGCGGACAAGGATAGGCATTATTACAATGGATCCGCAATTTGCGGACCGTAAAACACATACGTTTGTGTGCATGTAGCCTTAGGCCTCATGCACACGACTGTATGTGTTTTGCGGTCCACATACCGTGGATCCGCAAAACACAGCCGCTGCTCTGCGTCCCATTGTACAAATGCGGCAAAACGGACAATAGGACATGCTCTATTTTTTTTGCGGGGCCACGGAACGGAGCAACGGATGCTGTCCGCATGTTTTGCAGCCCCATTGAAATTAATGGGTCCACGCCCGAGCCGCAAAATATGCGGCTCGGACCCGGACCAAAACAACGGTCGTGTGCATGAGGCCTAAGACACATGAAATTGCACTCACTGTACATTTTTCTGGGGAGCTGTAAAAACACCAGAATAACCTGGTACAAATTTTTTTTTCAAGCCAACAGATGTGAACACGTACATAGAGACCACAAGCTGCCATTATCAACCCCGGATTAGAAACATACCAAAGGGGCAAATAAAAAGGATTTATCGCAATTGTAGTAAAATCCAGGATTTTGAAACTCAAAGCGAGAAGATCAAAGAAAGGTTCATAGAAAAGGGATATAAGGCTGAGGAACTTAATAAATGTCAGGAGATTATTGTCGGGTGCAAAAATGAGGATAAAAAGAAAACAGATGGAAAAGATTTCAGATTCCTATTCTGTACGCAATATAACACTAATGCGGGGGATATAAAGAGCATGATAAAGAAGAATTGGGGAATATTAAATAGTGACCCCGTACTGGGGGAAGAGGTTCCAGACAAACCTATAGTCATTTTAAAAAAAGCTCTGACTCTGCAGACCAAACTGGTACATAGTGCGGTTTCTACTACTACACAGAAGAAACCTGGTAGCAAGTTCAGTTGGTGCGGTTTCTGCGCGGCTTGCAAAAATAGGAAGGGATGCAACATTATAACATCCACTTCAGAGATAGCATCCAAAAATGGAGAAAAGACTTTTAAGATTCGTGGCAATTTAAGTTCTGAAAGTACAGGGGTGATCTACGTACTGGAGTGCCCTTGTGTAGGGATGAGCGAACCCGAACTGTATAGTTCGGGTTCGTACCGAATTTTGGGGTGTTCGGGACCCGACCCGAACATTTTCAAAAAAGTTCGGCTTCGGGTTCGTTGTTCGGCGATTTCTTCCCGCTTTCTGAAGGGCTGGGGTGAAATTCAATTTCCAAATTAGCAATACCGTAAATCAGTGGTTTCAGCTGTGGCTGGCCAAGTTCAATAGTGTCCGGCAAAGGATATATTTTTTCTGGGGTGAAATTCAGTTGCAAAAATAGAAATACCGTAAATCTGGTGTTCCAGCAGTGGCTGGCCAAGTTTAATAGTGTCCGGCAAAGGATATTTTTTGTTCTGGGGTGAAATTCAATAGCTAAAATAGCAACCCCCTAAATCTGGTGTCCCAGCAGTGGCTGGCCAAGTTTAATAGTGTCCGGCAAAGGATATATTTTTTTCTGGGGTGAAATTCAATTGCCAAAATAGCAATACCATAAATCAGTGGTTTCAGCTGTGGCTGGCCAAGTTTAATAGTGTCCATCAAAGGATATATTATTTTTTGGGGTGAAATTCAGTTGCAAAAATAGAAATGCCGTAAATCTGGTGTTTCAGCTGTGACTGGACAAGTTTCATAGTGTCCACCAAAGGATATATTATTTTCTGGGGTGAAATTCAGTTGCAACTTACAATTGGCGGTTACATTCTTGCCTGAAATAAAGCCCTTTTGGGCTGTGAAGCCAAAGGTAGTCGCCAATAACTGTTTTTTTATTTTTTAAAATAAATTAGTGTAGACCCCAAAACATTGGGAAAATATAAAAAATAAAACAAAGTGTAAGTGCACGGTAGTATAACAGTGGTTGGGTGAGGCCGGTATACATGTCTATTCTGCATAAGGTACAAACAAGTCCTGTGGGATCCATGCCTGGTTCTTTTTAATAAACGAAAGCTTGCCCACATTGTCTGCAGACAGGCGGCTGCGCTTGTCTGTGATAATGCCACCAGCCATGCTAAACACATGTTCATACAATACAGTGGCTGCAGGGTAGGCCAGCACCTCCAAGGCGTAAAGGGCAACCTCAGGACATGTGCCCAATTTGATGACCCAGAATTTGAATGGGGAAGACCCAGTGGCGTATCTAGAAATGATTGGGCACCACAGCAAATTTTTGAATGGGCCCCCCTCCCCCAGTAATTTTTGTGTAAACCTCTTCCTTTCATGCCGCTATGCCTGTGGCTACTAAAGATCGCTCTCTCAGACCAGGCACAGCAGCTGTTCCATTTACTTTCTACACTGTCTATACTGCCACTGTATATAATTTCATTGTATAATACTGTTAGTCCTCCTCCTCCTCCTGTCACTACCAGAGCTTTGAGACATTCTCACAGCTCTGTTTCTCCACCCCTGTGATGATGTCACTACTAGAGCTTGGAGGATTTCTCTCTGCTCTGTTTCTCCGCCCCTGTGATGAGGTCTTTACTTTCAGTTTCTCTCCTCCCAGCTGTCCCTCCTGTGATTGATTCCTCTTCCTATAAAATACCCCTCTTCCTGTTTAATCGTGCGGATTATACTTTTCATTTGACTTGTATCTCTCGCTTGAGTATCTTCACTTGTGTGATATCTTTTTACTGGACCTGTGTTCTGCTGAAGCAAGTACTTCGGATATTGTCTGCTGACTTTGGATCTGTTTTCACTGCTGCTGCAGCTCCTTCAGTTAAGTGTGCAGACATTGTGTGTTTCTGTTTGTTTGCTGACTGGATCCGAGGCGACCCCGGTTCCGTCCATATTCTGAGCAGGGCACCGGTGGCCGTGCCCCTTCCACTATTGTAGGGGTTACAGTGGTCATCAGCCTTAGGTACGCGGGCATGTCTCGATCCATCATCTGGATCTGGACATGGGCTTAGCAGCATAGGGAGAGCTTTTAGGGTCTGACAGGGGTCACCCTTTATGTTCCCTAGTTTGGGTCCGGTCAGTAGCTAATTCACTGTGTATGCTCTTGTTGCTCACATACAGCCGTGACCCCTCCTGGATGGGCCCTTTCTAGGTCACGGCCCCAAAGCAGTTGCTTCCCCTGCTTCCCCTGTAGCTTTTCCCCTAGGCAAACCCATCAGTCAGTACGTGTACTGTTCCACCATGTTGCTGAAATGCTGCCTCCTGCTAAGATGTTCCAGATCTGCTGGTGGTGCAGGTTGTTGTGGCATAGCGACAAAGCTTTTCCACATTTTGCCCATGCTAACCCTGTCTTCTGCTGGTGACCCATCTGCATTGGCAAATTCTTTCTCCTACTCCTCTGCCTTCACCTTGTGCTTCCACTGAGTCCCTGGTGTCAGGTGTGAATGCCATCAGCAGCGTGTCTACTGGCGGGCTCATTTTTCTATTACACTCCAGTGAGGGAATTAGGGACGGCAGGTTGTCCTTGTAACAGGGATGCAGCAGGGTGGCCACCCAGTAATCAGCAAAAGTTAGAATGTGGCAGTAACTGGGTGGTCGTTGCGCAGGCACTGCAGCATTTAGTCGCTCATGTCTGCCAGGCTGCCCAGAGGCAAGGACAAGCTATCCTTTTTGAGGGAGGTATATCGTCTGTGTCCTCTGTATCCCCCAGCATTCCTCCTACTCCTCTTCCTCATCCTCCAGAACTGGACAATTGTGTTCCAGGCCAGGGCCTATGTTGGTGCAGATACCCACCCTCCGAGCCACTTGTATTTGGTTGGCCTTAAGTTAAGGATAAGGCGTGTATATAGTTTTGTTTCTTTATATGGTTAGCTTAGCTGCCTTATAGTTATTTTAATATGTTTTTAAGTAAATTTGTAAATAGTTTGTTAATGGTTTGAGTGAAAGGGGTACTCTTCCACCATGTTGCTGAAATGCTGCCTCCTGCTAAGACGTTCCAGATCTGCTGGTGGTGCAGGTTGTTGTGGCGTGATGACAAAGCTTTCCCACATTTTGCCAATGCTAACCCAGCCTTCTGAGGTGCTGATGGTGACCCAGCTGCCCGTGAGCTGGCTTGGGTGCCACCCTGCTGAGAACACGGTTCCTCCTCATCCTACTTATCCTCCTCATCCTCCAGAACTGTGCCCTGGCTGGACAATTGTGTTCCAGGCCAGGTACTATTTTGGTGCAGAAACCCACCCTTCGAGCCTCTTGGATGTCACTGGCCTTAAGATAAGGATAAGGCGTGTATATAGTTTTGTTTGTTTATATAGTAAGTTTAGCTGCATTATAGTTATTTTAATATGTTTTTAAGAAAATTTGTAAATAGTTTGTTAATGGTTTGAGTGAAAGGGGGAGTGGGGGTGTTGTGTGTGTTCGATTAACTGAATTGATTTTCACTGTCTGGTGTTTAGGAATTTCTGCACCCCAAATTCAGCACATGTGGCAGGCAAAGGATGTGTGTCAAACCGGCTAGGCCCAGACCTGCTAGTATATTTTGCCCATTAGCGCACAACATCAGGCCGGGCTGGAGGCTCAGTGGTACCAACCAATGGTCGATCTGTTGTTCTATGCCTGTCCACAGCTCCTGCGCGGTGCAAACACACAAGTTTTAAAACAACCTGCTGTCGTTTCCCCCTGGCTGTGCTGCTGTGGGGGTGAAGGTGTTACACTGAGTGGATGAGGAGGAGGTAGAGGAGGAGGAAGATGAGTATGAGGAGGAGGTAACAGGATACAAAGAGAAATGCCCAGCAATCCTCGGGGGCGGAAGGACATTTGCAAAAATGCTATCCGCCTTTGGGCCAGCCGCTACATTTACCCCCTGTGTTGTTGGTTATGTGGACGTTGCCACAGATAGAGTTGCGCAGTGCACACTTGATTTTGTCTGCAACTTGGTTGTGCAGGGAAGGGATTGCTCGCCTTCAAAAGTAGCGGCGGCTGGGATACACGTACTGTGGGATAGCCACAGCTATAAAGTTTTTAAAACTGTCCACCAGACAGAATGACAGCATTTCAAAAGACCAGGAAGTTTGAAATAATGGGTAGGGGGGTACTTCCTTTTTCTATTTCTTTTTCTCTCCAGTGTTTGGGAGATGGACAACTGATAGCTGAACACAGGGGCGTAGCTAACGGCTCATGGGCCCTGGTGCAAGAGTTCAGCTTGGGCCCCCTTCCCTCAGTGCTTTGTGTATATTCGTATGCGGCACAAGGGTCTTTGAGCCCCCTCAGGCTCCTGGGCCCAGTAGCGACTGCTACCTCTGCACCCCCTATAGCTAGCACCCCCTATACAAGCCATCGAAACCAATTTAGAGTCAGTTTGGGTTACGTTGCAGCTTGGTAATAATAAGGTAACTCGTGTAGGTGTCATATACAGACCACCAAGCCAAGTCAAAGAATTGGATGATCTACTAGTTGAGGAAATGGCTAAAATGACATTGAAAGGGGAAGTTGTCATTATGGGAGACTTTAATCTTCCTGATATAAACTGGAAAACAAAAAAAGCTAGTTCTGCCAGGAGTAGAGACATTCTAAATTCCCTACTGGGATTATCTCTACAGCAAGTAGTTGAGGAGCCAACCCAGAAGGAGGCCATTTTAGATTTGGTATTGACAAATGGCAATTTGGTATCTGATATTACTGTAGGGGAAAGCTTAGGATCCAGTGATCAACAGTCAGTGAGGTTTCTTATAAGTACAGTGACTGAGTCACTCCACACAAAAACAAAGTTTTAGATTTTCGGAAAACAGACTTTTCTAAAATGAGATCAGTGGTATACGAGTCCCTATCAGACTGGAACAATTTCAATGGAGTCCAAGAGAAATGGGACTACTTAAAATTGGCACTACTGAAGGCAACAGAAAAGTGCATTAGGCTTGTCAGTAAAGGCAAAAAAAGGAAGAGACCACTGTGGTACTCAGCAGAAGTGGCCAAAATCATTAAAAACAAAAAGATGGCATTTAGCAAGTATAAAAACACCCAAAACGAGGATGACCAGGAAATCTATAAGATGAGGCAGAGAGAGGCCAAGCAAGTTATAGGAGCTTCTAAAGCTCAGGCAGAAGAGAAATTAGCTCAGTCAGTGAAAAAAGGTGATAAGACATTCTTCAGATACATAAACGAAAAAAGGAAATTAAAAAAAGGAATTACCAAATTAAAAACAAAAGAAGGAAGGTATATGGAAGAGGATAAAGAACTAGCTGACTGCCTCAATGAATACTTCTGTTCAGTTTTTACAAAGGAAAATGAAGGAAAAGGACCTCAGTTAGGGAGGAAGACTAATGAATCCTTTGATGCATGTGTCTTTACAGAGGAAGAGGTTCTAAGTCAGCTGTCTAAAATTAATACAAAGAAATCACAGGGGCCTGATGGGATACACCCAAAGCTATTAAAAGAGCTTAGAGGTGTACTAGCAAAACTATTACCAGATTTATTTAACCAATCACTGGTAACCGGTTTCGTCCCAGAAGATTGGAAATTAGAAAACGTTGTGCCAATTCACAAGAAAGGTAGTAGAGAGGAATCAGGCAACTATAGGGCAGTAAGCCTGACATCAATAGTGGGGAAATTAACCCCTTAAGGACCGGGGGTTTTGGGATTTTTGCGTTTTTGTTTTGCGCTCCCTGCCTTCCAAAAGCCATAACATTTTTATATTTCCGCTCACATAGCCATATGACGGCTTATTTTTTGCGGGACAAGTTGTACTTTTTAACGCTACCATTTATTTTTGCATGTGATGTAGTGGGAAACGGGAAAAAAATTCCAAATGGGGTGAAATTGCAAAAAAAAAGCAATTTCACCACAGTTTTACGGGTTTTTAAATTACAACGTTCGATTTGCGATAAAACTGACTGGTTAATTTTATTCTTCAGGTCAGTACGAATCCGGCAATACCTAATATGTATAGTTTTTCTTGCGTTTTGATAGTGAAAAAAAAATTAAAAGTGGGAATTTTTTTATTTTATTTTTTGTCGCCATGTTTTGACCCCCATAACTTTTTTGTAATTATGCGTACGGAGCAGTGTAGGGGCTCATTTTTGCGGGGCAATCTGAACTTTTAATTGATACCATTATGGGGTGCGTATGATGTTTTGATCACTTTTTATTCATTTTTTTAGGAAATGAAGCGTCCAAAAATGGCGAATTAGCCATTTGGACGCTTTCTTTCCATTTTTATGTTTACCGTATGGTGAATATTTTTAATATTATTATAGTATGGGCGTTTTCGCACATTACGACACCCATTATGTGTAATTTTTATTTTTTTATTTATTTTATTTTCATTTTGGGGAAAGGGGTGATTTGAATTTTTATATTTTTTTATTTAATTTTTATTTTTAAACTTTTTTTTTTTTTTTACCACTTTCTTATAGTTCCCATAGAGAACTATAAGATGCAATCATCAGATTGCTATTCTCATATATTCCAATGCAATAGCATTGGAATATATGAGAAAATACATATTTCCTATGGAGCCTATTACAGTCATAGGCTCCATAGGAATACTTAGTTGTAACCTAGGTTTCATTCACAGAAACCTAGGGTACTACATGCATGCCCGGCTCCCCTTGTGGCCATCAGGGAGCCGAGCAAACCGAAAGTGAAACTTTCGGTTTTTGCGCGATCAGATGCCGTGGTCAGGATTGACCACGGCATCTGAGGGGTTAAATGTCCGCGATCGGCATCGCTGCCGGTCGCGGACATGAGCTGCGGGTGTCAGCTTGATGAATCAAGCTTTTACCCGCAGCTCGGGCGCCCGCAGCTCGGGCGCCATCTTTAAAGTGCGGACGAAGGGCGTACATGTACGCCCTTCGTCCTTAAGAGGTTAATGGAAACCATACTCAAGGAGAGGATTGTGGAACATCTAAAAACCCATGGGTTGATTGATAAAAAAACAGCATGGGTTTACTTCAGGGAGATCATGTCAAACTAATCTTATTGATTTTTTGATTGGGTGACTAAAATAATAGATGGCGGAGGTGCAGTAGACATTGTTTATCTGGACTTTAGTAAGGCTTTTGATACTGTCCCACATATAAGGCTTATCAATAAACTGCAGTCTTTGCGCTTGGGCTCACATATTGTTGAATGGATTAGGCAGTGGCTGAAGGACAGAAAACAGAGGGTTGTAGTCAATGGAGTATATTCAGACCATGGTATTGTTACCAGTAGGGTACCTCAGGGATCTGTTCTGGGACCCATATTGTTTAATATCTTTATCAGCGAAATTGCAGAAGGCCTCGAAGGTAAGGTATGTTTTTTTGCTGATGACACAAAGATTTGTAACAGGGTTGATGTTCCTGGAGGGATACACCAAATGGAAAAGGATTTAGGAAAACTAGCGGAATGGTCAAAAATCTGGCAACTAAAATTTAATGTCGATAAGTGCAAGATAATACACCTGGGGCGTAAAAACCCAAGAGCAGAATATAAAATCAGTGATACAGTACTAACCTCAGTATCTGAGGAAAGGGATTTAGGGGTCATTATATCAGACGACCTAAAGGTGGGCAGACAATGTCATAGAGCAGCAGGTAATGCCAGCAGAATGCTTGGGTGTATAGGGAGAGGCATTAACAGTAGAAAGAGGGAGGTGCTCGTGCCGCTCTACAGAGCACTAGGGAGACCTCATTTGGGAGTATTGTGTGCAGTACTGGAGACCATATCTGCAGAAGGATATTGAAACTTTGGAGAGAGTTCAGAGAAGAGCTACTAAACTAGTACATGGATTGCAGGACAAAACTTACCAGGAAAGGTTAAAAGGACCTTAACATGTATAGCTTGGAAGTAAGAAGAGGCAGAGGGGATATGATAGAAACTTTTAAATACATAAAGGGAATCATCACGGTAAAAGAGGAGAGAATATTTAAAAGAAGAAAAATTGCTACAAGAGGACATAGTTTTAAATTAGAGGGGCAAAGGTTTAAAAGTAATATCAGGAAGAATTACTTTACTGAGAGAGTAGTGGACGCATGGAATAGCCTTCCTGCAGAAGTGGTATCTGCAAATACAGTGAAGGAGTTTAAGCATGCATGGGATAGGCATAAGGCCATCCTTCATAAAAGATAGGGCCTGGGGCTATTCATAGTATTCAGTATATTGGGCAGACTAGATGGGCCAAATGGTTCTTATCTGCCGACACATTCTATGTTTCTATATTTCTACGCCCATGGCTGAACACTTCCATGGGATTTGGTGGAGATGTTTGCTGACGACAGATGTGGTGGCGTTGCTGCCACATCCTCTGTTTGCTGGGTGACAGGTGCCACTGTCACTCACTTGAGCTCAAGTTTAGAATGTTTATTTATTATTTTTCTGTATTTTTTTTTATTTTAAGTCATTTCCCTATTGACATATGTTTGCAGGGCATTTACCTACATTTTTCTGCCTTTTGCAGCCTTCTAGCCCTTTCCAGGGCTATTTTAAAGCCATTTAAGTGCCCAAAATTTCGGGTCCCCATTGACTTCAATGGGGTTCCGGGTGAAGTTCGTGTCGAGTTCGGATCCCGAACCCGAACATTTTCGTGAAGTTCGGCCGAACTACTCTAACCCGAACATCCAAGTGTTCGCTCAACTCTACCCTTGTGGCTTTGAGTACGTAGGTCGGACCACTAGAAAATTAAAGACTAGATTACAGGAACATTAAGAGAGGCCTGGAGACCCACAGTGTGTCGGCACACTATAAAAAATACCACAAAAAAATCCGAAGGGACTCCATTTTGTAGGAGTGGAGTTGGTAAGGGACTCATGGCGAGGAGGAGACCCGATTGCGCGCATTAATCGGAAAGAGGTGCAATAGATGTTTGACCCCAAAACACTCCAACCTTTGGGTTTAAATGTCGAATGTAACGTGAAGTCTTGCCTTGTGTAAATCGCACTTACCTTGTATGATTTATATTGCCCGAGAGTGGGAGCCGCGGTGACTGCCTCTGCGAATGTTTGGCTAAATGAATATTTGCGCACAAATATGTCAGTAGTACTGTGACTACAATCTAGATGTACCACATAGATCAGAAAAGGAAAAAGGGACGAAAGTCCCTCCCTTTTAAGATGTAATTTTGGAAGACCGGTTAGTTGTATCTGTGATATTCCTCCTCAGTACAGTTCTAAGTTTTTTGTGAATGATTGGGTTAGTAACCTGTTATTGGTTGGGAACATATGTGTGTTTTTAATGACGTGATCGGCACTAACTAGGAGAGTTCTGGTGATCACAACAGTTTTTATGAATGAATGAGATAGTAACCTCTTATTGGTTAGAATGATACATGTGACAAATGATTGACACACAAACTGTAATTTTAGTAGTTTTACCTTTGTCCTTGGGGTTCAGAGCATTTTTAAACTGTATAATTATGCTTCATTTGAGAAATATGATGTTTGTTTATATGAGATTTAATATTAAGATGCGAGTTGAGCGAACTTCTGTTTTAAGTTAGTTTTCCATAGTTCGGGTTCGGGTTATCCAAGCATCCCGTTATGGATTCCGCTACCACGGACCATAACGGCATTTGGAATCCATAAGGGGATTCTTCAATGAACCCGAACCTTGGACAACACGGAGGACCTGGGGTGATGTCACCGTCATGTGATCAGTGCAGGGGGCATGGCTCAGTACTAGATTGGATAAGAGGTCGTAGGCTACCACCTTGGGTTGGGTATATAAGGGGTGTGCACATGAGTGTTTAATGGATTCACTTTACTTGGAGTGCCTTGGATGTGCCCCTGAAGAAGCACATAAAGCGAAACCCGGGTCGGGCAGATCTGATCTTCAGTTTTATTGACTTTATGATATGCTGATATAACAAGACGGCTCCTTGCTTGTGTGTGAATACTGCCCACTGCACCCATTGGGACCTGCGACGCAACAACCGCATTGAAGTACAGGTTGAAGTCTGGACATTTTTTCTGCTATATTTACCAGAATAACCGCATGTAGGTTTTTTGTCTATTATCTTGCAAGTTGCATTTTTGCCACATTTTCTTCAGAATTTTTTTTTGTGGCATTTTTCACTACAGAGAAGGTGATTTGAAAACACCTGAAAAAATTTCATGAACTACAGCATGCTGTATTTTTGAAAATCCAGAAAGACAAAAAAACACCACCTAATGATCAAAAATGACGGTATCAAAAAGCGTATGTGTTCTGTGTTTCATATTTCCCATAGACCAGGAATCAGCAACCTCCAGAACTACAGCTGTTCTGAAACAACAACTCCCAGAATCCTCCTTTCATTTCTATGGGAGTTACAAGAATAGCCAATTAAGTGTGCAAGCTGGGAGTTGTAGGTTCACAGTAGCTTGAGTGCCAAAGGCTGCTGATCCAGGCCATAGACTTTTAGCTAACATTTGCAACTGGTGTTTTTGTAGCCCAAAATGAAATAAAAAAATAAAAACGCAGGTGCAAAAAAACTCCACTAAAACGCAAAAGTGTAGAAAAATACCTGCCAAAACCTACTGTTTGTATGAAAGCACCCTTAGGCTACCTGCACATGAGGCAGATTGCATGTGGTTTTTCTTGCAGATTCTCGTGTGGAAAAATCGCAGTGCAATATAATAAAGCATGAGATCTGACAAATCTTATATACAATTTGCTTTTTCCCTTACAGTTCTGGAATGTATTAGATAACACTGACAGCATTATGTTATTGTATTGTAATGTGAATTCTAAAAATTTGAGAAAGAACTTACACAGCTTACACAGGCTTAGTGAATAAATATATTTACTAAGTGTGGTTAATTATACAATAACACAAACAAATCACATACAGAATAATAAAATGTAAATAAACATCACTAGGCTAAATGGGGTGGAGACTCCATCAATCATGCTAGAACCTATGGCTATCTACCACCTTATAACACATAACCGACACCCCAGGGTATACAAGAGATAGGGCAAGTCATACTTACATCCTACCTAGGATGAAGTCTTCAATGGAGTTTCTTGATGGAATGTGTGTCACAGAGTTTAAACCTGTTAGACCCTCCTCCAGTGTGCAGCATGCATGTCTCTGAGATCACTTAGGAATGTGGTCTTATCAGCACAAAGGGCGATGGGTACTATCTCTAACCCACTTCATTACAACGAAACCTATAAATTATTACACAGAGTAATAAACAGAATTAAAGGGAATAGAACCTTAAAAATACCCTTACAATACAGTCAGTGTTATCCAATACATTCCAGAACTGTAAGGGTTACACAGCATCATAAATCAATATGCTATGCGACCCCGGCAGTTCTGGATGTTCAGGACGGGTGCTGCGCTGGGAGTCTGGAGCGTGACACTCGCTCATCTGAAACCAGCCTTAAGTAGTATCACACGCACAGCTTTTTGTGGCAGTTTTTTGATCCAAAACCAGAAGTGGATCCACTAGGAAGGAAAAGTAGAAGTCCTTCCTTAATATTATTTTCATTCCATTCCATCCCTCTTTTGGCTTTGGCTCAAAAAACGGCATCAAAAACTGTCCAAAAAAATAATGTCACACTAACCATAAATTAGTATCTAGCATTTAGGGCCTTTTCACATTAAACGCAAATATCGCAACTGCGAGAATTTGCGAATATTTAGAATATAGTGCTATATATTCGTAATTTCGAATATTCGTAATTTTTTTCCATCTGAACACATGATTCCTCCCTGCTTTTTGCTTGTGGGTCAATGAGAAGGCAGCTATGTCAAGTTCACAACAATACTTAGTGTACTAATCAGTAATATGTAGTCAGACCTGCTAAAATGTGAAGTTTCACGTAGTGTGAAAAAATATTCTAATTTGCGCAATTGCGAATATATTGGAGCTCTCTATCTGCATATAAAGCTATTGTAATGTTCTGCCATGCCAACCATTTTCTCCAGTCTCAGAATAAACTCAGGAAACTTCTAGCAGCTTGAAAAATGTAGCCAAAGTGACCAACGCCTGAATTTCGCGTTACGAATTCGCATTATGCGATTTTTATATTGCCGATTTTTCGCAATCAAGAGAATAATTTCAAATACAAATATTCGCGAATATATGACGAATATTCTACCACATATTTGCAAACTATCGCAAATTCGAATATTGCCCCTGCCGCTTATCACTAATAGGGGAATCACACTCCATCTGAGAGAGGGATTGTGCGGTCTGGACTATAGAAATGCACAGCATTATCATGATTGATAATGCTGTGTGCCTCTGTGTGACCTTCTGTAACGGAATCATACTGACATAAACCTGTATTATTCATCATGAATCCCGATCGCACAATCTCTCTCTCACACGGAGCGTGATTAACGCAAGAGACACACTCGTGTAAAAGAGTGCCTTACAGTTTCTTGCAGCATGTATTTTTTTGTTTTTATACAACCAGCATTTGCTACGGTATAGAGGGCACATGCCAAGAAGACACGAT
Organism: Bufotes viridis; assembly: GCA_033119425.1. Lineage (NCBI taxonomy): Eukaryota > Metazoa > Chordata > Amphibia > Anura > Bufonidae > Bufotes > Bufotes viridis. The sequence continues at coordinate 391,830,400 of CM065592.1, read as the reverse complement.
TAGCCTGTATTCATACATTTACTGGAAGGCCACACAAACTAATTTGCACAAAATTAAAAGCCCAACACGTGTTTACATATTCCACAGTTTGCAAATTACATTTATTGTGATTAATTGAATGTTGCTAAAGTGCTTATTGCTAAACAACTGCTAGAATACTCCAATTACTCTATAGTAGCACTGGTGCATGTATTACAGAAAAGCATTTATATGCCTTATTTATTTTATGCTGAATGATTTCTTGCGTTTAAAAGTATATATTAGAAAACTTAAAAAACCACAGTGTTGTATTAATTTATTTAAAACTGCATTAAAGAAGACCTGTAGCCACTCCTGTTTTTTTTTTTTTTCTTTGTTGCTTTTGTTTTTAGAAAATAATGATATTCCACATGAAATGACAGTTTAGGAGCATCTATTCTTATAATGCCTCATGTACACGACCATAGCCCATATTGCGGCCCACAAACAGCAAGTCTGCAATATACGGGCACCGGCTGTGTGTGTGCATGGTATCACAGATCCGGAAGATACTGTGCGGGGCGGAATGGAGGCACGGATCAGTAGCCCATGGAAGCACCACCGAGTGCCTCCTTGAGTTTTCTGTCCATGCCTCCGCACCTCAAAAAAAGCCTAACTCTAAGTTTTGACATTCCTCTGTTAGTCCCACTAGAAGTTTAGGAACTATTTAAAAACTGAGTGTAATCAGTTGGGGTGTGTCACTGCACACTCTGCACTGTCTAATCACTGCTGCTGCTAATATCAGACTGTATGGGTTGGTAACACAGAGTTGGCAATGTCATCATAAATTTATAGTAGGAATAGTAAAAAAAAACTGCCAACATACAGTTATAAGAAAAGATGCTCCAAAATTGTTACTAAAACAGATATGTCAGAAGAGGTGACTTAGGTTATATGGGTGCTGGATAACTTATGTGAAAAAGTACATAACCAGCTACTTAAAACTCCATCTTTCAACATCAAGTCAGCTAATATCCAAAATGCTGTGCTTATTAATTTCATAATGTATCTTTTGTCATGGTCCGTATGTATGGCATGGTCAGCAATGACACGACACAGGCATCCAAGAGTTAAAAAGCCCAAATATAGTTTATTGTAATCAGTGGCGTAGCGTGGCTTGCCATCACCCGGGGCAAGCCAATTATTGCGCCCCCCCTCCCAACTAGAGATGAGCGAACACCTGGATGTTCGGGTTCGACGAGTTCGGCCGAACTTTCGAAAAATGTTCGGGTTCGTGATCCGAACTCGACCCGAACTTCATCCCGAACCCGAACCCCATAGAAGTCAATGGGGACCCGAACTTTTGGGCACTAAAAAGGCTGTAAAACACACCCGGAAAGGGCTAGAGGGCTGCAAAAGGCAGCAAAATGTAGTTAAATCCCCTGCAAACAAATGTAGATAGGGAAATGATGAGTTAACATAAAATAAATAAAAATTAAACAATATTAATTGGAGTGAGGTCCCATAGCACAGAATCAGGCTTCAAGTCACCCACCAATGGAGAAGGTCACTTACTATTATTTTGACCACAGCACCCAGACAAAGGAGAGAGGTCCCACAGCAGAGAACCAGGCATCATATCACCCACCACAGGAGTAGGCCACCATTTAGTTACTTTGACCCCTACACCCAGACAGAGGAGAGAGGTTACACAGCAGAGAATCAGGCATTTAGATCACCCACCACAGGAGTAGGCCACCATTGAATCAGACCCCGGCAACCATGTCAGATGTCACAAGCATAAGCTTTATATCAATCAGCACAGGAGAAGGCGACTTTGACAGACTTTGACCCCTACACCCGGACGGAGGAGAGAGGTTTCAAAGCAGAGAATCAGGCATTTAGATCACCCACCACAGGAGTAGGCCCCAATTTAATGGGACCCCGGCAACCATGTCAGATGGCACAACCATCAGCTTCATATCAATCAGCAGAGGAGAAGGCGACTTTGAAAGACTTTGACCCCTACACCCAGACGGAGGAGAGAGGTTTCAAAGCAGAGAATCAGGCATTTAGATCACCCACCACAGGAGTAGGCCCCCATTGAATCAGACCCTGGCAACCATGTCAGATGGCACAACCATCAGCTTTATATCAATCAGCACAGGAGAAGGCGACTTTGAAAGACTTTGACCCCTACACCCAGATGGAGGAGAGAGGTTTCACAGCAGAGAATCAGGCATCATATCAACCACCACAGGAGAAGCCACCATTTAGTTACTTTGACCCCTGCACCCAGGAAGAGGAGAGAGGCCCCACAGCACATATTCTGGCATCATACTAACCACCACAGGAGAAGCCACCATTGAGTTACTTTGACCCCTGCACCCAGGAAGAGGAGAGAGGCACCACAGCACATATTCTGGCATCATATCAGCCACCACAGGAGAAGCCACCATTGAGTTACTTTGACCCCTGCACCCAGGAAGAGGAGAGAGGCACCACAGCACATATTCTGGCATCATATCAGCCACCACAGGAGAAGCCACCATTGAGTTACTTTGACCCTGCACCCAGGAAGAGGAGAGAGGCCCCACAGCACATATTCTGGCATCATACTCAGCCACCACAGGAGAAGCCACCATTGAGTTACTTTTGACCCCTGCACCCAGGAAGAGGAGAGAGGCACCACAGCACATATTCTGGCATCATATCAGCCACCACAGGAGAAGCCACCATTGAGTTACTTTGACCCCGCACCCAGGAAGAGGAGAGAGGCACCACAGCACATATTCTGGCATCATATCAGCCACCACAGGAGAAGCCACCATTGAGTTACTTTGACCCCTGCACCCAGGAAGAGGAGAGAGGCACCACAGCACATATTCTGGCATCATACTCAGCCACCACAGGAGAAGCCACCATTGAGTTACTTTGACCCCTTCACCCAGAACAGAGGAGAGAGGTTCCACATCAGAGAATCAGGCATCATATCAACCACCACAGGAGAAGCCACCATTGAGTTACTGGGACCCCGGCACACCATGTCGAGGATAGAGGCACCACAGCACATATTCTAGCTTCATATCAATCAGCACAGGAGAAGGCGACTATTGAAAGTTACTTTGACCCCTGCACCCAGGATGGAGGAGAGAGGTTTCACAGCAGAGAATCAGGCATCATATCAACCACCACAGGAGAAGCCACCATTTAGTTACTTTGACCCCTGCACCCAGGAAGAGGAGAGAGGCACCACAGCACATATTCTGGCATCATATCAGCCACCACAGGAGAAGCCACCATTGAGTTACTTTGACCCCCTGCACCCAGGAAGAGGAGAGAGGCACCACAGCACATATTCTGGCATCATATCAGCCACCACAGGAGAAGCCACCATTGAGTTACTTTGACCCCTGCACCCAGGACAGAGGAGAGAGGTTCCACAGCAGATATTCTGGCATCATATCAGCCACCACAGGAGAAGCCACCATTGAGTTTATTTGACCCCTGCACCCAGGAAGAGGAGAGAGGCCCCACAGCACATATTCTGGCATCATATCACACACCACAGGAGAAGGCCTCTTTCAGTGATTTAGGCCTTTGGACCCAGACAGAGGAGAGAGGTCAGAGATTAGCTTCATATCCCCCAGCACAGCAGAAGACCGCTTTATTTGACTTAGGCCTCAGCACCCAGACAGAAGACAGAGGTAGCATGGCAGAGGTTATGGCTTCATGTCACCCGTTAGTTTAACCGGCCACTTTCATCTGGTTAGGCCCCGCGCCCAGACAGAGAAGAGTTTCATTCAACTGTGGGTTTCATAAAATTTGTATCAAATAAAGAAGTGGCCCGTAGCACAACAAGACATGTTTTAGGCAGTTAATAAGGACTACTCTGCACAAGGGAGGGACAGGTCCTGTGGGATCCATGCCTGGTTCATCTTTATGAAGGTCAGCTTGTCCACGTTGGCTGTGGACAGGCGGCTGCGCTTGTCAGTAATGACGCCCCTGCCGTGCTGAATACGCTGCTCAGATAAAACGCTGGCCGCCGGGCAGGAAAGCACCTCCAAGGCATAACATGCTAACTCTGGCCACGTGGACAATTTCGAAACCCAGTAGTTGAATGGGGCCGAACCATCCGTCAGGATGTGGAGGGGTGTGCAGACATACTGTTCAACCATGTTAGTGAAATGCTGCCTCCTGCTAACACGTTCCGTATCAGGTGTCGGTGCAGATAGCTGTGGCGTGGAGACAAAACTTTTCCACATTTCTGCCATGCTAACCCTGCCCTCAGATGAGCTGGCCGTGACACAGCTGCGTTGGCGACCTCTTGCCACTCCTCTGCCTTCACCTTCCACCTGTTCCCCTGTGACATGTGGGAATGCTCTCAAGAGCGCTCTATCAGCGCAGTGCTTGTACTCGCGCATCTTACGGTCGCGCTCCAGTTCAGGAATTAAAGTGGGCACATTGTCTTTATACCGGGGATCCAGCAGGGTGGCCACCCAGTAGTCTGCACACGTTAAAACGTGGGCAACTCTGCTGTCGCTGCGCAGGCATTGAGCATATATTCGCTCATGTGGGCCAGGCTACCCATGGGTAAGGACAAGCTGTCCTCTGTGGGAGGCGATCGTCATCGTCCACCGTATCCCCCAGCCACGCACCAGTGATGGGCCTGGGCTGCCACCCCGCTGTGAACTTGCGCCATCCTCGTCCCCTCCACCTCCTCCTCCTCATCCTCCTCGTCCTCCAGTACAGTGCCTTGGCTGGCGACTTGTGAACCTGTCCTCTGCTGCTTAAACAAACCTCCCTCTGAGCCAATTCGAACAGACTGGCCCGAAAGTGTTAGAAACGAGCCCTCATCCCTCCTCCTCCTCCTCCACCTGGGCCACCTCCTCTAACATCATTGCCCTAAGTGTTTTCTCAAGGAGACATAGAAGTGGTATTGTAACGCTGATAACAGTGTCATCGCCACTGGCCATGTTGGTGGAGTACTCGAAACAGCGCAGCAGGGCACACAGGTCTCGCATGGAGGCCCAATCATTGGTGGTGAAGTGGTGCTGTTCGGCAGTACGACTGACGCGAGCGTGCTGCAGCTGAAACTCCACTATGGCCTGCTGCTGCTCGCACAGTCTCTCCAGCATGTGCAAGGTGGAGTTCCACCGGGTGGGCACGTCGCATATGAGGCGGTGAGCGGGAAGGCCGAGTTCCGCTGTAGCGCAGACAGGCGAGCAGCGGCAGGATGTGAACGGCGGAAGCGCGCACAGACGGCCCGCACTTTATGCAGCAGCTCTGACATGTTGGGGTAGTGGTGAATGAACCTCTGCACCACCAAGTTCAGCACATGCGCCAGGCAAGGGATGTGCGTCAAACCGGCTAGTCCCAGAGCTGCCACGAGATTTCGCCCATTATCGCATACCACCAGGCCTGGCTTGAGGCCCACCGGCAGAAACCACTCGCCGGTCTGTTGTTCAATACCCCGCCACAACTCCTTTGCGCTGTGGGGCCTGTCCCCAAACATATGAGTTTCAGAATGGCCTGCTGACGTTACCCCGGGCTGTGCTGAAGTTGGTGGTGAAGGTGTGTGGCTGACCGGATGAGCTGGTGGAAGCAGTGGAGGAGGAAGCCGAGTAGGAGGAGGAGGCTACAGGAGGCAGAGAATGATGCCCTGCGATCCTAGGGGGCGGAAGGACGTGCGCCAAGGAACTGTCCGCCGGGGCCCAGCCGCCACTACATTCATCCAGTGTGCAGTTAGTGAGATATAGCGTCCCTGGCCGTGCTTACTGGTCCACGTATCTGTGGTTAGGTGGACCTTGCCACAAATGGCGTTGCGCAGTGCACACTTGATTTTATCGGACACTTGCATGTGCAGGGAAGGCACGGCTGTCTTGGAGAAGTAGTGGCGGCTGGGAACCACATACTGCGGGACAGCCATGGCCATCAGCTGTTTGAAGCTGTCTGTGTCCACCAGCCGGAATGACAGCATTTCAAAGGCCAGCAGTTTAGAAATGCTGGCGTTCAGGCCAAGGGCTCGAGGGTGACTCGGGGAATTTGCGCTTCCTCTCTAAGGTTTGAGATATTGAGAGCTGAACGCTGCTGTGTGATATAGTGGAGACGCTAGTTGACGGTGGCGGTGGTGGTGGTGTCGGTGGCACATCCTCTGTTTGCTGCTCGGCAGGTGGCAACATTCCTCTCGAGGCGGAAGCCGAGGCAGCAGCGGTAGAGGGAGCAGGGGGAGCCTCAGCGAGTGCCTGGTTTTTAAGGTGTGTACCCCACTGCAGTTCATGCTTTGCATGTAGATGCCTGGTCATGCAGGTTGTGCTGAGGTTCAGAACGTTAATGCCTCGCCTCAGGCTCTGATGGCAGAGCGTGCAAGTCACTCGGGTCTTGTCGGTAGGACATTGTTTAAAGAAGTGCCATGCCAGGGAACTCTTTGAAGCTGCCTTTGTGGGGCTGGGTCCCTGTTGGCGATGTCCAGTAGCAGGCGAACTCTGGGGCGGCGGCTCGCCTGCTTTGGCCCCCTGCTCCCTCTTTGGCTTCGCTGTTGTCTCGGTCTCACCACTACCTCTTCCTCTGAACTGTGAAAGTCATCGCCACGACCTTCAGTCCATGTGGGGTCTAAGACCTCATCGTCCTCTGCATCGTCTTCCACCCAGTCTCCCTCCCTGACCTCCTCCTGTTCAGTCTGCACACTGCAAAAAGACGCGGCAGTGGGCACCTGTGTTTCGTCATCATCAGAGAGTCGGTGACTCTGCTGTGGTGGTATTCCCATGTCCTCTTCATCTGGAGACATAAGTGGTTGTGCGCCAGTGCATGGTATGTCTTCCTCCACTGGGGAAGGGCTAGGTGGACGCCCTGGGAAACCCTGGAAGCAGAGTCTTCAAACAGAAGAAGAGACTGCTGCATAACTTGTGGCTCAGACCGTTTCCCTGATATGCTTGGGGGTGATGTGACAGACTGATGGGCTTGGTTTTCAGGTGCCACCTGTGCGCTTTCCGCAGAAGACTGGGTGGAAGACCATGTGGTGAACGTGCTGGAAGCACTGTCGGCCACCCAATCGATTAATGCCTGTACCTGCTCAGGCCTTACCATCCTAAGAGCGGCATTGGGCCCCACGAGATATTGCGGTACATTCTGCCGGCTAGTTGAGGGAGTTCGCTCCCTACTGTGTGCGCCTGGGGCCGAACGGCCACGCCCTCTACCAGCAACAGAGGCTCCACGGACACCACCACGACCGCGTCCTCGTCCCTTAATAGTATTTTTCTTCATTGTTGCGATTCAACTCGCACCACAATGAAATATATTATTTTTTATAAGCAAAATCCCCTCACTGGAATACTTTCAGTCTTTTGACTGTATGGATTACAGATGGAATGACTGTTATATGTGAGTACCGCTTTCTTTGACAGATTCTAGTATGGGTACATATATGTTTTCCCAACCCCAGCACATTAGTTTGCTAATTCCAGATGTATGAAACGCAGGCCTAACTGTATCTAGTATATTGAACGCCAGATAAACTAACTTGGCCTTTTTAAATAAAAAAATTCCCTCACTGGAATACTTTCAGTCTTTTGACTGTATGGATTACAGATGGAATGACTGTTATATGTGAGTACCGCTTTCTTTGACAGATTCTAGTATGGGTACATATATGTTTTCCCAACCCCAGCACATTAGTTTGCTAATTCCAGATGTATGAAACGCAGGCCTAACTGTATCTAGTATATTGAACGCCAGATAAACTAACTTGGCCTTTTTAAATAAAAAAATTCCCTCACTGGAATACTTTCAGTCTTTTGACTGTATGGATTACAGATGGAATGACTGTTATATGTGAGTACCGCTTTCTTTGACAGATTCTAGTATGGGTACATATATGTTTTCCCAACCCCAGCACATTAGTTTGCTAATTCCAGATGTATGAAACGCAGGCCTAACTGTATCTAGTATATTGAACGCCAGATAAACTAACTTGGCCTTTTTTAAATAAAAAATTCCCTCACTGGAATACTTTCAGTCTTTTGACTGTATGGATTACAGATGGAATGACTGTTATATGTGAGTACCGCTTTCTTTGACAGATTCTAGTATGGGTACATATATGTTTTCCCAACCCCAGCACATTAGTTTGCTAATTCCAGATGTATGAAACGCAGGCCTAACTGTATCTAGTATATTGAACGCCAGATAAACTAACTTGGCCTTTTTAAATAAAAAATTCCCTCACTGGAATACTTTCAGTCTTTTTGACTGTATGGATTACAGATGGAATGACTGTTATATGTGAGTACCGCTTTCTTTGACAGATTCTAGTATGGGTACATATATGTTTTCCCAACCCCAGCACATTAGTTTGCTAATTCCAGATGTATGAAACGCAGGCCTAACTGTATCTAGTATATTGAACGCCAGATAAACTAACTTGGCCTTTTTTAAATAAAAAATTCCTCACTGGAATACTTTCAGTCTTTTGACTGTATGGATTACAGATGGAATGACTGTTATATGTGAGTACCGCTTTCTTTGACAGATTCTAGTATGGGTACATATATGTTTTCCCAACCCCAGCACATTAGTTTGCTAATTCCAGATGTATGAAACGCAGGCCTAACTGTATCTAGTATATTGAACGCCAGATAAACTAACTTGGCCTTTTTAAATAAAAAATTCCCTCACTGGAATACTTTCAGTCTTTTGACTGTATGGATTACAGATGGAATGACTGTTATATGTGAGTACCGCTTTCTTTGACAGATTCTAGTATGGGTACATATATGTTTTCCCAACCCCAGCACATTAGTTTGCTAATTCCAGATGTATGAAACGCAGGCCTAACTGTATCTAGTATATTGAACGCCAGATAAACTAACTTGGCCTTTTTAAATAAAAAAATTCCCTCACTGGAATACTTTCAGTCTTTTGACTGTATGGATTACAGATGGAATGACTGTTATATGTGAGTACCGCTTTCTTTGACAGATTCTAGTATGGGTACATATATGTTTTCCCAACCCCAGCACATTAGTTTGCTAATTCCAGATGTATGAAACGCAGGCCTAACTGTATCTAGTATATTGAACGCCAGATAAACTAACTTGGCCTTTTTTAAATAAAAATTCCCTCACTGGAATACTTTCAGTCTTTTGACTGTATGGATTACAGATGGAATGACTGTTATATGTGAGTACCGCTTTCTTTGACAGATTCTAGTATGGGTACATATATGTTTTCCCAACCCCAGCACATTAGTTTGCTAATTCCAGATGTATGAAACGCAGGCCTAACTGTATCTAGTATATTGAACGCCAGATAAACTAACTTGGCCTTTTTAAATAAAAAATTCCTCACTGGAATACTTTCAGTCTTTTGACTGTATGGATTACAGATGGAATGACTGTTATATGTGAGTACCGCTTTCTTTGACAGATTCTAGTATGGGTACATATATGTTTTCCCAACCCCAGCACATTAGTTTGCTAATTCCAGATGTATGAAACGCAGGCCTAACTGTATCTAGTATATTGAACGCCAGATAAACTAACTTGGCCTTTTTAAATAAAAAAATTCCCTCACTGGAATACTTTCAGTCTTTTGACTGTATGGATTACAGATGGAATGACTGTTATATGTGAGTACCGCTTTCTTTGACAGATTCTAGTATGGGTACATATATGTTTTCCCAACCCCAGCACATTAGTTTGCTAATTCCAGATGTATGAAACGCAGGCCTAACTGTATCTAGTATATTGAACGCCAGATAAACTAACTTGGCCTTTTTAAATAAAAAAATTCCCTCACTGGAATACTTTCAGTCTTTTGACTGTATGGATTACAGATGGAATGACTGTTATATGTGAGTACCGCTTTCTTTGACAGATTCTAGTATGGGTACATATATGTTTTCCCAACCCCAGCACATTAGTTTGCTAATTCCAGATGTATGAAACGCAGGCCTAACTGTATCTAGTATATTGAACGCCAGATAAACTAACTTGGCCTTTTTAAATAAAAAATTCCCTCACTGGAATACTTTCAGTCTTTTGACTGTATGGATTACAGATGGAATGACTGTTATATGTGAGTACCGCTTTCTTTGACAGATTCTAGTATGGGTACATATATGTTTTCCCAACCCCAGCACATTAGTTTGCTAATTCCAGATGTATGAAACGCAGGCCTAACTGTATCTAGTATATTGAACGCCAGATAAACTAACTTGGCCTTTTTTAAATAAAAAAATTCCCTCACTGGAATACTTTCAGTCTTTTGACTGTATGGATTACAGATGGAATGACTGTTATATGTGAGTACCGCTTTCTTTGACAGATTCTAGTATGGGTACATATATGTTTTCCCAACCCCAGCACATTAGTTTGCTAATTCCAGATGTATGAAACGCAGGCCTAACTGTATCTAGTATATTGAACGCCAGATAAACTAACTTGGCCTTTTTTAAATAAAAAAATTCCCTCACTGGAATACTTTCAGTCTTTTGACTGTATGGATTACAGATGGAATGACTGTTATATGTGAGTACCGCTTTCTTTGACAGATTCTAGTATGGGTACATATATGTTTTCCCAACCCCAGCACATTAGTTTGCTAATTCCAGATGTATGAAACGCAGGCCTAACTGTATCTAGTATATTGAACGCCAGATAAACTAACTTGGCCTTTTTAAATAAAAAAATTCCCTCACTGGAATACTTTATGGCTTTTCACTGTATGGATTACAGGTGGACTGGTATTAGTAGGGGTGACACAAGCACACCCAAGTCCCTGATGTAGGATTTCTATGGCACAGACCACTATTACAAGTGATTAATGGACGTTGGGAGAGATTGTGCTGCAGCACTAGTCCCAAGATGGCCGCCGCCTATCAGCCCAGTAACATGTGCCACAAAATGGTCTGCACAACCTTTAAAAAAATAGCCTTGACTGTGCTGCTAAATCGCTATTGGTCTGAATCCCAGGTGTAGATGTCTGACTTGTTTGGAGCTTTGAATGCACACTGTGGCAGCTTCTGCTGCAGCACTACAAGTCGCAAATGGCGGCCGGCGGTCAGCCCAGGTACATGTGGATGGAAAATCACTCTGGCCACTCTAAAAATAGCCAATCCCTATCAAAAAGCAGCTCAGCTGCAGTTGTTCAGATGAATCACAGGTGGAGGAGAGAAATTTGCTTCCAGTTATTCAATTATCCCTGCCTATTCTCGCCCTAGCATCAGCTGCGTCTATCCCTGTTCTATTCACATCGGGAGTGAGCACGTCCCGACGTGCGCACAAGCTTATAAAGAGGCTGAGTCACATGCTGCACTTGGCCAATCACAGCCTTGCCAATAGTAGGCATGGCTGCGATGGCACCTTAGGGCAAGTAGTATGATGCATGTTGATTGGCTGCTTTGCAGCCTTTCAAAATGCGCCAAAATACATGCCGAACGACGAACCCGAACCCGAACTTTTACGAAAAAGTTCGGGTTCGGGTCCGTGTCACGAACACCCCAAAATTCGGTACGGACCCGAACTATGCTCGAACTGTTCGCTCAACACTACTCCCAACCTGTTGACACGCCCCTTTGTTACAGATAATGTATTAGATGTCAACTGCAGTTCTATGTAACACCACACATAACACAGTGATAACTCTCTGAGCAAAGATAATGGATGGGAGGCCCTAGAATTTAGAATTCAAATCAGGCACAGTGTGGCCTGAAGTGTCCCCCCCCAACCCTACCATGAAAGAAATATGTGGATGGACATTCCATATATTGGTACAAAAAATACAGTAGAATACAGCAGCACATACCTCTTACATCCAGTTACATCTCCTCTGAGGTGCACTCTTTCCTCAACGTCTTCATTCAGAGAAAAGACCGCCATGATACCTTCTTACAGCCGTGTCTCGTCTCTGCAGAGTTTATCACAGAAAACTATTTTTAGATTCCTCACTTTACTATCATCCTCCCCCTCCTGGTGCCTTAACACTGCCATCCTGCTGATCCCCCCCAATACTGGACTAGTACCATACAGATAGCCCCCCATAATAATACACTCTCAAACTATCCTCAATGATAATAGTGCTTCCTGTATCACCTTCAATAGCAACCCCATTAGTAGTAATGTCCTTCATATTGCGCTCAATAATAAACCCTCAGAACCCCAGTATTAAAAATGCCCCCATAGGGCTCCTAGTAGAAGTAAGGCCTCCTATCATGCCCCCAGCAGTATCAAGGCCCCTCTATAAGGTACCCCTATAAGAGCCCATAATAGTAATAAAGTAATAAAATGTTTGCAGTCATTATAAATAATGCCTCCTATAGTGGTCCAAATATTTATAAAGATCCCTGTAGTAGCCCCATTATTTATAAAGACCTGTCACAGTGTCCCCTCTGTATTATTATATATAATTGCCCCCTCTATCTTATTAGTATAATGAACCCCTCTGTATTAATAGTATAATGACCCCCTCTGTATTAGAAGTATTGGCCCCCTCTGTAATAGAAGTATTGTCCCCCTCTGTATTAATAGTATAATGACCCCCTCTGTATTAATAGTATAATGAACCCCTCTGTATTAGAAGTATTGGCCCCCTCTGCATTAGACGTATTGGCCCCCTCTGTATTAGAAGTATTGGCCTCTCCTGTATTAGAAGTATTGGCCCCCTCTATATTCGAAGTATTGGCCCCGTCTGTATTAGAAGTATTGGCCTCCTCTGTATTATAAGTATTTCCCCCCTCTGTATTAGAAGTATTGCCCCCCTCTGTATTAGAAGTATTTCCCCTCTCTGTATTAGAAGTATTGGCCTCCTCTGTATTAGAAGTATTGGCCCCCTCTGTATTAGAAGTATTGGCCCCCTCTTTATCATTATGGCCCACTCTCTCTCTCTCTCTCTATATATATATATATATATATAGTAATCCTCCTCCGTCCTCTCCACCTCCATAGTGCCCCCAGTGCTGCCTGCCTTAAGATGCATACATTAAAAAAATAAAAAAATACTCACCTCTCTTCTTCACTCCGTCACCGCTTGTGGCCTGTGTTTGGGCGCCCTGGCGCAGGTGGTCATGAATACATCACTGTGCGTCATCACGTCATTTCACGAGACCCGACGCAGGAGGCGCCCCCTGGCCCTCCCTAAGCTACGCCACTGATTGTAATTTCCAAAAAATAGAAGGGCAGACAAAATTATGTCACAAAAATGTAATACTAATGAAAACACCTTGCCATCTGGGCTCTAACGAAACATAGATTTTCCTCACCTAGACATTTTCACCAAACACAGGGAGATCAGGCTTAACACAGCCAGTAGGTCATGCAGATTCCAGGCTCTGACACAGAGTTAGCCTTTCAGCCCCCTACTATATTTATTTAGCCAGTAATGATCCCAATAGCTACACATGGGCTTGCCTCGGGCTAGCGTAAATTGTTGTACTGGAGCGGGGAGGGAATAGCAGGTCTCACTACCAACCTACTCACCATTCCATAAAACATCCAGCCATAAAACACGTTAAAGAAAAGTGTTCTCAGCAAATCACCCTTTGCTGAAACAACTAAGCTTTTCTAGATTTTTTTTTAACTCACCCATCTGTGTATTCTAGGTAAGAGATACACTCCCTCCAGCACTTTACCAGCTACCATGTTACACTTTATAGTGATCGGAGCTCTGTTTATTTTATGCAGAGCTTCAAATCCCTTGCATAGATATAGAATGTAAAACTTAATGGTCTCTCTGCCAGTAGCTGCCACTATCAGGAGGTTATGAACTTACTGAATACTGTCTTAATGTTGATTTCATTCATACTTTCCATTATTTGAATACCCAAAATTGAGACAAAAGCCTCATAATTGGGAACACTCGAGAATGCCTCTAAACTACCCCACCCCTTCTTTTGCCATCCGTTTCCCAAAATTGTCCTGCCAGAATTGGGACTGTTGGCATGTATGCATTCAACGTATAAGAATATGAAGTAATCCCCTACGCACCCTGTACTGATGGCTGAAGGATGTCAAAATATTATACTTCGTGCAGCGGAATTGGAATTTCTGTATTAGTAAAATGAAACTTATTAATTTATTAACTTATTAATTAATCAGCATAACATTTTGAAGCTATTTAGATTTTTATTAAATATATTCAAAGGTCTTAGTATTGATGTTAATCAACCAAGTGATCAAATATCATTGATAATGAAATTAGCAGTCAGACTTTATTGAAGCCAAGGATCTTGGGGAATATTGATATTGGTAATACGGTATGCGCATTTACTGATATACATGGTGGTCCAAGAAAAAGTAGCCCGCCTCCAATATCTCCAAATCAAATTGCCTAATAGTAAATATGTCTTAATTGTCTATAGCAACCAATCAGAGCTCAGCTTTCATTTTCTCAGAGCCCTATAGGAACTGAAATCTGAGCTCTGATTGGTTGCTAGGGGCAACTAAGACTGATTTATTATACAGTTTGATGAAAGTGGCCTATTGTTTCAGAAAGATTGCGCCCTCCTGAAACTGCAAATTGTGATTGTGGATGGCTATGTGTGAAGCAGATCGATTAAGGAAACACAACAGACCTTTGACGACAAATAGTCAGAAAAAAAGCCACCAGCTTCACGTTGTATTCAGAGTCTGGTTTGGAAATGGCATAAAACTGGCTCCGTTGCAAACATGAAGAAACTGAGGCCTGCATCGATTAGGATGGCTGAAATTGTGCATGAAACTCAGTTGTGGATTGCAAGTAGCCCCCTAAAATCAACTTGAATGATGTGTCAGCGAGCGCTGAGATATCTGACCCTGAAACCGTACCGAATAACGTGTGTGCAGGAACTGAAAGAGTCTGACAAAGCTAAACATGTAAATTACTAGACTTGGTTGCTGACTATGATTGCTGACAGACATTTGGACCCATTGCTGTACTTCATGATGGACCAAGCTTGGTTTGATTTTTTGGGTCATGTAAATTCCCAGAATATGAGGTATTGGTCAGCTGAAAATCCCCATTTGACTCACAAAACATCACTTTACGACCAGAAAATTGGCATTTTGTGCGCAGTGTCAGGAAAATGAATAGTCGGCCCAATTATTTTCAAATCAACTGTGAATACCGCAAATTACCTGGACATCTTTGAACTGTTTTACAACCAACTAACACCAGAAGAAAACATTTTCCTACAAGATGGGGCAACATGCCGCACCTCACGGAACTGTGAGCAAGGGGTTATGGCCGACATGTTCCCCAGACTTGTCCAGGTACGATTTTTATCTATGGGGAAAACAGAAAATGTCCACTACAATCCACATCTTCAGGATGAACTCAGTGAAAACCTCACAACCACTATCCACAGCGTCACTGCTGAAGAGCTGCAAGCAGTATCAGCCAACAAAATCCGATGTTCCCAAAGATGCATGGACCTGAACAGGGACCACTTTCCGTATCTTTTGTGCCTTTTGGGTAATTAAAAAAAACAAACAATCCACTTGCTCGTTCATCTTCACATACTATCGCTGGAGGGGCTGCAGACTACTTTTTATGGGCCACCCTGTATACCCAAAGATTTTTACACTGTTTTTGTCACTCAGAGAAAATTAAAGAAAAAGGGTAAATAAAAAAATAAATTAGAAATAAAATTGGTAAAGAAAACAAAAATTCAAGTCACTGCCCCAACCCAACCACACCACCTGAAATATCCCATTCTTTACAACAGTCCGACAGTTTCTAATGTCTGCTGCTCATTTTTCACCTTTTCTGTGTAGGCTAAATTCCAGTAATCTCACCATGGAAATGCTATGAAAGCTACAGCCAGCCTCCTAGTAGGAGGAGTAGGAGGAGTTGAGTAGATTGATATAAAGTTTTATTGGAAAAGATTTAGTATAACTTGTTATTTATACATTTGAATTCCTACTCATTCTGGTCTTTGAAGTCAAGGAAGCGATTGACAGCAATCTCTGTAGGTACAGTCATCATCTTGTACAGGAATTTTGGGACAAAGTGATGACAATGAACTGTTTTTTTTTAATTGTTTATTCTTATTGTTTGACTAGGAGAAAGGTAGTGATTTGAATTCTTGACTCATGTTTATTTGATGAGGCTCTTTACAAAAAAATCTTAGGAGGCTTCGATTTTTAGGCAAAGTTTTAGGCTAATTGGAGCATGTTTGATTAGTCCAGAATTGATTCAGGTCTGAATAGAACTTTTTAATAATTGATGAATCAGACCCGAAACAAATTTGAGGTTTGCTCATCTCTAGTTAAACTCAGCATGAATGCCAAATTGATAGAATTGATTTGCTCATCTCTAGCATGTTTATTGATATTGCAGAGAAACCCAGAGTAGCATACTAGGCTCTCACTCTGTCTCTCTCAGCATTGTTAAAATTCAAAGTTATTGAAAAATTTGTATGAATCAGGTTCATTCAGAATCGATTCGCTCATCCTTACCCTGAAGGACTCTGCATCCCAAGTTGCCGATTGGCTAACCAGTTAAAGCTTGACTGGCCGACATAGCAAACTTAAAGTGTAACGGTCATGTTTTCATCAAAAAATCTATTTTAGCATATGTTACTGCTGGTGCAACATTATCTATAAAGAAATCTTTAGTTTTTTCCCATACCACTGTTTTCCTTGAACTTTTCCCGTAGTTATGGCTGTTTTAACCCCTATAATATAAGGATATTCTCAAGATGGCTCCTCTGCCAGTTCTCTGAGGCCAAAACCACCTTCCCTCACTTCACATAGGCAATGTATGCAATGGTGAGATGAGAAGAAGCGGAACTGGAGCAGGGAGAGGTATGTAACAGTCTGTGGACACTTTTCTGACCATTGATCATCACTCACTGCAGCTGCCATAAGGTATACACACCCTGCCTCACTATCTACATAGAGTATGGATAAAATGAGGGTACCATCGATATGACCATATGGGAATCTTTACAAAATAAAGAGTAAAAATATTTAATAAAAATAATCATAAATACATCGTTTCTTCTCTACACAAAGATGCATAAATGTAATTTAAATTATTTTATTTAAATTATAAAACTAAAGTTAACTATATTAAACTTTCCATTCCATACACTGCTCTTTATGCCTATTTTATCCTTTTGCACATTAACAAATTGATTAGTCTCATTAGAAGGGCTTCTTCACCTGTGGAGGTCTTTAAAGCAACATCTGCGCTTGCTGAGCAGGCGCTGCGCCAGAAACCTATAAATTTATTTTCTTCCCTATGGAGCTGTGTGAGAGATTAATTTTTGTGCGACAACTTAGTTTTTATTTATATAATTTCGGGGGGGTTTTGATGGTGAATAACCAAAAATCAGCAATTCTGGCATTTATTTTTCACAGTATTCACCACGCAAGATAAAGTATATGATAATTGTATGGTGTGGGTCATTATGGATGCAGCAATACTTACCATAATATGTGTAGGAAATGTTGTTTTTGCAACTTTTTTCATTGAAAAGCACATTTTTTAACCCAGAGTTTTTTTATTTATTTTTCTTACTAAAACTTTATACCACTTATTAGTCTTACAAGGGGACTTTTACAGGTGATTTTCTGTACTGCTTATGTGGTACAGTGTATTATACAGACAGGCACCTCTAGGACAGCCTGATAGGGCATACACTGCAGACAGAACTAGGGGCCTTCATTAGGCCCTCGGCTGCAGTATACAGACATTGGAATACCAAAGTTTTGTTTGCAGCTGTGCCAATGTGTGAGAGATGGAGCTCCCTCCCTCTGAACCACTAAGATGTCGCAGTTGCTATTGGCCGCAGTATCTAAGGGGTTAAACGGCCAAGGTAGGAGCTTCTGCCAATTGCGGCAGTTAGAACAGAAGCCCGTCTCTCATGTGCCAGCCAGGCTTCCACTTTCTCTTGCACTGGAGACACCTGCAGTGCTTTGAGTAGGCTGCTAAAAGAAGGCAGCTGCCTAACCTAAGCTCCTTTAGTGCCCGCTATAGAAAGGCGTCAAATTCTTTATGTTGAAATGGTTGCTATGGGAGAATATTTTTACAATGTTTGTTGCTATGGTGACCTTTTGTAAGAATCTCAATAATGGGTAACTGCACAATCCGGACACCACCTGTCTAGCTGTAGCCTGGTCACCAAAGACATTATATTTAAAATGTTTTTTTTTTTTTTTTTTTGTAATTTGCAAATAAATAGATATGAAACGGTAGCAGAGTGGTTGGAAACACAGTATTCACTTATTTCAGGTTTACACATTATTATTCACACCACAGCTGAGCAAATGACATTATATCCAATATGGGTGAGTGATCATTTACAATGATTGCTATGGATACAGTGAAATTGGAGCGCTACGCACAGAAATACTTCACACCAATTAGAGTTATTTAAAGGAAGAGCTATTGATTCAAGCTTGAATGTAAGGTCTTAATATATGGCATTTTCAAATATTTTCCCCCCATTATGTAAATCAGTGGCACCTGTTAATATTAACCTCATGAATTCTATGCAGACTTGACCTGGAGCGATACAAAGTAAAGTCATGCTTGTGTAGCATTAGCTTATCTTATATAATTGGTGTGATGGACTAATTAAAGCATACAAATTTTGTAGGGAAGCAAAAATATTATTTAGGTACATATCATCAGTTGAGAAATGATATGAGAAATAGAAAAGCTTCCATCATTTATAGTGAAGCAATTGCTACAAATGATTAAACAAAATTAAATAAACTGCTACTCAGCATTTGTTCATAGGCTAATACTATAAATTATAGTAAATTCGATGTTTTAGTTAAAGAAGCTGTCTATCTTCAAGAAATAAGGTGTAGTTTCTATAAAAACAGAAGAACACTTACTATAAGTGAATCTGCAATATCAACATATGCTCATATATTACTTTATAGGCGCTCCGCTAATTACAGTAACTGTGCATTGTAATAAAACGACTGGAGAAGCACTGGAGAAGCACTTCTAAAATGTAGGATCACCTTTGGGCAACCTATACCTGAGTAATTAAAGGGGTTGTCCACAAAAAAATTCTACAGTTTTCAAACCAGCACCTGGATCTGAATGCCTTTGTAATTGCATGTAATTAAAGTTGAGCGGACACCTGGAAGTTCGGGTTCGATGGGTTCGGCCAAACTTCACAAAAAAGTTCGGATTCAGGATCCGAACTTAACCCGAACTTAACCCCAAACCCCACTGAAGTCAATGGGGACCCTTGGGCCCCTTGAGCACTAAAATGGCTGTAAAAAAGTCCTGGAAAGGGCTATAGGGCTGCAAAAGGCAGCAAAATGTGGGTAAGTGCCCTGCAAACAAATGTGGATAGGGAAATGACTTAAAATAAAAGAAATAAAAATTAAAAATCAAAATCTTGATCTAGGAGAAGGAAATGGATGTGGAGTAGGAGGTCGAGGAGGCATCAGGTGGGAATGCCATCTGCAGCGCGTCTACTAGCGTGCGTTTGTACTCACGCATCTTTTGGTCATTAACAGACGTTTTTATCAAATTTGGTTCCCTGTCAGCAATGCACAGCAGGAGTTTTTCACCGGCAAAACAGGGTTCATATCAACCACCAATGGAACAGATGATTTTTCAAAATGTAGGACTCTGGCACCCAGGCAGGAGGGTTTTATTCACGGAAAAACTGGGTTCATGTCACCCACCAATGGAACAGACGATTTTTTCAAATTTAGGCCCCTGGCATCCAGGCAGAGCAGGGGTTTTACACTGGCAAAACTGGGTTGATGTCCCCAACCAATGGAACAGACTATTTTTAAAAATGTAGGCCCCTGGCATCCAGGCAGAGCAGGGGTTTATTCACGGCAAAATGGGGTTTATGTCACCCACCAATGGAACAGGTGATTTTTAGAAATGTAGGCCACTGGCATCCAGGCAGAGAAGGGGTTTTACACTGGCAAAACTGGGTTGATGTCCCCAACCAATGGAACAGACGATTTTTCAAAATGTAGGCCCATGGCATCCAGGCAGAGCAGGGGTTTATTCACGACAAAACGGGGTTCATGTCACCCACCAATGGAACAGGTTATTTTTAGAAATGTAGGCCCCTGGCACCTAGGCAGAGGAGGGGTTAATTCACGGCAAAACAGGGTTAATGTCACCCACCAATGGAACAGACAATTTTTAAAAATGTAGGCTCCTGGAACCCAGGCATGAGGGGTTTATTCACAGCAGAAATTGTAATATTGCACCCAACAATTTAAGAGAAGATTTTTCAAATTTTTCGTTCCCTGTCACCTATGCAGTGCAGGGTTACTTAACAGCCAAATTGGTATATGTCAACCCCTGAAATCCCAGATGGATTAACTATATTATTGTCCCCGACATATATGCAGCGCAGGCCACAAAGGTAATTCCTGGCCTTAAAAAATGTTTTTTTTTCATCACCCATGAATAACATGGATTTAAGTGGTATATTTTGGGGTGTAGGACCTCATCGTTCTCAGCATCATCTTCCACCTAATCTTCCCCCCTGCCCTCTGTGTCGGTCTGCACACCGCAGAAAGCCGCAGCAGTTTGCACTTGTGTTTAGTCATCATCAGAGACGTGCGGTGGTGGTCTTCCCATGTCCTCATCCTCAAACCTAAGTGGTTGGGCATCCATACACTCAATTTCTTCCACTTCTGGGGCAGGGCTATGCTAATGGCTCTGGTAAACCCTGCCAGCAGAGTCATCAAAAAGCATAAGAGACTGCTGCATGACTTGGGGCTCAGATTGCTTGGCTGATTTGCAAGGGGGGGGGGGGGTGAAAGACTGAAGGACATGGGCTGCTGGTGCCAACTCTGAGCTTTCAGCAGTGGGAGACAATGTTAAGGTACTGGAAGCACTGTCAGTCACCCAATCTACTAGCACCTGTACTTGTTCTGGCCTCACCATTCGTAGTGTCATTTGGGCCTAGCAAATAACGCTGCAGGTTCTGTCCCCTACTCACACCTGAGGAAGGTGTTTCACTTGGACCTGTAGTTGACGCTGAACGGCCACGTCCTCTCCCAGCAACAGGAGCTCCACCAACACCGCCACGACCATGCCCACGTCCCTTATTTGATGTTCTCCTCATTATTTGCGTTCACCCACCAAACTAACAGATGGTTTATCTCCGGTGTCAATTTAACTGCCAATAGTCAACAATTAGGTTCACTAACAGTAAGGCAATGCCCGTGTCATAAACAGAATAAATTTCTTTAGGTCACAAAACAGTGTAATGGAGCAATTCAATACAATTACTTCACTATCACCAAAAATTTGATTTTTCAAACGAACAATGTAAAAGCAGAAGTAAATGGTTTTTTTTTGACTGTCAGAAATACAGCGTACACCGCTAATGTGCTATCTACCACAAAACCTGTGTATTTGCAACCAACTATGTAAATGCAGAGTTCAAAAGGTTACTTAAAATGACTGAAATACAGGGTAGGCCTCAGATCTGCTATGTAGCACAAAACCAGTGTTTATTGCAACAAACTACAGAAATGCAGTATGTGACTGCTAAATTTTAAAATAGGTTTTTGTGCGTTGTATGCCAAACTGCTCTGTGGAGCAACAATACAGGTTTATTTCCCCTAAATACAGAAATTATGTGTGTCACTGCTACATTTTAAAATAGGCTTTTGTGCGTTGTGTGCCAAACTGCTCTGTGGAACAACAATACAGGTTTATTTCCCCCAAATACAGGAATGCAGTATGTCACTGCTAAATTTTAAAATAGTTTTTTCAGCGTTCTATGCAAAAGTGCTTTGTGGAACAACAAGACGGGTTTATTTCCCCCAAATACAGAAATGCTATATGTCACTGCTAAATTTGAAAATAGTTTTTTCAGTGTTGTATGCAAACGTGCTCTGTGGCACAACAGTACGGGATTATTAACCCAACTACAGAAATGCAGTATGTCACCCCAAAAATTATAAAACAGGGTTTTCAGCGTTGTATGCAAACGTGCTCTGTGGCGCAACAGTACAGGTTTATTAACCCAACTACAGAAATGCAGTATATCACCCCAAAACAATGTCACGGCAGGAAGGATACAAGATACAATAAACACACAGAAAACCTCAAAACAAATGTCTAGGTCAGAAGCTGGGGATAAAGGTCACCTCCTAACAATATCCTACCAACTGACCCTAGACTACTGTGCACACGTTCAGACCCTAAGGGTGGGAATCAAAGTGCCCCCGTGCCTAAGACTGAAGATTCCCTAAATTCCCTGAGATAGTGGAAAAGGGGGAAAGAGGTAGCCTGCTTCCTCTAATCCTGAAGGAGGCAGGTGTCTCTCTAACCCTAAGTTCACACTTGTGCGTTTTACAGTGCGTTCGAACGAGCTGTAAAACGCTCAACACATGCAAACCAATGCTTCCCTTTGGGCATGGTTCTCACCTGAGAGTTTTACAGCACGTAAGAACACGCTGTAAAACGCCATACGCATAAACAAGTACTTGAGCTTTTTTTGGGGCGTTTGTCGCGCGTTTTGTGATTGACACCACAGTAGTCAATCACAAGAACGCGTGTACGACACGCGTTTCCTATTTGCAAAAACGCGCTGAAATACGCGCGACAAAAACACGCGTAAAATGCGCGTTTTAAGAACGTGCAGGTCTGAACCCAGGGTAACAGCCAAGAGAGTACACAAAAGGAAACCGAAACCAACTGATCTTGTAGCAAAGCAGAAACAGCGAATCCACCTTTCCACAGAGCAAGATAGAAGCTATAACCCGCACAGGAAACTGGGAAGGGGCGTGATTTAAACTCACACAAACAAACAAAAAATGACACACGTGCTGCCAACCTGATAGACCTCCGCACATAACCAAAGCAGGGCATGACAAACAGGTTTTTCAGCGTTGTTTGCAAACGTGTTCTGTGGTATGACAGTACGGGTTTATTACAGCAACTACAGAAATGCACTATGTCATTGCAAAATTATAAAAAAGGTAATGTAGGTGGACTTAACCTGTCAGAAAAAAGGAATTTTTCCTCCACTGAGCTACCAAAAAATAATTAGACTGATGTCCATGGCTGGCTGGCTGGCACACATGCAGGTCACATGCAGTTCCAAGGACACTGCAGTTGCTAAAATGGCCGCCGACCCCCACCTTAGTAACATATGGATTAAAAATGATTTTGCAGTATCACTGGGCTCAGGACTGGGTATAAATATGTAGCAAGTTCAACAGATTTCTTCCCTAATCTGTCCCTCACAGAAGCGGCAGCATCCTATCACTACACTGAGAAAAGCTTAAATAGAGGCTGGGTCACATGCTGCACCACTTAGCCAATCACAGCCATGCTAATAGTAGGCATGGCTGTGATGGCTTCTTAGGGCAAAGTAGTGAAACGCTTGTTGATTTGCTGCCCTGCAGCCTTTCAAAAAGCGGGAAGAAATCACCGAACAACGAACCCGAACCCAAACTTTTACGGAAATGTTCTGGTCCGGGTGCGAAAAACTGTACAGTTCGGGTTAGCTCAACCCTACATGTAATTAAAAATTCTGTACAGTCAATGAGTTATTCAATAAAATGTATCTGTATAGCACCACCTGCTGTTTTTTTCTTATTTCTTTATCCTGCGCACTGAGATGGCCGCACAAGCTCAGTTTCATCCTTCAACTGCCTCCTGAGTTATGATAGGGAACGCATGCACGCACCCCCTCAACTGCAGCATAAAAGACACTTCCATTGAGCTGTGAGCCTGATATAAATCTAGTATAGCAATGAATGTTGATATCTCTGGATCCATGTGAGGAACAGGGCTGGTTCTAGCTTTTTTAGAAGGAGATAGTCATGTAGTATATGATTTTCATTTTTTACATTAATCATGGGATAACCCCTTTAAGAAAAAGACCATTGGAAGGACTTTTGTCATACTGCCAAGCTCACTAGCATGGGCGTAACTGCAAGGGTTCTAGGCCAAGCAGCTGCTATGGGCCCAATAACTAATGAGGTTCATCTCTACACAGTAAGAAGGTGTAGCTTAAATAGTGGCAGAGGAGCTTGAAAACTGATTCCAAGTTTTCTTATAGAGCTCCAAGGATATTTTTTATGCTTGTTCAGAACTAGCCGCTCTTTCTTCCAACACTAGCATGTGTGTATAAGCACAGAAAATAACTGTCCACGTTAAAGCATAATTTTGCATGCTTGTTCAGAACAAGCCACTGTTTCTCCCAGTACCTTCTCTTGTGTGTACAAACACAGGCAGGCATCTGCCCCCATTAAGGCATAATTTTTGGAATGCTTGTTTAAAACAAGCAACTGTTTTTCTTCCCTAGTGAGAGACAATTTTTGGAATGTTTTCTAATTTTAAAAAGCACAACAAATCCAATGGCATCATTTCAATGACATTATTTAGTATTGGTGTCTTTATGTTAACTTCTTACCGACCGCCTAATGCAGGATTGTGTCCTGCGGGCGGTCGGTCTGTTCCTCTTTGACGCGCGGGCGCGTCATCTCGCGAGACGCGAGATTTCCTGTGAACGCGCGCACGCGCGTGCGAGTATTCACAGGATCGCGTCGGGGAGAAGGTAAACTACAGCCTGCCAGCGCTGATCTTGCGCTGGCAGGCTGTAGAAGTTAAAAAAAATCACATATCAGACGCTGTTTTGTTAACAGCGT
The DNA here is from genome assembly GCA_033119425.1 of Bufotes viridis. NCBI lineage: Eukaryota > Metazoa > Chordata > Amphibia > Anura > Bufonidae > Bufotes > Bufotes viridis. The sequence continues at coordinate 391,805,855 of CM065592.1, read as the reverse complement.
CTGATATGCTTGCTGATCGTTCCTTTGGTGGTCCCTTTTGCTTGGGACCACCAAAGGAAACTTTTATAAATGCACCAATCACTACACAGACCCCCCCCATCCATCCCCCCCACCCCCGTCACTGATTAACCCCTGATTAACCCCCGATCACCCCATGTCACCCCCCTGACACTAATCACCCCCCTGTAAGGCTCATTCAGACGTCCGTATGTGTTTTGCGGATCCATGGATCCGCGGATCCGCAAAAAACGGACACCGGCAATGTGCTTTCCGCATTTTGCGGATCCGCACATTGCCAGAACTATATAGAAAATGCCTTTTCTTGTCCGCAATTGCGGATAAGAATAGGACACGGTATCTTTTGCGGAGCTGTGGCCGGATGTTTGGTGGCCGAAACCCGGAAGTTTGTGGCCGCAGCTCCGCAAATGCTGATGCGGCGAGCGCATAGTGTGCTCTCCGCATCACCTCCGGCCCCATTCACCCTGAATGGGTCCGCATCTATTCCGCAGAATTGCGGAATAGATGCGGACATTTTTGCAGACGTGTGAATGGGGCCTTACTACTTTTTTTTTTGCACATTTTTTGGCAGAGATTTATTCATCCACATTGATCGATGCGAATGAGGAAATCTGTGCCGTTCATTTATTTTTTTTTGCACATTTTTGGGCAGAGATTTTTTCATCCACATTGATCGATGCGAATGAGGAAATCTGTGCCGTTCATTATTTTTCTTTTTCAGCCCAGAGGCTGAACGGGAAAAAAATCTCATTACCCGTATGCCCAATATAAGGAGAATCACAGAAACTCCTAATGCTGGCCATACGTGTAATGATTGCGGAGACCCTCAAATGCCAGAGCAGTACAAAAACCTCACATGTGACCCCATTTTAGAAAGAAGACACCCCAAGGTATTCCGTGAGGGGTATGGTGAGTTCATGCAAAATTTTATTTTTTGTCACAAGTTAGTGGAATATGAGACTGTAAAAAAAAAAAAAAAAAACTATTTCCGCTAACTTGTGCCATTTTTTTTTTTTTCTGTGAACTCGCCATACCCCTCACAGAATACCTTGGGGTGTCTTCTTTCCACAATGGGGTCACATGTGGGGTTTTACACTGTCCTGGCATTTTAGGGGCCCTAAAGCGTGAGAATCCAAATGCGTAAAAATGGCCTGTAGAAATCTTAAAGGTACTCATTGGTTTAGGGCCCCTTTGCGCATCTTGGCTGCAAAAAGTGTCACTCATGTGGTATCGCCGTACTCAGGAGAAGTAGGGCAATGTGTTTTGGGGTGTATTTTTACATATACCCATACTGTGTGTGAGAAATATCGCTGTAAACGACAACTTTTTATATTTTTTTATTCAAAGTTGTCAATTTACAGAGATATTTCTCTCACCCAGCATGGATATATGTAAAAATACACCCCAAAACACATTGCCCTACTTCTCCTGAGTATGGCTATACCACATGAGTGACACTTTTTTGCAGCCTGGGTGCGCAAAGGGGCCCAAATTCCAACGAGTACCTTTAGCTTATACATGGCGGCTCACAATTTAGCCCCGCCCAAAATGCCAGAACAGTAAACACACCCCACAAATGACCCCATTTCGGAAAGTAGACACCCCGAGGTATTCACTGAGGGGCATAGTAAGTCCGTCTGAGATTTTTTTTTTTTTTGCCAGAAGTTAGCAGAAATTGAAACTTTATTTTTTTTTTTTTTCCTCAGAAAGTGTCATTTTCCACTAACTTGTGAAAAAAAATGAAATGATACATGAACTCACCATGCCCCTCCGTGAATACTTTGGGGTGTCTTCTTTCTAAAATGGTGTCATTTGGGGGGTATTTATACTTTCCTGGCATTCTAGCACCTGAAGAAACATGACAGGCGCTCAGAAAGTCAGAGCTGCTTCAAAATGCCGAAATTCACTTTTTTGCACCATAGTTTGTAAACGCTATAACTTTTACCCAAACCAATAAATATACACTTATTGGACTTTTTTTTATCAAAGACATGTAGAACAATAAATTTAGAGAAAATTTTATATAGAAATTTAGTTTTTAAAAAAAAAATTTACAACAGAAAGTGAAAAATGTCATTTTTTTGCAAAAATGTCGTTAAATTTGTATTAATGGCAAAAAAAGTAAAAATGTCAGCAACAATGAAATACCACCAAATGAAAGCTCTATAAGGCCCTATTCACACATCCGCAATGTAGTCCGCATGTATTCCGCAATTTTGCGGAATACATGCGGACCCATTGACTGTGAATGGGGCCGGGGGCCGGGGATTTTGCGGAGCGCGCCGCCGATCTTCCGGTCCGCGGCTCCGCAAAAAAAAATAGAGCATGTCCTATTCTTGTCCGCAATTGCGGACAAGAAGAGGCATTTTCTATGGAGTTCGGGCAATGTGCGGTCCGCAAAAATGCGGAATGCACATTGCCGGTGTGTCCGTGTTTTGCGGATCCGCGGCTCCGTGGATCCGCAAAACACTTGCGGATGTGTGAATAGGCCTTAGTGAGAAGAAAAGGAGGTAAAATTCACTTGGGTGGTAAGTTGTATGACGGAGCAATAAACGGTGAAAGTAGCGTAGTGCGGAATTGTAAAAAGTGGCCTGGTCATTAAGGGTGTTTAAGCTAGGGGGGCTGAAGTGGTTAAAGAGCTTAAAGGGGGAGGAAACAGATGATAGAAAAAGAATAAAAAAGATGGAAAGAAAAGAGAGGAAAAACTATTCCTAGGAGACTTCAAAATGTCAAACACCAATTGTCAGGCCAGGTGTAGCTCTTATGATTCAAATTTGTACCCAAATCAACATTTTTGACCTATTCATTATAATCAGACCCAAAATGTATTTCAAGAAATGTGTTGACTTCTTTATTTCTTTTACTTTGCTGTTATGTCACCATGTGCATGGTAACATCTTTGTGCGCGTTATCACTGTGTATGAAATTATTGCTTATTTATCTCTTGTTCTGTAACCCCATTAAATAAAGAATACCTGCACTAAGACATCACTGTGTGCATAATTCCTGTGTGGCAATTTCACAAATTATTATTAATTAACCCTAGAAATTGACACTGCAGTGCAAATTATCGCTGTGCTGTGACATTTCTGTCTGTACATGACCTGTATTTTGACACTACTTTGCACCATTATACATTATACAAGTAACACATGACATGAATAGTGAATAAAAAATATTTTAATATACTGATGTGAGATTCTGAAGATGGTCATGGTGGAGCAGGCCCACATTTTCAGTCGTATTATGGGACCCCATAGCTAGTTATTATGCCCCTGCCCATTAGAACAAGATAGTAAGAGATATTAAAAAGATAATAGCAATATTGGAAGCCCAGACCTAAAAGTACTTTTCAGTTTTACTCATCATAAACCCTTGAATCCTTGTAATATTGTTATATTACGCTTTTTTTTTTATTATTTTTATAAATATAATATGGAATGAAATCAAAGTGCCAGACTATAATATAATAAGAACCTAGAATTTAAATTGCCTATCATTTATTTAAATTGCCTGTCATTGCATAAACTATGATACTACGTTGACTGAGCATCTAAACTATGTCCCTCTTTATAGTACACCACTCCTTTTTATTTCTGCATCTTGAGCATACCTATCAGATCTTTAAATTTAGACAATCCTGAGGATGTTATAACTCAGGAAGTCTTTGGTACAATCTTGCAGGTGATGCACACATAAGGCACACTTCACAGAATTTTTCCCAAAAATTTGCTTTGTTCTAAATTAATTTGTAACGAAGCGCGTTAAATCTGCTATATGCCAGCCTGCAGGGAGTGTATCTCGGCGTTCATCACTGTGCATTGCAGCAATATGCATAGCTAGTCCTTTCTAGTAGTGAAACAGCTACCAGTAAGACAGGAAGGTGACAGGCGTCACTATTAGGCTCAGTTCACACTTCACTTATTTGGTCAGTAATGGGTCAAAAACACAGAACAGGTGCAGATCTTTTCATGATACCTTCTCTGAGAGTAGGATTAGCTCCTGCTTGTGGTTCACCATACAGTAACTGCTAGAATTAACTGACCAAATAACTGAAGTGTGAACTCATCCTTACACGTCAGTTTTAGCGTCAGGTATAATGTACTTCACCAAGTTCTGGCCCAATATTCTACTACAGAATGAAAGAGCTGTCTCATTTTACACCTGATTCCAAATAGATTGCTAGATAACCTGTCCTGTTAGCCAATGATTAGGGTTGAGCGAACTTTAGGGTTTTTGGTGCCCGGACCCGAACTTTAGGTTTTTGGTACCTGGACCCAAACCTGGACATTTATGTAAAAGTTCGGGTTCGGTGTTTGGCGATTTCTTGGTGCTTTTTGAAAGGCTACAGGGCAGCCAATCAACAAGCGTTTCACTAGTCTGCCCTTAGAAGCCATCACAGCCATGCCTACTAATGGCATGGCTGTGATTGGCGAAGTGCAGCATGTCACATCTGCAGCTCAGGCCGCAGGGGTCCTTGAGCACCAATAAAAGTTAATTTGTCCCACTAGAATCTAAGAGCTGGATTAACTGAATTGATTTTCACTGTCAGGTGCTCAGGAAGATATGTGTCAAACTGGCTAGGCCCCGAGCTGCTACGAGATTTCGCCCATTATAGCACACCACCAGCCCGGGCTTGAGGCTCAGCTACACCAACCACTCATTGGTCTGTTGTTCCATGCCCATCCACAGCTCCTGCGCGGTGTGGGGTTTGTCCCCCAAACAGATGAGTTTTAGAAAAACCTGTTGTCGTTTCCCACTGACTGTGCTGATGTTGGTGGTGAAGGTGTTACGCTGAGCGGATGAGGAGGTGGTAGAGGAGGAGGAAGCAGAGTAGGAGGAGGAGGCAACAGAAGGCAAAGAGAAATGCCCTGCAATCCTCGGGGGTGGAAGGACATGCACCAAACTGCTATGCGCCTTTGGCCCAGCCACCACTACATTTACCCATTGCGCAGTTAGGGAGATATAGCGTCCCTGCCCATGCTTACCGGTCCATGTATCTGTGGTTATGTGGACCTTGCCACAGATGGCGTTGCGCAGTGCACACTTGATTTTATCCTCCACTTGGTTGTGCAGGGAAGGGACGGCTCGTCTGGAAAAGTAGTGGCGGCTGGGAACGACGTACTGTGGGACAGCCACCGCCATACGTTTTTTAAAAGCCTCCATCCATCTCTACCAGACAGAATGACAACATTTCAAAGGACCAGGAATTTTGAAATCCTGACATTCAGGGCCAGGGATCGTGGGTGGGTAGGGGGTTACTTCCTCTTTCTATTTCTATTTCTCTCCAGTGTTTGGGAGATGGACAGCTGAAGGCTTCAATGGTAAAGTGTGGAGATGCTTGGTGATTGTGAAAGATGTGGTGGCATTGCTGCCACATCCTCTGTTTGCAGGGTGGCAGGTGCCACTGTCACTCACTTGTGCTCAGGTTTAGAACGATTATTTTTAATCTTTATGTATATTATGTTATTTTAAGCTATTTCCCTATCCAAATTTATTTGCAGGGCACTTTTCCTACTCTTTCCTCAATTTTGCTTCAATTTCCAGCCCTCTAGCCCTTTCCAGGACGTTTTTAGAGCCATTTTAGTGCCCCAAAGTTCGGGTCCCCATTGACTTCAATGGGGTTCGGGGTCAAGTTCGGGTCAAGTTCAGGTCCTGAACTCGAAGTTTCCGGCGAAGTTTCCGGCGAAGGGTGGCAGGTGCCACTGTCACTCACTTGTGCTCAGATTTAGAACGATTATTTTTAATCTTTATGTATATTATGTTATTTTAAGCTATTTCCCTATCCAAATTTATTTGCAGGGCACTTTTCCTACTCTTTCCTCAATTTTGCTTCAATTTCCAGCCCTCTAGCCCTTTCCAGGACGTTTTTAGAGCCATTTTAGTGCCCCAAAGTTCGGGTCCCCATTGACTTCAATGGGGTTCGGGGTCAAGTTCGGGTCAAGTTCAGGTCCTGAACTCGAAGTTTCCGGCGAAGTTCGGCCAAACCCGAGCTTCCAGGTGTTTGCTCAACTCTATCAATGGTACAAGTAGTGGCCCCATTACAGATTAGGGAGGGCGTCAGCAGTAAAGTTGTGTTCACATCACTGTTTATTTTTCTGTTCCTCTGATCTGTCTGAAGAACAACCCCAAAAAATACTGATCCTGTCATTTGAGCATCCGCCTTCACACAGTTAGTATTTGGTCAGTAATTGAACAGTATTGGTAAGGCAAAAACAGGAATGGGTCCAAAACAGAGATGACACACAATGCTTTTGGCATCCAAATCATGATCAAATCCCGATGCAAAATACTGACCGTGTGATAGAGGCCTTATGGATGCTCCAAAGACAGGATTTGCTGTGTTTTTTATTTTTCAGTTCTTCTGACAGATCAGAAGAAGGGTAAAATAAACTGTGATGTTACCAAGGCCAAACAAGGACACTAGTGGCCCCGTCACAAAGTGGTGAGGGTGGCAACAGGAGTCAACATAGCGGCCCAGTGACAGAGTGGTGAGGGTGGCAACAGCAAGAGAACTCAGCATAGTGGCTCATTCACAGAGTGGTAAGGGAGGCAACAGCATGATGAGACAACATAGTTGCCAGTCACAGAGTAGTGAGGGTGGCAACAGCATGATGAGACAACATAGTTGCCAGTCACAGAGTAGTAAGGGTGGCAACAGTATGAGGGGTCAATATAATGGCCCAATCACAGAGTGGGGAGGTGTGGGGCAACAGCATTGACAGTAATAGCACAAGATGGTGGGTGGCAGTAGAAGAAGATTGCAGCAGAGGCAGCAGGTGTGTGGCATCAGGTGTGTGGCAGCATCATAATAGTGGCGGAAGCCCGTGGGCAGAAGTAACGTAACAAGCCATTTTTCATAACATTCTGGTGTGGCAGCATGCTGCGAGAATAATCTAGTCTAGGCTGTTCTACGCCTGATTCACCTTTATAAAGTTTAATCTCTCTACATTTTGGGCCAGATTTATCATTAGCTAAAGTCACTTTAATGGAGTGAAAAAGTCGCAAAAAAATGCGCAGTCGGTAAAATTGCACATTTTTTGCGACTTTTTCAAGCTCTGCACTAAGCTCTCCAGTTTTGTGAAAGTGGGCGTGTTGTCTTATGTAAATGAATCTATAGACATATTTACTATTGCAACCATTTAAAAAGTCACAAAAAAGTCGCAAAAAAATGCGCAATTTCACTCCAGGGGAACCATGCTTATCTTATGCGACTTTTTAATAGAACATGCGACTTTTTTGTAAAGACGTGCGACTTTAGTAAAGCCGCTTACTGAAGGATAAACTGCTATCATCAAACCACATTTATCACAGCATTAAAGGACCATTAATAAATCTGACTATCCTAAAGTGACTTTGGGCATATGTAAAAGTGGAGAAAGATGTGAGTGTAATGATAAATCTGGCCCTTTGTGTTGAAAGACAAGTTCTCTTTGGGGTAACTATGCCCCCAGCCACACTAAACACCCTCTCTAATGCCACGCTGCTGGCCAGGCAGGAAAGCTGGTCCGGGCCGAACTCGGTTTCTTGGATCTTGGATCTGGGTTGAAAGGGTGCAGTCCAAGTATGGCACCAACTGCTGGTTCAGGTTCTGCTCCATGTCCTGCTACTGTTGGCTAGTTTCTTCAGTTGGCAGGTGAAGAAACATGCTCATCAGAGACTCGAGACTCAAGTTAATGCTGTTGGTGCTAATGCTGCCTCCCCCCCTCCAGCAGTCATGGCAGTGGAGCATGAGCGCAGAGGGTCCCCCCAGTCAGACCTTTGTGAGGATGGGTCATGGTGCACATAAGCAGCTACCAACCGACTACGTAGGATGTCTTAATGGTAGTTGAGTTTATCATCCCACTCAGACAGTGTACAAAGGCCCCCATTTGGCCCGGTAGCGAGGGTCTAACATTGCGAAGAGCCAGTAGTCATCCCTCTGCCAAATGGTGATAATGCGGCTGTCACTACGCAAGCAAATTAGCATGCATCTGTTCATTTCCTCATGGGAATCGGAGGGACTCTCTGCCTCTATCTCCACTGCATACTGCCACGGCCTGACGGGTCACCTGCCTGGTCTATCTCATCTTCTTCCAGCTCCTTATGATCCTCTTGCTCATCTCCTGTCACTTGTGCAGATAAACCACCTATTTCTGTATACACTTCCAGTGCATTAATGTCCTCACCCTCCTTGTCCTCATCCTCCTCTTTCGCCAGTTCAGCCCCCACAGTGCTCAAGTGGCCATGAGATGTAGGCACTATGTCTCTTGCCCCCTGGAAAGCCACATTTATCAGCATCTTCTCCAAGACATGAAGGAGTGGAATAACATCATTCATCCCCTAAACAAAACACAAGGGGGGGGGGGGGCAGTCAGCATGTCCCTGTATGCAGGTGCACGTAGCTATGGCAAAATACACAAACACAGAAATGCAACAGCACTCTGCAACTAGCACTCGGCCCTACCACTATGCTAGAAGCTATAAGAGGTCGTTAGTGTACATTTTGATCAAAAGGTAATAAGCCACTCGCCATGTCAACACCGCCTCTATGAGTGGTCCTAACGCTAAATCCCACCTCTTATGGGCCATGACAGCCACATAGAATCCAGGGAGTGCGGTCCCAGCAAGCATGCTAGGATCAACCATGCTTATTAACCCTTTCTGGTGCCAAAACAGCCTCCATTAGATCCAGAGATGCAGGTACCAACATGCATGCTGAGCCCACTGTGTACTCTTTCTGGAGCCAAATGGTTACTAGCAGGTACTATGAATGCAAGTTCAGTTTTATACTCACTCTGATTAAAACCAGCCTCTAAGGCAGACAAACTAGTCAGGTGTGCACAACTGAAATGGATACCGCCACACCTCCAACATATATGAAACAGAAACACAAGTTGGGGTCAGTCAGGACATCCCTGTATGCAGGTGCACGTAGTTATGGCAAAATACACAAACACAGAAATGCAACAGCACTCTGCAACCAGCACTCGGCCCTGCCTCTATGCTAGAAGCTATAAGAGGTCGTTAGTGTACATTTTGATCAAAAGGTAATAAGCCACTCGCCATGTCAAGACCGCCTCTATGAGTGGTCCTAACGCTAAATCCTACCTGTTATGGGCCATGACAGCCACATAGAATCCAGGGAGTGCGGACCCAGCATGCATGCTAGGATCAACCATTCTTATTAACCCTTTCTGGTGCCAAAACAGCCTCCATTAGATCCAGAGATGCAGGTACCAACATGCATGCTGAGCCCAATGTGTACTCTTTCTGGAGCCAAATGGTTACTAGCAGGTACTATGAATGCAAGTTCAGTTTTATACTCACTCTGATTAAAAGTAATAAGCCACCTCTATGAGTGGTCCTAACGCTAAATCCTGCCTGTTATAGGCCATGACAGCCACATAGAATTGAGGGAGGGCGGGACTAGCATGCATGCTAGGATCAACCGTGATTATTAACCCTTTCTGGTGCCATAACAGCCTCCATTAGATTCAGGGATGCAGTTACCAACATGCATGCTGAGCCCACTGTGTACTCTTCCTGGAGCCAGATGGTTACTAGCAGGTACTATGAATGCAGGTTCAGTTTTATACTCACTCTGATTAAAACCAGCCTCTAAGACAGACAAACTAGTCAGGTGTGCAGACAGCTAAGTACCAGCAGAAGAGGAAAAGGTTCCTATTTACCCAGTCACCATAGCAGAGCTGAGAAAGCTACAGCATAGCAGGGCTGAGATTCATGCCAATACCTTCTGATTACCACGATCAATTTGAAAGATTGTTCCTTGATGGAAGTTTATGCCAAGTAAAGTTGTGTTCGACATTACTACAAGCCTGGACTCAATTTTTCCTTTAACACCCAAGTTATTCATCCCTTTTTGCACTGCTTAATCCAACCACGTCTGGGATCGAAGGATATTCATGTAGGAGCACCATGATACATGCACAAAACATCTTCAGGGACATTGTAGGCAACTCTACACCACTCTGGCATTCCTACATCTGGATACCAACACTATCTACTTAAAGGGGACTCCATGTCCTCGTTGCTTAAATGCAACTGGTGTCATGACAACTTGCTCTAACAGAGGGACATATTGTTAAAACCTGTTACGGGGTAAGGTATTCCCCAGATGCCGGTACTAGGCATGAGCATTACAATGGCATTTTACCCCCAATACTGCATGATGACTATCTGCCCCTGCCTCTATGAAGCCGTGCACCGCTAGTTGTTTCCAGATAGGTAGGCTCTTGAGTCCCGGGCGGGCCAAACCCAGGCACGTTTGGCTCCAGTTCTCACACTACTGATGATGATAAAACCCCCTCCTCACCCGGATCCCATGTACGATAGGCTACATCATCATACACTACCGTCTGCTCGTCACTTATGTCACCTTCACCAGTCTCATAAACATGTCCCTGACCGCTCCCAACACCTGCTTCCTGACAACTGTTATTGTCGCTACTTACACGTCTACAGGAGGAAGCAGCGGACCTTTCCTCCAAATCTGGTCTGGGCTGCTGACTGTCCTCAATAATATCTTCCTCGCTGAAAAGCAGAGCGGAGCAGGTGGCATCAATCACTTGCCTGGTAGAAGAAGCAGCAAAGGAAAGAGGCAGGTTCAGGACAGGTGAGGGCACACATCTTGTTTCATGAGCCATGCCAACTAAGTGTGGTGTCAGATAAACCTACTGACTCCTGTGGGTGTCTGATGTCAGCTGAGATGATATTGAAGATCAAGTCAGCCATTCCAGGACAGCAGGATTGGTCATCAAAATACAACCGCCGGATGACAGTGGCAGCTCTGGCCTGTTGCTGCGGCTGCTGCTACCAACCCCTTCTACTGCTGCTACTTCTGCCGGCTACAGCAACATTTTTGCCACTGTTGCTCCTTTGGAGGGCCCTGGCACCTCTTTTTTGAACATACTGTACAGTAACTGTATTTGTAAAATAAGTTAGCCAATGTGAATATTGACACGCTAATAACAGTAGTATTAGACAGCTTATTCACCTCAATTTGAGAATCAAGATGTAATAGAATTGCTTATCTATGAAACAAGGTGAGCACCCCAATAACAGTTAAATTACACAGCTTATTCATCCTAATTTGAGAATCAAGGTGTAATAGAATTGCTTATCTATTAAACAAGGTGGACACCCCAATAACAGTAGTATTAGACAGCTTATTCACCCCAATTTGACAATCAATGCATAATAAAATTGCTCATCTATTTAACAAGGTGGGCACCTCAATAAAAGTTAAATTACTCAGCTTATTCATCCCAATTTGAGAATCAAGACCTAATGGAATTGCTTATCTATTAAACAAATTGGACACTGTTCAATTAGATAGCTCTGTGCCCTACACAGGGATTGGTGCAAAGTGGACTGTCTCCTATTAAGCTTCTGATTACAGACCCTACACTGTCCCTGCAGTCTCCCTATGCTCAACCTACAGTGTGTAAAAACTCTCCCAATGATCTTCCTACACTGTCCCTGCAGTCTCCCTATGCTAAGACCTCATAGAGCCCCCACTGCAAAGCTTATCATGGGCCTCTCTGCACCATCAATTTCCCAGTACATGTGTGTAAAACACTTCCAGGCAATGCAAAATGCAAAGCACAATGCCCCAAATTTCTCGTGAACTTACAGGCCTCAAAACAGTTGTGTGGTCTACCTCCATTGAAGGTATGTCACTGATCAGAGGTGCTGTGAAGTAGTGTTGGGCGCGAATATTCACATCGTGAATTTTAATCGTTAATATCGCCACTTCATGAATTTGCGAAGATTTAGAATATAGTGCTGTATATTTGTATTTGCGAATATTCTAGATTTTTTTCCCTCTGAACCCATGATCCCTCTCTGCTTCTTGCTTATGGGCCAATGAGAAGGCTGCAATGTCTTTGTCTGAGCTTAGCAACATCCCTAGCAACCAATAGGAAAGTTGCCCTTACTATATAAGAACCTCCCCAGCAGCCATTTTCTGCAGTTTTTCTTTTTTAGTTCTGAGATAGACAGCAGTGTCATTGCTGTGCTCTGTGCTTTACTGTGTCACATTACATTAGATAGTTAGTTAGTTAGCTTAAATATATAAAACAGATAGTTAGTGGGAGATAGTCAGTGTAGGTTAGGGTACTTTTCCACTTGCGTTGTGAGGATCCGGCAGGCAGTTCTGTCGCTGGAGAGCATTTGTAGATGTGGATCCATCTAACAAATGCATTGAAACAGCGGATCCATCTCTCCAGTGTCATCCGGAAAAATGATCCGGTATTTATTTTTCTTTGGATTTTTAAAGGTCTGCGCGTGCGCAGATGGTAAAACCGGATCTGTTTTGCCGGAACACTTGGTGCAAGATCCGGCATTAATGCATTTCAATAGAAAATAAGGCTGGCATTCCGGGAAGTGTTCCAGAATTTTGGACAGAGAAAATATGGCAGCATGCTGCAGTATTTTCTCCAGCCAAATACCGTAAGGGTACATTTACAATCGCATTAAAGTTTTCCGGTATTGAGTTCGGTTCTAGGGGCTCAATACCGGAAAAAACTGATCAGTTTTATCCTAATGCATTCTGAATGGAGAGCAATCTGTTCCGTATGCATCAGGATGTCTTCAGTTCAGTCACTCTTATGCTACAGATATAATGCTGTGATGTCAAAAGTTCGCAACAATACTTAGTTTACCAATCACTAATATGTAGTGTCAGACCTGCTAAAATGTAAAATGCAAATTAATTGCCGATCCTCGCAATTGCAAATATATCGAAGCGCTCTATCTGCATATAAAGCTATTGTAATGTTCTGGTATGCCAACCATTTTCTCCATTCTCAGTCTCTAGCAGCTTAAAAAATGTAGCAATAGTGACCGACGCCTGTATTGTGTGCGCAATACGCGCATATTACATTGCCGATTTTCGCAAGCAAGAAAATAATCGTGAATTCTCAAATTTATGACAAATATTCGCTGTAAATATTCGCGAATTTGAATATTGCCCCTGCCGCTCATCACTACTGTGAAGGTGAGGTAAGTAATTTTATTGTTCTAGAAGCCTCACAGCAGAATAGTATAATGCAACTCCTTTAAATGTCACACCGTTACCTTGGTCCATGTGTCAAATTCTGCATAAATGGAGACAAAATAGTTCAGTGCTCATGTGGAAAGTTAGCATTGCATCCGCCGAAGGCTAACTGTTATTTTTCCCTGTCATTAGCAAATTAAATTACATCGGCAGACTAAGACAAACGCAGTAATAATTCTTGACACAATCAGGTAGAAAGATGACATTTCATTATGCCTAACTTGTGCGTCATTAGGTTGCAAAGAAAAATGGAAGGATCAAGGTGTTCGGAAATGACAAGATGCTGACCTACTGAGGAAATTTACACAGATATTGGTCCACGGTGTATAATTTGTTCCAATGTTCAGAACTGCTGAAATAACCATGTTATTAAGAGCAGCAAAAGCAGGCTTTCCTTCCAATTTCCTCATACACAGCCAATGCTTGCAGAGTTCTCACCTCCTAATTCAAGTAACTAATATATAAAACATGTCTAAAGAATCTACATCATAGCATTTTAGTGGTACTAAGAATTCCTCAGAGGCTCATTGTGTTAATTATCATTATTTATTTTCAGAAATGCCAACAACGTGAATTCTGAGAAGACACGTGAAGGCAATTAAAAAGATCAGCTCAGAAAAAAGAATATAGACGAGAAGGTGGAGTTTGGAATTTCAACATAATCCCACAAAAAGCATAACTATGCAATGAATAGAGCATTTCAAATGAAGTATTATTGCAGCATGCATAAAATAAAAATAATGATCATTTTCTTTATGTACATAATATTTTTCTTTCTGGTAGCACCCCCTGCTGTCTATACTTCTGGTCCACCTTCTCCTACCCCCAGTGATGAACATTAGACATGAGCCAGTCGAAGCTGACAAAGTGGAATTTGATCCGAATTTCAGGAAAAATTTGATATGCAGAAAATGCGAATTTCCTCGTACTTCTTGGTAACGAATCGCATTTGTCCTAAAATGGCTGCTGCACATGTGAGGACATGGAGAAACGAAGTATGGGAAGGTGGGATCACCCAGACTGACATGCATGATGCAGCAAATCAGCAGCCAGCGAGCCCTGTGATGTCACAGCCCTATAAATATGGCGGCCATTTAGATTCAGACATTTTCCAGCGTTCTGAGTGCAGGGACAGATGTGAGAAGGAGCTAGAGACAGCAATTGTAAAAACCATAAAAAAAAACATTTATTAGTGCAGGGAAAGGACACAGAGGAATCATTTCACAGCATCTTAGTGTAGGGAGAAACGTCAGATGGCGCTAGCGACAGTTCTAGAAAAGCGATTTACAAGTGCAGGGAAAGATAATCCAAATTGCCATTATACAGCTCCGTCATTCCAGCAATTTGTTCTTGGGGTGCAAGTGCTATGTTGAAAAGCCTTTAGTGGCTTCTATCTGTGGAAAAAGAAAAATATATAGGCAGTTCACTTCTGCAGTTAAATGTGGTGAAAGCGTTTAGTGCCATATTTCAGTACAAAAAGGAACATATTTACGAGGTTGACTTCTGCAGCGATATGTGTTAAAAGCATTTAGTGGCATATTTCATTACAAAAAGAAAAATACATTTTCAGTTCACTTCTGCAGCTTTATGTGGTGAAAGCCTTTAGTGGCGTATTTCAGTACAAATAGAAAAATATATACAGTGCGCAGTTCACTTATGCAGCTATATGTGGTGAAAGCCTTTAGTGACGTATTCCAGCACAAAAAGAAAAATATATATACACAGTTCACTGTTGCAGTTATTTGCGGTAAAAGCGTTAAGAGACGTATTTCAGTACTAATAGAAAAATATATACGCAATTTACTGTTACAGTTCTTTGTAGTGAGAGCGTTTAGTGGTGTATCTAATTATAAAAAGAGAAATATATACGCACTTCACTTCTGCAGTTATATGTGGGGAAAACGTTTAGTGACGTATTTCAGTACTAAAAGAAAAATATCTATGCAGTTCAGTGTTGCAATTCTATGTGGTGAGAGTGGTGTACTTCATTACAAAAAAAAATATATATAGGCGGTTCACTTTTGCAGTTATATGTAGTGGAAGCGTTTAGTGCATATTTCAGTACAAAAAGAAAAATATATACGCAGTTCACTGTTGCAGTTATTTGTGTCAAAAGCATTTAGTGAAGTATTTCAGTAGAAAAAGAAAAATACATATGTAGTTCACTGTTGCAGCTATATGTGGTGAGAGTGTTTAGTGGCGTATTTCATTACAAAAAGAAAAATATATACGCAGTTCAGTTCTGCAGTTATATGTGGTGAAAGCGTTTAGTGGCGTATTGCAGTACAAAATTATAAATATATACACAGTTTACGGTTGCAGTTATTTGCGCTAAAAGTGTTGACTGGCTTATTTCAGTGCAAAAATAAAAATATATACGCAGTTGACTTTTTCAGTGTTTTGCGCTAAAAGTGTTTACTGGCCTATTTCAGTACAAAAAGAGAAATATATACACAGTTCACTTCTGCAGTTATATGTGGTGAAAGCGTTTAGTGGCCTTTTTCAGTACAAAAAAGAAAAATATATTCTCAGTTCAATTCTGCAGCTATATGTAGTGAAAGCGTTTAGTGGCGTATTTGAGTACAAAACGAAAAATATATTTGGCGTTTTTAGGGGTGTTTGGCCTATTTCAGTGCAAAAAGAGAAATATATACGCAGTTCACTTCTGCAGTTATATGTCGTGAACGCGTTTAGTGGCCTATTTCAGTACAAAAAAGAAAAATATATTCTCAGTTCAATTCTGCAGCTATATGTAGTGAAAGCGTTTAGTGGCGTATTTGAGAACAAAAAGAAAAATATATTTGGCGCTTTTATTTATTTAACCACTTAAGCCCCCCTAGCTTAAACACCCTTAATGACCAGGCCACTTTTTACAATTCCGCACTACACTACTTTCACCGTTTATTGCTCCGTCATGCAACTTACCACCCAAATGAATTTTACCTCCTTTTCTTCTCACTAATAGAGCTTTCATTTGGTGGTATTTCATTGTTGCTGACATTTTTACTTTTTTTGCCATTAATACAAATTTAACGAAATTTTTGCAAAAAAATGACATTTTTCACTTTCTGTTGTAAAATTTTTCAAAAAACTACATTTCTATATAAATTTTTCTCTAAATTTATTGTTCTACATGTCTTTGATAAAAAAAGTCCAATAAGTGTATATTTATTGGTTTGGGTAAAAGTTATAGCGTTTACAAACTATGGTGCAAAAAGTGAATTTCTGCATTTTGAAGCAGCTCTGACTTTCTGAGCACCTGTCCTGTTTCTTCAGGGGCTAGAATGTCAGGATAGTATAAATACCCCCAAATCACACCATTTTAGAAAGAAGACACCCCAAAGTATTCGCGGAGGGGCATGGTGAGTTCATGTATCATTTCATTTTTTTCCCAAGTTAGCGGAAAATGACACTTTCTGAGAAAAAAAAAAAAAGAAGTTTCAATTTCTGCTAACTTCTGGCAAAAAAAAAAGAAATCTCAGACGGACTCACTATGCCCCTCAGTGAATACCTTGGGGTGTCTACTTTCCAAAATGGGGTCATTTGTGGGGTGTTTGTACTGTTCTGGCATTTTGGGCGGGCTAAATTGTGAGCCGCCATGTAAACCTAAAGGTACTCGTTAATTTGGGCCCTTGCGACTCAGGCTGCAAAAAGTGTCACTTATGTGGTATCGCCGTACTCAGGAGAAGTAGGGCAATGTGTTTTGGGGTGTATTTTTACATATACCCATGTTGGGTGAGAAATATCTCTGTAAACTGACAACTTTGTATAAAATTTTTTAAAAGTTGTCGTTTACAGAGATATTTTTCACACACAGTATGGGTATATATAAAATACACCCCAAAACACATTGCCCTACTTCTCCTGAGTACGGCGATACCACATGTGTGCCACTTTTTGCAGGCTGGGTGCGCAAAGGCCCTAAAACCAATGAGTACCTTTAGGATTTCACAGGGCATTTTTACGCATTTGGATTCCAGACTTCTTCTCACGCTTTAGGGGCCCCTAAAATGCCAGGGCAGTATAAATACCCCACATGTGACCCCATTTTGGAAAGAAGACACCCTAAGGTATTCCGTGAGGGGCATGGCGAGTTCATGTAAAATTTTATTTTTGTCACAAGTTAGTGGAATATGAGACTTTGTAAAAACAAAATAAAAAATATATATATCAATTTCCGCTAACTTGTGCCAAAAATAAAAATTCTGTGAACTCGCCATGCCCTCACGGAATACCTTGGGGTGTCTTCTTTCCAAAATGGGGTCACATGTGGGGTATTTATACTGCCCTGGCATTTTAGGGGCCCCTAAAGCGTGAGAATCCAAATGCGTAAAAATGGCCTGTGAAATCCTAAAGGTACTCATTGGTTTTAGGGCCCCTTGTGCACCTTGGCTGCAAAAAGTGCCACTCATGTGGTATCGCCGAACTCAGGAGAAGTAGGGCAATGTGTTTTGGGGTGTATTTTTACATATACCCATGCTGAGTGTGAGAAATATTGCTGTAAACGACAACTTTTACATTTTTTTATTCAAAGTTGTCAATTTACAGAGATATTTCTCACACAAAGTATGGGTATATGCAAAAATACACCCCAAAACACATTGCCCTACTTCTCCTGAGTATGGCGATACCACATGTGTGCCACTTTTTGCAGCCAAGATGCGCAAAGGGCCCTAAAACCAATGAGTACCTTTTAGGAGGGCATTTTACGCATTTTTCTTCTCACGCTTTAGGGCCCCTAAAATGCCAGGGCAGTATAAATACCCCACATGTGACCCCATTTTGGAAAGAAGACACCCCAAGGTATTCTGTGAGGGGCATGGCGAGTTCATAGAAGATTTTTTTTGGCACAAGTTAGCGGAAATTGATTTTTATTGTTTTTTCTCATAAAGTCTACCTTTCTGCTAACTTTTGACAAAAAGTTAAATTGTTCATGGACTCACTATGCCCCTCAGCGAATACCTTGGGGTGTCTTCTTTCCAAAATGGGGTCACATGTGGGTATTTATACTGCCCTGGCATTTTAGGGGCCCTAAAGCGTGAGAAGAAAAATGCGTAAAAATGCCCTCCTAGCAAGTACTCATTGGCTTTAGGGCCTTTGCATCTTGGCTGCAAAAGTGGCACACATGGTATTGCCGTACTCAGGAGAAGTCGGGCAATGTGTTTGGGGTGTATTTTGCATATACCCATACTTTGTGTGAGAAATATCTCTGTAAACTGACAACTTTGAATAAAAAATGTAAAAAGTTGTCGTTTACAGAGATATTTCTCACACTCCAGCATGGGTATATATAAAAATACACCCTAAAACACATTGCCCTACTTCTCCTGAGTACGGCGACACCACATGAGTGACACTTTTTGCAGCCAAGATGCGCAAAGGGGCCCTAAAACCAATGAGTACCTTTAGGATTTCACAGGCCATTTTTACGCATTTGGATTCTCACACTTTAGGACCCCTAAAATGCCAGGACAGTATAAATACCCCACAAGTGGCCCCATTGTGGAAAGAAGACACCCCAAGGTATTCTGTGAGGGGCATGGCGAGTTCACAGAAAAAAAAATTTGGCACAAGTTAGCGGAAATTGATTTTTTTTTTTTTTTACAGTCTCATATTTCACTAACTTGTGACAAAAATAAAATTTTGCATGAACTCGCCATACCCCTCACGGAATACCTTGGGGTGTCTTCTCTAAAATGGGGTCACATGTGAGGTGTTTGTACTGCCCTGGCATTTGAGGGTCTCCGCAATCATTACACGTATGGCCAGCATTAGGAGTTTCTGCGATTCTCCTTATATTGAGCATATGGGTAATGAGATTTTTTTCCCGCTCAGCCTCTGCGCTGAAAAGAAAAATGAACGGCACAGATTTCTTCATTCGCATCAATCAATGTGGATGAAAAATCTCTGCCCAAAAATGTGCAAAAACAAAACGGCACAGATTTCCTCATTCGCATCGATCAATGTGGATGAATAAATCTCTGCCAAAAATGTGCAAAAAAGTAGTAAGGCCCCATTCACACGTCCGTCAGGAATGTCCGCATCTATTCCGCAATTCTGCGGAATAGATGCGGACCCATTCAGTGTGAATGGGGCTGGCGGTGATGCGGAGAGCACACTATGCGCCGCCGCATCAGCATTTGCGGAGCTGCGGCCGCAAACTTCCGGGTTTCGCCCCCAAGCATCCGGCCGCAGCTCCGCAAAAGATAGAGCATGTCCTATTCTTGTCCGCACTGCGGACAAGAAAAGGCATTTTCTATATAGTTCTGGCAATGTGCGGATCCGCAAAATGCGGAAAGCACATTGTTGGTGTCCGTGTTTTATGGATCCGTGGATCCATGGATCCGCAAAACACATACGGACGTCTGAATGAACCTTACAGTGGGGTAATTAGTGTCAGGGGGTGACATGGGGTGATCGGGGTTAATCAGGGGTTAATCAGTGGGGGGTGGGGGTGGGGTGGATGGGTGGGGGTCTGTGTGGTGTTTTGGTGCACTTATAAAGCTTTGGTGGTCCCAAGCAAATGGGACCACCAAAGGAACGATCAGCAAGCATATCAGACGCTGTTAACAAAACAGCGCCTGATATGCCATTTTTTATCTCTACAGCCTGCCAGCGCACGATCAGCGCTGGCAGGCTGTAGCTTACCTTGTCCCCGACGTGATCCTGTGAACGCGCGCACGCGCGCGCGCGCGTTCACAGGAAATCTCGCCTCTCGCGAGATGACGCGCGGGCGCGTCAAGGAGGAACAGACCGACCGCCCGCAGGACGCAATCCTGCGTGAGGCGGTCGGCAAGAGGTTAATTCAGCTAACAGTATGTCAGACAGATAAGTGCCAGGCCATGCACAGAGGAATGGCAGAGGCCAAAATGTTTCTGGCGCAGGCAGAGGTCGCAGCAGAATTAGGGGGCGTGGCAGCAGGAGTCGCAGCGAGAGGCCTGAGCTCCCGATGTCATCTAGCAGTCATGTCTTGACCAGCAACCCAGCGGCTCTTGATTGGTTAACTCGGTCATCCACTTCATCCCAAGTGACATCAGACACCCCCAGCCAACAGTCGGTAGGTTTGTCAGACACAACCCTTAGTTGGCATGGCCCGGGAGCAGGCCCTGTGCCCTCACCTGTCCTCAACCTGCCTCTTTCCTTTGCTGTTCCCTCAGCTACAGAAGTATTGTATGCTGTGGACTCAGTTCCACTATACAGAGAGGTCGAGCTACTAGAGGACAGGCAACAGCTACTGCCCAGCTAAAATCTGGAGGAGACATCCGCCGCTTCCTCCGCTAGGCGGGCAAGTAGTGATGAGGAGATGGGTGGTGGTCTTGCGAGCGGTCAGGCTTCTGACCCAGAGACCATTGAGGAGGAGATCCGCACTTGGGAGGCAAGTGCAAAAGGGGCTTCATCATCATCAGGAGAAGAGGGTGGCAGCTAGCCCATGAGGAATCAGCGGAGCCAGCAAGGTGGTAGCATGGCTGGGAGTCAGCAGGGTGGCAGCAGTGGGAGGTTGGGAGCCATACGTGCCCAGGGTAGACCACCTGCTTCGCAGCAGCCTACCTGCCCAGGAAGTAGTGGTGCAGGAGTTCACAGAGGCAGCAGCAGTGGCAGTTACTCAGTGTGGACTGTTGGGGGGAAAATCACCTACTTGGCGGTGTGCAGTTTTTTGTTAAGTCGCCGGAGAAGGTGAAGGTGGCCATATGTAGAATCTGTGGGGAGAAGGTGAAGCATGGCCAGGGTGCCAATGTTGGCACTAAAGCCCTGTGTCAACATATGCAGAGTCGCCATACAGTGGCCTGGGAGAACCGTGGCTCTGATGTGGTGGTCCAGCCTGCCACAGCAACCGCTGCATCACAAAGTGGCACGCACCCGTTTTCAGCCAGTCAAGGCTCCACCACCTCAGCTGAATGGAGCGGTCTGTCATTCCCATATTCTGCTGGTCCAGATGCTCCTGCTCCTCCTACTTCTCATCAGTCATTCCGTCAGCAATCGATCACCGAAGTGATTGCCAAGAGACAGCAGTATCTGTGCACGAATCCAACGGCGCAGAAGCTGAACATGCTCCTATCCAAGTTGCTGGTGCTTCATTCCCTCCCTTTTCAAGTGGTGGACTCTGCACCTTTCAGAGAACTGATGGCTTGTGCTGAGCCAGGTAGAGAGTCCCAAGCCATAATTTCTTTGCGAAAAAGGCAGTACCAGCCCTGCACAAATATGTAGAATAGAAGGTGGGCCAGTCCTTGAGCCTGTCTGTGTCTGCCAAAGTGCATGGCAGCGCCGACGTGTGGAGCTGTAACTACGGTCAGGGACAATACATGTCCATTATGGCCCACTGGGTGGATGTACTTCCTGCACAGCCACACCAGCAACTTGGCCACTTCCACGTTGTCAGGCCGTTGGTCCTGCAACAATGTCCGCCTCTGCCTCCTCATCCTCCGCCATGTCCTCAGCCTCCACTTCAGGGACAAGTCACAGTGCCCCTGCAACATACCACATGTGCAGGGCACGCCGGTGTCATGCTGTTCTGCCCCTCGTTTCCCTGGGCGAACGGAGTCACACAGGGGAGGAACTGCTCCATGTCTTTCATCAAAAAATTTAATCCTGGCTTTCTCCCCGACAACTCAAAATCGCAACCATTGTGACCGACAACGGGTAGAACATTGTGTCGGTGCTGCGTCAAGAAAGGCGGAGCCATGCGTCCTGCATGGCACAGGTGTTCAATATGGTTTTCAAGCGTTTCCTGAAGTCTTCCACCCATCTGCAAGACATCCTAAAAATGGCCAGGAAACTTTGCATGCACTTCAGCCACTCGTACACCGCAAAGCACACCCTCCTTGAATTGCAGTGGCAGAATGGCATCCCCCAACATAGCCTTATATGCCACTTTTCCACCCGTGAGAATTCCCCCCACCATATGTTGGACCGACTATACAAACAGAGAAAGGTCATCAATGATTTCTTGATGCCACATTATTTGTCAGTCGCCAGGAGTACGGGATAAACAACGTCATTCCACTGCTTCATGTCCTGGAACAAATTGTGGTAACAATGGCTGGTCAGGGTAATGGAGACGTGGCGCCTAGATCTCACGGCCACATGAGCCCTGTGGAAGCTGAACTAGAAGAGGAGGAGAAGGACATCGGAGCACAGGCAATGTGTAGAGAAATTGGTGTTTTTTTCTACTGAGCTGACAGGAGAGGAGAAGCAGGAGCAGCCAGAGGAGCTACAGGGCGATGAGGAAGATGAGACAGAGGACCCAGACACACCATGGCAGTATGCCGTGGAGATGCAGGCAGGGAGTCCCTCTGAGTCAATTGCACAAATGGCCTGATGCATGCTCACTTGCTTGCGTAGTGACAGCCGAATTGTCACCATTCGGCAGAGGGATGACTTCTGGCTTTCCACCTTGTTGGATCGTCGCTACCAGTCCAGAATGGGGGCCTTTTTTACACCCACTGGGAGGGAGGACAAACTGAACTACTACAGAGACATCCTATGTAGTCGCTTGGCTGCTGCCTATCTGTGCCATCGTCCATCCTCTCGCAGATCTGACCACTTGACCAGGGTGTCCGTCTGTGCTCACGTTCTACTGCCATGGCGGCTGGAGAGGGGTGGGCTGGCAGCAGCAGTACCGGCTCCATCAGCAGCAACTTTAGTCTACAGACACTGATGAGTAGCTTTATTCACCCGCATAGTGAGGAAACTTCTCACCACCAGCAGCAGGTAGACCTGGAGTAGGACCTGAACCAGCAGGTAGTGGCATACTTGGACAGCACCCTGCCAATCCACATTGAAGATCCGCTGGACTACTGGGCAGCCAAACCGGATTTGTGGCCGCAACTGGCCGAGTTTGCCCTGGAAAAGCTGTCCTGCCAGGCCAGTAGTGTGGCATCAGAGCGACTGTTTAGTGCTGCTGGGGCCATAATTACCCCAAGGAGAACTCTCCTGCCCATCCAAAATGTGGAGAACCTAACCCAAACCTAGAAAAAATAGACTGGTTTCATCTGACTACCTGCCTCAGCTACTCTGATGCTGCAACACGACTAATGCCACACATCTGATGCCAAGTGCTCCGTCTTTAACCTAACTTCCGTCAGTGGGTACTGGTATTGCCACCCACCGCATCACTGTCACCGGGTCATTTTCTAGTCTCCTGATGCTGCTGCAATCTCCACACTATGTCACCTTGCCACTCTGTGGTATCCTGATGCTGCTGCTGCCTTATCCACACCTTGCCACTTTGTGGTATCCTGATACTGCTGCCTTATCCACATTATGTCACCTTTCCACTCTCTGGTATCCTGATTCTGCTGCTGCTGCCATCTCCAAACTATGTCACCTTGCCTCTCTGTGGTATCCTGATGCTGCTGCTGTCATATCCACGCTATGTCAACTTGCCACTGTGTGGTATCCTGATGCTTCTGCCTTATCCACACTATGTCACCTTGCCACTCTGTGGTATCCTGATGCTGCTGCTGCCATCTCCACACTATATCACCTTGCCACTCTGTGGTATCCTGATGTTACTGCTGCTGCCTTATCCACACTATGTTACCTTGCCACTTTGTGGTATCCTGCTGCTTCTTCTGCTGCTACCATCTCCACACTATGTTACCTTGCCACTCTGTGGTATCCCGATGCTCTGTCATTGTTCCACTTGGTGGTCTCCTCATGCTGCTTCCATCTCACCACTATGTCATAGGTCCAC
The DNA here is from genome assembly GCA_033119425.1 of Bufotes viridis. NCBI lineage: Eukaryota > Metazoa > Chordata > Amphibia > Anura > Bufonidae > Bufotes > Bufotes viridis. The sequence goes on along the minus strand of CM065592.1, from coordinate 391,782,084 downwards.
TCTGTGGACTTCTCATGCTGTTCCCACCATCCCCACTTCATGACTGGTCCACTATTTTGTTTTTTGGCCTGGCTGACATCATCATTTATTTGACCCTTATTCTGATGTGTCAGAAGGAAGGAAAAATTAGACGCACAACTGATACTGTCTGTATAGCAGCTGCAAGGCCTTTTTAGTCCCATCAGAATTGGCTTATGATTTTGGTAGCCAAAAGCAAGAGTGGGTACAAAAAACAGAAGACATGCAAATATTCCATTCACGTGTCATCTCTGTTTTAAATCCACTCCTGTTTTTTTTTATGGCATTAGCAATACTGATGGATTATTGAGCAAATGCTGACCGAGTGAAGGTGTATACTCCACAGACAGGATCCGTTTTTGTGGGCTATTGTTGTGATGGATCAGAGGAAGGGTAAATTAATCAGTGATGTCAACACAAACTTACTGCTGACACCCTACAGGTTCTGTAGACATCTATGTGGAATCATCTGGCCACGATATAAAAGGAGTGCGCTTCTTCTTGGCGTTAACATGTACCTGTAAGGTTGAGTTCATACTGGAGTTATTTGGTTAGTTTTGGCCCGAAACTGCCCAAACAAGTGAAGTGTGCAGTGATTCTAAGAGCGACTCCTGTCATCTGCATGTCATACGGACTCACTGTATTATTTCACTACCAAAGCAGACTCCCTATACGTGTTACTGCAAGGCACAGTGTACTACAATACTATAAAGGCTCTCACAGCCAGGAAATAGCAATTTTTTAACGTAATTCTACGCAAATTTATTCGGATAAAACCGAATTTTCCAGATAAATTCGGCAAACCGGTTAATCGAATTTTTAAAAAATCGCTCATCTCTAGTGCACATGCTTAGTAGTTTCCCTGCTCTCCTCCTCTCAGTGCTGGCGTGGTGATCTTAGAGGAAAAGCAGGTGCAGCACCATTTATTTAGTCATCCCTACTTCTAAATTCATAGAAATATATTGTTATATCTCTCTAGATAATGGAGAAGGAAATTGTGGAGGCATGATGTACCATATGTATCTCTGGGATTATCTTCTACTCAGGGGATGAAAGTGCTCACAAAAACTAATTGGGATTCTTCCTGTGATCTGCTGGCTACCAACAGAAAGAGAAGAAAGTCCTCAAGATAAGCAGATAAGTGAGCAAAAAAAGAGTTTTAAATTGTTGGGAAAACCCTTTTAATGAAACGATGAAGAGAAAATATTTTTTAAAAATATTCTAGGCTTTGAGTTCCCTAAATGTCTAGGTTGGGGCAATATGAGTGTATTTGTTGAGAGGAGAAACCAATCAGAGTCCTTGTTTGATTTCCCTGTGACGGTTAAAAGGTATAAACTAAACTGTAATTGGCCTAGTCTGTTTACTTTGTATGATACAGTGGACCCAGTTGTCTATTCAGATAAGCATATTTTTGGTCAGCATCTGATCCCCATGTTTTATGGATTGGATGCGGACCCATTCATTTCAATGGGACCGGAAAAATGCGGACAGCACACCTTCTGCTGTCTGCATCCATATGTCCATTCTGCAGTTTTGCCAAAAAAGATTGCAGATGAAATACGGACATCATCCATATTTTATTTGCAGATCCACATTTTGTGAACTGCAAAATACATACAAGATACATACAGGTCTTTTATTGCAGTGTTGTTTGTTCCCGGCCATCATAGTGGATTGGGAACTTAAAGTGGCTGTGGAAAAAATATCTAAAAGTGCCCATACATGTAAGTGGGTCTAAATTGGCAGCAGGTGGGCCCAACACATATAGGCGGAGTCAATAAACCCTCAGCTGTAGCTACGTTGGTGGTAGGCGGAGGCTAATGCAAAAACAATTAAAGGGAGTCTGTCACCACATTTGGCCATTATGGGGCAAAAGCTCCAGTGAAGTCATGTCCAGAATGGGCATCGCAATGCGCATGCCCCGACCCTACAATGGCGCGCGCAGGCGCGGGATCACGCGATGAAGGACGCAAGAGAAGGACGGGCACAGGCAGAGGCTGCGGCGGGCATATGAGCCAAAGAGGATGAACAGCCTTGGCTCCAACGATGTGAACGCAGCCCCTGGGCACTTGCGAGCCCTAATTTACATACCGATTAAACTCTGTTTTTGCTTCCAGTGAACTGCAAAATGACTAAACAAAGGTACCATTAGAATCAGCTACGGTTAGGCAAATGCGCTGTGTACTTAGTCTTTAATGGCCAAATGTGGTGACAGATTCCCTTTAAATACTCCTTTAGAACTGAACTCCCTGACCCTTAGGCAGCTCTATATTCAAATACGGAACAGCAACATTTTATATACAGCCCTATAGTGATGTGTGGAGCCCAGTCATTCCATATATCCTACAGTATAGTGAGACTCGGAGCACCATACCTATATATATCTATAACTGCAAAAAAAAAGGGGGTCAGTAAGCACATCCCAATGTGCAGGTGCGCTCTGCCATGGCTAGAAACACAAAGAAAAAAAAAATGCAACAGCACTCTGCAAACACAAATAAAGTACAATAATACCATAATTATAGAAAACATTCTGATGCTAATGCTATGCTTATTTTGCAAATTTGAGATTCTTGGCAAATACATTTTGTACAAAATTATTTGGGCCCGTCTGCCAAACGTCAAGGCGATCTCTATGAGAGGGGAACCTAGCACTAAATACTACCTGTTATGTACCATAATGGCCACCATAAAATTCAGGGAGTGCAGGTTCCACATGCATGCTGGGTCCATTCTGCTTTTTACCATTTTTGGTGCCATAACGGACTCCATTAAATCCAGGGATGCAGGTACCAACATGCATGCTGAGCCCACTCTATACTTCTCTTGGTGCCAAATCCCTTCCAATACATGCAATGAGAGCAGGCTTCAGCTTTATACTTACTCTAATTAAAATCAGCCTATGGGGCAGACAGGCTGAATTTTATGCACTCCCTGAATCGCCTTGACGTTTGGCAGACGGGCCCAAAAAATGTTGTACAAAATGTATTTGCCAAGAATCTAAAATTTGCAAAATAAGCGTAGCATTAGCATCATAATGTTTTCTATAATTATGGCATTATTGTACTTTGTTTGTGTTTGCAGAGTGCTGTTGCATTGTCTTTTTTTTTTCTTTATATATATATCCATAGTTCTATAGTGAGATATGGAGAGCTATTAGTACACATACAGCCCTATGGTAGCGTATTGCACCCTAGCTGATAGCATTGAATAGTTCATGGGGTGGATAACCTCATGATGTCTACCTGATCAGCCCATTGATCTGCCTATCTTAAAAGGGCACTTAGGCCCTTTCCACAATGCACAGATATGTCAAATGATGGATACCACTGTTGCCAATAAGTTCTTATGTGGTTTCCATCATTTTAACAGGAAGGATAGAACCAGACTATAGGTGCAGCCTATAATGGCAGTGTAAAACAACAAACACGCTGTGGTGCAAATATCATTGGCACTTCTAATGAGGTCTGTCATTTTGCAAAAATAAAATAGGGCTACTTGCTGCATGGTTTTCTCCATCAGTTGCGATGGAGGTTCCTAAATGAGCCATTGATGCAGACTGGAACATGATGTCCAAGTACAGCACTGTAAGAACATGCTAATATATGACTTATCAGCTCACTAATACAGCAAGGGCAAAAAAACGAAAATGTTTTACCTGTTTTCCTAAGGCAGTTCCCCATTATTTCCACTATTTCAGACATCTACGATTGCACAGTAGAAACTAAGGTCATTGTGATTAGTCTACTGTGGTGTACGTAACCATATGATTGAATCAATGTATAACCGAACATCAGGGAAATTGTTTGGCAAACAGAGCGGTGTCAACTTAGACTGAATGCCAGATACAAATCCTGCATAGGTAGGCAGGTTTAGAAAATAGTTGCCTGTTTGAAAGCTGAGATGAATCCAACGCAATATGCTGACTGTGCATATCTGCTGCCATCCATAATTCTAACAATGAATTTACTGCAGTTTCTAAACTTCTGCATTTAAACTTTTTCAGGCAGCCATTAAGAGCTATGAATACTGGAGGAAGCTCCTATTTCAAGTCATAATGTGGTCTATTTAGAGGTAGTTTGGGCACAATAATTATATTCTTATATTTATTATTTATTTCTTTATAATTTTCACAGCATCTCTTCCTAATGATCCGTGAAACACGGATAGCATCTGTGGTTTTCATGGACCCATGTCTTTAGAGAACACGAATGGCACACGTACGTGAAACACTGACATGTGAATGAGGCTGTAATGTGATTTTTTTTTTTAACCTGAAGGTAATTTTAAAGGTTAATGTCTCACAAAAATGTCTTTTAACCAGGGCCGATGCAAGGATTTTTGCTACCCTAGACATCACAATGCCCCACCCATATGATCTGCCATATTAACTAACGCCAGTGCTGCAGTGCCGCCGTGTTTACATTAAAAAACCTGCAAGGACAGGCTATAAAGACCAGAGCCACTACATTAAACTGCAGAGGTTCTGGGGACTATAGTGTCCCTTTAATGTGAGGTAAATTAGAGAGTGAGACTAGTGCCACGAATAAAATACTAGATTGCGTACTTACAACCAGATGAGGATGATGATGGGCTCTAGCTGCAGTCTGGCTCCAGTGGTCTTGTGTAGAACAGGCTCTCTGGAGGCTGTCTGTAACTGTGGTCACAAAAATCAATGTTCTGGGAGAACGGGAAGCAGCTCCATTTTTTGGGGCCCTTTACACAGCTCAAGGTCTGGGTCCCAGGGCCAATGCCAATAAGGCCCACCCATAAGTCCACCTACATGTTCCACCCATTAGTTTGTTCACAGTGGGTGAAGTGTGTAGGGGATGTGTTCTGTGTTGCTGTAGAGCAGGCATCCTCAAACTGCGGCCCTCCAGCTGTTGTAAAACTACAACTCCCACAATGCCCTGCTGTAGGCTGATACCGGGAGACTGTTTGGTCATGCTGGGAATTGTAGTTTTGCAACAGCTGGAGGGCCGCAGTTTGGGGATGCCTGCTGTAGAGAATCTAATGTGTGTGCTTATGGGATGTAGTGTATAGGGATACCAGTGTGTGTAGGTGATGCAGTGTGTGTGTGTAGTGGATGCAGTGTGTTTTCATGTAAGGGATAGAAACCAGTGTGTGTTTGTGTATAAGGGATGTATTGTGTGTTTCTGAATGTGTGTATGGAATGTGTTATGTGAATCTTTGTATGTGTAAGGGCTGCAAGGTGTGTTTCTGTGTATGTAAGGGATACAGTGTGTGTGTCTGTAGGGTGTGCATTGAGTGTGTGTAAGGGGTGCATTGTGTGTTTCAGTGTGTGTAAGGGGTGCATTGTGTGTTTCTGTGTGTGCAAGGGTTGCATTGTCTTTGTGTGTAAGGGTTGCATTGTGTGTGCGTGTGTGTGTGTGTGTAATGGATGTCAATCCCCCCCCCTCCCTTGTCACTCCTTTCTCCCCCCTCTCCCTCCCTTGTCACTCCCCCCCCACCCTTGTCACTCTCTTCTCCCCCCCTCCCTTGTGACTCTCTTCCCCCCTCCCTCCCTTGTCACTCTCATTCCCCCCTCCCTTCCTTGTCACTCTCATTCTTTCCCCTCTCTTGTCACTCTCATCCCCCCCCCTCCCTTCTCTTGTCACTCTCTTTCTGACCACTCCCTCCCTTGACACTCTCTTTCTCACCCTTCCGTTGTGACTCTCTTCTCCCCCTCCCTCCCTTGTCACTCTCATTCCCCCCTCCTACCCTTGTCACTCTCTTTCTCACCCCCTCCCTCTTTTCTCCTCCCTCTTGTGTAGCGTGACCAAGGTCTGTCTGGTCCACGGTACAGGAGCATTTTTTTCCTGTACCCGGCCGACTGAAAGGAATTGCACACTAAGTGAGCACTTCCTGTCAGTCCGGCCGGGTACAGGAAACAAAGTCCCCTATTCCCGCGGACCCGGACAGAGCTCGGCCACGCTACACCAGAGGGACTGACAGGAGGGAGCGCTGAGCTATTCCCTCCTGTCAGTCCCTCTCTTCATGCTGCACCCAGGCTGTGCGACCTCATGGACGTGCCGCCTGAGGCTCTCTATAGCGACCTCATGGACGCGCCGGCCCTGCTTTTAACTCACAGCATGATTTAGATATGTAGGGGGTCAGTTATCAAACTGGTGTAAAGTAGAACTTGCTTAGTTGCCCATAGCAACCAATCAGATTCTTCCTTTCATTTTGAACAGCTTCTTTAGAAAATGAAAGGTGAAATCTGATTGGTTGCTATGGGCGACTAAGCCATATCTACTTTACACCAGTTTGATAAATCTCCCCCGTACTGTTTATGGTGCCCCCTACTGGTTTCAAAGGGGCGTGTGCAGACCCCTTAGTGTGGCTGTCACTCATGTGTCATGTCCGTGGATCAGGTGGCGCATGGGTGATATGTCATCACTGCAGCCACTCATTGACTGCATCAGCCATGTGACTCGTGTCAAACCCAATGATGACACAGGGATACCCGAGACTTGTGGCGCCCGAGGAGGAGCGATAGGTGTCGGAACCCAGAGGCAGGGATCATTATAATACTTACCGTGGATCCAGCAATACTGGGTTTACATAAAAGGTCCCTGGGGTGAACAATCCCTTTAAGTGTAATTATTGATAATAGAGTATAGAATGCATCTGAGTCTAAAAACATATAGGGACAGATTTAGTTATGAGACTAGCTCTCTATGTTTTTTTGAAACAGAAGAAGTAGTCAGCTCACTGCATCCATTGTGTTCACTTCCAATCATCGAGATGGTGCAGGGTAAAGGCCCGAGTCAGCCAAAGAATCAACTGAGAACTAAAAGAGGCATTGGCTAATCTCCAGCACTCATTTAAAATCTCGGTATACTTGGTACTTCACATCCTTAAAGGGGTGTCTCACTTCAGTAAATGGTATGTATCATGTAGAAAAAGCTAAAACAAGGCACTTACTAATGTATTGTTACTGTCCATATTGCCTCCTTTGCTGGCTGGATTCATTTTTCCATCACATTATACATTCATTTCCAGGCGTTACGGTCACCGCTGCAGTGTATGTGTGCCTATGCACACTTCCATGGTTGCATCCATCAGAGAGGCTGGAGTTTTTTCCTATAGTGTGCAAGCACAGCCACCACTGCTGAATTACAGGCTGTTCACAAACTCTAGATTCGAGCTGTGTATAATATGATGGAAAAATGAATTCAGCCAGCAAAGGAGGCAATATGGACAATCACAATTCATTAGTCAGTGCCTTGTTTTAACTGTGTCTACAGTCGTGGCCAAAAGTTTTGAGAATAACACAAATATTAGTTTTCACAAAGTTTGCTGCAAAACTGCTTTTTGATCTTTGTTTCAGTTGTTTCTGTGATGTAGTGAAATATAATTACATGCACTTCATACGTTTCAAAGGCTTTTATCGACAATTACATGACATTTATGCAAAGAGTCAGTATTTGCAGTGTTGGCTCTTTTTCAGGACCTCTGCAATTCGACTGGGCATGCTCTCAATGAACTTCTGGGCCAATTCCTGACTGATAGCAACCCATTCTTTCATAATCACTTCTTGGAGTTTGTCAGAATTAGTGGGTTTTTGTTTGTCCACCCGCCTCGAGGATTGACCACAAGTTCTCAATGGGATTAAGATCTAGGAAGTTTCCAGGCCATGGACCCAAAATGTCTACGTTTTGGTCCCCGAGCCACCTAGTTATCACTTTTGCCTTATGGCACGGTGCTCTATCGTGCTGGAAAATGCATTGTTCGTCACCAAACTGTTGTTGGATTGTTGGAAGAAGTTGCTGTTGGAGGGTGTTTTTGTACCATTCTTTATTCATGGCTGTGTTTTTGGGCAAAATTGTGAGTGAGCCCACTCCCTTGGATGAGAAGCAACCCCACACATGAATGGTCTCAGGATGCTTTACTGTTGTCATGACACAGGACTGATGGTAGCGCTCACCTTTTCTTCTCTGGACAAGCCTTTTTCCCGATGCCCCAAACAATCGGAAAGAGGCTTCATCGGAGAATATGACTTTTCCCCAGTCCTCAGCAGTCCATTCACCATACTTTCTGCAGAAGATCAATCTGTCCCTGATGTTTTTTATGGAGAGAAGTGGCTTCTTTGCTGCCCTTCTTGACAAAAGGCCATCTTTCAAAAGTCTTCGCCTCACTGTGCGTGCAGAAGCGCTCACACCTGCCTGCTGCCATTCCTGAGCAAGCTCTGCACTGGTGGCGCTCCGATCCCGCAGCTGAATCCTCTTTAGGAGACGATCCTGGCGCTTGCTGGACTTTCTTGGACACCCTGAAGCCTTCTTAACTATATAAATTGTTGATTGAGGTGCAATCTTAGTAGCCACAATATCCTTGCCTCTGAAGCCATTTTTATGCAACGCAATGATGGCTGCACGCGTTTCTTTGCAGGTCACCATGGTTAACAATGGAAGAACAATGATTTCAAGCATCACCCTCCTTTTAACATGTCAAGTCTGCCATTTTAACCCAATCAGCCTGACATAATGATCTCCAGCCTTGTGCTCGTCAACATTCTCACCTGAGTTAACAAGACGATTACTGAAATGATCTCAGCAGGTCCTTAATGACAGCAATGAAATGCAGTGGAAAGTTTTTGTGGGATTAAGTTAATTTTCTTGGCAAAGAAGGACTATGCAATTCATCTGATCACTCTTCATAACATTCTGGAGCATATGCAAATTGCTATTATAAAAACTTAAGCAGCAAGTTTTCCAAATTCCAATATTTATGTAATTCTTAAAACTTTTGGCCACGGGCGGCCCGACGTGCATAGCATCATTGTAATCTATGATGCTGTGTACTCCTGTGCGCACGATCGATGCCGCTCTGGGACATATAGCTCGCTTACGGACCGTATGTCTCGGAGGGCAGACGGTCGTGTGCATGAGCCCTAAGGGTGTGAAATAAATCTTACCAAGATTTTAACTGAGTGCTGGAGATCAACAACTGCTTGACGGTGTGAAGGCAGCAACCACCAATATGCCTATTTACTGATCAGCTGTTTAAAGATGGATTTACACAAGCCGATTATGGGGTAGATTATCGTGAACAACCGTTCCTGCGAATGCTTGTTCCCGACAATCTGCCAGTATAAATGTGCCGCCGATCACCCGATGAATGAGCGAAACGCTCGTTCATCTGGTGATCTTGTCATTCGTGCAGGCACAATTGTTTCTGGGCAGCAGATCGTGCTGTCTAAACAGCAATCTGCCGCCAAGAAACAATGATTCTGTATGGGGACAAGAGATCGCTATTGTAAATGCAGCAGTCTGCTTCACTTAATGAGCAGCGGACTGTCAAGAAGGAACGTTTCTTTCCTGACAATCGGCCGCTATATTGTGCAGTCTAAACTCGCTTTAAGGCCTATTCCACATGAACGTAGGCATCCCGTTGCCATATTGCGGACCGCAAAACACGGGCACCGTTCCGTGTGCATTCCGCTTCACAGATGCGGACCCATTCACTTCAATGGGCTCACAGAATGGAACACTACGAAAGCACTATGGAGTGCTTCCGTGGGGTTTCATCCCGTACTTCCGTTCCGCAAAAAGATAAAATATGTCCTATCTTTTTGCGGAACTGGTGGATCACGGACCCAGTTAAGTGAATGGGTCCGCGATCCGCTGTGGCTGCCCCACGGTTGGTGTAAATTGCGGGCTGCAGCACTGCCACAGGGCGCACACATTCATAGGCAATAGGCCTAAGAGTTCATGCACACAAACGTTGTTTGCTTCCCCATCCAAGCCACATTTTTTCACGTCAATGAAAATAGAACATGTCCTATTTATGTCTGTTTTGTGGATAAGAATAGGCATTTCTATTATGGGCGACCCGTTCCATTCCGCAAATCCATGTTTTGCAGATCCACTTTTTGTGGACCACAAGACATGGCGCGTCCGTGTGCATGAGCCCTAAGCCCGGCATGGGTTTTCTGTGCTGAGTGGAGCGAGTGTTCGCCTGCCTAATGACAGCCAAGCTCTTAAGGCCTCTTTCACACGGGCGTCATGTTTGACGCCCGGATAAGAGGCGGGTGCGTTGCGGGAATATGTGCGTTTTTCCCGCGCGGGTGCAAACGTTTGCAACACGTTTTGCACGCGCGTGAGAAAAAACGTCATGTTTGGTACCCAACCCGAAGCCGGACTTCATCACTGAAGTCCGGTTTCGGGTCTACTGGAGAATTAACATGGTTATAAGGGGAAATAATAGCATTCTTAATAAAGAATGCATTGTTAAATGAAGAGGAAGGGGTTAAAAATAATAAAAGTTAACTTACCTTAGCCACTTGATCGCGTAGTCTCGATCTGTCCTCTCTTTCCCTGCAGCATCTATGATCTAAAGTGACCTATGATGACGTCACATCACATGGTCCAATCACATGGTCCATCACCATGGTAAGATGGACCATGTGATTGGACCATGTGATGTGATGTCATCACAGGTCCTGTAGATCTTAGCTGATACAGGGAAAGAGAGGACAGATCGCGACTCACGCGATCAAGTGGCTAAGCAAGTTAACTTTATTATTTTTAACCCTTCCTCTTCATTTAACAATGCATTCTTTATTAGAATGCTATTATTTCCCTTATAACCATGTTATAAGGAAATAATAGAGATTGGGTCCCGTTGCTAAGCAACAATGCGGGAAAATCGCAACGCATCCGCACTTGCTTGCGGATGCTTGCGATTTTCCCGCAGCCCCATTCACTTCTATGGGGCCTGCGTTGCGTGAAAAACGCAGAATATAGAACATGCTGCGATTTTCACGCAACGCAGAAGTGATGCGTGAAAATCACCGCTCATGTGCACAGCCCCATAGAAATGAATGGGTCCGGATTCAGTGCGGGTGCAATGCGTCCTCCTCACACATTGCACCCGCGCGGAAAACTCGCCCGTGTGAAAGGGGCCTTAACCTAACAGCCAGGCTAGGAGAAATCTATAATTTTAGCAGTTTAACCCAGCAACTGCTGCTTCTAAAGGTATAATGTGCTGCACTAAAAAACATGGTAAACAAAAATTCAAGAAAGATTTTATTAAAATCATGTAAAAAAATATCTTAAGCCCTTATACAGCTATGGTGAAAGGAAAAAAACATGTTAAGTAAATGAGACTGAATTGGTTTATCATCGATCAATGCTCGCTATGGCGCCACAATGAGCCATATAAACCCAACCTTATCTTTCCCGTTGAGCTGACTCCTCATTCTTGTATTTTATGGGCTAAATAAAAGAATGCAATCATGGTTAGTGCTGACTTCCTTCTTTTTGTTTGATGCTGCACTAGCAAATAATTCCAGATTTTAGTTTACCACCAACATGTTTATAGGGTTGTCTAACCATCTATTGTTTTTTGGAATCAATCAAATTGATCGGCCTGGGGAAATTATTTACATTAACCCATTCCTGCACCTTCAACTAACAGTCTGTCAAGGTGCTGAGGTATGGATCACCTTGACTATAATGTCCCAGTGATCGTATAGGCTTTGAAGCTATGGGAGCCAGGTAATATTTGACATTATCCTCTCATCCCTGCAATTTAACCTCTTAGATGCCATAGGGTACCAATAGATTGCTATGGCAGTTAGGGGCAGCTGCCATGCCTGTTAGGACAAAGGATGAATAAGCTAAGTACTGACAGGCAATAATGTTTTGGTGTACAAAAACATTATATAAACAGTCAACAGATTGCATTGTAAAAAATAAAGTTTAAAAAGTTTTAAAGTTTCTTTAAAAAAAAGTGTTTAAAAAAATAAACATAAAATAAAACAAAAATTTAAAAAATGCTTTGTGCTTAAATGGAATCTGTTACCAGGCTCTTAGACTATAATCTGCAGCAATACATGAATAGTACTGCAGACTACTTTTTTATTTTCTTACTGCCCCTCTTTCCGCCACTCCTCCAGTGCTTGAAGCTGCGATTAAAAACTTTGTCAGGACTTCTGTGCATGTGCTCATGAGTCCTCTCCACTATGTTAGCATAGCAATCCGGACTGTGTATTTCAGTGCACTGACAGTGAAGGAAGTAGAACATTAAAAAAAAAAAAAAAATGGTGATAAAAACTACTCATGTATTCCTGCAGATAATAGTCCAGAATAAAGATGAAAAATTATTTTTAAAGGGGTATTCCCATCTGGGACAATGGTGGCCTATCACTAGGTACATATTATTATGTGAGCCCCATTGGGGACAGCTTGATGCTAATGTCTGTAAAGTGCTGCGGAATATAGGACATTAAAAGAAATATAAGTGCATAAAATAAAATCAATGTCAGATGGGTGCGCGTCCCATGTCTGGGATCCACATATATTTGCAGAACAGAGAGCAGCCAAGCATACGAAGCCACACTCTGCTTACCGCTATGGAAATCCAAAAATTAGATGACGGCTGGCTTGGCTATTTCCAGTAATTTTATAGCAGTGAATGGAGGGTTGGCCGTGCTTGCACAATTTGCTCTCCATTCACCGCCATGGGGGTTCCAAAAATAACCAAGCATGCTTACCTATTTTCAGAACTCCCATAGCAATGAATGAAGAACAGGCCCCGCATGCGCAGTGTCCTCGCCTTCACTTTGGGAGCCCTGTTCTCTAGATAGGAGCTGGTTCCAGAGGTGGGATATAGCCTATCAATATGGCATCAAGGTCCCAGATGGACTAACCCCTTCAAAGCCCACTCCTAAGGGCTCTTTCACACGAGCGGATGCCGTGCGGGTAATCCACTGCTTGAAAGAGTGCCAAGCCCCGCTCCACGCAGCAGAGACACGGAGCATTAACAAGATTGATAATGCTCTGTGCCCCTCTGTGACCTTTTTACTACAAAATCAAAGTGAGATAAAGTTGTCACCGTGATTTTGTAGTAAAAAGATCACAGAGAGGTACGGAGCCTTATCAATCATGTTACTGCTCCGTGTCTCTGCTGTCCAGTGCGGGGCTTGGCACTCTTTCACACAGCGGGTTCCACGTAAGGCATCCGCTCATGTGAAAGAGCCCTAAAGGGATTAACTGATGCAGTTTTTAATGGTGCTTCATCCTAGTACAACAAATTAGACAGGGAGCCAGTACACTGATCTATTTTCCACTCATTTTAGCCATTTGTAAGTGAACCATAATCTGTTCTATTTACTTTGTATTCAGGGCATAACACCCAAAAAAAAAAGGCCTCACTGCAAAGACCCAGGTCCCAAGGAGAAAACTGTATGCTCTGAAACGGGGGCGCAAACAGGATATTATTAAGAGGTTGGGTTTATAGGTATAGTACATATACTTCATGTACACACCTACAAATAGATGTGCACAGATTATGTGCACATTTATAAAATGAACAAATAATGGTACCATATAGTGCACATAAACAATTCCACTATACTGTAGAAATAATTGATAACTATAAGTTACACTTCAACTATCATACAAGTTACGCATACATGTGAATAATGTGGCCATACTGCACAATTGAATAATCAGTAAGTAACACACCCATATAATGGCCAAAGTGCCCCTGATGATAGTATTCCCAGAATACTGTTACTTAAAGCACTATTATTGTCTGTATTGTGATCCGCATAAAGAGTGCCGTCTGCACAAAGTAATACAGTAATCTGAAAAACAATATTTCCAGCTGAGTGCAACCCATATAAAATAGTGGCAACACAATGTGGAAGTGTTTAATTGGTACATCCCTGGTGGTCTAGGGAGAGAGGACTAGGGACTACTATGGGACCCAGGGAGAGAGGGAGGCCTAGCTCTGAACTGCTTCTCCTGCTTTCACTTATATTCAATGCATTTCCATCAGTACTAGGGGGAGCTCAGCGTGCAGAGGTTATTTACTGCTTCCACTGAAATCAATAGTAACTGTATACATTCTTATGCACTGAGCTGCCCCTAGTGGTGGCTGCAGGCATCCAGTTTTATAATATACTGTGTGAAGGGAAGCAACTGATTTATCAGTGTATTTATGCTACTTCTCTGGTGTAAATACATTAAGAAATGTTATGTCAGCAGTTCCCACCCCACTCCTCTCCTGCTGGTGGGCATGGCCACCGCCTTGCTCTCCAGCTCCATAGCTGCAGGACTCCTGTGGCTCATTCCTGCTGGCATCTTCCTGTTCCTGCTCGGTGGTCCTGGCTGCCCGGAGTAGCGTTACTCTTTCCATGAGGCCTGCCCCCTGCTGGCAATGGCTCTCTCTAATCGTAGGGTGCGCACTCCCTCCAGCTCTTAAATGGCCTGTGCATGTGCACCCTTATTTCCCCCAGCCAATAGCTGGTTACCATTGTGTAAATGTGTCTGGGCATTAGGTTCTAGTTTGCTAGTTTCCTGTTCAGAGGTAGTAGCCTGGTGGTTGTCCTGCAGTGAAGTCCAGATCCCTGCACAGGGGTTAAAGGGTGAATACCTGGGGAGCCACTTAGATAACACCCTGAGGAGTAGCCCCAAGTTAAATATGTTCAAGTGACACAGTGGGTCCAGACCTGATTCATTATAAACATGGTGTTCAGAATATGCGCCATATTTATGAAGCACCCTTTCCATTTTTTTCGAAATAGAAGTCGGATGAAGTGAGTGAAGCGGAAGGCGGCAATTTTATGTTACTATTTTTTTCTAATTAAACATTTCTTCCACTTTATAAAAAAAAATGAAATTCATCAGACATCTGGGGAGTCGCGCTTTGCATTCCGTATTGCCTGGGAGTGTTTAAAGCATGCACACTCGGAGAGGGCATGGGGTAGGGGCCTATAATAACTTTTGCTTTGGGACCCTATGAGATCTGTGTCTATGTTTAGGAGCCGTACAGACAGGTCCACTTTAAGTAGCCTTATTTTCACACATTTCCATGTGCTCTTTAGAAATCAAATTTATTATTCATTTTCATCATGCCAAAGCACCAGTAACAGTCATGAAATTATGAAACGATTGCATTATACAAGCTATTGCAATAAATAACTGTTTGGGAATAGACTGAATAAATAAATGAATGAATAGCTAAATAATAAAAATATATTGTTGTTTGTTTCTACTGCAATATTCTTTCTGAAATCTGAATGGAAAAATATTTTCAGTGCGGAATAAAATAATTGCGTTTGTGTCTAAATGGCTTTTCCTCCTGTATAGATTTATCTGATTTTGTCAGATAGTTTTAAGCAAATTGTTCTGCCCATTTCTCATCCTTGCATAAACTTGTCATGATTATTGATCACACAATACATATTAGTCACTCTGCCTGATCCTCTGGTCCATTTAATAGAGCTGGCGGCACTTCCATTTTCTCTTTCATCAGATGGAGTAAATAGGCAAACATATATAATGCTTTATCTTAAACTAAAAATATACTTACAGTATTTATTTTATTGATAGCTCATTATATAGACAGCACCATCATATTTGTCCAAAAATATTCACATCAGCCTTGTCCCCAGTGGACCCCAAAGCTTCTTTTTGATCTCTTCCATGCACACAGACCATGGTAAATTTTATAGGAAACCATGTAACCATTCAGAAATGTTGCACATCAGCATACAGAGTCCCCATGGATCTCCCTATTAACATTTCATAGGTGTTTTGTGTGCTGCAATATATGAACCTCAATCCGAATACAAAGCAGTGAGAAGTGGAACATGCCATGAAAGAATCCAAAGAAATAAAATGTGTTTCTAGGTATAAATTTGGAGGTACAGCAAGGTTTGCATATAGGGTGTTATGTACTACTACAGGGCTGTATGTGCAATAATAGTGCTCCATGTATCACTGTAGAGCTGAATATATATTTTGGTTGTAATATATTTAGCTATAGGAAAATATGTATAACAACTGGGTTCACAATATCTCTATACTATTTCTAGTAGCTATAGCCTGTAATATTATTACACACAAGAAATACAGTCCTGGGGATAATTAGATGATGGGACAGATCTGTGTACTGACCCCTGATATATTTATACATAGTAATTAGATCTCCCCTCAGTCGTCTTTTTTCTAAAGTGAATAACCCTAATTTTGATAATCTTTTAGGGTACTGTAGTCCCCCCATTCCAGTTATTACTTTAGTTGCCCTCCTCTGAACCCTCTCTAGCTCTGCTATGTCTGCCTTGTTCACAGGAGCCCAGAACTGTACACTGTACTCCATGTGTGGTCTGACTAGTGATTTGTAGTGGTAGGACTATGTTCTCATCATGGGCATTTATGCCCATTTTGATGCAAGCCATTATCTTATTGGCTTTTGCAGCAGCTGCCCGACACTGGTTTCAACAGCATAGTTTGCTGTTTACTAACATTTCTAGGTCCTTTTCCATGTCAGTGTTAGGACTCGTTCGCACACACGTTTTTTGCGGTCCGTATACGGAACCATTCATTTCAATGGGTCTGCAAAAAAATGGAATGTACTCCGTATGCATTCCGTTTCGGTATTTCCGTTTTTCCGTTCCGTAACATTTTGAGTCAGGTCCTATTACTGTCCGCAAATCACGTTCAGTGGCTCGATTCAAGTCAATGGGTCCATATAAAAAACTGAATGCATACAGAACACATGTCCATATGTCAGCCGTTTTTTGCGGATCCATGCTGTAGAAATGCTATGCCCAGCCCATTTTGCACATGTGTTTGCAATGATTACAATGTTTATGTTTTTCTAGAAAAACGGAACGGAAACGGAAATACAACAGATCCAAAAAACGGGGCAACGGATCCGTGAAAAACAGACCGCAAAACCATACGGTCGTGTGAACAAGCCCTTACCCAGTGCTTTACCATTTAGTAAGTACTGGTGACTTGCATTATTCCTTCCCATGTGCATAACCTTACATTTGTCAGTGTTAGGCCTCATGCACACGACCGTATGTGTTTTGCAGTCCGCAAATTGCGGATCCGCAAAAAAAAACGGATGATGTTCTGTATGGCATCCTTTTTTTTGTGGATCCGTTATTTTTGCGGATCCATTGTAATAATACCTATCCTTGTCGACAAACTAGAAAAAAATAGGACATGCTCTATTTTTTAGCGTAATGGAAAAACGGACATACAGAAACGGAATGCACATAAAGTACTTTCCGTTTTTTGCAGACCCATTGAAATGAATGGTTCCACATATGGTCCGCAAAAAAAAACGGAACGGACACAGAAAGAAAATACGTTCGTGTGCATGAGGCCTTAAACCTCATCTGCCATTTCACTGCCCAAGCCTCCAATCTATCCAGATCCCTCTGTAGCAGAAAACTGTCCTCTTCAGTGTTAATTACTTTGCACAGTTTAGTATCGGCTGCAAAAATTGATATTTTACTGTGCAGGCCTTCTACAAGATCATTAATAAATATATTGAAGAGAATAGGGCCCAATACTGACCCCTGAGGTACCCCACTAGTGACAGTGACCCAATCTGTATGCATCAATGTGTACCATTAGTACCTGTTAATATGTCATCAGTATCTGATCAGTTGGGGTCTGACACCTGGAGGATAAATCATCAGTAAAAAAAAATCCCAGAAAACGTGTTTAAAGAAGTAGAATACATGGAGTGATTTAAAAAATGATATAAAGAAAACCATTCCCGTTTTTTTGTTTTTTTTAATACAGGCTGTTAATATGTGATAAATAAAAAAAGACCTGAGCGTCCCTTCAAATAGCTGCTGTGCGCTTATATTTATTGTGTCTGCTCTTGTCTTGGACTTAATGAAGGTCCTACGTGGCCAAAATCTTGCCATTTTGTTAATGATGAAATAAATAAACGCTGTGATTTTATGGGATCTCTGCCATATAAATACCTCAACATAAAGAAACCCAAGGCATCAGAGTGGAGGGCTTCTACAACCTCGGTACGAAGGATCATAAGTGGTACATGTGAATTACAATAAGAACTGTAAATCTACTGAAAAGCTATAATAACTGTAATGTGTGCTGTTCCATAAAGGGGTAGTATGGTATCAACGTGTCACATTTGCAAGTTATTTATTGTATTATTAATGTTATTCAGTTTTCATATCTAATGACGATCATATATTTGTCACTGTTTTCAAGATTACAGCCTGTATTCAGGAATCGTCATTGTTTCCTTCCAAAGTATGAAAATCTGTACTGTCAAAAATACACGGCTTGTCACTGCTTTAGTCCATTTATATTGTGCACCTGTATGACCATCACATGCCTAGGACTGGTTTTCATCCTCTGCAGGGAAACGATGAAGGTTTCTACTGAATGGCTGCAAGCAGACGTCTTGCAAACCATCAGGAGTTTATACACAAGTATCTTACAAAATCACATATTTTTTATTATGCCATATGTAAACTTCCTTTGTTGTAACTATAATACCCCAAAGAGTTTGAAAAATCCATTTCCGTCACACTGTTTGCCCTTGTCTTCTGTAGAAATAAAGCAGATGGCGGTTTAAAGATCCCATGGGGATTTTATTATAATCTGTAAACAGTAATATGGTCCATAAATGTTTTGCTATCTTTGCTTGATTTTGTTCATATATAAAGCTGCTTGGTAAAGTTATATTCTAGCTGAAGATAATTGCCAAATAATATACATTGGAAGATTGTACATTAAATTCAATGGAATTAGAATGTATTCAGTGGTATTTAAAGAGTGTCTGTCAGCAGCTTGGACTATGCTAAACTGTTGACAGCACTAGTTCGGGGTTGAGGATAGCAGTATAAACATACTTTTAGGGCTTTTCTCATCAGGATTAGTGTGAATATGAAACTTTATTCTGCCAAATGTTGCTCCAGCAAGTCCTCAGGAGGTGGAGCTTCAGTGTGAAGTGCTCTCTGCATGCAGCTACTTTCCAACTCTTCTCCTCTGCTCTGAATGGTGGCTGTAGTGGCCTCCTGGTTAGATGCCACTGAAGGAACATCAACGTAGAGAACAGAATAGGCACTTGCTGGAGCAAAATTTGGAGAAAATGATTTGCTAAAACATAATAGGGGGAAGCGCATTTTTTTGTACATAGCGGATGCAATAACAAGGAGCTGCGATAGCGCCACCCCCCATCACTGTACCCCTCAGATGCCGTGTTCAAAACATGATTGCAATTTGCGGCATCTGAGTGAAAAAACAGTGTGAAATTAACATAAAAAAAAATGTAATCAAAACGACCGCCTCCATTTGTTCGCGATTGGCAGGCCGCCGACCGGCGTGATGATGTCATATGTCACCACGCACGGGATTTCAGCCGAGATCTTCAATCAAGGTGGTGGTTGGCGGCCTGTTGTGAGCAAATGGATGAGGTAAGTATGAAATTTTTCGATTTTAACACTATTTCAGGTTGAAACGATTCCCTAACACGAAGCACAAGGAATTTCGTCTTCAAGGCGAATCGAATTTATCCTGAAATTCAAATCGAATTCCACTTGATAGGATACGATTCGCTCATCTCTAGTTACAACTGTCATTTTACACCGACCTCACCTGGTTTACGAAACGAATGGGTCTATGGATAAAGTCTACGGAACGGACCTACAGATGCGGAAAGCACATGGATGATCCATTTGCTATCCATGTGTTTGTTCCTCAAAAAAATAAAGAATATGTCTTATACTTGTCCACAAAATGTTGACCGTGGACCTACTGAAGTCAAAAGAAAAAAAACAGATGCAACACGGACGTCACACAGACATCATCCGTATTTCATATACCAGCATTTTGCAGATGCAAAATACATATGGTTGTGTGCATGAGACCTTAGGTATACTTTCTTTTACGGTGGTAGCCAATAAAAGATTTACAGTATGCAACTGTGTCAGTATGATCAACTCTATTAAATCAGGCATACAGCCTGGTAAGGTTGATCATGCTGATAAAAACGATACCCTGGTTATGACAGTACATTGCCCCATTGATGAGAAAACTGAAGACCTGTCGTCTCGCACCTGCGCTGTGTCTCCCTGTATCTGCGCTGCTCAGAAAACAGCAGAAGATCCACTGCACAAACTCTGAGACCAGAAGATACAGTGCAGGCATGAGATGACAGGTCTCGGGGCTTGCTCAGTGGGAATCTGTGCTGCTTGGAGAGCGGTAGAAGATGCACTGCGCAAGCGCTGAGACTGGGACACATTGCTCAGGTGTTAAAAGACTGGGCTAGAGCAGAAGTTTAGCCCTGTCAATTCAGGGGAAGGGGCCAAAGCTCAAGGGTTGTAACAATCTGGTGCTCAGGGGACTCTGGACAGCCCCTCAGTGCTCTAAGTAAGCTTATTTGCATATACTTTCCTCATACTGTCCTAATCAGTGTATCATTTTTATCAGCATTATCAACCCTGTGAAGCTATATGCCTGGTTTAATAGGGTTGATCATGCTGACAGATGCAGAAACATCCAGGGCAGAGGCTTTTACCGAATGTAATGGCCAAATGCAGCATAAATTTAAAGTTATTAATGCAAAACCTGTAAAAGAACCCAAATGATTATATGAAGAAGCCATGATAATATGAGGCTTTACACATGAACCCATACAGTATATAAGACTTATATAAGCCATGCAGTGCATCCAATATTTGTTTTCCAATAAAATCTACTATACCATTGATTTTTTTAGACAGTGGCTTTGTCTGGTGTCAGGCTCCATTTGTTGACCGTCCTGTGCTGATTGCTCTCACGTGAGACTGGGATTGTTATTTGGAATGGTCTTGGAGCCGCTGAGTTGTTTTTTTTTTTTGCAAAAAACAACATGTAATTATCTCTTGTGATAAATGTCATTGTCATTCCTGTGTGATGTTATGCCTTGGAATATTGTTTGCTATAACACAATAATAAAAACGTGTGAGACAATAAAATGAAGTCATCTAAGTATATACTTCAAACCATTTTACATATTTGCATTCCTCCTCTGCAAGCAGCTGGTTTGGAAGCAGCCGTGAAAGATGTACAAGCATACAATGAATATGTCATGACTGCAATAATGCTTTCACAAGGTCTTAATTCAGCTGCATTTGTAGAATGTGCCTCACAGTCGCAACAATTGGACCCCTCTAAAAATGTACATCTGCATAGATACCCCATGGTTCTAGGGCGGAGATGGGTAAGGGTACTTTCACACTGGCGTTTTGGATTCCGTTTGTGAGATCCGTTTCAGCACTCTCACAAACGGTCCAAAACGGATCAGTTAAGCTCCAATGCATTCTGAATGGATAAGGATCCGTTCAGAATGCATCAGTTTGGCTCCGTTCCGCCTCTATTCCGTTTTAGAGGCGGACACCAAAACGCAGCATGCAGCATTTTGGTGTCCGTCTGAAAAGGCGGAGCCTAACGGATCCGTTTTTAATTACAATGTAAGTCAATGGGGACGGATCCGTTTTCAATGACACAATATGGTGCATTTGAAAACGGATCCGTTCCCCATTGACTTTCAATGTAATTCAAAACGGATCCGTTTTGGACTTTGTCATTTTTCTTTTAACTAATGCAAACGGATCCGTTCTGAATGGATACAAACGTTTGCATTATAGGTGCGGATCCGTCTGTGCAAATAAACAGACGGATCCGCACCAACGCAAGTGGGAAAGTACCCTAAACTGCGGCTCTCCAGCTGTTGTAAAACTACAATTCCCACCATGCCCTGCTGTAGGCTGATAGCTGTAAGCAGTCTTTACATGCTGGGAGTTGTAGTTTTGCAACAGCTGGAGAGTCGCAGTTTGCCCATCCCTGTTCTAGGGCCATGATGGCTAACCTCCGGCACTCCAGCTGTGGTAAAACTACGACTCCCAAGACGCCCCCTTGCTTGGCTGTTCTCAGAACTCCATAGTAATAAATGGAGCATGCTGGGAGTCGTAGTTTCACCACAGCTTGAGTGCTGGAGGTTAACCTTCACGGTTCTAGGGTGTCTACGTTTGGCACAGTACAACCATGGTAGGTTGGGTGTTATGGCCCTTATACAGATACTAAAATGTAACCTTGTCAGAATCGCATGAAACCAACCTAAGGCTGATTTGACATGTACATGGGCGGTCCATAAAATTTGATCCGTGTAATGTCCCGCACTCATAGTAGACCCACTGTTGGACTGGAACTCATAGCATCATGGATCACCATGACATAGGGAGTTCAGCTCCGTGGCCATCACAAAGACTAGATTTCATAGACCACACATAGCCATGTGACAGTAGCTTACATTCACTTTTCTGTATTAAGAGTTCAGGTGAAAACCATGAGGCTATTTTTACGGATAATTTTTGGGTGATTTTTTTCTAGTATACAAAATGCCTGAAATATGCTAGATAAGAAAGAATAAAAATTGAGATTCCTCAGTGGATGATACCTTTCCTCCTTTAAGGAATCTCAATTTTTATTTTTTCTTGTCTTCTATTTACTGGCTAATATGGAACAAATATATTTTTTACTTTAAAAAAATGCTAGATATTTTCAATGTTACGTGCATTTTTTGTGTTTTGCATTTTTATGTCTTTTTTATGTTTGTGCTATATTTTACAAGCAGTGTGCTTTTATTGTATGCAAATTGTTTACAAGCCATATGTTCCTCCGTCTGATATCACTTCCTTTGTAGATCTCTGCCCCGGCAGAGGATTTTTCTCTGATTTTGGCTTCAGTGCAATCTTGAACATCATTATAACTTCCAGAGAAGTGACCGATCATGGTGGCACACAGTGATGCTGGAAAGTATGCTACCACACCACACAGCCACCTATATTGTACAGGAATAATGGCTAAGTTGGCTGAAAACACATTTCCTGTTGCTGTCACTCTTCTTGTCTGCTGCAGGCCATCCGTACCCTTTTAGGTCTCTTAAGTGAACTATCAATTCAGCACTAGCAGCCACTGATTACAGCGGTTACATCTTCTCTGAAGTTTTCTGCTACCTGCACTTGCTCTCTTGTCAGACAGTGCATGAATATCCAACTTTAATTGACTGTAGGTTGTTATATGGGTTTCACAGTAGTTACTGGATACCCCTACACGCCACCATTCTAAGTAGTGGTAGGGGTAGAATATCATCTCCTGTACTGCTCAGAGGTCTCTCTTCCATATAGACAAGTGCTATGAGAACACTGTAAGCTTGAGAGCCGCCCATCTGCATTTTTCTCCACAGCTTTGCTTCCTTAACTGTATTCTGATCTACTGCTACATTTGACATTAAAAGGTTAATGGTCTCTACCCCAGTGTCTTAGATGCATGATACTTTGGATACCTGACATAAAGGGAAATTAGAAAAGTATTCAAACAAATAGTGTGTTGAGGGGGTCTTTGGGCCCACCTGGCTTGTGGTTCTGGTCATAACTGCAACTGCTGCATCCCCTAGACCAGGCATCCTCAAATTGCGGCCCTCCAGCTGTTGTAAAACTACAACTCCCACAATGCCCTGCTGTAGGCTTATACCTGTAGGCTGTTCGAGCATGCTGGGAGTTGTAGTTTTGCAGCAGCTGGAGGGCCGCAGTTTGAGGATGCCTGCCCTAGAGTTATACTACTGTTTTCTGTTCCTCTTGCCCGAAACAGCTGCCTGCAGATGAGGTGCTGGCTTATTTAATATCCGAGTAATTTCTCAAGGCCTAGTTAAAGGGTTGAACACTGACTTCGGCTGGCTTCACACGTCCATTTAACAAGGACGTGAACTGTCCGCGGTAACCTGGGCTGGATTCCTGCTTAGAGCAGGAGTTCACGGCGTCATTGGTTGCTATGACACCATGCGCTCCCTGCCGTTGCTGCACTCATATAGATTATAACAGTGTATTACTGTACAGCAGCGGCGGCGGCAGGAAGCTCCTGGCGTCACAGCAACCAATGACGCTGTGCGCTCCTCCTCTTAGCAGGAATCCAGCCCAGGTTACCACGGACAGTTCACGTCCGTGTTAAACAGATGTGTGAAGCCAGCCTTATAGGATAGCTGGTGGCATTAGAGGCAGAACTTGTTAAGAGCTCATTTGCATGTATGGCCTATAAGTCTCCTCACACCGACCAAGGTGCTCTCTACCCAAGTAGAGATAGTACCCCCCAAATCGTCACAAATAAACCGCTATAAAAATGCAGCACACATCTGTTTTTGTTCAACCAGGGCGAAAAAATTGTATCTTTGGCAAAAAAAATGCCAGGAAATAATCCATAAAACTCCATACCCACAGCAAACTATCATTTTCAAAGAATGCCAAGAATGCACAATGTTTTACTTGCATTTTTTTGTATAGTTGAGTCTCAAAAAACTTCACACCCCGAGCATGCTTCAAATTAAAAAAAAAAATAAAAACTAATTGAGCAAAAAAAATTAAAGAAACAGTGTTAAAATGCAACTACACAAACAATAGTTTTTGTAGGGCAATTTATAATTTTCTACTGGCCAGAATGTAACATCTAGCCATAGCAATTTAAATTTTTTTTTTTTCTAAATAAAGAAAGGCAACAACAAATGTGACATTTGTGAAAAAAAGACGTAGTATGAAACTACCATGTCTTGCCAAGAGCAAAATGAGAGCTCCTCAGATGAAAGCAGGCAAGCCTTTCCTGAAGAAAATAATTCTCTGCTTTGCTCTCAGGGTATACAATCCCATTTTAGCCAAGAACTATATATGGTCCTCACACACAGCACACATATAGAAACAAGAACACAGCCCATCTTACACATAGGAGCGATCAGCATGAAATTTCCAGTTTTCTATACCAGTTTCTCAGAATTGTTTCTTAATAAATAATAGTGTTATAAATGCAGCAAACAATACCTACGTGCAGATGCAGTTTTTGCTGAACCATCTGAACTGTGGGCAATAGGTTATAGAGCAGGAGGAGTCGAGGAGCTGACATACAGGTCCAAATCGATTCCATCCAAATTAAAAGTGCACTAATTGCTCTGAAAATGTGGGTATGACACGATGAGCAGAAATGAGCGAATCAAATTCCTGAATATTGAATGTGAAAGGTTCCTTTTAACTAATGAAATTCTGTCCACCTATAGCCACTACTAAGGGAAGCTCAGTATTAAGGTTCATGCACACAACCATATTTATCTTCAGTGCGCTATCCGTTTTTAAAACTGCTAGCACACTGACTCGTAATATTCATATCACAATTCACTTCTGTTATTACCACAGATCTGTGTGCCGATCTGAGAAGCTCACTGCAGGTCTTATGCTTGTTCATTTTTGCTGACAAGAATAGATTGTGAATGTATATGGAAGCTATCCATTTTCCAAGAACGTGCTTATTGTGGACTAAAAAATGGACACAGGCCATGTGCATGAGGCCTTAAATATGTATTCCAGCTTTTAGATATTAATAACCTTGACTCCAGACACGGTCATAAATATTGGAACGGGGTTGGTCCAACACCCAGCACCCTCCACAGATCAGTTGTTTTTGGTAGCGGCCACTCAAGTGAATAGCAGCTCAGCTGCAGGACGCCAGCACGGTCACTACATTGTAGATAGAGCCTTTTACTTCCGGGTCTGTCCACTGTTTAGTTCCTGGCATTGCTGGCCGCTAGGGATGAGCGAACCCGAACTGTATAGTTCGGGTTCGTACCGAATTTTGGGGTGTTCGTGACACAGACCTGATCCCGAACATTTACGTAAAAGTTCTGGTTCGGGTTTGTTGTTTGGCATGGTTGTGATTGGCCAAGTGCAGCATGTGACCCAGCCTCCATTTAAGCTGGAGTCACGTCGCGCCACACATCACTCTGCTCTGTTTAGTGTAGGGATAGGATGCAGCTGCTGTTAGGGCGAGATTAGGCAGGGATCAACTCAGCAAAAACACTTAATCAAGTGATCGATCTACAGCTGTGAATCATTCAACTTCTGCTAGTTAATTGCTCACTGTTTTCAGGCTGCCCATAGTGTCCGTCAAAGGATATATTATTTTCTGGAGTGAAATTCAGTTGCAGAAATAGAAATTCAGTAAATCTGGTGTTCTAGCTGCGGCTGGACAAGTAGTTTAATAGTATCCGTCAAAGGATATATTTTGTTCTGGGTTGAAAGTCAATTGCCAAAATAGCAATATCGTAAATCTGGTGTTCCAGCTGTGACTAGACAAGTTTAATAGTGTCCGTCAAAGGATATATTATTTTCTGGGGTAAAATTCAGTAGCAGGAATAGAAATTCAGTAAATCTGGTGTTCTAGCTGTGGCTGGACAAGTAGCTTAATAGTATCCGTCAAAGGATATATTTTGTTCTGGGGTGAAATTCAATTGCCAAAATAGCAATACCATAAATCTTGTGTTCCAGCTGTTGCAGGCCAAGTGTAAATCTGTCCATAAAAGGGTATATTACACTCAGCGTGCATCTCCAAGTGTATTTCTTTCCGCAAAAAGGTATATTACACAAAGTGTTAAATTACAATTGCTGAAAGCATAATCCTTTAAATTAGCATGCACTATTGTGCATCTCATAGTGTATTTCTGTCCGTAAAAGGGTGTATTACACTCAAGGTGTAAATACAAGTGCTAATAGGGTCATCCTCAATAACTTCAAAAGCTTCCGTACATCTCCACGTGTATTTCTTTCCGTTAAAGGGTATATTACAGTGTTAAAAAACAGCATAATCCTTTACATTTGCACACACTGTTTTGCATCTCTAAGTGTATTTCTTTCCGTTAAAGGGTATATTACACAAAGTGTTAAAATACAAGTGCTGAAGGCATAATCCTATATATTTTTTCACACGCTACTGTGCATCTACAAGTGTAAATATGTCCGTAAAAGGATACCTTTCATCCAGGGCCTAAATACTAGGCCTACAATTGATATTCCCCTAAATCTATGTTTACTGCTGTGCCTGGATTAGTGTAATACGGTACATAAATAGATAGCCAGATAGTGTTAGGTGCCTGTAAAAAAAGGCCTGAATTTAAATTCAATACATTCAGCCAATTAATTTTTTTCTTATTGTTGTGAATGGTAACAATGAGGAAAACATCTAGTAAGGGCCCATCACTGGTGCGTAGCTGGGGGGGGAAACGGAGGACGATGACGATACGCCTCCCACAGAGGACAGCTTGTCCTTACCTCTGGGCAGCCTGGCACACAAGAGCGACTACATGCTGCAGTGACTGCTCAACGTCAGCAGAGTTGCCCACATTTTAACGTGTGTGGACTACTGGGTTGCCACCCTGCTGGATCCCCGGTACAAAGACAACGTGCCCACATTACTTCCTGCACTGGAGCGTGATAGGAAGATGAGCGAGTACAAGCGCACGTTGGTAGACGTGCTACTGAGAGCATTTCCAAATGTCACAAGGGAACAAGTGGAAGCCCAAGGCGAAGGCAGAGGAGGAGCGAGAGGTCGCCAATGCAGCTGTGTCACAGCCAGCTCCTCTGAGGGCAGGGATAGCATGGCAAAGATGTGGAAAAGTTTTGTCACCACGCCACAGCTAACTGCACCACCACCTGATACGGAACGTGTTAGCAGGAGGCAGCATTTCACTAACATGGTGGAACAGTACATGTGCACACCCCTCCACGTACTGACTGATGGTTCGGTCCCATTCAACTTCTGGGTCTCCAAATTGTCCACGTGGCCAGAGCTAGCCTTTTATGCCTTGGAGGTGCTGGCCTGCCCGGCCGCCAGCGTTTTGTCTGAACGTGTATTCAGCACGGCAGGGGGCGTCATTACAGACAAATGCAGCCACCTGTCCACAGCAAATGTGGACAAGCTGACGTTTATAAAAATGAACCAGGCATGGATCCCACAGGACCTGTCCATCCCTTGTGCAGATTAGACATTTATAACTACCTCCCCTTAACCACATATTCTTGGACTCCAGGGCACTTCTTCATTCAATCCTCTTTTTTTAATTTTACCATTATATTGCGGGGCAACCCAAAGTTGAATGAACCTCTCCTCCGTCTGGGTGCCAGGGGCCTAAATATCGTAAAGTGACCTGTTCCAATGGTGGGTGACATAAAGCCTGATTCTCTGCTATGTGACCTCTCTCCTCTGTCTTGGTGCCGGGGTCTAAATATCTGAAAGTTGCCTGTTCCACAGGTGGGTGATATATAGCCTGATTCTCTGCTCTGCGTCCTCTCTCCTCTGTCTTGGTGCCGGAACCTAAATATCTGAAAGTGGCCTGTTCCATTGGTGGGTGACATGAAGCCTTATTCTCTGCTATGGGACCTATCTCCTCTGTCTGGGTGTTGGGGCCTAAACAAGTAAAAGTGGCCTTCTCCATTGGTGGGTGACATTAAGCCTGGTTCTCTGCTATGCCACCTCTCTCCTCTGTCTGGGTGCTGGGGCCTAAATAACTGAAAGTGGCCTTTTCCATTGGTGGGTGACATGAAGCCTGATTCTCTGCTATGGGACCTTTAATTCATTTCCCTATCCACATTTGTTTGCAGGGGATTTATCTACATTTTCACTTTCCTGGGCTATTTTACAGCCTTTTTAGTGCCCAAAAGTTCGGGTCCCCATTGACTTCAATGGGGTTCGGGTTCGGGGTGAAGTTCGGGTCGAGGTCAGATCCTGAACCCGAACATTTTCGGGAAGTTCGGCCGAACTTCTGGAACCCGAACATCCAGGTGATCGCTCAACTCTACTGGCTGCCAAAAACATCTGATTGGCTGTGCTGCCAGGTGTCAAACCCTGACTGATCTGATATTAGGATAGGTCTTCTAAAAGCTGCACAGCTGGTTACAGTGTGTAGCAAGCTCCTAAGCTTTCTATACTGGTAGCTATTAGAGATGAGCGAATTTTAAAAGATTTAATCCGAATTTATTTGCTGCGAATCACGTTAAAAAACAGCTATTTCCTGGCTGCAGAGAGCATATATAGTGGTGTAGAACACTGTGCCTTGCAGTAACACCCTTGCAGTCCTCCCTCTCAGTGGGTGTAAAAAAAGGCCCCCATTTTGGATCAGTAGCAAGGGTCCAACAAGGTGGAGAGCCAGAAGTCATCCCTCTGCGAAATGGTGACAAGTCGGCTGTCACTATGCAAGCAAGTGAGCCTGCAGCGGGCCATTTGCGCAAGTGACTCGGAGGGACTCCCTGCCTCCATCTCCACTGCATACTGCCACGGTGTGCCTGGGTCATCTGCCTCGCCTTCCTCATCTCCCTCTTGCTCCTCTGGCTGCTCCTACTCCTTGTCTCCTGTCACCTGTGTAGAAAAACCACCCAATTCGCTACACATTGCTTGTGCTCCAATGTCCTCCTCCTCCTCCAGTTCAGCCCCCACAGGGCTCATGTGACCATGAGATGTAGGTGCCACATCTCCAACTCCCTCTGACCAGCCAGATTTACCAGTATCTGTTCCAGGATATGAAGCAGTGGAATTACATTGGTTATCCCGTAGTCCTGGTGACTGACAAATAATGTGGCATCCTCAAAGAGCCTAATCCAACGGCAGGTGTCACGCATGAGCTGGCACTGGCTGACATCGACGGTTACACAGGGGAGTACTCCTGTCCGCTTGGATCATCAAGAAATCGTTCATGGCCTTTCTCTGTTCGTATAGTTGGTCCAACATATGGAGGATGGAATTCCAACGGCTGGAAACATCGTATATCAGCCTATGTTGGGGGATGCCGTTCAGCCACTGCAGCTCAAGGAGGGTGTATTTGAAGGTGTACGAGTGTATGCAAAGTTTCCTGGCCATTTTTAGAATGTCTTGCAGATGGGTGGAAGACTTCAGGAACCGCTTGACAACCAAATTTAACACGTGCACCATGCAGGGCGCATGGCTCAGACCTCCTTGACACATTGCCGACACCATGTTCTTCCTGTTGTCGGTCACTATGGTTCAGATTTTGAGTTGTCCCTGAGAAAGCCAGGATTTGATTTCTTGATGAAGGACACAGAGCAGTTCCTTCCCTGTGTGACTCTGTTCGCCCAGGCAAATGAGGTGTAGAACAGCGTGACACCCTTGTGCCCTGCACATGAGGTATGCTGAAGGAGCACTGTTAATTGTCCCTGCAGTGGAGGCTGAGGACACAGTGGTGGATGAGGAGGCAGAGGCGGACATTGTCACAGAACCAATGGCGTGAGAACGTGGAGACGGAAGAGGCATCACCTGACCAAGTTGCTGGTTTGGCTGGGCAGGAACCACATTTACCCAGTGGGCCATAAAGTACATATATTGTCCTTGACCGTAGTTACAGCTGCACATGTTGATGCTGCCGTGCACTTTGGCAGACACCAACAGGCTCAAGGACTGGCCCAAAGTCTGCTCTACATATTTGTGCAGGGCTGCTACTGCCTTTTTGGAAAAGAATTGACGGCTTGGGACTCTCCACCTCGGCTCGGCACAAGCCAACAGTTCTCTGACAGGTGCAGAGTCCACCACTTGGAAAGGGAGGGACTGCAGCACCAGCAACTTGTCCAGGAGCATGTTCAGCTTCTGCGCCATTGGATGAGTGCACGCATACAGTTGTCTCTTGGCAATCGCTTCAGTGATCGATTGCTGACGGAATGACTGACGAGGAGTAGGAGGGCGAGGAGCAGGAGCATCAGGCCCGGTAGATGATGGGAAGGACAGACAGCTCCCTTCGGCTATACATGCCAAAAAAGGCTGTCATTTTCTCACTTCACCACACAACGGCTGATAAGCTTTTTTTTTTTTTGCACTAATACACCCCAAAAAAGGCTTTAGAACATATAACTGCACCGCTAAACGACAAATAAGCCCTTATTTTTTTCCACGTATACACGCCAAAAAAGGCTTTAAAACATAACTGCACCTACTACTATTGATAGGTCATCATCAATAGTAAAAGCCCAGAGAACCTCTGTAAAGGTGACTGAACTTGCCAATTTTGGTTAAATTGGCAATGATCTAATGTGTATGAAGGCAGTCTGACAGACTTGTCATGGACATGGATGCCTTTGCTCCATTTAGACAAGAAACTCCAATGGGGAGGGGGCTTTCCATTCTTTAGGGGCAGATTTACACTGGACTTATTTATTCACCCATGATAATGCTAGGCTGTTCATGTACTGGTGCAGATTTCATATGGAGCCAGCACAATGTTCTTGCACTTTAGATCAGAATGATATGACTTAAATGTATATGAAATATTTTGCAGACTTTACAGCTCACAAATGTTATGCATTGTGAAAATAAAGATTATAAAAAATTCATTAATATTTACTATGTAAAAGATTTTTTGTGTGTCTTCTGTCTAGTCTCCCTGTAGGCTATGCTAATGACCGCATATTGTATTTGTTATTATAATGCTCAATTACTGGATGTCTGCTAATTGGAAATCTCTTGAGAAATCTTCGCATGATGAAACATACTCATCTTCTTACATGGTATAATTGAACAGGACTCACTAATGAATACATACATGTCACCGAGTCTATGTTATATGAGTGATAGGTACAGTGCATTCAGAAAATCTTCAGACTGTTTCACGTTTTTTACATTTTATGTTGCAGCCTTGTGCTAAAATAAAAAATAGTTTCAAGTTTTCCCAATAATTCTGCACTCAATATCCCATAATGAGAAAGTGAAAAAAAGAATGTTTGACAATGACATCTTTGCTAATTTATTGAAAAGGAAAAACTAAAATCTTGCATTGACATAAGTATTCAGACCCTTTACTCAGGACTTAGGCCCCTTTCTTACGAGACAGTTTTCCGCGCAGGTGCAATGCGTGATATGAATGAGGCCGCAAAAGATGCGGACAGCACTCCGTGGCCCCGCAAAAATTATAAGTCATGTACTATTCTTGTCCGTTTTGCGGACAAGAATAGGCATTTCTATAAAGGGCCGTCCGTTCCATTCAGCATATTGCGGAAGGCACACGGGAAGCATCCGTGTTTTGCAGATCTGCGTTATGCGGATCTGCAATTTGCAGACCGCAAAACACTGCACGTTCTTGTGAACAAGCCCTAAAGGATATGAACACGAGGGATGAGTGAAATTTATATTTTAAAATTCGAGTTCGGGTTGTGATATAATCTAAATTGCGTTATGGATTCCGTTACCACAGACCATAATGCAATTTCATGAAGACGGATCCGTTATGCAGGCCATAGACTTCTGTTATGACGGAATGAAAATTGAAATTATCCTCTATAAAAATATTACATGAGCTTACCCGTCTGGTGAATGCTGCAAAAAAATAATATAAAAACCGTGCCAAAATTTTTTTTTATCACTTTAGAACACAAAAAGTGTAATACCAAGCAAGCAAAAAGTCATATGTGCCCCAAAATGGTACCAATCAAAACGTCATCTCATCCCTCAAAAAATAAGACCCTAGATTAAACAATCGCCCGAAAAATAAAAAAGATATGGCTTTTAGAAAATGGAGACGCAAAAACAAAAACTAAAATGCTCTTATTGTGCAAAACAATAATATATATAAAAAAACAGCCGTATTATGTATTGCCATGTCCGTAACAACCTGCTCTATAAAAATATCACATGAGCTAACCCATCTGTTGAACACCGGAAAAACTAAAAATAAAAACCGTGCAAAAAAATCTATTTTTTATCACTTTACAACACAAAAAGCGTAATACCAAGCGATCAAAAAGTCATTTGTGCCCCGAACATGGTACCAATCAAACCGTCAAACCAATCAAACCCGCAAAAAATGAGACCCTATCTAAGACAATCGTCCAAAAAATCCAAAAAAACATGGCTTTCAGAAAATGGAGACACAAAACATGATTTTTTTTCAAAAATGCTTTTTTTTTGTGTAAAATAAAATTTTAAAAATGCACATATTATTTATCGCCGTGTCCGTAACGACCTTCTCTATAAAAATATCATGTGATGCAACCCGTCTGGTGAACTGCTAAAAATAAAATAAAAAATGTGCCAACAAATACATTTTTTTATCACCTAACATCACAAAAAGTGTAAGGCCCCTTTCACACAGGCGAGAATTCTGCGAGGGTGCAATGGACCTATTCACTTCAATGGGGCTGTGTATATGAGCAGTGATTCTCACGTATGACTTGTGCGTTGCGTGAAAATCGCAGCATGTTCTATATTCTGCGTTTTTCACGCAACGCAGGTCCCATAGAAATTAATGGGCTTCAGCTTGCGCGTGAGGCAGCGACAGAGCCAGCAAGTCGGTAGCATGGCCGGGAGTCAGTAGGGTGGCAGCAGTGGGAGGTCGGGAGCCAAACGTGCCCGGGGTAGACCACCCACTTCGAAGGAGCCTACCTGCCCGGAAAGTAGTGGTGCAGAGGTTCACGGAGGCAACAGTCAGTCATTGCGGACTGTTGGGGGAAAATCACCTACTTGGCGGTGTGGCAGTTTTTTGTTAAGCCGCCGGAGGAGGTAAACATGGTAATTTGCCGAATCTGTGGGCAGAAGGTTAAGCGAGGCCAGGGTGCCAACGTTGGCACCACAGCCCTGCGTCAACATATGCAGCATCACCATAAAGTGACCTGGCAGAACCGGGGCACCGTTGTGGTGATCCAGCCTGCCGCAGCAACCGCTGCATCACCCACTGGCACGCACCCGATTTCAGACAGTCAAGGCTCCACCACCTCAGCCAAAAGGAGCTATCTGTCCTTCCCATCATCTACCGGTGCTGATGCTCCTGCTCCTCATCCTCCTACTCCCCTTTACTCTTTTCATCAGCAGTCGATCACCGAAGCGATTGCTAAGAGACAGCAATATGCGTGTGGTCATCCTATGGCGCAGAAGCTGAACTTGCTCCTGGTCAAGTTGCTGGTACTGCAGTCTTTCCCTTTCCAAGTGGTTGACTCTGCACCTTTCAGAGAAATGATAGCTTGTGCCAAGCCGAGGTGGAGAGACCCAAACCGTAATTTCTTTGGCAAAAAGGCAGTACCAGCCCTGCACAAATATGTAGAACAGAAGGTGGGCCAGTCCTTGAGCATGTCATTGTCTGACAAAGTGCACGGCAGCCCCGACATGTGGAGCTATAACTACTGCCAGGGACAATACATGTACTTTACGGCCCACCGGGTGAATGTGGTTCCTTACCATCCACACCTGCAACTTGGCCAGATGACACCACTTCTGCCTCCACTTTCACATGCCGTTAGTCCTGTGATAATATCCGCCTTTGCTTCCTCATCCACCACCGTGTCCTCAGCCTCCACTGCAGGGACAATTCACAGTGCTCCTCCAGCATACAACATGTGCAGGGCACGGCGGTGTCATGCTCTTATACACCTTGTTTGCCTGGGCAAACTGTGTAACACAGGGGAGGAACTGCTCCGTGTCCTTCATCAAGAAATCAAATCCTGGCTTTCTCAGGGACAACTCAAAATCTGAACCAGGGTGACCGATAACAGGAAGAACATTGCGTCGGCGATGTATCAAGGAGGGCTGAGCCATGCGCCCTGCATGATGCACATGTTCAATCTGGTTGTCAAGCGGTTCCTGAAGTATTCCATCTATCTGCAAGACATCCTAAAAATGGCCAGGAAACTTTGCATGCACTTCATCCACTCGTACACTATTAAACACACCCTACTTGAGCTGCTGCGGCAGAACTGCGTCCCCCAACATAGGCTGATATGTGATCTTTTCAGCCGATGGAATTCCACCCTCCATATGTTGGACCAACTATACGAACAGAAAAAGGCCATGAACGATTTCTTGATAATCCAAGCGGACAGGAGTACTCCCCTGTGTAACTTCGATGTCAACCAGTGGCATCTCATGTGTGACACCTGACGTTTGCTCAGGCCCTTTGAGGATGCCATGTGTTTTGTCAGTTGCCAGAACTACGGGATGAAAGTCATTCCACTCCTTCATATCCTGGAACAGATACTGATAAATCTGGCTGGTCAGGGTACTGGAGACGTGGCTCCTACATCTCATGGCCACATGAGCCCTGTGGGGGCTGAACTGGAGGAGGAAGAGGAGGACATTGGAGCACAAGCAGTGTGTAGCAAAATGGGTGGTTTTTCTACACAGGTGACAGGAGAGGAGGAGCAGGAGCAACCAGAGGAGCAAGAGGGAGATGAGGCAGATGCCCAGGCAAATCGTGGCAAATTGCAGTAGAGATGGAGGCAGGGAGTTCCTCTGAGTCACTTGCGCAAATGGCCCGCTGCATGCTCACTTGCTTGGGTAGTGAAAGCTGAATTGTCACCATTCAGTAGAGGGATGACTTCTATCTCTCCACATTGATGGACCCTCGCTAACTGTCCAAAATGGAGGCCTTTTTTACACCCACTGCGAGGGAGGACGAACTGAACTACTATAGAGACATCCTATGTAGTCAGTTGGCTGCTGCCTATCTGCGCCATCGTCCATCCTCTCGCAGGTCTGACCGGGGGGACCCTCTGCAATCTCGTTGTGGTGGGGTAGGGGGTAGGAGCAGTACCAACTCCATCAGCAGAAGCTTGAGTCTAGAGTCGATGATAAGCAGCTTTCTTAACCCGCCTAGTAAAGAATCTACTCACCAGCAGCAGCAGCTAGACCTGGAGCAGAAACTGAACCAGCAGGTGCTGGCATACTTGGAGAGCACCCTGCCACCCCACACGAATTTGCCCTAAAAAAGCTGGATGGTATACTTTGGCAGAGCAGTCTCTCCCACTGCAAATAATTAAGCTTAAAGAAGCAACCAACCATAATGTGCAGCAACGCTTCATCTACATGACTAGATTTACTGCTCTGATTTCTGCTCATTCTCTGCATGCATCGACATATAAACCAGGTAATGTCCTGTCATTGCTACTGCTGCCACCTCCACACTGTCATTGTGCCTCTCTGTGGCCTCCTCATGCTGCTGAAACCTCCACACTATGTCACCTTGCCGCTCTGTGGTCTCCTCATGCCGCTGCCAACTCACAACTCTGTCTCTAGGCCATTCTGTGGTTTCCTTATGCTGCTGCTGCCACCTCCACATTCTGTCATTGTGCCACTATTTGGCCTCCTTGTGCTGCTTCCACCTCCACAATATGTCACCTTGCCAGTCTGTAGCCTCCTCATGCTGCTGCCACCTCCACACTATGTCACCTTGCCAGTCTGTGGCCTCCTCATGCTGCTACTGCTGCTAATGCCACCTCCACACTCTGTCATTGTGTCTTTCTTATGTCTCCTCATGCTGCTGTCACTTCACCATTCTGTGGTCTCCTCATGCTGCTGCCACATCACCACTCTGTGGTGTCCTCATGCTGCTGCTGCCACCTACACACTCTGTCATTGTGAAACTCTGTGGCCTGTTCATGCTGCTGCCACTTCACCACTCTGTGTTCTCCTCATGCTGCTGCCAAATCACCACTCTGTGATCCTCATGCTGCTGCCACTTCACCACTCTGTGTTCTCCTCATGCTGCTGCCAAATCACCACTCTGTGGTCTCCTCATGCTGCTGCAACATCACTACTCTGTGGTCTCCTCATGCTGCTGCTACCTCACCACTATGTCATTGGGCCACTCTGTGGACTTTTCATGCTGTTCCCACCCTCCCCACTCTGTGACTGGGCCACTAGTGTCCCTGTTTGGCCTTGTTGACATAATCATTTATTTGACCCTTCTTCTGATCTGTCAGAAGGAAGTAAAAATTTGACACAAAACGGATCCTGTCTTTGTAGCAGCTGTAAGGCCTGTATGGTCCCATCAGAAATGGCTTGTGATTTGGTAGCCAAAAGCAGGAGAGGGTAAAAAACACAGAAGACATGCAAATATTTTATTCACGTGTCATCTCTGTTTTGGATCCACTCCTGTTTTTTTGGCCTTAGCAATACTGATGTATTACTGACGAAATGCTGACCAAGTGAAGGCCGATGCTCAACAGACAGGATCCGTTTTTTGGGGGTTATTGTTCCTACGGATCAGAGGAAGGGCAAAATAATCAGTGACGTTAAACAAATTTACTGCTGACACCCTCTCCACTCTGTCGGGGGCTCTACTTATATAAGCGTTTAATAGAACAGGTTCTGTAGACATCTATGTAGAATCAGCTTCTTCTTGACCCTAACATTGACCTGTAAGGCTGAGTTCACACTTGAGTTATTTAATCAGTTTTGGCCCCATAACTGCCCAAATAAGTGAAGTGTGCAGTGATTCTAAAAGTGACGCCTGTCATCTGGGTGTCATACTGACTCACAGTATTGTTTCACTACCACAACAGACTCCCTATGCGTGTTACTGCAAGGCACATTGTTCTTCACCACTATACAGGCTCTATGCAGCCAGGAAATAGCTGTTATTTAACGGTATTCTCCACTAATAAATTCCGTTCGAGTCTAATCTTTTCGGAAATTTCGGTGAACTGGCCGAATCGAATTTTTGAGAAATTCGCTCATCTTTAGTTGCAACCAATCACTGGTCACTTTGGTGACTGGCTACCTTACATCATGATAAATGGTCATATAATGCAAGATGATCCCGTCTCTCCAACAGAGAGTGATTGGCTGTTACAGGGTCCAACTTGATGTTTACATTGAGGGAGAACAGTGGATCATTGCTGGTTCGGAGAAGAAGGAGAAGGGGAGCCAGCACTGGGAAGCAGGTAAGTAATCTTCCCTTTATAGGTCTTTAGCACGTAAGTAATCTTTCCTTTACAATTCTTGCACAACTCCTTGGAACCGAACCCGAGTTTAGGAAATGTTTTTTTACAGTATAATCAATTTCTCGCAAGACTTCGCAAAGTAATAACTACGGCTCATTAGAGCCAATACATTCTAATATTGTACGGAGCTCGCTCCATACAGTATTTAAATGGAGTTTTAGGCGAATCGACTTTGTATGTTTCAACCGAAGTCGAATGTCTCATCCCTACTGATAACCTATGCTCTGACAGGAGCGCTGTTGCCTTCTCAAACATCTGATCTGCAAGGGTCCTCTGTGTCGGACCCCTACCAATCAGATACTGATTAAAATCTCAGAAAACCCCTTTAAGGCTTGTGAAGAATGCCCGGCCTCGTGCCCACGTGACTTCACCACGTCGGGTCACTGGGTGCCAAAAGAGACATTACGTCTTCCAGAAAGAACAAGTAAGGTAGCTTTGGCACCGTTTTATGTGGTCTTCTCCTGCCCGCCCCGGCAGAGAGGACTTATGAGCTAAGAAAGCCTGGTCACTGCCCCAGCGAAACAACGCTTCTCGGCTCGGTAGTACTGCCACCAGCTTCTCGTTTGATATAAGCCCGGTCTACTAATGGAATTATATAGGGTCAGAAGCCAACCCACAGTAGCTTATTACTAGGCCAAAACATGGGCAATCGTGATCGAGATACCAGACAGCACAAGATTAAATTATATGTTTAATCACCTTAAGGGCACACTAGATAACACAATATACACACAAAGATTATATACAGTGGTCCGAGGTACAAAATACAGGTGATGGGGTACAAACAGGGTTACACAGAACAAAAGTCAGTTACCGGCAGAGGAATGTCCTTTTGGGTTATGGTGAAATAGTCCTTTGGCTGTAATCACGTGGGGGCAGTGATGTCCGCAGTTTAGCTTTCGCCAAACACATTACACAATGTAACCCATTCAGAAAAGACACGCCTGCTAGCTCGCATGGGACTCTTATGGTGTAGCGAGCCCCTTCCTTGTCCGTCCACAGGGAGGGGGACCACTCCACCTCCCTGATGCTGGCCCCCAAGAACCGAAAAAAAAAACTTTGGGCCCCTAGCTCCAGACCAGAGTGTCACAGGGAGGTGGTTCTGGGACCCATGGATCCACATGGGTTCCGGCTACCAGTAGAGTCCAAATACAATGCCGTTATGTGGTTCCTAGGAGGAGATATGCATATCTTGCCCTCCGGGCCTCCTAGGCCAGAGCAAGGACCATGGGGGTGATCGGCTTTGCCTGCTGATCGCGAAAACATATCTTATTCATGCCTGGAATGGACCCGCAATCCATAATTTCTTATGAATCTGCGGTGCCGGGGGTTCTCTGGACAGGGTTTGAAGTGGGCTCATGGCAGGGACCTCCCGCTGGGAGCTTTTCCTGCTACCATAGCCTTTCCTGCTTGGAGGTGTGGGATGTAAACACGTGACTTCCTTGACAGCATATGGCTGGGCTTTGAAGCAGGCTTTCCTGCTGTGAGTATTACCTCTGCTATCTGTCTCAGATGGCAGCGGTGTGAAACAGATTTG
The DNA here is from genome assembly GCA_033119425.1 of Bufotes viridis. Taxonomy (NCBI): domain Eukaryota; kingdom Metazoa; phylum Chordata; class Amphibia; order Anura; family Bufonidae; genus Bufotes; species Bufotes viridis. The sequence goes on along the minus strand of CM065592.1, from coordinate 391,743,178 downwards.
CATATGGACTGACAAGAGGTGACTTGAATGGACATCTGAATTGAATGGAACTCATGGCTACCAACAAATGATATTCCATATTCCATCTCCCTCACAAGGCTAATTGCAGTAGCCATCGCTCGTCCCCATTCAGTTGAGGTGATCACTGCATGTAAATACAGTTCTTACCAACACTGATGAGCAGGCATTTATCAGGAAGTGCAAACCCAACTTGTCATCTACCATTATATAATAATGAATCTAAATTTCCAAGCTCCCAATTCTCTTCGGCTTCATGTACAAAGCATAGATACTGCATGTGCCACCATAAGGTACGATACTTAGGAGATATATTTCCCAAAAGCCTTGCTTCTAGGTAACAATATCTTTATAACATGGCATTTTATACAGATTGCTACACTTTGTTTCGTTGGTCTGTATGAATCTAACGAAAAATAAATCATCCATATGAAATGGGAGGCACACCATGACTTACAGTAGTATGGCCCCATAGGGTGTGGTATTACAAAACTATAATATGGCCAAGTGCATAAGCCCTGAACAGGGGCGTACATAGAAGTCACTGGGCCCCATAGCAAGATTCTGATTGGGTCCCCTAACCCCGCCCACTACCCACCCTTGGTCCATCCCGCCTCCTGTCCTGACTCCTCCCCTGCCACACACCCATTTTTCAATAAAGAAATGTATACATACGTTCCTACAGATAACACAGTGATGGCACTCTGATTACCAAAAATGTAGTAGTGTTACCTGCAGTCCTATGTAAAACCACAGATAACACCAGTGCTGATAATGTGGTAGTGTTATCTGCAGTCCTATGTAAAACCACAGATAACACTAGTGCTGATAATGTGGTAGTGTTACCTACGTCCTTAGTGTGCCTCCCATGGACCCCAAACAGCACTCCAAAAGTTCAGTGAAGTTTCCTCTTTATTCACCCGTGTGGTGCAACGTTTCGGCTCTGCTCTAGAGCCTTTCTTAAGAAAGGCTCTAGAGCAGAGCCGAACGTTGCACCACACGAGTGAATAAAGGAAAACTTCACTGAACTTTGGAGTGCTGTTCGTTTTTCCATTTTTATTATTGGGGTTACATGCCAATCCCCTTGAACGAGCACCCGCTTATCCATTTTATTGGTTGGTGCCGCCATTTTTCTTCAAGTATATATATATATATTTGGAGAGAGAAAGACAGAAAGACAAATACATACATAGGTATAGACAATAGATACACATAAAGACACACATTATATATATATATATATATATATATATATATATATATACACACACACATACATGCATTCATACAGATACATAGACACACACATATATCCATATGCATATATATATATATATATATATATATATATATATATAAATAATTGTATGGGTGTTGTGTGTGTGTATGTATGTATAAATTATATATACATACACACAACACCCATACATAGATATATATAGACACATATTTACATACACGCATTAATAGATACTGTACACTTTACACACATAACAAACATAGATTGGTCACTTACCTTTTTTATTTTTGGAGGTTGCAGGAGAGGAGCAGTCAGGAGGCACGGAGGAGGGGGAGCACCGCTGATGGCATGCAGAGGTTTTTTCTTCCTGACCTCTGCATGCTTCCTTCTGAGCGTGCGGACCTGGCAGCATCAATCAACGTCAGCAGGCATGTGTGTAGAGCCGGCTCCTCATTGGCTCAGCGTGCCTGCTGACGAGTAATGCTGCTGCCCTGCGGTCCTCCAGAGCCTTCATTCCCGATCCCGATACCAGACACAGTTAAATAAACAGGGGTGGGGAGGGTCCGGGCCACCTCAATGCTGTCCCATATTATCTATATTCTAGTGACAGTCTCTGTCTGTGCAGAGTAGGGGGCGGGGCCTTCCATTCGCTCCGGGCCCCCCTGTGCTGCGGGCCCCATAGCAATGGCGTGGTCTGCCTATATTGGCGGTACGCCACTGGCCCTGAATTGCAGTTGTTTCTGATGCTTTTTAAAATAACATTATTCAGGGTTTCTCTCCTTTTCCTGAAAATTGCTCATATTAAGGCCTCATGTACACGGCCGTTGTTGTGGTCCCTGTCCAAGCCGCATATTTTGCAGCTTGGGCGCGGACCCATTCACTTCAATGGGGCCGCAAAAGATGCGGACAGCACTCTGTGTGCTGTCCGTATCCATTGCTCCGTTCCGTGCCCCCGCAAAAAAAATAGAACATGTCCTATTCTTGTCCGTTTGGGACAAGAATAGGAATTTCTACAATGGGCCGCGTTCTGTTCTACAAATTGTGGAACGGAACGCGGAGCAGCTTCCGTGTTTTGCAGATCCGCGGTTTGCGGACCGCAAAACACCAACAATCGTGTGCATGAGGCCTCATGCACACGACCATTGTCTGTTTCCGTCAAAAAATGCGGATGATCAACCGTTTTTGTTCCACATCCGTGGTCCGTGTTTACATTCCGTCAAAAAAAATAGAGCATGTCCTATTTTTTTCACGTTTTCGGACAAGGATAGGCATTATTACAATGGGTCTGCCAAAAAAACGGATCCACAAAAAAAAAGGTCCGTCATCCGTTTCTTGGCGGACGCAAAACACATACGGTCGTGTGCATGAGGCCTAAATCCTCATTCACACATCAGTGTTTTGGTCAGGGATTTCCATCAGTGATTGTGAGCCAAAACCAGGATTGGAGCCTCCACAGACATAAGGTAAAAGGGAAAGCTGTTCTGTGTTTAGAGCCGCACCTGGCTTTGGCTCACAATCACTGAGGGAAATAACTGAAGTGTGAATGAGGCATAACACTAAATTATTTGCTGATGTGAAATTTGAATGCCTTTTATACATAAATTTATGCGAAGATCTGTCAGGCAAAAAGAACCATCTCACTAGGGTCACCTTTTGAAAGTGGCTCCTTATGAGACTAACTTTTTGGGATATGAAAATGAAATAGCCAAGCCAAATATTCATCCGCACTCAGCTATTTTGGGGTGATCAATACAGTGTAGGATTTTGGCAGGCGAGGTGAGATGCGGCTTAGGCGGAGTACTGGCTTTCCATAAAGAGACCAGTTGTGCAAGTAAACTTGGTGGCTATGCTCCATGGGAAAATAATATTCTTTGGGTTATGCCTCAAGACTTGTTCAAAAATTGGATTTTGACTCATAGAGAGGCACTGCCAAAAGGCGGCAATAGCAAGATAGTTCTCTTTTCCCGAGAAATTCCTCTTTGCATATTATTTTCCCATGGAACATTGCCACTAAATCTCCATATGCAGCTGGTCTCCTTAAAGGGGTTGTCTCATCATGGACAATGGGGGCATATCACTAGGGTATGCCCCCATTGTCTTATAGGTGCGGGTCCCACCACTGGGACCCACACCTTTATCAAGAACGGTGCCCAGCAAGGTGGTGGCTGGAGGTCCCACCAAGCCGGCTCACCCCAGAAGTGAATGGGAGAGTACCGCGCATGTGCGACCCCCGCTCCCATTCATTTCTATGGGGCCGACGGAAATAGCTGAGCCAGCGCTCGGCTATTTTTGCCGGCCCCATAGAAAATGAATGGAGGGTGGCTGCACATGCGCAGTGCGCCCTCCTTCACTTGCAGGGCCCCGTTCTCGATATAGGTGGGGGTCCTAGCTATATGCCCTCATTGTCCATGATGAGGTAACCACTTTAAAGGGGTTGTCTGGGCTTTTAATATTGATGACCTATCCTCAGGATAGTTCATCAATATCAGATCGGAGTGGGCCCGACACCCGGCACCCCCGCCGATCGGTTGTATGAGGAGATGGTGAGCACAGTGCGCACGTGCCGTCTTCTTGCTCTGCTGCTGCTGTTATGTCTATGGCAAAGCAAGCAAGCAGGAAAAGAGATGGGAGACAGCACGTGCGCACTGCGCGTGCCATCTTCTCATACAGCTGATCGGTGGGGGTGCCGGTTGTCGGACCCCTGCCGATATGATATTGATGAGTTGACCTATCCTGAGGATAGGTCATCAATATTAAAAGCCCGGACAAGCCCTTTAAAGAGAGCCAATACTTTGCCTAAGATACAGAATGGATCCTATGTTTTCACTGACATAATAAGCTTCTTAGTGCCTCAATGAGTCACAAAGCAAGACTTGCTTCAGTTAAGAAGACCATGAGGGTTCATGGAAAGAGACCCCACTTATCTCTATTTTTTTTAACCTGGATTTTCCCATAAAGGGAAAGCTTTGCTAAATCACAAGCTGTGCCTGGGACTGATATGCAGCTTCTAATATATCACAGAGGTTTCAGCATGATTTAGAGTGCATTTCATGGTGTACTTTCGCAGAGCAGTCTCTCCCACTGCAAATAATTAAGCTTAAAGAAGCAACCAACCATAATGTGCAGCAACGCTCCGTCTACATGACTAGATTTACTGCTCTGATTTCTGCTCCTTCTCTGCATGCAGCGACATATAAACCAGGTCGTGTCCAGCAATCCCTGGATAATTTGAAAATCTAGCAGACTTGATTCTTGTATTCTCAAGGCTCGGTGACTAATGGACTGGCCAGGTGCTTTAGATTAGAAGTCAACATCTCACTACAAGATCTTAAAGCAGAACACAGGAACAGAGTTAGGCTACATGCACATGAACGCATTTTGTTTCCGTGTCCGTTCCTTTTTTTTTTTAGGATAGGATGCGGACCCATTCACTTCAACGGGTCCACAAAAAATGCTGACAGCACACCGTGTACTATCCGCATATCCCTTCCGTAACCCCGCAAAAAAAATAGAACATGTCCTATTCTTGTCCGTTTTGCGGACAAGGATAGGCATTATTACATTGGATCTGCAAAAAAAAACGGGTCTGCAAAAAATACGGACGCCATCCGTTTTTTTGTGGATCCGCAAAACACATATGTTCGTGTGCATGTAGCCTTATCTGCAGACATACAGATATGCATAATGCAGCAAGCCAAAATTCCCATCTGCCGATTGGGACATCGAATACTGTCATCTACAATGTTTACCAGACTCCATGATGATAATAATACATTATAGAGTTTCTGGGATTACTATGGTTTTTAACGGATATGCTTTTGCAGTGCCCCAGTGGACCACTGGAAAGTGTTGACATTTGCTATTTGGGTTCATTTCTTTTCTGTTCTTTAATGTTATTCCAAGAGCTGAAAATTGTAGCACTATTTAGTTTACTGTACCCTACTCAGAAGGAGGAAGGTTACATGTTTCCCCTCTGACGTAGGAGCTGAGAAGTGTAGCTCAAGCAGCCAGAGAATGAGAAGCTGCATATTGCCTGTGCAGTGTGAAGACTACTCCAAGGAGCCTCCATCCTTGCATGCTGAAGAAAAGTTACTGTAGTGTCCCACTACGTATGGGTGGGCACTACACAATGGTGTTATGGTCATTGTATTCAACATGTCATTCCCTGTACCTTGTATTATGTTATAATTGCATATAAATTGCAGAGAGTTTCCTTGGTACAGGCCTGTCAGGGTGTTAGTATTCCCCCAAGCCACTAGAGGGAGCTAGAGACAACCCTGTATATATAGTCAGGCCTGGGTCTAGTCGGAAGTGGAAAGTAGGGGAGTTGGAGTGTGGACCTCCTGTAGTGAGGAGGCTAGTCAGCCTGCAGCTGCTAGTGGTGTAATTTAAGTGAATCATTTATCCAGCAAGAGAACATATATTTCAGAGGAGCCTTCCCCAAGGATAAAGCAACCCTTTCTGCATTTGGGCCTTGGGAGAATCTAGGTGTAGGAGTCAGATTATTAATCACTGCACCAATACAGCTACTCAGGAGTTACCAGGGATCAAGTCAAGTCCTGTCCAGTAAGGATCTTACACTCTGTCTACCTTGCTAGGATTAGACAATTCTTTACCAAGCCTGCATACCAGGAAAATCACTGCATTTATAGCACTTGTCTTCAAAACAGAATTACATGAAGAACTGTATATAATTTGCCATTCAGTAAAGAAGTTAAATCAACGGAATCCGTTGTACCTCAATTATTCCTGCTGCAAATCGGTTGTGCCACCGTAAAAGGCACTGGCGTCACAAATTGCAAGGGAAATTGCCACAGGCACGTTAAACCTTAACATCAAGGACACCTCACATACCACCTGGCCTGTGTCCCTTCAACCAGAGAGTGCCCCAGAGGACCCACGTGCTGACCTCACTGACTGCACGCCTGCCCAGGAACTTTATAACTGTGAGTACAAATCTCATCCCCTCGGCCTCCGTGACCTCACAGGTCGCTTACCCTGAGGACTGGCATACTGCATTACCATCCTCTGAGAGAAGAACTACAGAAGAAACGGACTGTTGAGGGCCAATTTGAAGGACTGGTGCAAGGGACAGACAATAACTGCAAGTGCTCATTTATGGCACAATAGGTCTTAATACTAGTGGAAAGGGTACACTGCTTTGGTGCCCACCACGCTTATACAAAGGATTAGCTATCCGTTGGCAGCTCTGTACCCCACTCTGGGAACTGCAGTACATATAGTGAATGATTGTGCACCTTTAGCCGATTTGGAAAGTTGTTTGGAGTTAATAGAGAGACTCAGAGTCAGCCATCTTGCTGTTTGTGATTCCATATTCAGCCTTGGAAAGATTGTGAATGTACTTTGGAGATACTCCCTTGTTAATCATTAGCCCTATAGATGGTGTCTGTGTTGGACTGGATTGTTTGTGGCACTGATTACCTTTAATCTAGTGCTCTAGCGGTTGCTATACATACGTAGTTATCTTTATCCTTGGTTGATTTGGATCGCGTCTTTATTAGTACCTTTTGTGTACAGTGCATATGTTTGTATGCACAAGTTGTCTATGGTGTACTAATCCCCTGAGGAACCCTCAGTCTATCCTTTAGGGGGGAAACGCATCGGGATTACACCGTAATTAAGTGTTGTTTGTTGTGTCCAAGTATAGGTAAGGGACAGTATAAGGACATAATAGTCCTAGGTACAAGGACAGGGAACAACTACCATTAAGGTGTGTCCCTGGGCTGAGAAGTGGAAGGGATCAGTGTAGGGGCAGCTCTATCAGACATCTATCCCGACTGTTTCCCGCTAGTATTCATTGTCTCAGCCTATACTTTATGCTAGTGATGGTTCTATATGCATGGTAAAGGATCTCTTCGGAGCCATGGTTGTTATTTTTTAGTATAAGTGAATAAAAGTTATGTTTTAAGACTATTGCTCTCAGTGATAGATAACATAAACTTAGACTAGACCATCTAAAAAAGGGGCAAATTTATCATCCAGCATCAGCCACTGTCTTACTTTTACTTAGTAATAGTAAATCTGACCCAATATTCATAGGACAACAGGGAAAATCCATCACAGAAAAATTTAGTTTTGATTGTGGATGGTCTTATAAACAAAAAGTGGTCTTTTAAAGAGGTTTCATACTATAGATCAACTAAAGGGGTTCTTTATTAGTTGTGGCTTCTTGTGGCTGAACCCCCGGACAATTGGGTCTCCTGAAAATATGCCCCATTACATCCATTTTTTGTTGTTGATAGACACAACACTGAAAAATCCTTTTAAAATTGCCATTAGAGATGAGCGAATCGAAGTGGAATTTGATCTGAATTTCAGGATAAATTTGATTCGCCTAGAAGACGAATTTCCTCGGGCTTCGTGTCATCGAATCGATTTAACCTGAAATAGTAGAAAAAGCAAAAAAATTCAAACTTACTACCTCCATTTGCTTGCGACGGGCTGCCAGTCTCCATCTTGCTTAAAGATCTCGGCCCGTGCGGCTTAGATTAGATCATCACTCCGGCCGACGTGAGGACGTCATACGTCACCACGCCAGCCGGCGTGATGAAATAGTCTCGCGCCGCACAGGATTTCGGCCAAGATCTTCAAGCAAGATGGCGGTGGTAGGCCCGTCGCAAGTAAATGGAGGCAGTAAGATTGATTAAAAAAATTTTTTTATTGTTAATTTTACACTCAGATGCTGCGATCATGTATGAACAAGGCATCTGAGGGGTACATTGACGGGGGTGGCGCTATCGCAGATACCTGTCATTGTACCTACTTACAAAAATGCGCATCGTGACAAAGTAATTTGTCACAAATCGATTTTTGGGGGGAATTCGGCGAATTTGCCGAATCAAACTTTTAAGGAATTCGCTCATCTATAATGGCCATGTTAAAAATGCCTGTGTAAAGACTCGAATTGTTAACTCTGTAAAATTACTTCCAATGACTGACTCTGTAAAACCAAGCAACAATCCCTGAAATAGCAGAAATCGTTTCTAGGCTTTACTGTTCTTGATGAGGAGTTTACAAGAGGGTTAACTGATCTGTGGGCCCCGTCAGACGCACAATTTCACTGAGCAGCTTTTAAGATTAAACCTTCCTCTGAATAACTCCCTAGAGCAGCCACTGTAAAGATTTAAATTAAAGCAATACATTACAAGGAAGCAGAGTTACTAAACAAGGCTTTGGCTGCCTCATACTAGTGCGTTTGACTGTCCCGGCCACATACTGTACTTGTTTCATCCCTTTTTACAAGAGACCAGCAATGACTGATAACAAACTCCATAAAAGTCACCCATACGTGTTATTTGATGACTCAAAAATCATTGTGGAAGTTTTGAGCATTGATGGTTACCAGGTGTGCTACTTCTTCCAATAGTTCAACACGGGTCCTATGGAAAAAAAAGAATGATGGCGTGCAAGTGAGCTCTGGAAGAGCCGGAGGATAGGAGTGGTAGTGGCCCTGATGAAATATTGTGCAACACTGTACTCCCTCATGACGTTGCTCCCAGGCGCAGTGGAAATGTAGTACTGAAGAATGAGGCCAGAAGCAGCAGATTTCAGTTGTAAAACTTCTCTGGCACCAGATGGAGGCAGGTTGGATTGCGGCAATTTAGCACTTCGGTGGTACTGGCCTAGTAATGTTCTCAGTGATGGGTGTATTAATCATAGTCCCTCACCTCTCAGCAGTGTGTTTAATGCTGTTGAAGCAGTTCACTCTGCTGTCTAGCATCTCAAATCTTCACTTGAGGCTTGGAGTAAACAGATCTCTCTGGAGAAATCTTATTTGGGAGCAGGAGTTCTACAGATAGCTTCCTCTCTCCTCTTTCTCTAGAAAGTAACTCTTCCTCCTGGCAGAAAGCAAAAGTTAGCAGGGAACAGAGCTAACCACCTTGTTCCTCCACTCCTACCAAGAGAGGAGGAACAAGGTGGTTAGCTCTGTTCCCTGCTAACTTTTGACAGCCACATACTTACTGGTAACAAAGGTCAAATGTATACAATAAAATACATTATAACACAAAACTATTTACAACATTGTAGTACCCCCAGGTCTGGGGTACAGGAGACATACTTGACCTTAAAGGGGTTATCCCATGAATAATGTAAAAAAATGAAAATCAGACCTCATATAGTACATCGCAACCTCTACCTAACAAAGTTACAATCAGCCATGTACCTCACATGGATCCACAGATCTCCCCATTCATTGCTTTGCTAGATTTATATCAAGCTGACAGCTCAAGGGGAGTGTCCTTTCTGCTGCAGCTAAGGGGGAGTGTCTGTTATTTTCCTTATTACAGCTCAAGAGGCAGTTGAAGGACAAAACTAAGCATGTGTGGCCTTCTCAGCGAGCAGGTTAATGAAATATGAAAAAACAAACAGCAGGTGGCGCTGTACAGATACATTTTATTGAATAACTCAGTGGCTATGCAAAATTTAAAATTACATGTAATTATAAAAATATTCATATCCAAGTGGTTTGAAAACTGTAGAATATTTTTGTGGGACAACCCCTTTAAAAGACAATTAACATGCTAGAACATGATGTTGACTCTTCAGATAGAAGTCAGATACTGTGCTCCACTATCATGCCATGTATGATCAGCTTAATGGGACTCAATACTTTTATGCAAGAGAGGCTTCCAGCATAATAGGTAATACCCCAGCGGTATAAAAATTGACACAGTTTACAGAATATGTATAATTTTGATGGGAAAACACATCAGGAGCATCAAGTCTAAGGGTCTGTCAAATTCACTGTCGATGATTATTTATGTCAAACTTTAAAGGGGTTGTTCACACCATTAAAAGTCATGGACTAACCTCAGAATAGGCCATCAGTATCTGATTGGTGGGCTTCTGACACACCGCACCCTTGGTGATCAGATAACACAATAGCTTTGGTGCTGAAAGTTAACAGCAGTAGACAGCTGTCTATTATGTAGTGGATGATACTTCAGAATTCACTTCAATGGGAGCAGCACTGCAGTAACCCGCTCTCTCCACTGCACAATGGATGGAACTTCTGGTGCTGGAACTACTCGTGAACATCTGATTGGCGGGGTTGCGACTGTTGGAACCCCACGATGAGCTATGGATGGCCATCAATTGTAAAGGCAGCGACAACCTCTTTGAGGATACAGGCTCATGTTTTTTATGCTATTTTTGAAGCCCAAATGAGGAGTTGATCATACAAGGGGAGAAAGTTTTAAAGGGGTTCTCTTGGCATTTCCAAAAATTCCAGCAGAGTTATGACCTGTGGAGGCAATATAGTTTTCTTTGTACATACCCCTCCTTTGTGCCACCCGATCAGCTGTCTCTTTCATTTGCAAAGACATTTTTATTCCTTTCTGAAAATTTCTGTAGAATTTAAAGAGGATTTTAACAGCTCTTGACATGTCTCTTTTAGGAACTACTTGCACTCCCTATGAAATAATAATTCTAATGCCATTTCGTATGGAATACAATTAAATGTCACCCACAAATCTTAAAAGGAACCAGTCACATTGAACATGAAGCCCAATCTGCAAATATCATATTATAGAGCAGAAGGAGCTGAGCAGACTGATATAGATTTAGGGGAAAGTATTCAGTATAACCCGCATTTCATTCTTTTCAACTCCTGCTCATTTTGGACTATAAAGTCCAGGAGACTGTCCTCACAGTGACAGCCTTCCCTCTATAACTGTGTATACTGAGATAGCTGTCAGTCACTGATAGGACTGACTTCTTAGATTGACTTCTAAGCTCAGAATGAGCAGGAATTTACATGAATAAATTAAACATTATACTAAATCTTGTCCATTAAAACTACTTATCAATCTTTTCAGCGTATCCTGCTCTATAGCATGCTGTCTGCAGGGTCCCTTAACCACTTGACGACCGCCCATAGGATATAAACGTCCTATGGGCGGTTGTCTATCTCTGAATGGACGTTTCTGAATGTCCATTCAGAGACAGCAGCTGCAGGCTAATCGCGCAGCTGCCGAGCGGGTTGCCTGCTGTCAGTGACAGCAGGGCAACCCAGAGAGAAGGCAGGGACAGTGTCCAAGTGTCTGTGTCTTCTAAATCGCTGCAGACACAGCGCTCGGTGTATTTACTATGTCAGCCCCAGTTACAGGAGAAATCAATAGTGAAAAAAATAAAATAAATGAAGTTAAATGTCCCCCAGAGGTCTGGTATGACCTTATGGGGGACTCAAAGTAAAAAAATAAAATAAAAAATAAAAAGAATGTTAAAAATAGAAAACAATAAATAAATCGGACACATATTGCCGCTTCCCATGATCCACCCCATCCGATAAACACCATAAAAAAAACTGCATCAAAAAAAGCCATTTTTGTAATCTTATATCACAAAAAGTGCAACAACTAGTGATCAAAAACGCGTGTCCCACAAAATGAAACTAATAAAACCGTCACTTCATCCCTCAAAAAATGAGCCCCTACATAAGAAAATCGCTCAAAAGATAAGAAAAACTATAGCTCTCAGAACATGGAGACATTAAAACATTATTATTGTTTTAAAGTAAAATAAATTTTAAAAAAGTATACACATTAGGTATCGCCGCATTTATAAAAACCAGGTCTATAAAAATATCACTTGACCTAACCCCTCACATCAACACCATAATAAAAATAAAATGAAAACAGTGCCAAAAAAAACATTTTTTGTCAACTAACATCACATAAAGTGCAACACCAAGCGATAAAAATATCATATTCCCCCCAAAATTGTACCAATCAAACCGTCACCTCATCCCGCAAAAAATGAGATCCTAACTAAGACAATCGGTCAAAAAGTAAAAAAGCTATGGCTACCAGACTATGTAGACACTAAAACATAATTTTTTTGGTTTAAAAAATGCCATTATTGTGTAAAACTTAAATAAATAAATAAATAAATAAATTATACATATTAGGTATTGCCGCGTCCATAACAACCTGCTCTAAAAAAATATCACATGACTTAACCCCTCACATGAACACTGTAAAAATAAATAAATAAAAACTGTGCTAAAACAACCAATTTTTTGGTCACCTTGCCCCATAAAGTGTAATAATGAATAATCAAAAAATTATATGTACCCAAAAATGGTACGAATAAAAATATCAACTCTTCCTGCAAAAAACGAGCCCCTGCAAAAGATGATTGGCAGAAAAATTTAAAAAATATGGCGTTCATAAAATGCTTAATTATGTAAAACTGAAACAAACAAAAAAGAAAATAGACATTTTTTATATCATTTCGTCCGTAACAACCTGCTCTATAAAAATAGTACATGATCTTCCCTGTCAGATAAATGTTTTAAAAAATAAAAAAAAACATTGCCAAAACAGCCATTTGTTTGTTACATTGCCTCACAAAAAACATAATATAGAGCAATCCAAAATCATATGTACCCCAAAATAGTACCAATAAAACTGGCACCTTAACGCCTAGTTTCCAAACTGGGGTCAATTTTTGAGAGTTTCTACTGTCAGAGTGCATCAGGGGGGCTTCAAATGGGACAAGGCATCTAAAAAAATCAATTAAAATGGAAAATCTGCCAAAATAGTGAAATTTTGAAATTTCATCTCCATTTTCCTTTAATTCTTGTGGAACGCCTAAAGGGTTAACAAAGTTTTTAAAATCAGTTTTGAGTACCTTGAGGGGTGTCCTTTCTACAATGGGGTCATTTATGGGGAGTTTCCACTGTCTAAGCCCCACAAAGTGACTTCAGACCTGTTCTAGTCCTTAAAAAGTGTGTTTTGAAAATTATTCTTAAAAATTTTAAGAATTTCATCTAAACTTCTAAGCCTTCTAATGTCCTAAAAAAAAAAACATTTACAAAATGATGCCAACATAAAGTAGACTTATGGGGAATGTTAAGTAATAAATATTTTATGAGGTATCACTTTCTGTTTTAAAAGCAGAGAAATTGACATTTTTAAAATTGCAAATTTTTAAAAAATTTTGGTAAATTTGGGATTTTTTCATAAATAAAGGTGAAATATATTGACTCACATTTATGACTATCATGAAGTACAATCACGAGTCACGAGAAAACAATCTCAGAACGGTTTGGATAAATAAAAGTGTTACAAAGTTATTACGACATAAAGTGACACATGTCAGATTTGCAAAATTTTACCTGGCCAGGAAGTGGGCAAATAGCCCAGTATGGAAGTGGTTAAAATTATTTTCTGCACAACATATATGGCCAGTTTCCTACCCCAGTTACAGACACAATAAAGGTTGAATTCCCATAATGCAGTGCGCTCTGTTGCATTACATGCTGTGAGCTAGCTTTGCCCTCCTTCAGATAACGTATTACAGTGCCTTATACAAAAACTGCACTTCCAGCTATAATAACATAAAAATCACAAGGTCGTGGTCTGTACAGAAACTAGACATGCAGAAAAAAAAGCTGTGAAATTTGCCCTTGGCATTTTTACTTTGATATCTTGGCTTACATAGTAATGGGAGTTTCCAAAGTGGGTCTCCATTTATCAACTTAACATATACGAAGATGGCATATGCAAAGGAGCTGTCAAAAGGAAGAAAAGAAAAACAGGCCTGAAACAAATTATATTAAAAAAAGTAGAAATATGAATATTTAATAATGTAAAAGTCTGCAATGTGATGGTGGTGTCGACTGTACTATATTAAAAGGGAAGACTTTAATGAGAGGAAATCTTGGTTTTTGACTTATTTTCTTTAACACTTATCAAGTGTTAATTCTGGCTATGTCATGTGTACTTACAGTAGGTTTTGACTAATACTGCAAGCAGCGTTTTTGAGAACGTCATGGGATGCGGAGCAAAACAGATCCGGCATGAAACACAATGTAAGTCAATGGTGTCGAATCCGTTTTCTCAGACACAAAAGAAAATGAATCCGTCCCCCATTGACTTACAATGCCTTTAGAGACGGATCCGTCATGGCTATTTTAGAGATAATACAATAACGGATGCAGACGGTTGTATTGGCATGACAGAAGGTTTTTTGCTGATTCGTGATAGATCCAGCAAAAACGCAGATGTGAAATTAGCTATAGTTACACTGAGTACATACAGCAGGTCAGTGTCAAACAGAAGGTTGGCACAGATATTTCCTGCTCTGATTTCTTGTATATTTATACAAAATAGTGGACATGGACCTTGGGACTCACAGCAAAATCATTAACCAACCCAGTCCATCCTTGTTCTTGACCTCTGCCCGCCCTCATATCAAGATCATGTCATATTGCAAATTCTTCAGAGCACTGACAAAGTGAACATGGTAGAGAAGTGATAATGTGATACAACCCTCTGACCAACATGGATCTTCAAGATTTTAAATTACCCATCTACTACTCAAAGCAACATGGTTAAGCCAAAGTTCTTATACACCATGGAGGTCCACTATGCATATGTATCCATGAATATCCACCCACCATGCAACGTTTCGAGGGCACTCCCTTTTGACAAATTATATTGGGTGCAGGGTGCAGTATGCTCCCTGATCCTGGTGAACTTATGGTTAAAATGGACACCAGCACATTTACACAGTGCACATTATTATTATTTTTTTTAAATGCATGAAAATGCAGGTGATCCCAAATGGAGAAAATCATGACAGATCGTATGAACTCAGGTTTTTCATATTTTCCACATGAAGTCATGGAAAGTATATTTATTGAAGTTTGGCATATTTAATAAAAGGAAAAAAGAATATTTATGCATGTTCACCCATCTAATATGCCGATGTTCCTATAGCCAGGGCCAGCTTCTGGATATGTCACCAGTGCAATCACTCAGGGCAGATTAGTGGACTCTGCTGAAGGGGCACCTCAGTGGGACTGGCAACCGAGGCTTGTGATGATGGATCTTAATATTAATTGGAAAACAGTGTTATTTAATCATTGTATTCCACTGTTATTAGAGAGGAGAAAATTGATTTTAAACAATTTTCCAAAAATTCAGGTCAAATCCAAATTTTTGGAGATTCAATTTGGGTAAATTTCTCAAAATGGCATGAGAAGACAGTGCAGATGAAGAAGGGGGATTACATGACTCTAGGCTGTGTGTCTTTGTGTATACAAATTGCCAGTCATTTGGTGCCAAAAACAGAAAAATTTTCTGACCTTTAAAAAAACAAAACAAGTAAAATCCTACAGCGCAGTTTGTTATTAAACAGGAAGTTTGTCACCACCACCAGCCATGCATATACCTACAAATGTCACTGTTATTTTGAGATTACTAACATTTGCTTGATTAATGTTAAAGAGCTTGAAATGATTCCGAGGGGAACCTAGAATATCATCTACAACTTGTCAGATCAGGTGGAGCATTTTCGACTATAATCAAATCGCCTGACCGATTCAGGAGAATCGAACTGAATCACATTTGAAGAAATTCGCTCTTCACTAGCTAAAATTGCTGTTATGTGGTCCTGTATGTTTGTGTTTACTTGTACAAATTACTCAGCACAGCTGATTGTAATTGTGAAGCAGAGAACCATTTACTCCCCGCTCCACCATTGAGCTGCCGGCGCTCCACAGCAGCACAATGTCCTCACACATCGTCCTGCAATTGCCCAGGGACCCGATCCTCTAAGGGGTCCCCTGCTCAGTCTGCTTGATGAACAGTGGGGGCTCAGCAGTGTTACTAAACAGTTGGAACTCTGATTACCATCTTAGGAGTCCCTGCTCTGACTCCATATATGATCAGTGCTATGAACATGAAGGGGCATTGTCAGTATGCTTGGGTACACCCTTTGCATTTAAATTTTATTTAGCCTCTATTTTTCAAATGTTTCTGCCAGGATTCAAACTCACAACCATCTACATTAATGGCAAGAACCTTAACCACTTAGCTATAGAGCTCAATGTTAAACTAGTGCTAAAAAAACAGCATAGTAGTTTGTCATGTATTGGGTATTCATATACAGCAAAAGTATAATTTTATATTTTTTTAGTATTTGTACTAAAATATATATGTATATATACACTGCCTGTCCAAAAAAAAAAAGTAGCCACCTGGATTTAACTAAGCAAATAGGTATGAGCCTCCTATTGGATAATTACTACATGGGCGATTATCTTTCAGCTGGCAACAAGTTATTTAATCCCAATGCTTCTCATTTCTTAAACAACCATGTCGAAATACACAGCTCGTGGTCGTGAAAAAGATGTTAGTCTGTTTGATAAGGGTCAAATCATTGGCATGCATCAAGCAGAGAAAACATCTAAGGAGATTGCAGAAACTACAAAAATTGGGTTAAGAACTGTCCAACGCATTATTAAAAACTGGAAGGATAGTGGGGACCTATCATATTCGAGGAAGAAATGTGGCCGGAAAAAAATCCTGACTGATCGTGATTGGCGATCACTTAAACGTTTGGTGAAATCAAATAGAAGAAAAACAACAGTAGAACTCAGGGCTACGTTTAATAGTGAAAGTAAGAGCATTTCCACATGCAAAATGCGAAGGGAACTCAAGGGATTGGGACTGAACAGCTGTGTAGCCGTAACAAAACCACTAATCAGTGAGGCAAACCAGAAAAAAAGGCTTTAATTTGCTAGAGAGCATACAGAATGGACTCTGGAGCAATGGAAGAAGGTCATGTGGTCTGATGAGTCCAGATTTATCCTGTTCCAGAGTGATGGGCGCATCAGGGTAAGAAGAGAGGCAGATGAAGTGATGCACCCATCTTGCCTAGTGCCTACTGTACAAGCCTGTGGGGGCAGTGCTATGATCTGGGGTTGCTGCAGTTGGTTAGATCTAGGTTCAGCAACAGTATGTGCTCCAAGAATGAGGTCAGCTGACTACCTGAACATACTGAATGACCAGGTTATTGCATCAATGGATTTTTTCTTCCCTAATGGCACGGGCATATTCCAAGATGACAATGCCAGGATTCATCAGGCTCAAATTGTGAAAGAGTGGTTCAGGGAGCATTAGACATCATTTTCACACATGGATTGGCCACCACAGAGTCCAGACCTTAACCCCATTGAGAATCTTTGGGTTGTGTTGGAGAAGGCTTTGCGCAGCGGTCAGACTCTACCATCATCAGTGCAAGATCTTGGTGAAAAATGAATGCAACACTGGATGGAAATAAGTCTTGTGCCATTGCATAAGCATATCGAAACAATGCCACAGTGAATGCCGTAATCAAAGCTAAAGGCGGTCCAACGAAATATTAGAGTATGTGACCTTTTTTTTGGTGGCAACTTTTTTTTTTGGACAGGCAGTGTGTATATATATATAAATTATATTTGTGGCCATGCTACGGCCGCAAGGTGCCTGGAAACCCTAGGGAGGTGACGCCAAGACTAACCTAGCTGGACATGACTTAGTGACCTGAAGAATGGCTGAATTGTGCCCTTTGCCATTGCCGTGGGTAGAACTGTAAGAGGGCATACCCTTTAGAAAAATAATTGAAAAAGGGGAGGGAGGGGCGCCTGTGAATGCGTGTCAGGGGGTGGGGCCGTGCCTAGGTTATGAAGGCCTCCACCCCTTCCACAAATACAGGCTGACTCATCAGCTTTATTACTTGTGGTCATGGCTACGGCCGTGAGGTGCCTGGAAACCCTAGGGAGCTGTCACCAAGACTAACCTAGCTGGACATGACTTGGTGACCTGAAGAATGGCTGAATTGTGCCCTTTGCCATTGCCATGGGTAGGCCTGTAAGAGGGAAAAAGTGGGCCGTGTAGTGTGGGAAAGAACTTAATGGCTTCCACTAACGGACCGACCTGTGGTGATGGAGGACTGGAGCTACGTTGTGTAGTGGTCTTTGCACCATACTACCTGAACCTTGAATAGGCTTGGACTCTGACAACAGGACTAGTAAACTCCCCCAGGCCTCAGAAAACTGAGAATCGAGAAACATGGCTGTCTTGTAATTATGCTAGAATAGGGCCCAAGCGATTACTATCTAGGGAGGAAGAAAGACTCGTGAATAGTTGCCCTGATATCGCTGTCCTTCTGTATGCCCTAGAGGGATACTTTATCGCTTGGAACGACCAGACCCGCCTATGACCGTGAACGGGGACAGAAATGCTGGAGAGGCAGGCCCTACTAGTTCCGTCACTAGCCAGACCTGCAAGAAGCAAGAGAAATTAGATAATACAAGCGACTGCACAAAACCAAAAGAAAAAAAAAAAAAAATTTTTACCCTGAATAGAAGGCGACTGGGGCATGGAGATCTAAATGCTTGAAACAGAGAAGCGACAAACAATAGCGATTAACCACGTAAGCCTAAAAAGTAACATGCGATAGCCATTAGTGGTTAGAAAACGTGGGCCTGAAACGTAACAGGCAACATACATTGGAAGACAAGAATGTAAGCCTGAGACGTAGCAAGCGACAGACGTTAATGGTGATAGCGTGAACCTGATACATGACAGGCGACAGATGTTAGTAGATAGAAATGGAGCAGGCAACAGATATCGTGGGACGCGAAGACGTGCCGGAGAGATAGACCGAGCCTGGGCGATCCAGGGAGACAGAAATAGACCGAGCCTGGGCGATCCAGGGAGACAGAGATAGACCAAGCCTGGGTGATCCAAGGAGACAGAGATAGACCGAGCCTGGGCGATCTAGGGAGACAGAGATAGACCGAGCCTGGGCGATCAAGGGAGACAGAGATAGACCGAGCCTGGGCGATCCAGGGAGACAGAGATAGACCGAGCCTGGGCGATCCAGGGAGACAGAGATAGACCGAACCTGGGTGATCCAGGGAGACAGAGATAGACCGAGCCTGGGCGATCCAGGGAGACAGAGATAGACCGAGCCTGGGCGATCCAGGGAGACAGAGATAGACCGAGCCTGGGCGATCCAGGGAGACAGAGATAGACCGAGCCTGGGCGATCCAGGGAGACAGAGATAGACTGAGCCTGGGCGATCCAGGAAGACAGAGATAGGGAACTGTATGCTGCTATGAATGAAACTAATATATTAACGCACTGTACACGAGGTGATCTTGGTATTTACGGTATATGTACTGCTAAGGACATCGCTAGTGATCGCACTATGTACGTGAACCGCCACAGTCTGATCGCACTGTAATATACAAAACTGGAGATCGCGCATGTGTATCTAAGAGAGAGGATGCACTGCCTCAAGGATAACCAGGGATTGCACAGTGTGCACAGATAACTAAGGATCGCACAGTGCACGTTTTGTATATGTACTATGCACTGTAAACTAGTGATCGCTCGGTGTGCACTTGATAACTAGTAATCACACAGAGTGCACTGCTAACTAGAGATCGCACGGCATGCACTGTGTATATGCTCTGTGCACCCAGAGCAGAGGTGCGGAGTTGCCCTCTGCATGGGGGGCTGATGACGTGGGGTGGAGGCTGGGTGACTAGTTCATTTCTAGTCTGAACGTGTATGCGGGGGTAGCAGCACCGCCGAGCTGTAATCACTGTGATGGTGGACTCCACACCCCCTGCAGCTGGCGGAGGGAGTCGCTGACCACCCATCCGGTTCCCTGCTGCAGAGCCCGACCCCACGCTGCAGCGGTTCCGCAAGGTAACCGCACTGGGGCAGAGCCATGGTCACACACAGAAGGAAGTGCGGCCCACAGATTATTACAAGGGGGGAATTGGGGCTTCCCTTCGTTATGCCCGGCGTGCGTTCCAAGCTGTTCAAACGAGAAGCCGGCTGCCGGGTATGCGTTCCACGCTGGAACGCACGCCGGATCCCGCGAGAGTGCCACTGCTGACGGGATTCCCACGCTTCTAATCTGTGGAAGGAGGGAGAGCTGCGTGGGAGGACTGGAGGGACTAGACTGCAGGGCGAGTGCGCCGGGCGTCGGCCGAGGCAGGTACGATGAGCATGTGAACCCTGACCTGGAAGTGAGCTCAGGAAGCGCCTGTGAATGCGTGTCAGGGGGTGAGGCTGTGCCTAGGTTATACAGGCTGACTCATCAGCCTTATTACATATATGCACAATACATGGCAAACTACTGCTGAAGTTTTTAGACATAATAAAATATGATAATATAACATCCGTGTTAATCCACGCCAACCTTTTTAAGGTGGCAACCCTAACAGCACCTTTATAGGCTCGATCACTGCAGCAAGCCCAGCCTCAGTCAGTGCTACAAATGTCAGGACTCACTTAGGAAAAAATTATTTTTTTCTTTTCATTGCGATATTCTGACCCTCATAACTTTTTATTATTATGTCTACGTAGATGTGTGGGGGCTAATTTTTTGCGGGACAATCTGTTGTTTTTGACAATACAATTTTGAGGTGTGTATGACTCCCATTTTCTTGGGAGACAAAGTGATGAAAAAATGGCGAATAGGCCTGTTTTATTTTTTCTGTTACACTATTCACCATATGGGCTAACTTTTTTTTATATTTTAATAGTACAGGTGTTTTCGCATGCGGCAATGCTCATAATGTTATTTTTTTGGTTTATTTTTATTTTAGGGAAAGGAAGGGGTATTGAATTTTAAATTTTTTTGATATTTTCAAAACTTCTTTTCTTTTCTTTTTTTTTAGGTCCCCAAGTGGACCACAATGTCCAATTATCAGATTGCAACTTATACAGAATAATGGAAATTGCTCCATTATTCTGTATAGAAATCACTGTATCACAGTTCAGGGCTGCCACCTAGGGGCTTGAACTGGGATATACTAATAATGAACCTGGAAGCTGCAGCTCATTTTTAGAACAGGGTGCTTTCCCCCTTCTCCGCTGGGGGAAAGCGTGCCTGAACGGGAAGCCCGCGCTTCTAATTTTTTACACTCTCAGATGCTGTGGTGACATTTGACCACGGCATCTGGATGGTTAAATGTCCAGGTCAGCATTACTGCAGATTGTGGACATTGGCCTCAGGTACCTGCTGCATGAAACAGCATGCACCTGGTTGCTATGGCACCTGCTCCGCTCCAGAGTGGGCACCATCTTTAAAGACCCAACATGCGCCGTATATTTGCGGCGGATGTCGGAAAGGGGTTAATGGTCACATGACCAACTGTTTATAGGACAGAGCTTTCTTTCTGCATGGACACTTGAGCTCCTCCAGGTACTGTGAAAGAGAGGGGTTGTGTATGCCTGTGAGCGGCCATGTGAGGGAGGGTCAGTGGTGTGCAGCGCAGTCCTGGGGTACATGCTTTATGACAACCCGATCTGTTGCTGTAGTTTTTTGTGAGTAAGGGGAACTCATTGGTGTGAGGGGAGGGGGCATGTGTTATATTCTAGGGCTATGAGGGTGAAGATCTGTGTGAGGGGCTTTATGGGGTGTAAATCTATGAGGGAAGGCCAGAATCTAAAACAGCCCTGGTCACAGTATCCTGCTGCTGATGGGGAGCGCAGATCATGGGAAGAGCCAGGTGAGGAGTATTTATTGTCAGTTTTTTTCACTTCCTGTGAAGGGGGCACATCTGGACATAACCACTATGAAGGGGGCACTAATCTGGGCATAACTACTGTGAAGATGACACATATCTTGGCATATCTACTGTGAAGGGGACACAGTGTGGGCATAACTACTGTGAAGGGGCACATCTGGGCATTACTACTGTGTGCTGGCACAAATGGGGAATAATTACACCTCAGCTCTCTAGATGCCAGTGCAGAGTGTGGGCAACCAGTCAGAAGAAGCTGGCTGCACATCAGCATCATAAGCATAAAGTGGGGCAAAGTGCCTCCAGCTCAGCAACCCTCTCCCAGTCTGCAGTATATTCAATGTCTGTAGTTTCTCTTTAGAGGGTGTACAGTTAAAAATGGAAAACTGTGAGTAGACCTGAGGGACTGAAACACTGGGTAGGAAAAAAAAGTAGGCGCATAAGGACTGATTCACATATGTCACTCTGTAGCATGTTCTGTGTAAGGTATTTGGCAACATCTATATTACATGCAGTTTAATTGCTGTAAGCGTAGTGCAAAATGCCACAAGGGGGCCCACATGAACCTGGAGCCGACCCTGTGCAAATTTACACTATACGACACTGTTTAGTTAAACACCATACAGCATTTTATTTTTGCAGTGTATAGTGGTGGTGAACTTGGAAAGAAAGTTATATTTTGGTTGCCATATGTTTGGCAACAACACTGTATGAAAGACACTAGAGATGAGCGAATCGAATCCCACAGGATAAATTTGATTCACCTCAAAGCCAAATTTCCTCGTGCTTCATGTCAGCTAATCGATTTAACCTGAAATAGTGTAAAAACAGAACATTTCAAACTTACCTCCTCCATTTGCTCGCGTTGGGCCGCCAGCCGCCATCTTGATTGAAGTTCTTGGCCAAAATCCCGTGCGTGGTGACGTATGGCATCACCACACCATCCAGTGTGATGATGTAATTTCACACCACGCGAGATTTTTCTCCAGATCTTCAAGCAAGATGGCGGGGGCCGGCCCGTCGCAAGCAAATAGAAGAGGTAAGTTTGATTGAATTTTTTTTTCTTATTATTGTTAATTTTACACTCAGATGCCACGATCATGTATGAACGAGGCATCTGAGGGTTATAATGATGGGGGCGGCATTATCGCAGCTCCCTGTCATTGCATCCACTACTTACAAAAATATGCGCTTCGTGACAAAGTAATTATTCGCTTATCTCTAATAGACACCTTAGGGTACTTTCACACTTGCATTGTGAGGATCCGGCAGGCAGTTCCATCGCCAGAACTGCCTGACGGATCTGGAAATCCATGTGAAAACGGAAAGCATTTATAGACGGATCCGGATGCGGATCCATCTAACAAATGCATTGAAATGCCGGATCCGTCTGTGCAGACCGGAAAACCGGATTCGGCATTAATGCATTTCACTGGAAAATAATGGCGTTTGTGATAGGAGCAAGTGATTGGACCATGTGACCCAGTGACGTCACGGAAGGTCCTTTACCCCCCAGCTGCAGACACAACAGGAGACCAGCAGCTACGCGCTCAATTGGAGGAGGTGAGTTACTTATTTTTTTATTTTTAACTCTCAATCACCCTTTTTACTTTGCATTCTATATTGAGAATGCTATTATTTTCCCTTATAACTATGTTGTAAGGGAAAATAATTAAATAGACAGAATACTCAATCCGAAACCGGACTTCAGTGATGAAGTCCGGCTTCCGGTCTGAGTACCAAACATGCCGATTTTTCACACGCGCGTGCAAAACACATTAGAACAATTTGCACACGCGCTGAAAAATTGTGCATTTTCCCGCAACGCACACGCATCTTATTCGGGCGTCAAACATGACGCCCGTGTGAAAGAGGCCTAAGAGTAACTAAACTGAAAACTTCCTGATGCATTCTGAACGGATTGCTCTCCATTCTGAATGCATTAGGATAAAACTAATCAGTTTTTTTCCGGTATTGAGCCCCTAGGACGGAACTCAATACCGGAAAACTTTAATGCAAGTGTGAAAGTACCCTTACTGGCCAACAGAAAATAGCGCACATGCAGCATCCAGACCTGTTTATAGCAATGCTGTCGATAGCCTGCATACAGAAGTATATTGTTTGTCTAATTTAAACTTTATATTTTGTTTTGTACTTATGACTGCACTTTGTAAAGAAGTTTAAAGCAAAAACTCCAAAAAAACTTAATTCCAATAATAAGACTGTGGGTAATAGTCTAATTTATTATAAGACAAAAACATTGACGTTAATATGTCAGAATAATATATCATGTGTGTCACAGTGAAATGCAGAATTTACTAAAATTATCATAGAATATGCAAAGACTAGTGAGAACAATGTGCAGCAGGAGCAAAGATAATTGATTATATCTGGATTTATGATGTAAATTATGTCCAGCAGTAAACTACTACTATTTAGTTTAATAGCAGGACCACTGCAATGAAATATTTAGCAGGAAGAGAAACTATTATTCATTACGACAATTTTTGCAGAACATTCCCATTTATTAAAATTAATGGAAAAAGTCAGATACAAAATAAAAACCATATAAAACTAAAGTCAGAAACAAGGAAAAGAGCAGAGATTTAGAGATTTATATTAGATACTTATTAGAGATGAGCGAATTTCTTAAAAGTTCGATTCGGCTGATTTGCCGAATCTCACAAAAAAAAAACGCTTTGTGACGAACTACTTTGTCACGAAGCGCATTTTTTTGTAAGTAGCAGGTGCAATGACAGGGAGCCGCAATAGAGCCGCCCCGTTCATAGTACCCCTCAGATGCTGCATTTATACATGATCGCGGCATCTGAGTGTAAAATTAACTATAACAAAAAATTTAATCAAACATACCGCCTGCATTTTCTCGCGACGGGCTGGCCACCGCCATCTTGCTTGAAGATCTCGGCTGAAATCCAGTGCGGCGCGAGATTACTCCGGCCAGCGTGGGATTTGATTCGCTCATCGCTAATATTTATCTATCTGTATGTATGTATTTATCTATCTAAAGTATCCATCAGCAATTTGAAAAATGTTTCGGGCAGCACCATAGCTCAGTGGTTAGCACTGCTGTCCTGCAGCTAGGGCTGTGGGGTCAGAGTCAAAGCCAGCTTTGGGTGGTGTTGAAGCCGGTAGAAATGTAAAAATAGCTTAAAAATATTATATGATAGTAACATTGTGTATTTCATTTATTAACTTTCATAGGAATGTAGAAAAATATACAAATTTTAATTGTAAATATATTTGATGTTCTATCAATCTAAGGCCCCTATTTACCAAAAACAGTGATAAGCAAGTTGATAGTGGTGATAGAGAATCGGTTCTCGTCTTTCCTGTGTTCTCTTCTCTCCCTTATTCCAGGTATCTTCTTGCTGCTCCAAGGTCCTTAGTTACAATTCCTTGAAACTGTTCTGCACATGCTCAGTAAGGAAGTTACTTCCGAGGATCAGAGGAGGACCTTCATTACTGAGCATGCTTGCAGAACTGCCAGATAGAGCAGGAAAACAGTATTAAAGGGGTTGTCTGGGAATAGGTAACTTTTCAGAGCCTGGCTATGCTATGGGAAGATTCATACTTGCCTACAGTCCGCCACTTCCGTTCTGTGCGCTATCTCCCGTGTGTCCATCTTCAGGTCCGCGGCATGTTTACTTTCTCTCCATCATGGGCATTGTCATCTGCTTGGCTGCAGCCAATGATTGCACAGCAGTGATATGTCTCTTGTGGACACATTAACACTGAATCAAGCAGAGTAGAGGGTCATGCCCATGCCTGAGAAGAAGTAAACAAGCAGCAGACCAGAAGATAGACACATGGAAGCCAGGGCGCAGGACTGGAGCTGCAGGGAGTCTTGGGTCCAACCAATACCACCAAAAGCAACTTCTGCATGGAGTTTGTATGATCTCCCTTTTTGGGCAGGTTTCCTCCAAGATTCCATAAAGAAATTAGCTTGTTAGTCCCATTAGGGACAGTGGAGGAAAGTAGGAACAATAAAAAACAGATTGTCAGTTGTTATGCACTGGGGTTAGAGAGAATAATTAATTCTACTAAATAATAAACCTGGGAAGCCAATGTCTCACAAAGGGCTTATGCACACGACTGTATATATTTTGCAGTCTGCAAAAAACGGATCAGCAAAAAATACGGATGATGTCCACGTATTTTGCAGAATGGAAAAGCTGCCCCCTAATATAACAGTCCTATCTTTGTCCGTATTATTTTTGCGGAACGGACATACGGAAACGGAATGCACACAGAGTAACATCCGTTTTTTGCGGACCCATTGAAATTAATGGTTCTGCATAGGATCCGCAAGAAAAACAGAACAACACGGAAAGAAAATAAGTTTGTGTGCATGAGCCCAAACACTGAGGTAACTGAAGTTGGATGATAATCCAAAATATACTTAAAAATCAACCTTGAGCTTCTTCAAGAAATCAAAGATTGTTTTTACAGCCCATAAAGTAGAACAGGTCCAAAGATGGGTTACGAAGATTATTATTATTATTTATTATTATTAAAGTGCCATTCATTCCATGGCATTGTACATATAAAAAGGGGTGTGCATACATAATAAAAAAACAAGTACAATAGGCATGAACAAGACGAGTTACAAACTAGTACAGAAGGAGAAAGGGCCCTGCCCACAAGGGCTTACAATCTACAAGCTGGTTTTAGGTTTATGAATACAACATACCAGGAAAGACTTAACAATTCTATAGTCTAGACAGAGGAAAGAAGGGAAAGGAAATAACTTTATTTTATAGTCTATAGGAAAGAATGGAAAGGGTGACATGATCAAAGTCTTTAAAGAGGATCTGTCACCACATAATGCAGCGCAATCTGAAAGCACCATGTTGTAGAGCAGGAGACACTGAGCAGATTGATGTATATTTTTGTGGGCAAAGACTCAGTAAAACCTGTAATTTATACATTTATATTTTTGCTTTTTTGCAGCCCTGTGAATACCTTTTGGTACAGGGAGGAGGTGTTATCAGTGATTGATAGCATTGGGTGTATAAGGCCTCTTGCATAAGAACGTTTTTTTTTTTTCCGGTTACGTTCCGTTTTTTGAGTTTCATATACAGACCGTATACGGAACCATTTATTTCAACGGATTCGCAAAAAAAATGGATTGTACTCTGTATGCTTTCCGTTTCCGTACTTCCTCCTGTACTGATGAATCTATTAAGACATATCACAGCTTCATTGATGCCCAAATACAGAAGTGACAAATTCTGAAATGTTGCGATAAAAAAATGATGTTTTATTGTTTATTGCCCTAAAAGAGGTTGTTTGTCCTTTGGATACGTTAATTCTGATCATAGAACACATCCATAGGGATCTAAGGATTATATTTCATACATGGAAGAGCTTGTACACAGAAAAATCGACAAACATTAATAATTACATATAATCTCCATCAGCATATGAATTGCAGAAATAAGAAGTACCGTATGTGGTAACAGGACACAATGGAATGGTCCCCAATCTGCAAGGCAGTATCTCCCATACCACAATGCCCATATGGAAATGTAAAATGTGTTTGTTTTGTGTGTGTTATGTACATACACTACATGTATTGAAAAAACTCCAACAAAATAGTGTTGATATTTGCGTTTATTGTGATGCCGCAAACAGACACTTTTTGTGTGACGTTTCGGCTAAAGAGCCTTATTCAAACTGTGTATATACAGAAAACAATAATAAGTACATAAGGAAAACAACACAATGACTTAGTGCTAAGTTAAACAAAGCGATGAACTAGAGCAATATAATAGGGTGATTAGAGCTCATATCAGAGTACTTTTAAAAAGATGGGGCTCTGCTGTTTCACAAAGTCCAGGACTGTAAGTAGAAAGACATATGGCATTCTGTAGATGTGATTAAGGAAGATGATAAAACAGCCAGGAAAGGAAATATCAATCATGACATCATGTGGTGTTTCTAGATCGACATTAGTCTAGAGAGTCCATACAGATCAATGGAGGGTTAATAATATCAATCCTATCTATTATGTAACATATTTAACATGGATAACATAGAGTACACAGTGCAGTTGTATCCCTTGTATAGAGTCTGACGTGGATCATATAATTTGTCATAGTCGGATGGCACGGGGGTGGAAGAGAGGCAATGGAGTCTCACAATGTGGTAGCATATAGAAACTGGTATGGATAATCTATCTTATAGTAGTGGAATAATGTTGGGGTACAGGGATGTATAGAGTAATGAGATAGCGACAATTAGTATTGTTAGAACTGAACTTACCCTCGGCAGCTGTGGATGTCTGTAACAGTGTTGCTGCGCTGTAGTAAGTAATGGCGGGTATATACCCGCAAGGTAATGGAGCGCACCATCTTGGGGACTTGTCGTCCTAGAAATAGAGCGCACGGATGGGCCGAGGGGGCGTATCCTTCACCAACCACGTACTACTGTGGAAACGTTATATCGACGACATCTTTTGCATATGGAGAGGCCCCATTAAGTCTCTCACCGAATTTCATGACTTCCTGAATAACATTTATCCTGAACTCCAATTTACCATGCATTCTGATATAATATCCATCAGTTTCCTTGACACGACAGTCTCCATATCACCAACAGGCACACTGACCACTGACCTTTACAAGAAACCCACAGACCGCAATAACCTTCTGCATTACATCAGTTTTCATTCTATCAATACAAAGAAATCTCTCCCTAATTTTCCCCACAGTTTTCTTGTATAAAACGGATCGTGTCAAATAATACACAATGTGATATCCGCCTCACCGAGATGAAAGAAAGATTCAGAGAACGTGGCTACCCAGAACACACTCTTACTGTAACCAAACCCACACCGAGACCAACCAAGACCAATCTAGCCCGGATTCCATTTGTTCACACATACCACCAAAGTACGAACAAAATCCTGAACAGCCTACTCAATCATTGGCCTATTTTACAGAAGGCATTTCCCAAAGTTGAGGAGTTCAAAAATACCATTTTGGCATGTACACGCCGACCCAAAAACCTTAGAGACCACTTAGTCAAAGCTGACATTGGCCCGCTACTCAACATTCCCAAACAGAGATTTCTTAATACACCCAAATACGGTACTTTTCCATGCCTTCATTGTCTACAGTGTTCTCATATTCAGAAAGGCACCCAGTTCTACCATCCCCAAACCGGACATCATTTTCCCATAAAGGATTTCTTTACATGTGACTCTTCATTTGTTATCTATCTGTTAAAATGCCCCTGCACAAAAAATCAGAGACCGGGTTTGTCAACACAAATCATCCATTAGACGTCAGAATCTCCTCCTTCCAGTTCCATTTCACTTCCATCAAGCAAATCACAATATCTCCCAACTCAGATTTCAGGTCATTGAACATATTCCACCACACAGATGCGGACATGACCGCATCGCACAACTGAAAAAGAGGGAAATGTTCTGGATACACACATTGGACAGCCTCGAACCAAAAGGTCTAAACAGGGACTATGAGGTCCAATATTACATCTGACTCACATTACTCCGTACACTTTACACCCTCCTTTGACCTTTATACTCCTTTTCGGTTACATCCAACTGCCACCATACATCCATTGTATTTCACACACTATAATATACTACCATCAACATTACATACCTTCTAACTGGTATTGGTTTAGAATCCTTTGTCACATTGATACTAATTTTATTCTCATTTCTTTTAGGTTTCATAACTGCACCTCCATAGAATATTCTACACCTGTATAGAATTAGCAGTATCCTTTATTGCTACTATTCATAGTCGCCTAATCATAGTAGTAAGTAGAATATTTGGCTATATTAAGATACCTTGTGGATTTTCGAATATACCTAGCGTCTCTAGTGGTTTTTTATATATCCTATTTCTGACTATGGTTCTAGTATATCCCTCATTTATCACCAGTTCCGGTCTTTGGACCGCATATGGCACGCATTACCCATAACAAACGTCACTTCCTATCTGTGGACCGCAAGTGGAACGCATCACTTCCGGTCCGGGACTGTAGATACGCCCCTTCCGCCCATCCGTGCGCCCTATCTCTAGGGCATACAGACGTCACTTCCTATCTGTGGACCGCAAGTGGAACGCACCACTTCCGGTCCCGTGACTGTAGACACGCCCCCTCGGCCCATCCGTGCGCCCTATTTCTAGGACGACAAATCCCCAAGATGGCGCGCTCCATTACCTTGCAGGTATATACCCGCCATTACTTACTACAGCGCAGCAACACTGTTACAGACATCCACAGCGGCCGAGGGTAAGTTCAGTTCTAGCAATACTAATTGTCGCTATCTCATTACTCTATACATCCCTGTACCCCAACATTATTCCACTACTATAAGATAGACTATCCATACCAGTTTCTATATGCTACCACATTGTGAGACTCCATTGCCTCTCTTCCATCCCGTGCCATCCGACTATGACAAATTATATGATCCACGTCAGACTTTATACAAGGGATACAACTGCACTGTGGACTCTATGTTATCCATGTTAAATATGTTATATAATAGATAGGATCGATATGCTTAACCCTTCATTGATCTGTATTGACTCTCTAGGCTAATGTCGATCTAGAAACACCACATGATGTTATGATTGATATTTCCTTTCCTGGCTGTTTTATCATCTTCCTTAATCACATCTACAGAATGTCATATGTCTTTCTACTTACAGTCCTGGACTTTGTGAAACAGCAGAGCCCCATCTTTTTCAAAGTACTCTGATATGAGCTCTAATCACCCTATTATATTGCTCTAGTTCATCGCTTTGTTTAACTTAGCACTAAGTCATTGTGTTGTTTTCCTTATGTACTTATTATTGTTTTCTGTATATACACAGTTTGAATAAGGCTCTTTAGCCGAAACGTCACAAAAAAAGTGTCTGTTTGCGGCATCACAATAAACGCAAATATCAACGCTATTTTGTTGGAGTTTTTTCAATATATGACTACGGGGTGGGATCCCGACTCCCCACAGCACTATTGAGTGTGCCATACGGGTCTAACCTTCTATCAAGCTTTCCCTAACCGGTTTGAGCACCTATTACAACACAATGGCAAGTGGAACCCTCTCCTTTGACCAGGGTGAAATCACCACTATGCTCTCACAAGTTAACATCTCTGGAGATTTTTTACAAACCACCCCTTCGGAATTCAAATCAAGAGACCTTGAAAGAGAATCTCGAAGACTAATGAACTACGAACTACATTGTGTCACGTTGGCTGAATATCTAAAGGTCCAACGGATACCCCGCAGCCTGAGAATTCGTACGCGACCAACATTTTTTAAGGATGACCCGGAATTTTGCAAAAAATTCGAAATGATTCTGAACAAATGCTCATTTGATTTAAGGGCATTAACGCTATCATATTTACAAGAAGCCATTTCCAAAACCAAGACTGAAATAAAGACAACTGATGACCAACTTACAGCAATACTACCGTCGGAAGAATTCCACCAACTACAAACAAGGATTGAATCCACGCTTCAGAACCACCACAAAGAAATTGAGATAACGAAAAGGAACAAATTTCCCCTGAGACACTGAAGACTACAGATTAAATAGAGTTTACAAATGGCCTAATAACAACCGAACACCTTTCTATAGACCAAGATATTGTTCCCAATCAAGGGATTCATCCCACTCAAGCATCAACAGTGATTCACAAACACAACCGGAGGCTCAGAGTCAACGCTTCCCAAGAGGACGACGGGGCAATCGAGGAGGATCAACCACCACCATCCGTGAACCCATCACTTCAAGATCTCAGGTATCGTCACTAGTTGTGAACATTTCATCACACGCATTGGGACCAGCTGAGATGGCCCTTCTTGAGAAAGGTCTATCTTACTGCCCGTCGGTCCAAGTGGACTCCTTCCAATTGGACCTAGACCTCTGTAGGCTTTTCAGGAGCATTCGCCTTAAAGCACATTTTGCGGAACAAAAAGAACCGTTCCATATGACTACTCGTTCTCCTAGCCCACAGGTTTCAATTAGCAACCTGGGCCTAAGGAACAAGAGTTATTACACACCACCTAAAAACAAACCCGCTATTGAAACATTCATATCACTTGTAAAAAAAGATGTTAACCAATTCAGAAAAGATTTGCCAACCGGCAAATACAAATTTCAGAACAATTTAGACATAACCCAACGACAGGCCTTAACCTCCCTCAAAAAAAGGAAAGATGTGATAATAAAACCAGCAGATAAGGGAGGAGCAGTTGTCCTCCTTGACAGATCTCAATACAAGGCGGAAATTTATCGCCAACTACAAGACGAGACCATATACCATAAACTCAATGTTGACCCAACATCCTCAGTGAGGGCAAGATACAGAGGATCACTACCCATTACCATACATTGAACATCATAGACGACGCGACTCGGACGTTCCTTACAAACAATAACCCAATCATCCCGGTTCTCTATCTTTACCCAAAATCCACAAAGATCTACACCATCCTCCTGGCCGACCAATTGTTGCATCCACCAATTGACTCCTGTCACCTCTTTCAATTCTCCTTGAGAATACCCTCACACCATTCATAAAGAAAACAAAATCATTCATATTGGACACCTCTGAATTCCTTGACATTATCCACAACTTCCCACCACTACCAACCAACAGTATACTTGTCACCTGGGACGTCACTAGCTTATATACGTCCATACAACATGCCAAGGGACTCCAGGCAGTCCTCAAATGTCTCCAGACAAATTTCTCTAATCCTGACACCATATCCTTCTACATGGATATTCTTGAACTGGTGCTAACCAATAACTACTTTCTTTTTGAAGACACTTATGTACAGTGCCAGGGGACCGCTATGGGGTCCAATGTGGCCCCTCCATATGCAAATTGCTACATGGCAGAATTTGAAGAGTCCCACATTTATCCTCACTCCTCCTTCACAAACCACGTACTACTGTGGAAACGTTATATCGATGACATCTTTTACATATGGAGGGACCCCATTAAGTCTCTCACCAAATTTCATGACTTCCTGAATAACATTTATCCTGAACTCCAACTTACCATGCATTCTGATATAATATCCATCAGTTTCCTTGACACGACAGTCTCCATATCACCAACAGGCATACTGACCACTGACCTTTACAGGAAACCCACAGACCGCAATAACCTTCTGCATTACACCAGTTTTCATTCTATCAATACAAAGAAATCTCTCCCTAATTCACAGTTTTCTCGTATAAAACGGATCGTGTCGAATAATACACAATGTGATATCCGCCTCACCGAGATGAAAGAAAGATTCCGAGAACGTGGCTACCCAGAGAGCACACTCTTACTGTAACCAAACCCACACCGAGACCAACCAAGACCAATCTAGCCCGGATTCCATTTGTTCCCACATACCACCCAAGTACGAACAAAATCCTGAACAGCATACGCAATCATTGACCTATTTTACAGAAGGCATTTCCCAAAGTTGAGGAGTTCAAAAATACCATTTTGGCATGTACACGCAGACCCAAAAACCTTAGAGACCACTTAGTCAAAGCTGACATTGGCCCACTACTCAACATTCCCAAACAGAGATTTCTTAATACACCCAAATATGGTACTTTTCCATGCCTTCATTGTCTACAGTGTTCTCATATTCAGAAAGGCACCCAGTTCTACCATCCCCAAACCGGACATCATTTTCCCATAAAGGATTTCTTTCCATGTGACTCTTCATTTGTTATCTATCTGTTAAAATGCCCCTGCGGTAAGATCTATATTGGGGAAACCACACAAAAAATCAGAGACCGTGTTTGTCAACACAAATCATCCATTAGACGTCAGAATCTCCTCCTTCCAGTTCCATTTCACTTCCATCAAGCAAATCACAATATCTCCCAACTCAGATTTCAGGTCATTGAACATATTCCACCACACAGATGCGGACATGACCGCATTGCACAACTGAAAAAGAGGGAAATGTTCTGGATACACACATTGGACAGCCTCGAACCAAAAGGTCTAAACAGGGACTATGAGGTCCAATATTACATCTGACTCACATTACTCCGTACACTTTGCACCCTCCTTTGACCTTTATACTTCTTTTCGGTTAAATCCAACTGCCACCATACATCCATTGTATTTCACACACTATAATATACTGCCATCAACATTACGTACCTTCTAACTGGGATTGGTTTAGAATCCTTTGTCACATTGATACTAATTTTATTCTCATTTCTTTTAGGTTTCAAATCTGCACCTCCATAGAATATTCTGCACCTGTATAGAATTAGCAGTATCCTTTATTGCTACTATTCATAGTCGCCTAATCATAGTAGTAAGTAGAATATTTGGCTATGTTAAGATACCTTGTGGATTTTCGAATATACCTAGCGTCTAGTGTTTTTTTTTTTTTTTTTTTTATATATCCTATTTTTTATATATCCTATTTCTGACTATGGTTCTAGTATATCCCTCAATTATCACCAGTTCCGGTCTTTGGACCGCATATGGCACGCATTACACATAACAGACGTCACTTCCTATCTGTGGACAGCAAGTGGAACGCACTACTTCCGGTCCGGGACTGTAGACACGCCCCTTCCGCCCATCCGTGCGCCCTATCTCTAGGGCATACAGACGTCACTTCCTATCTGTGGACCGCAAGTGTAACGCACCACTTCCGGTCCCGTGACTGTAGACACGCCCCCTCGGCCCATCCGTGCGCCCTATTTCTAGGACGACAAATCCCCAAGATGGCGCGCTCCATTACCTTGCGGGTATATACCCGCCATTACTTACTACAGCGCAGCAACACTGTTACAGACATCCACAGCGGCCGAGGGTAAGTTCAGTTCTAGCAATACTAATTGTCGCTATCTCATTACTCTATACATCCCTGTACCCCAACATTATTCCACTACTATAAGATAGATTATCCATACCAGTTTCTATATGCTACCACATTGTGAGACTCCATTGCCTCTCTTCCATCCCGTGCCATCCGACTATGACAAATTATATGATCCACGTCAGACTCTATACAAGGGATACAACTGCACTGTGTACTCTATGTTATCCATGTTAAATATGTTACATAATAGATAGGATTGATATTATTAACCCTCCATTGATCTGTATGGACTCTCTAGACTAATGTCGATCTAGAAACACCACATGATGTCATGATTGATATTTCCTTTCCTGGCTGTTTTATCATCTTCCTTAATCACATCTACAGAATGCCATATGTCTTTCTACTTACAGTCCTGGACTTTGTGAAACAGCAGAGCCCCATCTTTTTCAAAGTACTCTGATATGAGCTCTAATCACCCTATTATATTGCTCTAGTTCATCGCTTTGTTTAACTTAGCACTAAGTCATTGTGTTGTTTTCCTTATGTACTTATTATTGTTTTCTGTATTGTGGGGAGTCACTCTGGTAGACAGCGGTGCGGGTGCAGTATAGAGGCAAAAGGGAGTCCAGAAGGTGCAGCAAACAGTGTTTTATTCACACTTGCATCAAAAATCAACAGCGAACAGTCACTTGGTGTTAAATCACACACATCAGAAAACGTGAGGTAAAACAAAATGTCCAAATACAGGTTCTAATCACCTGGGAGGTTTTACCCACCCTACACTTTAGCTGCTCCCAGTAAGAGCCGGCCCAGATCGGCTTTGCAGCCACGCTATTTAGCAACTGTGTCAGTAGCACTACCTGCTACTGACATCAACAAAACGGCTCTTACCTCACCGAGGCTATGAACCTCGGTGACACGTACCTGCCATCTACGACGGCACCCTGCACCTACCATACCCCCCTTTGTTCAACCCTGAGGGGGTGGACACATGAAAAACAGTGTACCCGGGAGAGGGCGTCTGCATTTTTCAACAACCGGCCCGCTCTGTGCTCCACCGTGAATTTATAATTCTGTAGGGACAGAAACCACCTGGTGACCCGGGCATTCCTCTCTTTAGCTTGGCTCATCCACTTGAGTGGGGAGTGGTCGGTCACCAGGCAGAAGCTTCTGCCCAACAGGTAATAACGGAGGGCCTCGAGTGCCCACTTGATGGCCAGGCACTCTCTCTCGACTAGGCTGTACCTGGCCTCGGCTGGGGTGAGTTTGCGGCTGAGGAAGACAACGGGGTGTTCCTCCCGTTGACTTCCTGCGACAGTACCGCACCAAGGCCAACCTCAGAGGCGTCGGTCTGGACAACAAACTCCTTCTTGAAATCGGGCGTCACCAAAACCGGGGACCCACACAGGGCCGATTTCAAGGCGGAGAAAGCCTTTTCTGCCTGCTCGTTCCAACGGACCGTCCCTGTCTTACGCCCCTTTAACAAGTCTGTCAACGGCGAAGCTATAGAGGCAAAGTGGGGCACAAACCTCATGTAATACCCAACAATTCCCAGGAACGACTTTATCTGTCTGGTGGTGACTGGTCGGGGCCAACTCCGTATTGCCTCTACCTTATTTACTTGAGGTTTGATGACTCCCCGCCCAATGACATATCCCAGATATTTGGTTTCTTCCAACCCAATCGCACACTTCTTTGGATTGGCGGTTAGTCCAGCTTTCCTCAGGGCATCCACTACCGCCTCGATTACCTCATAGGGGTCCTGCCACCTAGCTAGGAACTTGCTGTCCAGGGTGGGTACCAGAACCAAAACCCGATCTCCCGGATTGAAGTCCCGTACCCGAGCCTGATGATTGTACACCCTACTCTGGGCTTGTTGCGCTGCCTCCATATGCTCCCAGACCAAGGGCAACACCCTTTCCATCCGTTCCTGCATCTGGGCGACATACTCAATGACACTTTTGTGGGGGACAGGCTGTTGTTCCCACGCTTCCTTGGCGATATCCAACAGGCCCCGAGGGTGTCTGCCATAAAGCAGTTCGAAGGGCGAGAACCCAGTAGAGGCTTGGGGCACCTCTCGCACTGCGAACATGAGATAGGGCAGAAGCAGATCCCAGTCCTTCCCATCTCTAGACACCACCCTCTTTAACATATTTTTTAGAGTTTGGTTAAACCTCTCAACAAGACCGTCTGTTTGCGGATGGTAAACGGACATCCGTAACTGCTTTATACGCAACAATTTACACAGTTCCCTCATAACTTTGGACATAAAAGGGGTCCCTTGGTCTGTCAGAACCTCTTTTGGCAGGCCCACACGGGAAAACATTTCCATTAACTCTTTGGCAATGAGCTTAGCTGAGGTATGTCGCAGAGGCACCGCCTCCGGATACCGAGTGGCATAGTCGAGAACCACCAGAATGTGTTGGTGGCCCCTAGCAGACTTTGGTACAGGCCCAATTAAGTCCATAGCGATTCACTCAAACGGTACTTCAATAATTGGCAGAGGTACCAGAGGACTACGGAAATGTGGCTGGGGGCTAGTTATCTGACAGGTTGGACAAGACTTACAATAATTTTCTACCTCCTTGAACACACTGGGCCAATAAAACCGCTGCAGTATGCGGTCCTGGGTTTTCTGCCACCCCAGGTGTCCCCCAAGAACATGTTGGTGGGCAAGCTCCATGACAAGCTTGCGATACGCTGTGGGCACCACCAACTGTTCAACAGGTTCACCTCGGATTTGGTTCACCCGATATAACATTTCTTGGTGAACATCAAAGCGGGGAAATATTAACTCAGCCCCTGATTTCTGGGGTTTACCATCAATTTCCAACACATTCTCCCAGGCCCTGGTTAGGGTTTGGTCCCGGTGTTGGGTGGTCCCAAAACTGTCTCCGGAGACGTGGAGGTCTGCCAACTCAGGTCCTGGTGGCAAGTCCTCCATGTCTCCCACCATTACACTCAGTGGGGGTGTCTCCCCCTCTATCACAGCAGTGGTGGTCACCCCTACCGCAGGCCCTTCGGACTCGGGCTCCCAGGGCTCTGGCCCCCCACTGGAACCAGGCCACTCTGCTAGGGTTGCCCCTGTCTCAGGGCTATTAGTCACTTTCATCTCAGGCCATAGTGACGGAAAACAGGGGAAGTCTCTCCCAATTATTAGTTCATACGGTAGCTTTGTGGAGATCGCCACTTCACAAGTCCATGTGCCGGCCGCCGTGGACAGAGACATTACAGCAGTGGGATAGTCCTTTAAGTCTCCGTGTATGCACA
Source organism: Bufotes viridis (assembly GCA_033119425.1). NCBI lineage: Eukaryota > Metazoa > Chordata > Amphibia > Anura > Bufonidae > Bufotes > Bufotes viridis. The sequence goes on along the minus strand of CM065592.1, from coordinate 391,705,432 downwards.
CCACCCCAACTTTCCGGCCCGTATACTGGGTGGGCTGTACCAGGGCAGCACTTACCAGGGTTACTAGGCTCCCTGAGTCCAGTAGCGCCACTGCCAGATTATCACCCACTTGCACCTGGCACAGGTGACGATTGTCTATTGTCTCGGGGTGCCGGTTGCACACAGTCTCCGGGCATACATGGAAGCCCGGTACCCATAATTAGTCTCCATGGGTTCTCCCGATGTGGACAGTCGGCCCTTACGTGGCCAGGCTCCTGACACCGCCAGCAGACAATCGGAGCCGGGTCTACAGGGGTACACCCGAACAGGTCTCTCAGGTATCAGACGTCGGGACTGGATGGGAGACCTCCGGGGTTTGACCGGCCCTCCCACCAACACCCCCTTGCAAGTTTTTGTGGCCTCATAGCGCTCCACCAGATCAACCATTTCAAGGGCATTAGTGGGGGATACCTGGCCAATCCAGTGCTGAAGGGGGTAAGGCAGGGCCCTCCAGAACATGTCGGCCAGCAGGCGGTCCAGCATAGCAGTCGGACTTAGAACATCAGGCTGCAGCCACTTTTGCAACCTGTGCAGCAACTCATAGTACTGCGGCCTGGTGGGTTCAGCCGTTTTTAAGTCCCACTGGTGGACCCGCTGAGCCCGGACCAACACGTTTACCCCCAGTCTGGCCAGGATCTCCCCCTTCACCGTGGGGTAATCAGCAGCCTGGTCATCTGCTAGGTCAAAAAAAAACTGCTGGGGTCCGGATGCCAGGAACGGAGCGACCACCTCGGCCCACTGGTCACGGGGTAACTTCTCCCTCACGGCCACCTTCTCAAAGACCGCCAGATACGTCTCAACGTCGTCCGAGGGGCTCATCTTTGGGATCGCCGCACGGACCGCTTTCCGGGCATCATGGACGTGGTGGGACGCTCCTGCAGCTTGTAAAGCCATCACGTGCTGTAACAGTAGCTGGTTGGTCTCCCGCTGCTGCACGTTAGCCTCTATGAGAGCCTTCACAGCAGTCTCCATGTTGCCAGAAATTCTTGCTTGCAACTTTGCTGGCTTAATATATTCCATGCACTCGTGCTTAGCAAAAAAAAACTTCGGCGTTCACGCCAGCCTCACTGCGCATGCCCGCATCCTCCACCAAATGTGGGGAGTCGCTTTGGTAGACAGCGGTGCGGGTGCAGTATAGAGGCAAAAGGGAGTCCAGAAGGTGCAGCAAACAGTGTTTTATTCACACTTGCATCAAAAATCAACAGCGAACAGTCACTTGGTGTTAAATCACACACATCAGAAAACGTGAGGTAAAACAAAATGTCCAAATACAGGTTCTAATCACCTGGGAGGTTTTAGGTGCGGGTTCGCACCTGGCTGTCGGCCCAGCCGCAAGATAATCTACCTCAGGCTTCCAGGCCGTCTGCACTCCTCCTTGCTGGGCTCCTGCTTCCAGCCCAGAGAGCTCCACAGCACCATCTGCAGCTCCAGGACAATCACCGAGACAGCTGCTGGTGCTGGCTGAGTTTTAAACCCAGCCCCAAAACCAGGAATGGGTCGTGGGGAGCAGCCACCCACCCTACACTTTAGCTGCTCCCGGTAAGAGCCGGCCCGGATCGGCTTTGCAGCCACGCTATTTAGCAACTGTGTCAGTAGCACTACCTGCTACTGACATCAACAAAACGGCTCTTACCTCACCGAGGCTATGAACCTCGGTGACACGTACCTGCCATCTACGACGGCACCCTGCACCTTACCACAGTATATACACAGTTTGAAAAAGGCTCTTTAGCCGAAACGTCACACAAAAAGTGTCTGTTTGCCGCATCACAATAAACGCAAATATCAACGCTATTTTGTTGGAGTTTTTTCAATATATGACGACAGGGTGGGATCCCGACTCCCCACAGCACTATTGAGTGTGCCATACGGGTCTAACCTTCTATGATACACTACATGTGCAAATGTATTGGGACACCTGTATATTACACCTACGAGAGCTTTTATGACATCCCATTCTAAATCCACAGGCAGTTAAAACAGCGTCCATTCTTCTGGGAAGGCTTTCTACAAGATTTTGGAGTGTTTCTGTGGGACTTTTTGCCTATTCATCCAAAAGAGCTTTTGTGGAGTCAGAAATGTATTTTGGACAAGAGGGCCTGGCTCGCAATCTCTGTTCTAATTCAACACAAAGGTGTCTGATGAGGTCAGGACTCTATGTGGGCCAGTCACGTTCTTTCACACATGGGTGTAGGAAGCCCAAAAAATCTGGGGGGGACAGCACTTATGGGACCCCTGTGTCCCCGCCCACCTTCAAGCCACACCCACATTTCTCCACCACCCCAAGTGCCAAAAATCCCTCCCCCCCCCTCCTTATGGGCCAGTGGGTCCGGTTTTAAAAAAAAAAAAACACACACAAAACAAGACACTTATACTTACCTCCATCCGTCACAGCGATGCGATGCAGGCCTCTTCCGACCTGTGTCCCGCGCTGTACGGCTCACAGACGGCGTGATGATGTCATCGCGCCGCCTGTACCAACATCTGATAGGCTGCCGGCCTAGTGCCGGCAGCCTATCAGAGGAGCAGGGAAGGGAGACGCCTCTCCCTCTCCTGCTCCGCAGCACAGCCATCTGTATCGCTGTCCTGGGGACGGCGATACAGATGACAATGGAGATGAACGCTTCCACAATGGAAGCGTTCATTTCCCTGTGCCCCGCCACCGCTGCACACATTGCGCTGCCGCTGGGGGGGATTTTAGCATACACGTCCCCCCCGCATTATTTCTTGAGGTGGATCCGACCCCCCCGTCCCCCCTGCTTCCTACGCCCGTGGAAGCACATATGATATATTAAGATATACCTTCACTGGATATACCTTCTCTTGGACTCTTTTAGTGAACTCACCATCACCACCTCCTCAGGCAGAGAGTTTTATAGTCTCACTGCTCTTACTGTAAAGAATCCTCTTCTATGTTTATGTACAAACCTTCTGTACTTCAGTACTGCTCCTGAATTCTACAGAACGGCCCTTTCTTTCACAAATGTCTGGAAAGGCAGATTGCATGTCAAGGGGCTGGATTTTAAACACCTGCAGCAATGGGACTAAATTAAACACCCGAATTTAATGATTATTAATAGGTGTGTCCCAAAACTTTTTTTTATAAAGTATATAGTACTTTATTATGATTCAGTTTTATGTTAAGAAAACAATATACTAAAAAAATATATATTTTAATTGGCTCCAGTACATTATTTAATTGGACTAGCTGCACATTATAAAAATATGGTGTTAAATTTGTTCCTGCAAGCAAAAAGCAGATTTTACACCTTTGATTGAGAAACCATACCACTCAGTGTAAATCATGTCATATCCACTGGGATTATCCTGCTCCATTTTCTCTAATTATTCCTGCTGTTTTCCTCAATATGTTGTGGACTACATCCGTTGAATTAACAGTTCTTGCTCTGGAACAGCTCCAGAGTTCCTAATTTCCTGTGAAGACTCAAACATGATGATTATAATTCAGAAATAATTAGCCACATTGACAGTCAGATGAAAAGCTCTATTGCTTTACAGCGGATTTCATGATCATTACTTCTTCTCTTCTTAAGTCATGTGATTAGAAAGGTACTTGCCGTGGCTATTCTTGATACATTAATAATTTGATGTGACCTTTTTACTTTCAGAGATCTAAGTTCTCATTACATTAACCTATAATCACTTTAATAATGTGGTGGTACGGTATCTTGTCCTGGTTGACGCGTCAGATCTTCTTATAGATATTGACAATTTCTCCTTATGTTGCCCTATTGGTCGGTCACGATGGAGCAGCATAAGTGAGGTCATATTTTACTTATGGCAGTCCATTACAAATCAGCCTATATTAATTTATAGGATTTAGGGTAGCTTTTTTGGTAATATGGCAATTCTCACTGCTTCCTAAATCTGTAATCAGAGGAGGAGATTCTGACTATAGTTCTACACTAGAGAACTACTGCAAATTCATTTCCCTAATATACAATGATAGGTTGATTTTGACTAACCTACTCTTTGGGGGTTGTCCAATTAAACTTATTCCCTATAGATGGCATCATGCAAGCCCACAAAGAAGCTTGGACTTATACAGTCAGATATTAAGGTTGCAGTCCTCAGAGTAGTCAAAGCTTGGCAGTGAAATGTGGTCATGATGTTGGTGCAGTCAGAAGGAGCTGTAGTCAGCCAGAAATGATAAGTCAATTGGATGTTAAGGAGTCAGAGTAAGGTCCCTTTAGGACATGACTTCAAAGTCTGTATATTAGATCCAGCCGATTCCTTACTGTACTTAGGTATCCACATTGGGACTAAATTGGAGCATTATACGAAGCTGAATATTTCCCCAATGGTAAATAAAGTAAAGGATAAAATTAAAACCTGGTTAAAACTCCCCTTGTCAAAAATTAACCATATAGCTCTTATAAAAATGACTCTATTACCAATGTTATTATATATATTGAATTCAAGTCCAATATGGATTGAAGATATGTTCTTTAGTAGACTCGAGAGTCTTTTTAATGAGCTAATATGGGGTCGCAAACGGGTGAGAATTAAACTACAGTATATATGCAATAATGAAGAAGATGGAGGACTTTCCCTCCCCTCCCTTAAAGGATATTATATAGCCGCACAATTGAGATGGTGTATAAAAAATCGGAAGAATGATTGCGTTCGGCTCTAATTTAGGGACTATTGTTGCCCCCGGGAAACTGGGACTATGGGGAAGAGAGCAGGGGACTGCCCGTTTAGCAAAATGCTTAAGGAAATCTGGAGCCAGGTTACACTTATTGTTTTCCTATCCCAAGCGGTCCAGTTTAATCCTCTCTGGAGAAATGCTAATCTACCACATATCATGAAGATAGTGGATGTTGAATATTGTGAAAAACGGGGGTTTTATTAATTTCACATTTTATTTAAAGGGGCAGGTTAGAGCACTAACTGAAATCCTCACGGATTTCACATTAGGATTTATAGATAAATTCTGGTACGAACAGTTACGACACGCTATAAAGTATACGGAGAATAAGAACTATTTTATAATTGCACACAACACTTTCTTGGATTTTTGTTATGAAATGACACAAAATAGTTTTGCTATATCACATATTTATGCAAAGTTGAGGCAAGAGTATACAAAACAGATCACATTTAAAAGTGAAGTTAAGTGGGAAATAGATTTGCAATGTAATGAGCACATTTCTTGGGATATTGTGTATAGGAATATTAAAAAGTCTACAGTCTCTCAAGCACATATGTGGATTCTTCTTAAAATAATACATTGTTTATATTATATACCGCTATTAATATCCACTATCTATTAAGATAAAGAACAGAAGTGTCATAAATGCCATATGGATAAGGGAGATCATAAACATATATTATGGGAATGTCAAGGTATTGGGGAATACTGGCTTAAAGTGTTTGGGAAAATACAGAATAGCTCCCCCTTAAAATACGATGCTTGTATTGAATACGCTATCCTAAGCAATCTCTCGGAGACTAATAAACAAAAAAAGGAGCAATTACTCTGGTTTAGGGGGATTGCCCTGGCTAAGATCATAATAGTGAAGTACTGGGGTTCAGTTAAATATCCTGCCTTCCAGGAATGGATAAGGTAAAAGAATATGAATTTATACTTGCTCAGACAGAAAAGAGAAGACTAACTTGGTTAAAGATTTGGGGTGATTGGAGTTAGGCGGTACTCGGATTGTTATGGGGCTCCAGCGGAAACAGGGGTTTTTGGGGAAGGATTGGGGTTTAAAGGTTAAAAAAATGAATGTTTTGAAGTGCAGTGATATAATGGTGTAATGTGTTTTTAAGTATTTTGTATACTTTGAAAAAAAATTAAAGGCGTCAGGTAAGGGCCATGGACAGAAGTCAAAACCATAGAGGCAAATGAAAGTTGAAAATTCCAAGGGGTGAGACAAGAGTCAAAGTTCAAGATTAGAAAGCTTGGTTAAATACAGGCATGTTAAAGTAAATATACAGAAGTCAAGGTTTGGAAGCAGGTTGAAAAAAATCTAGGTGTTGTGGATGGTGTTTACTGAACCATGTGTAGTCAAGCAACAGTCCAGATTCACTACACAAATAAGCAGCAAGAGTTGGTAGTATGAGGCAAAGACGTGAGCAGAATCAATCAAAGTTAGCAACAAACTAGACAAAGGCAGGAGGCACAATAATCTGGCAAAGAGGATGTGACAGGCTAACCTCATATAGGAAGGTAAGGGATCTCAATAGGTACTGTAAGAAACTAGACTCAGGAGCTTCCAGAATGAAATTTTACCTGTCTGCTGAAAATATGATCCTAATATATAGAGCTACACAAGAAGTATGAGTAGGAACTGCACTGTCCGCTCCAGATGGTTCCCCTGCCTACTGCACCAACAATTCTGTGCTGTTGTGTCTTTTTATTTTTATTTTTTGCTTTTTTTTTTAATTAGCAGAGGTTTAGATCAATGAATTAAAGGGAAGCTGTGACGTTGAACATGGTGTCTGAGTTGAAGGCATCATGTTATAGAGCATGAGGTGCTGATCAGATTGATATATTCACTGAACAAAAATATAAACGCAACACTTACGGTTTTACTCCCATTTTGCATGAGCTGAACTCAAAGATCTACATTTTCTACATACACAAAAAACCCATTAATCTCAAACATTGTTCACAAATCTGTCTAAATCTGTGTTAGTGAGCACTTCTCCTTTGCCGAGATAATCCATCCCAGCTCACAGGTGTGCAATATCAAGGTGCTGATTAGACAGCATGAATATTGCACACGTGTGTCTTAGACTGCCCACAATAAAAGACCACACTGAAATGTGCAGTTTGATCACACAGCACAATGCTACAAATATCACAACGTTTGAGGGAGCGTGCAATTGGCATGCTGACTGCAGTAATGTTTACCAGAGCTGTTGCCCGTGCAATGAATGTTCATTTCTCTACCATAAGCCACCTCCAAAGGTGTTTCAGAGAATTTGGCAGTACATCCAACCAGCCTCACGACCGCAGATCATGTGTAACCACATCAGCCCAGGTCCTGGGCTGTAAAATGACAATAAGAAAAATAGGCAAAAAAGTAAATACAACGTAAATTAAAGTGATACCAAGTTGTTTGTGTTATGACACATTTTTCTGATCAGTAATATACTGAGCTTACTGTTGTTGTTTTTTTTACAAACAATACATGCAATTTTCAGATACGTAAGTACAAATGTAAGACAGAAATGCCAATAGATCTTTTACTTATTGTGTGAATATTGAAACATTAGATTGCTCTGTAACTTGTATTAAAAATGCACTCAATCCTTGACTACATAATTGTTCCTGACTGCTTAGTGTAGAAAACATTTTTTCTTTATCAACCTGAAAATTCTATCTGGTAAGTCATTCTTATCACTACTCAATGATGCTAACGGTAGTGTGAAAAGTTGTAAGAGAAGTAAAACTCCAAATTTTATTTAGGCATATATTAAAAATAGGAAGGACCTATATATCACTAAAACAGAACACAAAAAGAAACAAAACAATTTTTATATGAGTCCGTGGGCCTCCAAATCACTGGAGTTACATAAATTGGAGGCCCAAACTAGTTGTTAGACCTCTGATTTGGAGGCCCACGGACTCATATAAAAATTATGTTTTGTTTCTTTTTGTGTTCTGTTTTGGTGATATATAGGTCCTTCCTATTTTTAATATATACCTAAAAAAAAATTGGAGTTTTACTTCTCTTTCAATGTTTCAGAGTACTGTTAGCACAGTTGATTATTGAAACATAATACCCTAAAAACTTTTTTCAGTGAATTACTTATCACTACACAATAAGCCTGAGTACATATTAGAGAACATCTTGGCTATTCCAATGTTCTTCTCCTTTTGCATTGCTGCTCTTTTTTATGCAATTTTAAAAAATGGCAGCACTTACATTTTAGAAGTTTGCAACTGAAAAATATACTATTTTAGAATATAAGTCATATACTTTAAGAAAGCAGTAGGCCACCCGAATGTGTCATGAACAACCTCAAAAATGTTATGCTTATAGTGATTGGCATTGGGCCAATCAGATCTTCCTCCCAAAGTCAGCAAAGGATATTGCAGAAATTACTGAATAATAGAATCACATTTTAAATTTAATCATTATTAATATCTATTAAATCAATCTAAGAATGCTATAAGGACAATTATGGTGGTTGAAGGCTTGGCACCAAACTGCTGCCCATGCTTCTCAAACAGTCATACCATTTGCACACAGATTTGTATAGCTCCCATTGAATGTACTATATATGAAGTTAGCTCCCCCTGGTGGTATCTGCATTCAGACAGAATGTTGTCATTTAACTCTATGACTTCATGTGAAACAAAGGTGTAAAGTCGAAATAATTTTTCCAGCCCTTCTTGACCTTACCGACCAAGCGTTTTTCTTCCTTTTTTCATCGTCGCATTCCAAGAGCTATAACTTTTTTATTTTTCAGTCTATATAGCTGTATAATGGCTTGTTTTTGATGGCGCCAAGTTCTAGTTTTTATTGGCGCCATTTTGGAGTACACAAACTTTCTGATTAACTTTTATTAACTGTTTCTGGGAGGGAGATGGGAAAAACAGCAATTCTGGCACTGCGTTTTTACATAATAAATTTTACAGCGTTCATTTCTTGGTATAAATAACATTATATCTTTATTCTCTGGGTCAGTACGATTACAGTGATACCAAATACATACATTTTTTTTGAGTTTTTCTACTTTTTTGCAACAAAACCCCTTTTTTTTAAACGGAAAAAAATGTTTTTGCATTGCTCCTTCCCAAGACCCATAACTTTTTATTTTTCTCTCTCTGGAGTTGTGTGAGGGTTTTATTTTTGCGGGATGACTTGTATTTTTCATTTGTATCCTTTTGAAGTAAATTACACTTTTTGATCACTTGCTATTAAGTTTTTTTTGGTGGCAACTAAGAATAAATTAACAATTCTGCCATTTTTTTTATTCGTTTTTTTACGGCGTTCACCATAGGGGATAATTTGCGTAATATATGTCGTTTGGGTTGCTATGGACGCGGAAATACCAAACATATGGGGGAGATTTGTTTTTTGCATTTTCTTTCATTAAACGCTTATATTCAATGGAATTTTTTCAATTTTAGAAATGTGTTTGTTTTTTTTTTTTTTCGTTTTTTTACGACTTAACAATCCCACAAGGGGACTATAACAGACAGTATTTTGATTGCTTTTAAAATGAAATGGATTATCCTTATAGTGCATTGCATTTTAATGGCAATGCTATTCTGACATGGCGCAGCCTGCTGGAAATTATTCAAGGCTGGTCTGGGGCCTACATGAGACCCCAGCCTGCTTTACACACATCAGAACCCCGCGATCGCATTTTCAGGGTGCAGAGGGAGTCTGCTCCATCTGTCAGCATTTTACATGCAGTGGGCAGCGGGCCTGTGGCATGTAAAGTGTTAAACAGCCCGCATCGGAGGTCACTGGTAAAGGGTGGGCATTGTGGAGGTTACTGCTAAGGAGGCAGGGGACTGTGGAGATCACTATTAAAGAGGCATCTGCTGTGGTGGTCACTTTTAAGGCAGCGGGCTCCTTTCCCGATATAGGTGCGGGTCCCAGTGGTGGGACCCGCACCTATAAGACAATGGGAGCATATCCTAGCGATATGACCCCATTGTCTATGATGAGACAACCCCTTTAAATGAAATAGATTAAATATACCCGTGCGAAGCCAGGTCCTTCTGCTAGTTAAACATAAAAAGGAGATTGTATATCTATTTATAGACAATGTTAATTTCAGAAGAAGACACTATGTTTAAGGCCCTATTACACCTGAAGATAGCGAATTGCCTACCTTATCAGCAGGGGTAATAGGAGCCTTAAGGTCATATTACACCTGCTGATTATACAGGCGATTGTCGGGACGGAATCGCCTGCTTGCTAGCAGGGGAGACTGCTGCAATTACATACAGCGATCAACGTCTTCAGTATGGGGACAAGCAATCGCTAATGCCATCGCGAGTCCCCATACTAAATCACTGTTTGCTGGCAGCAGATCATGTTTACTAGGATTTTTAAACCTGCTAAAAGATTCTAATTACCCGATGGACAAGCATTTGCTTGTTTATCGTGTAATTAGTGGCAGTATTACACTAACACTTGTTAGCGATGATTTTCATGGTGATCTTCAGATGTAATATGGCTTTTACTCCTACACAGGTCCTACTGTATCATTTGACTGGTCACAGTTCATTAAACCTAGGTAACCATAGTAACAGTCATTGTGTTCCACAGTTGTCATCTTCTCCAGAGCATTAGTTCTTGGTATCATGTCAGCTATGTCAGTAACTAACCTCTGCTTCAGGTAGAAGCATATTTTATACATCAGAATGTATTACAGTATGTTAAAATACAATTAAAATACCAGCTATATTGGGCTTGACAAATTGCCACCACTTCACTGCTTTTGGTCCAGTGGTTCCCTTCTAGTTTGTGATTACAGTGCTGATATTATGTATGAACATATGACCAGTGCCAATATTTCACCATCATTAAATATGTCAGTAAGTACAGCACGTGATGACTATGGCTAGTGATTAACTTCAATAAGCAGTAAAGTTGGGTTTTCATATTGATTGTGATACACGTCATCCTACTGGAGAAGTCAGCCCTCTGTGTCACAAACAGATCTAGCTTAGGACTAAACCAGGAAGGGTAATCTAAGAAATGTTGTGTTCTTGCCTTTAGGCCTCATGCACACAGTCGTTGCCGGCTGTGGCCCGTATTACGGCTCCCAAAAAGCGGGTCCGCAATCCGGAAGGTGCAGGTGGAATGGAGGCAAGGAACCCCATGGAAGCACTACGGAGTGCTTCCGTGGGGTTCCTCTTCATGCCTCCACACTACAAAAAAATAGAACTTGTTCACGTTGAATTGGTTTGGATCTGTCAGCCGCAAGGATAGTGCCCGTGCATTGGGGAACACAAATTGTGGTCCCCAATGCACTGTACGGCCGAGCAATGGCTGTGTGCATGCGGCCTTAGCCCATGCACAAAGGTGGGAACTTTCCCACAGGGAATCTTCAGGTCCCTAACCCCAGTCTCTGTCAGGGATGGCTGACACACAGACAATCTGCAGATTACCAATCATAATACAGAGGTGAAATCAAGGTCAGATAGAGAAAGAGTTGATGCTGTTCGGGCAGAGGTCACGGAAGGTAGCAGATAGGAAAATAAAGGGAAATTGAAAGGAACAAACACACATCAAAGCAGAACCAAATGGACCTCATTGCTCAGAACCACAGTGGTGGGGGAAAGAACTTAGCTTAGGGCACACAAAAATTGGCTGGAGTCAGGGAACTGTAGCACACACTGACACTGTGAGCTGGCACATGCGCATGAGACAGCATGATGCAAGAGGGGACAATTGGCCAAGAGGAGAATGCCAACCACCAGAAGTGATGAGTCAACATACTAGTTATACAGTCAGATGTTGATACCTTGTAGAAATTTAGGAGACCTGTTTCTCTTGTCATCATTTTTCTTGTAGCAGGAAATTACCTTACCTATGGAGTCCTTGTTTTTTTTACTTGATTTCCAAACAATCTGATAGGAATTGGCCTCTGTTATATCAGAGGGAGCAGAATCAGACAGTGACACTTTTGGATGTTGTCCATAAACAATGAAAAGGAGTATGCTTGAGCAGATATTCTAGTATCGTCTTTGCCCAGGGAAGTAAGCTCACCCATTTGTCTTGCTTAGAAAAAACAATATTTCTGAGGAAATTATCCAAGATAAATGTATCCAAGATCCAGTTTGTCCGTTGGATTGGTGGCCAAAGGCAGAGGAAAAGTCTAACCTACATGCAGGACTTTCTTCTACTCTAAAAACAGAATTCTCCCCAACGGAAACCAAACAGGTCTCATTATAGTCTATTTGGCTCAGTTTGGTTCAGTTATGTGCCGAATCCAGCACTTCCATAATTTTCATTACTCTGCTCCCCTAATGGAGCAAAATAGCGGAAATAAACTGTGTGAAGGAGGCCTTATTAAGTATCTGTACACGTGTTGTAGCCTCTGTTACTAATGAATCTATGATCCATCAATTATGGATACTCTGTAACCATGGAGACACATACACGTAGGTCTCCATAGGAACTGTATGCACAAAAACCAGTAGCATATTTTTAATTAAAACTATTTGTAAAGTTACTTTATTTTGTTCCGATACACTGTAACAGTAAAAATGGCTGCCATGGTTTTCTGTGCCATATTTGCAATTTACATAAATTTGCAAACCTGAACGTCTATCAGATGCAGGAAAAGGGGTGAACAGTGACATGAACACGCAGTAGTCTTTATTCAGTGTGGTTTCTTACATTTGTAAATGTACACAGCATGTCAACCATGTGTCATCTTGCAAGCTTGCTTGGTAACATCTGTGAGTATACTTCATTTTACCCATTTAAAGCATTGTGTTACATAAGATAACCCCCGCATGATTAAAAACCTGAGCATACCCGAGATTAAATAAGCCGCATTCAAATACAGACAGCTTATTGACTTCAAAGTGTTTGCTTTCAGTGGAAAAAAATAAAATATGTTACTTCCCCAATGATTCATCTCCAGAGTACCGCTTTCCACAGACTACTTAAATTTGCATATTTGCAGATTTTAATTAGTTTATTATTATATTTCACATTCAGAAAAAGAATAAGCAAATACTTTAACAGTGCTTTGAAAAGACGACATCTCCAGTTTCACAAGTTTTTCCACAATGCTTTAAACTCTCCGGATTTAACACTTTCTCTGAAAGAATTTTGCGCTGGATTTTTTAGGATTTTTCAGGTAATAAAAAATACAACATTTCAGCTTTAGACAGTCGTGGCCATAAAAATGTAATTTTGGATCCTAAAAAAATTGTTTGGTATTAACTAATGCTCCTAAATTTTCATATTTCATTGTTTTCCAGTCCTTTTAGCAAAGTAAAATGTAACAAGATCAACGTCTTACATCTTTACAGCTTCTATGTTGACCATGAACAATTTGGCTAAACTACTATATTTTAGCAAACTGTCAAAACCCCAAATTATTCTTTTGCAGGTGCAGATTTTTAGAACTAAGAGAAGTAATTAGCATGGAATCAAGTCTAGAAAGGCATATGGATGTCCCTTATTCAGGACTATTACCTGAGTAGAGAGCCATTAAAGGAGCTTTCTGGGTTTTATATACTGATAACTTATCCTTAGGATAGGCAATTAATATCTAGTTGATGGGGGTCTAAATTCTGGCATCCCAGCCGATCAGCTGTTTGAAGAGGCCTCTTCCTAGGCCAGTGATGTCCCGTCCATCAGTCACATTGCCTAGACACAGCTCAAGTAAATGGGCCTGCAATACCAGGCACAGCCTCTATACAATGGATGGTGCTGTGCTTGGCATACTGTGAAGAGACCACTGTGCTCACTGAAGAATCGATGAGGGGCTGGGTGTCAGACTTCAATGATCAGATACTGACGACCTATACTAAGGATTAGTCATCAATGTAGGAGTCCAAGAAAACCCTTTTAATAGGTCTCTGGTATGCCTTGCCTGTCTGTATTATCTTAATGCCCATTTATATAATTGGCTGGCACCTAATACCAAATGTGTGAGTGACTGCAACTGTACCCAGCTATAACAGTGGGTTTTCTTATGCCTGCCCTGAGGTGATCAACTGATAGGCTACTTTCACACTTGCATTGTTGTTTTCCAGTTTTGAGATTCGGCAGAGGATCTCAATACTGGAAAAAAAAATTTGTTTGGTCCTCATGCATTTCGAATGGAAAGAGATCCATTCAGGATGCATCAGGATTAGAGTTGAGCGAACTTCTGTTTTAAGTTCGTTTTCCTTGGACAACAGGAGGACCTGCGGTGACGTCACCGTCATGTGATCAGTGCAGGGGGCGTGGCTCAGTACTGGATTAGATAAGAGGTGGTAGCCTACGACCTCTTATCCAATCCAGTACTGAGCCACGCCCCCTGCACTGATTACATGACGGTGACGTCACTCCAGGTCCTCCTGTTGTCCAAGGTTCGGATTCATTGAAGAATCCCCTTATGGATTCCAAATACCGTTATGGTCCGTGGTAGCGGAATCTATAACGGGATGCTTGGATAACCCGAACCCAAACTTTGGAAAACGAACTTAAAACAGAAGTTCGCTCAACTCTAATCAGGATGTCTTCCGTCCATCAGCATTCCATTTTGTGACCTGACGCAAAAGTGCTGCATATTCATGTCAGACATCTTGAAGATGGTTACAAAGTAAAACATGAAGTATATAAGAAAGCTGCCTATTACTGTCATTAGAAAATGATAATGTTTACTTTGTACAAAAGCAAAAATCCTTTTTTAACCCTTAGGATACCTGAGGTTTTTTCATTTTTGCATTTTCATTTTTCTTTCCTATCTTAATAGAGCCATAAGGCCTCTTGCACACGGGCGTCATGTTTGACGCTCCCGATAAGATGCGGGTGCGTTGCGGGAATCGCCGCGATTTTTCCGCGCGTGTGCTAACGTTTGTAGTGCGTTAAGCACGCGCGTGAAAAAATCCGCATGCTTGGTACCCAGACCCGAAGTCAGACTTCATCACTGAAGTCTGGTTTCGGGATGAGTATTCTGTATGTGTAATTATTTTCCTTTATAACATAGTTATAAGGGAAAATAATCGCATTCTAATTACAGAATGCAATGTTCCCCGGGCTTTAAAGGGTTAAAAATAATAAAGAGTTAACTTACCTTCTCCCATTGTACGCGCAGAGCCCCAGAACGTCTTCTCTCTTGATAGTTTGGATGCTTGAGGACCTGTGGTGACGTCACAGGGTCACATGGTCCAATCATAGAAGCATTTGAGTGGACCATGTGACCCATGTGATCCTGTGACATCACGGCAGGTCCTTCATCCAACATGACGTCATCAGCGGCAGCGGGAGGGCGCGCTAGTATGGCAAGTCCCCAATACACGTCTGTTAGTGAGGTTAGTCCAATTACACACGTGTGTTATATTTCACTTGAGTGATATGGATATATTAAGGGGTTAGAGGGAGTGATTTAGATATGCCCCTTGAGAAAGCGGAGCGAAACGTACGTCGGGGTGGGCTCTCCTCTCAGCTAGAAACCCGTGTCTTCCTTTTCAAGCGTCCCTCAGATATACCAATTGTGGAATAATGTGCCTTGTAGCTGTATTATATGTGCATAATTGCCCATTTGGCTAGTATAGTTAGGCACTGTTTTGCTTTTATATCCTATATAGAGGGTGTTATCTTAATTAGCACTGTGATAGGGTTTTTCATTTAACCTATATGGGAGATTAAATCAGGATCTTCTGTGCATGGGAGGGTGGCCACATATCTTGGCTACCATTTGTACTGCCTCCATATATTCTATGATATTGACCATATATACATATATATATATTATATATATATATATATATATATATATATCTGTTGTTGGTCTTTTTATCAACTAATAAAGCTTTGAAATTTTTATTGTGTGTCCCTTTATGGCTATTTGGTGATGTATTGCACAGTCACACATTGCATTGTGATTGAGGTTGCTTCATTGCTTTAATAAACTCTTAGGCTGCGTTGGCTTTATGTTTTGGGTAATTGTCCATCTGTATTATGAACCACCGACCAATCAGTTTGGCTACATTTGGCTGGATTTGAGCACACAGTCTCTGAAAACCCCAGAATTCATCCGGCTGCCTCTGTCCTGTGTCACATCATCAATAAACACTAGGGACCCAGTGCCACTGGCAGCCATGCATGCCCAAGCCATCACACTGCCTCACCCGTGTTTTACAGATGATGTGGTATGCTTTGAATCATGAGCTGTACCATGCCTTCGCCATACTTTTTTTATTTCCATCATTCTGGTAGAGGTTGATCTTGGTTTCATCCGTCCAAAGAATGCTCTTCCAGAAATGTGCTGGTTTTTTAAGATTTTTTTTAGCAAAGTCCAATCTAGCCTTCTTATTCTTGAGGCTTATGAGTGGCCTGCACCATGCAGGGAACCCTCTGTATTTACTTTCATGCAGTCATCTCTTTATGGTAGATTTGGATATTGATACGCCTATATCCTGGAGAGTCTTGTTCACTTGGTTGGCCGTTGTGAAGGGGCTTCTCTTCACCATGGTAATTATTCTGTGATCATCCACCTCTGTTGTCTTCAGTTGGCCTCCAGGTCTCTTTGCATTGTTGAGGTCACCAGTGCTTTCTTTATTTCTTTCTCAGTATGTACCAAACTGTAGATTTTGCCACTCCTAATAGTGCAGCAATTTCTCGTATGTTTTTTTTTCTGTTTTCGCAGATGAAGGATGGCTTGTTTCACCTGCATGGAGAGCTCCTTTGACCGCATGTTTACTTCTCAGCAAAATCTTCAAAATGCAACCACCACACCTCAAATCAACTTCAGGCCTTTTATGTGCTTAATTGAAAATGAAATAATGAAGGAATGGCCCACACCTGCCCATGAAACAGCCTTTGATGCAATTGTCCGATTACTTTTGGTCCCTTTATAAACAAGGTGACGCATGTAAAGAAGCTGAAACTCCTAAACACTTCATCCAATTTTAATGTGGATACCCTCAAATAAAAGTTAAAAGTCTGGACTTTATATCCATGTCCATTATAAAACCTTTAACTTGAATGTGTTTTAGAAAACAGGTAATAAAAACTAAATTTGTGTCAGTGTCCAAATATACATGGACCTAACTGTATACAGTTTTTTATGTCTAAATAGTATAAAAATAAATTAACACTTTGAAAAAAAAATATTATTATTACCATCACCATATTCTGACCCCCATAACTTTTTTTTATAGTTATATCTACTGAGCTATTCTGGGGCTATTTTTTTGTGGGACAGTCTGCAGTTTTTATTGATAACATTTTAGAGTGTGTGTGACTTTTTAATCGCATTTTATTACATTCTTTGGGGTAAAAGAGGCAATGAAAAAATGGTGAATCTGCCATTTTGACCATTTTTTCCATTATGCCATTCGCCGTATTGGCGAATAAATAAATATTTTATATTTTAATATAACAGGCGTTTTTGGACATGGTGATGCTCATGATGTTTATATTTTCTGTTATTTATGTATTTCATTTTTTATTGTACGGAAAGGGGGGGTGATTTAAACTTTTATATTTTTTATACATTTTAACATTTTCCCATTCACATTTCAAAACTGGAGGGAATAGTGTAAAAATTCAAAAAGTCGCAAAATTTTTGCACAAATAGGCAAATAGACCCAAAAAGTTTCTATGCCCTATATTATTCCTTTTTTAAGCTAAAATTCTGAAGTGCAGGGCATGATAAATTCTCCTCCTATACTTTCGATGATAATATAAGGTCAAGACAGAAAGATTTTGAGGTCAAGACCTTCATCTGGGATGCAGACTTGATTTTGGCTGTTCTACCATTAGCTACTGAGGTGGCAGCTGTTGGTCCATGCCTCAAAAATCCTGTCACAGATGATTTTAGAACATCCCTACCCCAGGCAGGACCCAAGCACCCATTCTAGTCACATTCTACAACAGGTTTCCAACTATGCAACAGGAGAGCTTAATTTTAATTTAAGTAATTACATCCCTTTGCTCATTAGAAAAGAGCATGTTTTGCATATTGGGGGTGCTTTCACATGTAGTTTTTTTTTTGTATTTTTCTGTACTTATGCACTTTTAGTGTTGCTTGTATATTTTTAATAATGCCAGCTTTAGATGTTAGCTAAAGGCCTATAGGAAACATGAAACACAAGCCAAACAAGCGTTTATTTAACATAATTCTTTATTAAATTTTCCCCACATGATTACAGTAATAAAACATCAAAGATCCAACGTACCAAGTTGTATATAATAAATAAATAAACAAGGTAGCTAATAATCAAAATTACAGTAATTAGATCCTTTAATATTTTGCCATATTAATAAGACATAATTAAACAAAAAGAAAAAAAACAAGAGGGAAAAAAAAACATACATAGCTGTAACACATACATAACACACAAAAGAAAAATATATATTTAAATAGTACCTTATAAATAAATAGTACCCTACCTGACTGTTCCTTAGTTAATCCTAATTCCCTATTATAATAGAAACTAGCCATTGTTATGTTATCCACACAGTCTTGGTACTTTAATAATGGGAGGAGATTTTAATACCATTATGGTCTCTGGGTTGGACACCACTAGCGGAACTTTAAGACATACACCTTTGACAGAGTGTTTGCAAAACCAGGATTTGATAGACACATGGCGGTGCATACATGGCACAGAGAAAGATAGTACATTTTTTTCACAATCTTGTTTGAGTCATTTTAGGATTGACATGCTTTTTGTGAGTAGGAGATCTCTCACAAAGGTGAAGAGTGCCCGAATTTTTACAATTAAATGATCAGACCATGCAGCAATCTAATTACCATTAAAAATAGTGATACTGCACCAGACGGCTCCATTTGGAGACTTAATGAGTTCCTCCTGCACCATCTGCGATATAGTGAGTACTTCAGGGAGGAGCTGCATCAGTTCTTTGCCTTAAATGCCTCTTGCGTAGAAGATCCTTGTATAATGTGGAATGCCCATAAGGCATTTATTGTCACGGACGTACCGAGACACACGGACGTCCCCGCGACAGTGAGTAGCAGGAGATCTTTGAGACTGGCAACACGTGGTTTGATTTGACATGTTTACCTTGTGGATCAATAGGCGTCTGTGTTGTTTCTGGTACTGGCCACACCCTTAACCTCCAGGTGTTGCTATTGCTATATGGTCATTTAACTTTCCCTATTTATAGTTGTTTCTCTCATAATGCTGTGCGGTTTATAGCTTCAGTTGGACCTGTGGATAGATGCTGATTGGATCTCGGCTAAGTTCCTGGTGGAGGTATCCATCTTCCTTCCCTAGTTTTCAGGCCTTATTTCCTTTCCCTCCGATGTTCGGTGTGAGGTTTCCCTCCCACACTAGAGTGTGACATTTATGAGGGGGTTATTCTTAAAATATGGAGCTATATAACAAAAAAGAAGAAGGTTTATGATAAATGAATTATTAAAACCGATTTGTTTGGTTGAGGCACATAACAAGATCTCTCCCACATTGTTTGGAACACAGAAACTTAAAGAATTTAGTAAGCACAAAATAAGATCTCTCCCACATTGTCTGGAACACAGAAACTTAAAGAATTTAGGGATAATTTACAAACTATCCTAATTTATCAACATGACCTTGTATTGCGAAAGGCAAAGTTTAATTGCTATCTGAATGATAATAAGGCAGGGTTAAGTCACAGATAAGATATTTAAAAGATAAAGATGGTGGTAAAGTTGCAAAAAAAAAAGATTTTGCAATTATTATGTCCAATTATATAATTTGGCCTCAGATCGTTTTACCCTGCAGCCTTCCTTTGGCGTCTTTCCTCCACATGCCTCCAACTTTCCCCGGAGCGCTCACACGCTGTGCCACGGGGACCACCTTGTTTACCTCTTCTTCAGCCTACTGATAAGCCTCCTCTGCCGGCACTAGGGCTGCTGCCCTCATTTACTGCTTGACTACTTCATTATGTGATACCCCTAGCCACCACCACGATATTATTTTTGTAATATTCTCCACTGCATAGTTTTCACCATGCCCTACCATATATTTGCTTGCAACTTGCTCCACCACATAGTTTCCAACATATTGTCTCTTATGTATTGCCAGCATACAACTTATTTATGATACCCCTCAACCACCATGTTCCAACATATTATTTCCAACATAAGGTTTACTACAGCTTACCACCATGCCTCAGTATATAATTGTTAACATGTTATCTATTATATATCAACTTTACCATTGTGGGCTCTCTAGACTCCTTCTGCCCCTTATATTGGAACCAATACAATATAACCGCTCTACCTAGGACTCTAGCTTTGGACATCTATTGCAGTTCTAACATTGGCCACAGCCTTATCACCTTTTATACAGGCCTCACCTGTTGTCGTATCTCCCCGATTATCCCGCTGATTACATTAGTATTTATTCCCCTTGTTTATAATGGATCCATTTACCTTATCTCCAACCCCTATCCCTTATCACTAATGTATTCTTCTTTTCTTTTAGTGACTCTTGTGACCATGGTCCGTCTGTGACCGAAACTTCAATAAAAACAGTCACAGTCTAATTATTGGCAATTGTTCCTTTTTTCTCTTTTGGAGGATTTGTCAAAAAATAAAATAAAATTAACTTTATTTTTCACATTACCCTTTGAGTGTGCGGTGGTTCTCTCTTTATTATTTATGTTTGGATCATATCCACTCCACCAAAGCACCTCATTACTTAGACAGTGAGTGCAGCCCAAAATTATCTATTTCGTGCCACCATTATTACATTGCCTAAGGAAGGCAAAGACCCTATAGTGCCTGAGAATTTTCGGACGATTTCTCTTCTTAATAGCGATATCAAGCTGTACGCTAAGATTATTGTTATAAGGCTTTTAAATATCTTGCCTCTCATTATTAATTCTGATCAGGTTGGGTCATCAGGTTTCTGATGGTCAAAGTACCGTATAAATAAAAATAACCCAACAAAAGACAGGAAAAAAAAAATCACATATAAACACTTACAAACACAAAACACAGACAATAATCTGCAACAAAAGTTACAGTCCCGAGATCAGTATTGTCCTTTTGCACTGCAGTTTTTTTTGTGAGGTGGGTACTCCACAAATAACCAATGTATATAACACAAAAAAACACACTGCTTCAACTTGAGTGCGATTTACTCTGAAGGAGACAAAAGGTATGTATCGATGGGATTCCTCAGTTTTGTTTCCCACTAAGGTCGATGCTCAAATCTCCTAAAAGTCAAAAAAGAGATGGCCCAACATAGTGAAATAACGCCAATTAAGATTAAATAACGTGATTTATTGTACTCACAAGATCCATAAAACAACATGCATATAAAATGTGCACGTCCTCTCATGAAAGGCCCGACCAGGGTTTCGCCTCCGCTTTGTCAGGGGCACCTGTGGACTAGATTTTTCAAGACACTTTGGGCGTTACTACAGCCCTAATTTGCATGTTTACAAAATTCATTTCCAATAACATTCAAGCTCTTTAACCCCTTTCAAGTCTGACATGTGTCACTTTATCTGTGTTAACTTTGGAACGTTTTTACTTATCCAAGCCATTCTGAGATTGTTTTCTCGAGACACATCGTACTTCATGTTAGTGGTGAATTTGAGTTGATACGTTTTACCTTTATGCATAAAAATTTGCAGAAATTTTGGAAAAATTCACTTTTTAAAAAACTAGAATTTTTTTGCTTTTAAGACGGATAGTGATACTTCATAAAAAAGTTATCACTTTATATTTCCCATATGTCTACTTTATGTTGGCATCATTTTGTAATTGTCATTTTTTTTTTTAGGAAGTTAGAAGGCTTAGAAGTTTAGAAGGACATTTTTAAATTTTTAAGAACTATTCCAAAACCCACTTTTTTAAGGACCATTTCAGTTATGAAGTCACTTTGTGGGGCTTACACAGTAGAAACCATCCATAAATGACCACATTTTAGAAAATACACCCCTCAAGTTATTCAAAACTGATTTTACAAACTTTATCAACCCTTTAGGTGTTCCACAAGAATTAAAGCAAAATTTAATTTTTTAGGCAGATTATTCATTTAAATCCAATTTTCCTGTAACGCAGCAAGGGTTAACAGCCAAAGAAACCTCAATAGTTTACAGAAACCCCCCCATATGTGGTCGTAAACTGCTTTATGGGCACACTGTGGGGTGCAGAGGCAATGGAGCGCCATATTGTTAACGAAGGGCAGATTTTGCTGGAATGGTTTTCAGGTGCTATGTCACATTTGAAGAGACCCTGAGGTACTCCTAGAAAGAAAACCCCAAAAAGTGACCCCATTTTGGAAACTACCCCCCTCAAGGAATAAATTAAGGGTATGTTCAGACGACGACAATTGTCGCGCAACAAAAAGTCGCACTATTGTCGCGCGACAATTTTTATAATGGGAGTCTATGGTGTCGCAGTGCGACATGCGACATGTTGCGACTGCGACACGACAGTCGACAAAAATCCATCCGGGATGGACTTCTTGCGACTGTTGTGTCGCAGTCGCAACATGTTGCATGTCGCACGTGCGACACCACCATAGACACCCATTATAAAAATTGTCGCGCGACATTAATGTGACATCAATGTCGCGCTACAAATGTTGCAGTGTAGTGGTTCCCAAATTGTCGGGCGACTTTTTGTCGCGCGACAATTGTCGTCGTCTGAACATACCCTTAGTGGTGAAGTGAATGCTTTGACCCAATAAGCTTTTCATAGAATTTAGAAACACATGGCTGTGAAAATACAAAAATTAACTTATTTCCAATATAAAGTTACTTTAGCTTCAAATTTTTAATTTTCACAAGGGGTAACAGGAGAAAATACCCCCTGAAATTTGTTATGCATTTTTTCCTGAAATAGGCAATACCTCGTGGTCATAAACCGCTGTTTGGTGGCACGGCAGCATTCAGAATGGTAAAAGCGGCATCTGGATTTTCTAACATGTAATTTGCTGAAATTAGTTTAGGGCCGATAACATTTGAATTTTTTCACCAATGTAGCTGTCTGGGGGCTTGTTTTTTGCGGGACGGGCTGTAATTTTTATTGGTATCATTTTGGGGTACATATGTCTTTTTGATCACTTTTTATACTATTTTTGTGGAGGTGAAGTGGTCACAAATGGCAATTCTGTCTGTTTTATTTTTTATATTTTAGGGCTTTCTCTTGTGGTAAATATTATATCATTATATTATTGGGTTGAAACATTGGTGATGATACCACATTTATGTAGTTTTTTATGTTTTACTACTTTTTCAGCATAAAATAACTTTTGTGTTAAAAATAAATGATATTTTGCATCACCATATACTAAAGTCCATAACATTTATATTTTTTCATCAATGTAGCTGTCTGGGGGCTTGTTTTTTGCATGATGGGTTGAAGTTTTTATTGGTATTATTTTGGGGTACTTATGTCTTTTTGATCACTTGTTATTAATTTTTTTGTTGACGTGAGGTGACAAAAACATCAATTCCGTCACTTTTTTCTACATTATTTCTTACGGCCTTCACCGCGCGGGATTACTAATATGACACTTTTATAGATCTGGTTGTTATGGACGCGGCAATACCAATTATGTGCAGTTTTTTATTGACATAAATGAATGGATATGATAAAAGACAATTTTTATTTTATTTTTATTTAAATTTTTATAAATTTTTAGTCTTTTTCTCTTTTTTTTTACACTTTTTTTTATTTATCAAGACCCATCTGGATCTTGAAGATCCAGTGGGCCTGATGGCTATTGGCTATACAGTGCATTGCAAAAGTCATCTATTGCAGCAGCAGCCCGATGCAAGAGAGAGGGAGCTCCCTCCCTCTCAACCCCATGGATGCCGTGGGCGGCTGCTGACCGCTGCATCTATGGGGTTAAATGGCCAAGATCGGTGCCAGCACCAATTTCGGCCGTAGCAGCAGAGTGTCAGTTGTAAGTTACAACAGACACTCTTTGTTGATGGCAGCGGCTCCATTCCTGAGCCGCTGCCATCAGACCCGGCAAAGAGGACATCGCAGGAGAGGGCATCTGGTGGCGATGGAGGACAATGGCCACATGTGGGGGGCACTTAAATTTATCAAGGACACTGGGGGCAAGGTGACAGTTATGCCTGATTTCAGGCTGTGATCTCCAGCGTGGAGATCACTGCCTGAAACCGGCATTTTTCTCAATGAAGCACTCTTATTGGTTAGTCTGCAGAGACTAACCAATTGGAGAGCTTGCCGGCAAGGATCTCCAGCGTGGAGATCACAGCCTGAAACCAGCATTTTTCTCTATGAAGCGCTCTGATTGGTTAGTCTGCAGAGACTAACCAATTGGAGCGCTTGCCGGCAAGGGACCACTCAGATTGGTCCCTTGCTGGTTTCCCTGATGTCTCTGATCTCTGGGAGAGCGGAGACTCCGGGGCTGTGACACTTTATAGTGTTACAGCCCCGGTAAGCAGATTGGACGGTACTGTACATCCAAATGCAGTAAGTTTCTACCTCCAGCATGTAAAACACAGGTATGTGTTCACAAGAAAGCTCTCCCATTACTTTTTGTACGGTCCCATTGCTCCTAGACACCACTGTTTCCTTCCTACACTGTCTGTTAACTTTCAAATGGTTCTTGCACAGTACACAAAAACAGCACCATGTGAACGGGTGTTTCATACCTTCAGTAGGTTGTGTAGGTATAAAGCTGTGTACAAGCTTATTTTTCATACTAGATGATCTTTTGAAGATAACAGAGGGATTCTTGGGAATTATGTCTCCTAGTATGGGATCATTCTTAAGCACAGACCAATTCTTTTTAACAGCTCTCTTTATCTGCCCTGCATTACTGTTGAATTGTGTGATGAAGCTCATACGGAAATCTTTATCCTCTTTAATCTTACTATTACCTTCATTCCCCTTACTCTGATTTGTGTGCACACTTTCTTCCATAACTTTCTCTGCACAAAGCTCTAGTTCTTTCCTATTATAACCCTTCTCCAAAAACCTGTTTTGTATCATATTACTTTGTTCCTTATAGTCATCAATATTAGTGCAATTCCTATACACTCTCTTAAACTGCCCCTTCGGAATGTTTCTGATCCATACGGAGGTCTATACGGAGGTAGAAAGAGACTGTGGCTTTTTCAGAAAGAGGGTGAATCGACGATCTATTCCTATTGAGGGGAGGAACTAATGGAAGACAAATAGAGAAAACTAATCCGGTTTCTGATGGTACCCGTAGATTTTTAGATCTCATACAGTGGGTAAACCGAACTCAAACGCCTTCTCTGCTTCTGACTTTGGATGTGGAGAAAGCATTTAACAGGGTCCACTG
The DNA here is from genome assembly GCA_033119425.1 of Bufotes viridis. Classification (NCBI taxonomy): domain Eukaryota; kingdom Metazoa; phylum Chordata; class Amphibia; order Anura; family Bufonidae; genus Bufotes; species Bufotes viridis. The sequence continues at coordinate 391,680,468 of CM065592.1, read as the reverse complement.
GGGATACCTGATGGCTGTGTTGGATAGATTTGGGATCTCAAACTTTTGAAAAACAGCTATATTAGCATTACTGTATTATTAATCGCCCTCCCCAACTGTATTAACCTCAGGTGACTCACACAATTGTTTTTTTCTTTTTGCTACTGGCTTTTTTGGACATTAGGTGGCGTTTTTTGTCTTTCTGGCATCTTTTGAAACCCAACTGGAGCCCTTGACATTTTATTTTTTTTACACATTTTGCCAACACCTTTTCTATAGGGGAAAAGATGAATGAAGAAAATGCTAGTGGTAAGACAAACTAATGTGTCTGTACCAAAAATGTAACTAAAAAGTGGTGCAAATTGGTGCATCTAGGGTTTCTACACCGTTCCCGTCATGCTAGAAAAAGAGGCGTGACTAAATGTAAAGTGGGTGTGGCTTTACTAGAAAAAGGGTGGGGCCAACATTTTGGCACAATTCTGGCATAAAATCTGTCTCAAAGTAAACCAACCAATAGGTGGTATAGAGTCAGAGAAAAGTGTCTATCCCTGTATCACATTTATCCTCCAACCTGAGCCCCTGTGATAAATTTGGGCTACTGATTTACTGAAAAAGGAGGAAAAAAATAACATCTGCAGTTATTCTGGCGTTTTTTTTTTTACTGGTAAATACCTTTAACCATTTATTAACCTCCCTTGGTTTACCTTCTCTGTATATTGTTTCCCTTGAAATTATGAGGCTATATTACTGCTTTGTACTGCATTTATATTCAAGAGATGCAAAAAGCAGACAATCAGTCAAGCAAAATTATTTTCTGCAGACACCTTGACAGAGCTGATTGCCGTGTGATGTGTTTTAGATGATGCCATAACACTGCATACATCCCATAATTATAAAATTCCCTGCTCTAACATTTAACAACTTCCAAACAAGAACTGATTTCTGAGCACTTGGGGACCGCCCAATGACTTTATACATGGCATTGTTTTATATAAATTAGCATGGATTGATATAAATGTCCAGTCATGCAGTCACAGGGGGGAGCCTGGCTGTAAATGATAACCGAGAAGGCAGCAGCTTCTTTACTCCCTCTCAATTACTACTGTATATATTATTATTTCAAAGCACCATTACTTTCAGGGCGCTGTACATATTTGATGACAAGGGTTTACATACATAACACAAAACACAATCTAAACGAGAGAGAGGACCCTGCCCATGAGGGCTTACAATCTACAAGGGAAGGTGGTCAGTAAGCCACATGTACATCCTGTCCAAATTTTAAAACTGAACACTCACAGTGTATGTCATCAAAGTTGCTAAAGCTCCTTTAACACCATGCCTACAACATATGGCACTGATACAGCGCATGCCACAATGCATTTGTGTAGTGCTGCCAAAAAGGCTCCAAAGAAAGCCAGCCAAGATGTCCCTATACACATCCAGGCACACTTGCCAACGTGACTGACCATCATAGATGCCCCAAAAAGTGCCAGCTTTTGATGCTTCTCATACACTACATATCACAGATTTCTCCCATACAATGCCTGCCAAAAATTCTCAACAGAGAGTCAGCCATACTGTATATACCCTACTAAGAGGCAGTTCGCATCAGTGTTCGAAAATCCGTTATTGCTTTCCATTATAACGGAAAATAACAGAATTGTAAGACCGAATTCAAAACCTTTAGAAGCATTCCATTTTGATCCGTCATAATCGAGGTCTATGGTCAAACATAACACATCTGTCTGGTTTAACCATGTTATAATGGAAAGCTATAACGAGATTGAGAACTCCCCTTATAGTGCTTGCCACAGATACAGAGCCAGCGACAAATGCCTACATGAAGGTTCTGACACAGATGATGCCTTCTTACAGCACCTGACATGTCCCCTGCGGCAGTCACAGCACAGCCCCCATTGGGGTCTTTCAGGGTGCAGCCCATGCCCACCTCCCAAACTACACATCTTCCAGGGTGCAGCCCATGCCTACCTCTTAACCTACACATCTTCCAGGGTGCAGCCCATGCCTACCTCCCAACCTACACATCTTCCAGGGTGCAGCCCATGCCTACCTCCCAACCTACACATCTTCCAGGGTGCAGCCCATGCCTACCTCCCAACCTACACATCTTCCAGGGTGCAGCCCATGCCTACCTCCCAACCTACACATCTTCCAGGTTGCAGCCCATGCCTACCTCCCAACCGACACATCTTCCAGGGTGCAGCCCATGCCTACCTCCCAACCTACACATCTTCCAGGGTGCAGCCCATGCCTACCTCCCAACCTACACATCTTCCAGGGTGCAGCCCATGCCTACCTCCCAACCTACACATCTTCCAGGGTGCAGCCCATGCTTACCTTCTGCACTCAGTTGCATCTGCTTCTGATGTTTAAGGCTCACATCCATATATTAGACACAGTAACTGATCCCAGTTACATTAGTATACTTTCACACTTGCGGCAAACTTTTCTGGCATTGCGTTCCGTCGTCGGGGCTCAATACCGGAATAGAACTGATCAGTTTTATCCCAATGCATTCTGAATGGATAGAAAACCGTTCAGGATGCATCAGTTCAGTCACTGTCAGTCGTTTTGGACGGTTTTATCTCCGTCCAAAATGCCGGAACACATGCTGGAATGCCGGATCCGGCATTAATTTCCATAGGAATGTATTAGTGCCGGATCCGGCATTAAGAAATACCTGAAGGACGGATCCGTCCTTCCGCCATGCGCATGCGCAGACCATTAAAGCTGAAAAAATAATACAAGACGGATCCGTCTATCCGCATGACAAGCGGAGAGACGGATCAGTTCTTGCAATGCATTTGTGAGACGGATCCGGATCCGACTACAAATGCTTTCAGTTGTCATGCGGTTAGACGGATCCGGGGGGCATTTCCGGCGATGGAACTGCCTGCCGGAATCCTCTGCCGCAAGTGTGAAAGTACCCTTAGATGGAATTTTTGTCTTGCAGTACAAAGTAAGAAATCTGGTGCAACAATGCTAAGAAGATTCTTAAGCTTAAACGACAGTTACACGTTAAGGACTTTTTTCTATGCCAGCGTGAATTGTCAGCAGCTAGTCTATTTTTATCTCAGTTTTTAACAAGTTCTTATTAAAATGAAATAAAACAGGAAAGTAATTTAAATACGACAGACCCAGATATCGATGCTGATGATAACCGCGGTGGACATTCCCAAAGTGAACCCTCCCCACTGCGACTTCAATACTTACAAAATGTATACAAAATGTTTCCTTCCATGACCAAAAAAATTAAAAATAGAGCCCCTCAATCCATTGCCATTCACCCACATTAAGTGGCCATTTGGTAGAAAAATTCATGAAGATTTTAATGAGCAAATATTTTATATGCTGCAGAAAACTAAAGTGAGAATTTTTTTTTCATTGTGTATGAGAAAACAAAAGGCAATTAACTTGCAAATATTCGCTGCTGATGGAATCGGTGTTTAATGAGAGATTTCCGTGCAAAGAATTAACAAGGGAATTTCCATACTTTTATAGGTTCAATTTGCAAGGTGATGAAAGAAGAAAGTGAGGAAAGGAAGAAAATGTGAAAACCGCTAGAACATATAAAAACATCTAAAGGGACACAAAAGTATTACAAGAGGGACACGAGGTATACAAATAACACCACGTCTGCAATAACATATTTTGTAACATTATTGCCTTAAGTTAACGCTTTGAAAACTAGGATACATTTTATAAACCTAATAAAGCATTCCTTAGCCCTGGGGCTATACTGTGAATTGAGGTGGGATGGTGTGCAGCATCCAAAATCCAAACTATGAATGTTTCCAACATACAATTATTGCTCGGTATGTATTTTGTAGGTGTTTATGCAGCAGAAAACTGTGCTAAAAAAAGTAATACACCAAAAAAGCGCCTTTAGTTTAGAGGTGGGTTTCTCTTGATATTAGCTCCATATTTTTCTGCTTGCTTGTTGAAGATAGTGGCACTGCATAGAAGAAACTGTCTTGAGGGCCACGCCTAGATCCCTTATGCATGGGGCTTCTTAAAAGTCATAACTTTTCATTTTTTTTCTTTTTGCAATTTGAGGTGTATATTTGGTATATATAAAATTACATTTACTTCTCCGAACACTCTAAATCAGGGATGTCCAACCTGTGCCTGGACAGCCTACAACTACTAGGTCATGCTGGGAGTTGTAGTTTTGCAACAGCTGGAGGACTGCAGGCTGAGCACCCCTAGTCTAAGTTACTTGTTGTGTACGGACTAGTGTTGAGCGCGAATATTCGCATAGCGAATTTTTTAGCGAATAGCGCCACTTCGCTAATATTGCGAATATAGCGCTATATATTCGCTATTTCGAATATTCGTTTTTTTTTGTTCTTTTTTATTGTTATATTTTTTTCTTTCCCACTTCCCAAAAGTAGTTCTACATAATACATTCGTCAATCGTCATCTTCTTCTACCAAGCCAACCATAGTAAACCAGGTCTAAGTTGAAATCGCAATGCGATTAATTCAAGTTATATTAATCGCATTGCGATTTCAAATTAGACCTGGTTTCTATGGTTGGCTTGGTAGAATTAGCGAATATGACGGATGTATTCGTCATATTCCTCAAAACTAAGATAATGAAGTATTCTCCATCTTCGTTTTAGCTACCTATGCGTCAACTTCGCTAATTCTAGCAATTAAATAGGAAAGATAACTATAGAGACAGCTGTGTTTAATTCGCTATGCGATTATATTACTTTGCTTTTTTTAAAATAAATAGAATAATTATAATACTTGATAATTATTATAATTATTCTATTTATAAAAAAATAATAATAATATAATCGCATAGCGAATTAAACACAGCTGTCTCTATAGTCATCTTTCCTATTTGATTGCTAGAATTAGCGAAGTTGACGAATAGGTTGCTAAAACGAAGATGGAGAATACTTCGTTATCTTCGTTTTGAGGAATATGACAAATACATTCGTCATATTCGCTAATTCTAGATATCAAACCAATAGGAGAGTAGCCTTAAGTTACAATCGCAATACGCGATTATTTAAATCGCATATTAATCGCTATAATGACGAACATTCGATTTCGACGAATATGAAACGAATATTCTATCGAATATTCGCGAATTTCGTCGGAATCGAATATGGCACCTGCCGCTCATCACTAGTACTGAAGTATAACATAGTAACATAGTACATAAGGCCGAAATAAGAAATCTGTCCATCCAGTTCGGCCTGTCATCCTGCAAGTTAATCCAGAGAAAGGAAAAAAATAAAAACTGTGATGTAGAAGCCAATTTTCCCCACTTCAATGACTCCAATCAGGCAATCAGAATAAGTCCCTGGATCAACGATTCATCTCTAGTAGCTATAACCTGTAACATTATTACACTCCAGAAATACATCCAGTCCCCTCTTGAATTCCTTTATTGTACTCACCATCACCACCTCCTCAGGCAGAGAGCTCCATAGTCTCACTGCTCTTACAGTGAAGAATCCTTTTCTATGTTTGTGTACAAACCTTCTTTCCTCCAGACGCAGAGGATGTCCCCTCGTCACAGTCACAGTCCTGGGGATAAATAAATGATGGGAGAGATCTCTGTACTGACCCCTGATATATTTATACATAGTTATTAGATCTCCCCTCAGTCGTCTTTTTTCTAAAGTGAATAACCCTAATTTTGATAACCTTTCAGGGTACTGTAGATCTCTCATTCCAGTTATTACTTTAGTTGCCCACCTCTGAATCTGAACCCTCTCCAGCTCTGCTATGTCAGCCCAGAACTGTACACAGTACTCTGTGTGGTCTGACCAGTGATTTGTAAAGTGGTAGGACTATGTTCTCATCACCGGCATCTCTGCCCCTTTTGATGCAATCCATTATCTTATTGGCCTTGGCAGAAGCTGCCTGACACTGGTTTTTGCAGCCTAGTTTGCTGCTTATTACAATTCCTAGACCCTTTTCCATGTCAGTGTTACCAAGTGTTTCCCTATTTAAAATGATTGCTTTTCCTTTTATTATTCAGATTATTTTATTACATTTGTCATCAGAAACTGCCCTTCTGTTTAATCCCAAATTTCTAAGCCAGTTTCGACGAAATGCCAAAGCACCATTTTTCGAATCTGACATTTGATCTGGTAATAACTTTGGAATGCTTTTACTTATCTAAGCAATTCTGGTGTTTTTTTATTGACACATCATACTTCATTTTAGTGGTAAATTTGGGTTAATATATTATATCTTTATTTATAAAAAAAATCCCAAATTTACCCAAAATTTAAAAGAATTAGCTATTCAATTATTTGAATTACTCTGCTTTTCAGACAGTGATACCTCACAAAATAGTTGTTAATTAAGAGTCACCATCTGTCTACTATGTATTATTTAGATTTTGGAGGGCTTGAGGTCTTAAAAACAATGTTTCATATCTTCAAGTAAATGTTGTTATGAAATCACTTTGTGTGGCTTATATAATAGAAACCATCCCTAAATTAATAGAAACTACATCCTTCAAATTATTCAAAACGTATTTTTAAAACTTGGTTAACCCTTTAGGTGTTCCACAGGAATTAAAGCAAAATGGAGATGAAATTTAAATATTTCATTGTTTTGTGCAGATTTTACATTTTAATCCATTTTTTCCTGTAACACAATGGGGTTTAACAGCCAAACAAACCTCAATTCTGCAGATTACAGATTAAATCTCTTCATCGGCACATGGCAGGGCTTAGAAGGTAAGGAACGCAATATTGTGTTTGAGATTTTGCTGGAATGGTTTTCGGGGGCCATGTTGCATTTGAAGATACCCTGAGATATCCCGAGTAAGTAAACCCCCAAAAAGTGGCCCCATTTTGGAAACTACACCCCTCAAGGAGTTTACGGAGGGGTGCAGTGAGCGCTTTGGCCCCACAGTCGTTTCTTAGAATTTAGAAGCACTTTGCTGTGAAAATGAATAATTAAATTTTTTCCAATAAAATGTTGCTTTAGTACCAAATTTTAAATTTTCTCAAGGGGTAACAGGAGAAAATGGACCCCAAAATTTGTTATGCATTTTTCCCTGAATACGGCAATACCCCATACGTGGTCATTAACTGCTGTTTGGGGACATGGCAGCGTTCAGAAGAAAAGAAGCAGCATCTAGGTTTTCTTATAGTAATTTGCTGAAATTGTTTTAAGGGCCATAACTTTTCTATTTTTTGTTTGACTGAGCTGTTTGGGGCTCATTTTTTGGGGGGGACAAGCTTTAGTTTTTATTGGTATCATATTGGGGGCCAAATTACTTTTTGATCACATTTTATACCATTTTTTAGGAGGCAAGGTAGGCAAAATTGCAATTCTGTCAATATTTTTTAATTGGGGGGTTCTCCATGTGGTATATATGATATGATAACTTTATTCTGTTGGTAATGGATATAGTGTTCTGGATATAGTCATCTATTGCAGTGTATTGTAATGTCAATTTTACACTGACACTAAGCCTGATCTCAATCTGTTTCTGGCAGGGTCTGGAAGGCTTCGGTACATGACAAGCATGGAGGCCTTTTTAAGGGACCCTACGATTGCGTCATAGGAGCCTGATGTGGGAGAGTTCCTTTCCTTTGTACACCCCATGGATTCCGCAGTGGATAACTGACCGCAGCATCTAAGGGGTGAAACAGCTAGGATTAGTGGAGATCAGAGTCTGAAACCAGCATTTTTGAACTTTCTAGACTCTGAGTGGTTAGAGTGTACAGACTAACCAATCAGAGAGATCGCCTGCAAGTGACCACTCTGATTGTTCTTTGCCGGCTGTTCCAGAGTCCGTAACAGAGCAGACTCTGGAGCTGTGACACTTTATTCTGTCGCAACATCCAGTAACAGATTGGACATAACTGTATGCCTGATTGAAGTAACTTATATGCAATTAGGACGTTTAGCTATGTCCATTTGTAGCAATGAGTTAAATCAATGGTAAACATATTTAAATTTTTCGTGCTTTATTTTTACATTTTCCATATCTATATTTCAAGAAGAAAATAAATTCAGGCAGTTTTCGCTCTGGCCACTAGGCTTAAATATGTCAAGACTTCCTGTTTTGTGAGAGCATTCAGGGCCAGCGCATCCTAGGGCGCCCCTTGGGAAGGGGCGCCGGCCCCCCTCATGCTGCAGCCAATTATATACTATATCTTGGTGACACCTTTAAATCCCAGATATACAGTGGGATGCGAAAGTTTGGGCAACCTTGTTAATCGTCATGATTTTCCTGCATAAATCGTTGGTTGTTACGATAAAAAATGTCAGTTAAATATATCATATAGGAGACACACACAGTGATATTTGAGAAGTGAAATGAAGTTTATTGGATTTACAGAAAGTGTGCTATAATTGTTTAAACAAAATTAGGTAGGGGCATAAATTTGGGCACCACAAAAAAGAAATTAAATCAATATTTAGTAGATCCTCCTTTTGCAGAAATTACAGCCTCTAAACGCTTCCTGTAGGTTCCAATGAGAGTCTGGATTCTGGTTGAAAGTACTTTGGACCATTCCTCTTTACAAAACAGCTGTAGTTCATTCAGGTTTGATGGCTTCCGAGCACGGACAGCTCTCTTTAAGTCACACCACATTTTCAATTATATTCAGGTCTGGGGACTGAGATGGCCATTCCAGAACGTTGTACTTGTTCCTCTGCATAAATTCCTTAGTGGATTTTCAGCAGTGTTTAGGGTCGTTGTCTTGTTGAAAGATCCAGCCCCGGTGCAGCTTCAGCTTTGTCACTGATTCCTGGACATTGGTCTCCAGAATCTGCTGATACTGAGTGGAATCCATGCGTCCCTCAACTTTGACAAGATTCCCAGTCCCTACACAGGCCACACAGCCCCACAGCATGATGGAACCACCACCAAATTTTACTGTAGGTAGCAGGTGTTTTTCTTGGAATGCTGTGTTCTTTTTCCTCCATGCATAACGCCCCTTGTTATGCCCAAATAACTAAATTTTAGTTCAGTCCACAGCACTTTATTCCAAAATGAAGCTGGCTTGTCCAAATGTGCTTTAGCCCAACTCAAGCAGCACTTTTTGTGCTGTGGGTGGAGAAAAGGCTTCCTCTGCATCACTCTCGCATACAGCATCTCCTTGTGTAAAGTGCGCTGAATGGTTGAACGATGCACAGTGACTCCATCTGCAGCAAGATGATGTTGCAGGTCCTTGGTTCTGGTCTGTGGGTTGACTCTGACTGCTCTCACCATTCGTCGCTTCTGTCTATCCGAGATTTTTCTTGGTCTGCCACTTCGAGCCTTAACTTGAACTGAGCCTGTGGTCTTCCATTTCCTCAATATGTTACTAACTGTGGAAACAGACAGCAGAAATCTCTGAGACAGCCTTCTGTATCCTTACCCTAAACCATGATGGTGAACAATCTATGTCTTCAGGTCATTTGAGAGTTGTTTTGAGACCCCCATGTTGCTACTCTTCAGAGAAAATTTAAAGAGGAGGGAAACTTACAATTGACCCCCATAACCCCTTAGTGACCACCCAAAGGCCTTTTTACGGCGGTCACTAAGGGGCCTTAGGCTGGGCCGCCGCGTTTTTACGGCGGCCCAGTCTAAGCGGGGAGCGCGGACCCGGCTCTCACAGCCTGGACCGGCAAGAGTGCCGATCTGGCCTGTTTAACCCTTTACATGCCGGGCGCAATGGCGCCTGCACATGTAAAGTGCTGACAGAGGGAGCGGACTCCCTCTGTCACCCATCAGCACCCCGCAAATGCAATCGGAGGGTGCTGATGTGCTGGGAAGCCTTACCTGGCTTCCGGCAGGGCCCCGAACCTGTCCTCCAGTAATCTCCAGCAGGCTGCGCCTCTCTGGCGCAGCCTGCTGGTCAAAGTTGGAATAGCACTGCTGTTAAAATGTAATGCATTATAGATATAATGCATTACATTTTAAAAGCAATTAAAATACTGTATATTATAGTCCCTTTGTGGGACTATTAAGTAGTAAAAAAATAATAAAAAATACACATTTATTAAATAAAAAAAATTTCATAAAATAAAAAAATATGCTTTTTTTTCCCATTGAAAATACATTTTTCAATGAAAAAAATTGCAAAAAAAATTATCCCCTATATGTTTGGTATTGCCGCGTCCGTAACAACCGGTACTACATAAATATTACATAAATTGTCCCCTATGGTACACGCCGTAAAAAAAACAATAAAAAAAAGCCAGAATTTCTAATTTACTCCAAAATGATACCAATGAAAAATACAAGTCGGCCTGCAAAAATCAAGCCCTCACACAACTCCATAGAATTTTTTTTTAAAAAGTTATGGGTCTTGGGAAGTGGCAATGCAAAATCATTTTTTTTGGTTAAAAAAGGGGTTTTATTGCAAAAAAAAGTAGTAAAACATAAAAAAACTATATGTATTTAGTATCACTGTAATCGTACTGACCCATAGAATAAAAATATTATGTTACTTTTACCAAAAAATGAACGCCATAAAATTTATAATGTAAAAACACAGTGGCAGTATTGCTATTTTTTCCCATCTCCGTCCCAGAAAGAGTTAATAAAAGTTAATCAGAAAGTTATGTGTACCCCAAAATGGCGACATTAAAAACTACAACTTGTCCCGCAAAAAACAAGCCTTCATACTGCTATATAGATGGAAAAATAAAAATGTTATAGCTCTGGGAACGAGACCATGAAAAAAGGACGAAAAACGCTTGGTCATAAATGCCAAAACAGGCTTGGTCACTAAGGGGTTAAATACTCTTTCTCATAACTGGATCCACCTGTGTATGTAGGTCCGGGGTCACTGAGCTTACCAAGCCAATTTGAGTTCCAATAATTAGTTCTAAAGGTTTTGGAATCAATAAAATGACAACAGTGCCAAAATTGATGCCCCTGCCTAATTTTGTTTAAACAATTATAGCACACTTTCTGTAAATCCAATAAACTTCATTTCACTTCTCAAATATCACTGTGGTGTCTCCTATATGACATATTTAACAGACATTTTTTATCGTAACAACAAGGTTGCCCAAACTTTCGCATCCTACTGTATACATCAAGGGCATTATTTTTCAGAGACATAATTATTGTCAATATATCCAGCAAATGTTATATATTTTATATATAACCCCCAATTGTCTCCCCTTTCACTTATGAATCCATCCCATAGTACTAACACCATGATATTATTCTGCCATGCTATGCATTGTCTGATTGGTAGCTATTTCTCCCCTAGTGGGAATTAATTGTTAATTGTGAAAGAATCCCTGAGTGAGACTTGATTGCCATATTGAATAAATACAGAAGGACCTTTGTTGATATATATCTCCTCCCTGTGGACACACATTGCAGTGTTTCCAAGATGACTGACAAGTGGGGCTGCCAATGGATTCCTCCTGATACACGGGTGCTATTATTCAGCACCTCCTAGCACCGCTACATCACACAAGCGGCAGACGCCGAGCAGCAGGAGGAAACTGTGGACACACCCCGCTGTGATTTGCTGTCCCCTGAGACCGCGCCTCCTGGGGTGCGGAGTCTGAACTATTTAAAGCCGGCGAGTGAGCTGCCGGCATGGCTGTCATAGCACCAAGATGCTGCCACTCTGCATGCCCCTCTGTGCGCAGATATAACACCATATATTCCATCTACCTAGTACCCAGGGTCGGCGTGTCCTATAGACGGACTAGGCTGCAGCCCCCCCTCATGGTGCAGCTGCCCGAGTGCTCTATAGAGAGTCTCAGGCGGTTGCAGCATTGCCCGGGCTGGCGCGTCCATGAGGGCGCACCGCCCGGGCGCAGCATGAAAAGAGGGACTGACAGGAGGGAAGTGCTCAGCGCTCTCTCATGTCCGTCCCTCTGGTGTAGCGTGGCCGAGCTTTGTCCTGGTCCGCGTGTACAGGAGCTTTTGTTTCCTGTACCCGGCCGGACTGACAGGAAGTGCACACTTAGTGTGCCTTTTCTTTCAGACCGGCCGGACCGGATAGAGGTCGGCCACGCTACACTAGAAGTGTGTGTGGGGGGGGGGGGAGAAGAGAGTGACAAGAGAGGGGGGAATGAGAGTGACAAAGAAGGGAGGGGGGCTTATGAGAGTGACAAGGGAGGTGGGGGGGGGGGAGAGAGTGACAAGGGAGGGAGGGCGGAATGAAAGTGACAAGGGAGGGGGGAGGAGAGATTGACATCCATCACATTCACAAACAATGCAACCCTTACACACAAAGACATCCATCACATTCACAAACAATGCAACCCTTACACACAAAGACAATGCACCCCTTACACACACTGAAACACAATGCATCTCTTTCACACACTCAATGCACCCCTTACAGACACACACACTGCTTTCCTTACAGACACAGAAACACACCTTGCAGCCCTTACACATACAAACACAGATTCACACAACGCATTCCGTACACACATTCAGAAACACACAATACATCCCTTATACACAAATACACACTGCTTTCTATCCCTTACAAGAAAACACACTGCATCCACTACACACACACACTGCATCACCTACACACACTGGTATCTCTATACACTACATTCCATAAGCACACACATTAGATTCTCAGACCTCAGCTCAGACCCCAATGTAAATGACCCCCAGACCTCAGATAAGAGCCCCATGCCTCTCATCACCCCCATGCCTCTCATTAGCCCCTATTATGCCTCTCATCACCCCCATATCAGCCCCCATGCCTCTCATTAGCCCCCATATCAGCCTTTATGCCATTAGCCCCCATTATGCCTCTCATAGCCCCTATCATCAGCCCTTATGCTTCACTAGCCCCCATCATCAGCCCTTATGCCTCATTAGCCCCAATCATCAGCCCTTATGCCTTATTGGCCCCCATTATGCCTCATTAGCCCCCATTATGCCTCATTAGCCCCCCATTATGCCTATTTAGTCCCCATTATGCCTCAATAGCCCCCATATGCCTCATTAGCCCCCCATTATGCCTCCATGTGCCTCATTTAGCCCCCATGTGCCTCATTATGCCCCCATGTGCTTCCCATTAGCCCCCCATTGTGCCTCATTATGCCCCCATGTGCCTCCCATTAGCCCCCCATTGTGCCTCATTAGCCCCCCATTGTGCCTCAATAGCCCCCCATTGTGCCTCATTATGCCCCCATGTGCCTCATTAAGCCCCCATGTGCCTCATTATGCCCCCCTGCGCCTCATTATGCCCCCATTATACCTCTTATTAGCCCTCCATTATGCCTCTCATTATCCCCCCATTATGCTTCTCATTAGCCCTCATGTGCCTCATTATGCCCCCATGTGCCTCAATTTACCCCCAAGTGCCTCCCATTAGCAACCCATTGTGCCTCATTATGCCCCCATGTGACTCCCTTTAGCCCCCCATTGTGCCTCATTAGCCCCTATTGTGCCTTATTAGCCCCCTATTGTGCCTCATTATGCCCCCATTATGCCTCTCATTAGCCCCCTATTAGCCCTCATGTGCCTCATTATGCCCCCATGTGCCTCACATTAGCCCCCCATTGTGCCTCATTATGTCCCCATGTGCCTCACATTAGCCCCCATTGTGCCTCATTATGACCCCAGCAGCCTAATTTTTTCTAAAATAAAAAAACACTTACCTTTCCTGCTCCTGGACGCCGCTGCTCCTCGCAGCACATTCTTCCTCCTGATGTCAACTCTCGACTGTGCGCTCTGAACTGGCGTGCACAGCGTGACGTTACGCTGTGCCCAGCCCTGCACAACTGACCGCCGAGGACCAGGAAGCGGTAAGTTCACCGCTTCCTGGTCCTCCGGTACTAATGAGCGCTTCCAAAATGGGCCATAGACACAATACAATGGAGCTGATCTCATTGACTTCTATGGGAGTTTTCTAGGTGTGCTCTGTGACCTGTGCCGAGGTCTGGAGGGAGCATATAAGCTGTGATATCACCTATCGTAAATAGTGAGTCTTGTGTCATTTATACAGAGGTGATATCTGTCATTGTAATTGTTTTTGTAATGATAATAAGATGACTACTGAAAAATTACCTATATAGAATAGGAAATCTTGACATATTATTAAGCCAAGTGATCAGTGTGAAAACTGCACGAGATTGGGATTTAAAAAAATATATAGATAGGGACATAGAACAGGAAATAATAATCGTCAAAAAGTCTTTAAAAATATGTTTAACATAAAAATGTAATTTAAACAATAGGTCATTTCCATATAGCACATTCCCTTTAAATCATATGTCCAGTAGGGGACTTTTGAATTAAATTTTACTTCATTATAATTAGAGATTTGTGGTCGTGGCCACCAGGGAGGACCCCGGGACCCCTAAACTACCCTACCCCAAGCGGTTTGAGTTGTGCCGTAACCGCGCCGTCGTGGAGACGCCTGAAAGAGGGCATCCCTTTAAGTATGCTGTTTGAAAAAGGGTGGGTGGGAGGGAAAACGTAGAGCGACGTACCAAGGGGGAGTGGCGCTGTCGTGCTTTAAGAGGACGGCAGCGCCACGCCCACAAACACAGGCCAAATCAATCGGCCTTACACTTGTGGTCGTGGCCACCAGGGAGGACCCGGGACCCCTAAACTACCCTACCCCAAGCGGTTTGAGTTGTGCCGTAACCGCGCCGTCGTGGAGACGCCTGAAAGAGGGCAAAAATACATACTGGTTAGGCAAGAATAGTTTATTACAATTTCAATCATGCACCAGAGACTCAAAAGCTAACGACATCTCGACTTTGGGGTGAGGGATGTAGCGACTGAAACATGAGGAACGCCAACGACCCAACTTCTGAATCACGTGCGCTGGGACCTGATTCTTCGAGGCGGCGGACGCAGCCCCTATGCGGAAGGAGTGACCCGATATCGAGGAAGGGTCCGCGCCCAGACACGAGACTATGGACCGAGCGTGAGTGATGAACTGACGGGTGGTGAGATGTGATGAACCGAAGGGTAACAGAGGACTGTCCTGCCTACGTCCTGCTAAGGCTTTCTGAAGTTTACAAAGGACCTGGACCGGACACCACCGATGAGAAGTGGGGAAATAACATATGGCGACCGGGGACCGGTCTGAGAGGTTTTGGAGGTAGGTAGCAGGAGCGTGAAACCCTCGGGTCCCCGGACCAGCTGACTGATTGCCAGGAACCCGGGGTTGTAGGCGGGGCATGTGAACTCGCCGGGTCTTAGGAACCCATAAAGGCGAGGTACACTGCGGCTTTGAGTACCAAACTGGCCATGGCCCCGTAAGGCAACCTGTCCAACGAATCGGACAGATCACGGAAGAGCTGACCCGAGACAGCTTGCCTGTTACCTCGATTGCTTGGACCGGTTCTGGAGAGGCCTCTGAGTGCGGCTTTGATCGCGTGAGCAGAAAACAGCGAGACTCGATCGGGCTGCCTAACTGAGAGGAAATGCTGGACCCCGGACAGATACGTCTTGACCGTGGTGTGAGCCAGCCTGAGCTCTGAGTGGCAGTACCCGATGAAGGCTAGCATGTATTCTGTGAAAGAGGACTGACCCTGTGGGCACTGCGCCTGAAACTTACGAAATGTCTCCCACCCGGTACGATAGGCCCTAGCCGTGTTGGGTGCGAGGGACTTGTTTAACAAAGCGTGGGCCACGTCTAGGTATCCACCTAGGCCATTATGAGGGACTTGTGAGGAGGAACAGTGGCACCCACGACGTCTGCCTCCGGCATCACCTGCAAGAAAGAGAAAGGTTAGCCCGTGACAAGGCATCGGCTGCCACATTCTGAGATCCGGGCACATGGGCACTAAGGAACCGGAAGTGGTGAGTAAGTGACAGGTACACCAGTCGTCTCATGAGACTCATGACATGCGGAGATTTGGACAGGCCGCTTGATATGATGTCGACTACTGCGGTATTGTCTGACACGAACAGAACAGTGCAGTTCCTCCACTGGCTGCCCCAAACACTTGCGGCAGCCACTATAGGATATAACTCAAACAGGGCAGAGGTCTGGAAGAACCCTGGAATCTGCGTGACTTCTACAGGCCACTCACCTGCGACCCAATGGGGGCCAAAGATGGCGGCAAACCCTGTAGTCGCTGCCGCATCGGAAAAAACCAGAGGGGATGAGCTAGATAACTCTGGGATAAATAGCGACACCCCATTCCAGTGACCAAGGAAATGATCCCACATATGAAGATCGGCGCGGGCTTGACTATCGAGATGGACCGGGCTGTCTTGATTAGAGGCGGATACGAGGACGCCAGTAACCGGGAAATAAGCGACCTGCCCTGCGGAATGATCCGCATGGCGAGGTTAAGCATGCCCAACAATGATTGTAACTCGACCTTGGTGACTGCTGGCGTGACAGAGAATTTATGGATGACTTCTTGGATCCTGCACAACTTGTCGGATGGCAACCTGGCTAACATGTGCAACGCGTCTAGCTCTATACCCAGGAAGGTAATGGTGGTAGATGGGCCCTCGACTTTTTGGGGAGACGGGAACTCCTAAGAGAGAGAAACAATCCAAGAGTTTTCCTAAGGCTAAAGGGGCAGACCCCGGCCTCTCTATGAGCAGGAAATCGTCCAGGTAGTGTATGACGAACTCACAGTGGACCTTGTTTTCTAGGATCCAGTGGAGGGCCCGGGCCAGCTGATCGAACAGCCACGGGCTACTCTTGGAGCCAAACGTCAGCTTGGTGGAAAAATAGTATTGCCCCCTCCACTTAATACCATGCCACTGCCAGAGCGCCGGCATTATGGGGAGTAACTTGAAAGCGTCGGATATGTCAGCTTTGGACAAAAACGCACCAGGTCCTAGACGGGTGAGGATGGCGATCGCCTGGTCGATAGAGGAGTACCTCATGCTTACCTCCTCTGACGGAATAAGGGAGTTGAGACTAGGTATGGGAGATCCATGCGGACCTGACAGGTCTATTATGAGACGCTCTTTTTACTAAATTTGCCCGTGACTACCCCTATGGGACTGACTCTCCACCGTTGAAAGGGGGCTCGGAAAACGGGCCGATTATAAAACCCTTATCCAATTCGATTTTAACTAGCCTATCGACCGCGTCGGGGTTCTTGTCTGCTGACTGCAGGTTCTTACATTCATACGTGCTTTCGGGTGTCGTGATCAGCCCCGTGTGGAACCCTACCAGGAACCCAGAAATTAGAAACTCTACGAACTCTGGATTGCAGTGACCCTCTAAGGACTTCCTTAGTGACGCGGAATCCACGACACTCATATAAGCTCTCATTGACTTTAATGTACAAGCAGACTTAGGATGGGCCCTAAAACAATTGGTACAGACATGCAGAAGGCGGCACTGACTAAAATTACAGGAACCATAATTAAAGTTGTTGCAGAGCTGAGCCCTGCCCAGCTGCACGATGGGTCTGCCTAGTTTGTCGACAGGGTTTGGAGGTTTGAAAACATCTAGGGGTGCTGCCGCCGAACCAGAAGGGCTGGACGACGCGCTGGAGACAGACTTGTAGCACCACTCTGCAGTGTGAAAGATGGAATGGCACAGCGAGCACGCCGGCGCCCTCAGCCCTGCAAAGTGTCTGCAAAACAACTCTGTGTCCAGGTTGGACCAGTTAGTGATGAACTGGAATTGTGTCAAGGCCGCAGCGGCCTTGGCCGAGAAGGAGCAGTGATAGTCATAAAAGAGCTGCCACCGTACTTATACCCCAACTCGGTAACGCGGAAGAGGTAAAGGTCTAGTTCCTCCCTCCTCTCCGGTTTAACTGAACAAATGACGTCCCTGTAGAGGCTGAACGCCAGGACGAATTCTGGTATCGACAACTTGCGGTAAAGCCTGTGATCACGGCCCTTCAACACCACTGAGACCTCACCGCAGCGATCACCTTGCTCTCTGACAAGTCCCTAGACGCGATTAGTAGGGAAGCAAGATTGACATCCCTACCCTCTAAGATGTCCTTCCTAACATTAGTAGGGATGAAGTGCGACGGGAGACGCTAGGTCCGGGTGGGGACGTCTGAGCGCCTCCTGCAGCGGAGGTAGAGGCGACGGGAACCTCGGCCACGGGAGTCGGGGTGACCGAGCCACGAGCTTCCATGGCCTCCATCCTCGCCTGGAGGCCGTTGATAGATGACGTCAGACTGTTCAACATAACATGTAGTTGTGTCAGGGACGTTTGCATAGTGGCCGCAGGAACGTCGTCTTGACGTGGGTTCAGAGAGTCCCTCAGTAATCTATAGAGCTCTGCCTTCCTGGCGGCGGCCGGGAAGGGGATACCCCTTCTATTCAACTCCGAGACGAGCCTGGGAATGGTCCACAACCGAAGGGACCGAATGCTGCCCCTTCGGAGAACCCGGTACGTTATCATCTACGGACGCCTCCACGATGTCAGAAGCCCGTGACATACTGGCTGAAAAAACAGAATGCAAAGATCGACTCAGTACACGGTCCCTACACCTCGGGGTGGACACCCAACCACACGTGGACGAGTAACCCTAACCATACCGTGAAACACAAGCTAAAAAGATGGGAGACAGAGAAGCCGTGATGTGGGGAGCGGACACCAACACCGAGGAAAACACGCAGAGCATGGCCGCGAGCTTACCAACTTCTGAAGGACAATAATGACAGCTGCAAACTTAGGACGCCGACTGTAGTATGAGTAGTGGAACCTGAATGTGAAATTGCGAACGAGATATAGTAACGCTGAACACCACTCCCCTCATCCCTACATGACAAGTGCCTTACTACCTGGCTGTAAACCAACTCTGGCCGGAACTTGAGTAACAAGGTTGCACCTGGAAGCAAACAATGACACTGGTCAAAACCGGAATGACCCAAAAACTTCACTACATGCGCTCATGAGTATTGTCAAAATGTTTGTATTGTTTCTATTTTATGTTATTTTTGTTTGTTTTAATTTTTCTAACTACTATTTTTTTTTTTTTTGTAAAACATTTAAAAAATTTCCCTATCAAATACATATATTCTTAACTAATTAATGTTTCCTTTCTTTATCCTTTTTTTTTTTTTTTCCTAAAAATGTATCCCCATGTACTGCATTCTCCCCCTCTCTCCCTACCCTACAACCCTCTGCCAGCGTATGCGTCCATACCCCTGTCAGAAACCCCTCGCCCCTCTTTGCCTTTAACATATCCCCCTTTTTTTTTTTTTTTTTTTTTTAAATATTTCCCTCGCGACGATGTCTGTCCTACCTCATACCCCCCCCTAACCGGCTAACTAGGACAGTGCCCGAACCTGCAGTAACGGGCGCAGGGTAGCGTGAGGCCCCGCCCCCTCAGCCCTGCCTAACTAGCGGCACGGCGGCCCGTGCCAGACTTTTGGGGATGACGTGTGGGCCGGTGATGCGGGGATGCGCTCTCCCCTGTGCCCTGAAGTGCCGCCACGTGGGGAGCATACGCAGCTCCCGGCGCGGACTTCAGTGCGGGCTGCTTCCCCCAGCGGCGGGGGAGCCGAACCCTGCCGGCTGGAGTGCCGCGCGCCGGGGGAGACTGCGACGCTCCCTGGCCGACCGAGCCGGTGCGGGGGTGTCCCCCCTCACCTAGGGGACCGACCCCCGCCGACCGGCAACGGAGGTGTGTTGCTGGACGTGGCAACGACGTACCTCTGGTGAAATGTGCTGATCCCGGATGCGATGACCTCTGGACGCGCGCTGGCCTGCTGGACGCTGATCCACCGATGCCTCAGGTGCTGGTAGCGCTCCAAAACGTAGAGCGACGTACCAAGGGGGAGTGGCGCTGTCGTGCTTTAAGAGGACGGCAGCGCCACGCCCACAAACACAGGCCAAATCAATCGGCCTTACACGAGCGAATTTCTCAAAAATTCGATTCGGCTGGTTCGCCGAATTTTCCAAAAAGATTTGTTTCGATCTGAATTTATTTGCGGCTACTCGCGTTTAAAAACGGCTATTTCCTTTATAGGGGTTCAGAACACTGTGCCTTGCAGTAACACGCATAGGGAGTCTGCTGTGGTAGTGAAATAATATTGTGAGTCAGTATGACATGCAGATGACAGTGTGACATCCACAGGTCATAACAGTGTGTCATCCACAGATCCCCCATAACAGTGTGTCATCCACAGATCCCCCATAACAGTGTGTCATCCACAGGTCCCCCATAACAGTGTGTCATCCACAGATCCCCCATAACAGTGTGTCATCCACAGGTCCCCCATAACAGTGTGTCATCCACACGTTCCCCATAACAGTGTGACATCCACAGGTCCCCCATAACAGTGTGTCGTCCACAGATCCCCCATAACAGTGACATCCACAGGTCCCCCATAACAGTGTCATCCACAGATCCCCCATAACCGTGTTAGCACACGTTCCCCATAACAGTGTGACATCCACATGTTCCCCATAACAGTGTGACATCCACAGATCCCACATAACAGTGTGTCATCCACAGATCCCCCATAACAGTGTGTCATCCACAGATCCCCCATAACAGTGACATCCACAGGTCCCCCATAACAGTGTCATCCACAGGTCCCACATAACAGTGTCATCCACAGATGCCCCGTAACAGTGTCAGCACACGTTCCCCATAACAGTGTGACATCCACAGATCCCCCATAACAGTGACATCCACAGGTCCCCCATAACAGTGTCATCCACAGGTCCCACATAACAGTGTCATCCACAGATCCCCCATAACAGTGTCATCCACAGATCCCCCGTAACAGTGTCAGCACACGTTCCCCATAACAGTGTGACATCCACAGATCCCCCATAACAGTGTGACATCCACAGATCCCATTTGCTCTGAGCATGGGACTCCTAAGACCTCAGATAAGAGCCCCATGCTCAGAGCAAATAAAATAATAAAACAACTTTCCTATTCTGCTCCTGATGCCGCCGCTTCTAGCATCCAGCTCTCTTCTTCTTCTTCCTGCCGAGCGTTGTATGCTGTGACCCGACGTGCAGTCACAGCACAGCAAGCGACTGAGGGCCAGGAAGTGGTGAATACAGAGCCCGCACAGGGAGTGCTGCATATACCATTTCCCAGTCCTCCTGTACTAATGAGCGCTTCCATAATGGGGGAAAAAAAGTGCGTCTTAGGGCTCATGCACCTGAACTGAATTTTTTTTCCGTTTCCGTTCTGTTTTTTACGTGTCCGTATGCGGAACCATTCATTTCAATGGGTCAGCAAAAAAACCTGAAATTACTCCGTGTGCATTCCGTTTCCATCTGTCCACATGTCCATTTCGCCAAAAAATAGAAAGTCCTATTCTTGTCCATTTTGTAGATAAGGACAGGCATAGTTACAGCAAAAAAAAAAAATGATGCAATACGGATGTCACTTGTTTTTTTTGCCGGTCCGACCGCAAAATACATACGGTCATGTGCATGAGCTTTTATAGGGTCAAACATACGGTAATTAAAAATGAGACTGCAAAAATGTTTAAGAAAATGCCAGCTTTGTCAGATACTGTTCAGTTTGTAAGACTGAAATAAGATATCCCTCCATCTATCCATTCATCCAATTCAGCCTATTATCCTAATAAACCCTCACAAGACAAAGGCCAATTGTCTTCATCTTAGGGTAAAATGTCTTTCCACTCAAAATCTGGCTATCAGAATAAGGCTACATGCACACGACAGTTTTTTTTTGCTGACCACAATTTGTGGATCCGTCTTCCGTTTTTTTTCTCATCCGCATCCGTGCCGTGTGTCCGCATTTCATTCCGTGTGGTTTCCGTGCGGCTTCCGTTTTTTTTGCGGTCCGTGTTCCGTGAAAAAAACGGAAGGATGGGCATCTTAAAATTTACATATCCCCACCCAGGATCCATCTATATATCCAGCTCCTTGGATTGTTTGGTGGCCATTTTCAGTAGTGTGTTCTGGCTGCTGAGTGTGCTTTGATTCTTTGGCTTGGATTGTGCTACTTTGTGCTTTTTGGGTTGGATTTTTCCCATGGCAGAAGATTCGGAGGAAGAGGCCATAGCGTACTGGCTTTATCTTCGGCGACGCGGACAGCAGTCCCTTATGCTGGACGAGGAACCGAGGCGAAAGCGGAGATTTTGGGTCCATCCTATTATTTCCCAACGTGCGGAAAAAGGCCACTTTCATACACTCTACACTGATCTTCGGGGGCATCCGGAGAAATTCTGGGCGTTCTGTCGTATGTCAGTGTCTGACTTTGATAGGTTGTTGTCGTCTCTACGTACTGTCCTTACCTTTATGGACACCAATATGAGGCGCAGCATATCTCCCGAGGAACGGCTCATCGTTACGCTGAGGTAATTTTATGTGTATGTTTATACCTTCTGTCATTCTTGTTCTGTTTGGCTTTTTTTGGATTGTGTCATTTTGTTGTGTTGCCTTTTTTTTTTTTGTTCTCGTCCTCTATTTTTTTGGCCATTGTGTAATTTAAGCCATATGTTGCTTTCATAGGTGTGCGCAGCCAATTGCATTAGGGTGTGCACCCTAAAGCAAAAAAACACACGCACGC
Source organism: Bufotes viridis (assembly GCA_033119425.1). Lineage (NCBI taxonomy): Eukaryota > Metazoa > Chordata > Amphibia > Anura > Bufonidae > Bufotes > Bufotes viridis. The sequence continues at coordinate 391,658,089 of CM065592.1, read as the reverse complement.
GCGTATGTATATATATATTATACACATATATATACACAAATACACTAAGGGGTATCAGGGTACATTATTATACAGAGGTAATATAACTAAGGGGTATCAGGGTAAATTATACAGGAGTAAGGGCCCTTTCACACTAGCGTTTTTGTTTTCCGGCATAGGGTTCCGTCGTCGGCGCTCTATGCCGGAAAAATCCTGATCAGGATCATCCCCATGCATTCTGAATGGAGAGAAATCCGTTCAGGATGCATCAGGATGTCTTCAGTTCAGGACCGGAATGTCTTTTGGCCGGAGAAAATACCGCAGCATGCTGCGCTTTTGCTCCAGCCAAAAATCCTGAACACTTGCTGCAAGGCCGGATCCGGAATTAATGCCCATTAAAGGCATTAATCCGGATCGACCTAGCTCAACGTCGTTCGGCGCATCGCCGGATCCGGCGTTTAGCTTTTCTCAATGGTTACCATGGCAGCCAGGACGCTAAAGTCCTGGTTGCCATGGTAAGATGTAGTGAGGGAGCGGGAGCAGTAGACTTACCGTCCGTGCGGCTCCCGGGCGCTCCAGAGTGACGTCAGGGCGCCCTACTGCATGGGGTGCTCTGACGTCATTCTGGGCGCCCGGAGCCGCACGGACTGTAAGTCTACTGCTCCCCGCTCCCACTACTACTATGGCAACCAGGACTTTAATAGCGTCCTGGCTGCCATAGTAACCTCAAAGCATTTCGAAGACTGATCAGGATCCTGATCAGTCTTCTAATGCTCAGGCGACTTGCGTTGTGACGGATCCGGCGGGACGGAAGTGCCTGTCGGATCCTCAGAACGCAAGTGTGAAAGAGGCCTTATATAACTGAGGAGGGCTATCAGGGACATTATACAGGGGTAAGATAACTTATATTATATTGGTTATATTACCCCTTTATCATGTCCCCTGAGATAACCCTCCTCAGTTATATTACCCTGTATAATAATGTACCCAATAGCCCTGCTCAGTTATATTACCCCTGTAATTTACCTGATACCCCTCAGTTACACGGTATCATATAACTGAGGGGTATCAGGGTACATTATACAGGGGTATTAATGAGGAGGGTAGCAAGCAGCAGGGAACATGCTTTATGCATTAACTTAATGTTATATAACTAACTTATATGGGGAGTGACTCTCAGCCAGAGCAGAGTTCCAGTGGTGTAGCATGGGTCACCAGCACCCGGGGCAAGCCAGATATTGCAAATAATGCAGTACATGTCACCTGCAGTCCTATGTAACACCACAGATAACAGTGATAACTGAGTACAGATAATGTAGGCTATATTAACTGCAGTCCTATGTAACACCACAGATAACAGTGATAACTGAGTACAGATAATGTAGTCGATGTCACCTGCAGTCCTATGTAACACCACAGATAACTCTCTGAGTACAGATAATGTAGTAGAGGGTGTGAGGCCCCAGAATTCAGAACACTTACAGTGTGACTTGAAGTCTGGGGCCATGCTTCGGCAGTGTGGGCCAAATCCTTCTTTCAGCCACGTCTCTGCAGAGTTTCACAGAATTTTTCTTAGATTCATCACTGTACTATCATCCTCAGATAACAGACCTCCCCTCCCTCCGTAGTGCCCATAAGTATAATGCCCTGGCCCCTCTGTAAAATTATAATATATAATGGCCCCGCTGTGTTATTATTATTCTTAATATTATAATGGCCCCCTCTGTATTAGGCTTCATTCACACGTCCGCAGAATGTGTCTGCATATGTTCCGCAATTGTGCAGAACGGGTGCCGACAGGGAGCCGACTATGGCAGCCAGGACATCAGTAGCGTCCTGGTTGCCATGGTAACCGATCTGAGCCCCAGCATTACACTGCTGGGGCTCCGATCACTGCCACCAATGATCGGGGGCAGTCGTATAGGACCTTTCATTAGTTTGAACTGTATTACTTAAGTAGCGGCACATAGGGCATATATGGGGCACTTACTATTATATCTGTGAGGGCCCGTTCGCCCGCTCTGGCCCCCGTTACATGGTGGGAACACCAGGGAGGAGATATCAGCCTCTGTCCCTGGGCGTTCCTTCTCCCTGCCTGTGACGTTCTGTGCTGTTATTGGACAGTGCTGCAGACAGGGAGAAGGAACGCCCAGGGACAGAGGCTGAAGTCTCCTCCTGCTGTTCCCACCATGTGACGGGGGCCAGAGCGGGTGAACGGGCCCCACACAGATATATAGTAAGTGCCCCATATATGCCCTATGTGCCACTACCTAAGTAATGAAGTTCAAACTAATGAAAGGTTCTATATGCCTGCATGTGTCGGCCATATCACATGCTGGGCCTCTATGAACCTGAGGGGTTAATTGCGGTGGATCGCAGCGTGCAGTCATAGAGGCCGGGTATGGGATATGGCCAGCACATGCAGGCTACGTTGCTATTCAGTCATTCATTGGTGGCAGTGGCCACAGTCCCGCCCTTGATATGCTCCCATTGGTTGCAGTGGCCGCAGTCCCTCCCCTCCCGGCTCTCATTGGTGGCCAGCGGTAGTCGCACGCAATGGGGAGGGAGGGACTCCCTCCTTCTCCACTGTGCCGGCTCAGTAGAACATGGTATGCACCGAGAGTGGCGCATACCATAGTTCTACCGCGATATAGACGAAATCGATATCGTGGCACAAATTCATATCGCATATCGTCTATATCGCCCACCCCTAGAGCAGACCCATTCATTCTCTCTGGAGACGGAATGGATGTGGAAAGCACACAGTGTGTACTTCGCAATCCGTATTTCTGGAGCGGCCTGCTGAACTTCTAGTCCGTGGCTCCAGAAAAAAATGGAAGATGTCCTATTCTTGTCCAAAGCTGGGGTCAAGAATAGGCTGTTCTAATGGGGTGCCAGCCGGGTGTACTGCGGATCCGCAAAACACTACAGACGTGTGAATGGACCTTAATAATAATAATTATGGCGCCCTTCAGCCCCTCTAGCATACAGTCCCATGTAAAATACATCACTCCTCGCCTTCAGCCCCTCCAACATACAGTCCCATGTAAAATACAAAACTTCCCCTGCCTTCAGCCCTTCTAGCATACAGTTCCATGAAAAATAATATCACCCCTCCTGCCTTCAGCCCCCAGCATACAGTCCCCATGTAAATAATATCACCTCCCCTGCCTGCAGCCCCCAGCATACAGTCCCCATGTAAATAATATCACCCCCTGCCTGCAGCCCCCAGCATACAGTCCCCATGTAAATAATATCACCCCCTGCCTGCAGCCCCTCCAGCATACAGTCCCAGGTAAATAATATCACCTTTCTCCTGTCTGCAGCCCCTCCAGCATACAGACCCATGTAAATAATATCACCCCCCGCCTGCAGCCCCTCCAGCATACAGCCCCATGTAAATAATATCACCCCCCACCTGCAACCCCTCCAACATACAGTCCCATGTAAATAATATCACTCCCCACCTTCAGCCCCCAGCATACAGTCCCATGTAAATAATATCACCTCCCCTGCCTGCAGCCGCTCCAGCATACAGCCCCATGTAAATAATATCACACCCCCACCTGCAACCCCTCCAACATACAGTCCCATGTAAATAATATCACTCCCCACCTTCAGCCCCTCCAGCATACAGTCCCCTGGAAATAATATAACCCCCTCTTCAGACCACTCTAATATACAGCCCCCAGCAAACATAGCAGTCACTTTTATCCTCCACTCACCGACCTGCAGCTTCTGCTCCTCTCTCCTGCAATGGGCTCTGTAGAATCAGTCACATTGTGAGGCCCCGCCCCCTGGATAACGAGACTCCGCCTCTTCCTGCGACATCATACCTCCCTGGAGCAACTCCATTCTAGCGCACTGTCGTCTCATAGGCTTCAGACCACTAGCCTGAAGCCTATGAGAACGGTTCTCTTCAGGAGTTGTAGATGGCAGTGCAGCATGGAGGTGATGATTAGGGTGTGCCCAGGCACACTCGGCACACCCCGTGCGCACGCCTATGGTTGCTTTTCGTTTTTGACCAGCAAGCATTAAACAAGCCTAATTTGAACCAGGCAATGTCGAAAATGATGTAGGCCTCAACCAAATAGATATTTCATGGTCAGGGAGAGTATTTTGTGTACTATAATGAGTGTTTGATGTCTCGTCTTGCATGTTTTTTTTGGAATTATTTATACCTGCTCTTTGGGTTTGTAGAAAAACCTTTTTTTTTGTGGGACAGTGTGGCTTTGAATTACGTAATTAAAGTGTCTTTTTGTTTTGACTGACATTTTTGTCTAATTTTATTCCTTACACAGATTCCTTGCAACCGGGAACTCATTTGCATCCCTGCATTTTGAGTTTCTTTTGGGAACCTCAACGATATCTCGGATTGTGTGTCACACTTGTCATGTCCTCTGGTCGAGACTCCGAGAGACGGTGATGCCTCAGCCGACGGTGGAGGACTGGCTTCGGATCGCTGACGGCTTCCATGAATCGGCGCAGTTCCCGAACTGCATTGGTGCGCTGGATGGCAAACACATTCGTGTGAAGAAGCCGCCTCACTCTGGCAGCCGATTCTTCAATTATAAACAGTATTTTTCGGTAGTGCTATTGGCTTTGGCTGATAGTAATTACCGGTTTATAATGGTCGATATTGGTGCCTACGGAAGCACTTCTGATGCTCGCATCTTCAGTTCTTCCCGATTGGGTGATCGTCTTCGTGCCAACCAGCTTTCCCTTCCAGAGCCCAGAAGACTGCCTGGATATGCTGGTCCGCCGGCTCCATTTGTCATCGTGGCTGATGAAGGGTTCGCATTGACTCCACATGTTATGCGGCCCTTCCCCAGACGCGGTTTGGATGTTAGGAGGCGAGTATTCAACTACCGATTGACTCGTGCCCGTCGGTATGTTGAGTGCGCTTTCGGCATACTCTGCAGCAAGTGGAGGGTGTTTCATTCATCCATACAAATGGATCCGGAGAATGCTACCCTGGTGATTCAAGCTTGTGTAGTTCTACATAACTTCATCAGGATGCACAATCCTTTCTGGGCTGTTGACCAGAGCCAATATCCCTCATCTGGCGGTGTGGGTTTGGATCTGACCCTGCATAGACGACCTGGTACAGCAGGCATTGCTGTTCGGGACATGTATGCAGACTTTTTCAGCAGCCCAGAGGGGTCGGTGCCATGGCAGCTGGACGCTATTCGGGGCAGTGTTTGATATCTTCTGGTCTTTGTAGTTTTTTTTTATTTTAAGATAGAGTGTATATTGAAAGTCATAGTTGAGTGTAGGGACTCGCAAGAACATGAGGACCCTTGACGTGGGCTTGTGGGCTGAGGTTTTGGCCCATTCTCTTTGTTTCTGCACACAACGCATATCAAGTAACATGCTTTGGATTTGGCAAAGTTTAAGTTTCTGGGTCCTCTTAGACAATGGCAGCTATTGGATGGCCAAATGCACCTATTGTCTAAGCCAGGGAATAGCAACCTTCAGCACTCCATATGTTGTGATTCTTCAATTCCAAGCATGCTCCATTCCTTTTTGAGGTGAGTACTTCGAAGAGCAAAGCAAGTATGCATGATGGGAGTTGTAGTTTGTCAACATCTGGTGTGCCGTAGGTTAGCTTCCCCTGGTTTTTGCTTCAACTTTACCATTTCCAATTACCTTTTTGGTATCTGATGGGCCCCAAACCTTCTAATACCTCATGTGAACATGCTAAAAACCTGTTGTTTTTGAATGTCTAAAAATATGCCTACAGTGATATATTTTTCAAACAAATAAAATTCTACATTGCCATGTTTTACATTTGTGAATAAAATAAAGACAAATGAACACTCGTGTCATCAGATGTGGTAACCATAAATTAAAATATATTTGGAAGATATCCTCCACAAAATTATCTCTGAACAAAGGTTTCCCAAAACACCACATATACACACACAAATAAACACCAACATTTATAAATTAAGGAGATCGCGGGTGAAGGAGGGCTGAACCCCGGATGGGCCCGCACCCACATTTTGCCCGGTAGGATCCAAAGGGGGATAGATGGGTTGCATTTGTCCTGACCCAAAGCTGCCCATAGGAGGTGGTGGGGCGTGAAATCTGGGGGGAGGTACAGATGAGCTGGCAACGTGTTGTGGCTGCCAGTGTGGAGGGTTGTTTGGTAATGGGTTTTGCCCAAAAAGAATATGCCTGCGCAAGTTGTCTATGTGGCAATGTATGTCGCCCGGATAACTGGAGGCGTACATTTCGATGACTGCAGAGATCGACGTCATGCAGGCATTCTGGCGTTCTGGGGCCACTCGCCGAAGCAAAGGTGACATCCCCCGCATCATCTGCTCCTCCTTTGCATCTTCTCTCTTGCGGGAGAGATAGTCAACAAACTGGGCATCCAGCACCTCCCTAGTTGCAATTCCAGAAGTTGGTGGGGCAGCTCTCCTTCGGCGGGGTCTCACTTGGGGCGGGCTCTGTTCCCCTGCACTTTGTGTGGTTTGGGCCTGTTGTGAGGCTTGGGCAGGTGGGGAGGGGTTAGGGCTGGATGCTTGGGAGAAGATTGGTGGTGTCTCATCCCCACCCAGATCAGACGGCTGCGACTCCTCCTGCTCGGGGTCCTCAAAACTGTCCACAGTCCTGTATGGATTGACAAAAAAGGCATGTTAGGAAACAATTACTGTCTTCAGCACCTTACTTTAGCCAACACCATGTCGTAAAAGTTCGGCCAGTGACATAAGGCACCAAAATCGGACAATAACAGTCAAAGCAGTGGCAGAGACATCCCCCAAGCACCGGCTGACAGCCTGGAATTCAAGGGGGCCTTGAAATCATTACGCGTGCCATGGCCCATAGCAAGAGGGGTTTCATCGGTTGAAGTTGCTAACGGGCCAAGGAGCCGATGGTGCCACAAATAACCTTCTTCAACATAAAAAGACACATAGCCCTGATGAAAGGGGTTGCCAAGCTTAACTTTTGCACCAGGGCACATGAGCTGAAAGCTACACACCTCCACGTGCCCCTTGACTTCAAACACGAATCACGTGCCTTGTGCAACAAATACTACATCATATTGTATTGGGGACACCATGAAATGTGGTATGCTGAAAGATAAAGAGCATCACACAATTGTCACTGTATACGGGACGCTGCTGATGCTATTGTGGTAGAGTTTAGGAAGGGACAAAAATAGAATTCACAAAACCATACCATGGAAAATGAACCAATATAGATAAGAATTTAAACATCCTGCTATCTATCACACTATATATATATTTGTCTATATTTCGATATATATCTATATTAAACTATCTTGATCTTCAAGGATTACAATTGACACATGTCCCTACGTGAAAGACGCACCCAGATATGTAAGATTGGAAGCAGTACAATAAAGGGACCAAAAGCATATTTTATGGATTGAAAGGTAGGGAATATTGTTAAAGAAACACTTACGGCCTTAGCTCCATAATGGGGGTGAGGAACCGCAACTGCTGGGTATATAAATATGGCCTTTTACGCAGGCCTCCATCACCACTGCGCCCCTTCTCGGTGAGCTCCCGACGGTACTGGTCGCGGCAGCTGTTCCACCTGGTTTTTATTTGTTTCACTGTGACAAAGAACAAAAAACTTTTGTTGGCAAACACCAGGTGCCTGGACTAAACACCACTATTTACCACGTTTGAAGAAGGTTTTCATTGCAAAATTATATCAGAAACGTCAGGGACACAAGGGCAGGGACCCCAGACAACACTGCGGCCACCTACCTAACGCTGCCCGACCACGCCGATCCTCTCTTTCCCATTCAGCCCGCTTCAGCCTTCGGGCCACTTTTTCCCACGCAGCATCTTTTTTCACTTTGTCGTGATACAGATTGGTGCGAGTGTCCCACAGCTCAGGGTGGTCCTGGACCAACGTAATCAACTTTTCGGTATCCCAGCGGGGCATTTCTCCAGACACACTTCACTGCACAGCTTGGCACACACTCCGGTCTGGTCTAAACTGGTTTTTCAACTTCCTGGCCAAGTTCACAGGTTACCAAGCAACCATCCGCAAAAAATGCGGATGCGGATGGAAAACGGAAGGCTTTAGTGTGGCATCTGTTTTTTTTGCGGACCCATTGACTTCTATGGGTCCGCAAACCGTGTTTTGCGGACAAGAATAGGACATGCCATATTTTTTTTGCGGACTTGAAATGCGGAATGCGGACGCGGACAGGCAACGGAAGTGACATCCGTTTTTTAAACGGATCCATAGAAATGAATGGGATCCGCAAAAAAAACGGAACGGAAGCCGCAAAAAAATACTGTCGTGTGCATGTAGCCTAAAGGAACTTTTACATGGGATGACAGGGAACAAACATCCTTGTGAACACCTGTTCCAAATAATTTGCCGGTGTAAAGCGGCCAGTGATCATGTTTATCGAGTAAAAACATAGTTGATGCTGACACTTAAATCATCATTTCTGGGCTGAGGATAGACCTGTGTAAACTGGGGTCCACTGCCCAAAAACAAAGAGGGGGGGGGGGGTGGCGAACATTGACAGCAGTGCTTGCGAGTCATCAAACAAAAGAGGTGATGGCTACAAGTAACTGCAGCTCTCACCTCCTCTGATGAGCAGGCAGTTATCAGAAATTAGCGGTTTGTTGCTGATAAATGCCTGCTCGTCGGCCCGTGTAAAAGGGCCTTTAATTCATGGATCAACGACCCTTCTCCAGAAACCTAATAACTATATTACACTCCGGAAATATATCCAGGCCCCTCCTTATTCTTTTTTTAGTGAACTCACCATCACCACCTCCTCTGGCAGAGAGTTCCATAGTCTCACTGCTCTTACTGTAAAGAATCCTCTTCTATATTTGAGTACAAACCTTCATTCCTCCAGACGCAGAGGATGTCCCCTCGTCTCAGTCACAGTCCTGGGGATAAATAGATGATGGGACAGATCTCTGTACTGACCCCTGATATATTTATACATAGTTATTAGATCACTATTTAGATGTATTTTTTCTATTTTTAAATCAGATATTTTTATTACAATTTTGCATTTTAAGTAACAATACAAAAGTACAATACCCAAACCAACCACCCTCCCAACATCCACCCTAACCCCGCCCTTCCCCAAACGACAGTTCGGTAACTTTCTTGAGAAGTCCAAAGTTCTTTTTGCTTTGTAGACCTTGTATATGAATGTCACGCAATGCGATCAATAGATGTATTTTTTCTAAGAAATAAACCTATTATTAATAATCTTTCAGGGTACTGTAGTCTACCCATTCCATTTCTTACTTTGGTTGCCCATTGAAGCTCTGCTACAAATTTCTTGTGCACAAAACTGTACACAATACTCCATGTGTGGTTTAAATGTTTTTTCAAAGATAATAAAAAAACTCGGACAACCTGTAAAATATCTTAAAAACCATCTTATAGTCACCCCTTACTCCTGTAACATTCTCTGCTACACTCCTCTGGTACTCCAGCGGTGATGTTCCTGGATAAAGCCCATGACCGCTGCGGCCAATCACTGTCCTCCAGCAGTCTACATGTGCTGAAGGAGAAGTACTAGAACATTAATAACCACCCTCTGTTTTCTATCACTGAGCCAGTTACTTATCCACAGACATTTTCTCCCAGTCCAAGCATTCTCATTTTATGTACTAACCTTTTACGTGGTACAGTATCAAATGCTTTGGAGAAGTCAAGATTAGGGGTGAAACGATTACTCGATTATATCGAGTAATTCAACACATTTGTTTGTGTTATGTGACCACGGAGCAGGAGTGAAGCGCTTGCTATTACTCAAAGCTACGTGGTGACCTGCCGGCCCGCACCGCATTGTCAGGACATAGTGCATGTAAGCGTCCACTATGACCTGACGCTGTGTGACATCGGGACAACAGTGCAGTGCACTGAGAAGAAGATGGACGAGCTGTGGAGTGGCGCCCCTACAAGAGAGGTAAGTATTTTTTATCACTGGCGCTAGGGACATGGTTAGGAGTGTGAGCACCTGATGGCACTAGGGGGGGGGGGGGGCAGCTGGTGGCACTGAGGGGGCAGCTGATGGTACTGGGGGCGGGGGTGAGCCTGATGGCACTGGGGGGGCAGCTGACAGCAATCTGGTGGCACTGGGGGGCAGCTTATGGCACTGGGGGTGGGGTGGGGGGGCAGCTGATGGCAAGAGGGAGCCTGATGGCACTAGGGGGGGAGCCTGATGGAACTGTGTGGAAGCTGACCATGTATGTTACTGCAGCTCATCCATATCCAAATGGTACTAATTCTTAACAACCTCTTTAAGGGAGTCTGTCAGCAGTTTTGACTATGTTAAACTGATGACAGTGCTAAGTGGGCGCTTGGGAGAGCTTGACAAACATACCTTATTTGTAGATTTTATAATCAGGAGTAAGGTGAATATGAAGTTTTATTCTGTCACATTTTGCTCCTAAAAGGGGTTGTTCAAGAGCTGAGGGGGTTAGCAAACCACCCCCTACTCGGCCAGACCTGTAAAGGGAAGATTACTTACCTGCTTCTTGCCGCTGACTCCCCACTCCTTCTCCTCCAGTCCTGTGGGCCTGTGATGCTTTGCTGGGCTCCCTCGTTGTAAAAATAAGGTTTGACATTGCCACAGTCAATCACCGGCTCCCCTTACATCATGACAAATGGTCACACGACGCAAAGGATTTCGGTCTCTGCCTCGGCCAGTGATTGGCTGCAGAGATGTCAAATTGGATATTTACATGCCAACTACATACAATTTGCAACTGGCAAATTAATGGCTGACTGCAGCGGGAGGCATGTCGACTGCACATCACATTTCTGGAACCAGAGGTGATGGAGACAGGATCTCCACACTGGACCTGGATCACTCGTAAGTCTCTCCCCCCTTTAGGACAGTGCTTGGCACCCTGACCATGGACTCTGAGTCTCAGAAATCCCCTTTAAGTGCACTGGAGGTGGAGCGTTACTGTGAAGTGCTCCCCTCTGCGCTGAGTTACAGCTGTAGCAATCTCCCTTGCCGACCCTACTTGTCTGTGTGAAATTAGCCTTGGGCTTCATTCACACGTCCGGAATTCTGTTCCGCATTTTGCGGAACAGAATTGCGGACCCATTAATTTCTATGGGGACACACTATGTCCCACCCGCATCCGCAATTGCGTTCCCCCAAAAAATAGAACATGTCCTATTCTTGTCCGCAGTTGCGGACAAGAAAAGGCATTTTCTCTTATAGTGCCGGCGATGTGCGGTCCGCAAAACACACACCGACGTGTGAATGGACCCCAAGGCTTCATTCACATCAGCGTTCAGCCTTTCCATTTTCCTATTCCGTTATAGGAACAGAACGGAAAGGACGGATTCGGCACATAACTGAGGCGAACAGAGCCTATGGACCCCATAGAGTATAATAGGGTCCGCTAGGTTTCCGCTCAGAGGCAGATTTTTGAAGAGGAGACAAAAGTCCCATGCGCACAACTTTCGTCTCCGCTTCAAAAAATCTTCCTCTAAGCGGAAACCTAGCTGACCCTATTATATATAGTCTATATGGTCCGTAGGCTCCATTCGCCTCGGTTATGTGCCGAATCTGTCCTTATTGTTCTCCTGCTCCTATAATGGAATAGAATGGAAAGACAACGCTGATGTGAACTCAGCCTTAGCCTCAGGGCCCCATAGCAGCCGCTATGACTGCGTCTACAGTGGTTAAGGCCATACCGACCTAGTCAGCATGTGCACAGTATGTCACATATACCTGTCCCTCATTTCTCATCATAAGATGGCAAGTTTATATTTGCTATTCATTTTTACAAAGTATCACCAAAGGAGAGCTACATATTCCATTTACCAGGGATGATGCGGTGAATGCCTAGAAACAAACGTCTTTCCACATCATCTACATCTACTTAAGGGCAGAGGCTTGTAAATAGTCATTCAGCTTTGCAATTGAAATTGCTGAGGTAGTGAATAATTTTACATGCCATTTGTCAGGGTCGAAACGCGTCCGTGCACCAGTTTAATTGCGTCTGCCGATGCGGTCTTCTTTAACCCTTCAAAACCAGAGCCCTATCAGGTCTTAGAGAGAACTAGGCACCTTTCAATCTTCATAGCATACGTATGGCGGCCTATTACTAATATTTTATTGTTTTTCTTTATACAGAAGTTTTTTGGGCTATTTCAAATATAGGACGGGCGCCAGGATTTTCAGTACATGAACAGTCTGGGAACGCTTTGTAGAAGCAGTGGATTCCATGCCAAGATATTTTCTAGTGCGCTTTGAGGCAGAACTGACAATGAATGACTGCAGGGAAGTGGTGGCGAAATATAGGGGTGTAGAGGTAACAGTCATACAAAGCCCTGGTACCTGAGGGAGGAACGGGCTAAGGAGCTTTAAATTAAGCCTCTATAGGGAAGCACTGCTGGTTAGGCCTCTGCGTCTAAGGGACTTACTCCTCCATGTGAAAAAAAATAAAAATACACTTGTTTTCATGCCTGGAGGCAGGAAATCTGAATATTGTACTATGGCTATATAGAGATTTGGACCTATGCAACTATAAAAATGTATTAAAATGTGAATCGTCACAGAGTATCAAACCTATTTACATAGGCCATCAATATCTGATCGGCTGGGGTCCAACACCCTGCACCCCCGATGATCTGCTTTTGTAGCTACGGCACCAGAACTACAACGTTTTATCCATTGTGTAGTGCATAGAGCTGGTATCTGCGGCGCAGCTGCCATTCACTTCAGTTACCAGCTCCCTCCGTTACACAATGGATACAGCTTTGCCGTTCTGGTGCCGGAGCTACTCAGTTACCAGCTGATGATCGGGGTGCAGGGTGTTAGCTGCTCATGCACATAGCCTTCTCCATTTACTTCGGCGGAAGTCACTGAAACAACCAAGCTTGTTCAGCCAACTCCCATAGAGGAAAATGGAGACAATCACACACATACAAGGTCACCTCTCCATTCATTCTCCACTTGGATGCAGTGGTCAGGTCCGGAAGGACAGGGGTCTGTGAACCCCTGTTCTAAGGTTTTGGGTCCCAGCGTTGTCCTGTGGATATTCCATAAATGTCTAAGATCGTAATACCTCTGTAACTCAGAAATCTGCTTACTATTAGGGTCAGGGAATCTACAAACAGCATGACTCATGGGGGTGCCAGGAATCATACCCCACCAATCAGAGGTTGACGGCCTATTCTCAGGAGAGGCCATTTTCATACAATTGTAAAAATACCTGGATTTTAATGCGGATTTGCCAAGTGGACATAATATCTGCACCTCTTGAGAAGTTACGTGTGGAATTAATTGGAGAGATTTTTTGTATGCAATTCCTCTGTGGAAAATCCACAGTATCTGTCACATCTAGCCATACCCTAATTCAGCTTGACGTAATTTAAAGGGGTCCATACATTTCAGCAATGCCATAAACTAGTGTGTAATGGCATAAGAACCTGATAAATGGGGGTAATTTATCAGGTTCTTATGCCATTACACACAAGTTTATGGCATTGCTGAAATGTATGGACCCCTTTAAATTACGTCAAGCTGAATTAGGGTATGGCTAGATGTGACAGATACTATGGCTTAACTTAGCCCACATGGGTTTTCCCCTGGGAGCTGGTGGGTAGCGCTGTAAACAAAGCATCCATAGCCTTTCCAAGATGGCGCGTTCACCTTTTATTGCACATGCGCCGCTACTGTTCAGCCCAGGTGCAGATAGAGGGCGCCCATGGCTTTCCTTGATGCCTGAAATGAATGCCTAGCTAAAACTATGCCTTAAAAAGTCACAAATCATGGTGCACTTGGTAGATTAAGGTGCCAGGAAATGTGGGCATGGTTTTCACAGCAGGAATTGATGTCATTTTCTGGCTTAGTGAAAAATGCACTGACGCTTTTGATAAATGTGGAGCAGATTACTTCAATTACTTATTTTTTTTTTTTTTTTAACACTGGAGATAGAACAGCACTCTTACGCTATATTCATGCGTCAAAAATCACCCCAGCCCCCTCATGGCTCCGATGAGGGCCTATACATCATCGGACCCATGAGGGTCTGGGCACTTGAGGGGCTGCCACTATATATCTGTCATTTGACAAGAGCTGCCTCATTTGTATCAGGTACCGCTGGTTACAGCCAGCTCCCTCTTATACCATTGATTATCTATTATACCTGGCTTTGTTTTTGAGCTCCTGAGGAACCCTAGATAAGGGGGAAACGCGTCGGAGTGATCAGGTTATTCTAGGGAAATCCAGGGTTATAGGGGTAGGCACGAGGACGAGGGCTCACCATCAACAGGTGAGTCCCTCGGGCTGAGGAATACGTAAGGGATAGGGTAGGGTTACTTTACCTGTCTCCCCCAAGCCGTTCTTTACTAATACTCTCTTACCCCCACCCTGGGGCCCAATCATGGTGTAAATTCTTTTCACCAATTGTAGGGGATTAAATTTTTGGTATCTAGTAATTTGGCTATTGCCATTTTTTTTAATGTATATCAATAAAGGCATATGGTTTTAGAGTCTACCACATGTAGGGCTTAACTTAAATTTAATGCGTGGAGACCTGTCATCATGGTTTATGTCAGGGCTCGACAAATCCCAGGCGCCAGGTCGCCATGGCGACCAGGAATTTGGTCCTGGCGCCTGGGTAGTTGTCAGCCCGTTCTGTCAGGTGCCCGGGCGCAGGGCCGGCGCGGACTAGGAGCGCCGGCCCCCTTCATGCTGCAGCCGCCCGAGCGCTCTGTATAGAGCCTCAGGCGGCTGCAGCACTGCCCGGGCTGGCGCGTCCATGAGGGCGCACCGCCCGGGCACAGCATGAAGAGAGGGACTGACAGGAGGGAAGCGCTTAGCGCTCCCTCCTGTCAGTTCCTCATTGTAGCGTGGCCGAGCCTACCGTGGTCCGCGGTACAGGAGCATCTGTCTCCTGTACCCGGCCGGACTGACATGAAGTGCGCACACAGTGTGCACTTCCTGTCAGTCCGCCTGGGTACAGGAAACTAAAGCTCCTGTACCCGTGGGACTATACAAAGCTCGGCCACGCTACACTAAAGGCAGGGGAGGAAGAGGGAGAAAGTGAATGACAAGGAAGGGGGAAGAAGGGAGGGGGTGAAAGTAAATGACAAGGGGGGGGGGGGGTGAAAGTGAATGACAAGGGGGGGGAGAAAGTGAATGACAAAGCTGGCTCCTAGATTCCAAGTAAATTTGTCAAGCCCTGGTTTATGTATTTCTGTTTGTTTGATTTAGCATAACAAAGTCCATTTTATACAGTGTAATACACACTCAAAACGCCTCGACAGCTTTCCATTGACTTCAATAGGAAAAAATGCATGCTAGTGCACATGGGTGCTTTTCAGAATTATCGTGTTATTTCTTTTGGAAGCTGCTTTCTCCATTAAAGCCAATGGGAAAGAAGTAAAATACACTGATGCATAGGAGGCATATCTCGAATGTATCTGACAGCGTTTAAGTTGTTTCCATTCCAATTTGCCACTGATTTTAATGCTCTGATCATTGGCTATGTGAACATAGCCTTAAAGAGGACCTTTCATCCCCCTAACAAATCTAAACTAGGTATACATACATGGAGAGCGGCGCCCAGGGATCTCCCTGCACTTACTATTATCCCTGGGCGCCGCTCCGTTCTCCCGGTATGTCCTCCGGTGACTTCAGCTCTGCGTCTCAACTGGGAGGAACCTGCCCTTGTTCTCCTGGGCGTCTCCTTCTCCCAGGCTGTAGCGCTGACCAACCGCAGCGCTCAGCTCATAGCCTGGGAGGTTTTCTTCTCAGGCTATGAGCTGAGCGCTGCGGTTGGTCAGCGCTACAGCCTGGGAGAAGGAGACGCCCAGGAGAACAAGGGCAGGCTCCTCCCAGTTGAGACGCAGAGCTGAAGTCACCGGAGGACATATCGGGAGAACGGAGCGGCGCCCAGGGATAATAGTAAGTGCAGGGAGATCCCTGGGCGCCGCTCTCCATGTATGTATACTTAGTTTAGATTTGTAAGGGTGATGAAAGGTCCTCTTTAAAGGGAATCGGAGATCAGTTTTATTCTGTTCTAAGGAGAGCATAATTAAAGGGGCTGTCCTACCGAAAATATTCTAGTTTTCAAACCAGCTGGATTGGAATAATTTTGTGATTCCATGTAATTAAAAATTTAGTATAGCTACTGAGTTATTCAATATAATGTATTTGTATAGCGCCACCTGCTCTTTGCTCCTATATCTTTGTCCTGCTCACTGAGATGGCCGCACATGCTCAGTTTCATCCTTCAACTGCCTCCTGAGCTGTGATAGGGAGAGAGCTGTAGCAGAATGGACACGCCCCCTGAGCTGCAGCAGAAAAGACACTCCCCTTGGTCTGCCAGCTTGATATAAATCGAGCATGAGCAATGAATGCGGAGATCTCTGGATCCATGTGAGGTACAGGGCTGGTTCTAGCTTTATTAGATAGAGATTGTCATGTACTAGATGATGTCCGATTTTCATTTTTAACATTAACCATGGGATAACCCAGCAGTGATGTGCCGCTTGGGGTGATATCACCGTTAAGGCCAGTAATTGTCTGCCGCAGTACATTGGACCCAGTCCGTGTCAGAAGTTTCCGTGCGGGGACCGAAGTGTGGTGAAGGCAGCCTGGGTCCCATGGGGCCGAAACAGAGCAGCAGGGTAAAGGTAAGTATGCTTCTGGCAGGGTGGGGGCAGAATTTTAAAAAAAATAGTCGTACCTAGAATGACCAAACCGCAATCAGTTGTCTCACGGAGACGTAACAGCCCAAGTAACACCACTTATTTTTTTTATCCTATAACTTTTGGAGGATTCTTTATGAAATGAAGAAATGATAAAACGGCATAAAACAAAAAAATAGCACTTTTATTAAAGGGTTGAAAAACAACACAGGTTAAAATCAGTAGAGAAAAGATCATGTTGGAAATGTATAAACAAGCAGTGTCACCTTCTACATACAGTCAGCTTTAGCTGGATTACACTTTATATACCAGATCACCGATACAATACACTGCAGTTACAGGCAATACCAGTAGGATGGCATCAGAGCAAGAACGTGACTCCATGGCAATACAATACAGAGCGCTGCCATCGGCCCGATCAGATAGATCTACTGTACAAACATTAAACAGAAGTAGTGGAAATGAGACAGAGGAAGATGGAATCTCTAAATCAAAGACACAACGACTATAAGTAGTGATATGTTTCAAAACTTTTTATATAAAGTGCAAAAAATCATATTGTGTTCCCACGGATTTCAAGAGGTTTTGGAGGTAACATGGCTGCCGTCTCCCAGAAACTATAGGCCTGGTATGGCAGCCTCAACCCAATTTCTTGAAACAAAGTTAAGATGCAATACCACTTACAAGAGTGGCACGGTTTCTTCAAGAAGGCAGCCATGCTACTTAATGACAGCACAGGGGGATCTACCAGCAATAAAGAAGTGATCATTACCTACCTGGCAGATCCGATGACGCCACTTTGGTTCTCCCGGCAGGGATCTGTTTACCCACCTGCAGAGATGATCTATCATGTCAACATGTGACCACTGCAGCCAATCAGTGTTCTCAGTGGTGCACAAAAGAGGCCAAGTAAATGGATCCTGACTGGGGGAACCGGAGAGGTGGCGCGGGACCTGCTAATTTCAAATGAGCGATACGGATTGTGTCAGGATTTTGCAGGCAAGTTCTATCAGTTTTATCTGCGATTACGTTCAGTGTGTGTGTTTTTTTTCCACGTGGATGCAATCGGTTTTGTTGCTTTTTACACGTGCATGAAATAAAACTGAAAAATAACAATCTACATCTCCTAGTAACTATCAGTGAAAAATGCATTGCATCCGTTTTTCACGCAGATTCCAAACTACGCTCATGTGTCCAGACCCATTGAACTGAATGGGTCAGGATTTAGTCCAGATGCTTTGCGTTCACTACATCCGACGGAAATCTCGCCCAAGTGAAAGAGCCCCAATGGTCACTTCTTTACTGCTGGAGGATCTCCTGTGTTGTTCGTTTTCTTCCTAAAAACAAACAACCCCCTTAAAGGGGCTTTCCAAGACGTTAATACTGACGATCTATCATCTGGATAAGTCATCAGTATCTGATCGTGGGGGTCCGACACTCAGGACCCCTGCTGATCGGCTTTTTGAGAAGGTAGCAGCGCTTGCAGTAGTGCCGTGGCCGCCTCTCAGCTTTTCCTAGGCAAGTGACGACACGTTCATCTGTCACGTGGCCTAGAAGCAGCTCAGTCCCATAGAAGTGAATGCGGCAGAGTTCAATACCGAGCTCAGCCGCTATACTATGTACGGCGATGTGCTTGGTAAGCTGTGAGGAGGCCGCGGTGCTACTGCAAGCGCTAATGCCTTCTCAAACAGCTAATTGGTGGGCGTCCTGGGTGTAGGACCCCACACTGATCAGATACTGAAGATCTATCCAAAGGATAGGTTGTCAGGTATAAAATCCTGGAAACCCCTTTTAAGTGTTAATATAATTGTAGTGTTTCTACAATTTGACTTTGTAAAACAAAAGAATGAAAACGATACACAAATACATTTACCAAAACCAGATCAAAAAGAAAAAAAGAGTTACCATGTCAGTATACATAATGGAAAAATGGTCAAATGTGCTTATTATACAACCAAGATGCAAACAATATGAGGAAGGTATCCGAAATGGACAGCAAATATACAATAGACCAAGTCGGTGCCATATCCTTATCATGCATCACTTGACTGCAGGCATACTACAGCCGTACTGTGGTCATATACCGATCCAGCAAAGATACCTCTACTTTGTCGAAGGAGAGACAGTAATTCATAGAGACAGTATAGATCTCGATATATACTGCAGGCAGTCAATCTGTCAATCCGGCTCAATCAGCAAAGATGTGAAAAACACTCTCGAGAATTTTGGCCACACGTGGTGTAAAATTGCTCTGCAACTCCGCAGCGTAACTGTGCGGAAAATCCACAGCTTTTTAGAGAAGCAAAGTGGATAAGAGTTAAAACAAAATCATCCCATCCACACACTACGTAAAAAATCTGCAGCAGAAATTGACAGATTTTAAACTTGTCTCAGTTGCAGGCACCATGTTATCGAGCAGGAGGAGCTGAGCAGACGGATATATAGTTTGGCGGGAAAAGATTAATTATAGCTTGTAATTTATTCAATTAAATCTCTGCTCTTTCTGGGCTTTGAAGTCAAGGGGTCGGTCCTATCAGTGATTGACAGCTATCTCTGTATACACAACCGTAGAGGGAAGGCTGACGATCACGGATAGGACCGCCTCCTTGACTTCAAAGCCCAGAATGAGCAGGAATTTAAATTAATAACTTACAGTTTCACAAAATTATATATTAATCTGCTCAGCTCCTCCTGCTCTATAACATGCTGCCTGCAGCCCAGACAGCATGTTCAACAGGTGTTCCCTTTAAAAGGGTTTTCAAAGACTTTAAGTGGTCATTCAGACGGCCATATGCCTTTCACATTTTTGCGGACCCAAAGACTTCAATGGGGCCACATCCGGATTTTCATTGACAAGTATAGGACATGTTTTATTTGTTTTGCGGAGCCGTAGAACGGAAGAAAAGGGCTCCATGGAAGTGAATAGGTCTGCATCTAATCCGCAAAAAAAAAAAAAAAAAAAAACAGATCGGCATTTTTGCTTTTTATTGGTATATATTTTCTAACTGTACTATCACATTATACGATTAACTCAGAATTAATGCCCGGTAGCTCCTCCATAAGAGTCCTACATAATGCTCTTCTAGAACATCTGATCATCTGTAGTGCAAAACAACAGTTACAGTAATTAGTGTAACGGCTTGGAATGATTCCCATGGAGATTAAAGGTCATTTCCGAATATCTCCAAAACTGAGGCACATACCAGGCATATGCCAGGTTAGGAGACGTTAAGCACGGTAGAATTCATAAGCCATCTGCTTAATGTAAAAAACGAAACCTAAAATGCAGATTGAAATGCATCATGTAACATTGACTGTAAGTGTAGGATTAATAAAATAAAAAAAGTATCTTCCTTTGGTTAATGTTAATTACCACTCGCTGGTCTAGCGATAAAACAAGCTTGGTCTACTTAAAGCAACCCTTTCAGATATGGTTAACATACCTTGTGCCCTGCCCTTGTTGTGTCACCCATATTTCTTGCTCCATGTTGCCCTTCCCCATGCAGAGCGCTGAGTCTATGACAACATCTCCCCCTCTGCTGTCCTCAGATGGACTAGCATTGATGACGTAGGCACTGTGTCCATCCAAGGGCAGTAGAGAAGAGCATTTTTTTTTTCTAAATAGCCCTTTCTGGCATAAGTGTCCCTTTAAACTTTCCTACAGCGCTCTGCCTGGTGAAGTCTGAGAGAAGAGAGGCCATTCTGATTGGAATCCAACAGGGGAGGTATGCTGACTACATGTGTGACGTGTCTAGTCAAATTTTAGGTTTGGACTGGAGGGTCCTTTTAAATGATGTAGAGTCAAGCCACGTATTGAATGTAAAATACAGCTTTGCCTGGTCAGTATATAAAAATACAGAATGTAATAATATATGAAGAGCGATGCTATAAGAGTACACAGGAACGGTGCTGACAGGGTGGAGGAGAGGCATTTAGGACGGCAGTTTTCATGAGGAGCTGTGGGAGCGTTGCACAGTCTGTCAGTTTAGTAGATTTTCCTATAGTCTATTAAGTAGGTATTATCTGTTTAATGGGCTTTAGAAAGAAGCTTCAATATAAACCCCGAGTAGTCAGAGGAAAAAAAAATAAAAAATGAAAGATCGTAAGCTTTTATCAAAATATCTTCTCTCCTGCAAGCTCCAGGTTAATGATTTACGTTTAGAAACTATTATAGAAAGTGCTTTACATGTACAGTATTACTGTATTAGATAGAGGAGGCTTTCTCACCGGTAGTTTACACACAGATACATCACATTCGGTCTAGTCTCATCCTCCGCATTGCACAATGGGTCCGTTAGACTCTACAATATATATATTTTAATTAAGCATAGAAAATAAGTTCGGGTATCTGTCCTCCTTGCACCCCGGTACCGTTCGTGCTGTCTGAGGAGCACTGAAACTGCACCGTTACTTTTCCGCACTGCACCTCAGTCATTCCTTCCTGTCCAAAGTAGCTTAGCTCGTTGCCGTCCAAGACCACGCTGGCCGTGTAGAACGTATCTGGCTCGATTTGCACGGGGTACTCAAACCAGACCGGAAATGTGTTGCTGGAGCCATCTGAAAAATATTTGCTCAGATTCTGTCCTAAGATCACCCCTTGGCGTTTCAGTTCAATTTTGGCGCTGTATTCAGCTGACCCACAGCTGGAGCCGTAGAGGCCGAAACCTGCAACAAATACCCTTTTGTCCACAGAGAACTGAATGCTGTCGCAACGGCCTCTGTAGCGCCACTGGTTACTACGGTAGGCACAGGACTGAAAGCGGTGGCAGCGCTGAGGGACTAGACCCTTTCTGGGCTTGCTCACAAACTCTAAATCTGGTTTCTTAGCAGCGGTATACCAAAGAAAGATGTCGTTCGTCTCATTCAGAGTCAACACTCCGGACTGCGCCGCGCCATTGGCAAAGTCATCAAGGGCCATCGTTGGGATGCGAATCAAGTAAAGCGCCTTGCCCAAAACTTTCCTCTTGTTCTCTATGCTGGGAGTTAACTCTTGACGTTGACATTCCACTTCGGCCCAGCAGAGAGCTGCCTCAAAGACAACTATTTCTTTGGCGTTTAAGGTCTCTCTTTTGAGGATACTTTCAAGCGTCTGAAAGTCAATGTCGCAAAAACCTTCGCTTTTCAAAGCAAGCTCTGCTTGGGCATCGATCACTTCCCAACACCTCTGGGTCAGATCAGGTTCCTCAAACAGGCAGCTTTGAGAGAGGAGAACGCAGGCATTCTTTGCGCTTAAGCTGGTCTCTAGGAAGTTGACACAAGCTCTGGCAAGATGGGGAACGATATATTTTTTAGCAGCATAGAGAGTTGCCAGAACGGTATCAGCAGCCAAGTCAATTTCATCGCAATACAAATACCTACATAAAAGAAAACAGCACGTTACAAAGAGTGGTTCCCGACAGATTGATTCTGATCAGTGGATCTAAGGCTAGACAACTCTTCGGAGATTAGGAGGACATCTAAAGATCACTACCTACTGCAAGAGCAGTGCTCCTAAGCTCAGACAAATTATTGGTAAGTGCCCTCGAGGCTATGATCATACACCTAGCATGAGCACTGTGGGAGTACTCCCTACAGACATGGCATGTACTCCCCCCAACGTAGACCAAGGGTCTTGATAATATAATTTCTAAACCTTACAAATATCATAATAACCTGAACCTACATTTTGTTTTCTTAAAGCATAACTTGAGCAACCTCCCGAATGTCCTAAAAAGGTCCTTTTTTTTTTGCAAATTTAGAAAATATAATTTTGAAGAAAATGAACCGATGCAGCGAGCAAATATAACTTATGAATGTGGTAAAAACGAGAAAGCTGCACAGCACGTTCTACATTGTACTCCAGTACGATACAGTCGCCCACATGGCCAAATGTGACTCACCATGAAGAATTTCATCGTTTCCTTCTCTTTCATTAGTGAAATGAAGGCACTGGGTTATGATTATGGTGGTTTAATGATTTGCACCATTGCCTTGCAGCATTTGGATTTTGAATCTGATCAAAGGCAGGGTCTACACCGGGTTCATATATTCTTCTTATGTTTGTGTGGGTTTCTGCAGAGCTCTACGTTTTCCGCCCACCTTACTGCCTTTAAATCTGCGACCAGCTGTTCCGGCACAGAATACCGGGAGACGGCCGGACAAAAAAACGCTGATCCTCAGAATATCTGCTGGGTAGTGGTCAGATCTCTGCTGGACCCCATTATAGTCAAAGGGGTCAAGCGGGCAAGCGGCAGTATTTGGCAATGCCGGATCCGAAAAGAACAGCCTGCTGGAGAGCTCTGCGTAGATGTGAAACTAGCCTACTTGACTTTCTATGAAACTGCAAGGGGTCCAAGATGATGTGATAGGGACTGAAGACAATCTCTGTACAGCGCTATGGAATATGCACCTGCTATATAAGCAATAATGATCAGCATTATGTAATGGTAGTAACTTTATTTAGCTGGGTTCTTACATAATCACCCCCAGTTAGTGCAGGGAGCCATGGTGCTTCTGTACACTGCAGCTATAGACAAGTGAGCCAGGACGCACCAAGTCACAGAGAGGTCAATGTCATGCTGCTGCTGGGTAGGCTACGTCTAGTGCAGACTCCATCCTCGTGGAGACAGATGGACGTTTTCCATCATACCCGTTCTCAGCTACTTTCACACTTGAAGTGAGAACTGATTTGTACTGCAGAAGTCTGACACGTTGAACTCTTCTTCTTTGCATGCTCGCTGATCTCGGATCTAGTTTCATGCACCATTTCCCTGTAGTTGCATGTTTAGGGCTGCCCTCAGCTTACTGCATCAATATACTGGTGCTGGGGACAGAAATGAATGTTCTCCTTCCTTACAAGCTAATAACATATAGGCATATCACCAGCATATCCGTAGCGCCGTACAATCACACACGCTGTACTACATACAGAGGAAGTATTCTGCACTGTATGGAGCTTTGCTTGCTATCAAGAGCAGCTTCCCCCCTTAGGGTAATGTCAGGAGCAGAGTGCCGGGACTCCAGTTCAATAAGGGGTTAATATTCGTCTCGTGCTGCACAAGTTCAGTGGAGAGAAATACGGACATAAACCTTAAACCAGATTCCAGCTAAGTTAAAATAATGACTTTAATAAGCCGCGGAGCCTACGGTTAAAGAGCATCCAGCAATTTGCTAAAAGCGGCGGCGCGCCTATGGAAGGATGCCGACTAGATTCTGCTAATTGAAGTTGCAGCGAGTACTGACAGAAACAGAATTATTATAATGTTAGGGATAAGGCTTACTTCAGCATCGCAAGGAAAGCGGCAGGTTCAACATCTGGTATACGAATTTCCTCTTTGTCCTCTGCAAGTTCGCCGTAAAACATTGCGTGGAACACCGAGCTCCCGACGGCCAGGACATACTGGTAATGAGGAGCACAAGACGGGAGGTGAGCGTGCGTATAATCGTCAGCACCACCAGTGCAGGGGGCACAAATATAAAAACATATCATATATACATGGGGGAGATAGGGGACAGCTAGATGGATAGATACAAGATAGACGATAGATCAGGCATGTCCAAACTCTGGCCCTCCAGGTGTTGCAGAACTACAACTCCCATCATGCCCTTCTGTAGGTTTATAGCTGTAGGTTGTCCAGGAATGATGGGAGTTGTAGTTTTGCAACATCTGGAGGGCCAGAGTTTGGACATGCCTGCGATAGATAGATAATAGATTAGATAGATAGATAATAGATTGGATAGATAGAGGATAGATTAGATTCATGGACGATAGATTAGATGCATGGACGATAGATTAGATACATGTATGCTAGATTAGATAGATGATACATTAGATACGTAGAAGACATATTAAAAAGATAGATGATAGATTAGATAGACATACAATAGATTAGATACATGTACGATAGATTAGATACATAGACAATACATTAGAACGATAGATTAGATACAAAATAGATTGGATAGATATGAGAGATTAGATAAAATATACATCAGGACAGGTATATGAGAGATATATACAAGATTGATGGATATGAGATGGAAGGAAAGTAGAGAGTCACAGAGAGAATGACATATACACACAGGAACAGAAAGAGACACACAAAGAGAGACAGAGAGTAGACAGATAGGCAGAGGTAAGTTTGCCCTAATTGTGAGATCATGTCTTTATCTAGTTTTACATAGGACTGCAGTTAAATGCCTTGAGTTAACTTACCAAGTTATCCCACTGCGCAAGCTCCGCTAAGTGACAAGCTCAGCTCTGCTACACAAATACCACCAAAATACCTATCAAATATTCATACTAAAAATCTTCTGTCACGTTTTAGAAGACACTTACCTTATGTCCCGGCAATCGCTGAGTCCCACTTGGGGGTCCCACCACAAAATGCACATCAGCCATCAGTTCGTTATTGAACATCACAGAATTCCTAAAGAGTCAAAATGGCTCAAATGAACATTTTTAACAATTACGAATCACCCCCCCCCCCTCTCATTTCCTAATTAACACACTATATTGATTCGGAACAACATATCGGTTTAAGAAGTCGTATGGATGACCCCCTAGTGCTCCCCCTCACCTCTCCCGGATGGTACCATAAAGTCCTTGCCAGTTAGGGGATGGGATAGTGTTATTGTTGGTCAGATTTTGCTGGTGGTACTGTTGCGCAGAGTTGGAGTTGTTGTTGGCTGGCTTCTTGCTCGGAAAAATCTCAGCAGCCATCTTCTTCTTCTTTCGGTTTTTTAATGTAATTATTTCATAGCAAACGGGAGGTAACTTGCTGCTGCTGCCGGAGCTCGCTTTTTTGGGACCTTTCTTGGACCGATTCTTGACCGTTTCTGGAAGCATCAAAAAAAAAGTGAGACATTTCATGTTCTTTTCTTTGGCATCGACCATCAGTATTTCAGTTCATGCAGCTTTAAAAAAGTCGAATCTCTCAGAAATCCACCTAAAAGGTACACGACACAGAAAAAAAAAAAAAGACAAAAAAGCAGAGACTTTTTTTCCCCTCTACGTGCAGAAATGGGACTTCAAGTTTGGTCCAGCACTTGATGTGATAAATATATTCCGAGCATGTCTCCTAGTTGATTCCCTTCAGACGCGGCACAGCTGGGCCACCTATTGTGCGGCAGCGGAACGGACGGTGCGTATAGCTGTCTGCATGTCTTATAGTGAATTAGGTTAACGAGATCAGATTCTGCTTAAAGCGCAGATACTCCGCGCGCTGTCTCCAGTCGTGTGCTGAGCGCGTCTGAAGAAAGTAGAGATTGCAGCTTTGCAGATGGTGTCAGACAGTCAATAGCTCGGAGCCAATAGCTGAAGCCACAGATAACGATTGGACCAAGCGTCGCAGCTCCAGTGTTTGTGATATACATCGTCCCTCCGTTAAAGGGGGAAGGTATACAGGGGGGTCTACAATCAGCTAGGAAAACATGCAGGCAGCAAGCTAAACTGGTACAGGGAAGACTGAAGCTCTAAAGGAAGGCTAAAAATAAAATAAAAAAAATCTATATATTATGCATACTACAGATACAATGAAACAGATTAGCCTTCGTGTTTTACTAGGGCCGCGCTCGCCTTCGGAGAAGGAGATGAGGTCAGTGCATCTGATTTAATCCGCTCCGTTCCCAGCGAACATAATGGGCTCTGACAGGACTTCCAAATTACTAAGCTGTGCTAATTAGGCCAATGGCTGTGGCAGACGTGCAAGAGACGGCAGGGAAGAAAAGTGTGAATTTCTGCAAACAAGATGCACAGAAAAAATAGAAACTGTCACTTCTCTCCCCTGCCCCCCCCGACCTGAGGGATTTTAGGGAACACGGGGCAGGCAGTCAGATTGCCACGACCGGCCTTATTTCACGGATCAGAGTCGAATTGATTTTAAAGGTTGATGTAAGATCTCTCCGGTGTGATCAGAGTCTGCGGGGCGCTGCTTATCAGTCATGGGCCCTCATGATTATGAGGCAGGGTTTCCCATAGTGGATGTATTAGATAGATTACTGCCCAGTACGCTCCTCACCCTATACACCGCATCCAGCAATCCATACCTATTACCTACTGCGATGTATAGTCCAGGAAAGCTCTGCCGACGGCACGGTGACCGATCTCTGTCCAGGGAGGTCCTCCGTCTACTGCTCCTGGCAGCACGTGTGCTTGTTAACCCCTGAAAGCCCTTCTAGCTACGGGACAAGTTAGGAGCCTGTCACAGAGGTGGGACCCGCACCTATCAGATATTGGTGGCATATGCTAGCGAAATGCCATCAGTGTCTGAAATGAGACAACCCCGTTAAAGGGGTTCTCCGGTAATAATGTCATTTTACAAAGTGCCAGCAGCCCATCCAACTAAGCTAAGGGTTCATACTTGGCTGCTCCCTGTCACCCTGGTCCTCTGTATCTCCATTTTCTGATATCCGCACTGTTTTCTTCTGGCGCTGCATGGACGCATGCTCCGCTGCAGCCAATGACTGGTTTCAGCACTGACGTGCTGTTTGTGGTCACATCACTGCTGAAGCCAGTAATTGGCTGCTGCAGAGCAGGTGCCCATGCTTAGGCCGAAGAAAAAAAAGGTGCGGGGGCCAAAAGAAGGAGACATTGAAAGCAGCGGAGAGGACCGGAGCTGCGGGGAGCAGGTAAGTATGAATCCTCAGCTTAGTAGGGCAGGCTTCTGCCACTTAGTAAAATGGCATTATTACCAGAGAACCACTTAAAAGGGGTTCTCTGGGATTTTACTATTGATGACTTGTCCTCAGGATAGGTCATCAATATCAGATCATCGGGGGTCTGACACCCGGCACCCCCGCCAATCAGCTGGTTGAAGAGAAGGCCGCGCTCCATGCCAGCGCTGCCTTCCCTTCATTGTTTACAGGGTGAGCAGGTATAATTATAAGCCGTCCCATTCACTTCTATGGGATGGCACCTTCCTATACCAGTGCATACTACACAGCCGTCCCATAGAAGTGAACGGACGGCTTCTTGTAATTACACCAGCTCACCGCTGCGATGTCGACGCCGAGCAGGTAAACAATGATCCGATGGAGCACGGCATTCTCTTCAACCAGTGTCGTACCCTCGGCGATTGATATTAATGACCTATTCTGGCCAATATTAAAATCCCGGAAAACCCCTTTAAGGATAAAATCTCTCCGTACAAGTCTAATGCCATGATTTTGTAAAAAAAACCAACAGACATAAACCACCTATTAATGCCTTGATACAGCTGCTTTAGGCCACCTGCACACGTAGCGGAATATCTGCGTCTTTTCCAGTGCAGACTCCTGTGCAAAAAAAAAACCGCAGCGTAATACAGTACTAGCAGAGTGTACGAGATTACACAAGCCTCATGTACACTGTGCAGCGTTTTCTGTGTAGAAACTGACCTGCTGCGCGGATTTAGAAATGTGCAGCATGTCAATTATGTTTACGTTTTAGTTGGCGATTTTGTCCTTTTCTAGTGAGATGTGCGAGAAAACCGCATCTCATACCACTGTTAACAACTGCATGGATAATCCACCAGTGTGAAGGTACCTTTAATAGAGTTTGTCACCTATTTTTTTGAACAGCCATGGTCTTCACATTACAGTCAATGAGATATGGATTTTTGGAGCGGAATCTGCGCAAAATTTCCATCCTGTGAACGTGCCCTACTACAGATATGAACTAGATCTAAACGGGGATGTCGCACAACGTCAGGATCTGGCATGTGTGGTGCTGGAGGTAGGTACCTGGCTGCTCCTGGCACTGCCATGTCCGGTGTACTGATGACCTGTTCAGAGAGACATCAGTACGTCCACTACTAAGGCTTCTTTCACACTCACGTTTTGGCTTTCTGTTTGCGAGATCCATTCAGGGCTCTCACAAGCGGTCCAAAACGGATCAGTTTTAGCCCTAATGGATTCTGAATGGAAAAGGATCTGCTCAGAATGCATCAGTTTGCCTCCGTTCAGTCTCCATTCCGCTCTGGAGGCTGCCTGCAGCGTTTTTTTGTGCGCCATGTGGTGCGGAGCAAGACGGATCCGTCCTGACACACTGTGCGCGTCAATGGAGATGGATCCGTTTTCTCTGACACAATCTGTCACAACAGAAAACGGATCAGTCTCCCATTGACTTTCAATGGAGTTCATGACGGATCCGTCTTGGCTAGGTTAGGCCTCTTTCACACGAATGTGTGCGCCCTGTGCCCAAGCTGCGGACCGACTGCAGGGCAGCTGTAGTGAACCCATTCACTCCATTGGGTCCGTGATCCGCCCATTCCGCAAAAAGATAGGACATGTTCTATCTTTTTGCGGGACGGGAGTACGGTATGTAACCCCACAGAAGCACTCCGCAGTGCTTCCGTAGTGTTCCGTTCGGTGATTACGTTCCGCATCTCCGGATTTGTGAACCCATTGAAGCAAATGGATCCACATTAGTCACACGGACTATTTTACACCGCTTTCAGACAAAAAGGAGTGTCAAGGGAGTGGCCGGGGCCAGCCAAGGTACTAATGTTAACAGGAAAAAGGCGTAAAAATTGGAGAAAATCTACACCCCTGGCTGGTGCAAGGACAACCAAATTCATGACGAGACACATGCCCAGTCAGAAATAATTTACATCTCCCGGCAGAAAAGCCGGCGTAAAAGGGACTAGAATTTTTTTTTTTTTTTAAACGGTTTTAGTGACCCTCAAAGCAGGATTTTTTCCTAGGTAGGCTTTTGAGTGCTGAGGTTTTTTATCTTTTCTGATAGTAGATTTTATTTTATTTTTTCATTCTGACAACACAATTCCTTTAAAGGGGTCGTCCCACTTCAGCAAGTGGCATTTATCATGTAGAGAAAGTGAATACAAGGCAATTACTAATGTATTGTGATTGTCCATATTGCCTCCTTTGCTGGATAATGGGTTAATTTTTCCATCACATTGTACACTGCCTGTTTCCATGGTTACGACCACCCTGCAATCCATCAGTGGTGGTCGTGCTTGTACACTGTAGGAAAAAAGCGTCGGCCTCTCATTGTGCTGGGGCTGTGGGAGAGCACATAGGCTGGTGCTTTTTCCCCTATAGTGTGCAAGCACGACCACCTATGCTGGATTACAGGGTGGTCGTAACCATGGAAACAGGCAGCGTATAATGTGATGAAAATATTAATCCCCCAGCAAAGGAGGCAATATGGGCAATAACAGTATATTAGTACCCGCCTTGTATTAACTTTCTCTACATGATAAATGCCACTTGCTGAAGTGAGACAACCCCTTTAAGGCCGAAATCAGATGTATTTGGAAGTCCATCTGGTGTCGCGGGGCGCCTGTTTTTCTATTTGAATAGGTCTCGGAAGGAGATCGGACAAGAATGACGCATGCGACATGTTTCTTGGCATAGACCAAAGGTCAGTGCATAAAAGCTGATGTGAATAATGATTATGGTGGCCAGTCCATGAGATGCAGCCCAATACAGGCAATAAAGGGTTACACCAGCTAGGGTCCAGTAATGCGAACACACACCCAGCGATCACTGATGTCCCCCTCACAGTGGGTTATAGCAAACCTAAAATCATATACGTCACAATGCCCCTGTATGAAGTCCCCACTGACAGTGAGGGGGCTGAGCCAATATTTAGGAGAAAGTTCTCGAAGAAGAGACGTAAACGCTGTGGTAAAGCCCTCATGTCTGTGTATACACTGTATATTACCACGGACTCTACGTATGATGAAGTCATCACTAAGTGCGCTAATGTTAACCCCACCCTAGGTGACCGGCGCCCGCTCGATTTTAAAGGTATGACATCAGACTTGTTCAAAATCCTGCGCCCATTGCGGGCGAGTTTACATCCACATGCCGCCATCACCGCAATGTTAGGGCGCAGACTAGGGGATCTCCCTATTACAGTATGTAGTCTCCTTTTGCTTTGCACTGAGGAGGCACGAGTCCCCCCACAACCAGTTCTCACAGAAGACCCTCTCTCCTTTACGATTTACACAGGCACGGAGCCGTGTACACAGGTTCTGCCGCTCGGCCCCATTCCTTCTAGGGGGGTAGACAGCGCCCCAGGGTCACATATGGCGGCACATATAGCACATACCTGGACCCTTAGGCAGTGACCATGAGGACTTGCCTTCAGGGCCCTTTACACGGGCCAAGAATCCTGCAGATAGTCGCTAATGAGCGTTCATAAAAACGCGCGTTAGCTATTATCTGGAGGTGTAAATGTACCGCCGAATACCTGATGAACGAGCGAAACGCTCGTTCATTGGGTAATAAGTAATTTGTGCTGTCACTAATATCCTCGTTTGCTGGCAGCAGTATTGGGAAGACTGATGGCATTAGCGATCACTCCTCTGGATACTGTGGAAGAGATCGCCGCAAGTAAATAAAGGGTCTCCTCCACCAGCGAGCAGGGGATCGTCAGGAAGGAACGCTTCCTTCCCCACAATCTTCTGCTGTATCTTCCTGTGTAAAGGGACCTGCACTCTGCCGTGTTCTTTCTCTATTATTCACATGACGCTTTCACTGTCACCTTCCGATATCACAGCACAACTGCTGTAAACCCTTTCATCCTGAGGCGGTTTTTACTGCAATTACTGCGCCATTTTGCCATCACTTTGTAGTAATCCCGGGATATAAAAAAAACCATACCATGTGACGGTACCCATATACTGAACAAGAGTCCTCTTGCTTGGCAGCTGAAGGCATCTGTGTTGGTCCCATGTTCATATGTGCCCACATTGCTGAGAGAAATTATGTTTTATTATATGCAAATGAGCCTCTAGGAGCAATGGGGGCGTCGCCATTACACCTAGAGGACTTGCTGTGCCCTCTCCACTTTGAGTGACAGGGCCAAGTGTGATGAGGTTTTCACTGTCTTGTCAGAGTGCAGAGGGTGCGGCAGTTGTAGAGAGAGCGGAGTCTCTAGGTGTAATGGTGACGCCCCCGTTGCTCCTAGAGGCTCATTTGCATATAGTAACACATCATTTTTCTCAGCAATGCGGGCACATATGAACATGGGACCAACACAGATGCCTTCAGCTGCCAAGCACACATGTAACAGGTCAGACAGTGTCATAGGTACAAATCTGCGGACAGATGCCCTTTAAATCCGCAGAGAGTAAAACCTGTGGAAATCCATACAGAGCACAGGCAGAATCTGCAGCCGAGTGTGCAAGTACCTTCAGGGGCTGTTCCTGTGTGCAATAAATGTTGGAGATTTGTGTGCAGCGAAGCCGCAGCATAGTACAGTGGCAGTGAAGAGGATGGGAGTTACAGAAATCTCGTTCACACACTGCAGAAAACCCCCACAGCGTAAACAGGTGTACTGCAGGTTTTTATTCCGCAGCGGGTCCATTTCTGCTGCAGGCTCTCAACCTTTACAAAGCAATGAAGGCCCGTAGCAATATCGCTGCGGAATACAAGCTGCTGCTGAATTTCCCCCAAAGGAAATTCCTAGGAACGTCCGGGTGCTGCAGCGGATCTTTACAGAGGATTCACCATGGACTTCAACCCTCCCACACTGAGGCTATGGCCACACGGCGCGGAATTCCCACTGCGGATCTGATGTCTTCTGTAGGAAAAGCCGCAGTAAAATCTTCATGTGTTACCTTCAGATTTGCTGCAGATTTCACTCTATGAGCTGCAAAGGCCGAGAACTGCAGTGAAAATCAGCTGCTAAAATGCACATTAAGGGCGTGTTCACACAGAGGTTTTTATGTGTGCTGTGGAATCCACTTTAGGGTTCCTTGTGGTTTTTTTGGATGCGGTTTTTATTCTGACGCCTACAATGCTGTTCTAACACCTCTCCTGAGGCAGTTTAATCATGAGTATTAAAGGCATTTTCCGAGAATTTCTACTGATGGGTGGGAGTCCCCCGCCGATCAGCTGCTTTGAGAAGGCAGCAGCGCTCCTCTACACCACTGTATAGTGGCTGCGCTTGGTTTTGCACTATGCCGCGTTCGCTGCTAGGCCACGTGACCGATGAACGCATCGTCACTGGCCTAGGAAAAGCAGAGAGAAGGCTGCGGTGCTACTGCGAGTGCCAATGTCTTCTCGAACAGCTGATTGGCGGGGGTCCTGGGCGTCAGACTCCCACTGATCAGATACTGATAACCTATCCAGAGGACAGCAATAGTGAAGGACCGGCACTCACTGTTACTTTTTTTTTAAATGCTTATTACCACATATTAGTGACGCGTTTCGGCACGATCTGTGCCTTCCTCAGACAGTAAAGAATCCCCTAAACAAATACATTTAAATAGCCCGCCAAACAACAAAGTGATGACGTCAACTGATGATGTACTTGTTTAGGGGATTCTTTACTGTCTGAGGAAGGCGCAGACTGTGCCGAAACGCGTCACTACTATGTGGCAATAAACAAGCATTTCAAAAGACAGTATCAGTGAGTGCCGGTCCTTCACTATTGCCACTTATATAGGATACCAGCCCTAGGACACGTGCACCACTACGCTAACACCGCCGTGCCGACTGATATACATTGCGTACTATCCAGAGGATAAAACATCTCGGAAAATCCCTTCAAAAGCTGGAGAATTTTTGTACAAGACATTCTAATGGAGAAAGTCAAAACGTATTCAAGGAAGGAAAAAAAAAAAAAAAAACTCCAGTTCCTCTGACTCCTTAGGCTACCTTCACACCAGCGTTTTTGCTGGATCGGTCATGGATCTGCAAAAACGCTTCAGTCACGATAATACAACCGGCTGCATCCGTCATGAACGGATCCGGTTGTATTATCTTTAACATACCCAAAATGGATCCGTCTGTAAAACCACTGTAAGTGAATGGGGGACGGATCCATTTTCTTACGTGTCTGAGAAAACGGCTCCGTCCCCATTGACTTACATTGTGAGTCATCACTGATCCAGCTCCGTATCGCAGGAGGCACTCAGAAGCGCTGCTTGTAACGTTTTTCTGTCCGGCATGGGAACGCATTCTGGTGCACTCTGTTCCATTCAGTTCTCTCCCCAGTGACAACGAATGGGGACAAAACGGAAGCGTTTTGCTCCGGTATTGAGACCCTATGACGGATCTAAATAACGGAAAGGAAAAACGCGAGTGTGAAAGTAGTAACTGCTGATTTTATTCCGACTTAGTTTTTTTTATGCAGATTTTTATTCTGCCCATTTCAATGGAAAATTTAGGTGTGGATTCAACACAAAATCCACACCAAGAACTTCACTTCTCTTTTTCCACGCAGTGGTTTTTAAAACTGCGAGCGGGAAAAAAAAAACTGTACCATGTACAGTAAGTTAACAAGCGGTTTTCCCATTGAAATCAATGGAGATTGTTTAAAGGGATTTTTTTTTTTTAGTGCAGAATCCGCACCAAAATCCGTGTCAATAAACTCTGTGTGAACACACCCTGACGCCGCCACAGGTGAATTCTGCCTTCCATACTGCATATCCCACAAACTGTATTATGGGAGCACCCCCTCTATTAGGACGGACCAGATCTACTAGAGAAGAGGTAATTCATTCATGTAGGCTGCAGCTGGAGGTAGAACTACAAGTACCAGCAGCACAGAACCGGCACACGGTAGTCAGAGCCCGCAGCCAACTCACGGCAAAGATCCCAGTGACGGGGCCATATTGATGCCTTAATCTACAGCCTATCCCCCAGCTATGAGACCATGAACTCCCAGTCCTGAGTGCAGATGCCAGTGTCCTACCTCTCTCTCTCCTCTCCGTCCAGCCCGTAGGGCGCCGCTCGGTAACCGACAGAAGTACCGGAAACCGGGACTCGGTAACCCAGCAAAACAACCCTCTGCCGTAAGCCCCGCCCTCTGTAGAGGCTCAGCTCCAATAGGTGAACGGCGAGCGCGCCGCAACCAATCAGATCGCAGCTATTAGCTGCGCCTAGTAAGGGGACAGGGGAGATGAGAAAGGCGATTGGCTGGTGAGGTGACTGTCGTAAACAGTACGTTGTGCGGGAGGAGGAGGCGGAGCCGGTGATGGGCTCCGGTCCTGCTTAGGAAAGTTGTAGTAGTTTGAGGTGACAGAGGGAGTGAACCCCACCGGGAGAATTAGCTTCCTTCATACTATGTGCATCCTAGTTTTTGTTGTCTGTTTTTTTATTGACGATTTATTTAAAATAACTTATCTCAGTAATAAGATGTGTTGCACTGGGGTGAAAGCAGCATGACAACAGAACCAATTGGGCCTGGAAGTCACTTTTAAGGGGTTGCCCATCTTCTGGGAGGCTTTTGGCAGACGCCCCCTAGTGGCCGGACGTGCGGAGGAACACACAACTTTTGAAAAGTAGAAAGAGGGACATTTTTTGCTGCTGCAATTTTTTTTTTCAGAATAAACTAAGCTTGTAATTTCACCCTAAACATTATTATACACACCCAGTCCCGTTAAAGGGGTATTCCCATCTGAGACAATGGGGGCATATCGCTAGGATAGGCCCCATTGTCCGATAGGTGTGGGTCTCACCTCTAGGGCCCGCACCTGTATCGAGAATGGAGCGGGGAAGCTGGTGGCCGGAGGACCCCTGGTCCGGCCACCACCAAGCGGTCTCCCCGTAGTAGTGAATGGGAGCACACCACGCTTGCTTAGCCACCGCTCCTATTAATTTCTATGGGGCCGACAGAAATAGACAAGCCAGCACTCGGCTATTTTCGACGGCCCTATAGAAATGAATAGAGGGCATCCGCACATGCGCGGTGCACCCTCAGGGACTTTGCCGGCTGCCTTTACGAGATAGGTGTGGGTCCCAGCGGTGGGACCGGCACCTATCAGACAATGGGGGCATATCCTAGCGATATATACATATTACAAAAAAGAGAAAGAAAATGGGTAGAATCGCACATCCACAAGCTCAGCTTCTGATCTTTGACTGCTTCTCAGCAAAATTAATATCGCCTCTCGGGAACAATATTTAATGTTCTGCCCCCTATACTGCATGCTATACAAGAGGCATTAGTTACATTTTGATCGAAAGGCATAAGCCCACTCACCGTGCCAAGGTCGCCTCTTAGAGTGGGTCCTACTCTAAATTTGGCGCAGCACCACCCGGCGACCACCGCAGCACCGCACCAGCGGGCGGCGGGATCCAGTCGCCAAACACCACCCCTGCTGTCCGGCAATGGCACCGGGTCCCGCCAGCGCCGCGCCACAGCAAACAACGGCCACCGTGCAGTACTGCACCAGGTGAACAGTTGGTGAAGCTCACCTA
Organism: Bufotes viridis; assembly: GCA_033119425.1. Lineage (NCBI taxonomy): Eukaryota > Metazoa > Chordata > Amphibia > Anura > Bufonidae > Bufotes > Bufotes viridis. The sequence goes on along the minus strand of CM065592.1, from coordinate 391,622,323 downwards.
TAACATGCTCTCAGAAGCTAAGTCTGAGAGCTGGTAGAACTCTTTCACTCATATATACAGTACAGACCAAAAGTTTGTACACACCTCATTCAAAGAGTTTTCTTTATTTTCATGACTATGAAAATTGTAGATTCACACTGAAGGCATCAAAACTATGAATTAACACATGTGGAATTATATACATAACAAAAACATGTGAAACAACTGAAAATATGTCATATTTTAGGTTCTTCAAAGTAGCCACCTTTTGCTTTGATTACTGCTTTGCACACTCTTGGCATTCTCTTGATGAGCTTCAAGAGGTAGTCACCTGAAATGGTCTTCCAACAGTCTTGAAGGAGTTCCCAGAGATGCTTAGCACTTGTTGGCCCTTTTGCCTTCACTCTGCGGTCCAGCTCACCCCAAACCATCTCCATTGGGTTCAGGTTTGGTGACTGTGGAGGCCAGGTCATCTGGCGCAGCACCCCATCACTCTCCTTCATGGTCAAATAGCCCTTACACAGCCTGGAGGTGTGTTTGGGGTCATTGTCCTGTTGAAAAATAAATGATGGTCCAACTAAACACAAACCGGATGGAATAGCATGCCCCTGCAAGATGCTGTGGTTGCCATGCTGGTTCAGTTTGCCTTCAATTTTCTAATAAATCCCCAACAGTGTCACCAGCAAAGCACCATCACACCTCCTCCTCCATGCTTCACGGTGGGAACCAGGCATGTAGAGTCCATCCGTTCACCTTTTCTGCATCGCACAAAGACACGGTGGTTGGAACCAAAGATCTCAAATTTGGACTCATCAGACCAAAGCACAGATTTCCACTGGTCTAATGTCCATTCCTTGTGTTTTTTAGCCCAAACAAGTCTCTTCTGCTTGTTGCCTGTCCTTAGCAGTGGTTTCCTAGCAGATATTCTACCATGAAGGCCTGATTCACAGTCTCCTCTTAACAGTTGTTCTAGAGATGTGTCTGCTGCTAGAACTCTGTGTGGCATTGACCTGGTCTCTAATCTGAGCTGCTGTCAACCTGCGATTTCTGAGGCTGGTGACTCGGATGAACTTTTCCTCCGCAGCAGAGGTGACTCTTGGTCTTCCTTTCCTGGGGTGGTCCGCATGTGAGCCAGTTTCTTTGATGGTTTTTGTAACTGCACTTGGGGACACTTTCAAAGTTTTCCCAATTTTTCGGGCTGACTGACCTTCATTTCTTAAAGTAATGATGGCCACTCGTTTTTCTTTACTTAGCTGCTTTTTTCTTGCCATAATACAAATTCTAACAGTCTATTCAGTAGGACTATCAGCTGTGTATCCACCTGACTTCTCGACAACGCAACTGATGGTCCCAACCCCATTTATAAGGCAAGAAATCCCACCTATTAAACCTGACCGGGCACACCTGTGAAGTGAAAACCATTTCAGGTGACTACCTCTTAAAGCTCATCAAGAGAATTAACTTAGCTTCTGAGAGCATGTTATAGGTGAGCTTCACCAACTGTTCACATGGTGCAGTACTGCATGGCGGCCGTTGTTTGCTGTGGCGCGGCGCTGGGGGGCTGGCGGGACCCGGTGCCATGGTGGCATTGCAGGACAGCAGGGGTGCTGTTTGGCGGCTAGATCCCGCCGCCCGCTGGTGCGGTGCTGTGGCGGCGGTGCTGCGCCAAATTTATAGTAGGACCCACTCTAAGAGGAGACCTTGGTGCGGTGAGTGGGCTTATGCCTTTTGATCAAAATGTAACTAATGCCTCTTGTATAGCATGCAATATAGGGAGCAGTACATTAAATATTGCGCCGAGAGGCGATATTAATTTTGCTGAGAAGCAGTCAGAGATCAGAAGCTGAGCTTGTGGATGTGCGATTCTACCCATTTTCTTTCTTTTTTTTGTAATATCCTAGCGATATGCCCCGTTGTCTGAGATAAGAATACCCCTTTAACCACTTCAGCCCCCCTACCTTAAACACCCTTAAAGACCAGGCCACTTTTTACAATTCCGCACTACACTACTTTCACCGTTTATTGCTCCGTCATACAACTTACCACCCAAATGAATTTTACCTCCTTTTCTTCTCACTAATAGAGCTTTCATTTGGTGCTATTTCTTTCTTGCTGACATTTTTACTTTTTTTGATATTTTACTTTTTTTGATGAAATTTTTGCAAAAAAATGATATTTTTCACTTTATGTTGGAAAATTTGTCAAATAAAACTACATTTTTCTAAAAAATTTTCTCTAAATTTATTGTTCTACATGTCTTTGATAAAAAAAAATGCAATAAGTGTATATTTATTGGTTTGGGTAAAAGTTATAGCGTTTACAAACTATGGTGCAAAAAGTGAATTTCCGCACTTTGACTTTCTGAGCACCTGTCCTGTTTCCTGACGTACTACAATGCCCAGACAGTAGAAATACCCCATAAATGACCCCATTTCCGAAAGTAGACACCCTAAGGTATTCACTGAGAGGCATAGTGAGTTCATGGAAGTTTTTATTTTTGTCACAAGTTAGCGGAAATGGATTTTTTTTTTTTTTTACAAAGTCTCATATTCTACTAACTTGTGCCAAAAATACAATTTTACATGAACTCACCATACCCCTCACAGAATACCTTGGGGTGTCTTCTTTCCGAAATGGGGTCACATGTGGGTATTTATACTGCCCTGGCATTTTAGGGGCCCCTAAGCGTGAGAATCCAAATGCGTAAAAATGCCCTGTAAAATCCTAAAGGTACTCATTGGATTTAGGGCCCATTTGACATCTTGGATGCAAAAGTGGCACACATGAGGTATCGCCGTACTCAGGAGAAGTAGGGCAATGCGTTTTGGGGTGTATTTTACATATACTCCTACTGGGTGTGAAAATATCTCTGTAAATGACAACTTTGTATAAATTTTTTAAAAAGTTGTCATTTACAGAGATATTTCTCACACCCTGCATGGGTATATGTAAAAATACACCCCAAAACACATTGCCCTACTTCTCCTGAGTACGGCGATACCCCATGTGTGCCACTTTTTGCATCCAAGATGCGCAAATGGGCCCTAAATCCAATGAGTACCTTTAGGATTTTACAGGACATTTTTACGCATTTGGATTCCAAACTGCTTTTGACGTTTAGGGGCCCCTAAAATGCCAGGGCAGTAAAAATACCACACAAGTGACCCCATTTCGGAAAGTAGACACCCCAAGGTATTCGCTGATGGGCATAGTGAGTTCATGGAAGTTTTTATTTTTGGCACAAGTTTGCGGAAATTGATTTTTTTTTTTTTTTTTTACAAAGTCTCATATTCCACTAACTTGTGCCAAAAATAAAATTTTACATGAACTCACCATACCCCTCACGGAATACCTTGGGTGTCTTCTTTCCGAAATGGGGTCACTTGTGGGGTATTTATACTGCCCTGGCATTTGAGTGGCCCCTAAACGTCAGAAGCAGTTTGGAATCCAAATGCGTAAAAATGTCCTGTGAAATCCTATAAGGTACTCATTGGATTTAGGGCCCTTTGCATCTTGGCTGCAAAGTGGCACACATGGGTATCGACGTACTCGGGAGAAGTAGGCAATGTGTTTTGGGGCGTATTTTACCTATACCTACTGGGTGTGAAAATATCTCTGTAAATGACAACTTTGTATAATTTTTTTTAAAAAGTTGTCATTTACAGAGATATTTTTCACACCCAGTATGGGTATATGTAAAAGTACACCCCAAAACACATTGCCCTACTTCTCCTGAGTACAGAGATACCACATGTGTGCCACTTTTTGCAGCCAAGTTGCGCAATTCGGCCCTAAATCCAATGAGTACCTTTTAGGATGGCATTTTTACGCATTTTTCTTCTCACGCTCAGGGCCCCTAAAATGCCAGGGCAGTATAAATACCCCACATGTGACCCCATTTTGGAAAGAAGACACCCCAAGGTATTCTGTGAGGGGTATGGTGAGTTCATAGAAGATTTTTTTTTTGCCCAAGTTAGCGGAATTTGATTTTTTTAGTTTTTTTCACAAAGTCTCCCTTTCCGCTAACTTGTGACAAAAGTTCAATCTTTCATGGACTCAATATGCCCCTCAGCAAATACCTTGGGGCGTCTTCTTTCCGAAATGGGGTCACATGTGAGGTTTTTGTACTGCCCTGGCATTTGAGGGTCACCGCAATCATTACACATATGGCCAGCATTAGGAGTTTCTGCTATTCTCCTTATATGGAGCATACAGGTAATGAGATTTTTTTCCGTTCAGCCTCTGGGCTGAAAGAAAAATGAACGGCACAGATTTCCTCATTCGCATCGATCGATGTGGATGAAAAAATCTCTGCCAAAAATATGCAAGAAAAAGAGGGGCCTGGCGATTGCCAGGACATAGGGGCTCCGCCCAAACATCCATACCCACTCAGCTCCTATGTCCTGGCAAACGTGATTTCTCCATTCACATCGATCAATCCATAGGTGTGGAGGAAGACATCTTTGCCAGATTTTTTGATACAAAGTGTTTGCCAAAGCATATGAACTCCAACACCTCTCCTCAGCTCACATGCCAGGGCAAACGTACCTGTCCTGCAGAGGAGAAATCTCGTCTTGCAGCGCCGCATACACTGACTTCACGTGTCTTCTGACAGCAGCGCAATGCTTCTCTCAGAATTCACATCAGTGCTGCGGCGTTTTGTCGGTTGGTCCGTTGGTCTGTTGGTATACCTGGAAAATAAAGGGTGGTTATGGGGAAAAAAAAAAAGAAGAAAAAACAGGCAGCAGGCACATGACTTGAACGTTGCAAACTTTATAAAACCAGAACATTTTAAAACTTTTATAAAACATGAACATAAAAACCTGAACTAACTCAAGATTTTTTTTTCTTGCTACCTGTTAAATTTTTTTTTCTTTTTTTAACCATTTCACTCTTTATTTTCCTAGCAGAAACCTCTCCTTTCCCATGGGACAATGTGTAAAGTGTAAATCACACAGAGATGGTGCGAAGTACATTATACGCGTTATCCCAAGTGAAAGGAGACGTTTCTACCGTTTCACACTTCTGCTATAGCACACCAGCACCGTCCCTATGTGTTAGGGTCTCTCAAAACCTAGTGTCCTGAGAGACCCTAGAGCCTCAGTGGAAAAAAAAACTACCTGTGTAGTGCTGTCCCTAGGTCCCTAAGTGTACCTGAGTGTGGTACTTCCGGAAACACTCTCCAAGGCATAGGGCAGGGTGGTCAGGACAGTCAGGACAGAAATAACGGGTGTCACGCCTTATTCCACTCCTGCTACAGACACGACATTTTTTCGGGGTGGCGGTTGGTTTGAGGTACCCGGCACAACGCTAGGGAAGTGCCGCTCGTGTAGACGGCTAACTACACTGGTGGATGGGGCCACGGAACCTCCTGGGTACAGGAGGTTCTCGACGATCTCTTCCTGGAATTTTAATAAAGATCCAGTTCTCCCAGCCTTACTGTAGAGAACGTAACTATTATATAGAGCCAATTGAATCAGATAAACAGACACTTTTTTATACCAGCGTCTGGTCTTTCGGGAAACCAAATAAGGGGCCAACATCTGGTCGTTGAAGTCCACCCCTCCCATGTGGAGGTTATAGTCGTGGACTGAGAGGGGCTTTTCAACGACACTGGTTGCCCGTTGAATTTGTACTGTCGTGTCTGCGTGAATGGAGGAGAGCATGTAAACGTCACGCTTGTCTCTCCATTTCACCGCGAGCAGTTCGTCGTTACACAGTGCAGCCCTCTGCCCCCTTGCAAGGGTCTGATCTTTTCCCTCATAGATCCGAAATTTGTGCGTATAGCCTGTGGCCCTTTCACAGAGCTTATACAATTTGACCCCATACCGGGCGCGCTTGCTTGGGATGTACTGTTTGAAGCCAAGGCGCCCGGTAAAATGTACAAGGGACTCGTCTACGCAGATGTTTTGAGCAGGGGTGTACAAATCTGCAAATTTCTGGTTGAAATGGTCTATGAGGGGCCGAATTTTATGGAGCCGGTCAAAAGCTGGGTGGCCTCTGGGACGGGAGGTGGTGTTGTCACTAAAGTGCAGGAAACGCAGGATGGTCTCAAAACGTGTCCTGGACATGGCAGCAGAGTACATGGGCATGTGATGAATTGGGTTCGTGGACCAATATGACCGCAATTCATGTTTTTTGGTTATGCCCATGCTGAGGAGAAGGCCCAGAAAAGTTCTAAGTTCGGAAACTTGGACTGGTTTCCACCGGAAAGGCTGGGCATAAGAGCTTCCCGGGTTGTCGGCGATAAATTGAGTGGCATATCTGTTTGTTTCTGCCACGACTAAGTCAAAGAGCTCCGCAGTGAAAAACAGCTCAAAAACCCCAGCGCCGATCCTATCTGAGCTGTTTCCACCCGAACTCCTGACTGGGCGGTGAAAGGGGAACTACTGGTGCGGCTGAAGATGGGGGCTGCCAATCAGGGTTTGCCAGCACCTCAGGGACTCTAGGGGCTCTACGGGCCTGTTGTCTTTGCGGTGGCTGCGACGGGGAAACTATTGCACGTGCCACCGTACCAGCTTCTACTGCCCTTCTGGTGCTCGCCACTTCACCATGTTCTACGGCAGTGCTGGTAGAAGGTCCAGGACAGGCTGCGCTGCTGGTGTATGCCTCACCACGTAATCCGGCAGCGCCAGCCCCACTCTGCTGCCCTTGAAGCGGATCCTGCGCAACCTGTGGTCTAGCGACACGGGGCCGGGTACGCCTGGTTCTATCAGGGACCTCCACCTCCTCGTCAGAACTTTGGGTCAGAGAGCCACTGCTTTACAGGTTGGTATTCTGACCCGCTGGATTCGTCAGATGAGGGTTCCCACTCCTCATCCGACTGGGTCAGAATCCTGTAGGCCTCTTCAGAGGAATACCCCTTGTTTGACATTTGGCCGTCTAAATTTAGGGGTATTCCTGAGACTACCCAAGAAAAAAAGCAAGCCTGTCTTACAATTGAGAGGGTAGCGAAGTACAGAAGCCGCTGCGATTGATAAAAATATCAAAACTGATTTTTTATCGCCGCAGCGCTTGTGAAGGGATTGTGCAGTGATTACAAAAAAAAATTTTTTTGTCACTGCGGCGGGTGGCGTGGGTGAACGCACGTGTGGGCGACCGATCAGGCCTGATCGGGCAAACACTGCGTTTGGGGTGGAGGGCGAACTAAAGTGACACTAGTACTATTATATATCTGACCGTGATCAGTTCTGATCACTTACAGATACTATAAAAGTACAAACGCTGATTAGCGCTACTCTAATCAGCGAACCAGTGACTGCGGTGCGGTGGGCTTGGCGCTAACGCTAACTACCTACCAAAGGGGACTAAACTAAGCTAAACCTAACAGTCAATCTTAGTGAAAAAAAAATAGTGACAGTTTACACTGATCACTTTTTTCCCTTTCACTGGATGATTGACAGGTGCTGAAAGGGGTGATCAAGGGGTTAATTTGGGTGATGGGGGGCTGATCAGGGGGCTATGTGTGGTGCTTGGTGTACTCACTGTAGAGGTGTGCTCTCTCCTGGGTCCAACCGATGAAAAGGACCCAGGACAGAGCACAGAAGCCATTTAATCCATCATATTTACTAATATGATGGGTTAAATGGCTCCTGATTCGTTTTTTTGAATGTCATCAGCCCGCCAGCGCTGCCGATTGGCTGGCAGGCTGATGACCAAGTTCTTCTGAAATCACTGCTATGCGCGATCTGCGCATGCGCGGGCGCTTGTGCCCGAAATCTCGCGAATCGCGAGAGGACGCCCCGATGCGACCAAACAGAAGATCCCGGCCGCCCGCAGGACGCAATCCTGCGTACGGTGGTCGGGGACTGGTTAATGCCCCCACATAATAGTTATTCCCCCTTTATGCCACCACATAGTAGTTATCGCAGTAATTGCCCCCACATGTGTGCCATTCACAGTAGTTATGCCCAGATATGTGCCCCCCTTTACAGGAAGTAAAAAAAATACATCCCTAGCCTCCCTCCAGCATACATTCCCATGTAAATAACAACACTCTTTTCCCCACCCGCCTTCAATATACAGTCCCATGTAAGGCTACATGTAAATAGATGTAAAGAAAATGGCCGTTATAAACAGACACGTTGGCCTTTTTTTTTAACCCTTTGCGCCTCTATTTTCCAGCGTTTTGCATCTAGATGAATTTAAATGGATTATCCCAACCCTTACAGTATACATAGTGGCCCCCACTGAAAATAATACCCCTTTAGTGCCCCCCAGCATTCATAATGTCCTCCATAGTGCCGTCATGTTTTTTTTTTTTTTCGGCTGCCGACAAAAAATAAAATAAAATTCGACCACTTGCACGCGCAGGGACACTCACTTCTTACCAGAGGCCGCAGGACCTGACGCTCAGAGCGTGATCATGTGACTTCATTATGCAGGGAGTGCAGGTCCTACTGCCTCCAGTGAGCAGTCAGTGTCCCTGTGCGTTCAAGTGGTTGAAGTGAGTATTTATTTATTTTTTTAAACCCTGAAATGCTAGTTTTAACAACTGTTAGACAAGCGCACTCCATCTAAACAGCTGTTTCACAGCCAAAAATACAGCATGTCCTGATTTCTGACAGCCGTGTGCCAACTGTTACTTAAACTGCCCTCACAGCCATTTTTCACGTCCGTGTGCATATAGGCTAAATAACATCGCTGCCCTCTTTCTAGTCTCGTCCAACATACAGTCCCATGTAAATAACATCACTCCCCTCCTTTCAGCCCTTCTAAAATACAGCCCTATGTGAATAACATTACTATCTATCTACAGCCTCCTCCAAAATACAGTTCCATGTAAATAGCATTATTCTCTATCTACAGCCTCCTCCAATATACAGTCCCATGTAAATAACATCTCTATCTATATCCCCCTCCAGTGTATAGTCCCATGTAAATAACATCTCTCTATCTATAGCCTCCTCCAATATACAGTCCCATGTAAATAACATATCTATCTATAGCCCCCTCCAGTGTATAGTCCCATGTAAATAACATCTCTCTATCTATAGCCTCCTCCAAAATACAGTCCCATGTAAATAGGATTATTCTCTATCTACAGCCTTCTCCAATATACAGTCCCATGTAAATAACATATCTCTCTATCTATATCCCCCTCCAGTGTATAGTCCCATGTAAATAGCATCTCTCTATCTATAGCCTCCTCCAATATACAGTCCCATGTAAATAACATCTCTATCTATAGCCCCCTCCAGTGTATAGTCCCATGTAAATAACATCTATCTATCTATAGCCTCCTCCAATATACAGTCCCATGTAAATAGCATTATTCTCTAACTACAGCCTCCTCCAATATACAGTCCCATGTAAATAACATCTCTCTCTATCTATAGCCCCCTCCAGTGTATAGTCCCATGTAAATAACATCACTCCTTTCCTCCAAGCATGGAGGGACTATAAGAGAACTTACATTGAATCAGTGCAGGACCTTCTCTCCACTGCAAAGCTCTGCCTTCCATACATCCCAACTGTAGAAAAGAAGGAAGAGGGACAAATTGAGCGCCGCTGCAAATTTTTTCCGCACTAGGCCACGCCTCTAACTCCGGCCAAAACATAATTAAACACCTAATCCCTTCCAGTCCCCTAAATGCCCTCACATAGTAATTATTCCCCCTTTATGCCCCCTCACAGTAGTTATACCAGATATGTGCCCCCTCACAGTAATAAACCCAGTAAAGTGCCCCCTTCACAAGCAGGATTATGGGAGGCAGTGCATTATGGGGGTGCAGTGTGGGGGATTATGGGGGTGCACTGCAGTGCATTATGGGGTGCAGTGTGGGGATCTATGGGGGCGCAGTGCGGGGGGATTACTCAGGTCCTTGAACAGTTGTATTATTTAATCAGAGACTATAATTTACAGGGATGTTTTCTATACATTTCTTACACCCCTGAATATTTCAGGGGGTCTCTAAAGCGTGGTACATACTTCTAGGGGGAAAGCGCCATAATCTGTCCCATTGTACCGGCACCCTCTCTGTTGCAGCCAGCCCATCTTCATTAACTTCACTCGCTAGGAGTCCAGGAGAGAAGTCCTCTGTCATCTGCGGAGCCCTCACCTCAAGACGCATCTCTGCTCCCTGAGAGCCGTGTATACACATCCAACCAATGTGCGGGGACCCGGAGCACTAGAGCCTGGGAGCCGGCAGGGAGCAGTGGCTCCCACCAGAAGCAGCAGGATACACGGAGCTCCCAGCAGGAATGATGAAGCAGAGAGGCGACGGCCGGCTCTCTGCTTCATCATTAGAATCAGCTGTCTCTGCGTCCTCTGGATGCAGAGACAGCTGAGAGCGGGACATAACTCAGCCGTTCCGTAACTGCGGGACAACCACTGAAATCCAGGATAGTTGGGAAGTATGGGCTGAGTTCACACTTCAGTTATTTGGGCAGTTATTTCCAGCAGTAATTGGGAGCCGAAACCAGTAGTGAAGCCTACTCAGAGATAAGGTATTATGGAATGATCTGCGCCTGTTCTGTGCTTTTGACCAGCACCTGGTTTTAGCTCACAATCACTGATGGAAATAACTGATCTAATAACTGAAGTGTGAACTCTGCCTAACTTGCCTGCTTTCTGATGCTGGGTCCCGGTATTCCGTTATTTTTTACTACCCATTAAATTTTGCTACCCTCGTCACTTCCGGTAGTGACGTAGCCGCACTGGAAGGTTTGGAAGGAGGTGTGTCAGCACAGGCGCACAACGACGAGGTAGGCAAATTTCACACTTAGAGTTGCTGTGAATGCGCCGAGGGTAGGTAAAAATTACCTAAAAAATGGCCTGTAATTTTTACCTACCCTCGGCTCGTTCACAGCAACTCTAAGTGTGAAATTTGCCTACCCCGTCGTTGTGCGCCTGTGCCGACACACCTCCTTCTCAGCCACTCAAGTGCGAGCAGTGGGACACACCTCCTTCCAAACCTTCCGGTGCAGCTACGTCACTACCGGAAGTGACAAGGGCAGCAAAATTTGACGGATAGAAAAAAATAATGGAACACCGGCTCTTTCATTCTCCCGCTGTAGTGCCAGCATCACGTGATCAGTTGACATGACACAAGTGGTGTCAGGTCACTGCTGGGGCAGCTGAATGCTGCAGCGGGGCAGTAAAGGAACTGCTGGGAGCAGGTTAGTATACTTCCGCCTGCAGGTCCGGCAAATGGAAGAGTGTCTGCCAAAAGAAGATGAACGTTCTCTTTTATGCCACAGATCTCATACTGCCAACATTGGGTAATGATGCTCTATGTATTGGCAGTGTGAGATCAGTTGCCCAAAGTAATTTAACCCTTTAAATCACACTTTTTTGATGCCCATCTTTGTGTCAGTTATTTAAGTTTTCATGCTGCCTTCAATCGATTTCACCTCAGGGAAGCTCAGTGCAATATATTACTGTATATCATTGGGATAAGTTCTCATAGTTCATTAAAGAAGCACTCCCACTAACAATTTTAGTCCCTGACCTGTTAGAAAGCTGCATGTAAACTGTAGTGAATTTAGTTTATTTATTTATTTATTTATTTTACTGGTGATTGTATTTGTGATTTATAACCTCCCTTCTGATCCTCAGCTGTGTCATGCGACCAGCACACTGATCTCCAACTGACACAGGACATGAAGTCAGTTACTTTTCTATTTACTCCTATGAGACTGACATTGAGACCCCATAGGAATACATAGAGAAACTGTCTTCCTGTCCACACACAAGATGCTGTGTTATTTGGAAAGTCAGAGTGTTGGTCACAGGACACAGCTGATGATCAGAAGGGAGGTTATAATTCACAAATACAGTCACTGGTAAGAATATTACATTCACTGCAGGTTACACAGGTTACATCATGTACGTTTTTAACAGGTCAGAGAATACCTGTAAAGCAGGGGTGCTCAACGTTTTCTGGTTGGGGGCCATATTGTCAGACTGAACCAACGTCAAGGGCCGAAAATAAAATTTAGAGGGGTATTAACAACTGAAATACTGTATTTATGGCATATAGAAAATACAGTATATACAATTAATGTAAAAAAAAGCACACTGGGACCATATATGGCATAATTCTAAAAACTGCAGAATCAGAATAGTAATTATTGGGGCAGATTTCCGAACCCTATAGTTTGCGTACACTTAAGTTGTCTAGACCTGCACCAAATTTATTCTAACAGGAGAAAAACACCACACAAATTGTTACACAATTTCTCCTTAATACGGCAATACCCCATATGTGGTTGTAAACTGCTGTATTTGCACACGGCAGGCCCCAGAAGGAAAGGAGCGCCATTTGGTTTTTGCACCAGGGATTTTGTGGGATGGCTGTAGTTTTTATTAGTGCCCTTTTGGAGTACATATGATATGTTGATCACTTAAAAAAAAAAAATTATTTAGTGTCACCACATTCTAGAAGGCTTTTTTTTTGCGGGACAAACTATACTTTTTATTGGTAGCATTTATGGGTATATATGGCTTTTTAATCACTAATTATTCCATTTTGGCAGGCGAGTTGCCAAATAATAACAAACCTGCCGGTGTCACCCATAACATTTTTATTTTTCCATCGAGTTGTGTGATGACTTGTTTTTTGTTTAGCAAGCTGTCGTTTTTACCTGGTACCTTGTCCTTCCCTGGGGTACAGATGACTGATTGCATTTTATCATATATTTTGCCCTATAAGACACATTTTCCCGTAAGACGGGATAATAAGGCGGAAAATAAGGAAAAAAAAAAAATCAGATCCGCAATGTTATCAAACCCCAGAACAGACCCCCAATGTTAAAAAGTCCCCCAGTTAGACCTCAGATCAGACCTCCATGTGACGGACCCCCAATCAGACCTCTATAAATCCCCCAATCAGACCTGCATGTGAATGACCCCATGCTCATATCAGATTAAAAAAAAAATCCACTTACCTCACCTCCTCCGTACGCTGTCACTGCTCCTCACATCCAGCACTGTACTTCTACCTGCCACGCGCTGTGTCATGAACCAATGCGCACAGCGTGAGGTCACAGCAGCGTCGACGTCCTCATGCTGTGTGCAGTCAAAGAACAGTGAGCGGCTGACGACCAGGAAACTGTGAGTACAGACTGCACTCACCACTTCCCGGTCCTCCTGTATAAATTCGCCCCATAGGATGCACTGACACCCCTCCACACTTTTGAGGGGGGGGTGCGTCTTATAGAGCAAAAAATACGGTATACCTTTTTTGGGAAGTGAGGTGATGGTGACCAAAACAGCAATTCTAGCATAGTTTTTTTATGGAATTCCCCGCATGGGATCATTTATGTCATCGTACTATAGATTGAGCCATTACAGATGTAAAGATGCCAATTATGTGTAGCTTTTTTTTTTTTTCCAAGTAAAAGGCATGACAAAAGAAAAGAAGAAAAACATTATTTTAATTTTTTGACTGGAACTTAGAGCCTTCAGCTCGCTAGTGCAACACATGATAATATTTCTGTATTGCAGGGTATTTTACCTGTCAGTATTACATTGACAGCTCAATTATTAGACCCTGCCTCCAGCAGAGTCGAGTCAGCGTCCATACATAGAAACCCCTAGAGCCTGTTGTAATGTCCTCAGATGCCATAGCCACCATCGGTACCAGGCGATCGCATTGCTGGGTGCCCAATAGGTTAGTGAGTGAGTTGCTCTTTCTGTAAAATGATTAGATGCTACAGTCGCTATTGACTGCAGCATCTAGAGGGTGAAACACCTACAATTGGAGTTATCTCGCAGGTGTTGCAGCCAAATATTACAGCTGACACGCGCTGACTCCTGGGCGAACACCATTAATATGTTATAAATGTACAGCATGGGTGGGAAATGTGTTAGCTGCAATGCTGTACATTTATGGCAGGAAGGGTTATGTTCCCTCACCATAGAAGGTGATGTCATTCAGAATGAAGGCGCTTCAATCAGACCACAATTTTTTTTTCTTAAAAGCATATTTGAAAGAAAAATCACTTGTGTCTGTTCAATAACATTTTGTGTTCCAGAATGAGTTCTCTGGCCAGACCACCTACTTCTTTAGCTTGTATAATGCTCCTAAAAGGTATACCTGACTATTTCATAACTACTGCGCTTTCACTGGGATAAAAAAAATGTAATAGACGTACTTGTGGTGCAGTAAATGCGGGGAACAGCTTGACAATCCAACATAATATCAGTAAAACTAAATCATGACATGCTTAGAGCCAGAAATGGTGTCTGAACTTGGCATTTTCCCAAGAAGACCTTCTGTTATTTCCATACAGTTGCCGCTTCCTGTTAACACTCGCTTAATGCATTGTTTTAAGTATTAAGAAAATAGGTGTCGCTAAATACAAATTTACAGTATTGTGCAAAATCCAAAGACCACCCTTTTATTTCATTTCTAGTTGCAATCATTTTTCAGCAAAGTAGGAAACTTATATTTATAGGAGAATTACAGAAAACCTCCAAAATTCAAATACCGTTCACTTTACCTGTGTCCTCTCAAAGAAAGGTGTTCCCTCAGGCATCACAAGGATTGTATTACCCTTCCAAGGGTCAGTGGGACAGATTTACGGAAAGTGACGTAAGTTTAAGCAGGTTGTCTGGACCTGCTCCAGATTTATCACAGGGGCTCAGGCTGGATGACAAATCTGATGCGGGATAGACACTTTTGCCTTTCTTTATATCAACCATTGATTGGCTTGGTTTGAGACTGAATTTTACACCAGAATTGTGGCATAGTACTGGCACTAAGCCATCCCACTTTCACACAAAGCCACATCCATTTTTTAAAACCGCGCCTCCTTTGGAAGTAGGCACAGATATTCTCTCTAAACCTAAATGCACCAACTTGTGCCATATTTTGTTGCAATTCAAGCAAGAATCTTGGTGCACTGACAACAGTAAATGTGGGCCAGTATGTAACTGTTCAGGATCCAGGGACCGCTTCTGCATCTCCAGTCCAGCTCTCCTGAACTGTGATGTCAGGTTGGCAAAGCTGCTGGCACAAGAAGATCTGCAGACTTTGCCTGATTATAGGTTTTGTGCTAGTCCCTCCCTTTGTTGCGCCAGGCTGTTTCCTGATTGCCTCATTGCTAATTACCTTTAAGTCGGGAATACACATTCAAGCTATCACATCCGACTAAACCCAACCTTCCCAGGGAGGTCAGCGGGCAAATGATTTTAAAGGTAAGACTTCTGCTTTAATTGCGCCCTTTACAGTTATCACTCCAGAAAGCGGCATCTGTACCAGCTTGAGGACTGGGGATCGATGTTACTGTCTCATCTGGTTGGAGGGTGCATGTAGTTATTTGTTATGAAGCCTGCTTTCTGATGAATTGTGTTGTTTTTCCCTTATGCCCATGACAGCACCCTTGAGAGAGCCCGCCTCTATCCAGGACAGGAAACAGGAACTTCCTTGGAGAGCTTCTTAAGGAGGGACCCGGCCTCTATCCATGGATAGGACGTTTCTCTGGAGAGCTTGGATGGCTGCAGGGCCCCGCCGGTAATTTTTAAACAAACCATAGGGTGTACCTGGTATGGCGTAAGTCTCCTCTTGGAGCCGCCACAAGTCTGTAAAAAAAAAACACCCTTCCCGGTCCTGGCTGCGTGCCGTATCACATTCACTGGCAGTTCCGGCGGTACCGAGAGGTACCGCTGTCACGCCGGATCCTCCTGGCGGTGTCCGGGAGGCCCGGGGTCTGTCCTTCCTTGCAGCAGCATCCCCGGAAGTTTACAGAAGGGGAGGCGGTGCTGTACCTATGGGCAGTCGCAACCGGAAGTGACGCGCATGCGACTTCCGGTGGTTGGAACGCACGGCGTCCCGGAAGTCAGAGTGGGTGGCTACAGGCCGCAGAGTGGGTGCTGGTGAGGATCGTACCTGGAGTATTTAACTCCACTCAGTGCGCAGGTGGAAGGGTGCCAGCCAGCCAGAGGACGTCTGCAGACCCCTTACATGGAAAACCCTCCAGCCCCGGATCTTACCATGGAAGACGAGGGTGGTCAGCGCACTGAAAGCCAGGACAACCATGATTCCAGATCGGTATTCCTGCTGGGGTAAGGGGGTTTTAATCCCCAACCTTTTTTATATTTTGAAACAACAGAGTGGGGTGGCTCACTCCAGGTAGGTATGTAACGGGTGCTCAGTCCTAAAATGGGTCTCACCTTACCCAGTAAATAGAAATAGACTGATAATGACTGATTATAGGACGAGCACACCTAATTTAAACCCAATATAGATGTATAAAAAATTTTATTACAATAGAGCCATACAGAAATAACATTAATAAAATATATCTAAAAAGTAAAAATGAAAATAAGATGTGCACACAAAGAGCACTAACACATGACTAACATATATCCAGTTAATAGTGCTTGATTGCACAAATCCTGATATATTGTGAAGAGATAATGCTGTGGTTTTCAATTGATCGCTAGAATTATAAAATGACAACCGTACGTCCAAAGTTCATCATTCTATACTCAGCATTGTGCAGTATAATCGGAGCGATCATATAGTTTCTCCTCTCCTTCAGTCAGTTATAGTATCCAGGTAAAGATTCCAATTGATAACGTGTGGCTACAAAAGTTCATATGCCATTCATATGCGACTTTATTAATGGCCCTTCATATAACCCATAGTCTTCTCTGCTTAAGAAAAGCACCTGCTGTTCTAATTTGATCCAGGCAGCCTTTTAAATAACCATTGACTGTACACTGCAATATCGCTACAGTCAGTGCAGCACCCTCCAAGATACAGTCCTAGCAGTACCTGTCTGCTGTGAGGCTCACTGCTCCGCTCACTCCACTGGCGTCCCACCTCATCCGGCGCTGCTGTTATGGACTGAAAGGTTCTTCCGCTTTATCGAGGGTATCGCTGCCCAATTTTTCTTGCGGTGGATTAACTAAATTCGGAGAGCTCCTAAAGTGGTGTATTTAATCCAGTAGCGGGGTCTTTTGCACCAAACGCGTTTCGGGACTGGCATGTCCCTTCCTCAGTGGTACCAGCTCACAAAAAATCTAAGGTTTTTTCCCATAAATGAAAATGTAAAATTTCTGATACAAATAGAGTGAAAAAAAAACAGACAAAAAATTTTTCCTCCCTAAAATTGTGAAGAGAAAATAGGCATTCAAACCTAACATTGCTGCTACGTCCACTGCTAGATCCCTTAAAATATGGTTACAGGACCTTGAAACCCATATAGAAGACAAAACCCCAAGGGATCAGCTGTTAGATGTATTTCCCACAATCCTAAAGGCGGTGGACTTTATCTCGGATGCATCCGCTGATGCCTTGAAGTTAAGCGCTCGATCTGCGGCTTTAACTAATTCCGCCAGAAGAGCAGTTTGGTTGAAGGGATGGTCTGGAGACACGGGGTCCAAGAACAAGTTATGCGCTATACCATGCCAGGGCGATTTTTTGTTCGGATCTGTCCTTGACGACCTTTTGGAAAAGGCCGCAGACGACAAAAAAGGTTTCCCCTCCAGCAGGCCCACTAATAACCGCCAGTTTTTTCAGAGATACTGGAAGGATAACCGAAACAGAAAAGAGAAAGGTCTCCTTTCTAGCTCCCAGTCCAGTAATCGCCCCAAGTCTAATCAACAATGACTGTGCCGATCCGGTGGGGGGAAGGTTGTCTCTCTTCCTTCACGCTTGGGAATCTTGTTCCACAAGCCCTTGGATTCTAGGCGTAATAAGAGACGGTTTTTGTCTGGAATTTGCCTCTTCCCCACCGGAAAGGATGAAGATTACCAAGCTAGATGGGAACTCCTTAAAAAACCAGGCCTTAAAACAAGAAGTATTTTCCCTTTTGGCGAAAAAAGTCCTGTCAGAGGTTCCCGGAATCGAAAAGGGGGAGGGGGTTCTATTCCTCTCTTTTTCCGGTTCCCAAACCAGACGGAACCCTCAGGATGATAATAAACCTAAAACAGTTAAACCAGTTCCTCACGTACAAAAAATTCCGCATGGAATCAATACAATCAGCATTAAAACAACTGTTTCCAAATTGTGTAATGTCAACACTCGACATAAAGGACGCATACTATTACATCCCGATCCACGCAGACTCCCAGAAGTTCCTGAGGGTAGCGATTCTCATGGACGCCATTTTCAGTACAGAGCTCTTTCCTTTGGGGTATCCCAGGCACCCAGGCTGTTCACCAAGCTAATGGCAGAGGTGATGGCTCATATAAGAGAAAAGGATATGCTAGCAATACCCTACCTAGACGACATCGTGGTTGTTGCAGAATCAAGGAGCATCCTTTCATCCCACCTCTCAGAGGAAATCAACATACTAAACAAGCTAGGATGGCGGATAAATTGGGAAAAGTCAAACTTAATTCCATCAAGAAGCTGTGTGTTCCTAGGCCTGATTTTAGATTCCATAAATCAGCTCTGCCTACTTCCCCAGAACAAAGTGTCCAAAATTCTGGAAGGTGTACAATCTTTGATTACATCAAGGCACAGAACAATCAGACAAGGAATGGCAGTGTTGGGCAGGATGACGTCCACAATCCCGCAGTCAAATGGGCATTACTGCATTCTCGAAAGCTCCAATGGCAAAATCTCGAGGAATGGCAAGGGTCCTCCTCCCCCTTGGAGGCCCGACTAAATATTCCGCCCCACGTCATTCAGTCCCTGCAGTGGTGGTTAGATCCAGTAAACCTATCTCAGGGTCTTCTCTGGGATATGCAAGAACAGATCTCTGTCACAACAGATGCCAGTCCCTTGGGCTGGGGAGCTTACTGCCAGGTAGAAGTCGCTCAGGGAGAATGGTCCCCTCAAGAAAAGAGAGACTCTCAAAATGTAAGGGAATTAAGAGCGGTTCTGCGGGCTCTAGTAGCATTTCTCCCCATGTTAAAAGGGAAAGTGGTAAAAATTTTCACAGACAACACCACAGTAGTGTCCTATTTGAACAGGCAAGGCGAGACAAGGTCCAAGATCCTCATGTCACTCACAGAGGAGATTTTTTCTATAATCATCCCTTCAGTCACCTTCTTAAAAGCAGTACACTTAAAAGGTACAGAAAACGAAAAAGTGGATTTTCTAAGCAGAAATCGTCTGCATCAAGGAGAATGGTGTCTGAATCAGACAGTATTTAATCAGGTAATACGTCTCTGGGGAAATCCTTTAATAGACATATTTGCAAACAAAGAACATGGAAAATGTCAACTATTCTTTTCATTAAATCCGGAGGATTCGCCAACAGGCATAGACGCCTTCTCCCAAACCTGGCCAAACAACCTTCTATATGCCTTCCCACCAATAAGGCTTATTCCAAGGGTTCTACAGAAACTGCGGCAGCACAGGACGAGACTAATCCTGATCGCCCCATTCTGGCCCAGAAGGTCATGTTTCACCTGGCTACGCAAACTGTCGATAATGGAACCATGGATTCTGCCAGGCACCCAGGACCTGCTACATCAGGGGCCAGTTGACCATCCGGAAGTAACCAACCTACACCTTGCTGCCTGGTATCTGAAAGGGCCATACTAGAAAAGAAAGGACTGTCCAGAGATGTGATAAATACTCTCCTGTCTTGTAGAAAGGATACTACTTCATCCATTTATTTGAGAATATGGAAGAACTTCTTAAAATTTTCTTAAAAATTAAGAATCAGTACACTAAGAGTTAATGTTTCAGCCCTTAGTGTGTATTTTGACTTCCCCTTAGCCAATCATTCTTGGATAAGAAGATTTTTTAGGGCAGTCAGTCGTACTAGTCAAATACCCAGAATATCGGCTCCTCCATGGGACCTCAACCTAGTTTTGTCCAGTATGATGGAGCCACCGTTTGAACCGCTAGAAGATCTACCAGCAAAAATACTATCCTTCAAAACCGCTTTTTTGGTAGCTATTACCTCGGCCAGGAGAGTGAGCGAAATATCTGCCCTTTCTACTTCCCCTCCTTACACTAAGATCTTGGATGATAGAGTTATCTTCAAGCCGGACCCCTCCTTTCTTCCCAAAGTCGTCTCCTTCTTTCATAGATCTCAAGACATAGTCTTACCGTCATTATGCCAAAAGTCGAAGAATGAGAAAGAAATGAAATTACACTGCTTAGACGTCAGACGATGCCTTCTAAGATATTTGGAGCTGACTGAATCCTGGAGAAAGTCTTCTAGACTCTTTGTACAGTTTGCTGGGAAGAATAAAGGGGATAAGGTTACTTCCAGGACTCTTTCTAGATGGATTGTGGCAGCTATCGCCTTGGCCTATTCCTCAGTAGGGCAGCCCTGCCCATTAGGTTTTGGGGCATACTCAACTAGGTCCATCTCCACTTCCTGGGCAGAAAGAGCGGAAGCTTCCCTAGAACAGATCTGTAAGGCAGCTACTTGGAAATCACCTACTACCTTCTTCCATCATTACAAGCTGGATCTAGGTGGCAAGGATCAGTTATCCTTTGGATGGAAAGTTTTGCAGGCTGTTATCTCTCCCTAAGTCTAGTTTCTATTATAGTCATCTCTCAAGGGTGCTGTCATGGGCATAAGGGAAATATAAGATTACACTCACCGGTAATCACATTTCCATGAGCCCATAACAGCACCCGCTATTATTCCCTCCCAAAAAAAAAAGAGAAAGTTGTTGGATTTATGTATTAATTATAGGACAAGTTTCTCACAAATAACTGGTGGATAGAGGCCGGGTCCCTCCTTAAGAAGCTCTCCAAGGAAGTTTTTGTTTCCTGTCCTGGATAGAAGCGGGATCTCTCAAGGGTGCTGTCATGGGCTCATGGAAAAGTGATTACCGGTGAGTGTAATCTTATATTTTTAATAAAGGTTAAATGTATTAATGGTTGTTTTTGTGTGTTGTGTTGCAGGTTGATGCACGGCCTGTCATCTGGGAACCCATGACCGGCAACTGGGACAGGAAGGCACCAGTTATAAACCCATATTTACACTCTTGGCATTTTCTCAATCAGCTTCATTAGGTAGCTGGAATGGTTTTCAATTAACAAGTATGCCTTATAAAGAGTTAAAAGGGGTTTTCCGAGATTTTTAATACTGGCCTTGCGCGCATTGAGCTTTGGATCATAGATCTGAAGTCGACTCTTTCAAAAACTTTGTTTTTAATGCTGTTTCCATACAGCATTAAAATGTATTGGCTCCGAGGTACCAGCCAGTAGCAAAGCCGATTTCGAATTACTATTTTAAAATGTTTTTAAAGACACATATTGGAATACCAAAGTAATTCACCGAAGTCTTGAGCGACTTCGGGCAATACGAACTTTGCCTACAAGAAGCCAATACATTTTAATGCTGTACGGAAACATCATAAAAAAAAGGTTTTTGAACAAATCAACTTCGGATCTATGATCCGAAGCTCAACTCACTCAAGCCTACTGATGACCTATTCAGAAGCTAGGTTATCAGTAGTAAAAGCCTAGGAAAACCCTTTTAAATTATGGAATTTCTTGCCTTACAATGTGTCTGAGACCATCATTTGTGTTGTGTAGATGTAGAATTGGTATACAGTTCCATACAGTGTTTAGCCCTATTATACTTAGTAAAGAAAAATCACAGTCCATCATTACTTTAAGACATGAAGATGAGTTAATCCAGAAAATTTCCAGAACTTTGAAGTTACCCTCAAGTGCAGCCATGAAAATCATCAAGCACTAAGTAAGACCAGCTGTCATGGGGACTGACCCAGGAAAGGAAAACTAAGTTACCTTTGCTGCAGAGGATACGTTCATTAGAGTTACCAGCCTCAGAAACCACAAATTAACAGCACCTCAGATTGGAGCCTACATAAATACTTTACAGAGATCAAGTATCAGACACCTCTAAACATCCTGTTCAAAGCAGACGGTGAGAATCAACCTTTATGGTCGAATTCCTGAAAATAAGCCACTACTGAGGAAGAGAATAGCTGGGGCCTAGAAACACAAGAAATGGACATTAGACTGGTGGCAATCTGTACTTTGGTCTGATGAGTCAAAATTTGAGATTTTTGGTTCAAACCACCGTGTCTTTGTAAGACACAAAAAAGGTAAGTGGATAATTTCTACCTGTGTGGTTCCCACCATGAACCATGGAGGAGAAGGTGTGATGGTGGGGGGGAAACTGTTGGTGATTTTTAAAAAACTTCAAGACTCACTTAATCAGCATGGCTATCACAGCATTATGCAGCGACATACTGTCCTGCCTAGTTTGCTGTTATTGCGACATCCAGGCTATATAAGGGCTATTTGACCAAGAAGAAGATTGATGCAGTGCTGAGTCAAATGACATGGCCTGCACTATTACCCAACCTTAACCCAACTGAGATGATTTGGAATTAGTTGGGACACAGAGTGAAGGAAAAGCAGCCAAATGCTTAAAAGGGTATCCCCATCTCAGACAATGGGGGCATATCACTAGGATATGCCCCCATTGTCTGATAGGTGCGGGTCCCACTGCTGGGATCCGCACCTATTTCGAGAACGGAGCCGGGAAAGCTGTGGCTGAAGGACCCCAGATTTCACGGGGTCCGTCCACCCTCAAGCTCTGCTCCCATAGAAGTTAATGGGAGCGTACTGTGCATGCGTGGCCCATGCTCCCATTCATTTCTATGGGGCCGACGGAAATAGTTGAGCCAGCGCTCGGCTATATTCGTCTGCCCCATAGAAATTGAATGGAGGGCGGCTGCGCAGTGTGCCCTTCTTCACTTTCAGGGATCCGTTCTCGATATAGGTGCGGGTCCCAGCGGTGGGATCCCCACCTATCAGACAATGGGGGCATATCTTAGCGATATGCCCCCATTGTCTGAGATGGGACAACCCCTTTAACACCTCTGGGAACTCCTTCAAGACTGTTAGGAAACAAAGCCAGGCGACTACTTTATGAACGTGATTGAGAGAATGCCAGGAATGTGCAAAGCTGTCATCAAAGCAAAAGGGGGCCACTATGAAGAATCTAAAATATAAAACATTCTGGTTTAACACACTACTTGATTCCGTGTGTTCCTTCATCATTTTCATGTCTTCAATATGAATCTACAATGTAGAAAATGAAAAAGAAATCGAATGAAAAGGTGAGCCTAAACATTTAACGGTTACTGTACATGGATGGAAAAAATAGAAGCAGAGCCATTAGATTTGTACACATTTTTTACTGTACCACAAGATGACAATGAGCAGCCTCTATTCTGTAGAGAGTATCGGAATATGTTCAGTCTGCCCATAGTATTAGAAGGAGACTGTCACACACTTTTCAGGATGCAAACTTAGAAAAAGTGGAAAGAAAAACAGAAAAAAAAAGATATACAAATTTGTACATACCTACTTAAATCAGAGTATAGAACATCAAAGAGTCCCTTTGTGGCTTTTTCTTGGAGGTGAGGGTGCCCTCAATATTGCCTTTTCCTTCTAGCTTTCTCCTGCAGAAATATAAATGGATAACTAAGTTATTACTAAATATGAAAACATAAAAATATCACCCATTTTTCAAATCAACACCTGGATCTGAATACTTTTGTAATGGAATGTAATTAAAAAGGGTTTTTCTGAGAATTTTATACTGATGAGCTATCCTTAAAATAGGTAATCAGTATCTGAAGGGGGGGGGGGGGGGGCAGCACCCTCGACCCCTGGCGGTCAGCTGTTAGAAAAGGCAGCAGCGCTAACAGTGCAGCGGCCTTCTCTCTGCTTTTCCTAGGTCAAGTGACACATTCATCAGTCATGTGGCCTAGGAGCGATACTAAGCACAGCCACTATAGAATGTAAAGCGCTGTGCTTTGTGAGCAAGCAGGAGGCAGCGGCATTCACTGGCGGGGCAACACAAGTAGTCAGGGACAACAGAAGTAGGCAGAACCAACAATAACAATGCAGAACAATATACTTCCCCAGCAGACCCAAATACCACAGTGCAGCACAAAATACTGTCTGCCTGTGCCACAGCATGAATCTATATTATCGTCGTGAGGACGGCAATACAGGTGGATTCAGGAGACCACCCTCGGCCGTTGGCCGGGTGCATAGGTGCCTGATGTGCCTACATCTCCTAAACAGCACCCAAACTACAGTCAAGTGCTTTGGGCATGCTTGTAAACCCAGCCTTACCCCCCCCCCCCATTCCCCAATTGATGACACCAGTCTTTTTTAATATTACCCAAGAGCCGTTGATTCTCAACCTAGTGCATGTGCACTAAGCTTTCTAAAGCCTCATTCACATGTCAGTGTTTTTGTCATTGATTTTCATAAGTGATTGTGAGCCAAAACTGGGATTGGAGCCTCCACAGACATAAGGTATAAAAGAAAGATCTGCACCTATTTTGTGTTCAGAGCCCCACCTGGTTTCGGCTCACAATCCCTGATGGAAATCACTCTAATGGAAATCACAAACGTTCTGTAGACTGTAGCTCTCAGCACTCAGACCCCCACAGATCAAAACCTTTCATATGGCACTGTGACATACAATTTCAAAAGTACAAAGACTAGAGTTGAGCGAATTTCTTAAAATTCATTTCAAGTCCGATTTGTCCAAATCAACCTTATAATTTGATTCAAGTACAAATCTATTCTACCCAAGTCGAATTGGCTGAGAGGGCATTTACAGTCCAGGACATGGAAGTAGAGAGCAGTGGGAACCAGAGCAGCGACAGTCGAGATCAGCGCTCATGCACATGATCGGATGTATTTTGTGGTCCGCAAACCACAGATGCGCAGAATCCGGATGCCAGCTGTGTGCATGCCACATTTTCCTAATAGAACTGCCTGTTCTTATCTGCAAAACATCATAGGGTTTTTTTTTCCCCTCTTATTTTGAATTATGAAACCTCTTCCAGGTATGAATTGAAAATTTTCCCTGTATCATAACTAACAAAAATGAAAACAATTTGCCTGTCTGAAGTTTCTGTGTTTTTATTGTAACTCATATTTTTTCTGGCTTTACATTTCAGCTAAATCATGTTTATTTATAAGTCTGACCCCAGACCTGTGATGATCCCACCGAAGCGATTTCAGTCTGTGTCTTCCAGTGTTCCATAAAATACCCTTTTCTAGTGACTTTTTGCAGTGCAATGGGCTCAGCTGCTCACTGGCAGACAATTGCCGAGTCCAACAATACAGAAAAAGGAGATTTAGCAAGTTGTGTGGGCGATTAGAATGGGTATTTCTTCTGACTTATTCATAGAAAACATATGAGGGATAAATGTCCTGTATGGAAATAAACAATGCCTTTTGGGCTTTTCTTTAGAAAATGTCAAGAACAGTCATTAGTTCTATGTTTAGATGACCTCTGGCTCACTAAACCAGTTCAGACCCAATTGCTCTCTAAATACATATTATATATTATGCACCAATATTTTTTTCAGTGATGACTAAATAGGTCACATTTTCTTCTTTCCTTACATTTTATTGGTTAAACTGAAGTTATGTTTCTAGTATCTCACTTTATTTTTCTCAAATGTAGACACTTCCAAAAACCACTGGTACCGATGAATCTCTAGCTCTGGAGTCAAGATGTATACTTTTTGTGCAGCTTTAAAACTGAATATACTTAAAGGGGTTGTGCAGTGTGTAGATACTGAAGACCTATCCTCAGGATAGTTCATCAATATTAAAGCTATATGAAGATGAGGTGATGCTCGTGATGCTGCTTCCTCTTCAAGATTACACTGCTCGCTGTCTCGCTTGTAGCGGTGACGCAGTGTAACTACAACTGCTCTTCCCCTTCAATTAATGGAATGATCAGCTGTAATTACTCTGCATCTCCGAGATGAGCGAGACTCAGTGTAATCTCGCAGAGGAAGCAGCACAAGTGCTGCATCATCTTGAAACATCTGATCGATTACCTGTCCTCAGGATAGGTCATCAGTGTATACCCACTGCACAGCTCCTTTAAAAAGAATGTCCACCTTTCAACATTATTTGGATTTTTTGTCTTGATTCATTTTGCTTGTATCCAGAGGTTACGACCACCATCAGCGGTGGCCATGCTTGCACACTATAGGAAAAAACTCTGGACTATGTGCCCTCCTGCGGTCTCGGCCACCAGAGAAACTGTTGCCTTTTCCTATAACGTGCAAGCCTGACCACCGCTGCTGGATTACAGGGTGGTCATAACCCCTAGATACGAGCAGTGTATAACGTGATGGAAAATTAATCAAGCCAGCAAAGAGGGAATATGGACAATCACAACACATTAGTAAGTGCCTTGCATTAACTTTGTCTGAAGTGAGACAACCCCTTTAACCCCTTCCTGGCACGTCAATTTTCATTTTTTTTCACAGATACCCACCTCTGAAACTGCCCAGAACAGCACTGTACACCAGCACTGTACACCGCCCATTTGTGCCAGTGACGTCACCGGGCTCCCTACTAGGCAGTCTCCGCCTAACATACTGATGTAATAAGATGGTAAAATTATAGGGTACATAAAGGATAAAACCAGTAATCCATGGATGAGTGGTACGCTTTGAAGAAACCCTTTATTTAAAGGACAGGTTTTCCGGGGCAGGTTTCACAGTGATAAATAGTGTCCTTTTGTATCCCCCTTTTTTGAACAGACTGCCATGATACAACAGCACCATCTCTTCCAGAAGTGCCAAGTCCCTCCCCTTTCTGATTGTCAAAAATCAGGGCCTTGAGCACTGCCTCTTGAAAATGAAGATCTGGCCTGCAGATTGAAATAACATGTAGGAGTTATACATGTATACAATGTGCGTGGCCTGCTTTTTGTACCACACTGTATGGCTTCAGAACTTGAGATAAAAGATCAAATCCTCCCATGTTTGTACTGCAGTCCAGGATGCAGTCTGGCTTGGAATTAGTAGTGTTGGTATTGTACTTTGTACACAGAGAGTGGGACATTACCATGAACTGTGGTCAGTACAAGGACGTTCCTCTTGCACTTAACCACCAACATGTTCTCATTGAGGAGAGGCCTGCTGTTGCCCATTCTGAGAGGTTACTCAAGCAGGGACCTATGGAGGCCTCTCTGATTTTTGTGTACTGTGCCGCAAGCTACAGTACCTTTGGAATTTAGGGACTTAAATAGTAGTATGCTGGTGTAGGAGTTATCCACATGGAGGCAGTAACCATGGTCCAGCAATAAGTGCACTAAGCCTCACACTCTTTTCCCACTAAATCCTAAGAAGGGAGGGGTATTCTGGAGGTTTCATGTGAGTGTCCTTCTTTTCTACAAACTGTCATAATCTCTGCTGCATTTACTGGGGTCCACATCAAGGGTGGAGCATATGGCGATGTAGAATTTTGGGAAGTACATTGCTGGGTAAAAACGGATTCCTGAGCTGCCCACAAACTCAATAATTTGAGGTGGATAATCCTCAGGGGATAGGGTCCATATGAGAGCAATCAGGGGACTGTCTCAGCTGTTGTCCTGGGGTGCCTTCTTGAGGGTCCCTCATCACTGTATAATGATGAGGAGGAAGAGGACAAGAGGAATGCGGGATTCTTTTCTCCCTCGCTGCCCATACCAGTTTCAGAGGCAATGATAACTTATGTCTCCTTAACTAAATACTGTCTGATGATTGGGACATTTTTGTAATAGGGGTGTAGGGGTGCCACCCGAGCCCTCCTCATGGTTGCCAGGTGGATTCATAATGATCTCATGCTCTAAGTAATAATAAAAGCTAGGTGCATCAGGTACTTATGTACTTCGCCGGCAACCGCAGGTGCTCTCCTGAATTCAGCTGTATTGCCATCCACAAGACTGTGATACAGTGCAAAACTGCATCGGAGAAGGCAGTATTTTGTGCTCTGGTGGAGCGGTATTTTGTGCTGTACTACGGTATTGCTGTTCCCATCTACTTGTGTTGTCCTCACCTACTTGTGTTGACCCCCCTACAACATATGTCCTCTTTTAGGTTTTTTCCAGGGTGACTTTAAGTTCCCAGTCCGACCCTGTAGGGGTGTGTAAATGTGTATGACTCAACACGTGTAAAGTGTGTATTACTTTTATTTACTCATAAGGTTATGTATATATTGCTTTTGCACATGAAGGGACTGTATTAAATTAGAAATAAAATTTAGGAGAAACCGGAAAATAATAAAATAAGATAAAATGTAGTAAAAAAAAATAAATTCTTTTCTACAGTAGAAAAAAAAAACTTCATTGTAAACTGAGCACAGACATGATCAGTAATGGATGGTACTGATTAGCACTCAGTGGTTTTAGGACACATGCAAGCAGATGTTTTGTGTGTGCAAAAACCTGTAGTATAAAAATTTACCACTAGGTTACCTGGACACTAGGTAAAATTTATATATATAGATGCTACCTGTAAAGCACCTCCATCTGAGCCCACCTGCAGCCCCCTCACTGGCCTTTACAGTGAGTGTTCTGCCCAGTAGAGCTAGAAAATAATCTTAGTTCACTTGCAAAAGTTTAAGAATCATTACAGATCACGTTTGCCTTTAGGTTTGGTAGTCTGTAGTTATTAGTTTGGTAATAGCACCATCTAGCAGTGTTAAAAATGTACTATACTTTGTTTTTCTGTTAATAAAGATTATTGTATTGTGGAAGTGTAGTGCATTCTGGGAAAGAGAAGCCCAGCCTCCAGTCATCAAGGACACACCAGCAGAGCTGTCCTTCTGCATATCTTCTTCTTAAACTCCACCATCCTTTTGCATGCATATCTGGTGAGACATCTGCCTTTGTTTCAGGGACATTGTGTTAGGCTCCATTCACACGACCGTATGTTGTCCGCAAAAAAACGGATCCGTGTCCGGAAAAAAAACGGATCCGTGTCCGTTTTTTTGCTGATCCATAGACTTCAATAGGGCCATGTCCTATTGAAGTCTATGGATCAGCAAAAAAACGGAATGCAATCCGTTTTTTTGCGGACACGGATCCGTTTTTTTGCGGACAACATACGGTCGTGTGAATGGAGCCTTATTTATGCAGAGCTGTTCAGCTAGTTATCATTGTCTCAGAGAAGTTGTTATACTGTTAGATGTTAAACATGCAATCCTATGTATATCCATCTTGGACATGTGCTTTCTCTGTTAATGTAATGTTACAGTACATTAGTGATGATCGCTATGCTCGACCCATGGCGGTATTTGGCAGATTTTATTAGAAACAAGATTTGCAAAGACCCAAAAGTCCTTTTAAGGACTACAGTGTGTGTTTGAGAGCAGTAATACATTTTTAGTACCTGCGCTCAATTAATCAGTCTCAGGGACAACCGTGCTGAGGAAGAGACACAGTGCAGGGAGAAAAATTGCTGTTTTAACAACTACCTAAAGCTTTTCAATCAACCAGTAATCCTTTTAAGGGCTAGTGTGTGTGTTTGACAGCAGAAATATATTTTTCTTTAATACCTATTAGTGACATATACTGTACATCATCCGCATACTGTGTATTTTTGCGTAAATGCAACTAATTAGCGCCACATTTTTTGTCAATAGTGTGTGCGTTTAATCCACATCCGTAACATATACAGTCCTCCATCCTCAAAATTATTATATTATATATATGTTTTTTGGGGAAATTAAAATCATTTGTGCCACATCTTTGTGTGCGTTTAATCCACATCCATGACATATACTGTACTCCATCTGCAAACTATGTTTTTTGGGGAAATTTAACTAATTTGCACCACATCTGTGTGTGCGTTTAATCCACATCCATGACATATACTGTACTCCATCTGCAAACTATGTTTTTTGGGGAAATTTAACTAATTTGTGCCACATCTGTGTGTGGGTTTAATCCACATCCGTGACATATACTGTACTCCATCCGCAAACTCTGGTTTTTGGGGAAATTGAAATAATTTCTGCCACATCTTTGTGTGCATTTAATCCACATCCGTGACACATACTGTACTCCATCCGCAAACTCTGTTTTTTGGGGAAATTGAAATAATTTCTGCCACATCTATGTGTGCATTTAGTCCACATCCGTGACATATACTGCACTCCATCTACAAACTATGTTTTTTGGAGAAATTTAACAAATTTGTGCAACATCTAGTCTCCATAGCGTGTGGCTTTCTGTGTCTAATACTGTACCACATCTGTAAATAGTGTCTGATGTGCAATTCTAAATAATCTGGGCCTAATCTAATGTCCGAAGCATGTGGCTCTCTGTGTCAAATACTGTACCACAACGCAAAACAGTGTATTTTGGTGAATTGTAAATTATTTGTGCAATATCTAGTGTCCATAGCGTGTGGCTGTCTGTGTCAAATACTGTACCACATGTGAAAACAGTGTATTTTGGGAAAATGTAAATGTATTTGTGCAACATCTACTGTGTGTGCATTACATATCACTGACATATACTGTACTTTATCCTCAGATGGTGTATGCTAGTCTGTGACATTATCAGGGCTGCATCTCCTGTGTAAAGTGTGCGCATCCCAAATACTTGTAACATACTTTTAAGAATATATAACATTTAATATTAAGATGGCGGCTAGTAAGGGACGTGCAAGTGGCTGTGATGTTGATGGTGCACGCAGAGGCCATGGCCCTGGGCACAATGAAACTGAGTAAAAAAATGTAGCTGAGGGCCTTCAGGTGCGCTAACCCTCTAAAACAGTGATGGTGATGACGAACCTTTTAGAGACTGAGTGCCGAAACTGCAACCCAAAACCAACTTATTTATCGCAAAGTGCCCACACTGTCATTTACCCTGAATACTACAGTCCAATGTTCCTTATCATTTAGCTATAGCTGTAGAGTGCCAGTTTGGACACCCAGTAATTGAAATTTTTCAAGAAGGACCTTCTGGTATTGCACCATTATGCTCGTCATCTCCACCACAGGAATGAGAGATGAGAAGTTCTCTTTGTAGCGGGGGTCGAGAAGGGTGATCTGAACAACCAGTAATCGCTGTTGTGCAAAATGCGTAGAATTCGAGGGTCCCAGGAAAGGAAGCATAACATAAAGTCAGCCATGTGTATCAGAGTCCTAACAGAATAGACTGTGCTGTCCTTATCAGGAGGATGACTCTCAATCTCCTTATCTTCTTCCTCCTCTCCTGCCCATCTATGCTGAACAGATGAAATAAACCTGCTATCGTTACTACCTTTTGTAGCGGAGGCAACAGTCTCTTGCTCCTTCTCCTCCTCATCATTCAGTTCACACTGAGAAGACAAACTGAGGGTGGTCTGGCTATCACCCTGTGTAATGTCTTCCCCCTAGTTCCACCTCTTCCACATGTAAAGCGTCCGCCTTCATTGTTAGCATGGTTAGGCTGATAATAGCGCATTCGCCACTCACCATCTGTGTTTATCCCTCAAAGTTGTGTAAAACCTCACAGAGGTAAGACATACAAGACCATGTGGCAGCTGGTATTCCACTACTGTCTTCTGCTGCTCATAAAGCCTGGCCAACATGTGTAATGTGGAATTCCAGCGCGTGCTCACGTTGCACAACAGTCGGTTAGCTGGCAAATACAAGCGCAGCAGCGTTGCCAGAGTGTCGGCAGCTGCAGATGACTTTCTGAAATGGAAACACACATAGCGCACCTTCACCAGTAGCTCAGGCAAATTGGGGTAGGTTTTGAGACATTTCTGAACATGTAGGCTAGGCATGATATGGCCGGATCCCGGACATTAAAGAGGGAGCCACATGGCCATATAAGCTTTTGTGCCATGTACAATTTTGCCTTCTTCACTGGACAGAGGTTGTTTTCTGCCCAGTGATTAAGATTCTATTATTAGGAAAGGTTTTTGAGGGACAATTTCCAGACTTTTTGCTGTGGTCACTGGGCAGAGTTGTCATTCTGCCCGGTGAGGGCCATGGTTGGCTGAGGGCTGGGCCTGTTATGTTCCAGTGTTTGAGTTTTTATTGTTATGATTTGAGTTTGAGTTTATGACTTCGCTGTAAAATATGTTATGGTTATTTGGTTATTTATGAGTTCTTAAACAGGCCATGCCATTAGTTTACCTCCACTCTCGTGTTTTATGTTTTTATTTATATTAATATATAAGTTTGGGATGTTTGTTGTGCATGGTACATATATGCTGTATGATTGCCATGTGCGTGAGCTTGCCGAGATACAAAGCTGCCAACAAGTTATGGCCATTATCAGACACAACCAACCTGGTCCCTTATACCTTGCTCTGCAGCGGTGTGCTGTTTGTCACCCAAGCAAATGAGTTTCAGCACAGCCTGTTGCCACTTCCCCACTGCCGTGCTACACTGCTTCCAGCTACTGACTGATGGTTGACTGCTGCTGCAAGATGAGAATTCAGAGTTTGCAGTGGAGGAGGACGCGGAGTAGGAGAAGAGGGTGTTGCAGCCACTAATGTAGGTGGTTGCGGAAATCCTGATGGAAGTAGGGCCCGCATTCCTTGGCGTCGGCAGCACCTGTGCCATCCCAGGGTACGACTCGTTACTGATCTCCACAAGGTTCACCCAGTGTGCCATCATGGAAATGTAGCGTCCCTGGCCAAAAGCACTTGTCCATGTGTCTGTCGTTAAGTGAACCCTCCCAATAACTGCGTTGGTCAGGGCATGGGCGATGTTACAGGACACAATTGCTGGTGTAATGCTGGGATGGCACACCGAGAAAAATTGTCGTGGCTGAGGACTGAGTAGCGAAGGACGGCCACCGTCATGAGGCTTAGGAAAGCCTCAGTGTCTACAGGCCTAAATGGCAACATTTCCAGGTCCAGAAATTTTGAAAGGTGCGCATTTAGTGCTATGGCCTGTGGGTGGATGGCTGGGTATTTGCACTTACGCTCAAAGGCCTGGGGTAAGGATATCTGTACGCTGTGCTTGGACACAGAAGTGGGTGTTCTAGCTGATGGTGCTTCGAAGGCCCAGCTGCAGGGCGGGAGTCATCCAGGCCTGCGTCTAGGACAGAGGATTGGCCAGCACGTAACACTGGGAAGGAAGAGGAGGCAGTGGTGTGACCCACAGAGACTGATTGTGGACCCAGGGGTTCGGCCCACCTATTAGGGTGCTTTGATGCCATGTAGCTGATCATGCTGGTGGTGGTGAGGTTGCTAGAGTTCACACCCCTACCCATTTTGCCTCCAGTGCACTGTCTTCTCCCATATATGGGTTTGAGTTTTTATTGTTATTATGGTTTGAGTTAGAGTTTATGAATAGGATGTAAAATATGTTATGGTTATGTGGTTATTTATGAGTTCTTATTTTGGTATGGCACAGTTTGCAAATGACAATTCTTTTATCATCCGCACTTTCTTTAAAAAAGCGCCATTCTGCGAAACACCTACCCTTTGGCAAGGGAGATTTCCGCAAGCAGGAACAGTGGCGGACCTGTTAGGTGTGGCATGCCTTCTCCCTTTTGCCACCCCACAGCCTCTTCTAGCCTGTTACGGTGCTGTGGATCCCTCCCCCTCTGTCCTGCTGTCCTCATTGGCTTGCCACCTTTCCAGGTTGGGTCAGTGGTGTCATCGTCCCCCATCTCCTCTTCCACTTCCTCACTCTGGTCATCCTCCTGACTTGTATTGACCTAACAAGACCCTCACTTATTGACAACTGTGTCTTATCCGCATCATCCACACTAATTGCCATTCCCCACCGTCATCTTCTTCTGACTGTGGATGCAGAAGAGTTTGGGGATCAGTGCACAAGATCTCCTCATGTCCCTCTTCAGGAGGGGGCAGCTCACCTGCAGGCCCTCACCTACAATCTTTTACAGGGCAATCAAAAAATATTCTTAAATTTCAATAAAATTTTTTGTAGCCGGTGCTGACCACCATTCCCTGCGCTAACTCTGCAATGTAACATTACCGCAAGCAAAAATTCTTTTTAAAATTCAATAACATTTTATTGTGGCCAGTGTTTTTGATAATAACTCTGTAATGTCCTTGCACTGGCAGCCGGGGATGACGTAACTTGTTAGCACGAAGGAATCTCGTTTGTTATCGGAATGAACCAGACAAATCTCTCCACCCACTCAAAACACCACCTCCCACAGAATCGAGAAAGAGGTATCAATCTGTCAATCCTTTCAGTGTCCGGGCCAGGTGAGGTTTCCCATGTGGAATCAAATTAAGCCGCAGGCTCCACTCCTGGTGGTGCCCTTCCGTCAATTAGTTTAAGTTTCAGCTTTGCAACCATACTCCCCTCGGAACCCAAAGACTTTGGTTTCCAGGAAAATTTTCGGCGGGTAATGGGAATAACGCCGCCGGATCGTGTGTCAGAACGCTTTCAAACCAGGCTACAAATTTCATCTAAGATTAATGAAAACATTCTTGGCAAATGCTTTCAGTGTGGTTCTTCTGGCGCCAGTCAAAGAATTTCACCTATAGCAGCGCAATATGGATACCTCCGGCTGTCCATCTTAATCATGGCCCCAGTTCTGAAAAAAAAAAACATTTTTGGCAGCACTTGCACTTTATATACAATTGAATATACAGAAAAAAATGTTTCCTAATAATTTTTCCTGTAAAATTGATTTTTTTTTTTTTTGGGGGGGGGGGGGGGTTTGGGCGTATTTTTGTCTGTAAAAGTGGCGTACAACTAGGGCAACATGGTTCCCAGCAGCGACCTGGGAGTCCCAGATGCATCCAGACATGGTCCCCATGCTGTTCCCGATACATTTCTGTGGTGTTTTTGTCACTTTCTGACCTTTTCCTATGAACCAGGCACCCTCCCCTCTTCAGAGCAGGGGGTGCCTGGTTGTCTCCCATTGACTTCCATTATACTCGGGTGCTTGGCTGAGCACACAAACATAGCAATGTGTTAGGCCCAAACATCCGAACACCCGAATACTTTGGTGCTCGATCACTACAGTATATGCAATTCTATGCTATATACTTATTCATGTTATTTGTATTCTTATAGTTTTACCACACTCAAATACTCCTGTTTTGCCAATAAACAAGTTAGACTACAGAAAACAATCCTCTTATTTGGAAGACAGGAATGGTTTATGCTGAATGTCAGACTGCACACTGTGTGAACATGTATGAAGACAGAACAGTGAGGAAGCTGCGATTGGCCACTCATTATTGAGTGCAGGTACTGTACGTACTGTACTGTACCTCTGGATGATGAGAGGACATGGGATTTCCTATATATGTCCCTCTCCAGAAATTAGTTTGTAAAATGTTGTAATAAAAGAAAATAGTTGCACTTTATGAAATGAAGAGCTGTCACTTAGTTTATGTTGTCGTCTAACTGATTTTGAAAAAAATAAAAATACTCCCTCCCCTTAGCTCTAATGTGTATAATATTTCGCCTTTCCTTTCTGATGTGACATTTTTTCTGCTGATTACACATGGCATTCTGACAATTTAGATGATGCCAGACTGTCAGTTGATTTTAGATTAAAATTTAATTGGGAAGTTGGTTTGTCATCTGCTGGATTAGCATTATTCTAATAGAGTTTTACTTCATCTGGTAATGCTGGCACGGTATAATTGATTTTAGGACTGTTGTTGTAGGCTATAAATAATTATTTAAAAAGTTTTTAGTACAAGGAAAATCCAACTTTCATTATTTACCATATTTTAGAGAATAAATGTATACATGCACAAATATGTATACCTGAACTACGAGGAGGTCAATTCTTTAATTAGTTAAAAAGTTAAAATAAAAAGTTAAAAATGACATGATAACTGAACAGGAGTTTATTATAGTAAAACAAAAAATAATCTAATTAACTTTTAAATTCCCTGCAGTTCCCATACGAACGGTCATTATATACACTGCTGCAGCGATGTCATCTTAACATTGACAATAACAACCAGTCACTGGCCACAGTTCATTTTTTGCCCTAATGTCCCGACTGCAAGTCTTTTGAGTTTGTCTTCTGAGGTCACATTAACAGTTGCATGTCATACTTGCAACAGTTGGTGCAGCACTGATAAGGGTTGAAAGGGGAGTACATAATTTTTTATTAGATTCATTTTTCAATGTTTGAAAATGGGCTGGAAAGTGCCTTTGTAGAATACAAATCTTAAAAACCTATGTGGCTGTTAAAGAAAAATACCCTAAAGTAAGAATAGATATAGAATATGATTATAACCATGATTAAAGGGGTTTTTCATTGAGAAAGTATTTAAAATGAACAGAAATTACAAAAAAATAATAAGAAGAACTCATCTCAACTGTGCCCCAATAACTGAGCAGTTCCAATGCTGCTTTGGCTCCTGCTACTCTCTATTTCCTGTCCCAGCTCAACATGCTGGAAATGGCAGGAAATGCCTGCCCAGCTAATCACTGGCTCAGATGGGTCACCAGCATTACCAGTGATTGGCTGAGCGGATATTCCTGGCATTTCTGGTGTAAAGTGGAAGGCAGTGGGGACCGGAGCAGTTTTGGAACAGCAGCGGTGGGGGATCGGTGGAGATAAAAGATTTATTGGTCTATTTTTTTCTCTTCTCAGAAAGCCTTTTTAAATAACACCTCTTACCTGTATTACCCGCTTATTTACCACCCATGCACTTTTTTATGGCAGTCACTAAGAAGCCTTAGGTTGGACCGCTGCCTTTTTACAGTCCATTTACAGTTGCATTCATGGGTTTCCCCTGCAGCTAAGAGCATGGCTGTTACATGGTGCAGCCCACTGTATGTAAGCAGTTACAGAAGGAGCGGACTCCCTCTATCTCCCATCGGCACCCCCGAAATAAGAATGTGGGGTGCCAATGTCGGTGCAGACAGGCCGGGGCCTGATGTAGGCCCCAAGCCTGCCTCCAGCGTTTCCCAGCAGGCTCTGCATTTCTGGTTCAGCGAGTATAGCACTGACATTAAAATACAATGCACTATAGAAATAGTGTATTCTATTTTAGAAGCTATCAAAATATTGCCTATTATAGTTCCCTTGTGAGACTATTAACTGGTAAAAAAAAATAAAAAATTAAATAAATAATTCCAATTAAAAACTATTATTTTTCTGTTGAAAAAATGCTTTTCAATGTGAAAAATTGCAAAAGTAAAATATCTACATATTTGGTATCGCTACATCTGTAACAACCCACACTACGCAATTATCATGTAATTTATCCCATACGGTGAAAAATAAATAAATAAAACAGCACAAAATGTCAGAATTGATGATTTAGCTGAAATGACAGTAATGGAAACTACAAGGCATCCTGCAAAAATCAAGCCCTCACACAGGTCCATGGAAAGAAAAAAAAAAAAGTTATGGGTCTTTGGATGCGGCGTTGCAAAAACATTTTCTTTAAAAAATAATGTTTTTTATTTAGCAAAAGTAGTAAAACATAAAAAATATATATGTATTTTGTATCACTAAAATCAGACTGACCCAGAGAATAAATGTATCTTGTTATTTATACAGAAAAATGAAACGCTGCTAAATTTATCACGTAAAAACTGTAGCGTTGCTGTTTTTGTCTATCCCCCTCCCAGAATGAGTTCATAAAAGTTAATCAGTAAGTTATGTGTACCACAAAAGGAAACCATTAAAAACTGCAACTTGTCCCGCAAAAAACAAGCCCTCATACGGCTACATAGACGGAAAAATAAAAAAGTTATAGCTCTTCGAAGGAGACGATGGAAAAAAGTCACTTGGTCAGTAAGGCCCAAAACAGGCTAGTCATTAAAGGGGTTAACACTTAGTTTTTATCAATCTGTGTATTTATTTGAATAGTTAATATAATGCAAAACAATTGATAAAAGGCAACATGTTTTTCTGGTTGAACACTAATACATAAAGGGGCTTCACTTTTATTGCAAATAAAGCATTTGTTAAATATTAATTTTCCACTCCAGTAAGGCTTTTCCACCTGTCTTTAGCATTATTGTAGAGCTAAAAACTTTTTTCTTTTCACAAGCTTTTATATATACTTCTTAATAAATATGAGTGCTGATCGACAGTGCCAGTGGCATTTGAGTGGTACAGTCATGCAGTTGTAAACACTAGTGTAAGACAGCACTGGGATCGTGGATCTGAATAATGAAATTGTATTTCCCCCTCCATAGAATTGGAAATAATGAGTTGACTGGTTTTGTAAGAAATATGACTAATCCATATGGAGCTTATAACGTTAGTGCCATTAACCTATCCCTAACCTTTCTGCACCAGTCGCTACAGACTAATTTAGCAGCAAAAAAATTAATAAA
This sequence comes from Bufotes viridis, assembly GCA_033119425.1. Lineage (NCBI taxonomy): Eukaryota > Metazoa > Chordata > Amphibia > Anura > Bufonidae > Bufotes > Bufotes viridis. Next base: position 391,584,425 of record CM065592.1, on the reverse strand, counting down.
ATAGTTTTTCTTTGTTTAATAAGCAGCTTTTATCAAGAGTTTGCAACAACCTTCATATATGACTCGTATACTAATTTTCATTATTTGATACATATAAAAAGGAACTAATTAAACATCTTTGAGCCAATCCTCTTAGGACAGCAGAGGCATATTACTTAATATTAGATTGAATAAAACGTATGAAAGAACTTTTATAGGATCTTAAATTGATTATATAACATTAGTGTTTGTTTTCAGAAACAATGTAACACTGTGAATGCATAGCACCCGCACTGAATCCTGACCCATTCATTTCAATGGCTCTGTGTACATGAGCGTTTTTTTTTTTACACATCAGTTCTGCGTTACGTGAAAATCGCAACATATTCTATATTCTGCGTTTTTCACGCAGCCCTGGCCCCATTGCAGCCCTGGCCCCCCTCACACTGATGTTAGAAGCTGAGACTTTCGCCAATATATTCCAGTCAGGAACACATCGGAGCCCATTCGCACCGCGTCAAGGTATCCCAGTGTGGCATGTGACCCTAGCGCTAACCTACCTGTAGTGTGTGAACACAGTCCGATAGGTGCTAAGGTCCGACTCACAGCCACACTCCAATATACCTCTATAGTAAGATCACTAATACAATGGGAGGGAGGAGGAGACTGTGAGCCACACCTATAACAGGCCATGTGACACAGGTGCACCAGAATGTTGCCAATGATAAGCATTGGCACATTCCATATATATAAAGAAAAAAAATCACAGAATGAAGTGGCCTAAATGGGAGGAACTGCTCAAAACCCCAAACACTGTAGTGTGTTAATAATCGGGGGAGCAATTCCTCCGCATGTGATCCGCTGCACAGCAATCCCCAGAAAAAACGCGTACAATGGAGGATGTGGCAGCGGATGACATGCACCACAAAAACATCCTACACAGAATGAAATAATGTGTGGATAAGAATATACATATATATCAATCACTGCAAAAAGGTGCACCATAATAACATGCAACTGACCATACTGGCCGAACCCATACACTGATGTTGGAAGCTAAGACTTTCACCGATATATTCCGGTCAGGAACATATCGGAGCATGTCCACACAGCATCAAAATATCTCAGTGTGGCATGGGACCCTAGCGCTAACCTAACTGTAGTGTGTGAACACAGTCCGATAGGTAATCCGGATGCAGTCTGGGGGCAATGCGTTTTTTACTGATGGTTGCTAGGAGATGTTGTTTATAAACATTCAGGTTTTTTCATGCGCGTGAAAAACGCATCAAAACTGATTGCACCCGCGTGGAAAAAACTGAAACACCAAATGCAAATGCAGACAAAACTGACTGAACTTGCTTGCAAAATGGTGCAATTTTCACTGAATGCATCCTGACACAATCTGTATCGTTTGTCTGAAAGAGGCCTTAGGGCTGTTGCACCCAAACGACTCCATTGCAGGAATAACGCTCCGTGTGTAAGCATGATTTTCCGTTCTGGACTTGCAGGAGCGCACGGCATTATCATGATTTATAATGCACCTTTGCTTGACCTTACTGCTACAGAATCATACTGACAGCTTTGTGTCACTATGATTCTGTAGCAGTAAGGACAAACTGAGGCACACAGCATTATAAATCAGTATAATGCCGTGCGCTCCTGCAAGTCCAGAACGAGGAATCATGCTCACACACGGACTCGCTCGTGTAAAACAGCCCTTCGGGGTCTAGGGATAATTTTAGTATATGCCTAGGGAGCAATAAATAAAAAATATATAGTAAGTATAGCAGTAATGCTATTCAGAGTAATCAGAGCCTCAATCAGAGGCTCATCAGGGGGTGATGTATCAGTCAAATGGGTACGAGAAAAATTGAGTGGAGTATAGGGTAAATAACCAAGAAGGGATACAGTACTTGGTAAGTTGCAAAAAAGATTTCTAGCTCCCGGACCCAGGATGCGCATGGACTCCCGATGTGTGAGTCAATCAATCCTTGGATGGAAACCTATGAAAGAATGAGTGATACAGACAAGGCTAGCCCAGATCATACAAGATGCAAAAAATACTGTGGTAATTCGTAGTGAAAACACCATAGTACTCACTGAGATGTGGAGGCCATGAAGGTAAGTCCGGTCAGGTGCAGGGCGATGCAGCTGTGAACCGTGGCACCGTGCTAGTATTTAAAGTCCCACCAAGAGGATGAAACTTCCGCACACGGAGAACCGGACTTCCGGTAGTTGACACACATAGTGAGGCGCATCATGTGACTTCCTGTCTGTGTAGTGCAACAATCAAGCGCAGACCACGGTGGAACGCAAATATAGAGTTCCTGTAAGATGACAGAAACATGTTAACATTGAATGGTTTCCTGGCCAATATATTGTGCCAGGTTGATATAACAGACAATAATCTGGGGGCAACCGTGGTGGGAGAGCAGGTCCCTGGAGAGCTACCTTGAACACAAAATAGTCCCCAAAGGACTACGCATCCCAATTAAGCCAGCAACACGTATCCATTCCCCTAAATTAATCAACAATTGGGAATTAGAATTGACCAATAGTTCCCTGAGACTGATGTCACTCCTCCTAGAGGAGGAAAAGAAGTTGTTGGAAAGAACCACTACTAGACTAAGGGAACTTACAGATATTGTCTTTAAATTTAGATCAGACCCTGACTTTGACAACAGAGAATCCTCTCTACAGACCTCTGTAGAGAGATTCCAAAATCTCTTAAAAGAAAGGAAACATAGACAATTTGTCAAAGACCTTGGGGAATTTAGAGAGAACAGGGCATATAATTTAAGCAATAAAACAGTTCCCTTCTCGGATTCAGAGATAGAATTATCTGACTCAGAACTGTCTTTAACAGAGAGATCTAAAAACTATACGAGAGGTGGCCCTAACCCACGGTGAGCAGGGCAAAGGTGGCAAAGATGGGGTTGACAGAGAGGAAACATGGGCAGATCAAATAGTGGGTCATCTATGCCACCTTTATCATCATCATCCTCATTTGTCCCCTCTACTCAACAACCCATCCCCTCCTCTCCTTTTTTAACCAACAGTCAATTTCCGTATCAACTGAGAAACCGGACGAAGGGCCCAGAAAATCGTCCACAACAGATACCCTCCAAATAATAAACTTATCGGCTCACCCCCTGACTGACTCTGAAACTAGCCTACTCCAGAAAGGACTTTCATTTGTACAGATTACTAAATTTAATGCATTTACATGGGTAAAAGACCTTAATCTTTTCTGTAGGAGACTTAAATGGCATAAGTTTTTTTCGAAACACTAACAAACAGACATGTGATGACTTAGGTATTCACATTGATGACTTCCCCGATTTCCAGACCCTGATGGACCTGTGGGAGGAGGGATCCAGGCTACCGTCCGACCAGTACTAGATTGCATCCACCTATGAACTCTGAATATATTGATATCTTTTTACGTTTGGTTGTCTCGGATCTTGAACAGCTGAAAGTTGGACAACCAGTCCATCAAAATCTATCGAAATTGGAATCTATGGCTCTTGATCAATTGATAAGAGACCACCAAATCGTAATAAAACCTTCAGACAAAGGAGGTAATCTAGTTGTATTGGATCATTAAAATTATCAGAGAATGTGTATGAACTTATTCAGTAATAAGGAGAGCTATAATGCTCTAACTTCAGATCCTACCCCAACTTTTCAGATACAACTTAAATCCATCCTACAATCTGGTCTTCAGCAGAAGGCCATCAGTAAAATTTAGTTTTTGTTCCCCAAGTCTCCTCAGATAGCCACTTTTTATGGTCTACCCAAGATGCAAAAGAGTTTCCCACTTTAGAGGCTTCCTTGTCGCGGTAAGTGGGCCTATGCTCTTTGATCAAACTGTATACTAATGCCTCTTTTGCACAGCATACAATGTATTACAAATTGGGCGGATATGCCACGTAATTATGCTGAGACAGTCGTTATATGAAAAGCATAGTGTTGAGGATGTGCAATCAAGATTCACTCTCCAGTATATATTGTCATTATCTATTTTCTTTTCCCCCCTCTGGTGTCAGCACTCCTCCCCATTTGGACTAGGTGTTTTTAATTAGCCTTAGTTTGCAAGGGGTTTATAAACTCCTACTATCTCTCAGATGCACTTCCTGAGGGTTGTGACTGGGTGAGCTCTTTGCACTCGTTCACATGGTGCAGTACTGCGTGTCTGCCATTGCTGCCTCAGTGCTGTGCTGGTGGGGCGGTGGGACCCAGAGCCAAGGAGGCTTTGCTGCACAGTGGGGTTGCTGTGTGGCACCTGGGTCCCGCCGTCTGCTGCCGATGCGGTGCTGCTGCGCCGGCGGTCGCCGCACACGGCTGCGCCATTTATAGGTTAGAGTAGTTTCCCACTTGTAGAGGCTTCCTTGTCGCGGTAAGTGGGCCTATGCTCTTTGATCAAACTGTATACTAATGCCTCTTTTGCACAGCATACAATGTATTACAAATTGGGCGGATATGCCACGTAATTATGCTGAGACAGTCGTTATATCAAAAGCATAGTGTTGAGGATGTGCGATCCAGATTCACTCTCCAGTATATATTGTAATTATCTATTTTCTTTTTCCCCCCTCTGGGGTCAGCACTCCTCCCCATTTGGACTAGGTGTTTTTAATTAGCCTTAGTTTGCAAGGGGTTTATAAACTCCTACTATCTCTCAGATGCACTTCCTGAGGGTTGTGACTGGGTGAGCTCTTTGCACTCGTTCACATGGTGCAGTACTGCGTGTCTGCCATTGCTGCCTCAGTGCTGTGCTGGTGGGGCGGTGGGACCCAGAGCCAAGGAGGCTTTGCTGCACAGTGGGGTTGCTGTGTGGCACCTGGGTCCCGCCGTCTGCTGCCGATGCGGTGCTGCTGCGCCGGTGGTCGCCGCACACGGCTGCGCCATTTATAGGTTAGAGTAGTTTCCCACTTGTAGAGGCTTCCTTGTCGCGGTAAGTGGGCCTATGCTCTTTGATCAAACTGTATACTAATGCCTCTTTTGCACAGCATACAATGTATTACAAATTGGGCGGATATGCCACGTAATTATGCTGAGACAGTCGTTATATCAAAAGCATAGTGTTGAGGATGTGCGATCCAGATTCACTCTCCAGTATATATTGTAATTATCTATTTTCTTTTTCCCCCCTCTGGGGTCAGCACTCCTCCCCATTTGGACTAGGTGTTTTTAATTAGCCTTAGTTTGCAAGGGGTTTAAAAAATCCTACTATCTCTCAGATGCACTTCCTGAGGGTTGTGACTGGGTGAGCTCTTTGCACTCGTTCACATGGTGCAGTACTGCGTGTCTGCCATTGCTGCCTCAGTGCTGTGCTGGTGGGGCGGTGGGACCCACAGCCAAGGAGGCTTTGCTGCACAGTGGGTTGCTGTGTGGCTCCTGGGTCCCACCATCTGCTGCCGGTGCGGTGCTGGGGCGCCGGTGGTCGCCGCGTACGGCTGCGCCATTTATAGGTTAGAGTAGTTTCCCACTTGTAGAGGCTTCCTTGTCGCGGTAAGTGGGCCTATGCTCTTTGATCAAACTATATACTAATGCCTCTTTTGCACAGCATACAATGTATTACAAATTGGGCGGATATGCCACGTAATTATGCTGAGACAGTCGTTATATCAAAAGCATAGTGTTGAGGATGTGCGATCCAGATTCACTCTCCAGTATATATAGACTCACTTACACATCACTCTGGGATCCATCTAGATAAAGCGTTCAGAGGATTTGTGTCTGCCCTACCATCCGTTACAAGGTACACTATGGACTTTCTTAGTAAAATTGAAGCAATATCTGTCGACTCAACCAGATATCTAGCAAGTATTGATGTTGAGTCTCTGTATACCTGTATCCCACATTATAAGGGCATAGAAGCTGTGTAATTTTATCTTAACTCAAGGGGTACCCAGTTCCATCAACATTACCTCTTCATCTTGAATTTATGGAATATACCCTAACTCATCATTTTTTCATCTTTAACTGGTCCTTTTTCCACCAACTCAGGGGGACAGCGATGGGGAGCCCCTGTGCTCCCACATACGCTAACCTCTTCTTGCGTTGGTGGGAAGACAAATGCGTTTTTCCAGATCACCCTATCTGGTGGAACAACCATCTTGTCTTTTGGACCCGTTATATTGATGACATTTTCCTAATTTGGAATGGCAGTAAGGAAGATTTTGTGAAGTTTGTCAGGGCTCTTAATGACAACAATATTGGCCTAAAGTTAACCTTTGACCTTAATAGGGAATGCATTACCTTTCTTGATGTTGAGGTCCAGAAAAAAGACACTCTGGTAACCTCTGTATTTACAAAAACTACAGCAACCAACAATATTCTCTATTGGAGTAGTCATCATCCATATGCAGTTTAAAAAGTTATTCCCAAAGGCTAGTACCTGTGGATGCATAGGAATTTCTCCAGTCAAAGTAGTTTTTATCTGGAATCCAGAAAACTACAGTGAAGGTTAAAACAAAGGGGGTATCCACAAGGGATTCTGAAGGAAGCCTTCCAGTTTGCAGAATCGAAAAATAGAAGTGAACTTTTTATTCCCAAGGAAGAAAACCCTAGAATAAATAATCCAATTCGGATAGTTTCGACCCTCGATACGTCCAACAAGGAAATTAGATCCATCCTAAAAACTTATTGGCCAATGTTGACTCTGGATCCTGATCTCTCAAGAGTTATCACCCCATTTCCTCAGATCACCTACCGTAAGGGAAAAAGTCTCCAAGCTCTGTTACTGGACGCACTTACACGATTAGAGATTTTTTTTTTTAAATGTAGGACAAAGGGAGTGATTTATATATGCCAATGTACCTGTCCGAAAGATTACATTGGCAAAACCTATAGAGAACTTAGAAGGCAAATCTGTTAACACATAAATGATATTGTGAAATGCAACAATACACCGGTTGCAAATCACATCAATGATTTTCACAATGGAGATTTAAAAACTATCTGCTTCCTTGCTCTTGACGTTATACCGTCATCACCTAGGAGGGGTGACTGGGATTGTAAGATCCTTCAAAACGAGACTGAATGGATCTATCGTTTCCGATCCCAGTCACCTCTCGGTATAAATGAAAGGCTCACTTTCACGTGTTTCATTTAAATTGTCAATTATTCACTCTTCTGATATTCTCCCCATCATAATTGCTTCACTCAGCCTCTGTTATCCATATTTCCAGTAACTAGCCTTATTGGTGCGAAAAGCGCCTAGTTTCTAAGGTGATGACATCTGTCACCTGATCCTCAATTAATTTGAAAATAGTTTTCCCTCATAAATCAAATTAAACCCAATATATTCTTAGGTGCTATCTATATATATATTATATAAAGAAAATCTCTAGCTCCTCCCCCTTTTATTTTACCTTGTCAGCTTGGTCAGATCTTAAAATACCTTCATGGTTATTGAATAGTTTTTTATTAGTCATTTTCATAACTAACAGATTATTTTCTGTTATATCAACCTGGCACAATAAATTGGCCAGGAAACCATTCAATGTTATCATGTGTCTGTCATCTTACAGGAACTCTATATGTACGTTCCACTGTGGTCTGCGCTTGATAGTTGTGCTCCACAGACAGGAAGTCACATAATGCGCCTTACTATGCGTGTCAATTACCATAAGTTCGGTTCTCGGTGTGCGGAAGTCTCATCCCCTTGGTGGGACTTTAAATACTAGCACGGTGCTGTGGTTCACAGCTGCATCTCCCCGCACCTGACTGGACTTACCTTCATGGTCTCCTCATCTCAGTGAGTACTATGGTGTTTTCATTACGAATTACCACAGTCTTTTTTGCATCTTGTATGATCCGGACTAGCCTTGTCTGTATCACTCATTTTTTCATAGGTTTCCATCAAAGAACTGAGTGACTCACACATCGGGAGTCCATGCGCATCCTGGGTCCGGGAGCTAGAAATCTTTTTTGCAACTTACCAAGTACTATATCCTTTCTTGGGTATTAATCCTATACTTCACTCCATTTTTCTCGTACCCATTTGACTAATACATCACCCCCTGATGAGCATCTGATCGAGGTGAAACTTATGGCATCTTCCGTCTTCAAGTCTTTTGCTTTATCTGTTCTGTCTGTATCTTTTTAGGGTATGCAATTCAGGGCCTTAGTAGGGATATACTAGGCTTAGGTACGGGGACAGGGGACCTCCACCATCAGGGGGCAACCCTGGGCACAGGGATATACAGTATTTAATTAGGGACGTATCCCTCCCCTATATCCCTCTCAGCATTATACCTGGTTTTCTACCTCTATATCCCTCCTTTTCAACTAGCTGTGGGAGGCAACTTACCCCCCCCCCCCCCATTCCCTTATGTTTTCAGAACTGCCTTAATTCTATGTGGCAGTGATTCAACAAGGTGCTGATAGCATTCTTTAGAAATGTTGGCCCATATTGATAGGATAGCATCTTGCAGTTGATGGAGATTTGAGGGATGCACATCCAGGACACGAAGCTCCCGTTCCACCACATCCCAAAGATGCTCTATTGGGTTGAGATCTGGTGACTGTGGGGGCCATTTTAGTACAGTGAACTCATTGTCATGTTCAAGAAACCAATTTGAAATGATTCAAGCTTTTGACATGGTGCATTATCCTGCTGGAAGTAGCCATCAGAGGTTGGGTAAATGGTGGCCATGAAGGGATGGACATGGTCAAAAACAATGCTCAGGTAGCCCGTGGCATTTAAACGATGGCCAATTGGTACTAAGGAGCCTAAAGTGTGCCCAGAACACATCCCCCAGACCATTACACCACCACCAGCCTGCACAATGGTAACAAGGCATGATGGATACATGTTCTCATTCTGTTTAAGCCAAATTCGGACTCTACCATTTGAATGTCTCAACAGAAATCGAGACTCATCAGACCAGGCAACATTTTTCCAGTTTCCAACAATCCAATTTTGGTGAGCTTGTGCAAATTGTAGCCTATTTTTACTATTTGAAGTGGAGATAAGTGGTACCCGGTGGAGTCTTCTGCTGTTGTAGTCCATCCGCCTCAAGGTTGTGCGTGTTGTGGCTTCACAAATGCTTTGCTGCATACCTCGGTTGTAACGAGTGGTTATTTCAGTCAACGTTGCTCTTCTATCAGCTTGAATCAATCGGCCCATTCTCCTCTGACCTCTAGCATCAACAAGGCATTTTCACCCACAGGACTGCCGCATACTGGATGTTTTTCCTTTTTCACACCATTCTTTGTAAACCCTAGAAATAATTGTGCGTGAAAATCCCAGTAACTGAGCAGATTGTGAAATACTCAGACCAGCCCGTCTGGCACCAGCAACCATGCCACGCTCAGAATTGCTTAAATCACCTTTCTTTCCCATTCTGACATTCAGTTTGGAGTTCAGGAGATTGTCTTGACCAGGACCACACCCCTAAATGCATTGAAGCAACTGCCATGTGATTGGTTGACTAGATAGTTGCATTAATGAGAAATAGAACAGGTGTTCCTAATAGTTCTTTAGGTGAATGTATATATCTTTACCCATCTGACTTAATAAAGGGTTTTTAAATAGCACGTTAGTCCCTAATCACTCTAAAACCCTCTTGAGACAAATATGTATCTACTGAACGTGGTGGTTGTTTGTTAAGAAAATACATTTAAGGCCTCATGCAAACGACCGTGTGCCGGCATTGCCCGTGCTGCGGACCCCAAATTGTGGTCTGCAATGCACGATCAGTGACCATGTGGCCACCGTCTGTGGATGCGGACCCATTCACATCCGACGGTCCGGACTGCAAAAAAGTAGTGCACGGACAGAAAACCCACGGAAGCACTCTATAGTGTTTACATGGGGTTCTGTGCTTCTGTTCATGTGAATGGGTCCACATCCGTGATGCGGTGCACAAACGACCGGTGCCTGTATATTGCGGAATGGCCAACAATGGCCTAAGGATAACCTGCCACTACTGCTGACATGCCTACTTTCAATCCGCAAAATAACAATTCTGGAGCTTCTTTTTCCATAAACTCTGTTATTTCTCCTGAATATTTTTGCATAAACTGACAAATGAGTGTTACCATTTTCCATGCTATATGGATCACGTGAGTGATTTGGACACTGATTTCCAATAGTAATTTTGAGCCAAAACCAGGAATGGAGCCTAGACATAGATGAGGTATAATGGCATAATTTGCACCTCTTCTCTGTTTTTGAACCACAGTCATTGATGGACATCACTCATCAAATCACTAAATCACTGAAGTGTGGCCTAGGCCTAACAGTTGTCAATTTATTGTCAATCTATTAATGCATTTCTAGGAGGAATGACAGAGGAATGGCACATTGCAAAATTCTAAGAAGAGATGCTCCAGATTTATTATTTGATGTGGAATACAATAATTTACTAAAACAGACATGCCATGAGAACTGACAAATCCTTTATAACAAAAATAAGTTAAAGCATAAGTTTATTGACAAAATATTTACTGACTAGAGATAAGCAAATTTTTTTAAATTTGTTTTGTGTCCGATTCATCAAAGTTTCCCAAACATTTAATTTGTGGCGGAATTAACTGTACATGAATCAAATTTGCTCTAATTGACCTGAACATTGGTATGTGACACTCTGAGGGTTCTTAGGCAGGAAAAAAAGCACTAGGGAGGAAAAAGAAGGATTCACACATGACCCTGAGAGGAAGTGGAGGGAGGGCTTGCCCTGGTTAGATCCCGGGTAAAGTTGAGCGAACCCGAACTGTAAAGTTCGGGTTCGTACCGGACTTTAGGGTTTTTTGTACATGGACCCGAACCCGAACTTTTCCACAAAAGTTGGTGTTCGAGTTCGGTGTTCAGCCGTTTAATAAAGCTTGTTGAAAGGCTACAGGGCAGCCAATCAACAAGCGTTTAAGATGTGTGCCCTTAGAAGCCATTACAGCCATGCCTACTAATGGCATGGCTGTGATTGGCCGGAGCAGCATGTGACCCAGCCTCTATAGAAGCTGGAGTCACGTAGCGCTGCATGTCACGTCAGCTCTTACTAGTGTTAGGTGGGCGTTGGTGGACATTTTGTGCAAGTGCAGTGCATTTGCACCTGCATATGTGCTAGGGGCAATAATTTAATCCTGTTCTTATAGTTCAGTGGGCGACATATACCCATTTTTTAAGTGCACCTGCACTGCATATGTGCCAGGGGAAGGGAAAATAATATAGCTAATCTGTCTTTGAGTTTAGGGACCAAAGTGTGACATATTCACATTTTTTTCTGTAAAGTACCCATGTGCTGCATATGTGTAATCAATTCAGTAAAGCCATCTGTTAGACTCTGGGGTGACAAATTACAAATTAATTTTTTCTTGCTAAAAAGTACGTTTGCGGCCTGCACTGCGTTTCTGAGAGTGAAATATAATCAGCAAATACAACTGTGACATTGTGGGTGAAAAATTTATTTTTTTTCCCCATAAAGCGCCTTTGCTGCCTGCACTGCATTTCTGAGAGTGAAATATAATCAGTAAATGCAACTGGGACATTGTGGATGAAAAAAAAATCATATTTTTTTTTGCCATAAAGTTCATTGAGAGTGAAATATAATCAGTAAATCCAGCTCTTAGATTATCACCACGGTTATCAGACCAGTCATTCACAAGTGGCTTGGAGGGTGTGTACCTGCTGCACTGCATACCTGACAGGGAAATATATTCAATGCCGACAACAAATTTGTTCCATTGTCACACACCACTTTGCCGATCTCCAGTTGGTGCGGGGTCAGCCACTGATCTACCTGTGCGTTCAGGGCGGACAGGAGTGCTGGTCCTGTGTGGCTCTCTGCTTCAGGCAAGTCAACCCCAAGACAGCGTGACACTGTCGTATCCGGGATGTGGAATAGCCCCTGGGGAGCTGAGGGGATTCAGTTGATGTGCAGCCAGACGCCGCAGCAGAAGAGGACTCAGCCGAGGAGGATATCGAAGAGGATGGAGTAGGAGTAGAGGAGGTGGCAGTAGGTCTGCCTGCAAGCCGTGGCGGTGTCACCAACTCCGCTGCGGAGCAACGCATGCCATGCTTGTCAGCCGTCAGCAGGTTGACCCAATGCGCAGTGTACGTGATATACATGCCCTGACCGTGCTTTGCAGACCAGGTATCAGTGGTCAGATGGACCCTTGCCCCAACACTGTATGCCAGAGATGCCATGACTTCCTTTTCAATGATATTGTAGAGGTTTGGGACTGCCTATTTTGAAAAAAAAATTCGTCCGGGTACCTTCCACTGTGGTGTTCCAATAGCGACAATTTTTTTGAAGGCCTCAGACTCCACTAGCTGGTATGGTAAAAGCTGGCGGGCTACGAGTTCCGTCAAGCCAGCTGTCAGTCGCCGGGCAAGGGGGTGACTCTGTGACATTGGCTTCTTATGCTCAAACATGTCCTTGACAGACACCTGACTGTGGGCAGATGAGCAGGAACTGCTGAAGGTGAGAGGCGGAGTGGTGGTTGGTTGAGAGGGGGCAGGGAGGACAGCAGTGGTTGACGTGGCTGAAGATGCTGGACCAGGAGGAGCATGGTGGCTTTGAGTTTGTGTGCTGCTTGTACTCATGTGTTGATCCCATAGGCATTTGTGATGTGAGATCATGTGCCTTCGCAAAGCAGTTGTACCGAGGTGGGTGTTGGACTTCCCACGACTCAGTTTCTTTTGGCACAGGTTGCAAATGGCATTGCAAATGCCACACTGCTGAGCTTTGCAATGACGGCATTCCGGTGGTCGCAACAGCATGCATTGACTGGCGTGCTGTCTGGCTGAACCCGGGTGCCGATACATGCTGTCTGACTGTGCCACTAACTCCTTGCGACGACCTCCCCCTGCTTCCAACTCGTCTCCTCATTCTCTCTGTCTCCCCTTCTGAACTTTCCCCTCTTCTTCTCTTCGAGCAGGCACACACGTGGCATCCGTGGACACATCGTCATTATCAACCGCTTCACTTGTATCTGACACCTCAGCAAAGGAAGCAGCAGCGGGTACAACATCATCATCATCATCATCATCATCACACTGTACGTCCATGTGTGTAATCCTGCCTGACTGAGACATATCCCTGTAATCTACATCATCTGGCAATAATGGTTGCGCATCACTAATTGCATCCAACTGATGTGTAAATAACTCCTCTGACGGATCAAGTGAAGCGGCTGTGGTGGCTGTGGTGGTAGTGGTGGTGGTGGAGGCGGGCGGGAGCGTGGTAACTTGAGAGCAGGTGACCGAAGCTGAGCTGGAGGAGGATGGTGCGTCAAGGTTCTTAGCGGAAGCTGTTGAAGATTGGGTGTCCTGTCTAAGCCAGGCAACTATGTCCTCAGAATTTTTCGGGTTCAGGGTACGTGGCCTCTGAACACTAGGCATTATTCCAGGGACATATATATGTAACACTGAGGTACACCAATCTCTTATACAAAATATCAATCTTTATTAAATATCATTAAAATACACATTACATACCATAAAAGAGGAGAAACAAGAAAAACATGCGCCAAACAACTTGCCACGCCACGGATACGCGGCTATTAGTGGGTCCTAAACCAGCGGTAAACCGGAATGAACCCTAGACAGAACAGACCTTAAACGTTCAAATAATGACTACCCCATCAGAGTGTGGAACATTACTCAAATCCCAATCTGTCTACTGGTGGAGTGCTCATTCCCTCCCGGTGCAAATACACTAGCAACTTGTGCCTTACCTCGGCCACATACACCCCGTCATGCAAGTAGGCGCACCCCTCGACGCGCGTTTCGCGTACAGCTTCTTCAAGAGGGAAGGGAATGAGCACTCCACCAGTAGACAGATTGGGATTTGAGTAATGTTCCACACTCTGATGGGGTAGTCATTATTTGAACGTTTAAGGTCTGTTCTGTCTAGGGTTCATTCCGGTTTACCGCTGGTTTAGGACCCACTAATAGCCGCGTATCCGTGGCGTGGCAAGTTGTTTGGCGCATGTTTTTCTTGTTTCTCCTCTTTTATGGTATGTAATGTGTATTTTAATGATATTTAATAAAGATTGATATTTTGTATAAGAGATTGGTGTACCATAGGGAAATATATTCTGTAAAGTCGGCGGCGTTTAGATTGTTAGGTGCTGTAGTTTTATGCTGTAAAATCTCCATGATGTCTCCATAAAAAATCTGCAGTGTGGGGGGCCGCGTGTGGCTTCTACACACTTTCAAAATAATCCTTCAGCGGGGCGAATAGATGCTGGATGACCGGGACGCTCCATGACACCTTTTTTCTTTCAAACTACCCCTGCACTGCATACCTGACTGGGAAATATATTCTGTAAATTCGGCGGAGTTTAGATTGCTGGCTGGGTGATCTGTACCCATTTTTTCTTTCACACTATCCCTGCACTGCATACCTGACTGGGAAATATGTTCTGCAAATTCGGCGGAGTTTAGATTGCTGGCTGAGTGATCTGTACCCCATTTTTCTTTCAAACCACCCCTGCACTGCATACCTGACTGGGAAATATATTCTGTAAATTCATCTGCGTTTAGATTGTTGGGTGATCTGTACCCCTTTTTTCTTTCAAACTACCCCTGTACTGCATACCTGACTGGGAAATATATTCTGTAAATTCGGCGGCGTTTAGATTGCTGGGTGATCTGTACCCCTTTTTTCTTTCAAACTACCCCTGTACTGCATACCTGACTGGGAAATATATTCTGTAAATTCAGCGGCGTTTAGATTGTTGGGTGATCTATACCCCTTAAAAGCTCACGCTGGTAGACACGCTGCTGATGGCATTCCCACCTGATACCGGGGCCTCAGTGGAAGCACAAGATGAAGGCATAGGAGAAGGAAGAAGTCGCCAACACAACTAGGGCACCGCTAGAACCTCAGAAGGCAGGGTTAGCATGGCCGAAATGTGGAAAAGTTCTGTCAGTACTCCACAAGAACCAGCACCACCAGCTGATATGGAACTTCTTAGCAGCAGGCAGCATTTTAGCAACATGGTGGAACAGTATGTGTGCACACGCCTACACGTACTGACTGATGGGTCTGCCCCATTCAACTTCTGGGTCTCCAAATTGGGCACATGGCCTGAGCTTGCCCTTTACGCCTTGGAGGTGCTGGCCTGCCCTGCAGCCAGTGTATTGTCTGAACGTGTGTTTAGCATGGCAGGGGGTGTTATAATTGACAAGTGCAGCTGTCTGTCCACAGCCAATGTGGACCAGCTCACTAAATTAAAATGAACCAGGCATGGATCCCACAGGATTTGTCCATACTTTGTGCATAATAGACATGTATACCGGCCTCACCAAGCCATTGTTATACTCCAGCACACTTTCTCTTTGTTTTCTTTTCTATATTTTCCAATGTTTTGGGGTTTACCCAAATTTAAAAAAATAAATGAACAACAGCAGAAAACAGTGTTGTTGGCGACTACCTCCTCCACCACCGCTTCCAGGGCCGGCGCCACCCATAAGCAGAGTACGCCGCCGCGTAGAGCGCACTCTTGCTGGGGGCGCCGGCTCCCGCCCGGGCTGACGCGCACCGCCCGGGCGCAGTATTAAGGCAGATGGTGTGAGCGCTTCCCTAGTGTCAGTCCCTGTGGAGTAACGTAGCTCTGTACAGTCCGCAGGTACAGGAGCTTTTGTTTCCTGTACCTGTCCGGACTGACAGGAAGTGCTCACTTAGTGTGCACTTCCTCTCAGTCCGGCCGGGTACAAGGAACAAAAGCTCCTGTACCCGCGGAACCGGACAGAGCTCAGCCACGCTACTCCACATGGACTGACACCAGGGAAGTTCTCACACTGCCTGCCTTTATCCTGCGCCCTACTCCACAGGTACTGACAGGAGGGACAGAGTGACACAAGAGGGGAGGGGAATGAGAGTGATGGGGGTTGAGAGTGACAAGAAGGGCGGCCACACCACACCACACCACACCAGAGAGACTGACAGGAGGGAACAGAGTGACACAAGGGGCAAGAAATAGAGTGACTAGGGGAATAAGAGTAATGATGGGGTAATGAGAGTGACAAGAAGGGGAAAAGAGTGACACAAGGGAGGTAAGAAAGAGAGTGACTGGGGGGAGAGTTTGACATCCATCACACACACACACTGCATCCCTTACACACACTGAAACACAATGCATCTCTTAGGCTCCATTCACACATCCAAGTGTGTTTGTGGATCCGCAAAACACGGACACCGGCAATGTGCGTTCCGCATTTTGCGGACCGCACATCGCCCGGCACTCGCATAGAAAATGCCTTTTCCTGTCCGCAATTGCAGACAAGAATAGGACATGTTCTATTTTTTTGCGGGATGGTAGTGTGGACCCGGGAGTGTGGATAGAAATAAATTGGTCCGCAATTCCGTTCCGCAAAATGCGGAACAGAATTTTGGATGTATGAATAGAGCCTTACACATGCAAACACAGATTCACAGAACGCACTCTGTACACACATTCAGAAACACACAACACAAACCTTATACACAAACACGGAACTTCTTTCTATCCCTTGCACACACCCACACTGCATCACCTACACACTGGTCTCCCTATACACTCCACACACACATACACTGCATCCACTGCACACACCATGCATCCACTGCACACACCATGCATCCACTGCACACACACTGCTATCCCTATACACTCGCGTTAGTTATTATGGCAGATCATATGGGTGGGGCATTGTGATGTCACATGAGGGGGGGGGGCGGCGGCAAACTTTTCTTTTGCCTAGGGCGGCAAAAATCCTTGCACCGGCCCTGACCGCTTCCTTACATTTATTTATATAGTGCCACCATATTCCGCAGCGCCTGTCTTCAGGATAGGCCATCAAGATCTGATCAAGCATCCCACATCCACACTGTTCAGCTGTTGTGCAGTAGCAGTGGCACTGGAAATTCATAGCTCCACCCATTCTGTAGTGAGTGAAGCTGATTACTGCAGCACTACTCCTATTCACTTAATTGGGAGCAGCGTTTCAGTAACCAGCCCCATCCACTACACAATGAGTGAAGCTGTGCAGCTCAGTGCTGGAGCTACTGCAGTACAGCTAATTAGTGGGTATGCTGGGAGTCCGACACCTACCAATCACATTTTGATGGCATATCCTGAGGATAGGCCATCACTTATAAGACCCTGGACATCCTCTTTAAGTGTTAAACCTTTGATTAATCTAGCATGAACGTATACCATGAAACATTAGGTAGCCCAAGGAATGATGTTAGTATTAATGTAAGTGATTTTGCACAGTTACTATTGTTATAAGATTAGGATAAAAAAAAAATCCCAAAGTTCAACTTAGAAAACAATGATCCGTGGTGCACAGCCTGGGAGGGGAGAATAGCTATACAACTGCAGCCTAGGGACCACATGCAACCCACAATGCCATTCTGTGTGGACATTTGCCTATTTCCCCTATGCAAAGTTAAAACTTCTTACTTTATTTCACCTAAAAGGGTTAACTTGCACTGTTTAATACTGTGTAACTTGTGATATATATCCTGTTCATTATCACTGTATCTACATGGCTCTGTGGATTAATGAATACTGAGAGACTGTTAGGGCTTTGATTGAGAAGCTGGTCATTTTCCACAGCTGTCATTGGGTTTTTACCTCCAAAACATGGTCTTCTTTAAACCCTGACTTGTTTATCACCATGTTTTGGAGGGGGAAAAAACAGGCTTGTTTACCACCAAAAAGCAGTCAGCCTGACATTTTAAATGTCTGGTTTTAGCTATGTTGTTATGTCTGGAAACTTGTTTCTGCCTGGAAAACCTGCTGTGTTATTGCCATAAAGTATCATTGAAGCTCTAATGTAAGTCTATACCAGATGGGAGCTGAAACAATGTATCTGTTTGTGCTGAGTTTCTCCACTCCACCCCTCCCACTAGAAGGTTCTAGTCTAGCAAAAACTGTATATAAGGAGAGCAGTCAGAGCCCATAGTGTGCTGCAATTAGGGAACAGTGCTTGGAAGAGGAGACTCTGCCAGACTACTGAGTGACCAGAAGAAGACACTGAGATGGTGATACACTGCCACAGACCCTGGATCACCAGCCTTTGACCAGGGTACCAGCCTTCTGAAGAGAGGGGGACAGCTAGCTCAGGCCTTTCCTCAGCATCAAACCATTCTTCTGCCGGGAGGAGACTGGAGAAGCCAGCCCAATGCCTCGTCTGTATTGTTTTGTACCTGAGTTCCTCCAGTAAAGAAGCACCCTGGTTTACTGCAGACCCTGACTCTCTGGACTTATTTGGGGTGCATCACGCCTTACCATCCCTTCCGGAGATCAGCAACATGTGGTGACACCTCGAAGGTGTCCGGGGACCGAGCATAGTGTTGGGGCCACCCCAAACCTTGCCACTGCAATTTGGTGTCATGAACAAGATCCGGTCCAGCACCAGCAGTAATTGTGGATACAGCTCCAGTGGATCAAGACAGCCAGTGGCAACTACAGGAACGCCCCAGCCCGTATCTGAGGTGAACCATCAACACATAAGCATCTGTACTGTAAGTGTTCCCCTTGTGGGGTCTGCCACAAGCAAGTGACTGTGCTAGTGAGACTGTGTCCTGCATTATTAGCTAGAGATTTGCTAGTGAGGGACTTTGTTACTGCCATGTCAGTAGATGGAGACCGTGATATGCCTGCCAGTTCTGGGGTTTCTTGCCCTTCTCCAACAATACCCTTGTCTGTACAATATTTTTTGGGTGCACCATAGTTACCGAAATATGGAGAAGAGCCTACCGGCCTTTAAAGATTTTAGGGATCAGATGAGCGCCATTTACAAGATGATTTCCCTCAATGATGACCAGAAAGTCGCTATGTTGATTGGTCAATTGGAGGAAGCAGCCCTAAGGGAGGTTAAGTCATGGCCTAATACTGAAAAGCGTACCACTGACCAAATTTTAGGCTACTTTTACACAATCTTTTTTTTTAGGATCCGTTATGGATCTGCAAAAACGCTTCAGTTGCAATAATACAAACGCATGCGTCCGTCATGAACGGTTCCGGTTGTATTATGTCTTCTATAGCCCTGACGGATCCGTCATGAACACCATTGAAAGTCAATGGGGGACGGATCCGTTTTCTATTGTGCCAGATTGTGTCAGAGAAAACGGATCTGTCCCCTTTGACTTACATTGTGTGGCAGGACGGATCAGTTTGGCTCTGCTTCGTCAGGAGGCAAATGAATGCATTGTGAGCAGTTCTTTTTCCATTCAGAATGCATTAGGGCAAAACTGATCCATTTTGACCGCTTCTAAGAGGCCTGAACGGATGTCACAAATGGAAAGCCAAAACGCTAGTGTAAAAGTAGCCTTAGACAGACTTGCCAGCATGTTTCACAGGCGCACATTATCAGAGTTGAAAATGCATTTGTTTAGCCGCAAACAAAGGATGGGTGAAAACCTGCAAGACTTTACTCTAAGTCTACAGGAAACTCTGCGTACGATCCAGCACATGGGTCCACATGAGGTACTTAACCCAGACCGGACTCTGAAAGACCAGTTTGTAGAGGGTGCCAGACTAGATGCTGTAAAAACCCAGCTGAGAATTCTTGCATTTCAACACCCTGATATGCCATTCCTTGCCTTTTAGGAGCTTGCAGTAAAGGTACTGGGTTCAGACCCAGGTTTTAATTGTGCCATTATGTCTGAACAAAGGAGCACACCAGTAGAGTCTAATGTTAAGAAATGTGGTGAAAATACCAAATTTAACTTGAAGGAGTTGGTTTTGCAGCTTGCAAAAAATGTTGACATGTTACAAAAAGAGGTATGAAACAAAGCCGCCAGCCTGATAAAGGTACTTGGTACCCTAGAGGTTGACCGAGATATGGTTCTAATGGTAATCCTAGGAATTATGGTCGATTACCCACTGACCAGTTTGATGCCAGTGGCCAACCGATATGTCATAAATGTCCTGTTGTTAAAGAGCATGAGGCTGCTTTCAGTAAACTATTAATATGAGCACAGTGAGAACTATCTATCCAAATAATTCAAGTTTACAGCGCACGCCTGCAGCCTCTTGATACGGAACACGTGACCCCCATACAACCACAGGGAGTACAGCCATCGACACACGTGGGACGCCAAGAGAAGGCGTAACCAGCAGCCGGAACCTCTAACAGCGCAAGCTGCACCATCTTACCAGTAACCTGGACCTCCACAGCCTTAGGACAGTAAAGTAACTTACAGCAGAGCGCATCCCAGTAGTAGTGGGACGCCACTCCTGGTTGATGCCCCGTGGAACTGACTTTTTTCATTATAGGACAATACGGCTGCCTTTACCATTTACAGGAGGAGTAAAAAGATTATTACCAAAGTCCCTTTTGGGTATTATTTGATTGATCATCAGTAATATTGACTCACCTATTTGCTTATACAGACGGAGTTGATATTAAGGACCGCATACAAGAAACAGCAGAACCCTATAATTAGGCTATAAATCTATTTTCCAGAGAAATATCAGGCTCCAGACATGTCAAAGAGATTTTTTTCCAATGAACTATCCCTATTTTTATCCTTTGTAATTAAGGTGTATTGCTTATCCTTTTATTTACCGCAGTTTTTCCACATTTTATCAGATATCAATCTCAATAGCTTCATTGGGGACACCTTTTACTGAATATATTTTACTGAATACTAACTTAAATATACACATTCTTTCCAATTCTGCCTCTAGATTTTAGTGTGCCGATCTCACTTGTTAGTATCTAGGTAAAAATTTGCCAGCACCTAGAACTATCTAGTAATGAGCGGCATAGGCAATATTCGAATTCACGATATTTTGCGAATTTTGGGATGAATATTTGCAATATCTCCATTCATTATTTACTTGATTGCGAAATTTGGCAATGTAATATATTTGCGATAAAAATTTGTGATTAGAATATTCGCGATCAACACTAAGGGGTAGGCAACTTTACTATTGGTTGCTAGGGATGTTGATAAGTGCCGATATTCGTGATAAATTCGCAATTAGAATATTCGCGATCAACACTATTCGCGAATACGAATATATAGCACTATATTCTAAATATTCACGAATTATCAAAGAGGTAAAAATGGCTTGGGAGCAGTGTTGGCTCAAGTGCAGGACCAACATGAATGAGTCATTGCATATGCCAGTCGATCACTTAGGCCTACTGAGAGGAATGACTGTAATTACAGCTCTTTTAAACTAGAATTGCTCACCTTGGTCTGGGCGGTTACAGAAAAATGTAGGGAATATTTGACCGCTACTGAATTTGTGGCCTATACAGACAACAACCCGATGGTTCATCTTTCCACTGCACATATAGGTGCCATAGAACAGTGCTGGGTCTCTAGATTAGCGAATTACAAATTTACCATCAAATACCGTTCTGGCAAATGTAATATTAACCTCTTAAGCACACAGAACGTACGGGTACGTCCTGTGTCCGCTCCCTAAACATGGCGCCCGCTCCTGCCCGATGCGGGCGCCATAGCCGCGGGTGGCCGCCTACTTATTGAAGCAGACACATGCGGCTCATTTAACCCTGACCACAGCATCTGAGCGCGCACAAACCGAAGATTCTACTTTCGGTTTGTGCTCCGGCTCCCCCGTGTGGTGATCGGAGGAGCCAGAGTGTGCCTGCAGCAGCCTGGGTCTCTATGAATGAAACCAGGCTGCTGCATAGTATTTCCTATTGAGCCTAACCTGTAATAGGCTCCATAGGAAATATGCAATTTTCTCATATATTCCAATGCTATTGCATTGGAATGTATGAGAATAGCAATCAGACCATTGATTGTTATAGTTCCCTATGGGAACTATAGGAAAGTGTAAAAAAAAAAAAAAAAGTTTTTAAAAAACGCCCATACTATAAAAATATCAAAAATATTTCCCATACGGTAAACAGAAAAATGGAAAATAGCATCCATTTCCTCAAAAATTTTTTTTTAATTAAAAGGTGATCAAAAAGTTATACACACCCCAGAATGGTATCAATAAAGATATCAAATTACGATGCAAAAAATTAGCCTCCATACAGCTCCGTACACATAATTATAAAAAAAGTTAGAGGGGTCAAAATATAGCGACAAAAAAGTAAAACTGATTTTTAACACTTTTGAATTTTTTTTTTCACTATCAAAACGCAAGAAAACCTATACATATAGGGTAGCACCAGATCTGTACGGACCTGTAGAATAAAACTAACTAGTCAGTTTTATCGCACATTGAACGTCGGAATTTAAAAACCCGCAAAACTGTGGTGCAATTGCTTTTTTTGGCAATTTCACCCCATTTGGAATTTTTTTCCCGCTTCCCACTACATCTTATGCAATATTAAATGGAGGCGTTGGAAAGTACAACTTGTCCCGCAAAAAAACAAGCCCTCATATGGCCATGTGAACCGATAAATGAAAAAGTTATGGCTTTGGGAAGGCAGGGAGCGCAAAAAAAAAAAACTCCTGTTAATGCAGATTTTAATGCAGATGCACTGTCGAGATTTCCTGTAGGTGCACCAGCCAACCTGCCTGATGACTACTGGGAAGACTTTGAAATGCCAGCCTTTTTCGTCTTGGGGCTCAAGCAGGGTACTATCATACGCCTGTATTGTGTTGTACCTGAGTTCCTCCTTTTCCCTTCCCTCCTTCCTACCACACTGACAACAGGAGGGAAGGGAAAAGGAATTAGGCCTCAAAGCTAGGGAAAGGGAAATGGACACCACCTATAGAAACCCTAATCCTAGCCCTGACTCCTATCCGTATGAACAGACCTTGAGTGTAGGAATGTTCATACACTGTAACCTATGACTCTGGAAACCCTGAATTGCCCTGGAATAGTGTCAGGGCTTGAGGCGACCCATTCCTTCCAATATGAAAGAACCAGTGTCTCCCTGAGGCCTAGTAAAAAAAGACAGAGGGGAAACAACAAAATATAAAAGGGAAGTAACACTTAACTTCTGAAGTAAATGGACGAGCAGGAACTCAGAAGAGGACCACAAACCAGCACTTCCAATACCAAAATGAAGCTATCAACCGCATAGCATGAAGGGTGAAGCCAGATTAAATAGAAGAGTTGAAATGACCACTAAGCTACACCTGAGACAAGAGGTGTGGTCATTCCCAGAAACAACACTGAAACAAGTGAAACCAAAAGAGACTGTCAGATCACATCACGTTCAGCCAGTCTCTTAGATTTTCTGACACCTGTCACGTTAGAGACCGTGACAACTGCAGACCCTGAATCTCTGGACTTATTTCCCATTAGGGTGCACCACTCCTTACCATCCGTTTCAGAGAGCAGCAACACCTAGTGACACCTCGATGGTGTCCGGGGGACCCAGCGTAGTGTTGGGGCCATCCCAAACTCTGCCACTGCATAATTACACTGCTTGCTGCTACAGTTTTGATGTCAAACAGTTAAACTGTGAGGAGAACGCAGCTCTCTCTTTAAACAGCTGTTTTTTGCGGTGCTGGGAGTTGGACCTCCACCAATCTCATATTGATGACCTAGTATAAGTCCTCAATATAGGAAACTGGACAACCCCTTTAGTTACTGAACTAGGCTGCATGTTAACAGATAAATTCCCCTTTCTCCAAAAAAAAAAATCACCAAAAATTCTTAAAAAACCATGCTTAAAAAAACTTGAGTATAACAATAAGTAATTAAGTTGAGAGAACTGAGCTGTTTTTTTTTAATGAAGAAGCAGAACAAAGCGATATTTTAAACCAAGAAGTAGACGTTAAAGCCTGAAAAATAAGGTTGTGTATTAACATTTCTGGAAAGCATACACACAGTACTATAAATTCTAATAATCTAATCCTAAAGTCATGTATAAAAATATAACGGGAAATTACATGGACACAAGAGTGTACTTAAAGTAATTTTAGAGTAAATTTAAAGGGTTGGGAAACCTTAGACAGCCTGCAAAGAAATATATGACCTCTTCCTGTATCAGTGAAGGCTTTTTTTCTAATTAAAAAGCATGTTCTTGCTATCTCCCAAGTAGACATGATTTCCGCTTGGAATTGAGTAAGCTTCCGGGCATAGTTTCAATGATATATATTCTGTTTAGGGAAAGACATCAATTTATTCTCTTTCTATTTTCACTAAACATTGGGAATGAGATTCCTTTTCCCCAGGCAAGCAGCAGTTAAACTTTTATACTTGCTATAAAATTTAAGTTAGCAGCAAAGTCCAGGATGGAAGCTGCTTACTAAGTGGGGTAATACTATTGTCAGTGGTTTGGAATACATTTATACAGTAGCTATAAGTTACTAATCACTGAGGTCCGTCCATTGAGATTGCCACAATTCCTTTAAAGGAGTTGTCCCAGTTATGAAAAACAAAATATATAGCACTGTAAGGCCTCATGCACATAAACGTATTTTCTTTCTGTGTCCATTCCGTTTTTTTTGCGGACCATATGTGGAACCATTCATTTCAATGGGTCCGCAAAAAAAACGGAAGGTACTCCGTGTGCATTCCGTTTCCGTATGTCCGTTTTTCCTTTCCGCAAAAAAATAGAGCATGTCCTTTTTTTTTCTAGTGTGCGGACAAGGATAGGCATTATTACAATGGATCTGCAAAAATAACGGATCTGCAAAAAAACGGATGCCATACGGAACATCATCCGTTTTTTTGGCGGACCGCAAAACACATACGGTTGTGTGCATGAGGCCTTAATCTGATTGTCAGCAATATATAACTAAGCTAAGAAAGTTTTAGGCAAAAACTATATATATTTCCTAATTTCCCTGGTTCTCTTCTGGCTCTTTGTTTATCTGCAGGAACAACAATCTCTGCCCCTCCTCCTGCTCTGTAAAGTTAGTGAATACAAGTGCTGCCCTGAGTGACATGTCTGCCTGCTAGGATACTCAGCAGCATGGTATATGTGTAGGACTACAAGTCCCAGCTGTACAATGACACTGCATGATCTTCCCCTTTCCTGTTCTTGTGCAATGCTCTGCAGAACTCCTCTAGTCTGTCAGCTCCTGTGCCCAGCATTTGTCTCCTCACTGCCTGCAGCTACTCAGTAAAGCCTTCAGCCCTGCAGCCCTGAGTCTGTGCTGCTGAAGGGGTTAAAGTTTTTCCTGAAGAATCCAGGGTTGGTGGGGGGTGGGCATGGCCAGCACAGTGACGTCTTGTGTACAGACACAGATCAGCTCTTTCAGGCTTGTGCACAAAACATCATTAGAGCAGGGAGCTGACATCACAGGTCATGTGACCCTCAGTGAAATCTGAGAAAGCAGCAACTGTAGATGCAGTAGGTGCATCGTAAAGCCTTTACATTTGAATAGTTAGAAACATTCAAAGAACAAAAAAATAACTTGGGCAACACATTTAACCAAAGGGTCAATGCAGACCGCAGCATCTGGCCAGATATTGTATGGAGAAATGCTAAGTACTTGCATAGTTCCAATTCTAGAGTGGCAAAGCCAAAGAGGCTAAACTCCCACTGATTAGTAAATTATGGCATATTCTAGACACCTTAATTTAGATTAGTCTTTAAAAGAATTGACCACTTTGTAAGTTAGCAGGCTGTTCCAGATACTGCCTTTTTCTGACGAAGCCCATTGACTATAATCCCCACCGGGTCCCATATAGAGTCAATGGGGCATGGTGCTGCTTTGACCCTTTTCAGCTATGCCGGGTAACTGTGCTGGAAAAGTCTGCCATATAGCTTTATTTATTTATCTATTTTACTTACTTATATAGACATTAGCATCAGGCAGTCCCTAATGGGACTCACAATCTAAGTTCCCTATCGGTAAGTCTTTGAACATACTGGACATAAATTTAGCTTTTAAGGGCATCTGTCAGCAGATTTGTACCTATGCAGTTTTGATGTATGCAAATAAGCCTCTAGGAGCAACGGGGGTGTTGTATCACACCTAGAGGCCCTGCTCTCTCTGCAGCTGCCGCAATGTAAATAGGATCACGGCTGCCTGCCCCTGTCAAAGTGCAGAGGGAGCGGCAGTTGCAGAGAGAGCAGAGCCTCTAGGTGTAATGGTAATGCCCCCGTTGCTCCTAGAGTCTCATTTGCATATATTATCATTTTTCTCAGCAATGTGGGCACATATGAACATGGGACAAACACAGGTGCCTTCAGCTGCCAAGTGCACATACAACTAGTCAGTGTCACGGACAAACCGAGACATTCCCGCGACAGGTGGCAGGAGATCTGTGAGACTGGCAACACGTGGTTTGATCTGACATGTTTTCCTTTTTGGAACAAATGATGTTGTTGTTTCTGGTGCTTGCCACACCTTCTTTCCCCAGGTGTGGCTATTGCTGTCATTTAACCTTCTCTATTTATTGTTGTTTCTCCTAGTATGCTATGTGGTTTATAGCTTCTGTTGGAGTTGTGGTTAGTTTGTGTTTGGTTCTCGACTGAGTTCCTGGTGCTACCAAAGCTTCATTGAAGATAAGGGGGAGACTCCTGTTCGTCATTCCCTTTGGAGGAACAGATAGACTCAGTACTGACATTAGTTCCAGGGTCCTATAGGGTAAGATAGTATTTTAGGTATCCGGTGTATAAACTTGCCTAACTTTGGGGCCTTTTAATACTGGTAGTCTACAAGAAAATTTAGATTAGCACATTTATAATCATAATCACAGGTGCATATCCATCAAGCGAACATGGTTGATATAAAAATGGCCGCACAGCATTTCACATGCAAACAATAGAACTGAGAAATGGGTACCATTCTAAATTAAAGTGGTATTATACCTACTATAAATGAAAAAAATAGAAGCTCTTTTGCGCACATTTTTGATCAAACGTGTGTTGGGCCCATCTACCAGACTTCAAGGTGGCTTCACTTTAATTTAGAATGATACCCATTTCCCAGTTCTATTGTTTGCATGTGAAATGTTGTGATACTGGTAGTCTGTCAGACTCAGGACTGGAGTTAGAGCTTCTCTAGGAGGTGTTCATCTTCCTTCCCTAGTTTCCAGGCCTTATTCCCTCCTATGCTCAGTGTGGTGTTTTCCTCCCACACACGAGCGTAACAGTCAGCCAGTTTCATAGGTACAAATCTGCTGACAAATGCCCTTTAACGCTAGTGTGAAACTAACCTAATAAGTACATTTTATGTGCCATTAAATAAAAAGACAATACTGATATGTGTAATTAAATTCTATCCTTTGGGCAGGGCGCTTACATGCAATAGCGACAGCAGTTATAGAGCTAATGGGCAACTTTTATTGTGAATGCTGCATTAATAACCTCTATATATATATATATATATATATATATATATATATATACATGTTCCAGTTAAGAGCATTGATATAGATGCTTAAGCATGGACACTGTGTTCCTTACTGCCAACATTATTATACACATGACATTAGTGGAGGCGGCATCTTAACTTTAAGGGGGCTATTTGCAGGATGAGTTGTATTTTTCAGTGGCACCTTTTAGGGGTACATATAACTTATTTATTAAAGAGGTTGTCCAGGCTATTTTGATAACTATTTTATATTTCCATCTACAGAATTGTGTGAGGGCTTGTTTCTGAGGAAAAAGTAGTTTTGTGTAGGTACTTTTCTGGTTAATGGATACAACTTTTTGAGAACTCTTCATAATTTTTTTTTTATTATGGGGGTGAAGAAAAAACAACGAATTAGGTATATTTTTTTTCCCTGTGCAGGATAAACACATTTATGTTTTAATACTTTGGACGTTTTCAGACATGGCAATAACAATAATGTTTATTGTTTATTTATTTTTAGATGTAAAATTTGGAAAGGGATTGATTTTAATTTTTAAAAACTTTTTTTAACTTTCATTTTTAGTCCTCTTAGAGGACTTAAAAATGTGAATTTTCAATCGCTTATACTATAGACTGCAATACTAGCATTGCAGTCATTGGTGCTTATGACTTATTGCCACAGGCATTGCCTAAAAGGAGTACTAACATGTCAAGCTTGGGAGATTTCTGGCTGGCTGCCATGACAACTAATGATAACTAATTATAGAGTGATTTCGCTACGGGGACTAGTTGGAAAACAGAAGGAACCCCTCCCATTGGTGGACCCCTTAGATGTCACAATTGCTATTGACTGCTGCATCTTAGAAGTTAAAGGAAAAGGATTGGATTCATCTCTGATCCCAATTACTATGGACGAGTGTTGGCTGAGTAACACAGTCGGCACAGGCAATGTGTGGAATGAGCTCAGCTTCTGAGCCTGCTCCATGAAGTCCTTCTACCATTATGGTTGGGAACAGTTTAAATGGGTTTTCTGGTACTTAGTTATTGATGGCCTGCCTCAGGATAGGTCATCAATATTAGTTTGGTGGGGGTCTGACACATAGCACCCCCACCGATGAGCTGTTTCAACTGAAAACTATATAGTAGACAGAATAAAAAGCATAAGGAGTGAATGGGAACTGAGCTGCAATCCACTGGTGTCTGAATAGTGGACAGAACCTTCTGTCCGCTGTGTAATTTCTGGAGCTGGCAGCTGTCCAAAACAGGGTGGTGCCAATCTGATATTGATTACCGATCCTGAGGTAATTTCCTGCATTGAAAAGAGGACATATTGTGACAGATCTACTTTAAGATAACAGTCCTATAATTTTATTGTCATCATTTTCTATTATGCACATTGAGTTATAGTCGTGTAAAATATATTTTTATGTGGCTTTATATGTGCAGTATTGCACAATCATGGTAGAACTCTTTAAGGGTTCATTTAGTTGAGTGGAAAAACAAGCTGAACTGTCACGATTCAAGATCTGTGATCAGACGAACTGAAAAGAGTTCCTGGCAATTCTTCCCCTTTGTTTGCCTGGGGGTGAAAAATCTCTTTAATATTCAGTGAAAATTGAAACAGTGAAGTTGATGTCTTTCCCTGAACACAATACAGAACAGAAAGATTTTAAAGCTTTCACTTGGTATCAACTGGAACACAAGGAAACATATCTGCTCAGGAGATAGGAAGAACAATGTTTAATTGGGTTAAGGCTTCCATTTAATAAGGAATAATCTAGTTTTACTTGGAGGCTGCTCCTTTTAGATCACTTAAGAAGATACCGTACTCTGCTGAGAGTACACATGACACATAAATATATTCTGTATTATTCTTGATGTCGCTTTGTAAATAATGTGACTTATGATGTTCCAGAAACTCTTACGAGATTTCGTTTGTTCTAGTTCTTACGAAAAGTCTGTCATCTGCCTACACAGTATTTCTAAGAAAATGAATGAGCAACATGGCTTAACATAATTAAAATAGGAAAAGTGGTCATAATACGTCCTTCTGTTAAATAGAGGGAAAATATTTTTGCAGCAGCAGTCTTTAATAACAAAATTCTTAACCCTTTCAGGACTGTGAGTGTATTGGACCTTCAAAGCCCATAGCAATATTTCATTGTTTGGGAAGCTGATGTTTTATTTATTACATTTTTCTACAGGACACATAGGCCATGCCCAAACAAATCAGAAAAATTTCACATTTGTGTTGTGAGGATCCGCCGTGCACTTCCTTCACCAGAAATGCCCGCCGGATCCGTCACAACCCAAGACAACTGAAAGCATATTGAAGACTGATCAGTTTTCAATATGCTTTCAGGTAACCATGGCAACCAGGACGCTACTAAAGTCCCGGCTGCCATGGAAAAGAAGTGGGGAGCCGGGGGAGAAGCTACTTACATTCCGTGCGGGGGCTGGGGCGCTCCTTAATGACGTCACCAGGTCCCTCATCAAGGAGTGCCCCGGTCGCCGCACGGAAGGTAAATATCTTCTCCCCCGGCTCCCCGCTGCTTTTCCATGTCAGCCGGGACTTTAGTAGCGTCCTGGCTGCCATGGTTACCATTCTTTAACCGCTTGCCGACCGCCTCACGCACGGATGCGTCCAGGCGGCGGCAAGTTTGTTCCTCCTGGACGCATCCGTGCGTCATCTCGCGAGAGGCGAGATTTGCTGTGAACGCACGCGCGCGCGCGCGTTCATAACAGAGCGCGGCTCTGCAGTGATTCTGCAGCCTGCCAGCGATGATCAATCGCTGGCAGGCTGTAAATATAAAATAAATTAGATCAAACATGTATATCAGACGCTGTTTTGTTAACAGCGTCTGATATACATGCTACCTGGTCCTCTGGTGGTCCCATTTACTGGACCAGGTACCTCTGTAAAGTTGCACCAAACACTACACTAACCCCCCCCACCCCCCCTCACTTTATAACCACTATTAACCCCTTGTTAACCCCTGATCACCCCATATAGACTCCCTGATCACCCCCCTGTCACTGATCACCCCCCTGTAAGGCTCTATTCACATGTCCATATGTGTTTTGCGGATCCGCGGATCCGCAAAACACGGACACCGTCAATGTGCTTTCCACATTTTGCAGATCCGTACATTGCCAGAACTATATAGAAAATGCTTTTCTTGTCCGCAATTGCGGACAAGAAAAGGGCATGTTCTATATTTTTGCGAAACGGAAATGCAGACCCGTAAGTGCGGATCCGTAATTCGTATAGACAAAGTCTGTCCCCATAGAAATGAATGGGTCCGCAATTCCGTTCCGCAAACAGAATTTCGGACGTGTGAATGGGGCATAAGGGTCCCTTATCACCGCTAGTTAGCTACTTGTTAGGTAGTTAGCGCCCAGCCCACCGCACCGCAGTCACTGATTTTGGCAGAGATTTTTTCATCCACGATGATCGATGCGAATGAAAAAATCTGTGCCGTTCATTTTTTTCTTATATGTAAAAATACACCCCAAAACACATTGCCCTACTTCTCCTGAGTACGGCGATACCACATGAGTGACACTTTTTTGCAGCCAAGATGCGCAAAGGGGCCCTAAAACCAATGAGTACCTTTAGGATTTCACAGGGCATTTTTACGCATTTTGGATTCTCACGCTTTAGGGCCCCTAAAATGCCAGGGCAGTATAAATACCCCACATGTGACCCCATTTTGGAAAGAAGACACCCCAAGCTATTCTGTGAGGGGCATGGCAAGTTCACAGAAATTTTTTTTTTTTGGCACAAGTTAGCGGAAATTTATATATATATATATATTATTTTTTTTTTTACAAAGTCTCATATTTCACTAACTTGTGACAAAAAATTTAATTTTACATGAACTCACCATACCTCTCACAGAAAACCTTGGGGTGTCTTCTTTCTAAAATGGGGTCACATGTGGGGTATTTATACTGTCCTGGCATTTTAGGGGCCCCTAAAGCGTGAGAAGAAGTCTGGAATCCAAATGCGTAAAAATGCCCTGTGAAATCCTAAAGGTACTCATTGGTTTTAGGGCCCCTTTGCGCATCTTGGCTGCAAAAAAGTGTCACACATGTGGTATCGCCGTACTCAGGAGAAGTAGGGCAATAAGTTTTGTGTGAGAAATATCGCTGTAAACGACAACTTTTTAAAAAATTGTATACAAAGTTGTCAGTTTACATAGATATTTCTCTCACCCAACATGAGTATATGTAAAAATACACCCCAAAACACATTGCCCTCCTTCTCCTGAGTACGGCGATACCACATGAGTGACACTTTTTTGCAGCCTGGGTGCGCAAAGGGAGCCTA
Source organism: Bufotes viridis (assembly GCA_033119425.1). NCBI lineage: Eukaryota > Metazoa > Chordata > Amphibia > Anura > Bufonidae > Bufotes > Bufotes viridis. Next base: position 391,552,961 of record CM065592.1, on the reverse strand, counting down.
AATTCCAACGAGTACCTTTAGCTTTTACAGGGCTGCTCACAATTTAGCCCCGCCCAAAATGCCAGAACAGTAAACACACCCCACAAGTGACCCCATTTCGGAAAGTAGACACCCCAAGGTATTCACTGAGGGGCATAGTGAGTCCGTCCGAGATTTTTTATTTTTTTTTTGCCAGAAGTTAGCAGAAATGGAAACTTTATTATTTTTATTTTTTTCCTCAGAAAGTGTCATTTTCCCGCTAACTTGTGAAAAAAAATGAAATGATACATGAACTCACCATGCCCCTCCGCGAATACTTTGGGGTGTCTTCTTTCTAAAATGGTGTCATTTGGGGGGTATTTATACTTTCCTGGCATTCTAGCACCTGAAGAAACATGACAGGTGCTCAGAAAGTCAGAGCTGATTCAAAATGCCGAAATTCACTTTTTTGCACCATAGTTTGTAAACGCTATAACTTTTACCCAAACCAATAAATATACACTTATTGGATTTTTTTTTATCAAAGACATGGAGAACAATAAATTAAGAGAAAAATTTATATAGGAATGTATTTTTTTTTGAAAAATTTTACAACAGAAAATGAAAAATGTCATTTTGTTGCAAAAATGTTGTTAAATTTTTATTAATAGCAAAAAAAGGAAAAATGTCAGCAACAATGAAATACCACCAAATGAAAGCTCTATTAGTGAGAAGAAAAGGAGGTAAAATTAATTTGGGTGGTAAGTTGTATGACGGAGCAATAAACGGTGAAAGTAGTGTAGTGCGGAATTGTAAAAAGTGGCCTGGTCATTAAGGGTGTTTAAGCTAGGGGGGCTGAAGTGGTTAAAGCTAAACGTGCCGAAACGACGTTTAGCTTAAAGTCGGATCCGGATTAATGTTTTTTAATGGGCATTAATTCCGGATCCGTCCTTGCGGCATGTCTTCCGGATTTTTGGACGGAGACAAATACGCAGCATGCTGCGGTTTTGTCAACGTCCAAAAAACGTTCACATACTGAACGAAAGACATCCTGATGCATCCTGAACGGATTTCTCTCCATTCAGAATGCATTGGGATAATCCTGATCAGTATCTTTCCATCCTAGACCCTCTAGGACGGAAAGCAAAAACACTGATGTGAAAGAGGCCTAACAAAAAAATTAACGGTAAGTCTGCTGTGATTTTGAAGCAAAATCGTCATGTGTTCAGATTTCACCCTTTATCACTACAATGAAACATCCAAAAGTTCCTTGGATGAATCACTGTCCCCAAATTCCATTTGCTAGAAGATTTTCTCCATTACCTGACCCTGCCCTTTACTATGCCACACAAGCCTACTTCACAACTTTCATCTCTTCCTTATAATTCAAAATACATTTCCCCACCCTTCATAATGGAGGCCTAAAGAGCCACTTATTTCAAAGTTAAAATTGACAATATCCAGCATGGAGTTAACTCCCTGTGTCCATCAATCCTCTTCCTTCCCGTACCACCCCTTACTAGGTCCAATTAAAAAAGGGAAGAAAAGTCTCTCGACCCATCCTGTGCTGTTAAAGGGAACCTGTCAAAAACTTTATGCTGACCTCACTGAGGGCAGCATAAAATAGTGACAGAAATGCTGATTTCAGCAATATGTCACTCATGAGTTAAAAGTAAGTGGTTGCCGAGAACCAACATCATAATCATTGCAGCCCAGGCCTTGAAAAGAGTCAAATCGACTTGAGAAGAGTCATGGTTATTCCTGATCTCCTGCACTCTCACCCATATGCTGATGATTGGCAGTTCTCTACTAGAGAAAAAGGGAGAAAACTAGGTACTGTAGAAGCCTATTAATCATCAGCATCTGGGCAGGGAGAGCAGGAATTCATGAATGACCACGACTCTTCTGAGGTGGCCATCACTCTTTTCCAGGCCCAGTCTGCAATGATTGCATTGTTGGTTCTCGGCAACCACTTACTTTTAAATGACAGTCCTCTGAAATCAACTCACCTGTCCCTACTTTTTACTGCCGTTAGTATGGGCAGCATAAAGTTGATGACAGGTTCCTTTTAATTACCCACACATTTGTAATTTCCCCTTCATCTCTAAACTTTTAAAACACTTGATCTACTCTCACCAATTGCTATCTCTTTGCTTAAAAAAGGGCATCTGTCAGCAGATTTGTACCTATGAAACTGGCTGACCTGTTACATGTGTGCTTCGCAGCTGGAGAAATCTGTGTTGGTCCCATGTTCATATGTGTCCGCATTGCTGGGAGCTGAGCCTATAGGAGTAACGGCAATGCCGCCGTTGCTCCTAGACGATTACTTGCATATATTAAAACTAGATTTTTCTCAGCAATGCGGGCATATGTGAACTTGGGACCAACACAGATACCTTTATCTGCCAAGCACACATGTAACAGGTTTCTATTCTAACAGTGATATCTCCTGCTTAACTTGGGCTAAAGCCCCCCAGGGAACTTAACTACATATTTGCATATGAATTAAACATACTTTTTCTCTAGATTGAAGCAACAGATCACAAAGTTAAAGGTATCATTACATGCAGCTGAGCTAGCCCCCACTCTCCCCGGTATAACAGTGAATTCCCTTAAAAATGTTTTTCATTTGTGGTCTTTATCATGAATAAAGATTAATTGCTGCTTCTTTGAAACAGACACAGAAACAGAGGTTGAGAGACATTTTCTGCCTGCTTTTTCTCTTCATTTTATTCATGAATTTGCAGCTTAAGCTTGTAATAAAATGGAGCCAATTTGTACCTTTTAAATGTGGAATAAGCTGCAATAATGAGTAGTGATGAGCGGGAGGTGCCATATTCGATTTCGCGATATTTCGCGAATATTCGATTGAATATTCGTCTTATATTCGTCGAAATCGAATATTCGTCATAATGCTATTTATCGCAAATAATATGCGATATAATTAATCGCATATTGCGATTTTGTGTATTTTACGAATATTCGCCATATTGCTATATATTCTTGTTTTAGAATATGACGAAAATTCTAAAAAACTAAGTTATAGCAATATAGCGATTATTCGTAAAATACACATATAGACTGCAATTTCACTAATGTAGTGCTATAATCTTTTTTTAGTCTAATTTTTTTGTCTCTTTCTGATTCAGAAAGAGACAAAAAAATTAGACTAAAAAAAGATTATAGCACTACATTAGTGAAATTACAGTCTAAATGTAATTTACGAATATTCGCTATTGTCTGACAATATGACGAATATTCTAAAAACAGAATATATAGCACTATATCACATATATTAGTTTTTAGAATATTCTTTTCCCCAATTAGTACAGTTATTGCCCTTGGCATACTACTCCCCGACAAGCGTCCCTGTCACCATGGGAACGCCTGGTAGTTAGAATATACTATCGGATCTGAGTTTTCACGATCTAACTCAGATCCGATGGTATATTCTAACCACCAGGCGTTCCCATGTGATGAGGACGCTTGAAGTCAGAATATACTGCCAGGGCGCTGTGATCGGCGCAATTAACCCCTCAGGTGCGGGTTAATTGCGCTGTGCCCCCCTCCCCAGTATTAAAATAATTTGTGGCCAGTGCGCCCCCTCCCCAGTATTAAAATAATTTGTGGCCAGTGCGCCCTCCCTATTCCCAGTATTAAAATAATCTGTGGCCAGTGCGCTCTAACCCTCCCTCCCCCAATAATAAAATCATTGGTGGCCAGTGGCCACAGGGTCCCCCTCCCCGGCAGCAGGCAGTTTCACTCGGCAGCATTTACTTACCTGCGGGGCTCTCCTCCTTCTGAGAACTGACAGGTCTATGCGCCGCATATGCCTTCAGCATTGCTATGCGGCGCAGAGACCTGTGAGTTCGCAGAAGGAGGAAGCCCTGCAGTAGCAAATGCTGCCATTCAATGCCAGTGATTAACTAACCATGGCAGCCAGGACTTTACTAGCGTCCTGGCTGCCATGGTAACTCGATCGAAGCCCGGCCATCACGCTGGGACTCGATCGGAACTGCCTGCTGCCACCAATGACGGGGTGGAGGGGAAAGGGGAGCCTGTGGCCACTGACCACCAATGATTTTAATACTGGGGAGAGGGGTTAGAGCGCACTGGCTACAGATTATTTTAATACTGCGGAGGGCGGGGCGCACTGGCACGAATTATTTTAATACTGGGGAGGTGGGGTGGGGGGGTGCGCACAGCGCAATTAACCCGCACCTGGGGGGTTAATTGCCCGGATCACAGCGCCCTGGCAGTATATTCTAACTTCAAGCGTCCCCATCACTATGGGAACGCCTGGTGGTTAGAATATACCATCGGATCTGAGTTAGATCGTGAAAACTCAGATCCGATAGTATATTCTAACTACCAAGCGTTCCCATGGTGACAGGGACGCTTGTCGGGGAGTAGTATGCCAAAGGGCAATAACTGTATTAATTGGGGGAAAAAAAGAATATTCTAAAAAAGGAATATATGTGATATAGTGCTATATATTCGTTTTTTAGAATATTCTTAAATGACGAATATTCTAAAAAACGAATATATCCGATATAGTGCTATCTATTAGTTTTTTAGAATATTCTCATTTTTTACCATCTAAACTCTTAATTCCTCTCTGCTTCTTGCTTGTGGGCCAATGAGTCATTGGCCCACAAGCATTTTTAGCAGGAAGAAATCATGTGACGAATATTCGATATAACGAATATATAGCACTATATTCGCAATATTCGCGAATTATCGAAGTTGCGATATTCGCTATTAATATTCGCTATCCGAATATTCGCGCTCAACACTAATAATGAGCATGCTGAGGATTTTAAAATCTGCATTAGACATGAGGAGACCACTTAAAAGTTTGGTTCGGACATGAATCTAAAATTGATATAGCACCCTCTAGTCTCCTAGACTCTTTTCTTTTTCTCTCCCCTTCCTCAAGCTCTCAAACGCAATGACAGCAATAATAAATCTATGTCTCTGAATGACACTCATACATAGCTATGGGTATACTTACATTAGGCGACATTTATCAAGCCCTATATATTTAACAATTATGGCGTCACGCCCCCCGCTGCATTTACTATTACTTTGGCGAGAAAGTGGCAAAAGTTATAGCTGAAGTCTATATCCAGGGGTGCATCAAGCCTTTCTGCTGCCTAACGTGAAAACTGAAACGCCCCCGTGTCAATTTCTTAACCTAACCTCTTCCGTCCAGCCCTACTATTAAATACATACTTGGAAAACATTGCATACAGAGCTACAAAACATACAGGATAATACAGCACCACATCTCTTACATCCAGTGAGTTCTCCTCTGATGTAGACTTTCTCTTTCGTTATCTTTTCCATTCAGACCAGACCTCTATGATTATTTCTTTCAGCCTTCTCTTGTCTCTGCAGAGTTTGACAACTACTATCTATCCTCCTCCTGACCTTCTGAACACCCCATCCTGCCACCTCTAATACTGTGCTCCACTATACTATACTGCAGAAACAGATAATCCCCCTGAAAATACTATTGCCACATAGATAGTTCCCCTTCAATAATTATTGCCACACAGTGCCCTAAAAATTAACTGTGTCCAGCAAATAGTGTCCCTTATAGTGCCATAAACATAGTGTCCTCCAAAAATAATTGTGCTAAGCTGATACTGTGCCAGGGTGCCTCCTAATGTAACAGTCCTCCCAAAAGTCCCACCAATAGTAATAATTCTCTGCCAAAAATCACTATGTGGTAACAGTGCACCCAATAGTAATAATGTCCCTCATTTTGCCCCAAGATGTAATATTGCCCCATTAGTAATAATTCCACCTATAATGTGTGTCAGTATAAAAAATAGACCCTTATAATGTTTGGCAGTAAAATAATCCCCCCTGCAATGTGTGCCAGTACAAAAATACTCTCTTATGTGTGCCAATACAAACAATCCTCCCTTATGATGTGTACCAGTACAAAATCTGCCAGTCTTGATATGTCTCCACCATTGTGTTTGAAAACACACCGTACCATAGCATGTTATGCTTTTTCACATTCCTAAGCTTCCAAAAATTGTCCCTTATTGGGGGAAAATTATGATTAAACACTCTTGGGGGACTGAGTGTCCAAATATTATGCTTTGTCAGGGTCAGAACGCCTGCCTATATGACATGCACAAGTGTTGATTGACATAAGAAAAAGTGTCTTATTGTGAACAAGCCTAGAAAAATTCTCCCTTTTAATTGGGAGCAGCAGCAGTGCAGTGTGGATGTGGAAAGGGTAGTGTATTAGAAACACGCAACTGCAATAGTAATAGCAGAAGAATCAGCGTAGCATTTTACATACAAGGCAGTAGGTCGGCTGTCTATGGTTAGTAGTGATAGTAGTGTTGGCAGTAGTGGCAGATGCTTTTCATTAATAACAGTGGCAGTAGGGGATTAGCAGAGAGGATCAGCAGCAAATGAAACAGCAGCAGCAGCCATATGGTACATGTTGGCAGGCAGCAGCCTTTTAGAAGATGATAGTAGGCACAGGCAGCAGCAGTGATTCAAAGGCGGCAGTAGCCATACAGAACAAGATGACTGGCAGGCTGCAGCAGTGGCATGATGGTGGCAGAGGCATGATAAAGGCAGCAGCAGCCATACAGAACATAATGGTGGGCAGGCTGCATTAGTGGCATGATAAAGATGCAGGGAGCATGTGTTATTTCCACCAGGTTCAGGACGGCCAGTATGTTGCAGCCATTGTCACTGACCACCTTGCCTAGTTGGAGTCGGCGGGGTGACAGCCATGTGGAGACAGAAATAAACAGAAATGGATGATTGAGGCCAGACGCCTAATATAACGTTATCACTCACAGATAATTTTGTAACCTACCCTGTGTATTGGTGTACTGATCATGTATATGCTGGTTTTATTAAATTGAACAGCCCCAAAGCAAAATTTTGAACCGTGTGAAAATAGAAATAAATGGAAGTTGATGACTGATCTTAGTGATACCTTATCACTCTTAGATAATTTTGTCCGCTACCCTGTGTATTGTTGTAGTGATCACATATATGCTGGTTTTATTAAATTGAACCCCCCAAAAAAAAAAATTGCAAATATGTGGAGACAGAAATAAATGGATACGGATGGTTGAGGTCTGATGCTTAATATTACGTTATCACTCACAGATAATTTTGGGTGCTGCCCTGTGTTTTGATATAATGATCACTTACAGTATATGCTGGTTTAATTAAACTGAACAATCAAAAAAAAATTGCAACCATTTGGAAACAGAAATAAACGGAAACGGATGATTGCGGTCTGATGCCTAGTATCACGTTATTACTCACAGATAATTTTGTGCACTACACTGTGTATTGGAGTAGTGTGATCACCTATAAGCTGGTTGATTGAGGTCTGACGCTTAATATCAAAGTTATCACTCACAGATAATTTTGTGCACTACCCTGTGTATTGGTGTAGTGATTACCTATAAACTGGTTCTAATTAATTCAATAACCCCCCCAAAAAAAAAAAAAAAAAAAAAAACAACACTTGGAACTGTGTGGAGATATACATAAACGGATTTTTGGAGTTATCAATTACTTTTCTTTTTGTCCAATACCCTGCATATTTTATCTGGTTTCTAAAACTTACAAAAAAAAATTAACCATGTGATATGAGTATTTCAAGTGTTTTCACTCAGATTTAAAATTCCAGATCGATGGTAGAACACGTGTTCCACTTTTCCACCTATTCCACCCCCACCCCCCCATGCTCCCCCCCCCCCCAATAAAATGAAAGAAATGTCCTTGCAGGTAGTTGCTTTTCAGGTTTGCAGCGGCTGCAGTTCTGCTAGCAGGCGAAGCCAGCCTCAGCTCCTCACTTCTCACTCCCTGGCTGATGGCTTTCCCTGCCTGTCTCTATTCTACACGCACAATTTCTCTTCTTTCTAATTCCAGCCTTTTCCTTTACTGTTCCTGTCAGTAGAATACAAGCCTGATTGTGACCTCTGACTATCCCTGACTCCCAAAGTTCATTTTTCTGGCAGACACTGTAAGACCTATCCACCCTTATTCACAGCCCAGCACTGAATGATGGTCTGCTCGTTCTGCTAGGGCATATCCCTGACTGCTGCCTGTGTCAGCCTGGTAGAGCCAAGCCCCCCCCCCTACTTCCTTTCAGGGTCATGTGAGCACCCTTTTTTCTCCTCCCTGTTAGACTCAGAGGTCAAATCTGATAGACGTGGGTTGCAGTGTGTACATCTTCTGCACTGTAGAACAGTTTTCTGGCATTACGGTGCCATAGAACCAGCAATAGAAAAATAGGTTACCAAAACACGCTCCAGTCTTTTGAGGTCTTGCGGCAGGCCTAGCCAGTAGATAAATTACATAATTAGCATCCATTTTCAGGGTACAAGCGTACGGTAATGGATTTTAGAAATGTTAAAGTATTATTTTAAAAAATTCATAAGAAAAGAAAAAAAAATTTTTTTGCAAAATTTTTTTCCCCCTTAAATATTAAAAAAAAAATCTTATATCCAAAATGTAATGGCACAAAAGAAAGGTCTAAGGCAGGAGTGCACAACCTGCGGCCCAGGGACCACATGCAGCCCTTGATACTATTCTGTACGGCCCCCAACCATATGGTAACAGACATGTATATCTATGTCTTGTGGCTGCTCAAATGTATTTTTCATTTATTTCTCCCATTAGATGAGAGTCCTGGAACTAAACATTAATGGTATATACTGTGTGTTCAATATGCCATAAATACAGTATTTCAGTTGTTAATACCCCTTAAAATTTTAATTTCGTCCCTCGTCGTCGATTCGGTCTGGCAATGTGGCCCCCAACTTGGAAACGTTGTGCTCCTCTGCTCTAAGGTGTCCCGTGAAAAATAATATCAGATACATGTAGGTTGGCTCAGAAATTAATCAGTTATTTGCAGTTAGATAGGCCCATTGCTACAACTAAAAAAAATGGCCTGGTATGGAAGGGGGATAAACATGAGTAATGAAAAAATATATATAATTTTGTACATGACAGTCTTTTTCTAGAAAAGTTAGAACCAACCCTGTACCTCACATGGATCGAGAGATCTCCCGATTCATTGCAGCAAATTTATTTTAAGCTGTTAGCTCAGGGAACATGCACTTTCTCAGGGGACATGTCCTTTCTGTTGCAGCTGGTGGCAGATGAAGGATGGACCTGAGCATGTATATTTTAAAAAAAATTACAAAATATTCAGATAAAGGTGCTGGTTTCAAAAATGTAAAATATTTTTCATGGGACAACCCCTTTAATGACAGTTCTACATAGTTGTACACATTTAAGATTAACATCCTTTTATAAAATGATCCATATCGAATACATGAGTTTGTAGTTTTACATTCCCTGCTGTATATACACAAGGTATAATTATATGTTTTCTCTGACAAGATAACCAGAAACAACAAAGTGCTCTACAGGATCCGAGTCTATTCTGTTCGTGACTGTTGGTTATGATAATCATCTGAAAATTTGATACTTTGCGACGCTTAAATTGTTCCTTTCTCAAATAAACTAAATTGAAAATAATAGATTTCTTATCTAGACTGACACATTTAGCCTGTAAATAATAAACTTGATAAACAATTCTGCAAAGAATAATTGAAGTGCTCTTGTTTACTTTTTCTCTTTTAAAATGATTAAATATTGACTTTTAGGAATGAATTATAAACAACTTTCAAGTAGAATAAAGTCATATTTAGTATATTTGGAATTGGTATTTTTGTGCAGTTGAAATCAATAGTTGATAAGTTTTATTTTTTCTATTGATATTTATATATTGTTGCAAATTTTAAACACGCTCATTTTCGTCCCTGCTGATAAATGTTGATCTTCTCTTTTTCTGTTCTACGTATTGTAAATATTGACAGGAAATTGCAAATGTGGCCATTTTAGAGGCTAAAGGTGGCATACACATTAATGTTGGCGAAGCCCACCAATTTCTTATCTGGCCAAGCATCCAATGTGTCTTGATTTTACCATTAATGTTGGCCAAGCCCACCAATTTCTAACCTGGCCAAGCATTTAATGTGTCATGATTTTCCTATTAATGTTGGCCCAGCCCAACAATTTCCAACCTGGCCAAGCATCCAATGTGCCTTGTTTTTTCCATTAATCTTGGCCAAGACCGCCAATTTCTAACCTGTCCGAGCACCCAATGTGTTGTGATTTTCCCCCAAAGAAGGATCTGTCTGTTGGATTATAATATTCCTGATTCTTTTGTTCTTAAAGGGGTTGTCCCATATGTACATTTATGGCACATGGATAGGATATACCAAAACAACGTGCTCAGCTATTTTTGGAGAATATTATTTTTTGGGGGCCAGTTTAGGAAAGATTTTAATAGCTAGCATTCCTCAGTGAACTGACAATAGCCATGATGATGGTAGCATCTGACTGCAGCTGAATGTGATACAACTAAATATGCTAGTTTGGTGAACATATAACAAGTATAGCCATTACTCTCTAGAGCAATACAGTTATTCAGTCAAATGAGAACTGTTTGTGAATGGAGAGGAGTCTTGAACAGTTTGCAGTGTTGAAAACGTTATCCAGGTAATTATAATAATGACCTATCCTCAGGATAGGTCATCATTATCACATTGGTGGGGATCCGAGTCCTGGCACCCCTGCCGAACAGCTGTTCCAGGGATCCACAACACTCACCGAAGCTCTGGTGAGCGCAGCTGGCTCGCTTACCAAGCACAATGCCGTACTTAGAATAGTGTCTGTGTTTGGTATGGCAGCTCAGCAACATTCACTTCACACCCTTTTCTAACAGCGGATTGATGGGGGTCCCGGGTGTGGGATCCCCACCAATCTGATATTGATGACCTATTCTTTTGATGACCTTTAGCTTTTCCATACTATCCTATTGGGATTTTTTTTAATAACATCTATTTTTCGAAGACTTAAGGCAGCGAATGAAGAAAGCCTCACATGCATGGCATCCATTCTTGAGATAGGAGCAATTTCCAATCTATACGCCCCTTTAAGTGTCATAATCCCCTACCAGATGTGTTGTGACTTACTCCCGTATCAAATTTATCACTTGGTTTCCGATTCTCTTATTTTATTCCATTTCCTCCATTTGATCTATTTTGTTCAGATTTTTTAAAACCCCTTCAAGTGTAGGAAGGCAGACAGATGGGCTTCAGAAAAGAGAAGAGAAAAGACTAGTGTGTGTTTTTGTTATTGAAGAAAGACTGCTCCTATTTTTATATTGTTTGTATATAAGACAATATTAATCAGCACAGAACTATGGATCTAAAAACTAAATGATACTTAAAGTTGGAGTTAGACTGTAAACTTTTTTTTCAACTTTTTTAATTATTTTCATTCCTTGGTCCTCTCAGATTTGGATTTGATGATATACCGTAACCGTAACTTGTTGATGGAAGAGATTGGTTTGGTCTACCATTAACTGGATTAATTAATCTGAAAAAAAAAAATTAAAAAAAATTTCAAGTCTAGACAGACCTTCTGGCTGCACACGGAAGTGAGGTTGGTTGGAAGTAATCAAATGTCATCAGGCATTGTGTTAAGCAGAACTTGGACACTGACCCTCCTGTGACAGCGAGTAGGTCTCTCACTTTGCTTGATGACTAGTGTTGAATGAGAATATATTCGAATTGCGAATTTTAATCACAAATATCACCACAGAGAATTCACAAATATTTAGAATATAGTGCTATATATTCGCATTCACGAATAGTGTTGATAGTGAATATTTTAATTGTGACTTTATCGTTAATATCAGCACTTAGCAACACCCCTAGCAACCAATAGGAAAGCTGCCTACCACTTAGTGTTGATCGCGAATATTCTAATAGCGAATTTTTATCGTGAATATATTACATTGCCGATTTCCGCAATCAAGTAAATAAGGACTGGAGATCACGAATTCTCGAATTTGCGAGTGTATGGCGAATATTCTGCCAAAAATTTGTGAAATATCGTGAATTCGAATATTGCATATGCCGCTCATCACTATTGATGACAAGGAGGAGGAGAGAAGTAACGCAGGTTCTCCCTCACTGGATGTGTCTGTATCTGATGCAAGTTTATATATGTATATATATGGAATGTACTGCATATATACATAGTTGAGATGAGCGAACCTTCTGAGATTCAGACATTTTAGGTTTGACAAATTTTTCAAAAAGTTCGGTTTGGACCCTACCTGAACCAAAGTTTCTCCAATTAATGATGCCTTAATGTGGTCAGAATGCCCACTGAAGTGCTCCACATTTGCGGACCGACTAGATTTAAATTTTCCATATAGCCGCTGAAGCCTTGCTTGCTTGGCGAAAAGTCCGACTGACATCGCCTGGGCCATACCTAAGAAAAACGACATTTTGGTGAAGGCACGGAAGAGCGCCACATTTACAACTAAGTGGCATAGCAGCAACTGAACCGCCAGCAACTTGACCAGGTGGCAATCCAGCTTGCTCATAAGCTTATTGCTGTCCGAGAATAGATTTCTCATGGCCAAACATTCCGTTTTGGATGTGTTATGATGGAAAGGAAAACAAGGATGGGGAGGAGGATTCTGAGCTGGAAAAGAAGGAGCTGATGATGATGACAAGGACATTGTGTAACAACGGCTGCTGTGCGCCTATGTTCCCCTGCTTACCTCCACGGTAACGGCGCCATGTTCAGCGGTGATCTGCTGCCAGTGCTTCCTATTCACCGCTGCAGCCCTGGGCTCTGTTTGTGTAGGTACTGTTGTTCTGGGATCCACTCCACAGTTTCTTCTAGCCACAGCATGCCCTGGCCACAGCATGCTTGCTGCTTGTTCCCTGCAGCACTTCCTTAAGGGCCGGTGCGCGTCACTTCCTGTGCTTTATTGGTTAGATCATTTGACCTCGCTGACCAATCCTAGCCCTCCTGCACATATATAAGTGGCTCAGCCCTTTTCCCAGATGCCTCAGTGTCAAGATCCTTGTGTCCTGCTAAAGTTCCTGATATCTGCTTGTGTTCTTGTGTTCCTGACTTGTACTTGTATTCCTGGACTCTACTACCTGTTTGATCCCTGCCTGCTTGTCTTGACTCTCCTGTTGCTGACCTGGATTGCCTGGTCTGTACCTGTGCCACCTACCTTAACCTATTGCCTGTTTGACTTCGCCTCCACCTCATCCTTTGGTCTTGCACTGTTGCTCCTGGTTACGACTCAGCCTGCTAACAATGCCTGTACCTCTGGTACCGTGCTCAGGTACCTCCTGGTCTGCCTGGACCAGCTGCCTTGTGTGCCAATCCTCCTCAAAGTTGGCGACTTGGTGTTCCCATCGGGAAAGTCTATCCCCACCATCAGGGGTACAGTGAAGATAGAGGAGTTAACTTAGACAATGCCCTTAGATGAGGTAGGACATGTGGCACAGTGGGTTCACACCCGCTGGTCCATGACATATTGTACTCTTTGGGGATGCGGGCTGGATGACATAAAGAAGACCAGGAGATGGAGGACAGACTTGTTCTGATTGGGAATGTTGGCCATTTCTGTTTTCCAACAATTGTACCTATGTTTTACTTTTAAGAATAATGTAGTATTGGTGCTGGTAAGATTTCTGCCTACTGTCTTATGTGCTTTTAAATACGCAGATACAAAAACAGACCTTTCTAGTGTAAAAAACACATTATAAACCTGGTATGAGATTATTCCTACCCACAACAGCAATATAAGGATCAAGGAAATGTCGGCAGAATGCTATTGGGGTGCGATGCTAGCAATAAGCCTATGTAGAAACTCGAGGTTTTGAAAAAAAAATGCAGTGCTGTCTCTATGTTCAAATGAAAGAAATAAATAAAATTTGGCCTGGTGGCTTGTTTTTGAGGTTCTGCAGCAGCTGTATGCCAGTGTCACGACTGTGACTGATCCAGATAGGTCTTGGAAGAGAAGGTCGCAGCGACTTGCTACTCGAGATAGCTTGTGAGTTTGCTCCATGGTTCAGGGTATGTCATCCGGGTTTTGCCTTGTGAACCTTTTTGTCCTGACTGGGAGTTTGTAGGCATTCTTCTCAGGTGAGTGCTGTCTGCCACTCCCAGCTACTATATTAGTTTCAGTTTCACTTGCAGTCATTGCCAAATATAGTCCTTACTTCCAGTGCTATTCTGACCTTTGAAGGAGATCGTTTGACGGTATTGCTGTGGAGCTCTTGTCTGGCGTGGACTGTCGTTATTGGGATCATCTTCTCTGCTCGTGACTGGATAAGTCTATCTCTGCTGGAGATTGTTTGTTTGTTGCTGTCTTCCCCTGTCTTCCCCTGTTGTTCTCCTAGACATGAGTGATGGTGACTAGTGCTCCCATCTGCCTTTCCCCAGTCTAGTCTTCTAAGGGTGACTCAGGGTTTAGGCATCCTGCTCGCCGCACGGGTTCACACCCCGTCTAGGGTATCAGGGCAGACAGGTGCCAGCTTAGGGTTTGTAAGGGGTGGCCGTTCTATTTCCCATCCGTAGATAAGGGTCCCCCTTCCCCTCCATCTGGTGCGACACGACCGCTGCTGGGATAGCGGTCGTGACAGCCAGCCCCTGTATACAGCACTGCGCCCCAGCCCCTCACCCCTTCAAATATTTCCCTGATCAAAGTCTACTCTCTACACAATTACTTCTTTCTTTTTTGTCTATACACTGTCCCTGTAACACTAAAATATAGGCTTGCTTGTGACTCTGTATACTGTATAAGATCACTTTTTAGCATACACTGAATACACCCATCCAGCTTCATCAGCAGCTCAGCAGAGAATGATGTTCTGCAAGGGCACCTCCCTGCTTGCTGCCCCACTATTGGCTGAGGAGACAGTTTTTCCTGCTGACATGTACAGTAAATTGGCACTGCATGCTGCATTACTGAATGCATCTGAAGTTCACCCGAAAAGCTTTGGGTTCATTTTGTGGATCGATGTTTGTGAAATGTATAACTAACCTGGTTAGCTCATCTTTAAAACATTCCTCTGTGATAGCTGTAACAAACAGTTGAAAAAAAATAAGTTTTATAATGTTTTCACATAAAACACTAAAAGCAGTTTTTATTACACTAACACTAACTATTGTTAACATGGATACACACTTTTCGCCCTATAAGACACACCTGACCTTAAGACCCACCTAAGTTTTAGAGGAGGAAAATTTGAAAAAAAATATTTTCCATCAGACCTCAGTTCAGATTCCCAATGTTATTAAGACCCCCATTCATACCTCAGTTCAGACCCCCAATGTTCATAAGACCCTAATCAGACCTCAGATCAGGCCCCAGTGTGCATAAAACCCCTCCATTCAGACCCCCAATATAAATGGCTTCCAAGCAGACCTCATTTCAGACCCCCAATGTGAATGACCCCCCCCCAAGTAGCATTCATTGCTACCCGGTCCCCCTGTACTAATGAGCGCTTCCATAATAGAAGTATAGTGGCTGGGTTTGGAGTGGCCCCAACGCTATGCTGAGTCTCCTGGACACCATTGAGTTGTCACCATGTGTTCCTGTTCTCCGAAAGGGATGGTAAGGCGTAGTGCACCCCAATGGGAAATAAGTCCAGAGAGTCAGGGTCTGCAGTAAACCAGTGTGCTTTTTTACTGGAGGAATTCAGGTGTTAAAAATTGAGACAAAGCATAGGGCTGGCTTCTCCAGTCTCCTCCCTGGCAGAAGAATGGTTTGATGCTGAGGAAAGGCCTGAGCTAGCTGTCCCTCTCTTTCTTCAGAAGGCTGGTACCCTTGTCAAAGGCTGGTGTTCCAGGGTCTGTGGCAGCGTATCCCTATCTAAGCGTCTTCTTCTGGTCATGTAGTGGTCTGGCAGAGTCTCCTCTTCCAAGCACTGTTCCCTAGCTGCAGAACACTAGGGGCTCTGACTGCTCGTCTCCTTATATACCATTTCTAGCTACACAGTAACCTTTTGGTGGGAGGGGTGGAGTGGAGAAGCTCAGCATAAACAATTACAAAGTTACCACTCCCGTCTGGCATAGACTTACATTAGAGCTTCAATAATACTCAATGACACAGCAGTTTTTCCAGACAAAAACAGTTTCCAGACATAACAACATAGCTAAAATCAGACATCCAAAAGGTCAGTCTGTCTGGTTTTGGTGGTAAACAAGTCTGGCTTTTTTCCGCCAAAACATGCTTTTCTTTAAACCCTATGACAGCTGCGGAAATTTACCAGCTTCTCACAAATGCAGTGCAAATGAACAAGATATATATCAGAACATACATATAAATAATGCAGTAACACAGCAATAACCAGTATAAGTTAACCCTTTCAAGAGAAATAAAGTAAGAACTTTGCATAGGAGAAACAGGGGAAAATGTCCACAAATGTACAGACTTCAAAGTACCCCTTGCTCCAGGGCACTAAAGATGCGCTCATTAGTATTTGCCCTACAGTATAAGACACATTGACATTTCCCCCCACTTTGGGGGAGGGGGAGAATGTGCATCTTATAGGGCGAAAACATTTTTATTTTAATAACTAATACTAAAAAAACATTAAACTACTGACACTGATGAACTGACAAGCTAAAGAATTGACTCTGGTAGACTAACCACTGATGACAGACTACCTAACAGAGCACATTGATGAAACCTACACACTAATATGACAGATTAACGAGGGCATACTATATAATACCTAAATCTATTTTGTTAGTGATTGGTAACATAAAAGTCTCTTTGGGACATGGGGGGATTTTTTACTGTGAGAGGACAGATCTTGGAACATAGGCTCTGATCTTTACATCTCATTTCTCTTCACTGAGGAGATCAGGGCCTGTCAGCCCGCCTAACCACTGTACAGTAATGTGATTGGTGAGTCTGTACAGATCCTCCTTTCACAAGGATCATTGACAAAAGACCTCTATAATTGGTCCCTTGCCAGTCACATAAGAGCCTCAGCTGTCTGAACTGATCTGCTGTTCCAAATCTACTGTCAGTCATGACAGCTCCCGGAGAAGCGCCATAAATGTACATTATGGTGCTGTAAGTTAGTCCTTACCATGATGTCCAGTTACAGCGTAGTGCCTAAAATTGTTAGTCTGCCACAGGAGAATGCACAGTAGTGATGTCACTACTGATTTTCCTAAATTTCCCAATACTGGCACTTTAAGAGCATTAATGGGAGTGCGCACATACAGCTAATAGAACCACTGCCAGCCATTGTCAGGGAGACAACAGAGTGTGTATACTTAGGGACTCTAGAAATAAGTTAAGTGGTATACAGTATAAGCCTTTCATTATACATATACAGAAAATTATGTTAAACTTGTATCCAGTGAATTTAGAAATAAAACAAATATTCAAGAAAACTAACATCTTCATCTCATACCAAAATCCAAACTAATAGCCCACAGTGGTAGACTAATAATAATAAACACTGCTGATACATCTATAAATCAAGTACAGGCATCTAATTACAAATATAATACAAACTGTTGGAACACATTGACTTTACACATTATCCAGAAATATGTTAAAAACTAGTAAAAACAGACAATATGGAAAAGGGATGTCAAGTCCACAAACTATAATGCCAATGTTTGTGTGGTTAAAGGGGTTGTCCTGAAAAAACAATGATGACTTATCCTCAGGACAGGTCAGCATTATCATTATCACATCTGTGGACCATTAGCCGGCATCCCTTGCCAATCAGCTGTTTCAGGGAGCCACTTACATACAGGCCTACTGCACCAAATTGAATTTTTTTCCTCATGTAAAGCCTAGCTGTGTCAAGGTCAGAATCAGATGTACCGTACTTTATGTGGACATACTGCTACTGTACGCTATTAAGTCATTGATTTAATAAGTACAGAGTATATTCCCCCCAATAGGGTGCTTACAGTGGCCTCGAGTAACGTACTTTATGTAGTTATAATTATGAAATAAACTCGGAATAACTTGTTCATTATCTTATGTATCTAGTATTATACAAACTACTGTAGACTTGGTGTCTAGCTATATACATACCAATGTTTTCTAACTTTCCTCCAAGCATACAGCAAGTCAGTTCTGTGCATTTTATTTTATATCACAGCTCTGGCTTTTCTGTTGTGCTCTCTAATGTTGCCTACAACCCAGTGTAGAGATGTTTCTCCAAAAAAAAAAAATATAATAATATGACTTGAAAACGCCTTGAAGATTTCTAAATCCTATAATACTAAGTATTTGTATATATTACAAGCATGAAATCTGACATTTTTATCTATGCTCCGCCGCAGTTTATTTGTAAGAGAGGCAATCTATCTGCATCTAGTTCAAAATCTATTAGTACAAATTCATCATAGACAGCTATGTATGAATTTTTCAGTTTTTGGAGTTTTAAATCTCCAGGGTTTTCAGTGACATGCCGATGATAATTTGCTGCAATACAAAAACATTTTTGCTTTTTAAGTTTAGAAGCACTTTTTTTTTTGAAAATTTGAGATCATCAGCCCCCTGCATCATTTTATATTACAAAATTGCAGTACAATTTTTTTTTCTATATCAACTGAACTGTAATTAATTGCCTTGCATAGTAAGATTAATTGGCTCAGGATTGTGTAACTACAGTAATTGAATTTGGTTCTGTTCCAGATTTCACTTACTTCTTTGTGATCCTTTCCTCTCACAATATTACCCCTTTATTACTGCCGATTAGATGTTAAGGACACGTTTATTTTATTTTTAAACTATGAAATGTATTTAATACATAACCAGAAATGAAACATTAAAACAGGCTATGTTGTCTGCACACTGACTCTCAAAATATTAATGAGTGGAAATTTTATCCAATGTTCAGGAGTCAGGGAAGAAAAATACCTAAGGGAAAATGGAGTGAGAATATAATTATATGTTGTGGAAGTGATATGACCATTTTTCAGATGTCTAATTTTCCTAATTAATGTTCAGATAAGGAATTCCAAACAGTCTAGCCTTGTGGATAATGTCAATTATACAGCAAACCTTTGATGCAGTATTTTGCCCACTGGATTTCAGTGCACGACCAACTCTTTGTTGACCGAGAGTATTCACCGTTAGAAAGTCTGTTCTGTTTATGTTTGTGCTCATCAATGCAAAATAGGATCCTGTTATACAGAAAAATGATGACATTATTAAGATTAATTAAAGGGGTTGTCTCACTATAAAAACACCTATCAATATGAAAAAATAAGGCATATGGACACAGAGAGGTTCATCTGATTAGAGTCCTACTTTATTAGCCATTGTGGAGTGCCGCTAACAAAGGCCAACTCATGTTTTAATAGACTTGATGCAGCTATGTATTTAATTGTCAGCCATTCATCTGAATGAACGGCATATAATACTGTATTTCCCCCTGCAGCAGAATGTGTGTACAATACCATATTATTCGGTTTATATGATGTACCGAACCATAAGATGCATCTAGGTTTTAGAGGAGAAAAAGAAAAAGAAAAAAAAAATTTTTTATCTCTCATTTCAGATCAGACCCCCTATGATAAAGAGGTTGTCCAAGTTCAGCGCTGAACCCGGACATACCCCCATTTTTACCCAGGCAACCTCCCTGATATGAGCATCGGAGCTTTTAATGTTTTTTTTTAGGAGATGCGGTGACATACCGGCCTCTCAGTGGAGAAAGATGCCGTTCATCTGAATGAACGGCATATAATACTGTATTTCCCCCTGCAGCAGAATGTGTGTACAATACCATATTATTCGGTTTATATGATGTACCGAACCATAAGATGCGTCTAGGTTTTAGAGGAGAAAAAGAAAAAAATATTTTTTATCTCTCATTTCAGATCAGACCCCCTATGATAAAGGGGTTGTCCAAGTTCAGCGCTGAACCCGGACATACCCCCATTTTCACCCAGGCAACCTCCCTGATATGAGCATCGGAGCATTTCATGTTTTTTTTTTAGGAGATGCGGTGACATACCGGCCTCTCAGTGGAGAAAGGTAGTTGGAGGCTTCTACCTAGCAGTCATCCCGGTGCACTAATGGGCAGGCTTTAGCACTGCTCTAGATTGTAAAATTGCTAGGGCAGCGCTAAAGCCTGCCCACCAGAGCCGGTAATAGCACCGGCACAAACAGCCCATGCCCTGCACAATACAGGGGGGCCAGAGGGGTGAAAATGGGGATATGTCTGGGTTCAGCTCTGAAAACCTCTTTAATCAAACCTCAGAGCATACCTCTCCCCAATGTTAATCAGATCTCAGATCAGACTCCCCCAATGTTAAACAAAAAAAAACAACCATAATAAGCAAACATAATAACTCTACATCAACAGTGCAAAATACACTGTTGTACTGCTTGATTAATAGCACACTATATAAAGATAATCATAGTACAAGCTCAATGAAACACCATAGAAAGCCTACACACGAAATAGAGCCCACAAAGTACCCAATAAGTAAAGTAAATCTTTATTATGATATATAGATAGATCAATAAAATCACATGGGGTATAGCCATCCCTGATAACACCAACTCTATGGGTGAGTTACAAACATCTCCATTTGTTGCCATTTGATACTGGTATATAAGTGTTTGAGTTATGGTTTACATGTAGCTGTCTAGTTATGCAAATCATTTATTTGGTGCCAGTGTCTCTGCTCAGTCACAATTTTATACAGCCCCATGTGTTCTGTGTAGGTCTTGGATGGCGTTATTTCAGCCACCTCTCCTTATACGATGTGATTTTATCAATTTTTTATCTCTATATCAAAATAAAGATTTCGGGGCTCTATTTCTTGTGTAGGTTTTCTCCCCTGATGTTAATCAGACCCCCAATTAGAGATGAGCCAAGTTTTGAACAATTTGATTCGTCTGATTCGCCGAACTTCAACAAGAAATTCGATTTGTTCCAAATTAATTAGTCACAAATCACCATAAAAGGTATACCCATGCCATTCTTGGTAATCAAATTCATCCTATATGATGGCTCAATCTTAGTGTAAAGGCTTGGAAGTTAAACTGCAGGAAGAGTGTATCGCAATGAGCTTTACATTCTAGTGCACCCAAATTCATAGTTAATCATTTCTGTAGGTACTGTGCCGTCGGCATTACAGGCAGGTGTAATTTATTGCCATCTACATACCTGTGCAGGGCACCAAGATTCATAGCTAATCCCTTCTGTTAAACAAAAATAAATGCATACAGCACCCTTCAGTAAAGCAAAAAACCTGTGCGTGGGCCTGCAGGAGCTGTGTCCAAATGGCTCCTTAGTGGAACAAAATAAATAAAGTTGTGTAGAAAAAGTTGTGTAGAAAAAAAAAGTTCTTTTAATGCATGTTGTGGCAGTCCAAACAAATGCTGTTTAATCCCTTCTGTTAGCTGTAGATTCACTGCACGTCAATATTACAGGTTACCGTCAAATCTGACTTATCACCATGGATTTAACTTTGCAGTGCCCCAAGATTCAAGTAGTGGCCCCATGACAGAGTGGGGAGGGTGGCAGCAGCAGTGGCAGTAACAATGACAATAGTGGCCCCATGACAGAATGGGGACGGTAGCAGCAGTGGCAGTACCAGTCAGTAGTGGCCCCATGATAGAGTGTTGAGGGTGGAAGCACTTTAGTGGCGCCATGACATAGTGGGGAGGGTGGCAGCAGTCTAGTGGCCACATGACAGAGTGGGGAGGCTGGCAGCAGTGGCAGTAACAGTGACAATAGTGGCCCCATAACACAGTGGGGATGGGGGCTAATAGCAGTGGCAGAAACATGGACGTTAGTGGCCCCATAACAGAGTGAGGAGGGGGAGCAGCAGCAGTGGCAGTAAGGCTGTGTTCATATCACTGTTTATTTTTCGGTTTGAAAAACAATATATTTCATTAGACCCCAATCTTCATCAAACTTCAGATCAGACCCCATATCAAACCTTTGATCAGACCCCCATATAAGACTGCAGATCAGGCTTCCATATCAGACCTCAGATCAGATCCCAGATCAGGCCCTCATATCAGACTCCCATCTCAGACCCATTTTTCAGATCTCCATATCAGATCTCAGATCAGACCCCATATCAGACTTCAGATCAGATCAGTTCCCCATATCAGACCTTAGATCAGACCCCACCTCAGATCAGACCCCCATATAAGACCTCAGATCAGATCCCAGATTAGGCCCTCATATCAGATTCCCATCTCAGACCTCAGATCAGACCCACTTTTCAGATCCCCATATCAGATCTCAGATCAGACTTCATATCAGACCCCCATATTAGACCTCAGATCAGAGCCCCACTTCAGATGTCAGATCAGACCCCCATAACTGATCTTCAATTCAGACCCCCTTATCAGATCCTCAGATCAGACCTCCATCAGACCTTCATGTCAGACCCCCATATAAGTGTAATCTTATAAAGCAAAAAAGATGGTAACTTTTTTCTTTATGAATAGCAACACACTTTGGAGATTTCTGAAAACATATTCTTTAGAGATGCGTGAATCGCTAAAAATTTGATTCAGGTTGATTTACCAAAGTGTTCAACAGATTCAGTTCAGGTCTGAATCAATTCTACCTGAATCAAATGGCCTTAAAATTAGTGTATAACACTTTGAGGTCTCCTATTTTATCCTCTTAGGCTTCATGCACACGACCGTTGGTGTTTTGTGGTCCACAAACCGCGGATCTGCAAAACCTGGAAGCTGCTCCATGCTCCGTTCCGCAATTTGCGGAACAGAACGCGGCCCATTGTAGAATTGCCTATTCTTGTCTGCAAAACGAACAAGAATAGGACATGCTGTATTTTTTTTGCGTGGGCACGGAACGGAGTAACGGATGCGGACAGCACAAGGAGTGCTGTCCGCATCTTTTGCGGCCCCATTGAAGTGACGGACGTGGACACAACATTGGTCGTGTACATGAGGCCTTATTCTCCCTTTTTTTCCTCTCCCTCCAAAATTTACCCAAAATGCTTCAAAATTTTTACTAAATTTGGATGTAATCCAATTAGTTTAAAATTGATTTGCTCATTTATAATATTCATGTCTACTAGCCATTATGCAACCTCATATTATAGACCAGAGTTCAGTTTCCACAACATTCTTGTTACCTACAGTTCCACCATTTCAGAAGAAAACATTTTGTATAATATTTGCAGCTGCAGTAATAAGTGTCTCCATTGTATTGTAATGTGTTTGCCTACTGGCAAATCTTATATAATATTATAATATCTTTTGGCAAAAATGTACCATTCAACTTCGCCATCTGTGTGACATTCTCCTATAACTGTCCATTCATGTCCTATAGCTATACTCCATGCTGGCTGTGTACTGAATGTACTGGTTTAGTTCAGCAGTGGACCATATAAATTATCAAGCTGCGTTAACCCATCTGCTGTCTTCACTTTTTGCAGATTGGGTATATATTTTAAGACATTGGTTAGCATATTCCAATAGTTTTTGTTTTGTATAAAGGTTTGATTTCACATAGTTTAATATTTATATTTCATCTTGCTTATTAATCTGCAGAATCTCACACTGGTGTAGATTTAGAAGAAAGGAAGGAAAGTTGCTTAAAATGTCCTAAAAGATTAGGCTACTTTCACATATGCGTTTTCCTTTCAGGTTTTGAGATCCTGCACAGGATCTCAAAACCAGAGGAAAGCGTTTTAGTTCGATTTAACACAATCGGCTGCATCCAATCCACTCGGATGCGGTTGTATTAAGTCGAAAATGAACAAACCTGTCAGAATAAACGGATCCAGTACCATTGACTTACATTCGGCTAGTTCAGTTTTGCAAACCAGACACAAAACAGCAGTTTGTAGCAGTTTTGTGTCCAGTAACAGAATGCAACAATCCGAACAGAATGCATTCTGATGCATTTCATTCAGGTTTGTTCAGTTTTGTCCCCATTGACAATAAATGGGGACAAAACTGAAGCATTTTATGTCTGTTTTGCGACCCTCTGCCGGATCTCAAAACCTAAAAGGAAAACGCATATGTGAAAGTAGCCATATGGATGACGTCTATGTGCATCCGCAAAACGGACAAGTTTTTTGTTAGGCTGTGGAAAGAAAATATGGATGTGGACACCATTAAAATGAGTGAGTCCACATCCGATCTGCAAAAAAGGTTGTTAGAATGGAGCCTATGCAGTTATATTGGCATACTACTAAAATAGGGGAGGCAGGTGCTTGAATGTTTGCGAAGCCTTCAGAATTTTTTATATTTCTGCATAAATTTGACCTAAAACTACATCAGATTTTCACACAAGTCTTAAAAGTAGATAAAGGTAACAAATCAAACAAATGAGTCAAAACTATTATCTAAACCAGGGATGCCCAACCTGTGGCCCTCCAGCTGTTGCAAAACTACAACTCCCAGCATGCCTGGAAAGCCTACAGCTATCAGCCAAGCCTGATGGGAGCTGTAGTTTTACAACAGCTGGAGGGCCGCAGGTTGAGCATCCCTGATCTAAACTTTTATCCAGTTTCACATGTCCGTAAGTGGCAAAAGTATGTGAACCTTTGCTTTCAGACAGTATCTGATGTGACCCCCTTGTGCAGCAATTGTTGATTAGCACATCGGCTTGGAGGAATCTTAGCTCGTTCCTCTGTACAAAACAGCTTCAGTTCTGTTATGTTGGTAGGTTTCCTCCCATGAATTGCTTGCTTCAAGTCCTCCCAAAACATTTCTATTGCATTAAGGTCAGAACATTGTCTTGGCCATTCCAAAACTTTAACTTTATTATTTTTTAACCATTCCTTGGTAGAGCCTTCTTTGTATGCTTAGGGTCATTGTCTTGCTGCATGACCCACGTTCACTTGAGATTCAGCTGACAGACAGATATCCTGACAGTTTCATTTAGAAATTGGTGGTATAATACAGAATTCATTGTTCCATCAATTGTGGCAAGCCGTACTACCCCAGATGCAGTGAAACAGGCCCTTTCCGTGATACCTGCTTCCCTGATAGCTCCGCCACTGGTTATAACCCGATTACTAGTACTAAAAATGGTGGAAACTGTCAAAACTCTTCTTGTTGCTTTGATTCATAGTCATCTGGACTATAGTACCTCATTTCTAATAGGTCTTCTACTCTCTAAACTCTAGCCCCTTCATTCTCTTCTAAATTCAGCAACCAGGCTCTTCTACCTGTCCAACCATTACATTGGTGTGGCTAACCTGTGCCAGTCATTTAGTTGTTTGCCCATCTATCACATAATACAGTTCAAACTTCTCACCCTCAAAGCTTTCCACCGTGGTGCTCCTCCCACATCTCCTCCCTAACTTCTGTTTACCATCCTTCTTATGCTCTATGTTCTGCCAGTGATCTAAAATAAACATTCTCCCTCCATAGTTCAAACTTCCCACTCTCAGGTTCAAGAGTTTTCTCGAGTTCTATCAGCTCTCTGGAATGCACTACCTAGATAGTCAGGTTAATCCCCAACTTCTATAGCTTTAAACATGCATTAAAAACACATTTTCAGGCAGGCTTATCATGTTCCCAAAACTGACTCCTCCTCGTTTACCCACCCCTCTTTCTTTAGAACCGAACAACATCATCCAACACTAATCCCCATACTCAATGCACTAGCTCATGCAGTTCCTTCTGCACTGCTCTATTTAGCACAAAGATGACTGGACCACTTTAGAAAACATTTTAGCCTTTTGTGTCACCCCCATTTCCTCATAGATTGTAATCTCTTGTCATCAGCGCCCTCACTCTTAGGCCCCTTTCACATGGGCGAGTTTTCCGCGCGGGTGCAATGTGTCATGTGAACGCATTGCACCCGCACTGAATCTGGAGGCATTCATTTCCATGGGGCTGTGTACATGAGCAGTAATTTTTACGCATCCCTTGTGCGTTGCGTGAAAATTGCAGCATGCTCTATATTGTGTGTTTTTCACGCAACGCAGGCCCCATAGAAGCGAATGAGGCTGCATGAAAATCGCAAGCATCCACAAGCAAGTGCGGATGTTGTGCGATTTTCACGCATGGTTGTTAGGGGAGGATCGGGATGGAGACCCTATCTTTATTATTTTCCCATATAACATATGGGATAAGGGAAAATAATAGCATTCTTAACACAAAATGCATCAGTAAAATGGTGATGGAGGGGTTAAAAAAAAATTACGATTACACTTACCAGTAATATGTTTTCTTTGAGCCTATGACCGCACCAGTGGAGAGACGCTGCCCCCATTCTGTCCAGGAAGCAGAATGCCACAACTGCTTTAAAAGGAGGGAACACCCCTCAACTCGCCAGTACTATTCCAAGCACTAAGGAAAACAAGCTGAAAGCACATAATCCTAAAACATACACAATCTACTCCTTATATAAATTTTTTTTTTTTTTGGGAGGGAATTAGACGGGTGCTGTCATAGGCTCAAAGAAAACGTTTTACTGGTAAGTGTAATCGTAATTTTCTCCCTCGCCTATGACATCACCAGTGGAGATATAAGCGAGATCTAATTTAGGGTGGGACAACCGCCTGAAGCACCTTCTGGCCAAAACTCAACCCCTCATTAGAGGGAAGCTGCAGCCTCTAATGTTTAAAGAAAGTATGCGGTGAACTCCAGGTAGCTGCCCCACAGATCTGCTCTATTGAGGCCGAGGCTCTCTCTGCCCATGACGTAGAGACTGACCTAGTTAAATGAGCCCCAAACTGTAAAGGAGGGGAAACTCCTTTAACTGAATATGCTAATTGAATGGCTTGTTTAATCCAACGGGCAATAGTTTGTGAAGAAGCTGCCATCCCTTTCCGCTTTCCCTGGAAGGAGATAAACAGCTTTGGAGAAGATCTCCAAGCCTGAGTCGACTCCAGATATGTTATCAGACATCTCCTAACGTCTAAGCAATAAAACTCTGACTCTGCACTATCCTTTGGGGAGGCAAAAAGGATGGGAGGATTGTTTCCTGAGAACGATGGAAGGAGGAGGATACTTTCGGTAAGAAGGAAGGATCTGGAGAAATAATGACCTTATCTTCTAGTATGTTGAGGTATGGTCTGCTAATAGAAAGGGCTGCAATCTCCCCCACTCTCCTGGCTGACGTAATGGCTAAAAGGAAGGCTAATTTTAAGGTTAACATCTTAATAGAGGTATCCTGTATAGGCTCAAAGGGATTTACTGTGAGTGCAGAGAGGACCAAATTAAGATCCCAAGGGGGAAGCCTTGACTTGGATACTGGTGATAATTTTAATACTGCCTTGATGAACCTTTTTATCCAAGGGTTTAAATTCGAAAACCGCACTCAATGCCGAAACCTGAACTTTTAAATCCGAACATTTTTGTCTTTTATGACTGGGAGATTGTGAACCAAAAACCAACTTGATGGCGCTTAATTCCCTGAAGTTTTGGAACTGTGGCTAAAGACCCTGATCCCAGGATCCCTGTAACAGTAGAGTCTGTAAATGAGCTCCCCAACCCTGAGGACTGGCATCCGTGGTTAGGGACAGAACTTCCTTCCTCACCCAAGGAACTCCTTTTTGAAGATTCGAAAAATTCATCCACCACTCCAGGGAAAGAAGTGTCTGAGGAGATGGACAAAAAAGCGAGTCTAGGGAGACAAAATTTGGTCCCATTCTGCTAATATTTGTAGTTGCAGGGTCCTCGAATGAAATTGAGCCCATTCTACCCCTGGAATTGCTGCTGTCATTAACCCCAGAACCCACATGGCTCTCCTCAGGGAAACTGATTGACTCTGAACTAGGTCTTGTACTTTCAAGATTAGATTTAGGGCTTTTGACAGAGGCAATTGGCATATATGGGCCGTAGAGTCCAGTATCATCCCCAAAAAGGAACATTTCTGACTTGGGATTAGGTTCGACTTTTCTGAGTTTATCTCCCAACCTAATTTCTGTAAGATCTCCTTGAACCAGACTATTTGATCCTCTAGCTGAAGGCACGAGTGAGAGACAAGGAGAAAGTCGTCCAAGTAAGGGATGATAATTGAGTTCCTCTCTCACATGCGCCAACATCTCCACTACTATTTTTGTGAACAGCCTGTGGGCCTGTGCTAATCCGAAGGGGAGGGCCCTGAACTGCACATGAAGGATCTCTCCCTCCAATTGTATGCCCACTCTTAGAAACTTCTGACGGCTGGGATGAATAGGGATATGATAGTAGGCATCCCTTAGATCTAGAGTGGCCATAAAGCACCCCGGGGAGAGATTTAAGATTGCGGTCTTGATCGTTTCCATGCGAAATTTCTCTTACACTAGATGTTGGTTTAACAATTTCAGATTGTTACAAGAAAAAAGGTCGCGTAGTATCCCTCCTCTATCTCCTGAGGAGGAACTTTTATCAACACTCTCCTTTCTAGAAGGGCAAGAACCTCTGACACAATAGCCCCCTGCTTCAGGGAATTTGCACGAAAGTCTGTTACAACAAACCTCTGCTAAAGCAGATTTGGAAAATGTATTTGTATCCCTTTTTTATCACTTGCAAAATCCAGGGACTGTTTGGAATCTCTTGCCATTTTTCCAGAAAGTTTGTAAGCCGACCTGCCACCGGAATCCTGGCGTCATTCAGCTTTCTTTTTTGAGGCCTCGGTTCTAGAAAAAAAGTAACCTTTTGACTTATTGGCCAGCCATTAGTATAAATGTAGAAGAAAAAGACTGTGGGGTAATACCCCCTTACCCCACTGTGGTACCGGCTCATTGATGTTTTCAGTGGCTTCCACATGCTGACTCTGCTCCATGTTCACCGAAGCAGCTGCTCGATGGGGTACACAGACTGCCTGACCCTCCGGTCCCAGTCTTATGCTGGCTGGGGCCGCATCCATCGGCACATTAGGATGGCAAACGCTGATCCCAATCTGTAGAAGGAGCCAGAGGTAGGGGGAAGAACAAGGAGCCCAGACTTGGCAGTGGATTCCGCAGGAAGAACTTATACCGCCCGGGTAAGCCCTCCATAAACACCAGGGTCAGGGCGCCCGCAGCATAGCTGAATAATAGCAGTGTAGAATCTTTACCTGCCTCCTTAGGACAGGAAACAGAACTGGCGAGTTGAGGGATGTTCCCTCCTTTTAAAGCAGTTGTGGCATTCTGTTTCCTGTCCTGGATGGGGGCGGCGTCTCTCCACTGGTTCTGTCATAGGCGAGGGAGAAAATGAACTCACCTTATTAAATGTTCGCGAAGCCCGACTCATCTTCATTCTTATTCTTTGCAGATCTGGAGTGAAAAGGACTGGTGATGACATCACTGTCACATGGTCAAATTACATGGTGCATCACCATGGTGATGCACAATGTGATTGGACCATGTGATGAGAACAGCGACATCACCACAGGTCCTTTAGCCATTTACACATGCCGGCATCGCGTTAAAGTGGATTAAGGCAAGTTTATTAGCTGTTTGTTATTTTTTAACCTGTCATGCCTCAAGGTCCGCAAGACGGACATCCGAGGTGCTTGGACTTCAAACTCAGAACACATATGAGAAAACCGGTAGTTTATTACAACAAAGGCAAGAACAGAACATGACATAAGCCCTATGTACTTGCAGCTCAGTGGGTGTAAACCCACTTCGCCACTGACTAGCAATACTCTGGAGGGGCGTATCTAAGCAACACCCGGACTTCACTAGGGCCCCAGATGGTAGGGATAGGCTTTGCCAGACAGTGGTTGCCAGGAGAGACTTCAGGGCGTAAACTAGTCAGTGACTGCAGGAACCAACGGGCGACAGGTACCTAGAAAATACCGCCAGTACATTGCGTGAGGAATACAAACAAGGAATCTAAACATAAACCAGGCAGTGAACAAGGCATAACAGGAGAGGCAAGGCATAACAAAATACTACATACATAGCTCATAGCAACCAGCAACATGAGAGCTGCTGCACAGACGATGCCCGCTGCACCAGCAGCAAGAGAGCTGCTCCGAGGGCATTACCATGAGTGGAGAACATTCCCCCTCCGAGGAACCATAGACCCCTTTCCGGGGGAAGACAGGAAATCCAAGGCAAAGCAAAGACATGATAAAGAGAGCAAAGCTAGACTAGATCAAGACATACCGAGCATAGCGAAACACAAGCCGAACAGAACAAATGAATAAGTAAGGAGAACCACATGGAGAAAGACAGAGAAAGACCCCAAGGGTTAGCAGCATGGGGTAGAGCAGCATACACATCGCTGAAGGACTAAATGGACAACCACACAGCAGGAAAGCTGACCTAGAACTGAGGGAACATCAGGCTTATATACAGTTTCCATGAGTGCAGCAAAGAGGCCACACCCATGGAGCAGACAGAGAGTATTAACTCATAATAGGCACACAGGGAAGTTAACCCATACAGAACCACATACAACACACAGGAGCTGCAGTACGAGCATAGACAGAAGGTCACAGCCAGAGGTAGCAACTGTGACATAACCCCTACATCCCTAATTTATTTTGCATTCTGTATTAGGAATGCTATTATTTTCCCTTATAACCATGTTATAAGGGAAAATAATAAAATCTACACTACAACTAACCCCATTCCGAACTTCATTGAAGAACTTCATTGGTATTCAGTTTTTTCTCACGTGCGTGCAAAAAGCATTGCACTCGTGCAAAAAAACTGAGCCACGCTACGCAATCGCAGTCAAAACTGACTGAAATTGCGAGCCCACTCGCACGATTTCCCCGCCACGCACCCGCATCCTATCCGGCCCCAATCCGCAACGCCCGTGTGAAAGGGGTCTTAGTGTTTTAATTGTACAGTATCTCACAAAAGTCTCCCTCAAATTTTTGGAAATATTTTATTATATCTTACCATGTTACCACACTGAAGATATGACACTTTGATACAATGTAATATAGTCAGTGCACAGCTTGTACAACAATGTAAATTTGGTGTGCCCTTAAAATAATTCAACACGCAGCCATTAATGTCTAAACTGCTGGCAATAAAAGTGAGCACACCCCTAAGTGAAAATGGCCAAATTGTACCCAATTAGCCATTTTGCCTCCCCAGTGTCATATGAGTAGTTAGTGTTACAAGTAGAGTTGAGCGAACACCTGGAAGTTTGGGTTCGACGGGTTCGGCCGAACTTCACAAAAAAGTTCGAAGTCAATGGAGACCTGAACTTTAGGGCACTAAAATGGCTGTAAAATAGCCCTGGAAGGGGCTAGAGGGCTGCAAAAGGGCTGTAAAATAACATACAATACAGAAAAATAATAAATAATCATTCTAAACCTGAGCCCAAGTAAATAACAGTGGAACCTGCCACCCAGCAAACAGAGGATGTGGCGGCAACGCCACCGAATTCCATGGAAGTGTTCAGCTATCAGCTGTCCATCTCCCAAACACTGGAGAGAAAGAAAAAAGAAAGAGGAAGTTCCCCTCTACCCACCCACAATGTCTGGCTCTGAATGCCTTGATTTCAAAATTCAAAATTCCTGGTCCTTTGAAATGCTGTCATTCTGTCTGGTGGACAGTTTTAAAAACCTTATGGCAGTGGCTGTCCCACAGTATGTGGATCCCAGCCGTCACTACTTTTGCAGGCGAGCCATCCCTTCCCTTCGCAACCAAGCAGCAGACAAAAGCAGGTGTGCACTGCGCAACGCCATCTGTGGCAAGATCCACATAACAACCGATACATGCACGAGTAAGCACGGGCAAGGACGCTATATCTCTCTTAACAGCACACTGGGTAAATGCAGTGGCGGCTGGGCCTGAGGCGCATAGCATGTCCTTCCGCCCCCGAGGATTGCAGGACATTTCTCTTTGCCTCCTGTTACCTCCTCCTCCTCCTACTCGGCTTACTTCTCCTCCTCTACCACCCCTCATCCGCTCAGCGTAACACCTCCCGTGTGTTTGTGGCGCAGGAGCTCTGGACAGGCATGGAACAACAGACTGATGATTGGTTGGTGCCACTGAGCCTCCAGCCTGGCCTGGTGTTGTGCACTAATGGGCAAAATATAATAGCAGGTCTGGGCCTAGCCGCTTTGACGCACATACCTTGCCTGCCACATGTGCTGAATTTGGGGTGCAGAAATTCCTGAACACTAGACAGTGAAAATCAATTCAGTTGATCGAACACACACAACACCCCCCCCCCCGTACACTTAAACCATTAAGAAACTATTTACAAATTTACTTAAAAACATATTAAAATAGACTATAAGACAGCTAAACTAACCATATAAACAAACAAAACTATATACACTCTTTATCCTTAGCTTAAGGCCAGTGACATCCAAGGGGCTCGAAGGGGGGGTTCCTGCACCAACATAGTCCCTGGCCTGGAACACAATGTCCAGCCAGGGCACAGTTCTGGATGAGGAGGAGGAGTAGGAGGAACGCTGGGGGATACAGAGGACACAGACGATACACCTCCCTCAAAGAGGACAGCTTGCTGCAGGGCATACGCTATGATCGCCGAGTTACTGCCACATTCTAACTTGTGCTGATTACTGGGTGGCCATCCTGCTGAATCCCTGTTACAAGGACATTGTGCCGTCCTTAATTCCCTCACTGAAGTGTGATAGGAAGATGCGCCCGCCAGTAGACACGCTGCTGATGGCATTCACACCTGACACCGGAGACTAAGTGGAAGCACAAGGTGAAGGCAGAGGAGGAGGAGAAAGAAGTCGCCAATGCAGCTTGGTCACCGCCCACACCTCAGAAGGCTGGGTTTGCATTGGCGAAATGTGGGAAAGCTTTGTCATCATGCCACAACAACCTGCACCACCAGCAGATCTGGGACGTCTTAGCAGGAGACAGCATTTCAGCAACATGGTAGAACAGTACACATACTGACTGATGGGTCTGCCCATGGGCATAGCTACAGGGGAAGCAGGGGAAGCTACTGCTTTGGGGCCCTGACCTAGAAGGGGCCCATCCAGGAGGAGGACTAAAAGACTTTGTCAGGCCCCCCTCAACAGTATTAATCAATGATATTATATACAGTGGCAGTACAGACAGTGTATAAAGCGGATGGAACAGCTGCTGGGCCTGGTCTGAGAGAAAGATCTTAAGTAGCCCCAGGAATGGCGGCATGAAAGGAAGGGGTTGCGCAAAAATTACTGTGGGAGGGAGGGGGGGCCCCAGTCAAATATTTGCTGTGGTACCCAGTCATTTCTAGCTATGCCACTGGGTCTGCCCCATTCAACTTCTGGGTCTTCAAATTGGGCACATGTCCTGAGGTTGCTCTTTACACCTTGGAGGTGCTGGCCTACCCTGCAGCCACTGTATTGTCTAAACGTGTTTTTAGCATGGCTGGGAAGAAATCATAGACAAGCGCAGCCGGCTGTCCGCAGCCAATGTAGGCAAACTTTCGTTTATTAAAAAGAACCAGGCATGGATCCCACAGGACTTGTTTGTACCTTATGCAGAATAGACATGTATACCGGCCTCACCAAACCATTGTTATACTACCGTGCACTTACACTTTGTTTATTTTTTTATATCTTCCCAATTTTTGGGGTTTACAGAAATTTATTTAAAAAAATAAAAAACAAATAGTACCTTTGGCTTCACAGCCCAAATTGGCTTTATGTCATGCAAGAATGTAACCGCCAATTGTAAGTTCCCTGATTGTTAGGCAGTGCAGGGGTTTGTACCTGGCAAAAATGGTAATATTGCGCCCAACAATTTAAAAGAGGCTTATTCACATTTTCAGTCACTGTCACCTATGCAGTGCAGGGCTTTTTGCCCAGCAAAAATGGCAATATTGCACCCAACAATTTAAAAGAGGATTATTCACCTTTTCGTTCACTGTCACCTATGCAGTGCAGGGCTTTTTACCCGGCAAAAATGGTAATATTGCACCCAAAAATTTAAAATAGGATTATTCACATTTTCTGTCACTGTCACCTATGCAGAGCAGAGGTTTGTACCCGGCAAAAATGGTAATATTGCATCCAACAATTTAAAAGAGGATTATTCACATTTTCGGTCACTGTCACCTATGCAGTGCAGGGTTACTTGACAGCAAATAATTGGAATATGTCAACCCCTGAACTCCCAGACGAATTAACTATATTATTATCCCCGGCACATATGCAGCGCAGGCTGCAAAGGTAATTCCTGGCCTTAAAAATTAGGATTTTATCATCACCCATGGAAAACATGGATTTCTGTGGTATAATTTGGGGTGTAGGACCTCATTGTTCTCAACATCATCTTCCACCCAGGCTTCACCCCTGCCCTCTTTGTCGGTCTGCACACCGCAGAAAGCCGCAGCGGTTTGCACCTGTGTTTCGTCATAATCAGAGACGTGCTGCCGTGGTCTTCCCCTGTCCACATCCTCAAACCTAAGCGGTTGAGCATTCGTGCACTCAATCTCTTCCACTTCTGGGGTAGGACTATGGTTATGGCTCTGGGAAACCCTGCCAGCATAATCATAAAGAAGCATAAGAGACTGCTGCATTTAACTGCCAATAGTCAACAATTAAGTTCACTAACAGTAAGGCAGTGCCCGTGTCATAAACAGAATAGATTTCTTTAGGTCACACAACAGTTTAACGGAGCAATTCAATACAATTACTTCACTATTACCAAAAATGTGATTTTTCAAACCAACAATGTAAAAACAGAAGTTAACGGTTTTATTTGACTGTCAGAAATGCAGCGTACACCGCTAATGTGCTATCTACCACAAAACCAGTGTGTTTGCAACCAACTAATGTATGTAAATGCAGAGTTCAAAAGGTTACTTTAAATGACTGAAATACAGGGTAGGCCTCCGATCTGCTATGTAGCACAAAACTAGTGTTTATTGCAACCAACTACAGAAATGCAGTATGTCACTGCCAAATTTTAAAATACTTTTTTGTGCGTTGTATGCCAAACTGCCCTGTGTAACAACAATATGGGTTTATTTCCCATAAAATATACTAATGCAGTATTTCACTGCTGAAATTTAAACTTAGGTATTTGTGCGGTTTATTGAAAACTGCTCGGTGGACCAAGAATAAGGCCTTTTTTCCCCAAAAAACACTAATGCACAATTTCAGTGCAGAAATTTAAAATAGGTATTTGTACGCTGTATGCACAACTGCTCTGTGAAGTAAGAATATGGCTTTTTTTTTCCAACAAAACAGAAAAATACGTATTTGGGCGGTGTATTTAAAACTGCTTTGTGGACCAGGAATACCGCTTTTTTTCCAAAAATACACTGATGCACTATTTCACTGCAGAAATGTAAAATATGTATTTGTACGCTGTATGCACAACTGCTTTGTGGACTAGGAACACAGCTTTTTTCCTCAAAATTCACAAATGCACTATTTAACGGCTGGAAATTAAACGTAGGTATTTGTACGCTATATGCACAACTGATTTGTGGACCAAGAACACTGCTTTTTTCCCCTCATAATTCACAAATGCACTATTTAACGGCTGAAAATGAAATGTAGGTATTTGTATGCTATATGCACAACTGCTTTGTGAACCAAGAACACAGCTTTTTTTCCCCTAAAACACACTAAGGCACTATTTCAGTGCTCACATTTAAAATAGGTATTTGTATGCTGTATGAACAACTGCTTTGTGGACCAGGAATACTTATTTTTTTTCCCTAAAACACAATAATGCACTATTTCAGTGCTGAAATTTAAAATAGATATTTGTATGCACAACTACGTTGTCGACCAGAAATACCGCTTTTTTCCCCCTAAAACACAGTAATGCACTATTTCAGTGCTGAAATTTAAAATAGGTATTTGTACGCTGTATGCACAACTGCTTTGTGGACCAGGAATACCGCTTTTTTCACCCAAAAATACACTGATGCACTATTTCACAGCAGTAATGTAAAATAGGTACTTGGGCGGTGTATTTTAAACTGCTTTGTGGACCAGGAATACCGCTTTTCCCCCCCCATAAAATACAGTAATGCACTATTTCAGTGCGGAAATTTAAAATAAGTATTTGTACGCTGTATGCACAACTGCCTTGTGGACCAGGAATACCGTTTTTTTCCCCCAAAAAAAATACACTGATGCACTATTTCACTGCAGAAATGTAAAATAGGTACTTCGGCGGTGTATTTTAAACTGCTTTGTGGACCAGGAATATCGCTTTTTTTTCCATAAAACACAGTAATGCACTATTTCAGTGCTGAAATTTAAAATAGGTATTTGAACGCTGTATGCACAACTGCTTTGTTGACCAGGAATACCGCTTTTTTTTCCCTAAAACACAGTAATGCAC
The DNA here is from genome assembly GCA_033119425.1 of Bufotes viridis. Lineage (NCBI taxonomy): Eukaryota > Metazoa > Chordata > Amphibia > Anura > Bufonidae > Bufotes > Bufotes viridis. Next base: position 391,516,958 of record CM065592.1, on the reverse strand, counting down.
TATTTCAGTGCTGAAATTTAAAATAGGTATTTGTACGCTGTATGCACAACTGCTTTATGGACCAGGAATACTGCTTTTTTCCCAAAAAATACACTGATGCAGTATTTCACTGCAGAAATGTAAAATAGGTATTTGTATGCTGTATGCACAACTGCCTTGTGGACCAGGAATACCGTTTTTTTCCCAAAAAAATACACTGATGCACTACTTCACTGCAGAAATGTAAAATAGGTACTTGGGGGGTGTATTTTAAACTGCTTTGTGGACCAGGAATACCACTTTTTTTTTTTCCATAAAATACAGTAATGCACTATTTCAGTGCTGAAATTTAAAATAGGTATTTGTACGCTGTATGCACAACTGTTTTGTGGACCAGGAATGCTGCTTTTTTCCCCAAAAATACACTGATGCAGTATTTCACTGCAGAAATCTAAAATAGGTATTTGTATGCTGTATGCACAACTGCCTTGTGGACCAGGAATACCGTTTTTTCCCCCCAAAAAATACACTGATGCACTATTTCACTGCAGAAATGTAAAATAGGTATTTGGGCGGTGTGGATTGCAATTCTGCCATGCACACCATTGCCCTCCTGATTGTGGGTTCTTGAACATTACTTAACGAGAGAAAAGTATTTAGTTAACTAGAGGCTACCTTGGGTTCTTTTGTGACCTGACTATTACATACCTTACATATTTGTTGGTCTACCACTCCTGACTGTAAATTGTTGAAGTCTTTAGAGAGGGTTTTCTAACTTTATTCAGCCTGATGTGTATCAACAACTGTTCTGAGGTCCTCACAAATCTCCTTTGTTTGTGCCATGACACACTTCAACAAAAAGTGTTGCAAAGATTAGACTTTGATAGATTCCTGTTCTTTTAAAAAAAAGGGCACCCTCTCTCACCTGATTGTGATCCCATTGATTGATAACACCTGACTCTTTTTCCTAAAGGTTCACATGCTTTTGTCACTCAGGCGTGATATTGGATCATTTTCCTCAATAAATAAATAAATGACCAAGTGTAATATTCATGACTCATTTGTTTGATTTGGTTACCTTTATCTACTTTTAAGGCATATGTGAAAATCTGATGTATAATCTGGGGTATAATGCATGAGTGGACCATTTTAAGATATAATGCACTGTATGTGGAGTCAGAGGGGGTAAGATGATTGATATGAGGATGGTAGAATATGTAGCTTCTTTGGCTGTGAGTCATAAACCAGCGGGTGGGAACCCACTGTGCCACGTGTCCTACCTCCTCCAAGGGCGCTGTCTAAGTGAACCCCTCAATCTTCACAGTACCCCTGATAGTGAGGATAGACTTTCCCTAGGGGAACACCAGGTCGCTACCTTTTGAGAAGGATTGGCACACGAGGCAGCGGGTCCAGGTGGACCAGGGGGAACCTGAGCAAGGGATCAGAGGCACAGGCGTTGTTAGCAGGCTGAGTCATAACCAGAAGCAACAGTGCAGGACTGAAGGATGAGGCAGAGGTGAAGTCAAACAGGCAATGGGTCAGGGCAGGCGGCACAAGTACAGGTCAGGCAATCTGGTTCGGCAACAGGAGAGTCAAGGCAAGCAGGCAGGGATGAAACAGGTAGCAGAGTCCAGCAATACAAGTACAAGTCAGGAACACAGGGGAACACAAACAGATATCAGGAACCTTAGCAGGACACAAGGACCTTGACACTGAGGCACCTGGGAAGGGGTCTGAGCCACTTATATATGTGCAGGAGGGCTAGGATTGGTCAGTGAGGTCACATGATCTGACCCATAAAGTACAGGAAGTGATGCAGGCCGGTCTTTAAGGAAATGCTGCAGGAAACAAGCAGCAAGCATGCTGTGGCCAGGGCTGAAAGGAAACCCTGGCAGTAGATCACTGATGAACACAGCGCCCGGGACCGCGGCGGTAAGCAGGGGAACAGCGGCACACAGCAGCCGCTGTTACACCGTGTTTGTATTTGCACCAAAATTCCACAATAACGTACAATACAATACATGTAAATAGGCTTATACAAAACTCCAAGTACATGTAGGCATAGGCATAAGTATCATGTATGAACTCTTGTGCGTCTAACACTCTACTTGTAAATTTATGTGCATTTCTTTAGAAAACATTACACCTTCATAGAAAATTTCATGAAGGCGTAAATTAAAGCAAACTGTTAGGTAGTGTTTTTCAGGTTTCTACTTTTAATAAAATATATGGATACAGGGTATAATTTTTTTCCTTTTATAATTCAGGGATTTATCTGTGTATCTCAAAATTCTTAAAGTTTTTCACGCTAATAAGCCCTCAACAGCTATTCTTTAATATACAGTACTATTAATATACTGTATTTACATCATCTAGCACATAACCTTTATGCTGTAATGAATTTCCTATAAGACAGGCTTAGAATGTATCTAGTATGACCTTGCAATAGCATAGAACAAAAAGTTGTGAAATCTAATAAAGCGGAAAATGGACAAAGTCAGCACAGTTGCGGCAAAAGAAAAAAATCAAGGACAAATTAAAGAAAATAAACTGAGTTCACCGGTACTGTATATAACCTTTGAAAGATAATCAATTTTATTTCTGAATCTTCCTTCCCACACGTTGTAAAAATCAATAGTTCAGTCTTATGTCTAGTTTAAAAAAAAAACACATTGAAAAGACTCTCGGCTAAGCACAATGGGGTAGCAAAGTAAAGGTTTCCTTTGCTTGTCTCTGAAAGATCCTTCTAAAAAACATGGTAACAACAATTGAGCAATGTTTTTTTTTCATCCTGTTTAGTTCCCATTAATGACGTTGTTACATTGAGGAGCACAGACAATCAGTGAAGGTAAAAATAAAAGCTGTAGTTTGAAGTACTATTAAATAATAGGGCTATTAAAAAGAAATATAGTAGAAAATGTGTCTGAAAACAGCTTACTTCTCTGCAGAATATTGATATTTTGTTGCTCAGATATTCTAAGATATGTATCTTTGAACCAACCTGAACTGTAAGTGCAAAAGTCCCTTTTAGGGGGGGTTTCACACTGCTATAGCAGTCCGAAAGGTGTAAGCATCATCTGTATTTACTGTAGGCATCACCTGTTTTTACTGTAGGCATCACTTGTTTTTACTGTAGGCATCACCTGTTTCTACTATAGGCATCACCTGTTTTTACTGTAGGCATCACCTATTTTTACTGTAGGCATCACTTGTTTTTACTGTAGGCATCACCTGTTTTTACTGTAGGCATCACCTGTTTTTACTGTAGGCATCACCTGTTTTTACTATAGGCATCACCTGTTTTTACTGTAGGCATCACCTGTTTTTACTGTTTCATTATGTAATGATCCGTTTTTTAGTAAGCAGAAGCAGTGCTGGATTACTTAATTTGGTTTAATGAATGCCAAGTATGTGTCATCTGGAGTCACCTGCAATATTTATATAAATTAATAATTCTACATAGTCTAATACTGTACCACAATTTTAGATGTTCAAGTGATTATGAAATAACCTGTTTGTGTTATGTAAAGGACAAGTACGGTAAAAGTTTTCTACTGCTAATTAACTATTTGAATTTGTATTCCAGCTTCTTTTTATCTTAAAATCAGAGGATACATTAGGTATGCAGAAGGACACATCACCAGTAACATTTAATTAGTAGAATATGTAAATCCACACCAGAACTGAAAGTAGGGTAAAAGAGACCAGGAGGTCATATGAACTGAACAGAGAGCTTATAGCATCCCCAGTGGTCTCCTCATTGATTTGTACAAGTGCTGTAGTTTTAAAAAGTACTGAGTGACATCAGGTTGTCAAATGTAATTAGCACGTAATAAAATGATCACTGCTGGAAGAGTATGAAGTGTGGGGGGTAACAGATCTCAAACCCTCATTCATTGTAGAAAATGAATAAAACGTACTTTATGATTATAAATGGTAATACATCCGTCTTATCCTTGATAATTTCTTTCCAACTCAGATTTACAAGTGTCCGAGTTACATTACCAAGTCCATTCAGGTGCTGATTAATTAATTAATTTACTTGAAGGGACTCCATATGATTTTTGAAGTTATGAAGTCTAAAATATTCCATAAAACTCAAAGGGTATTATGGTTCCACCAAATAACACTGTTTGTATAATGATAACGTTATACAATCCCTCAAAATAATAATAATAATAATAATATTTATATAGTGCCAACATATTCTGCAGCGGTTCATGTACAAACAGTCATAAATAACATAGCAATGGACAAGTCAATAATACCAAAGGAGTGAGGGCCCTGCTCGCAAGAGCTTACAATCTATGAGGAGATAGGGGTGACACAAAAGGTAAAAGTGCTTGTTTTGTACAATGGTCCAGCCATCTTCTCTGTTTGTAATAATAAAATAGGATGCTTCATTTTCACTTCCCTAAAAATCTTGATCATGTAGATGACAAAAGGTTAAATTCCAGAATAATCCCTCGGCACTCATGTAAAACTTCTTGTCTTTATTTATAGAGCTTTAAAATATATAAAATGCTATGCGTTTCGAATGTAACAAAACATTCTTCCTCATGACATACACACTCATGTCTGAATACACCTTTATAGCATGTTTGTCCATAGGATCACCCCCCTTGATGGGTGGAGTCAGCAAGCTCAGGTGAATAAAATCAAATTAGCAAAGCTCATCATGAATGGATGGAAGTTGCTATAGCTGCAAACAGTTTAGTTAGGATAACAAATCAATAGACATAACCCATAGCGACCAGAAATTTATGACATCTGAGATTTCTGAAATCAAAAACATCTGAACTTTTATGCATAGTGCAAAGTTGCATATCATGGCTAATTATGGTACATGAGGTCTATACATATACAATCTAATCAGGAAGGCAGATCTATGGGGGGAAAAAAAACATATCAACCAGAAACAACATCTGAAATCTTATGCAATGTTGTATATTGTTAAAAAATAACTACCTATTCTGAATAGGGATAATGATCTCAGAAGTATTCGGTTGTAGGTACATAGCTTAACGTTTAACAACCATAGGTAATATGTCGTTTTCAGTGAATCCACACTTCAGGTCCACGAAAATTTAATGCACTGCGAAGCTGAATTTCCTTGTGCATCATGGTAGTGAATTGATTTTCGCTGAATGGCGGTAAAAAATAAAAATAAATCATACTTACCTCATCCATTTGCTCACAACAGGCCATTTAAAGTTCTTGCACAACAACCAGTGCACAGTGACATACGATGTCACCACCCCGGCCTACGTAATGACGTCATCCGGGCCGAGGAAGATTTTTTGAGTCAGATCGTCTGTTATTACTGTCAGATGCTGCTATCAGCTATGAACGCGGCATTTGAGGGGTACAATGATGGGGAGCAGCGCAATCGCTGCTCCCTGTCATTGAACCCACTACTTACAAGAATCCATATGCAAGCATTGGATTAAAATGAGTATAATAAAATCAGTAAGCACAGGGCAAACACACACTATGACATCTTTTATCAGTTGTGCATCCATTGATATTATATACTGTATACAATGCCAACATTGCGCTATGCAATATATAGGAAGTACAGTATATTGCACAGTAGTATTCTAAACCCAGGAACCCGCAATGCTTCCGCAGCCTCCCAACATTTTACACAGATTAATGCTGGCAGCATAGAAACACTGAAAGTAATGAGTGGAGAAAGTGGAAAAACCAGCCAGGAACATGTAATAGAAAGGGTTATTGGATCTGGAAACCAAACACCAGATCCCCTGATGGTTTAAATCTATGTACGGACCTTATGTACCTTTACTAGCTATGATATGCAATATCACATCATACATGATGGTATGAATCTATGTACGGACCTTATATACCTCTACTAGCTATGATGGCAATATTACATCATACATGAAATTTCAGATGTTTTATTCTGATTGCTATGGGGGTTATTTTTCCGTTGATTTGTTGTCTTGACTAGACTGTATATGCATGGACCTCATGTACCTATACTAGCCGTGATATGCAACATTGCATTATGCATGAAATGTCAGATGTTTTTGATTTCAGTTTAAAATTTTAGAGATTTCTGGTTTCTATGGGTTTTGTCAATTGATTTGTTATCTTGACTAAACTGTTTGCAGCTATAGCAACTTCCTTCCATTAATGATGGGGTTTTCTAATTTGATTTTATTTACCTGAGCTTGCTGATTCCACCCTTGGGCAGACCAGACATGCTATAAAGGTGTATTCAGACATAACTACTGTATGTATGCGATGAGAAAGAATGGTTTGTTACATTCAAAATGTGTAGCATTTTATGTTTTTTCTTTTTTTATATATTTGATGGTTTTAAAGCACTGGCTTGGCTGCACGCTGATAGTGGCTCTATGGGAATGCATCTTAAAGGTAAGTGTGAATAAGGTGGACTTTCCACGTGGATTTGGAAAATATGCAGCATTTTACAGTACTAGCCATGTAAATGAGATTTTAAAGGGGTTATTCTATGACATCCTCTTTCTAACAAAGCTAGAACCCTGTACCTCACATGGATCCAGAGATCTCCACAGTCATTGCTCTGCTAGATTTGTATCAAGCTGGCAGGGGAGTGTCTTTCCTGCTGCAGCTAAAGGGGCGTGTCCATGCTCTCCCTATCACAGCTCAGGAGACATTTGAAGGATGATACTGAGCATGTGCGGCCATCTCAGTGAGCAGGTCAAAGAAATAAGTAAAAAACAAACAGCAGGTGGTGCTAAACAGATATATTTTATTGAATAACTCAGTGACTATACAAAATGTTTAATTACATGCAATTACAAAAGTATTCAGATGTAGCTGCTGGTTTGAAAACTGTAGAATATTTTTTATGGGGCAATCCCTTGAATAAATCTCATCTGCATGATGAAGACCATTTCAGTGTGGAAATTGACTTGTGGTGTGTCAATTTCTGTTAAGGATTTTATCAGTAGATTTCATTCCTTTCAAGATAGATGGGTGAAATCTGTATTAAAATCCACAGGTTATTTAAAGGATAACTTTAAAATTTATTGCTGTGGATTTGTGGCAACATTCGCCACTGGATTTGCAGAGAAAGAATCTATAACATTACTTTTTTTTTACTAGCGCTATTATTTAATACATGCCAAGTTTAATGGCACATTTATCTTTTCCTAAAGAATAATGGTTCGTCTACCGTTAATGTTTTGCCCCAGCAAAGGGAGATTCATTTCAGATCACGTCTATTTCATTTCTAACTCATTCTGCTTCAATACTCTTATTTCTGTAGGGATTAGTTAGGTTATAGTACCATCTAGCGGTCTTAAAAATATACTTCACTTTGTTTTTCTGTTAATAAAGATTATTGTATTGTGGGAGTGTAATGCATTCTGGGAAAGAAAAGGATAGTCTACAGTCATCAAGTACACACCAGCAGAGCTGTCCTTCTGCATATCTTCTTCTTAAATGCTACCATCCTTTTGCATGCATATCTGGTAAGACATCTACCTTTGTTTCAGGGACATTATGTTATTCAGTGATGTTTAGCTATGAATAAATGTTACTCAGGGAAGAGGTTGTAACTGTCTGTTAGCTAGCCATGCAATCCTCTGTATAGGCAGCCATTTTGTAATGTTATACTATATGCTGTTCTATGCTTTCTGCTGATACATGCCTTATACTTATAAAAGCTATTTGTATTCCTATAGTTTTACCAAACAATTGATCACACACAATTACAGTCCTCTTATTTGGAAGACACGAATGGTTTATACTGAATGTCAGACTGCACACTGTGTGAACGCGTATGAAGACAGAAGAGTAAAACAGATGCTAGTCACCAGCGATAGTGGATCTGACTATACAGAGCCGCCATCACACACGCGGCCCTGCGTACAAAGTTGCAGCAGCTGCCATACAGTCAAAAGAAGTGAAAGTGCAGCCCCCAGCAAGTGCAGCACGGGCCAGACCACACTGAAGTCCGTTCCTACCTATACTGAGTTTGCACAGAGACATTAAGCAGCCAGCAAAAGGCACATAATGTCCACTAGCCAGGCATCATCATACAGGACCAGGTCATAAGCAAGCTGCTCTAGCAAGTCCTCAATAAAATAAAAGGCTGCTCTCGCCTATGCAGAAGCTGAGTCTGCAAAAGTAAAGTCTTACTTTGCCGCAGAAGAGATGCAACTAAAGCTAAAGCAAGCAGATCAAAAAACAGAAAGAGCATGTTTGCAAGCGTCAATGGAAGAAGAGAGAGTACACCGCCAAGTGTTAATGGAAGAAGAGAGAGTACCCTGTCAAGCGTCAATGGAAAAGGAGAGAGTACTCCTGCAAGTGTCAGTAGAAAAACTCGCCGCAGAGAAAGAAGCGGCAGCCGCAGTAGCCAAAGCAGAGTTCCTAGAAGCCTTGGCGTTCCCCGAATCCGAGAAACACAGCGAGGTACTTGGGCCAGACTTAGATCAACAATATCCAGCACAGCGCATCTCAGAATATGTCCATCAGCATATGACAGATGACAACTATGATGCAGTATATCAACCAGCTTATACAGAATGTTGTGAGAGAGAGAGCATTTTTGAATATATGAGAACATCATGTAGCACACATTTTTGTCCCCAAGATGGTTGCTATCCAGATGTGTGTGTAAGGTCACTGTGAAGGCGGAGAGAGGGATTAGGTTACAGGTTTCAAATCTACCTATGAACTCAAAGTTGAAGTTAGCAAACTACTCCCATCTTGGCAAGGAGCCAATTACCTTTTCTTAAGGAATACCCCTTATGTGATGTCATGTCTGCTATTTAAGTGAATATAGTTTTGAATAAAGCTCTCTTAGCTTGGGGGATGAGAAGTGCTTTAAATGGAACCAGTGGTGGCAAACCTATGGCACGGGTGCCAGAGGTGGCACTCAGAGCCCTCTCTGTGGGCACCCGCACCCTGGAAAAAGTATATGGTGCACCAATATGCCTTAGACTTTTCCTGCCATTCATCAGCGCAGATCGCATCATGAACAGCACGTTGAATGCAGGCAGGATAATAAATGATAAAGTAAATGATACAGTAAATGATAAAGTACATGGAAGATATACTATATTGGTATTAAGGGTAACTTGCTATGTTGGCACTTTGCAAAAAATCTGTGGGTTTTGGGTTGCAGTTTGGGCACTCGGTCTGTAAAAGGTTTGCCATCACTTCCCTAGGCAAATTTAGAATGTTGGTAAGGGAAAACATCAAAGTTCAGTTACATCTGAGGCTCTTACATCCTTAGCTATAATTGGCATTAAATATTTGGCCAATTTAAAAATATAAAGACAAACTGGCCTTAGAGACAGGATTTTATACAGGAAATCCCTTTGGTGTTTTCCCTCCAGGATATTTTTCTTTTATAATTCAGCTGAATGAGACACATAGTGACTGTGATAGTTCCTGACAGTTGGTTTATCAACCAAAATTATTAAACCGCAGATATCTGGTGATTGTGTAAAGATTTGAAACTCTGACCCAGGATGCAGGTAGAATGAAGTGTTCAGTGTACCCTGATCAAGTATTGATGCCATTGGTTCTATTCTCACCTCCTGAGTGAGAACAAGTCAGTAAGGAGTACAATGTCTGGTCACGACTAAGGAGGTTATTCCCTAGATCCTTTGACTCACATGTATACATGGATGCCACAGGAGTCTGTAGAATAGTTTCTGAAGAATTTAAAGCTAAAAGTCAGATAGCTGCAGGATTTGAGTCATTAATTCCCACGATTAGTAATAAAAATGTGTCGATTGGATTAACATCTCTATTGTCATCAACAGAGATTTGTGTATTATATCTATGATGCTGCGAAGGGAATGGCGGAACAACTCAGCTCTTTTCCAGTGATGACTTTACAGAACCGACTGGTCCTTGAAAGCAGAAAAAGGAGAGATCCACAAGATCGTTGGAAGTTCCTGCTGCATCTACATTCCAGACAACACTGCCCCTGATGGAAGGATCACCAAGGATCTGAAGAAACTGATAGACTTTATTAAATGAACTGATGGGAAAAATTCTGAAATTAATCCCATGATGATCAGAATAATGTTTTGGGAACTGGTTCGGTGACTACAGTGTTTTTAGCCTTTGGCTTAAACAGGATGCTGTATAGTTTTCTATATTGTTTTGGAAATGTTTAATTCATCCATGCCCATACTATGTATATGTGCTATGTGCCCCAGTCAAAGACAAAGATTATTATATCCTGAAATAAATAAAACCTTGTTGTTGGTTGCGGGGTAAATAGGGCAAGGTGAAGGCAAACCCGAAAGGGAGTTGGGGGGACCTGGTGAAGCAATACGGAAAGTCCAGCTCTTCGTTGTTAAGGGCATTGGGAGAGTACCTCACTTTACCTGTTCACCTTTGGTCCATTTCCCTCAAAAAGGAGGGATTTGTGAGAGAGAGCATTTTTGAATATATGAGAACATCATGTAGTACACATTTTTGTCCCCAAGATGGCCGCTATCCAGATGTGTGTGTAAGGTCACTGTGAAGGGGGAGAGGGGGATTATGTTACAGGTTTCAAATCTACCTATGAACTCAAAGTTGAAGTTAGCAAACTACTCCCATCTTGGCAAGGAGCCAATTACCTTTTCTTAAGGAACACCCCTTATGTGATGTCATGTCTGCTATTTAAGTGAATATAGTTTTGAATAAAGCTCTCTTAGCTTGGGGGATGAGAAGTGCTTTGAATGGAACCAACTTGTGTCTGGTCTCATTATGAAAGCAGTATGGTGTACACATACTTATAACGTCTATTTAATTTGGCACCACACAAAGAAGATGAGAGGCGCATGAATTGCGCTAACAGTGTCAAAGATCCTACCTTGAACCACAGTACCTCAAGCAGGACGATATGCGACAACACTCAGCTACCGTCCTACAAAACGAAAGCTACAGCATTAACTTCGACTTAAAGAAGCACCCTTCGCGTCAGAATGGTATTTTACAGACTGCCCTAAGCCAGAAACCCCTAAAAGGTATAGTGATACACCACACATGCAGCATAACAACAACACACCAAATAGTATTGGTGCTAACCAGGCCGCCATGAATTTCGCTAAGTTCTTTGCTAAATGTCACCAGAAGCTCAGGGAACTCAGCGACTTGTTAATAGCGGTACAGGTTGCTCAAGCAGAAGAAGAACTGCCAGTGCTAGCATTCCTGGACACCGCCAGAGGTGTCAACACGATTGTCCAAAAACTCTTTTATAACCTACAGGAGAAGTGCTTTTCATTATAAGCAGGTTCATAATGTACCATTTCCCCCCTTTGTGGTGTTTGTAGACTTTGTTATTCAACAGGCAAGGATCAGAAATGATCCCAGTTTTGACTTTACATTGTCATGTCCCACTACCCCTGGTGTCAAACCTCATAGAACACCAGTGGCAGTCCACAAAACTAACGTTGCCTCCACAGGTTCTCCTTACAGGCCATTTAAGTCCTCTCAAGAAGAGAAAAAACCTCAAAGATCTTACCAAAGAATGCCCCCTGCACAAGAAACCACATCCTCTACTAAAATGCAGAGTCTTTAGGGAGAAGTCTTTAGAGGACCGCAAAGAATTCCTCAAGGAAAACAACATCTGCTTCAGGTGCTGTGCTACAACTTCGCACTTCGCCAGGGAACTGTAAGGTCAGTGTGACATGCTCAGAATGCTGTAGCACAGGACACAACACAGCTTTACAACCTGGACCACCCTTTCAGGTATCACCCCAAACAGATGAGCATGACGGGAAGCAGATAGACACTGACGTAGACACCCCAGTAGTCACTTCTCACTGTACGGAGATCTGTAAAGGACTTGCAGGGGGGAAGTCCTGCTCCAAAATCTGCCTTGTCATAGTTTATCCAGGCAGTCACCAAGATAAGGCAATAAGGGTATACGCAATCTTAGATGATCAAAGCAACAGGTCTTTAGCTTACTCCACCTTATTTGACACCTTCAACGTCGTGGGGCCCAGTTCTCCCTACTCCTTAAGGACATGTGCAGGTACCATTGAGACGGTGGGGAGGAAAGCAACTGGGTACAAGGTGGAGTCCATAGATGGTCAGATCTGCTTCTCACTGCCAACCATACTGGAGTGCAATCACATACCTGAACCGTTCTGAGATACCTACACCAGAGGTAGCAGCATACCACCCCCATCTAAAGAGTATACCTGATACCGGAACTGGACTCAGAAGCCCTGATAGTCTTACTCCTTGGAAGACACATACTACGAGTTCACAAGGCTAGAGGACAGATAATGGACCCCAAAATGCTCCATATACCTAGGGACTTGACCTAGGATGGGTCATCATAGGAGACGTCTTTCTAGGAGGAGCACACAAGCCGACCTTAGTCAACAGTATGCTCACCAGCACACTTGAAAATGGACGTCCTTCCTTATTCCAGCCATGTCAGAGCAGTTTCCTGATAAAAGAATTGCCACACAGTGCTCCTGTGTCTTGTCCTTTTGCAGAGACCTCCTGTGAAGACCATGCCTGGGATGGTGAACATGATCACTTAGGGTGCACAGTTTTCCACAGGACAAGAGAATACAACAGGGTCGCAATGTCCATAGAAGACAGGCTGTTCTTGGAGATCATGGATCAAGGAATAGTAAAAGACAAGTCAAAAAGCTGGGTCGCACCTTTACCATTTAAACCCCGGAGACAAATCTTACCTAACAACAAAGAACTTGTCTGCAGTCGATTTATCTTACTCAAGCACAAACTTCAGAGGACACCAGAGACAAAAGAACATTTTTTTACCTTCATGGAGAGAATATTCCAGAACAACCATGCAGAAATGGCACCGACGCTCCAAGACTCCGAGGAGTGTTGGTATTTACCCATATTCGCTATGTATCATCCTAAAAAACCAGGGCAGATACAGGTAGTATTCGACGCGAGCGCCAGGTACGAAGTCGTCTCACTAAACAATGTCTTGCTGTCTGGTCCAGACCTCAACAACAGACCTCTAGTGGTACTTCTCCGCTTCCGCAGAGATTCCGTAGCATTTATGGCCGACATACAACAGATGTTCTACTGCTTCCTCATGAAGGAAGAACACAGAAACCACTTGAGGTTCTTCTGGTACCGCAACAACAACCCCAATGAAGACATTGTAGAGTACTAAAAGAGAGTGAGGTCTCATACATTCAGCCCAAGAGGATGAAGCAAAGTATGGGTCAGATTTCAGATCCTTTGTGGAAAAAGATTTCTATGTGGACGACTGCCTGAAATCCACACCCAGGAACGAGATCAGTCTTCTAAAAAGGGCCCAAGAAAAGCTTGCTCTATCTAATCTGAGGTTGCACTAAATAGTGGCATCTGGCGGGTTCCTACCGAAGGACGTCCCAGTATTGACACTGCCATGGGGGACCCAACGGTAGCCCACGAGGGGGGACGATCCACAGACCCGCAAGTACCCGTGTACTTTTTTTCTATATGCTTATCTTGGCATCCTATATGTTTCCTATGTGTATACCCCCTGATGAACCAGATATTCAAAGGGGAAACGCGTCGGGGTTGTTTTGTTTTGTCATGGGATTGTATGTTCACTAACGGTGACCCTTTTCTGTCCGAGGTGCCCCCCCTCCTCCACCTTGTCCTCTGGTACCAATTGCATATCTTCTAGACTGCAGGGACTATCAGGGCACGTGAGGTTAGGTACGGGGACGGAGGGATCCCACCATCAGGGCTCCTCTCCGGGCTTAGGATTTTAGTGAGGGAGTGGACAGGGCTAGCGCCTAGGTTTACCCCCCCACCCACTATTGGGATTGTTGTATATCTTCCATTTTTTCCAATAGTGGCGGGATTGCTGTGTTGTTGGTGGGAGATTGCCATCCTAGTTGGAATTACAGTATCAATTGATTCTAGTAGGAATCTTTTAACATTGCCCTAATAAAGGTTATATATTTTAAGTCCCTATTATTTATGATTGATTTTTTGATTTGCTTGATAGAGGACATTTATATCCGTGATATATCATAATTGATTTTGGTGGTGCACTAAATAGCCTCCAACAGCCGTGAGTTAATGGAAGCCTTCTCACCCCAAGATCATTCAAGTGATCTATAGGACTTGTATCTTAGCACCGACTCCCTTACCATGCAGCGGAGTCTCGGTTTGCTGTGGGACTTAAAGGCAGACACATTAACCTTCCAAATCAGCAAGGAAGAAAAGCCCTTCACACGCAGAGAAATCCTGTCCACCATAAACAGCTTTTATGATTCTCTGGGATTTGTAGCGCCTGTTACCATCCAAGTTAAAATGATGTTAGTAGACTTCACCACAGAAGCAAGGAAGGTTTAGGCGTGATGACGTGAGGACGTGAGGTCCGCGTCGCTTTCTCCTCCAGGCCTCTCACCCCCCCTCGTTTGCCTCCAGCTTACCGATGTGCCGGCTCCGTCTCGCCGATGGATTGAGGGGTTGGTTGCGCCTTCTCTGTTGAGGCTCCCTGCCTCTGTGCCGGGGTTTGATTCGGCGTTTGCCTGGCTGGTTCGTGTTGCCTTCTGCCTCCTGCCTTCTGCTGGTTTGGTCTCCGTGCCGCTTGTCTCCTGTGCGGTCTCTTTGGGCTCGTGTTGCTCCTGCTGTGGGTTGGTGGCTCGGTCGTGCCTCCCTGCTTACCTGCTTCTGCTTCTCTCGTGCTGCCCCCTGCCTTGCTGCTAATCGACGGAACCCACTTCCTCCGGTCTTCTGCGGATGCTTCCCCCCCCCCTCCTGCCTCTCTGGACTATCAGTCGTATGGAGATTCTCTGCATGGACACGTAAGAGCACCGAATGGTGCAAATTTGTTTTTTTTTTAATCCCCACTTTTGTATAGTTTATAGTTCCCCTTGGTTAAATTAAAGGCAAGCTGCACGTGTATGCACATAAATAAAGTGGGAAAAAAATAAAGGAAAATTGAAAAAAAAAAAAGAAAGAAGAGAAAAGGAAAAGTATATAAAATAAAAAAATAAAAAGGAAGAGAAAAGAGAAGAAAAAAAAAAGGGGGAGAGAAAAGAGAGGTAAGGAGGAAAAAAAAAGGAGAAAGAGAAATAAAATAAAGAATAAAAAGGAAAAGAAGGAAGGAAAAAGGAAAAAAGGAGGGGAAAAAAAAGGATTTAAAGAAAGATAGGAAGAAGACTAAAGGAAAGGAAAGGAAAAAAATGAAAAGAAAAAGAGGAGAAATGGGGGAAATTAAGAGAAAAGATTAAAAAAAAAAAAAGAATGGCACCCAAACGCCATTCAATAGACTCTTCGGCAATTAGACAAGGAGTAAAATCAACTGAAGTGGGGAAAATTGAGCACTTTCTGAAATCACCTGGTGCTCAGGAAAAAGGGACATCTAAAGGGAGACCTATAAAAAAGAATGTTAATATCTCCTCTGCAGATGATCCCTCTGAGGTTGTACATGTGGATGCGGACATGGAGGGTGGCGAGGAAGAACTTTCTACTCGCTCGAAAGCAGACTGTTAAAAATAATGGAATGTTAATGCAAAACATGGCGTCGCAACTGGGGTCAGTACAGAGCGATATGTCATTGATTCGGGATGATTTGACGAAAATCCGAGAGCGTGTCATTAATATGGAAAAAATAGTCAATCATCTGCAGGCAGATATTACGAATTTACAAGTAAAATCTTCGTCACTTGCCTCTGAAAATGAACGTCTTCAAGCTAAGCTCGTTGACCTAGAAAATAGATCTAGGCGAAATAATATATGAGTTGTTGGATTCCCAGAG
The DNA here is from genome assembly GCA_033119425.1 of Bufotes viridis. NCBI lineage: Eukaryota > Metazoa > Chordata > Amphibia > Anura > Bufonidae > Bufotes > Bufotes viridis. The sequence goes on along the minus strand of CM065592.1, from coordinate 391,501,261 downwards.
GGTATGGAGGGTCAGCAATTAATGGATGAGTTAAAATCTCTGATATTTGAAAATCTCCCTGCTGTCTCAGATGGAGAGGGCCCATCGAGTTCCAGGAGGAAAGATAATACCAGGAAAGCCACCACGGTCAATTTTGATTAAACTATTATCATCTATAGATAGAGACATTATCCTTAAAAGAGCTAGAGAATGCTCTCCCATTATATATCAGGGTAATAGACTATCCTTGTTTCTGGATTTTGCTCGAGAAAAGAGGAGTTTTTTTGAAATTAAGAAGCGCTTAGCTTCCAAAGGCATTAAGTTCTCTCTCATATCCGGTTAAACTGAGAGTGATTTTTGATGGAACTCCCTTTTTTTTGAGAATCCGGATCAAGCTATGGACTGGCTAGATCGAGCTGGCATATGATTACTTGTCAACTTTACTAAAGGGGGGCTTTGGGGGGGGGGGTTGGATGCCTGGGGGAGGAGTAGTGGCCAACGATGAGAGGTTTACTGGAGGATCCAGGTAGACCACTAGAGGGAGGGAGGGGATTGGGAGGGTTCAAGCATGCCGAGGTGTTTTGTGTTGTGTTGTTTTTTTTGTTTTTTTTTTCTTTCCCACTCTCCTATGAGCAATGCCAGTTAAGATTGTATCATGGAATGTAAGGGGCCTTGGAGAGAGGGTAAAAAGACAAGCAGTTATGGATGCAGTGAGGAGACACCTCCCAGCAATAATCTGTCTAGTTGAAACCCATCTTACAGACAGTACAGTTTCCCGGCTGGGAATGAGATGGTCTTCTCAGAAATTCCACTCAACATTTAATGGCTCCTCAAGAGGAGTTACGGTTCTGATCTATCGCGCGATTGATTTCAGTTTAATAGATTCTGAAATTGATGGTCAGGGAAGATTTATTTTCCTTTATGGTAGACTTTGTGGTCAACCGTATATATTTGCCTATTTTTTACATACCTCCTCCCTTTTCTATACAGCCCCTTAATGCTCTTTTGTAATTTATGGAACGGAGGCCAGAGTGCCAGACTGTCTTAATGAAAGATTTTAATGCGGTTATGGATCCCAATAGGGATAGAATATCCATGGATGTAGATCTAGGGAGACATACGAGAGAATCCCCTTTTTTTCAGTTTTGCCAAGAGACTGGTTTGGTGGATATATGGGAGTACTATGGAAAGGGGAAACAGGTATACTCATGTGTCAGCAAAGGAGGGAGGGCAATGTCTAGAATTGATCTGGCTCTGGCGAATAGTAGTAATTTAAAGAATATAAAAGTGATCCGATATGGGGTCAGAACAGTTTCAGACCATTCTTCTCTCTCAATAGATTTAATACCTGGGGAACAGAACGTTAGCTCAAGGTACTTTTTTAAGCTGAATCCATACTGGCTTACTATTATTAACAGCTCATTTCCACTTTTTGGGAAATTAATTATCCCTCTGCCAGTATCAACTCGGTTTGGGACGCCTTGAAAGCATATATGAGGGGGGTTCTCATGAGTGACATTATGGCAATGAGTAGGGGCTTTAGGAAAAGGGAGGAGGAATTGGTTAAGAGGGCGACCCAGGCAACGGAACAATTCACTGCACAATATTCAGAGTGCTATAGGGAGGAGATGCAGAAAGCAAGTTTTGCCCTAAAGGAATTTATTTTTCTAAAAGCTCAGCATAGTTTATTTTTTAAAGGGCAAAAACTTTTTGTAGAATCTGGGCGACCAGGCAGACTACTCACTAGAATTATTGCACAACAGGATAATAAAAAAAAAGGATATTACTTTAATTTTTGGAGCTGGTGGAGAAACTGTTTGTAATCCGGAGGGAATTTGAAATTTTTTTTTAGATTACTTTTCCCAAGTGTATAGGTCAGTCCAGACCATATCTAGTAACTCTATGGATCGATATCTGGATACTGTTTCTCTTCCGGTATTAACAGACTCTCAGAGGACTCTTTTAGTTAGGGATGTGACTCTACAAGAGATTCAGGGGGCACTTAAAATGATATCAGGAAATTCTGCGCCGGGCCTGGATGGTCTCCCCTACGAGTTTTATCGAAAATATGGGGTTATTATTTTACCACATCTTGTTGAGGTTTTTACTCAGGCATTGCAGGGGGGTGCTCTCCCCAATTCAATGGCGGAAGCATTGATTGTTTTAATTCCAAAAAAAGACAAAGATCAACGGGAATTGGATTCTTATAGACCAATTTCCTTATTAAATGCTGATGTTAAATCACTCTCCAAGGTCCTTGCTAATAGAATTTCTAAAGTAATTACTTCTGTTATTCATACTGATCAAAATGGATTTATGCCTGGGAGGGGTACAAATTACAATTTACATCGTCTCTTCGCTAACATCCAGCCCCCCTCAGATGGCACCCGCTCCATCCTGTCTCTTGATGCCACTAAGGCCTTCGACAGGGTGGAGTGGGGGTTTCTCTGGAGGGTGATGGTAAGAATGGGATTTGGCCCAAGATTCATCACGATGATACAGCTGTTATACAAAGCCCCTGTAGCCAGGCTGAGGATTGATGATGTATTGACGGGGAGTTTTCCATTGGAAAGAGGAACCTGTCAGGGATGTCCTCTTTCCCCGCTCCTCTTCAACATTTACACTGAACCTCTGGCGGCCAAAGTTAGACAAGATCCGAGGATGTCAGGGTTCGGAGTTATGGGAATGGAGGATCGAATTTCTCTATATGCTGATGATGTTATGTTTTTTATACAACAGTCAGAAAATACACTACCTCGGGTTATGGAGATTGTTAATGCTTATAGCGAGGTCTCAGGCCTGGAAGTCAACTGGGCTAAGACTTGCCTTTTACCGCTGGATGAATTATCTACTGAAACTAGAGTCTATGGTTTGACTGTTTCTGAGTCATTGAAGTACTTGGGGATTACGGTGACCGCTAAAGTTCAAGATTATCTACAGTTTAATCTGATACCAGTATTGACTAAAATTAGATCAAAAATTAAAGTATGGCAGAAAATTCCGCTCACTAGAGCAGATAGGATTTCTTTCATTAAAATGGTGGTACTTCCCCAATTACTTTATGTACTCCGAAACTCCCCCATTTGGATTGAGGATACATTTTTCAAGATTATAGAAAGAATGATTAACGATTTATTATGGGGGAGAAAACGTGTGAGATTGAAGGTGGACTATTTTTCCATGCTGTATGAGCAGGGGGGCCTAAATCTCACAGTTCTCTTGCCTCACAGTTATGCTTTTTTAATGATTGGGAAAATAGCCCCCTATGTATCAAATTAGTAAGAGAAGCAGGTTTTTCAGATTTTTTTACATTATTGGAATCCAGTTATCTATCTAAGAATGCACGAGAATATATTTCCTTCTCTAGTATGTTTACAAGAGCTTGGAAGACGATTAGGAAATGGTGTAAAGTTACAGCATCATTGATTTGTACTCCACTATGGCATAATAAAAGGTTTTATACTCTTTTGAATTTGGAGGCTAGCCATTACTGGAGGACAAAAAATATTCACCAAGTGGTAAAAAATGGGCACATTTTGTCTCTTCTGGAGCTCACACAAAAGGAAAATCTGGGTGAGGTAGCATGGTACCCATTTTTTCAGTTATGTTCTGCACTTTCTTCTATTCCAGATAAGCACTTTTTTAATATAGAAGCTCCGCCTTTTCTTCAAAGTTTATTACAAAAAAAAACACATATAAAAATTAAAATTTCACATTGTTATAAACACTTTATTAAATCCTACTTTTTTGAGCGTCACTCTCTAGGACAAAAAGCCTGGACCACTACACTTAAAAATTTTGCTCCATTGGTATGGGAAAATATCTTGAAGAATATAACTTATCTTTCACATAATTTTAATCACACTGTAGTACAGTTTAATATTATTGACAAGATATACATAACACCGTTGTGGTTACAGAAGAGAGGATTTAGGACTTCTTCCAACTGCCTGCGTTGTGACTGCCCTGGTGCTGACGATTTACACATGTTTTGGGATTGTCCCTCGGTGAAGGAGTACTGGCATTTGGTTCAAACAACTTTAATACAAAAACTTCATATTCAAATTCCTTTTGTGCCTGGAGTATGGATCTTGGGTGATTTCTCTGAGATAGTTTGTCAGTCTTCAAAACTTCGATTTTTGGTTAAAGTGTCCTTTTTAGCTAGGCTCATTATTTCCAGGTTGTGGTTTGCCTCCCACTCTCCAGTTCATCAAACGTGGTTAAATCTAGTTAATAAAGTTAAAAAGTACGAGCAGATTCTTTATAAACAAAGAGGGTCTAATGTAAAATTCTTTAAGATATGGAATTGGTGGAATGAATAAAGGGGGAGAGGTTCTCTGTTTTTTTTTTTTCCCCGACATGCTTGAGGGGGTGGTTGGGGGGGGGGGGTAATATTTGTTACTGTTAATTTTTCTTGTCACTTGTATTTGATATAAAGAAAAAGTAAATAAAGATTTCAAGGAAAAAATAAAAAATAAAATAAAAATGAGACTTCACCACAGAGACGTCTGATTGGGATGATCCGCTTCGTCTGGGATTTGTAGCGCCTGTTACCATCCAAGGTAAAAGGATGTTAAGAGACTTCACCACAGAGACGTCTGATTGGGATGATCCGCTCCCCACTGAGAAAAAGGATCTATGGACAGGTTGGAAGAAGTTTCTCGAAGCTTTGACCAGCCTTCATGTGGCATGACCTTATGCTTCCATGCCATCTACTGAAGTCAAGATGCAAAGACAGTGTACAGTATCTTCTCTGATGCTTCAGTCAAGGCAATTGCTGCCATAGCATACCTACAGACCATTGATGTCAAAGAACAATGCCATATAGGATTTGTCATGAGACAAACCAAACTGGCACCACTCAGCGAACACACAATTCCAAGACTAGAGCTCTGTGCTGCTGTGCTTGCAGTGGAGTTAGCTGAAATAACTTCAGGAATGAACCTAGAAATCAAAGAAGTTGAGGTTTATATGGACAGCAAGCTAGTCCTAGGATATATCTGCAACGAAACCAGGCGCTTTTATGTCTACGTCTGCAATTGGGTACTAAGGATCAGGAGATCCACTTGTCCTAATCAATGGCACTACGTGCCCACACACAATCATCCTGTGGACCACACGACTAGATCTGTCGCAAAAAGCCACCTTAAGGACACTACATGGTTTATGGGTCCTGCATTCCTTTACTGTTCAACGACTTGCAACATCAGATCTGACACATTCAAATTTGTAGACCCAGATACAGAAATCCGACCCCAAGCATCTACTCTACGTACAGTGACTTCTGACCACCAACTCAAATCCCATCGCTTCGGCAGATTCTCCACTTGGATGTCGCTCGTTCGTGCTATAGCCTGTCTAGTTCATATAGCTCAGTCTTACAAATCTACATTAACTGTGAGTTAAAAGCCCTGAAAAGGTCGGGATCACTGCAAACACGCCTTTACCGCTCCCAATCTGGAATGGTCCAAAAACATAATAATTGGCACGATACAATGTGAATGTCATGCTAAGGAAATAGACTACCTCAGCAAAGGCCAAACAGTCTCCAAAGATAGCGCTTTGAAGAAGCTTGATCCCACCATTGACCAAAATGGGTGGCTAAGAAAGAAGGACCTAGTAGTGGCATCTGTTGATGCCAGATGGGAAGTGTTCTGCCTCAGCACAGGAAGATTCATTTCAGATTACGTCTATTTAATTTCGAATTCATTCTGCTACAATTCTCTTATTTCTGTAGGGATTAGTTAGTTTGTAGCACCATCTAGCGGTCTTAAATATATACTTTGTTTTTCTGTTAATAAAGATTATTTTATTGTGGGAGTGCAATGCATTCTGGGAAAGAGAAGCCCAGTCTACAGTCATCAAGTACACACCAGTAGAGCTGTCCTTCTGCATATCTTCTTCTTAAACTCCACCAGCCTTTTGCAAGCATGTCTGGTGGCTTCTACCTTTGTTTCAGGGACATTATGTTATGCAGTGCTGTTTAGCTAGGAATAAGTGCTACTCAGGGAAAAGGTTGTAACTGTCAGTGTTAATGTAATGTTATAATATATGCTGTTTTATGCGTTCTGCTGATACATGCTATGTCTTATACCTATACAAGCTATTTGTATTCCTACAGTTTTACCAAACAATTGATCACACACAAATACTCCCATTGACCAATAAACAAGTTAGACTACAGAGAACAGTCCTCTTATTTGGAAGACAGGAATGGTTGATACTGAATGTCAGACTGCACACTGTGTGAACGTGTATAAAGACAGAACAGTTAACAAAACTGTTGATTCATGGTAAAAGTGTGTTCTGTACTCACTTAAATGTTAAATGAGCCTAACATAGTTCCCTCTGCATTAAGAATGCACTGAGCTTCAAAAATTACAGGGGGGCTAATTTAAAACTGAGATCAACAGTCTGTGTAAATGAGTGGTCCTCATCTGCTTTAGTGGGCTTTAAAGGATGTGGACACCTTTTTTAAAAAAAAAAAATGTTTTACACTAATTAATATATTTTGTGGAGAAAATAATTTCTCCATTTGGTTCTATTTATCTATCTTTTTTTTTTTCATTTTTGTTCTACAGCCTGCTATGCTTCCTATGCACAGCAGGCTGCTCTCAGTGAGTTTAAAGAGAATGTGTCATCTGACAGATTTTCTGTAACTCCTTCTGTGTGCACACGGAAGCGCGCACTGTCTGCCCAACCCCTTTCCCCTCCCCCTCTGCACCAGAAGCTGCCAGGTCTGGCACACATGAATCCCCGCCCCTCTCCTGAGAAGCCCCACCCCTCACTGACATCTCTCTCACCAGGAGCAGCTCCAGACTACATTGTGATTACGGGACCTGTGGTGATGTCACAGTCATGTGATCAGTAATGTGTGTGGGAGGAGTTAGGGGAACAAAGGCTCCCTGTAGGACTGTGCTAGTGGAAAATGCGGAGGTACTTTATGTGTTGAGGGTGTGTATAAAGCAGGGCTATGTCAGTGTAACCAGTCTAGTGTACAGTTTTCTGTGTGTAATGTGCACAGAGTAGTTCTATCTGTGTAATGGACATGTAGAAGAGCTGTTTGTGCAATGTGTATATAGTAAACTATCTGTGTAATGGGCATGTGATAGAGCTGTGTATGTAATATGTATATAGTAGTGTCAGGTGGGAGCTGTCAGGGCCAGTCCCACACCGTATAATGACCCCCAGTGGCCCCCATACAGTATAATGACCACTAGGCAGCATATCCTATGTAGAGGGGGCCTGTCTGTAGCTTCTCAGGCAAGATGTCCTGCTCTGCTGAAGGGAGTTAAGAGGGGGCATGTCTGAAGCTTTGTAGCACAGGGGGTTGTAAGGGGGACAAAAGCAGCCTGCCTCTGCATGCTGTTGATGCTCTTTGCCCCAGTCTGACGCTGTAGCCCTGCTACTGCTTCTGGGCCCCTTCTGCCCTCAAGGCCTAAAGCAGTGGCTTCCACAATAGCTACACCCCTGGAGCTGTGGTTAGTGATAAAAATGACCGCAGCTCCCTGCTCTCCAGCAATGAGCGCTTTCTTCTGTATTGATGGAAGCTCTCATAGTAGCGCAATGGGCCCCCCCAGGAGCAGCAGACCCCGACACATGCCCAGGTATGCCAGGTGCTGACTCTGGCCCTTGGAGCTATGTATGGCAGCGTCAGGTGGGCGCTGTGTATGGCAGTGTCAGGTGGGCGCAGTGTATAGCAGCTTCAGGTGGGCGCAGTGTATGGCAGCGTCAGGTGGGTGCAGTGTATGGCATCTTCAGGTGGGCGTATGGCAGCTTCAGGTGGGCGCAGTGTATGGCAGCGTCAGGTGGGCTCAGTATATGGCAGCGTCAGGTGGGCGCTGTGTAGAGCAGCTTCAGGTGGGCGCTGTGTATGGCAGCTTCAGGTGGGCACTGTGTATGGCAGCAGTGGTCTTATGTTTGTCACGTGTCGGGGGTCTCGGAGGCACCCCCGAGAAGCAATGCGAGCGAGGCAGGAACAAGTCATCGCCATAAAGGGCATTCCCCCTCCAGGGAACACATTGAATCCTCTTCCGAAGGTGAACCTGGAGCCAACTGGAGCTGACTAGGAACCTGGAGCCAACTGGAGCTGATTAGGAGCGCAGCAATCATGACATATCATAGAATCATGAACAGGCATAGCGAGGTACAAGACATGGAACAGAACAGAAGACAACAATGCAGATCCAGGCGGCCCATACCGAGACGTAGATGGCAGGACAAAGGCAAAGGCAAAACCTGGCAAAGTAAAATTAGACAGACATGACTAAGCAAAAAGGGCATGACACCCAGCGTGCATGGACAAGGACAGAAATGAACAAAGACATAGCACAGTACAGATACCCTCAAGGCATGGCATGACGTGGCATGGACAGGACAGAGCAGAAACATAGCAGGGTACTGGATAGCCTGAATTAACAGTACTGACCCCCAGAATGCACACAGGAACAGCCTGAATTAACAGTACTGACCACAAGCTATGCAGACTGAGCCCTGAAACTCCACACTCAAAGACAGAAGTAGCATCCTAACGAGCACACCTGAAAGGTCACACCCCGGAACCGATAGGGAGTTTAACCCCATCAGAACAAAGCAGGGAGGTACCAAATCAAGCAAGGGGTAACCAAGAAACCACAGCAAAGAAGCTGCGATATGGAGCGTTGCCCCTAGCAACCAGCAAGCACAGAACGCTGCAGCCAGAACGCAAGGGCGCAACAGACCTGAATACCCACAGGGAGACGATACCGCCTGAGAGGGGGCACAAACCACGTCACAGGGAACCGCATCGTGAGACGTGACAATGTTTAATTTATGATGTTGGGTAAATGTAAAATTGTCTACATTTATTTCTGCATGAGGGGGCTAGCAATGGTTTCCCTGCAGAAATATCACCCTTATAACGTTATGTAGGCCTATGCATTATATATTATATATTTTATTTTACCGTAAACTTTGTACTCCTCCTTGGCTTAAAATACTCCTCAAAATTGTAGAGGAGTATTTTTACTCTTCTGGAAAAAATGTAGTGCGACCTCTGCTGTCGGCCGGCAATGCAACAAGCACCCCTCCCCTTCCCCCCCTAAGTCAAGAATTGCAGAGCTGACACTCTGCTTGAAACGGCGGACATCTGTGCTGGCACCGATGTCGGCCGTTTAACCCCTTCCATGTCACAGTCCTTAGGGACTGCTGCATGGAGGGGATAACCATCAGGCCGCTGCTCTGCTGTGGCAGCGGCCCGATGCTTGAAGGGCAAACTGAGTGAGGGAGCTCCCTCCCCCATTGGGCCACTTCGCTGCTGTGGCAGCGTCCTAATAGTTACCATGGCAACAGGACGCCTTCACAGGCATCCGGATTGCCATGGTATAGCTGTGCCTGATCAGGCTTATTGTGAATGAAATACACTGCAGTACAAAATACTGCAGTGTATTGTAGAGTCATCCGACCCACTGGATCTTCAAGAACCAAGTGGGTCTAAGTGAAAAAAGCATAAAAAAAGTGAAAAAAGTACAAAAAATCTAACTTCTTCCTATATCCACACATATAATTGGTTAAAAATTTAAAAAATAAAAAACACTCAACATGTTTGTTATTGCCGCGTCCATAAAGACCTGATCTAAAAAAGGATCACATACTTTTACCGCACAGTAAACGCCATAAAAAAAAGAAAAACTATGATGTAATTGCAATTTTGCCCACCGCACTTCCCACAAATTACATAAAAAGTGATCAATAGAGTCATATGTACCCCAAAATAGTACCAATCAAACCGTCATCTTTTCCCTCAAAAAATGATCCCCTACCTAAGACAATTGCCCCAAAAAATAAAAAGGTATGGCTTTCAGAAAATAGAGACACTAAAACATGATTTTTTTTTGTTTCAAAAATGCTCTTATTGTGTAAAACCAAAATATATTAAAAAAAAATCTGACATATTATGTATCGCTGCGTCCGTAACAACCTGCTCTATAAAAATATAACATGAGCTAACCCGTCTGGTTAACGCTGTAAAAAAAATAAAATTAAAACCATGCCAAAAAGCCATTTTTTTATCACCTTACAACACAAAAAGTGTAAGGCCCCTTTCACACGGGCGAGTTTTCCGCGTGGGTGCAATGCGTGATGTGAACGCATTGTACCCGCACTGAATCCTGACCCATTCATTTCAATAGGTCTGTGTACATGAGCATTTTTTTTCACGCATCACTTGTGCGTTGCGTGAAAATCGCAGCATGTTCTATATTCTGCGTTTTTCACGCGGCCCTAGCCCCATAGAAGTGAATGGGGCTGCGTTAAAAACGCATTGCATCTGCAAGCAAGTGCGGGTGCGTTGCGTTTTTTACTGATGGTTGCTAGGAGATGTTGTTTGTAAACCTTCAGTTTTTTATCACGCGCGTGAAAAATCGCATCAAAACGCATTGCACCCGCGCGGAAAAAACTGAACAACCGAACACAATCGCAGGCAAAACTGAATGGCTTTGCCTGTGAAATCGCACAGTTTTCACTGAACGCATCCGCAACGCATCCGCACCTAATCCGGACACGCTCGTGTAAATGAGGCCTAATACCAAGCGATAAAAAAGTCATATGTGGCCCAAAATTGTACCAACCAAACTTTCATCTTATCCCGCAAAAAATGAGCCCCTACCTAAGACAATCGCCCAGAAAATAAAAAAATATGGCTTTCAGAAAATGGAAATTTCAAAAACATGATTTTTTTTCAAAAAATGTTTTATTGTGTAAACCTAAAATAAAATTTAAAAAAAGACATTACGACCTGCTCTATAAAAACATCACATTATCTACTCTGTCAGATAAACATTGTAAAGCACAAAGAATAAAAACTGTGTCAGAACAGCGATTGTTTGGTTGCACAACTACCTCTATTTCTATACTGCAGGAATAACCCAAATATATGTGTATATATATATATATAACAATGGCAGCACATCAGGCCATATATAAATATGGTGGTGCAGGTCAATGGATCCGGGAACAAATCCGGGACAATATAAGAATTTTAAAAAATGGCAGCACTCTCACAAAAAATTAGTGAAAAGAAAAACACTTTATTCTTTATTCACCCCTCTGGTTGTGTACAAGGCTCAGGTTCGGGTTATGTAAGAATTCTGTTATGGATTCTGCTACCACGAACCATAACTAAGGCTACTTTCACACTAGCGTTTAAGTTTTCTGGTATTGAGTTCCGTCATAGCGACTCAATACCGGAAAAAAACGCTTCAGTTGTGTCCCCATTCATTGTCAATAGGGACAAAACTGAACAGAATGGGATGCTCCAAAATGTATTCCGCTCCGTTTAGTTGAGTTCCCAGACCAGAGAGTAAGCCGCAAAAGTTGTAGTTTGCTTTCCGTCCTGTGTGGAGCCGGATCCGTCATGACCCCCAATGCAAGTCAATGGGGACAGATCCATTTTCTCTGGCACAATCTGACACAATAGAAAACAGATACGTGCCCCATTGACTTTCAGTGGAGTTAATGACGGATCCGTCTTGGCAATGTTAAAGCTAATACAACCGGATCCGTTCATAACGGATGCAGATGGTTGTATTATCAGTAGCGGAAGCGTTTTTGCTGAATCCTGCAGAAACCAGCAAAAACGCTAGTGTGAAAGTAGCCTAAGGGTCCAATCACACATCTGCATGAATGGGTCCGTATCCGTTCCACAATTCTGCAGAAAGGGTGTGGACCCAGTCATTTTCAAAGGGGCCGGGCTGCAAAAGATGCAGAAAGCACACCATGTGCTGTCCGCATCTGCACTTCTGTTTCGCAACCACGAACAAAAATAGACATTTCTATCATAGTGCCGGCCATGTGCGGTCCTCAAAATGCGTAACGCACATGGCCGTTGTCCCTGTTTGGCAGATCCGCAAAACAGTTGCGGACATGTGAATGGACCCTTATGGTCCGTGGTAGCGGAATCCATAATGGAATTCTTAGATAACCTGAACCTTGTACGCCAAACTTGAAAACAGAAGTTCACTCAACACTAGACACAACGTTTTAGCTCATAGCTTAAAAAAAAGACTCTGTAAATGAGCTTAAAACATTGCGACCACAGGGGCGAATAAAGTGTTTGAGAGTGCGGACATTTTTTTGTTTATATATATATATCATTTATCAAACTGGTGTAAAGTAGAACTTGCTTAGTTGCCCATAGAAACCAATCAAATTCCACCTTTCTTTTTCATTTTTCACTGCTTCATTGGAAAATGAAAGAAGGAATCTGATTGGTTGCTATGGGTGAGTAAACCAGTTTTCTTTTGCACTTGTTTTGATAAATCCCCACACACACACACACACACACACCTTGCATAGTTATATGTATACATAGCATTGTGTGTACTAATCTGTGTGGGAAAAGTGTCTGCTCACTGTGCGGACTGCACACAATACTTTGTTCAGAAGAGAGTGCAGGTAGTGAGAGCTGTCAGTAATGAGATCTATATCCTGCTTATAACGCCATAGTTCTGACTGTAGATCGCTGCACTAATGTTATCAGCAGAAATATCTATTGTGGCTACAACTAATGGACTTTCTACAGAATGGAAAGTGAGAAATAGATCTGCTGCTTACAGGCTGTAGCAGACTGTAAAACTCACCATATTTTGGTTTGGAATGAAATCTTACTACCAAGTCACTTGGTAGTTCCTGCAGCCTATATGTTACAGGATGTGACAGGATGTGGGGGCAGGGCAGCAGAGCTTATGCTGGTGCATGTGAAATCAACAGGAACGCCCACAGAGCCTGATGAGGCATCCCAACAGTGAGTGAATCTCATAGAGAAGCATTTCTGAGAGCATGTGAAGCAAAGCTCATACCAGTAAACGAACAAATGCAATTTTATCATGTGCTGCATTACAGTAAGATATGGGGTTATTGATTTTTGGTGCACACAGGTGTCCATAGCCTTTAAACATACTGCAGGTAACTAATATGTAGCTAAAGTGGTGGATTTACCGAATGTATATGAGCCTGAATAGAGATCAGAATTTCTGTAACCCCCTTCTGCCCAGCTACAATTTTGTCCTCTGAATCAGGCTTGACCTCAGACGGCCATTGAAAACCTCTGACCATGATTTTTTTGTCCCATTACTATGGACATCCACTTATCTAGGTGAGCATTGATTCCCACCAAATTATCTAAAGCTTAGTTGTCAAGTTCTGAATTTGCCAGGATCCCAGCAAATTCATCTTGTGCCGAGCAACAAATGGGTGGGGCCCATGTTAACCCAACCCAGAAGTACTGGCAGCTATGTGCCTAGGGCATAGCTTGAATTTGTCAACAGAAATATTAGTAAATATGGTAAAAACAAAAGTTAGCCCTTGGAAAACCTCTTCACACAAATGTTCTGGGGAAGTACGAAGACCCAAACCAAACATCAGAGAAACTGGGGCTCTAAATGTGAGATGTGTAATCAACTTGGTTCATTTATCTGTGTGAAAGTCTTATAATAAGTTAAAAGGACAATAACCTCAAACCATTAGTGTTGAGCGCGAATATTCGAAAAGCGAATTTTTTTAGCGAATATCGGCACTTCGCTAATTCGCGAATATTTCGAATATAGCGCTATAAATTCGCTATTTCGAATATTCATTTTTTTTTTTTTTTTTTTTTTTTTTAGTTATATTTTTTTCTTTCCTACTTCCCAAAAGTAGTTCTTACCTGTCCTGAGGATTCCTGGCTTCCTGGCTGCTCTAGTCAGTGCCCGTTGCCGCTTCTGCCGACTTCCGTGCTCATGTGGAGCGTCCCCATCCATGGGAGAATCTCCATATACTAAAATGTACTGTCGGATTTGAGGAATTACGTTGAAATCGCAATGCGATTAATTCAAGTTATATTAATCGCATTGCGATTACAACTTAGCACTGCTATCTTACATAGGCTAGAATTAACGAATATGGAGTATAGCTATGCACTAGCAGTGCTAAGTTGAAATCGTAATGCGAATACTTTAAGTTAAATTAATCGCATTGCGATTTCAACTTAGCACTGCTGCTATATTCCATATTCGTTAACTTCGTTAATTCTAGCAAGCTGACCCATTATAAACCCAGCTCTAAGTTGAAATCGCAATGCGATTAATATAACTTGAATTAATCGCATTGCGATTTCAACGTAATTCCTCAAATCCGACAGTACATTTTAGTATATGGAGACGTTCCCATGGTGATGGGGACGCTCCATGAGCACAGAAGTTATGGTTGGCTTGGTAGAATTAGCGAATAGCGAATATGACGAATGTATTCGTCATATTCCTCAAAACGAAGATAGCGAGTATTCTACATCTTCGTTTTAGCTACCTATTCGTCTCGTCATCGTCAACTTCGCTATTCGCTAATTCTAGCAATCAAATAGGAAGGTTGACTTACCAGACAGCTGTGTTAAATTCGCTATGCGATTTTTTTTTAATACAATAATTATATTACTTGATAAAATTATTATAAGTATTCTATTTATTAAAAAAAAAAAAAAATCGCATAGCGAATTTAACACAGCTGTCTCTATAGTCAACCTTCCTATTTGATTGCTAGAATTAGCGAAGTTGACGAATAGGTAGCTAAAACGAAGATGTAGAATACTTCGTTATCTTCGTTTTGAGGAATAGACGAATACATTCGTCATATTCGTCATCCTCGCTAATTCTAGATATGAAACCAATAGGAAAGTAGCCTTAAGTACAAATCGCAATATGCGATTATTTAAATCGCATGTTAATCGCGATAACTAGAAAAAATGACGAATATTCGATTTTGACGAATATGAAACGAATATTCATTCGAATATTCGCAAATTTCGTCGAAATCGAATATGGCACCTGCCGCTCATGACTACAAACCATGTCCTGAAAAATGTATCACCTATACTTTTTTTTTCATAACTAAAACTAGAAACTGATGCATATTATTTTGCAAATCTGTTTTATAAAATTAATAGAGGTACCAGCGCTGGAATAAAGGAGAGTGTCACACACACAGAAAGATAGTTATAACTACCTGTCCCGATGAATGGCTGTTCGATGCTGCTATGGCGAAGATGGATTCTTCAGATCATCGGTGGTGCAGAGCAAATCTCAGTGCTTGTCACTCAACTTCAAAAAAACGTGCGCCGCTCTGGCTGGTAGCTGGCGTGCGTGTGAAGGAGCGTGTTGGTAAGGGATTCCAGGTCGTCGAGTGTGACGTCACACTAGTCCTACGGCAACTCCAAAGGACAAAAAAAACTATTCTACGCGTTTCGAAGCCTACGGGCTTCTTCGTCAGGGATGGCTGCTATAATCTGTCCTATGGAATAAATAGGTACCCGGTTCCCATGGTTACTGCTATGACCTGCGTTCGCAATTTCACTGCGTGTATTCCTGAATGGATTAAAGGTATAGTGCGATAGTCCATAGGCTTCATAGAGAGGTTTCCAATTTTCTTAGCCATCAGGTGTATGGTTTTTAGAAAGCAAATAATTCCATTTCTTGATTAAGGCCCCTTGGGGCTAGGCTGTTCAATCTGTAAATCCATTTGCTTTCACACCGTGATATTTTCTGGATGTAATCTCCGCCTCTTGTATTTAATTCAACTTTTTCAATGCCCCCAAATATGGAGCCAGAGAAGATGCCCCCATGATATTGGGCATAGCGGCGGGACAGGGGGTGGCCATCATATTTTTTATTTATGTTATTTAGATGTTCCCTCATTCTGGTTTTTAGTTCCCGTTTTGTTCTACCTACATATATTTTATGACAAGGGCATCTAAAGAAGTATATTACTCCTCTAGTACTGCATGACATGTAGTGATTGATTTTGTACGTGTGGTGAGTGTCTCCTATCTCTACAATAGGGTATTTGGTTAGGCCATATTTGATGTTTTTACAATTCTTGCATAATTTGCAGGGAAAGAAGCCTATCTGTCCTGTATAGGCAGATAGGTTGTTTATCTTATTTCGGATTGATTTACAAGAGGGTGCTAGCAAAATGTATAAGTTAAGTGCTTTCCTAAAAATGAAAGAGGGATATATTGGAATTCTATCTCCTATCATTTTATCTTGACATAGTGTTTCCCAGTGTTTTTTTAACAATCCTTTTCAAGATAGGTGCCCCTTCACTAAATGTGGTAATAATCGGGATTTTTATGATGGCATTGCTTGAGCTTTTTTCATCATCGTTGGTCTGTTTATTGTGTAATCTATCCTGCAATAGCAAGTCGCGGACAACTTCTCTAATTTGTCCTACAATGGGTTCTAGATCTTTTATTTTGTATCCCTTCTCCAGGAATTTATTATTCAAATCCTTAATTTCTTCTTCAAAATGAGTGATGTCTGAGCAATTCATACTTATACTTATGTATTGGCTACGAGGGATATTAGTCAGCCAAGTGGATAAGTGGCAGCTATTAAGGGGAATAAAACTATTGCAGTCAGTAGGTTTATGGTATGTTTTTGTCTGGATTCTTCCCTCATCAAAAAATATTGTTAGGTCCAGGAAATTAACCTGTTGTCCACTAAAATGCGGTGTGAAGTGTAAATAATGTGTATTTTTATTTAAATAGTTTAAAAAGTGGTTTAATTCCAGCTCTCCACCCTTCCAGATAAAAACAACATCACCGATGAAGCGTTTCCAGAGGACCAGACCCACACCGAGCTCGCCATGGGGAAAGATGGTAGACTCCTCCGATCGGCCCATATATAGATTAGCGAAACTCGTTGCGAATCTGGTCCCCATCGCCGTACCCATGTCTGTAGATAAAAATCGTGATTGTATTTGAAATAATTATGTGTGAGAATAAACGTAATGCAGTCACCAATTAATTCAATCTGATCTTTGGGCATTTTTCCATCTTTTTCCAAAAAGATCTTCCTTTTAAATTTACAATAATGGTATAAAGGGAGGTCACATCTAAAGTGCCCAGGATATAGCCATCCTCCCATTTTATGTTTTCCAACAGTTGTAAAATATGTTTTGTGTTCCTAAGATAAGCTGGGAGTTTTTGCACATGACTTTGTAATAGGATATCGACATATTTGGACAAATTGGCTGTCAGACCATCAATACCTGAAATAATCGGGCGGCCTGGGGGGTTGGTTTGGTGTTTATGAATTTTGGGCAAGTAATAAAAAATTCGGATTTTCGGACATTGTTTGTTTATGTATAACGCTTTATCAGAGCTTAATATGCCCTTTAATTTTCCCTTTTTTGTTAATAGATTCAACTGGTGTTTATATGTATTCGTTGGGTCAAAGTCAAATTTTTTGTATGTTTTTTTGTCACTGGGAAGTCGGATAGATTCCTTATGGTAGGAATCCTCATCCAAGATAACTATCCCCCTTTGTCCGCTGGTCTTATTACAATATCATTATTAGTTTGCAGTGTGCGAATGGCCTTTATTTCCCATGATGATAAGTTTTGGGGGCCCATTAGTTTTTTGTTAGGGTTGATCTTGCTTAAATCGTGTAATACTAGAGTCTGAAACGCGGTAAAGGCGTCTGAGTATTCACCCAAAGGATTGAAATGGGACTTGGGTTTCAATTATGTGTGTATAGAGGCCTCTATTTTAGTATTGAGACTATTAGTATTCTTGTCTGTTTGTGAGTGGTACATTTTGTTGTATATTTTTTTATTTTTTTTATTTTTATTTAAAAAATTATTAGTATTAAGACATGGGGTATCTTTTATTTTCATAAAATATTTTTTTAAAGCGAGATTCCTTAAATACTTTTTTTACCCCTATAAAAGCATCGAAAGGGCAAAATTTGGAGGTGGGAGCAAATTTTAATCCCTTCTCTAGAAGATCCAATTCATTATCCTTTAGAGTATAGCTACTGAGATTGTATATTCCCTGTCCTTTATTTTTTTTATTTAAGATTTTCTTAATCAGTCCTTTCCCTCTTTTTCCTCTTTTTGTTTTTTTTGGGAGTGTCTTGCCTGAAAAAAATCCTTTTTTACTATCTTTCTTTTTAATATTTTGTCTATTTTTTGATGTTTGGATTGTAAGTTAATTTTGGTAGCCGGACTATAACCGGTGTCTTGGATATTGTTCTGGGTGTTGGTTGGTATTTTAGAAATCGTTGTACCTATAGGATGTGTGAGAGTATCAATATATATACTTATATCATATATCTATATCATCATCCATGTGGATGAGTGCATTAGAATTGGAGTCCTCACTAAGTGTTTCCAATATCTCATATCGATTGCTGGTTTGTATTGAACCATTAGATCTGGTGGTTTGTATCACTACCCGCGGTGATAGTGGGTGTGGTTTAGTTGACCTTTTTATATAGGCTTTGGGTGTTATGTCATCTCTTAAGTTATCATTGGGACTTTTTCATGGATAGAGAAGTTGCTGTAACACGTATCGTCACAAATAGTGTTATCTATAGTTTTATAATTGGTGGTATCATTTAATTCAATATCTCCTATGTTGTTGTCTGTAGTTTTAGTTGGTGATGTAAAATCCCTATCAAATTTTTTTATCTTTTTATTTATAATTTCATTTTACTTCCTTCTTATCCGTGTTTTAATTGACCTGGAGATTTTAATTATATCAACATGATTTTTATAAGGTTTCAGATTTTCAAACAGTTCTATTATTTCTTGATTGATTTTAATTAATCCCTGTCTTCTTTTTTCTATAATGAATGATACAGGTTTTTTTTTGAAAATTCATGAAATAGGGAATTCCATTCATCTACAATTTCTGGAGCACCTAAGTCACTAGTTAGTGCTTTATACACTTGTAGTCCTTTTGGTATCGTATCGTGTTCTAAGTATTTTTCCAGAGATGCCATTTTCCATAAGTCTCTCATTTCTGTAATCAGAAGTCTTTCAAATTTTTTGATCCCTATTAGGGCTTCCTCAATGTTATTCTTATGTAAATCATCATTGTCCAGTGACAATTTAGGCTTATTGAAAAAAGATTGAACGAATTTAATTTGATTCTGGCGATCGCCCCATTGCTCGCTCATGTTAAAGCAGTGGGTATTAGTATAATGCAAGGACACCGGTCTTATGAGGCTAAGCAATGGATGTAATGTGTTATGAGGGAGGTGATATGCTGCAAGGTACAATGGCAGCTAAAAGATGATAGATAATAAATATAGTAGTTGTACCTGCGCTCTCAATGGATCACTTTCCTGTCTCTGTGTACAACTAGTGCACAGAGCCGCTGCTAGATACCCAGAGGATGACGGCTGCCCCGATCCAAATAAACATGAATGTGTGTATAAAATTAATAGTGGTACCAGCGCTGGAATAGAGAGTGTCACGCACAGAAAGATAGTTATAACTACCTGTCCTGATGAATGGCTGTTTGATGCTACTATGGCGAAGATGGATTCTTCGGATCATCGGTGGTGCAGGGCAAATCGCAGTGCTTGTCGCTCGACTTCAAAAAAACGCGCGCCGCTCCGGCCGGTAGCTGGCATGCGTGTGAAGGAGCGTGTTGGTAAGGGATTCCGGGGCGTCAAGTATGACATCACACTAGTCCTACGGCAACTCCAAAGGACCAAAAAACCAATTCTACGCGTTTCAAAGCCTACGGGCTTCTTCGTCAGGGATGGCTGCGTTCGCAATTTCACCGTGTGTATTCCTGAATGGATTGAAGGTATAGTGCGATAGTCCATAGGCTTCACAGAGAGGTTTCCAATTTTCTTAGCCACTAGTTGTACACAGAGACAGGAAAGTGATCCATTAAGAGCGCAGGTACAACTACTATATTTAAAATCTGTTTTATATCCTTATGGTAGATTTTTTTGTATTCTGTTTTACGTGATTATGGAGGCAGCCTTTTGCCTATGCTGCTGTTAGCAGCATTCCGAGATTTTATACAGCACCACATGGAGATGTTAACTGCCTTACTACCAATAGTGGATCCTGTGTTATCTGCCTCCAGCTTCATAGCGTATTACCGTTCATTGTAATACCCCTTGGTATGATAATGAGATGGCTGCTAAAAAATGATCTGTGCAGAACAGGACATGTCAGCTTATTAGAGGCTCCCTGAGGCTCCCTGTCAACGATGAAAACTGCATGGATTTCAGGATTTTTTTTAATATGGATAGTGACAAAGAAAATAAGAAAATCATAAGTTCTTAAAAATATATATTTAACACAAAAACAGTATTCTTTTTTAATTATTATGATTTTCCCAACATAAAAATATTATAGCATTAAGAACAATGTACCTTTAGTAACCAAAATAACAACTGATGGAGTAATAGACATTGTAGAGCCAACCAATCTGTGAACACTAAAGATCCGGATGGGAAATCCTAGTAATAATCAATTAGGTTATGTAAAGGATCATTGAAATGAATTATCCAGTCTAATACTACATTCACACGATCGTATGAATAAGTCCGTATCCGTTCCGCAAGTGCGGATCCATTCATTTCAATGGGGTTGCAAAAGATGTGGACAGCACACTGTGTTCCGTAGTTTAAAAAAAAAATAGAACATGTCCTTATCTTGTCCGCAATAGGCATTTTCAATTATAGCGGCAGCATGTTTGGTCCACAAATTGCAGAACGCACACGGGCTGGTATCCATGTTTTGTGCAAAACACTAAGGTCGTGTGAATGTAGCCTAAGGGCAATCAGTCAGAGAGTCAGAGGCCCCTCCACTGAGCAAGTGTCTTAATATTATCTCTATCAAGAAGACTAGTAAGAGTGAGTTTTATGTATGTGAGTTTTAAAACAATGCCAGCTCTCCACTCGACAATCCCTCACCTGTGAAGATCAGCTTCCAATAGCTAGGAGACCCAAGGTGCCTCTCAATTGTACATTCAGTTACCATTGGCTGAATTTCAAAGATTCTATTAGTTTTTCTATTTTGTCTTGCATCCAATGAACAGTATGGGATTCCTTATGTCTGTTTGAACCTATACGTTCTAAACTCAATAGTTTATGCAATTGTGAAGTTAAATCTCCAAATAAAGGAATGGAGGCTGAGAGCCAGCTCTTTAGAACACATTGTTTCAAAGGTGATATCGCTCTGTCACAAACTACTTCTACTACCGCAAACACAACCGAAACATCCTTTCATTATGGCCTGGGAATCAGATCTTTCCACGACGTTTTCAGATATTGAAGTACAACAGCTTCTTGCTGCCCCGAAGCTGACCTCTCGCTGTGTACGTATGCAAGAAAGCGGATATAAAATCCTAACCAGGTGGCACCTGACCCCAGTTCTCCTACATAAATATAATCCTAGCTACAATCCTAATTGTTGGAGATGTGGGGCTCAAGTTGGTACCTATTTCCACCTTTGGTGGACTTGTCCACGCATTACACCTTATTGGGAGGAAGTAATCTCACGAATCAACAAGTTATTGAATCTAGACCTTCCTCTGGATCCTAAGTTGTGCCTCTTTCAGCTTTTACCCGATAAGCTCCCTAAACACACTGTGAAACTACTCAGACATCTACTGGCTGCGGCCCGCATACTTATTCCTACTCTTTGGAAAGCTCCGCACCCCCCGACTCAGGTCTTATGGATAGATAAAGTAGACTCTCTCTATAGATTGGAAGAGCTTGCCAGATGGGAGACAAAGACACATAATATTTGGTCCCCTTGGGCGTCGTTCAGGCGGTTTGACACTCACTCGCAATGAGTCAACTAATCGCAATCAGTTGTTAAGCCTTAGGCTGGATCTATCAATCACCATTAATGTGATATGCGGCTTATTACCCCCCTTCCTTCCTCCCTTCTTTCCTTCCTACCTCCTGTTCACTGTCGATACGTACCTAAATGTTTATTGATCTATGTTGTGGTTATATGCTATTGTTACATGATAACCTAATTTAATTTAATTTAATTTCGGGATGTACCTGTCTGTATGCGATCAACAGACCAGCCGGAGAAGACCCTCAGCAATGCCATCCCTTCTCGTTTAAGTGCTGACTTGTATGTAATGACTTGACATAACACGTGATGGCTCCGAATGTCCTGACTTGTATAGGCCTTTAATGTATATTGGCCTCTAGATTTGTTTCCTCCCTGTCATTGTCCGAATATTAATAATTAATAAAAAGATTTTTGAAAAGAAAAAAAAAGAACACATTGTTTCATCACCAAGAAAATGACATGAAGCAGTGGAGGGACCATCCGTTTCTTGTGGTTTATTACTAAATGTTCCATAGAAATGGATTGGAAGATAAGCAACCAGGGATCTCTACTTCGTACTGCTCCCCATATACCCTTAATGTACATTATATGACCTGATTCCAGAAAGTAGTAGTTAATTTTCTGATGACACTTTCCCTTTAAATCTGTCCATGCATATTAGAAAAAATGCTGGTCCATGTGGGAACTCACTTTGTAGTCTTCTCCTTGAGATCCATCAAAAACTCCACCAAACTGTTACGTTGAAATGTAGCCTAATGCCAGTAAATAATAGACGCTTATATACCTAACATATAATGTTAACCACGTTCAGACCTAGCCATTTTCCTCCTTTCTGACCAAGCCTCATTTTGAAAAGTGTTTTTACTTATCCAAGCCATTCTGAGATTGGTTTTTCGTGAAACATTATATGTCATGTTAATGGTAAATTTGAGCCAATATGTTGTACCTTTATTCATTAAAAAATAATCCAAAATTTACTGAAAATTTGGAAATATTCACTATTTTCTAAATTTGAATTTCTCTGCTTTTAACCCAGATAGTGATACTTCATAAAATACTTATTAATTAACATTGACTATATGACTACTTTATGTGGGCATCATTTTGGTAATGTTATTTTGTTTTTTAGGACATTAGAAGGTTTAAAATTTTAGAAGCAATTTTTGAAATTTTGAGATAATAGAAACCTCCCATAAATTACCCCATTTTAAAAACTACACTCCTCAAACTATTCAAAACTCATTTTAGAAGTGTTGTTAACCCTTTAGGTATTCCACGATAATTAAAGCAAAATGGAAGTGAAATTTTTAAATGTAACTTTTTTTTGTACATCTATTTGTCCTGTAACACATCAAGGGTTTACAACAAAACAAACCTCAATATTTATTACCCTAATTCTGCAGTTTACAAAAATACCCCACCTACAGTCGTAAACTTCTGTATGGGCACACAGCAGGGCTCAGAAGGCAAGGAGCACTATATGGTTTTGGAGGGTAGATTTTGCTGGAATGGTCTTTGAGTGCCATGTTCCATTTGAAGAGACCCTGCGGTACCCCTACAGTGAAATCTCCGAAAAAGTGACTACATTTTGGAAACTGCACTATCTAAGGAATTTTTAAAGGCTATGTACACCTTTATTAAAAATATGGAATCTTTTTGTGTACATAGCTGAGATGCTCTACTAGTTGATTGTGGATTTTATGTCTTTTCCATCATCTCTTTATTTAAAAATCATACATTTTGATTTTCTGATTTTTTTTCAGATTTTGTCTCACAGTTGAAAGGTATCTACGATAAAAACTAAAGACCTCTCCGTTCTTTGTAGCTGGGAAAACTTGCAAAATCGCCAGTGTATCATAAACTTATTTTCCCCGCTGTATTTTTATTATTGATTTCTGTAACTGGGACGGGCATAGTAACCCCAGTTACAGGGGTAATACAGCACCCAGAGAGGCTGTACAGCCTCACTGCAGGGCTGATTGAGGTCTAAAGAAGACCTGTCAGCTCCTGCAGTCTCCCGGCCACGTGGTGACAAGACCCCTGGGCCAGTGCAGAAAGCGGCATATCACTTGCTTGCTGTATACAGAGCGCTCATTCGGCGCTGTGCATACTGCATTCTAGAAGGGCACAGAGGAGCAATCCCTGCCTTCTCAAAGGGGTGCCCTGCTATAAATGACAGCTGGCCCTCTGCTCAGTAGCTGCACAATTAGCATACAGCCGTAGCCTTTGAATAATCATTCCTGAACATCCATTCAGAGATTGAGCCCTACCGCCCAGACGTTTATAATCAATGGGCAGTCAAGAAGTGGTTAAAGTGGTTGGCCAGTTTCCTATATTGATGACCTATCCTCAGGATAGGCCATTAATATCAAAACAGCAGGGATCTGACTCCCACTACCCCTGCCGATCAGGTGTTTGAAGAGAAAGCAGCACTTGTGCAAGTGCTGCATTCTCTTTATTGTTTACATGCTCATCATCAACATTGCAGTGGCAGACAGGTGTAATTACAGCTCCCCTATCTTCAATGGAAAGGAACAGTTACACTCTGTCTGCTTCTTCCCATTGAAATGAGTGGAAGCGAAGGAGCTATTATTACACTGCTCACCATTGCGATTTCCATGATGAGCAGGTAAACAGTGAAGAGAATGCAGCGCTCACACGAGTGCTGTATTCTCTTCAAACAGCTTATCAGCAGGGGTGCCGGGAGTGTGACCCCAGCTGATCTGATATCGATGACCTATCCTGAGGATAGCTCATCAATATAGGAAACTGGCAAACTCATTTAAAAGCGAAAGAATATCCAGTAATAATCATGGTCACACATTGCTTGGCAACAGTCATGGATCATCTTTTAAGCAAACCGCTGGATGCATCAGAATCATCACATTCATCCAAACTCATATTATCAGTTGCTCCATTCAACAGCATTGGTATAACTTATAAACCGTTCATTTGTCTTCATATTAATATAAATCATTTGTGTTTATCAAAAGCCCATTGTGGTTTAGAATACAGTAAAACACAATTTCTTTCCATTTAGTGCTGTTTCTAAACAGTCCTTGTCTCTCTCTCTCTCTCTTTTTTTTTTTTACCAGTATGCTACGATACAATTAGAGCTATTCTAAGGCATTCTAGTTTTAGAATGGCAGGGACACCTAAAAGATGTGTACACTTTCTAGATCCTAAAGTGGACATGACAGCTTTTAAATTGGAAACATAACTATTTTTGTCATCTTCCATAGTGAATCCCGTTGTTATCTCTTTATCCACATGATGTAAAAAAAAAAGGTTGATTCATCAGACTAAGTCACCTTTTTCCATTGCTTTATGGTTTAGTTCTGATGTTCACATATCCATTGTAGGAACCTTCGGCGGTGGACAGGTCAGCAGGGGTACACTGAACACTCTGAAGCCTTGCAGCCCTTTATGGGGCAAGCTGACACCTTTCTATAATAACCAGCATTAACTTTTTCATTAATTTGCGATAGAGTATCTCTTTTTTGGGATCGGATCAGAGGTGAGCCCAGCATACTCATCAATGATCCTTGGGTGCCCATGAACTTGTCACAGAATGTCCTTCCTTGGACCACTTCTGGACCACTGCACAAAAGGAACACCCCAAAAAACGTGCATTTTGGAGATGCTCTGACTTCATCTAGCCATTTGCTCAGACAGTCACAAAAAAGATATATGACAAGTACAGGCACATAGACAAGTACAGAATAATAAATTCACTGATAGATGACAGAAAACTGGATGAAGTTGGCAATGAATGAGAGAGGTGGAGTCTGGCAATGGAACAGACAGCAATGTCGTATAGGTAGAGAGCAATGAATGTAGATAAGAGGAATAAAACCTACCAGAAACTTACCCTGAAATACAAGACAAACAGAAAATCAAAACTTAAATAGCAAAAAGGAATCACAATACAGACAACTATAAGACAGTGAAACCACATCCCAAGATGCACTCAAACAAAGCTAATGGACTGGGATTCAAGATTCTGCAAACAAGTGCACATAGCATATGCTATACCTGGCAAAGAGGCACAAGAACTAAAGGAATTTAAAGGCATAACAATCAAAAAGCCCCTCCTAGCAAAGACCATGAACTTATTAACAGAGGGGAAGAGGACCCTGCTTGCGAGAACTTACCATCTACAATTGGTTTGTGTTGGACTGATACAGAAATAACATGCTTGTGATTCCAAATAAAATCAGATAAATGCTGTAGTACAGTAATGTCCTATTGAAGCCTATTACTGTACATTCTGAACAGCTAAATGATCACTATTTCTAAGTAATTGTCAACAAAAGTCCTTGTACATTCCTTGTGCATTGACGTTGGCATCTCCTTCTTTACACTAAGCAGGTGCTACAGGAGTTGGGTTGTCCTGGGTTCTGATCATTACTCCTGTAAATTTATACTTCTCTAGTATGTATGCCTATTTCTGTTGCCACCCAGTCTCCATAGTTTGCAGCTGGTATTTACTTCATTGATTTCCAAGCAAAGGTTTTTCTCACTGGTGGTTTCTCAGAATTCACAGAAAAGGCTATTATGAGTTTATGTCTTTTATGATGCTTTTGAGCAGCCTATAAAGTAGTCTGGAGTCAGTATTGTTCATGTTTCTACCACTTTACAATTGCATTCTGTAAAGAGTCTCTAAGGATCTTATGCCTTGTAGTAATATTATAGTGGTTTGTTCAGCAATATTTTTCTTTGCACGACAATAAACCTGCATGCTTTCACATTTCAGCAATGGTGATCGATAATTCAGAGAGCTATTGCAGTGAGTAATAACATTCTTAGGACACATTGATAAAAAGTGTTATTTTGCTACGAGCATTGCTGTCGATAACTTTGCACATCTCATGGATGTGTTCCATATTCACAATGCTATATACGGTATACATCCACCAATGGGGTTGAGAACATGGCACATTGCAATAAACAGTAGTAGTAACATGCAAAGCTATCAGATAAATGTTCCTGCAAGTTGAGAGCTGCAAGAGGTGAGCAATGGTTGATGTTTCATCTGTTTCCTGCAAATACAGCTCATTTCAAATGTCCCTACAGCATCTCAATGCGTTTAAGATCTGGTTATTTGAAGACCCTTCTCTGCTTTTTAAGCCATTCCATGGTGGATTTTTGGTCCACATTTAATTGAGTGACTGTCCTCGTTAATATCATATCTTTTCACCAAACTTCTCTTCTAATACTGATAACAAAAAGTCTTTCTTTGCCTCATCTTTCCAGACCACATTGTTGTAGAAGACTTGGTGCCTGCCTATGTGTTAGTGGGCAAGGTTTTATTGTGCCCTCATGTTCTTCCTGGACAGAAAATGTTTTCCCCTGGATTCATGTAGATCTAATTTTTTAATCCCTTTCTAATGGTAAACTCTTGAAGTACCACATATCGATATTGATGAGGGCTGCTAGAGACGGGCAAATTTTGAACATCAAGTTAAAGTTTGCTGCAATTGTTTAATCCGTTATGACTGTCAAGTTAACAATTTTTATATCTGCATTCTGTAACATAGTAACATAGTTTATAAAGCTGAA
Organism: Bufotes viridis; assembly: GCA_033119425.1. Taxonomy (NCBI): domain Eukaryota; kingdom Metazoa; phylum Chordata; class Amphibia; order Anura; family Bufonidae; genus Bufotes; species Bufotes viridis. The sequence goes on along the minus strand of CM065592.1, from coordinate 391,474,093 downwards.
AAAAGACATCTGTCTATCCAGTTCAGCTTGTTATCCTGCAAGTTGATCCAGAGGAAGGCAAAAGAAAAACCCTGTGAGGTAGAAGACAATTTTCCTCACTTTAGGGGAAAAAAATCCTTCCCGACTCCTGTTAGGCAATCAGAATAACTCCCTTGATCAACGACCCATCTCTAGTAGCTATAGCCTGTAATATTATTACACTCCAGAAATACATCCAGGCCCCTCTTGAACTCTTTTAGTGAACTCACCATCACCACCTCCTCAGGCAGAGAGTTCCATAGTCTCACTGCTCTTACAGTGAAGAATCATTTTCTATGTTTGTGTACAAACCTTCTTTCCTCCAGACGCAGAGGATGTCCCCTCATCACAGTCACAGTGCTGGGGATAAATAGATGATGGGACAGATCTCTGTACTGACCCCTGATATATTTATACATAGATATTAGATTTCCCCTCAGTCGTCTTTTTTCTAAAGTGAATAACCCTAATTTTGATAATCTTTCAGGGTACTGTAGTCCACCCATTCCAGTTATTACTTTAGTTGCCCTCCTCTGAACCCTCTCCAGCTCTGCTATGTCTGCCTTGTTCACAGGAGCCCAGAACTGTACACAGTACTCCATGTGTGGTCTGACTAGTGATTTGTAAAGTGGTAGGACTATGTTCTAATCATAGGCATCTATGCCCGTTTTGATGCAACCCATTATCTAATTGGCCTTGGCAACAGCTGCCTGACACTGATTTCTACAGCTTAGTTTGCTGTTCACAAAAATTCCTAGGTCCTTTTCCATGTCAGTGTTACCGAGTGTTTTACCATTGTTTTACCAGTGTTTTACCATTTAGTATCTACTGATTCAAAATACTGATTAAAAGTTGCTGTGTGTGATTAGACCAGGAGTTTTTCCCCCAATAACATTTCTCATCTATCTACAGGACAACTGTTATAGTTTGTGGGTGCCTCTGTAAAGTACACCGTTACCTGTGCCAAAGGGGTGGCTATTTGGATCTTAGGGCTAACACTTTAGAGGTTGCTACTTTATTAAACCTCTACCAAAAAAATGTCGAATCTGGCCCATTAAAATAATGTAAATATCTAATATACTAATACATTGTCAAAACAGCTTTCATTTTTTTTATTCTGGTTTTATTTTATTTTTTTGTGAATTCAAAGCCCAAAACCAGTATCTCAGGCACAAAAATCAGCAAAACATCTATGCGCTATACACATCTCTAGTGTGTCTTTTTTCTGCTATTACACTTTGCTTAGTAGGTAGTGGTTTGGCATAAAATGTCCCATTTTCATTTGACATTATTAAGCAGTACTGTATCATCCACTGAGGAGCCGTATTATGCATCTGCAGTGCTATCCCTCACATCTGCTTGTTCTAAACAAAGTAAAGACAGGCAGAGCACAGCACATGAATTAGTGCCTGGACCATGTTTATGCCTTTAGTAAAGCAGCTGGCTTCCCGCAGATAACAGATTGCAGTCTACTACTTCAAGGTGCTTCTCATGAATACTGTATGAAAAGGTTTCCTTATCTGAAAAAGCTATTTGTACTGGGAATACAGTGTAGAGATATTTCAGTGGCAACACCTAAATCTCGGTTTAAAAGCCTACTGCATTTATTAATTGGAGTTATACAGTATGTATAAAGTATATAAATCAATAAAATCATCATATAAATATCAATTGCAAAACTTTTTTTTGCTCTATTAAATGGAATGCATCATCAGAAAATAACCTAATGCCTAAGGCTACTTTCACACTGGCGTTTTGGTTTCCGTTTGTGAGATCCGTTCAGGGATCTCACAAGCGGTCCAAAACGGATCAGTTTTGCCCTTAATGCATTCTAAATGGATAGGGATCCGCTCAGAATGCATCAGTTTGGTTCCGTTCCTCATCTATTCCGCTTTGGAGGCGGACACCAAAACGCTGCTTGCAGTGTTTTGGCGTCCATCTGACGAAACTGAGCAAAACGGATCCTGACACACAATGTAAGTCAATAGGAATGAATCAGTTTTCACTGACACAATCTGGCACAATAGAAAATGGATCCGTCCCCCATTGATTTTCAATGGTGTTCAAGACGGATCCGTTTTGGCTATGTTAAAGATAATACAAACGCATCCGTTCTGAACAGATGCATGCGGTTGCATTATCTGAACGAATGCATTTGTGCAGACCCATGACGGATCCGCACCAAACGTGAGTGTGAAAGTAGCCTAAATCACATTTTTATGTTGAACATAATTTTTAGCCTTTTTGGTGAGTTTTGTTTTATTTAAAATCAAAACTAAAATCATGCAGTTTTCACGCTGGCAATTAGACTTAATAATATGTTAAGACTTCTTGTTCTTTTCAGGTAACTTTTCAGTGTCCATCACATTATCATCAGAGGCAGGATTACAATGACAAATAAAATCTTTGCATAAATATAGCAGGATCCACAATAGTTTTCATTTTATTTTATGAATTTTCAAGAATATACAAAAGTAAAAAAAAAAAAAAAAAAAACACAGACCAACTAAGAGGGAGGGTAACTCTGAGAGGGGAAAACAAAAGTATCCACAATAGGTGATATTGCAGTTTATCTACTCCCTTCTTCACAGGTCACAGAGCATGCCTAGAAAACTCTCCCATAGAGGTCAGTGAGGTCCCCTCCAGACCATTGTGTCTATGGGACAAGAATAGGAAGACTTGGCATAGTTTAGTCCTAGTGGCCAGTGTGAAAACAGCAGGGATTTTAGAATTATTATTATTATTTTTTTATATACTGTAGATAGTGGTATAGAAAAAAAACAAAAAAAAAAAAACTAAATTAACATAAAAACTTGATTTAAATGAAAGGTCATTTTCTGACCTATGTCAGGTCAAACATGATGATCTACAGTATCTTTGGACAATATGTTATAGAAGAGCAGAGCTTGGCAAGAGAAGTCAGTAGCTCATGAATGAGTGGACTTGGCACTCAAGGCCCAAGTGGGAATTTAGAGCTTTGATTGCATAGTACATGCTGCAATAAAAAATAGATGCTTCTGTTAATTCTTTCCTAACAGGATCCCTGCAAACAGTGTAGAATATTTGACTTGACAGGTAAGCTTTCAATAGGTTTTCTAGGACTTTAATGTGTTATCCCACAAAGAATATTTTTTTTTATAGTTAAAGGGATATTTAACTATTAGTTATCCTCTATCCACAGGATTTCGAGTAACTAATAGATTGGTCGGGGTCCTACTGCTGAGACTTGCACTGATCTTGAGAATGGGTACCCTGTACCCTTTGGAGCCCCCTGAAATGAACAGAGCGGCAGGTCGGGCGTGCAAACTGCCACTTCATTTATCCCTATGGGTGTTCTGGAAATAGCTGAGCACAGGGGGATAGGGGATAACTTTTGACCACCAATGTACCCCTTTAAATCCAACCCATTATTTTATAGGGGGTTGTCCATTTTATATTACTAGCTGTTACACATGTGTGCATCTAACTATAAGAATTAAATTATCGGCCGTGATGTCTCATAGTTTAATATGAATAATTCATGTTTACCCACATGTCCGCTTACCTGCATACTGGCACTGTGCTCGGAACATGGCTGATGATGGAGGGTTCCATCCATCAGCAGCCTTCATTCACTTACATTGGAATCAGACTGCGCATGCGCTAATTTCCCTGTCTGACTCTAGTGTAAATGAATGGAGGCCACATATGGATAGAACCCTACATCAGCTGGCATTCAGGTCACCAGACCTGCGTGAAAACATGATTATACTTATTAAAGTATAATACATCAGTGTAGATAATTTAATATACCTTATTACTAGCTGCATTCATGTGATATTACCAGCACAAATGCAACTAGTAATATAAACTGGCTAACCCCTTTAAAAAAAAAATTTTTTTGTGTTTACATTAAACAAAGGCTTATATCCCTAGAGTATCAAATTGCATTACAATACCTGTTATTTCTAGTGGGCAGCCTTTCGGTGTACACCTCAACAAGTGTTCCCAGATGGACACCTTCAGGCCTCTTGCACATGGCCGTTTTTTTGGGCATTTCGTACATTGGAGACCGCAATTTTCAGTCCCCAATGCATAGGCACCATCCGTGCGGCTGACGTGACGGATACAGACCCTTTCAACTTGAATGGGTTTGTCATCCGTCCGTACAGCAAAAAAATAGAACAAGTTCTATTTTTTTGTGGTGCAGAGGACTGGACAGAAACACCATGGAAGCACTCAGTTGTCTTTCCGAGGGGTTCCAAGCCTCCGTTCCGCCATGCAGCTCCGGATTGCGGACCCATTCAAGTCATTGGGTCCACATCTGTGATGCGATGAGCACATGGCCGGTGACCGCATATTGCGGACCCGCTGTTTGTGGGCCGCAGTACGGGCCACGACCGGCAACGGGCATTTGCATGAGGCCTTATTCAGATTTGACTCTCTCCTTGCTCCTTCGTATATGTCGAAGGATTCCTGGTGTAGTAAATTGGTTGTTTCTGAAACTGTGCTCATACCTTGCAGGTTATGCTATAACAGGGATTAGTAACCTCCGGCACTCCAGCTGTTGTGAAACTACAACTCCCAGCATGCATAATTGCTCTGCTTTTCTAAGAACTCCCATAGAAATTAATGGAGCATGCTCGGAATTGTAGTTTCACAACAGCTGGAGTGCCGAAGGTTGCTGATCCCTGTGCTATAATTTCCTAAAATTGAAGAAAAATCACAGCATTTTTGCAGCATTTTCTGTATTTCATGGCAAAAAAGTTGACTTTACGACAGCATGTGAACACAGTCTTCTCAAATTGAAGCTTTTGTAGCAGCTGGCTCGCCACACCGGAAATCCCTTCAGATACCCAAAGGAGCAGAGAGAGAAGCAAGACTTATAAGGGTCTGCGGATCCGCAAAACACGGACACCGGCAATGTGCGTTCCGCATCGAAAATGCCTTTTGTTGTCCACAATTGCCGACAATAATTGGACATGTTCTATTTTTTTGCGGAACGGAAGTGCGGACCCGGAAGTGAGGATCCGCAATTTCAGATCCGGGCGGGAAAAAGTGTGTCACGATAGAAATGAATAGGTCCACAATTCCGTTACGCAAAATGCAAAACAGAATTGCGGACGTGTGAATGGAGCCTAAACATGTATGTTCTCCTCGGCATGTTTTTTCCCCACTTTTTGTTCATTTTCAATGCATTTTTGATGCAGTTTTTCAACACTTTTTTTTTAATCAAGGGTGTTTACGTCAATACATTTCCAAACGACATGGACATCTGCACTAAATACCAAACAGAAAACATGCAAAAATCATGCAGACAAGTGTGGAGTGTTTTTTAAATGCTTGACATTCATTCCAATGGGAGATTCAGCTTGGATTATTCTCCAAGATAGGGCATGCTGCTTCCTCTTTCCATATGGAAATATAAAAAGTGCTGCTTCTCACTAAAATGAATGAGCAGCTGTTTTGAGTTTTTTTTTTTTTTTTACCAGATTTTAAAGCGAAAATGTGCCAAAATCAGCGCCAAAAAGCTCCTTGTGAACTGGCCATAAGAGTATAGACCAGAATGCAACATGACTATACTGGAGTCATGTTCTGAGCTGCAGCTCAAGCAGTAATGTGGTCACTGCAAAAGTCATAAATCTATGGTTATAGTATGAAAAGTTATGATTTTAATATCTGCACAGCAAGATTTCTTCAGCTTTAACTTTTTATTGTCACAAGAAGCTATTAAGATCTAAATGTCAGTGACTCCTGCAAGCAAACCGCCAAAAATTGGAGCATATATTCTGTTAGTCCCTGTTGTTCCCACCTACTTGCTAAATACAATTTTAAACATATTCCCCATTGTCTATTACTTGTTTTTAGAGAATGTCAAGCAGAGGCAAAGCAAACTTTAGCAAATTAACAGTGATCTATTGCGATGTCCTGAAGTGTATACCTAGCATCAGACTTGTTTGTTCTGCTGTACAGCCCTCACTTAATGATCACATTCATAATGTCTGTCACCCTTTCCATATTTGCTGTGTCTTTCAGACGTCTTAGCAGACAGAAATTTCATTATGAACCAGCAATCCTATACACTTGAGATGCTCACTTCTCTACATCATACGTTCTGCCGTATTTTTACTTTAATCTTATCCTCAAGTAAATCAGGAACTGTCCTTGTCTTAAGTAATCTATGCCGTTTTTCCTCACCCGGGCATATTTTTACATTTCAGAAATTGCTTGTGCTCAGTTTCCTGGTACATTTTATATATGTGCTCAAATACTTATTTACAATATTTTTAATATTTTTTTCTGTAAATGTATTATATGCAGTCCTGGTACTTAAAGGATTATTCCAGGATTTTAATATTGATGGCATGTCTTTAGGATAGGCCATCAGTATCTTATTGGTATGGGACCAACAACCCTTATCTCCTTCCAATTATATGTTCCCCAGTAGCTCCAGGTCCATCCATTGTGTAGTGGATGGAGCTGGTTACTGCAGCCCTGCCTCATTCAATTCAAAAGAGGCTGTGTGGTTCTGGTGCTGGAGCTGCTTGAGAACATCTGATGTGGAGGTGCTTAGTGTCAGATGTACACCAATCAGATACTGATGACCTATCCTGAGGCCATCTATATTAAAATCCTGGAATACTCTTTTAAATCCATCTAATTTTATGTGTACTGCACAGATTTAGATGGGGCAGCTGAATACATTGTGATCAGAGACTGCTGGGCACCCAGAAAGGAAGACAGATGGCACAGAAGCTATCTCATGTGTCAGTAGGGGTGTGCAGTCCCAGTTGGTTTGGAGGACTATAGTGTCCATATTCCCCAACGGTCCAGTTTTTCATGGTACAGGGAAACAGACCAAAAAGGAAGAAAAAGGGGAGGAAATGTGCATGTTTCTGGGAGTTTGTATGGTTGCATTGGGGACGAGACTTAAAAGGTCCCATGAATTAATATTTAAATGCTAGGAGGTATAGTATACTATACTGTAGTGCTATACTGTCAAAAATAATATTGTAATATAATTTCCTAAAATTCGATAAATAAATTCAACCAAAATGCTTTAATTGTTGGAGATTTATCACTGATGTGACTCATGTAAAGGAAAACTCATAGCAACCATTCATACGCCACCTTTCATTTTTCACAGCTCCTCCGGCAAACGTCAGGTTTGATTAATTCTTCCCCGATATCTATTTTTCTCTCTCTCCAGTCTCTGTCTCCCCTATCTCTCCTCATGTCGATTCTTATGAATCAAATCACACAAGTCATCTTTGTTAGGCTAGTTTCACACACTAGAGTTTTTGAATTCGGCAGGCAGTTCTAGCAGGGAACAGCTTGCCGGATGTCTCTGCATTCTGGAAGCTATCGCATTGCCTTCCTGCCCCATTAACTATAATGGGAACTGTTGGGGTTCCGGCAGCAACCCAGCAAATATAACGAGAATTGGCGTAGCGGTTTTCATCCAGCCGATTGTCAGCATACTTGCCTGGTTGCGTCTGGAACTCCACCGTTCCCCATTTTAGTTAATGGGGGTAGTGGGTAACAGGTAGCATCCGGTTAGAACTTTTTGAAAATTTTAGGTAGAATTTCCGGATTTTAGAATCAATTTGCTCAAACTATAGATAAATAAAAAATAAAATAAAATCACCAACACAGTTACTACCAGTCTCTGCTGTACAACTAGATTTTTAAAAACAATTAAAAATAAGTATGGTTTATACCAACCATAATTCTAAAAAAAAAAGCAGAAACTATGTTATTTTAAGAAAGGAAATATTTAGAGATGAGTGAATCTAAGCTGACAAAGTGAAATTCGTTTCGAATTTCAGTAAAAATTAGATTTGCAACGAATGTGAATTTCCTCACATGGCGGGTAAAAAGGTGGCTACATTTGTGAGGACATGGGGCAAGGAACTCTGGGAAGGTAGGATCACCCATAATGCCATGCATGCAGCCAATCAGCAGCCAGCCAGGCCTGTGATGTCACAGCACTATAAATACGACGGCGATCTTGGATTTAGACATTTTCCAGCGTTCTGATTGCAGGGACAGACGTGAGAAGGTGCTAGGGACAGCAATTGAAAAACCTCATTGTGAAAAAAAAAATGAAAAATCGGATTTATAAGTGCAGGGAAAGGATAGGGAGAAATCATTTCACAGCATCTTAGTACAGGGAGAGACATCAGAAGGCGTTAGGGACAGTGCTAGAAAAGCGATTTACAAGTGCAGGAAAAAATATATTTATTTGGGGATCCGAATAGCCATTATAAAGCTTTCCAGCAATTTGTTCTCCTTATTGGGGTGCAAGTGCTATGTTGAAAAGCCTTTAGTGGCCTATTTCAGTACATAAATAAAAAGATATATGCACTTCACTGTTGCAGTTATTAGTGGTGAAAGCGTTTAGTTGCCTATTTCAGTAAAAAAATAAAAATATATTCTCACTTCTGCAGTTATATGTATTGAAAGCGTTTAGTGGCCTGTTTCAGTACAAAAAGAAAAATATATGCTCATTTCACTGTTGCAGTTATTTGTGGTGAAAGCGTTTAGTGGCCTATTTCAGTACAAAAAGAAAAATATATGCTCATTTCACTGTTGCAGTTATTTGTGGTGAAAGCGTTTAGTGGCCTATTTCAGCACAAAAATAAAAATATATACAAACTTCACTGTTGCAGTTATTTGTGGTGAAAGTATTTAGTGGCCTATTTCAGTACAAAAAGATAAATATATATGCACTTTACTGTTGCAGTTATTTGTGGTAAAAGCATTTAGTGGCCTATTTCAGTAAAAAATAAATATATATAAACACTTTACTGTTACAGTTATTTGTGCTGAAAGTGTTTTGTGGCTATTTCAGTATAAAAAGAAAAATATATTCGTCGCTTTTATTTTTTTATTTCTTTTGCTTTAAATTTTGTTTAGTTCAGCTAAAATTAGGTCAGACAGAGAAGTGCCAGGCCATGCACAGAGGAGTTGCAGAGGCCTAAATGTTTCTGGCACAGGCAGAGGTCGCAGCAGAGTAAGGGGGCGTGGCAGCAGGAGTCTCAGCGAGAGGCCTGAGCTCCCGGTCTCATCTAGCGGTCGTGTCTTGACCAGCATCCCAGCGGTTCTTGATTGGTTAAGTTGGTCATCCACTTCATCCCAAGTTACATCATACACCCCCAGCCAACAGTGGGTGGGTTAGTCAGACACAACCCTTAGTTGGCCCTGTGCCCTCACCTGCCTCAACCTGCCTCTGTCTTTGCTGTACCCTCAGCCATGGAAGTATTGTATGCTGTGGGCTCAGCTCCAGTATACAGCGAGGACGAGCTACTAGTTGACAGTCAGCAGCTACTGCCCAGCCAAGATCTGGAGGAGACATTTGCTGCTTCCTCCACTAGGCGGTCAAGTAGTGATGAGGAGAGTGGCGTGGGAGCTGGTGTTGCAAGCGGTCAGGCTCCTAACCCATAGAGGAGGACATCAGTTATGTGCAGACACTACTCGATGATGATGAAGCCGATCGCACTTGGGAGCCTGGTGCAGAAGGGGCTTCATCATCATCAAGGGGAGGAGGGTGGCAGCTTGCCCATGAGGTAGCGGCTGAGCCAGCAAGGTGGTAGCATGGCTGGCAGTCAGCAGGGTGGCAGCAGTGGGAAGTCGGGAGCCAAACGTGCCCGGGGTAGACCACCTTCTTTGCAGCAGCCTACCTGCCCTGGAAGTAGTGGTGCAAGGGGTTCACGGAGGCAACGGTGGTAGCAGTCAGTCAGTGCAGACTGTTGGGGGGGAAATCACCCACTCGGCGGTGTGGCAGTTTTTTGTTAAGCCGCCGGATGAGGTAAATGTGGCCATATGTAGAATCTGTGTGCAGAAGGTGAAGTGTGACCAGGGTGCTAATGTCGGCACTAAGGCCCTGCATCAACATATGCAGCGTTGCCATACTGTGGCCTAGGAGAACCGTGGCTCTGATGTGGTGGTCCAGCCTGCTGCAGCAACCGCTGAGTCACCCAGTGGCATGCACCCGGTGTCAAACAGTCAAGGCTCCTCCACCTATGCTGAAGGGAGCTGTCTGTCATTCCCACCCAGTCCAGATGCTCCTGCTCCTCCTATTCCTTGTCAGTCATTCCGTCAGCAATCGATCACTGAAGCGATTGCCAAGAGACAGCAGTATGGATGCAATCATCCAACGGCGCAGAAGCTGAATGTGCTCCTGTCCAAGTTGCTGGTGCTGCAGTCCCTCCCTTTCCAAGTGGTGGACTCTGCACCTTTCAGAGAACTGATGGCTTGTGCCGAGCCGAGATGGAGAGTCCCAAGCCGTCATTTCTTTGCGAAAAAGGTAGTACCAGCCCTGCTCACACATGTAGAACAGAAGGTGGGCCAGTCCTTGAGCCTGTTGGTGTCTACCAAAGTGCACGGCAGCGCCGACGTGTGGAGCTGTAACTAGGTCAGGGATAATACATGTCCTTTACGGCCCGCTGGGTGAATGTGCGACAACTGAAAATCGGATCCATAGTGACCGACATCAGGAGAACATGGTGTCAGCGCTGCGTCAAGAAAGGCTGAGCCATGCGCCCTGCATGGCACAAGTGTTCAATCTGGTAGTCAAGCAGTTCCTGAAGTCTTCCACCCATCTGCAAGACATCCTAAAAATGGTCAGGAAACTTTGCATGCACTTCAGCCACTCGTACACCGCAAAGCACACCATCCTTGAGCTGCAGTGGCAGAACAGCATCCCCCAACATAGGCTAATATGCATTGGAATTCCACCCTCCATATGTTGGACCGACTATACGAACAGAGAAAGGCCATCAACGATTTCTTGATGATCCAATCGGATAGGAGTACTCCCCTGTGTAACACCGATGTCAGCTAGTGGCAGCTCATGCATTACACCTGCTGTTTGCTCTGGCCCTTTGAGGATGCCATGTTATTTGTCATTCGCTAGGAGTACGAAAAGAACGACGTCATTCCACTGCTTCATGTCCTGGAATAGATTTTATGGCCACATGAGCACTGTGGGGGCTGAACTGCAAGAGTAGGAGGAGGGGGAGGAGGATATTGGAGCACAGGCAATGTGTAGCGAAATGGGTGTTTTTTCTACTGAGCTGACAGGAGAGGAGGAGCAAGAGCAGCCCGAGGAGCTACAGGGTGATGAGGAAGACGAGACAGAGGATCCAGACAAACCGAGGCAGTATGCAGTGGAGATGGAAGCAGGGAGTGCCTCTGAGTCATTTGCACAAATGGCCCTATGCTTGCTCACTTGCTTGCGTAGTGACAGCCAAATTGTCACCATTCTGCTGAGGGATAACTTTTTGCTCTCCAACTTGTTGGACCCTCGCTACCGGTCCAAAATGGGTCCTTTCTTACACCCACTGAGAGGGAGGAAAAACGTAATTACTACAGATACATTCTATCTAGTTAGTTGGCTGCTGCCTATCTGCATCATTGTCCATCCCCTCGCAGGTCTGACTGGGGGGCCCTCTGTGCTCACATTTTACTGCCATGGCTGCTGGGGAGGGGTGGGGTGGCAGGAGCAGTACCAGCTCCATCAGCAGCACCCTGAGTCTACAGTCACTGATGATCAGCTTTCTTTACCCGCCTAGTTAATAAACTACTCACCAGCAGCAGGAGCAGCTAGACCTGGAGCAAGACCTGAACCAGCAAGTGGTGGCATACTTGGACAGTACCCTGCCACCCGACATTGAAGATCCGCTGGACTACTGTGCAGCCAAACTGGATTTGTGGCCGCAACTGGCCAGGTTTGCCCTGGAAAAGTTGTCCTGCCCATCCAGTAGGGTGCCATCAAAGCGGGTGTTTAGTGCAGCAGGGGCCATAGTTAGAAGAACTCGCCTGTCCAGCCAAAAAGTGGAGAGATTGACTTTTGTCAAGATGAATCAGGCCTGAATCAGCCAGGATTTCCACCCACCAATACCTGATTAATCTGATTAGATCATCCATGCCGCCTCACCCAAACCTTGACAAAAGAGACCGATTTCTGCTGGCTACCTGCCTCAGGTACTACTCTGAAGCTGTCACCCGCCGATGCCACACATCTGATGCCAAGTGCTCCTTCTTTCACCCACCTTCATCAGGTATTGGTATTGGTACTGGTATTGCCACCCACCTTCCCATTCTGTCACCGGGTCACTTTGTGGTCTCCTAATGCTGCTGCTGCCATCTCCACACTATGTCACCTTGCCACTCTGTGGTCTCCTCCTGATGCTGCTGCTCCCACCGCCAGACTCTGTCTTTTTGCTACTCGGTGGCCTTCTCCTGATGCTGCTACTTCTGCTGCCATCATCTCCAGACTCTGTCATTGTGCCACTGGGTGGCCTCGTCATACTGCTGCCGTCCACGCTCTGTCATTGTGCCACTCGGTGGCCTCCACATACTGCTGCCAACTCCAGACTCTGTTATTGTGCCACTCGGTGGCCTTCTCCTGACACTGCCACCTCCACACTCTATCATTGTGCCACTCGGGGGCTTCCTCATACTGCTGCCCACTCCAGACTCTGTCATATAACCACTCGGTGGCCTCCTCATACTGCTGCCAACTCCAGACTCTGTCATATAACCACTCGGGGGCCTCCTCATACTGCTGCCAACTCCAGACTCTGTCATATAACCACTCGGTGGCCTCCTCATACTGCTGCCACCTCCACACTCTGTCATTGTGCCACTCCGTGGCCTCCTCATACTGCTGCCAAATCCAGACTTTTTCATTGTGCTACTTTGTGGCCTTCTCCTGATGCTGCCACCTCCACACTCTGTCATTGTGCCACTTTTTGGCCTCCTCATACTGCTACCAACTCCAGACACTGTCATTGTGCCAATCAGTGGCCTTATCCTGATTCTACTACTGCTACTGCCGCCACCTCCAGACTCTGTCATATAGCCACTAGTGATGTCGCGAACATAAAATTTTCAGTTCGCGAACAGCGAACGCGAACTTCCGCAAATGTTTGCGAACAGGCGAACCGGGCGAACCGCCATAGACTTCAATAGACAGGCGAATTTTAAAAACCAAAGGGACTCTTTCTGGCCACAATAGTGATGGAAAAGTTGTTTCAAGGGGACTAACACCTGGACTGTGGCATGCAGGAGGGGGATCCATGGCAAAACTCCCATGGAAAATTACGTAGTGGACGCAGAGTCGGGTTTTAATCCATAAAGGGCATAAATCACGTAACATTCCTAAATTGTTTGGAATAACATGCTTTAAAACATCCAGTGTGTGTATACGATCAGGTATGATGTTGTATCGATCAGGTAGTGTAAGGGTTACGCCCGCTTCACAGACATTGACATACCAAACTCCTCTTTTAATGCACCGCAAACAGTCCATTTGCACAACCGCAAACTCCCCATTTGCACAAGGTTGGATACCAAGCTAGCCACGTCCCGGTGATGTCATTGAAGGTTTCTTCCTCCACACAGCCACGTACAACACCAAGGGTCCCCGAAAGGTCAATTGAATTGATTTTTCGAACGGGGAGATGGTTAAAAAAACGCTGGCTCCCTCCCCTTTGTTTTAATCCACGGTCACTGCTTCTGCGCCATGCAATTTACTGTCACACCCGATATGAGTGGTATTTTCTGTAGTACTATTCTCATCAGTTTAATCCCTCTAACGTCCCCAATCTGCGGGCCATTTATTGAATAGATTTTTCGAACGGGGAGATGGTTAAAAAAACGCTGGCTCCCTCCACTCTGTTTTAATCCACGGTGACTGCGTCTGCGCCATGCAATTTACTGTCACACCCGATATGAGTGGTATTTTCTGTAGTACTATTCTCATCAGTTTAATCCCTGTTACATCCCATATCAGGGATTGCCTTTTGTGAAAAAAATTTTAGGCCTGGTACCTTCGACTGCCTTCACAGTGACAGACCAAACTCTCATACACCAAACTGAATTGATTTCAGGAACCGGGAGATGGAAAAAGCAGCTTGGCCGGTCCTCATACTCCCAAATTGGGGCACTGCGCGGGTACAGAGCAATGTGCTGTGACACCCTATATGAGTGGTGTCTTAACTAGTACTATTCCTATCAGCGACGGGCGGGTGCGTGGTAACTTGAGAGCAGTTGACCAAAGCTGAGCTGGAGGAGGATGGTGCGTCAAGGTTCTTAGCGGAAGCTGTTGAAGATTGGGTGTCCTGTCTAAGCCAGTCAACTACGTCCTCAGAATTTTTCGGGTTCAGGGTACATGGCCTCTGAACACTAGGCATTATTCCAGGGACAGTGGAAATCACAGCACCACGACCACGACGGCCCCTGCGGGGTGGTCTGCCTCTGCCTGTCCTTTTTTTTCGATAAGTGGTACTGTGCCACCCGGTATCAGTGGTGGGCACTGGCAGTGGGCACACTACAGTCTGTGGAAGTGGGCCTGACACACACTGGCAGCAGGCAAGCAACTGAAATTAGACTAATGTGTAAAAATTAAATGCCTTATTTATTGGCAAGCTACTGTGCCACCCGGTATCAGTGGTTGGCACTGGCAGTGGGCACACTACAGTCAGTGGAAGTGGGCCTGACACACACTAGCAGCAGGCAAGCAACTGAATTTAGACTAATGTATAAAAATGAAATGCCTTATTTATCGGCAAGCTACTGTGCCACCCGGTATCAGTGGTTGGCACTGGCAGTGGGCACACTACAGTCAGTGGAAGTGGGCCTGACACACACTGGCAGCAGGCAAACAACTGAATTTAGACTAATGTGTAAAAATGAAATGCCTTATTTATCGGCAAGCTACTGTGCCACCCGGTATCAGTGGTTGGCACTGGCAGTGGGCACACTACAGTCAGTGGAAGTGGGCCTGACACACACTGGCAGCAGGCAAACAACTGAATTTAGACTAATGTGTAAAAATGAAATGCCTTATTTATCGGCAAGCTACTGTGCCACCCGGTATCAGTGGTTGGCACTGGCAGTGGGCACACTACAGTCTGTGGAAGTGGGCCTGACACACACTGGCAGCAGGCAAGCAACTGAATTTAGACTAATGTGTAAAAATTAAATGCCTTATTTATCGGCAAGCTACTGTGCCACCCGGTATCAGTGGTTGGCACTGGCAGTGGGCACACTACAGTCTGTGAAAGTGGGCCTGACACACACTGGCAGCAGGCAAGCAACTGAAATTAGACTAATGTGTAAAAATTAAATGCCTTATTTATCGGCAAGCTACTGTGCCACCCGGTATCAGTGGTTGGCACTGGCAGTGGGCACACTACAGTCAGTGGAAGTGGGCCTGACACACACTAGCAGCAGGCAAGCAACTGAATTTAGACTAATGTGTAAAAATGAAATGCCTTATTTATCGGCAAGCTACTGTGCCACCCGGTATCAGTGGTTGGCACTGGCAGTGGGCACACTACAGTCAGTGGAAGTGGGCCTGACACACACTGGCAGCAGGCAAGCAACTGAAATTAGACTAATGTGTAAAAATTAAATGCCTTTTTTCATGCAAAGTCCTGTGCCAGCCGGTATGAGTGGTGGGCACTGGCAGTGGGCACACTACAGTCACTGGAAGTCAGCCTGACACACACTGGCAGGCAACTAAACTTAGATTAAAGTGTAAAAAGTAAATGCCTTTTTTTGATGCAAAGTCCTGTGCCACATGGGATGACAGGGGTGGGCACTGGCAGTGGGCACACTACAGTCAGTGGAAGTCGGCCTGACACACACTAGCAGCAGGCAAGCAGCTGAAATTACACTAAAGTGTAAAAAATGAAATGCCTTTTTTGATGCAAAGTCCTCTGCCAGCCGGTATGAGTGGTAGGCACTGGCAGTGGGCACACTACAGTCACTGGAAGTCAGCCTGACACACACTGGCAACTAACCTTAGATTAAAGTGTAAAAATTAAATGCCTTTTTTTGATGCAAAGTCCTGTGCCACATGGGATGACAGGGGTGGGCACTGGCAGTGGGCACACACTACAGTCTGTGGGCCTGCAGCTCCTCACACACAGGCAGGCCATACAATTGCAATATGCATATAAAGGGGAAAAAAAGCAGACTAATGTTGCAGCCCTAAAAAGGGCTTTTTGGGGTGCTGTCAGGACGCTGTCCTTACAGCAGAGATCAGATGAGTCTTTCAGGACTGGAGTGGACACTGAATTCACTAGCCTAGCTATCGATTTCCCTATTAAATCAGCAGCAACTACACTCTCCCTCCTCTCACTAAGACTGCAAATTCCAAATTAATCTAAAATGGATGCTGTGCAGGAGGTGGGAGGGTCTGGGAGGGAGGGTATGCTGCTGATTGGCTGGAATGTGTCTGCTGACTGTGAGGTACAGGGTCAAAGTTTGCTCAATGATGATGTATAGGGGGCGGACCGAACATCGCATATGTTCGCCCGCTGAGGCGAACGCGAACAAGCTATGTTCGCCGGGAACTGTTCGCCGGCGAATAGTTCGGGCCATCTCTAATAGCCACTCTGTGGCCTCCACATACTGCTGCCACCTCCGCACTCTATCATTGTGCCACTCGGTGGCCTCCTCGAACTGCTGCCAACTCCAGACTCTTTCATTGTGTCGCTCTGTGGCCTCCTGATGCTGCCGCCACCTCCACACTGTCATTGTGCCACTCTGTGGCCTCCTCCTGATGCTTCTGCCACCTCCAGACTGTGATTGGGCCACTCTGTGGTCTCCTCATGCTGCTTCCTCCTCACCACTGTGTCATAGGGCCACTCTGTGGACTTCTCATGCTGTTCCCACCCTCCTCCGCTATTTTGCCTTTAGGCCTGGCTGACATTTATTTGACCTTTCATCTGATGTGTCAGAAGGAATAAAAAATGAGATGCACAACAGATTATATCTGTGAAGCAGCTGTAAGGCCTGTATGGTCACATCAGAATTTGCTTATGATTTATTAGCCAAAAGAAGGAGTGGGTACAAAACACAGAAGACATGCAAATATTCCATTCACGTGTTATCTCTGTTTTAGATCCACTCCTGTTTTATTTGGCATTAGCAATACTGATGGATTATTGATAGAGATGAGCGAACACCTGGATGTTTGGGTTTGAGAAGTTCGGCTGAACTTCCCGAAAATGTTCGGGTTCGGGATCCGAACTCGACCCCAACTTTATCCCGAACCCGAACCCCATTGAAGTCAATGGGGACCCGAACTTTTGGGCACTAAAAAGGCTGTAAAATAGTCCACCACTGGAGAAGGCCACTTTCAGTTATTTCGGCCCAGCACCCAGACCGAGGAGAGAGGTCCCACAGCAAGGAATCATGCGTCATATCACCCACCACTGGAGAAGGCCACTCAGTTATTTTGGCCCCAGCACCCAGACAGAGGAGAGAGGTCCCACAGCAAGGAATCATGTGTCATATCACCCACCCCTGGAGAAGGCCACTCAGTTATTTCGGCCCCAGCACCCAGACATAGGAGAGAGGTCCCACAGCAAGGAATCATGCGTCATATCACCCACCACTGGAGAAGGCCACTTTCAGTTATTTCGGCCCCAGCACCCAAACAGAGGAGTGAGGTCCCACAGCAAGGAATAAGGCGTCATATCACCCACCACTGGAGAAGGCCACTTTCAGTTATTTCGGCCCAGCACCCAGACCGAGGAGAGAGGTCCCACAGCAAGGAATCATGCGTCATTTCACCCACCGCTAGAGAAGGCCACTTTCAGTTATTTAGGCCCCAGCACCCAGACCAAGGAGAGAGGTCCCACAGCAAGGAATAAGGTGTCATATCACCCACCACTGGAGAAGGCCACTTTCAGTTGTTTCGGCCCAGCATCCAGACAGAGGAGAGAGGTCCCACAGCAAGGAATCATGCCGTCATATCACCCACCACTGGAGAAGGCCACTTTCAGTTATTTTGGCCCCAGCAGTCAGACCGAGGAGAGAGGTCCCACAGCAAGGAATCATGCGTCATTTCACCCACCACTAGAGAAGGCAACTTTCAGTTATTTAGGCCCCAGCACCCAGACCGAGGAGAGAGGTCCCACAGCAAGGAATAATGCGTCATATCACCCACCATTGGAGAAGGCCACTTTCAGTTATTTCGGCCCAGCACCCAGACAGAGGAGAGGTTCATTCAACTTTGGGTGGCACCGCAAGATCATGGTAAAGTAAAAAAAATTAGTATTCAATAAAGAAGTGCCCCGGAGTACAAGAATACATGGTTGAGGGGGAGGTAGTTATAAATGTCTATTCTGCACAAGGGAGGCACAGGTCCTGTGGGATCCATGCCCGGTTCATTTTTATGAACGTCAGCTTGTCCACGTTGGCTGTGGACAGGCGGCTGCGTTTGTCAGTAATGACGCCCCCTGCCGTGCTGAATACACGTTCAGACAAAATGCTGGCGGCCGGGCAAAGCATAAAATGCTAACTCTGGCCACGTGGACAATTTGGAGACACAGAAGTTGAATGGGGCCGAACAATCAGTCAATACGTGGAGGGGTGTGCAGACATACTGTTCAACCATGTTAGTGAAATGCTGCCTCTTCTAACACGTTCCGTATCAGGTGGTGGTGCAGTGTGGCATGGAGACAAAACTTTTCCACATTTCTGCCATGCTATCCCTGCCCTCAGAGGAGCTGGCCGTGACACTGCTGCATTGGCGACCTCTTGCTCCTCCTATGCCTTCGACTTGGGCTTCCACCTGTTCCCCTGTGACATTTGCGAATGCTCTCAGGAGCGCGACTACCAGCGTGCGCTTGCACCCACGCATCTTCCAATCACGATCCAGTGCAGGAAGTAAGGTGGGCACATTGTCTTTGTACCGGGGATCCAGCAGGGTGGCAACCCAGTAGTCCGCACACGTTAAAATGTGGGCAACTCTGCTGTCATTGCACAGGCACTGCAGCATGTAGTCGCTCATGTGTGCCAGGCTCCCCAGAGGTAAGGACAAGCTGTCCTCTGTGGGAGGCGTATCGTCATCGTCCTCCGTATCCCCCCAGCCACGCACCAGTGATGGGCCTGAGCTGTGTCGGGTGCCACCCCGCTGTGAACCTGCTTCATCCTCATCCTCCTCCACCTCCTCCTCATCCTCCTCGTCCTCCAGTAGTGGGCCCTGGCTGGCCACATTTGTACCTGGCCTCTGCTGTTGCAAAAAACCTCCCTCTGAGCCACTTCTAACAGACTGGCCTGAAAGTGCTAAAAATGACCCCTCATCCTCCTCCTACTCCTCCTGGGCCACCTCCTCTTCCATCATCGCCATAAGCGTTTTCTCAAGGAGACATAGAAGTGGTATAATAATGCTGATAACGGTGTCATCGCCACTGGCCATGTTGGTGGAGTACTCGAAACAGCGCAACAGGGCACACAGGTCTCGCATGGAGGCCCAATCATTGGTGGTGAAGTGGTGCTGTTCCGCAGTGCGACTGACGCGTGCGTGCTGCAGCTGAAACTCCACTATGGCATGCTGCTGCTCGCACAGTCTCTCCAGCATGTGCAAGGTGAAGTTCCACCTGGTGGGCACGTCGCATATGAGGCGGTGAGCGTGAAGACCGAAGTTACGCTGTAGCGCAGACAGGCGAGCATCGGCAGGATGTGAATGCTGGAAGCGCGAACAGACGGCCCGCACTTTATGCAGCAGCTCCTACATGTCGGGGTAGTTGTGAATGAACTTCTGCACCACCAAATTCAGCACATGCGCCAGGCAAGGGATGTGCGTCAAACCGGCTAGTCCCAGAGCTGCGTCGAGATTTCGCCCATTATCGCACACCACCAAGCTGGGCTTGAGACCCACCGGCAGAAACCACTCATCGGTCTGTTGTTCAATAACCCGCCACAACTCCTGCGCGGTGTGGGGCCTGTTCCCCAAACATATGAGTTTCAGAATGGCCTGCTGACGTTTACCCCGGGCTTTGCTGAAGTTGGTGCTGAAGGTGTGTGGCTGACTGGATGAGCTGGTGGAAGCAGAGGAGGAGGAAGCTGAGTAAGAGGAGGAGGCTACAGGAGGCAAAGAATGATGCCCTGCGATCCTTGGCGGCGGAAGGACGTGTGCCAAGGAACTCTCCACCTGCGGCCCAGCCGCCTCTACATTTACCCAGTGTGCAGTTAGGGAGATATAGCATCCCTAGCCGTGCTTACTGGTCCACGTATCTGTGGTTAGTGGACCTTGCCACAGATGGCGTTGCGCAGTGCACACTTGATTTTATCGGATACTTGGTTGTGCAGGGAAGGCACGGCTGTCTTGGGGAAGTAGTGGCGGCTGGGAACAACATACTGTGGGACAGCCATGGACATCAGCTGTTTTCAGCTGTCTTTGTCAACCACCCTGAAGGACAGCATTTCAAAGGCCAGTAGTTTAGAAATGCTGGCATTCAGGCCCAGGGCTCGAGGGTGGCTAGATGGGAATTTACGCTTTCTCTCCAATGTTTGTGAGATGGAGAGCTGAACGCTGCCGTGTGACATGGTGGAGATCCTTGGTGACGTGGGTGGTGTTGTCGGTGGCACATCCTCTGTTTGGTGGGCGGCAGGTGCCAATATTCCTCCCTAAGCAGAGGAAGAGGCCGAGGCAGCAGCAGAAGAGGGAGCAGGGGGAGCCAGAATGAGTTCCTTGCTTTTAAGGTGTTTACTCCACTGCAGTTCATGCTTTGCATGTAGATGCCTGGTCATGCAGGTTGTGCTAAGGTTCAGAACGTTAATGCCTCGCTTCATGCTCTTATGGCACAGCGTGCAAACCACTCAGGTCTTGTCGTCAGCACATTGTTTAAAGAAGTGCCATGCCAGGGAACTCCTTGAAGCTGCCTTTGGGGTGCTCGGTCCCTGGTGTTGGTGGCCAGTAGCAGGCGAACTCTCTTGGAGGCGGCTGTTCTGCTTTTGCCCCCTGCTCCCTCTTTTGCTACGCTGTTGGCTCGGTCTCACCACTGCCTCTTTCTCTAAACTATGAAAGTCAGTGGCACGACCTTCATTCCATGTGGGGTCTAGGACCTTATCGTCCCCTGCATCGTCTTCCACACAGTCTTCCTCCCTGAGCTCCTGTTCGGTCTACACTCTGCAGAAAGACGCAGCAGTTGGCACTTGTGTTTCGTCATCATCAGAGACGTGCGGACTGCGATGAGATGGTATTCCCCTGTCCTCATCATCAGGAAACATCAGTGGTTGTGCATCAGTGCATTCTATGTCTTCTACCACTGGGGAAGGGCTAGGTGGATTCCCTTGGGAAACCCTGCCAGCAGAGTCTTCAAACAGCATAAGAGACTGCTGCATAATTTGAGGCTCAGACAGTTTCCCTGATATGCATAGGGGTGATGTGACAGACTGATGGGCTTGGTTTTCAGGTGCCACCTGTGCGCTTTCTGCAGAAGACTGGGTGGGAGATAATGTTGCGAACGTACTGGATCCACTGTCGGCCACCCAATTGACTAGCGCCTGTACCTGCTCAGGCCTTACCATCCTTAGAACGGCATTGGGTCCCACCAAATATCGCTGTAAATTCTGGCGGGTACTGGAACCTGAGGTAGTTGGTTCACTAGGACGTGTGGCTGTGGCAGAATGGCCACTTCCTCTCCCAGCACCAGAGGGTACACTAGCACCACCACGACCGTGTCCGCATCCCTTACTAGATGTTTTCCTCATTGTTACCGTTCACCAAGCACCACAATAAAAAAAACAATATTTGGCCCAATGTATTGATTTCAAATTCAGGCCCTTTTTTTACATGCACCTAACACTATCTGCCTATTTATTTATGTAGCGTATTACACTAATCCAGGCACAGCAGTAACCACTGATTTAGGGGAATATCTCTTTTAGGGCTAGTATTTAGGCCCTGGATGAAAGGTATCCTTTTATGGACAGATTTAAACTAGGCCTGCAACAGCTGGAACACCAGATTCAGGGTATTGCTATTTTGGCAATTGAATTTCACCCCAGAACAAAATATATAATTTGCTGGACACTATGAAACTTGGCCAGCCACAGCTGAAACCACTGATTTATGGTATTGCTATTTTGGCAATTGAATTTCACCCCAGAACAAAATATATCTTTTGCATGACACTATAAAACTGGGCCAGCCACAGCTGAAACAACTGATTTATGGTATTGCTATTTTGGCAATTGAATTTCACCCCAGAACAAAATATATGTTTTTGCGGATACTATTATAGTTTGCCAGCCACAGCTGTGACACCAGATTTATGGTATTGCTATTTTGGCAACTGAATTTCACCCCAGAACAAAATATATGTTTCTGCGGACACTATTATAGTTTGCCAGCCACAGCTGTGACACCAGATTTATGGTATTGCTATTTTGGCAATTGAATTTCACCCCAGAACAAAATATATGTTTTGGCGGACACTATTATAGTTTGCCAGCCACAACCGAAACCACTGATTTATGGTATTGCTTTTTTGGCAATTGAATTTCACCCCAGAACAAAATATATGTTTTGCGGACACTATTATAGTTTGCCAGCCACAGCTGTGGCACCAGATTTATGGTATTGCTATTTTGGCAATTGAATTTCACCCCAGAACAAAATATATCCTTTGCAGGACACTATGAAACTTGACCAGCCACAGCTGAAACCACTCATTTATGGTATTGCTATTTTGGCAATTGAATTTCACCCCAGAACAAAATATATGTTTTGGTGGACACTATTATAGTTTGCCAGCCAGTGCTGGGTCACCAGATTTAGGGGATTGCTATTTTGGCAGTTGAATTTCACCCCAGAACAAAATATATGTTTTGCGGACACTATTATAGTTTGCCAGCCACAGCTGTGGCACCAGATTTATGGTATTGCTATTTTGGCAATTGAATTTCACCCCAGAACAAAATATATCCTTTGCAGGACACTATGAAACTTGACCAGCCACAGCTGAAACCACTGATTTATGGTATTACTATTTTGGCAATTGAATTTCACCCCAGAACAAAATATATGTTTTGGTGGACACTATTATAGTTTGCCAGCCAGTGCTGGGTCACCAGATTTAGGAGATTGCTATTTTGGCAGTTGAATTTCACCCCAGAACAAAATATATGTTTTTGCGGACACTATTATAGTTTTCCAGCCACAGCTGTGACACCAGATTTATGGTATTGCTATTTTGGCAATTAAATTTCACCCCAGAACAAAATATATGTTTTGGCGGACACTATTATAGTTTGCCAGCCACAGCTGAAAACACTGATTTATGGTATTGCTATTTTGGCAATTGAATTTCACCCCAGAACAAAATATATGTTTCTGTGGACACTATTATAGTTTGCCAGCAACAGCTGTGACACCAGATTTATGGTATTGCTATTTTGGCAATTGAATTTCACCCCAGAACAAAATATATCCTTTGCAGGACACTATGAAACTTGTCCAGCCACAGCTGAAACCACTGATTTATGGTATTGCTAGTTTGGCAATTGAATTTCACCCCAGAACAAAATATATGTTTTGGCGGACACTATTATAGTTTGCCAGCCAGTGTTGGGACACCAGATTTAGGGGATTGCTATTTTGGCAGTTGAATTTCACCCCAGAACAAAATATACCCTGTTACGGACAGATTTAAACTAGGCCTGCAACAGCTGGAACACCAGATTCAGGGTATTGCTATTTTGGCAATTGAATTTCACCCCAGAACAAAATATATAATTTGCAGGACACTATGAAACTTGGCCAGCCACAGCTGAAACCACTCATTTATGGTATTGCTATTTTGGCAGTTGAATTTCACCCGAGAACAAAATATATGTTTTGGCGGACACTATTATAGTTTGCCAGCCACAGCTGAAACCACTGATTTATGGTATTGCTATTTTGGCAATTGAATTTCACCCCCGAACAAAATATACCCTGTTACGGATAGATTTAAACTAGGCCTGCAACAGCTGGAACACCAGATTCAGGGTATTGCTATTTTGGCAATTGAATTTCACCCCAGAACCAAATATATAATTTGCAGGACACTATGAAACTGGGCCAGCCACAGCTGAAACAACTGATTTATGGTATTGCTATTTTGGCAATTGAATTTCACCCCAGAACAAAATATATGTTTTTGCGGACACTATTATAGTTTGCCAGCCACAGCTGTGACACCAGATTTATGGTATTGCTATTTTGGCAATTGAATTTCACCCCAGAACAAAATATACCCTGTTATGGATAGATTTAAACTAGGCCTGCAACAGCTGGAACACCAGATTCAGGGTATTGCTATTTTGGCAATTGAATTTCACCCCAGAACCAAATATATAATTTGCAGGACACTATGAAACTGGGCCAGCCACAGCTGAAACAACTGATTTATGGTATTGCTATTTTGGCAATTGAATTTCACCCCAGAACAAAATATATGTTTTTGCGGACACTATTATAGTTTGCCAGCCACAGCTGTGACACCAGATTTATGGTATTGCTATTTTGGCAATTGAATTTCAACCCAGAACAAAATATATGTTTTGGCGGACACTATTATAGTTTGCCAGCCAGTGCTGGGTCACCAGATTTAGGGGATTGCTATTTTGGCAGTTGAATTTCACCCCAGAACAAAATATATGTTTTGGCGGACACTATTATAGTTTGCTAGCCACAGCTGAAACCACTGATTTATGGTAGTGCTATTTTGGCAATTGAATTTCACCCCAGAACAAAATATATGTTTTGGTGGACACTATTATAGTTTGCCAGCCACAGCTGTAACACCAGATTTATGGTATTGCTATTTTGGCAATTGAATTTCAACCCAGAACAAAATATATGTTTTGGCGTACACTATTATAGTTTGCTTGCCAGTGCTGGGACACCAGATTTCGGGGATTGCTATTTTGACAATTGAATTTCACCACAGAAAATAATCTATCCTTTGCCAAACAGCAGACAGTATTATACTTGGTTAGCCAAAGCTGGAACACCAGATTTAGGGGATTGGTATTTTGGCAATTGTATTTAACCCCTTAATAAAATATAGAAATTGCTAGGGGTGAAAATTAGCACAGCCAAGCCCCTGATGTAGGATATAGCAAAAAAAAACTAGTATTGATGGATCGATGGACTTGGTGGCAGCTTGTTCTGGTGCACCACAAGTCACAAAATGGCCGCCGATCACCCCAGAAAATAAGTGACAAAAAAACGCCCTGTGCCGCCTAAAAACCAGTGAGCAAGTAACTAGCAGAAGTTCAATTATTCACAGCTGTATATCGATCACTTCATTAGGTGCTTTTGCAGACTAATCTCGCCCTCATAGCAGCTGCGTTCTCTCCCTACACTAATCAGAGCAGTGTGACGTGCGCCGCTACGTGACTCCAGCTTAAATAGAGGCTGGGTCACATGCTGCACTTGGCCAATCACAGCCATGCCATTAGTAGGCATGGCTGTGATGGGCTCTTAGGGCAAGAAGTAAAACGCTAGCTGGTTGGCTGCTGTTCAGCCCTTCAGAAAGCGGAAAGAAATCGCCAAACAACGAACCCGAACTTTTTTGAAAATGTTCGGGTCCGGGTCCGTGTCCCGAACACCCCAAAATTCGGTACGAACCCGAACTATTCTCAAACTGTTCGCTCAACACTAATTATTGAGCAAATGCTGACCGAGTGAATGCGGATGCTCCACAGACAGGATCCGTTTTTTGTGGGTTATTGTTCTGACAGATCAAAAGAAAGGCAAATTAATTAGTGATGTCAACACAAATTTACACCTTCCCCACTCTGTCGGGGGGCGCTACTTGTATAGGCTTTATATGGAATCAGCTGACGACTGTGTAAAAGGAGTGTGCTTCTTCTTGACGCTAACATCGACCTGTAAGGTTGAGTTAATACTTGAGTTATTTGGTCAGTTTTTGCCATATGACTTCCCAAATAAGTCAAGTGGGCAGTGTTTCTATGAGCGACGCCAGTCATCTGCATGTCATACTGACTCACAGTATTATTTCACTACCACAACAGACTCCCTATGCGTGTTACTGCAAGGCACAATGTTCTACACCCCTATAAAGGCTCTCTGTAGCCTGGAAATAGCAGTTTTTTAACAAGATTCGCAGCAAATAATCGAATATAAACAAATCTTTCTGGAAAATTTGGCAAACCAGACGAATCGAATCTTTGAAAAATTTCCTTATCTCTAGAAATGATATTGTTTTTTTTACAAAATCTAAAAACAACTAAACAGTCTTTATTATTAAAGGTCCAAATGAAGGACTTGAACTAGAAAAGTATGTCAAATGAAAGCTTTTCGACCCCCGCCCCTCCCCCCCCAAGAGGTGCAGGAAACTTTTTGTCATCTAGAGTACACCACTTAAATTTCTAGTGCGTGTTTATTTAATGATTTGCTCACAAATTGATAAAAGTGACACAAAAAATGAAGAGCGCTCTAAATTTACGATCACTGTCAAAAATCTTTATTGCATTCAATATAGCGGTTATTAGATTTTGCCGGTTAATGGCCAACAAGTTTTCTTACAGATCCCCCTTCTCTCCAAGATAATTGTGATTCATTTTGTAGTTGTGAAACTGACAAAACAAAAGTCAGTAACATATCAATGATCTGACCATGGGTGTTGACCAAAGAAGCACAACAGAGCAAAAAACAATACCTTCAAACATGGCTCATACAATGCCTCTTGAAGCATATTGTTATATATTGATATATAGCAAGTTATCTCACTGATCCATTACATTTTTTACTTACAATACAGAAACCTCTCCAAAAAATATATTTGACTATGCAGTCCCACACACCTTAAGCTTTCTAATAAGGTTCTCTTGACTGAATAATGGTACTGGGAACATCTACTACATTATCTGTACACAGAAAGTTATCACTGTTATCTGGGCTGTTACAAATTTGCGAAATTTAATATACATATGATGATTATAATAAAAAAGACTTGGAGGAGAATACAGCACCACATACCTCTCTCTTACATCCAGGGACATCTCCTGTCATGTAGACCTTCACTTTCCTTTTCTCCTGCGTCTGACCCAGACCACCATGACAAATTTTTTCAGCCGTATCTCGTCTCTACAGAGTTTGTTACGCAGACACTTTATATTTCTCAATTTTTCCATCCACCTCCCCATCCTGGTGTCCCAACAATGTCATCCTGCTGCTACTCCCAATACTGTGAGCACTGTGCTCCCCAATGTCCCAGGTACTATACTGCTGAAAAATAGTGACCCCCAGTAGACATAATAGGTTCAATTATCAAACTGGTGTAAAGTAAAACTGGTTTAGTTACCCATAGCAACCAATCAGATTCCACCTTTTATTTTCCAAAGGAGCTGTTAAAAATGAAAGGTGGGATCTGATTGGTTGATATGGGTCACTAAGCCAGTCCTATTTTACAAAGATTCTTATAGTGTCTACAAAAATTATAATGTCCCCTAGAGTGCCCCCAGTAATAATAACATACTGCCTGAATAGTGTCCCCAAAAATAATTTCCCCTAATATGTCCTGTAATAGACAGTGCCTCCCCAATAGCTACATCCCACACACCACATAGTAATTTCCCCCACACTCCCCCATATAGTAATTTCCCCCACACTGCCTCAATATAGTAATTTCCCCCACACTGCCTCCATATAGTAATTTCCCCCATATAGTAATTTACCTTACACTGCCCCCATATAGTAATTTCCCTCACACTGCCCCTATATAGTAATTTCCCCTACACTGCCCCTATATAGTAATTTCCCCTACACTGCCCCATATAGTAATTTCCCCCACACTTCCCCCTATATAATAATTTCCCCCACACTTCCCCCATATAGTAATAATTACCCCCACACTACCCCCATATAGTAATTTCCCCCACACTGTCCCCATATAGTAATTTCCCCCACACTGGCCCCTTATAGTAATTTCTATCACACTGCACCATATAATAATTTCTCTCACACTGCCCTTTATAGCAATTTCCCCCACACTGCCCCCCATGTAGTAGTTTTCCCCACAAAGTACTTTGCCCTCCACACTGCTCCATGAAGTAATTTGCCCCCACACTGCCCCCATATAGTAATAATTACCCTCACTGCCCCCATGTAGTAATAATTACCCACACACTGCCCCCATAAAGTAATTTCCCCCACACTGCCCCCATATAGTAATTTCTCTCACACTGCCCCCACATAGTAATTTGCCCTACACTGCTCCATATAATAATTTATCTTACACTGCCCCATATAGCAATTTCCCCCACACTGCTCCCCATGTAGTAGTTTTCCCTACAAAGTAATTTGCCCTCCACACTGCTCCATGAAGTAATTTGCCCCCACACTGCCCCCATTAAGTAATTTGCCCCCACACTGCCCCCAGTAAGTTATTTGCTCCCCACACTGCCCAATTAAGTAATTTGCCCCCACACTGCCCCCATTAGATATTTTGCTCCCACACTGCACCCCCATTAAATAATTTGCCCCACACTGCCCCCCATTAAGTAATTTGCCCCCATGTAATCATTTGCCCCCACTGTCCCTGCAGTAATATGACCTTCTCTGCCCCCCAAAGTTGGCACACACACAAAAGAAAACTAAAGGCTAATACTTACCTGTGTCCGTGATGCTGAGGCAGGCGCTCGTACGTCAAAGACCAGCACCCCAAGCTTTCACTACCACATAGGCCTCAGGTCTACTAGGCCTGAGGTCTATGGCGATGATAGGCAGAGGGCAGGGAACTATGTGCTCATGCGCCCCGCCGCAGTATATGGGCGTTCTGGTCAGCGCTGCCCCCCCCAGCGATCCTGTGGCTGCCGATCCGAACATCCCTATTATAATCCGCCACTGCATTTTGGAGATGCTTCCACCGAACTGAACTTGCTTTAGCTTCAGGAACTAAAATGTTAACTTGCTGCCTACAGGTGAGAAGCAGCCAATTATTGGCAAGGAAGTGTTCTTTCCTGACAGTCAGCTGCTTGTTAAGTGGAGGTGAAGCACTGCATTTGCATGCAGCGATCAACCTCCACAGTATGAGGACAGGTGATTGCTGCTATCACTTGTCCCCATACAAAATAATTGTTCCTGGGCAGCAAAGTGCTGTTTAGACAGCACAATCTCCTGCCAAGGAGCAATGATTGAGGTGTCCGCACCTTCGATCATCTTACCCAATGAACGAGCATGTCACTCGTTCATTGGGTGATCTGCGGCACCTTTAAACGGGCAGATTATTGCGAACAAGTGTTCATAGGAAGGTTTGTACGCGATAATCTGTCTGATATTGGTGCTGTGTAAATCCACCTTAAGACATCCAGGTGCCATTGTAACAAGCTAATTGTATTCACGACATCTATCAGTTTTACTGTTATGGCTAATAACATGTCTTAATTTTATTAAGGCTCTGAGACAATTGTCTCATTCAGGTCTCCTGCACACAACAGAGCTATGTTTGAAAGGCTGTAAAGAAGCTTATGTAGCCATTGTTTCTCTGCTCTTTGGAGCCATAGGCAGTCACTTTAAATTGCATTGTATGGAGTTCTGCATAACACCGTATAAAAAAATCACTGTTTTTAAGGGAGTATACCTCCATCAAATGGCATTAGATGGAACTTGCCACAATTGTTTTTTGACAGATTCATACTGTATTCATTCTTTGACAATTGGTAGTTCTTCTGTAGGATCAGGCCAGACAGGTTAGGCGTGCCTCTCCACACACATATTAGAGGCTTGTGTGGCTATGTCCCTGTCAGAGATTTACCTGTTCACCTTCTTGGAACCACTTATGGTAAGTACTTCCACTGCATACTGAAGACAAGGCTTGCCGAATGTCAAAGTGGTTTGCGGTAACAAATCAATTTTCCCTAAAATTTAATTGTAAGTTTAAGTTAAAAAAAATTCATACTGGCCTCATCAAATTGCGCGTGAACAGGCTGCTGCGGCCATCTTGATTGGAGACCCCGAGCAAAATCTTGTGCGCGATGACATCACCACACCGGCCAGCGTAATCACATCATCACGCGCTGCACTGGATCTTCAATCAAGATGGTCGCAGTGGCCTCTTCACTCTCAAAAGCATAAGGTGAGTATTATTTTTTTAGCTCCCAGAAAGCCCTCAATTTTCATCTCAGATGTCACAATCAGTGAGGAACGGGGCATCTGAGGGGTTTAATTATGGGGGTGGCACTTTGTGATGAAGTAATTTGTCACAAAGCAAATGTTTTTGTGAAATTCGGCGAAGCAGCCGAATCTAATTTTTGTAAACCTTGCTTCTGACTAGTGAAGAAACACTACAAAACCTACTTATGTGGAGATGCTATGCTCCAGTCATCGATCTATCTCATTTGCTTAGGTTTGCCCATTTTTCAGGCTTCCAACACATTTACTTCCAAAACTGATTTTCCACATGCTGACTACTTTATCTCCTCCTTGAAAGATGCCATTGTCATGAGATTTATTTATATGTATACTACGTTATTTCCCTGTATCATTCATTTAAAAAAAAAATCATGGCTTATTTTTGTGATTCGATATGCTTCTCAAGGACATCAAAGGATGTTGGGGCGGGTGAATCATGACGGGTAGTCTTTTCTTGACATTAATTGACTTTGAATTTTTTTTTTTACAAGTTTAATATTCTCTCTGATCAAATAATGATCAAATCATCAAACAGACAGATGCTCCATTACTATCATTTCAGGAAAACAGATGTAGCACAAACAGATGCAATAAAATGTCAAGGCATCATGTCTACAGTGGAATATCTGGAAACCATACGCCTGTTCTGTAGCATTAGTTTTGACACTATAAAGGTTTTTTTCTGTGTGAAATCACAAGTTCTATATTTGACATCATGTCCAAATGAACTTCATTATTATCTGCAATATTATATGCACACCATTTATTAGACATTAGGCTAGATCTGAGGACAGACAATTAAATAGTTAGGACCGCGCTGAGAACTAGCAGTACATCACGGTGATCCAAGAAATATATAGAGGAGCCGCAGCTGACCAGGGTGAAATCCGATGCTGGTGCGCCGATCACCTTGTCATTCGCACACGCCCAGCGCTCCGGTACACCTTGGAACAATACACTGCAGATGGACTGATCCTCCCCGTATACACACCAACCAAATCCTCATCCCAGGCACGCACAGCCTTCAAGGAAAAAATAGGAACAAAATGGTGCAATACCTCCGGTAATTGTAAAATACACGCTTTTAATTGTACTCACAAGATCCATATAAAACATAGGCATAGAATCATGCTGCAATTGCCCGACCCGGGTTTCGCCTGAGATTCTTCGGGGGCTGAGCTTCAAGTGTTGCCAATGTGCAGTACAGTGGTGTATATTACTCCACAATTTTTTTAAATTAAGATTGGAGTACGTATGACAGCAAATATTATGTGTGTGCTTAGTTATGACTTGCAGTGTCAGATTCAGGTTCAAATTTCAAGGTCAGGTATAAGAATCAAGTGTCAGGGAGAGAAATTTGTCCTAAACCTAAATTAATATGTTGGTTGATAACTGAGGATGTTCTCATGTGGACACTGTATAGGGACTTCTAAGGAGATATCATTTGCCCATATAGACTCCTCGGAGGCTGGGCCGAGAAGCTGAAAGAATAGGACAGTACTCCAGGAACAGTTTGTGGTCAAAGATAAGAAAGCAGTGCCTGACATTGCAAAGTGGAGTGGCACGCAGGGGCGTAACTACTAGTGTTGAGCGTGAATATAAATTCACGTAACATTCGCAATTATATAGAATAATGACGAATATATAACGAATATTCAATCGAATATTTACCAAATATCGCAAAATCTAATATGGCACCTCTGGCTCATCACTAGTAACTACCATAGCGCCAGACCATGCGACTGCTATGGAGTCCAGGGCAAGAGGGAGCTCAGTCTTAGTTGGGATTATCTCCTCTTCTACTGGAGGTGAAACTTGGTCAGGACAGCAGTGGAAAAATGTCCCAAAGGTCTTTGAAAAAGGTGTAGGCAGAAACCCTTCTGTCCTGGGTGGGGGGCCTGGTTCGATCTTTGCTATGGGACCCTTACTTCTCTATATACGCCACTGATGGCACACTTTAATTGTTGATGTTTATCAACTGGAATGTAAAGCAAACTATGCCAGATTGTGGTGGCTGGTACTCTAGAGTGGCACTAAGAGTGGTGAGGGGTTTCAGCCGGAATATAGAGACAGCTGGTGTAGAGTATGGCAGGCAGAAGCCCTTGACATTCTGAATTGACAAGTATGTACTGGTGAGGCAAATTGTCCGAAACTTAAAGGGGATATGCCATGATGGATGTAAAAAATGAAAATCAGACATCATATAGTACACAACATCCTCTTTCTAACAAAGCTAGAACCAGCCATGTACTACACATGGAAAAAGAGATCTCCCCATCAATTGCTCCAATTGTACTGCTAGATTTATTTCAGTAGCTCAGGGGTATGTGTTCTTTCTAAATGGCTTGTCCTTTATCCTGCAGCTGTCTCCCTCCCTCATCACAGGTCAGGGGATGTGTCCTTTATGCTGTAGCTCTCTTCCTATAACAGCCACAGTTTCTAAAAGAAGATATGGCAAGTGGCAATTAAAGATTTAAATTGAGTATGCTCGACCACCTCAGTGAGGTGGCCAGAGAAATAGGGAAAAGTACAAACTGCAGGTGGTGCTATACTTATACATTTTATTGGCTATTCAAATTTTTAATTACATGCAGTTGCAAAAGTATTCAGATCCACGTGCTGCTTTGAAAAATGTAGAATATTCTTTTTGGTACGACCTATTTAAAGACAAGACAAGAGTTCAAGAGCATGGTGAGAGTGAAACCATCTGAGAAATCAAGATATTCCAGTAGCACATAGGGCTTGTAGAACGAATCAGAAAATGCTAAAAAGGCTTTGGTTAACAATTGTCAAGTTCTTATCGATGTCATGTGAGATTCCTCATGAACCCTCTCAGATCGTTGTCCAGATCTACACCTCACTTCAGATGGTGCTGAATTGGATACATATAGGTAAGTTGACAGATCATTCCTTTGACATGGTTACATTGCATGGCCACTTGAAAATGTTGTTTGGTCCATTGCCTGTTTTCCAGAAGACAACACTCCCACTTCTTACACCATGCACAGAGGTGAATATCTTGAACCATAGTTTGTTTAGATCCTTTCAGTACAATGTCTCCACGGGGAATAGAAGGTCAAGAAAAGCAGAATCCCCAGGGATTTACCTAGCAACATAATTGGCTGGACTGAATTGCATTCTCAAAGGTACAATTCTCTGCCACAGATCTCTAATAAAATACTGAAATGATCATTGCTGGGGAAAACCCAATCTGGTTTTCTGTCACAGCTGATAGAATGGAACAAAACAACAAATACAATTAACTTAGGTACATGCTGTGTAAATGTCCAAGCATAATTCTACTGTGCACAATCTGAACATAGTCAGATGCACATGTCTGCCGACATTGGATTGTGCAGTGCCATAACCATAAATTTAGTAGAAATGTTTTAGTATTAACCATATAATATATTCTTACATGATATGCAGTTTATCTGACTTCACTGAAAAGATTTTGCTCGCGTTGCAGCTAACCAGATTTATTTGAAGATCGCAGTAAATAAATACATTTCCCCCGGGAAGCGATTCGTTTAGGCAAGAAACCACTTACAAGACACAGTCAAGTAAAATAGATTTGATGTTAGTCTCAGGGTCTTCTGTCCATATTTATACCAAATCTGAAATTACTGTTCTCTTTTTTTATTTGCCCCCTCTTGGTCTATAAATTGAATGCCTGAAGGTGCTTCAGAAATGCATTCGAGTGAACTAATAAGGCTGTGAACCTGTCACTCTAGCACAATACATGGTCTATTCGAATAATTTCACACCCACGGTTTTACAATTTTCATCAAACACTGTAATTTTTTGTTCTCTTTTGTTCAGAAATGCTCAGGTCTCTGAAAATGACTTTCCATTAAATGAAAAAAAGACACATAAGGATGAGCAAGCTTGTATTATGATATAGCAGCGGGACCTTTACGAGTTGACTTTCAATGGTATTCAGATGTAGCAGCGAGTTTGCACCATAGTGGTATCATGGCATGTTTTCTGTGATGATTTAAAAGGTTTTTCCAAGACTTAGATTTTGATGACCTCTCCTCAAAGTAGATGATCAAAGTCAGGTTGGTCATCTGGCACCCAGCATCCCTATTGATCAGCTGTTTAAAGGAGAAGAAAATGAAGAGCAGTATAAACATAGGGGGACATTTATTAAATCAGATAAGTCAGTTGTGTGGCTAAAAAAAAGTCGCAAGTCATGCCAACTGTGCTGTTATCTGCAACATCTGGTCAATTTTTAGGACATTTGGTGTTCCTTGCCACTGTTCAAAGTGGTCCGTGTTTAAGAGGTTAAAGTGAGATTACACCTGGATTATGGCACATTTACTATGTGTGACTGTTGCAAAAGTCACACAAAAGTTGCAACCTAAGCCAGGCAAGCTCTGGTGTACTTTAACACAAATAGCAGTAAGTTATATTAAACTCACACCAAATATATTATGAAGGTGCACCATTTCATAAATTTGGGGCAGGCACACAAAGCAAAGACAGGATTAAACTGACACAAAAACAACCACGAATGATAAATGTCCTCATACTGTTTATGGAGCTTTTATAAATGAGAGTAGTGAGTATATGAAGCTTTATTCTGACATAGTTTGTTCCTTAAGTGCACTGGAGGCAACGTCTTATCGTGAAGACAGCAAAGTGCACTGCCTCACTGTGAAGTGCACTGGAGGCAGAGCTTCATGGTGAAGTGCACTCTGTTGTCTACATTGAGACACTTCATAGCCCCTCCCCTCTGCTCTGAGTGGTCACTTTAAGGCTAGGTCTACACGACGACATGTGTCGCGCGACATTTTGTCGCACCAATGTCGCGTAACAATTTTTATAATGGGAGTCTATGGTGTCGCATTGCGACGTGCGACAGACTGCGACGCGACAGTCGCAAAAAATCGTTCTTGAATGGATTTTTCTGCGACTGCAGTCGCAGCATGTCACAATGCAACACCATAGACTCCCATTATAAAAAATTTCGTGCGACAATAGTGCGACTTATTGTTGCGCAACAAATGTTGTCGTGTGAACGTACCCTTATTGTCACGCGACACATGTTGTCGTGTAGACCTAGCCTAACACCCAACCAGGAGACCATTACAGCTGTGACTCAAAGCTGAGGGGAGGGGTTGTGAAGCTGCTAAATGCGTGCACTGCTCTTCATAGCCCTTCCCCTCTGCTCTGTATGCGTATGCGTGCACTGCTCTTACTAATCCCTAGCTAGTGCTGTTAACAGTTTAGCATAGTCAAAACCGCTGATAATCTCCCTTTAGGTTTTCACAAGGGCATTAAAAGGTTTTGCAAGACTTTTATACTGATGACCTATCCTCTGGATAGGGTATCAGTATCTGATTGGTGGGGGTCCAACACCTGGGACTAACGCTGATCAATTGTTTGAGAAGGAACTGCCCCAACTTTTTCTCAGCTCACAAGCTTAGCGCTGTCATTCTTTAGTGCCTTTGCTTAGTACCGCAGCTCAGGACGCCTAGGCCATGTGACCAATGAACTTGATGCCACATGGCCTAGGCAAAGCTGGAGAAGGCTGCGGGATGAAAGTCCCAAATCAATATATCATTTTACTTTGTTATGAGGACCTGCAGTGAGGCAGTGTTTTCTCAGTCTCTCAGTTCAGCATAAAGGATATTTAAAGGGTTTTAATGTGCGCTAAATTATCTTTTATGCATTCTTTCTAGTACCTCTCTTTTACATAAATGAGTGATAGCACATAAAAGAAACAGTTGAACTTTCTATCTCAATTTTGCTGCTTCTGTACATAAAAAGAGTCAACAGTTTCAGGCTACATGCACTCGACAGTTGTTTTGGTCTGCATCTGAGCAGAATTTTTTGCCAGTCGGATGCGGACCTATTCACTTCAATGGGGCCACAAAAGATGCAGAAAGCACACCGTGTGCTGTCCGCATCCGTTGCTTTGTTGAGTGGCCCCACAAAAAAATAGAACATGTCCTATTCTTGACCGTTTTGCAGACAAGAAGGCATTGGGCAACCCATTCCATCCCGAAAATTGTGGAACGCACACAGCCGGTATCTATGTTTTGAAGATCCGCAATTTGCGGACAGCAAAACATGGCGTGGTTGTGTGCATTTAGGCTCATACAGTGAAGCTGACATTTTAGGACCTGAAAATAAATGCATGGTGTCAGATTTTACACATAAGTAGGAATGAGCGAATCAAAGTCTGCCCCCATCTTGCTTTAAGATCCATGGACAGTGAAGTATTATGTCACCGCGACGGCCGGCATGATAACTTCAACTTGGGCCGTGCAAGATTTCGTACCCGACCTTTAAGCAAGATGGCGGCGGCTGGATATTCATGAGAAAATGGATTTAATTTTATTTCTCATATATTTCTCATTTATTATCTATATCTCATATATCTGCTGAGTAAAGCCAATTTCAGACAAATGTGTTCACTGGGTGAGACACGTTCCATGTGGGAGCATTAACTCCCATATTAAACTCTGCTTCTTAGAACGGACACCATGGCATCATAATGAACGCAGTGAACACACTCAACTGAAACTGGCCTAAAGGTATATTAACTTTCCAATTTTAACCAAAATCACTGACAACCAAATGTAATTGTTTAAAAAAGAGATACCAATAGTCCCCTGGTACATTATTGGCACCAGTGTACGTAAACCACAACAGTCATATTTTGCAAGTCACAGTAGTAGTTGTTAACATCACCATTGCTTATTACCAACCTTTTTGCAAGAAAATTTTCCAACAATTCACATTAGGTGCCTTATTATATGTATATATATTTATATCGGTCAAGTGCTGCAGTTCCTCACTGTCTGTCTCTATATTTCAATTTGTTTCTATTTTTCAAGTTGAACTGAATATTATATAATGTACGTATTATATTCTTACTGACAGTATGAGGTTTATTTCTTTTTTCTCATTATCAAAGACATTTCAAAAGCTGACTTGCTTACACGTGCTAAAAAATAGAAAGAATTTTAATGGTCTGTGCTTTGCCTCCTACATTCTCGGCAGGATTCCTGATGCCTGAGCTGTTCACCTGACTTCCTACTGAGATAGTTGATTCTGTTTGTCACCAGAAAAAAAGCTTTTCCAACATTTTATTTACTTGCTTGCCTATTTTTCTTTCTCCCAATTTTTTAAATATATATTTCTGCACAAATGTAACTACTGAGAGTCATCATTCATTAACAACAGAATTGGCTATGTTGTTGTGGATGATGTTACCCACAATGGACTAATATTGACAAGTCTAGATCTGCTCCAGGCTTTTGGTCAGAGATTTCCATCAGTGATTTTGAGCCAAAACCGTGTGCGGCTTTGAAAACAGAACAGGTTCAGATCTTTCCCTCACACCTTATGGCCTCATGCACGCGGCCGTGGAATCCAGCTGACAGCAGGAGCGCACGGCGTCATTGGTTGCTATGACGCCGTGCGCTTCATGCCACCGCTGGACTACAGCAATACACCCGTACGGGTGTATTACTGTAGTCCAGCGGCAGAATTGGCTATGTTGTTGTGGATGATGTTACCCACAATGGACTAATATTGACAAGTCTAGATTTGCTCCAGGCTTTTGGTCAGAGATTTCCATCAGTGATTTTGAGCCAAAACCGTGTGCGGCTTTGAAAACAGAACAGGTTCAGATCTTTCCCTCACACCTTATGGCCTCATGCACGCGGCCGTGGAATCCAGCTGACAGCAGGAGCGCACGGCGTCATTGGTTGCTATGACGCCGTGCGCTTCATGCCACCGCTGGACTACAGCAATACACCCGTACGGGTGTATTACTGTAGTCCAGCGGCAGCATGAAGCGCACGGCGTCATAGCAACCAATGACGCCTTGCGCTCCTGCTGTCAGCTGGATTCGAGGCCGGGATACCACGGTCCACGCACTGCCGTGTGCAGGAGGCCTATGTCTGTGGAGGCTCCAATCCTGGTTTTAGCTCACAATCACTGATTGAAATCCCTGACCAAAACACTCATGTGTGAATGAGGCTTTACTCTATACCAACTATTGTTGGCTTAGGCCTCATGCACACGACCGTTGTTTGTTTCAGCGTCCGTTCCGTTTTTTTTCACGGATAGATGCTTCACCATTCATTTCAATGGGTCCATCAAAAAATGCGGATGGTCAACTGTTTTTGTTCCGCATCCGTGGTCCGGGTTTATATTCCGTCAAAAAAATAGAGCATGTCCTATTTTTTTCACGTTTGCGGACAAGGATAGGCATCCGGATCCGCCAAAAAATCCGCCAAAAAACACGGTCCATCATCCGTTTTTTTGGGCGGATGCAAAATTTGCGGACGGAACGGGCACGGAAAAAACAACGGTCGTGTGCATGAGGCCTAAAGTCCAATATTGGTGCAAAATGGCGCATCCTAGGTACCACCCCTTTCCAATAAAGCTGTGCCAATTTCTGCTAAACCCCACCACTTTTAGGGTAAGTCAAAAGATTGTGTAGAAACCTTAGATGTGCCAAATTGCACCAATTTGCTCCACTTTTTGGACCGAATTTTGGCACAGACACATTAGTAAATCTGGGCCTGTGACTGCTAAAATACATTCCAGAGTGCATGGATGTTTTCCCAAATCCTGATAAAAGTAGTGAATTTGTGTATGCACCAACCTTACAGGGAACCAGTCTCCATGAATATGCCATGCAATTTGCAGGCAGCATGTTATAGAGTAGGAAGAGCAGAGCAGATTGATGTATACTGTAGTCTTTATATACTGTTTTTAAACGTCTGCTCTTTCTAGGCTGATGAGTCTTGTGGGTTGTCCAACTTTCTGGCAGCTAACTCTCTATACTTAGTCATGCAGAGTTAGCTGTCAGTCACTGATAGGACCGCCCACGTGACTCCTAAGTATAGAAAGAGCAGAGGTGTAAATGTATAAATTATACATTCTACTGAATCTTTTCTCATATATATCAATCTGCACAGCTCCTCCTGCTCTATAACCTGCTGCCTGGGGATTGCACTGCATTTTCATGGAGACAGATTCCGTTTAATAGCCATGAAGTAGAAACTATAGTGCCCTTATATACCGGTTACCATGTACATAGCATATAATGCCATCAAAAATTCCATAATGCCTGTACGTTAGCCATGCTTTCTAAAATGCAGCATGGTGGCTCAGTGGTTAGCACTCTGTAATGGGGCATAGCTAAAGGATCATGAGCCCTGGTGCAAAGGCTCAGCTTGGGTCCCCTTCCCTCAATGCTTTGTGGCCAGAGGCAGGGAAGCACATAGCCTTCGTGCTGCCTGAGGCAAAAATTGGAATGACATCCCCATACCAAATTCTTGACCTAACCCACTGTTCCTCCAGCCAGAGGTGTAACTTGACCAGCATGCAGATTCTATAAAACCGGTATCTTCTTATGCAAAACAATGGTCTTTGGGCCTCCTCAAGCTCCTCGTGCTACCTCTGAACCCTCTATAGCTACGCCCCTGACTCTGTGCCTTGTAGTGCTGGGGTCCTAGGTTTGAATCCAATAAAGAACACCATGGTAGTTGCAGAGAGAGCAGAGCCTATAGGTCTAATGGTAACACCCCCGTTGCTCCTAGAGACTAATTTGCATATATTAAAACATCATATTTCCCATCAATGCGGGCACATATTAACATGGGACCAACACAGATGCCTTCAGCTGCCAAGCGCACATGTAACAGGTCAGTCAGTGTCATAGGTACAAATCTGCTGACAGATGCCCCTTACGACCTCATTAAAAAAATAAAAATAAAATAAAGATCATGGTCCCACTGGTCCCATAAAATATTTTCCTCTAAGGACCTGTCATGTTGCTTGGGCAACATCCAACATCCATTGAGTCTAGGGAGAAAGGGGGTGGGCTACGTGTCCAAAACTACAGGGAAAGTGTGGTATTCCATGATCTTCATTTAACTGATATTCTTTATAACGTTGCTACTGTACAGGTAGGTACAGGCTGGTTGGTATGGGAAAAAAATAGCATTTTGGTTGACCCATAAATAACACATACAAATAACCTGGGTACAAAGTCTTTGTGCTTTGCTTTTATCATTCATTTTCCATAAACAAAGGCACCTCAATGGATCAACAAATCATCTAAAATATAACAGGATTCAATATCATGAAACTCGCTCCCTGAGAATTACACATTCAGATTACATATTTTGCTTTATCGAGGTGTTTAACATTTCTAATCTTCAAAAAGAATGATATGCTCATTATAGTGCACAAATAATATTCTTTCATAGATTGTTTGCTGCAGTGATTTACAATGGGAGTGAATCATAAATACAAATGAAATGATTTATGGATCAAGAAAATTTCTAGCTTCTTAGTAAAGCATTCAATAAACATTATAATCAAAAGTGTTATTTTTCTCTTGGCCACTCTCGCAATCCATTTCCTTGCCTAATGCTCTTGTTCTGTTCCTATGACACTTCTCTATTCCTAATGTTTATTACTTGGCGTCTGATGCATTTATAATGAAACGTCGTGCATGCTGGTGTTTCGCTCTTGAAATATGTTGTCTCTTCCATCAAACTTACCATTTTCAGTGAACTATGTCTCTGCTGTAAGCTGAATAGTATGTACCGGGCTGCCTCTGTGATTTTCCAATTCATTGTACAGAAAGCCTTTGACTTGACTTCTTTTATGATCTCTCAGGCAAAATGTCACAATGTTAAAAGTTGATAGCTTCAAGATTTCGCACAGATTGACCCCATTAAACCATTGAGCTTTTTTTTTTTCAATCTTGCATGTTTTAGTAGATTAGTTTTTATTTGATGGGCTAATATCAGAATAAATATAGAATATGCATTATGTATGCTACGTAAGATTGCCAGATTTATTTTCTGTCTTCTATCTTTAACACATTCTGCAGCGCTGTACACTGATTGCCAATATTAAATGTGCCCCATCATGTTTTAGGTTGACCCCGAACTAATCTATTTGAATGACTTCTTATTGTCTAGACCTAGTTTGCATTTTTGTTATTGATTATTTTATTTGTTTAACCCCCTTCACGACCACCGCCATACATGTAGGGCGTGCAGCAGGCACCATAGCCGCCCGGTTTCTTCTATTTCAAACAGCAGGCCCAGAGAAAATATCTGTGATCAGTAGTGTTGATCGCGAATATTCCAATCACAAATTTTTATTGCGAATATCAGCACTTCAAGAGATCGCAAAGATCTAGAATATAGTGCTATGTATTCGTAAACGCTAATATTCTAGATTTTTTTTTTCCATCAGTAACCTCCCTTCTTGCTTTTGGGCCAATGAGAAGGCTGCAATATCTTTTTCAGAGCTTAGCAACATCTCTAGCAACCAATAGGAAAGTTGCCTACCCCTTTACTATATAAGAACCTCCCCAGCAGCCATTTTCTGCAGTTTTTTTTTTTTTTGCAGTTCTGAGAGAGACAGCAGTGTCATTGCTGTGCTCTGTGCTTTGCAGACTCATCTGAATCCTTTTTTAATTACATTAGTTAGTTAGTTAGCTCATATATATAATACAGATAGTTAGTGAGAGATAGTCAGTGTAGGTTAAATAGTGATATAGTGTAGCTGAAAGTTTCCAGTGCAGGGTGTTAGGTAGTGTGATAGGAATAACTATGCTGTGATAGGGATTAGTGTCTCTGTTGGACACAGTGGTTTGATGTCACAACAATACTTAGTCCACTAATCAGTAATATGTACTCAGACCTGATAAAATTTGAAGTTGCACGAATTGAGCAAAAAAATTCGCCTCATTAGTGCCAATTTGCGCAATCGCAAAATAATGACTGAAATTTATTGCAAATATTATGCAAAAAATTTGTGAAATATTGCGAAAACAAATATTGCCTATGCCG
Organism: Bufotes viridis; assembly: GCA_033119425.1. Classification (NCBI taxonomy): domain Eukaryota; kingdom Metazoa; phylum Chordata; class Amphibia; order Anura; family Bufonidae; genus Bufotes; species Bufotes viridis. Next base: position 391,432,297 of record CM065592.1, on the reverse strand, counting down.
CTCATCACTAGTGATCAGCCATAAGCCGATTCCAGACATTTAATCCCTCAGATGCTGTGGTTGAATGTGAACATGGCATCTGATTGGTGAAGATGCAGGACCCAAGTGCTCCTTTGCCCGTAACAGCCTTCCCCAGCTAAGATCGGGGAAGCTGTTACATTACAGTGATAGCTAGGATCCTCAAGCAGGCTCTGATAACAATCACTAGTATATACCAATACAGTCCTGCAGGTGGTAGCACTGTATTGGAATAGAGTGAATGGTGTGTTCTGTAAATACCCATCACAGAATACAACTGGCAATCTAATGATTGCTGATCATAGTCACTTTAACCGCTTCAGCCCCCCTAGCTTAAACACCCTTAATGACCAGGCCACTTTTTACAATTCTGCACTACACTACTTTCACCGTTTATTGCTCCGTCATGCAACTTACCACCCAAATGAATTTTACCTCCTTTTCTTCTCACTAATAGAGCTTTCATTTGGTGCTATTTCATTGCTGCTGACATTTTTACTTTTTTTGCTATTAATCAAAAATGACCGAAATTTTTGCAAAAAAATGACATTTTTCACTTTCTGTTGTAAATTTTTTTTAAAAAAACTACATTTCTATATAAATTTTTCTCTAAATTTATTGTTCTACATGTATTTGATAAAAAAAAATCCAATAAGTGTATATTTATTGGTTTGGGTAAAAGTTATAGCGTTTACAAACTATGGTGCAAAAAAGTGAATTTCGGCATTTTGAAGCAGCTCTGACTTTCTGAGCGCCTGTCATGTTTCTTCAGGTGCTAGAATGTCAGGAAAGTATAAATATCCCCAAATCACACCATTTTAGATAGAAGACACCCCAAAGTATTCACGGAGGGGCTTGGTGAGTTCATGTATCATTTCATTTTTTTCACAAGTTAGCGGAAAATGACACTTTCTGAGAAAAAAAAAAAAAAAAGTTTCAATTTCTGATAACTTCTGGCAAAAAAAAAAAAATCTCAGACGGACTCACTATGCCCCTCAGTGAATACCTTGGGGTGTCTACTTTCCGAAATGGGGTCATTTGTGGGGTGTGTTTACTGTTCTGGCATTTTGGGCGGGGCTAATTGTGAGCCGCCATGTAAACCTAAAGGTACTCATTGAATTTGGGCCCTTTGCACCCAGGCTGCAAAAGTGTCACTCATGTGGTATCGCCGTACTCAGGAGAAGTGGGGCAATGTGTTTTGGGGTGTATTTTTACATACACCCATGTTGAGTGAGAGAAATATCTCTGTAAATTGTCAACTTTGTATAAAATTTTTTAAAAGTTGTCGTTTACAGAGATATTTTTCACACAAAGTATGGGTATATATAAAAATACACCCCAAAACACATTGCCCTACTTCTCCTGAGTACGGCGATACTACATGTGTGCCACTTTTTTGCAGCTTGAGTGCAAAGGGCCCTAATTCCAATGAGTACCTTTAGGATTTCACAGGGCATTTTTACGCATTTGGATTCCAGACTTCTTCTCACGCTTTAGGGCCCCCTAAAATGCCAGGGCAGTAAAATACCCCACATGTGACCCCATTTTGGAAAGAAGACACCCCAAGGTATTCTGTGAGGGGTATGGTGAGTTCATGTAAAATTTTATTTTTGTCACAAGTTAGTGGAATATGAGACTTTGTAAAAAAAAAAAAAAAAAAAAAACAATTTCCGCTGACTTGTGCCAAAAAATAAAAATTCTGTGGACTCACCATGCCCCTCACAGAATACCTAGGGTGTCTTCTTTCCAAAATGGGGTCACATGTGGGGTATTTATACTCACCTGGCATTTTAGGGGCTCCTAAAGTGTGAGAATCCAAATGCGTAAAAATGTCCTGTGAAATCCTAAAGGTACTCATTGGTTTTAGGGCCCCTTTGCACTTCAGGCTGCAAAAGTGGCACTCATGTGGTATCGCCGTACTCAGGAGAAGTAGGGCAATGGTTTAGGGTGTATTTTACATATACCCATGCTGCGTGTGAGAAATATCGCTGTAAACGACAACTTTTTAAATTTTTTTATTCAAAGTTGTCAATTTACAGAGATATTTCTCTCACTCCAGTATGGGTATATGTAAAAATACACCCCAAAACACATTGCCCTACTTCTCCTGAGTACGCCGATACCACATGTGTGACACTTTTTGCAGCCAAGATGCGCAAAGGGGCCCAAATTCCAATGAGTACCTTTTAGGAGGGCATTTTTACGCATTTTTCTTCTCACGCTTTAGGGGTCCCTAAAATGCCAGGACAGTATAAATACCCCACATGTGACCCCATTTTGGAAAGAAGACACTCCAAGGTATTCCATGAGGGGCATGGCGAGTTCATAGAAGATTTTTTTTTGGCACAAGTTAGTGGAAATTGATTTTTTATTGTTTTTCTCACAAAGTCTCCGTTTCCGCTAACTTTTGACAAAAAGTTTAATTTTTCATGGACTCATTATGCCCCTCAGCGAATACCTTGGGGTGTCTTCTTTCCAAAATGGGGTCACATGTGGGGTATTTATACGGCCCTGGCATTTTAGGGGCCCTAAAGCGTGAGAAGAAAATGCGTAAAAATGCCCTCCTAAAAGGTACTCGTTGGAATTTGGGCCTTTGCGCATCTTGGCTGCAAAAAGTGTCACTCATGTGGTATCGCCGTACTCAGGAGAAGTAGGGCAATGTGTTTTAGGGTGTATTTTACATATACCCATGCTGGGTAAGAGAAATATCTCTGTAAATTGACAACTTTGAATAAAATTTTTAAAAGTTGTCGTTTACAGCGATATTTCTCACACCCAGCATGGGTATATATAAAAATACACCCCAAAACACATTGCCCTACTTCTCCTGAGTACGGCGATACCACATGAGTGACACTTTTGCAGCCAAGATGCACAAAGAGGCCCTAAAACCAATGAGTACCTTTAGGATTTCACAGGGCATTTTTACGCATTTGGATTCTCACGCTTTAGGACCGCTAAAATGCCAGGGCAGTATAAATACCCCACAAGTGACCCCATTGTGGATAGAAGACACCCCAAGGTATTCTGTGAGGGGTATGGTGAGTTCACAGAAAAAAATTTGGAACAAGTTAGCGGAAATTGTTTTTTTTTGTTTTTTTACAGTCTCATATTCCACTAACTTGTGACAAAAATAATATTTTCCATGAACTCACCATACCCCTCACGGAATACCTTGGGGTGTCTTCTTTCTAAAATGGGGTCACATGTGGGGTTTTTGTACTGCCCTGGCATTTGAGGGTCTCCGCAATCATTACACGTATGGCCAGCATTAGGAGTTTCTGCGATTCTCCGTATATTGAGCATACGGGTAATGAGATTTTTTCCGTTCAGCCTCTGCGCTGAAAAAAAAATGAACGGCACAGATTTTTTATTCGCATCGATCAATGTGGATGAAAAAATCTCTGCCAAAATCAGTGACTGCGGTGCGGTGGGCTGGGCGCTAGCTACCTAACAAGTAGCTAGCTAACTGGCGGTAAAGGGGCCCTTATGCCCCATTCACACGTCCGAAATTCTGTTTGCGGAACGGAATTGCGGACCCATTCATTTCTATGGGGACAGACTTTGTCCCGCTCGGATCCGGAATTACGGATCTGCGCTTCCGGGTCTGCACTTCCGTTCTGCAAAAATATAGAACATGTCCTATTCTTGTCCGCAACTGCGGACAAGAAAAAGCATTTTCTATATAGTTCTGGCAATGTGCGGATCTGCAAAATGCGGAAAGCACATTGCCGGTGTCCGTGTTTTGAGGATCCGCGGATCGGATCCGCGGATCCGTGAATGCACGGATCCGCAAAACACATATGGACGTCTGAATGGAGCCTTACAAGGGGTGTGATCAATGACAGGGGGTGATCAGGGGTCTAGATGGGGTGATCAAGGGGTTAATAGGTGAGGGGGTGGGGGGTTAGTGTAGTGTTTGGTGCAACTTTACTGTGTTACCTGGTCCTCTGGTGGTCGATCCCAGTAAATGGGACCACCAGAGGACCAGGTAGCAGCTATATCAGACGCTGTTCATAAAACAGCGTCTGATATAGCAGTTTGATGCGATTTTATTCGCATCTACAGCCTGCCAGCGATGATCCATCGCTGGCAGGCTGTAGCCGAACTGCTGTGCCGCGCTTCCCTGCGCACGCGCGCGCGTTCACAGGAAATCTCGGCTCTCACGAGATGACGCGCCGACGCGTCAACTCAGAGCTACAGGGCCGCCCGCAGGACGCATCCCTGCGTTAGGCGGTCCTGTAGCGGTTAAAAAAGTAAAAAAAAAGTTTTTAAAATGTAAACAAAAAAATGAAATCACCCACTTTCCCCAAAATTAAAATAAAAATAAACAATTAAAAACATCATAGGCATCGCCACATCTAAAAACGCCTGTACTTTTAATATAGAACAATATTTATCCCATACGGTGAATGGTGTAATGGAAAAAAAAATAATAAAAATGGCCAATTCGCCATATAGGGGTTAGAATATGGCAATAAAAAGAAAAAACTAATTTTACTAAGTTTTTATTTTTAGTAATAAAACAAAAGAAAAACTATACAAGTGTAGTATTGTTGTAAATGTACTGACCTGGAGAATGATGGTAACAGGGCAATTGTACTGGCCTAGGGAACGCTGTAAAAACAAAAACCATAAAACTGTGGCAGAATTGTGTTTTTTCCCCAATTCCACCCCATTTGAAATTTTTTTCCAGCTCAACACTTCTTCATATGCAATATTAAATGGTGCCCGCAAAAAAACATGGCTATGTGAACGGAAAAATGAAAAAATTATGGCCCTGGAAAGGCAGGGAGTGAAAAATGAACACGCAAAAAGGGAAAATCGCACCATCCTCTAGGGTTTAAGGCAACATTCACATGACAGTGAAAAACAGCCGCGTGACAGACTTTTTTTAATGGCCATCTCCAGGGCTGTGGAGTCGGTAGATAAATTGTCCGACTCCGACTCCGACTCCGACTCCTCAGATTTTGAAACTTCCGACTCCGACTCCGACTCCTCGACTCCGACTCCTCTGTATATAATATGCAAATACGAAGCTGTTCCACCAAGTTTTTCTAATCTCCTCTAGCATAGAGAGGTAGTTGAGCAGAAGCTGCTGCCTTCTCCTTTGTGTGCTGATCTTCTGCTTAAGATAGAGCAGTGGGAGGATCCAGGAAGGGGCAGGGGAAGGGGCATTTATTTTAAAACATGATTTTCCTAGTAGAATCCCATAGTCATGTTTAAAATTTAAGCTAACAATCTGAGTTTACATGTTTTATAGCCTTAGCTGAATGATAGCAGTTTTTCAAATGGTTTACAGCTTCAGTCTTGAACTATTGACTCTCCATTCCCTTCACTTATACAAGTGTCTCCAGTCCTTAATCAGTTATCAGTGAGAGGCTAGGATAACCATGGGTTCCCTGTAACAGCAGACCACAAGACAATGGAAAGTGTAAGTATTGCCGCTCCTTAAAGGGACACTGACAGGCTGATTTTCCAGCTAAAGATATATATATATACTGGTATTCATCAGAGAATTAGGAATAAAACTATACTAATGTTACCCCAGTTAAGCTGTACTTGTGTTTAAAAACATTTTAATCTGTATGCAAATTCACTATCTTTGTGCCCAATGGGGCAGCGTCTCCTGCGGCTTTGTGCCCAGCCGCGCCCGAGTACAGCTTCCCAGCGCTGTTCCCCTCGTTATTATTCACTGCACTGGCCTTTTTTTCAGGCTAGCCGAACGCTGAATTCCTGCGCAGGCGCACGTGTAGAGTGCTGGCAGCAGCCTCGTCTGGCTATGCTGAGGCTGTGCCAGCTTTCTCTCTTCCTCCTCGCTACCTAGTCCTGTCTAGTGCTGCCAGTACTCTACATGTGCGCCTGCCCCTTGGGCACAAAGGTAGAGAATTTGCATATTGATTAAAACATTTTTAAACACAAGTAAACCTCAACTGGGGGTAACAGTCGTCTAGTTGTATTCCTAATCCTCTGATGAATACCAGCAGATATATCTTTAGCCGGTAAATCAGCCTGTCAGTGTCCCTTTAACTGCATAGTAAAGCATATGAAAAGCATGCTTCTTCACGGTCACTTAACGTCTTTGTTTAGCGGTAACGTGACGCACTGCATGCATTGGCCTTTATTCTTACAGTAGAGAAGTAATTAATTATAACTTTATCTGAATTGGGACATTTAAACTTGCTTTTTTTTTATTCCAATTTTTTTTTATTCCAATTTAAATCTAGTAGGAGTCGGAGTCGACTCGACTCCGACTCCGACTCCACAGCCCTGGCCATCTCAACCGTTTTAAGAACAGTTATAGTCTATGGGTTTATTCACACAGCCTTTGACGGCCCTTGAATGACAACCTTCAAAAAATTAGATGTCAAAAAGGCATCAGTGAAAAAAAGTCCATAAAAAGTGGACTGTTTAGCTATTTCTAAAGGCCTTTTTTTCACTGTTGTGTGACTGTGGCCTTAGTCTTGCCTTTTATGTAGATACATATTGCACATGCAGTGTTGGACCCTATAGATCTTCCTATGGAATTTTTACATGTTTGGTTGGTACATCTTTTAACCCGGACTGTTTTTTTTGTCTTGTATCACATTATTCTGTAATAAAGATGTCAAATATTCTTTTGAGATTTCAGTTGTACATGCTTTGTACATACTTGCTTTGTTTGTGTGTTGTAACTTATGTTTTATATGTAGACTTACACTCTTATTAATCTTTTGTGGGGCTGCTTTTCTCCCATCCTGTTTAGTAAAGCATACTGGTTGCTGCCTGGTTTGGATTATTTAAAAAAAAATAACTCGTTTCATTGCAGTTTACGTATCAAATTGTATTATTAATGTACTATTCAGTTGCATATAGTCCTGTATTTCCTTTGGGATTTGCTTTAAGTGCAATATTATGGCTGCCAAGAAGAGAAAGAATAAAACTTCCAGCCGACACAAGGTCACTGGTCATTTGGGCTTTCCTTTGTGGACATGCTGTGAACTTATCTCAATGCGCAATCAATAGTCTTCTCCTGAGATGCTCGGTGAAGATTGTCATTGCGCCGTGAGTTACCATGGTGATAACAGTTGGACCAAAGACTCTTGTGAAATAAATTGAATTTAAGGAAACTCTTAAATATATTTCAGACTTCACTAAGGCAGTACTGAGCAGGATTTGGAGGATGGATTAGCCCTTAATGAATACACATAGCACTAAAAATAAGAAGCAATTATATGTGACACTTAAAGGTTTTCTGGGAGTGAAATATTGATGACCTATCCTCAGGATAGGTCATCACTATGAGATCGGTGGGGGTCCGACTGCCAGCACCCTCCCAGATCAGCTGCTTGAAGAGGTGATTACTACAGCCTCTTCCTAAGTCAGTGATGTCACGTTCATCAGTCATATAGCCTTTGTGCAGCTCAGTCTCATTCATGTAAGCGCAAGTCAGCGCTTGTACATAGCAGGCAAACACCTCTATAAATTTGCCTAAATTTATTCCTACAGATTTTTGTTTAAGACCAGTGTGTGAAATGGCAGTATTAATAAATCTGCCTGAATCATTCAAACTTTAATTCCATGGGGGAACCACCCCTCAACAATTGTCCCACTTTTGTGGAAGCCCTAGTCCTCTTTGTACCCCCTTTGTACGGGGCAGGTTAAGCATTCTATATTGTCGCTTATATATGTTGCATGTTTTGCAAAGTATTTTTGAGGCATCTCAAATCAGTTTGGCACATGTGTAATAGTGACAATTCTGCTGTTGAGTTCTGAGGAACCCCTGAGCAGATTAAAAGAAACCCTAAGGTTTCATGGAAAAACGATTGAGAAACATTGCTCTACAGTTACACAAAGTAATGAGGGTTATAGGACAACAAACTTTCAGCACCAGGGATAGATCCAGCTTTAAATATTTTCTAAACGTTATTGTAACCAAAAGTAAACTAGAACCCCACATGGACCCAGGCTTCAACACCTAGATGGGAACCCAGTCTTCTGGGTACAGCAAAGTTTGGAAGCTATTTTCCTCTGGATCTATCTCTGGGGTTGGAAGTCTGTTCATTGGAATATTTCCCCAATCTCTGAGCACATCAGCAATTCCAGGTGCAGAGGCAAAGTGAGCTGATTATTTTGTTGGTTTCCTATACTAATTTGGGTTATAAATTGTAAAGTGAAAGTGGAAAATAGTCATCTCTGGTACACCAAAATAAAAGCAATTGTTTAATTTCTTTGTGCATCTGCATTTTTTTGTATGCACTTATGTATCTGCACCAAAAAATCTAAAAAAGTTGCACAAATTGGCGCGGTTTGGTGCATCTAAGGTTTCTATGCTTTATTTCTGCTTAGTGGAAAGGGCAAGACCTAAAAGTGCATCATTTTACACCAAAATTATGCAAAAATTCTGTCATAAAATTCTGTCTCAATGTAAGCCAACCGAACGTTGGTATACAGTCAGAGATAACTGCGTGTCCCTGCATCACATTTATCCTCCAGCCTGAGCCCCTGTTATAAATCTGGTGCAGATCTAGATAGAAGACTTAGACGCTTACTCTAGCTTTAGGATTAGTAAACTGAGCGAGTGTGTTTTACCACAAGTGCTTTCTTTATGGCATGTTTTACCTATAGAGAAGGTGCTGGCAAACACTTAAAAATGCCAAAAGTGCCAGCATGCTGCATTTTTTAAAATCTGAAGCTGGTGTTTCTGCAGCAGAAAATGGGCAAAAATTGACACTAATGATGCAAACGTACAAAAATTGCATTTAAAACTACATGTCAAAGCAGCCTGTGAAGGGAATGTGTCACCAGAAAATGACATTTTGTTTAAATCATGTTTTTTTATTTTGAAGATATTTTAGAATGATTTTTGATGGTTATTTTTAATTGGCCTTGTCAATATCTATATTTAAACTAAAACCATAAAATGCTGCAGTTCTCACAGTGCCCACTAAGGCCTCATGCACACGTCCATTGTTGGCCGTGCCCGTATTGCGGCCCACAAACATGGATGGTGCGGTGTGGAACTGAGGCACTACTTTTTGTGGTGTGGACTCTCGAATGGGTCTGCGTCTGAAAATGGCGGCCACATGGTTGGTGCCTGTGCAGGATCCACCTTTCACAGTAGGTGATTATCAAAGCTTATCTATTCTTTCCTTGTACAATGACCTCTGCACAGGTCACAGAGCATGACTAGAAAACTCTCCCATAGAGGTCAGAGTTCCCCTCCTGTCCATTGTGTCTATAGACCATGCTGTTAAGAATGGCTCAGGCAAGACGGCCTCCCTGATAATCGTGAAATATAATAAATAAATCTGCAAACAGAAATTAAAAATAGATTAGAAAAAGGAGATGTTGACTATCTGCTTTTAACTGGCAGAAAAACTTTTTGGTGACCTTTAAAGAGAGTCTACAAGACAATTTAGACTAGCATATTTATGGTCACAGGTGCATATCCATAAAGTAAGCATACAGAGAACTAATAAAAGCATGGCTGCACAACATTTCACATGCAAACAATAGAACTGAGAAATGGGGATCATTCTAAATTAAAATGGTATTATACCTACTATAAATGAAAAAATTGAAGCTTTTTGTGCACATTTTTGATCAAACGTGTGTCGGGCCCATCTACCAGGTGTCAAGGTGGCTTCTGCAGATGGGTACCTAACACTAACAGAACTGCTTCTTTTGGACTTACCTAAGCCTACAATTTTCAGGGCAGTGTAGGAACCAGCTACATTTATACTCTGCTAAGAAGCCCCAGGCAGATGGGCGTTGCTTAGTCTTTAAAATAAAAAAAATCAATATACCTCTCCTACTGCCGCTGCTGCTCCTAGGATTCAGCTCTCTTCTTCTTCCTGCCATGCACTGTGCTGTGACCCAACATGCACAGCATGTTCCCCCAATTTATAGGGCAAAAAATATGGTAATTAGGACTGCAGTGTTTAGTCGGTCTGCATTTGTAATGGCCGTGTGGCACTTGCAATACCGCAAGCTCATCACAATGCGGTCCTAATTAATCAGAGCCCATTGCAGCTGGCGTAATGCGTTTGACCGCACTGCAGACACATCTCACAGGTCTTTTCCGGGACTCCAAAAACTCAATATTCTTAGAAAACTATATATTTCTTTTACAATATTTGGCTTTTTCATTTTGGCAATACTGTACCAGAGATTTAATTTAATCACCAAATTAATATTATTTTAAATAATTTTAACTGCATTAAGGTCATTTTATTAAGGTCTATACATGCTATTGTGTTATGCTTCAAAAATCCCTAAATCACTCTTTATTTAGGTAACGCTTCATATTCCATATAGTTAATCTACTTATGTTTCCTCTGACTAAAGCAAAGAGCTTGGAGTTAACTTTCTTCTCCTTATTTTGCAATTTACAGAAGATGTAAATCAATGGCAGCAAATGCAAGGTCACCTTAGAGCATTCCATGCTTCACAGTCTGCTGAGCTAACATTTTGGCGAATTAAAACCTTTTTTTTTTTTTTTTTTTTCTTAGAAAGGGGGAGGAAAGAAGGCTTTTCCAAAGTGAATTATCTACAATTCATCTTGAATCAAGTAAGCAAAGATTACAGATTGCTAAGGGCAAGCTGCCAAGCAGGATTTCTTTTCTTGGAGAAGGGAGTAGGTGGCCTGTCAAAAGGGCAATTCTGTTTTCTTTTTTATGAATGCTGTTAAAAGCACAGTTCAATGCAAATAGCTCGGTGTAAGAAAAATAACAGAGAAATTACCCCTTTGGAGGAGACCTCAATGTGATGAAATGTTTTCTTATAGGAACTGACTGGAGTATATCAAGACTTTATAAGTTTGAAGGGCAAATATAGCTAGAACAGAAATTGTCCTTTTGTGGCACAAGGGTCTGCTATCACTTTTGAGCATTCCACAGCTGGTCTCCTATGTGCCATAGGTTTATGGCAACTACTATGAGAAAATGGGAACTTGTCAACCTCCATGTATTTATCTATTCCATTATAAAAGACAATTATATAACTGCTTGCCGACTGTCTGTTGACTACAGCTGTGTCCTAATCCTGCAGCTACAGGAGTGGGGTGCCCTCTGTCTGTGACAGCAGGGCTCCCGATAGAAAAGGCAGGGATGGCTTTTCACTGTTCCCTCTCTTTTCCATTGATCTATACACAGCGCTCGATGAGCGCTGTGTATAGAGATCAGGAAGCGGCAAATCTGCTTCCTACTCGAGTCCCAGAGGTCATGTGATCACCAGAGACCTGAAGTCTGTGCAAGCTGCAGTGAGGTTGTACAATCTTTCTGTATTCCCTCTCTAAGTGGTGCTACTATGTCAGTCCCCATTACAGGAGAAATCAGCAAAACAGTTAAAAAAAATGTAGCTTTAAATGACCCCCAAAGGTCTTATGGAGGGCACAAAGTATAAAAAAAAAATATATAAGAATAAAGACAACATGAAAAGAATAACAGTAAAGAATATAATAAAAAAACAGCAGCACATGCTTTACCACTTTTCCAACCATTGGCGACCATAACTCCCATATATTAAATAACTGGTATGGAAAGAGGACATAATACAGAAAATATTTTAGTTGCACGTTGTGCTATTCACAAAAATGTAATCTGGAAAAGACTATTTTCCTCTTTTTTTATTATATTTTTCTGGTTAGAAAAAATAAATAAAAAAATACTTAAATAAAAATATAAAAATAAAGCCCCATGCATCACCATGAAAGGTGCTAAAATTATTTACAGAACCAAATAGAAAAAAGTTATCGTACTGAAAAAAACTGAAAATTCATCAGATAAGGTAAATGGCTTGGTCTTGAACTGGTTACAGTGGTCTAAAGAAGCTAAAAGGGGATAATATTTGTTTATAAAGGGCCACAATGAATTAAAGGTTAAAAAAAAAAATAGTTTTGCTTCACCAATGCCACACTGCTGCTGATTTGATAATGCTCCAGTCCTTGCATTTCTTTATTTCTCTATTTCCTGCTCCCAACTTAACACACAGAAAATGTTGACCCACCTCAGCCAGGGATTCGCCGATAGGTTATTTCCAGTCATTTCCTGCATGTCAAGCCAGAACCAGGAAGTAGAGAGCAGCATTGGAACATATTCAGCGGGGAATCAGTGTGGTCAGTGATGCCTATTTTTTAAATCTTTTTTTATCTTAACTTTTTAAACTTATTTTTACTTTTTTAATTTATCTATCCCCCAGACAACCTCTTTAATAAAACGTTTTGCATGTTTCACATTTCTTTATTCCTTTCAGTGGTCCCTGCCATTCTAAACATCATTAACACTAGATAGGTTCTGTAAATTCAGCACTTGGTCTTATTTTCTATGCACTAACAATCAATAAAGAGAGGGAATTGTCTTGTTTAGGGAGGGGCTGAAAGTGAAGACTCCAGTAAGCCCATGTAAAAATGCAGTTGCTTTTATGTATGATAAATTATGTAAATTAAGAAGCTATTTGTATCGTACCATTTGCACTTTTAGGCCTTATGCACACGGCCTCAACTTTAATAGGTCAGTGATCCGTCCGCACCGCAAAAAAATAGAACATGTTCTATATTTTATTGCGGTGCGGAGGCAGCAGTGCTTCCTTGGGTTCCGTGCCTCCGCTGTGCACCGCACCTCCGGATTGTGGACCCATTCAAGTGAATGGGTCCACATCCGTGATGCGAGGAGCACACGACCAGTGCCCGCATATTGCAAAACCGCTGTTAATACGGAGACGGCCGTGTGCATGAGGCCTAATTGACAGAGACAGGCAGTGTAAATGTGATCAGGCCAGCCTTGACTTATCCTAAAGTCAATCAAAGTGGAGAGGACGCGGCAGTTACAAAGAGAGCAGACCCTCTAGGTGTAATGGCAACGCCCCTGTTGCTCCTAGAAGCTCGTTTGCAAATACTAAAACATAATTTTTCTCAGCAGTAGGGGAAAAATATGAACATGGGACCAACACAGATGCCTTCAGCTGCCAAGTGCACATGTAACAGGTCAGCCAGTGTCATAGGTACAAATCTGCTGACAGATGCCCTTTACATCACAGTCACTGAAACCAGTAAATGTGGGCAATCACAGATTTTCTAATGACAAAGAGTCTCAGTGCATAAACCCATCTTCTGTAGCTCTGCGTTAAAAATACTGTATACTTCTCAGAGATGTAACTTGTCACTCCTGAGACTTGATCCAAAATCTTAAAAGGGCCCCACAAACTATCATTTACTATTTATGACATGGGATTCTTCATATGTAGCAGAGGGACTTTTTGGGCCCCCTCAGGCTACAGGGCTCAGGTGCGACTACAACCTCTACAACCCCTATAGTTGTCCCCTGCATTTCCCTTCTTCTCAGGGTTGATGCAACCCAGCTGCCAGACCCCTGCATATCTTAGATGCCTTCAGTCCCACACAGAGGTTTTGTTTTTTATTGGATTTAATAGCATGCTCCATCTGAAATCATATATACTGAGGTGTCCTCCTCTAAAACCATTACTCCCAGGGGAGAAAACATACATATAGAGGGCCACAGAGCCCATATGGCAGCACATGGAGGGTACGTGTTATCCTTGCACTGCCGTACCAGCTTCGTGCTCATGGCTCTACCGAGTGCCTGAGCCCTTTAACTCTCAGATAATACACGTGCTGTCTGAGGATTTTATGACATGACACTCTCTTATAGCTAAGTGTTCATGATAATTGTAATCAGTTCTGCAGTGTCTAAATCAATTCACTGACTAAATAATCTCGGCTGCCATAAAAATACCGGCTGAGAGACCGTAATATATTTTACGCTGTGACTCTTCCCATCTTATTAAGAGTTAACAGTACTGATGAATTCCTTTAAATAATCAAACCTTCCAAACTTATAAATAGCTGCACACTATAGGAATGAGATGATTAGCTTATGTTAATTGCCTCTTAATTAAACACAATTAAAGAGCTTGTTTTTTTCTCTAATTAGCAATTTCAACTCTCAAAGTCTTTGAGTCATTCATAGATACCTCTTTGCCCAAATTTCCTGATAGCACAATGTACTGCAGGCAGTTAATGACATTAGCAGCGCGCTCCCATCAATAAGAGCCATGCCTGGACTTCTTTGCCACTTGCATGACATATGCCGCACATTAAAATCTAATGGCCTTGTCTGGAAATGTGGACTAAATGATGACTTTTAGAGGTAGTTGTCGATCACTGTTTGCTGATATATCCTTAGGACAGCCTGTGTGCAACGTTCCAATTTCATCACTCATGCATGAAACGGACACAGGAGATTCACTGACCAAGGCCAACTTCAGAAACAATAAGCAAACTTTTTTGCTTTTCTTCTGCTGCGGTTATTTTACACTAAAATTTCACAAAATTATATTATGCAGGCATGTAGCGTTGTGGAGGAAACCTAGCAATGGCTCTGCAGAATTGCTGGGCGAATTATGTGTTAATAGAAATGCAACAGATTAACCTGGTACCAGGGGCGTAACTAAAGGCTCATGGGCCCTGGTGCAAGAGTTCAGCTTGGGCCCCCTTCCCTCAGTGCTTTAAGGCCAGGGACAGGGGAGCACATAGCTTTTGTGCTGCCTGAGGCAAATATCTGCCCAAGCATATAATGCAAATGCTTCCATTATAGAAACGGTCATTAGAATGCAGGTGGTAAGGGGGGTGATAACAGCGCTTCTCTGGCTGTGCTCACCTTCCCTGGTTCTCTTCCAGCCCTTCTCGTTGTCCTGACACGTACAGGTTAAGGACGTAGTGCACGTAGGCGCACACTATGACCTGTCGCTGTGCGTTGTCAGGTCACAGTACAGCGTTGCAGAAAGAAGACCAGGGAAGGTAAGTGAATCTTCAGAGTGGCAGCTCCATCTGGAGCTGGAGAGGTAAGTTTATTTTTATTTTTTTAAATGTCTGATTGGGGGTCCGATCTAGAAGTGCAGGCTGATCTGAAGCTGATGGAGGCTGGGAGGGTCTGATGGGGGTCTGAGCTGAGGCTAATGAAGGCTGGAGAGGGTCTGATCAGACGCTGGGGGCAGGACCGGCGCGTCCTATAGGCTGACTAGGCAGCCGCGTAGAGCGCCCCTTGGGAAGGGGCGCCACCCCCCCCTAATGCTGCAGCCGCGCGAGCGCTCTATATTGAGCATCTGGCGGGTGCAGCACTGCCCGGGCTGGCGCGTCCATGAGGACAAACCGCCCGGGCACAGCATGAAGAGAAGGACTGACAGGAGGGAAACGCTCAGCGCTCCCTCCTTTTAGTCCCTCATTGTAGTGTGGCCGAGCCCTGTATGGTCCGCGGTACAGGGAGCATCTGTCTCCTGTCCCCGGCCGGACTGACATGAAGTGCGCATACAGTGTGCACTTCCTGTCAGTCCGCCTGGGTACAGGAAACTAAAGCTCCTGTACCAGTGGACCATACTGCGCTCGGCCACGATACACTAGAGGTAGCGGAGGGAGGTTGGGATAAAGAGAATGACAAGGGGAGGGGGACAATGACAAGGGGACAAGAATGACATGGGGGACAAAGAGAATGACAAGGGGAGGGGGAGAGTGACACAAAAGGGAAAGAGAATAACAAGGGAGGGAAAGAGAATGACAAGGGGGGGGGAAGAGAATGACAAGAGGGGGAGAGAGAGAACTGGCGTTAGTTAAAGGGGTTCTGCAGTTTATTTAAACTGATGATCTATCCTCTGGATAGATCATCAGCATCTGATCGGCGGGGGTCTGACACCCGGGACCCCCGCAGATCAGCTGTTTGAGAGGGCCCTCTCGCTGTTCACCGCAGGCGCAGTGACGTCACGATTAGTATCACTGGCCTTGGCGGGGTTAAGCTCTGTTCACTTGAATGAAGCTTAGCTCCACCCAGGCCAGTGATACAAGTCGTGACGTCACTGGGCCTGCGGTAAACAGAGAGAAGGCTGAGGCGCTACTGCCAGCGCTGATCGTGATGGGTCCCGGGTGTCAGACCCCCGCCGATCAGATGCTGATGATCTATCCAGAGGATAGATCATCAGTTTAAATAAGCTGCAGGACCCCTTTAATATGGCAGATCATATGGGTGAGGCATTGTGATGTCACATGGGGGAGGGGGGGACAGCAAACTTTTCTTTTGCCTAGGGCGGCAAAAATCCTTGCACCGGCCCTGGCTGGGGGTCTGATCTAAGGCTAATAGAGGCTAGGGAGGGTCTGATGGGGGTCTGATCTGAGGCTGTGGGGGTCTGATAGAGGCGCATCTTAGGCTAATGGAGGCTAGGGAGGGTCTTATAAGGGTCTGATCTGAGGCTGGGGGGTCTGATCTGAGGCTGGTTGAGGCTGGAGAGGTTCTGAAGGGGGTCTGATATGAGACTGGGGGGTCTGATGGGGGACTTATCTGAGGCTCGGAGGTCTGATGGGGGTCTGATCTGAGGCTGATGGAGACTTTGGTGGGTCTGATGAGGGCTGATGTGAGGCTAATGGAGGCTAGGGAGGGTCTGATGGGGGTCTGAGCAGAGGCTGGGGGGTCTAATGGGGGTGTGATTTAATGCTGATGTAGGCTTGGGGGGGTCTGATGGGAGGCTGATTTAAGGTTCAGAATGGGACAAAGGCAGGAATAGTTATCAAGAAGAGGCAAGGACAATGGCAGGGAGAGTAAAATCTGGGCGAACCCCTCTGGGATGAGCTTGGCTGCCATTAATGCCAAATGAAGAAATAAAGAACTAATGGGGTCATTTATCAAACTGGTGTAAAGTAGAACTGGCTTAGTTGCCCATAATAACCAATCAGATTCCATCTTTCATTTTTGATAGCTCCTTTGGAAAATGAAAGGTAGAATATGATTGGTTGTTATGGGCAACTAAGCCAGTTCTACTTTACACCAGTTTGATAAATGACCCCTTAAATACATAACATTCTCAGCTTAAAAATTAGACTGCTATATAATCTAATATATAAAGCTGAGTGTATGTATGTATGTATGTATGTCCACTAAAGGAATCCGCACCGTTGCATTTATAATCACGAAATTTGGCCCACAGGTACATCAGGTGTCCGTGAAGGTTTTAGACAGGGTCTCAGCTCTCTAGTATGTACCGTTCCTGAGATAGTCCCAAAAAATGCAAATATGGCACTATTATATGACCTACATTAGCCAATAGTAGCCTGCATATCTTTCACTCAAATTCCAACCGCCATTCACGCGGTCACATGACCCTTATCTGCCAATAGAAGCTTGCAGGCCAATAGTCTCCACATACACACAGTTTTACACCAGGTTTCCATAACAACCCAGCCATTTTTTTTCACTGCTTTAGGTCAGCTCTAAAGGGGCAGGGCACTGTGGAGGTCACAGTTAAGGGGACAGTCCACTATGAAGATCAGTGTTAAGGGGCATATTGCTGTAGAGGCCACTGTTAAGGGGGTGGGGTGTTGTGGAAATTACTGTTAAAGGCGTTGTCTCACTTCAGCAAATGGCATTTATTATGTAAAAAAAAGTTAATACAAGCCACTTACTAATGTATTGTGATTGTCCATATTGCCTCCTTTGCTGGCTCGATTCATTTATCCATCACATTATACACTGCTCATTTCCATGGTTATTACCACTCTGAAATCCAACAGTGGTGGCCGTGCTTGCACATTTTAGAAAAAAGCTCAGGCCCCTCCGATAGCCGGGACCACAGGAGTGCACATAGGCTGACGCTTTTTTCTATAGTGCTCAAGCACAGCCACCAATGCTGGATTGCAGAGTGGTCGTAACCATGGAAAAGAGCAGTGTATAATGTGATGGAAAAAGTCACAGCCAGCAAAGGAAGCAATCTGTATAATAACAGTACATTAGTAAGTGCCCTGTATTAACTCTCTCTACATCATAAAAGTCATTTGCTGAAGTGAGATAACCCCTTTAAGGAGATGGGGTACTGTAGAAGTCACTAATAAAGGGGCAGCTGCTGTGGAGGTCACTGTTAAGGGGGTGGGATGCTGTGGAGGTCACTGTTAAGGGTGCGGGTGCTGTGAAGGTCTCTGTTAAGGGGGCTAGGTGTTGTGGAGGTCACATTTTAAGGGAACAGAGCTCTGTGGAGGCCACTGTTATGGGGGTGGATTATTGTGGAAATCATTGTTAACAAGACAGGGTACTGGGGAGGTCACAAATAAATGGCTGGCCGCTGTGGAGGTCACTCTTAAAGGGGTGGGAGCTGTGGAGGTTACTGTTAAGGGGGTGGGGGACTGTGGAGGTCACTAATAAAGGGGCAGATGCTGTGGAGGTCACTGTTAAGGGGGTGGGTTATTGTGGAAATCACTGTTAAGGAGATGGGGTACTGTGGAGGTAACCTGAAGTCTGTTCGAGGCTTTGGTGCCTATTTCAGGAATATACCAATACACGCCACTAGGTGGCAGCCTTGTATTGTTAGATTCCAAATGAAGTGTTCAATGATGGCTATTTAGCCATCAATGAATACAATGGGCAATCACCCAAGGTTACTTAAAAAAAAATAAAAAAAGTAAAAAAAAAGTTTTTACAAATATAAAAAAAATTAAAAGCCTAAAAGTTCAAGTCGCTCCCCTTTTCTTAAAATAAAAATACTTAACCAAAAAATAAATAAATAAACATCATGCTCATCGCCATGCGCAAAAATGCCCATACAATTAAAATATAACTATATCAATGGCATACAGCAAATGGCGTAACGGGAAAAAAATAAAAACAGTCAATTTGCCATTTTTTGTCACTTCAACTACCCAATAATTTTTTTTTTAAAAATGGGATCAAAAAGACGCACACACTTTATTGCTATCACTGAAAAGAACAGATCATCCCACAAAAAATGACCCCTTACACAGCCCCATACATATAACTGCAAAAAAAACGTAGTGTTCCGTTTCGTCATTCCATTCCACACCGTTCCGCATCTCCGGATTTGCGGACCCATTGAAATGAATGGCTCCGCATCCGTGATGCGGAATGGCCACGGAATGGTACCCGTGTATTGCGGATCCGCAAATGCGGTCCGCAATACGGGCACGGGACGCACACGTTCGTGTGCAAGAGGCCTTATAAAGGAAAATAGTAGCATTTTAAATACAGATTGCTAAGTAAAAAGGGCAATAGAGGGTTAAAAATGAAAAAAAAAGTTAACTCACCTCCTCCAATTGATTGCATAGCTGCTGGTCTCCTGTTCTGTCTTCAGCAGGTGGGGGGGGGGACCTTTCGTGACGTCACTGGGTCACATGGTCCAATCACGGAAGCAGGTGATTGGACCATGTGACCCAGTGACGTCACCGTAGGTCTTTACCCCCCTCAGCTGAAGACAGAACAGGAGACCGGCAGCTACACGATCAATTGGAGGAGGTGAGTTATTTATTTATTTTTTAACCCTCTGTTGCCCTTTTTACTTAGCATTCTGTATCTAGAATGCTATTATTTTCTTTTATAACCATGTTATAAGGGGAAATAATAAAGATCGGGTCCCCATCCCGATCGTCTCCTAGCAACCATGCGGGAAAATCGCACTGCATCCGCACTTGGTTGCAGATGCTTGAGATTTTCACGCAGCCCCATTCACTTCTATGGGGCCTGCGTTGCGTGAAAAACGCAGAAAGTAGAGCATGCTGTGATTTTCACGCAACACTACAGTGATGCGGGAAAATCACTGCTCATGTACACAGCCCCATAGAAATGAATGGGTCTGGATTCATTGCGGGTACAATGCGTTCACATCACACATTGCACCCATGCGGAAATCACGCCCATGTGAAAGGGGCCTAAGACCCCTAAAACCAGCCCCTCAATCCTTTAGGTATCTAGGGGTCAAGGTTTGTCTTGATCTTTCAGATGCCTATAGAAGCAACTTCATCCCATTTTTAAAATCCTCTAAAATACAGCTAAAAGAATGGGTTTCATTATGGTTGTCATGGTTTGGCAGAATTGACTTAATAAAAATGGTGATTTTACCAAAATTTCTGTACCTTTTCCAAACCCTTCCATAGAAATTCCCCAAGAATTTTTCAAAAAAACAAAGAACCTCATAAAGAAATTTGTCTGGCAAGGGAAACAAAGCAGGGTTTAATACATTGACCAGACATGGGAAAAATGGAGGAACAGGTCTCCCTGACATTGAAAATTATTATAAGTCGATCACTCTGTCAAGATTGCTAGAATGGGGTGTTTCCACAGCAAACAAAATTTGGGTAGACATAGAACAGGACTGCTCTAAAGTGAACATTTTTTGCCATGTTGTGGAAAACCCCTCAATACCCAAATAACCTTAATAAGACCAAAAATCTGATTACTAAACAAGTGGCACAGTATCAACAGATCCTTAAAATTACTTCCTCATTTTGATATAAAACAATTAGGGAAAACCCCTATAGGAGATCTTTTTAGAAACAATACTCTCATTCCTCTAGAAGACCTCTGTAGATTGTTTGGACATAGGGTGATCTCTCCCAAACAACACACAACACTATCTAACCTTTTGATTAAATGGTTTACTAACAGACTGATCCTGTAGAGGATAACCTTCTGACCTCTTTGCGCCACAAAACTGCAATAGGTGATCACCTAGTGTCCAAATACTATAAATTGGTCACTAAAACAGATGACTTACTCTCATATATAGATAACTGGAACAAGGAATTTCACTCGCAATTTAACAATATGCAAACAGAACATATTTAAAAAAAATCCCTCACTGTCTCTAAATCTTACCTTTATCAAGAAATGCAAAATAAAATAACAACTCACTGTTACAAACCCCTAGCCCTAATGCATAGGATCAACCAGGAGATATCTGATTGTTGTTAGAGATGTAAAAAAGAAACTGGTAACTACACACATATCTGGTGCAGATGTCCACGCATTATTCCTTTCTGGGAAGCTATAAATAAGATAGTAAGTGATGTATTTAAAATGAAGTCCAAGTTCACAGAAAGATTGATATTGTTTAACATATTTGATGTTACGGATACGGATATAAAATCCAAACTGTGTATACATTTCCTAAACGCTGCAAAGATCCTTATACCAAGAAAATGGTTACAAGAAGAGCCACCGACGGTTAAGGAGTGGTTCCTGGAAATCCAGAAAATACAGGACTTTGAAAAACTTAGATGGACTGTTACACAAAATTTACAAAAATACGTACAAAAAGGACATATGGAGCGCTTGGTTGGAATATTTGACTCCAGAGAAAGTTTCTCAATTACTGTCATGTTGATCTGTTAAATTGTACACAACATTTTATCTAAAGTTATAATACACATTGTATTAACTTACAAATGAATATTCTGGCTGGTACCTCCTTACCGTCTTCTCTCTTCTCCCCGCCACCCCCCCTCCCTTTTTATTTTCACTCTTCCCTTTCCTTTCTTGTTGGTTGTATTATTTTGTTCTTATTTTGCTTAACCGCCTCCCGACGGCTGTACGCACCGATGCGTCCAGGAGGTGGCTGGTTTACTCCTCCTGGACGCATCGGCGCGTCATCTCGCGAGACTTCCTGTGAACGTGCGCGCGCATTCACAGTGCCGCGCATCTCACCACTTGTACTGCAGCCTGCCAGCGATGATCAATCGCTGGCAGGCTGTAGATGCGAAATAATTCGCATCAAACAAGTATATCAGACGCTGTTTTGTTAACAGCGTCTGATATACCTGCTACCTGGTCCTCTGGTGGTCCCATTTGCTGGGATCAACCACCAGAGGACCAGGTAGCTATGTAAAGTTGCACCAAACACTACACTAACCCTCCCCCCCTCACTTATTAACCCCTTGTTAACCCCTTGATCACCCCATCTAGATTCCCTGATCACCCCCCTGTCATTGATCACACCCCTTGTAAGGCTCCATTCAGACGTCCATATGTGTTTTGCGGATCCGTGGATTCACGGATCCGCGGATCTCATCCACGAATCCGCGGATCTGATCCTCAAAACACGGACACCGGCAATGTGCTTTCCACATTTTGCAGATCCGCACATTGCCAGAACTATATGGAAAATGCTTTTTCTTGTCCGCAATTGCGGACAAGAATAGGACATGTTCTATATTTTTGCAGAACGGAAGTGCAGACCCGGAAGCGCGGATCCAAAATTCCTATTCCGAGCGGGACAAAGTCTGTCCCCATAAAAATGAATGGGTCCGCAATTCCGTTCCGCAAACCAAATTGCGGACGGTTAGCTACTTGTTAAGTAGTTAGCGTCCAGCCCACCGCACCGCACTGCAGTCATTGATTTTGGCAGAGATTTTTTCATCCACATTGATCGATGCGAATGAAAAAATCTGTGCCGTTAATTTTTTTTTTTTTCAGCCCAGAGGCTGAACGGGAAAAAAAAATCTCATTACCCGTATGCTCAAAATAAGGAGAATCGCAGAAACTTCTAATGCTGGCCATACGTGTAATGATTGCGGAGACCCTCAAATGCCAGGGCAGTACAAACACCTCACATGTGACCCCATTTTAGAAAGAAAACATCCCAAGGTATTCCGTGAGGGGTATGGTGAGCTCATGTAAAATTTTATTTTTTGTCACGTTAGTTTCCGGAATATGAGACTTTGTAAAAAAAATATAGATATATATCAATTTCCGCTAACTTGTGCCAAAATTTTTTCTGTAAACTGGTCATGCCCCTCACAGAATGCCTTGGGGTGTCTTCTTTCCAAAATTGGGTCACTTGTGGGGTATTTATACTGCCCTGGCATTTTAGGGGTCCTAAAGAGTGAGAATCCAAATGCGT
Organism: Bufotes viridis; assembly: GCA_033119425.1. NCBI lineage: Eukaryota > Metazoa > Chordata > Amphibia > Anura > Bufonidae > Bufotes > Bufotes viridis. Next base: position 391,409,617 of record CM065592.1, on the reverse strand, counting down.
AAAAATGCCCTGTGAAATCCTAAAGGTACTCATTGGAATTAAGGCCCCTTTGCGCATCTTGGCTGCAAAAAAGTGTCACTCATGTGGTATCGTCGTACTCAGGAGAAGTAGGGCAATGAGTTTTGGGGTGTATTTTTATATATACCCATACTTTGTGTGAGAAATATCGCTGTAAACGACAACTTTTTAAATTTTTTTATACAAAGTTGTCAATTTACAGAGATATTTCTCTCACCCAACATGGGTATATGTAAAAATACACCCCAAAACACATTGCCCTACTTCTCCTGAGTACGGCGATACCACATGTGTGCCACTTTTTTACAGCCTGGGTGCGCAAAGGGGCCCTAATTCCAATGAATACCTTTAGGTTTTACACGGCTGCTCACAATTTAGCCCCACCCAAAATGCCAGAAAAGTACAAACACCCCACAAATGACCCCATTTTGGAAAGAAGACCCCCCAAGGTATTCGCTGAGGGGCATAGTGAGTCCATGAAAAATTGAACTTTTTGTCAAAAGTCAGCGGAAAGGGAGACTTTGTGAGAAAAAACTATAAAAAATCAATTTCCGCTAACTTGTGCCAAAAAAAAAAACTTTTATGAACTCGCCATGCCCCTCACGGAATACCTTTGGGTGTCTTCTTTCCAAAATGGGGTCACATGTGGGGTATTTATACTGCACTGGCATTTTAGGGGCCCTAAAGCGTGAGAAGAAAAATGCGTAAAAATGCCCTCCTAAAAGGTACTCATTGAAATTTGGGCCCCTTTGCGCATCTTGGCTGCAAAAAAGTGTCACTCATGTGGTATCGCCGTACTCAAGAGAAGGAGTGAAATGTGTTTTGGGGTGTATTTTTACATATACCCATGCTGGGTGAGAGAAATATCTCTGTAAATTGACAACTTTGAATAAAATTTTTTTAAAAGTTGTCGTTTACAGCGATATTTCTCACACACAGTATGGGTATATGTAAAAATACACCCCAAAACACATTGCCCTACTTCTCCTGAGTACGGCGATACCACATGTGTGACACTTTTTTGCAGCCAAGATGCGCAAAGGGGCCCTAAAACCAAGGAGTACCTTTAGGATTTCACAGGGCATTTTTATGCATTTGGATTCTCACGCTTTAGGGCCCCTAAAATGCCAGGGCAGTATAAATACCCCACATGTGACCCCATTTTTGAAAGAAGACACCCCAAGGTATTCCGTGAGGGGCATGTCGAGTTCACAGAATTTTTTTTTTTGGCACAAGTAAGCGGAAATTGATATTTTTCATTTTTACTTTTGTTTTTTACAAAGTCTCATATTCCACTAACTTGTGACAAAAAATTAAATTTTACATGAACTCACCATACCCCTCACGGAATACCTTGGGGTGTCTTCTTTCTATAATGAGGTAACATGTGGGGTATTTATACTGCCCTGGCCTTTTAGGGGCCCCTAAAGCGTGAGAAGAAGTCTGGAATCCAAATGCGTAAAAATGCCCTGTGAAATCCTAAAGGTACTCATTGGATTAGGGCCCCTTTGCGCACCCAGGCTGCAAAAACGTGTCACTCATGTGGTATCGCCGTACTCAGGAGAAGTAGGGCAATGTGTTTTGGGGTATATTTTTATATATACCCATATTTTGTGTTAGAAATATCTCTGTAAACGACAACTTTTTACATTTTTTTATACAAAGTTGACAATTTACAGAGATATTTCTCTCACCCAACATGGGTATATGTAAAAATACACCCCAAAACACATTGCCCTCCTTCTCCTGAGTACGGCGATACCACATGAGTGACACTTTTTTGCAGCCTGGGTGCGCAAAGGGGCCCAAATTCCAACGAGTACCTTTAGGTTTTACATGGCTGCTCACAATTTAGCCCCGCTCAGAATTCCAGAACAGTAAACACACCCCACAAATGACCCCATTTCGGAAAGTAGACACCCCAAGGTATTCACTGAGGGGCATAGTGAGTCCGTCTGAGATTTTTATTTTTTTTGCCAGAAGTTAGCAGAAATGGAAACTTTATTATTTTTTTTTTCCTCAGAAAGTGTCATTTTCCACTAACTTGTGAAAAAAAATGAAATCATACATGAACTCACCATGCCCCTCCACGAATACTTTGGGGTGTCTTCTTTCTAAAATGGTGTAATTTGGGGGGTATTTATACTATCCTGGCATTCTAGCACCTGAAGAAACATGACAGGTGCTCAGAAAGTCAGAGCTGCTTCAAAATGCGGAAATTCACTTTTTTGCACCATAGTTTGTAAACGCTATAACTTTTACCCAAACCAATAAATATACACTTATTGGATTTTTTGACATGTAGAACAATAAATTTTGCGGAAAATGTATATAGAAATGTATTTTTTTTTTGAAAAATTTTACAACAGAAAGTAAAAAACTTCATTTTGTTGCAAAAATGTCGTTAAATTTTTATTAATAGCAAAAAAAGTAAAAATGTCAGCAACAATAAAATACCCAATACTTAGGAGGGATGGCACTCAAAGTATTAGTTAAGCATGGATAGTTTATTTTAATATGATAAATATTTTTAAAATGTTTCCAATAGGATAGGATGGTTCAAATAATTCTTGATAGTGTGATCGCAAAATATATAAACAATCAGTCTACAATAGGCAATAAAAGCATAAAACCCAGAAATATTCTCTCTGGTAAATTGTGGGCCCTCTTATGATCCCCTTTTTTGTTGACATAGAATGTCCGAGTTCACTCAGTTCCCAAAAAAACTTTTGTTGGGTAACACCTATAAAATGTCCCTGAGTGAAATGTTTGAGTGAGATATAGTCACTCCGTTTAACATACAAGTCTGTTAGGTTCTTTTTCAGCAGTAGTGATAGCTGCTTTTTGAATTGTTCCCAGTGAGTTTGATGCAGAATAAAAATATAAATGCAATAAATGCAATTTTTGACCCGAGGGTCCATACATTACCGCTCCAGGAAAGAGGCTTTGTGCCGGTCGGTGTTTCCTTAAATGTTGCGGGCCTGTCCAAGTGAATCGGCATTCGCGTGGAGCGTCCTCATACGCGGAGTAAGCCGCTTGCTATCAGCGTTTGAAGTCGGGAACATCACTTCCGGTGACGTCACCGTTAGCGTCCTCGTGTTCTTTTGGCGGGAATTTCAAAACTTTGGGCGTTTGTTCTCTGTTTTACTGGTCTTTGGAAGTTCTTTGGAGTTCTTAGATAGCGGAACTTTTAGATTTTATGTAATAAACAATGAAATACCACCAAATGAAAGCTCTATTAGTGAGAAGAAAAGGAGGTAAAATTCATTTGGGTGGTAAGTTGTATGATGGAGCAATAAACGGTGAAAGTAGTGTAGTGCAGAATTGCAAAAAGTGGCCTGGTCATTAAGGGTGTTTAAGCTAGGGGGGCTGAAGTGGTTAATGATATCGATATAACTTGATTTGATTGGAGTGAATTGACTCCAAATTGACTCCAAATGTTTGTAAAGCATTATTTACTCTTATAAATAAAAAATTTACAAGAAAATAGAACTTGTCCTGCAAAAAATAAGCCCTCATAAGGCTATGTGAATGGAAAAATAAAAAAGTTTGGACTATGGGAAGGCGGGGAGTGAAAAAGTAAAACACAAAAATGGAAAATCCCAGAGTCCTGAAGGGGTTAAAGGGGCAGTGGGGTCACTGTTTAGGCAGCGGGGTACTGTGAGGTCATTGTTAAGGGAACGGGATACAGTGGAGGTCACTGTTAAGGTTGCTGGCTACTGTGGCAGTCACTGTTAAAGGGGCAGTCGGTGTGTAGGTCTCTATTAAGGAGGTCACAGGGACTGTAACCTATGGTCAGTGTTAAGGGGCGGGTGCTGTAGAGGTCACTGTTAAGGGGGTGGGCCCCTGTGGAGGTCACTGTCAAGGGGGTGGGGTGCTGTGGAACTCACTGTTAAAGGGGCAGGCACCTGTGAAGGTCAAACTTAAGGGGGTGGCCTGCTGTGGAGGTCCCATTTTAAGGAGGCGTGGCACTGTTGGGGGGTCAGTGTTAAGGGGTGGGGGGCTGTGGAGGTCACTGTTAAGTCCGCGGGGTACTGTAGATGTCATTGTTATCGGGGATACTGTCAATATCTTTTAACAACACACACAAACATTAAATTAAAAAGATGAAATATTCCCGTGTGAAGCCGGGTCCTTCTGCTAGTATATATATATATAGTGCAGGCGCCATTTTTTGTTGTAAAAATACAGCGCTCTACATTTTTTTTTTTTTTTATTGAAGCTCAATGTATGTAACTTTCCCTTAAGTCAATTAAATGTTTGACCAAATATAGCAGTCAAATTTTTAAGTTAAAAATTTTGTATGGCCTGCGAACAATACAAATATCTAAATGGCCCTCGGGAACAAATAGGTTCTCCACCCCTGCTCTAGATCAACAAGGTTTGCAAAGAAGGAGTAAGAGAGCTACAAGCACTTTACTTGTACATGGATGGACTGGTCCACTAGGGTATCACTGGACTGGTCCACTAGGGTAGACCTGTAGTGTAACCAAGTAATAGGTCCCAGAAGAAATCCTTATTTGACACTGATTTGGAGCCACTCACATCAATTCTTATGACTTGACTTACAAATATACAGAATGGAGAATGGCATAGATTATAGTAAAATAAAAGTGAATATGCACATGTTCTGTGTAGATGACTGGTGAGCCCAAGGAACCCCAGTGCAACACTATACATTAAGTACACAGCACAGTATGTATTCTCCACAGTCTGCTCTGTACTTACTGTTACTTACTGCACTTGTAAGTCGTATAGTAAACATGCCATGTAGGGTAAATAGTAAAATGCAGACGCTTTCTTCAGCAATCTAAATTAGTCAGCAAATAGTTAAATTAATTGGCCTCCACTGAAGCACCTAATGTCCTAGTGATATCTAATTTACAGTGTACAGATGCAGGCAGCATTTATAGGACAATAAAGTGAGAAAAAAAAAGATATTGTATTTTTCAGCTGCAATATCTGGCAGTCCTCAGGCAAAACGGAAATTTATGGAGTAGAAAAAATCTATAGTGATTTCTCAGTGAGCTGGAAAAGCAGTTACAATATGTCATGAAAAGACCGCTTTTCCTTGTCCATGTCACTCGTGTTCCTGAAGAGATGGTAAGAGGAAAGAAAGTAAACAAGGAACAAATCTTTAAGAGACCGTAAAAATTGTCATACGAGGGTACTACTGTGCGGAAATTTGTTCAACAAACTATTGTAAGCAGAACGTGTCATTTTCTTATATCTTATCTTTCACAGTCCTTGGTAGATTCAAGGAGGTTTTTGTTCCAGAAAGTTAAAATGAATCTGCTGTATATAACTAAATATAGCAGTATATGTAATATAGCATTGTGTACCATCATTCCAACAATACCATTGTGTGGGTAATCCATGTAGGTAGATAAAGTTTATTTGCTATGCTATTGAGCCTCAAAGGGCCCAGTGGGGCGTGATTAAATGATCCAAAAGCCCAAGCCCACCTACTGTAAGAGCCCAAACCTTCCTCCTGTGAGAGCCCAAGCCTGCCTTATTACTTGTGCCCTGTAGCTCCCCTTGCGCCTTCCAGTCTTCCCCTCTCCTCTGCGGCATCACCATCTTCTTTAAACTCCACCCGCCTAGTCACTTTGTGCATCTGTGAAATATCACGCAAGCATAGAACAGGCAACTACCTGCTCTTGCACACTCCGTTCCCTGTGCTGGGCATCTGACTCAGTGAAGCTACAGCATATGCACCAAGTGCCTCTTGTCCCGCATTTACGACGTCACAGCGCTCGTCTCATTAGCATAACTAACAAACTTCATTTTCAGGCATTTAGCTACATGGATTACCTGCACAATGGTATCGTTGGAACAATGTTACACATTCTCTGGGGACATGCTTTGTGTTTGGAGGAAAGGCAATATAAACATTAATACAGGAAAGGATTCTTTACAGTTAGGTCTCATGCACACGGTCGTTTGAAATTATATACAGTGACACTATATATAGTGACACACCATACAATATATATGTTTAGGAAATGGACAGAGCCGCTACTGAGCCTAGTCTAAAAGAGCGATCTTGACTAGCCACAGGAGTGGGGGTGACATGGGAGGAGAGGGATGCAAAGAAGTTCTGGGGGGCCTTCAAAAATGTGCTGTGGGGCCCAGTCATTTCTAGTTACGCCCTTGATGGTAACTCTTTGGTGCCCTGCTGTCTCATTATCATCAGCATGGTTTAAATAGCTGGCATCAGCAGTTTCCTTTACTGGCCAGTAAGTGCTTAATTCATCTCAAATAAGCACTTGTTAATTCACAATGGAGAGACCTATATTCATAGCAGATTTCCTGCTATGCTCTTCTGCACCCAGTATCGAGAATTTTATGTAATGGACTTAGTTTACTTGATCTCAGGACCTCCCAATGTAAAGTGTTGGCTGTCTTCATGCAATTTATCAATGGTGCACCCCTATAGAATATATTGATCTTGACTAAAAGCCTTTTTACATTGGCTGATGTAACCATGTTGCTAATTATCTGACAAATCATCAATCACTCATTTGTACGTTTATAAGAATGCATGATTGGCAGCAGCAAATCTCCCCATATTAGCAGGGATGTGCTGACAATAATAATTAAATGATTATCCTTGCACAGAGCAATAATTGCTGCATGTAAATGCAGGTAACAAACGACCATCGACGTGCTGTTTTTGCCAGCTGGTGCTTGGTACTAGGCAGAATATCTGCCCATGTGTACAGGACACTCAGGATATCTTTCCCTTTCCTCTGGAGTGACCAAATCTATGTTTATCTTTATGAATTTTGTTTATCTATCTATATATTAGTTCAGGCATGTTTAGTTATATCTGTTGTGTACAATAACATCTATCTATTGAATATGATAAATCCATTATTGTTATAAATTACCTGGGGACTGTTTGACATGAATTAAACTCTGCACTATGAATATTTAGGGTTGCCTTGCAATGGCATGATGAATGCACTTTATATTTTTGATATTTTTTCATTTTATTATACTATTAAATAAATAATTTAGTATTTTTTATATCTAGGTTTCCACTTTGAGTGCTTATTTTTCTGCACATGCTTATTTTGCTGTTTTGTTGTAAAAAAATGTATTCGCCAGTGTCAGACTGGGGTACCTAAGGCCCACCAGTAGAACTGACTCTGGGGGCCCACCCTATATATGCAAATTTAGAAAATTCATTTTTTGTTAGCCTTTAGAATGCTGTTTTTCATCATAGCATTTCGAGATTCATCTTTTTATTTTCTCACTTACATAACTGTGCTAGACTTTCCTTATTAGTGCCACAATGTGAGGGTACATATCTTTTTTTGAGTAACCTTTAGTAGTTTCATATTTTACTAATTTTGCACTGCAAAAGCATGCTTTAGGGAAAAAAGGGTCATTTTAGTGACACCGCATAACTTTTTCATTTGTCCACCAATGTTACCAAATAACAGCTTTTTGACTACTCTGTATTGTGATAAGTCATCCATTGTGATTTCAGGTTATGTGAGAACAACAACAAACCCGTGTCATCCGTGTGCTGTCCATATCCATGTGGCTGTCCTGCAAATTATAGAACAAGTCGTATTCTTGTCCATTTTGCAGACATGAATACATAGTAACATAGTATATAAGACCGAAAAAAGACATTTGTCCATCCAGTTCGGCCTGTTTCCTACAAGTTGATCCAGAGGAAGGCAAAAAACCCCTGTGAGGCAGAAGCCAATTTTCCTCACTTAAGGGGAAAAAAAATTCCTTCCCGACTCCAATCAGGCAATCAGAATAACTCCCTGGATCAACGACCTCTCTCTAGTAGCTGTAGCCTGTAATATTATTACACTCCAGAAATAAATCCAGTCCCCTCTTGAATTCCTTTATTGTACTCACCATCACCACCTCCTCAGGCAGAGAGTTCCATAGTCTCACTGCTCTTACAGTGAAGAATCCTTTTCTATGTTTGTGTACAAACCTTCTTTCCTCCAGACGCAGAGGATGTCCCCTTGTCACAGTCACAGTCCTGGGGATAAATAGATGATGGGACAGATCTCTGTACTGACCCCTGATATATTTATACATAGTTATTAGATCTCCCTCAGTCGTCTTTTTTCTAAAGTGAATAACCCTAATTTTGATAACCTTTCAGGGTACTGTAGATCCCTCATTCCAGTTATTACTTTAGTTGCCCTCCTCTGAACCCTCTCCAGCTCTGCTATGTCTGTCTTGTTCACAGGAGCCCAGAACTGTACACAGTACTCCATGTGTGGTCTAACCAGTGATTTGTAAAGTGGTAGGACTATGTTCTCATCACGGGCGTCTATGCCCCTTTGATGCAACCCATTATCTTATTGGCCTTGGCAGTAGCTGCCTGACACTGGTTTTTGCAGCTTAATTTGCTGTTTATTAAAATTCCTAGATCCTTTTCCATGTCAGTGTTACCGAGTGTTTTACCATTTAATATGTACGGGTGACTTGCATTATTCCTTCCCATGTGCATAACTTTACATTTGTCAGTGTTAAACCTCATCTGCCATTTTTCTGCCCAAGCCTCCAATCTATCCAGATCCTTCTGTAGCAGAAAACTGTCCTCTTCAGTGTTAATTACTTTACACAGTTTAGTGTCATCTGCAAAAATAGATATTTTACTGTGCAGGCCTTCTACAAGATCATTAATAAATATATTGAAGAGAATAGGGCCCAATACTGACCCTGAGGTACCCCACTAGTTACAGTGACCCAATCTGAGTATCTACCGTTAATAACCACCCTCTGTTTTCTGTCACTTAGCCAGTTACTTACCCACATACAGACATTTTCTCCCAGTCCGAGCATCCTCATTTTATATACTAACCTTTTATGAGGTACGGTGTCAAATGCTTTGGAGAAGTCCAGATATACGACATCCATTGATTCGCCGCTGTCAAGTCTAGAACTTACCTCCTCATAGAAGCTGATTAAATTTGTTTGGCATGACCGATCCCTCATGAAGCCATGCTGATATGGCGTTATTTGCTTATTTTCATTGAGATACTCCAAAATAGCATCTCTTAGAAACCCTTCAAACAGTTTACCAACAATAGATGTTAAACTTACCGGCCTATAATTTCCAGGCTCTGTTTTTGGACCCTTTTGAATATTGGCACCACATTTGCTATGCGCCAATCCTGTGGAACATTCCCTGTTATTATAGAGTCCGTAAATATCAGAAATAATGGTCTGGCTATGACATCACTTAATTCCCTTAGGATACGGGGGTGTATGCCATCCGGTCCTGGCGATTTGTCTATTTTAATCTTTTTAAGTCGCTGTTGTACTTCTTCCTGGGTCAGACAGGGCACTTTTAATGGGGATTTACTTTTACATTCTGCATTTCATCTGACAGTTTATTTTCCTCAGTGAATATAGTGGAGAAAAAATATTTAATAGTTTTGCTTTATCCTCGTTGCTCTCTGCAACACCCTCCTCATTGCTATGTAGAGGGCCGACTCCTTCAGATTTATATTTTTACTATTTATATAATTGAAGAACATTTTAGGGTTAGTTTTACTCTCTTTGGCAATTAATCTCTCGGTCTCTAGTTTGGCAAATTTTATTAGTTTTTACATATTCTATTTTTTTCCTTATAGTTTATCAGTGCTTCCTGACTCCCTCCTGTTTTAGCGATTTATATGCTTTCTTTTTGTCATTTATTGCCTTCTTTACGGTTCCATTTATCCACATTGGTTTCTTATTGTTCCTTAGCCTTTTATTCCTATAAGGTATGTACCTCTCACAATTAGATGTTACAATGCTTTTAAAAATCTCCCATTTTATGGTTGTATTTTTATTTTTGAGGACTTTGTCCCAGTTAGTTAGGCCTATGGCCTCGCTTAGTTGGCTAAATTTTGCTTTTTTGAAGTTTGGTATTTTTGTTCCTCCCTTTAGAAACTCTCGTTTGAAGGATAATTGGAAGGTTATAACTTTATGGTCACTATTTCCCAGGTGTCCCCCAACCTGCACATCTGTTGTTCTATCAGGTCTATTGGTTAATACTAAGTCCAGTATGGCCGTCCCTCTAGTGGGGTCCTGAACCAGTTGGGAAAGGAAATTGTCTTTGGCTATTGCCAAGAACCTGTTTCCTTTATGGGATGTACAGCTTTCAGTTTCCCAGTCTATATCTGGGTAGTTGAAGTCCCCCATGATAACGACTTCATTATGATTTGCCGCCTCGTCTATCTCGTTTAGTAATAGATTTTCTGTGGACTCTGGTATATTAGGTGGTTTATAATACACTCCTATTAGTATTTTATTATTGTTTTTTGCTCCATGTATTTCTACCCACAGTGACTCCACATGTTCATGTCCCTCAGAGATGTATTCTCGAATTACGGGATTTAGACACGACTTCACATAGAGGCAGACCCCTCCACCTCTCCGGTTTTGACGATCCTTTCTAAACAGATTGTAACCTTTTATATTAACTGCCCAGTCAAAGCCATCATCCAGCCATGTCTCAGTTATTCCCACTATGTCATAGTCCTCCTCACACATCACTAATTCCAGTTCACCAGTCTTGTTAGTCAGGCTTCTGGCATTAGTATACATACATTTGACAGGTTTATGTGTATTTTTTACCCTACATCTTTCATTCTGAGCTGTTCTTGTCCCCCCTTCCATTCCTCCCCCAGACACACTACCTCGGCCCTGGTCTCTATCTGCACTATCTTCCCCTCCTATAACGTAATTACCCTCCCCCCCAGTCCCTAGTTTAAACACTCCTCCAACCTTCTAGCCATCTTTCTGCCCAACACAGCTGCCCCTTCCCCATTGAGGTGCAGCCCGTCCCTACGGTAGAGCCTGTAGCCAACAGAGAAGTCGGCCCAGTTCTCCAGGAACCCGAACCCCTCCTTCCTACACCAGTTCTTGAGCCACTTGTTAACCTCCCTAATCTCCCGCTGTCTTTCTTGTGTGGCTCGTGGTACAGGCAGTATTTCAGAAAATACTACTTTTGAGGTCCTTGCCCTAAGCTTTTGACCTAAATCCCTGAAATCATTTTTAAGGACTCTCCACCTTCCTCTAACTTTGTCATTGGTTCCGATATGGACCATGACCGCTGGATCTTCTCCAGCCCCTCCCAGTAATCTGTCAACCCGATCCGCGATGTGTCGAACTCTAGCGCCAGGAAGACAGCACACTGTTCGGCGATCACGATCTTTGTGACAGATTGCCCTATCTGTACCCCTAATAATTGAGTCTCCCACTACCAGCACCTGTCTGGCCTGCCCTGCTCTCCTGATCCCCTGCTTACTGGAGCTGACATTCCCCTGAATGGCAGAGGAAGTGTCTGGCTGCAGCGGTGCCGTCCCTGAACTGTCATCCCCCTTATCTGCCAACCGTGCAAACTTGTTGCGGTGTGTCAGTTCAGGGCTAGCCTCCCTGGCACTCTTCCCTCTACCCCGTTTTCTTACTGTTACCCAGCTAACTACCTCACTCTCCTCAGCCTCCTCGCTACCACCCTCCCCCACATCTACCCCATAGAGTGCTTGCTCAGTGAGCAGCAAACTCTTTTCCAAATTGTCAGTGGCTTTCAGTGTTGCAACTCGCCTGTTTAGAGACTCGATGTGCAATTCCAAACGGGTAATTTGCTCACATTTTGAACAAACATATGCACCCTCGAACGGCTGTTCCAGGACTGCATACATCATACAAGATGTGCACTGGACGGCGCGGTCAATAATGGAAGTCATACTAAATGGGAATTACACAGGAAAAGAGAGGGAAAAAAATAAATAAATGAATACAATATAGAGCAGTGATATCAAGATTCTTACTTACTGTGGTCCCTTACAGCAGTAGGAAGACTAGCTAGAATCAAACCAACTGTATACAAGGATGATCTAATGAATCTCTGTTTCTTGCTCCTTTTCCTAAACTCCGGTTTCTTCAACTCCACTTATGAAAGCAGCCACTTAGTAATGCAGGCCTCAGGTAGAGCAGCAAATAGGAATGAGAACAATGTGGATTGCATATGGAAGGTATCTGTATTTTGAAGATCTGTGGCTTGCAGACTGCAATATGGATGTGGCCTTGTGCATGAGACCTTATACAGGTTAAAAAAGCAGAATAAATGGTGGGCTTAATAATACCATATTTGTTAAAAAAAACAAATTGCTCTCCCTTGTTCTGATACATACTGAACTGAGCGCTACTGCAAAAAACAAAAACAAAAAAACAATTGTAATGGCATTAAGGCCCAAACACTGCACACAGAGGTTTTATAGTTGTGGCCAAGAGTTTCTATTCTGCAGTAGGGAAGACTTCTTTAGTGCAATGAATAGGCCTAAATGCCAGTGCTATATATATATTGCTTTTTTATTTATAGCAGTGACGCTGGCACTGCTGTGATGCCTGCAGACCACCTGCTTGGCTATCAATGGAGGATTTGATGCGGCCCACTCTGTTTCCTATTGTGGGGAGAACTAATCTGGTGCCCCCTGTACTAGTGAAGGGTGTGTGTAAAGTGTACAGAGCAGGGTCGCCTTTAGTGGTGTGCAAATGCATTTACACACCACTAAGGGTGACCCTGCTCTGTACACTTTACACACTAGAGCAGAGCCAGTACTTAACTTGCAGGCACCTCCCGCACTCCGCTCCTACTGTCTCTGCCTTGGGATGCCTGTGCATGCTTGCTGGTGCTGCCAAAATCTTTGCAGTAACTACTGATGGAAATAGCTTTTCTTGTCGCAGATATAGTTTAAATTTCTGCCGCTGTCTTACTCCCTTTCGAAGGGACCTGGTGGGTCTCCCTAACATATGGGGCCCTACTGGTTATAGGATCTCCAGCAAGAGGGGGCAGGGCACAGAAATGGGTGGCTGTGCTTGCTTGCGCTGAGAGAAGAGGACAGCAAGACTCCTTACTGAATAGCTCAGGGGCCCACCTAGGGATTCACCAGCTCCCCGGTGGGCCAGTCCAGGCCTAGTATTCGCCATACAAACAAATATAATGCTAAATTGTTATTGCTTTGCAAGTTATTTATGTGCAACTCTTTGACTACACTAACACATACAAAGCGTCTTCCCTTTCAAATCTGACTCATAGATAACATACTTGTTAACACGATAGTAAGTTAGAAATGTGTTGCGAGTTACATTTTGTATTGCAAGCGTTAACAGTAATTTTTCCTTCTGTCTCTTTCCATCCCTGCCAAGTGCTGGATCTTAACTGTAATTAGGATTTCTGCTTCCATGAACATATGGTTTGAGTTTATGACAAACTTTGCAAAGTACTTCAATATTTGGGGTAATGTAATTTCTGACTACGAGACTATATATAAAATAACATTAGAAAATCCCATGTAAATAAATCCAATCTACAGACCTTGAGCGAAATGAGTCGTGCCTCATACAGTACTTATTTCCCTTGCCCATATAGTACCAACATATTCTGCATTCCTTTTAGAGACATTGGGGCAGATTTACTAAACCTATATATGGCACAAACTTGAGCTGTCTAGACCTGCACCAGATTTATCATAGTGGCTCAGGCTGGATGATAAATGTGGTGCAGGGATGGACACTTTTGTGTAACTCTGTGCTAACTATTGGTTGGCTTACTTTGAGACAGAATATTATGTCACAATTGTGGCACAATTTTGGTACAGAATGTTGTATCTTAGGTCATGCCCCGTTTCCTGCAAAGTCATGCTTCTTTCCCTCTAACCTTCACCCCGTTTTCAATCAATATCGTAGAAACTCCAGTTACACCACTTTTTAGACATATTCTAGACATAAACACATTAGTAAATCTGGGCTATTATCACTCACTGCCCCCAGTGGAGCTCATGATCTAGATTATCTAGCAGTATGGCTTTGGCGAGTAGGAGCAAACCTAAGTACCTGGGAAACAACACAAGAAAACACACAGAGAACATACAAACTCCATGCAGATATTGAGCTACTTTGGATTTAAACCCAAGACCCCAGTGATTGCAAGGCACCAGTGCTAAGCACTGAGCCACTGTGCTGCCTTGTAGAGCACTTAACTTTGTCCAGCAGTCCCATAGAGAATGAATAGAGCAGTGGCAGGCATGATCAACCACCACGTAATTCATTTGTTAAATTTGAGGCTGACGTTCTCGTGATCAGTGGACCCCCCGCATGATCAAATACTTATCAATTATCCTGTAGATAGAAGATAAATCTGTATCTTGGAATAACAACTTCAATAACAAGTTTTTCATTTTCTGTAAACGATAACTGTATCCGTCATATGATAAATAACACACCCCTTTGTCTAATAATGGGATCTGTTGGGTTCCACAGTGGTGTCCATCAACATTTTTTTTGTCAAATAGTTTTTATTGGAATTTCAACATAATACAAACATGCATTACATAGGTCAAAGTACAAGTTGTAAGTTATCTGCCATCGTCATTTTACAGCATAGTAAGTTATCTTAATTGAGTACAGTGTGGGGGATAACTTATTTCAAAGGGTACAAATTGTTTTTCTATAGGCGAGAGATGACCATATAAGTTGTTTTAATTGAGAGATGTAAACCTAACAGCAAATATTAGTAAATAAAAAAGAGATGGGAAAAAAAAAAAAACACTAGAAAATGAAAGATTCAGACATTATTATTGAATAGTGTTGATCGCGAATACTCTAATCGTGAATTTTTATCGTAAATATCAGCACTTCGAGAATTCGTATAAATCTGGAATACAGTGCTATATATTCATTATCGTGAATATTCTTGTTTTTTTTTTTTTCATTAGTACTACTGCTTCTTGCTTGTGGGCCAATGAGAAGGCTGCAATATATTTATCAGAGCTTAGCAACATCCCTAGCAACCAATAGGAAAGTTGCCTACCCCTTACTATATAAGAAACTCCCCCCAGCCATTTTCTGCTGTTTTTTGCTGTTCTGAGAGAGACAATAGTGTCATTGTTGTGCTCTGTGCTTTGCAGACTCATCTGGATAATTATTTAATTACATTAGATAGTTAGCTCATATATATCATACAGATAGTTAGTGGGAGATAGTCAGTGTAGGTTAGATAGTGATATAGTGTAGCTGGTTCCAGTGCAGGGTGTTAGGTAGTGTGATAGGAATTACTGTGCTGTGATTAGTGTCTCTGTTAGACACAGTGTCGTGATGTCACAACAATACTTAGTGCCCCAATCAGTAATATCTACTCAGACCTGATAAAATGTGAAGTTGCACGTATAGAGCACAAAAAAATGCGCAACATTAGTGCTGATTTGCGCAATCGCAAAAATAAAGACTGGAGATCGTGAATTCTAGAATTTGCGAATTTATTACAAATATTATGTGAAAAATTCACAAAATATTGCGAAAATGAATATTGCCTATGCCGCTCATCACTATTATTGAACAGAACAGTTCAACAAATAGACACCGTGATGTATCATATAGGACAAATATGACATCTTTGGCTAAGGAAGCTGCCCTAGCCTCTCCGTCTATCTAGACATCTCCCGCTAAATACTGTTAGAAAGCAAGGTTGGAATGTGTTTTTTGCCACACCTGCCATTTTTTGTTGAAGGTTTGTGATTTGCCTTTTTGGTACTCTAAGACCCTCTCAAATATGTAGTTTTGTGACTCCATAGAACTCAATTCGCCTATAGTGGGAATCTCAGGAGATTTCCATCTTCTAGCCAACAAAAGTTTGGCTGAGTGAAGAATTTGACATAGCACTGTTCTGAGGTCTAATGAGACTTGATCAATTCCCACCAGGAAAAGGGCTAGTGCAGGAGTTAAGTTTGTAAAAACAGGGGCTATAGTCCTGATCAGTGAAGACACCTCCTGCCAAACGGAAGTTATATTAGGACATTTCCAAAATTTATGTAATAAAAAACCCATTTGGCTACAATTCCTCCAGCAGTACGGAGAGGAGGTTGGGTAGATACGTGATAGCTTTAGGGGAGTATAATACCATCTCATGAGCAATTTATGGTATTGTTCCCAATGGGAAGCGCATGAGGTGGATGAGTGTGCCCATGCTATAGCCTTCGACCAGTCTCTGACTGAGAACGTGTGCGAAAGATCTGTTTCCCACTGGGTGATATTTGAGTGTTTGGCTAGAATGAGTAGATGGTCTCACTTTCGATGGTGGTCTGGCATCTATGGGCCTATCCAGATTGTACATAGTTGTGGGGAATCTCTTGCCCACCTGTAAGTGAGTGTTGAGTAGCGAAGAAATCCTCATATATTGAAACCTGTCCTTCTCCTGAAGGTTATATACAGACTGTAATTGCTCAAATTCTGGAATTGAGGAATTGGAAAACAGGTCGTTAAAGACCTTTATTCCTTTAGCCTTCCAGGTCTCTAAGTGTATGTCCTGCATGTGATTGCAGATTGCCTCTATGGGGATTTTAATGGTAGTTTGGGAGGAGGCATCTATTGGCCGGACTATGCTCCCCAACCTCCAAGGCTCTAAGGAGGCTGCCACTGTGGGTGGCAGATCTGTATGGGAGGCCAGATGAGTCAGAGGAAATAATCGCATAAGATCTAGGTGTGGCATTGCGGATAGGTCTGCTTCCAATCTCGGCCATATCTATCAGTATCGGGAGTAGCCCAATGTCTTGCCTCTTTAATCAGAAAGGAGGCGTG
Source organism: Bufotes viridis (assembly GCA_033119425.1). Classification (NCBI taxonomy): domain Eukaryota; kingdom Metazoa; phylum Chordata; class Amphibia; order Anura; family Bufonidae; genus Bufotes; species Bufotes viridis. The sequence goes on along the minus strand of CM065592.1, from coordinate 391,392,991 downwards.
GTATAGAGAGAGGTTTGGTACCCCCATACCTCCATGTGACATGCTTCTAACCATTTTGGAAAATGTTATATGTGGTTTAGACTTATTCCAATTGAAATTACACATTTGAGATTGAAGTGATTTAAACCCATTGGATGGAATTGGAATAGGGGGTGTCGGAAGGGCATATAATATCTGCTGCAGTATTTTGGAGTATTTTGTATAGTACTATTCTCCCCATCCAGCTAGGTTTCAATGTTGACAAACTATCCAACTCTTTTTGTATGGAGGACATAAGGAGAGGAAAGTTAGTTGAAGCTAACTGACAGATTTATGCGACCATTGGTACGGCAATGCAGTTGCAAGTGTTTCTTACTACGAATGGGAGAGGCATATGCCTAAAATTTGAGATTTAGTTGTGTTTACTTTGTAGTAGGATACACCACTGAAAAGATCCAGAGTCTGCTTCACCGCAGCTAGGGATGATAGGGGGTTTTATATAATCAAAATAACATCGTCTGTAAATAGATTTATCTTGTGTTGTTGTGACTTGGTCGTAAGTCCCGTAATCTTTGTGTCAGATCTAATCTTTTCCGCTAGGAGTTCCATGACTAATGAGAAAATTAAGGGGGATAATGGACACCTTTGCCGGGTGCCGTTGGTAATTTTAGATGGTGTGGATAGGATACCATTAACCAATACTGCCATGGATGGACAAGTGTATAGTGCTTTGATTGCTGATACAATAGGGCCTGAGAAACTAAAGTGTTTAAGTGGCTCGAAAGTATATGTCCAGTTGACCCTGTCAAATGCCTTCTCTGCATCCAAAGATAGGAGCAGGGAAGGCGTTTTGGTGGTCGATGCCTGGTGCTTGTCTGCCCTTAGTGAAACCTACTTGGTCTGCTTTTATGATAGAAGGCAAGATAGGCAATAATCTAGTGGCAATTACTTACCTTCAAATCTGTGTTAAGTAGAGAAATGAGGCAAAAATTGGTCGGTCTGTCTGGAGTTTTCCCAGGTTTTAGGAGAGTGATTATATTCGCTCTAAGCATTTCCTCTGGAAAGCTTCCTGTGTTAATAGCATAATTGAATACATCACATAAGTGTGGGGCCAAAAGCCCAGCGAATTGTCTATAATACTCTCCTTTGAAGCCGTCGGGACCAGGAGCCTTCCCTATTTGTAGGGTTTTTATGGTATTGATAACTTCTGCTTTAGTGATTGGGGAGTTAAGAGAAGAGACATAGTTGGGTATATTTTAGGGAGATTTAGAGACTGAAGAAAGTTTTGAATGTTGGCAAGCATTTGGGTTGCACTGTCTTGAGTGTCTTCTTGTAACTTGTATAGATCATGGTAATAGGCTTAAAAGGTGTCTGCTATATCCTTGGGAGAAATTATTTTATGTCCTGGGATGTGTGACTTAAGGTGGTGTATTCTGGCCTTCGAGCGGGCAACCCTGATCCTATTGGTCATAAGTTTACTGGCCTTGTTGAAAGAGCTGTAATAAGACATCGTTAAATGTAGATGCTAAATGTTTTTGAAGCTCAACTCAATGGGGCTCTTGGTTAGTCTTGTGTTGTGCTTCTAAAGAAGAGATCCTTTTGAGGAAACCATCCACCGCCATAAGTCTTTGTTTATTGAGACGTGCTGCTTGCTGTATATGTAGGCCTCTAACATATGCCTTGTGTGCATTCCACAATGTGAAGTGGTTTGAGGCTGTTGGAGCGTTTAGCAAAAAAAAACGATGCTAAATCTGCGGAGATCTTGTCGCTAACCGCCCCCACAGTGAGAATAAAGGTGTTCAAGAGCCAAAGAAAAGTGTTTGTTGGATGCGTAGGGGTGTTGATTTTGAGCATTACAGGTGCCATATTATATTCCCTATGTTGCATAAAATCAAATCTAACAACAGCCATTTTATTGTGATAAACATATCAATCCTTGTTTATGTGCCATGGCGGTTGGAGAAGAAAGTATAATCTTGTTCTGTTGTGTGTAGACATCTCCAAACGTCATAGTATTCCTCATTGTGATGCCAGGTGGATAGATTGGAGGGCAAGTTCTTACCACTAGATGTGGAGTCCCATTCTGGATCCTGAATAATGTTTAAGTCCCCACATAATATGAGTTTGTCTTGTTGCTTGGATGCGGTTTTCTTTTGCAGAGATCTAAGAAAGGATATCTGTGAAGAGTTGGGAGCATAAATATTCACAATAGTTAGGATTGTATTGTTAAATAAGTCCACCAGAAATTGATTCAAATGGAAAATCTGCACAAAAAAAATGAAATTTTAAAATTTCCCCTCCATTTTTCTTTTGTTCTTGTGGAACACCTAAAGGGTTAACAAAGTTTGTAAAATCAGTTTTGAATAACTTGAGGGGTGTAGCTTCTGAAATGGGTATAATGCATAGTAATCCTAAAAGCGCTGATCTGATTGCTACCCCATGCTGCGTGATGTTTCTGTGGTCACGACCCCTTTATCATGCATGCCTGTGGGTTGTAACCATGCGCTTTAAATACAATCTCTGTCCATCATCATCATTTCACATTTACATATATTCATTGATAGCTTCAGTTTTCACAGATATACATAAAATATTTATGTTTGCTGATCATAGAAATACCTTAAAGTTGCTAATTTCTTTTAACTCTTAAGGATATAGTGTCTCCGTTTTCATTATCCATCTAGTCTCGTATTGTAGCAATCTCTGTTTATTTTCTGCCAGAGTAGTACCTTCATTAATGCAATCCAGCACTAGCCATTTTAAATCATGCCATTTATGTTTCATTTCATAACAGTGTTGCAACAATGTAGTTTCGCTATACTCGTTTTCCTTTGTTTCACCTGCATTCACCTTCTGCATTTCCATATATCGTCTAATATTAGATTTATGTTTGTTTAATCGTACCTTTATTTCTTTTTTTGTCTGTCCGATGTACCATAAACTACATGGACATCGAATGCCGTAAACTACATTTTTTGTCATACATGTAGAAAAATGGCGCATTGGGATTTTATATCCCTGTCTTGGGTGATATATCGAATCTCCTTTTAAAATGGAATTGTAGTTAGTACAGGATAAACATGGGAAGGTTCCTTTCTTCCTTGTAGCTCAAAAAGTCTGTTTTTCTTTTTGTTCTGGTGTCACCTCTGATAAGTGTATTCTCTATAGTTCTACCTCTCCGATATGAAAAACTAGGTTTTTCTTTATATAGATTGCTATATTTTTTATGATGTTTTAATAATCCCCAATATTTATTCATAGCATTTTTTATGAGAGTCGCGTGTCTGTCATAGGTCCCTATATACATGCAGCGATTATCCTTGGCCTTTTTTTTCTTTTCTAATAGATCTTCACGTAAAATTTGGTCTACTTTACTACTAATGTAACCACGATCATTGAATTTTTAGCTAATTTTTTTTATGCTTGACATACTCGTGGTCCGTTTTTGTGATGGGTTTTGCTCTAATAAATTGACCTTTTGGGATATTTTTGAATGAGTGTGGGGCGTGATAGCTGGAATATAGCAATATATTATTTCGATCAGTTGGCTTGGCATATAGTGTAGTATTAACTCTCCCATTGTCTCCTTTCTTAATCTCTACATCTAGGAACTGTATAGTATTAGGGTCCGGAAAAAACTGAATCCGCAAAAAATACAGATGACGTCCGTGTGCATTCCGTTGTTTGCCGAATGGAACAGCTATCCCCTGATAGAACAGTACTATCCTTGTCTGTTATGTGGACAATAATAGGACATGTGGTATCTTTGAACGGAACAGAAAAATGGAAATACGGAAACGGAAGGCATACAGAGTACCTTCGTTTTTTTGCGGATCCATTGAAATGAATGGTTCCGTATATGGTCCGTATACGGAACGCAAAAGAAAACGGAACGGAAACAGAAAAAAAAAGTTCGTGTGCAAGAGGCCTGATGCAATTGAAATTTTATAGTTTCATGGCAGGAATTGAGATAATCGATGAATCCCATCAGTGACTGTTCCGTACCCTTCCACAGTAGAAATATATCATCCATATAGCGTAAAAATGTGGATGATGTTTCTAATTTTCCATTATTGAAAATATAATCAATCTCAAATGCCGCCATGAAAATATTTGCAAATATTTGCAAAACTTGGCGTAGCGGAGGGATCCACTTTTATCTCTTTTTGTTATTTCTTCTTTACTTTGCTTTGTTTCTTTTTCGCCATGACATTTTCTTTGTCTGCTTCTGACTGTTGGCTGGTTTCTGATTCTGTCAATGCCTCATAGTTTTTTCTTTGCTGATTATCCTTTTATCCTGTTTGAGGAGTTTTTCTCCCAGAGAGTAGCTTCATATGTCCGATATCAGATTGGTTTTCATCTTGTGCTATAAAATCACTTGAGGTACTAATTTGTCCAGCTATAGTTTGTCATGTGCTTCTTTGCTGGCGTCTTTCATCGGCCCATGTATAGACTCTATTATGTAAATAGTCTCGATTATCTCTTTAAAATTTTTATATTTTTCCTTTTAAGATAGAGGATCGGAGCTTGTTCAGAATGTCATTTAGATCCGTGTGGATTTTTTCACTTTCTTCCATTGTTTTATTAGTTTTTATTTCCTGTTCAACATTTAAAATGTCTTTTTGTACCTCTGTGATTGATTGTTGTTATAGATGTTTAATGGTCAAAAGCATTAGATCCAGAGAATGCCGATAATTCATTGCATACCATTTTTGATGATAGTCTGCATCGTCCTGTAATAATATTGGGGTTAATGGACATTGCAATCCTCTTGGGATACGTTGGACTTTAACATACTCCGTAAGCGTAGATGCATGTAAGGTTATACTTAACTCTTTCTTTTTCAGAGCTTTCAGTCTTTTTATATGATCCACATTGCATTGATGTTTTATGTTAGATAATACAAGTCCCGCATCCTCAGCTTGAGATAAGATATTTGTGGCTTGAGATAAGATATTTGTACGATCAGTCCAGGGCCGGTGCAAGGATTTTTGCCGCCCTAGGCAAAAGAAAAGTTTGCCGCCCCCCCCTCATGTGACATCACAATGCCCCACCCATATGATCTGCCATAATAACTAACGCGAGTGCCGCCGTGTTTACATTAAAAAGCCTGCAGGGAAAGGCTATAGACACTAGAACCACTACATTTAGCTGCAGTAGTTCTGGGGACTATAGTGTCCCTTTAATGTGAGGTAAATTAGAGACTAGTCCCATGAATAATGTACTAGATCGCCTCCTTACACCCAGATGAGGATGATGATGGGCTCTGGCTCCACTGATCTGGTGTGGGACAGGCTCTCTGGAGGCAAAACTCAATGTTCTGGGAGAACGGGAAGCGGCTCAATTTTTGGGGCCCTTTACACAGTTCAAGGTCTGGGCCCCAGGAGAGTATGCCCATAAGGCCCACTCCATAAGTCCACCTACATGTTCCACCCATGAGTTTGTTCACAGAGGGTGGAGTGTGTAGGGGATGTGTTATGTGTTGCTGTAGAGAATCTAATGTGTGTGCTTATGGAATGTAGTGTATAGGGATACCAGTGTGTGTGCAGTGGATGCATGGTGTGTGCAGTGGATGCAGTGTGTGTGCAGTGTGTGTGCAGTGTGCAGTGGATGCAGTGTGTGTGCAGTGTGTGTGCAGTGTGCAGTGGATGCAGTGTGTGTGCAGTGTGTGTGCAGTGTGCAGTGGATGCAGTGTGTGTGTAGTCGATGCAGTGTATGTGTGTGTGGAGTGTATAGGGAGACCAGTGTGTAGGTGATGCAGTGTGGGTGTGTGCAAGGGATAGAAAGAAGTTTGTGTTTGTGTATAAGGTTTGTGTTGTGTGTTTCTGAATGTGTGTACAGAGTGCGTTCTGTGAATCTGTGTTTGCATGTGTAAGGCTCTATTCATACATCCAAAATTCTGTTCCGCATTTTGCGGAACGGAATTGCGGACCAATTTATTTCTATCCACACTCCCGGGTCCACACTACCATCCCGCAAAAAATAGAACATGTCCTATTCTTGTCTGCAATTGCGGACAAGAAAAGGCATTTTCTATGCGAGTGCCGGCAATGTGCGGTCCGCAAAATGCGGAACGCACATTGCCGGTGTCCGTGTTTTGCGGATCCGCAAAACACACTTGGATGTGTGAATGGAGCCTAAGAGATGCATTGTGTTTCAGTGTGTGTAAGGGATGCAGTGTGTGTGTGTGATGGATGTCAAACTCTCCCCCAGTCACTCTCTTTCTTACCCCCCTCCCTTGTGTCACTCTTTTCCCCTTCTCGTCACTCTCATTACCCCATCATTACTCTTATTCCCCCTAGTCACTCTATTTCTTGCCCCTTCTGTCACTCTGTTCCCTCCTGTCAGTCCCTCTGCTGTGGTGTGGTGTGGCCGCCCCTTCTTGTCACTCTCAACCCCCTCCTCCCTCTTGTGTCACTCTGTCCCTCCTGTCAGTACCTGTGGAGTAGGGCGCAGGATTAAGGCAGGCAGTGTGAGAACTTCCCTGGTGTCAGTCCATGTGGAGTAGCGTGGCTGAGCTCTGTCCGGTTCCGCGGGTACAGGAGCTTTTGTTCCTTGTACCCGGCCGGACTGAGAGGAAGTGCACACTAAGTGAGCACTTCCTGTCAGTCCGGACAGGTACAGGAAACAAAAGCTCCTGTACCTGCGGACTGTACAGAGCTACGCTACTCCACAGGGACTGACACTAGGGAAGCGCTCACACCATCTGCCTTAATACTGCGCCCGGGCGGTGCGCGTCAGCCCGGGCGGGAGCCGGCGCCCCCAGCAAGAGTGTGCTCTACGCGGTGGCGTACTCTGCTTATGGGTGGCGCCGGCCCTGGATCAGTCTCTGATAGACAATACAACTAAGCTCTGTTCTCAGTTATTTTTGCAATTTTACCAAACATAGTGTTTAGCTCCATAATTTGTATTTGGTCAGGACTCCAGCTTAGTGAACTAATTACTTCAATCATCAACTGTTGCTCCACCTGTAGTATACCATGACCTTAGTTGTATTAGTCTTATTCAAAAGGTTATTCATGAAGTATAAATAATACTCACTCTTTTTTCAGTCCTTTTATTCATATAAATAAATCGCTATAATGCATAGTAATCCTGAGAGCGCCGACCTGATTGCTACTCCATGCTGGGGTGAATATTAGATATGAGCGAATTATAAAAAAATTCTATTTGTCCGGTTCACCAAATTTTTTGAAAAAAATTCAGTTCGATCCGAATTTATTTGCGGCGAATTGCAAATAAGAACAGTTTGCTGGAATTACAGAGCTGTATAATGGCAATTTGGGTCCCCAGTCAGTGCAGCAAGATGTAATAGGATTTTTCCTATTACCCGGGCTGTAACCTCCCCTACTGAACCCTGTTCAACATAAATGCTGTGGAATGATTGATCCATATTTTTTCCCTACACCTTGAATAATCTTTCCCTGAACTTTTAAATCTTTTTTTTAGCACAATTACGTTTTTTCTAGCACTGTCTCTAGCGCCTGCTGACATCTCTCTCTGAACTAAGTACACTGGAAAATGGCAGAATTCAAGATGGCTGAGGCTATTTATAGGGCTGTGAGATCACAGGGCTTGCTGGCTACTGATTGGCTGCATGCATGGAATTATGGGTAGAGATGAGTGAATTTCTTCCTGTGTAGAAAAACAACCCATTTCGCTACACATTGCTTGTGCTCCAATGTCCTCCTCCAGTTCAGCCACCACAAGGGCTCATGTGGCCGGGAGATCTAGGCGCTACGTCTCCAGTCCCCTGACTAGTCAGATTGACCAGCATCTGTTCCAGGACAGAAAGTAGTGGAATGACGTTGTTCATCCCGTAGTCCTGGCGACTAACAAATACCATGGCCTCCTCAAAGGGCCTGAGCAAACGGCCGGTGTCACGCATGAGCTGCCACTGGCTGACATCGAAGTTACACAGAGAAGTAATCCTGTCCGTTTGGATTATCAAGTAATCGTTTATGGCCTTTCTCTGTTCCTATAGTCAGTCTAACGTATAGAGGGTGGAATTCCAATGGGTGGAAACGTTGCATATCAGCCTATGTTGGGGGATGCCATTCGGCCCCTGCAGCTCAAGGAGGGTGTGCTTTGAGGTGTACGAGTGGCTGAAGTGCATGTAAAGTTTCCTGGCCATTTTTAGGATGTCTTACAGATCGGTGGAAGACTTTAGGAACCGCTTGACAACCATATTGAACATGTGTACCATGCAGCACCGACAAAATGTTCTTCCCGTTGTTGGTCACCATGGTTAAGATTTTGAGGTATCGCGGAGAAAGGCAGGATTCGATTTCTTGATGAAGGACCCGGAGAAGTTCCTTCCCTGTGTGACTCAGTTCGCCCAGGCAAGCGAGGAGCAGAACAGCCCTGCACTTGTGGTATGCTGAAGGGGCACAGTGAATTGTCCCTGCAGTGGAGGCTGAGGACATGGTGGAGGATGAGGAGGCAGAGGCGGACATTGTCACAGGACCAACGGCGTGAGAACGTGGAGGCAGAAGTGGCGTCACCTGGAAAAGTTGCTGGTGCGGCTGGGCAGGAACCACATTTACCCAGTGGGCCGTAAAGGACATATATTGTCCTTGACCATAGTTATAGCAACTGACCAGTTTTCCCAAAAAAGGCTGTATCACAAACAAATTTCACCACTGAATGCCTAATCGACGTAATTTGGTTCATATAGAAAAAACACAACACTAACAATCACCCATCAATTCTCCCAAAAAAGGCTGTTTCTCAAAAAAATTTCACCAATGAATGGCTAATCGACGTAATTTGGTTCATACATAAGAAAGTTTTCAAGCATTCATCAAATTCCCAGTATTCTGTTTCCTATTAATACACCCACAAAAAATAAATATAGCACTCACAATTCACCGCAAAGCGGCTAATAGGACTTAGGTATCTATCGTATAAATACACCCTGTAAGTGGCTGTAGTACAATGGAACTTCACCGCTGAAGGGCAAATATTTTCTTTTGCCACTAATACTCACCAAAAAGGGCTGTCATTATCTCACTTCAGCACACAACGGCTAATAAGCCCTTTTTCTTTTCCCCCACTAATACACGCCAAAAAGGGCTTTAGAACATATCTGCTGAACGGCAAATATATTTTTTGCCACTAATATACGCCAAAAAACGGCTTTAGAACATATAACTGCACTGCTGAACGGAAAATGTATATATTTTTTGCCACTAATACATGCCAAAAAGGGCTTTAGAACATATAACTGCACCACTGAACGCCAAACATATTTTACTTTTGCCACTAATACACGACAAAAAGGGCTTTAGAACATAACTGCAACGCTGAACTGTGAATATATTTTTATTTTTTCCACTTATGCACTCCACAAAACGGCTTTAGAACATATAACTGCACTGCTGAATGGAAATGTATATATTTTTTGCCACTAATACATGCCAAAAAGGGCTTTAGAACATATAAATGCACCGCTGAACGGCAAATATATTTTACTTTTGCCACTAATACACGACAAAAAGGGCTTTAGAACATAACTGCAATGCTGAACGGTGAATATATTTTTATTTTTTCCACTTATACACTCCACAAAAGGGCTTTGGAACATATAACTGCACCGCTGAATGGAAAATATATATATTTTGCTACTAATACATGACAAAAAAGGCTTTGGAACATATAACTGCACCACTGAACGGCAAATATATTTTACTTTTGACACTAATACACGACAAAAAGGGCTTTAGAACATATAACTGGCTGCACCCCTGAACGGCAAATATATTTTACTATTGCCACTAATAAAAAACAAAAAGTGCTTTAGAACATACAACTGCACCGCTGAACGGCAAATATATTTATATTTTTTCCACTTATACACTCCACAAAAGGGCTTTAGAACATATAACTGCACCGCTGAATGGCAAACATATTTTACTTTTGCCACTAATAAACGACAAAAAGGTCTTCAGAACATAACTGCACCGCTCAACGGCAAATATATTTTACCTTTGCCACTAATACATGACAAAAAGGGCTTTAGAAAATATAACTGCACCGCTGAACGGCAAACATATTTTACTTTTGTATAAAACTGTAGACAATTGGTAACAACGGCTCACCAACTATATCTATTGGAATAGGTGCACTCCTCCAAGTGCCGTCCTCAGGCACAATAAAAGGAAAATTACTGGAATATGGTATGAGGAGGGGCACTCAATCATTTAGGTATATGGAAATATTTATTAGAAAGCCATTACATACATGAATTCATAAGCAATAAAATATATATATAATAATAAAACAAAAAACAAAAAGCAAAAACAATAAAATGGACCCCGCTGTTAGGGATCAAATCCACTGTATGGGTGTTTGTGGCACCTGAAATGTTCCAAATTGTCCTCAATGAATAGAAGCCGTCGGGTAACGTGAAAAAATGCGTATATATGTATGTCCCGATATTTAAAACTGATGGTAAAGACCCTCCGCTATGCGGTTCTGTTGCAGGCTCCTCCTGCTGATCACTTAATAGTTAATACTGTTGGGTGTCTTTATAGTGCAGATTATTCTGAGACAGCAATATTTTCTGTGTGTTTGAATGGAGCACTGACCGAGTAGTATATTCCCAAAGTGCGATCGTGCCTTATATTCAAGTCTCATGCATCTCCCATCTTCATAAAAGACAGTATATCCATGAACAAGTCCCCAATATCATGGAGTTAAAACATTACTTTACCGTCCTGCGTGGTAACTTCTAAACTGTCGGCGTCCCGGCAGTTCGGTCAAAGTGCAGCGTCTGCGTGACCGGAAGGGTAAAGAGATGAAAGAGCTGAGCAAACGATGAAGGTAGCGAAGCGAACGAATACCCACAAAAGGAAACCTGGGTGGTGATCTGTGGGAACGATCACCACCCAGGTTTCCTTTTGTGGGTATTCGCTTCGGCTCGCTACCTTTCATTCGTTTTCGGCTTCCGGCTACCTTTTCATCTCTTTACCCTTCCCGGTCACGCGGGACGCTGCAACTTTGACCGAACTGCCGGGACGCCGGACAGTTTAGAAGTTACCACGCAGGACGGGTAAAGTAATGTTTTAACTCCATGATATTGGGGACTTGTTCATGGATATACTGTCTTTTATGAAGATGGGAGATGCATGAGACTTGAATATAAGGCACGATCGCACTTTGGGAATATACTACTCCGGTCAGTGCTCCATTCAAACACACAGAAAATATTGCTGTCTCAGAATAATCTGCACTATAAAGACACCCAACAGTATTAACTATTAAGTGATCAGCAGGAGGAGCCTGCAACAGAACCGCATAGCGGAGGGTCTTTACCATCAGTTTTAAATATCGGGACATACATATATACGCATTTTTTTCACGTTACCCGACGGCTTCTATTCATTGAGGACAATTTGGAACATTTCAGGTGCCACAAACACCCATACAGTGGATTTGATCCCTAACAGCGGGGTCCATTTTATTGTTTTTGCTTTTTGTTTTTTGTTTTTTGTTTTATTATTATATATATATTTTATTGCTTATGAATTCATGTATGTAATGGCTTTCTAATAAATATTTCCATATACCTAAATGATTGAGTGCCCCTCCTCATACCATATTTTACTTTTGCCACTAATACATGACAAAAAGGGCTTTAGACCATATAACTGCACCGCTGAGCGGCAAATATATTTTACTTTTGCCACTAATACACAACAAAAAGTGCTTTAGGACATACAACTGCACCGCTGAACTGCAAATATATTTTTCTTTTTCCTACTTATACACTCCACAAAAGGCTTTAGAACATATAACTGCACGCTGAACAGCAAATATATTTTCTTTTTTCTACTTATACACTCCACAAAAGGCTTTTTGACATATAACTGCACCGCTGTACAGTAAATATGCCCTTATTTTTTCCACTTATACATGACTAGAGTTGAGCAAACCCGAATTGTAAAGCTCGGGTTCGTACCGAACTTTAGGGTTTTTGGTACCTGGACCCGAACCCGGACATTTCCGTAAAAGTTCGGGTTCGGGTTTGGTGTTCGGCAATTTCTTTGCGCATTTTGAAAGGCTGCAGGGCAGCCAATCAACAAGCGTTTCACTAGTCTGCCCTTAGAAGCCATCACAGCCATGCCTACTAATGGCATGGCTGTGATTGGCCAAGAGCAGCATGTGACCCAGCCTCTATATAGGCTGGAGTAACGTAGTGCCGCATGTCACTCTGCTCTTCTCAGTGTAGAGATAGGATGCTGCTGCTGCTGTGAGGGAGAGATTAGGGAAGAATTCTGCTAAACTTGCTGGTGTTCAATCTTCAAACTACAGCGATTACTGAGGGTGCTGTGCTACATTTTTGTACGCAGCCCGGAGCCCAGTGACACTGAAAAATAACTTTTAATCCATCTGCTAGTTCGGTGGGCATCGGTGGCCATTTTTGCAAGTGCAGTGCACTTGCCACTGTATGTGAACTGCATGTGTGCGAGGGACATTACTTTAATTCTGTTCTGGGAGCCGAGTGGAGGACAAATTCCCTTTTTTGGCCGGTCAAGTACCCCTGCAGCCTGCAGTGCGTAACTGGCAGTGAAAATTATTATATTACAGTAGTCTGTCACATATTTTTGTGACCTAAAGCAATTTTTTATCTGTCTGCAAAAGGCACTGCATATCTGACAGTCCAATAAAACTGTTAAATACTGCAGTTATCTTGCTGCTATAAAAAAGCACACTTTTTTTGCTAGATGCTGGGCCCCTTTTAATTTTTGTCATTTTGGTGACAAAATGGCCTCCATTGAATCTAAAGAATACAGGTACCAACATGCATGCCGAGCCCACTCCACACATCCCCTGGTGTTTAGTTTTGTTTTTAGCCATAGCAACGTGCAACTGCATATTGGGATGTGCTGACTAACCCCCTTTTGTTATTTTTTGCAATTTGTACTGGAGTTGTGTCTGACTAGTAGGTCGTGCACTCCTGAACTGCCTGTTTGCCTCATAGGTTGATTTTAATTAGCATGAGTATAAAGCTTAGTCGGCCCTCCCTCACTCACTGAAAGCCTTGTGACATCACATTCTTACTGCATTCACTAGTAGCCATTTGGCACCAGGGGATGTGTGGAGTGGGCTCGGCATGCATGTTGGTACCTGTATTCTCTAGATTCAATGGAGGCCATTTTGGCACCAAAATTACAAAAATTAAAAGGGGCCCAGCATGTATGTGGGACCTACGCTCCCTCAATGTTATGGTATCTGTTTATGGCACATAAACATGTGTGGTTTAGTGTTAGGAACCCGTCTAATCAGAGATCGCCTTGACGTGTGTCAGATGGGCTCAAATAATTTTGTACAAAATGTATTTGCCAAGCATCTCTAATTTAAGCAAAGCATTAGCAATAAAAATACTTTTTTGTACTTTATTTGGATCGCAGAGTGCTGTTGCATTATATATTTAGTTTATATTTCACTATCAGAGTTGCAGTGCAGGCAGAAAAGGGAGTTTATTGGAAAAAAATATATATGATTTTTTCACCCACAAATGAAAAAGATGGATATAAAATCTTTCACCATCACTAGTGCAGTGCAGGGCGCAAATGTACTTTTTCCCCAAATTAAGTGTTTTTTCACCAACAATGTCACAGTTGTATGTACTGATTTTTTTTCACATCAGATTTGTAGTACAGGCCCCAAAGTTACTTTATAGGGAACAAAAGATGATTTTTTCACCCACAGTGAAACAGATGGATTTACTGATTATTTTTCAGAATCAGAAATGCAGCATAGTCCGTAAATTTATGCTTGGCAAATACATTTTGTACAAAATTATTCGAGCCCGTCTGCCACACGTCAAGGCGATCTCTGATTAGACGGGTTCCTAACACTAAACCACACATGTTTATGTGCCATAAACAGCTACCATAACATTGAGGGAGTGTAGGTCCCACATGCATGCTGTACCCCTTTTAATTTTTGTCTTTTGTGGATAGTGAAATATAATCAGTAAATCCATCTGTTTCACTGTGGGTGAAAAAATCTTCTTTTTTTCCTATAAAGTACCTTTGGGGCCTAGACTGCAAATCTGATAGTGAAATAAAATCAGTAAATACAACTGGGACATTTTTTTGCCATAAAGTACCCCTGCACTGCATAACTGACTTGGAAATATATTCAGTAAATTAGGCGGCCTTCAGATTGTTTGGTGATCTGTAGAGTTGAGCGAACACCTGGATGTTCGGGTTCAAGACCGAACTTCCCGAACATCCAAACTCGGGATCCAAACTCGACCCGAACTACACCCCGAACCCGAACCCCATTGAAGTCAATAGGGACCCAAACTTTTGGCCACTAAAATGGCTGTAAAATAGCCCAGGAAAGGGCTAGAGGGCTGCAAAAGGCAGCAAAATGTAGGTAAATCCCCTGCAAACAAATGTGGATAGGGAAATGATTTGGGGAATGAGGTCCCATAGCAGAGAATGAGGCTTCATGTCACCCACCAATGGAGAAGGCCACTTTTACTTGCTTAGGCCCCAGCACCCAGACAGAGGAGAGAGGTCCCATAGCAGAGAATCAGGCTTCATGTCACCCACCAATGGAAAGGCCCCTTTTACTTATTTAGGCCCCAACACCCAAACAGAGGAGAGAGGTCCCACAGCAGAGAATCAGGCTTCATGTCACCCACCAATGTAAAAGGGCCACTTTCAGTTAGGCCTCAGCACCTAGACAGAGAAGATAGATCCCATAGCAGAGAACCAGGCTTCATGTCACCCACCACTGGAACAGGCCACTTTCAGATATTTAGGCCCCGGCACCAAGATAGAGGAGAGAGGTCGCATAGCAGAGAATCAGGCTTCATGTCACCCACCATTGGAACAGGCCACTTTACGATATTTAGACCCCTGGCACCCAGATGGAGGAGAGGTTCATTCAACTTTGGCTTGCCCCGCAATATAATGTTAAATTAAAAAAATAGGATTGAATGAAGAAGTGCCCTGGGGTCCAAGAATATATTATTAAGGGAAGTTATAAATGTCTAATCTGCACAAGGGATGGACAGGTCCTGTGGGATCCATGCCTGGTTCATTTTTATGAACGTCAGCTTGTCCACATTGGCTGTGGTCAGGCGGCTGCGTTTGTCTGCAATGATGCGCCCTGCCGTGCTGAATACACGTTCAGACAAAACGCTGGCCGCCGGGCAGGCCAGCACCTCCAAGGCATAAAAGGCTAGCTCTGGCCACGTGGACAATTTGGAGACCCAGAAGTTAAATGGGGCCGAACCATCAGTAAGTACGCGGAGGGGTGTGCACATGTACTGTTCCACCATTTTAGTGAAATGCTGCCTCCTGCTAACACGTTCCGTATCAGGTGGTGGTGCAGTTAGCTGTGGCGTGGTGACAAAACTTTTCAACATCTCTGCCATGCTAACCCTGCCCTCAGAGGAGCTGGCCGTGACACAGCTGCGTTGGCGACCTCTCGCTCCTCCTCTGCCTTCGCCTTGGGCTTCCACTTGTTCCCCTGTGACATTTGGGAATGCTCTCAGTAGCGCGTCTACCAATGTGCGCTTGTACTCGCGCATCTTCCTATCACACTCCAGTGCAGGAAGTAAGGTGGGCACATTGTCTTTGTACCGGGGATCCAGTAGGGTGGAAACCCAGTTGTCCGCACACGTTAAAATGTGGGCAACTCTGCTGACATTGCGCAGGCACTGCAGCATGAAGTCGCTCATGTGTGCCAGGCTGCCCAGAGGTAAGGACAAGCTGTCCTCTGTGGGAGGCGTATTGTCATCGTCCTCTGTTTCCCCCCAGCTACGCACCAGTGATGGGCCCTAACTAGATGTTTTCCTCATTGTTACGGTTCACCACAATAAGAAAAAAAATTATCTGGCCAAATGTATTGAATTCAAATTCAGGCCTTTTTTTACAGGCACCTAACACTATCTGGCTATCTATTTATGTACCGTATTACACTAATCCAGGCACAGCAGTAACCACAGATTTAGGGGAATATCAATTGTAGGCCTAGTATTTAGGCCCTGGATGAAAGGTATCCTTTTACAGACAGATTTACACTTGAAGATTCACAGTAGCGTGTGAAAAAATATATAGGATTATGCTTTCAGCACTTATATTTTAACACTTTGTGTAATATACCCTTTAAAGGAAAGAAATACACTTAGAGATGCAAAACAGTGTGTGCAAATGTAGAGGATTATGCTGTATTTTAACACTTACTGTAATATACCCTTTAAAGGAAAGAAAAACACTTGGAGAGCGTGTGAAGTTATTGAGGATGACCCTATCAGCACTTGTATTTACACCTTGAGTGTAACATACCCTTTTACGGACAGAAATACACTATGAGATGCACAAAAGTGCGTGCAAATTTAAAGGATTATGCTTTCAGCAATTGTAATTTAACACTTTGTGTAATATACCCTTTTACAGAAAGAAATACACTTGGAGATGCACGCTGAGTGTAATATACCCTTTTACGGACAGATTTACACTTGGCCTGCAACAGCTGGAACACCAGATTTTAGGTATTGCTATTTTGGCAATTGAATTTCACCCCAGAACAAAATATATCCTTTGACGGATACTATTAAACCTCTTGTCCAGCCACAGCTAGAACACCAGATTTACTGTATTTCTATTTTTGCAACTGAATTTCACCCCGGAAAATAATGTATCCTTTGACGGCCACTATGAAACTTGTCCAGTCACAGCTGGAACACCAGATTTACGGTATTGCTATTTTGGTAATTGAATTTCAACCCAGAACAAAATATATCCTTTTATGGATACTATTAAACTACTTGTCCAGCCACAGCTAGAACACCAGATTTACTGTAGTTCTATTTCTGCAACTGATTTTCACCCCAGAAAATAATATATCTTTTGATGGACACTATGAAACTTGTCCAGTCACAGCTGGAACACCAGATTTACGGTATTGCGATTTTGGTAATTGAATTTCAACCCAGAACAAAATATATCCTTTACAGATAATATTATAGTACTTGTCCAGCCACAGCTAGAACACCAGATTTACTGTATTTCTATTTTTGCAACAGATTTTCACCCCAGAAAATAATGTATCCTTTGACGGACACTATGAAACTTGTCCAGTCACAGCTGGAACACCAGATTTACGGTATTGCTATTTTGGCAATTGAATTGCACCCCAGAGCAAAATATATCCTTTGACTGATACTATTAAACTACTTGTCTAGCCACAGCTAGAACACCAGATTTCCTGAATTTCTATTTTTGCAACTGAATTTCACCCCAGAAAATAATATATCCTTTGACGGACACTATGAAACTTTTCCAGTCACAGCTGGAACACCAGATTTACGGTATTGCTATCTTGGTAATTGAATTTCGACCCAGAATAAAAGCTATACTTTTACGGACACTATGAAACTTGTCCAGCCACAGCTGAAACCACTGATTTAGTGTATTGCTATTTTGGCAATTGAATTTCACCCCAGAACAAAAGCTATCCTTTGACGGGCACTATAAAACTTGTCCTGCCACAGCAGAAACCACTGATTTAGGATATTGCTATTTTGGAAATTGAATTTCACCCCAGAAAAAAAATAAATATTGTTTGCCAGACAGTATTAGACTTGGCTAGCCATAGTTGGAACACCAGATTTAGGGGATTGCAATTTTTTGAAGTGAATTTCACCTCTCAATAAAATACAGAAAATTCTATCCTGAGTTTCTAGGGGTGACAATAAGCACAGCCAAGCCCCTGATATAGGATATAGCAAAAAAAAAAAAAAAAAAAACCCTACTATTGATGGATTAATGGACTTGGCGGCAGCTTGTGCTAGCGCACCACAAGACACAAAATAGCCACCGATCACCCTAGAAAAAAGTGACAGAAAAACTGTGGGCAGGCTGAAAACAGTGAGCAATTAACTAGCAGAAGTTGAATGATTCACAGCTGTAGATCGATCACTTCATTAAGTGTTTTTGCTGAGTTAATCCCTGCCTAATCTCGCCCTAACAGCAGCTGCATCCTATCCCTACATTAATCAGAGCAGAGTGACGTGCGGAGTGAAGTTTACAACCACTGATGGAGGAAAGAAAAACACGATTAGGAACACACTGAGGGCCACTGTAAGGTAATGATGGCTGTTTAATATGTGTTTTGAAGGTGACAGGTTCCCTTTAAGTCATTACCATTGGCGGTTACATTGTTGCCTGACATAAAGCCTTTTTTGGCTGTGAAGCCAAAGGTAGTCGCCAGCACAGCAACAATGTGTTTTGTTTTCTTTTTTTTTTTATAAATTGGGGTAGACCACAAAACATTGGGAAATATAAAAAAGAAAACAAAGAGTAAGTGCGCTGTAGTATAACAATGGTTGGATGAGGCCGGTATACATGTCTATTCTGCACAAGGTACGAACAAGTCCTGTGGGACCCATGCCTGGTTCTTTTTAATGAACGTGAGATTGTCCAAGTTGGCTGTGGACAGGCGGCTGGGCTTGTCTGTGATTACGCTCCAAGCCGTGCTAAACACACTTTCAGACAATACACTGGCTGCAGGGCAGGCCAGCACCTTCAAGGCGTAAAGGTGAAGCTGAGGAAAGCCATGTCCCCAATTTGGAGACCCCAAAGTTGAATCGGCAGACCCAGTGGCATGGCTAGAAATGCCTGGGCCCAACAGCAAATTTTTGAATGGGGCCCCCCTCCCCCTAGTAATTTTTTTGCAACCCCTTCCTTTCATGCCGCCCCCATTCCTGTGGCTACTAAAGATCGCTCTATCAGACCAGGCACGGCAGCTGTTCTATCCATTTTCATTGTCTATACTGCCACTGTACAGTCGTACAAAAAGTTTTGAGAATGACACAAATATTAGTTTTCACAAAGTTTGCTGCTAAATTGCTTTTAGATCTTTGTTTCAGTTGTTTCTGTGATGTAGTGAAATATAATTACACGCACTTCATACGTTTCAAAGGCTTTTATCGACAAATACATGACATTTATGCAAAGAGTCAGTATTTGCAGTGTTGACCCTTCTTTTTCAGGACCTCTGCAATTCGACTGGGCATGCTCTAAATCAACTTCTGGTCCAATTCCTGACTGATAGCAACCCATTCTTTCATAATCACTTCTTGGAGCTTGTCAGAATTAGTGGGTTTTTGTTTGTCCACTCGCCTCTTGAGGATTGACCACAAGTTCTCAATGGGATTAAGATCTGAGGAGTTTCCAGGCCATGGACCCAAAATGTCAACATTTTGGTCCCTGAGCCACTTAGTTATCACTTTTGTCTTATGGCACGGTGCTCCATCGTGCTGGAAAATGCATTGTTCTTCACCAAACTGTTGTTGGATTGTTGGAAGAATTTGCTGTTGGAGGGTGTTTTGGTACCATTCTTTATTCATGGCTGTGTTTTGGGGCAAAATTGTGAGTGAGCCCACTCCCTTGGATGAGAAGCAACCCCACACATGAATGGTCTCAGGATGCTTTACTGTTGGCATGACACAGGACTGATGGTAGCGCTCACCTTTTCTTCTCCGGACAAGCCTTTTTCCTGATGCCCCAAACAATCGTAAAGAGCCTTCATCGGAGAATATGACTTTGCCCTAGTCCTTAGCAGTCCATTCACCATACTTTCTGCAAAAGATCAATCTGTCCCTGATATTTTTTTTGGAGAGAAGTGGCTTCTTTGCTGCCCTTCTTGACACCAGGCCATCTTCCAAAAGTCTTCGCCTCACTGTGCGTGCAGATGCGCTCACACCTGCCTGCTGCCATTCCTGAGCAAGCTCTGCACTGGTGGCACTCCAATCCTGCAGCTGAATCCTCTTTAGGAGACAATCCTGGCACCTGCTTGAGTTTCTTGGATGCTCTGAAGCCTTCTTAACAAGAATTGAACCTCTTTCCTTGAAGTTCTTGATGATCCTATAAATTGTTGATTGAGGTGCAATCTTAGTAGCCACAATATCCTTGCCTGTGAAGCCATTTTTATGCAACACAATGATGGCTGCACATGTTTTTTTGCAGGTCACCATGGTTAACAATGGAAGAACAATGATTTCAAGCATCACCCTCTTTTTAACATATCAAGTCTGCCATTTTAACCCAATCAGCCTGACATAATGATCTCCAGCCTTGTGCTCGTCAACATTCTCACCTGAGTTAACAAGACGATTACTGAAATTATCTCAGCAGGTCCTTTAATTACAGCAATGAAATGCAGTGGAAAGTGTTTTTTTGGGGGATTAAGTTAATTTTCATGGCAAAGAAGGACCAAAGCTTTTGGCCACAACTGTATATAATTTCATTGTATAATACTGTTGAGGGGGCCCTGACAAAGTCTTTTAGTCCTCCTCCTCTTGGATGGACCCCTTCTGGGTCAGTGCCTCAGAGCAGCCGCTTTCCCTACTTCCCCTGTAGCTACGACCCTGGGCAGACCCATCAGTCAATACGTGTAGGCGTGTGCACAGATACTATTCCACCATTTTGCTGAAATGCTGCCTCTTGCTAAGACGTTCCATATCTGCTGGTGGTGCTGGTTGTTGTGGTGTGGTGACAAAGCTTTTCCACATTTCGTCCATGCTAACCCTGCCTTCTGAGGTGCTGGCGGTGACCCAGCTGCATTGGCGACTTCTTCCTCCTCCTCCTCTGCTTTAGCTTCCACTGAGTCCCCGGTGTCAGGTGTGAATGCCATCAGCAGTGTGCCTACCAGCGTTGCTTTTTCTGATCACGCTTCAGTGAGGGCCTGCTGCTGATCTGACAATATAAAAAATTAGGGGTGAGGGTCTGCTGCTGAGGTGACCCTCTAAAACATTAGGGGCGAGTGCCTGCTGCAGAACTGACAATATAAAAATTAGGGGTGAGGTCTGCTGCTGAGCTGACCCTCTAAAACATTAGGGGCGAGGGCCTGCTGCAGAACTGACAATATAAAAATTAGGGGTGAGGTCTGCTGCTGAGCTGACCCTCTAAAACATTAGGGGCGAGGGCCTGCTGCTGAGTTGACCATCTAAAACATTATGGCCGAGTGCCTGCTGCTGATCTGACCATCTAAAACATTAGGGTTGAGGGTTTGCTGCTGAGCTGATCCTCTAAAACATTAGGGGCGAGTGCCTGCTGCAGAACTGACAATATAAAAATTTGGTGCGAGGCATGCTGCCGATCTTACTAGCTAAAACATTAGGGGTGAGGGCCTGCAGTCGGGCTGACCATCTAAAACATTAGGGATGAAGGCCTGCTGCAGAGCTGACAATATAAAAAATTAGGGGTGAGGGTCTGCTGCTGATCTGACCCTCTAAAACATTAGGGGCGAGTGCCTGCTGCAGAGCTGACAATATAAAAATTAGGGGTGAGGGTCTGCTGCTGAGCTGACCCTGTAAAACATTAGGGGCGAGTGCCTGCTGCTGATCTGACCATCTAAAACATTAGGGGCGAGGGCCTGCTGCTGAGCTGACCATCTAAAACATTAGGGGCGAGGGCCTGCTGCTGAGCTGACCATCTAAAACATTATGGGCGAGTGCCTGCTGCTGATCTGACCATCTAAAACATTAGGGTTGAGGGTCTGATGCTGAGCTGACCCTCTAAAACATTAAGGGCGAGGGCCTGCCGCCGAGCTGACTAGCTAAAACATTAGGGGTGAGGGCCTGCAGTCGTGCTGACCATCTAAAACATTAGGGGTGAGGGCCTGCTGATGATCTGACCATCTAAAACATTAGGGTTGAGGGTCTGCTGCTGAACTGACCCTCTAAAACATTAGGGGAGAGGGCCTGCTGTAGAGCTGACCATCTAAAACATTAGGGGTGAGGGCTTCTGATGAGCTAACCATCTAAAACATTATGGGCAAGGGCATGCTGCAAAGCTGACCATCTAAAAAATTAGGGGTGATGGTCTGCTGCTGAGCTGACCCGCTAAAACATTAGGTGTGAGTGCCTGCTGCTGATCTGACCATCTAAAACATTAGGGGCGAGGGCCTGCTGGTGACCCTCTAAAACATTATGAACAAGGGCCTGCTGGTGACCCTCAAAAACATTATGGTTAAGGGCCTGCTGGTAACCCTCAAAAACATTATGGGTGAGGGCCCGCTACTGAGCTGACAATCTAAAATATTGGAAGCGAGAGCAGCCTAATAAGCATGTTGATATGATGGAGGAGGAGGACGAGAAAAGGGAGATTGAACCATATACCCTTTTTATTGGTGCAAGGGGTGCATGGGAATACAGTGTATTCAATACACCATAAAAGCCACATTTAGAGTGCCTTTATGTTCAGCCTATTTTCTCTGGTGGAGTAGAGAAGTCAGGGGCAATCCAGGACTTGGTAATTTTTTTAAGAGTCAACCGGTCAGCATTTTCAGTTGACAGGCGGATGCACTTATCAGTTGTTATGCCCCCAGCAACACTAAATACACGCTCTGACAAAATGCTGGCGGCGGGGTAGGCAGTACCTCCAAGGTGTAGAGCGCCAGTTCGTGCCACGTGTCTAGCTTGGACATCCAATAGTTGTAAGAGACAGAAGGATCACTGAGGACGCTGACTCGGTCTGCTATTTACTCCTTCACCATCTCCTAAAATGTTTCCCTCCTTGTGAAACTAGGCCGCGCATCAGGTTGAGGGTGCTGGCAGAGTGTCATAAAACTGTCCCAGGCCTTGGAGAGTTTTGCCCTACCTATGTTGGAACGGCTGTGTGTTCCCCTTGTCTCCCCTCCTCGATTGGCCAAGGAACTACGTACTCTGCAGCCAGCGTTGTCAGCTGGAAATTTTTGGTGCAATTTTTCCACAAGCACCTTCTGGTATTGCACCATTTTTCCTCTCCACCACAGGAATGAGAGATGAGAAGTTCTCTTTGTAACGGGTGTCAAGAAAGATGAACAACTGGTAATAAGTGTTGGCCAAAATCCGTACAAAGCGAGGGTCACAGGAAAGGCAGCCTAACAAAAAGTCAGCCATGTGTGCCAGATTCCCAACAGACAAGACTTCACTGTCCTCATCAGGAGGATGACTCTCAATCTCCACATCCTCTTTCTCCTCTTCTACCCATCCACGCTGAACAGATGGAATAAAACTTCCATGGGTTCTACCCTCTGTACCAGAGGCAACCGTCTCCTGCTCCTCCTCCTTATCATCCAATTTGCACTGAGAAGACGAACTGAGGGTGGTCTAGCTATTACCCTGTGTACTGTCTTCGCCCATTTCCACCTCTTCCCCATGCAAAGTGTCCGCCTTAATTGTGAGCAGCGAGCGTTTGAGTAGACACAGAAGTGAGATGTTTTCGCTGATAATAGCGTTATCGCCGCTCACCATCTGTGTTGATTCCTCAAAGTTGCTTAAACCTCACAGAGGTCAGACCTTAATGCCCACTCGTCGCTTGTTAAGAGCGGAAGCTGACTGGAAAGGTGACGACCATGTTGCAGCTGGTATTCCACTACTGCCCTCTGCTGCTCACAAAGCCTGGCCAACATGTGGAATGTGGAGTTCCAGCGCATGCTCATGTCACACAACAATCCGTAAGCTGGAAATTGAAAGCGCTGCTGCAGCGTTGACAGACCGGCGGAAGCTGTCGATGACTTGCGGAAATGGGCACACATGTGGCGCAACCTCACCAGTAGCTCAGGCAAATTGTGGTAGGTTTTGAGAAACTGCTAAACCACTAGGTTGAACACGTGGGCTAGCCATGGCATGTGTGTGATCCTTCCGAGCTCTAAAGCCGTCACCAAGTTACGGTCATTATCAGTCATACTCATAACCATGCTTGGTTGTAGGTTGAGTGGAGAGAGCCACAGCTCAGTCTGGTCCCTTATCCTCTGCCACAGCTCTGCGGGGGTGTGCTGTTTGTCACCTAAACAGATCAGTTTAAGCACGGCCTGTTGCCGCTTCCCCACTGCAGTGCTACACTGCTTCCAGCTACTGACTGATGGCAGGTGGAGGAGGACGTGGAGAAGGGGGGGTTGTAGCCACTAACATAGGTGGCAGCGGAAACCCTGATGGAAGTTGGGCCCGCAATCCTTGGCGTCGGTAGCACCTGTGCCATCCCAGGGTACGACTCGCTTCCGGCCTCCACAATGTTCACCCAGTATGCACTTGTCCATGTGTCAGTCGTTAAGTGGACCTTCCCAATAACTGCGTTGGTCAGGGCACGGGTGATGTTATGGGACACATGCTGGTGTAAGGCTGGGACTGCACACCGTGACAAATATTGGCAGCTGGGGATAGAGTAACATGGGACAGCCACCGCCATCAGGCTGCGGAAAGCCTCAGTGTCCACAAGCCTAAATGCCAACATTTCCAGGGCCAGCAATACTGAAAGGTGCGCATTTAGTGCTATGGCCTGTGGGTGGATAGGCATTTGTGCTTTCGTTCAAAGGCCTGGGGTATACACATCTATATGCTGTGCTGGGACACAGAAGTGGATGTGCTAGCTGATGGTGCTTGTGAAAGTTCAGGTGCATGGAGGGAGGCATTCGGGCCTGCGTCTTGGACAGAGTATTGGCCAGCACGTAACACAGGGGAAGAGGAGGCAGTGGTGTGACCCGCAGACACAGATTGTGGACCCAGGCGTTCGGCCCACCTTTTAGGTTGCTTTGATCCCATGTGGCGGATCATGCTGGTGGTGGTGAGGTTGCTAGTGTTCACGCCCCTGCTCATTTTGGTACGGCACTGGTTGCAAATGACAATTTTTCGATCGTCTGCACTTTCCTCAAAAAAAGCTCCATACTGTGGAACACCTACCCCTTGGCAAGGGGGTGCTCCGGGGAACAGTTGCGGGCCTGTTTGGTGTGGCCCGCCTTCTCCGTTTTGCCTCCCCACTGCCTCTTCTAGCCTGTTGCAATGCTGCGGATCCCTCCCCCTCTGTACTGCTGTCGTCACTCGGCTTGCCACCTTCCCAGGTTGGGTCAGAGATTTCATCGTCCACCACCTCCTCTTCCACTTCCTCATTTTGATTATTCTCCTGACTTGTTGACCTAACAACAACCTCAGTTATTGACAACTGTGTGTCATCCTCATCATCAACCTCTTGAGACACTAAATGCGATTGACTTATTGGCGACTGTGTCTTATCATCATCATCCACCTCGTGAAACCGTAATTGCCGTTCCCCACCATCATCTTATTCTGACTGTGGATGCTCAAGAGTTTGGGTATCAGGGCACAAGATCTCCTCATGTCTCTCTTCAAGCGGGCTTGGCGAGAGGCCCAATTTAAGGAATGGCGATGAAAAGAGCTCCTCGGAATATCCGAGTGTGGAATCACTTGTTTGCCAAGACTCTCCATGGTGGGAGGAAGGAGGATCAGGGTGAGGATTCTGTTGATCAGACTCTTGGCTAACTGAGACTGGACTTTGTTGAAGGGCTGTGCTTAACTGACTGGAAGCATTATCTGCTGCAAACCAACCGACCACCTGGTCGGACTGGTCTGACTTCGAGAGTGGTGTTCTGCCCCACCCTGCAAACTGAGACATGAAGCTAGGTATCGTGTATTAGTGTGTTTCTTGTGCTATGGCAGTTGGCACAGTTTCACTGCGCCCAGGACCTTGGCCACTGCGTGCACCATCAGCAGCACGGCCACTTCCCCGTCCCTTACTGCTCGCCTTGCACACTTTAAATGGTAAATATGCTTGCAAGTATGTCACACATACAGTAGCACAGGTTTTGTAAGTGTATGCGCAAATAAAGTACACAGAATGTCACAGATATTCTTAGCTGCTGATGAGAACCTGTTCAGGATGCCCATCTTTACAAGAACTGCATTGTTCGCAAGCCCAAGTCTTATGATAAGGGACATGAAGGAAGAACACACCTGACCCTTCAATTCTGAGTGGCAAAATCTGGCAATCATAATGGTGAGCCCTTTTTCTTTACTTTGGGGCGCCCTGTCTTCTATGTCATCCACTAAGTACAGACCCATAGTCTTATATAGATTACATATTATTGAGTCAAAGTATGTAGGAATTAGCCAATTTCAGTCAAATTTGATGTTTGATTTAATTCAGTTCAAATGGAAAGTGCCCAAAATGCCCTGAAAAATCGTGTATAATACTCTGAGGTCTCCTAGTACTATACTCAACCCCTTTCAAACCCCTATACGATGCCAATAAAACATAATCATGAAAAAGTGACAGAAACATGGCCATGGTAAACGGTTGGTAGCCAGTGGTAGCAAAGAGTCTGTTAAAAACACACCAGCAATGTTGTTATTGTTTTTTTAAATAAAAAAGGTCCAAAAAATTATCCCTTTTTGGTTGAAGATGCCCTCTTCTTTGTCTTCTGCACTGTAAAATGGTGAGGGACAAATCCCCAAAAAATCAGATTTGTTGGAAACCAAAGTTTTGGAGAAACGTGTAACATGTTTGATTTGTTTGAAATGTATTTGCTTATCTCTAAAAATATGGCCTTGCAGTCCCTGACATTCTCTTCTCAACTGCCAGTAATATCTACTATTAAATAACATGCAAACTGTAAGAATTTATGGGAATGTACATCCAATTCGTTCACAGTTATTTTCTGTTAATGATTTGAACTTTGCTGCTATTTTCACTCAACTTCCAAAACAGAATTGAATTTTAATGCCCCAAAGGCAGCACTTGCCCTGGTAGATAAGCAACACTTTATATATCATTATTTGTCAGGAACAGGTGTTTATCAAATGTCTGCATTCCACGTATTTACCCCAGTGTAGTCCATTAATTAGTTTTTCTACTCGTTTTCAAATTATAAATTACCAGAATAAACTAATCCAAATATCATCCCTCAGAGTCATAATTAAATTTACATAATTACAAAACTTACATTTTAAAAGTGATGGAAATTATTCTTACTCTTTAGTTTTACAAATTAAACTCGCAACATAGATATATGCATAATCACATTGTATTACAATTAAGATCATTTCAGAATTATCCTTTTGTCATGCCAATTCCATTTCACTAGTTAAATAATATTACCTGGCTTGAAATGCTTAGTTTCAAAATAAGAAAATATGGAGTGAATCTCGTATTGCTAATTATGGAAATCTACAGCAAAATTGACTTTAATCTTGCTTCCCAAATATAGCAAGGAACATTTGCTGGCTTGGTCACATGCAGCAAGTAAACATCTTCACCACAGTTTGTATAACAATTATGACAAAATAGCAGAGTAAAATCTTCTATTTGACTATTGATCCCCTGCTAAAGATTGATTTCTGCAAAGCTGTCCGTAGCTTACAAAAAGTCTAGAAAGTTCTAGAAAGTCTTGTTTCTTCCAATACACTCCTTTCGATGTAAAATGTTTCAGTAAGGAAGCTGTCCCAAAGAGTGAGCTACTAAAAAGAGTGGTTGATTCAACTGGTTGACTCAACACATACATATGTGTCAAAAGGATTTCCTGTTTGATAACATCTGATTGCCAGGGGTTAGTAAAGTTGGACCTGTGGCAATTAGTAG
Organism: Bufotes viridis; assembly: GCA_033119425.1. NCBI lineage: Eukaryota > Metazoa > Chordata > Amphibia > Anura > Bufonidae > Bufotes > Bufotes viridis. Next base: position 391,365,629 of record CM065592.1, on the reverse strand, counting down.
ACAGCCAGGGATGCTTTCATCTGAAACAGGTTGTCCAGATCGGACAACCATTTTAACTCTTTTCGCTATTGGGCTGTCAGTGTACTGCTGGGAACTGGTACTCAGCTCCCAGCACCTAAAATTTAAGTTGATGTGAGAACCCACATGGGCGGTTATGATTGAATAGCTGCAACCTCATGGGATCAGCTGTTCTTGAAGAAAACTGAGTTCCAAGTCATTTATCTTTTGTAATGCAGTGATTAAAAGCAATCCTGACATTACAAGGCAGGGGTTCTCTTTGACGCTTGATCATCAGCCTTAGCTTACAGCAATCACCTGGGGCTAAAAGAGTCTCCAGTATGACTCCCTGTTAGTGCATATCTAAGGTATACTGTAACAGTTGCCTCTGCATTTAACATGACAGACAGAAATGACACAAAAATGTTTAAAAAAATAATTGGTTTAATTTTTTAAAAAAAAAATTATATATATATATATATATATATATATATATATATATATATATAAATAAAGCAGAATTATTTATAAGAAAACTGTGTTGAATAAAAGTCATAAAAACCTATGCTGTAATATATACATATTAGTACTCCCTTTAATGGGAACCTGTCAGGAGGAGTCTTAACCATGCTACTGCTGACAGCACTAATCAGGGGCTGGTGAGAGCAGGACAAACATACCTTTTGTGGCATTTTTATTATCCAGGGTAGTGTAACTATAAACTTTTATTCTGCTAGACTCTATGCCTTAAATGCACCAGAGGAGGCGCTTCCCCGTGAAATGATCTCTGCATTGATCTGCTTTAAGTCCTTCCCATCTGCTCTGAGTAACAGCTGTAATAATGCTCTGATTGGATCTTACATCTGTTACTCAGCAGAGAGGAGGGGCTGTGAAGCAATTAAAGGCAGACAGTATAGATCACGTCCAGTGCACTGAAGGAGTATAATCAGATTAAAAGTTCATGTTCACACTACTCCTGATAACAACTCCACAAAGGGTATGTTTTTGCTTTCCTAAGCCCCAAGCTAGTGATTTAAACAGTTTAGCATAGTCAACCCTAGTGACAGATTCCCTTTAATGTTACTGAGGTTCTGACAATCACTTACAAAAAGAAAAAGTAGCAGAATTAAATTTTTTGCACTTTATGCTAAACTGTTTACACACATAAAACATATATTGTATGTATGCCTTAAAATGCAAAAACACAGCAACATTAGCAAAATAGTGAGGTAAGGGTGAGCAAAAATAGGTTATAGATCCTGGAATGTATAGATTCAAAAATAGAACTATATTGCACTTTGAAATCCATAAATCATTATATCTTTAATGTTGTGTTCTGGTTATAACAATGTATCCCCTATACACAGGTGAGGGGATAACAATCATATTGGTAGGGGCCCTCCACCGATCACGAGAATTGGGGCCCCGTACCCTGTGGAGCGGCTGGTGAGAAATGCATGCCGCTGCTTCCCTGTACTTGGCTATATCCAGCGCTCTTATCTATCAGCTGAACTGTAAAATCGTGGCTGCCATTTTGTGTGATTCATGGAGAACAAATTCCCCAAAAAATCAGATTGGTTGGAAACTAAAGCTTTTGGAAAATTCAGACAGGATCTGATGTGTTTATTTCAAGTGGAGTACAAGGAAAACAGCGTATATGGTTTCTAGAATATCAGTTGTATCATTATTACTAGAGATGAGCAAATCGAAGCTGGACAAAGCGGAATTCGATCAGAATTTCAGAGAAAATTCGATTCGCATCGAAGCCGGGAGTCCAAGATGCATCCAGACATCCTCCCCCATGCTGTTCCGAAACCATTTCAGTGGTGTTTCCATCAACTTCCGACCTGTGAACCAGACATCCTCCCCTCTTCAGAGCAGGGGGTGCCTGGTTTAATGCTTGGGTTTGTGCTCGGGTGCTCGGTAGACACCATGTTGTTTTCTTTCTCTGCTTCTGACTGTTGGCGGGTTTCTGATTCTGGCAATGCCTTATAGTTTTTTCTTCCTCAGCTTGAGATAAGATATTTGTACGATCAGAACCTGATTCAGAACCTCACTCAGGCTCTACAATTATATCCACATATCCACTAGAGATGAGCGAATCGAAGTTGACGAAGTGGAAATCAATCAGAATTTTAGGAAAAATTTGATTCGCACTGAATCCGAATTTGCTCAAGCTTAGTGGTAACGAATCGCATTTTTCCCTAAAATGGCTGCTGCACGTGTGAGGACATGGAGACAGGAACTCTGGGAAGGCGGAATCACCCATAATGACATGCATGCAGCCAATCAGCAGCCACCCCTGTGATGTCACAGCCCTATAACTAGTGTCAGCCATCTTAGACTCTGCCATTTACCAGTGTACTTAGTGCAGGGAGAGACGTCTGCAGGCGCTAGGGACAGTGCTAGGTAAGACTTGATTGTGGTGAAAAAAAGATTTAAAATTACTGGGAAAGGATGTAGAACAGAGTTCAGTAGGGGAGGTTACAGACTGGGTAATAGGAACAATCCTATTACGCCTTGGTGCACTGACTGGTGATCCAAATTGCCATTATACAGCTTTGTCATTCCAGCAAACCGTTCTTGTTATTGGGGTGGAAGTGCTGTTTGATAGAGCCATTAACAGGGTTTATTACAAGGAAATATTTCTACAGAATGTCTTATTTGCCCTTGTGCGGTGCAGTTATATGTTGTAAAGCCCTTTTTGCCGTGTATTGGTGGCAAAAGAAAAATGTATTTGCCCTTGTGCGGTGCAGTGATATATTCTTAAGCCCTGTTTGTCGTGTATTAGTGGCGAAACAAAAATATATTTACCGTTCATCGCTGCACTTATATGTTGTAAAGCCTTTAGTGTTGTGTAAAAGTAGAAAAACATTAGAACCTAATTGCCGTTCAGCAGTGCAGTGATATATTCAAAAGCCCTGTTTGCCATGTATTAGTGGCGAAAGAAAAAATATTTTATCTAACATTTGATTATTTGATCTAAAACTATGTCAGACAGAGAAATGCCAGGTCCTGCACAGGGGAGTGGCAGAGGCCTAAATGTTTCTGGCGCAGGCAGAGGTTGCAGCAGAGTAAGGGGCCAAGGCAGCAGGGGTCAGTTTGAGAGGCCTAAACTCCCAGTGTCAGCTAGCGGTCGTATCGTGATCAGTAGCCCAGTGGTTCTTGAATGGTTGACTCGATCTTCGACTTTGTCACAAGTGACATCAGACACCCCCAGCCAAGAGTCAGTGGGTTCGTCAGACACAACCCTTAGTTGGCATGGCCCGGGAGCAGGCCCTGTGCCCTCACCTGTCCTCAACCTACCTCTGTCCTTTTCTTTTCCCTCAGCCAGAAAAGTATTGTATGCTGTGGGCTCAGCTCCACTATACTGTGAGGACGAGCTACTAGAAGACAGTCAGCAGCTACAGGCAAGTCAAGATGTGGAGGAGACATCTGTGGTTTCCTACACTAGGTGGGCAAGTAGTGATGAGGAGAGTGGCGTGGGAGCTGGTGTTGCGAGCCATCAGGCTCCTGACCCAGAGACGGTTGAGGAGGACATCAGTGACGCGCAGACAGTACTCAATGATGATCCTGTTGATAATCACATTTGGGAGCCGGGTGACGAACGGGCTTCATCATCATCGAGAGGGTGGCAGCTTGTCTGTCAGCAGCAGAGTCAGCAAGTGGCTAGCATGGCCGGGAGTAAGTAGGATGGCAGCAGTGGGAGGTTGGGAGCCAAACTTGCCCAAGGTAGACCACCAACTTCGCAGGGGCCTACCTGCCCGGGAAGTAGCGGTGCATGGGTTCACAGAGGCAGCGGCGGAAGCAGTCAGTCAGTGCGGTGTGGAAGTTTTTTGTTAAGCGGCGGAGGGGGTGAACATGGCCATATGTAGAATCTGTGGGCAGAAGGTGAAGCGCGGCACCACGGCCCTGTGTCAACATATGCAACATTACCACAGAGTAGCCAGGGAGAACCGTGGCTCCGATCTGGTGGTCCAGCCTTCCGCAGCTGCATCAACCAGTGGCGCGCACCCGTTTCTGGGAGTCAAGGCTCCACGACCTCAGCCGAAGGGAGCTGTCTGTCCTTCCCATCATCTGCTGGTCCTGATGCTACTGCTTCTCCTCCTCCTACTTCTTGTGAGTCATTCCATCAGGAATCGATCACTAAAGCGATTGCCAAGAGACAAAAGTATGCGTGCACTCATCCAACAGCACAGAAGCTGAATGTGCTCCTGTCCAAGTTGCTGGTGCTGCAGTACCTCCCTTTCCAAGTGGTGGACTCTGCACCTTTCAGAGAACTGATAGCTTGTGCCGAGCCGAGGTGGAGAGTCCCTAGCCGTCACTTTTTTGCGAAAAAGTCATTACCATCCCTGCACACACATGTAGAAAAGAAGGTAAGCAAGTCCTAGAGCCTGTCAGTGTCTGACAAAGTGCAGTGGATCTGTAACTACGGTCAGGAATAGAGATGAGCGAAAACCTGGATGTTCGGGTTCGAGAAGTTCGGACGAACTTCCCGAAAATGTTCGGGTTCGGGATGCGAACTCGACCCGAACTTTATCCCGAACCCGAACCCCATCGAAGACAATGGGGACCCGAAATTTTGGGCACTAAAAAGGGTGTAAAATAGTCAAGGAAAGGGCTAGAGGGCTGCAAAAGGCAGCAAAATGTAGGGAAATGCCCTGCAAACAAAAGTGGATAGTGAAATGAATTAAAATAAAATAAATAAAAATTAACCAATATCAATTGGAGAGAGGTCCCAGAGCAGAGAATCATGCGTCATATCACCCACCACTGGAAAAGGCCACTTTCAGTTATTTCGGCCCCAGCACCCAGACAGAGGAGAGAGGTCCTACAGCAAGGAATCGTGCGTCATATCACACACCACTGGAGAAGGGCACTTTCAGTTATTTCGGCCCCAGCACCCAGACAGAGGAGAGAGGTCCACAGCAAGGAATCATGCGTCTTATCACCCACCACTGGAGAAGGCCAATCACTTATTTCGGCCCCAGCACCCAGACAGAGGAGAGAGGTCCCACAGCAAGGAATCATGCATCATATCACCCACCACTGGAGAAGGCCACTTTCAGTTATTTCGGCCTCAGCACCCAGACAGAGGAGAGAGGTCCCACAGCAAGGAATCATGCGTCATATCACCCACCACTGGAGAAGCCCACTTTCAGTTATTTCGGCCTCAGCACCCAGACAGAGGAGAGAGGTCCCACAGCAAGGAATAAGGCGTCATATCACCCACCGCTGGAGAAGGCCACTTTTAGTTATTTCGGCCCAGCACCCAGACCGAGGAGAGAGGTCCCACAGCAAGGAATCATGCGTCATTTCACCCAGCACTAGAGAAGGCCACTTTCAGTTATTTTGGCCCCAGCACCCAGACAGAGGAGAGAGATCCCATAGCAACGAATAAGGCATCATATCACCCACCACTGAAGAAGGCCACTTTCAGTTATTTCGGCGAAGCACCCAGACCAAGGAGACAGGTCCCAGAGCAAGGAATCATGCGTCATTTCACCCACCACTAGAGAAGGCCACTTTCAGTTATTTCGGCCCCAGCACCCAGACAGAGGAGAGGTTCAATAAACTTTGGGTTGCACCGCAAGATCATGGTAAAGTTAAAAAAATGAGGATTCAATAAAGAAGTGCCCTGGAGTACAAGAATACATGGTTGAGGGGGAGGCAGTTATAAATGTCTATTCTGCACAAGGGAGGCACAGGTCCTGTGGGATCCATGCCTGGTTCATTTTTATGAATGTCAGCTTGTCCACGTTGGCTGTGGACAGGTGGCTGCGTTTGTCAGTAATAATGCCCCCTGCCGTGCTGAATACACGTTCAGACAAAACACTGGCCGCCGGGCAGGCCAGCACCTCCAAGGCATAAAATGCTAACTCTGGCCACGTGGACAATTTGGAGACCCAGAAGTGGAATGGGGACGAACTATCAGTCTGCACGTGGAGGGGTGTGCAGACGTACTGTTCAACCATGTTATTGAAATGCTGCCTCCTGCGAACACGTTTCGTATCAGGTGGTGGAGCGGTTAGCTGTAACATGGAGACAAAACTTTTCCACATTTTTGCCATGCTAACCCTGCCCTCAGAGGAGCTGGCCGTGACACTGCTGCGTTGGCGACCTCTTGCTCCTCCTCTGCCTTCGCCTTGGGCTTCCACCTGTTCCCCTGTGACATTTGGGAATGCTATCAGGAGCGTGACTACCAGCATGCGCTTGCACCCGCGCATCTTCCAATCACGATCCAGTGCAGGAAGTAAGGTGGGCACATTGTCTTTGTACCGGGGATCCAGCAGGGTGGCAACCCAGTAGTCCGCACGCGTTAAAATGTGGGCAACTCTGCTGTCGTTGTGCAGGCACTGCAGCATGTAGTCGCTCATGTGTGCCAGGCTCCCCAGAGGTAAGGACAAGCTGTCCTCTGTGGAAGGCGTATCGTCATCGTCCTCCGAATCCCCCCAGCCACGCACCAGTGATGGGCCTGAGCTGTGTCGGGTGCTACCCCGCTGTGAACCTGCATCATCCTCATCCTCCTCCACCTCCTCCTCATCCTCCTCGTCCTCCAGTAGTGGGCCCTGGCTGGCCACATTTGTACCTGGCCTCTGCTGTTGCAAAAAAACTCCCTCTGAGCCACTTCTAACAGACTGGCCTGAAAGTGCTAAAAATTACCCCTCATCCTCCTCCTCCTCCTCCTGGGCCACCTCCTCTTCCATCATCGCCCTAAGCGTTTTCTCAAGGAGACATAGAAGTGGTATTGTAACGCTGATAACGGTGTCATCGCCACTGGCCATGTTGGTGGAGTACTCGAAACAGCGCAACAGGGCACACAGGTCTCGCATGGAGGCCCAATCATTGGTGGTGAAGTGGTGCTGTTCCGCAGCGCAACTGACGCGTGCGTGCTGCAGCTGAAACTCCACTATGGCATGCTGCTGCTCGCACAGTCTCTCCAGCATGTGCAAGGTGGAGTTCCACCTGGTGGGCACGTCGCATATGAGGCGGTGAGCGGGAAGGCCGAAGTTCCGCAGACAGGCGAGCAGCGGCAGGATGTGAACGCTGGAAGCGCGCACAGACGGCCCACACTTTATGCAGCAGCTCTGACATGTCGGGGTAGTTGTGAATAAACTTCTGCACCACCAAATTCAGCACATGCGCCAGGCAAGGGATGTGCATGAAACCGGCTAGTCCCAGAGCTGCGACGAGATTTCGCCCATTATCGCACACCACCAGGCCGGGCTTGAGGCCCACCGGCAGAAACCACTCGTCGGTCTGTTGTTCAATACCACGCCACAACTCATGCGCGGTTTGGGGCCTGTCCCCCAAACATATGAGTTTTAGAATGGCCTGCTGACGTTTACCCCGGGCTGTGCTGAAGTTGGTGGTGAAGGTGTGTGGCTGACTGTATGAGCTGGTGGAAGCAGAGGAGGAGGAAGCCGAGTAGGTGGAGGAGGCTACAGGAGGCAAAGAATGATGCCCTGCGATCCTTGGCGGCGGAAGGACGTGCGCCAAGGAACTCTCCGCCTTGGGCCAAGCCGCCACTACATTTACCCAGTGTGCAGTTAGGGAGATATAGCGTCCCTGGCCGTGCTTACTGGTCCACGTATCTGTGGTTAGGTGGACCTTGCCACAGATGGTGTTGCGCAGTGCACACTTGATTTTATCGGATACTTGGTTGTGCAGGGAAGGCACGGCTGTCTTGGAGAAGTAGTGGCGGATGGGAAGAACATACTGTGGAACAGCCATGGACATCAGCTGTTTGAAGCTGTCTGTGTCCACCAGCCTGAATGACAGCATTTCAAAGTCCAGTAGTTTAGAAATGCTGGCATTCAGGCCCAGGGCTCGAGGGTGGCTAGGTGGGAATTTACGCTTTCTCTCCAAGGTTTGTGAGATGGAGATCTGAACGCTGCTGTGTGACATGGTGGAGATGCTTGGTGACGCAGGTGGTGGTGTCGGTGGCACATCCTCTGTTTGGTGGGCGGCAGGTGCCAACATTCCTCCCGAGGCGGAGGAAGAGGCCGAGGCAGCAGCTGAAGAGGGAGCAGGGGGAGCCAGAGTCAGTTTCTTGCTTTTAAGGTGATTACTCTACTGCAGTTCATGCTTTGCATGTAGATGCCTGGTCATGCAGGTTGTGCTAAGGTTCAGAACGTTAATGCCTCGCTTCAAGCTCTGATGGCACAGCGTGCAAACCACTCGGGTCTTGTCGTCAGCACATTGTTTAAAGAAGTGCCATGCCAGGGAACTCCTTGAAGCTGCCTTTGGGGTGCTCGGTCCCTGGTGGCGGTGGCCAGTAGCAGGCGAACTCTCTTGGAGGCGGCTGTTCTGCTTTTGCCCCCTGCTCCCTCTTTTGCTACGCTGTTGGCTCGGTCTCACCACTGCCTCTTCCTCTGAACTATGAAAGTCAGTGACACGACCTTCATTCCATGTGGGGTCTAGGACCTCATCGTCCCCTGCATCGTCTTCCTCCCTGACCTCCTGTTCGGTCTGCACACTGCAGAAAGACGCAGCAGTTGGCACTTGTGTTTCGTCATCATCAGAGATGTGCGGACTGCGATGAGATGGTATCCCCATGTCCTCATCATCAGGAAACATCAGTGGTTGTGCATCAGTGCATTCTATGTCTTCCACCACTGGGGAAGGGCTAGGTGGATTCCCTTGGGAAACACTGCCAGCTGAGTCTTCAAACAGCATAAAAGACTGCTGCATAACTTGAGGCTCAGACAGTTTCCCTGATATGCATGGGGGTGATGTGACAGACTGATGGGCTTGGTTTTCAGGCGCCACCTGTGCGCTTTCTGCAGAAGACAGGGTGGGAGATAATGTTGTGAACGTGCTGGATCCACTGTCGGCCACCCAATTGACTAGCGCCTGTACCCGCTCAGGCCTTACCATCCTTAGAACGGCATTGGGCCCCACCAAATATCGCTGAAAATTCTGGCGGGTACTGGAACCTGAGGTAGTTGGTTCACTAGGACGTGTGGCTGAGGCAGAATGGCCACGTCCTCTCCCAGCACCAGAGGGTACACTAACACCACCACGACCGCGTCCGCATCCCTTACTAGATGTTTTCCTCATTGTTACCATTCACCAAGCACCACAATAAGAAAAAAAATATTTGGCCCAATGTATTGATTTCAAATTCAGGCCTTTTTTTACAGGCAACTAACACTATCTGCCTATTTATTTATGTAGCGTATTACACTAATCCAGGCACAGCAGTAACCACTGATTTAGGGGAATATTCATTTTAGGGCTAGTATTTAGGCCCTGGATGAAAGGTATCCTTTTATAGACAGATTTAAACTAGGCCTGCAACACCAGATTCAGGGTATTTTGGCAATTGAATTTAACCCCAGAACAAAATATATAATTTGCAGGACACTATGAAACTTGGCCAGCCACAGCTGAAACCACTGATTTATGGCATTGCTATTTTGGCAATTGAATTTCCGCCCAGAACAAAATTTATGTTTTGGCGGACACTATTATAGTTTGCCAGCCACAGCTGAAACCACTGATTTATGGTATTGCTATTTTGGCAATTGAATTTCACCCCAGAACAAAATATATCCTTTGCAGGACACTATGAATCTTGGCCAGCCACAGCTGAAACCACTGATTTATGGTATTGCTATTTTGGCAATTGAATTTCACCCCAGAACAAAATATATGTTTTGGCGGACACTATTATAGTTTGCCAACCACAGCTGAAACCACTGATTTATGGTATTGCAATTTTGGCAATTGAATTTCCCCTGTGGTAAGGTGCAAGGTGTCATATGTGATGGCAGGTACGTGTCACCGAGGTTGCTGGCCTCGGTGAGGTGAGAGCCGGGTTTTTGTCTGCAGCAGCTAGTGCTGTTTGACTTTGTTAAATAGCATGGCTGCAAAGCCGATCCGGGCCGGCTCTTACTGGGAGCAGCTAAAGAGTAGGGTGGGTGGCTGCTCCCCACGGTCCAGTCCATGTTTTGGGCTGGATATAAAACGCAGCCAGCAGCTGTGTCTGGGGAGTGTGATTATCCTGGAGCTGCTAACAGGGCTGGGAGTTCTCTGTCCAGGAGGAAAGAGCTCAGCAAGGAGGTATTTTGTTCCTGGCTACCTGAAGCTGGATTCTCCTGCGGCTGGGCCGACAGCGTGGTGCGAACCTGCACCTACACCTCCCAGGTGACTGAACCTGTGTTGGACTGTTTTTGTTTGGCTACGTTATTTCCGTTGTGTGTGAACTGTCACCAAGAGACTGTTTTTCATTTTGTGTGCAAGTGTGAATAAAACACTGTTTGTTGCACAATCTGGACTCCTTGTTTTGCCTCTAAACTGCACCCGCACCGCTGTCTACCAGAGCGACTCCCACATTTGGTGGAGGATGCGGGCATGCGCAGTGAGGCTGGCGTGAACGCCGAAGTTTTGTTTTTCTAAAGTGTATGGAATATATTAAGCCAGCAAAGCTGCAAGCAGGAGTTTCTGGCAACATGGAGGCTGCTGTGAAGGCTCTCATAGAGGCTAACGTGCAGCAGCGGGAGACCAACCAACTACTGCTACAACATGTGATGGCGTTACAGGCGGCAGGAGCGTCCCACCACGTCCAAGATGCCCGGAAGCGGTCCGTGCGGCGATCCCAAAAATGACCCCGCAGACGACGTTGAGACGTACCTGGCGGTTTTTGAGAAGGTCGCCGTGAGGGAAAAGTTACCCCGTGACCAGTGGGCTGAGGTGGTCGCTCCGTTCCTGGCTTCCGGACCCCAGCAGGTGTTTTTCGACTTGTCGGATGACCAAGCGGCAGATTATGACACTGTGAAAGGAGAGGTCCTAGCCAGACTGGGCGTGAACGTGCTGGTCCGCGCCCAAAGAGTCCACCAGTGGGACTTTAAAACGACTGAACCCGCTAGGCCGCAGTTCTACGATCTGCTGCACAGGCTGCAAAAGTGGCTGCAGCCCGATCTACTAAGTCCCACTGCCATGCTGGATCGACTGTTGGCGGACATCTTTTGGAGGGCCCTGCCTTATCCCTCCAGCACTGGATCGGCCAGGTATCGCCCACCAATGCCCTGGAGATGGTCGACCTGGTGGAGCGCTACGAGGCCACCAGAAACCTGCAGGGGACTCTTGCGGGAAGGGGTCAGTCAAACCCCGGAGGCCTCTGCCCCAGTTCCGACGTCCGGCGACAGAGCGGCCTGCCCGGAATATACCCCCTGCGAGTCCGCCTCCCGTGGTATGCTGGAGGTGTCAGGAGCCAGGCCACATCAGGGCCGACTGTCCGCATCGGGATGAGCCGATGGATATGAACCACGGGGTCGTCACTCCCTGTATGCACGGAAGCTGTGCGCAACTGGCACCCGTGAGGTGCAGGACCATAACCACCTGTGTCAGGTAGAGGTGGGAGACTCTCTGGCGGTGGCTCTGCTGGACTCCGGGAGTTTAGTCTCCTGGTAAGGGCTGCACTTGTACGGCCTGCGGAGTATACTGGCCGTAAAGTCGGGGTCCTGTGCATCCACGGAGACCTGAAAGACTATCCCACTGCACTAGTGACTTTGTCCACAGCGGCTGGTAGGTGGACCCACGAGGTGGCTGTCGCTACTAAACTCCCACACGAACTAATACTTGGGAGGGACTTCCCGGTTTTCCGGCGCTGTGGCCGGCAATAAAGGTATCTGAGGGACCCGAGACAGGGGTGACCCTAGTAGAGTGGCCTGATAACGCTGGAAGGCCAGAACCCTGGGAGCCCGAGTCTGAAGGGCCGGCGGTAGGGGTGACCACTGCTCCAGCGGTAGAGGGGGAGACAACCCCACTGAGTGTAATGGTGGGAGACACGGAGGACTTGCCACCGGGACCTGAGTTGGCAGACCTCAATGTCTCCGGGAAAATTTTGGGACCGCACAACACCGGGACCAAACCCTAACCAGGGCCTGGGAGAATGTGCTGGAAATTGATGGGAAACCCCAGAAACCAGGGGCTGAATTAATGTTCCCACGGTTTATTGTTCTGCAGGATATGTTGTATCGGGTGAACCAAATCCGAGGCGAACCTGTTGAACAGTTGGTGGTGCCCACAGCGTATCGCAAGCTTGTCATGGAGCTTGCCCACCAACATGTTCTTGGGGGACACCTGGGATGGCAGAAAACCCAGGACCGCATACTGCAGCGATTTTATTGGCCCAGTGTGTTCAAGGAGGTAGAGAATTATTGTAAGTCCTGTCCGACCTGTCAGATAACTAGCCCCCAGCCACATTTCCGTAGTCCCCTGGTACCTCTGCCAATTATTGAAGTACCGTTTGAGCGAATCGCGATGGATTTAATTGGGCCTGTACCAAAGTCTGCCAGGGGCCACCAACACATTCTGGTAGTTCTCGACTATGCCACTCGGTATCCGGAGGCGGTGCCTCTGCGACATACCTCAGCTAAGCTCATTGCCAAAGAGTTAATGGAGATGTTTTCCCGTGTGGGCCTGCCAAAAGAGGTTCTGACAGACCAAGGGACCCCTTTTATGTCCAAAGTAATGAGGGAACTGTGTAAATTGTTGCGTATAAAGCAGTTACGGACGTCCGCTTACCATCCGCAAACAGACGGTCTTGTGGAGAGGTTTAACCAAACTCTAAAAAATATGTTAAAGAGGGTGGTGTCTAGAGATGGGAAGGACTGGGATCTGCTTCTGCCCTATCTCATGTTCGCAGTGCGAGAGGTGCCCCAGGCCTCTACTGGGCTCTCGCCTTCGAACTGCTTTATGGCAGACACCCTCGGGGCCTGTTGGATATCGCCAAGGAAGCGTGGGAACAACAGCCTGTCCCCCACAAAAGTGTCATTGAGTATGTCGCCCAAATGCAGGACCGGATGGAAAGGGTGTTGCCCTTGGTCCGGGAGCATATGGAGGCAGCGCAACAAGCCCAGAGTAGGGTGTACAATCGTCAGGCTCGGGTACGGGACTTCAATCCGGGAGATCGGGTTTTGGTTCTGGTACCCACCCTGACAGCAAATTCCTAGCTAGGTGGCAGGGCCCCTATGAGGTGATCGAGAAGGTAGGGGAAGTAATTACAAAGTACACCAGCCAGGCGGCGCAAGCCGGAGCAGGTGTACCACGTGAATTTACTTAAGCCGTGGAAAGATAGGGACACAGCCGACGACCACAGCCCCCGGCCAGGGCTTCTAGGTGAAAAGGGTCCAGCCCCACAGTTCGAGGCCTGTGAAGCAGTAACCACGGTAAAAATTGCAGACAGCCTGTCTTCCAAACAAGTTCAGGAAGTCAGGAGTTCATCAGTCGGAACACGGATGTGTTCTCGGACCTCCCTGGCCGCACGCCTCTCATCCAACATGACATCGCCACTGAGCCTCAGGCCAAGATCCGGTTAAAACCATACCGGGTACCCGAGGCTCGGCGACGGGCCATCGCGGAGGAAGTACAGTTAATGTTGAAGCTCGAGGTCATTGAGGAGTCGAAAAGTGAGTGGGCCAGTCCCATAGTCCTAATACCCAAGCCGGATGGGACGCTGCGGTTCTGCAACGACTTTCGCAAGTTAAATGAAGTATCCAAGTTTGACGCGCATCCCATGCCCCGAGTAGACGAGCTGGTTGAAAGTTTAGGACAAGCCCGTTATTTTTCTGTGCTGGACCTCACTAAAGGGTACTGGCAGGTACCCTTAACGGAGTCGGCTAAGGAAAAACCGCATTTGTTACCCGCAGGGCCTGTATCACTACAAGGTGTTACCCTTTGGCCTGCATGGCGCCCGCCACTTTCCAAAGGTTAATGGACATAGTGCTGCGACCACATCGCCGGTACGCCTCGGCCTACTTGGATGATGTAGTCATCCACAGCACCGACTGGGAAAGCCATTTACCCAAGGTGCAGGCGGTAGTGGATGCCCTGAGGAAAGCCGGACTGACCGCTAACCCAAAGAAGTGCTCCATAGGGTTAGAGGAGACAAAATATCTGGGATATGTAATTGGGCGGGAGTCATCAAACCTCAGGTAACTAAGGTAGAGGCCATTCGTAACTGGCCCCGACCGGTCACCACCAGGCAGGTAAAGTCGTTCCTGGGGATTGTAGGTTACTACATGAGGTTTGTGCCCCACTTTGCCACAATAGCAGCGCCATTGACAGACCTGTTGAAGGGGCGAAAGTCTGGGAGGGTTAGCTGGAGTGAGAAGGCGGAGGAGGCTTTCTCCGCGTTGAAGTCGGCCCTGTGTGGGTCCCCGGTTTTGGTGACACCCGACTTCAACAAGGAGTTTGTCGTACAGACCGACGCCTCTGAGGTAGGCCTCGGTGCGGTACTGTCGCAGGAGGTCAACGGGGAAGAACATCCCGTTGTCTTCCTGAGCCGTAAGCTCAGTCCCGCCGAGTCCAGGTATAGTATAGTGGAGAGGGAGTGCCTGGCTATCAAGTGGGCACTCGAATCTCTCCGCTACTACCTGTTAGGGAGGAGGTTCCGTCTGGTGACCGACCATTCCCCTCAAATGGATGAGTCAGGCCAAGGAGAGGAATGCTCGGGTCACCAGGTGGTTCCTATCTCTTCAAAATTTCAAGTTTTCCGTGGAACACAGGGCAGGCCGCTTGCAGGGCAACGCAGATGCCCTGTCCCGCGTCCACTGCCTCACGTGTGTTCACCCCTCAGGGTTGAACAAAGGGGGGTATGTGGTAAGGTGCAAGGTGTCATATGTGATGGCAGGTACGTGTCACCGAGGTTGCTGGCCTCGGTGAGGTGAGAGCCGGGTTTTTGTCTGCAGCAGCTAGTGCTGTTTGACTTTGTTAAATAGCATGGCTGCAAAGCCGATCCGGGCCGGCTCTTACTGGGAGCAGCTAAAGAGTAGGGTGGGTGGCTGCTCCCCACGGTCCAGTCCATGTTTTGGGCTGGATATAAAACGCAGCCAGCAGCTGTGTCTGGGGAGTGTGATTATCCTGGAGCTGCTAACAGGGCTGGGAGTTCTCTGTCCAGGAGGAAAGAGCTCAGCAAGGAGGTATTTTGTTCCTGGCTACCTGAAGCTGGATTCTCCTGCGGCTGGGCCGACAGCGTGGTGCGAACCTGCACCTACACCTCCCAGGTGACTGAACCTGTGTTGGACTGTTTTTGTTTGGCTACGTTATTTCCGTTGTGTGTGAACTGTCACCAAGAGACTGTTTTTCATTTTGTGTGCAAGTGTGAATAAAACACTGTTTGTTGCACAATCTGGACTCCTTGTTTTGCCTCTAAACTGCACCCGCACCGCTGTCTACCAGAGCGACTCCCCACACCCCCCAGAACAAAATTTATGTTTTGCCGGACACTATTATAGTTTGCCAGCCACAGCTGTGACACCAGATTTATGGTATTGCTATTTTGGCAATTGAATTTCACCCCAGAACAAAATATACCCTGTTACGGACAGATTTAAACTAGGCCTGCAAAAGCTGGAACACCAGATTCAGGGTATTGCCATTTTGGCAATTGAATTTCACCCCAGAACAAAATATATCCTTTGCAGGACACTATGAAACTTGGCCAGCCACAGCTGAAACCACTGATTTATGGTATTGCTATTTTGGCAATTGAATTTCACCCCAGAACAAAATATATCTTCTGGCGGACACTATTATAGTTTGCTAGCCAGTGCTGGGACACCAGATTTAGGGGATTGCTATTTTGACAATTGAATTTCACCACAGAAAATAATCTATTCTTTGCCAAACAGCAGACAGTATTATGCTTGGCTAACCGAAGCTGGAACACCAGATTTAGGGGATTGGTATTTGGCAATTGTATTTAACCCCTTAATAAAATATAGAAATTGCTATCCTGAGTTTCTAGGGGTGACAATTAGCACAGCCAAGCCCCTGATGTAGAATATAGCAAAAAAAAAAACTAGTATTGATGGATTGATGGACTTGGTGGCAGCTTTTTCTGGAGCACCACAAGTCACAAAATGGCCGCCGATCACCCCAGAAAATAAGTGACAGAAAAACGCTCTGTGCAACCTTAAAACCAGTGAGCAAGTAACTAGCAGAAGTTCAATTATTCACAGCTGTAGATCGATCACTTCATTAGGTGCTTTTTCAGACTTTTCCCTGCCTAATCTCACCCTCACAGCAGCTGCGTCCTCTCCCTACACTAATCAGAGCAGTGTGACGTGCGGCGCTAGGTGACTCCAGCTTAAATAGAGGCTGGGTCACATGCTGCACTTGGCCAATCACAGCCATGCCATTAGTAGGCATGGCTGTGATGGGCTCTTAGGGCAAGAAGTAAAACAATAGCTGATTGGCTGCTGTGCAGCCCTTCAGAAAGTGGGAAGAAATCGCCGAACAACGAACCCGAACTTTTTTGAAAATGTTCGGGTCCAGGTCCCAAACACCCCAAATTTCGGTACGAACCCGAACTATGCTCGAACTGTTCGCTCAACACTAGTCAGGAACAATACATGTCCTTTACGGCCCACTGGGTGAATGTGGTTCCTGTACAGCCACACCAGCAACTTGGCCAGGTGACGCCACTTCTGCCTCCACTTTCTCACGCCGTTGGTCTTGTGACAATGTCCGCTTCTGCCTCCTCATCCTCCACTGTGTCTTCAGCGTCCACTGCAGGGACAAGTCACAGTGCCCCTACAGCATACCACATGTGCAGGGCACAGCGGTGTTATGCTGTTCTGCACCTGGCTTGCCTGGGCGAACGGACACACAGGGGAGGAACTGCTCTGAGTCCTTCATCAAGAAATCAAATCCTGGATTTCTCCACCACAACTCAAAGACGTAACCATGATGATCGACAATGGGAAGAACATGGTGTCAGTGCTGCATCAAGGAGGGCTGAGCCATGCACACTGCATGGCATACATGTTCAATCTGGTTGTCAAGTGGTTCCTGAAGTCTTCCACCTATCTGCAAGACATCCTAAACAATGGCCAGGAATCTTTGCATGCACTTCAGCCACTCTTACACCACAAAGCACAACCTTCTTGAGTTGCAACGGCAGAACGGCATCCCCCAACATAGGCTGATATGCGATGTTTCCACCCATTGGAATTCCACCGTTCATATGTTGGGCCGACTATACGAACATAGAAAGACCATAAACGATTTCTTGATAATCAAAGCAGGCAAGAGTACTCCCCTGTGTAACCACTATGTCAGCCAGTGGCAGCTTATGTGTGACACCTGCCATTTTCTCAGGCCCGTTAAAGAGACCACCTTATTTGTCAGTCGCCAGGACTACGGGAAGAACAATGTCAATCCACGGCTTCATGTCCTGGAACAGATGGTGGTAACAATGGCTGGTCAGGGGACAGGAGACATGGCATCTCAATCTCACATGAGCCCTTTGGGGGCTGAATTGGAGGAGGACATTGGAGCACAGGCAATGTGTAGCCAAATGGGTGGTTTTTCTACTCAGCTGACAGGACAGGAGGAGCAGTAGCATCAAGAGGAGCTTCAGGATGATTAGGAAGATGAGACCAGGACACACCGTGTCAGTGTGCAGTGGAGATGGAGACTCCTCCGAGTCACTTGCACAAATGGCCCGCTGCTGCTCACTTGCTTGCGTAGTGACAGCCGAATTGTCACCATTCGGCAGAGCGATGACTTCAAGCTCTCCACCTTGTTAGATCCTTGCTACTGGTCCAAAATGGCCTTTTTTACACCCGCTGAGAGGGAGGATTAACTGAACTACTATAGAGACATCCTATGTAATCAGTCGGCTTCTGCTTATCAGCGCCATCGTCCATCCTCTCGCAGTTCTAGAGTCTAGAGTCGCTGATGAGCAGTTTTCTTCACCTGCATAGTGAAACTACTCACCAGCAGCTAGAGATAGAGCAGAACCTGAACCAGCAGGTGGCGGCATACTTGGACAGCACCCTGCCACCCCAAGTTTAAGATCCGCTGGACTACTGAGCAGCCAAACTGGATTTGTGGCCGCAACTGGCAGAGTTTGCCCTGGAAAAGCTGTCCTGCCCGTCTAGTAGTGTGACATCAGAGCAGGTGTTTAGTACGGCGGGGGCCATAGTTACCCCAAGAAGAACTCGCCTGTCCACCCAAAGTGTGGAGATACTGACCTTTGTAAAGATGAATCAGGCGTGGATCAGCCAGGATTTCACCCATCAATGCCTGATGCATCAGACTAGATCATACATGGTGCCACACCAACACATTGACAAAAGAGACCTTTTTCTTCTGGCGACCTGCCATAGCTACTATTCAGATGCTGCCACCTGCCTGAAGCCACACATCTGATTCCAAGTGCTCCTCCTTTCAACCTCCATCTTCAGCGGGTACTGGTAATGCCAGCCACCTCCACACCTTGTCACTCTGTGGCATCCTGATGCTGCTGCCACCTCCACACTCTGTCATCTTGCCAATTTGTGGTCTCCTCATGCTGCTGTTACCTCCACACTATGTCACCTTGCCCCTCTGTGGCCTCTTGATGCTGCTGCCAACTCCACACTATGTTACCTTGCCATTCTGTGGCCTCCTGATGCTGATGCGACCTCCACACTGTCACTGTGCCACTCTGTGGCCTCCTCCTGATGCTACTGCTGCTGCCACCTCCACACTGTCATTGTGCCACTCTGTGGCTTCCACCTCACCACTATGTCATAGGGTCACTTTGTGGTCTCCTCATGCTGCTGCCACCTTCACACTATGTCACCTTGCCACTCTGTGGTCTACTTATGCTGCTGCCACCTCCACACTGTCATTGTGCCACTCTGTGGCCTCCTGATGCTGCTGCCATCTCACCACTATGTCATTTGGCCACTGTGTGGACTTCTCATGCTGTTACCACCCTCCCAACTTCATGACTGGGCCACTATGTTGCCTTTCGGCCTGGCTGACATCCTCATTTATTTGACCTTTCTTTTCATCTGTCAGAAGGAAGGAAAAATGAGACGCACAACAGATCCTGTCTATGTATCAGCTGAAAGGCCTGTATTGACCCATCAGAATTGGCATGCGATTTGGTAGCCAAAATCAGGAGTGGGTACAATACACAGAAGACATGCAAATATTCCATTCACGTGTCATCTCTGTTTTGGATCCACTCCTGTTATTTTGGCATTAGCAATACTGATGGATTACTGACCAAATGCTGACTGAGTGAAGGTGGATGCTCAACAGACAGGATCCATTTTTTGGGGGTTATTGTTCTGATGGATCAGAGGAAGGGCAAAATAATCAGTGAGGTCAACTGAAGTATCAACTCAGCCTTACAGGTAGATTTTAGCGTCACGAAGCAGCGTCCTCCTTTTACACCCTCGTCAGCTGATTCCACATAGATAGTAACATAGTAACATAGTATATAAGACCGAAAAAAGACATTTGTTCATCCAGTTCGGCCTTTTTCCTACAAGTTGATCCAGAGGAAGGCAAAAACACCCTGTGAGGCAGAAGCTAATTTCCCCCACTTAAGGGGAAAAAATGATTTCCCGACTCCAATCAGGCAATCAGAATAACTCCCTGGATCAACAACCCATCTCTAGTAGCTATAGCCTGTAATATTATTACACTCCAGAAATACATCTAGGCCCCTCTTGAATTCCTTTATTGTACTCACCATCACCACCTCATCAGGCAGAGAGTTCCATAGTCTCACTGCTCTTACCGTAAAGAATCCTTTTCTATGGTTGTGTACAAACCTTCTTTCCTCCAGACGCAGAGGATCTCCCATCGTCACAGTCACGGGGATAAATAAATGATGGGAGAGATCTCTGTAGTGACCCCTGATATATTTATGCATAGATATTAGATCTCGTCTTTTTTCTAAGGTGAATAACCCTAATTTTGATAACCTTTTAGGGTACTGTAGTTGCCCCATTCCAGTTATTACTTTAGTTGCCCTCCTCTGAACCCTCTCCAGCTCTGCTATGTCTGCCTTGTTCACTGGAGCCCAGAGCAAAAATTTATATTTTATTGTGTAAGCCTTCTACAAGATCATTAATAAATATATTGAAGAGAATAGGGCCCAATAATGACCCCTTAGGTACCCCACTAGTGACAGTGACCCAATCTGAGTGTGTACCATTAATAAGCACCCTCTGTTTTCTGTCACTCAGCCAGTTACTTACCCACTTACAGACATTTTCTCCCAGTCCGAGCATCCTCATTTTATAACCTTTTATGAGGTACAGTGTCAAATGCTTTGGAGAAGTCCAGATATACGACATCCATTGATTCGCCGCTGTCAAGTCTAGAACTTAACTCCTCATAGAAACGGATTAAATTTGTTTGGCATGACCAATCCCTCATGAAGCCATGCTGATATGGTGTTATTTGCTTATTTTCATTGAGATACTCCAAGATAGCATCTCTTAGAAACCCTTCAAACAGTTTACCAACAACAGATGTTAAACTTACCGGCCTATAATTTCCAGGCTCTGTTTTTAGACCCTTTTTGAATATTGGCACGACATTTGCTATGCGCCAATCCTGTGGAACATTCCCTGTCAGTATAGAGTCCGTAAATATCAGAAATAAAGGTCTGGCTATGACATCACTTAATTCCCTCAGGATACGGGGGTGTATGCCATCCGGTCCTGGCGATTTGTCTTAATCTTTTTAAGTCGCTGTTGTACTTCTTCCTGGGTCAGGCAGGGCACTTTTAATGGGGAATTTACTTTTACATTCTGCATTTCATCTGACAGTTTATTTTCCTCAGTGAATATAGTGGAGAAAAAAATAGTTAATAGTTTTGCTTTATCCTCGTCGCTCTCTGCAACACCCCCCTCATTGCTATGTAGAGGGCCGACTCCTTCAGATTTAAATTTTTTACCATTTATATAATTAAAGAACATTTTAGGGTTAGTTTCACTCTCTTTGGCAATTAATCCCTCGGTCTCTAGTTTGGCCATTTTTATTAGTTTTTTACATATTCTATTTTTTTCCTTGTAGTTTATCAGTGCTTCCTGGCTCCCCTCCTGTTTTAGATGTCTACAGAACCTGTTCTATTAAACATTTATACAAGTAGAGCCACCTGACAGAGTGGAGAGGGTGTCAGCTGTAAGTTTGTGTTGATGTCACTGATTAAATTTCCTTATTCTCTGATCCGTCAGAACAATAACAGAAAGAAAGGATCCTGTCTGTGGAGCATACGCCTTCACTCGCATTTGCTCAATAATCCACCAGTATTGCTAATGCCCAAAAAAACAAGAGTGGATCTAAAACAGTGATGACACATGAATAGAATATTTGCATGTCTTCTGTGATTTCTACCCACTCCTGTTTTTGGCTACCAAATCATAAGCCAGTAGCATGAGGAAGCCACATAATGGCACAATGAGAGAGTCTGGAGGTGGCAGCAGTAGCAGCATGAGTAGGCCACAAAGTGGCACAATCACAGAGTCTGGAGGTGGCAGTAGCATGAGGAAGCCACAAAATGGCACAACGACAGAGTGTGGAGGTGGCAGCAACATGAATAGGCCATAGAGTGGCGCAATGACAGAATCTGGAGGTGTCGGCAGCAGCAGCATCAGGAGGAGGCCACAGAGTGGCACAATGACAGAGTCTGGAGGTGGCAGCAGTATAGGGAAGCCACAAAATGGCACAATCACAGAGTGTGGAGGTGGCAGCAGCATGATTATGCCACAGAGGGGCCCAATGACAGAGTCTGGAGGTGTCGGCAGCAGCAACATCAGGAGGAAGCCATAGAATGGCACAATTACAAAGTCTGGAGGTAGCAGCAGAGGCCGCAGAGTGGCACAATGACACAGTCTGGAGGTGGCAGTAGCATGAGGAAGCCACAGAATGGCACAATGACAGAGTGTGGAGGTGGCAGTAGCATGAATAGGCCATTGAGTGGCACAATAACTGAGTCTGGAGGTGTCGGCAGCAGCATCAGGAGGAGGCCACAGAGTGGCACAATAACGGAGCAGCATGAGGAAGCTGGCATGAAAAGGCCTCTAGTAGATACAGACAATGAGAAGATAAAGGGTCAAGATAGCTTTGAGCCCGGAAGAATAAAATTTGTTTTTCGACCGAAATACTTCAATAAAGATTTTACCGCATATAATCGCAGCGCTAACCACTGAATGAATTTTGTCTTCTGACAGAAATACTGTATTTTTCACCCATAAGATGCTCTCCCCCCCGACAAATGAGAATGCTGACTTTTTTACATTGCAGCCTGAGATGCTCCGGCAATTGTGGCGGGCCTGGTGCGTTCACTGCGCTCCGGCCCCGCCACTCCAGTGCTGCACCATAGTATAGAAATAAAATATGTCTTATTCAAGTAACATTCATTAAATCTCCCCCTCAGTTGTATATAACTATCTACTCACACCAGGTTTTTGTATAATGCAGGCAGGTCTGGCGGGCGGCAGCGTGCCTCACTGACGTCACGTGCCTGCGCTGCCTACTTTATGAATGAAGCAGGCGGTGCAGGCAAGTGATGTCAGTGAGTCACGCTGCCGCCCGCCCTGCCTGCATTATACAAAAACCTGGTGTGAGTAGATAGTGATATACAACTGAAGGGGAGATTTAATTAATGTTATTTGAATAAGACATTTTGTATTTCTTTACTATGGTGCAGCACTGGAGCAGCGGGGGGGATCTTTGGATGACATTTTTATTAGGGACATCTGTGGGTGGCACTGTTAAGGGGTGGGGGGTCTGTGAATGGCACTGTTATGGGGTGTGGGGTCTGTGGATGGCACTGTTATGGGGTGTGGGGTCTGTGGATGGCACTGTTATAGGATGGGGGATCCATGGATGCCATCCAAAGATCCCCCATCAGTGTCATCCACAGATCCCCCATAACAGTGCCATCCACAGATCCCCCATAACAGTGCCATCCACAGATCCCCCATAACAGTGCCATCCACAGATCCCCCATAACAGTGCCATCCACAGATCCCCCATAACACTGCTATCCACAGATCCCCCATAACAGTGCCATCCACAGATCCCCCATAACAGTGTCATCCACAGATCCCCCATAACAGTGTCATCCACAGATCCCCAATAACACTGCTATCCACAGATCCCCAATAACACTGCTATCCACAGATCCCCCATAACACTGCCATCCACAGATCCCCCATAACACTGCCATCCACAAATCCCTCATAACACTGCCATCCACAGATCCCCCATAACACTGCCACCCACAGATCCCCCATAACACTGCCATCCACAAGCTCCCCCATAACACTGCCATACCCAGATCCCCCATAACAGTGTCCATCACAGACCCCCCATAACAGTGCGTCATCCACAGATCCCCAGATCCCCCCCATAACAGTGTGTCATCCACAGATCCCCCATAATAGTGCCATCCACAGACCACCATTTGTTCAAAATCCACCAAAAGCACACCTTTTGGTTAAAAATATTTTTTTTCTTATTTTCCTCCCCAAAAACCTAGGTGCGTCTTATGGGCCGGTGCGTCTTATAGGGCGAAAAATACGGTACTTCAATAAAGATTTTACCACAAATTACTGCAGCGCTGAACTTTTAATATAATTTATTTTTCCACCGAAATACATCAAAAAAGATTTTACCACATATAACGGCAGCGCTGAACGCTGAATACAATTTATTTTTTCAACGAAATACGTCACAAAAGATTTGACCACATATTACTACAGTGCTGAACGCTAAATAATATTAGTTTTTCCACTGAAATTCGTCAGAAAAGATTTTTCCACATATAACTGCAGCGCTAAACGCTGAATATAATTTGTTTTTCGACCGCAATATGTCAATAAAGATTTTACCACATATAACTGCAGCGCTGAACACTGAATAAAATTTGTTTTTCGACCAAAATATATCCCAAAAGATTTTACTGCATATTACTACAGCGCTGAACTCTGAATAAAATTTGTCTTTCCACCGAAATACATCATAAAAGATTTTACCACATATAACTGCAGCACTGAACGCTAAATAAAATTTGTTTTTTGACCGAAATACATCACAAAAGATTTTACCGCATATTACTATGGCGCTGAATGCTGAATAAAATGTGTTTTTCCACCGAAATACGTCACTAAAGGTTACCACATATACCGTACCTGCAACAGTGAACGCAGAATATATTTTGTTTTTCTACCGAAATACGTCACTAAAGGTTTTAGCACATATAACTGCAGCGCTGAATAAAATTTGTTTTTCGACCAAAATACGTCAAAAAAGATTTTACCACATACAGTTGTGTTCAAAATTATTCAACCCCCACTGAAATTGAGTGTTTTGGCCAGTTTGACATTGATTTTGATAATTTCAGTCATCTTGTTTACAATTAAATCAAAGAGGCACTTGTAAGTCAGACAAATATAACATAACATTTATAATGAAATAACCACAAATGTCTTTTCTGTGCTCACATCATTATCAGTTTTATTCAACCCCCAAGTGACATTCAATCTTAGTACTTAGTACAACATCCTTTTCCAGTTATAACAGCTTTTAAACGTGAAGCATAGCTTGACACAAGTGTCTTGCAGTGATCTACGGGTATCTTCGCCCATTCTTCATGGGCAAAAGCCTCCAGTTCAGTTACATTCTTAGGCCCACCAGAGGTTCTCAATCGGATTTAAGTCTAGTGACTGTGATGGCCACTTCAAAATGTTCCAGCCTTTAATCTGCAACCAAGCTCTAGTGGACTTGGAGGTATGCTTGTGATCATTGTCCTGTTGAAAGGTCCAACGTCTCCCAAGCCTCAGGTTTGTGACGGACTGCATCACATTTTCATCCAATATCTCCTGGTACTGAAGCGAATTCATGGTACCTTGCACACGCTGAAGCTTCCCTGTACCTGTAGAAGCAAAACAGCCCCAAAGCATGATTGACCCCCCACCATGCTTCACAGTAGGCAAGGTGTTCTTTTCTTCATAGGCCTTGTTCTTCCTCCTCCAAACATAGCATTGATCCATGGGCCCAAACAGTTCTAATTTTGTTTCATCAGTCCACAGAACACTATCCCAAAACTTTTGTGGTTTGTCCACATGACTTTTGGCATACTGCAGTCAACTCTTCTTATTCTTTGGAGACAGCAAGGGGGTGCGCCTGGGAGTTCTGGCATGGAGGCCTTCATTACGCAGTGTGCGCCCTATTGTCTGAGCTGAAACTTCAGTACCCGCATCTGACAAATCTTTTTTCAGTTCCTCAGCAGTCACACGGGGACTTTTCTCCACTTTGTGCTTCAGGTAGTGCACAGCAGTCGAAGTCAGCATCTTCTTTCTGCCACGACCAGTTAGCGTTTCAACAGCGCCCTTTGCCTTGAATTTGCGAATGATGCTTCCTATGGTGTCTCTTGGTATGTTTAACATCTTTGCAATCTTCTTATAGCCATTGCCCTTCCTGTGAAGAGAAATTACCTCTTCTCTTGTCTTCCTGGACCATTCTCTTGACTTCACCATGTTTGTAAACACACCAGTAAATGTCTAGAAGGAGCTGAGTATCACATTAATTTTAAATCTGCCTAATTGGTGCTTATTATGCTTGATTGCAGCTCCTTGACATCCATAGGTGTTTTCAATACCTGATCGAAAACACTTGAATGAACCTCTGTTCTTAAGAGTGGTAGTCTTTAAGGGGTTGAATAATTATGTCAATGAAGAAATCACAAAAAAAACATTTACTACTGTATTACAAAAGCAATTGATGTCATTTTAGTTGCATTTGGTTCTTTAAAAAGTCCTTGTAAGATTTCATTCTGAACACAATTACAAATGTACACTAAATTCCCTAAAACCCTTTACAGCATTGGGGGTTGAATAATTTTGAACACAACTGTATGACTGCAGTGCTGAATAAAATTTGTTTTTCAACCAAAATACGTCACAAAAGATTTTACCACATATTACTACAGCACTGAATGCTGAATAAAATTTGTTTTTCCACCAAAATACGTCAATAAAGATTTTACCACATATAACTGCAGCGCTGAATGCTGAATAAAATTTGTTTTTCAACCGAAATACATCACTAAAGGTTTTGCCACATATACCTGCAACAGTGAACGCTAAATATATTTTGTTTTTGTACTGAAATAATAATAACTGCGGAAGGGAAATGTGTACATATTTTTTGTCTTGTACTGAAATGGGACACTAAACTTTTTCACCACAAACAAATGCAACAGTGAAGTGCGAATATATTTTTTCTTTTTGTTCTGAAATAGGACACTGAACGCTTTCACTACATATAGCTGCAGAAGTGAACTGAGAATATATTTTTCTTTTTGTAATGAAATACGCCACTAAACACTTGCACTTCATCAGCTCATCTCTAATCATCACCCATAATAATTCAAGAACAGAAGTCCCCTGGATTTTCTCTAGGCATGTCTAAATTCTCTTAGCTAAATAGTTGGCGACAAGTTTTTTGATCAAGCATCAACATTCGTGGCACCCACTGGGAACTGACCTTTGACAACATCAAAACATCTTGAATGATACTGTAAGCCATGTCAACTGAAATGCCTTCATCATGAGCTATAAGGCCTCATGCACACGACCGTTGTTTGATTCCGTGTCCGTTGTGCCGTTTTTCTGCGGACCCATTGCGTCCGTGGTCCGTGATTCCAGTCCGTCAAAAAACATAACCTGTCCTATTCTTGTCTGTGAAAAACGTTTCACGGACCCATTCAAGTCAATGGGACCGTGAAAAATGCGGATGGCCATCCGTGTGTCATCCGCGTTCCGCGTCCGTTTTTTTTGCGGATCCCTTGGCAGGCACTTGGCAAAAATTGTCAGCCTGTCTTTTGGTAAAATCTTTTGGGTCATGTCCGCTAAAAAAAACGGAAGACACACGGAAACACAACGGAAGCAAAAACTGACACGGATCACGGAACAACGGAACCCCGTTTTGCGGACCGCAAAAAAATACTGTCGTGTGCATGAGGCCTAACACTGACTTTGACCCAACAGCCTCCTTCACGGCACATTACCTCTGAAGATGCTTCGACAGATCACCCTGAACGGGGGTCATCTTCAGTTTATCCCCTGCCCCGTTTAAAGTGCTTGGCCCAATACTTCATCTTTTCATGGATTTCTTTAAGCTTCATTTCTTACTTTGTAAGGAATTTAATCACGGAACAAACTTTCAAATCTCTCATTTTCTTTGTAGACCCATACTATACTGCACTTACCATCCTGTCACATCCAGTGCTTTCATCAGACGGAACTGCTACTGTGTGTGTTGCATGTTCAGACATGTCTCAACCTGTGCACAGACAAGCTCCGCTCCCTAATACTGACAGCACATGCTGGAGTAGATAACTTATTAAACACCCCTTGAATTAGGTAAGGAAAAACAGGTTTAGTAGCTGGTGGACCCAACTAGAGATACTTGCTAGTGTGGCCAGTCAGCCCCGAATTGAGGACTGCACAGATGTGGAAGAGATGTGTCCATCCAATTGCTGTCATCCTGAACTACTTCTGGCTCCCCAAGAGCTTATCCCACCTATGTAGTTGACTTGTGAGGGAACAAATTTTGTTTTTAAAGGGGTTGTGCCAAGATAGAAACTTATCCACTGCATAGGGGATACATTTCTGATTGCAGTGGTCCGAAAACCAACATTAATGAGAATGGGAGTTCTACTTTTTGATAATAGCAGATAGACCAAAAAAATTAATAAAAAAAAATTATGTAAATAATTGAGTACATTGAAAAAAAGGTTCAATAATTCATAAAGCTTAATATTTGAAGACACCAAATCAGGACTACATTCACATCTTTGTGGGTGTTTAATTATTTTTTTCCTTTATTTTGGAGGTTTCCTTAAAATCCATTCTCTGCTCATTGTGTCATTGTTATCCCTGGCATACAATTTAATTATAAATGTGCTTCTAAACTGATTTGAAAAAAAATATTTCTAAAGATTTGATTTGACCTAGTCAGTGTCAGAACTGAAGAAGAGAAAAGGATGATAAAAGAAAAGCAAAGAATTTAGTATCATAAGAACCAAAAAATAGTTAAAGGGGTATGCACTTCTTAAGAAGCACTAACATATTGCTAGGATATGAAGTCACTTCATGATCACTTGGGTCTGAACTCTCAGACCCTCGCTGATCCCAAGAAAAAAGGCACCAAGGTTCTTTTTGCTTTTTTTAGTACCCAGTATTTGCGCATGATTCATATACAGTATGTAGTCGAAAAAAAGAGTTTACCTGTATATAGGAGCTATAGAAAACTATACATTGCTTTATATTAAAAGGAAGTGGAATACTCTTCATAATCTCAACTGGCCACCTTCAGAGGCAAATAATAAAAATGCAGAGGATGTACAGTAGAAGGGTAGTAGGATGAGCTGGACAATCCACATACTAGAGAATTTTATTGGTCTTTTTGAACAACTGCACAGATTTCTAGAGCACTCCTAGACCACAACCATGTGGTTCCATCAAGATCTAGCTACATGCAGGACTGTACGCAACCCAAGGGCTGCAAAACTGTTGTGCCTTTATGGGTCATCAAGGGTGCCACTCTCTACCCTACAGAATATTAACGGGATTAAAAGAGGAGGATCCCATTAACTCTGCTGTGCATCTTGCTATTTTTGCCCAATGACACAGGCGTCTGTGTGTGTCCTTGCGGTGGCTAGCCCCTATCTTTAGAGTGGCTCTGTCAGCAGGATCAACCCTATTAAACCAGGCATATAGCCTGGTAGGGTTGATCCAGCGGAGTACAGTGATGCTTGTCTTTTTTTTTGTAGGTGCAGGTGTTTTGGAGAAATGTACACTTTTATTTTTATGTAACTGAGGCATTGGAGAACCAAGAGGCAGGCTTATGTGGTTTGAGCAGTGCTCCAGCAATGCCCCTGGTGCTCAATACAGATGCCACCATTGTTAAAAAACGCCCACTTCCCTTAGATTCACAGCTCATATCTAGCACTGATTTATCTCGTCTGTGCACTGGTTCGCTAGCACGGTGCATGCACACCAAGTCTTCTGCTGCTTGCCGAGCAGAGAAGATGAGCACCAGGGTCGTTGCTTGAGCGGTGCTTAAACCCCATAAGCTGCCTCCTGGTGCTCCAATGCCTCATTTGCATAAAACTAAAAGTGTACATTTTTCAGCAAACTCTTGGGTGGCAGTACATTAGGAATAAAAAATCCCACAATAATATGTGCCCTCATTTGGACCACACCAAGATTAAGGCCCCTTTCACACGGGCAAGTTTTCCGCGTGGGTGCAATGCGTGAGGACGCATTGCACCCGCACTGAATCCGGACCCATTCATTTCTATGGGGCTTTGCACATGAGCGGTGATTTTTACGCATCACTTCTGCGTTGCGTGAAAATCGCAGCATGCTCTATATTGTGCGTTTTTCACACAATGCAGGCCCCATAGAAGTGAATGGGGCTGCGGGAAAATCACAAGCATCCGCAAGCAAGTGCGGATGCGTTGCGATTTTCCCGCATGGTTGCTTAGCAACAGGACCCGATCTTTATTAATTTCCCTGATAACATGGTTATCAGGGAAAATAATAGCATTCTTAATAAAGAATGCATCGTAAAATGAAGAGGAAGGGGTTAAAAATAATAAAAGTTAACTTACCTTAGCCACTTGATCGTGTAGTTGCGATCTGTCCTCTCTTTACCAGCATCAGCTAACAACTAAAGGACCTGTGATGACGTCACATCACATGGTCCAATCACATGGTCCAAAAGGAAGGTCAAATCACAAGCAGAAGGTCAAATTCAGAGCAGTCAAAAGAAGTATAAAGTAGCCCAATAAGCACAATCACAGGCAACCTGCTGGGAAGGCGTCTCCTGCTGCTGCCGGAGAGGGACAGGACGCCGGCGGCACAAGGTGGAGGACGCACGTCGCCAGCATCCCGTGACAATTATACTACAGGGGGAGCATTATACACTGATGAGCAAAAAGGTAACAATGTTTTGAACGTTTGACTTTCAGGCTTCATATCTCCCCATCCAATACAGCTTCGAACGTAAAACTACTATTATTTTATAGACACTCATATTGGCTGTCTCATACATAAATTGGACTTGCAACAAGTTAGCGTATAAGTTATGTAGATTCTTGTTATGTAACTGCATTGTTACTGTTTTATCCTAAAATTCTATTTAGATTTGTATTATTTTGTTAGTATTTTGTAAATCTATATTTGGCTTTCAATACTGCCTGAATACTTCTGGGTATGCTCTCGATCAGATTCAAGCATGTCTCGGCCGAAATCTGTTCCCAGGTCTCTTCTACACATTTCCAATGTTGGTGCATACTGGTTAACACACTTTGGTACGAATAAAGCTATTTCTTCACACTTGTTTGATTGGGTTGAGGTCTGGGGACTGTGGGGGCCAATTCAGTACCTCTACTTTATTGAACCGTTTCTTCACCAATCTTGACGTATGCCAGGTCATTTTCCTGCTAGAACACTATCTCATTTCATATCCATAGTACTCGAGTGTACAAAGTAACATGCCTTGCAGGATACTCACATATAGCTCAGCATTGAGACCACCATTGATCCTGGTCAAGTATCTAACGCCTTTGGCTGTGAACCAACCCCATATCATAAAGTTTCCTCGACCCAACTTGACAGTTCCTTCAATCTCTCGATCCGTTAGCCCATGGATGGTATTAATTTCGTATTGTTCCAACTGTCATGGCACTCACATGGTGCAGTTTGACAATTTTCTTGGTTGGGATACCGCTATCGATGCTGTTACCTGATGCTGTTTCTCTTTTCTTGGCTGCTCCTGGATTCAAACCAGTGACTTTTCGCTTGGAAATCAACCTAATAACACACTGAGCTATTAGGCAATGTGAGGTTGTAATTTGTAGTATACAAGAAGAAAAAGATTGTTCCACCACCAGGAGAAAAACAGTAGCAATACATGTACATGACATGAATCTGCATAACTAACCATATGTCAAATAGTTGCAAGTCAAGATGATTGTCTATAAAATGATGGTAGCACCATGTTTGAAGCTGTAGTGAATAGAGAGATATGGGGCCTGAAAGTCAAAAGTTGAAAACATTGTTACCCTTTTGCTCTACAGTGTATATACTACCACTACAGGGGGAGAGCATTATACATACTACCTTTACAGGGAAAAGTTAGAAATCTACGATGTCTGTGCATAAAACTCTGCAGAACGGAGATGCGGCTGAAAAAAATTATCATGGTGGTCTGATCTGCGAATGGAGAAGATGGGGAAAGAGAATGTCTACATCAGAGGAGACATCACGGGAAGTAGAAGGTATGTGGTGCTGTATCACACTATATGTATTGTCCATCCAAATATGTTTTTAAGGCCTCATGCACACAACTAGAGTTGAGCGAAGGCCTGGAAGTTCGGGTTCGCCCAAACTTCATCGCAAAGTTCGAGTTTGGGACCCGAACTTGACACCGAACCCCATTGAAGTCAATGGGGACCCGAACTTTTGGGCACTAAAACGGCTGTAAAAAAGTCCTGGAAAGGGCTAGAGGGCTGCAAAAGGCAGCAAAATGTGCTTAAGAGCATGGCAAGTGCTCTGCAAACAATTGAGGATAGGGAAATAACTTAAAATACAATAAATAAAAATTAAAAATGAATAAACTGCAACTCAGAGGAGGAGGTGGATGTGGAGTCGGAGGTTGAGGAGGCGGTGAATGTGGTGTTGTAGGTGGAAGCGGCGATGGCAGAGGAGGTAGCCAACAATATTTTTTTTTTTTTTTTATTGGGGTAGCCCCCAAAATAATGGGACAAATAAAAAAAAAGAAAACAAAGAATAAGTGCACTTGAGTACAAGACTGTGTGGTTGAGGCCGGTATAAATGTCTATTCTGCACAAGGTACAGAGAAGTCTTGTGGGATCCAAGCCTGGTTCATTTTAATGAACGTGAGCTTGTCCACGTTGGCTGTGAACAGGAGGCTGCGTTTGTCTGTAATGACGCCCCCTGCTGTGCTAAATGCAGGTTCAGACAATACACTGGCTGCAGGGCAGGCCAGCAGCTCCAAGGCATAAAGGGCAAGCTCAGGCCATATGGACAATTTGGAGACCCAGAAGTTGAATGGGGCAGAACCATCAGTCCCCCGGTGTCAGTTGGGAATGCCATCAGGAGAGCGTCTACTAGCGTGCTCTTATAGTCGCGTATCTTCCTATCACACTCCAGTGAGGGAATTAAGGACAGCACGTTGTCTTAGTAACGGGGATCCAGCAGGGTGGCAACCCAGTAGTCAGCAAAAGTCAAAATGTGGGCAACTCTGCAGTCGTTGCGCAGGCACTGCAGCATGTAGTCGCTCATGTGTGCCAGGCTGCCCAGAGGTAAGGATAAGCTGTGGGTGGTGTATTGTCTGTGTCCTCCGTATCCCCCAGCCACACACCAGTGATGGCCATGAGCTGCGTTGGGTGCCACCCTGCTGTGAACCCAGTTCCTCATTCTCCTCCTCGTCTACCTCCTCTTCCACCTCCTTGTCCTCCAGAACTGTGCCCTGGCTGGCCAAATGTGTACCTGGCCTCTGCTGGTGCAGGAACCCACCCTATGACCCACTTCTGAATGACTGGCCTAAAACCCTTTGAAATGCCCCCTCTTCCTCCTCCTCTTCCTCCTGTTCCACATCATTTTCCATCATCGCCCTAAGTGTTTTTTCAAGGAGACATAGAAGTGGTATTGTAATGCTAAGAACGGCATCATCACCACTGGCCATGTAGGTTGAGTACTCGAAACACCACAACAAGGCACACAGGTCTCGCATGGAGGCCCACTCATTGGTGGTGAAGTGGTGCTGTTCCGCAGAGTGACTGACCCATGCGTGCTGCAGCAAATCTTGCCTGCTGCTGCTCCCACAGTCTCTCCAGAATATGCAAGGTGGAGTTCTACCTGGTGGGCACGGCGCATATGAGGCGGTGAGCAGGAAGGCCGAAGTTACGCTGCAGCGCAGACAGGCGAGCAGCAGCAGGGTGAGAACGCCGAAAGTGCGCACAGACAGACTGCACTTTCTGCAGCAGCTCTGACATGTCTGGGTAGTTTTTAAAGAATTTCTCCACCACCAAATTCAGCACATGCGCCAGGCAAGGGATGTGCGTCAAACCGGCAAGTCCCAGAGCTTCTACGAGATTTTGCCCATTATCGCACACCACCAGGCCGGCTTGAGGCTCAATGGCAGCAACCACTCATCGGTCTGTCCCTCTATGCCCCTCCATAGCTCCTGTGCGGTGTGTGGTTTGTCCACCAAAAACAAGAGTTTTAAAACCGCCTGCTGACATTTACCCCTGGCTGTGCTGAAGTTGGTAGTGACGGTCTTTCGCTGACCAGATGAGGAGGTGGTAGAAGAGGAGGAGGAGGATGCAGAGTAGGAGGCAAGAGGAAGCAAAGAATAGTACCCTTTGCGATCCTCGGTGGTGGAAGGACATGCGCGAAACCGCTATCCGCCTCGTACACATCAGCCACTACATTTACCCAGTGTGCAGTTAGGTAGATATTGCGTACCTGCCCTTGCTTACTGGTCCATGTATCTGTGGTTATGTTGACCTTGCCACAGATGACGTTGCACAGTGCACACGTGATTTTATCCTCCACTTGGTTGTGCAGGGAAGGGACGGCTAACCCGGAAAAGTAGTGGCAGCTGGGAATGACGTACTGTGGGACAGACACAGCCATCAGATGTTTAAAACAGTCCGTCTCCACCAGATGGAATGACAGCATTTTAAAGGCCAGTAATTTTAAAATGCTGGCATTCAGGGATCGAGGATGGATAGGTGGGTATTTACTCTTCCTCTCCAGTGTTTGGGAGATGGACAGCTGAACGCTTGCGTGTGACATGGTGGAGGTGAAGGAGGTGGTGGTGTTGGTGGCACATCCTCTGTTTGCAGGGTCGCAGGTGCCACTGTGACTCCAGAGGTGGAGGAAAAGGCAGAGACATCAGCAGAAGAAGAAGCAGGAGGAGCCTGAGACCTTTCTTGGTTTTTAGGGTGTTTATTCCACTGCAGTTCGTGCTTTGCGTGTAGATGCCTGGTCATGCAGGTTGTGCTCACGTTTAGAATGTTTATGCCTCGCTTCAGGCTCTGATGGCACAATGTGCAAACCACTTTTGTCTTGTTGTCAGGACATTGTGTGAAGAACTGCCACGCCAATGAACTCTTTGGAGGTGGCTTTGGTGTGCTAGGTCCATGGGTGCGGTGGGCAGTAGCAGGCATACTGTTTCTGGAACGGCTGCTCCGCTTTTGCACCCTGCTCCCTCTTTTGCTGTGCTGTTGCTTCTGTGCGACCACCGTCTCTTCCTTAGAACTGCACACGTCACTAGCATAAACTTAGAAACATAGAAACGTAGAAACATAGAATGTGTCGGCAGATAAGAACCATTTGACCCATCTAGTCTGCCCAATATACTGAATACTATGAATAGCCCCAGGCCCTATCTTATATGAAGGATGGCCTTATGCCTATCCCATGCATGCTTAAACTCCTTCACTGTATTTGCAGCTACCACTTCTGCAGGAAGGCTATTCCATGCGTCCACTACTCTCTCAGTAAAGTAATTCTTCCTGATGTTACTTTTAAACCTTTGCCCCTCTAATTTAAAACTATGTCCTCTTGTAGCAGTTTTTCTTCTTTTAAATATTCTCTCCTCTTTTACCGTGATGCTTCCCTTTATGTATTTAAAAGTTTCTATCATATCCCCTCTGTCTCTTCTTACTTCCAAGCTATACATGTTAAGGTCCTTTAACCTTTCCTGGTAAGTTTTGTCCTGCAATCCATGTACTAGTTTTGTAGCTGTTCTCTGAACTCTCTCCAAAGTTTCAATATCCTTCTGCAGATATGGTCTCCAGTACTGCACACAATACTCCAAATGAGGTCTCACTAGTGCTCTGTAGAGCGGCACGAGCACCTCCCTCTTTCTACTGTTAATGCCTCTCCTATACACCCAAGCATTCTGCTGGCATTACCTGCTGCTCTATGACATTGTCTGCCCACCTTTAGGTCGTCTGATATAATGACCCCTAAATCCCTTTCCTCAGATACTGAGGTTAGTACTGTATCACCGATTTTATATTCTGCTCTTGGGTTTTTACGCCCCAGGTGCATTATCTTGCACTTATCAACATTAAATTTTAGTTGCCAGATTTTTGACCATTCCTCTAGTTTTCCCAAATCCTTTTCCATTTGGTGTATCCCTCCAGGAACATCAACCCTGTTACAAATCTTTGTGTCATCAGCAAAAAGACACACCTTACCATTGAGGCCTTCTGCAATTTCGCTGATAAAGATATTAAACAATATGGGTCCCAGAACAGATCCCTGAGGTACCCCACTGGTAACAATACCATGGTCTGAAAATACTCCATTGACTACAACCCTCTGTTTTCTGTCCTTCAGCCACTGCCTAATCCATTCAACAATATGTGAGCCCAAGCTCAAAGACTGCAGTTTATTGATAAGCCTTCTATGTGGGACAGTATCAAAAGCCTTACTAAAGTCCAGATAAGCGATGTCTACTGCACCTCCGCCATCTATTATTTTAGTCACCCAATCAAAAAGTCAATAAGATTAGTTTGACATGATCTCCCTGAAGTAAACCCATGCTGTTTTTTATCAATCAACCCATGGGTTTTTAGATGTTCCACAATCCTCTCCTTGAGTATGGTTTCCATTAATTTCCCCACTATTGATGTCAGGCTTACCGGCCTATAGTTGCCCGATTCCTCTCTACTACCTTTCTTGTGAATTGGCACAACGTTTGCTAATTTCCAATCTTCTGGGATGACACCTGTTACCAGTGATTGGTTAAATAAATCTGTTAATGGTTCTGCTAGTACACCTCTAAGCTCTTTTAATAGCTTTGGGTGTATCCCATCAGGCCCCTGTGATTTATTTGTATTAATTTTAGACAGCCGACTTAGAACTTGAGTCCAGTTGGGGTCTAGGACCTCATCTTCCTCCACATCATCTTCCACCCATTCTTGACCCCTGCCCTCTTCGTAGGTCTGCACACTGCAGAAAGCTGCAGCAGTTGGTACCTGTGTTTGGTCATCAGAGACGTGCTGTGATAGTATTTCCATGTCCTCATCCTACAACATAAGCGGTTGGGCATCAGTGCATTTAATGTCTTCCACTTCTGGGGCAGGGCTATGTGGATGGCCCCGGGAAACCCTGCCAGCAGAGTCATCAAAAAGCATAAGATTCTGCTGCATGACTTGGAGCTCAGACTGCTTAGCAAGGGGGTGAGGTGAAAGACTGATGGCATGGCTGCAGGTGCCAACTCTGAGCTTTCTGCAGGGGACTGGGTGGGAGATACTGTGAAGGAACTGGCGCCACTGTCAGCAACCCAATCTACTATCGCATGTACTTGTTGGTGATGGACCATGTGATTGGACCATGTGATGTGACGTCATCACAGGTCCTTTAGCTGGTAGCTGAAGCTTGAAGAGAGAAGACAGATCGCCAACTACGCGATCAAGTGGCTAAGGTAAGTTAAGTTTTTTATTTTTAACCCCTTAATCCTCATTTTACACAGCATTCTTTATTAAGAATGCTATTATTTCCCCTTATAACCATGTTAAAAGGGAAAATAATAAAGATTGGGTCCCCCTCTCCTAGCAACCATGCGGGAAAATCGCACCGCATCCGCACTTGCTTGCGGATGCTTGCGATTTTCCCGCAGCCCCATTCACTTCTATGGGGCTTGCGTTGCATGAAAAACGCAGAATACAGAGCATGCTGCGATTTTCACGCAACGCAAAAGTGATGCGTGAAAATCACTGCTCATGTGCAGTGTGCACAGCCCCATAGAAATGAATGGGTCCGGATACAGTGCAGGTGCAATGCGTGCACCTCACACATTGCACCCGCGTGGAAAACTCGCACGTGTGACAGGGGCTGTTGTTCCAGCTGTGGCTATCCAAGTGTAATACTGTCTGCTGTCTGGCAAAGTATAGATTTTTTTCTGTGGTGAAATTCAATTGCCAAAATAGCAATCCCTTAAATCTGGTGTCTCAGCAGTGGCTCGCCAAGTTTAATAGTGTCCAGGAAAGGATAGATAATTTTCTGGGGTGAAATTCAATTGCCAAAATAGCAATACCATAAATCAGTGGTTTCAGCTGTGGCTTAACCTTCTCAGGACCGCCTAATGCACGGATGCGACCGGCAGGCGGTTCTGTTGTTCTGGCCGGTCACATCCGTGCGTCATCTCGCGAGACGCGAGATTTGCTGTGAACGCGCGTGCGCACGCTCAGAGCAGCGCGCAGCTCTGCAGTTACACTGCAGCCTGCCAGCGATGATCAATCGCTGGCAGGCTGTAGATGTAAAATAAATTAAATCAAACAGGTATATCAGACGCTATTTTGTTAACAGCGTCTGATATACCTGCTACCTGGTCCTCTGGTGGTCCCATTTGCTGGGATCGACCACCAGAGGACAAGGTAGCTCTGTAAAGTAGCACCAAGCACCACACTACACCCCCCCCCTGTCACTTATTAACCCCTGATCACCCATATAGACTCCCTGATCACCCCCTGTCATTGATCACCCCCCTGTAAGGCTCCATTCAGACGTCCATATGTGTTTTGCGGATCCACGGATCAGCGGATCCGCAAAACACGGACACTGGCAATGTTCTTTCTGCATTTTGCAGATTCGCACATTGCCAGAACTATATAGAAAATGCCTTTTCTTGTCCGCAATTTAAGGGCCCTAAAGCGTGAGAATCCAAATGCGTAAAAATGCCCTGTGAAATCCTAAATGTACTCATTGGAATTTGGGCCCCTTTGCGCATCTTGGCTGCAAAAAAGTGGCACACATGTGGTATCGCCGTACTCAGGAGAAGTAGGGCAATGTGTTTTTGGGTGTATTTTTATATATACACGTACTTTGTGTGAGAAATATCACTGTAAACAACTTTTTAATTTTTTTAATACAATGTTGTCACTTTACAGAGATATTTCTCTTACCTAGCATGGGTATATGTAAAAATACACCCCAAAACACATTGCCCTACTTCTTATGAGTACGGCGATACCACATGTGTGACACTTTTTTGCAGCCTAGGCGCATAAAGGGGCATAAAGTCCAATGAGTACCTTTAGGTTTTACAGGGTTGCTCACAATTTAGCCCCTCCCAAAATGCCATAACAGAAAACACGCCCCACAAATGACCCCATTTCGGAAAGTAGACACGGAAAGTATTCGCTGAGGGGCATATTCAGTCCATGAAAAATTTAACTTTTTGTCACAAGTTAGCGGAAAGGGAGACTTTATGAGAAAAAAAAAAAAGTAAATGTACGCTAACTTGTGCCAAAAAAAAAACAATCTTCCATGAACCCGTCATGCCCCTCACGGAATACCTTGGGGTGTTTTCTTTCCAAAATGGGGTCACATGTGGGGTATTTATACTGCCCTGGCATTTTAGGGGCCCTAAAGCTTGAGAAGAAGTCTGGAATCCAAATGCGTAAAAATGCCCTCCTAAAAGGTACTTGTTGGAATTTAGGCCTATCTGCGCTTTGGCTGCAAAAAAGTGTCACACGTGTGGTATCGCTGTACTCAGGAGAAGTAGGGCAATGTGTTTTGGGGTGTAGTTTTACATATACCCATGCTGGGTGTGTAAATGACAACTTTGTATAAAAAAAATTAAAAAGTTGTCATTTACAGAGATATTTCTCACACCCAGCATGGGTATATGTAAAAATACACCCCAAAACACATTGCCTTACTTCTCCTGAGTACGGCGATACCACATGAGTGACACTTTTTTGCAGCCAAGATGCGCAAAGGGGCCCTAATTCCAATGAGCACCTTTAGAATTTCAGTTCATTTTTACGCATTTGGATTCCAGACTTCTTCTCACGCTTTAAGGGCCCCTAAAATGCCAGGGCAGTATAAATACCCCACAAGTGATCCCATTTTAGAAAGAAGACACCCCAGGGTATTCTGCGAGGGGCATGGCGAGTTCATAGAAGATTTTTTTTTTGGCACAAGTTAGCAGAAATTTTTTTTTTTTTTTTCTTACAAAGTCTCATATTCCACTAACTTGTGACGAAAAATGTGCCTGCTTTTCATCTACAGGCTACATTCAGGTGCACCCGGGAGGCTCTGGGACATATCAGCCGGTCTCGGGTGGGGCTCACAGGCACCTCCCACCTCCCATTGCAAGCTTGGTTACATGCTGGAGGTTACTGGTGAGCTGTTTGTGAGTCAGGCCTTACGCTTCGGTAATGCCCAACGGCCCATGATATCGCCCATATGGCACAGGTAGATTTAGTGGTAGGGTCTCGGGCTACTTGAGAGACTTTGACGTGGTGTCCGAGCTTAAGACATGTTCTCCTAGTAGGATGTGTCGAACTAAACTCTCAATTTTAACATCCGTGTGAGGGTTCAGTATTGCCGCAGAGTGCACCTGCCTTTGCTATGGTTATGTTTCCAAAATAGCAATACCCTGAATGTGGTGTTCCAGCTGTTGCAGGCCTAGTTTAAATCTGTCCGTAAAAGGATAGATTTTGTTCTGGGGTGAAATTCAATTGCCAAAATAGCAATACCCTGAATCTGGTGTTCCAGCTGTGACTGGATATTTCCCTAGTGTCCGTCAAAGGATATATTATTTTCTGGGGTGAAATTCAGTTGCAAAAATAGAAATACCATAAATCTGGTGTTCCAGCTGTGACTGGACAAGTTTCATAGTGTCTGGCAAAGGATATATTATTTTCTGGGGTGAAATTCAGTTGCCAAAATAGCAATACCGTAAATCTGGTGTCCCAGCAGTGGCTGGCCAAGTTTAAAAGTGTCTGTCAAAGGATTTATTTTCTGCGGTGAAATTCAGTTGCCAAAATAGAAATACAGTAAATCTGGTGTTCCAGCTGTGACTGGACAAGTTTAATAGTATCCGTCAAAGGATAGATTTTGTTCTGGGGTGAAATTCACTTGCCAATATAGCAATACCCTGAATCTGGTGTTCCAGCAGTTGCAGGCCAAGTCTTAATCTGAAGGTAAAAGGGTATATTACACTCAGCATGCATCTCCAAGTATATTTCTTTCCATAAATGGTATGTTACAAAAAGTGTTACATTACAATTGCTGAAAGCATAATCTTGTAAATCTGCACGCACTATTGTGCATCTCATAGTGCATTTCTGTCCGTAAAAGGGTACATTACACTCAACGTGAATATACAAGTGCTGAGAGGGTCATCCTCAATACCTTCACACGCTACCGTGCATCTCCCATTGTATTTCTGTCCGTTAAAGGGTATATTACACAAAGTGTTAAAATACAATTGCTGAAGGAATAATCCTACATATTTTTTCAGACGCTACTGTGCATCTCCAAGTGTAAATCTGTCCATAAAAGATACCTTTAATTCAGAGCCTAAATACTAGGCATACAATTGATATTCCCCTAAATCAGTGGTTACTGCTGTGCCTGGATTAGTGTAATACGGTACATAAATAAATAGGTAGATAGTGTTAGGTGCCTGTAAAAAAAGGCCTGAATTTGAAATCAATACATTGGGCCAAATATTTTTTCTTATTGTGGTGCTTGGTGAACGGTAACAATGAGGAAAACATCTAGTAAGGGATGCGGACGCGGTCGTGGTGCTGTTAATGGACCCTCTGGTGTTGGGAGAGAACGTGGCCATTCTGGCACAGCCAAACGTCCAAGTGAACCAACTACCTCAGGTACCAGTACCCGCCAGAATTTACAGCGATATTTGGTGGGGCCAATGCCGTTCTAAGGATGGTAAGGACTGAGCAAGTACAGGCGCTAGTCAATTGGGTGGCCAACAGTGGATCCAGCATGTTCACAACATTATCTCCCACCCAGTCTTCTGCAGAAAGCGCACATGTGGTACCTGAAAACCAAGCCCATCAGTCTGTCACATCACCCCCATGCATATCAGGGAAACTGTCAGAGCCTCAAGTTATGCAGCAGTCTCTTATGCTGTTTGAAGACTCTGCTGGCAGGGTTTCCCAAGGGAATCCACCTAGCCCTTCCCCAGTGGTGGAAGACATAGAATGCACTGATGCACAACCACTAATGTTTCCTGATGATGAGGACATGGGAATACCACCTCATCGGAGTCCGCACGTCTCTGATGATGACGAAACACAGGTGCCAACTGCTGCGTCTTTCTGCAGTGTGCAGACCGAACAGGAGGTCAGGGAGGAAGACTGTGTGGAAGACGATGCAGGGGACGATGAGGTCCTAGACCCCATATGGAATGAAGGTCGTGCCACTGACTTTCATAGTTCAGAGGAAGAGGCAGTGGTGAGACCGAGCCAACAGCGTAGCAAAAGAGGGAGCAGGGGGCAAAAGCAGAACAGCCGCCGCCAAGAGAGTTCGCCTGCTACTGGCCACCGCCACCAGGGACCGAGCACCCCAAAGGCAGCTTCAAAGAGTTCCCTGGCATGGCACTTCTTTAAACAATGTGCTGACGACAAGACCCGAGTGGTTTGCACGCTGTGCCATCAGAGCCTGAAGTGAGGCTTTAACTTTCTGAACCTTAGCACAACCTGCATGACCAGGCATCTACATGCAAAGCATGAACTGCAGTGGAGTAAACACCTTAAAAACAAGGAACTCACTCTGGCTCCCCCTGCTCCCTCTTCTGCTGCTGCCTCGGCCTCTTCCTCCGCCTTGGGAGGAATGTTGGCACCTGTCGCCCACCAAACAGAGGATGTGCCACCGACATCACCACCTGCGTCACCAAGCATCTCCACCATGTCACACGGCAGCGTTCAGCTCTCCATCTCACAAACCTTGGAGAGAAAGCGTAAATTCCCACCTAGCCACCCTCGAGCTCTGGGCCTGAATGCCAGCATTTCTAAACTACTGGCATTTGAAAGGCTGTCATTCAGGCTGGTGGACAGAGACCGCTTCAAACAGCTGATGGCGATGGCTGTCCCACAGTATGTTGTCCCCAACCGCCACTACTTCTCCAAGACAGCCGTGCCTTCCCTGCACAACCAAGTATCCGATAAAATCAAGTGTGCACTGTGCAATGCCATCTGTGGCAAGGTCCACCTATCCACAGATACGGGTACCAATAAGCACGGCCAGGGACGCTATATCTCCCTAACTGCACACTGGGTAAATGTAGTGGCGGCTGGGCCCCAGGCAGAGAGTTCTTTGGCGCATGTCCTTCCACCGCCAAGGATCGCAGGGCATCATTCTTTGCCTCCTGTAGCCTCCTCCTCCTACTCGGCTTCCTCCTCCTCTGATTCCACCTGTTCATCCAGTCAGCCACACACCTTCACCACCAACTTCAGAACAGCCCGGGGTAAGCGTCAGCAGGCTGTTCTGAAACTCATATGTTTGGGGGACAGGCCCCACACCGCGCAAGAGTTGTGGCGGGGTATTGAACAACAGACCGACGAGTGGTTTCTGCCGGTGGGCCTCAAGCTCAGCCTAGTGATGTGCGATAATGGGCAAAATCTCGTCGCAGCTCTGGGACTAGCCGGCTTTACGCCCATCCCTTGCCTTGCGCATGTGCTGAATTTGGTGGTGCAGAAGTTAATTCACAACTACCCTGACATGTCAGAGCTGCTGCCTAAAGCGCGGGCTGTCTGTGCGCGCTTCCGGCGTTCACATCCTGCCGCTGCTTGCCTGTCTGCGCTACAGCGTAACTTCGGACTTCCCGCTCACCGCCTCATATACAACGTGCTCACCAGGTGGAACTCCACCTTGCACATGCTGGAGAGACTGTGCGAGCAGCAGCAAGCTATAGTGGAGTGACTTCAATGGGTTTCAGGTTGAAGTTTTGGTCGAGTTCGAATCCCGAACCCGAACA
Organism: Bufotes viridis; assembly: GCA_033119425.1. Classification (NCBI taxonomy): domain Eukaryota; kingdom Metazoa; phylum Chordata; class Amphibia; order Anura; family Bufonidae; genus Bufotes; species Bufotes viridis. The sequence goes on along the minus strand of CM065592.1, from coordinate 391,323,032 downwards.
TTTTCTTGAAGTTCGGCCGAACTTCTCGAACCCAAACATCCAGGTGTTCGCTCCACTCTAGCCACGTCCTCTCCCAGCAATTCAATACAATTACTTCACTATCAACAAAAATTTGATTTTTCAAACCAATAATGTAACAGCAGAGGTTAACGGTTTAATTTGACTGTCAGAAATGCAGCGTACACCGCAAATGTGCTATTTACCACAAAACTGGTATTTTTGCACCCAACTATGTAAATGCGGAGTTCGACAGGTTACTTAAAATGACTGAAATACAGGGTAGGCCTTAGATCTGTAATGTAGCACAAAACCAGTGTTTATTGCAACAAACTACAGAAATGCAGTATGTCACCACAAAAATTATAAAACAGGTTTTTCAGCATTGTATGCAAACGTGCTCTGTGGCACAACAGTACTGGTTTATTCACCCAACTACAGAAATTAAGTTTTTTACAGCAAAATTTTAAAACTGTTTTTTCAGCGTTGTATGCAAACGTGCTCTGTGGCACAAAAGTATGGGTTTATTCCAATATAGCAATAACAAATGACAAGACAGTGCACACTGCGGTCTTACCAAGCCCTCAAACTGATGTTAAAATTGAGAGATTGGTCAACATATCCTGCTGTGGAGGACATGTCTAAGCTCGAGCACCACGCCAAGGTTTCTCAAGTAGCTCGGGACATACAACTCACCTACCTGTGCCGTATGGGCAATACCAGTGGCCAGTGGGCTGAATTACAGGAGTGTAAAGGCCGACTCGCAGCAAACTCCCCAGTTACCTCCAGCATGTAGCCATGCCTGCAATAGGAGGAGGGAGAAGGCCTAGGCCATATCAGTCAGTCTTGGGTGGGGCTTACAGCCTTCTCCCTCCTCCCACTGTAGGCATGGCTACATGCTTCTTAGGGCAACGCATTGAAACACTTGTTGATTGGCTGCCCTTCAGCATTTCAAAAAGCGCAAAGAAATCACCGAACAACGAACCCGTACCCGAACTTTTACAGAACTGTTCGGGTTCGGGTCCGGGTGCGAAAAACCGTAAAGTTCGGTACGAACCCGAACTTTACAGTTCGGGTTCACTCAACTCTACACACAACCATATTTTCAGTCTATCCACATTTTTTACGGTTCAAAGATGGACCCATTAATTTCTAAATTTGCGTGCTCTCCGCAAAGGTGCGGCCAGGCTGCAAATTATAAAACATATTCTCTTCTTGTCCATTTTGCTGACAAGAATAGACATTTTTACAATGGGGCCCACTAAAAGTGAGTACCACAAAATAAATATGGTCATGTACAGGAGGCTTAAAAGTAGGGTTGAAAGGAGGGGTTTGATTGAGAATTTGGCATGGGGTGGGTGGGGGCACCATTTCAATTTCCGCATCAGCAGCAGAAAGGCTAGACTCGTCCCTGGTTATCACTCTGCACAAATACCACAGACCCAAAGAGGTAAATGATAAATCTGGGTCTGCTGCATTTGTATATGTAGAGAATATTCAGGTCAGGTCAGCAAAAGTTTTATGGATGAAAGCAAACATGTTGAGCACCTATAAAGCAATTTTCTAATAATCTTTTCAGAAAAGGCGTTAGAAGACTGCAGGGAAGGTTCAGCAGAGTCTATAGCCTGCAGCTTAGCTTCTGATGATATAACATATCCCAGATGAATTTCTCGTGGTGTGAAAATAACAGCTTTGGCTCTCACATGCGCTGCAGTGTGCTGCACAACACCCCTGGGTCCTCTTTCTGCTGCTTCCAGGCAGACCAGCTGCATTTCACAAAGACCAAATGTCTGTATCAGCAAGAAGTCAGTAAACCGCCATGTTCATTTGTATTGACGCTCGGACTGAACAGAACTGCAGAAGATGATGCAAGCCTGATCTGAACAATAGAGAAGCAAAAGCAAGGCATGATAGTGGAGGAGCAGAGAAAGTAATGTCCTCAAGCTTTACATACCGTACATCCATTTGAAAAGTGTCATTAAATAAACACCTGTGTTATTCTGAAATGTGCCAGTAATTGAAGGTCAAAGCTTTCAATGTGAGCTTGCAATATATAGTATATTGTACAATATTTCCATTGAAACTGCAGACATTGGCAGCTACTTAGAATAAATGTATTCTTGTCAGGTTCTGCACTTCCTTTCATGGCTGCATAACAGAAAAGTTGAAATGTTTTTTTTTGTTTGTTTGTTTTTAGCTAAAGTGGTATAACAACACCATTAAAGCATGAAACATTTTATTTTATTCATTTATCTATGTACAGATTTTAACATTTCAAAACTAAAAGCAAATTTTCTTAATGTTAATTATTTTTTTAAATTATTTTATCTATATGCCAATTTTATTATGTTATCTCTAAAACTAAAACCAGCAAGAGCCCCACAACTGCAAATCATGAATAAAGGTATTGTGCAAATCGTACTGAAACATTGAACAGTTGGGCATGTGCATTGAAAAATATAGAGAAGGTCACATTAAAAAGGACCTGTCACTTGTGTTGAGCGAACAGTTCGAGCATAGTTCGGGTTCGTACCGAATTTTGGGGTGTCCGGGACACGGACCCGAACCTTTTAAAAAAAGTTTGGGTTCGTTGTTCGGCGATTACTTCCCCCTTTCTGAAGGGCTGCACAGCAGCCAATCAGCTAGCGTTTTACTTTTTGCCCTAAGAGCCCATCACAGCCATGCCTACTAATGGCATGGCTGTGATTGGCCAAGTGAAGCATGTGATGCAGCCTCTATTTAAGCTGCAGTCACGTAGCGCCGCACGTCACACTGCTCTGATTAGTGTAGGGAGAGGACGCAGCTTCTGTGAGGGCGAGATTAGGCAGGGAAAAGTCAGCAACAGCACCTAATGAAGTGATCGATCTACAGCTGTGAATGATTGAACTTCTGCTAGTTACTTGCTCACTGGTTTTTAGGCTGCACAGAGCGTTTTTCTGTCACTTATTTTCTGGGGTGATCGGCGGCCATTTTCTGACTTGTGGTGCACCAGAAGAATCTGCCACCAAGTCCATCAATCCATCAATACTAGTTATTTTTTTTGCTATATCCTACATCAGGGGCTTGGCTGTGCTAATTGTCACCCCTAGAAACTCAGGATAGCAATTTCTATATTTTATTAAGGGGTTAAATACAATTGCCCAAATATCAATCCCCTAAATCTGGTGTTCCAGCTTTGGCTAGCCAAGTATAATACTGTCTGCTGTCTGGCAAAGGATAGATTATTTTCTGTGGTGAAATTCAATTGCCAAAATAGCAATACCATAAATCAGTAGTTTCAGCTGTGGCTGGCCAAGTTTCATAGTTTCCGCAAAAACATATATTTTGTTGTGGGGTGAAATTCAATTGCCAAAATAGCAATACCCTGAATCTGGTGTCCCAGCTGTTGCAGGCCAAGTGTTAATATGTCCGTAAAAGGGCATATTTTGTTCTGCGGTGAAATTCAATTGCCAGAACAGCAATACCATAAATCAGTGGTTTCAGCTGTGGCTGGCCAAGTTTTTTATAGTGTCCACAAAAACATATATTTTGTTGTGGGGTGAAATTCAATTGCCAAAATAGCAAACCCTTAATCTGGTGTCCCAGCTGTTGCAGGCCAAGTGATAATCTGTCACTAAAAGGGTACATTTTGTTCTGGGGTGAAATTCCATTGCCAAAATAGCAATACCCTGAATCTGGTGTTCGAGCTGTTGCAGGCCAAGTGTAAATCTGTCCATAAAAGGATACCTTTCATCCAGGGCCTAAATACTAGCCCTAAAAGAGATATTCCCCTAAATCAGTGGTTACTGCTGTGCCTGGATTAGTGTAATACGCTACATAAAAAAATAGGCAGATAGTGTTAGGTGTCTGTAAAAAAAGGCCTGAATTTGAAATCAATACATTGGGCCAAATATTTTTTTTCTTATTGTGGTGCTTGGTGAACGGTAACAATGAGGAAAACATCTAGTAAGGGACGCGGACGCGGTCGTGGTGGTGTTAGTGTACCCTCTTGTTCTGGGAGAGGACGTGGCCATTCTGCCACAGTCACACGTCCTAGTAAACCAACTACCTCAGGTTCCAGTACCCGCCAGAATTTACAGCGATATTTGGTGGGGCCCAATGCCGTTCTAAGGATGGTAAGGCCTGAGCAGGTACAGGCGCTAGTCAAATGGGTGGCCGACAGTGGATCCAGCATGTTCACAACATTATCTCCCACCCAGTCTTCTGCAGAAAGCGCACAGGTGGCACCTGAAAACCAAGCCCATCAGTCTGTCACATCACCCCTATGCATATCAGGGAAACTGTCTGAGCCTCAAGTTATGCAGCAGTCTTTTATGCTGTTTGAAGACTCTGCTGGCAGGGTTTCCCAAGGGAATCCACCTAGCCCGCCCCCAGTGGTGGAAGACATAGAATGCACTGATGCACAACCACTGATGTTTCCTGATGATGAGGACATGGGAATACCACCTCATCGGAGTCCGCACGTCTCTGATGATGACGAAACACAGGTGCCAACTGCTGCGTCTTTCTGCAGTGTGCAGACCGAACAGGAGGTCAGGGAGGAAGACTGTGTGGAAGACGATGCAGGGGACGATGAGGTCCTAGACCCCACATGAAATGAAGGTTATGCCACTGACTTTCATAGTTCAGAGGAAGAGGCAGTGGTGAGACCGAGCCAACAGCGTAGCAAAAGAGAGAGCAGGGGTGTTAGGGGTGCTAGCTCACCTGCTTTAGAGGGCACCGGGCAGTGTAGCAGGTGGAGTCCAGTAGCGGGAGACCGCAAGGAGAAGAGGCGGGGTGGAGGCGTCCGGGTCGGCAACAGAGAGGTAAATGGTAGTAGAGGGTCAAGCAGAAGAGTAGTCGTGGACAATTCCGAGGTTGGCAGCAGTCGAGTTGGTTAGTAGTAGCAACAGCGGAAAATGCAGCAGGATCAAGTTCAGAAGAACAATAACTAGCGGGGGTCAGGTGCAAGAGGCTGGGCTTATAAAGAGGAAGTAGCAGGTGCAAGGAATCACAGAGATTAACAAGGCAAGGCTGGAACAAGGTAGATCAAAGAGTTCAGCAGAAGAAAAAGTCCAGAAGGGCTGGTAGTCTAGTGGCTAGAGCTACCGCCTGGGACATGGCCGGTCATGGGTTCGATTCCCAACAAGGGGGCAAAAGCAAAACAGCCACCTCCAAGAGAGTTCGACCGAACAGGAGGACAGGGAGGAAGACTGTGTGGAAGACGATGCAGGGGATGATGAGGTCCTAGACCCCACATGGAATGAAGGTCGTGCCACTGACTTTCATAGTTCAGAGGAAGAGGCAGTGGTGAGACCGAGCCAACAGCGTAGCAAAAGAGGGAGCAGGGGGCAAAAGCAGAACAGCCGCCGCCAAGAGAGTTCGCCTGCTACTGGCCACTGTCACCAGGGACCGAGCACCCCAAAGGCAGCTTCAAGGAGCTCCCTGGCATGGCACCTCTTTAAACAATGCGCTGATGACAAGACCCGAGTGGTTTGCATGTTGTGCCATCAGAGCCTGAAGCAAGGCATTAACGTTCTGAACCTTAGCATGACCAGGCATCTACATGCAAAGCATTAACTGCAGTGGAGTAAACACCTTGAAAGCAAGGAACTCACTCTGGCTGCTGCCTTGGCCTCTTCCTCCGCCTTGGAAGTCAGTGGCGATGACACAGTTTTCGGCGTTACAATACCACTTCTATGTCTCCTTGAGAAAATGCCTAGGGCGATGATGGAAGAGGAGGTGGCCCAGGAGGGGGAGGGGGAGGTTGATGGGTCATCTTTAGCACTTTCAGGCCAGTCTGTTAGAAGTGGCTCAGAGGGAGGTTTTTTGCAACAGCAGAGGCCAGGTACAAATGTGGCCAGCCAGGGCCCACTACTGGAGGACGCTGGATGAGTATGAGGAGGAGGTGGATGAGGATGAAGCAGGTTGGATGAGGATGAAGCAGGTTCACAGCGGGGTGGCACCCGACACAGCTCAGGCCCATCACTGGTGCGTGGCTGTGGGGATACGGAGGACGATGACGATACGCCTCCAACAGAGGACAGCTTGTCCTTACCTCTGGGGAGCCTGGCACACATGAGCGACTACATGCTGCAGTGCCTGCGCAACGACAGCAGTGTTGCCCACATTTTAACGTGTGCGGACTACTGGGTTGCCACCCTGCTGGATCCCCGGTATAAAGAAAATTTGCCAGCCTTAATTCCATGCACTGGAGCGTGCTAGGAAGATGGGCTGGGCTACAAGCGCACGCTGGTAGAAGCGCTCCTGAGAGCATTCCCAAATGTCACAGGGGAACAGGTGGAAGCCCAAGGCGAAGGCAGAGGAGGAGCAAGAGGTCGCCAACACAGCTGTGTCACGGCCAGCTCCTCTGAGGGCAGGGTTAGCATGGCAGAAATGTGGAAAAGTTTTGTCTGCACGCCACAGCTAACTGCACCACCAGCTGATACGGAACGTGTTAGCAGGAGGCAGCATTTCACTAACATGGTTGAACAGTACGTCTGCACACCCCTCCACGTACTGACTGATTGTTTTGGCCCCATTCAACTTCTTGGTCTCCAAATTGTCCACGTGGCCAGAGTTAGCATTTTATGCCTTGGAGGTGCTGGCCTGCCCGGCGGCCAGCGTTTTGTCTGAACGTGTATTCAGCTTGGCAGGGGGCGTCATTACTGACAAACGCAGCCGCCTGTCCACAGCCAACGTGGACAAGCTGACGTTCATAAAAATGAACCAGGCATGGATCCCACAGGACCTGTGCCTCCCTTGTGCAGAATAGACATTTATAACTGCCTCCCCCTCAAACATGTATTCTTGTACTCCGGGGCACTTCTTTATTGAATCCTCATTTTTTTAACTTTACCATGATCTTGCGGTGCAACCCAAAGTTGAATGAACCTCTCCTCTGGGTGCTGGGGCCGAAATAACTGAAAGTGGCCTTCTCCGGTGGTGGGTGATATGACGCATGATTCCTTGCTGTGGGACCTCTCTCCTCGGTCTGGGTGCTGGGCCGAAATAACTGAAAGTGGCCTTCTCCATTGGTGGGTGATATGACGCATGATTCCTTGCTGTGGGACCTCTCTCCTCGGTCTGGGTGCTGGGCCGAAATAACTGAAAGTGGCCTTCTCCATTGGTGGGTGATATGACGCATGATTCCTTGCTGTGGGACCTCTCTCCTCTGACTGGGTGCTGGGGCCTAAATAACTGAAAGTGGCCTTATCCAGTGGTGGGTGATATGACTCATGATGATTCCTTGCTGTGGGACCTCTCTCCTCTGACTGGGTGCTGGGTCCTAAATAACTGAAAATGGCCTTCTCCAGTGGTGGTTGATATAACGCATGATTCCTTGCTGTGGGACCTCTCTCCTCTATCTGGGTGCTGGGCCGAAATAACTGAAAGTGGCCTTCTCCAGTGGTGGGTGATATGACGCATGATTCCTTGCTGTGGGACCTGTATCCTCGGTCTGGGTGAGGGGCAGAAATAACTGAAAGTGGCCTTCTCCAGTGGTGGGTGATATGGCGCCTTATTCCTTGCTGTGGGACCTCTCTCCTTTGTCTTGGTGCTGGGCCTAAATAACTGAAAGTGGCCTTTTCCAGTGGTGGGTGATATGACGCATGATTCCTTGCTGTGGGACCTCTCTCCTCTGTCTGGGTGCTGGGGCCGAAATAACTGAAAGTGGCCTTCTCCAGTGGTGGGTGATATGACGCATGATTCCTTTTTGTGGGACCTCTCTCCTCGGTCTGGGTCCTGGGCCGAAATAACTGAAAGTGGCCTTCTCGAGTGGTGGGTGATATGACGCATGATTCCTTGCTGTGGGACCTCTCTCCTCTGTCTCGTTGCTGGGGCCGAAATAACTGAAAGTGGCCTTCTCCAGTGGTGGGTGATATGACGCATGATTCCTTGCTGTGGGACCTCTCCCCTCTGTCTCGTTGCTGGGGCCGAAATAACTGAAAGTGGCCTTCTCCAGTGGTGGGTGATATGACGCATGATTCCTTGCTGTGGGACCTCTCTCCTCTGTCTCGTTGCTGGGGCCGAAATAACTGAAAGTGGCCTTCTCCAGTGGTGGGTGATATGGCGCCTTATTCCTTGCTGTGGGACCTCTCTCCTTTGTCTTGGTGCTGGGCCTAAATAACTGAAAGTGGCCTTTTCCAGTGGTGGGTGATATGACGCATGATTCCTTTTTGTGGGACTTCTCTCCTCGGTCTGGGTGCTGGGCCGAAATAACTGAAAGTGGCCTTCTCCAGTGGTGGGTGATATGACGCATGATTCCTTGCTGTGGGACCTCTCTCCTCTGTCTCGTTGCTGGGGCCGAAATAACTGAAAGTGGCCTTCTCCAGTGGTGGGTGATATGATGCATGATTCCTTGCTGTGGGACCTCTCTCCTCTGTCTCGTTGCTGGGGCCGAAATAACTGAAAGTGGCCTTCTCCAGTGGTGGGTGATATGACGCATGATTCCTTGCTGTAGGACCTCTCTCCTCTGTCTGGGTGCTGGGCCGAAAAACTGAAAGTGGCCTTCTCCAGTGGTGGGTGATATGACGCATGATTCCTTGCTGTGGGACCTCTCTCCAATTGATATTGGTTAATTTTTATTTATTTTATTTTATTTTAATTCATTTCCCTATCCACATTTGATTGCAGGGGATTTACCTACATTTTGCTGCCTTTGCAGCCCTCTAGCCCTTTCCTGGACTATTTTACAGCCTTTTTAGTGCCTAAAAGTTCGGGTCCCCATTGACTTCAATGGGATTCGAGTTCGGATCCCGAACCCGAACATTTTCGGGAATTTCAGCCGAACTTCCCGAACCCGAACATCCAAGTGTTCGCTCATCTCTACCTGTCACCTCTCCTGACATGCCTGTTTTTATAGCTACTTGAATTCCCCGAGTAATAACAATTCTGAAGCATCTATTCTTATGTGTGTATGTTGTGCCATTCTTTTATTATTCCTGCTAGAAGTTATGAATATTATGTTATGTTTTTCCATGTTATGTCGTATTTGAACAAGTTCTGTTGGACAGGGGATTGTATGTGAAGTCTCTCTTGCATTTTATTGCAAACACTGTAATTGGTGTTTAAGGTACCTTTAAGACTGTATCTGTTCTGTTTTACAAGGAATTTAAAGAGGACCTTTCATCAGTTTTTCCTTGCTAAAATCAGTACCTCACGCTGTAGCCCAAGATTAGGAGATGTCATTGTGCTCATTTATTTTCAGATATGCTCTTTGGTTGGAGTGCTGTGCCCCCTGTTTTGTTTTGGCACTCTGTACGCTCATCAATAGCATCGGTACAGGGAGGAGGAAACTGCTGTGTTTCTCAAGGGGCGTCTCCTTCTCCTTGGCTGTCAGCTGTCCAATCACAGTGGAGCATATCACAGCCAGGGAGAAGGTGAGCTTTTATTTTCTTCCTGGCTGTGACATGGTCCACTGCGATTGGACAGCTCACAGCTACTAACATACAGAATTTGTGGTTAACTAGATGATTCTGACTACAAACAGTCTCCACTGTAGTCAAGTAAGGGGAGAAGGGGTCAGCGCTAATAGGTTGTATTAGGCCTTCACCCCTCACCTGAACATAAATCCTACAGGAGCATGGCTCATTGACACAGCAAGTTTAACAATTAGTGTGCATATTGCAGTCTCTCTGTCAGAGAGTAAAGGCTTATCGAATATAACAAAGTGTCTTTTTACAGAGACCCTAGGCCTGGTGGTTACAATTCTTAGCAGATGCACACTGGTTATATTTCTTAACAGAGGCACTATACTTATCAGTTATAAGACAAAATGATATAACTCTTCTCTGCACATTTATTAGGTGCCATCCACCTAACAGGACAGTATGACTAGCTCCACCACACACTGTGCCAATCCAGCTTTATTCTGTTCTCAGGCATTCATCAGGCAGCCAGACTGGCTAGTCACACTTGGCTTGGGTCATAAGCTGGCCAGTGGTCCTTAACCACTCTCAGGTTCCTCTCTCTCAGGTGTGGCTTACCCACAATCTCTTTGGGTTAGGATTTGGTCCGTGACAAACTGTAGACTACGGCAGTTCAACTTGCCAATTGTCATGCAGCCCACAGTCAGGTATAGTATAGGGTGTGAAATTCCTTGCCCTTAAGGCTTTTTTCACACGGGCGTCATGTTTGACGCCCGGATAAAAAGCGGGTGCATTGCGGGAAAATGCAAGATTTTTCCGCGCGTGTGCAAACTGTTGTAACGCGTTTTGCACGTGCGTGAGAAAAATCGGCATGTTTGGTACCCAGACCCGAAGCCGGACTTCATCACTGAAGTCCGGTTTCGGGTTGAGTATTGTGTATATTTTCCCTTATAACATAGTTATAAAGGAAAAAAATAGCATTCTAAATACAGAATGCTAAATAAAAAGAGCGACTGAGGGTTAAAAAAAATTTAAAAAAATTAAATCACCTCCTCCAATTCATCGCGTAGCTGCCGGTCTCCTGTTCTGTCTTCAGCTGGGGGGGTAAAGGACCTTCCGCAATGTCACTGGGTCACATGGTCCAATCATGGAAGCAGGTGATTGGACCATGTGACCCAGTGACATCACCGGAGGTCCTTTACCCCCCCCTCCCAGCTGAAGACAGAACAGGAGACCGGCAGCTATGTGATCAATTGGAGGAGGTGAGTCAATAATTTTTTTATTTTTAACCCTCTATTGCCCTTTTTACTTAGCATTCTGTATTTAGAATGCTATTATTTTCCTTTATAACCATGTTATAAGGGAAAATAATAAAGATCGGGTCCCCATCCCGATCGTCTCCTAGCAACCATGCGGGAAAATCGCACTGCATCCGCATTTGCTTGCGGATGCTTGCGATTTTCCCGCAGCCCCATTCACTTCTATGGGGCATGTGTTGCGTGAAAAATGCAGAAAGTAGAGCATGCTGCGATTTTCACGCAACGCTAAATTGATGCAGGAAAATCATTGCTCATGTACAGAGCCCCATGGAAATGAATGGGTCCGGATTCAGTGCGGGTGCAATACGTTCACATCAAGCATTGCACCCGCGCGGAAATCACGCCCGTGTGAAAGGGGCCTAAGTCTTGGGGATGTCACAAAGCTCAGGTGGCCCAATTCTCTCACTGCTTAGCAACTAGCTGACTGGCATATACATGAGGGGTCAGGAGACACATATGTCGGCAGAATAAACTACAGGTATTTTGTATATTGCTAGCCTTGCAGATTATGTTCTAGCTAATGTCAGGCAGGCTACAATGATTGAGAAAAACGACCTAAACAGCAGAGAAAAAATGAGGATTGGGGACACATTACAGCTGTGGTTACTAACCTGTGTCTCAGAAAGCTTGCTCGGACAGCTGCAATGTGGGAGTTGTAGTTTTGAAACAAGTTGGGGATCATTTCTCATTACATCCTAGTGAAGGAGAGACATATTTTGAGCTGTCCTAACGTCAGAAAACTGCCACAAAGCTGTTGAGGAATTCCTCTCCTCATTCTTCATAGCCTATCCAAAAAAAAAGATTTTTGACCCAGATTTACTAATCCTAAACATGGTATAAACTAAGACAGACTGTCTTGCACCAGATATATCACAGTAACTCTGGATGATAAACCTGATGCAGGGATAGAATTTTGGTGCAAAATGGTGTATCTTAGATCCCAACCCTTTCCTATGAAGCTCCACCTAGTTTCTGATAAGCCTTACCCACTTGTTAAGCATGTTGAAAAATGTGTATAAACCCTAGATGGTCAAATTTTGCCAATTTGAACAATCTTTTTTTAGGCCTCATGCATGCGGCCATTGCTCATCCATTCTGTGCATTGGGGTCCGCAATTTGCGTTCATCAATGCATGGGCAACTGTGCGACTGCTGCAGATGGATCTCGACCCATTCGACTTGAATGGGTTCGTGATCCGTCCGCACTGCAAAAAAATAAAACTTTCCGGATACCGAAACCCATTTAAGTAAATGGATCTGCATCGTGATGCGGTGTGCACATGGCTGGTATATTGTGGACCTGATGTTTGCCGTCCGCAATAAGGGCACTGACGGGCAACGGCTTTAAGGTCTTAGACAGATTTTTGGCACATATAAAACAAGCTTTATTTTAAAGTAGTGATGAGCGGCAGGTGCCATATTCGATTTCGACGAAATTCGCGAATATTCGAATGAATATTCGTTTCATATTCGTCGAAATCGAATATTCGTCATTTTTTCTAGTTATCGCGATTAACATGCGATTTAAATAATCGCATATTGCGATTTGTACTTAAGGCTACTTTCCTATTGGTTTCATATCTAGAATTAGCGAGGATGACGAATATGACGAATGTATTCGTCATATTCCTCAAAACGAAGATAACGAAGTATTCTACATCTTCGTTTTAGCAACCTATTCGTCAACCTCGCTAATTCTAGCAATCAAATAGGAAGGTTGACTTACCAGACAGCTGTGTTAAATTCGCTATGCGATTTTTTTTTTTTAATAAATAGAATACTTATAATAATATTATCATATCAAGTAATATAATTATTGTATTAAAAAAAAAATCGCATAGCGAATTTAACACAGCTGTCTGGTAAGTCAACCTTCCTATTTGATGATGATTGCTAGAATTAGCGAAGTTGACGAATAGGTAGCTAAAACGAAGATGTAGAATACTCGTTATCTTCGTTTTGAGGAATATGACGATTACATTCGTCATATTCGTCATCCTCGCTAATTCTACCAAGCCAACCATAACTTCTGTGCTCATGGAGCGTCCCCATCACCATGGGAACGTCTCCATATACTAAAATGTACTGTCGGATTTGAGGAATTACGTTGAAATCGCAATGCGATTAATTCAAGTTATATTAATCGCATTGCGATTTCAACTTAGAGCTGGGTTTATAATGGGTCAGCTTGCTAGAATTAACGAGTTAACGAATATGGAATATAGCAGTAGTGCTAAGTTGAAATCGCAATGCGATTAATTTAACTTAAAGTATTCGCATTGCGATTTCAACTTAGCACTGCTAGTGCATAGCTATATATTCCATATTCGTTACGTTAATTCTAGCCTATGTAAGATAGCAGTGCTAAGTTGTAATCGCAATGCGATTAATATAACTTGAATTAATCGCATTGCGATTTCAACGTAATTCCTCAAATCCGACAGTACATTTTAGTATATAGAGATTTTCCCATGGAAGGGGACGCTCCATGAGCACGGAAGTCGGCAGAAGCGGCAACGGGCACTGACTGGAGCAGCCAGGAAGCCAGGAATCCTCATGACAGGTAAGAACTACTTTTGGGAAGTGGGAAAGAAAAAAATATAACTAAAAAAAAACCCAAAAAAACGAATATTCGAAATAGCGAATTTATAGCGCTATATTCGAAATATTCGCGAATTAGCAAAGTGCCGATATTCGCTAAAAAAATTCGCTTTTCGAATATTCGCGCTCAACACTATTTTAAAGGTACAGTTGTGTTCAAAATTATTCAACCCCCACTGAAATTGAGTGTTTTGGCCAGTTTGACATTGATTTTGATCATTTCAGTCATCTTGTTTACAATTAAATCAAAGAGGCACTTGTAAGTCAGACAAATATAACATAACATTTATAATGAAATAACCACAAATGTCTTTTCTGTGCTCACATCATTATCAGTTTTATTCAACCCCCAAGTGACATTCAATCTTAGTGCTTAGTACAACATCCTTTTCCAGTTATAACAGCTTTTAAACGTGAAGCATAGCTTGACACAAGTGTCTTGCAGCAATCTACGGGTATTCTTCATGGGCAAAAGCTTCCAGTTCAGTCACATTCTTAGGCTTGCGCGCTGCAACTGCTTTCTTTAAGGCTGGGAACACACCTAAGCGTTTCTGAATCGCGCGTATGACGCGCGTTTTACGCGCGTTTTTGGATGCGCGTTTTTGGATGCGCGTTTTTGTAACTAAGAAACGAGCATCATACGCGCGATTCAGTGATTCTCCCTTATTTCAGCATGGTCCATAGGCGCGTTAAAACGCCCAAAAGAAGCTCATGCTGAAGCGACAGCGTTTGGCGTTTTTTAGCGCGTTCAAACGCGCTGTAAAACGCCCAAATGTGAACCATGCCCATAGGGAAGCATGGCTTTCCACATGTTGTGCGTTTTACAGTGCGTTTGAACGCGCTGAAAAACGCTTAGGTGTGTTCCCAGGGTAAGTCCCACCAGAGGTTCTCAATCGGATTTAAGTCTGGTGACTGCGATGGCCACTTCAAAATGTTCCAGCCTTTAATCTGCAACCATGCTCTAGTGGACTTGGAGGTATGCTTGGGATAATTGTCCTGTTGAAAGATCCAACGTCTCCCAAGCCTCAGGTTTGTGACAGACTGCATCGCATTTTCATCCAATATCTCCTGGTACTGAAGCGAATTCATGGTACCTTGCACACGCTGAAGCTTCCCTGTACCTGTAGAAGCAAAACAGCCCCAAAGCATGATTGACCCCCCGCCATGCTTCACAGTAGGCAAGGTGTTCTTTTCTTCATAGGCCTGGTTCTTCCTCCTCCAAACATAGCGTTGATCCATGGGCCCAAACAGTTCTAATTTTGTTTCATCAGTCCACAGAACACTATCCCAAAACTTTTGTGGTTTGTCCACATGACTTTTGACATACTGCAGTCGACTCTTCTTATTCTTTGGAGACAGCAAGGGGGTGCGCCTGGGAGTTCTGGCATGGAGGCCTTCATTATTCAGTGTGCGCCTTATTGTCTGAGCTAAAACTTCAGTACCCACACCTGACAAATCTTTTTTCAGTTCCTCAGCAGTCACACGGGGACTTTTCTCCACTTTGTGCTTCAGGTAGCACACTGCAGTCGAAGTCAGCATCTTCTTTCTGCCATGACCAGGTAGCGTTTTAACAGTGCCCTTTGCCTTGAATTTGCGAATGATGCTTCCTATGGTGTCTCTTGGTATGTTTAACCCTTTAAGGACACGGCCCTATTTCACCTTAAGGACCAGGCCATTTTTTCAAAATCTGACCATTGTCACTTTATGTGGTGATAACTTTAAAACGCTTTTTCTTATCCAGGCCATTCTGAGATTGTTTTTTCGTCACATATTGTACTTCATGACAGTGGTAAAATGAAGTCGAAAAATTTCATTTCTATTTATAAAAAAATACCAAATTTACCAAAAATTTTGAAAAATTAGCAATTTTCCAACTTTCAATTACTCTACTTCTATAATACATAGTAATACTGCCAAAACAAGTTATTGATTTACATTCCCCATATGTCTACTTCATGTATCAATCATTTTGGGAATGCCATTTTATTTTTTGGGGACTTTACAAGGCTTAGAAGTTTAGAAGCAAATCTTGAAATTTTTCAGAAATTTTCAAAAACCCACTTTTTAGGGACCAGTTCAGGTCTGAAGTCACTTTGTGAGGCTTACATAATAGAAACCACCCAAAAATTACCCTATTCTAGAAACTACACCCCTCAAGGTATTCAAAACTGATTTTACAAACGTCATTAACCCTTTAGGTTTTCCACAAGAGTTAATGGCAAATGGAGATAAAATTTCAGAATTTCAATTTTTTGTAAAATTTTCCATTTTAATCCATTTTTTCCAGTAACAAAGCAAGGGTTAATAGCCAAACAAAACTTAACATTTATTCCCCCGATTCTGCAGTTTGCACGAACACCCTATATGTGGTCGTAAACTGCTGTATGGCCAAACTGCAGGGCGCAGAAGGAAAGGAGCGCCATATGGTTTTTGGAACGCGGATTTTGCTGGACTGTTTTTTTTACACCATGTCCCATTTGAAGCCCCCCGATGCACCCCTAGAGTAGAATCTCCAAAAAAGTGACTCCATCTAAGAAACTACACCCCTCAAGGTATTCAAAACCAGTTTTACAAACTTTGTTAACCCTTTAGGTGTTCCACAAGAGTTATTGGCAAATGGAGATGAATTTTACGAATTTCAATTTTTTGTTACCTTGTCTCAAAAAAAGTGTAATATAGAGCAACCAAAAATCATGTTTACCCTAGAATAGTACCAACAAAACTGCCACCTTATCCTGTAGTTTCCAAAATGGGGTCACTTTTTTGGAGTTTCTACTGTAGGGGTGCATCAGGGGGGCTTCAAATGGGACATGGTGTCAAAAAACCAGTCCAGCAAAATCTGCCTTCCAAAAACCATATGGCGTTCCCTTCCTTCTGTGTCCTGCCGTTTGGCCATACAGTAGTTTACGACCACATATGGGGTGTTTGTGCAAACAAGAGAATCAGGGCAATAAATATTGAGTTTTGTTTGGCTGTTAACCCTTTCTTTGTTACTGGAAAAATGGATTGAAATGGAAAATTTGCAAAAAAATAGCTGTTTTGGGACTGTTTTTTTTTTGTTATTTACATAGTTAAACTGACAGGTTAGATTGTGTGCTATTTCTATAGAGCAGGTTGTTACGGACGCGACAATACCAAATATGACTACTTTTTGGGGTTTTTTGTTTCAGTTTTACATAATAAAGCATTTTTGAAAAAAAAATTTTTTTAGTGTCTCCACATTCTGAAAGCCATAGTTTTATTTTATTTTTTTGGGCGACTGTCTTATGTAGGGGCTCATTTTTTGCGGGATGAGATGGCGGTTTGATTAGCACTATCTTGGGGTGCATATGACATTTTTGTCGCTTGCTATTACTCTTTTTGTGATGTATGGTGACAAAAATGGCTTTTGACACCGTATTTTTTTTTTTTTTGCTGTGTTCAGCTGATGGGTTAGGTCATGTGTTATTTTTATAGATCAGGATGTGACGGACGCGGCGATACATAATATGTATACTTTTTATTTACTTATATAAGTTTTACACAATAATATCATTTTTTAAAACAAAAAAAAATCATGTTTTAGTGTCTCCATAGTTTGAGAGCCATATTTTTTTTTTTTTTGGGCGATTGTCCAATGTAGGGGCTCATTTTTTGCGGGATGAGATGGCGGTTCGAATGGTACTATCTTGGGATGCATATGACTTTTTGATCGCTTACTATTACACTTTTTGTGATGTAAGGTGACAAAAAAATGGCTTGTTTGACAACGTTTTTATTTTTTATGTTTACGGCGTTCATCTGAGGGGTTAGGTCATGATATATTTTTATAGAGCAGGTCCTTACGGACGCGGCGATACATAATATGTATACCTTTTTTTACTTATTTTGGTTTTACACAATAATATCCTTTTTGAATGAAAAAAAACATGTTTTAGTATCTCCATAGTCTGAGAGCCATATATTTTTCAGTTTTTAGGCAATTGTCTCAGGTTGGGTATCATTTTTGCGGGATGAGGTGACGGTTAGATTGGCACTATTTGGGGGTCATATGACTTTTTGATCGCTTGCTATTACACTTTTTGTGATGTAAGGTGGCAAAAAATGGCTTTTGACAAAGTTTTTATTAATTTTTTACAGTGTTTACTTGAGGGGTTAGGTCATGTGATATTTTTATAGAGCAGATTCTTACGGACGTGGAGATACCCAATATGTCTACTTTTTAATTTTTTTTTACATTTAACACTAAAAGCATTTTTGAAACAAAAAAATCATGTTTTAGTCTGAGAGGCATAGTTTTTTATTTTTTGGCCAATTGTTTTAGGTAGGGGCTCGTTTTTGCGGGATGAGATGGTGGTTTGATTGGTACTGTTTTGGGAGGCAAACACCTTTTTGATCGCTTTGTATTACACTTTTAGTGATGTAAGGTGCCAAAAAATGGCTTATTTACACCATTTTTTTTTTTTTTATGGCGTTCGACCTGAGGAGTTCAGTCATGTGATATTTTTATAGAGCAGGTTTTTACGGACGCGGCGATACCTAATATGTGTAGTGTATTTTATTTTTATTTTTATTCAGTGATATGTGTTTTTTCATTTTTACTTTTTTTCACTTTTTACATTTTTTGACCCAGACCCACTTGGTTCTGAAAGATCCAGTGGATCAGGTGTCTGTATAATACAGTACAGTACACTATATAGTGCACTGTACTGTATTTTGTACTTTAGAAAGTCTGAATAGACCTTTAGCAGGTCTATTCAGACTTTCAGCACCATGGAGAGTAGGACGCTTCTGAAAGCGTCCTGTCTCCATGGCAACCATCACCCGCTGCCATAACTGGGCAGGGGTGATGGATGGGGAGGAGTGGAGCTCCCTCCTCTGTGATCCCATACTGTTGGGGGCTGCAAAGGCACAGCAGCCCCCGATGGGAGAGGGAGGGAGCTCCCTCCTGTTAACCCCTTCCATACCGCGGTCCGTACGGACCACGGTACGGAAGGAGTTAAGCGGCTGGCATCTGATCAAGCACAGATGCCAGCCGTTTCTATCAGAGTGTCAGCAATGTGCTGACACTCTGATAGAACCACTAGACACCAGGGAAACTTATCAGAGGAGGCGGGCGGGGGATCGCAATCACGATCCCGCCCGCCGCACCGCCCGCCTCCCGCCCGCCTCCCGCCGCCCGCAACCATTTGAATGATTTCAGCAGGTACCTTGTTCCGATCACTGCCAGCTGAGCAGCAGTGATCGGAACAACTAACGACGTACCGGTACGTCATGTGTCCTTAAGGACTCGGGAAACATGCCGTACCGGTACGTCATGTGTCCTAAAGGGGTTAACATCTTTGCAATCTTCTTATAGCCATTGCCCTTCATGTGAAGAGAAATCACCTCTTCTCTTGTCTTCCTCGACCATTATCTTGACTTCACCATGTTTGTAAACACACCAGTAAATGTCTAGAAGGAGCTGAGTATCACAGTAATTTTAAATCTGCCTAATTGGTGCTTATTATGCTTGATTGCTGTTCCTTGACATCCACAGGTGTTTTCAATACTGGATCAAAAACACTTGAATGAACCTCTGTTCTTAAGAGTGGTAGTCTTTAAGGGGTTGAATAATTGTGTCAATGAAGAAATCAAAAAAACAAAAAACATTTAATACTGTATTACAAACAGGGGCGTGGCTAAAGGCTCATGGGCCCTGGTGCAAGAGTTCAGCTTGGGCCCCCCTTCCCTCAGTGCTTTGTGTATCTTCTTATGCGGCACAAGTGTCTTTGGGCCCTCTCAGGCTCCTGGGCCCAGTAGCGACTGCTACCTCTGCACCCCCTATAGCTACGCCCCCGATTACAAAAACAATTGATGTCATTTTAGTTGCATTTGGTTCTTTAAAAAGTCCTTGTAAGATTTCATTCTGAACACAATTACAAATGTACACTAAATTCCCTAAAACCCTTTACAGCATTGGGGGTTGAATAATTTTGAACACAACTGTAGGTTTCTCCGTTCAGGTTTTTTAGGTAGTTTTTAAAACTAAAGCCAGTAATAGATTCAAAAAGAGGAGAAGGCATAGTGTTTGCTTTACACGTGTCCTCAGTATCTACATTTTCATTCCCTGCATTTTTGAGAGTGAAATGTTATTTGGATGCATCTAAATATAAAAATAACTACTCCCAAGAAATAACAGGTGTTGGAAGATTTTTTTTTTTAATTATGTAGGAGGATAAAAAATATGACCAGGTTTACACATATGGTGCAATTAGCATTAAATGCTGCATCAAAGTTAACAGGTTGCTGTCATTAAATAATGTATGAAAGATTCTGTATACATTCTTTTTAATTGTAGAAATGGTAAAAATACAGAAGGAAGTGGGGAAGAGCTGTTGCTATGAAGATGAAGTGACAATTTCTCCCCTCACCCACTCCACAACTGTTATTCAGTAAATGAATATCTAAATAATTGACACCAGTGTTCCATAATAAAAATTCTTTACAGCATGTCTGTGATGAAATCCTTTATAAGATTCTTAGTGATTCAAGCGTGAAGATTTTCTCAAATCTTGTTTGGTCCGTGTCTGTTTTTTGCTCCAAATGTGTCATCCGTGTTCCACTGACACTGCACAGCGGTAAACAAATTTTTAGAGCATCTCCTATAAATGGTCCATGAAACACAGATGAAATTTGTATGATCGTGTTTGGTCCATGTTTTTTATGGATCGATAGACTATAATGGGCGTGATGGATCTGTAAAAACATATACTAAAATAGGGCATGCTTCTGTGCTAAAGCCAGGCTTCCACGGGACGTGTTAAAACACGTATGTGTGAATACACACATTAAAATGAACAGTTATGTGTGCTGTGGATTAAGGCCTTAGGGTGTATTTACTTGGCCAAGTAGTTTGTAACACAGCAAAAACTGGGCAAAACCACACTTCTATGGGATGGCTCCTTCCTAAACCAGTGTATACTTCTAGTAGTTACACCTGCTCATGGCTGCAAGGTCGAAGGCGATTAGATAAACAATGAAGGGAAGGCTGCATGCTCTCCAACCAGCTGATCGGCCGGGATGCTGGGTGTCGGACCCCCCACCCCCCACCCCCCGATCTGATATTGATGACCTATCCTGAGGATCGGTCATGAATATTAAAATCCCAGAAAGCCCCTTTCCAATAATATTTGAAAATGCCACATTTCTTAATGGGGTAATCCCATCTGGGACATTAATGGCATATTGCTAGGATATGCCATCAATGTCAGATAGGTAACATAGTAACAGTATATAAGGCCAAAAAAAGACATTTGTCCATCCAGTTCGGCCTGTTATCCTGCAAGTTGATCCAAAGGAAGGCAAAAAAAAAACCCTGTGAGGTAGAAGCCAATTTTCCGCACTTAAGGGGAAAAAATTCCTTCCCGACTCCAATCAGGCAATCAGATAACTCCTAGGATCAATGACCCATCTCTAGTAACTATAGCTTATAATATTATTACACTCCAGAAATACATCCAGGTCCCCCTTGAACTCTTTTAGTGAACTCACCATCACCCCCTCCTCAGGCAGAGAGCTCCATATTCTCACTGTTCTTACCGTAAAGAATCCTCTTCTATGTTTGTGTACAAACATTCTTTCATCCAGACGCAGAGGATGTCCCCTCGTCACAGTCACAGTCCTGGGGATAAACAGATGATGGGAGAAATCTCTGTACTGACCCCTGATATATTTATTCATAGAAATTAAATCTCCCCTCAGTCGTCTTTTTTCTAAAGTGAATAACCCTAATTTTTCAGGGTATTGTAGTTCCCTCATTCCTGTTATTACTTTAGTTGCCCTCCTCTGAACCCCCTCCAGCTCTGCTATGTCTGCCTTGTTCACAGGAGACCAGAACTGTACACAGTACTCCATATGTGGTCAGACTAGTGATTTGTAAAGTGGTAGGACTATGTTCTCATCACGAGCATCTATGCCTGCTGACACTGGTTTCTACAGCTTAGTTTGCTGTTCACTAAAATTCCTAGGTCCTTTTCCATGTCAGTATTACCCAATGTTTTACCATTTAGTATGTACTAGTGACTTGCATTATTTCTTCCAATGTGCATAACTTTACATTTGTCAGTGTTAAACCTCATCTGCCACTTCTCTGCCCAAGCCTCTAATCTATCAAGATCCATCTGTAGTAGTATACTGTCCTCTTCCGTGTCAATTACTTTGCACAGTTTAGTGTCATCTGCAAAAATTGATATTTTACTGTGCAAACCTTCTACAAGATCATTAATAAACATATTGAAGAGGATAGGGCCCAGTACTGACCCCTGAGCTACTCCACTAGTGACAGTGACCCAATCTGAGTGTGTACCATTAATAACCACCCTCTGTTTTCTATCACTGAGCCAGTTACTTACCCACATACAGACATTTTCTCCCAGTCCGAGCATTCTCATTTTATATACTAACCTTTTATGCGGTACAGTGTAAAATCGCCTCGGAGAAGTCCAGATATATGACATCCATTGATTCATCACTGTCAAGTCTAGAACTTACCTCCTCATAGAAACTGATTAAATTAGTTTGACATGACCGATCCCTCATGAAGTCATACTGATATGGCATTATTTGCTTATTTTCATTGAGTTGCTCCAAGATAGCATCTCTTAGAAAACCTTCAAACAGTTTACCCACGACGGATGTTAAACTTACCGGCCTATAGTTCCCGGACTCTGTTTTTGGACCCTTTTTGAATATTTGCACCACATTTGCTATGCGCCAATCCTGTGGAACACTCCCTGTCAGTATAGAGTCCTTAAACATCAGAAATAATGTTCTATGACATTACTTAATTCTCTTAGAATACGGTGGTGTATGCCATCTGGTCCTGGCGATTTGTCTATTTTAATCTTTTTAAGACACCTCTGTACTTCTTCCTGGGTCAGACAGGGCACTTTTAATGGGGAATTTACTTTTACATTCTGCATTTCATCTGACAGTTTATTTTCTTCAGTGAATACAGTGGAGAAAAAAATATTTTATAGCTTTGCTTTCTCCTCATCGCTCTCTGCAACTCCCCACTCATCACTCTGTAAAGGGCCAACACCTTCAGATTTATACTTTTTACCATTTATATAATTGAAGAACATTTTTGGGTTAATTTTTCTCTCTTTGGCAATTAATCTCTCGGTCTCTAGTTTGTCCGCTTTTATTTGTTTTTTACATTTTCTATTTTTTTCCTTATAATTTTTCAGTGCTTCCTCGCTACCCTTTAGTGATTTAAATGCATTTTCTTTTTGTAATTTATTGCTTTCTTTACAGTTCTATTTATCCACATTGGTTTCTTCTTGTTCCTTAACCTTTTATTCCCATAAAGTATGTACCTCTCACAAATAGATTTTAGGATTCTTTTAAAAATATCCAATTTTGCCGCTGAATTTTAATTTTTGAGGACTTTGTCCCAGTTAGTTAGGCCTATGGCCTCTCTTAGTTGGCAAAATTTAGCTTTTTTGAAGTTTAGTATTTTTGTTCCTCCCCGAAGAAACACTCTTTTGAATGACAATTGGAAGGTTATTACTTAATGGTCACTATTTCCCAGGTGTCCTGTAACCTTCACATCTGTTGTTCTGTCAGGTCTATTGATAAATACTAAGTCCAGTATGGCCATCCCTCTAGTCGGGTCCTAAACCAGTTGGGAAAGGTAATTGTCTTTAGTTATTGCCAAGAACCTGTTTCCTTTATGAGATGTACAGGTTTCAGTTTCCCAGTCTATATCTGGGTAGTTGACATCCCCCATAATAACAACCTCATTATGATTTGCTGCCTTGTCTATCTCGTTTAGTAGTATTTGGTGGTTTATAATAAACTCCTATTAGTAATTTATTATTGTTTTCTGCCTTCATGTAATACTACTTACAGGGACTCCGCATGTTCATGTCCCTCATTATATCTTCTAGGACTGTGGGCTTTAGACAGGACTTTACATAAAGGCAGACCCCTTCCCCTCTCCGGTTTTTGCGATCCTTTCTAAACAGATTGTAACCCTGTACATTAACTGCCCAGTCATAATTATCATCCAGCCATGTCTCAGTTATTCCCACTATGTCATAGTCCTTCTCTCTTGTGGGCCCTAAGTGAAGGAGTGCAGTCAGCTATTTTTGGAAGTACCATAGCAGCGAATGGAGGGTAGTACTGCAGGGGTGGGACCCACAGCTATCATTTATAGCATATTATAGCAATATGAAGGCAAGGGAAATATTAAGAAATGTGCATAAGCTTCTTAGTCCACATCTTCATAAAACTATATAAGCCAACTTTCAAGGCAAGCTCTTCTATGTGAGTCCCTCCTCTAATATTAGTGGAGAGAGAAATGCAGTAAAAAACAATCCTATGTTTGTGCTGTCATTAGAGGTTTGAAGGATTGCAATTGTTTAGGTATCTTTCAAATTTAACCTTACTAGTGTAAACAATGTATTTCAAGGGCAAATCGCCCACTTCTTTGGGTTATGGCACAAAAAGCATACATGGAACAAGCAGAGGTTTAAACATGAAATGGCACTGAAAATCATGATGTAAATAAAATTAATATGGTTCCATAATAACCATACATATAGAAGATAAGCTAATTATCTTTTTCTTCATGCTCTATTATTAGGTGATGTACCCCACCCAGGGCACCTATCGGTAGAGCAGTCCAACAAAACTATCTTCTACTACTTACTCTCAGTCTGTTCATTGAGGACTTATGGAAAGGGATGCACCTAGCCTTTCTGCTGCCTGAGGCAAAATCTGAAACGGCACCCCCCCATGACAATTTCTTAACCTAACCACTTTGCCACAATTAAAACGCTCAATGCCCATGGTGCTTCCACTGCCCCCCCCCCTTGCCCCTCCTGGTGCTGCCTGAGGCGAACGCCTCTCCTGGCCTCATTGGTGGTGCACCCCTGAAAGGATGGTGTTTTACGCTACTGTCCAGTGTGTGCACTGAACGAGCTCCAGGTGTCAGTACGTTTTATCTGTCTGGCCTGTCAGTCAGTGGTGGGGCGCAGCGCGAAGGGCATTGAGTGGAGCCTCTGGGAGCAATGTTGCAACTAGGGACTTATTTGCATATTATAAAACATACATTTTTATTGCAACGTATTTAATGACAGAACCCCTTCACGATGGTAACATTTCAGCAAGAAAAAGATTTTTGCTTGTTGGAATTTACAAGAACAGGGCCTGTTGTGACAATATAATAAAATTTTCGGAATAAATTTGGAAACTGCATTTCACGCTGCTTGAAGCAATTTGAAACCACTGGCTGTTTATGTCATGGGAAAAGTCCAGGCCGCCCAAAGACTTGAGAAGAGACAGTAAACAGCCATGTACTGTACAAGCATAGTCCTAGAGAGCCAATCAGGCTGACTAGTATTGAATAACAAGTGCCATTTGAATTGACCTGCAGGGCTGATTAAGAGAGGATGAATTCACTGACAGGCTGGTGTTCAGCACTTGAGGCTATCTTTCATCTCAGTGGGATGGTCAATTGCCACAGTGTCAGAATCTGGGGCTCAGAAAACCCCCATGCCCTTATCGAGCACATGAGGGACTTACACAAAGTAAACATGTTCTATGCAATGAGCAGATACAAGGTCTACAATTTCTTCTTTTTTTGCCAAGGTTAATATCACTGGCCACTCCTACAGTGGATATAAAAAGTCTACACACCCCTGTTAAAATATCAGGTTTCTAACCACATTATTTTTTTTTGTTTGTTTGTTTTTTCTTCCGTCCACCTAAAAGATTTCAGTTTGTTTTTCAATTAAGTAGTACATTTTATAGGTCACATTAAAGGTGGAAAAAGTTCTGAAATGATTTATCTTTGTCTCATTTTTTTACAGCACAGAAACCTGACATTATATCCACTGTTCCTGGATATGTGAAGGGAATGGTTTATGCCACAGAGAGAGGAAGATATGCTAAACATTGTCTATACACCAATGTTGCACTGTCCCCCACGATCACCAGATCTAAAACAATGCAACTTATGTTGAGCTACATCAAGAACATAGTGTATCTGCCCCACCCACAGGATCTGAACAACCTGAGACGACACACCACTGAAAAAAGTGGAGTCCATATCCAAGGTTATGCTGACATGTGTCTGGATAGAAATGGACTACCACCTAGACATCTGTCATGTCACCAATGGAGCTCACATAAAACATTTGTAGTGTATAGATAAAAGACACATAAAAGACACATTATGCTTAATTTCTGAAGATACCCATCACTGCCATTAGTTCAGAACTGGCAGAAACCAAAAGGGACATATGTACACCCATCTACTGTTCAGAGGAGTCTGGCTAAGAAATCTTCATGGAAGAATTGCGGACAAAAAGCCATACCTTCGATGTGGAAACAAGGCCAAGGAACTGAACATAAAAACATGGGTATTGGGGCGCAGAAAAATGACAGCATATGTTGTGTACTGATGAGTCAAATTTTGAAATATGTGGCTGTAACAGAAGGCAGATTGTTTGACTAAGGGCTGGAGAGTTATACTATAATGAGTGTCTGCAGGTAACAGTGAAGCGTGGTGGAGCTTGCAAGTTTGCAGCAATATAAAATATTATCTATTTGTGTTAAGAATACTACTACTTTTCTGGCCATTTAATTTAAGTAATGTCAGAGGCAGACCCTTATTTCTGATAGTTAAAAACTCTATACTGTCAGAGATTGTTCCACAGGATTGGCGCTTATCAAATGTGGCACCAATATTCAAAAAAGAGTCAAAAACAGAGCCCAGAAACTATAGGCCAGTAAGTTTAACATCTGCCGTGGGTAAACTGTTTGAAGGTTTTCTAAGAGATGCTATCTTGGAGTACCTCAATGAAAAAAAAAGTGAATAACGCTATATCAGCATGGCTTCATGAGGGCTTGGTCATGTCAAACTAATTTAATCAGCTTCTATAAGGAGGTAAGTTCTAGACTTCACCGCAGCGAATCAATTGATGTCATATATCTTGACTTCTCCAAAGCATTTGATACTGTGCCACATAAAAGGTTAGTATATACAATGAGAACGCTTTGGGGAAAATGGCTATGTGGGTAAGTAACTGCCTCAGAGGGTGGTTATTACCGGTACACCCTCAGATTGTGTCACTATCACTTGTGGGGTACCTCAGGGGTCAGTATTGGGCTCTATTCTTGTCAATATATTTATTAATTATTGTGGGGAGTCGCTCTGGTAGACAGCGGTGCGGGTGCAGTTTAGAGGCAAAACAAGGAGTCCAGATTGTGCAACAAACAGTGTTTTATTCACACTTGCACACCATAAATGAAAAAAACAGTCTCTTTGGTGACAGTTCACACACAACGGAAATAACGTGGCAAAACAAAAACAGGCCAACACAGGTTCAGTCACCTGGGAGGTGTAGGTGCAGGTTTGCGCCACGCTGTCGGCCCAGCCGCAGGAGAATCCAGCTTCAGGTAGCCAGGAACAAAACACCTCCTTGCTGAGCTCTTTCCTCCAGGACAGAGAACTCCAGAGCCCTGTTAGCAGCTCCAGGATAATCACCACCTCCAGCTGCTGAGCTGGCTGAGCTTTTAAACCCAGCCCAAAACCAGGACTGGGTCGTGGGGAGCAGCCACCCACCCTACACTTTAGCTGCTCCCGGTAAGAGCCGGCCCGGATCGGCTTTGCAGCCATGCTATTTAAACTCTGTCATTAGCACTAGCTGCTGCTGACATCAATAAAAACGGGCTCTTACCTCACCGAGGCTATGAACCTCGGTGACACATACCTGCCATCCACGACGGCACCCTGCACCTTACCACATTATCTATATACATTTTTGCAGATGACACTAAACTGTGTAAAGTAATTAACACAGAAGAGGACAGTATACTTCTACAGATAAATCTGGGTAGATTAGAGGCTTGGGAAGAGAAGATTTAACACTGACGAATGTAAATTTATGCACATGGGAAGAAATAATGCAAGTCACCCGTACATACTAAATGGTGAAACATGGGATAACACTGACATGGAAAAGGACTTAGGAATTTTAGTGGACAGCAAACTAAGCTGCAGAAACCAGCATCAGGCAGCTGCTGCCAAGGACAATAAGATAATGGGTTGCATCAAAAGGGGCATAGATGCCCGTGATGAGAACATAGTCCTGCCACTTTACAAATCACTAGTAAGACTACACATGGAGTACTGTGTACAAATATGGGCTCCTGTGAACAAGACAGACATAGTAGAACTAGAGAGGGTTCAGAGGAGGGCAACTAAAGTAATAACTGGAATGGGGCAACTACAGTACCCTGAAAGATTACTAAAATTAGGGTTATTCAATTTAGAAAAAAGACAACTGAGGGGTGGAGTTAAGAGGACACCTGGAAGTTCGGGTTCGACGGGTTCGGCCGAACTTCACAAAAAAGTTTTGTGAAGTCAATGGGGACCCGAACTTTTGGGCACCAAAATGGCCCTAAAAATGTAATGGAAAGGGCTAGAGGGCTGAAAAAGGCAGCCAAATGTTCCTAAGAACATGGCAAGTGCTCTGCAAACAAATGTGGATACGGAAATAACTTAAAATAAAATAAACAAAGATTAAAAATTATTAACCTGCAACTCGAAGGAGGAGGTGGACGTGGAGTCGGAGGTTGAGGAGGCGGTGAATGTGGTGTTGTAGGTGAAATCGGTGATGGAGGAGGAGGAAGAGGAGGAGATAGCTGAATGTTTTTTTTTTTTTTTATAAATTGGGGTATCCCCCAAAATAATGTGACAAATAAAAAAAAGAAATCAAAGAATAAGTGCACTTGAGTACAAGAATATATGGTTGAGGTATAAATGTCTATTCCGCACAAGGTACAGACAAGTCTCGTGGGATCCAAGCCTGGTTCATTTTAATGAACGTGAGCTTGTCCACGTTGGCTGTGGACAGGTGGCTGTGTTTGTCTGTAATGACGCCCCCTGCCGTGCTAAATACATGTTCGGACAATACACTGGTTGCAGGGCAGGCCAGCACCTCCAATGCATAAAGGGCAAGCTCAGGCCTTATGGACAATTTGGAGACCCAGAAGTTGAATGGGGCAGAACCATCAGTCAGTACATGTAGGTGTATGCACACGTGCTGTTCCACCATGTTGTTCAAATGCTGCCTCCTGCTAAGACATTCCATATCAGCTGGCAGTGCCGGTTGCTGTGGTATGGTGACAAAGTTTTCCAACATGTCATCCATGCTAACCCTGCCATCTGAGGTGCTGGCCGTGACCCAGCTGTGTTGCCGACCTCTTCCTCCTCTGCCTTCACCTTGTGCTTCCACTTGTCCTCCGGTGTTAGTTCGGAATGCCCACAGAGCGGGTCTACCAGCGTGCGCTTGTAGTCGTGCATCTTCCTATCACGCTGCAGTGATGAAATTTAGGACAGCACGTTGTCTTTGTAACAGGGATCCAGCAGGGTGGTCACCTAGTAGTCATCACAAGTTAAAATGTGGGCAAATCTTTGGTCATTGCGCAGGCACTGCAGCACGTAGTCGCTCATATGTGCCAGGCTGCCCAGAGGTAAGGATAAGCTGTCCTGTGTAGGTGGTGTATCATCTCTGTCCTCCATATCCCCCCAACCATGCTTCAGTGATGGCCATGAGTTGGGTTTGGTGCCACTCTGCTGTGAACCCGGTTCCTCCTCCTCTACCTCCTCCAGAACTGTGCCCTGGTTGGCCACATGTGTACCTGGCCTCTGCTGGTGCAGGAACCCACCCTCTGAGCCACTTTTGAATGAAAGGCCTGAAACCCTGTGAAATGCCCCCTCTTCCTCCTCCTCTTCCTCCTGTGCCACATCCTCTTCTATCATTGCCCTAAATGTTTTTTCAAGGACACATAGAAGTGGTATTGTAACGCTAAGAATGGCGTCATCAGCACTGGTGATTTTGGTTGAGTACTGGAAACACCGCAACAAGGCACACAGGTCTCGCATGAAGGCCCACTCATTGGTGGTGAAGTGGTGCTGTTCTGCAGAGTGACTGACCCGTGCCTGCTGCAGCTGAAACTCCACTATCGCCTGCTGCTGCTGCTCGCACAGTCTCTCCAGCATATGCAAGGTGAAGTTCGCGGTGAGCGGGAAGGCCGAAGTTATGCTGCAGTGCAGACAGGCGAGCAGCAGCAGGGTTAGAACGCCAAGAATTTACATATGGACTACACTTTCTGCAGCAGCTCTGACATGTCTGGGTAGTTTTTAAGGAATTTCTGCACCACCAAATTCAGCACATGCGCCAGACAAGGGATGTGCGTCAAATCGGTTATTCCCAGAGCTGCTTCGAGATTTCGCCCATTATTGCACACCACCAGGCCGGGCTTGAGGCTCACTGGCAGCAAGCACCCATCGGTCTGTTCTTCTATGTTCCTCCACAGCTCCTGTGCGGAGTGGGGTTTGTTCCCCAAACACATGAGTTTTAAAACCGCCTGCTGATGTTTACCCCTGACTGTGCTGAAGTTGGTGGTGAAGGTCTTTCACTGACCGGATAAGGAGGTGGTAGAAGAAGAGGAGGATGAAGCGGCGTAGGAGAAGGAGGCAACAGGAGGCAAAGAATAATGCCCTGCGATCCTCGGTGGTGGAAGGACATGCGCGAAACCGCTATCCGCCTCGTGCACATCAGCCACTACATTTACAAAGTGTGCAGTTAGGTAGATATTGCGTCCCTGCCCATGCTTACTGGTCCATGTATCTGTGGTTATGTTGACCTTGCCACAGATGACGTTGCACAGTGCACACGTGTAGAGATGAGCGAACTTTAAAAAAAAGTCCGGTGTTCGGCGTTCGGGTTGTGGTAAGTCGCGCATCCCGTTATGGATTCCACTATAGCGGCATATAGCGGGTTAGCTGCCACCAACCCGAACTGTTGAACAGCCGAAGGACCTGGGGTGACGTCACCGTCATGTGATCAGTGCAGGGGGCGTGGCTCAGCACTGGATTCATTGCCACAGGCCTCATTCACAGACTCAGGGCCATGGCACCTGCAAAGAGGAGAGCGGTCCCGTAACAGCAATGACAATGGGGCGGTCATAAGACAGTAAAAAGAGTTAAATGTCTGCCACCAAGACAGCAAGCAAGTACGTAAAATTTAGGCCCCTGACACCTATACAATGGGGCGGTCATTTAACAGTAACAAGAGTTAAATGTCTGCCACCAAGACAGCAAGCAAGTACGTGAAATTTAGGCCCCTGACACCCAGACAATGGGGCGGTCATTAGACAGCAAAAAGAGTTAAATGTCTACCCCCAAGACAGCAAGCAATTAAACAAAATTTAGGTCCCTGACACCCAGACAATGGGGAGATCATTTTTCAGTAAAAAGAGTTAAATGTCTGCCACCAAGACAACAAGCAAGTACTTGAAAGTTAGGCCCCTGACACCCAGACAAAGGAGAAAGGTCCCATAGCGGAAAAAGAGGCATCATTTTACCCACCACTGGAACAGGCCACTTTCAGATATGTAGGCCCCGGCACCCAGACAGAGGAGAGAGGTCCCATAGCAGCAAAAGAGACATCATGTCACCCACCAATAAAGAAGGCCACTTTTAGTTATTTAGGCCCCAGCACCCATACAGAGGAGAGAAGTCCCATAGCAGAGAATCAGACTTCATGTCACCCACCAATGGAGAAGGCCACTTTCAGTTATTTAGGCCTCAGAACCCAGACAGAGGACAGAGGTCCCATAGTAGAGAATCAGACTTCATGTCACCCACCAATGGAGAAGGCCACATTTAGTTATTTAGGCCCCAGGACCCAGACAGAGGAGAGAGGTCCCATAGCAGAGAATCAGGCTTCATGTCACCAACCAAGGGAGAAGGCCACTTTCAGATATTTAGGCCCCTGGCACCCAGACGGAAGAGAGGTTCATTCAACTTTGGGTTGCCCCTCAAAATAATGGTAAAATTAAAAAAAGAGGATTAAAAAAAGAGCTGCCATGGAGTACAAGAATATATGGTTAAGGGGAGGTAGTTATAAATGTCTATTCTGCACAAGGGATGGACAGGTCCTGTGGGATCCATGCCTGGTTCATTTTTATGAATGTCAGCTTGTCCACATTGGCTGTGGACAGGTGGCTGCGTTTGTCAGTAATTACGCCACATGCCATTCTGAATGCACGTTCAGACAAAACACCGGCCGCCGGGCAGGCCAGCACCTCCAAGACATAAAAGGCTAGCTCTGGCCATGTGGACAATTTGGAGACCCAGAAGTTGAATGGGGCCGAACCCTCAGTCAGTACGTGGAGGGGTGTGCACACGTACTGTTCCACCATGTTATTGAAATGCTGCCTCCTGCTAACACGTTCCATATCAGGTGGTGGTGCAGTTAGCTGTGGCGTGGTGACAAAACTTTTCCACATCTCTGCCATGCTAACCCTTCCCTCAGAGGAGCTGGCCATGACACAGCTGCGTTGGTGACCTCTTGCTCCTCATCGGCCTTCGCTTTGGGCTTCCACTTGTTCCCCTGTGACATTTGGGAATGCTCTCAGGAGCAGGTCTACCAGCGTGCGCTTGTACTCGTGCATCTTCCTAGCACGCTCCAGTGCAGGAATTAAGGTGGGCACATTTTCTTTATACCGGGGATCCAGCAGGGTGGCAACCCAGTAGTAAACACACGTTAAAATGTGGGCAACTCTGCTGTCGTTGCGCAGGCACTGCAGCATGTAGTCGCTCATGTGTGCCAGGCTGCCCAGAGGTAAGGACAAGCTGTCCTCTGTGGGAGGCGTATCGTCATCGTCCGGCTAGTGCCAGAGCTGCAACTAGATTTCGCCCATTATCGCACACCACCAGGCCGGGCTTGAGGCTCACCGGCAGCAACCACTCGTCGGTCTGTTGTTGTATACCCTGCCAGATCTCCTGCGCAGTGTGGGGCCTTTCCCCCAAACATATGAGTTTCAGAATGGCCTGCTGACGTTTACCCCGGGCTGTGCTGAAGTTGGTAGTGAAGGTGTGTGGCTGACTGGATGAGCAGGTGGAAGAAGAGGAGGAGGAAGCCGAGTAGGAGGAGGAGGCAACAGGAGGCAAAGAATGATGCCCTGCGATCGTTGGCGGTGGAAGGACGTGCGCCAAACAACTCTCCACCTGGGGCCCAGCCGCCACTACATTTACCCAGTGTGCAGTTAGGTTAATGTCTCGCTTAAGGCTCTGATGGCACAGCGTGCAAACCACTCGGGTCTTTTTGTCAGCACATTGTTTAAAGAAGTGGAACTCCTTGAAGCTTCCTTTGGGGTGCTCGGTCCCTGGTGGCGGTGGCCAGTAGCAGGCGAACTCTCTTGGCGGCGGTTGTTCTGCTTTTGCCCCCTGCTCCCTCTTTTGCTACGCTGTTGGCTCGGTCTCACCACTGCCTCTTCCTCTAAACTATGAAAGTCAGTGGCACGACCTTCATTCCATGTGGGGTCTAGGACCTCATCGTCCCCTGCATCGTCTTCCACACAGTCTTTCTCCCTGACCTCCTGTTCAGTCTGCACACTGCAGAAAGATGCAGCAGTTGGCACCTGTGTTTCATCATCATCAGAGTCGTGCGGACTCCGATGAGGTGGTATTCCCATATCCTCATCATCAGGAAACATCAGTGTTTGTGCATCAGTGCATTCTATGTCTTCCACCACTGGGGAAGGGCTAGGTGTATTCCCTTGGGAAACCCTGCCAGCAGAGTCTTCAAACTGCATAAGAGAGTGCTGCATAACTTGAGGCTCAGACAGTTTCCCTGATATGCATGGGGGTGATGTGACAGACCGATGGTCTTGGTTTTCAGGCGCGACCTGTGTGCTTTCTGCAGAAGACTGGGTGGGAGGTAATGTTGTGAACGTGCTGGATCCACTGTCGGCCACCCAATCGACAAGCGCCTGTACTTGCTTAGGCCTTACCATCCTTAGAACGACATTGGGCCCCACCAAATATTGCTGTAAATTTTGGCGGGTACTGGTACCTGAGGTAGTTGGTTCACTAGATTGTGTGGCTCTGGCAGAACGGCCACGTCCTCTCCCAGCACCAGAGGGTCCACTAACACCACCACGACCATGTCCGCGTCCCTTACTAGATGTTTTCCTCATTGTTACCGTTCACCACAATAAGAAAAAAATTATTTGGCCCGATGTATTGAGTTCAAATTCAGGCCATTGTTTTACAGGCACCTAACACTATCTGGCTATCTATTTATGTACCGTATTACACTAATCCAGGCACAGCAGTAACCACAGATTTAGGTGAATATCTATTGTAAGCCTAGTATTTAGGCCTTGGATGAAAGGTATCCTTTTACGGACAGAATTACACTTGGAGATGCACAGTGTAATATACCCTTTTATGGAAAGAAATACACTTGGAGATGCACAATAGTGTGTGCAATAGTGTGTGCAAATGTAGAGGATTATGCTTTCAGCACTTGTATTTTAACACTTAGTGTAATATACCCTTTTACGGAAAGAAATACACTTGGAGATGCACAATAGTGTGTGCAAATGTAGAGGATTTTGCTTTCAGCACTTGTATTTTAAAACTTAGTATAATATACCCTTTTACGGAAAGAAATACACTTGGAGATGCACGGTAGCGTGTGCAAATATAGAGGATTTATTTATCAGGCCTTGTATTTAGACGCTAACATGCTGAGTGTAATATACCCTTTTACGGACAGATTTACACTTGGCCAGCAATAGCTGAAACCACTGATTTACGATATTGCTATTTTGGCTATTGAATTTCACCCCAGAACAAAATCTATCCTTTGCCGGACACTATTAATCTTGGCCAGCCACAGCTGGAACACCAGATTTACGGTATTGCTATTTTGGCAATTGATTTTCACCCCAGAAAATAATCTATCCTTTGCCAGACACTATTAAACTTGGCCAGCCACAGCTGGAACACCAGATTTACGGTATTGCTATTTTGCTAATTGACTTTCACCCCAGAAAAAAATCTATCCTTTGCCGGACATTATTAAACTTGGCCAACCACAGCTGGAACACCAGATTTACGGTATTGATATTTTGCTAATTGACTTTCACCCCAGAAAAAAATCTATCCTTTGCCGGACATTATTAAACTTGGCCAGCCACAGCTGGAACACCAGATTTACAGTATTGCTATTTTGGCAATTGATTTTCACCCCAGAAAATAATCTATCCTTTGCCGGACACTATTAAACTTAGCCAGCCACAGCTGGAACACCAGATTTACGGTATTGCTATTTTGCTAATTGACTTTCACCCCAGAAAAAAATCTATCCTTTGCCGGACATTATTAAACTTGGCCAGCTACAGCTGGAACACCAGATTTAGGGGATTGCTATTTTGACAATTGAATTTCACCCCAGAAAAAAATATATCCTTTGCCGGACACTAGTAAACTTGGCCAGCCACAGCTGAAACCACTGATTTACGGTATTGCTATTTTGGCAAATGAATTTCATCCCAGAAAAAAATATATCTTTTGCCGGACACTAGTAAACTTGGCCAGCCACAGCTGAAACCACTGATTTACAGTATTGCTTTTTTGGCAATTGAATTTCACCCCAGAAAAAAAAATATCCCTTCCCGGACATTATTAAACTTGTCCAGCCACAGCTGGTACACCAGGTTTAGGGGATTGCTATTTTTGCAATTGAATTCCACCCCAGAACAAAATCTATCCTTTGCCGGACACTATTAAACTTGGCCAGCCACAGCTGGAACACCAGATTTACAGTATTGCTATTTTGGCAATTGACTTTCACCACAGAAAAAAATCTGTCCTTTGTCGGACACAATTAAACTTGGCCGGCCACAGCTGAAATCACTGATTTACGGTATTGCTATTTTGGCAATTAAATTTCACCTCAGAAAAATATCTATCCTTTGCCGGACATTATTAAACTTTGCCAGCCACAGCTGGAACACCAGATTTAGGGGATTGCTATTTTGGCAATTGAATTTCCCCCCAGAAAAAAATCTATCCTTTGCCAGACAGCAGACAGTATTACACTTGGCTAGCCACAGCTGGAACACCAGATTTAGGGGATTGCTATTTTGGCAATTGAATTTCACCCTTCAATAAAATATAGAAATTTCTATCCTGAGTTTCTAGGGGTGACAATAAGAACAGCCAAGATCCTGATGTAGGATATAGCAAAGAAAAAAAAAACTACTATTTATGGATTGATGTACTTGGTGGCAGCTTGTGCTGGTGAACCACAAAAAAAACAATCACTGATCACCCCAGATCACCCCAGAAAAAAGTGACAGATAAACGCTCTGGGCAGCCTAAAAACCAGTGAGCAATTAACTAGCAGAAGTTGAATTATTCACAGCTGTAGATCGATCACTTCATTAGGTGTTTTTGCTGAGTTTTCCCTGCCTAATCTCACCCTCACAGCAGCTGCATCCTATCCCTACACTAATCAGAGCAGAGTGACATGCGGCGCTACATGACTCCAGCTTAAATAGAGGCTGGGTCACATGGTGCACTTGGCCAATCGCAGCCATGCCAATAGAATGCATGGCTGTGATGGCCTCTTGAGGGAAGTAGTATGATGCTTATTGATTGGCTGCTTTGCAGGCTTTCAATATGCACTATAGAACCCGAACTTTTACGTAAATATTCGGGTTCGGGTCCGTGTCCCGAACACCCCAAATTTGGTACAACCCTATACAGAAATGCAGTATGTCACCCCACAAATTATAAAACAGGTTTTTCAGCTTTGTATGCAAAAGTACTCTGTGGCAAAACAGTACGGGTTTAGTCACCCAACTACAGAAATGCAGTTTTTCACCGCAAAATTTTAAAACTGTTTTTTCAGCGTTCTATGAAAACGTGCTCTGTGGCATAACAGTATGGGTATATTCCCCAAATTACAGAAATGCAGTATGTCACCCTAAAAATTATAAAACCGGTTTTTCAGCGTTGTATGGAAACATGCTCAGTGGGACAACAGTACGGGTTTATTCCCCCAAATACAGAGATGCAGCATGTCACCGCAAAATTATAAAACTGTTTTTTCAGCGATGTATTCAAACGTGCTCTATGGTACGACAGTACCGGTTTATTCCCCCAACTACAGAAATGCACTATGTCACCCCTAAATTATAAAATAGGTAATGTAGGGGGACCTGCCAGAAAAAAGGATTTTTTCCTCCACTGAGTTACCAAAAAATAATTAGACTGATGTCCCTGGCAGGCTGGCACACATGCAGGTCACATACAGTTCCAAGGACACTGCAGTTGCTAAAATGGCCACCGACCCCCACCTCAGTTACAGATGGATTAAAAATTATTTTGCAGTATCACTGGGCTCAGGGCTGGGTACAAATATTTAGCATATCACCCTCAATAATTGCTGTAGTTTGAAGATTTAACGCCACCATGTTTAACAGTTTTTTTCCCTAATCTCTCCCTCACAGCAGCAGCAGCAACCTGTCCCTACACTAAGATCAACAGACTGACGTCTGCGCAACTTGACTCCAGCTTATATAGAGGCTGGGTCACATGCTACTAATGGCATGGCTGTGATTACTTCTTAGGGCAAATTAGTGAAACGCTTGTTGATTGGCTGCCCTGCAGCCTTTCAAAAAGCAGGAAGAAATCTCTGAACAACAAACCTGAACTTTTATGGAAATTTCCGGGTTCGGTTCTGGGTCTGGGTGCGGAAAACCGTAAAGTTCGGTACGAACCCGTACTGTACAGTTCGGGTTCGCTCAACTATGCTGAGGGGAGATCTAATATCTATGTATAAATATATTAGGGGTCAGTACAGAGATCTCTGCCATCTGAAGGAAAAAAAGTTTTTACACAAACATAGAAGGGGATACTTTACGGTAAGATTAGTGAGACTATGGAACTCTCTGCCTGAGGAGGTGGTGATGGTGAACTCACTAAAAGGCCGCTTTCACACGATCAAGTTGTACACTTCGAACTCAGAGCGTGAGTATAAAACAGCTCCTGTCCTGAACTCTCAGCACTGTCGGGGTGGCATAGCATTATAAAGATTTATGATGCTATGCAACCTTACAGTTCTGGAATGAATTGGATAACAGTGACAGCATTATGTCAGTTTTATCCAATACATTCCAGAACTGTAAGGTTGCATAGCATCATAAATCAATATAATGCTATGCGACCCTGGCAGTGCTAGGAGTTGAGGACGGGAGCTGTGTTATACTCACGCTCCAAGTACGGAGTGTACTACTCGCTCGTGTGAAAGCGTCCAAAGAGTTCAAGAGAGGACTGGATGTACAGTATTTCTGGAGTGTATTATATTATAGGTTATAGTTATTAGATTTCTGGAGAGATTGTTGATCCAAGGACTTATTCTTATTGGAGTCAGAAAGGAAATTTTTCGCCTAAAATGAGGAAAATTGGCTTCTACCTCACAGGGTTTTTTGCCTTCCTCTGGATCAATTTGCAGGATAACAGGCTGAACTGGCTGGACAGATGTATGTTACATTTCTACGGATGCAGCCATCATTATTTTCACTGGCTTAACAGATTAACACAACAAAAACCTTACAGTAATACAATCAATCACATTAAAATAACCACCCTAGCACACCTGGTGTCAAAATAATGCAGGCTACATCTGTACATATGGGCAAGCTTATTAAAAATACATAAATCAGGCCAATCAGTAGGTACCTACCTATAGGATTCATTAAGGTAGTAGTTGCCTTATGGCCCCTCTGCCCCTTAAAAAATCTACTCTTACAAGTGGTACATTACAATTTGGGCATGCTCTTACAGATTCTGCATTGGGGCCTGGAAAATTCATGTTATGCCTCAAGTTTATTGGCACAACTTGAAAGAGTAGAAATAGCTTGTCTCCGCAACTTGCAGGAGGTGTCATGGAGTAGGACACGGGACATACTGCCTTTGAGGATAAAGGAAAACAGCAGTGATTTACACATCCTAAGAAATAATCGGCTGTCAGACTCTGAGGACAGAAGGAAATGTAATCAGAAATGGCCTTTCAACATTATTTGCAGCTCTTGTCTTCCCATTTTTATTCACTTAGTATTTCACAATGGAAGAAGGACACATGAATCGGTAACGAGCTATGAATAATGAACAGTATCTCCTAGAAGAGTTCTAGTTTCCAGTCAATACACATATGTCTAGTTGCAGTGGTGTACACACAATCCATGGGGCCCCGGTGCAAAACTGATCCATGCCTCCCCCGTTCGAGCCTGTATATAGTATACAGTAAATGGTTCCTAGATATTGTATGTAGTGCTGTATATATGGTTCCTATTATGTGATTGATATCAGCCGCTCCTCTTATAACACGCCAGCACTGATATAACCTCCAGAGACATTGCCTCATATGTGACTTATATCAGCAGCTCCTCTTATAACACTACAGCACTAATATAACTTCAAGAGACATTTACATCCTATGTAACTGATATCGGTCTCTCTTCTTATAACACTCCAGTACTGATGTAACCTCCAGAAGGCAGGGGGAGATGTCAGAAGGTGACATGGTTGGTGGGCAGGGGGACACTAGAGTTGCAGAGGGGCTCTGTGAGGTCAGGGGGCACAGAATTACACTTGAACACAGGTGATAGGCAGCACTTTCAGGACTGACTTAACTTGCTCCCCTACAGTAACTTACCCCCCTGCTGCTGCGTGTAGGAGGGATGCAGGGACCAGTGAGGGGACTTCAGGCTTCCGGCACCGCACATGAGGCACAGTAAATTACCTGAGGTGAAGCCTCGGAGTTAGTGTTGAGCGAACAGTTCGAGCATAGTTCGGGTTCGTACCGAATTTTGGGGTGTTCGGGACACGGACCCGAATCCGAACATTTTCAAAAAAGTTCGGGTTCGGTGTTCGTCGATTACTTCCCGCTTTCTGAAGGGCTGCACAGCAGCCAATCAGCTAGCGTTTTACTTCTTGCCCTAAGAGCCCATCACAGCCATGCCTACTAATGGCATGGCTGTGATTGGCCAAGTGCAGCATGTGACCCAGCCTCTATTTAAGCTGCAGTCACGTAGCGCCGCACGTCACACTGCTCTGATTAGTGTAGGGAGAGGACTCAGCTTCTGTCATGGCGAGATTAGGCAGGTTAAAGTCAGCAACAGCACCTAATGAACGGATCGATTTACAGCTGAGAATCATTGAACTTCTGCTAGTTACTTGCTCGCTGGTTTTTAGGCTGCACAGAGCGTTTTTCTGTCACTTATTTTCTGGGTTGATTGGCGGCCATTTTGTGACTTGTGGTGCGCCAGAAGAAGCTGCCACCAAGTCCATCAATCCATCAATACTAGTTTTTTTATTTTTTTGCTATATCCTACATCAGGGGCTTGGCTGTGCTAATTGTCACCCCTAGAAACTCAGGAAAGAAATTTCTATATTTTATTAAGGGGTTAAATACAATTGCCCAAATACCAATCCCCTAAATCTGGTGTTCCAGCTTTGGCTAGACAAGTATAATACTGTCTGCTGTCTGGCAAAGGATAGATTATTTTCTGGGGTTAAATTCAATTGCCAAAATAGCAATACCATAAATCAGTGGTTTCAGCTGTGGCTGGCAAAATAGAATAGTGTCCGAGGTAACGCACACACGTACAGACGCACGTACACGATTCTTGAATAGTTGTATTATCGTGATAATAAAACTAACAGTGTAAAGTTGACTGTATTGCTCTAAGTTATATTCGCGTACGAATGTAACTTCTATTACAGCACACCAATACTAAAACTGACTAAGAGACAGCTTTAAGTTCTATTCGAACGCGATTGCAACTTTGGAACTTAAAGTGGTGTACGATTTTAAAAGTTGAGTACTAAAATTTGGAATCGCAATGCGATTCTTATGTATTTAGCATCGCATCAGATCATAACTTTGAGCTACCGATCACCATGAACGCCTCCTCCAGTAGAATGTACTGTCGGATGTGAGAATTAAGTTGAAATCGCAATGCGATTATTATATATCTGCTAATCGCATTGTCGTTTAACTTAGCATTGCTAAATAATTCCATCCATATTCGTTAACTTACTGACTCAGTAAGTTAACGATATGGATGGAATTATTTAGCAATGCTAAGTTGAAATCGCAATGCGATTAAGCAAATATATAAGAATCGCATTGCGATTTCAACTTAATTCTCAGATCCGACAGTACATTCTACTGGAGGAGGCGTTCCCATGGTGATCGTTAGCTCAAAGTTGTAATCGCAATGCATTTATTGCGGTATATTATCCCTCTGGGTGTCTTTTACAGCCTTTTTAGTGCCCAAAAGTTCGGGTCCCCATTGACTTCTATGGGGTTCGGGTTCGGGATGAAGTTCGGGTTGAGTTCGGATCACGAACCCGGACATTTTCCGGAAGTTCGGCCGAACCTCTCGAACCCGAACATCCAGGTGTTCGCTCATCTCTACTCAGAGTCTCTGCTGCCAGTTCTTATCTTCTCCTGCAGCCACTGCTGGACTGGGAGGAGTCCCCGCCCCCTCATCACACGGACCATCACACTGCAGAGAGGAGGGGAGCTGCCTTCTCTTGGGGTTAGTAAACTTGGTGGGGGGAGCTGTGAGTGGCCCCTATTTTGCCTCTTTGCAGCAGGGCCCCTGACAGTGCTCAGTACCAGTAGTACTGCACTGATAGTGACCCTGCTGCGCTGATACACACAGGGGAGAAGACGGAGCTGCCACTACTGCAGGGGCCAGGGGAGTCCACAGGCGGCCGGGCCCCCTGGAGTCCCGGGCCCGGTCGCAAGTGTGACCCCTGTATGTACGCCAGTGTCTAGTTGTCTACTGAGGCATGAACTGTAATCCAGCGAATAAGACTCCACATGTACGGCCATTTTACAACTACAACCAAGCAACAGTAGGGTTCCCAAAAAGTGTGTGAACTGCACCCCTGCATCCATTCATATGTGTCCTTAGCAACCATGGCATGCTCCACTTAACGCTATATATGAGGAGATATTCGTTAAAGCCTGTATAACAGCATGCGGAGGCCAAAAGGCTCTGTACTACAGGATCATACAGTCCTGGCGCACTGCTGTACAGCCACGTACATA
Source organism: Bufotes viridis (assembly GCA_033119425.1). Lineage (NCBI taxonomy): Eukaryota > Metazoa > Chordata > Amphibia > Anura > Bufonidae > Bufotes > Bufotes viridis. The sequence continues at coordinate 391,281,804 of CM065592.1, read as the reverse complement.
TAGGATTTGTGCATTGAGCCTAAGATGAACTAGAAATGGTTTGTGGAAGGATGAAAAATGAAGAACACCATTGTGTCAGGGAATTCTATGGATCCATACTGACCACTGTATGGCTCCTATTTCATACAGAGGTGTTCAGAGGTTTTTCTCACAAATATATACAAGTCTTGTCATACATGGCTACAGACCTCTGTGCAGCAATTTTTGTCTGGGCGTTTCCCAGATGATATGGTGGAGGGTGGGCGGATCCCCGCTGCATCCCTTTATAATCAATGAGATCCGGTTGGCACGCCGCGCTGTACAACTATGCTGGATCCAGAGAACTCCGTCAGGCTGTTCTCTGCCGGAACAGCCTGCTGAAGTTGTTTGACACTTGTGTGAAAGTAGCCTTAGTGCCCTTGATTGAAACAGTCGTCAGTGATGTCATGGATTTTACCTAAAGGAATCAATTGGGTATAGGGGTACCACACACCCTATGGTAAAGTATTCGGTGAAAGGCTCTCCAGTCCATAAAGTCATACAGAAAAATCGCGGCACACTCAATGCTAAAGTGAAGGCTTTATTGTAGATCACAACTAAAAGTGCTCAAAAGACAAAGAATCTGTTGCTTCTGGGCAAAAATGAGATAAAAGGTGACTCTGGTGGTAGATAGATTCAAAGTAGGTAGTCCATATATAAAATCAATGTGGGAGATTTATCAAACGGGGGTAAAGTAGAACTGGCTTAGTTGCCCATAGCAACCAATCAGATTCCACCTTTCACTTTTCACAGCTCCTTTGGAAAATGAAAAGAGGAATCTGATTGGTTGCTATGGGCAACTAAGCCAGTTCTACTTTACACCAGTTTTATAAATCTCTCCCAATATATCCCTTTTCAGCAAAGGGAGGTAGCAGTAATATCAGTATCAAATAGGCTGCTGTTTCGGTCAACATTAAAGGGATTGTCCTTCGGTTGATTAATATCTGATCAGTGGGGGTGCGACACCCAGCACCCCTGCTGTCCAACTGTTTTAAGAAGAGGTCGTGGTGCTCCATGCGAGCACTTTCTCTTCACTACACTACACGTTGTCTCCTATGGAGCGGTGGCATAGTGTAATTACAAGTATGCCCTCCATTCAAGTGAATCGAGCAATTACTTGTCATTACACTGCACTGCCGTAACTTCCGAGGAGATGGGTATTGTAATGAGCAGGAATCAGCGCTTACATGGAACATGGAGCGCCACCTCCTCTTCAGACAGCTGATTGGTGGGGTGCCGGGTGTCCTCCTGATAGGAGGTCATCAATATAAATGACATGAAAGGAAAACCTGTTTAATAACTTTGTCAAGCTGAATCTGTGTAAAAGAACGGACTGAGTAAATATGGATGAAGTTTGGAAACACCAGGACTCTTCCTAGAACTAGCTTCCCCACCAAACTTCAGTGGTCAGGGGAGAAACGTCTTGGTAAGAAAGGTGACCAAGAACCCAATGGTCATTCTGGTTGAGCCCCAAAGATCCTATGTGCAGATGAGAGAAACTTCCAGAAGGTCCACTATCACTGCAGTACTCCACCAATCTGGGCTTTATGGCAGTGGCCAAAAAGAAGTCCCTCAACAGTGTGAGAAACAAGATACTCTGGTCTGATGAAACTTTTTGGTCTTAATTCTAAGCGTCATGTTTGGAGGAAACCAGGCACTGTCCGATACCAACCCTACAGTGAAGCATTGTGATGTGCAAACCTTGTGGAACCACACCCACGTAATTACTGCCAAAAATCTCAGCTTATTACTGAGTAAATGGTCTAATTTTGTCAATGCAAGATTTTATTTTTTCCTTTCCAATAAATTAGCAAAGATTTATAATATTCCGGTTTTTTTTATTTTAACACAGGACCGCAACATAACAAGATGTGAAAAAAGTGAAAGGGTCTGAAAATTTTCTGAATGCACTGTACGTGTGAATAGGTGTATGTATAGTACTTCTATTAACATGCACATGTGTAATATGTTTGCTGTTTATATTTGTATGTAGGGAATATGTATGTCTGTTTATAGGAAGTATATGTGCGTGTATATTTTTCTATATAAAATGAGTGTATACACTGACTAAATGCATGTGTGCGCTGCTGTCATTTGTCAGCCATGGCTATATTTTATTCTCAGTCTGACCGTGATCAGGTACCATATTACAGAGGTTCTTCCCTAGAAGCATTGCTTGTAGAGGATAACATTTCTATAATACAATTCAGTACTGTATCAAGGCACCATCTGGCAGCAAATGAAGTGCCCAGCGGCTCTGTAGTACAGGGCCCTAGGGACTTTGTAAACCACTGTACAGGTTCTATGTACAGATGTGTGCATGAAGCCCAAGGAGCTTGTAACTGTGGCTTCTACTAGCCAAATGGGACTTCTATGAGACCCATGGACAACCATACCCTCAAAATGTGCTATTCTATTGCTGTCTTCTCTAAGGAAGTATACAATAAAGCCAATAATTAACTGTGTGTTTCTTGTGTTATAATTCCTCCAGAGATTATTCTTCAAAAAAAGAAGGCTCCTTAGTAACAGATGAGTAGGACCGATGATACGAATGTTTGAGTACAATGCATTTTGTTTTTGCTGATATATATTTGTGTATCAAGGTGCTGTTACTAAACAATTAGGGCTCTATTCAGATTTCTCTGCATGAAATAAACTATAGTTATAATAATCACCTCAAGATACAAAGAAATAAGGAACTGATTTAATCTCCGAATCTAAAAATACTCTGTCTTTTCAGATCCAACTCATATAGTGTCTCTGTAGCCATGGAAATTCAGTCTTTAGCTGTCAAACTGTTCTCTCTTTGAAATTACCACTTTTTTTATGTTACTTTTGTAGAAATGTTGTTTGGAGAAAAATACAAGAATTAGAGCACAGCAGAAATGTATATGACATTGTGCAAAATCAGTGGTAGACATGAGGTAATCTGAGGCATGGTACACGGATGGACACAAAAGCACATACGTCCATTCAGATATTCACTGCAGACAACCTCTGTTTTAGGTCCTGCAAGATACAATTGAGATATGAAAATATCCTTTTGCTTTGTTTCTAGCGCTGCCATTTTGTCTCAGATTCTAATATTTTGCCTCTGGGCTTTGGATCTGGTCTCTTTTATGGTGAAATTTAATGAACATTAAAAAGACATAAATGGTTCTTATGGTATTTTAGGCATTTCAGAGGAATTCTGCCTTATCTCAAGTAAGATTAAAAAGGACCTGTCACTAGTGTTGATCGAGCACCAAAGTACTCGGGTGCTCGAGTAGAACACTTTGTGATGCTCGGATGCTCTACTGAGCACAATAGAAGTCAATGGGAGAACCCCAGCATTAAATCAGGCACCCCCTGCTCTGAAGAGGGGAGGGTGTCGGGACTCTAGTTCGTCTTAGAAGACCCTGCTCTGACTCCATATATAGCTATGCCCATATATGGAGTCAGTGCTTGGGGACACCCAGTATATTTAAATCTAATTTAGCCTGTATTTCAGAAAAGTTTCTGCTGGCATTCAAACTCATGACCTTCTGCATTAGAGGCAAGAAACTTAACCACTCAGCTATAATAGCTGCATAGCCAGTTACTAAAAAATAAAAAAAAAATAAAAAAAGAGACTTCTACTGTAGAGGAATACTTACTACTAGTAAGTATTTTTATATAGTAGAAGTCTCATATTTCTTTTTTCTGTGTCTGGCTATGCAGCTATATAGTGTAATGGCTAAAGTTCTGGGCTGTGTTGCAGAAGCTGTGAGTTCAAATCCATTTCACAAACTTTTTCAGAAATAGAGGCTAAACTTAATTTAAACATACATATATTAGTTTTAGCCATGATATATTTACATATATCATTATATATTTAGAATATATAATATATTATAATATATGTAAATATATTATGGCTAACACATCAGTAGCATTTTCCCACATATTATGCATTTATTTATATATATATAAAATCATAGTTCATAATATGTGGGAAACTACTACTGATGTTTTAGCCATGATATATATACATATATTATATTATATTATAAATTCTAAATATATAATAATATGTGTCAATATATTATGGCTAAATACACTGGGGTGTCCTCAAGCACTGACTCCATATATGGACATAGCTATATATGGAGTCAGAGCAGGGACTCTTAAGCCTTGGACTCGCACTGAGGGATTCCCTCACTGTACAGCTATCTTCTGCACAGATATAAAGGCTAAATTAGATTTAAATACACTCGAGCATCACACTCGAGCACACGCGGTGTTCAGCCGAACTCCATGATGTGCCGAGCATAGCAATGCTCGACCTGAACTACCTGTCACCTCTCCTGACCACACTGTCACCTCTCATGTCTGTAGATACAGTAACTGCTTACATTCCTCATGTATTACCAATTCTGGAGCCTTCTTAGGAGGCGTCCTGCACATGACCATATTTTTTCACATGGACCCATTCATTTCTAAGGGTCCACAAATGTCATCCCCAGTTATAGAACATGTCCTATTCTTGTCCATATTGTGGACAAAAAGTCATTTCTTGTAATGGAACTGAGAAAAATGCAGATTGCACCTGGAATGTATTTGTTTTTTGTGGATCTGTGGTTCATAGTCTGCCATATGGACATAGTCATGTGCATGAGGCCTGAATCTGTATTGTGCCTTTCTTCTGCTATTCCTGCTAGAGGTTTATGAATAGTACAATTGGGTATTATCAAGTGGAGGTGTATCCCTGCATAGTTTGTTACTGGGGGTACTGATTAGATAATGCCAGACAGTGAAGGGACTACATCCCCCCAGGACTGATAACACCCAGTTGGACCTTTATTCATAAACTTCTAGCAGGAAAAATAAAGGAACAGCACAACAAAAAGTAATAAGTATAGATCCTCCAGAATTGTCATTTCATGTAGAATTCAATATAAAAAAAAAGGATGGATGGGCCATAGTATCTACAGGGTAATTTCCTGGGAAGGCTGATGCCCAGGGGACTGCCTGAGCCCTCCTTGGGCCGGGTTTATATCAATCTGATGCTCTCAGTATTAATTAATGCTAAGAGCATCATGTACGTATGCACTTGGCTTTCGGCAACAGGTGCCCTCCTGAATGCATCTGCATTGCTGTCCTGAGGGCAAAGATTCAGCTGGGGGCAAACTCTGTTCTGCACTATGGGACTGTTGGACCTGCTTGCTTCTGTTGGTGCCACCTACTTGTGTTGGCCCTGTCTTCTTGTGCTGCCCCACCTTCTGTCCATCTGGATCCGCCTACAACACAGGGTGATATATATACTGAGTGATTTTATTGGTCAATATTGACAACACATTTAGAAGAGATGAGAAGAGAAGGCTGATTAAATTCCTGTCGTCATCTTCAACAATCAAATCTGAATACTTTTTCAGTTGATCAATTCTCCAATTTTAAATAAGATTTCTTCATATTTACATGTTGTTAGACATAGCTGAAATGACTTTTCAATATCTACAAAGCAATTTATAATTAATTTTAAGAAGAAAATATGTTAATTGCAAGACCTTTAAAAACTGGATAAAAGATTATAAAATATTATTTGCAAATAATATATAGACAAGTAAATATACATCTGGAAAAATGGGCTAAAACTGTCCATAAAAAGTTCAATATTTTGGCCTATTAATCTTGAGCCTTCACAACACTTGAAGGCAGGTGTCTCGCGGCTAAGGACCGCAGTGTAGCAGTGCAATCATAGAAATGAATGGGGTTGCAGCACAACCTACAAGTAGCTGTGACTAGTGTTGAGCGGACCCGTGGATGTTCGGGTTCACCGGGTTCGGCCGAACTTCAGGTCAAAGTTCGGGTTCAGGATCCGAACTTGACTCGAACTCGAACCCGAACCACATTGAAGTCAATGGTGACCCGAAGTTTGGTGCACTAAAATGGCTGTAAAATAGTCATAGTGAGGACTAGAGGGCTGCAAAAGGAAGCAAAATAGGGGTAAGAGCAGGACAATTGCCCTGCAAACAAATGTGGATATGGAAATGCCGTAAAAAAACATAAAATATAAAAAAAATAAAAAATAATAATCATGAACTAGGAGGTCAAAGTGAAGTAGGAGGTAGAGGACGCGGCGAATGTGGCGGTGTAGGTGGAACCAGCGGTGGAGGAGTATGGAGTAGACGCTGTGATATAGATGCTGTTATTTTATTTTATTTTTTTTCCTTTATTTATTTTTTATAAATTTGGTAAGACCCCAAAACATTGGGAACTAGAAAAGAGAATGCATAGAGAAGTGCGCTGGAGTCTAACAATGGCTGGGTGCAGTCGATATCTTGTCTATTCAGCACAAGGTACGGACAAGTCCTGTGGGATCCATACCTGGTTCATTTTAATGAACGTGAGCTTGTCCACGTTGGCTGTGGACAGCCAGCTGCGCTTGTCTGTGATCACCTGTGCTAAACACACGTTCGGACAATAAACTGGCCGCAGATCAGGCCAACACCTACAAGGCGTAAAGGGCAAGCTCCGGCCATGTGCTCAATTTGGAGACCCAGAAGTTGAATGGGGAAGACCCATCAGTCAGTATGTGTAGTCATCTTCACGTGTACTGTTCCACCATGTTGCTGAGATGCTGCCTCCTGCTAAGACGTTCTGTATCAGCTGGTGGTGCTGGTTGTTGAGGCATGCAGACAAAGCTTTTCCACATTTAAGCCATGCTAACGCTCCCTTCTGAGGTGCTGGCGGTGCCCTAACTGCGTTGGAAACTTCTTCATCCTCCTCTGCCTTCGCCTTGTGCTTCTTCTGAGCCTCCGCTGTCTACCGATGGTGGTAATGCCATCAGCAGCGTGTCTACCAGTGTGCGCTTGTACTCGCGCATCTTCTGATCACGCTCCAGTGACAGAATTAAGAATGGCACATTGTCCTTGTAGCGGGGATCCAGCAGGGTGGCCACCCAGTAATCAGCACTGGTTAGAATGTGGGCAACTTGGAGGTCGTTGCGCAGGCACTGCAGCATGTAGTCGCTAATGTGTGCAACCTGCCAAGAGGTAATGACAAGCTGTCCTCTGTGGGAGGTGTATCGTCTGTGTCCTTTGTAGCCTCCCAGCCACGCTCCAGTGATGGCCATGAGCTGCTTTGGGTGCCATACTGCTGTGAACACCGTTCCTCCTCATCATCATCCTTCAGAACTGTTTCCTGGCTGGACAGTTGTGTACTTGGCTTATGTTGGTTCAGGAACCCACCCTCCGAGCCCCATGTGAATGACTGGCCTGATAACCGTGGAAATTACCCCTCTTCCTCCTCCTCTTCCTTCTGTGCCACATCCTCTTCCATCATCGCCCGAAGCATTTTTTCAAGGAGACATAGAGGTGGGATAGTAACACTTAGGATGACATCATCGGCACTGGCCATGTTGGTGGAGTACTCAAAACAGTGCAACACGGCACACAAGTCCCGCATAGAGGCCCACTCATTGGTGGTGAAGTGGTGCTGTTCCGCAAAGCGACTCACCCGTGCGTTGTACTTTCTACCACCATTTAAGATGGCATACTATGTAGAGGGAAGCTGGAAAAAAAATTCCAAATGAGGTCGAATTGAAAAAAAAAGCAATTCTGCCACAGTTTTATGGGTTTTGTTTTTACGACATTCACTAATAGTGATGGGCGCCAATATTCGAATCGCAAATTTAAATCGCGAATATCGCCACTTCGAGAATTCGCGAATATTTAGAATATAGTGATATACATTCGTAATTTTGGAATATTCTAAATTTTTTTTTTCATCTGAACCCATGATCCCTTCCTGCTTCTTGCTTATGGGCCAATAAGAAAGGTTGCAATATCTTTGTCAGAGCTTAGCAACATCCCTAGCAACCAATAGGAAAGTTGCCTAACCCTTACTATATAAGAACCTCCCCAGCAGCCATTTTCTGCATTTTTTTTACAGTTATGAGAGAGACAGCAGTCTCATTGCTGTCATAGGTTTTGCTGTCCATACATACATGCTACATACATAGTTCTGTGATGTCACAAGTTCCCAACAATGAATATGAATAAAATATGGGTCTATGAGATCTCTAAATTTTCTACATTTAGTGTTGCGTGCGAATATTCGAATTGCGAGTATCGCCACTTGGAGAATTCACGAATATTTAGAATATAGTGCTATATATGTCATGTTTTTCCATCTGAACACATTATTCCTCCCTGCTTCTTGCTTATGGGCCAATGAGAAGGCAGCAATGTATTTGTCTGAGCTTAGCAACATCCCTAGCAACCAATAGGAAAGTTGCCTACCCCTTTACTATATAAAAAACTCCCCAGCAGCCATTTTCTGCTGTTTTTTTGCAGTTCTGATAAAGACAGCAGTGACATTGCTGTGCTCTGTGCTTTCATCTGGATCCTATTCCTTATCCAATTACATTAGATAGTTAGTTAGTTAGTTAGTTAGTTAATTAGTTAGTTAGTTAGTTAGCTCATATATAATACAGATAGTTAGTGGGAGATAGTCAGTGTAGGCTAGATAGTGATATAGTGTAGGTGATAGGTTCCAGTGCAGGGTGTTAGGTAGTGTGATAGGAATTACTGTGCTGTGATAGGGATTAGTGTCTCTGTTAGACACAGTGCTGTGATGTCACAACAATACTTTGTGCACCAATCAGTAATATCTTCTCAGACCTGATAAAATGTAAAGTTGCACGTATTGTGCAAAAAAAATATGCATCATTAGTGCCGATTTGCGCAATCGTGAAAATAATGACTGGAGATCTCGAATTCGCAAACTTATTGTGAATATTATTCAAAAAATTTGCGAAATATCACAAAAACTAATATAGCCTATGCCGCTTATCACTACTGGGCAGTGAGGAGACCAGTTGCTGGAATTTGAAAGAGTAGTGTTATCCAATTCTTGTCTGATTTGGATTCTAGCTGTTCAACAGTCCTGGGTCTCCTTTGCTGGATTTTTCAATTCATTATGCACCAAATGTTTTCTGTTGGTGAAAGGTCTGGACTGCAGACAGGCTATTTCAGCACCGGGACTCTTCTTCTATGCTATTGTGATGGATGCATATATGGTTAAGCATTGACTTGCTGAAATATGCAAGTCATATTGCACGTCTCCTGAAAGAGACATTGTCTAGATAGGAGCATATTTTGTGAAAAACCTCTGTGTACTGTTCAGGTTTGATAGGGTAATACCTCCGAGTAGTCTTTGGTTGCTAACAATATTGTCATCCTTGTATTTTTTCCAGGTCTTTCACTTGTGCATTCATAATCTTGCTATGTAGCTGTTATGTTCATGCAATATGCCTGGTTCACCAGCAGGGGGCAGTGGATATGGCAGGAAGTCTAGTCAGCTAGGGCAGCGTGAAATGCAGGCGTGCCCATGATGTAGCAGCAAGGGGAAGTTTCCCCTGCTGCAGCAGGAGTCTTTCCAGAGGGAAGTAGCTCATAGAGCACCCTGACTCCTTGCAGATTTACCTACAGAGTGTGAGAAGGGGGTCAAAAGCCAAAGGCATCCCACTCCACAGGTAGAGAACAGACTGAAGGTCCATCTGCCAGAATAAAGCAAAGTTTAGTGCAGTAGAGAGAGAAAGCAGAGTACTTAAGTTTGCCTGTCAGTTATGCCAAAGCCTGCTGGAACCAAGAGAAAGCCTCAATATTGTCTGAATGCAAATGGATGCAAGTAAAGCTGTTAAACGTTATCGAGTCTGGACTCAACTTATTCTCCACCATTACTGATCCACTTTATTGCTTCGGAGACTAATCCTGGGGGGCGACGGTATCCAGGTACGAGCACTGTGACACACACAGAGACTATTAAGGGCCGCACCACACCACTCCACTCCACAACATTCCTATAAACCTGGGATGTGATTGGCCCTAGGGAATGGCACGGTGCAATAGTGCCCTTCAAGATGTGTAAGCTGCCCATGCCTTAGGCACTAATGCAATTCCATACCATCAGAGATGCAGGCTTTTGAACTGTGCTTTAATAACAAGTTGGATTGTTCCTCTCCTCTTAAGTCCGTAGGACACGGCATCTATGGTTTCCAAAAGGAATTTCAAATTTTTCATCTGACCATAGAGCAGTTTTACATGTTGCCTCAGTTGATTTTAAATGAGTTTTGACCTAAAGAAGACAGTGGCATTTTTTTATTGTGTTGACATATTGTTATGGACAATGGTTGTGGAACCACTGTGCCAACTAACCGATTTGACATTGGGAAAGACCAGAGGGCATTATCCTGGCAGTGTCTTAGCTTTCATCCTCTAAATAGTATACAAGGATCTGGTCTTTGCTACAGGGAACCCACCAAGCTTCTCCCTTTTATAATTGTCCAGGTATAGTTGGTAGCTGATATACGACATAATCACCAGTGCATGTCACAAGAAGCAGAAGCAAGTTCACAGACAAAACCAGGCAGAACCAGACTGATGATCCAGCAAAAAACATGCAAAATTCACAAAACAGACTTCAGGACACAGTTCAGACATAGGAGAAACTTGAGCAGAAACATAGCAAGATGGAACCAGGACATAACTATAAGACACAATTGAGACATAGCAGGTTATGTTGCAAAAACTTAGCAAGACAGGTCAGAAGTTGCTAGGGACTTCATAGGCAAACATAACTATGACTGAATTCAGACACACTCAGAATAGACACAAGAACATGGCAAATAGAACTTGGACAAGATTCATGCACGCACAGGCAAAATCCATGGAACAGACTCAAGCAAAAGACAACTGGAACTAGGACAGAATTCAGACCACGCACAGAACAGATTCAAGGGCATGGCAAACAGAACTAGGACAACAGATAAAGTTAGATGGCCAACAAAATTCATAGAATCCACACACAAACAGAACATGCAAAGATCCAACAGAATCTGAACTTGCACAGCTAGGGATAGGACACACAACTCAAGAAATCCATAACGAGGTAACAATATTAACTCATGCAGTACTGAAATGGGGAGAGATAAAAACAAACTGCCACAAATTCACGCCCACAGGTAACCGAGGCCAGCATGCACAGAACAGTAGCAACATGAACCACCATAGAAACCATGGATCAAATTCATATATTTTAGGTTATGCTTAATTAACATCGCAGCCACATTTCCAATGAATTGGTGTTGTGTGTTATTTATTAATTTTATTTATTTGTAAAGTTAATGACTGTGACTTGAGCAGTTAATATTTTAAACCTCTCTTGTCTAAGCTATATCACTATTTACTGATTGTAAAGTGCTGCAGATTATTACAATTATAATTACTTCTGCTTAAATTTTACTTTTGAATCATATTTAATTTTTGGATTTTTATACAGCATAAGAAATCAACTTGTTATTGTTAAAAAAGAATCAGACCCAGTCAAATGTAAAGTCTGTCATTCTCTTTTCTATGTTACATGTTGGCAATCCAGGTATTACCGTATTTTTTCTGACTACAAGACACACTTTTTAGCAAGAACCCTTGCTAAATAGTCCCTGCGTCTTATAGTCACAGTCGGGGGAGCTCAGCAGAACCCCTCTGACCGCTTCTTTAATGATCTGACAGAGCATTTCATATAACCCTGTGCCTGATCATTGGATTTGCTTATGATAGCCGTCTTTTCCTTGGCTGTAATCACTGCGCAGATCACCCTCCTAGAACCAGTAGCTAGTGGTTTCTTTGGGTAACCATGTCTTCCTTCTAACCATTTCTCCTCTTGATCTGACAGAAGCACTCTTACTTGAATCCTGCCAACCTCACAGACAGCGGGAATAAACTGAAGCTGTGTGCAGTGTATTTAGATGCACACCGCTGATCACTGAGCAGTAGCTCAAGCTGTTGCTGAATTGGCTAGGGTGGGGGGACTCTGTTTTGTTTTTGTTTTGTTTTTTATTACTCTTTTGAGGTCAATTAGTGGTAGGGGAGGAGGGGAAAGCTTTGAAATGACCCAAGGTCAAGAGAACATGCTCAATGATGGTTGCAAATGTCCTGTTACCAGACTGTATAGTACGTACATGTTATTTACTGTATATATCCAGAAATATAGTGACAGCCATGGACTCATTAAAAGAGAAACCTCCTGTTCCATTTCAAGGTGACAGTCAGCTCACTAAAGCATTATACAATGCTTGTATACACCTATAAATTTAATCTGATTGAAGGTCCTGCTGATCTGGTTAATAAGCGGCACAGAGTGCAATTACAGAAGGTGCATTTTACAACAGCACACTGAAAAAAACATTGTATAATTGAGGAAAAGGGATCGAAGCATGGGAAAGAACACTCCTGCATTGTAGCTTCTATGTTTTCTGCCCCTGCTCTGTGACCAGTGGAGTACCTTCAATGACCTCCAAAGACCAGGCAGCTGCTATGGGGCCCATGGAGAAGCGGAACGTGCAGTAGACCAAAAGCCCGCCCCCTAATAAATGCAATACAGGATCATGTTCAGAGTCCCTGTCATCAGTGCAGAATGCTAAAGGACCTGTGATGACATCAGCTGCTGCGCCATTTAGTAAAGGAACTGCAAGAGAATAGTGTAGTTCCCAGGTTAGAAAGGTGCATCTGCCAGGGTCCTTCAAGCAACAGCAGGGGTAAACTGGCCATAGACCCTATAGGGAAACTTCCCAGTGTGCTGACACCCAAGGGTCAGCTAAGTCCTCCTCATGGATATGCCATGCAAATAATAATCTGACACTCCCCTCTTGACTTCTGAATTCAACTGTATGCCATCCTAAGGCAACTGTAGTAGGAGAACAGAACATGACAGCTGATGTTGGCCACCACAAAGGAGCAGCTTCTGGGGAGGTATGTTGTGCAGCCGGACCAGTACTTTGTAATGCACTGTGGTATTTGGCTCTGCTAGGGTGATATAATGTGGCAGAATATGGCATTGCTAGCCGTGTTTACTTGTAGCTTACTTCTTGGTATTTTGTACTTCATGGTGGTATTTATTTGGCGCTGTTGGGAAAATATTTTGTGCTGCAAAGTATTTATATGGTGAAGTTGGGGAGGTATTTTGGTCTCCATGCTGGTATCAGATGCTGCCCAGAGGTATTTGTACCTTTATCATGGTATGTGTTACTGTTGGGGAGGGTAACGTATGTCCCTGACCATATGATTAGGCATTTTTGTGTTCCGCTTTTATTTCCTTTCTTGTATTGATGGTTTACATAGGGTGATGACCAAGTAAACAAAACAAATAAAAAAATGGTGTGGTGTTAAAAAGGCAGGAAATCCTCAAACCCAAGTGCAGTTGTTCATATATAAACAGGGGAGCAGATCCTGCATTTGTGGCCCGTTGCTAAAAGCGATCCCCAGCAAAAATGCATATAATGGAGGAAGCCCACAGCGGACTACAAGTACCACAATAAACATCCTACACAAGATGGCAGTTGTGTGGATGTGATAAACAATATAACAATAACAATAGAAAAGACAGGTGCACTCTACGGTCTTACTAACCCTCATTCTGATGTTAAAATTGCGAATTAGCTAACATATCCTACTGTGGAGGACATGTCTGAGCCCGAGCACAACGCCAAGGTTTCTCAAGTAGCTTGGGTCCTAACACTCACCTACCTGTGCTGTACGGGGCAATACCAGGGGCTAGTGTGCTAAATTACAGGAGTATAAAGGCCGTCTTGCTCCACAGTAGGACATGTTGGCTAATTCTCAATTTTAACATCAGAATGAGGGTTAGTAAGACCACAAAGTGCACCTGTCTTTTCTATTGTTATTGTTATGATGACCAAGTAAAGCAAAATTCACATCCGCAGTGTGCATTGCATTTTATGTAATATCGTATATGTGCAATATTATAGGTAGGGTTTGTGTGCCAGAACTGTTTTGTAATACCAGTCCAGCCGTGATAGCACACGATATAACACGCAGCAGCAAACACAGCTTTCCATAAAAATATATATTTATGTACTAATCTGACAGAAGGGACTATACACTCTTATTAACATTCACGTCAGTTATGATGCATACACAGTTTATATGTATTGTATCTATTATTTTTTTTCTGATTATTTGATGATTCGGAACAGCAGTGTGAACGTAGCCTAAGTGACGGTAACCTCTTCCTTAGACCCTAAGGCAGGGGCATACACAGATCTCATAGGGCCACATAGCAAAACTTAGTATGGACCCCCTGCACCTAGTTTCCCAGTGTATGCGCATAAATCAATCCCATTCAATGCAGAAAATGAGCAACCCCCAGATTTCTGTTGAATTTTAAAAAAAAAAATCATATCCCCACCTATCCCTTGGTTGAACTTGATGGACTTATGTCTTTTTCAACCACATTGTACTATTTGAATTAAATACAAATTGTGATAAAAATAAAATTGGCCTCACCTACTATATTCAACTTTTATGTTGGAAAAATTGGAACAGGTGCTCGAAATACGTTGATAAATCTCCTGGTTCATTTTTATTACAAAGCTAGCTGCCTGCAGCCACCACTACAGGGAGCTCAGTGAATAGGAATTAATACAGCTACCATAGAGTCTGTAATAATCTTTTTGCATTGAGCTCACCCCTTGTGGCAGCTGCATTAAAATATAGTGTTTTCACACAGGGAAGAGAAGAGCAATTTCTCTGCCCCCTGGCTTGGTCAGTCTCTATTGCGGGTACGCCACTTCCCTCAGAGAAGTAAATAATTTTTCTATTTTCTGTTGTCCAAAACCTGCGTGCGTCCTATAGTTAGGAATGTCTTATAATCGAAAAAATTCTGTCATTTTGTTTGTGGTAGAAGATGAAGTTGAAGGAATACTTATCTAGTATGAAAAGCCTTTCTAGTAAACACTAGATGCTGTATACACCATGGTGGCCAATGACATTCCCTTTTTTTTCTAGTCTTCACGTCCTTCTTTAAAGAACCGCTCTTTGTCTGAAGCTCGGGGTAATTACTGCAGGTGGAATTGAACACTCAGCTGGTGACTTTGGGAACTTGGCTCTCTAAAATTTTCCTCTGCTTTCTGCAGGCACCGCGCCAGCCCTGTTTTCTCATTAATAGCCAACAACCTCTGCTATATTTTATGCACCTATTTATAGCATTTACGTTTCTTGCACATCAGCGGTAAAACACAGCTATTACATATCTGTTGGTTATTGTAGTATTTTAAGCAGATGTTTTATTTAGCAGGAAAATGGCAGACAATGAAATGTTAGAAAACACTGGACTGCAGGGAAAAGTCAGAATGATAACGTGCTACAGTCACACCTTACAACGTGTTAATACTAAAGGGCAGTTTTTCAGATTTACAGAACATCTCTTAACCAGTCGTGATAGATTTCTTCAAAATTATTTATGCTCGTCTAATAAATTATCTTACACTGCCAAAACCCTCGCTGTATAATGTGATAAGGAAGGAGAACATACAAAGTGTTTGGAGGATGACATAACCTAACATGTAGGGTTTTTTTTGGTGCAGTTTCTTCCTGAAATAAAATAAAAAAACCTAGAGTTCATCAGTGACGAATGGCATCCTTAGATGATAGCGACTCCTAGTGGTAAAGAATGATTGACCACCCCTCCTTTATTAGAAGGATCTGTTAAAACAAGGGGAAAGCAACCTGCAGTTGGACAACATTTTACCATCCACATAATGGCCAGAGTACCTGGCCACAGCGGCAGACTGGGAAGTTAAAGTGGTCCTGGAAAAAACAATTCCATGTTGTCAGCAGGCCAAAATTGAAAGAAGGAGGGGCAATACAAGTAAACAATACCATAGTGGCAAATACCATCCCAGCAGAGCCAAGTACCATAGCGCAGAACATTATATTGCCCCAAAAGCTGTCCCTCTGTGGTGGCCACCAATAGCTGCCATTTTTTGTCCTCCTCCTCCAGTTCTCTCTGATTAAGCTATGGAGCAGGGGGGTGATATGGAGGTTAAGATGAGAGCCACAGCAGTAGAATTCAGGAGGGTATGTGTGATCGTTGGCCGGGTACATGAGTACTTGATTCTCAGCATTAATTACCACTGAGAGCTCATTATGTATCTGGCCAGAGGCAGAGAGGAGAGCTTGGGCAGCCCCCTGGGCATCGGCCCACTGGGAAATTTTCCGTGTAGGGTCTATGGCCAGTCCGCCTCTGCCTGGCCCTATAGTGATCTGGATCTAGTTCAGTAGAACTGCAGGAGGTCCAACTAGTCAACATTTTTTGACCAAAAAAGAAAAGCAAATCTGAGTACAAACTAACTGAATTTGTGAACGTGTCCCTTGCTCCTTTAAGGTACTGTCCTATAATGAACTATGACATTTCTGTGTTAGATCATTGAAAACGTAATGTTTTCTCAATCAAAATGTATAAAAATGCTCCTGTGTCTGTTGCTTTTACATACTCATTTTGGCACCCCCTGTTTTTTTTTTTTTTTAAAGAGGTATTCTGGCTGTAACAGGTTATCCCCTATCCAGAGAAACTCAGTACCCCTCGCGGCCCTCGGAAATGGGGAGCAGCAATGAGCATGTGCAGGGGATTCGGAGACAGCTGAGTATAGCGCTTAACTATTTCTAGAATACCCATAGAGATGAATGGATCAGCAGTGTGCATACTCAACCTGTTGCGCTGTTAAAATCAGGGGTCCCCGAGGGTTATGGGATCTCCGTCCTTGTGATCAGTGAGGGTCCCAGCAGTAAGACTTCTTCTATCTAATAGTTATCAGTAGAGATGAGCGAAGTTTTGAAAAATTTGATTCCGCAGCTTCTCCAAAGTTTGACAAGAAATTTGATTTGTTATCAATTAATTTGTCTCGAATCGCGTTAAAACCCTATTCAGCCTATCAATCAATGGGACTGATTTTAACGGCCGCTTACACAGAAGTGCACAGCCGTTAAAAATGGTAATGCACTAGTGCAGTGGTGGCGAGCCTATGGTACTGGTGCCACAGGCGGCACTCAGAGCCCTCTCTGTGGGCACCCTGGAAAAAGTCTATGGTGAACCAATATGCCTTAGACTTTCCCTGCCATTCATTAGCGCAGGGCGCACTATGAACAGCACAGATAGCGCACTGAATGTAGGCAGGCTATTTTAGCTCAATGATAACGTACATGGAATATACACTATACTGGACTGTAGTATTCAGGTTACATTGCTGTGTTGGCACTTTGCAATAAATATGTGGGTTTTAGGTTACAGTTTGGACACTCGGTCTGTAAAAGGTTCGCCATGACTGCACTAGTGCAATATGGCCTTTTTGGTTGCTGTCCACCTGCTCACACAGAGGCAGTCGGATCCTCTCTTGATTGAAAATGACCTGCCAAAGGACCTGCACTGAGTGTCATGACGTCACCGTGTGCTCCCAGTGTGATAACTTATCTTAACACCAATAAGAATCAGCTCTCAAGACTGAACACATTAGGCAGACTTACTTAAAGGGAATTAAAACAACACTAGAGGGCACCATAACAAGTATTTATTCCAAATAAATATTGGGGCAGATTTAGTAATAACATCTAATGTTTTTAGACAGTGTAAAGTTAGACTTGACAGTCTAAAACAACACCATATTTATTACAATGGCTGATGCTGGGTGTTAAATCTGGTGCCTCTTTACACAGTCTATTTTAGGTTAATACCACCAATTTGTTGGCTTACTTCACACCAGAATCTTGTGCAAAAGGTTTGCCACATTTTTTGGCGTACATTGTTGTGCCACAAGCCAGGCCCCTTTCTGTAGGTCACACTCCTTTTCTGCTGTGCTACACCCCCTATAGAGAAGTGTATGATAAAACTCCAGAAAAAAATGCCACACCCTGACATAATTTGATTAGAAATTTAAAAAAAAAAAAAACGCTATAAAACATCAAAGTTTGTCACCTATTGCTCAGTGAGAAAGACAAAAAAAAAACCCTAAATGGTTTTTAGAATCTGAGTGGTAGTGCTCTTACATGCTTCACTGGGTTCTGTGTGTATGGAAACTTCCTTCCCAAGTAATGCTTCTAGGGGAGAATACCTACATGCATATGGAATATGCCATGATGTTTCTATGGTAGATTAATTCAGTAATGGTCTCATGGATCTCTATGGCAATCTCTATTATAGCTCTGTACCAAACAAAGCAGTAACATGGCTGTGTACATGAGCCCAGAGAAAGGGTATGGAGTTCCAGTTTGCATCAACATTCTTTAAAATAATCATTTATGAAGGCAGCTATAATTTTGTAATGTATTTCATATTTAAAGTGTAACTGCCATTTTATTTTTATTTGTGTAATGTGTAGGGGCAGTGATACTGACCATTTTTTTTAATATACTTTAAATACATTTTTGTTAGAAAAATAGCCCTTTTTGGTCCATTTTGAGCCTTAGCAATGCTCCTCTGTCTTCTGTTTACATAACAGTGGAGACTTGCTAACACTGACTGTTATGTAAACAGAAGACAGTGGAGCATTGCTAAGGCTCAAAATGGGCCAAAAAGGGCTATTTTTCGAACAGAAATGTATCATTTCAGTCATTAAAGAGGAGGAGCTATAAACTGGGCATTGGTAGGGGCAGTGATAGGGGAGTGTCTATGTAGCTGGGAAAGAGGAGCTATCAACTAGCTGGGCGTTGTTAGGGGCAGTAATAGGGGAGTGTCTATGTAACTAGCTGGGTGAGAGGAGCTATAAACTAGCTGGGGGTTGTTAGGGGCAGTGATAGGGGAGTGTCTACATAGTTGGGTAGGAGGTGCTATAAATGAGCTGGGTGTTATTAGGGGCAGTGATAGGGGAGTCTCTATATAACTAGCTGGGTGTGAGGAGCTATAAACTAGCTGGGTGTTGTTAGTGGTGGTGATAGGGGAGTGTCGATGTAACTAGCTGAGTGAGAGGAGCTATAAACTAGCCGGGTGTTGTTAGGGGCAGGGCTGGAGCTGTGGCAGAGAAAGGAGAAGTGCATCATGGGTTTGGTTGGAAATGACAACAGGAAGTGCTATCTACCGGATTGATTTATGATTAAAAGGGATCAGGAGAGTGCATATTGAAAAAAAAAAGCATGCAGAAGATGCACACGGGTAAGTAAATACATGAGCAAATCTGGTAAAACCATTGTTATGCTGGAAAACCCCTTTAATGATCATTAAATACAAGTATACATCAAACTTCATTCTACCACTGGCCTGTATTCTCATTTCTTCCCCCCACATGCCAGTCAAATTCTAATTAATCCTTCAAACATTTCTCTCTGTGATATTTTGGCAGCTGTGTGAGCAGAAGATGCAGCCGTAGTAATTTATTGCTTATTGTTTGCTCTTATTACAGCCTCTTCACACAAGCTGCATTCCTCTTAACGTTCTGTTCTACGTATGTTTTGGGGACAAATACAGTCATTCATGGTATAATATGGCTATAGAACTTTACTTTGTGAGTTGTTTTTTTCAACTACTGTATGTAGTACAAAATATTTATTTATTAATATAGAAAAGAACACAATAAGTCACATTTATAAACTAAAGTACTTATCGAAGGACCGCGCTGCTGTTCACTAGTAATCGAGCCTCCTTAGTTCCAGCACAGAACCATTCCTTTCCCCGGACATGGGAAAAGGTCCATAAAGCTACACGAGTTGGCGTCTCTCCTCCACAGTAGTTTCTTGTAGAATATCAAGGGATCGCAACTATAGTGAAGCTCCGACTTCCTCTGTATATTAAAATAATTTATTGTACTTACAGACGAACACTTGTCTTAAAGCATATAAAATCAAAAACTGCAAGCACAGTACCGCCCGGAGAGAGGAATGGTTCTGTGCTGGAACTAAGGAGGCTTGATTACTAGAGAACAGCAGCGCGGTCCTTCGATAAGTACTTTGGTTTAATTTGTGTTTTGTTTTTTTTGTGATCACAGTAAGGACCTGCAGCGTGAAATCGCAGCCACTTACCTGAGTAGTTTTTATCTTGATTTGTCACATTTATAAACTATGATTACAGTACTCCCATGAGCTATAGGACACATGCCATCCACAATATATACCGTCTATACTTTCTATACAATTTTGTAAATATGATTAAAACATGGAAACTTCAGATACTGCGTTTTAGGGAAGTGATTGGGAGACACCTTGTGGTCATATGTAAATGTACAATACCACAGCTACTTTATATGACAGAGCGACGAATCATTCCTTGTAGTCTGCAGTGGTGTGGCTGATTTACTGCAGAACATGTATACTAATCCCTAAGAGGGAATAGAGGGGGAATGATAAGACTAAAATGTAACTTTTAATGCTTTAGTGTATAAAAAATGCGCCAAGTAGTAAGTGAAAAAACCTACACCGATATAGGTGAAAGCAAAGCTACTGGGCCCTTGGCCAAACACCAGGCTCAAAGAGCTCGGATAGTCAGCAGACCACCGAGACATGTAAAGTAACATAGAAACATATCAACTGTCATGTAGCCAAGTAGATAACATGGAACATGCTCACCGGATCCTCGATGTGGTCAGGCAGAGAGGAGGAGGTGGCTCGATGAGATGGCCACTATGAAAACCACACAGTGGGTGGATGAGGTCAGGTCTCGGTTGGTTGCTGTCGGATCCAGTACATCGAATGAACAGGATAAATGGGACTCTGCATAGGAGGAGGTAGATAGGAGCTAGATACACCCTATGGATACCCTATGGAGGGGGAGGGGGCTATCAGACACCCTACTTACCTATACAGAGCTACCCGCCCCGAAAGGGGCGACCCCGTCCGGTTACCTGTCCCTAGACCGGTCGGAGTCCCTAGTTAAGCCCTAGAGCGGAAGAAAGCTCCCATGTAAAATAGATATCTCCCAACGTGCCACGTTTCATTCGTGCCTAAGGAATCATCAGGGGAGTAATGGACAAAAATGGGGCTAGAAAAAAAGAGGGCTTGAATAAATATACTGGAATTGATACTTAAATGCACTGAGGGGAAAGTACGTTATGGTGCTCGACCAGTATATGGCCCAAAAGGGAAAGTGGATTATAAGGATGCCAGTGGGCAACTAGGTATAATCACTTGGCGCCCTGCTCCAGTGGGAGAGGGAACAGGTCGAAATCGGGAGGCCTCCAATGGTAAGTGCCCCCCTCTGTACACAGGCAGCTAGACTCACCCGCATGGCGACTTTAAATATGCAGAAAGTTCGCGCCAGCAGTGAGGGGCCGCGCCTCCCCTGGTGACGCGGATGACACATCTGGTCACATGACGAGCGCGACGGAAAGCCGTGGAACACAGGGAAACAACGCTGTGTTCCACCCCCTCACGCCACGCACAAGCCGTGGAGCGTAGAGGGAAGACACTGCGCTCCACCGCTAACGGAAGCTCAGGGGGGGCGTACTCAAAGAGGCTGCCGGGCGGAAACCTATGCTAAGGGAAGGGAAAGCAAAATTGCGTTCCCTAACGGCAAAATGTAATGCCATAAGTAAACTCAAAAAGGACACAGAGCTTGTTGGCAGGTTAGGACCTGCTAGAGGGGCCCATAGAGAGATAGGCCAGCAGGAAATTACTTTAGATGGTAAGATCAATAAAAGAATGAAAAAATGAAAGTGGATGAATGTCCACATGAAAGCAGGTGTCTTTGACGTGGACATTTAAGAAGTGCCTAGGGCTCACTACCCATAATAGGGTTTTATACCAGGCTAACAGTACATAGTAGTAGATTCCCATAGTAAGGATGATGTTAATCAAATAAAACAGCCAAAATGTAACTGTTGATTCAGTCCTAAGGGGGCCATGGTTTTCAAGTAGAAAATCCATCGCGTTTGACATTGTAGTAAAAGCCGGTCCCAGTTGCCACCACGTTGTGGAGGGGAAACCTTGTCAATGCCAATAAAGGTGATCTTAGCATGGCCGCTATGGTGACATCGTATATGGTTTGCTACTGAAGTGTCCCTTGATTCTTCAATGTCATTCAGGTGCTCACCAATTCTTCTACGGAACTCGCGGATGGTTTTACCGACATATTCCTTCCCGCATTCGCAGGCCAGTCGGTATACCACTCCGCGGGTTCGGCAGTTGATAAAGTGGTGAATACTGTATTCCCTCCCTGTCACCTGACTGCGGAATGATTTGCCCGTTTGCAAGTGCCTGCAAGCAATGCAGCAACTGCATCGGTAGCAGCCCTTGATGTTGGATCATAACCAATCGCAGCCAGGGGAGACAGGAGGGATATATTCACTAGACACCAGCCTATAGACTGCGGCCGCGACGGTAGGTGATATGTGTATAATCACCTATTACCTCGCGTAAGTCTGGGTCTAGCTGCAGAATTGCCCAATTACTCTGAATCACCTTCCGTATTTCCGGGGCTGCTCTGTCAAAGGTGGAAATGAGATGGATCAGTCTCAGGGTTAGGGCAGCTTTTGGTCTGGGGGTTAGCAAGTGAGTTCTATCCTCCTGGAGCGCCATCCTGTCCACGTCAAAGACACCTGCTTTCATGTGTACATTCATCCACTTTCATTTTTTCATTTTTATATTGATCTCACCATCTAAAGTAATTTCCTGCTGGCCTATCTCTCTATGGACCCCTCTAGCAGGTCCTAACCTGCCAACAAGCTCTGTGTCCTTTTTGTGTTTACTTATGGCATTACATTTTGCCGTTAGGGAACGCAATTTTGCTTTCCCTTCCCTTAGCATAGGTTTCCGCCCTGCAGCCTCTTTGAGTACGCCCCCCTTGAGCTTCCGTTAATGGTGGAGCGCAGTGTCTTCCCTCTGCGCTCCACGGCTTGTGCGTGGCTTGAGGCGGTGGAACGCAGCGTTGTTTCCCTACGTTCCATGGCTTCCCGTCGCGCTCGTCATGTGACCGGATGTGTCATCCGCGTCACCAAGGGAGGGCGGCCGCTCACTGCTGGCGCAAACTTTCTGCAAATTTTAAAGTCGCCATGCAGGTGAGTCTAGCTTTCTGTGTACAGAGAGGGGCACTTACCATTGGAGGCCTCCCGATTTCGACCTGTTCCCTCTCCCACTGGACCAGGGCGCCAAATGATTATACCTAGTTGCCCACTGGCATCCTTTTAATCCACTTTCCCTTTTGGGCCATATACTGGTCGAGCACCATAACATACTTTCCCTTTTGGGCCATATATGGGGTGAGCACCATAACATACTACGTTTGTGGCTCACCTGGTGCTTCTTTTGATCGTTCCCTCAGTGCATTTGAGTATCGATCCCAGTATATTTATACAAGCCCTCTTTTTTTCTAGCCCCATTTTTGTCCATTACTCCCCTGATGATTCCTTAGGCACGAATCAAACGTGGCACGTCGGGAGATATCTATTTTACATGGGAGCTTTCTTCTGCTCTAGGGCTTAACTAGGGACTCCGGCCAGTCTAGGGACAGGTAACAGGTAACCAGACGGGGTCGCCCCTTTCGGGGCGGGTAGCTCTGTATAGGTAGGTAGGGTGTCTGATAGCCCCCTCCCCGTCCATAGGGTATCCATAGGGTGTATCTAGCTCCTATCTACCTCCTCTATGCAGAGTCCCATTTATCCTGTTCATTCGATGTACTGGATCCGACAGCAACCAACCGAGACCTGACCTCATCCACCCACTGTGTGGTTTTCATAGTGGCCATCTCATCGAGCCACCTCCTCCTCTCTGCCTGACCATATCGAGGATCCGGTGAACATGTTCCATGTTATCTACTTGGCTACATGACAGTTGATATGTTTCTATGTTACTTTACATGTCCCGGTGGTCTGCTGACTATCCGAGCTCTCTGAGCCTGGTGTTTGGCCAAGGGCCCAGTAGCTCTGCTTTCACCTATATTGGTGTAGTTTTTTTCACTTACTAATTGGCGCATTTTTTATACACTAAAGCATTAAAAGTTATGTTTTAGTCTTATCATTCCCCCTCTATTCCCTCTTAGGGATTAGTATACATGTTTCAATTTGGGAGTAAATAGGCTGGGGACAGCACGTTAACCCCGCCATCTGTGTGTCTATTTTTACTGCAGAACACACTAAATAAATAGTTAGATCTGGAGAATAAATACATATCTTACAACTTCCTGTGACCTTACTCAGAAGTGCACTGGAATACACTGGATCTTGCGCAGACAAAATGACCAGAGATGATCTGTATGCAGATCACTGCTAAGGGTCGTCTAATGTCCAACAGGCATTAGATCACTCATATCTGTGATCTGCTCGCACAGGAATGTGGAATGTTGTGATAAAACAAATCACACCATCCCAATTTCCTCAAGAGCCAGAAAAATGTGGAAGAAAAAGAAAAGACAAAAAATAAATAAAAAAAGTAAAAAATAATAAAGATGTATATATTTCAGATGCAGCAAGCCACAAGGGAGACCGGAGACAGTAGGAGTGGTAGTAGCATAAGGCCCCTTTCACACGGGCGAGTTTTCCGCGCGGGTGCAATGCGTGAGGAGGACGCATTGCACCCGCACTGAATCCTGACCCATTCAGTTCTATGGGGCTGTGCACATGAGCGGTGATTTTCACGCATCACTTTTGCGTTGCGTGAAAATCGCAGCATGTTCTATATTCTGCGATTTTCACGCAACGCAGGCCCCATAGAAGTGAATGGGGATGCGGGAAAATCGCAAGCATCCGCAATCATGTGCGGATGCGTTGCGATTTTCCCGCATGGTTGCTAGGATACGATCGGGATGGGGACCCGATCGTTATTATTTTCCTTTATAACATAGTTATAAGGAAAATAATCGCATTCTAATTACAGAATGCAATGTTCCCAGGCTTAAAGGGTTAAAAATAATAAAGAGTTAACTTACCTTCTCCCATTGTGCGCAGAGCCCCAGAACGTCGTCTCTCTGATAGTTTGGCTGCTTGAGGACCTGTGGTGACGTCACAGGGTCACATGGTCCAATCATAGAAGCATTTGAGTGGACCATGTGACCCATGTGATCTCTGTGACATCACGGCAGGTCCTTCATCGAACAACAGATGTTCGATGAAGGACCTGCCGTGATGTCACAGGGATCACATGGGTCACATGGTCCACTCAAATGCTTCTATGATTGGACCATGTGACCCTGTGACGTCACCACAGGTCCTCAAGCAGCCAAACTATCAAGAGAGACGACGTTCTGGGGCTCTGCGCTACAATGGGAGAAGGTAAGTTAACTCTTTATTATTTTTAACCCTTTAAAGCCCGGGGAACATTGCATTCTGTAATTAGAATGCGATTATTTTCCCTTATAACTATGTTATAAAGGAAAATAATTACACATACAGAATACTCATCCCGAAACCAGACTTCAGTGATGAAGTCTGACTTCGGGTCTGGGTACCAAGCATGCGGATTTTTTCACGCGCGTGCTCAACGCACTACAAACGTTAGCACACGCGCGGAAAAATCGCGGCGATTCCCGCAACGCACCCGCATCTTATCCGGGCGTCAAACATGACGCCCGTGTGCAAGAGGCCTAAAAGTTGATTGCAATTACTCACTCCGATGCTCCACTGGGCCGTGCAATGATGAGAAGGGCGCACCTTTTTTTTCCTTTGGGGCACACCCAGGGGGTTCTACTGTCTGGTGTTGGTTTGAGGTGCCCTTGGCGGTGATAAATTGTGAGGTGCAAGGCAGGCTGCCTGGCAGCTGATGGTGGTGCAGTGCCGCAGTGTAGATATTAAGGATGTTGATATAACAGGGGAACAGTTCTTTACTGATGACTAAAGTTTAAGTACATCAGTCACAGTTATCAGCATGCATAGACTGGCAGTTCTTAAACAAAATGCAGTTTCCACAGTTCTTACAGTTACATGAGTGCAGAAGTAGTTGACAGGCCAAGTTCTGAAGCAATGTCCCTCACACTGTACTTCTCTTGCTGATTTAGACACAAGCATCCAAAAATAGGAGTGGGCAAGAATCTCTCCACTATGCAACCATGGCTCTACTGCATGACAGATTAAGTTCTGCACCTTGTGTAGGTTGCTATTCTCTTGGTTGAACCCACAATATCCTCTACAGGATGCAGGTTCTCTACTAATACATGTCCAGGCTCCTGAATTTTTTATTCTCCCCGAAAACTTCGTTATGGAGTCTAAAAATTCTTTTAGACGGCTTATCTCCACAGACTCTTTCTTCCTTCACATCTCATCTCAACAGTGGAATGGTTTCCAAGTTCTCTTTCGTTTTTTTTTACCCCACTTTTTTTCTACATTTTTGCTTCTCTATGGCTGGTTCTTTTTCAGGGCAGTGTTCTGCTTCTTTTCCTCCCAGTGGTGGCTAACCTATGGCACAGGTGCCATAGGTGGCATTCAGTGCCCTCTCTGTGGACAGCCGCACCCTGGATAAAGTCTTTGGTGTACCAATGTGCCTTAGACTTTTCCTGCCATTCATCAGCGCAGGACGCACTATGAACAGCACAGGTAGCGCACTGAATGTAGGCAGGCTATTATAGCTAAATGATAAAGTACATGGAAGATACACTATACTGTACTGTAGTATTCAGGTTTACTTTCTGTGTTGGCACTATGCGGTAAATATGTGGATTTTGGGTTGCAGTTTGGGCACTCGGTCTCTAAAAGGTTCGTCATCACTGGTCTAGACCCTGACTCCTGCCTGCACTAACTGACTCCTTCCTTTGAGGACAGTAGCACAGCCCCACCTACCAGCTGGTTGCTAAGGCCAGTTAACTCCTTTTTGCCTATTACATAGTAAATGCATAACATACATTAGCACATATTTAACCCTTTTGGCAGTGGACCTCGGCCATAGCAGAGAGACACTACACATATTGCACTGGTTTCTGAACAGGGCCAAAGAGCCCTCTGTTATTGTTTCTTGTCTCTTTGTCAAAGATTAAGTGTAGTAATTGCCCTTATCAGTGGTAAAAAGGCCATGTGCAGGATGGAACTAAACATAGAGTAGGTTGTAAGTCCTTGGTGTACTTTCGGCACTTATAAGTTTTTCCAGCAGAAAAGAGTTGTAAGCAGAGGATTCAGAGTAGGTAAACAAAGTCAAAGAAGTGATATTCAACTCCCAAATGCCCTCTGCTCCCCTTTTAATTCTTACCTAGTAACCATAGATCTTTACTTCCTGTCCCATTTTAGCAATTAAGGCAAAAGCCAAGGACAAGTTGAGCTCTCCCTTAGCTTCAGTGAAGGAGGGACGTCAACTCCAGCCCTGACCATTACAGGGCCTTCTGGATCTGTTTGGAAACAGCTTTATAGGGGTCCTTCTTGTTTTGGTGAAGACTTGTGACCTGTACCCTTGCATGCTTTTTTAAGTTTGAACTTGGGTGAGAGAAAGGATGTCATGAAAAGAAAAAATTCCCTGCTATAAAAGAAGACACTGGTGATTATTACCATTGCACATGGTACCCTAGATGGGGGATCAGGAGATTCAGCTTACATCTCTGCTTTGAGCACAGTAAAAATATGTTCAGACAAAATCTGTGGCAGAAATACTTGTCTGACCTTCAGGTTTCTGCCATGGATTTGCAGTTTGCATGCCACATTGCTTCCCATGAAATTACGCCAGAAAGGGACATATTTCTTCTAGATGTGGTCTGAAAATCTGCATGGAAATAATCTGCAGCTTTATAGACACCATCATGGACTCTCATTGACAACAGTGGGAGAGGGTTTCAGCATTGACTCGCTGCATTCTTTATTAAGCATTTAACTTGTATTTTTTCCTATCTGCCGATTTTCTCTTTATAAAACAAACAAAAAAGAGAAACACTGGTTCTAAATGTACAACTTACTAGTTAATGTGTCATTCTAAATGGTGACGTTTTCCTTGGTCCTGAGAGTTAAATCAGGCTCTTTTCCCTGATGACATGCCTACAGCTTCATCTACAATTATAGATCCATTTGTGTAAAATATTACAGTTATAGTATTTTTTCCATAAGACCAATGACTATAATTGTATGGTACTACTCAGTCAACTCTACATATGAATGATTACAGTTCCTTGGACTCGTTACATGGGAACAAACTTGTTAAAGTGCCTTTGGCTGAAATGTTAGATTTTCTGGCTTACACATTAAATACAAGGAGTTGTAGAAAAAGCATGATGTGAACATTCATGCAATATTTCAAACATGTGGAAAGCATGTCTATTTATTAGGACCCAAGGGTCATATTAAGCTCCTATGATTATGTAATATCCCTGCTGTAAAGCTTAAGCAAAATAAAAGATCATAATTTATATATAAAGGACATCTTATTCATTTATTTGTACAGAAGACAATATGAGACCTGGTGAGTATCTCGTCCTATAGTAGATTATATCCCGTTCTTCTTATGTGATATTATCAACTACAACTTGTCAGGGTCAGCAGGTTTATCTAAAAATTCCCTTTCAACTTCAAAGTAAAATTAGAGGCATAAATCATGTCTGATGGTTAAAGAGGTTGTCATGGTAGATGGCAATTGGATATGTCACCAAAGTCCAAATTACTAGAAGTCGAATCATTGTGATCACTACCAACCACTACAATGAAGCTGCAGCAGCAGATCTTGCAGTTGGAAAGTTCTGTACCACACCTTTATCACAAAGAGGCAACTTGGAAAGTTATTGACTATAAACCTACCGATTATTTTAACCCCTTAGTGACCAGCCTGTTTTGGGCCTTACTGACCAAGCGTTTTTTCTTCCTTTTTTCTGCGTCGCGTTCCAAGAGCTATAACTTTTTTAGTTTTCCATCTATATAGCTTTATGAGGGCTTGTTTTTTGAGGGACAAGTTGTAGTTTTTAATGCCGCCATTTTGGGGTACACACAACTTTTTAATTAACTTTTATTAACTCTTTCTAGGAGGGAGATGGGAAAAACAGCAATACTGCAAATGTGTTATAAATTTTACGGCGTTCCTTTTTCGTCAAAAATAACATAATATCTCGGTCCGTACAATTACTCTCGGCCAGTACAATTACAATGATACAAAATACATATCGTTTTTTAATGTTTTACTACTTTATTTCAATAAAATCCCTTTTTTTTTAAAGAAATTTTTTTTTTGCATTGCCACTTCCTAAGACCCATAACTTTTTTATTTTTCTTTCTATGGAGTTGTGTGAGGGCTTCATTTTGTGGGACGACTTGTATTTTTCATTGGTATCATTTTGGAGTAAATGGCGCTTTTTGATCGCTTGTTATTATTTTTTTTGTTGGCAACTAAGAATAAATTAGCAATTTTGTCTTTTAAAAAATTTTTTTTTTTACAGCGTTAACCATAGGGGATAAGTTATGTAATATTTATGTTTGTTATGGACGCGGCAATGCCAAACATATAGGGAAGATTTTTTCTTTGCAATTTTTGATTGAAAAGCGTATTTTCAATTAAAAAAAGCGTAATTTTTTAATGGAATTTTTTTATTTAATAAATGTGTTTTTTTACCACTTAATATATTATTTTGATTGCTTTTAAAATACAATGCACTATTTCTGTATTGCATTGCATTTTAATGGCAATGCTATTCTAACAATGACCAGCAGACTGCGTCAGAGAGGTGCAGCCTGCTGAAAATGACTGAAGGCTGCTCTGGGGCCTACATCATACCCCACCAGCCTTTACACACATCGGCACCCGGCGATTGCATTTGCGGGGTGCTGATGGGAGACAGAGGGAGTTCGCTCCCTCTGTCACCACTTTACATGTAAATCCCGGTCTGGGCTGCTAGAACAGGGCTGCAGCTCTCATGTGAGAGCCGGGTCCCTGCTCTCCTCTGCACGGGGGACCCGTGCAGCGCTTAGACTGGGCTGCTGTAAAAAAG
This sequence comes from Bufotes viridis, assembly GCA_033119425.1. NCBI lineage: Eukaryota > Metazoa > Chordata > Amphibia > Anura > Bufonidae > Bufotes > Bufotes viridis. The sequence continues at coordinate 391,252,176 of CM065592.1, read as the reverse complement.
CAGCGGCCCAGCCTAAGGCCCCTTAGTGACCACTATAAAAAGGCGTATGGGTGGTCACTAAGGGGTTAATGTTAACTCCCCTTTTAATATAAGCAACCGATTTTGTTATTTCATAGTTTATGTAGTATCACAAGCTTATCGTAAGGATCCTGGAGAAAAGATACTACGTACAAGATAGTAAAAGTGCATTTATAGACATATAAGGCATAACCAGGAATAGCTCTGTTTGCCGGTATTTTTTGGCCCTTTCCTTTTGTTAACACTAAGGTGCTGTAGATATGATGCAGGAGGTAAGCCGTTTCTGCAAATTGCTGTACGGTGCACGGTGCTGGGTTGGCACAGCCTCAGCAGCTCGGCTGGCACCATCAGCAGCAGGTTTCTGCTGCAGCCGCTGGCATCAGAGATAACTCCAATGCCAGTCAACATGATCACAGGGTGATGTTGAGTTTCTATAATAGTTCACTGTTTACAAGCATAATGCTGACAGGCATAACGCACTGCAATATAGAAGTATTACAGTGTATTATACTTGTATGTGTATACAAGTATACACAGTCTAAAGGACCTGTGATGACGTCACATCACATGGTCCAATCACATGGTCCATCACGGACCATGTGATTGAACCATGTGATGTGACGTCATCTAGGTCACTAGACTACAGCTAATGCTTGGAGAGGAGAGATCGCCAACTACGCGATCAAGTGGCTAAGGTAAGTTAAGTTTTTTATTTTTAACCCCTTAATCCTTATTCTACAAAGCATTCTTTATTAAGAATGCTATTATTTTCCCTTATAACCATGTTATAAGGGAAAATAATAAATTCTCCAGAATACTCAACCCGAAACCGGACTTCAGTGATGAAGTCCGGCTTTGGGTCTGGGCACCAAACATGCCGATTTTTCCCACGCGTGTGCAAAACGCATTACAAAAGTTTGCACACGCGTGGAAAAATCGTGCATATTCCCGCAACGCACCCGCATCCTATCTGGGCATCAAACGTGACGCCCGTGTGAAATAGGCCTTAGTGTAAATAAAAACACTTATAGCAAAATTAAATTGTTTAAAAATTAAACTAAATAAAATATTTAAACGTCTAAAAAATGTAAGAAAAATAGCTTTATGCCCCATTTAAAATGATTTATGTAAAACATTTAAAAAAGAAACTTTAAAACTGGCACTATAAAATGATCGATCATATGAATTCTGTAAAATAAAATAATAAATAAAAAATGGCATAATTGGTTATTTTTTTATTCCAGTTCCTCAAAAATTAGTAAAAATAATAATCAAACATTTTTAGAAAAAGTTGTGTTTATTGTAGTAGCAAAACATAATAAATCTACCCCCAGAATAAAGTTAGCATCGTTTATACCACACACTGTAAAAACAAATGGGGTCATTTATGAAAACGGTGTAAAGTAGAACTGGCTAAGTTGCCCATAACAAACAATCAGATTTCTCCTTTCATTCTGCAAAAGAAGCTGTTCAAAGTAAAAGTTGGAATCTGGTTTGTTGCTATGGGCAACTAAGCCAGTTGTACTTTACAACAGTTTTATAAATAAATGACCCCCCCCCCCAAATCCCCAAAACAAAGCTAAAAAGGCCAAAAGAAAAAAAAAACATGGAATTGCTGGTGCTCTTGCATTCAAATTCCCTCCAAAAAATTAACTATATTAATTTATACTTTATTGAATTTTTACATTTCAAAGGGCACATGAATGCTAAGGGATGATGGGTGTGAGCCCAACAAACAGGAATAAGCATAGCAGTGACAACAAATGGAGTAAACATTGCAAGTTACACAAAGGTTACTGACAATCCTTAATTTAGATTAAAGTGCTCTACAAGTGCACAGAAAAAGCTCAAGAAGAAACAGTGACAAGTGAGTTTTTCAATAGATTATGGAGGAGATTTATCATCTCCCTTGAGCCAGAAAAGTGGCTTTGAAAAGTCACAAGCTAGTTGTAACTTTTTAAATCTGACTTAAAAAAATAAAAGTTGCATATGCCTCTTTTTACGTAGCCTTCACCACTTTTCGAACCAGTCGGGAAAGAGGTGTGACCAACAGTCGAGACAAATTCATCTTCATTTATACCAGTTTTCTGGTGCAAATGAAGCCACAAATCTACGGCGGGTCTGAGCTGTCATAGAATTCTGTTTAGGCACACTGACTGCCAAAGGATGTGCCTAATATTTTATGTTCATTCACTTATAAGACCGCCCACTGGACTCCTAAACATAGAAATAACAGAGATTTAGATAATAAAGTTATACTGCATATTTTCGGATAAAGCTATATATCAGTCTGCAATGCTTCTCCTGCTTTTTGACCTACTGCTTTCAGACCAGACTCCATTTCTAAAGGTATGTATGTACAGTATATGTATTCTCTGCAGTCAGTACAGGCAGAGTAAAACATATGCAATATCTAAAATTTTATTAAAGTCTTGTGAGAATAGTGGACTGCTGGCTGTGTCTGCTTTCACACAAGCATAGGTTTTTTGGACTGTAAGGGAATTAGTGTTCATCTATGGGCCTATTCAAATTCACAGTATTTATCATGCCCTGTGCTCTAGAATTCTGGCTTAAAAAGTTGCAAAGAAGGGCTTTTGTGACTTTTTGGGCTTAGGTGCTCAAAATGTTTGTTAATTTTCTTGTGCTTTTAGACCGCTCACTTTTGAAATGTGGGCATGTCTATCTATGTTACTGAGGTGTAGACCAGATTTAAGAAACTAAACAAGTGCATTAATATCGCAGAACTGTTCCCAGTTCACTCCAGCAAGTGGGTATCATATAAAGTGGAGTAAGATGTCTAGACATATTTAAAGATGCACCAAACTTATCATTAAAGATGCACCAAACTTATCAAACAACTTGTAATAAATTTGATAAATCTGGTGCTAATAATGCAGACTCGAGCAGAACTGACTTCAAACCTTCCCCATGATAATTTCCAGTGTGTATAAAATAAATGCTTATTTTAAAAATGCAGCATTAGCTACTTTCATCCGTTTTAAAGATGCAAGACACCTATTGAAGTCTATACAGAGTATTCAACATAAATATGCTTACAGATGCCAGATGTATGGTATTAGTATTACATCCATATTTCAAAGGGGCACAATAAAGCCACATTATGCATTTTAAGGGCACAGCTGATGTTAAAGGAAATTGAATGTGTAGAAAATTAAAACATATCATTATAAGTTTAGGGTTACAGAGTTTTGCAGGGGTGGTCTGATCACCCTGGACTCCCATTCTCTGTACCTCCTGGTGGGTACTGCCGCCTGGGTAGCTCTGTTCCTCCATACAGACCGCGGCCTGCTTGCCTGAAAATCCTCTCTCCCCCTACTGCTTCCAGCTCTTAAAGGGCCAGCATGTGAGCACCCCAGTCTTCACCAGCCTATGGCTGCCCATCATGAGGTACCTTTCCCAGTGGGAAGGGGCCTGAGAAATAAGGTTTCTAATATGCTAGTTCCTGCTAAGGTGTGCTATATCTTGTTGTCTGCCCATGGACCTCCACCTGTTTGCTGGATTTAGATCCTTTGCTGCCTTCCCTGACTTTGGACTCTTTTCTGGATTTCACAAACTCTGTCTGCCTTGACTGTGGCCTGTTCCTGACTATGACTCTGCCTAACCCCTCGGCACACCGACATCTCGACCCCTCTACAGATGTAGCAGTGCTAGCGATTACTGTTTTCGCATAGCGTTACTAACGAATCGCAACTTCTCCTCTTTCACTGTGAACGAAATTATAACCTTAACAGCAAAACACAACAAGGCCAGTAGATGGCAGTGTTAACCTAAAGTACGTAATGACACTACACTACACTATAGTCCCTTCTTTCGGTGTCTTTATACAGTAGCTCAGCCATCAACTAAACAGGACTACATCAAGAGATAGCCGCCTTGTATAGAGATTAAATGGTGAATACTAGGGGACTGGCAGGATAATGCCCTTGGGACTAGGCCCAAGTCAAATCTGGTTGATGCTGTGGTTGCACACCAACTACCATAACACAGAGAAATATGTATACTGATAAAACAAAAGACGAAAATTAGAAAAATGGACCGAGCCAGTTTTGGCCTTAAAAACACAGCTGTATGTGGTAATATCTGTAGAATACTTTTACTTAGGCTACTTTCCCACTAGAGTTTTTGCTGGATCAGGCAGGGTTCAGCAAAATCGCTTCAGTTACTGATAATACAACTATCTGCATCCGTTATAAACAGATCCGGTTGTATTATCTTTAACATTGTCAAGACAGATCGGTCATTAACTCCATTGAAAGTCAATAGGGGACGGATCCGTTTTCTATTGTGTCACATTGTGACGAAGAAAATGTATCCGTCCCCATTGACTTGCATTGGGGGTCATGCCAGATCCATCTTGCTCCGCATCCCAGGATGGAAAGCAAACCGCAGCATGTTGCAGTTTGCTCTCTGGTTTGGGAACGCAACTAAACAGCACGGAATGCATTTTGGAGCATTCCGTTCTGTTCAGTTCAGTTTTGTTCCGATTGACAATGAATGGGGACAAAACTGAAGCGTTTTTTTTCCGGTATTGAGCCCCTTTGACGAAATTCAATACCGGAAAACTAAAACGCTAGTGTGAAAGTACCCTTATCCAAGGGAATCTAAGAATGTTCGTGACACTTTGTATTTTATGTTACTGGTAAAATTTGGATGTAATATTTCTCATTTTAACTGAAAAAATTAAATGTATAAAAGAAATTTAACTATTTGCAATTTTGCAAAATTTGAATATCTCTGCTTTTTGAGTCATACCTAAAAAAATAATTAATAATTTGCATTTACCAAACATCCAAATTTAAATTCTGAACTGGCTTTGAGGGACCTATATATTAGAAACGCCCAATAAATTACCCTATGTTAAAAAACTGAACCCTTCAAAGTATTAGAAATTTAAATTTTTTTTTTTACAGTTTTCAAGTTATCCCCTATCCACAGGTGGGCTGTGCCTGCTTTCACACAAGTGTGTTTATTTTTTGCACTGTATGGGAGTTGCCCATCAATCCCGACAATGGGGGTACCGTTCTCCTGTCTTGATGGAGTGGCAGGCCACACATGCATTCTGCCTCTCCATTCATTCTATATGGGACTGCTGGAAATAGCAGAGCTCTGTACTCGACTGTTTAGCACAAATTACACCAGAATTCAGGCATAACCACAATAGTAAATATAGTCATAAATGGGGTTTCAAACAATGGAAAAAGTAATAAAAAAGTAATATAAATTGATTACTTGTGGATGAATCAAAACATGCGCAGAAAAGGAAGAAAAAAGCCTCTATTTATATCACTTTCAGGTGAGTGACAACTTTAATAAAACACTTCCACTTCTGTCTACTCATCGCCGACAACAGTCAACTACATTTCCCTCTGGTATGTTCTGCACCAGCTTGCTGAATGAAAGCGAAGCATAGACCCATGTTAGGACTTGGTAGACCTTCATGGGAAAATTAGTCTGCATGTGGTCTCAATCATTCCAGGGGATAACCTTGACGTTATCCTTTCACAGGTCATCTGATAAACATCAGCTTCAAGGCTTCCCATATAAATACAGCACCTTGATGTGCCCCAGGCCAAAGGGAACTGAGCAGAAGAAGGTGATTGGAGCCTTATGGATTTTGAAGCATTCTTCAGATAGTGTTTCTATGGAAAATAAGCCCTGTAAAAGATTACAGGCATTTATGACAATCATAAAGAGTAAAGTGTTAATGTCTAATTAGATATATATACACAGTATAACACTGGTCTCCTGCATCCCTGTTCACATTCTTTATTGCACTATTTACAGGCTGATAAATTCTAAACGTACCTCACAATTTCTTTGGCAATGCATTAAGATATTCCTTATGTACTTCCAGTATGCCGAGCATATTTCTTCTTTAATGAGTAAGAAATCCGGATTTATGTTCTCCATAAAGTCTGCATCCTCCCTGCCACTGACATAAAAAGGTTAGGTAAGCATTTAAATAATTCTACCTGTTTAAGTAGTAATAGAGACTGAATAATTTTTTTCTTTACTGTGTACCAACAGGGGGCGCTGTGCTGATCTAATGTGAACTCCCAGCTAAGATATTAGAAATTAGCATTTCAACTGCCTCAGCTATGTCTGTATACTGAATATAACTGATGCAGATTTTTTGAATTTTATACTCTAGCGATTAACCATATTGCATTTATTTAGAGAGTAAACCAGTACAGTTCACAAATAGGTAGAAAATGTTATACTTATTTTGTGCTAAATATACAGTATATATAAATGATTTACAAATGAAAAATGTATAACTGAATTACAAGAACTAATAGATTTATTTTAAAGCTCAAAGCCTCATTCTCGTGACAACATTTTGGTGTAAGCCACAATTGGGTCCACAGAATAGATGGAAATTTTTTCATTTCTAATTTTTTGCAGCATTTTGTGACCAAGAAATACCAGCACCAGATGAAAGTCTACTGGAAATATTAAATGCAACAGGCACAAATGATTTTTTTTTCTGTGACCCTGTTTGAAACCTTTTTTATGATATATATTTTTTTTAATCAAAGCATACTCTGGTTGTGGCATCAATTCTTCATTTCTGATATTTTTGTCCCATGGACATATATTTCTTTTGCCCTGATGAAAAAATCCAAGTGACAATGTGTGTTAGGTTTTTTTAATGGGGCTTGTGCGAAAAATGGAAGGCATCCGGATGCAATGCGTTTTTCACTGATGGCTGGTAGGAGATGTAGATTGTTATTCTTCAGTTTTTCTTCAGTGAAAAACACTGAACACAATCACAGGAAAAAAAACTTATTGAATTTACTTGTGCAACCTTCAATTTTTCCCTAAACAGATCCTAACACAATCTTTCTCGTTCATGTAACGAGGCCGTACAGTTATTAATTATCATAGCCTGCCATGTTAAAGATCCAATGGCGCTACTGCCATGTAAACGATCACTGTTTCTAACCTGCTAACACACATTACACTTACTACTACCTCCTTCTTCTCACCCCTATTAGTATACTCCAAGGGGTAGGCAACCTCTGGCACTCCAGCTGTTGTGAAACTACAACTCCCAGCATCCATACTTCCTACTTGCTTTTCTCAGAACTCTTACAGAAATAATTGGAGCATGCTGGGAATTGTAGTTTCACAACAGCTGGAGTGCCAAAGGTTGCTGGTCCCTGTCCTACACACTGGATTACATTGAAGAAGTGAAGAGGCTGCAGTAATTACAGGACTGTACTAACGAGCAGTTTCCCATTACAGTCACACAGACAGTATAATTCATTACTTGAGAAGGAAATTCAAATTATTTTAGCTCTAAGTAAATATAAGTAAGCTACTGTTAGTACTTTTAGCTATATTTTAGTTATTTATCACTATTTGCTAATCAGCTCCTGCAGTTGACATATTAACAAGGAGAGAGTAAAGAGCTACAGTAATTATCTTTCTACTGTGTATCATTTTGAAATAAATGTACTGTGCATCATATGTTACAGTACACTTATTAAGTTGGTCTCGCAATTAGTCAATCACAATAGACTTTTAGCCACTAGAAGCATAAAATGAAGGTTCCCATGGTTTGTGTCAATAAAAGTAAGACTACATCCAGATCTGCATTTTAGTATTCTAATATTTCATGCATATAGCATTTTTTTTTTTCCCGATGAAAAGCCTGCATGGCCATCCTCCATTCATTTCCATGGGAGTGCTGAAAATAGTTGAGCTGCAAGTTTGGCTATTTTCGGAAGTCCCATAGAAATGAATGGGAAGTGCCTCTGCTCCATTCGCTTCTATGACAGAAATAGCTGAGCCAGTGCTTGGCTATTTTCTGCACTCCTACAGAAATGAAGGGCGGACACGCATGCACGGTCTAAGCGGGGTCCGTTTTAGACATACTGTAGCTGCCAGTCCCAGCGGTGGGACCCCCAGCTATCAGACATTGGTAATATATCCTAGCAATATGTCACCAATATTTGAGATGACACTGTTCTTTTATGTGTAATCTTTATTATTTGTTCTAATTTCCCAAATTGTTTTATCCGTCTGTGATTTTACAATAAGTTATCCAGAAAAAAAATATAAAACAATCCTGCTTGAAAACCATGAGAAATTGATTTCTCATTATACAAAGGATAACCTTTATTTGCAGAAACTTTAAGAAAAGAAATAAACTGTAAATATGGTCGAATCTGCCTATAACAGTTTGTAGGACCCCACCAGTTTTATATAAGTAATCTGTACTTTTTCACATCAGGGACCAGTTTCATGCAAGACATTTTTCCTGAGGACCAGACAGGGCGTGAGTAGGGGCAGTGCAGGATCTAATCGTGCACATAACCAAACACAATAAAGTGCATATTACAGAATATGTGGCCAACATTGCCAATAATAACACCTTATAAAGGCCAAATGATACCCCCACACTATGACCCAGTCATTAAAAATGCCATTTATGTCTCCACTCAGTGACTCACAGGGGATGGCTCCTCTGAGAGTCATTGTCTTTTTTTCCTAGTCCTCCAGATCACCATGACAATGTCCCCTGAGTCCTGACCACAGCTTCTTTCAGCATAATTGAACACACCTACAGTATTTAGCATTAGTGCATCCTTTTATGCCCCTACTTAGAAATCATCCATGTTTAGGGCCCAATAGATATAATGCCCCCCCCCCCCAGTAGTGCCCTGTGTACAGATAATTCCCTAAGTAGTGCCCTCTTCACATATAATTCCCTCGGTAGTGACTTATTTACATATAATGCCCCCCGATGGTGCCATATTCACAAATAATGCTCGCCAGTAGTGGCCTCTTTACACATAATGCCCCCAGTAATGCCTCTTTACATATAATTCCCCCCAATAGTGGCCTCTTTACATATAGTACCCCCCAGTTATGGTATCTGTAAATATAGTGCCCACTTACTTATAGTGTTCCCCAGTAGTGGCCTCTTTAAACATAGTGCTCCACCAAAAGTGGTCTCTTTTAAATATAGCCCCCCCCAGTAGTGCTTTTTTACATATAATGTCCCCCCAGTAAATAATGCACCAACCCTTCTCCCAAAGTGCCCTCAGTAGTGTTTACAAACCAACTTTAAAGACTTTAACAAAATACCAACCTCCCACTGTCTACGTATGTCATCCTTCTGGGCTGCTGCTGCCCCAGCTGCCTGCATTATGGCACAGGCGGTCTGCGCTTGGTCTCTGGTGGTGTGATGACGTTGTAACGCCGCCTGTGACCCTGAGCAGGAGATCACGATGATGTCATCGCGACCTCCTGCACCTTTGTACTACCTCATAGGCCTTCAGCCTATGAAGCTAAACAGCAGGGCACAGGAACCAATAGTTTCTGTCTCCACAGCTCAACTCTGGAGCTCCCCGCAGACCAGTACCAAATGATCCATGGCCCGGTGGTTGGGGACCTCTGTTGTAGAACACATTAGTGCAGTATAAACAATGAGTGACAATGGGAAGGAGGCTGAAATTTATATAGTAAGCCCCACGGAAATAAACTACTCTAGATTGACTTGTCTTAAAAGCCATAATTTGAAGGAGATATGTAGCGCTAGACACTCATATTTTATATGGTGTGAGAGGAAGCAGATTGTCAGATCTGTTTGGTAATTGGTATCTAGCAGACTGGAGAGATCCTGGGAGGCTATCATTACATTATGATTCATGAGTTCAGCATCTGCTTCAGTTTAACATATGATTGGGCTGGTTTGATGTATTTAATGCAGGATTCTGACACAGGATGAGACTTTGGCATCAAACATGAACCTGAAGAATAAAAAGAGCTTTGTGATATATATACTGCACATCGAGTAAAGCCTCACCAGCTCTAATGGTGTCAACTTACTCACAATCTCCTAGATCTAAAAGCCTTTACACGTGTCAGCAGGTAAAGTGCTTATTAGGAAAGTAACTAGCAAAGGTTCTTTAAGGGGACATTTCCATTATATTCTTTTATCACATAAACAATCTACTGTGTATGTGAATATTCTCTGTACAAATGGGTGGAGGGTTTTATGCATACATTTTTTTTAAACAGATGTAGAAAACTGAACACTTTTGTAATTGCATGTAATTAAAAATGTATTATAGCTACTGAGCTCTTCACTGAAATCAATGTGTATATCACCACCTGTTGTTTGCTAGTTTTCTAATTTCTGTATCTACCTCACTGAGATGGAAGCACATGCTCAGTTCCATCCTTCAACTGCCACCAGCTGCAGCAGAAGGGAAACACCCCTGAGAAAGAACATACCTCCTGAGAAAGTACATGCTTTCACAGGGCTGGTTCTATCTTTGGTAGAAAGAGGTTGTCATGTACGAGTATGCATGATTTTCATTTTTTATCTGTGCGACCACAGAGCCCTGAGAGCCCCGAGAGCCCCCGTAGTTGCCTAATTGGATCATCATACATTACAATGTGCAAAGCTACATGCGCAATTCTCCTCTGTGGCCATATTTATCTAGGTCTATCAAGAAAACAATAGAGCTATCATACTGTTACCCCAATTATACATGTATTATCATGAGCATTACCATTCACTGTAGTTGTAAATTGTCAATGGGTTCACTGTCTATAGAGAAGTGTCATCTCTCTATGTTGACTGCTACAACATTTTGTATATAACTTGTAATGGCAAAGTATGCTGAAATTTAAAGGAAAAACAGCCAAATATTTTTTTTAAATTAATTTTTAGTTGAAAATATCCATTTCTAATGGCAATGTCCCTTAAAAATCCATTGTTAGCTTTTATGGGAATTATGGAAGTCCAGTATAATAAACAATATATTCTAATATATTATCTAGTGTACATACAATATATAACCAGTAAACATCTATTACAAATTATGTATTCAAGAGGTTGTCTTATATTTCTATTTTAGATCATGTAAAACATAATTGTTTATTTGGCACCAATAGAGGTATTCCTGTCTTAACATTTCTGTTATATACTTGTTATTGCGCCCCCTGGTGTTCTTTTTATTTCTTCAAGGAACATCCACTTAATGTGTTCAGAACTGGTGGTCACACATACTCAGTAGCTCAGTCAGATCACCTCCAAGGAATTGTCCAGACTTTTAATGTGATGGCCTAGCCTCGGAAATGGTGGGGATAAGGCATCCCCCACCCCCATCCCCCACCCCTGCAATGAGCTGTTTGGTGAAGCTCCGTCACCAAAAGTCAGCACCGGAGTGATAGCTCTTTCCAATCCGAGGTGGTTATGAGATGGTCATACAATGAGGCATCAGAGCTCCACCGGTAAATTATCCCCTTCAGTGAATACTCTCTCCTCCAGCTGGGAGACCTTAACCGTCCAGAACTCAATCTTGGATAGTTAAGATCTGAAGTCTTTATTGAATAGTACATGTATTTATAGGACATTGGGGGTGGGAATACCAAATTTACTGCAGCAGATCACATGGTAATATTGGGAATTCGGTAAACAATACTGGTATCTGCCCTATACAATACACGAAAGGGTATTTTACATATTAAAATGGTAGTCTAGATGCTAACAAGTTAAACTCGTTACAGCTTGCTGTCAAGTACATGAGGTTCCTGCTATCCATTGTATTTCCAAGTGATAACTGTCTGTCATGTCTTGTAGTGTCAATGTCTGGTGGGGTGGGCTCGCATACTTTAATTAAGAGCCCTCTGGGGTATATGTCTTCTGAGGAAATGAACTGTATTGTAACCGTGTATAATCCATACAAGTGGCAGTGCCTGATAGAAATGAAATATATATCTAATAGCAAGGTGAAAAATCCCTTTCACGGAGTTACATGGAACCATTAACATTGTAGTGGAGGATGCTCACTACTACAGTGTTGCTCTCATTGAAGTCAACAGCAGTCAACAGGAGCAGCACTGTAGTAGTTAGCTCCCTCCACTAAAATCTTAAGGGTGCTGTGTAACTCTGGTGCCAACTACACTAAACAGCAGATAGTGATGATGTAGGTACAAGGCCCCCAACAATTAGCTACTGATGGCCTATCCTGGGGTTAGGCTGGACGACCCCTTTTATCCTCTTGTACATTGACAGCTGAGTGATTCCTGCTATTATCAATGTGAGCCAATAAAAATCGGGGTACAAAACGCAGCTTCCTCTCAGCAGCCCTGGACAACCGGATACTGGACAATAGGTAGACATTCTGAGGAATTACAAGAGCACCAGACCACCAGATGCCATAACAAGAATATTGCAGAAATAGCTACTCACAGGAGCACTTTAAAAAAAAAAATTCTATGAAAAAATAATATCTTGTGAATTAAGAGGAATTGGACAATAACTTTAACTTAGGGAAACCCCCTCATTAAGGAACAAAACATTTAGTAAAGTTCTTTACTTGCAGTCACAAATAGGTTAAAGCCCCCTAGGTACAACTAGACAGATGAATAAGTAGTAATGATCAAAGAATCAATTAACCAATCACCGTGAACCCTATAAAGCTGAGCAGGAGGAAGGAACCAGTGTATTTCATTTCTCTCTAGGTCATAATGGAGACAAGGTCTTACTACATTGTGTCTTTTAGGCTAGGGCTACACGACGACATGTCTCATGTGACAGTAAGGCTTATTGCACACGACTGTATGGTTTTGCGGTCTGTTTTTTACGGATCCGTTGTTCCGTTTTTGTTATCCGTTGTGTTTCCGTTTCCGTTCCGTTTTTCCGTTCCGTTTTTCCATATGGCATATACAGTATACAGTAATTACATAGGAAAAATTGGGCTGGGCTTAAAATTTTCAATAGATGGTTCCGCAAAAACGGAACGGATACGGAAGACATACGGATGCATTTCCGTATGCGTTCCCTTTTTTTTGCGAACCCATTGACTTGAATGGAGCCACGGACCATGATTTGTGGGCAATAATAGGACATGTTCTATCTTTGCACGGAACGGAAAAACGGAAATACGGAAACGGAATGCATACGGAAACACTTCCGTTTTTTTTGCGGACCCATTGAAATGAATGGGTCCGTATACGGACCATATACGGAACTCATAAAAACGGCCCGTACACCCGCAAAAAAACGGTCGTGTACATGAGGCCTAAATCGCACAACACATAGGGAACAACTACAATGCAACATGTGTCGTGTAACATTTTGTCGCACCAATGTTGCTCGACAATTTTTAGTATGATAGTCTATGGTGTCGCACTGCGACATGCTGCGACTGCGACGTGTCAGTCGCAGAAAAATCCATCTTAGATGGATTTTTTGCAACTGTCGTGTCGCAGTCGCAGCATGTCGCCTGTTGCAGTGCGACACCATAGACTATCATTATAAAAATTGTTGCGCGACATTGGTGCGACAAAATGTTGCGCAACACATGTCGTCGTGTAGCCCTAGCCTTACAGACACTTCTGCAGCTCTCTCAAAGCATTTCCGGGCATTTCCCTCCTCTTAGAGTTAGGTGCGGTACTATGCAGCGATATGGTGTGGAGTTACTTGCTGGTGCACAGGTTGCATACTATCCTGTGTCTCCTTCCCTCTGCCTGAAGGTGATTCAAGATGGTTCCTTCATACTTAGGTGGCCTAGCCACTGCGCCTTTTGATTGCAAAGAGAACCTTTACCTTTGGTTTTATCTCCTGATGTGGTTGGCTGCTCCTTTTTTAGGGTTATGTATGCAGCACCTCTCTCTTATGCGTCTTCCGGTTGGCTGAGGGGGGGATGGATGGGTGATGCATCCGCAGAAAGTGTTTATATGTCACTTGAGTGCTCTCATTATTGAGGTGAGGCAAATAATGTCATGTGCATTTATCAATATGCTGTTGTTGTTTGTGACAGTAATATGTCTTCCATTTCACTGTGATAATGCATTTCCCCCAGTCCCTGGCCGGCCTTCCCCCTGCGGAGATGATGAGGCCTCTCACCTCCTGAACCAGCCGATCAGGATCCTGCTTGCACTCAGGTGGTAGGTTGGAAAGCCTTGCAATCCCCTAACCTGCCTGTGGTTCCTTTGCCTCCAGGCAGGGGGGAAGGATTGAGCACCCAGACTCCAGTTTAGTGCACTCCTCAAAACTGTCTTTACTCTGAACAAGTCTGGATAGCTTTGCCATTAAAGCATCTGACTCTGTTCTGAGGAAAAGGCTTCAGATTCCTGTTGGGTTCACATATGCTCTGTGTGCTACCTGTTTTTGTGATGGTGGCTTGAATTTTTAGTTCAATATGCTGCATACACCCAGCAATGGTGCCCTCTACTTACCCTAGGTAAGTATGGCAGTCTTTGTCAGTACATTTATCACAGTTGTGTTCACTCTGCTGTATGTTTCCTGGAACACTATGCTTATGGTTCTCTGGGAGATGTCTGTGTTCTGGCTATGTTGTGGTCACTTCCATAGTTCTCATACTGTGTATGTTCTCTTCTTAGATTTCTAGCTTTCATGAAGCCTCCAGGAAGAAGTCTAGAAAATCCAGACACTGCAGGGAATGCCAGCAGTCTTTACCAGAGAACTTTGCTTCTGGTGCCTGCACTACCTGTTCATTACATACAGGGCCGGTCATCACCCCCCATGTCACATTTCTCCCCCTATGTCACATTTCTCCCGCTCCATGTCACATTTCTCCCCCTCCATGTTACATTTTTCCCCCTCCATGTCACATGTTTCCCCCTCCATGTCACATCACCCCCCATGTCACATTTCTCCCCCTATGTCACATTTCTCCCCTCCATGTCACATTTCTCCCCCTCCATGTCACTTCACCCTCCCCATGTCATATCACCCCTCCATGTCACATTTCTCCCCCTCCATGTCACATTTCTCCCCCTCCATGTCACATTTCTCCCCCTCTATGTCACATTTCTCCCTCTCTATGTCACATTTCTCCCCCTCTATGTCACATTTCTCCCCCTCCTTTTTACATCACCCCCTTCGGGTCACATCACCCCTATGTGTCACATTCCCCCCCCATGTCACATTTCTCCCCTCCATGTCACCCCCTCCCCATGGAACATCATCCCCCATGTCACATTTCTCCCTCTCCAGGGCACATTTCCCCCTCCCATGTCACCCCCCCATTAATGTTATACTCACCTGGCAGCAGCTCCCCTTCTCCTCTGTGTGGTTGTGGTATCTTCTCTCTGCTTCAGACAGTCGCTGGTTTGAGGACCTTTCCCGCTGAGCCAATCATTGGCCTGACATGTGACACAGCTGCGGCCACTGATTGGCTGAGTGGGAAAGGTCCTCAAACTTGTCAGGAGCCCAGAGAGAAGATAACAGGACACCAATAAGGAGAACAGGAACTGTGGCTGACGCTGACCTACGACAGTAAATCTGGCTGTGTGAGTCGCCAACTCCATGCTGCCCACCCGCTGTCGCGGCGCCAGTCACTCCCCCCCCCCCCACTGACCCCATGTTGCAGTGTGCCGCTTGATCTGTGAGTGAGGCGCTGCCAGGCAAACCCAGCACAAAACACAGCTGTCAGAGCATCCACCCGTAGGCGGGCAGGTGGCCTGCGGCGCAAGTGATTTATTAAAAAAAAAAAAAAGTTTTATTTTTCTAACCCCCCCCCCCCCCCCCTTGGCTCTGCGTCTCTGCGCATTAAGGCAGCTGCTTGGTCTGCCTTATTATAGTGCCAGGCCTGATAACATAGGTTTCATTCTCTGCTAAATGAATCCAGACAATGTTTTGTCTGCCTTATGTTGGAAGCTAAGTAGAGATGAGTTCAAATGGGCCGTACTGTTGCTTTAGCTTTAGGGGAGGCCCCACATCATAAAATTTTGGTGAGGGGACGGGGAACCAACCAAGGGGTTAATTATAGTGGTGAGGGGGGGGTGTCCAGAGCGGAGGGGTTAAGGCTTTATAGGCAAAAGCAGTTGGTAGGACGGGCGCCATTTTAGGTATATACATTTGAGACAAGCTGTGGTACCTATGGAGTCCGTGGACACAATGATCAGGAGGTTAAGGGCGGCAGCCGAGTCCCGTGGTCCAGGGTGTCTGCAAGAGCAAATGGCAGGCATGCTGCAGGGGGAGGCGACGGGCGAGTCAGACCCGCAGCCAGAGGTGAGATGGGCGTGGTGGGTACGTCCACCGGCACGCCTTAGCCCTAAAGAGGGCCCCAAGGCTCACGCCGAATAGAGAGCCCCTCCAGGGACCCTCCACAAAGGGGGGAAGGTAGGCAGCCCAGACACGCCTCCTCCCAGCGTGGGAGGAATCTCCTAGTGCGGCTGAGCCCAGGAGTGGGAACTGCGGGCTCCCCCCCCCCCCCGGGGTGGCTGGGAGCTGGGAGGTCCACTCGGCATGGGAGAGCAGGAAACAGCAGGAGGACCGAGGCTGTGTAGCTAAGGGTCAGTAGTGTGCACGTCTTGCAGTGGCGGATCATCAGGACGAAGAGGAGAAGATACGCCTAGACGGGACGGACGTCAGGAGCCAGGACCATCGGCTGCGGGGTTCACAGCGCCTGGGCAGCTAGGTGAGACTCTATGGGGATCCCTGCATTCGCTAGTTAGCAGCCTGGGGGGTGTACTGGCTAGAGGGAGTCATGGGGAGTTAGTTGGAGGTCTGGGGCAGCTTTTGAGCAGCCTCGCAGGTGGGTTAATGGTTTAGGGGGGACAGGCTTATGTCCGTTACCGGCTTGGGGGTCAGGTGTTGGGGCGAGCGGAGCAGTGGGGAGTCTACCAACTTAGGCTGGGGGATCAGTGTCTGTGAAGACTCAGGCGGGGGGGGGGGCCTAAGGTGGATGATGGGGCAAAAGGAGAGGTATACGTAGGCTTTGAAGGCCTGTTAGGGGCACATTTAAAGCAGGAGGTGCGGGAGCGTATATGCAAAGGAGAATACATTGATATATTTTTTTTACTTCCGTTAGAGTGTTTTAATTTGGATAGAGCAAAGAAGGAGGAGGGTAAAAGGGAAGAAGAAGAAAAGCGCCGGCATAGATTGATCCTGCGCACTTTTTCAAATTGGCTACAAGCCTTTGCCATCCTGGCGAGTGTTATTGGTGAAAAGGCACCTTATAGTGTGGCTCCTCCCTTTTCTGCTATTTAAATGGGATAGGGGAGGCGTATAGGATGTATAGGGGTTTGGGTTGGCTCAGTTACGATGAGCAGTTTAGGCAGAGGAAAGCGGTTCGCCCTAACATCAGGTGGGACCATAAAGACATTGGTTTATGGTTAAAAATGACGGCGTCGGGAAGGCAGGGGCAGTCCTTTCAGGGGGATTCAGGGGGGTCAGGTCAGGTTAGTTTCGCAGCGGCCTCCGCAAAAAAGCCGTGCTTTCTTTTTAATGAAGAAAGCTGCAAGATTGGGGCAAAATGCTAATTTAAACATGAATGCTCATATTCCGGCGGGAATCATGGAGCCAATCGATGCTTCAATAGAAATGGTTGAGGAAAGGGTTTGGCCTTTGGTTTCAAGTTAGGGGTCTCTTAGACGTTACAAAGGCTTTCTTAGTAAAGCAAGTTTTGAAGGGTTGGAA
This sequence comes from Bufotes viridis, assembly GCA_033119425.1. Taxonomy (NCBI): domain Eukaryota; kingdom Metazoa; phylum Chordata; class Amphibia; order Anura; family Bufonidae; genus Bufotes; species Bufotes viridis. Next base: position 391,234,724 of record CM065592.1, on the reverse strand, counting down.
GAGAAGTAGGCGCACAGAAGATAGAAGGAGGCCTGTATTGTTTGCTTTATTGTTGAAAATTGGGGGGCAGGCAGAATTAGTGTGTAGTTCAGTGGGTGAAGTACGTTTATTTAGGTTGGCTTTTTCACTTTTTTTTTTTTGGGGGGGGGGCTTTTCGTTTGGGGGAATTGGTGTGCAGAAGTGTTCGGTGTGTGGAGGGGCTGTATGGGGAGGATATGGATCTGTACCAGGACAGGGTTGTGGTCAGGATTTGGGTGTCCAAGACAGAGTGTTAGCTTGTTTTTGGTTCCAGGGTGTTCGTTGTGCCCAGTGCAGTGTTTGCAGGAGTACAGTTAGGTACAAATTTTGGTAGAGGCCCTCTTCTTAGGCATGTTATTTTTGTCAAGGTTTCATTTTGTTGCAGTTTTCAGGAAGTGCTTGATAGGCTTGAAGATTGATTCAAAAGATTTTACAGACCATTTTTTCAGGATTGGGGCTGCGACAAAGACAGCAAGGCTGGGTATGAGTGATAATAAAAGGATACTTAGATGGGAGTCTAGCAGGTTCCGATCTTACGTGAGGTTAGGTAGTCTGGAATAAATTATAGTTTCAGCGGTGATATATTTGTTTCTATTTTTAGCAGGTTCCTCAGCATTAGGCCTCATGCACACGACCGTTGTTTGATTCCGTGTCCGTTGCTCCGTTTTTCGTGATTTTCTGCGGACCCATTGGTTTTCAATGGATCCGTGGAAACCTCGGCAAATGCACCGTTTGTCCTCCGCGTCCGTGGTCCGTGATTCCAGTCCGTCAAAAAAATATAACCTGTCCTATTCTTGTCCGTGAAAAACGGTTCACGGACCCATTCAAGTCAATGGGTCCGTGAAAAATGCGGATGGCCATCCGTGTGTCATCCGCGTTCTGTGTCCTTTTTTTTTGCGGATCCCTTGGCAGGCACTTGGGAAACATTGTCAGTCTGTCTTTTGGTAAAATCTTTTGGGTCATGTCTGCTAAAAAAAACGGAAGACACACGGAAACACAACGGAAGGCAAAAACGGACACGGATCACTGAACAACGGAACCCCTTTTTGCGGACAGCATAAAAAAACGGCCGTGTGCATGAGGCCTTTGTGTGGATCCTTGGGCACTCATTCATTTTTTGTGGAACGATTAGGGTGGATATTCGGCCTAACGGGCGTCAACTGGGTTTTGAGAGGGACGTCGCGGTCGTACGGTGCTCGGGTCGAGGTATGTTGTTTTGAGAGAGGTGCATCATTTTGAATTTTAGTTTTGCATGTCGGTGGGAACGACTTGGGGATGAAGCCGGTTAGGGAGTTAATTAGAGACATTAAGTTCGACCTGTTGTGTTTGTGGTCGTTGTTTCCAGCCATGGTTACAGTGTGGTCTGACATCATTCCTCGTCGTGTGTGGCGGGAGGCTCGGTCAGTGGATCGTGTTAATAAGGTTAGGATTAAGGTCAACAGGGAGATTGACAAGTTCGTAGCCAAGAATGGGGCAGTGTGGGTCAGGCATTGGGAATTAGAGTCGAGTGTAGGAGAGTTTTGGAGGTCGGGTGGGGTTCACCTTAATGTGGTGGGCATTGACCTGTGGTCCCTGGGTTTGCAAGGAGGGATTAAGAGGGCTTTAGGTTTGTGGAGGAACGCGCAAGCTTGAGGGTATAAGGCCTCTTTCACACTAGCGTGACGGATTGGCTCTGGATGCGTTCAGGGTGCGTTCAGTGAAACTCCATTTTGCAAGCAAGTTCAGTCAGTTTTGTCTGTGATTGCATCCAGTTGTTCAGTTTTTTCCGCACAGGTATTGCGTTTTGATGCATTTTCACGCGCGTGATAAAAAACTGAAGGTTTACAAACAACATCTACTAGCAATCATCAGTGAAAAACGCATTGCATCCGCACTTGCTAGCATCTCCTATATTCTGCATTTTTCATGCAGCCCTGGCCCCATAGAAGTGAATGGGGCTGCAATTTTCACGCAACGCAGAACTGATGCGTGAAAAACAACGCTCATGTACACAGACCTATTGAATTGAATAGATCAGGATTCAGTGCGGGTGCTATGCGTTCAGGTCACGCATTGCACCAGCGTGGAAAACTTGCTTGTGTGAAAGGGGCCTAAGGGGTCAAGTATCCATTTAAGTGTGGAACTGTAACCACCCATAATACCGTACATATCAATTTATCATCTTAGACCGTGAGAGATAGTACCACTAATCCCTACCTATCCTATATGAATGAATTCACGTAGATAGCTGGTAAAGTGCCAACATTTCTTCCAAGTGGAAAACTAAAAAAAAATAATAATAATTTATGTTGTTGTTATACTCGGGAAGTTCAAAAACTAGATCCAGGAAGAGCTTATTTGGCTCTCCTGCTGAGCATGTCAATTATTTAGTGGTCTCTATAGTAAAAAAAAAAATTGTTAGGGCACATTGCGGATCCGGAAAACACAGAAGCCGCCCGTGTGCCTTTCGCAATTATAGAGATGCCTATTCTTGTCCGCAAAACGGGCAAAAATAGGACATGTTATATTTTTTTTGTGGGGCTACAGAATGGAGCAACGGATGCGGGCAGCACACGGAGTGTGGCCCCATTGAAGTGAATGCGTCCGCACCCGAGCCGCAAAAACTGCGGCTCGGATGCGGACCAGAACGGTTGTGTGCATGAGCCCTATAGCTGATGCTACTGGATGCTGTAATTTATAGAACACACCACCAATTATTCCAAGTAAAAATGATAAAATCCGCCTCCCTCTGAAATGTATGGAGCTGGTATAAACAAAAACAGTAGGACAAAAAATTGAAGCACGAAATGCAAAAATTCTTAATGGGTTTATTCAATGTATAAAACATGCCCCTCATATAGATTATACTTACACTGCTTCCCAGTAACCGCGTTGTTCCTAATCCCTACGCGGCCGCCGCAGCATCCACCTGTCACGCGAATCAAAACATCTGTTGGCGGGGGAAGGGCATGGGGCAATAAATAGGCCATGATGGGGATGAGCCTCTCTAGAGTCATCTGCGGGCCCAGGTATTGGAGGGCATATTTTATACAATGGACAAGCCCTTTAAACTATACGACCCTTGATGACCAATCTGACCATGGATGAGGCTCCTATGGTGTCTACATCTGCCTTGGCAACTCACTTCCTACATTGTGGTAGGAGAGTGAAGATAAAATGAAGTTAAATTCCAAAGCAGTTAGAACTCACATAGTAGTGCCAGAGTAGACTGTATGCAAACTTACTTTATTAGAGCATAAAAAAAGATTAATCTTCCGAAGTAACAGCAACATTTCATTGTACTTGGTTTTATTTCAAGATTTTTCAAGTCTAAAAAATGTTTTTTTTAAACCCTTACTACATATGAAAATGAATAAACATGCCATTCCAACTGCTACCACTATGTGGCACTATGCCCACAGTAATGCAGTATAAACCACTTCCAAGCTTCGCAGCTGGTGGGATGCACACTTTGCCCATGTTGCTTTTATGCTGTGCAGATTTTTAATCATGTCCATTTTTTCTTTGATTTCACTTTGACTATAGTGTAATCTCAGTTCTATTCCTGAACATAAAGTTTGATAGTCCATGATTTTCGTTTGTGAATTCCAAGTGAGCAGCATTCCTGGGAGATTTAATACCTATGGAGGAATACATTACAGGAGTCATAAAAATACCAGTGGGGTTTTACTGCTTAAAATAACATTTTGAAAGCACAAGTACACAACACATGATGGATGCTGGTGTCCTCCATATCTGATATTTATATACTGCAATAACACAGGCTTCTGTTTCAGTTTTATCAGTCTCTCTGTCTCTGAAGTGGAATATTACCTCTAATTTATGTCTTTCTCATTTGCCTTTCATTGTAGAATCTATCTATTGTACTTACTGACCATTATAAGAAGACCACTAGAACCATGTAACTCATCTCCCTGAACCCAACAATATGTTTGTTAGTGTGTTGTTGGGCAATATTTTGTCTAAAAGAGAGTATTTCATAAAGAAATTGTCTAGTTTAGGATACCCTTTCAGATGAATAAAGGAATGTCTTTGAATAAAGAAAGACCATTGACTATCAGCCAAAGTAAAGGGTGGTTAGAAACGGTGACAGGTCCTTGGATTAGAAGGTTTTCTGTTCCATCATAGGCTTCAAGCTGTGGTGGACCCATCATACAATGGATACCCACAGTGGCTTTTGGACTCAGTTGACTTCTAATAGGGTCCATCAGGTTCCATCATGCATGCTGCACTGCTTTTTATGGCAAATGTGATGGAATCTGCTTTGGACACTCTGAATGAAGCCTCCAGTGCAGATGTGAATGGAGTTTAACATTAGAGTCCTTTACATTTAATTTGATTTAATGTGGTTTTAATAGGAACTGTCTAACTGGGCTTTCCAGGACTAGAAAAATAAGTTTTTTTTTTGTTTTAGTTTTTCCAAAAAAACAACCCCACACATGTCAGCAGGATGCATGTGGTGGTATTATAGCTCAGCCCCATTGACTTCAATAGAGCTGGGCTACAGTACCTGGCATGACCCATTGACAGGTGTGGGGTGTTTTTGGAATAAAACAGCCATGTTTTTCTGATCCTGGACAAATCCTTAAATTTTCTCCTGTGGTGACGTTGAAGGGAAATTGAACGCTTGCTGCCAGGTTCCCTCACAGTTGATTGCAATGGGTAATTGCATATAACATGGATTCACATGGGGAGGAATCAATAGAGAATAGAGTTCTGAAATATTCCCTTCTGCTCCTACCACAGAGGAATGACAGAACCTATCCTATTATTCTTAAGCTACATTCACATGACCGTAAGTGTTTTGCAGTCCGCAAATTGTAAATCCGCAAAAGACATATACCGGCCAAGTGTGTTCTGCATTTTGTCCGCGCTATATAGAAAATCCTTATTCTTGTCCGAGTAGGACATGCTCTATATTTTTTGCAGGGCGGGCTAACGGAACTATGGATGAAATGAATGGGTCCACATTGCGGAACGGATGCGAACCCAGAATTACTGTTGTGTGAATGCGCCCTAAATCAGCTGGACAGACACAGCATCCATTTTCCTATTATTAGAGACGTTTCCCATATTGGGAAGTCAGTGGCAACGGGAGCAGCACAAAATGGGGCAAACATGGTAAAGTGTATCATTGGCCATTCATGTGGCAGCTAAGCAGCGCATGCTTGGAAGTCAATGTGCAGAGATTAGACTGTGCAATCGTAATGGCGCATGCACCATTCTAATGTTCTTGGCTGCATAATGAGAATATTGCTAAATATTGAAATGACCCATACACATCCCATGCGAAACAGGACCACAGAAGCATCTACCTAATAGTAAAGTCCGAACACTGGAAGGGTAAGGGGCATGAGTGGACATTTACAGATTAATACTACACACTTGTTAATTACTTACAAAGGCAGGTAGGGATGAGCGAATCAAAGCATCCGAAGTGGACTTTGATCCGAATTTCAGGAAAAATTTGATTCTCCACAAAAGCTGAATTTCCTCGGACTTCATGGTAATGATCGATTTTCCCTGAAATGAGGTAAAAATAATAATAATACATACTCACCTTATCCATTTGATCGCAAAGAGCCGACCACCACCATGTTGAAGAGCTCAACATGGCGGCAGCGGGCTCTTCGTGACCAAATGGATAAGGTGAGTATGTATTTTTTTTAACAGATCAACCCCTTCAAGCCCTGATTTGTAATCTCAGATGCCTCTATCAGTGATGGGGTTCAATGACGAGGGGCAGCACAATCGTCATTCCACATCCCCCCATCCCCCCCCACTATTTACAAAGAAATGCGCTTCATGACAAAGTAATTCTTCACAAAGTGAATTCCTCTATAATATTCTGCGAAGCAGCCAAATCGAATTTTGAAGAACTTCTCTCAACACTAAAGGCAGGCTTCATATGTTTTTACATCTTTCCATAACATAATTCCTATTTAATGGATCACATACAGATTGAAAATAATATTTCTGCTTACCTTTTGATGAAATTGTTGCATTGGTGCCACGATGACTTGTAATTTTATAATAGTTTCTTCTTGCTTCTGGATTGTGTCATTGAGTTGTTGCACCCTTCATTCATATAGTCACAAACCTAAGGCAAACCTATATACTGCATTCTGAGATACGCAGTGTGACATATGAGGATGATACAGTAGATAAGGTTAATTAAACATAATATAAAGCTGGGTGATAACAGGGTAGCTGCTAACACACCCGATGTGATTGTTGGAAAATAATCCAAAAGAAATCATATAATTTTCCAATATACATGTATTTAAAATTCTGCTTACCTACTTAGCCTATATACAAAGTAGAATGGTATAGCCCATGGATCATCCCTGTGTAATCTATCCATGGCACTGGAGCATGGCATCAGTTATGTGACAACTTTTACCTCATGTGACCTCCAGGCATTCAGTAAGCAGCAGTGCTATATGACATCTGTGCTGGCTGAATACACAGGACACATCCATGGGAATGTAGTGGTGGAATAATGATTTCACTGTGGTTAGTACTCTGTACATCACTGTGTGTATTCACATGGCTGCCTGTCTCTAGGTGATTTGTAAAATAGCTGCCTGTATCTAGGTGATGTTGTCATGTTGGTTATTAGAGATGGCGAACAGTTCCCGGCGAACATAGCTTGTAAGGACTTACAAGCTTGTAAGGACAGCATCCATCTTAGATTCATTCTGAAGCTGCAGTAATAGTAATTGTAAATCGCAATGCGATTAATATAACCTGTATTATTCGCATTGCGATTACAACTTAGATCTGAGTTCCTAACGGTTGTATTGCTAGAATATAACGAAGATAACGAATATAGCGCTATATTCTCAATCTTCGTTATATTCTAGCAATACAACAACCATTAGGAACACAGATCTAAGTTGAATTCTCAATGCGATTAATATAACCTGCATTAATCGCATTGCGAATTCAACTTAGAGCTGAGTTCCTAATGGTTGTTGTATTGCTAGAATATACGTTATATTCTAGCAATACAACCATTAGGAACTCAGCTCTAAGTTGTAATCGCAATGCGAATAATACTTACAATTATTAATCGCTTTGCGAATCTATTTGATGCCTCTATTTGATTGTATATGACGGTTGACTATGACTACCACCAACGTTCTGCTGCCTCCAAAGCAAGATATCTGAACCCCCCAGGGGCCATTTGGGCGTTTTTGATAGAAACCGCATCAAAAACGCATCTGCGTTTTTATAATTTTTTAATTTTTTATTTTATTTTTTTGTGTATTTTGCCACATTTGGTTGCATATTTACATTTGGTATAGGCAAGTATGGTAGTCTAGATCAGGGATGCTCAACCTGCGGCCCTCCAGATGTTGCAAAACTACAACTCCCAGCATGCCCGGACAGCCTACAGCTATCAGCCTACAACAGGGCATGGTGGGAGTTGTAGTTTTACAACAGCTGGAGGGCCGCAGGTTGAGCATCACTGGTCTAGATCATTACTCTGCCCAAATCTATATTCAGCTACATGGCTTAGAAAATATGCTGTCAAACAATGATCCTAGGTTTTGGTATAGACACATGATCTAGACTACCATATTTGCCTATACCAAATGTAAATATGCAACCAAATGTGGCAAAATACACAAAAAAATAAAATAACAAATGAAAAAATTTATAAAAACGCAGATGCGTTTTTGATGCGTTTTTTAAATCAAAAACGCCCAAATGGCCCCTGGGGGGTTCAGATATCTTGCTTTGGAGGCAGCAGAACGTTGGTGGTAGTCATAGTCAACCGTCATATACAATCAAATAGAGGCATCAAATGGATTCGCAAAGCGATTAATAATTGTAAGTATTATTCGCATTGCGATTACAACTTAGAGCTGAGTTCCTAATGGTTGTATTGCTAGAATATAACGTATATTTTAGCAATACAACAACCATTAGGAACTCAGCTCTAAGTTGAATTCGCAATGCAATTAATGCAGGTTATATTAATTGCATTGAGAATTCAACTTAGATATGTGTTCCTAATGGTTATTGTATTGCTAGAATATAACGAAGATTGAGAATATAGCGCTAAATTCTCAATCTTCGTTATATTCTAGCAATATAACCATTAGGAACCCATCTCTAAGTTGAATTCACAAATAAGATGTCCCAAACTATTCACCGGCGAATAGTTCCCGACGAACATAGCTTGTGCGCGTTCGTCACGGCGGGCGAACATATGCGATGTTAGGTCCACCCCCTATCATTGAGTAAACTTTGACCCTGTACCTCACAGTCAGCAGACACATTCCAGCCAGTTAGCATACCCTCCCTCCCAGACCCTCCCATCTCCTGGACAGCATCCATTTTAGATTCATTCGGAAGCTGCAGTCTTAGTGAGAGGAGGGACAGTGTAGTTGCTGCTGATTTAATAGGGAAATCGATAGCTAGGCTAGTGTATTCAGTGTCCACTCCAGTCCTGAAAGACTCATCAGATCTCTGCTGTAAGGACAGCGTCCTGACAGCACCCCAAAAAGCCCTTTTTAGGGCTAGTACATCAGTCTCCCTCCCAGACCCTCCCACCTCCTATCAAAAAGCAAGGACGGCATCCAGCTAAGATTCATTCTGAAGCTGCAGTGTTAGTAGTTGTAATCGCAATGCGATTAATATAACCTGTATTAATCACATTGGGATTACAATTTAGATCTGTTCCTAATGGTTGTATTGCTAGAATATAACGAAGATTGCGAATATAGCGCTATATTCTCAATCTTCGTTATATTCTAGCAATACAACCATTAGGAACAGATCTAAATTGTAATCCCAATGGGATTAATGCAGGTTATATTAATCGCATTGCAAATTCAAATTAGAGCTGGGTTCCTAATGGTTGTATTGCTAGAATTTCTAGCAATACAACCATTAAGAACCCAGCTCTAAGTTGAATTCGCAATGCGATTAATATGACCTGTATTAATCGCATTGCGATTACAACTACCACACTCTGCGCCAACTAGGTATTTTTCCATGGGAGTTTTGCCATGGATCCCCCTCCAGCATGCCACAGTCCAGGTGTTAGTCCCCTTGAAACAACTTTTCCATCACTATTGTGGCCAGAAGGAGTCCCTTTGGTTTTTAAAATTCGCCTGTCTATTGAAGTCTACGGCGGTTCGCACTGTTCGCACGTTCGCGAACATTTGCGGAAGTTCGCGTTCGCCGTTCGCGAATGGAAAATTTTATATTCGCGACATCACTATTGGTTATTACAAGTGTCAAAAAAGCAAACACAGTACACATAGAAACCAATGTTAGATCTAGTTCTACACAGACATTGAAAAACATGCTGAGGTGCTGCTGCAGGTAGTAATACTATATATACTGTATATATTCCGGTACACTACTATTCAACAGATACCTGGGCAGTTAACTGGATTCCAAGGGTCACATGATATCTGCAAGGGTCACATGATGAATGCAGTGTTTTGTAAGCTCTTCTATCTTATGAATGGATTTCAGAGGACTAAACTGGGCAGTGCCATTTTCTTCTTTGGTGAGAGGCTACTGCACAGATATAAGAAAGGTATGCAAGCAAAATTTTTAATAGATGTACATTAGAATATGGATTAACATCCTATACATATAACCATTAAAAACAGAATACCTCTTTAAATGGATGGAATTTGGATTTTTTGGGGGTGGGTTCTGTACTGATCAACAAAGAAAAACAGTTGCTCTACTGATTTCTTATCCTTAATAGTGATGTCGCGAACATAAAATTTTCCGTTCGCGAACAGCGAACGCGAACTTCCGCAAATGTTCACGAACGGGCGAACCGGGCGAACCGCCATAGACTTCAATTGGCAGGCGAATTTTAAAACCCACAGGGACTCTTTCTGGCCACAATAGTGATGGGAAAGTTGTTTCAAGGGGTCTAACACCTGGACTGTGGCATGCTGGAGGGGGATCTATGGCAAAACTCCCATGGAAAATTACATAGTGGACGCAGAGTCGGGTTTTAATCCATAAAGGGCATAAATCAACTAACATTCCTAAATTGTTTGGAATAACGTGCTTTAAAACATCCAGTGTGTGTATACGGTCAGGTATGATGTTGTATCGATCAGGTAGTGTAAGGGTTACGCCCACTTTACAGACATTGACAGACCAAACTCCCCTTTTAATGCACCGCAAACAACCGCAAACAGTTCATTTGCACAACCCCAAACTCCCCATTTGCACAAGGTTGGATACCAAGCTAGCAACGTCCCGGTGATGTCATTGAAGGTTTCTTCCTCCACCCAGCCACGTACAACACCAAGGGTCCCCAAAAGGTGAATTGAATTGATTTTTCGAACGGGGAGATGGTTAAAAAAAAACTCTGGCTCCCTCCCCTTTGTTTTTATCCATGGTCACTGCGTCTGCGCCTTGCAATTTACTGTCACACCCGATATGAGTGGTATTTTCTGTAGTACTATTCTCATCAGTTTAATCCCTCTAACGTCCCCAATCTGGGGGCCATTTATTGAATAGATTTTTCGAATGGGGAGATGGTTAAAAAAACGCTGGCTCCCTCCACTCTGTTTTAAACCACGGTGACTGCGTCTGCGCCGTTCAATTTACTGTCACACCCGATATGAGTGGTATTTTCTGTAGTACTATTCTCATCAGTTTAATCCCTCTAACGTCCCCAATCTGGGGGCCATTTATTGAATAGATTTTTCGAACGGGGAGATGGTTAAAAAACACTGGCTCCCTCCACTCTGTTTTAATCCACGGTCACTGCGTCTGCGCCGTGCAATTTACTGTCACACCCGATATGAGTGGTATTTTCTGTAGTACTATTCTCATCAGTTTAATCCTCTAACGTCCCCAATCTGAGGGCCATTTATTGAATAGATTTTTCGAACGGGAGATGGTTAAAAAACGTTGGGTCCCTCCACTCTGTTTTAATCCACGGTCACTGCGTCTGCGCCGTGCAATTTACTGTCACACCCGATATGAGTGGTATTTTCTGTAGTACTATTCTCATCAGTTTAATCCCTCTAACGTCCCCGACTCCCCAATCTGGGGGCCATTTATTGAATAGATTTTTCGAACGGGGAGATGGTTAAAAAAACACTGGCTCCCTCCACTCTGTTTTAATCCACGGTGACTGCGTCTGCGCCGTGCAATTTACTGTCACACCCGATATGAGTGGTATTTTCTGTAGTATTATTCTCATCAGTTTAATCCCTGTTACGTCCCATATCAGGGATTGCCTTTTGTAAAAAAAAAATTTTGGCCGGGTACCTTCGACTGCCTTCACAGTGACAGACCAAACTCTCATACACCAAACTGAATTGATTTCAGGAACCGGGAGATGTAAAAAGCAGCTTGGTCGGTCCTCTTACTCCCAAATTGGGGCACTGCGCGTGCACAGAGCAATGTGCTGTGACACCCTATATGAGTGGTGTCTTAACTAGTATTATTCCTATCAGTTTAATCCCTGTTACGGACCTTATCCAGTCGAATTGATTAACCATTGTCGAATTAGCGAACCATTACGACATCATGAAATAATTTAGTTCTGAGCTCTGTACTTGCTTTGTATTGGAATTGATGGGGATTTTTTTAATTGTCTGCATCATTTCTTATAAACTATTAAGAGACTTTATTATGATTTTTTATTTTATGTATTAAAAACCAATACAACATATAAAAAAAAAAGGTAAATTAATGTTTTTTTTGTATGAAAATATTATCCAGCCGTCCGATCGCTTTTGGTCTGACCATAATGAAGCAACGGCCTTATCATCTGGGGTGTGGCAACATTGCCAAAACACTTATAGAGGTGATGATTGCTTCATTGTGATACGCAAGCCCCTTCACCACAACAAGGTAACGATCACGAAGGGGAATTGACACTTGTATGTGCCTTTTTTTTTTGGTTTATTTTTGCAGCCACAGTACTGCACCATAGGACAGAAAAATTAGGCATGTACACATGCCTGAAAAATAATGGCACTGTTGCAGCCGCTATTGTAGCAGCGGCCGGAAAAATTGATGTTTTCCAGGCAGAAAAGTGACTAAAACATTGCGGCTTGAACCCTAGTTGGTGGTGGAGAATTCACGAAAGTCATCCGGTATGCAGACACTGTGGCGATGAGTAGGACTGAAAAAGCTCCGCATGTCCTCCATCAACAACACATCTGTAAATCGTCCAGTCCTTTCCGCCGTGGTAGGAGGAGGATTACACTCACCTCTTCCCCTGTTAGATTCCCGTTGTGCTGTGATATCCCCCTTATAAGCTGTGTAAAGCATATTTTTTTGTTTGGTTTTGAACTGCTGCATCCTTTCCGACTTTCGGTAATTTGGTAACATTTCTGCCACTTTCTGCTTATACCGGGGGTCTAGTAGCGTGGCCACCCAGTACAGATCGTTCTCCTTTATCCTTTTTATACGTGGGTCCCTCAACAGACATGACAGCATGAAAGACCCCATTTGCACAAGGTTGGATGCAGAGCTACTCATTTCCCGTTCCTCGTCCTCACTGATGTCATTGACGGTCTGTTCTTCCCCCCAGCCACGTACAACACCATGGGTCCCAGATAGGTGACAACAACGAGCACCCTGGGGTGCCTGCTGTGGTTGGTCTTCCTCCTCCTCAAAGCCGCCACATTCCTCCTCTGACTCCTCTTCCTCATACTCCTCTTCCAGCGTTGCTGCAGGTCTGGCAAGCGATGATGACAAGGCTGTTTTTGGTGATGATGGTGACCACAACTCTTCCTCTTCCTCTTCACGCTCATCTACAGCCTGATCCAGAACTCTTCGCAGGGCACGCTCCAGGAAGAAAACAAATGGGATGAGGTCGCTGATGGTGCCTTTGGTGCGACTGACTAGGTTTGTCACCTCCTCAAAAGGACGCATGAGCTTACAGGCATTGCGCATGAGTGTCCAGTGACGTGGCAAAAAGATTCCCAGCTCCGCAGAGGCTGTCCTAGCACCCCGGTCATACAAATACTTGTTGACGGCTTTTTCTTGTTGGAGCAGGCTGTCGAACATTAGGAGTGTTGAATTCCAATGTGTCGGGCTGTCGCATATCAAGCGCCTCACTGGCATGTTGTTTCGCCGCTGAATATCGGAAAAGTGCGCCATGGCCGTGTAGGAACGCCTGAAATGGCCATACACCTTCCTGGCCTGCTTGAGGACGTCCTGTAAGCCTGGGTACTTAGACACAAAACGCTGTACGATGAGATTCAACACATGTGCCATGCACGGCACATGTGACAACTTGCCCAAATTTAATGCCGCCAACAGATTGCTTCCATTGTCACACACCACTTTGCCGATCTCCAGTTGGTGCGGGGTCAGCCACTGATCCACCTGTGCATTCAGGGCGGACAGGAGTGCTGGTCCTGTGTGGCTCTCTGCTTTCAGGCAAGTCAACCCCAAGACAGCGTGACACTGTCGTATCCGGGATGTGGAATAACCCCTGGGGAGCTGAGGGGATTCAGTTGATGTGCAGCCAAACGCCGCAGTAGAAGAGGACTCAGCCGAGGAGGATATCGAAGAGGCTGGAGTAGGAGTAGAGGAGGTGGCAGTAGGTCTGCCTGCAAGTCGTGGTGGTGTCACCAACTACGCTGCGGAGCCACGCATTCCATGCTTGTCAGCCGTCAGCAGGTTGACCCAATGCGCAGTATACGTGATATACCTGCCCTGACCGTGCTTTGCAGACCAGGTATCAGTGGTCAGATGGACCCTTGCCCCAACACTGTATGCCAGAGATGCCATGACTTCCTTTTCAATGACATGGTAGAGGTTTGGGATTGCCTTTTTAGAAAAAAAAAATTTGTCTGGGTACCTTCCACTGTGGTGTCCCAATAGCGACAAATTTTTTGAAGGCCTCAGACTCTACCAGCTGGTATGGTAAAAGCTGGAGGGCTAAGAGTTCCGTCAAGCCAGCTGTCAGTCGCCGGGCAAGGGGGTGACTTTGTGACATTGGCTTCTTATGCTCAAACATGTCCTTGACAGACACCTGACTGTGGGCAGATGAGCAGGAACTGCTGAAGGTGAGAGATGGAGTGGCGGGTGGTTGAGAGGGGGCAGGGAGGACAGCAGTGGTTGACGTGGCTGAAGATGCTGGACCAGGAGGAGCATGGTGGCTTTGAGTTTGTGTGCTGCTTGTACTCATGTGTTGATCCCATAGGCGTTTGTGATGTGAGATCATGCGCCTTCGCAAAGCAGTTGTACCAAGGTGGGTGTTGGACTTCCCACGACTCAGTTTCTTTTGGCACAGGTTGCAAATGGCATTGCTTTTATCAGAGGCAGACACACAAAAAAAATGCCACACTGCTGAGCTTTGCAATGACGGCATTCTAGTGGTGGCAACAGCATGCGTTGACTGGCGTGCTGTCTGGCTGACCCCATGTGCCGATACATGCTGTCTGACTGTGCCACTAACTCCTTGCGATGACCTCCCCCTGCTTCCAACTCGTCTCCTCATTCTCTCTGTCTCCCCTTCAGAACTTTCCCCCTCTTCTTCTCTTCGAGCAGGCACCCATGTGGCATCCGTGGACACATCGTCATCATCAACCTCTTCACTTGTATCTGACACCTCAGCAAAGGAAGCAGCAGCGGGTACAACATCATCATCATCATCATCACACTGTACGTCCATGTGTGTAATCCTGCCTGACTGAGACATATCCCCGTAATCTACATCATCTGGCAATAATGGTGGCGCATCACTAATTGCATCCAACTGATGTGTAAATAACTCCTCTGATGGATCAAGTGAAGCGGCTGTGGTGGCTGTTGTGGTAGTGGTGGTGGTGGCGACGGGCGGGTGCGTGGTAACTTGAGAGCAGGTGACCGAAGCTGAGCTGGAGGAGAATGGTGCATCAAGGTTCTTAGCGGAAGCTGTTGAAGATTGGGTGTCCTGTCTAAGCCAGTCAACTATGTCCTCAGAATTTTTCGGGTTCAGGGTACGTGGCCTCTGAACACTGGGCATTATTCCAGGGACAGTGGAAATCACAGCACCACGACCACGACGGCCTCTGCGGGGTGGCCTGCCTCTGCCTGTCATTTTTTTTTTAGATAAGTGGTACTACGCGTGCTAGGTACTGTGCCACCCGGTATGAGTGGTGGGCACTGGCAGTGGGCACACTACAGTCAGTGGAAGAGGGCCTGACACACACTGGCAGCAGGCAAGCAACTGAATTTAGACTACTGTCTAAAAATTAAATGCCTTATTTATCGGCAAGCTACTGTGCCACCCGGTATCAGTGGTTGGCACTGGCAGTGGGCACACTACAGTCAGTGGAAGTGGGCCTGACACACACTGGCAGCAGGCAAGCAACTGAATTTAGACTACTGTCTAAAAATTAAATGCCTTATTTATCGGCAAGCTACTGTGCCACCCGGTATCAGTGGTTGGCACTGGCTGTGGGCACACTACAGTCAGTGGAAGTCGGCCTGACACACACTAGCAGCAGGCAAGCAACTGAAATGACACTAAAGTGTAAAAATTAAATGCCTTTTTTATGCAAAGTCCTGTGCCACACGGGATGACAGGGGTGGGCACTGGCAGTGGTCACACTACAGTCAGTTGAAGTCGGCCTGACACACACTAGCAGCAGGCAAGCAGCTGAAATTACACTAAAGTGTAAAAATTAAATGCCTTTTTTATGCAAAGTCCTGTGCCAGCCGGTATGAGTGGTGGGCACTGGCAGTGGGCACACTACAGTCAGTGGAAGTCAGCCTGACACACACTGGCAGGCAACTAACCTTAGATTAAAGTGTAAAAATTAAGTGCCTTTTTTTTATGCAAAGTCCTGTGCCACACTGGATGACAGGGGTGGGCACTGGCAGTGGGCACACTACAGTCTGTGGGCCTGCAGCTCCTCACACACAGGCAGGCCAGACAACTGCAATATGTATATAAAGGAAAAAAAAAGCAGACTAATGTTGCAGCCCTAAAAAGGGCTTTTTGGGGTGCTGTCAGGACGCTGTCCTTACAGCAGAGATCAGATGAGTCTTTCAGGACTTGAGTGGACACTGAATTCACTAGCCTCGCTATCGATTTCCCTATTAAATCAGCAGCAACTACACTCTCCCTCCTCTCACTAAGACTGCAAATTCCGAATGCATCTAAAATGGATGCTGTGCAGGAGGTGGGAGGGTCTGGGAGGGAGGGTATGCTGCTGATTGGCTGGAATGTGTCTGCTGACTGTGAGGTACAGGGTCTAAGTTTGCTCAATGATGATATACAGGGGGCGGACCGAACATCGCATGTGTTCGCCCGTTGAGGCGAGCTATGTTCGCCGGGAACTGTTTGCCGGCGGATAGTTCGGGCCATCTCTAATCCTCAATTGAATATATTGGAGAGCTTCTGCTCCATCAGCTACAGCAGGGATCAGCAACCTCCTTCATTCCAGCTGTTCTGAAACTACAACTCCCAGAATCTTCCTTTCACTTCCATGGGAGTTAGGGCTCATTCACATGGCTGTTATTCAGCCGTTCCATGCATTGGGGGCCGCAATTTGCGGTTCCCAATGCACGGGCACCATCCGTGCGGCTGCCACAATGGGTCCGGACCCATTCAATTTGTTTTTTGCTGAAAATAATGGCTTTCTTCTGGCCACTCTGCCATAAAGCCCAACTCTATGGAGCGTACGGTTTATTGGTGTCCTTTGTACAGATGCCTCTCTGATTAATGCCCTCCTTGCCCGGTCCGTGAGTTTTGGTGGGCAGCCGTCTCTCGGCAGGTTTGCTGTTGTGCCATGTTCTTTCCATTTGGTTATGATAGATTTGATGGTGCTCCTGGGGATTATCAAAGATTTTATTATTTTTTTATAACTTAACCCTGACTTATACTTCTCAACAGCATTGTCCCTTACTTGTTTGGAGAGTTCCTTGGTCTTCATGGCAGTGTTTGGTTAGTGATGCCTCTTGCATAGGAGTTGCAGCCTCTGGGGCCTTTCAAAAAAGGTGTGTAGATATAATGACAGATCATGTGACACTTAGATTGCACACAGGTGGACATCATTTCACTAATTATGTTACTTCTGAAGGTAATTGGTTGCACCAGAGCTTTTTATTGGCTTCCTAACAAAGGGGGTGAATAAATATGCTCATATGCCAATTTGCTGTTTTCTATTTCTAAACAATAGTTTTATTTATATATTATTCTCATTTCATTTCACCAACTTAGACTATTGTGTTCTGATCCATCACATAAAATTCAGATTAACAAAACATTAAACTTAAAGCTCTAATATAACAAAACATGAAAAAAGTCAAGGGGTGAATACTTTTGCAAGGCACTGTATGTCAAACTGTAGTTGAGCTGTTTCCAGTTGAGACAAGAGAATCAGAGAATCTCCGAATTTTACAGATCCTTCACCCTCAGTTCACACTTGCGCGTTTTACAGCGCGTTCGAACATGCTGTAAAACGCATAACCGATGCAAACCAATGCTTCCCTATGGGACTGGCTCACATTTTCGCGTTTTACAGCCCGTTCGAACGCGCTGAAGAACACCCGGCTCATAAACAAGTACTTGAGCTGTTTTTGGGGTGTTTGTCGCGCGTTTTGTCCCATAGACTTCAATGGGAACGCGCAACGCTTGTATTTTGCGTGTTTTTGACACTGAAAACGCACGTTCGAACGCGCGTTTATGAATTTGCAACACCAGCAATGCACTCTGATTGGCCAAACTTCATATAGACAGGGATATTTGGTCATTGGACAACACTGCAGTCAATCACACAAACGCGCGTAAAACGCGTTTACTATTGCCAAAAACGCGCAACAAAAACGCGCGGAAAACTCGTGACAAAAATGCGCGGAAAACGCGCTTCTCAGAAACGCTCAGGTCTGAACCCAGCGTCAGAGTATTCATAAATCATTAGGTGAACTGCCTCACAAATGCAATTCTTCAATGGTTAATTAGTTTGCCTTTTATAATGTGCATTTTTTTCTGTTACTCTCTAAAAATCTTATTGTTTTCTGAGAAGCAGTATGACCTTGAAATTACCCCTGACTGGTAGTTTTTTGGCAGAAAACTTATTGGCATTTGGTACTACCAGGTATTACAGTGCCTCAGTAATTTAGCACCGACTAGAGCAGGGATCAGCATCCTTTGGCACTCCAGCTGCTGTGAAGCTACAACTCCCAGCATGCACACTTAGGGCTCACATACACAACCGTATGCATTTTGCGGTCCGCAAAAAACGGATCCGCAAAAAGTACGGATGGCGTCTGTGTGCATTCCGTAATTTGCGGAATGGAACAGCTGGTCCCTGATAGAACAGTACTATCCTTGACCATATTTTTTTTGCGGAACGGAAATACGGACATACGAAAACGGAATGCACACAGATTAACTTCCGTTTTTTGTGTGGACTCATTGAAATAAATGGTTCCATAAACGGTCCGCAAAAAAAAAAAAACTGAACGGACACGGAAAGAATATATGTTTGTGTGCATGAGCCATTACTCTTGCTCTTCTTGTAACTCCCATAGAAGTGAAAGTAGGATTCTGGGAATTGTACTTTCAGAAAAGCTGGAGTGTCGGAGGTTCCTGAGTCCTGCGCTAGAGCTTGCTGCAATACATATTTTTTGTCAGATTCATACATATTACCTAACATAAAAATTGAGATCTCTCAGATACCTAATAATGACTATGGCCTAGGGTTGAGCGAACCCGAACTGTAAAGTTCGTGTTCGTACCGAACATTACGGTTTTTCAAACCCGGACCCGAACATTTCCGTAAAAGTTCAGGTTCAGGTTCATTGTTCGGCGATTTCTTCCCGCTTTTTAAAAGGCTGCAGGGCAGCCAATCAACAAGCGTTTCACTACTTTGCCCTAAGAACCCATCACAGCCATGCCTACTATTGGCATGGCTGTGATTGGCTAAGTGCAGCATGTGACCCAGCCTCTATTTAAGCTGGAGTCACGTAGCGCCGCACGTCACACTGCTGCTCTTAGTGTAGGGACAGGTTGCTGCTGGTGCTCTCAGGGAGAGATTAGGGAAGAATTCTGTTGAATTTGCTATATATGCTACATATTTACATATTTGTACCCAGCCCTGAGCCCAGTAAAATTTTGTGGTGACATAGTGCATTTCTGTAGTTGCTGTAATAAACCCGTACCGTCGTACCACAGAGCACGTTTGCCTACACCGCTAAAAAAGCTATTTTATAATTTTGGGGTGACATAGTGCATTTCTGTAGTTGCTGTAATCAGCCCGTACTGTTGTGCCACAGAGCACGTTTGCATACAACGCTGAAAAAACAGTTTTATAATTTTTGGGGTGACATACTGCATTTCTGTAGTTTGTTGCAATAAACACAGGTTTTGTGCTACATAGCAGGTCTGAGGCCAACCCTGTATTTCAGTCATTTTAAGTAACCTGTGGAACTCTGCATTTACATAGTTCATTGCAAAAACACCGGTTTTGTGGTAGATAGCACATTAGCTGTGTACGCTGCATTTCTGACAGTCAAATGAAACCGTGAACCTCTGCTGTTACATTGTTGGTTTGAAAAATCTAATTTTTGTTGATAGTGAAGTAATTGTATTGAATTGCTCCGTTACACTGTTGTGTGACCTAAAGAAAAGTATTCTGTTTATGACACGGGCACTGACTTACTGTTATTAAACTTAATTGTTGACTTTTGGCAGTTAAATTCACACCTGAGATAAACCATCTGTTAGTTTGGTGGGTGAACGCAAATAATGAGGAGAACATCAAATATGGGACGTGGACATGGTCGTGGTGGTGTTGGTGGAGCTCTTGTTGCTGGGAGAGGACGTGGCCGTTCTGCGCCAGCTACAGGTCCAAGTGAAACACCTTACTCAGGTGCAAGTAGACGACAGAACATGCAGCGTTATTTGGTAGGCCAGAATGCCGCTCTACGGATGGTGAGGCCAGAACAAGTACAGGCGATAATAGATTGGGTGGCTGACAGTGGCGCCAGTTCCTTCACAGTATCTCCCACCCAGTCCTCTACAGAAAGCTCAGAGTTGGAACCTGCAGCCCATGCCCATCAGTATTTCACCTCACCCCCTTGCAAAGAAGCCAAGCAGTCTGAGCTTCAAGTCATGTAGCAGACTCATATCCTTTTTGATGACTCTGCTGGCAGGTTTTCCCCGGGCCATCCACATAGCCCTGCCCCAGAAGTGGAAGACATTGAATGCACTGATGCCCAACCACTTATGTAGCAGGATGAGAAGATGGGAATACCACCGCAGCACGTCTCTGATGATGATGAAACACAGTTGCCAACTACTGCGGCTTTCTGCAGTGTGCAGACCGACGAGGAGGGCAGGGGTCAAGAATGGGTGGAAGATGATGTGGAGGACGATGAGGTCCTAGACCCCGACTAGACTCAATTTCATGCTAGTGACGTGTACAGATCTTAGGAAGAGGCATTGGTCACACAGAGGCAACAGCACAGCAAAAGAGGGAGCAGGGTGCAAAAGCGGAGCGGCCGTCACCGAGACAGTACGCCTGCTACTGCCCACCACACCCAGGGACCTAGCACATCAAAGTCAACTCCAAGGAGTTCATTGGCGTGGCAGTTCTTCAGACAATGTCCTGACGACAAGACACGAGTGGTTTGCACGTTGTGCCATCAGAGCCTGAAGCGAAGCATAAACGTTCTAAACCTGAGCTTGACCTGCATGACCAGGCATCTACATGCAAAGCACGAACTGCAGTGGAGAAAACACCTTAAAAACCAAAAAAGGTCTCAGGCTCCTCCTGCTTCTTCTTCTGCTGCTGTCTCTGCCTCTTCCTCCACCTCTGGAGTCACAGTGGCACCTGCCACCCAGCAAACAGAGGATGTGACACCAACACGACCACCTCCGTTATCATTACCAAGCATCTCCACCAAGTCACTCGCAAGCGTTTAGCTGTCCATCTCCCAAACACTGGAGAGAAAGAGGAAATACCCACCTACCCACCTTTGATCCCTGGCCCTGAATGCCAGCATTTCAAAATCACTGGCCTTTGAAATGCTCTCATTCCGTCTGGTGGAGATGGACTGTTTTAAACAGCTGATTGCGGTGGCTGTCCCACAGTACGTCATTCCCAGCTGCCACTACTTTTCCAGGTGAGCGTCTCTTCCCTGCACAACCAAGTGGAGTATAATTTCAAGTGTGCACTGCACAACGCCATCTGTGGCAAGGTCCACATAACCACAGATACATGGACCAGTAAGCACTGTCAGGGACGCTATATCTCCCTAACTGCACACTGGGTAAATGTAGTGGCGGCTGGGCCCAAGGCGCATGTCCTTCCACCACCGAGGATTGCAGGGCATTATTCTTTGCCTCCTGTTGCCTCCTCCTACTCTGCTTCCTCCTCTTCTCCTCGTCATCCAGTCAGCGAAAGACCTTTACCACCAACTTCAGCACAGCCAGGGGTAAACGTTAGCAGGTGGTTTTAAAATTCATGTGTTTGAGAGACAAACCCTGTACCGCACAGGAGCTGTGGATTGGCAAAGAAGAACAGACCAATGAGTGGTTGCTGCCAGTGAGCCTCAAGCCCGGCCTGGTGGTGTGCAATAATGGGCAAAGTCTCGCAGCAGCTCGGGGAGTAGCCAGTTTGACGCACATCCCTTGCCTGGCGCATGTGCTGAATTTGGTGGTGCAGAAATACCTTAAAAACTACCCAGACATGTCAGAGCTGCTGCAGAAAGTGCGGTCAGTCTGCGCACTTTTGGCATTCCCACCCTGCTGCTGCTCGCCTCTCTGCCCTGCAGCGTAACTTCGACCTTCCCGCTCACCACCTCATATGCGACGTGCCCACCAGGTGGAACTCCACCTTGCATATGCTGGAGAGACTGTGCAGGCGATAGTGGAATTTCAGCTGCAGCACGCACGGGTCAGTCG
This sequence comes from Bufotes viridis, assembly GCA_033119425.1. Lineage (NCBI taxonomy): Eukaryota > Metazoa > Chordata > Amphibia > Anura > Bufonidae > Bufotes > Bufotes viridis. The sequence goes on along the minus strand of CM065592.1, from coordinate 391,212,844 downwards.
CTCTGCGGAACAGCACCACTTCACCACCAATGAGTGGGCCTCCATGCAAAACCTGTGTGCCTTAACACATCAGAAGCATCTTAAAAAAGAGAAACTTTGGACCTTCAACCTCACATTCTCCATTTGAATCCCTAGCTTTATCGGTAGCTGAACCTAAGAAAAAAATAGCGAAATTGTATGCTATATTAACCTCCCTCAAATGTCCTCAAAAATATACCTTCCTAGAAAAGTGGGAAGAGGATCTACGCTGCCAATTTTCTCCTAGAGATAAGGTAGCTCTACTAGCCTCATCCCCGAAAGCCTCTAAGTGTGTGAGGCTACAGGAAAATGTGTACGAAATGTTGACCAAATGGTATTACACTCCCGAACGTCTCCACTCCATATACCCAGAAGCTGACCCGCGTTGTTGGAGGTGTAAAGACAAAGTGGGCACTTTTCTGTAAATTACTCTGCGTTGTTATCCGTATGTAAGATTTAATTGAATCCAAATGCCAAACTATGTCTTTTAGGCCTAAATTCCTACTTAACAGGTAATAAACACACCAAGTCGCTGGTTAACACTCTTTTAATTGCGGCCAGAGTGTTGATTGCGTACAACTGGAAATCTGAGGTTGTCCCCTCGATCTCACATTGGTTATCCAAATGCGATAGTATATACCGGATGGAACAAATTGCGAGTTGGGAGTCGAGGTCCCATGCTACTTTTCAGTCTACATGGTCCCCTTGGCGACAATATGGCAATATCTTTGCATAATGCACTAACCAGTGACTGACTCCCTTGTAGAAGGGAATTGAAAAAGTATATACAGTAGACCAATCCCCCCCCCCTCCCTCCCCACACCTTTCCTCCCCATTCTCTCCTTATCCTTCCCTACCCGGTTTTGATTGGGTTCTTACTGTTTTAGACTTGCGATGCAGGTCTTTGGAGATGGAGTATAGTATTCTACTCTATTAAAAATGGCATTCCCTTTAACTACTCTCTCCGATATGTTGATATGTTTTTTCAAAGTATCTATGACTTTGCAAGCATGTTGGAAAACATTCTGTAAACAAGATCTGGGTCTGCGTACCCTCTATATTGATTTGCTCTCTCTCCATGTTATGTAAACTTTTTGAGTTTCAATAAAATGTTATTAAAACAAAAAAAAAAAACCTGTGTGCCTTGTTGCAGTGTTTCGAGTACTCAACCAACATGGCCAGTGCTGATGACGCCGTTCTTAGCATTACAATACCACTTCTATGTCTCCTTGAAAAAAACACTTAGGGCGATGATGGAAGAGGATGTCGCACAGGACATTTCACAGGGTTTCAGGGCAGTCATTCAGTAGTGGGTCAGAGGGTAGGTTCCTGCACCAGCAGAGGCCAGGTACACATGTGGCCAACCAGGGCACAGTTCTGGAGGACGAGGAGGAGGAGGAGGTAGAAGAGGAGGAACCGGGTTCATTGCAGGGTGGCACCCAACGCAGCTCATGGCCATCACTAGAATGCGGCTGGGGGGATACAGAGGACACAGATGATACACCACTTACAGAGGACAGCTTATCCTTACCTCTGGGCAGCCTGGCACACATGAGCGACTACATGCTGCAGTGCCTGCGTAACGACCGCAGAGTTGCCCACGCTGGTAGGCGCACTACTGAGGGCATTCCCAACTGACACCGGGGGACAAGTGAAAGCACAAGGCAAAGGCAGAGGCGGAAGAGGAGGAGGAAGAGGTCACCAACGCTGATCGGTCACGGCCAGCACCTCACAAGGCAGGGTTAGCATGGCCGACATGTGGAAAAGCTTTGTCACCACGCCACAGCAACCTGCACCACCAGTTGATATGGAACGTCTTAGCAGGAGGCAGCATTTGAACAACATGGTGGAACAGTACATGTGCACACGCCTACAAGTACTGACTGATGGTTCTGCCCCATTCAACTTCTGGGTCTCCAAATTGTCCACATGGCCTAAGCTTGCCCTTTATGCCTTGGAGGTGCTGGTCTGCCCTGCAGCTAGTGTATTGTCTGAACATGTATTTAGCACAGCAGGGGGCGTCATTACAGACAAACGCAGCCGCCTATCCACAGCCAACGTGCATAAGCTCACAATCATTAAAATGAACTAGGCTTGGATCCCACAAGACTTGTCTGTATCTTGTGCAGAATAGACTTTAATACCTGCCTCAACCATACATTCTTGTAGTCAAGTGCACTTATTCTTTGACTTTTTTATTTTTTTTATTTGTCCCATTATTTTGGGGGCTACCCCAATTAAAAAAAAAAAACATTGTTAGCTGCCTACCTCCTTCTCCTCCTCCTCCATCTCTGCTTCAAGCTATAACACCACATTCACTGCCTCCTCAACCTCTGATTCCACATCCACCTCCTCCTCCTCCGAGTTGCAGGTTAATAATTTTTAGTTATTTCCGTATCCACATTTGTTTGCAGAGTACCTGCCATGCTCTTAAGCACATTTTGCTGCCTTTTGCAGCCCTCTAGCCATTTCCATTATATTTTTAGGGCCATTTTGGTGCCCAATAGTTTGGGTCCCCATTGACTTCAATGGGGTTCGGGTTCTGGGTCAAGTTCGGGTTAAGTTCGGATCCCAAATCCGAACTTTTTGGTGAAGTTCGGCCGAACCCAAACTTCGAGTTGTCCGCTCAACTGTACAAAGGCCTCTTTCACATGAGCGATATGGATTGTGTCAGGATCTGTTCAGGGAAAAACCAATGGTTTTGCACGCAAGCTGAGTCAGTTTTGTCTATTATCCGTGTTTCAGTTTTTTCAGTTTTGATGCACTCTCCTAGCGACCATCAGTGAAAAATGCATTGTATCTGGTTGCCTTCCGTTTTTTACACAAACCCCATTCACTTCTATGGAACCAGAGCGGCATGAAAAATGCAAAATATAGAACATGCTGTGATTTTTCCTAAACCCAAAGATGATGATCCCCTGATGAAGCATTAGGCGAAACACGTGTGGGGGCTCGGGACATCCTGGTTGGTATCTTCTTTTATGTCTTGACTTTGCACATTCGGCTGTACTTGTAAGCTGTAGATGATTACAATGTTAACATTCTCATGTTTACTGGAAGGCAGTTGTACTTTACAATTCTGAGCTGCTATTGTGATTTTGGGATGATGTATGATAGTGTTGAGTGAATCAAAGTCTACTTTTAGGTAAAATTTGATTAACCGCAAAGCCAAATTCCCTCGTGCTTCATGGTAACGAGTTGATTTCCCTGAAATGGCGGTAAAAAAATCTTACTGTATCTGTTTGAGCGCAAAAAGCCGGCCACCACCATCTTGATTAAAGATCCTGCGCGAAATCCCGTGCACAGTGACGATCGCGTCACGCCGGCTGATGTGGTGAAATCATCACAGGCCGCACAAGATTTCGTGATGGCAGGCTCTTTGCGATCAAATGGATGAGGTAAGTATGATTTTATTAAAAAAATATAATAATTTTACAGTTTAATATTAATGTCAGATGTCGCGATCAATAAAAACTACAGCCCGTCCCGTAGAAAACAAGCCCCCACACAGCTACATTGGTGAAAAAGTAAAAAAAAGTTATGGACTTTATTATATGAGTTATATGACAATGCAAAATATTATTTTTAACACAAAAGTGATTTTATGCTGAAAAAATGTTAATAAATAAATAATACATAAAAAAACTATAAATTTGGTATCTCCGTAACCATATCAACCCACAGAGTAAAATTATCATTTCATATTCACCACAAGAGAACCCCATAAAAAATAAAAAAAAATTGCCAACTTTACTTTCACAAAAAATTGTATAGAAAGTGATCAAAAAGACATAAGTACTCCAAAATGATACCAATAAAAACTACAACCCATCCCACAAAAAAACAAGCCCTCACACAGCTACATTGGTGAAAAAATAAAAATGTGTGTGGCCCCTAAAAACTATTTCAGCAAATTATATGTTAGAAAATCCTGATGCCGCTCCTTCCCTTCTGAAAGGTGCCGTGTCCAAAAACAGCAGTTTACAACCACATATAGGGTGTTGCCGTATTCAGGGAAAAATGCATAACACATTGTGGGGTGCATTTTCTCCTGTTACCCCTTTTGAAAATAAAAAAATTGCAGCTAAAGCAACATTATATTGGAAATAAAAGTTAATGTTTCATTTTTACAGCCATGTGTTTCTAAATTCTATAAAATGCTTGTTGTTCAAAGCATTTACTTCACCCCTAGATTTTTCTCTTGAGGGGTATAGTTTCTAAAATGGGTATCACTTTTTGGGGTTTTCTATCTAAGGGTACCTCAGGGTCACTTCCAATGTGATATGACACCTGAAAACCATTCCAGCAAAATTTGCCCTCCGTTAACAATATGGCACTCCTTTCCTTCTGAGCCCTGTTGTATGCCCATTCTGTAAACTGCAGAATCGGGATAATAAATATTGAGGTTTCTTTGGCTGTTAACCCTTGCTGTGTTACAGGAAAAATTGATTAAAATGGAAAATCTGAACAAAAAAATGAAATGTTAAAACTTCCTCTACTTTTTGCTTTTATTCTTGTGGAACACCTAAAGGGTTAACTTTGTAAAACCAGTTTTGAATAACTTGAGGGGTGTAGGTTCTAAATTGGGGTCATTTATGGGTGGTTTATATGATGTAAGCCCCATAAAGTGACTCCATAACTGAACTGGTCATTAAAAAAAGTGGGTTTTGTCAATTTTCTTAAAAATTTTCAAATTTGCTTCTAACCTTCTAAGCTTTCTAACTTCCCGAAAAAATAAAATTACATTTAGAACATGATGCGAACATAAAGTAGACATATAGGGAATGTAAACGTATAACATATTTTATGAAGTATCGCTATCTGCCTTGAAAGCAGAGAAATTGTAAATTTAAAAATAGCGAATTTTTCTATTTTTTCTCCAAATTTATATATATTTTTTTAATGCATAAAGGTAAAATGTATAAACTTAAATTCACAACTACCATGAAGTACAATGTGTCACAAGAAAACAGTCTCAGAATGGCTTGGATAAGTAAAAGTGTTCTACAGTTGTTACCTGATAAACTGACACATGTCAGAATTGAAAAATGGGGCTCCGGCATTTGGTCCAAACGGGCTGTCGCTTGAAGGGGTTAATTACAGCTGTTCATCTAATTCAAGTAATTGGGAAAGGAAGTTGTAATTACCTTGTACCGCCGCTGCAAGGGAAACAGTATACAGATACGGTAAGCACTGAAGAGGGCATAGAGGCCCTCATTACATCAAAGTCCTAATTTGCATATTACTATCATAACTTTGGAACAGAGCCTCGGATTAATCAGGGGAACCACATCTATGGGTCACCTTCTATCTGTGTAGACAATGTACTAAAGTTAGGCCTACTTGCATTCAGCCTGGTGACTTTAAAGAGAACCTGTCACCTCTCCTATTAGTCGTTAGTGAAAAACGGACACAACGCTGACACAACACAGATGTGTGTCAGTGATTTTCACAGACCCATAGACTTCAATGGGCGTGCTTGGTCCGCATCACAGATCAAAGTAGTGCATGTCCCCGTGATTTATTTACTGACCCACGGTCACTAAAAAAATGTTGAAATGTGACACATTTAAACCAATGGGTACGTTTGCTGTCAGCAGAAAATGTGGACAGCACATGTCAGTAAAAAATGGAAATATGAATGAGGCCTAAATTGGGGTTTGGTCCGTGCACAGTCTGACATTATCCAAGCAGTGCTGCCAGTGTCAGAATGTGCAGGATACACCCACAGCGGGTAAGGCTACTTTCACGTCAGTGTTTTCCTTTCCGCTATTAAGATCCGTCACAGGATCTCAAAACTGGAGGAAAACACTTGTTTTGGTTTTAGTGACGGATCCGTCTTGGTCATTTTAGAGGTAATACTGGATCGATTCATAAAGGATGCAGACAGTTATATTATCCTAACGGAAGCATTTTTGCTGATCCATGACGGATCCAGCAAAAACGTTAATGCGAAAGTAGACTGACACCCTGCTGGACCTTTACTGCAAATTGCTACTAAGGCTGCTTTCACATTTGCTTTGTTGTTTTCCGGTATTGAGATCCGGCAGTGTCTCAATCCCAGATATTTTTTTTTAGCTTAGTCTTTATGCATTCTGAATGGAAAGAGATCCGTTCAGGATGCATCAGGATGTATTCCATTCCGTTTTGGACACAAAACTGCTTCAAGCTGCAGTTTTGAGGCTGGTCATAAAAACGAAAAAAAGTGGATCAGTCACTGAAAACAATGTAAGTCAATGGTAACGGATATTTTTTTTTTTTTTTTTAGGAGCCTAAAAAAACAGATCAGTCACCCATTTACTTTCAATGTGTTTAGTAGTGATTGATTTCACACAACCGCATCCTAACAAAATAAATGCATCCTGATGTGTATAATCAAAATGGATCCATTTACCAGAATTCTGGTATTGAGATCCTCTGACGGATCTCAATACAGGAATTAACAACGCAAGTGTGAAAATAGCCTTATTTATTCCTAAAAGTCTAGTAGAAATAAGCAGGAATTGCACAACCAACATAAATTTGTAATCATTGTATCACTATCTCTCAGTAATGATTCCCTTGCTTAAAATTCTGAATTAAAATAACCACAGTAATCAGCTTACCTTCTTATATAGAATCAGTGTAAATAGTTCCATTATCTCCCTGTCTTCTAATGCTGATAGCATTGTACCATAAGTGAGATATAAAATAAGTTATAGATAAATCATAATCATAACAAATGTACAATGTCAGCTACTGTAGAAGTCATCCAGTACTTTATCCAAGGCAGAAAGACAAATGTGGGAATAATGTGCTCCATATGAGAATGATCACAATCTCCACAGAGTTGTGAGAGATTCCAGATAACCATAAACTGTGTAAAGAAAACAATATTCCTTGACAAATAAGGTCCTAACCTCTATAGACTATGGAGGAGATTTAATCTCTTGCGCTGCTGGAGGATGCGACTAATTTCTGACGAGGCACATTCCTGGTAATAAATTAGGCCAATGCTTGAGCTGTCCATGCGACAGAATGAAATCAGAGCTGCCGTGGATTTCTAGCTTCTTTTGTGCAAGCGCAAATGAAGATCAATGTGGTGGACCCGCTGGCAGTAGCCCACTTGCTGCCCTCGCCATGTCCCCTTTTCAGAAAGTGGTGAGGGTGGTGCAGAAACAGCATTTGTTGTGTCGTATTTGCAATTAAAAAGAGACCCAGAGAGATGATATCTGTACCATGTCCCCAATAATAATACTTTCTGGGGGACTTGGCTTGGCTTTCATGCAGCACAAAGGCTGAAATCCAGAGCTCCGACTATACAGCTGCCTAAACGACAAATTAAAGCTATTTGAAGAGAAAAGCTGACACAGAAGTCTATACTGAGAGAGAGGAGAGGACTAGGGACCTTGTGTAGGAGTCCAGAGATGTTTATTACTGCATAAACAGAAGAAACAGAGGTCCAGCTAGCGACGAGCGGGAAGAGGGAGAAAAATGCGTGAACAGCCACTGCAGAGGGAGACACGCCGAAAGAAGCAGGCTCAGACGCGGCAGCTTGCAATCACTCTATAACTACATCGGAGGTGGCCTAGACTAGAGAGATCCAAGCCCAACAACATTGGTGCTCCCGAGAAATCTGATGGAGAGAGATCTCCCCAGACAAACTAAGGAGGTAACAGCAAAGGGGCATAAGAGGAGCCGGGCCGGATCATTAGGGCGGAAGGGCCTAGACAACCAGAGGGCCGCAAACAACAAATCCACACTATTAGAGACTTACCTTATAGCTGACAGACGAAACACGCATTGGGAGTCTGCTGGTGGTCTTTTGAGGACAGGGGAGCGGACAGCGTGAGGAGTTGGCGATAATGCTTGTGGACCTTGCAAAGTAATCTGGGCCTTAAGGAACCTGCCATAGACGCAGCAGCCTAGCGGGACAGCAAAGTACAAGAGGTTTAGCCCTACTGTTGCTGATATTGTTTATAAAGTATACTAAAGCACTGAAGGAAATAACAATAAGAGGGCCTTTTCCATCAGTTTACTTATTTACTCACTTCTATACCTCCCCCTTCCAGAGGAAACAAAGGAGGCAAATTGGTTAAACATTGGAGTAAATAGAGGGTTAACAGCACAGACGGGAAGGAGTTAAAACCTGCAAAGTCTGTTACTATCCCTTAAAAACTTGACACCACATCTAAGGGCAACTCAAAGTAAATAACAAGGAAAACAGAAGGAAAATCAAATAAAGGTCTATTATTAAGCCTTAGGGCCTTGAAAAGACATCTATAGACCAGCAAGAAAGAAATCGCCCCCTCGCAATAGATAGCAACTGGTGAGCGGTAGAGATGTCCCGAACTATTTGCCGGCGAACAGTTCCCGGCGAACATAGCTTGTTCGCGTATGCCACGGCGGGCAAACATATGCGATGTTCGGTTCGCCCCCTATACATCATCATTGAGCAAACTTTGACCCTGTACCTCACAGTCAGCAGACACATTCCAGCGAATCAGCAGCATACCCTCTCAGACCCTCCTATCTCCTGGACAGCATCCATTTTAGATTCATTCGGAAGCTGCAGTCTGCAGTGAGAGGAGGGACAGTGTAGCTGCTGCTGATTTAATAGGGAAATCGATAGCTAGGTTAGTGTATTCAGTGTCCACTCCAGTCCTGAAAGACTCATCTGATCTCTGCTGTAAGGACAGCATCCTGATAGGACCCCAAAAAGCCCTTTTTAGGGCTGCTACATTAGTCTGCTTTTATTTATTTTTTCTCCATATATATATTGCAGTTGCCTGGCCTGTCCGTGTGTGAGGAGCTGCAGGCCCACAGACTGTAGTGTGCCCTCTGCCAGTGCTGCCCATCAATCATGCCGTGTGGCTCTGGACTTTGCCTTAAAATAAGGCACTTTATCTGTACACTTTAATCTAATTTCAGTTGCCTGTCGGCCAGTGTGTGTGTGTCAGGCCCACAGAATGTAGTGTGCCCTCTGCCAGTGCTGCCCATCAATCATACCGTGTGGCACTGGACTTTGCCTTAAAATAAGGCACTTTATCTGTACACTTTAATCTAATTTCAGTTGCCTGCTGGCCAGTGTGTGTGTGTCAGGCCCACAGACTGTAGTGTGCCCTCTGCCAGTGCTGCCCATCAATCATACCGTGTGGCACTGGACTTTGCCTTAAAATAAGGCATTTTATCTGTACACTTTAATCTAATTTCAGTTGCCTGCCGGCCAGTGTGTGTGTGTCAGGCCCACAGACTGTAGTGTGCCCTCTGCCAGTGCTGCCCATCAATCATACCGTGCGGCACAGGATGTTGCCTAAAATAAGGCACTTTATCTGTACACTTTAATCTAATTTCAGTTGCCTGCCAGCCAGTGTGTGTGTAAGGCCCACAGACTGTAGTGTGCCCTCTGCCAATGCTGCCTATCAATCATACCGTGCGGCACAGGATGTTGCCTTAAAATAAGACACTTTATCTGTACACTTTAATCTAATTTCAGTTGCCTACCTGCCAGTGTGTGTGTGTCAGGCCCACACATAGGCGTGCGCACAGGGTGTTCCGGGTGTGCCTTGGCACACCCTAATCAAGCCGACTCGAGGTTCTGTCAGGGCTCGGGAAGCGCTGAAAGCGCTATACTCACCTCTTCCTTCCTGGTCCTCGGCGCTCCACTGTCAAGGCTGTGCACAGTGTGAAGCCGCACTGTGACCTCACACTGTGCTCTCAAACAAGAAAGGATCGCGGCACTCCTTCGTCTGTAGAAAATGTTCTTTATTCCACCTTAAAGTGCGACGTTTCGACTTTAATCAAGTCTTTATCAAGCCTTGCTTGCCTTGATAAAGACTTGATTAAAGTCGAAACGTCGCACTTTAAGGTGGAATAAAGAACATTTTCTACAGACGAAGGAGTGCTGCGATCCTTTCTTGTTTGGTATCGTATTGGGGACCAATGGTCAGGTCCTAACATAGCAGGCACCGCCACTATATGGACTTTGGGTATTTACCTACAATGGTGCTGTCACCCCATGTATTTTTGCCTCACACTGTGCTCTCCCACACTGCAGACTGTACAAGAGGATTACCGAGTGCGGGCGGTGAGGTAGCGGCGGCGTCCGGAGCAGGAACGGTAAGTGTTTTTTTATTTGGGGGCACTGGGGGATGATATGAGGCACTGGGGGGCTGAAGAGGGTCATTCAGGGCTGATATGAGGCACTGGGGGGCTAAAGAGGGGCAGTGGGGGGCTTAAGAGGGGCATTGGGGGCTGTGTTGAGGCACTTAGGGCTGATATGAAGCACTGGGGGCTGAAGAAAGGCTGCTGGGGGCTGAGTAGGGGCACTGAGGGGCATTGGGGCTGAAATGTGGCACTGGGTGCTGATATGAGGCACTGGGGCTCTTATCTGAGGTCTGATTGGGAGTCATTCACATTGGGGTCTCATCTGAGGTCTTATTGGGGTCTTATTAACATTGGGGGTCTTATTGGGGCTGTCAGCTGAGGTCTGATTAACATTGGGGGTCTGATTGGTGGTCTGACCTCGGGTATAATGAAAAATATTTTTTTCTTATTGTGTTCCCCCTCTAAAACCTAGGCGCGTCTTATGGGCCAGAGCGTCTTACAGGGTATTAAATACGGGTCTATATTTTTATATGCAGAGTGTATTTGTGCATATATATATATATGTGTGTGTGTGTGTATATAATATATACATACATACACACACACACGCGCGCGCGGCGTGTGTTTGTGCTTTAGGGTGCACACCCTAATGCAATAGGCTGTGCACGCCTATGGGCCCACAGAATGTAGTGTGCCCTCTGCCAGTGCTGCCCATCAATCATACTGTGTGGCACTGGACTTTGCCTTAAAATAAGACACTTTATCTGTACACTTTAATCTAATTTCAGTTGCCTGCCAGCCAGTGTGTGTGTAAGGCCCACAGACTGTAGTGTGCCCTCTGCCAGTGCTGCCTATCAATCATACCGTGCGGCACAGGATGTTGCCTTAAAATAAGGCACTTTATCTGTACACTTTAATCTAATTTCAGTTGCCTACCTGCCAGTGTGTGTGTGTCAGGCCCACAGACTGTAGTGTGCCCTCTGCCAGTGCTGCCCATCAATCATACTGTGTGGCACTGGACTTTGCCTTAAATAAGGCACTTTATCTGTACACTTTAATCTAATTTCAGTTGCCTGCCAGCCAGTGTGTGTGTAAGGCCCACAGACTATAGTGTGCCCTCTGCCAGTGCTGCCCATCAATCATACCGTGCAGCACAGGATGTTGCCTTACAATAAGGCATTTTATCTGTACACTTTAATCTAATTTCAGTTGCCTACCTGCCAGTGTGTGTGTGTCAGGCCCACAGGCTGTAGTGTGCCCTCTGCTAGTGCCCAACACTCATACCGGGTGGCACAGTACCTAGCATGCGTAGTACCACTTATCTAAAAAAAAATGACAGGCAGAGGCAGGCCACCCTGCAGGGGCCGTCGCGGTCGTGGTGCTGTGATTTCCACTGGCCCTGGAATAATGCCCAGTGTTCAGAGGCCACGTACCCTGAACCCGAAAAATTCTGAGGACATAGTTGACTGGCTTAGACAGGACACCCAATCTTCAACAGCTTCTGCTAAGAACCTTGATGCACCATTCTCCTCCAGCTCAGCTTCGGTCACCTGCTCTCAAGTTACCACGCTCGCGCCCGCCGCCACCACCACCACCACCACAGCCACCACAGCCGCTTCACTTGATCCGTCAGAGGAGTTATTTACACATCAGTTGGATGCAATTAGTGATGCGCAACCATTATTTCCAGATGATGTAGATTACAGGGATATGTCTCAGTCAGGCAGGATTACACACATGGACGTACAGTGTGATGATGATGAAGATGATGTTGTACCCGCTGCTGCTTCCTTTGCTGAGGTGTCAAAAACAAGTGAAGCAGTTGATAATGACGATGTGTCCACGGATGCCACGTAGGTGCCTGCTCGAAGAGAAGAAGAGGGGGAAAGTTCAGAAGGGGAAACAGAGAGAAGGAGGAGACGAGTTGGAAGCAGGGGGAGGTCGTCGCAAGGAGTTAATGGCACAGTCAGACAGCATGTATCGGCACCCGGGGTCAGCCAGACAGCACGCCAGTCAACACATGCTGTTGCCACCACCAGAATGCCGTCATTGCAAAGCTCAGCAGTGTGGCATTTTTTGTGTGTGTCTTCCTCTGATAAAAGCAATGTCATTTGCAACTTGTGCCAAAAGAGTCGTAGGAGGTCCAACACCCACCTCGGTACAACTGCTTTGCGAAGGCACATGATCTCACATCATAAACGCCAATGTGATCAACACATGCGTACAAGCAGCACACAAACTCAAAGCCACCATCCTCCTTCTGGTCCAGCATCTTCAGCCACGTCAACCACTGCTGTCCTCCTTGCCCCCTCTAAACCACCCGCCACGCCGTCTCTCACCTTCAGCAGTTCCATCTCATCTGCCCACAGTCAGGTGTCTGTCAAGGAAATGTTTGAGCATAAAAAGCCAATGTCACAGAGTCACCCTCCCCCGGGGTCTGACAGCTGGATTGACGGAACTCTTAGCCCATCAGCTTTTACCATGCAAGCTGGTGGAGTCCGAGGCCTTCAAAAAATTTGACGCTATTGGGACACCACAGTGGAAGGTACCCGGACAAATTTTTTTTAAAAAAATGGCAATCCCAAACCTCTACTATGTTATTGAAAAGGAAGTCATGGCATCTCTGGCATACAGTGTTGGGGCAAGGGTCCATCTGACCACTGATACCTGGTCTGCAAAGCACGGTCAGGGCAGGTATATCACGTACACTGTGCATTGGGTCAACCTGCTGACGTGGCTGCGTGGCTCCGCAGCGGAGTTGATGACACTGCCACGACTTGCAGGCAGGCCTACTGCCACCTCCTCTACTCCTCCTACTCCATGCTCTTCAATATCCTCCTCGGCTGAGTCCTCTTCTGCTGCGGCGTCTGGCTGCACATCAACTGAATCCCCCCAGCTCCCCAAGGGCTATTCCACATCCCGGATACGGGTTGACTTGCCTAAAAGCAGAGAGCCACACAGGACCAGCACTCCTGTCCGCCCTGAATGCACAGGTGGATCAGTGGCTGACCCCGCACCAACTGGAGATCAGCAAAGTGGTGTGTGACAATGGAACAAATGTGTTGTTGGCATTGAATTTGGGCAAGTTGTCACATGTGCCGTGCATGGCACATGTGTTGAATCTCATCGTACAACGCTTTGTGTCTAAGTACCCAGGCTTACAGGACGTCCTCAAGCAGGCCAGGAAGGTGTGTGGCCATTTCAGGCGTTCCTACATGGCCATGGTGCACTTTAACTGATATTCAGCGGCGAAACAACATGCCAGTGAGACGCTTGATTTGCGACAGCCCGACACGTTGATTCAACACTCCTAATGTTCGACCGCCTGCTCCAACATGAAAAAGCTGTCAACGAGTATTTGTATGACCGGGGTGCTAGGACAGCCTTTGTGGAGCTCGGAATTTTTTTGCCACGTTACTGGACGCTCATGCGCAATGACTGTAGGCTCATGCGTCATTTTGAGGAGGTGACAAACCTAGTCAGTTGCACTGAAGGCACCATCAGCGACCTCATCCCATTTGTTTTCTTCCTGGATCATGCCCTGTGAAGGCTGTAGATGAGCGTGAAGAGGAAGAGTTGTGGTCACCATCACCACCAGAAACAGCCTTGTCATCATCGCTTGCCGGACCTGCGGCAACACTGGAAGAGGAGTATGAGGAAGAGGAGTCAGAGGAGGAATGTGGCTTTGAGAAGGAGGAAGACCAACCACAGCAGGCACCCCAGGGTGCTCGTTGCTGTCACCTATCTGGGAACCGTGGTATTGTACGTGGCTGGGGGGGAGAACAAACCTTCAATGACATCATTGAGGACGAGGAACGGGAAATAAGTAGCTCTGCATCCAACCTTGTGCAAATGGGGTCTTTCATGCTGTCATGTCTGTTGAGGGACCCTCGTATAAAAAGGATGAAGGAGAACGACCAGTACTGGGTGGCCACGCTACTAGACCCCCGGTATAAGCAGAAAGTGGCAGAAATGTTACCAAATTACCGAAAGTCGGAAAGGATGCAGCAGTTCAAAACCAAACTAAAAAATATGCTTTACACAGCTTATAAGGGGGATGTCACAGCACAACAGGAATCTAACTGGGGAAGAGGTGAATGTAATCCTCCTCCTACCACGGCGGCAAGGACTGGACGATTTACAGATGTGTTGTTGATGGAGGACATGCAGAGCTTTTTCAGTCCTACACATCGCCACAGCCCTTCGGGATCCAGCCTTAGAGAACGACTCGACCGACAGGTAGCAGACTACCTCGCCTTAACAGCAGATATCGACACTCTGAGGAGCAATGAACCACTTCACTACTGGGTGTGCAGGCTTGACCTGTGGCCTGAGCTATCCCAGTTCGCGATAGAACTTCTGGCCTGCCCTGCTTCAAGTGTCCTGTCAGAAAGGACCTTCAGTGCAGCAGGAGGCATTGTCACTGACAAGAGAAGTCGCCTCGGTCAAAAAAGTGTTGATTACCTCACCTTCATAAAGATGAATGAGGCATGGATCCCGAAGGGACTGACAGTGGGGGATACGTTTGACTAACAAAAGGCTTGATGACATGCCTTGGCCTCAAAATAGTCCCCACGCTGCTGTATTTAATGTCTGCATACCGGATGACTTTCGTGAATTCTCCGCCACCAACTAGGGTTCAAGCCGCAATGTTTTAGTCACTTTTCTGCCTGGAAAACATCAATTTTTCCGGCCGCTGCTACAACAGCGGCTGCAAAATGCCATTACTTTTCAGGCATGTGTACATGCCTAATTTTTCTGTCCTATGGTGCAGCACTGTGGCTGCAAAAAAAAAAAAAAAGCACATACAAGTGTCAATTCCCCTTCGTGATCGTTACCTTGTTGTGGTGAAGAGGCTTGCGTATCACAATGAAGCAATCATCACCTCTATGAGTGTGTTGGCAATGTTGCCACACCCCAGATAATAAGGCCATTGCTTCATTACGTTCAGACCAAAAGCGATCGACTGGATAATATTTCATAGAAAAAACATTAACTAACCTTTTTTTTTTTTTTAAGTCGTATGGGTTTTTAATACATAAAATAAAAAATCATAATAAAGTCTCTTAATAGTTTATTAGAAATAATGCAGACAATTAAAAAAATCCCCATCAATTCCAATACAAAGCAAGTACAGAGCTCAGAACTAAATTATTTCATGATGTCGTAAGGGTTTGTTAATTCGACAATGGTTAATCAATTCGACACACGTCCCCGGATAGGGTACGTAACAGGGATTAAACTGATAGGAATAGTACTAGTTAAGACACCACTCATATAGGGTGCCACAGCACATTGCTCTGTGCACGCGAAGTGCCCCGATTTGGGAGTAAGAGGACCAACCAAGCTTCTTTTTCCATCTCCCGGTTCCTAAAATCAATTCAGTTTGGTGTATGAGAGTTTGGTCTGTCACTGTGAAGGCAGTCGAAGGTACCCGGCCTAAAAAATTTTTCACAAAAGACATGCACTGATATGCAGATGCAGTGGCCGTGGATTAAAACAAAGGGGAGGGAGCCAGCGTTTTTTTAACCATCTCCCCGTTCGAAAAATCAATTCAATAAATGGACCCCAGATTGGGGACATAACAGGGATTAAACTGATGAGAAGAGAACTACAGAAAATAACACTCATATCGGGTGTGAGAGTAAATTGCACGGCGCAGACGCAGTGACCGTGAATTAAAAAAAAGGGGAGGGAGCCAGCTTTTTTTTAACCATCTCCCCGTTCGAAAAATCAATTCAATTCACCTTTCGGGGACCCTTGGTGTTTTACGTGGCTGGATGGAGGAAGAAACCTTCAATGACATTACCGGGACATGGCTAGCTTGGTATCCAACCTTGTGCAAATGGGGAGTTTGCAGTTGTGCAAATGGACTGTTTGCGGTTGTTTGCGGTGCATTAAAAGGGGAGTTTGGTCTGTCAATTTCTGTGAAGCGTGCGTAACCCTTACACTACCTGATCGATACAACATCATACCTGATCGTATACACACACTGGATGTTTTAAACCATGTTGTTCAAAAAAATTTAGGATTGTTAGGTGATTTATGCCTTTTATGGATTAAAACCCAACTCTGCGTCAACTATGTAATTTTCCATGGGAGTTTTGCCATGGATCCCCCTCCGGCATGCCACAGTCCAGGTGTTAGTCCCCTTGAAACAACTATTCCATCACTATTGTGGCCAGAAAGAGTCCCTGTGGGTTTTAAAATTGCCTGCCTATTGAAGTCTATGGCGGTTCGCCCGGTTCGCCTGTTCGCAAACATTTGCGGAAGTTCGCGTTCACCACTCGTGAACGGAAAATTTTATGTTCGCGACATCACTAGTGAGCGGTATAAAAAAAAAATCATCTACATACTATCCTGAAACTGAGAATACTTTAGCATTAACCTGGAGGGAATGTAAAACCTTCAAATACACCATCAGTTACCTGAATTGTAATATGCATCAATATAAACACAGTCATCCATATCAGACGAGAGGATTAAGTAATTTTGATCAACAATACACTTCTTCAAAAACACCAACACATACTCCTTTTTACGAGTGCAACAAGCATACGGCAGTTGACAGAATGCACAGCTCACATAAAAAACAAAGCAAATGGACCTAAAGCAAAGACAAACAAATCCGTCAATAACGATTTGTCAATAATAGATAACCTGGAAGATAACATAGACGATGGAAATCACTCAGATAACTCATCTGATACCTCGAGCCCAATCAAACAAAAAGCAAGAACAGATGTAAAAAATGACACAGTAAATAAAAAAGAACCCTCCACCATAACAGATGATATTACAACTGAACCAAAGTCTGACGCGGACTTAAATTCTATCACAGCTACGGACAAAACCACCTCTGAATCCTTTATAAAAGAAAAAATTATTTTCCTCCACAAATCCTTTACTAAAGAAATCAACAACGCTCTTTTAGCAACAAATGCTAAATTAGGAAAAGTAGAATCTAGAGTCTCCCACATCGAGTCCAAAATGGAGCAAATTTGCAAGTCACACAACGACACTGCTGATGTCACCAACGCTAACTCTGACAACATCGAAAGACTACAAATGAAATTAGCCGACTTGGAAGACCGCAATAGGCGGAACAATCTAAAGTTTAGGGGTATTCCGGAAAGTATTCAACCAACGTAACACACAGCTAATTTACAGAGACTGATCGCAGCGGTGCTTACAGAATGTTCTCAGCATGACTTAAAAAATTGATAGCAAACAAGAAAGGATCGCGGCACTCCTTCGTCTGTAGAAAATGTTCTTTATTCCACCTTAAAGTGCGACACAATCCCACGGGAAGAGCTCCTTAGTAAGACGGTGAGACCAATCCGTCCATCACGGATCCCCTTTGTCTCTACTTTTAATAGAGTCAGTCCTAAAATAGCAGTAGCTCTAAAACGCAACTGGAACATACTAGCTAGGTCGTTCCCGGACATAGAGGAGTTCCAGACACCTCCATTAATGTCCTATAGAAGGTCCAAAAATATGGGTGATAGACTGTCACGTTCAGCTATAACTACGGACAAGATAGACAGAAAGACCAAAAAGGGTTGCTTCCCTTGCTATAATTGCTGCAATTGCAATAGCATGCTGAAAGGTGATTCGTTTGGACATCCTCGCACAGGTCAGAAGTATGTGATTAAGAACACCTACACCTGTGCGTCCGATTTTGTCATCTACATACTGCAGTGCCGTGTGGCCTGTTGTATGTAGGGGAGACAACACAAGATTGTCGGCTGAGACTCAACCAGCGTCGCTACACCATTCGGAAGCTCTTTGAAAAACAGGCCATCAATCCCACTACATGTGATGGTGAACTTCCGGTCCCTACACATTTTTTTAAACAGCGACACAATGTAGCCCAACTTAGGTTCAGGATAATAGATGGTGCACCTCCACTACTGAGAGGGGGAGATCGCGAGAAGCTCTTAAAGAAACTTGAGCTTAAATGGATTTATGAATTGGATACATTGGAACCAAAAGGGCTGAACCGCGATTTCAAAATTGGGACCCTCTTTTGACTTACCACTTTGGATGTTTGCTTTATGTATATATTCGTTTTTAACCCCTCTATTGTCATTTCTTCTAGGTTCCTCCGTGGTCCGGTTGGATGGGGTGGATGGGTGCAGTCCCTGCTTACTTGATGGATTGATGTCACCATGCACACCTATGATAGCGGTAATGTCCCTATGGTTGCTACAATGGGAGATTTAGGCCCTGGACCATTATGATTGACTTGCTAAATACGCCTGGAGATATAAATGGGGGGTAACCTAATGATATGTGTGTTTAATGAATGGCATCAGAATGATACAGGCATCTGCTAGCGGTCCCAAGCTGCCATAGGCGATGTGATCATTGCCAAGACGGCTGATTTAAGGCTGCAGACATGCCGATTGAATATCCGAATGGGTCGTGCATGAGAAAAAGTATGTCTTCGTTTTCCCACCCTGTAGGGCGTGAGCTAGAGAGAGATATATGTATTTATACATGTATATCCGTATAAGCTCTTTTTACATCAATGTTTCAGCAAGTCCTGATTGCTCCATGGGTCTTTTCTCTCCATGTATGAAGAGTGCTTTATTGACTGACATCTGTCATTGATTCATTATATATGAGATCATTGTGTCTCTCTGTGTGATGGCATTCACCCACCTCTTTACCGGTCCTTGGATGAACTTGATCATGATATGGCACGGAGAACGGGGCCATCATTTTTGATAACAGAAACTGTGTTAAAATCCTGAATGACATGTTTACTATGTGCAGTCATGTGATGGTCACATGATCGGAGTGGCAGTGACATCATCTCTGATGCGTGTGGACACGTGACCTGCTATGAAGATAATTGAACTCCTGACCCGGAAGGAGTAGACAAGGCTATTGCTTATGTTTACTTATATATCGCTGCGCTACGATTTTTTGATCAGCGAGACTTTCATGACATGGTTGGATTTAACCCTGATGCTCTTATGTTACATATTCATATATATTTTTATATTGTGTACTCCTTTTACATGATGATGTCACAGGAAGAGGGAGGGTGTTTTCTTCCCACTCACCAATGATGTCTGGGGGTGGGGTATATATATCTGTCACTTACTCAATTGTGTATGCTTGATAAAGACTTGATTAAAGTCGAAACGTCGCACTTTAAGGTGGAATAAAGAACATTTTCTACAGACGAAGGAGTGCTGCGATCCTTTCTTGTTTGGTATCGTATTGGGGACCAATGGTCAGGTCCTAACATCGCAGGCACCGCCACTATATGGACTTTGGGTATTTACCTACAATGGTGCTGTCACCCCATGTATTTTTGCTTCAGTTAAAAAATTGATAGGGCACACCCCCTACCCAGACCAAGAGGGATGGATCCTTCAATACCGCGTGACACCATCGCAATAATTCACTTTTTTAGGATTAAAAAACGCTATACCCAAGAATTCAGGAAAACAAAAGCTTTGCTGAAAGAGTTTAAAAACATTCAGGTATTAACCGATCTCTCCCAATTTACTATACAAAGTAGGAAAAAGTTTCAAACTATTACCAATACACTCCACCACCACAATATACCTTATAGATGGTGCCTTTTGGTCAACTACTAATCCAAGACGGAGGAACTATGAAAATAGTATCTACAATAGAGCAAGGCCTTGATTTACTACGAAGATGGGATATAGCAGTAGAAGACACAGGCACTCCCTCTAGAGGAGCACAAAAGAGAGAAAGATCGCATCGAGATAATCCCTGCTGAAGAGATAATCCCCACAGAACAAGAACTCTCCCAATCCAATGGCTAATAGAACTGTAAATGCCAATGAGGGCAGGACAGCCAAAGAGCATTCATTTACCAAGCCTATTTTGTTGAAAAAGGTTTTTGTGCTATACAAATATCCCCAAATTGTGTAGCCAATAGCTACTCTAAGTCTCTATACTATTCCTTTCTAATAGTAGCACTATTTCCACAAAGTCTGAAACATCGGTAAAGATCCGGTGATAATATCATATAATTAATTTTCTGTTTTGTAGTAATTGTTATTGTTTTAATCCTAGAGTACATTTTGACCACTCCTTGACACTGACTTCTATTCACTATATATTTTCTTTCTCTTCTCTTTGCATGTATATCTAGTTATTGACCTGACTTCCACAGGTGTAAAAAATAAAGAGCTATTAACACTCAACGAATTGACGACCTAGGACTAGAACAAGAAACAAACAACTATAAACAACTCTAGAGACGTGTGGTACTCCGACTTCAACAAGGCAAGACCAGACATTGTATACTTATCACCCAGCTGGATCTCTCGGTTGCCTGATTGAGAAATTGTAGTGTCATCTTGATCTCTCACTTTCCGTAGCTACAAAGTTAGAGGCTTAAATAGTCCACATAAATGCTCATTCTTAAAACACGATATACAAAGATACAAACCTGACATTGTCTTCCTTCAGGAAACACATTTTAAAGGCAAAACCCATCCCCAAATTAGGATATTAGGCTACTTTAAAATTTATTATTTAAACACAAATGCAAAAAAGCAGGCGTAGCTATATTAATCAAAGATTCAATAACCTTCCAACTCATTGAACAGTCTCGTAGTCCAGCAGGTAGATACATAATTCTTACATGTAATATAAACAACATCACTTACACTCTAGTCAACGCGTACGTCCCAAATAATAACCAAATTCGTTTTTTAAATAAGCTAATGAGAAAGGTAAACAGAATACAGAAAGGCACTCTACTGATAGGAGGAGATCTAAACTCCATTAACGATCTCCAGCTAGACACGAATGGTAAAAGGAACAAAAATAGAACTACTGTCACTAAATGGCTAGCAGATAATGCTCTATACGATGTGTGGAGATGCTTCAATGAAACAGAGAGAGATTACACCCATTATTCACATAGTCACAATACCTACGCAAGGATCGACATGTTCCTTGTAAAATAAAGAACTCTCAATGAAATATCATCGTGCATCACCCATCACCCTTAAAATCAAATCAACAGCTTATCAAAAAAATGCCCCATCATGGAAGAATAACACTTTCATTCTCTCTAACCCAGAAACGCAGGGAATAATTAGACATAATTTAACAGAATTTTTCAGAATTAATCAAGACTCAACGGATAAACCAATATTACTATGGAGAACACATAAAGCCTTCTCTAGAGGGGTTATTAAACAGCAGACGGCCAGATTTAGCAAATAAAACATCAGGGGCTTGAATGTGCTTATTGTCACCCCTAGAAACTCAGGATAGAAATTTCTGTATTTTAGCCAAGTGTAATACTGTCTGCTGTATGGCAAAGGATAGATTTTTTCTGTGGTGAAATTCAATTGCCAAAATAGTAATCCCTTAAATCTGGTGTCCCAGCAGCGGCTGGCCAAGTTTAGTATTGTCCGGCAAAGGATATACTTTGTTCTGGGGTGAAATTCAATTGCCAAAATAGCAATACTGTAAATACTGTAAAAAAAAAATTACTGATACTCTCAAAAAACTCCCTAGAGAAACTACACAAATAAAACAATTCATAAGTCACCTTGCAAGCTCTCACATCCACCAGACTCAACTTACATGAACTTTTGGTCAAAAAACATATAAAAATAACAGAAAACACAGAAGCGAAATATTATAGAGACTTCAATAAGCCTTCTGAATTAATGGCCAGTCACACAAAGACAATCAGAACCCAATTCAGGATTAATCACTTAATCAATGAATCAACGAAAGGGAGAATGTCTAATCCAATAGAAATCGCCAATCACATTGCACAATATTATAATAAGCTATACAACTTAAAAGATGACACCACATTATCCCATCCCACTCAAGCACAACACAGTCAATATCTAAACAACTGTAAACTCCCAAAAGTGATTGGGGACATTAAAGAATCCCTCAACTCGCCCTTTACAGATTCAGAAATAGCAATGGCGATCAAGACATTAAAGCCAGGTAAATCTCCAGGAACTCTTTTTAATAAACGAAAGCTTGCCCACATTGTCTGCGGACAGGCGGCTGCGCTTGTCTGTGATAATGCCATCAGCCATGCTAAACACACGTTCAGACAATACAGTGGCTGCAGGGTAGGCCAGCACCTCTAAGGCGTAAAGGGCAACCTCAGGACATGTGCCCAATTTGATGACCCAAAAGTTGAATGGGGCAGACCCAGTGGCGTAGCTAGAAATGATTGGGCACCACAGCAAATTTTTGAATGGGGCCCTTCTTCCCCAGTAATGCAGCTGTTCCATTCACTTTCTACACTGTCTATACTGCCACTGTATATAATTTCATTGTATAATACTGTTAGTCCTCCTCCTCCTCCTCCTGGATAGGCCCTTTCTAGGTCACGGCCCCAAAGCAGTTGCTTCCCCTGCTTCCCCTGTAGCTATTTCCCTAGGCAGACCCATCAGTCAGTACGTGTACTGTTCCACCATGTTGCTGAAATGCTGCCTCCTGCTAAGATGTTCCAGATCTGCTGGTGGTGCAGGTTGTTGTGGCGTGATGACAAAGCTTTTCCACATTTTGCCCATGCTAACCCTGCCTTCTGAGGTGTTGCTGGTGACCCAGCTGCATTGGCAAACTTTTCCTCCTCCTCCTCTGCCTTCACCTTATGCTTCCACTGAGTCCCCGGTGTCAGGTGTGAATGCCATCAGCAGCCTGTCTACTTGCGGGCTCATCTTCCTATTACACTCCAGTGAAGGAATTAAGGACGGCATGTTGTCCTTGTAACGGGGATGCAGCAGGGTGGCCACCCAGTAAACAGCAAAAGTTAGAATGTGGCAGTAACTGGGCGGTCGTTGCACAGACACTGCAGCATGTAGTCGCTCATGTCTGCCAGGCTGCCCAGAGGCAAGGACAAGTTATCCTCTTTGAGGGAGGTATATCGTCTGTGTCCTCTGTATCCCCCAGCATTTCTCCTACTCCTCTTCCTCATCCTCTTGAACTGTGCCCTGGCTGGACAATTGTGTTCCAGGCCAAGGCCTATGTTGGTGCGGATACCCACTCTCCGAGCCACTTGTACTTGTTCGGCCTTAAGTTAAGGATAAGGCGCGTATATAGTTTTGTTTCGTTATATAGTAAGTTTAGCTGCCTTATAGTTATTTTAATATGTTTTTAAGAAAATTTGTAAATAGTTTGTTAATGGTTTGAGTGAAAGGGGGGGGGGGTGTTGTGTGTGTTCGATTAACCTAATTGATTTTCACTGTCTGGTGTTTAGGAATTTCAAAACCCCAAATTCAGCACATGTGGCAGGCAGGGGATGTGTGTCGCAACAGCTAGGCCCAGACCTGCTAGTATATTTCGCCCATTAGCGCACGACACCAGGCCGGGCTGGAGGCTCAGGGGCACCAAACAATGGTCGGTCTGTTGTTCCATGCCTGTCCACAGCTCCTGCGTGGTAAGGGGTTTGTCCCACAAACACACAAGTTTTAAAACAACCTGACCTGCTGTAATTTCCCCCTGGCTGTGCTGCTGTGGGTGGTGAAGGTGTTACGCTGAGTGGATGAGGAGGAGGTAGAGGAGTAGGAGGTAACAGGATCCAAAGAGAAATGTCCAGCAATCCTCGGGGGCGGAAGGACATTCTCAAAAATGCTATCCGCCTTTGGGCCAGCCGTTACATTTACCCAGTGTGTTTTTGGTTATGTGGACTTTGCCACAGATGGCGTTGCGCAGTGCACACTTGATTTTGTCCACCACTTGGTTGTTCAGGGAAGGGATGGCTTGCCTCCAAAAGTAGCGGCAGCTGGGATACACGTACTGTGGGATAGCCACCGCCATAAGGTTTTTAAAACTGTCCACCAGACAGAATGACAGCATTTCAAAGGACCAGGAAGTTAGAAATAAGGCATTCAGAGCCATGGGTGGGGGGTATTTCCTCTTTCTATTTCTTTATCTCTCCAGTGTTTGGGAGATGGTCAGCTGATAGCTGAACACTTCCATGGGATTTGGTGGAGATGCTTGGTGACAATGACAGATGTGGTGGCGTTGCTGCCACATCCTCTGTTTGCTGGGTGTCAGGTGCCACTGTCACTCACTCGGTCTCAAGTTTAGAATGTTTATTTATTATTTTTCTGTATTTTATTTTATTTTAAGTCATTTCCCTATTCACATCTGTTTGAAGGGCATTTACCTACATTTAGCTGCCTTTTGCAGCCCTGTAGCCCTTTCCAGGGCTATTTTACAGCCATTTAAGTGCCCAAAAGTTCTTGTCCCCATTGACTTCAATGGGGTTCGGGGTGAAGTTCGGGTCGAGTTCAGATCCCGAAACCCGAACATTTTCGGGAAGTTCAGCCGAACTTCTCGAACCCGAACATCCAGGTGTTCGCTCAACTCTAGTCACAAATAATAGTGAACGCTAACAAATTCACTTATTTACTGAAGATGTGTATACCCACAATCAGAGCAACACTAGAAGCATGGAACTTACACCTTAAGATTAATATCAGCAAAGCCAAATATGGTAAAACATGATGTAAAACTAACATCCCTCAAACATTTCACAGCACTATAAAGCGTTGATACATGGACGGACAGGGGCATCACATCCTTCAAGCAGATAATTTAAGACAACAAGATTCTGAATTTTGAAAAAAATACCCTAATACAGAAAAGTATTTACCACACAACCTAACAAACCTGTTAGACATATTATTATAGATATATAGATATTATATTAATATATAGATATATAATTATATAATTATATATATATAATTATATATAGATAGATAGTATATAGATATATATTAATATATAGATATATATTACCTAGCCGACAAACAACAAACAATTTCAAAGTGGTCTATGATTCAGCAAATAATGATATATCACAAGACAAACTATCATATCATCAAACATGGGAAACAGACTTGAATAAACCCTTGAGCACGTACTAATGGAGTAAAGCAATGCTTTTGTTTAATAAAGCTACTACCTGCACCAACCATAGAGAACAATATTTTAAAATAATATCTAGATGGTACTATACACCAGTTAAGCTGCATAAATTTTACAATACATGTTCAAATATGTGTTGGAGGAATTGCAACCAATGTGGTACCCTATTCTATATCTTTTGGACATGTCCAAAGTTAGGAAAGTTAAAGAGGGACATACGTGAACTAATCAACATGATAGCAAGCAAACACATTTTGCTCACTCCGGAAATAGTCTTATTAAATATAGGAATGGAAGCGATAGACCCATTAGTCCAAACACCCATAATGCATATTTTCATTACTTATCGCACATTGTTAGCAAAACATTGGAAAACAAACATAATTTCTAAAGTCAGTGACGTTACAGAATTGGTATCTAAAAACTACATAAACAAACAAATATATTCAATGATTAGGGGCAAAAGAGGCATCATGGAAAAAAAGGAAGACATGGCTGACTTATTACCCAAAATAA
The DNA here is from genome assembly GCA_033119425.1 of Bufotes viridis. Classification (NCBI taxonomy): domain Eukaryota; kingdom Metazoa; phylum Chordata; class Amphibia; order Anura; family Bufonidae; genus Bufotes; species Bufotes viridis. The sequence continues at coordinate 391,187,305 of CM065592.1, read as the reverse complement.
TGACCCTATATATATAGGATGTCAAGGACTGGTCAAAACAACATATATGACGTACAAATACGGGCTTTCAGTCGAGGAACGTCGATAATTGTTTCTAAAATGTTTTCCTTCTTTCTTTATTTCTTCTTTTATGTATTAGTTTTCATCTTCCTTGAATCAAATTTGCATACTTGATTTATAACAATATAACTGAGACCTATTGTATTCATAGTCAACTATGATACATGTAGAAGCTGTTATTCACATGACTTGTTGACAGTGCAAATTTGCTTACTTTTACTGTTCTATTGTATGTGTATGTAAGAATAGTTTTCTTTACCAATGAAAAAAACAATAACAATTATTCTAATAATACTTTCTTAAGAAATTGTTAATTTTCCAATTTTCATAATATGTCATTTCAACTGGGGAAACTTTATTGAAACATCAGGATTCCTTTTTTCATATTTTTTTTTCGTTTTTTTTTTTATTTTGGATAGGTAGTCCAATTAATTAGAGTGCATCTTTAGAGTTTAGTGATAAAATTCTGGGTTCTCCTAGCCATTACTGGGTTCTTGTTAAATATGGATTTGGGCTGAATTTATCATGACGGTGAGATCTCAAATCCGTTTTGCTTAAGGCCTCATGCACACGACCGTTGGTGTTTTGCGGTCTGCAAACCGCAGATCCGCAAAACACGGAAGCTGCTCCGCTTTCCGTTCCCCAATCTGCGGAACGGAACGCGGCCCATTATAGAAATGCCTATTCTTGTCCACAAAACGGACAAGAATAGGACATGCTCTATTTTTTTTTGCGGGGGCACGGAACGGAGCAACGGATGCGGACAGCACGGATAGTGCTGTCCGCATCTTTTGCGCAGGGAAATGGCTTTTTTGTTTGTAATAACATACTGTGGGACGGAGACTTTTGCTTACCAGTGTTCCAAGTGATGTCAATAAAAAGCTCTGAATCCGGACAACCCCTTTAACACAACTGATTTTTTAAAAAACACGTTTAGAAATCAGTGTGGAATGCAGACAGGATGGATCCGTTTTGCTTGCCCATAGAATTCTATTATGACAAAATACAAAACGGAATGGCTCTTAAACACAAACTTCTTTTTACAAACTTTTTTGAACTTTTTTTTATTTTGAACTTTTTTGCCCCCTAATAGGCTAGAATATGCAATATTCTGATCTCTTTTAGCTGAGACTGTAGTTTAAAAAAAATAGAGCCTAAGCTCCAGTTGTGGTTATCCTATGGAGGCCTGCTACCTGCAGGCCTTCAAAGCAATTACACCTATGATATGCTGTTCCTCCTCAGAGAGACCCAGCGCATCAGAGCAAAGGAACAGCGCCCCTGATCACCACATAGGGGAGTTGACTCCAACCTGGAAGTGCATGCTTCCGGTTTTCCGATTGGAGTTATTGCCATCACAGAATTACCTCTGGCCTCTGGTGGCTTGCAAGTGAGAGCATATCCGTAGTATATGTATGATGGGGGGGGGGGGGGTTAAAGAAAGCAATTCACCTGTTAGCATACTTTTGGTACGTTTCACATATTTACCATTCAGTAGTTATAAAGGTAGTTTCCTTGCTCTGCTACCCACTGTGTTTCCTCATAAATTACCATTGCATCGACCTGTAGTTCTGAGCCTTTGTCAGGTCAAACATGCTCAGTGTGTTGCTATCAATTCTCTAGCTAAATGTCTTGTGAAACAAAGGGCGTGTTAGTGTGCTGGTGATTACTCAGTAGAGGGGGCGTGACCGGACTGTATATCAGGCAACCAATCAGTAAACATCAACACAGCAGGAAATATAGAGATTGTGGGGATTGTAGTTTTGTGAGAAAAGATCAGGCGCCATGATACTCTCGATGTGTTGCAGGCTCACACAGGAGCTAGACAAATGGATTGCAAGGTAAATTGAAGCTCTGGTTATATGTATAGGTATGGGTTCTGGTTGGGTCACAGCTTGCAGCCTTAATGCAGTTTTTCAAAAATTAAGTTACTTTACCAGAATACCCCTTTAATGCCTAAGTGGGTTAAACCCAGTTATAATATACTAACATGCAGAAATTATATTAATAAAATAAAGTTACAAAGAAAAAAAGCTGTAAAACAAAAAAAAAAATAGAATCATTTTAATAAATATTTAGAACTTAATAAAAGACAAAATGCATACACCATGTGGGGTTCAATAGACTGGAACCTGGTACTGTGTGTACTAGGACTAACCCATTTGAGAACATGCCTTACCTCTAGAGCCATGTGCTGCTATTTACTTCTCTAACATAAAATCTGTGGTATAGTTAATTGATACAGAGATGAATCCATTTCAAACTTGCTGTTTGTTACCTTGAGAGGTGCTCCTGAGCCCATTGCAAAACAGTAAAGTAAATAATAAAGTATGTCTCTTCTCCTGAAGGCCAAGAATTGTTATGCAGGTATCCATTATTTTTGCTAAAGTTGTTTCTCTTGGATCATTTGCAAATCCCATTCTAAGGCTGAAAAGTAGAATTATAGCAAACCCAAGTAAAACAAAGAATAAATCTTTGTATAATCTGCAAAGTAGAATAATAGCCACATCCATGATATCGCTGAAAATTGAAAATAAATATTTTGGTTGCTTCTAAGTCCATGGATAACAATATATACTGGAGAGTGAATCTGGATCGCACATCCTCAACACTATGCTTTTGACATAACGACTGTCTCAGCATAATTACGTGGCATATCCGCCCAATTTGTAATACATTGTATGCTGTGCAAAAGAGGCATTAGTATACAGTTTGATCAAAGAGCATAGGCCCACTTACCGCGACAAGGAAGCCTCTACAAGTGGGAAACTACTCTAACCTATAATGGCGCAGCCGTGCGCGGTGACCACCGGCGCCCCAGCACCGCACCGGCAGCAGACGGCGGGACCCAGAAGCCACACAGCAACCCCACTGTGCAGCAAAGCCTCCTTGGCTCTGGGTCCCACCGCCCCACCAGCACAACACTGAGGCAGCAATGGCAGACACCCAGTACTGCACCATATGAACGAGTGCAAAGAGCTCACCCAGACACAACCCTCAGGAAGTGCATCTGAGAGATATTAGGATTTTATCAACCCCTTGCAAACTAAGGCTAATTAAAAAAAACTAGTCCAAATGGGGAGGAGTGCTGACACCAGAGGGGGGAAAAAGAAAATAGATAATTACAAGGGGTTTAGCTGCAAGGGGTTTATAAACTCCTACTACCTCTCAGTTGCATTTCCTGAGGGTTGTGACTGGGTGAACTCTTTGCACTCGTTCACATGGTGCAGTACAGCGTGGCTGCCATTGCTGCCTCAGTGCTGTGCTGGTGGGGCGGTGGGGCCCAGGGCCAAGGAGGCTTTGCTGCACAGTGGGGTCGCTGTGTGGCTTCTGGGTCCCGCCGTCTGCTGCTGGTGCGGTGCTGGGGCGCCGGTGGTCGCCGCGCACGGCTGCGCCATTATAGGTTAGAGTAGTTTCCCACTTGTAGAGGCTTCCTTGTCGCGGTAAGTGGGCCTATGCTCTTTGATCAAACTGTATACTAATGCCTCTTTTGCACAGCATACTATGTATTACAAATTGGGTGGATATGCCACGTAATTATGCTGAGACAGTCGTTATGTCAAAAGCATAGTTTTGAGGATGTGCGATCCAGATTCACTCTCCAGTATATATATATCCATGGATAACAATGCTGACATGGATTGAATAAAGGCTGACCCTCTCTGGCGCAGCCTGCTGGTCAATATCAGAATAGCACTGATATTAAAATACAATGCACTATAGGGATAATGCATTGCATTTTAAAATCAGAAATGCAGAAATCTATTAAGTGGTAAAAAAAGTAAAAAAAAAACACATTTATTCAATAAAAAAATCCCATAAAAAAATTACTCTTTTTTTCCATTGAAAATAAGCTTTTCAATAAAAAAAATATATAAAAAAGATTTCCCCCATATGTTTTGTATTGCCGCGTCCATAATGACCCGGACTACATAAATATCACGTAAATTATCCCCTACGGTAAACGCAGTAAAAAATTTTCTTTAAAAAAAAGACAGGAGTGCTAATTTATTCTTAGTTGCCACTGAAAAAGCTTAATAACAAGCGACCAAAAAGCGCCATTTACTCCAAAATGATACCAGTGAAAAATACAAGTCATCGAGCAAAAATCAAGCCCTCACCCAACTCCATAGAAAGAAAAATAAAGCTATATAGACGGAAAAATAAAAAACGTATAGCTCTTGGAACGCAACAATGAAATAAGTAAGAGAAACGCTTGGTCAGTAAAGCCCAAAACAGGCTGGTCACTAAGGGGTTAAAGTCCTTTTGAAAAAAAGGATCTAGGTATAGAGATGGGCAAGGTTCTAAATAGGTATAGTAGTTTGTGCAGAGAAAGCATTTGGAATGCTGCTATACGACCCACTCAGGGTATTTCATGTTTAGACATATTTAGAACATTCTGGGTCCTGTAGGGTAAGGATCACATAATCTGCATATAAAGATATGAAATGGGAGTGATCTCCAATACGAACGCCATAATCCTTTCATCAGAATGGATGGCCTGAGCAAGTGGTTCTATTGCAAGTACAAAAGTCAGGGGGAGAGTGGGTACCCTTGCCTTGTGCCATTCGTGATAGAAAAGGCATCCAACAATGTGCCATTGACAGGGACTCATGCAGAAGGACAGGAGTATGTCACCAATTGAGGTGGTTGAAGGCTTTCTGGGCATTTAATTTCACCAACACTGCCAGTTCCCTCTGCCTCTAATATGCAATTGATTTTAACAATAGAATGCATGTAATCTGCACTTTCTCCAATGTAGGTATAATGCTTCTGGAAATGACTCAAGGCTGGTCTGGGACCCTACACGAGACCCCACACACCTTCACACCTATTGGCACCCTGCAATCGCATTTGCGGGGTGCCGATGGGAGACAGAGGGAATCCGCTACCTCTGTCAGCACTTTAGATGCGGCGGGTGCCATTGCCAGCGGCATGTAAAGTGTTAAACATCCCCAATCGGTATTCCTGCCGGTACGGGCTGTTAGAGCGGGGCCTCATGTGAGAGCCGGGCCTCCGCTCCCCGCTGCATGGGGACCCATGCAGTGCTTAGACTGGGCCACCATGAAAAAGAGGCGGCCCAGCCTAACCCTTAGTGACCGCCGTAAAAAGGCATATGTGTGGTCCTTAAGGGGTTAAACTGTTAACCAAACATAGATGTTATGGTGGCCTTAATCTCCCCAATTTATATGATTATTACTTAGCGACCGATTAACCAATTTAGATATTGGTGGGACACTGCTCCCTCACGCCATTGGATTCAAATAGAGTCCATTCTCATCCCCTATAACAGCCTGAGGTCCTTACTGATTATCTCCCTAAATGCACACAGTAATCTCCCTTCTCTTCCATATTTAATGACTTCTGCTGTCAATAACTGGAAACAGTTTCTTGCCTTATGCTCTACAACAACCATTTTGTTAAGGGATTAGATTTAGAAACCACTGGAGGCTCTAGAGATTTTTATTCCATATCTAGATTTACATTCTTGGAAAACTAAAGCCCTCCGGAATGTCTCCTAATTCATGGATGGGGATAATATATGCCCTTTTCAGCATATCCATCACACCTTTGTTGTTCCAAATAAAGACTTTTATAAATACTTACAAATCCTACTACATTCGGACACTCCTTTTATGCTGACATCTAATCCAGATGTTTTCAAACTTTGGTCAAGACCACCCTTTAAGGGCTCCTCTCTTAAAACACTCTACTCTTAAATTGGGAACAAGGAACAATTCATTAAAGTGTCTCTCTTTCTTATGTGGGAAAAATAATTGTACTGTTCATTTACCCCCTTGCAATGGACTTAGGTATTAAGGTTTATATTTGCTAGTTTGAAGTGTACATACCGTTTTAAGTCATTGATGATGAGAATATAGAGATTAGAGATTAGAGATGAGAGAAACGATGCTGCTGAAGTTGAATTTGTTTAGAATTTCAGGAAAAATTCAATTTCCTTGTGCTTCGTGGTAATGAATCACAATTTTCCTAAAATGGCGGCTACACATGTGAGGACTGGGGACATGGGGCAAGGAACTCTGGGAAGGCGGGATCAACCAGATTTACATGCCTGCATGCAGCCAATCAGCAGCCAGCCAGCCCTGTGTTGTCGTAGCCCTATAAATACGGCGGCCATCTTACAGTCAGACATTTTCCAGAGTTCAGAGTGCAGGGATAGACATATGAAGGTTCTAGGGACAGCAAGTGGAAAAACTATTGTGGAGAAAAAAGACAGAAAAAATTAGTTATAATTGTAGGGAAAGGATAGGGAGGAATTATTTGACAACATCTTAGTGCAGGGAGAGACGTCAGAAGGCGTTAGGGACATTGATAGGAAAGTGATTTACAAGTGGAGGGAAAGATTATTTGGGGATCCAAATAGTCATTAGACAGCTCTGTCATTCCAGCTTTTTGTTATTGGGCTGCAAGTGGTATGTTGAAAAGCCTTTAGAGGTTTATATCTTAGTATCTTATTTCAGTCCAACAAGAAATATATATTCTCAGGTCACTTCTGCAGTTATTTCTGTTGAAAGCGTACAGAGGCGTATTTCAGTAAAAAAAGAAAAATATATACTCACTGCATTGTTGCAGTTATTTCTGGTGAAAGCGTATAGTGGCCTATTTCAGTCCAACAAGAAATATATATTCTCAGGTCACTTCTGCAGTTATTTCTGGTGAAAGCGTACAGAGGCGTATTTCAGTACAAAAATAAAAATATATTCGCACTGCACTGTTGCAGTTATTTCTGGTGAAAGCATATAGGGGATTATTTAATAACAACAAGAAAAATATATTCTCAGTGCATTTCCGCAGTTATTTGTGGTAAAGTGTTTAGTGGCCTATTTCAGTCCAAAAAGAAAAATATATTTGTCGCTTTTAGGGGAGTTTTAATTTCCGTTTAATTGGTTTAGTTCAGCTACAAGAATGTCAGGCAGAGAAGAGCCAGGGATTACACAGAGGAGTGGCAGGGGCCTGAATGTTTCTGACACAATCAGAGGTCGCAGCAGAGTAAGGGGTCGTGGGAGAAGTAGTCACAGCGAGAGGTCTGAGCTCCCGGTGTCATCTAACGGTCTTGTCTTGACCAGCAACCCAGCGGTTCCTGATTGGTTAACTCGGTCATCCACGTCATCCCAAGTGACATCAGACACCCCCAGCCAACAGTCGGGGGGAGGGGGGGATGTCAGACACAACCCTTAGTTGGCATGGCCCGGGAGCAGGCCCTGTGCCCTCACCTGTCCTCAAGCGGCCTCTGGCCTTTTCTGTTCCCTCACCACGAGAAGTACTACATGCAGTGGGCTCAGTATCCCTTTTCAGCCAGGAACAGCTACTAGAGGACAGTCACCAGCTACTGCCCAGCCAAGAAGTGGAGAAGACATCCGCCGCCTCCTCCGGGCAAGTAGTGATGAGGAGAGTGGCACGGGAGCTTGTGTTGCGAGTGGTCAGGCTCCTGACCCAGAGGCCATTGAGGAGGACATCAGTGATGTGCAGACACTGATGATGAAGCCGATCTCACTCGGGAGCCGGGTGAAAAAGGGGCTTCGTCATCATCCGGAGAAGAGGGTGGCAGCTTGCCCATCAGGCAGAGGCTGAGCCAAAAAGTCGCTAGCATGGCCGGGAGTCAGCAGGGTGGCAGCAGTGGGAGGTCGGGAGCCAAACGGGCATGGGGTAGACCACCCGCTTTGCAGCAGCCTACCTGCCCGGAAGGGAGTGGTGCACGGGTTCACAGAAGCAGAGCGGTAGCAGTCAGCCAGCGAGTAATGTTGGGGGGGGAATCAGGTACTCGGTGGTGGGGCAGTTATTTGTGAAGCTGCCGGAGAAGGTCAACATGGCCATATGTAGAATTTGTGGGCAGAAGGTAAAGCGTGGCCAGGGTGCCAATGTCTGCCCCACAGCCCTGCATCAACATATGCAGCATCACCATGAAGTGGCCTGGGAGAACCATGGCTCTGATCTGGGGGTCCAGCCTGCCGCAGCTACCGCTGCATTACCCAGTGTCACACACCCAGTTTCAGCCGGTTAGGGCTCCACCACCTCAGCCTATGGGAGCTCTCTGTCAATCCCATCTTTTGCTGGTCCAGATGCTCCTGCTCCTACTCCTCGTCAGTCATTCCGTCAGCAATCAATCACGAATCAATTGCCAAGAGACTACAGTATGCGTGCATGCATCCAAAGGCGCAGAAGCTGAACGTGCTCCTGTCCAAGTTGCTGGTGCTTCAGTCCATCCCTTTCCAAGTGGTGGACTCTACACTTTTCAGAGAACTGATGGCTTGTGCCGACCTAAGGTGAAGAGTCCCAAGCCATCATTTCTTTGTGAAAAAGGCAGTACCAGCCCTGCACACACATGTAGAACAGAAGGTGGGCCAGTCCTTGAGACTGTCTGCGTCTTCCAAAGTGCACGGCAGCGCGGACGTGTAGAGCTGTTACTACTGTCAGGGACAATACATGTCCTTTATGGCCCACTGGGTGAATGTGGTTCTTGCACAGCCACACCAGCGACTTGGACAGGTCACGCTGCTTCCGCCTCCACGTTGTCACGCCGTTGTTCCTGCGACAATGTCCGCCTCTGCCTCCTCATCTTCCACCATGTACTAAGCCTCCACTGCAGGGACAAGTCATAGTGCCCCTCCATCATACCACATGTGCAGGGCTTGGCGGTGTCACGCTGTTCTGTACCTGGTTTGCCTTGGTGAACGGAGTCATACAGGGGAGGAACTGCTTCATGTGATGCATCAAGAAATCAAATCCTGGCTTTCTCCGCAACATCTGAAAAACAGAACCATGCTGACCGACAACGGGAAGAACATGGTGTCGGCGCTGTGTCAAGGAAGGCTGTTCCATACACCCTGCATGGCACACGTGTTCAATCTGGTTGTCAAGCGGTTCCTGAAGTCTTCCTTCCATCTGCAAGACATCCTAATAATGGCCAGAAAACTTTGCATGCACTTCATCCACTCGTACACTGCAAAGTGCACCCTCCTTGAGCTGCAGCGGCAGAACGACATCCCTGAACATAGGATATGCAATGTTTCCAACCTTGAAATTCCACCCTCCATATGTTGGACCGACTATACGAACAGAGAAAGTAAATCAACGATTTATTGATGATGCAAGCGGATAGGAGTACTCCCCTCCCTTTCGATGTCAGCCAGTGGCAGCTCATGCGTGACACCTGCCATTTGCTCAGGCCCTTTGAGGATGCCATGTTATTTGTCAGTCGCCAGCATTACGGGATGATCAACGTCATTCCACTGCTTCATGTCCTGGAACAGATGGTGGTAACAATGGCTGGTCAGGGGACAATAGACGTGGCGCCTCAATTTCATGGCCACATGAGCCCCGTGGGGTCTGAACTGGAAGAGAAGGAGGAGGGGGAGGAGAACATTGGAGCACAGGCAATGTGTAGCCAAATAGGTTTTTTTTCTACTCAACTGACAGGACAGGAGGAGCGAGGAGCAGGAGCAGCCAGAGGAGCAACAGGGTGATGAGGAAGATGAGACAGAGTACCTAGACACACCGTGGCATTATGCCATGGAGATGGAGGCATGGAGTCCCTCCGAGTTACTTGCACAAATGGCCCGATGCATGCTCACTTGCTTGCGTAGTAGTGACAGACAAATTGTCACCATTTGGCAGAGGGATGACTTCTGCCTCTCCACCTTGTTGGACCCTCGTTACTGGTCCAGAATTGGCGCTTTTTTTACACGCTGAGAGGAAAGACAAACTGAACTACTATCGAGACATCCTATGTAGTCAGTTGGCCGCTGCCTATCTGTGCCATTGTCCATCCTCTCACAGGTCTGACCGGGAGAACCCTCTGCGCTCACATTCCACTGCCATGGCTGTTGGGGAGAGGTGGGGTGGGGTGGCAGGAGCAGTACCAGCTCCATCAGCAGCAGCCTGAGTCTACAGCCGCTGATGAGTAGCTTTCTTCATCCGCATAGTGAAGAAACTACTCACCAGCAGCACCAGCAGGTAGACCTGGAGCAGGACCCGAACCAGCAGGCGGTGGCACACTTAGACAGCCCCATTCCACCCCACATTGAAGATCCGCTGGACTACTGGGTATCCAAACTGGATTTGTGGCCGCAACTAGCAGAGTTCGCCCTGGAAAAGCTGTCCTGCCCGGCCAGTAGTGTGGCATCAGAGTGGGTGCTTAGTGCGGTGGGGGCCATGGTTTAACCCAAGGTGAACTCGCCTGTCCCAAAATGTGGAGAGACTGACCTTTTTTTAAGATGAATCAGGCGTGGATCAGCCAGGATTTCCAACCACCAAATTCTGTTGCCTCAGGCTAGATCATCCATGGTGCCACACCAACACTTTAATACAAGAGACCGGTTTCTTCTGACTACCTGCCTCAGCTACTCCTTTGATGCTGAAACCTTCCTGATGCCACACATCTGATGCCAAGTGCTCCTTATTTAACCCACCTTCATCAGCGGGTACTGGAATTGTCACCCACTGCCCCACTCTGTTACCGTGTCACTTTGTGGTCTCCTGATGCAGCTGCTGTTGCCATCTCAAAACTATGTCACCTTGTCACTCTGTGTTAATTTGCTTCTGCTACCATCTCCACACTATGTCACCTTGCCACTCTGTGGTCTCCTCATGCTGCTGCCATCTCCACACTATGTCACCTTGCCACTCTGTGGTATCCTCCTAATGCTGCTGCTGCCATCTCCACACTATGTCACCTTTCCACTCTGTGGTGTCCTCCTGAGGCTGCTGCTACTGCCATCTCCACACTATGTCACCTTGCCACTCTGTTGTCTCCTCATGCTGCTGCCACCTCCAGAATCTGTCATTGTGCGACTCTGTGGTCTCCTCATGCTGCTTCCACCTACAGACTCTACTACTGTGCCGCTCTGTGGTCTCCTCATGCTGCCACCTGCAGACTTGTTCATTGTGCCACTCTGTGGCCTCCTTATACTGCCGCCACCTCCAGACTCTGTCATTGTGCCGCTCTGTGGTCTCCTCATGCTGCTGCCACCTCCAGACTCGGTCATTGTGCAGCTCTGAGTCCTTCTCATACTGCCACCACCTACAGACTCTGTCATTGTGCCGCTCTGTGGTCTCCTCACGCTGCTGTCACCTCCAGACTCTGTCATTGTGCTGTTCTATGGTCCCCTCATGCTGCTGCCACCTCCAGACTCTGTCATTGTGCTGCTCTGTGGTCTCCTCATGCTGCCACCTACAGACTTGTTCATTGTGCCACTCGGTGGCCTCCTCATACTGCTGCCACCTTCAGACTTTGTCATTGTGCCGCTCTGTGGTCTCCTCATGCTGCTGCCACCACCAGACTCTGTCATTGTGCCACTCTGTGGACTTCTAATGCTGTTACCACCCTCCCCACTTCATGACTGGTCCACTATTTTTGCTTTCGGCCTTGCTGACATCATCATTTATTTGACGCTTCTTCTGATCTGTCAGAAGGAAGGAAAAATGAGATGCACAACACATCCTGTCTGTGTAGCAGCTGTAAGGCCTGTATGGTCCCATCAGAATTGGCTTATGGCTTATTTAGTAGCCAAAAGCAGGAGTGGGTACAAAACACAGAAGACATGCAAATATTCCATTCACGTGTCATCTCTGTTTTATATCCAATCCTGTTTATTTTGGCATTAGCAATACTGATGGATTATTGAGCAAATGCTGACCGAGTGAAGCTGGATGCTCCACAGACAGGATCTGTTTTTTTTTTAGTTATTGTTCTGACGGTTTAGAGGAAGAGCAAAATAATCGGTGACGTCAACACAAACGTACTGCTGACACCCTCTCCACTCTGTCAGGGGGGCTCTACTTGTATAAGCGTTTAATAGTGTTCTAAACCACTATAAAGGCTCTCTGCAACCAGGAAATAGCCGTTTTTTAACGTAATTCGCCGTGAATATATTCAAATCGAATTTTTCCTGAAAAATTTGGCGAACCGGTGAATCAAATATTTGAAAATCTCTAATAGAGATTTTACTATACTCTAGAAAGACTATGGGGGTCATTTATCAATCTGAAATCTACAATCTGCGACTTCTCCTGGCTCACACCAGGTTTAAAGTTGTGTGCTTGACGTGGGTGGGGATGGGCCGGCAGTTTAAGGGTTTGGTATCTCCCATCTTTGTTGGAGGGATTGTGGCAATACAGAGACTCTGTACTTCACAATCTCTTTGGGATAACATTTTTCACATTGCCTCTGATATCATAGGATTCACCTTGGTTCCTTACCTTTTTCTACCTCTCCTTTTCTTAAACATTGACCAATCACCATTTAGCATTTGAAAACTGAAATAATACAAAAGCTCCATACTACCTTTTTATGCCCACCACTCCTATCCCAAATTTGAAAAGATGAGGGAAGCCTAGATTACCTCAGAATATACTGTGGCCATCTTGCGCCCTTTTCTTTCTTTTATTTATATTTTTTGTTTTTATACCTGGAACACATTCTGTGCTGTTTGTGTATTTTGGTATTGTTACATCATTGTGTTTTGTATTTTGAAAACTACTAAATGCATTGAGTTAAAAAAATTTATTTGCATATTTGCTACCTAAAATTTAATCTATGCCTGAGGCAAGTTTCAGAGGGAAATTGCCCTACTGGTCCTACTGTCCCAAATTTCAGATCACCTGGCTATCGAAGTTTGATTCTGTGATACATAATAAAAGGGGGGGGGGGTATTTTGTGGATTTGTACTATGGCTATGTTAAACTGGTCAAATCGTTTGAATTTGGATTTAGTATCTATTAGATTTTTTTTAGCATTTGCATAGAAGTAAGAACTATTTTTCCTGATATTATTATATAATGTTCTTGTAATTTTCTAACAATAATACCTAGAGAGGGTAAAATTCAGCAAATACAATAATTAGTCTAGTTATAAGTGGACATGTAAGAATCAATTCCATTACAGTTCAAAACTATTCTACCCAAATCTAAAGTACTCCATTTGGCCTAAAAATCATCTAGTCTTTTACTTCTTTCAAAAAAAAAAAATAACAAATTTTTTTCTTTTTCTCTCTCTTTCTTCAAAATTTGCTTGAATTGAATTGCCAACTCTACTTTTTACTAAATTCTAGTCGAATTCAATTTGTTTAGAAATTTTCAAATTATTTTTCTCATCTCTAGTTATAAGTCTAATGTCATGTTATCCATTGGGCATTTTCAAGCTTTTCCAAGGTGTTTATGATCTTCAAATTTTAAAATAACTTGTCATAGTTTTGGCGTAGTTTCAGAGCAAAGTATTTTTGTATTTTTCATTATTTTTTTATTTCCATGTAATAATCAGTAATCATGATTTTTCTAGTTTAATGTCTTTTTTAACTATTTAAAAGTGTTTTATGGTTGCATTAGTATTTTTTCAGAACTGATGGTATGCAGTCCGAATAGAATTCCTTCAAAGGGTAAAATGCAATTCTTTGTCTGTTCAGGTTTATAGATATTGTTCTCACCTTAGGGCCACAAGGTTATAAACTTTTCTTGTTCCATTAAAAAGCACTCCACAATGTCACCTTTGTCTGTTTTTTTTTACAGTGTGAGACTGTTTTTTTATGTTAAATGTCCTCAGAGAAATCTTTAATCTTTTTTAACATTTCTAACATTAAATACCAGTAGCAAAAAATGTGTTTTCGGTGCACTGAAAATGCTAGGATTAATGGTAAAGTATAATCAATATATACTGTATCTCCTGTTCATTTTTAGTTAAACTTGTGTTTTATTGCAAATACTTTCATTTGCAAATTCATGCTTTATTTTAAATCTGAATATGGTTAATATTCATTTACAATGATCTCTCAAGATACTATGGCCTCGGGATACAATATTTTCAACATACAATGGTCTTTCCTGGGCTATCATAAGTTGAAACTAGACTCAACCTACAACTGCTTGCTGAGACTCAGATGCAACCACTCAAGACCACTTCTCTTGCAATATAGCTGTATTAGTTGCTAGTTATCATCTTTTCCTGACTGTGATGTAAGGATTTGTTTTATCTGTCTCAGTTATCTGCATATTTGTCTTCAATTTTAGTTTTCTCTTATCTTGGATGACTTTTTAGGACTTTGGAAACGATTACTCAACTTACAATGGTTTCAACATACAATGGTAATCCTGGAACCAATTAATATTGCAACTTGAGGGACCCCTGTACTCCCAATGAGTTATAAAGTTTTAAAAGTAATATTAATCCAGGATAAAAGTGGCATATTTATTTATTTTACACACATATAGCGATTTTTCACTTCACTTTACAGGTAGTAGCACAATCTAAGTTCCCTATCAGTATGTCTTTGAAGTGTGAGAGGAAAGTTAAGTATCTGGAGAAAACCGACACAGACACGGGGAGAACATACAAACTTCATGCAGATGTTGTCCTTTGTCGGATTGAAACCTAGAACCCCAACACTGCAAGGTGATATAAAAAAAAAAACTATATAAAACCTGTAATAAAAATATAAAGTATACACAATATTGCAGGTGTAATTACACCCAAGCCGTTCCATTCATTTCAATGGGACGGCTCTGTGTATACTACAGAGCCGTCCCATTGAAATGAATGGAACGGCTTGGGTGTAATTACACATGCTCACCGCTGCAGATGCAACGGCCAGCATGTAAACATGACGAGGAGGCAGCGCTGGCACGGCGCTCGCCTTCTCTTCAAACAGCTGATCGGCGGGGGTGCCGGGTGTCGGACCCCCGCCGATCTGATATTGATGACCTATCCTGAGGATAGGTCATCAATAAATATAACTTGGATAACCCCTTTAACACATCCTTTGTGAGGAGCCTGACTGTGCTCCATAGAGGCGGCTTGAGAAGGGCACTCTTGCCACCAGGCTTGAGAAAAAACTGTAGTAGCACTGTCCCTGGTGTCATGGTTAAGAACCAGCTGAAAGATACTAAAAAAGAAGTACCCAAGGAGGCCTCCGGCGCTCAGGGGGATACCCAGTCGAATCAGCAGGACATGGGTAAGTTCCTTCACAGATCAGCTGCACAGTCCGCACAGCCCGCTCAGTACTGTGTTTGCACCACCGCTCAGGCTTTCAAGATGGTGCTGCAGCCACAGCGCTCCTGCATGGATCAATCGCGTCCCCTGGCGGTCATTAAAACAGGCATGCACCACATTGGAGACAGGTTGGAGACCCTAGAATATGCTCAAGACGAGATAACTACATTTAACACAGCTGTGAAAGAAAATCTATGCATATACTGCACTGCAATAAATAATTCCTTAACATTCCTAGAAGACCGGGAAAACTGGAGCTGCAGGAGGAATATCAGAATCTGTGGTCTGCCAGAGGTTGAGGAAAAGTAAGATTTATTCACAGTTATGAAGGGGTTATTTGCTTTATTACTTAGCCCTGATCGGGCAGTTGTGGTAGTTGTAGAAAGAGTACATAAGGCTCTGTGTGCCCCAGACCACCTACCCCGGAAAATGCCAGAGATGTTATAGGTGGTCTTTTGAGCTTCAGAGACACAGAGGCTAAATTGCTTAAGTCCAGAGAAATGGGGGAGGTCTTATTTGAAGATACACAATTTCAGGACCTCGCTCCTTCAACATTTCAAAGACAAAGAATCCTAAAACCCCTTACAGACCAGCTGCGTACATTTAAAATTCGCTACCACGGGCAGCTCTGGCTTACCAAACGATTAAGCATAAGCATTACGCCCATGGTGAGAGAGGTAATAAAATCATGATAGCTCTTGTAAAGAAGCATACCGAACAATGTTATATCAGGCAGATGAGAGCACAAGACTTGCAAACACTACAATAGATGTAGCGAAAGTTTTTGCTACATTTTATCAACCTCTTTATAATATCCATTCAAAGGAATCTCCCCATACCCTTACAGCAAAATCAGAGTATATACAACAATTTTTGGTTATCTCTGTTGGTGTCCCGCAAGGCTTTGTCATAGGACCCCTTCTTTTCACTATCTACACTTTGGGCCTGGGACAGCTCATAGAGTCCCATGGCTTTCAGTATCGCTTTTATGCTGACAACATACAAATCTACCTCTCTGGTCCAGACATCACCACCTTACTACCCAGAATACCACAATGCCTATCTTCCATATTCTCTTTCTTCTCCTCTCGCTTTTTAAAACTTAACATGGATAAAACAGAATTCATCATCTTTCCCCCATCTTGCTCAAACCCCCCAACAGACCTACCACGGGCAGCTCTGGCTTACCAAACGATTAAGCATAAGCATTACGCCCATGGTGAGAGAGGTAATAAAATCATGATAGCTCTTGTAAAGAAGCATACCGAACAATGTTATATCAGGCAGATGAGAGCACAAGACTTGCAAACACTACAATAGATGTAGCGAAAGTTTTTGCTACATTTTATCAACCTCTTTATAATATCCATTCAAAGGAATCTCCCCATACCCTTACAGCAAAATCAGAGTATATACAACAATTTTTGGTTATCTCTGTTGGTGTCCCGCAAGGCTTTGTCATAGGACCCCTTCTTTTCACTATCTACACTTTGGGCCTGGGACAGCTCATAGAGTCCCATGGCTTTCAGTATCGCTTTTATGCTGACAACATACAAATCTACCTCTCTGGTCCAGACATCACCACCTTACTACCCAGAATACCACAATGCCTATCTTCCATATTCTCTTTCTTCTCCTCTCGCTTTTTAAAACTTAACATGGATAAAACAGAATTCATCATCTTTCCCCCATCTTGCTCAAACCCCCCAACAGACCTATCTATCATGATTAGAGATGAGCGAATCGAAGCTGACAAAGTGGAATTCGATCCAAATTTCAGGAAAAATTTGATTCGCACCAAATCCAAATTTCCTCACGATTCGTGGTAACGAATCCAAATTTTTTCCTAAAATGGCTGCTGCACATGTGATGACATGAAGCAAGGAACTCTGGGAAGGCAGGATCACCTATAATGCCATGCATGCAGCCAATCATCAGGCAGCCATGTGATGTTACAGCCCTATAAATAGCCTCAGCCACCTTGCATTCTGCCATTTACCAGTGTACTTAGTGCAGGGATAGACACCAGCAGGCGCTAGGGATAGTGTTAGAAAAAACTTCATTGTGCTAAAAAAACGATTTACAAGTGCAGGGAAAGATTATTCAAGGTGTAGGGAAAGGATAGGGAGGAATCCCCAGCATTTATGTTGAACAGGGTTCAGTAGGGGAGGTTACAGCTTGGGTAATAGGAAATTGCCATTATACAACTCTGTAATTCCAGCAAACCTTGTTATTGGGGTACAAGTACTGTTTGATACAGCCATTAACAGAGTTTATTACAAGGAAATATTTCTATGTCTTATTTGCCCTTGTGCGGTACAGTTATATGTTCTAAAGCATTTTTTGGCTTGTATAAGTGGGGAAAAAAGGGCTTATTAGCCATTGTGTGCTGAAGTGCGAAAATTACAGCCCTTTTTGTTGTGTATTAGTGGAAAAAGAAAAATATATTTGCTGTTCAGCGGTACAGTTATATATTCTAAAGCCTTTTGTGTCGTTTATAAGTGGAAAAAAGAAAAATATATTTGCCGATCAGCGGTCCAGTTATATATTCTAAAGCCTTTTGTGTCGTGTATAAGTAGACAAAAATAAGGGCCTATTTGCCGTTCAGCGGTGCAGTTATATGTTCTAAAGCCCTTTTTGGCGTGTATTAGTGGCAAAAGAGAAATATATTTGCCGATCAGCGGTGCAGTTATATATTCTAAAGCATTTTGTGTCGTGTATAAGTGGACAAAAATAAGGGCCTATTTTCCGTTCAGCTGTGCAGTTATATGTTCTAAAGCCCTTTTTGGCGTGTATTAGTGGCAAAAGAGAAATATATATTTGCCGTTCAGCGGATATGTTCTAAAGCACTTTTTGGCGTGTATTAGTGGGGAAAAAGAAAAAGAGCTTATTAGCTGTTGTGTGTTGAAGTGAGAAAATGAAAGCCCTTTTTGGTGTGTATTAGTGTATTAACAACTAGCAGAGTTTACCGTAGAAAAGCTGTCCTGCCCGGCCAGTTGTGTGGCATCAGAGCGGGAGTTTAGTGTGGCGGGGCCCATAGTTACCCCAAGAAGAACTTGGCTCTCCACCCAAAATGTGGAGAGACTGACCTTTGTCAAGATGAATCAGGAATGGATCAGCCAGGATTTCCACCCACCAACGCCTGATGCATCAGGCTAGATCATCCATGGTGCCACACCTCCACACTATGCCACCTTGCCACTCTGTGGTCTCCTGATGCTGCTGCCACCTCCACACTGTAATTGTGCCACTCTGGGGCCTCCTGATGCTACCGCCAGCTCCACACTCTGTCATTGTGCCGCTCTGTGGCCTCCTGATGCTGCCACCACCTCCACACTGTCATTGTGCCACTCTGTGGCCTCCTCCTGATGCTGCCGCCAATTCCAGACTCTATCTTTCGGCCACTCTGTGGTCTCCTCATTCACGTGTCATCTCTGTTTTGGATCCACTCTTGTTCTATTTTGGCATTAGCAATACTGATGGATTACTGACCAAATGCTGACCGAGTGAAGGTGGATGGTCCACAGACAGGATCTGTTTTTTGGGGGTTTTTGTTCTGTCGGATCAGAGGAAGGGCAAAATAATCAGTGACTTCAATACAAACTTACTGCTGATACCCTCTCCACTCTGTCGGGGGTCTCTACTTGTATAAGCGTTTAATAGAACAGGTTTTGTAGACATCTATGTGGAATCAGCTGACGAGGGTGTAAAAGGAGTGCGCCTCTTCTTGATGCTAACATCTACCTGTAAGGCTGAGTTGATACTTGAGTTATTTCATCAGTTTTGGCCCCGTGACTCCCTATGCGTGTTACTGCAAGACACAGTGTTCTACACCACTATAAAGGCTCTCTGCAGCCAGGAAATAGCAATTTTTTAACACAATTTGGCGCGAATAAATTCGGATCGAACCAAAATTTTTGCTAAAATTTCGGCGACCGCGCAAATCGAATTTTTGAAAAATTTGCTCATCTCTAATCACAATCAATGGCTGCACACTCTTCCTAGTCAACCAAGTCTGCTGCCTTAGAGTGACCATGGACTCTGCCCTCTCCTCACGACAGCACATCCAAGCCCTTTCCACCACCTGTCTCCTCCAACTCAAAAACATCTCCCATATCCGCACTTTCCTCACCTTTGAGTCTGCGAGAATGCTTGTACATGCCCTCATCATCTCCCGCCTAGACTACTGCAACATCCTCCTCTGTGCCCTTCCATCTAGCACTCTCGCACCCCTCCAATCTATCCTCACCTCTGCTGCCCGACTATTCCACCGCTCACCCTGTTACTCCTCTGCCTCTCCCCTCTGCCAATCCTTTTCCTGGCTCCCCATTGCCCAGCACATTTAATTCAAAATACTACCAAATACATACAAGGCTGTCTACAACCTGTTCCCTCCCTACATCTCTGAGCTACTTTCCCGATACATCCCCACACTCAATCTCCGATCCTCACAAGACCTCCTTCTCTCCTCTCCTCTTGTCAAGTCTTCCTCCTCCAAGTCAAATCGCCTCCAAGATTTCTCCCATACATCCCCAACACTCTGGAACTCACTACCCCAACATATCAGACTCTCACCTACAGTGGAATCCTTCAAAAGAAACCTAAAAACCTACCTCTTCAGACAAGCCTACAACCAGTGACCCTGCTGCCTCTATACCGCCATGACCAACTTTAACCTCTCCTACTGTGTCCTTCTCCCATACCATGTAGATTGTAAGCTCTCACGGGCAGGGCCCTCTCTCCTTCTGTACCAGTTTGTAACTCGTCTTGGTCATGCTTAGTGCAATTGTCTGTATTATGTATGTGTGCCCCTTTTCATATGCACAGCGCTATGGAATGAATGGAGCTTTAATAATAAATAATAATAATTTTTAGTCACTCTTCTTTTACCTGTCCTGACTGAGGAAGAATGCGTTAACCTTTTGATCACTATCACTCTAGAAGAACTCCAGAAAGTCCTCAACACCACCCTAACGGGTAAAAGCCCTGGGCTGAATGGTTTACCAATTATATCTTACAAAAATAAATTTTTTTCAGTCTTGGGGCTTCAACTGGTGTCTTACTTTAGTGCCCTGCAAAACAGGCACTGGAGCTATAATCCCCAAACCTGGAAAAAAAATGGAATAACCATCTAGTAGTAGACCTATCTCACTTTTAAATTCAAATATTAAGCTTTGGGATAAGATATTGGCCACTAGAATAACATCTGTTTTTCCATAATTTAATCTCTCCTGAGTAGTCTGGATTTGTTAGGGGCCAAAAGTGCAGAGACAGTACATTTAGAGTTCATCAAGCACTGGAACTCGCCACTCATACTAATATCCAACTTACTTTTCTCAGCATAGATTCTGAGAAGGCTTTCGAAAGAGTGGGTTGGAAGTTTATGGAGCTTACACTCTGGAAGTTACTGTAGGTTTCCCGCAACAGTTTATCTCAGTAGTTTTATACTCCTCCCCCTATGCCAGGGTGACAGTTAAAGGCATGCTATCACTTCCTTTCAACATCCTAAATGGCACTAGACAGGGCTATCCTTCATCTCCAACTCTTTTCACACTCTGCTTAGAAAGGCTATTTCAGGCCATTAGACAAGATTCAGCAATACAAGGCTTAAAGAGGTTGTCTTACTTCAGCAAATAGCATTTATCATGTAGAGAAAGTTAATACAAGGCACTTACTAATGTATTGTGGTTGTCTCCTTTGCTGGCTGGATTCATTTTTCCATCACATTATACTCCATGGTTACGACCACTCTGCAATCCAGCAGCGGTGGTCTCGCTTGCACACTATAGGAAAAAGCACTAGTTTATGTACGGTCCCATGATCCCAGCCACCAGAGAGGCCCGTGCTTTTTCATATAGTGTGCAAGCATGACCACCACTGATAGCTTACAGGGTGGTCGTAACCATGAAAACGAGCAGTGTCTAATATGATGGAAAAATTAATCCAGCCAGCAAAGGAAGTAATGTGGATAATAACAATACATTAGTTAGTGCCTTATGTTAATTTCCTCTGCATAATAAATGCTATTTGCAACAGTTCATATGTCTCCTTATTTTGCAATATATGCTTAACCATTGATTTATTTTAAGTCTACCATTTAATTATGATTGATCCTGGAGGATCCCAGACTATTTCTATATTAATTTTCTTGCCGTGCTCAGATTTTAAAACCATATCTCCTGCTTTTGCCAAAACAATTTATGATTCCTCACAACAGATGTGAACTTTTACTTTTGAGCCCACACATCAAGATCACATAACCTGTTTTAAAAGAGCTTTGCACTGACTAAGCACAGGAATCGCATAAGATGCTTCTGGGAGACTCATTAGGGCTGAATATTTCATGGGAAAAATATCAATTCAAGATTTTCAAATCTCACAGTCCATCAAGAAAAAATACTAAATACATGTGCTGCCTAAAGTCGTTTCATTTTTTAGTTATTGTAGGGTACTAATATGATTTTTTCATAATAATATATTAATATTACATGCACATTGGAATTTATGAAGCCTTGTACGCTAGTTATTGGGCATAAAAAAATTTGTTGAATGCCATTTTTGCACAAAAAATGGGCTAATTTTATATTTTAGGTTAGGTGAGAAAGTTGACATGATTAGTTGGGTAAGTAGGTTACACTGTTATGTTGGAATTTGCAATTTTTAAGTCTTAATAAATGTGAGTGTAGACCTTTGCTCCTAGTACCCTGACCATGTACCTTACTATATCTCTTTGTTTTACCCAGTTCCCATTGATGAAGCTGGCTGATGCATTAGAAGTGATGCATCTGTAATTACTATGTTGGGTAGATGTTAGAGCGCAACAGAGTATAGTTGGCAGGATCTCCTCTTTTCAAGGTGACTAGTCTGCATGCAGGGGCAGAATGACCAATGACTCTACCCTGAAAAATTCCTGGTAGGCTGGTCAGCTTATGATGTCATGAGGCTGGCCAGCCATAAAAGCTATTGAGTACTGTGTAGGGTGATAAAGTATGAACTACTATAGAGCTGTATGTATAATAATAATAGTGCTTAATATATAACTATAATACTGTATACATAATACTGGCACTCCATATCTCTTTGTGGGGCTCTAAATATAGGTATAGTTCTCCTTGTCTGACTATACATATAATGACTGGGTTCCACATATGGTAAGCTATGACTATAGAGCTCACTATAAGGGATGGGGAGCTCTGCCTTGTTGGCCCCACCTACCACCATTGCGGCTACAGCTGGCAGTTTGCTGACCCTTCCTACTTGTGTTGCCCCCGCCTGCTGACAATTTAGACATCTAAAATTTGAGGCCACTTTAAGTTCCCAATCCATCCTCATCTGCAAAGGACATTGAAAGACATCATGGACAGCTTTACTGTTACAGTAGTTGTCCCTTACCACCACTGCTTCTCTTTCTTTGGCGGGCAAGGCTTCTGGCTCACCCTTCTGGTCTGATCCAGCAATCCAGACCTGCTGCCCTTCCTCTGCCTTACCTGCAGTGGACCCAACCACAGGAGTTTTATCTTTCTGATGCAGGCCACAGCCTGTGCTTGTCTGCCTGGTCTTCTTCCTCTGGCAGTATGGCACACATGCTTCCCGGCTCATAAAGGGCCAGTGTTTGGGCACCTTAAATCTTCCCAAGCTAATAGCTGACCACCATGTACCAACCTTTGCCTGATTCCTGACTCCTTAAATTCTGCTGCATGTGCCGACCCATGCCTCGTTACCGATTTGTTCCTGGGGTGCTTGCTCTGACCCTGGACCTTTTTCACCGATTTGCTTGTACTCTGCTAGCCCTGACCCCTGCCTGGTATTGACAAGTTTGCCAGTTCCCTGTCTACCACACTGGTGGCTCCCCTGCATTGAAGTCTAGATGCCTGTGTAGGGGTAAAAGGGTGAATACCAGGGGACTGACACAATAACACTTTAGCTTTTAGCCCAAAATCAAGTTGGTTAGTTAACACAGTAGTATCACACTTACTGCCCATAACATTTACACTGCACTATTTGATTCCAAGAACTGTTCTACCTTGGATGAACTATTGCCATAAACTTGCTGCCTTGACCTAGATTAGTTGATTGGTCAGGAACTGATTAGAAAACTTTTCTACTTCCAATTTTGTATTTCTTACAAACCACAGGGGCAGATCTCATGTAATCAATATTTAAAGGGGTTGTTTGAGATTATAATAAATAATTATCAGTATATAAAAATAATTAAATGATTATAATAAAGTGTCCACTCTTTTCCCCCAAATAGTGCTACTCATGAGTCTATGAGCCATGTTTGGTATTAACACAACCTAAATAGAAAATACCAGACCGCGTATCATTTCAAAAACATCTTTATTTCCATATTAAAAAAGTGCATATAGCACATACAATTAAAAATACATAAGGGGGGTGCATATATGGGCGCCATCCAAGAGGAGAGACAGAGGGGAAGGAGGTTTAGTAAACAAGTCGGTTGGGCA
The DNA here is from genome assembly GCA_033119425.1 of Bufotes viridis. Taxonomy (NCBI): domain Eukaryota; kingdom Metazoa; phylum Chordata; class Amphibia; order Anura; family Bufonidae; genus Bufotes; species Bufotes viridis. The sequence goes on along the minus strand of CM065592.1, from coordinate 391,163,779 downwards.
AAGTGCAAGTGCATACAATCAAAAGAATAATAACATACCCATACTGTGTCTCTCTTCCGGGATGGCGCCAACCCCGACGCGCGTTTCGGCACAAGCCTTCGTCTGGGGGTATGTTTGGTATTACTGTGGACGCCCATACAATTATGCCACTCATACTACCAGCATTCCATATGTTACAAACCTCCGGCTAATACTACTATGAATAATGATCATAGTAGTGTAAATCAAAGCAGTTTATGCTAACAAAGATAATTAAAATTCACCCATGACGGTTACATTTGATTGCTATATGGAGCATCTGAGGTTTTTTGATTGGGTTTGTATTTCTTATACTCCTAAAATATGAAGAACAAAGCGTATAGTGTCGATAAGGTTTATTTGCTACTGTTTAATTCATTGCAAATTGAAATGAATCACAATTTCAATATAGTTCAAGTTATAGGAAAGGAATAGTTTACTGTTCAAGTTCTCATCAAGTTCGCAAAAAAAAGCAGCAATATGGTAGCATCAGACTTGATCTTGTCAAGAGGAGTTCAAGAATATATTAACTGCATATGGCTATACAGTACTACATACATTAGGTACCTCTAATATAGTGTTCGGTGGTTGAGGAGTGTGTAGTAAAATGTTTTGGTCTGTAACATATTTTTAGATTTACAGACTCCTTTTTACCTCTTACATCATTGTGCAGTAAGAAACTAAAAAGGCTATAATACTGAATAAACTATGTGTATGTGTTCTTTTTTACATTATAGTTTAAGACTACTTTGTACAAAATCTCCATCTGCTCTTTGGGTTCATTTTTACTCTACCTTCACTTTGTCATGTCCCTGTATAAATCTGGCCATATACATTAGACATGCACAGATTTGACATTTCTGGGGCTTCAAACTTATGTCTAGGGGCTCCCATAGCACGACTAGACTCTACTTCCGGTGGCCTGATAATCCCCATTCTTAGCTTAGCAGTGCAGCCTGGGCACTTCTGCTACTTTTTTACAACTAAGAACAGAACTCACACAAAGAGCAGGACAGGAAGCAAACAGTTCTGTTGTCTGTGTAGTGGTCGTGCTGGGTTAATGCAGCTCACCTCCCATTCAGGTGAACATATGAAGTGAATAAATGATTATATGTAGATTACAAATCTCATTTAATTATTCCAGTTTGGTCCGTCGAAAGCAAGTTTCCTCGGTAAACTGTTCACTATAAGTCCTTAGCACCACAGGGAAATATTTGCATGGTATGGTACTGTACAGGAGATGTTGCCAAAACAACTCCTTCATAGCTGACATCATTTCCTGTTTTGCAGCTATTGGCTGTAACTGACACTGACTTCCTGCTCTGTCTACTCTTTTATGCTGTCTTCATATGGTACTAGGAGTTGAATCTTATAGATTATTTCTCTGTGGCCAATATAAGGAATTAACCATGTTATGTTGAATGACCCAGTTCAGAAATTGAAAATTTGCCCAGAATGTCACTTTAAGATTACCCGGCTTTGTTTTTTTTAATTTCTTTTAACATGCTAAAAAACCAGAAATGCTGGAAAGTCTGGTTTAATAGTTCTATTAGTGCCAGAGGGTGTAAGTAGAGTCTCCTTCCATTTGAGTTTCAATCACAATAAATATGGGTGGTAGCCTTGGAGATAACTACAATACATAAAAAATATGGGAGGACATAAATGTTTCTCACACTCTAGAGAACTCTGTTTGAAGCTCTCGAAATGTGCTTTAATTTAGGGCTAGTTTTTGTTTTTTACTATCAATTAGTATTTTCTGTTATGTTACTGCTATGCTATTACAGTCTTTAGTTTTCCAGGACTCATATTCATTCTAATAAGAATCAGAGAATAAATATGAGTTTTAAAAACCCAAGTTACATAGAAAGCTTCTCTGAGTTAGACATACAACCTGTAATATTACATTTCTTGGAGTGAGATGTACAGACCAGTACTCCTTCTAAAAGGACAAGAGTACTGAGTCTCCTAAAAGAAAACTACCCTGGTTAGCTGAGTGACCTTGGGGGTACTCTTGAGGGTATTCTTTCTCATTAAGGAGATCACCATCATTAGGCATCAGGATTAGAGTCTGCTTAGTATGCATGATGAGTATTGTAGGCCAGGCAACACTGCTCTGGGTTTTTGGGAAACAATATGCAAATGACTATATCTTACATCTGCTGGCATCAGATAGACTTAGCATTCTTTTCTTTTTGGAAAGAAAGCGAATGTGCATACATTTGGGTATTCAAATAAGCTTTCTTTCCAAAAGGAAAAGAACATCAAGCCTATCTGATGTCTAATAATAGTGGTCTCCTTAATGAGAAACAGAACCCCCAAGGCTACCCAGCCACCATGCATTACATGGTCATCTGCTCATTAGCATAGCATAATACTAAATTTCTTTGAAAATTAATGGCTGACAACAGCTTAAAGCAGAGGGGTCTACAATGACCAGCTGATCATCAAGGTGGCTTTAAGAAGGTTTTGTCTAAGTGGGTCAATTTAATTAATTACAAATATTGACCTGAATAACTTTTATAATAAAAGGGAACTTCTTAAAGGGGTTATCCCATGATTGTTATTAAAAAAAATTATAATATTGTACATGATGTGAGGCAGTGACAGGCCTCATGTCTGAAGAGGGAAGATATTTGTCTCCTAGAATGGTGCAGGAAACCTATTAGAGGAGATGTATGTTATGATTTGCTGTGTTTTCCCCACGGTCACCTGGCCTGAGGTGAGGTCAGGTGTGATAATCACTTGGGGATAAAGCAATCCTCAGTGTGTGAGGGGGGGATAGCAAGGTCTATCCTGTGGCTCTCACAGAGTTTGAAACTCCAGTAGGAACTGGGACTTATAGGCTCATACATGATGTAATGTTGGGCTGTGACTTTCCCTTGTTCTGAGTTGTGAGGAAGAGTAGACACTTCTGCAGCAAGTGACGAAACTCCTGCAGAACCTGCACCTGTCCCTTTAAATGATAGTATAAGGGAAATGCACATGGAAAACAATGGTTTAGGTGAAATGACCATTGAAAACAATGTTGCAGATGAGGTGCAGAATGAACAATTGAAGTTATTTGAAATGCATAATGAATATGTGGGGTCATGTGAAATATGTGATTATGACGACACCCCATTTTCTTTGCAGGTTGTGATTAGGGAAGAATCCCCCCCCTGTGGGTAAAATTTATGTAATTTAAAAATGCTGATTGATAATATTGGTAGCACTCAGCTGAGAGAACCCACTGTGGTAAATGTGCAGGAAAGTGCTGCAGTGCTAGAGGTTGTATCACACAAACCCGATGCAGATAAGCAGTTTTCACAGTATTCTATGGGTTATGAGCTCATGTGCAGTTTTGACGAAGGTAACGTGACATATGAGGTGAACCAGGCCGAAGAAGGAGTGCCAGGGTGGGTTCATGATGTGAACCGGATCGAGTACTGGAAGGACCGGGAATCATAGGTGGTCACACAGAGTGAGATGGAGAATGTGTCACAACCAATTCCCGCTGAGAAAGCAGAATAAGCTGTTCATGGCCTGAAGTCTGCTGTGGGCAAACAGCCAGTGAGGTACCTTAACAGAAGGCTGACTCCCATAGAGAAGAGGTACATAGTCACGGGGCAAGTATGTTCAGCCATTAAGTGGATGGTGGGATCCATAAAATACCGGTTATGGAGTACAAAACTGATTCTTGTAATAAACCAGTCTCTGCTGGCCTGGGTGTGGCAGAACAAAGGGAAAACTGGAAGGTAGTACGGATGCCCTGTCACGAGCATCCTGTTTTGGTGCAAGTGTTCACCCCCAGGCCCAGCGCTATAACAAGGCAGACCAAGCGGCTGCCTTAGGGTGCAGAGACGGGGAGGGGGGCGGAAAAATGAAACTTTTTTTATAAATACCCCGTATTTTTCGCCCCATAAGATGCAGATTTCCTCCCCCCAAAGTGGGGGGAAAATGCCCCTGTGTTTTATGAGGCGAATATTAATGAAGTGCTTCCATTTTGGAGGTGCTTCATTAGTGACGGAGGACCGGGAAGTGCTGAAGGATCTTTACTCACCGCTTCCTGGTCCTCCGCTCGGCTGTCTGCTGTGTAGGGCTGCGCACCATGTGACCCCACTCTGTGCACAGCCTTCACAGCTGACAGCGGAGAACCAAAAAGAAGAGAGAGAGCACTGGTGGTGAGGTGCGGTGGCGTCCAGGAGCAGGAGAGGTAAGTTATTTTTTTTTATTTTATTTGGGCTGATTGCTGACATGGGTGCATGATGGCTGACAAGGGGGGCATGATGGATGACATGAGGGGCATGATGGCTGACATGAGGGGCATAATGGCTGACATGGCGGGCATGATGGCTGACATGGCGGGATGATGGCTGAAAATGGGGGCTGATGGCTGACATGGGGGGCTGATGGCTGACATGGGGGGCTGATGGCTGACATGGGGGGCTGATGGCTGACATGGGGAATGATGACTGGCATGGGGAATGATGGCTGACAATGGGGGCATGATGGCCGACATGGGAGGCATGAAGGCTGACATGCGGGGCATAATGGCTGACATGGGGGCATGATGGCTGACATGGGGGCATGATGGCTGACATGGGGGCTGATGGCTGACATTGGGGCTGATGGCTGACATGGGGGGCTGATGGATGACATGGGGAATGATGGCTGACATGGGGGAATGATGGCTGACAATGGGGGCTAATCGCTGACATGGGGGGCTGATGGATAGGGGCTGATGGCTGACATGGGGGGCTGATGGCTGACATGGGGGTGATGGCTGACATGGGGGGCTGATGGCTGACATGGGGGCTGATATGGGAGCATGATGGCTGACACGGGGGCATAAGGGCTGACATGGAGGGCTGATGGCTGACATGGGGGGCTGATGGCTGACATGGGGGCTGAGAGCTGACATGGGGGCATTATGGTTGACATGGGGGCATGATGACTGACATGGGGGCATGATGGCTGACAATGGGGGCTGATGGCTGACATGGGGGGCTGATGGCTGACATGGGGAATGATGGCTGGCATGAGGAATGATGACTTACAATGGGGGCATGATGGCCGACATGGGGGGCATGATGGCTGACATGCGGGGGAAAATGGCTGACATGGGGGCATGATGGCTGACATGGGGGCTGATAGCTCACATTGGGGCTGATGGCTGACATGGGGGGCTGATGGATGACATGGGGAATGATTGCTGACATGGGGGCATGATGGCTGACAATGGGGGCTGATGGCTGACATGGGGGGCTGATGGATAGGGGCTGATGGCTGACATGGGGGGCTGATGGCTGACATGGGGGTGATGGCTGACATAGGGGCTGATGGCTGACATGGGGGAGGATGGCTGATATGGGAGCATGATGGCTGACACGGGGGCATGATGGCTGACATGGGGGGCGGATGGCTGACATGGGGGGCGGATGGCTGACATGGGGGCTGATGTCTGATAACGGGGGCTGAGAGCTGACATGGGGGCATTATGGTTGACATGGGGGCATGATGGCTGACATGGGGGCATGATGGCTGACATGGGGGCACGATGGCTTACAATGGGGGCTGATGGCTGAAATGTGGGACTGATGGATAGGGACTGATGGCTGAGAAGGGGGGCTGATGGCTGAGAAGGGGGGCTGATGGCTGACATGGGGGGGGTGATGGCTGACATGGGGGCTGATGGCTGACAATGGGGGCTTATGGCTGACATGGAAGCATGATGGCTGACATGGGGGCATGATGGCTGACATGGGGGCATGATGGCTGACATGAGGGCTGATGTCTGATAATGGGGGCTGATAGCTGATATGGGGGCATGATAGTTGACATGGGGGTATGATGGCTGACATGGGGGGCTGATGGCTGACATGGGGGGCTGATGACTGACATGGGGGGCTGATCTGAGGTCTGAATAACATTGGGGGTCTCATTGGGGCTGTTAGCTGAGGTCTGATTAACATTGGGGGTCTAATTTCTGGTCTGACCTGAGGTTCGTTAATCACTTGGGGATAAAGCATTCTCAGTGTGTGAGAGAAGGAGTTGGGCCCCAGGGAACAGACCTGCAGAGGGCCTGTGTGGTCCCAGCCAGGAGGGCTTGGGAGCCACAAGGCTGTGGAAGCCTGAGTTTGGGGGACCCAGCAACGCCTGCAGAGGAGAGGTGTCACACGGTCAGAGTAAGGAGGACTGCTGGACCATATCACCCCAAGGTATTTCGCTGCTTCCACCAGGAGGACTGGTGGGTTGTACTGGTCACAGCTAGGTGGCTGTCTGACCGAAGTCGAATACTGCAGTGTGAACACTGACCTATAGATGAGTTTACCACGCAACTGCTATGGGGGAGTGGATGGAAAGCCCTGCCCCCTACAATGTATGCAGTATGGCTTGTCTTCTATCCGGGGCTCGGACAGGCCTTGCTTGACCTCTGTTCAAGCCCCCCTCTTCTCTTAGATATACCAGACAGTCTGCAGGCAGGTGAGCATGCCACTCGCTCTGCTCTACCTGCTGGGCGCTGCACTTGCCAGTCAGCTTTTAGCACTGCTAGGCTCCTGCTGCTGATTGGCTAGTGCATCGCAGAAGCAGGAGAAAGAAGTGAGCTGCTCAGTCAGCCACCCACCATACTCCAACCCCCAGTGTCACCTGCCAGTTGTGAGTGAGTAACTGACTAGTTCATGACCTGGTCAGGGGGACTAGGGGGGGGGGGGTGGAGAAGAGGGGCAGTGATTCTGCCTTTCACAGCAGCAGCTACCAGAATTTATTTGGGTGGGGAGACACACTGTTCCCTATATAGACATCAGCAGCAAGCGGCGTTCATGGGAGCCCCCTCCCCATGAACTCTGCTTGCTGCTGATGCATATCATAGAGAGAACAGTGTACCCAAGGACTCCCCCACCCAAATGAACTCTGCTTGCTGCTGCATATATAGAGGACAGTGTGCCCTAGACAGTCCACACCCCCATGAACTCTGCCTGGGGCACAGTAACCACCAAAAGTGAGCAGAGTTAATGGTGGGGGGTTTGCTTGGGGCACACACTGTCCTCAATACCTCAATATAAGCATAATCAGTTGTGTGTATATATATATATATATATATATATATATATTACGACCTATTACAGAGTCTGGGGTATCCCTTACCCTTTAAGAGGTTTTTACAATATACGTCCCTCTGTTAGAGCAAGTTGTCATGATGCCAGTTGCATGGAAGCAACGAAGACCTGGAGCCCCTTTAAGTAGATGGTGTTGGTACCCAGGTGTAGGATTGCCAGAGTGGTGTAAGGGTTGCCTAGAGTGCCCCTTATGTGTGGCTTTTGCACTTGTCACAGCGCTCCTACCTGGATATCCTTGGATTCCAGATGTGGTCAGAGGAAGCAGTGCAAAAAGGGTTAACAGTAAGGGGATTTGTAGAATAACTTGAGTCCAGACTTGTATAAACACTGAACACAGCTTTACTTGGCACAAACTTTTATCAAGGAACAATCTTCCAACTTTATCTTGGTTATCAGCATGTTTTGGCATTAAGTTCTGGCAGGCAAACACACTCGGCATTACCACATCTGTACTCTCTCAGTTCTGCTATGTTGGCTGGATTAACCGCTTACCGACCGCCTAACGCAGGATTGCGTCCTGCAGGCGGTCAGTCTATTCCTCTCTGACGCGCGGGCGTGTCATCTCGCGAGAGGCGAGATTTCCTGTGAACGCGTGCACGCGCGTGCGTGCGTTCACAGGATCACGTCGGGGACAAGGTAAACTACAGCCTGCCAGCACTGATCGTGCGCTGGCAGGCTGTAGAAGTTAAAAAAAATGGCATATCAGACGCTGTTTTGTTAACAGTGTCTGATATGCTTGCTGATCGTTCCTTTGGTGGTCCCTTTTGCTTGGGACCACCAAAGGAAACTTTTATAAGTGCACCAAACACCACACAGACCCCCCACCCATCCCCCCACCCCAGTCACTGATTAACCCCTGATTAACCCCTGATCACCCCATGTCCCCCCCCTGACAATAATTACCCCCCTGTAAAGCTCATTCAGACGTCCGTATGTGTTTTGCGGATCCATGGATCTGCGGATCCGCAAAACACGGACACCAGCAATGTGCTTTCCGCATTTTGCGGATCCGCACATTGCCAGAACTATATAGAAAATGCCTTTTCTTGGACATGCTCTATCTGTTGCGGAGCTGCGGCCGGATGTTTGGTGGCCGAAACCCGGAAGTTTGTGGCCGCAGCTCCGCAAATGCTGATGCGGGGAGCGCATAGTGTGCTCTCCGCATCACCGCCAGCCCCATTCACACTGAATCGGTCCGCATCTATTCCGCAGAATTGCGGAATAGATGAGGACATTTTTGCAGACGTGTGAATGGGGCCTTACTACTTTTTTCTTTGCACATTTTTTGGCAGAGATTTATTCATCCACATTGATCGATGCGAATGCGGAAATCTGTGCTGTTTTTTTTTTTTTTTTGCACATTTTTGGGCAGAGATTTTTTCATCCACATTGATCGATGCGAATGAGGAAATCTGTGCCGTTCATTTTTTTTTCTTTTTTCAGCCCAGAGGCTGAACGGAAAAGAAATCTCATTACCCGTATGCTCAATATAAGGAGAATCGCAGAAACTCCTAATGCTGGCCATACGTGTAATGATTGCGGAGACCCTAAAATGCCAGAGCAGTACAAAAACCTCACATGAGACCCCATTTTAGAAAGAAGACACCCCAAGGTATTCCGTGAGGTGTATGGTGAGTTCATGTAAAATATTATTTTTTGTCACAAGTTAGTGGAATATGAGACTGTAAAAAAAAAAAATAATCAATTTCCGCTAACTTGTGCCAATTTTTTTTTTTTCTGTGAACTCGCCATACCCCTCACAGAATACCTTGGGGTGTCTTCTTTCCACAATGGGGTCCACTTGTGGGGTTTTTATACTGTCCTGGCATTTTAGGGGTCCTAAAGCGTAAGAATCCAAATGCGTAAAAATAGCCTGTGAAATCCTAAAGGTACTCATTGGTTTTTGGGCCCCTTTGCGCATCTTGGCTGCAAAAAAGTGTCACTCATGTGGTATCGCCGAACTCAGAAGAAGTAGGGCAATGTGTTTTGGGATGTATTTTTACATATACCCATACTGTGTGTGAGAAATATCACTATAAACGACAACTTTTTAAAAATTTTTATTCAAAGTTGTCAATTTACAGAGATATTTCTCACACAAAGTATGGGTATATGTAAAAATACACCCCAAAACACATTGCCCTACTTCTCCTGAGTACGGCGATACCACATGAGTGACACTTTTTTGCAGCCTGGGTGCGCAAAGGGGCCCAAATTCCAAGGAGTACCTTTAGGTTTTATATGGCTGCTCACAATTTAGCCCCGCCCAAAATGCCAGAACAGTACAAACACCCCACAAATGACCCCATTTTGGAAAGAAGACAACCCAAGGTATTCGCTGAGGGGCATAGTGAGTCCATGAAAAATGTAACTTTTTGTCAAAAGTTAGCAGAAAGGTAGACTTTATGAGAAAAACAATAAAAATCAATTTCCGCTAACTTGTGCCAAAAAATCTTCTATGAACTCGCCATGCCCCTCACAGAATACCTTGGGGTGTTTCTTTCCAAAATGGGGTCACATGTGGGGTATTTATACTGCCCTGGCAATTTAGGGGCCCTAAAGCGTGAGAAGAAAATTGCGTAAAAATGCCCTCCTAAAAGGTACTCATTGGTTTTAGGTCCTTTGCATCTTGGCTGCAAAGTGTCACTCATGGGTATCGCTGCACTCAGGAGAAGTGGGGCAATGTGTTTGGGGTGTATTTACATATACCCATGTTGGGTGAAAGAAATATCTCTGTAAATTGACAACTTTGAATAAAAAAATGTAAAAAGTTGTTGTTTACAGCGATATTTCTCACACGCAGCATGGGTATATGTAAAAATACACCTCAAAACACATTGCCCTACTTCTCCTGAGTACGGCGATACCACATGAGTGACACTTTTTTGCAGCCAAGGTGCGCAAAGGGGCCCTAAAACCAATGAGTACCTTTAGGATTTCACAGGCCATTTTTACGCATTTGGATTCTCACGCTTTAGGGGCCCCTAAAATGCCAGGTCAGTATAAATACCCCACATATGACCCCATTTTGGAAAGAAGACACCCCAAGGTATTCCGAGAGTGGCATGGCGAGTTCACAGAATTTTTATTTTTTGGCACAAGTTAGCGGAAATTGATATATTTTTTTTTTTTTATTTTGTTTTTTACAAAGTCTCATATTCCACTAACTTGTGACAAAAAATAAAATTTTACATGAACTCACCATACCCCTCACGGAATACCATGGGGTGTCTTCTTTCCAAAATGGGGTCACATGTGGGGTATTTACACTGTCCTGGCATTTTAGGGGCCCCTAAAGCGTGAGAAGAAGTCTGGAATCCAAATGCGTAAAAATGCCCTGTGAAATCCTAAATGTACTCATTTTTTTTAGGGCTCCTTTGCGCACCCAGGCTGCAAAAAAGTGGCACACATGTGGTATCGCCGTACTCAGGAGAAGTAGGCATGAGCTTGGGGTGTATTTTTATATATACCTATACTTTGTGTGAAAAATATCTCTGTAAACGACAACTTTTAAAAATTTTTATACAAAGTTGACAATTTACAGAGATATTTCTCTCACCCACATGGGTATATGTAAAAATACACCCAAAACACATTGCCCTACTTCTCCTGAGTACGGCGATACCACATAAGTGAAACTTTTTGCAGCCTGGGTGCGCAAAGGGCCCAAATTCCAACAAGTACCTTTAGGTTTTACATGGCGGCTCACAATTTAGCTCCGCCCAAAATGCCAGAACAGTAAACACACTCCACAAATGACCCCATTTCGAAAGTAGACACCCTGAGGTATTCACTGAGGGGCATAGTGAGTCCGTCTGAGATTTCCTTTTTTGCCAGAAGTTAGCAGAAATTGAAACTTTTTTTTTTTTCTCAGAAAGTGTCATTTTCCGCTAACTTGTGAAAAAAATGAAATGATACATGAACTCACCATGCCCCTCCGCGAATACTTTGGGGTGTCTTCTTTCTAAAATGGTGTCATTTGGGGGTATTTATACTATCCTGGCATTCTAGCACCTGAAGAAACATGACAGGTGCTCAGAAAGTCAGAGCTGCTTCAAAATGCCGAAATTCACTTTTTGCACCATAGTTTGTAAACGCTATAACTTTTACCCAAACCAATAAATATACACTTATTGGACTTTTTTTATCAAAGACATGTAGAACAATAAATTTAGAGAAAAATTTATATAGAAATGTAGTTTTTTTTTGAAAAATTTTACAACAGAAAGTGAAAAATGTAATTTTTTTGAAAAAATTTCGGTAATTTTTGATTAATAGCAAAAAAATTAAAAATGTCAGCAGCAATGAAATACCACCAAATGAAAGCTCTATTAGTGAGAAGAAAAGGAGGTAAAATTCATTTGGGTGGTAAGTTGTATGACGGAGCAATAAACGGTGAAAGTAGTGTAGTGCAGAATTGTAAAAAGTGGCCTGGTCATTAAGGGTGTTTAAGCTAGGGGGGCTGAAGTGGTTAAATAGGAAACCTTCCTCTTCTTCTGTAACTGGTAATTTAGCTGTCTGTAGTCTGTCTCTTCTATAATCCTAGGAACTTCTTCCTGGCTTCAAGCTTACTTAGCTTGGCTTTAAGGCAATGCAAGCCCAGGAGGGGACATGCAACCATATAAAACTCACAGGCAGGGCCTGTCCAGGAGGAACAAGGCCTGCTTAGTCCCCTTACAGGGGGTAAGCTACTCTGACCTTCACTAGCTAGTTCCTCCCTCTTTAGAGAGGGGAATAGAATGAAAGAAAGGTTGCATTCTATTTAACACAGCTCTGCCCGAAGTGCCGCCATCTGCTGGTAAACCAGTCACATTACACTTGAACGGTAATTTGCAAGGAAATAGATAGATGCACTATGCAAGACATGGTAATATAGGAACGAGATGACACAGGATCGACCATTACAGATAGTGGGGGCTCCAAAAGAGGTGGTAATGCCACTCTGGGGTATAACATACTTACTGTGTGTATGTATATATATATATATATATATATATATATGTATATATAACTTAAATTGTACTTATATGCAGGGAGGGAGGGGCCAAATACTGACTTTTTTCTATGGGCCCCATGATTTCTCTGTACTTCCCGGGGGAGACCTCTGTATAGTGAATGCTTAGCCAGGCAAGGGTTTATTGTTTTGTGTTGATGTAACACATTTTGATGTGAAGCTGTGACTTTGTTGTGCCAAGTGATACCAAACTTGGAAGTGTGATGTGTGACAGATAAAGAACTGCTTGAGTTTGAAAACCCCCTGCTTGATGAGAAGTCCGTCATTGCCAACCCCCGAGAGTGAGAGAGAGCGATCCCTTACAATGACAATATCTTTCTAACAAAGCTAGAACTAGCCGTGTACATTACAAGGATCCATAGATTTCCCCATCCATTGCTCCAGTTGCCCTACTAGATTTTCTTCAGGCTGGCTGCTCAGGGTGTGTGACTCTTCTGCCGCAGCTTTCTCCCTGTTACTGTTACAGCTTCTATCATTAGATATGGCTGGTGGCACTTGAAAAATAGAACTGAGCATTCTCATGCAGCTCAGTCAGCGGACAAGCATATTAATATACAGACTGAACACCAGGGAGCACCATTATAATGAGACAAAGAGAATATCTCACAACTGGAGCATTTTTGTAACAGAAATTTTTGTTAAAGATAGAGTTCTATTTCCCCTGAGCTTTCCTATCAGCAGACTACAGGCTGATGGACACACAGACCGATGTCTAGGTATCTGGATTACAAAAAGCCTTGTATCTGTGTTATTAATTACTAGTCAAAGGAAGATTTGGAATAATAATATTATATCAATGAATCACTATTGATGCGATTTCCTAACATACTGTATCAGCGCAAATTCACTAAAAGTCGAAAATGCCATCCTCCACTTCTGCCACTGAAAGGATGAATTCCATGCCTTCCTCTGACGATGCCTTGGACCACCAACTGTCCTCCATAGAAATAACAATCCATGCCTCTACAGTAATTTCAAGAATAAGAAACAGAAAATGTACTGTAAATAGTCTGGTTTCCTTACAGAAATCAATTTGGCAATGACAGGGCTAATACCCATTTGCTATCACACAGATACGAAGAAGAAAAAAAACACATAAAGTATATACTGTATAACATATTGTCGATGTGAAAGTTGCTTGTTTCATCTGTACTTCTATTTTTTGGACTGAATATCTGCCTCACCCTGATGCGACACACCCAGACAGGACTGCCAAAACATTTGTCCAAAATAATGCTGTTCAGTGTAAGACTCTTTTAATTCAGTCATTAAACATAATATAGGTCACAATACACAGAAAAAACATGTTTAAATCAGTCAGAAATAGGGATGGGCCAGTGTATTTCAATATATGGATAGGAAAACCGCACAGTGTCACGTCTGTACTGCACTCAGAAAAAACATTCACATCAGAACCTTAGGCCCATTTCACACAAGCAAATTTTCTGCGCAGGTGCAATGCGTGATGTGAACTCATTGCGCCCGCACTGAATCCGGACCCATTCATTTCAATGGGTCTGTGTACATGAGCGTTGTTTTTCACACATCACTTATGTGTTGCGTGAAAATCACAGCATGTTCTATATTCTGTGTTATACAAACAACGCTGGAACCCATAGAAGTGAATGTGGCTGCGTGAAAATAGCATTGCATCCACAAGCAATTGCAGATGCGATGCATTTTTCACTGATGGTTGCTAAGAGATGTTTGTAAACCTTCAGTTTTTTATCATGTGAAAAAAACATCAATGCGCATTGCACCCGCGCGAACAAAACTGAACAACTGAACGCAATCGCAGAAAAATTGACTGAACTTGCTTGCGAAATCGCGCATTTTTCACTAAACGCATCCGGACCTAATCCGTGACGCTCTTCTGCAAGGGGCCTTAGTGGACCCAAAGTCTCCACAATTTAACCCCTTCAGGACCCTGACATTTTTCACCTTAAGGACCATGCCATTTTTTGCAAATCTGACATCTGTCAATTTATGTGGTGATAATTTTAGATTACTTTTTTACTTATCCATGCCATTCTGAGATTGTTTTCTCGTCACATATTGTACTTCATGACAGTGGTAAATTTAAGTCAAAATATTTTATTTTTATTTATAAAAAAATACCAAATTTACAAAAAATTTAGAAAAATTAGCAATTTTCAATTTCTCTGCTTTAAAGGGCTCATGTACACCACCGCATTTTCTTTCCACTTTCGTTCCATTTTTTTGTACGGCCCGTATGCGGAACCATTCACTTCAATGGGGCTGTAGAAAATACGAAAGTTACTCCGTGTGCATTCCGTTTCCATTTGCCCGCATGGCCGTTCCGCAAAAGAGTAGTGCATGTCCTATTATTGTCCGCAAATCACGGTTCAAGGCCCCATTCAAGTCAATGGTTCCGCAGAAAATAACGCACACAGAATACATCCATATGTCATCCGTATTTCATCCATATTTTGCGGATCCATACTGTAGAAATGCTATGCCCAGCCCATATTGCTCATATGTTTGGTGATTAATAGGTTACTGTTTCTGTAAAACGGATCAATTACGGAAACTATATGGATATGTTTTGTGGAATAACGGAATGTAAGAGGACTTAAATCAGAGGGAAAAAAAACTCAGATGCGAAACAACGGATTCGTGAAAAACAGACCGCAAACCAATAATGGTCGTGTGCATTAGCCCTAAAACAGATAGTGATACCTCCTAAAATAGTTATTACATTTCCCATATGTCTACTTCATGTTTGGATCATTTTGTAAATTACATTTTCTTTTATCTGGGACATTAGAAGGCTTAGAAGTTTAGAAGCAAATCTTGAACTTTTTCAGAACATTTCCAAAATCCACTTTTTAAGGACCAGTTCAAGTCTGAAGTCCCTTTGTAAGGCTTACATAATAAAAACCACCCATAAATTGCCCCATTTTAGAAACTACACCCCTCAAGGTATTCAAAACTGATTCTACAAACTTTCTTAATCCTTTGGAGATTAAATTTCAGAATTTCACTTTTTTAGCAGATTTTCCATTTTTCCAGTAACAAAGCAAGGGTTAACAGGCAAACAAAACTCAATATTTATTTCACTGATTCTGTAGTTTACAGAAACACCCCATATGTGGTCGTAAACTGCTGTACGCTCACATGGCAGGATGCAGAAGGAAAGAAATGCCATATGGTTTTATGGTTTTTGGAAGGCAAATTTTACTGGGATAATTTTAAGTTGCCATGTCACATTTGAAGACCACCTGATGCACCCCTAGAGTAGAAACTCCATTTTGGAAAAAACACCCCTCAAGGTATTCAAAACTGATATTACAAACATGGTAACCCTTTAGGTGTTCCACAAAATTAAAGGAAATAAAGATGAGATTTCAGAATTTCACTTTTCTGGCAGATTTTCCATTTTAATCCATTTTTTCCAGTAATAGTGCAAGAGCCAAACAAAACACAATATTTATTGCCCTGATTCTGTAGTTTACAGAAACATCCCATATGTGGTCGTAAACTGTTGTACGGGTACACGGTAGGGCGCAGAATGAAAGGAACACCATATGGTTTTTGGAGGGCAGATTTCACTGGGGTAATTTTAAGTTGCCATGTCACATTTGAAGACCCCCTGATACACCTCTAGAGTAGAGACTCCAAAAAAAGACCCCATTTTGGAAACTACGGGATAAGGTGGTAGTTTTTTTGGTTCTATCTTAGGGTACATATGATTTTTGGTTGCTCTATATTACACTTTTTGTGAGGCAAGGTGAAAATAGCTGTTTGGCACCATTTTTTTTGTTATTTACAATGTACATCTAACAGGTTAGATCATGTGGTATTTTTATAGAGAAGGTTGTTACGGACGCGACAATACCGAATATGACTTTTTTTCGATGTGTGTTTCAGTTTTACATAATAAAGCATTTTTAAGAAAAAATACTTTTTATTGTCTCCATATTCTGAAAGACATATTTATTTTTATTTTTTGGGGGCGACTGTCATATGTAGAGGTTCAATTTTTTCGGCATGAGATCACGGTTTGATTGGTACTATTTTAGTGTGCAAAAAGTATAATACCAAGCGATCAAAAAGTCATATGGACTTTTTGATCGCTTGGTATTATACTTTTTGTCATGTAAGGTGACAAAAATGGCTTTTTTGACACTTTTTAATTAATTATTTTTACGGTGTTCATCTGAGGGGTTAGGTTATGTGATATTTTTATACAGCAGGTTCTTATTGATGCAGCGATACCTAATATGTATACTTTTTATTTATTTAAGTTTTACACAATAATGTTTTACACATGTTTGACTCCCGAATAATAGGCGGGTGAGTTGCAGGAAAATGCGCGATTTTTCCACGCTTGTGCAAACTGTTGTAATGCGTTTTGCACGCACGTGCGAAAAATCGGCATGTTTGGTACCCAGACCCGAAGCCGGACTTCATCACTGAAGTCCGGTTTCGGGTTGAGTATTCTGTATATTCTATTATTTTCCCTTATAACATGGTTATAAGGGAAAATTATAGCATTCTCACTACAGAATGTGCATTAAGGGGTTAAAAAAAACCCGTCACCTTATCCGCTTGATCGCGGAGTTGTAATCTCTTCTCTCTTCTTCAAGCATTAGCTGCCGGCTAAAGGACCTGTGATGACGTCACTGCATTCATCACAGGGTCCAATCACATGGTCATCACCACTCTGCATTTAATTGATGTTCTGGCAGAAGAGGGATCATTTAGATCATGGCCTTTGATATGGTTCACAGGAGTGGGTGCTTTATGAGCTACATCTTTACTTCCCCACTATCAGGATGGGACTTCTCACATCCCCTCATCTACCTAGTATTGACTTACGTAGACTCACTAACCCTTCTCGACGTCTTCCTCCTGGCAGGAAGTTGGACCAGCCCACTCTACCAGTAGGGGTAAAACAGGCTGGTTAACCCTGTTACAGCCAGCCACTACCAACCAGTACTTCCCCTGCTGGACAAAATGACATGGAAACTGTGAAATACATAACATTAGATACTATTGCATATAAATATAGAAAATGCATCAAGTAGAGATGAGAGAAGTTTAAAAAAAATGTATTCGGCAGCTTCGCTGAACTTTGTCAAGAAATTCAATCCAATACAAATTACTTTGTCACAAATCGGTTTCCATTGTTTGGAACGGGCACAATGATGGGGAATGGCGATTGAACTTTCCCTCATCATTTAACCCCTCAGATATCTCCTTCAATGCTGCTTGCGACAACCCAACACCATGCAGGGTGATTGGCATTTGCTAGAGAACACCAAAATTGCCAGATTAGACATTGGTGCCCTGTGCTCCCCATGGATGAGAGCAGGTGAGCACTGAGCACTAGTGATGAGCGGCAGGTGCCATATTCGATTTCGACGAAATTTGCGAATACTCGAAAGAATATTCGTTTCATTTTCGTCAAAATCAAATATTCGTCATTATTATAGTTATTGCGATTAATATGCGATTTAAATAATCGCGTATTGCGATTTTAACTTAGGCTACTTTCCTATTGGTTTCATATCTAGAATTATAGCGAAGATGACGAATATGACGAATGTATTCGTTATATTCTTCAAAACGAAGATAACGAAGTATTCTACATCTTCGTTTTAGCAACCTATTCGTGAACTTCGCTAATTCTAGCAATCAAATAGGAAGGTTGACTATAGAGACAACTGTGTTTAATTCGCTATGCGATTATATAATTTTTTTTTCTAATAAATAGAATAATTATAATAATTATCAAGTAATATAATTATTCTATTAAAAAAATAAAAATAAAAAATCGCATAGCGAATTTAACACAGCTGTCTCTATAGTCAACCTTCCTATTTGATTGCTAGAATTAGCGAAGTTCACGAATAGGTTGCTAAAACGAAGATGTAGAATACTTCGTTATCTTCGTTTTGAGGAATATGACGAATACATTCGTCATATTCGCTAATACTACCAAGCCAATCATAGTAAACCAGGTCTAAGTAGAAATCGCAATGCGATTAATTCAAGTTATATTAATCGCATTGCGATTTCAACTTAGAGCTGGGTTTATAATGGGTCAGCTTGCTAGAATTAACGAAGTTAACGAATATGTAATATAGCAGTAGTGCTAAGTTGAAATCGCAATGCGATTAATTTAACTTGAAGTAATCGCATTGCGATTTCAACTTAGCACTGCTAGTGCTATATTCCATATTCGCTAATTCTAGCCTATGTAAGATAGCAGTGCTAAGTTGTAATCGCAATGCGATTAATATAACTTGAATTAATCGCATTGCGATTTCAACGTAATTCCTCAAATCCGACAGTACATTTTAGTATATGGAGACGTTCCCATGGTGATGGGGACGCTCCATGAGCACGGAAGTCGGCAGAAGTGGCAACGGGCACTGACTAGAGCAGCCAGGAAGCCAGGAATCCTCAGGACAGGTAAGAACTACTTTTGGGAAGTGGGAAAGAAAAAAATATAACAAAAAAAAACCAAAAAAAAACGAATATTCGAAATAGCGAATTTATAGCGCTATATTCGCGAATAAGCGAAGTGCTGATATTCGCTAAAAAAAATTCGCTATTCGAATATTCGCGCTCAACACTACTGAGCACATGTGACAGACGTGACAGAGTCTAGAGATGTTGTGGAGAAAGTTATACTGCCTGCAACATCCTTCAGCATGACCAGTTTGGCAATGGGTCAGTAATTGTGTGGGGAAGCATTTCTTTGGAGGGCCGTACAGTCCTCCATGTGCTAGCCAGAGGTACCCTGAGTTCCATTAGGTACCAGGATGACCTTCATAGACCCATTGTGAAACCATATGCAGGTGCAGTGGGCCCTGGGTTCTTTCTGATGCATGATAATGCTAGGCCTCATGTGGATGAAGTGTGTCAGCAGTTCCTGCATGATGAAGGCATTGATGCTATGGATTGGCCTGCCTGTTCCCCAGACCTAAATCCAATCAAGCCTATCTGGGACATCATGTATCATTCCATCCACCAATGCCACGTTGCACCACAGACTTTCCAGGATTTGACTTATGCTTTAATCCAGGTCTGGTAGTAGATCCCTCAGGAGAACATCCGCCGCCTCATCAGGAGCATGTCCAGGCACTGGTTCGAGGTCATACAGACACTCGGATGCCACACACACTACTGAGCCTCATTCCCTTGTCTTGTGGCATTTCCACTGAAGTAGGATCAGCCTGAAATTTGATTTTCCACTTTGATTTTGAGTAATAATCCAAATCCAGACCTCCATGGGATATTGATTTTGATTCATATTGATCATTTTTTATTGTTCTCAACACATTCCGCTATGTAATAAATAAAGATTTGTAACTGGAATATTTCATTCATTGAGATCTAGGATTTGGTATTCTAGTGTTTCCTCTATTTTTTGAGCAGTGTATATAAAGTACCATATAAACATACTAGTTTAACTGACAAAAATAGTTAACATTTTCTCATACAGCATATTGATTTACAGCCTGTGTCCGATTGCGGACAAGAATAGGACTTGCTCTACCTTTCTTGCGGGGCTGCGGCACTACAAATGTGGACAGCATACAGTGTGCTGTCCGCATCTTTTATGGCCCCATTTAAATAAATGGGTCTGCATCCGTTCCGCAAAATCACAGAACGGAATGCGGACCCATTCATTCGGTTGTCTGGATGAGCCCTAATCAAGAGACAGCGTCACCATTCTATGAATTGTGAAGGTTCCAGCAATTGGACTCTCATATAATATATAAATGTTTAAGTTGGGCAAACTCCTTTAATATTGACCTTGTGACTATTTTGGTCCAAAGGTTGGGGACAACCAGATATGTCTAAGGGTGGGTTCACACTAGCGTTATGGTTTCCATTATGGCCTTCCGTTATAACCACGTTATAAAACGGATTCGATAAGATGGAAGGACGGATCTGTTATTTTGCCCATAGACTTCTATTATGACGGAATACAAAACGGAAACCTTTAAAAGGTATTCCGTTTGTTTTCCGTCTTGCATAAGGGGAACCAGACAGATCCATTATGCTTTCCAATAGACCTCCAGCCCGCCCCACTATTATAGTTAGAGATGAGCAAATCAAAGCTGACTAAGTGGAATTCGATCTGAATTTCAGAAAAATTCAATTTGCACCGAATGTGAATTTCCTTGTGCTTCTCGATAACGATCAAATTTTTTCCTAAAATGGCTGTTACACATGTGAGGACACGGGGCAAAGAACTCTGGGAAGGCGGGATCACCCTTTACAGACATCAATGCAGCCAATCAGCAACCAGCCAGTCCTGTGATGTCACCGCCCTATAAATACGGCGGCCAACTTAGATTCTGACATTCACCAGCGTGCTTAGTGCATTGAGAGACGTGTCTGCCGGCACTAGTGTTAGTTATAGGAAAGACTTGATTGTGGTTAAAAAAATTAATACATTTACAAGTGCAGGGAAAGATTACTCAAGGTGAAGGGAACGGATAGGGAGGAATCATTCCACCAGCATTTGTGTTTAACAGGGTTCAGTCGGGGAGGTGACAGCCTGGGTAATAGGAACAATCCGATTACACCTTGCTGGACTGACTGGGGATACAAATTGCCATTATACAGCACTGTAATTCCAGCAAACCTGTCTTATTAGGGTGCAAGTGCTGTTTGATACAGGCAGGGTTTATTACAAGGAAATATTTATATGTTTTATTTGCCCTTGTGCTGTGCAGTTATATGTTATAAAGCACTTTTTGGCTTGTATTAGTGGGTAAATAAGGGCTTACTTTTTTGCGTGTATTAGTTGAAAAAGGAAAAATATCTTTGCTACTCAGCGGTGCAGTTATCTGTTTTAAAGCCCTTTTTTGCTTGCATTAGTGGAAAAAGGAAAAAAAAATATTTGCCTCTCAGCGGTGCAGTTATCTATTTTAAAGCCCTTTTTTAGGTGTATTAGTGGAAAAAGGAAAAATATATTTGCCGCTCTGCAGTGCAATTATCTGTTTTAAAGCCCTTTTTTGCGTGTATTAGTGGAAAAAAATTAATATTTGCTGTTCAGCAATGCAGTTGTCTGTTCTAAAGCCCTTTTTTCCATGTATTAGTGGAAAAAGAAAAAATATCTTTGCCATTCAGCGGTGCAGTGATATATTCGGAAGCCCTGTATGTCGTGTATTAGTGGAGAAATAAAAATATATTCGCCGCCCAGTGTTGCACTTATCTGTTGAAAAGCCTGTTGTGTAAAAGTAGAAAAAAATTAGGGGCTAACTGCCATTCTACGGTGCAGTGATATATTCTGAAGACCAGTTTGCCGTGTATTAGTGGCGAAATAAAAATATATTTGTAGTCCAGCGTTGTACTTCTCTGTTGAAAAGCCTGATGTCTAAAAGTAGAACAAAATTTGGGCCTAATTGACGATCTGCGGTGCAGTGATATATTCTGAAGCCCTGTTTGCCATGTATTAGTGCCGAAATAAAAATATATTCGCCATCCAGCATTGCATATATCTGTTAAAAAGCCTGTTGTGTAAAAGTAGAAAAAAATTTGGGCCTAATTGACGTTCTGCCGTGCAGTGATATTTTGTGAAGTCCAGTTTGCCGTGTATTAGTGGCGTAATAAAAATATATTCGCCGTCCAGCGTTGCAATAATCTGTTGAAAAACCTTTTGTGGAAAGGTAGAAAACAATTTGGGCCTAATTGACGTTCTGCAGTGCAGTGATATATTGTGAAGCCCAGTTTGTCGTGTATTAGTGGCGTAAAAAAAATATATTCGCCGTCCAGTGTTTCATATATCTGTTTTTTCAAAAGCCTGTTGTGTAAAAGTTGAAGCTCAGTTTGCCGTGTATTAGTGTCGAAATGAAAATATATTCTCAATTCAGCGTTGCACTTATCCGTTCAAAAGCCTTTTGTGTAAAAGTTTAAAAATTTAGGCCTAATTGCCATTCTGCGGTGCAGTGATATATTCTAAAACCCAGTCTTCTGTGTATTAGTGGCGAAATATTTTATCTAACAGCATGTCAGACAGAGAAGTGACAGGCTCTGCAAAGGGGAGCAGCAGAGGCCTAAATGTTTCTGGCGCAGGCAGAGGTTGCAGCAGAATAAGGGGCCATGGCAGCAGGGGTCACTTCAAGAGGCCTGAGCTCCCAGTGTCAGCTAGCGGTCATGACGTGACCAGCAACGCAGAGGTTCTTGAATGGTTGACTTGATCTTTGACTTCATCGCAAGTGACATCAGACAATCCCAGCCAAGAGCCAGTGGGTTCGTCAGACAAAACCATTAGTAGGCATGGCCCAGGAGCAGGCCCTGTGCCCTCACCTGTCCTCAACCTACCTCTGTCCTTTCCTCCACTAGGCAAGCAAGTAGTGATGGGGAGAGTGGCATGGGAGCTGGTGTTGCGAGTAGGCTGGCTCCTGACCCAGAGACAGTTGAGAAGGACATCAGTGACGTTATGGCATTTTGAAATGTCAGCCTTATACAATCACGCATCTGTGAGGTGACTTGTTGAATCAGACATTCTCCACTTACAGTTTACGCATCAGAGACCCAGGAGTTAATAAAGTAGTTTTTAATCCGGAGATTGTATTACAAGATATGCAGGGAATCCAGACAGTAAAATAATTATTCCACTAATATTCTCCTTGATAAGAACATGAGATACACAGATTCACCTCAGATTCTCCTCAGAATCTCCTCAGAATTACAGCACATAAAAAAAACAGCAATGCATGACAGGGTAGACAGGAAGTGGCTAGACTTAACCAACTAGAAGCAGAAACAGAGGGGGGAGGAGAAGAGAGGAGCATACCAATACACAAGATACTGAAACAGAACACTCCCCGTCTGATATCGGTAGATACCACTATGTATATGCATACAATGGAATTGTATAAATAACAATGAATAATGTCCATAAACTTGAAAAGGAAACATGCAATGAACATTTATTCAAACCAAAAAAGGATATATCTTCAGTTCAGGCCATAGAGCTGGTACTGGAAACAGTCCTAGAAGATGATGAGCATCTCTGGTAAAAGGAATCTCAACATGGAAGTTCTTTCCATCCGAACTGGAAAAGACTTTAGTAATAAGTCCAGTAGGCCAGTCGAGACCATTAACTTGTTTGTCTCTTAACAGAACAAAATCTCCTTCCTTTATATTGGGCCTTGGTTCTTGCCACCTTCTGCATTCTTGCTAGAGGTAGAGGTACTTTCTTATCCACCTTTTCCAGAACTGACTGGCGAGATGTTTTACCTGCTTCCACCGAGACTTATAAAGGTTGTGCTCTTTGAAAACTCCAGATGGCACAGGAATATTTCCTATATTTTTTTGGTTTATTCTTCAGTGATCTTTTATGCACCCCAGATGTGGATTTCTTCTTTTTTACTACAGGAGGTTGTCTGTTGCTTTCATTAGAAAGCGATACTTGGTTCTCCTTGATCTTACCAAATATTTAGAATGTGACTTCTCTGTCTGTGTCACCGATTTAGAGCGTGAGCGCTTATTTTGTGAGGCTGATTCACATGTAGATTGCTTTCTGTCTATGAATCGTGAATGCAAATGCACATGTCTGCTTTTCACTTCTGAAATGGGATCTGTCTTTGTACGTACAGACTTGGGTTGGTGACATGCAGTATTTGTCATGGACATTAGCGGTGAACTTTTCCCTGTGGTTTTCAGAAAAGGCTGAGCAATATGAAGGTGCTCATCCGTTGAAGACTGGGATGAACTGTGATCCTCTTGAGTGCAATCAACAACTGCAGATGGAACTGAAGGTTTTTGCAAAGTATTTGAAATGAACTCTTCCTGTGTTGAAGGAACCTCCTTTATAGAACATTCAGAAGATACTTCTTTTACAGAATTAAACTCATTGTCAAACAGTAGACTGGAAGGCTCAAGTTTCTGCTGTATCTCATCAGAACTACATGAATCAGAAGGCTTGTTGTCAGTGATGATATAGGATTCATTATGATAAACTGTGTGAGGACTGCAAAGCTGGGAAGGGCTTGAAGAGGGCTCCAATTGAAATCCTGAAGGTCTTTCTACAAGCTGCCCTTCTGTCCAGGAACATTCTTCTGCAGCTGACTCCTTGGGATTTAAGCTGCTTTCTGATGTTTTTAGAATATTTGGGCAGGGCATATCTTGCACATAGTAGTGGTTAGGACACTGTCTGAAGTAAGAAGTTTGCCCCCCCTATTAATACTTCAGTTCTGAAGGAGTGTACTTGGCAGGGTCTGCAGGTTCTGTCCAGACATACATCCCCCACGATGATCCAACCCACTATAAGTTTCTGGGCATATGGAGCGTTGAAAGGGCCATTGCGAAGTTCAAGGACCTTATGAGCCTCAAGAATGTCTCTACCTAGCAAGAGTAAGATCTCGGCATGGTTATCAAGGGCAGGAATCTCTCTGGCTATGTTCCTGAGATGAGGGTGATGCTGTGCGGCTTCAGGTGTGGGAATCTCATCCCTTGTGTCCGGCAATTTGTCACACTCAATAAGGGTTGGAAGAGAGAGTTTCTTATGTCCTTTGATGGGCTTTAAGGTGAAACCATTAGCTCTTCTTCCTGAGGTTGTCACAAGACCAGAGCATGTTTCTAGGGTGCAGGGTGTAGTCTCTCCCTTTTTCCTGAACAGATCAAAGAACTTAGGGCTAGCTAGGGAATGATAACTTTGGTCATCTAGAATAGCATACATTCTTATGGTCTTCTCTGGTTGTGCAAACACATCCACGAGGCAAATCTTAGAACAAGACTTACCGCACACAAGTCCTTCTCCACATACCTTTGTGCATCTGGGCGTGACGGTTGTGGTTGGTCGGTCGGCACTCTCCCCGCCATGACTCTCCCCGCCTTGATCAGAATGGGGCTTGTGCCAGTTAACTGGTTCAAGGTTCCGCCTGATTGGTCCCGGGTAAACAGCGGACATGTGTAGATCACTATTACATTCAGAACACTTGACTGGAACCTTACAGTCTCTGGCAAAGTGCTCAGTGGATGCACAGCATCTGAAGCAGATATTATGACTCCTTAGGAACTCCTTATGTTCCTATGGACTTTGCTATGAAGACACGGCATTTCCTTAAAGGATGTGGTTTATCATGGATAGTGCAATGATGATCGGGTTCCTTGGGGCTTTCATTTCCATTGTTAGTAGTGGGCACAACCCCTGTCTTTTTTACTGAAATTAGACCTTTAGGGACCCCCTCTCTGGGACTGAAAGTCTCATGTCTCTGTTTAGTAGAGCCAAAGATGTTGGTTCCCAAGGTGTTGAAGCTTGGATCGTTTTTAGCTCTAGCTAAGTCCTTGATGAACTTACAGAAGAATGAAAATGGTGGAAAGGGAACACGATGTTGCTCCTTGTATTTTGAACCTGTTGTTGCCCATTGGTCTTGAATATTGAGGGGTAATTTCTCCACGATCAGGCCCACACCATGGGAGGTATCAAGAAAGCTGAGACCTGGTAGCTGCGGGTCTTCTTTGATGATTTCAAACTCAAGAAGAAGATCGCTAAATTCCTGGAACCCTTGGCGATCTGTATTGGATAATCCAGGAAAGTCGTATAGTCTTTTAAATAAGGCACGTTCAACTACTTCCGAGCCGCCGTATGTCTGCTCTAATCTTTCCCATGCGAGACAAAGGCCTTTGAATGGTTCGTAGATATGAACGGTTTTGAGACTCTTAACACAGTTTGACGAACATGGACCTAGCCATCTAATTAGTAAATCAAGTTCTTGCATAGGCGGTACAGCAAGGGTTTGAACTGTTGTCTTGAAGGTGGCCTTTCAACTTCTATACTTCTCTGGGCGATCATCAAAGTTCGTAAGGCTAGTACTGATGAGGTCCCTGAGAATGAGGTACTTAGCGATTTCTGATGTGTTATTTCTTTCATGCATCATGGCGATGGGAATTTCTCCCTCACTGGTGTTGTTGGCACCATCTGATACCCTATGTTTGGGGGTTGGAAGATGGAATGGAGTGGCAGCTGGGTTGAGCGTAAATGAAGGCTTCACATCTGGTAATCTTGGCGCCAGCGTCTTGGTTGCTATGTAACTAGTCTCAGGAGGTTTTAATGTGATTTGATGAGCTTGAAGCAGCTTGGTCTCTAATGGCTCCTGAAATACTGTGTAAGGTGCCAGAGGTTTTAAAGAAAGAGAAATGTCCACTGGACTGGGGTCAACTGTATGGTTATCAGCTGCCTCTTTTTCTATCTGCATGAGTTCAGCAGGCTGGCGTGCAGAGCCCAAATCTTCTGGTGCAAATGCTTTGACTTTGCTTTGGTCTAGGACGAATCGCAGGGTACGGCCTTCTGAGTCATTAGATATCTTGGATATAGGATGATAAGCTTCTTTTTCTTCAGCAGCTTCTTCAAGAACTCTGAGTTCAGCCATGGCTGCTGCTTCTTCCCTTTCCTTCTGAAGGACCTTCAACTCAGCTTCGGCCTTGGCTTTGGTCGCTTGCACCTGAGCCTGTATAGCTGCTTGATTAGCTTTTAGATTGGGCTAGTATAGCTGCTTGATTAGCTTGGGATTGGGCTTGTATAGCTGCTTGATTAACTTGGGATAGCGCTTGTGTCTCTGCGACTTGTGCCTTAATGGCTGCTTCCTTTCTAATGCAGTGAGCTTGTACCTTTGCTGCTTCCGCTTTTGCGCGTGCCAACACCAATGAGGTACTCAGCGAAGAGTGCTGTGAGCGAGACCTTAGCGATGAGGACTGAGCAATAGATTTCGAGGAACAGCATGAAGCCTTGGAGTGCCTTGAAAGGTTAGAATGGCGGGACGCAGTTTCATATTGTTGTGATATCTTGTCCTCTAGGATTGACTTGACTGCCATAAATCTGCTATATCTTTCATCATTAAGTGCAGTGTGGGTCTTTAATTCTAGGATGAATTCCTCTGAGTTGAGACTTGATAACAGAGAAGAATATTTTTCAGACAGTCTATTATACCTATCATAGGTCTTATTCAATTTTGTACACATGGCCTTTAATTGATCTTCATTATAGCCTGATCCATGTGCTGCATCCATACATTGTTCAGTCTTTTCCCACAAACTGGACAAATTATCACATATCTCAATTTTGTCGGTTAAGAGGGCCTCTTTCATTTTTAATGAGGGTTTAGAAATCCTTCTAGCTGTGTCCTGCATTTCCATCTGTAACACAACAGTGGTGGTTCAGTCTTTTAATAGCCCACAGCAGGCAGACAATATTTACCTCAGAAAACAGGCTGAATAAAGTTCCTAGCCTGTATGAAACTGGAATTGCTAGAAGCTTCTGCGATCCAAGTGAATGCAGCACTGGGCAGTATAAGATATTACCTTACTACTGTAGCATAACGGAGACAAATGATGATGGCTTATTACTTGGAGGAGGAGAATATTCTTTTTTTAGCGGGAGAAGGAGAGTACTAAGACAATTCTTTTACTGTGGCATTTTGAAATGTCAGCTTTATACAATCACGCATCTGTGAGGTGACTTGTTGAATCAGACATTCTCCACTTACAGTTTACGCATCAGACACCCAGGAGTTAATCAAGTAGTTTTTAATCCGGAGATTGTATTACAAGATATGCAGGGAATCCAGATGGTAAAAGAATTATGCCACTAATATTCTCCTTGATAAGAACATGAGATACACAGATTCACCTCAGATTCTCCTCAGAATTAGAGCACACAAAACAGCAATGCATGACAGGGTGAACAGGAAGTGGCTAGACTGAACCAACTAGAAGCAGAAACAGAGGGGGAGGAAAAGAGAGAGGAGCATACCAATACACAATGCAAGATACTGAAACAGAACAGACTTGCAGACAGTACTCGATGATGACGATGTAGCTGATCGCACTTGGGAACCGGGTGACGAAGGGGCTTCATTTTTTATTTTTTTCTCTCTTTATATAATATGGTAATATTATAAAATCTGTTGTCTCCATGATAAATCTGCAGAGTTGGGGCCCCGTGTGGCTTCCACACACTTTCAAAATAATCCTTCAGCAGGGCAAATAGATGCCATATGATCAAGATGCTCCATGACCGTCCAAGGGGCTGCTGTCGGGAGCAGCAGTTCATTTCTGAGACGTCCATATAGTGTGGGGGGAATCCGAAGACCCTCTCCGTGTACCACAGGATGTCCTCCTTCCCATCCATGATGACTATGAACTCGTGAAGTTTTCCCTGACGTGAGACCAGAGGCTGGTAGTTATGGTTTGAATCTTGATGAACTTTGCAACTCTTCCGGGTGTGACAGACGCAGCACTATGAAGTGCCTTTTGCGCTGTGGCATTAGAAGAAATCTGATGTTGCTAACTTTTTAGTCCAACTAGACTGTCTGTTACTCTGCTTCAATTCTTCTAGTTCTATGGAAACAATAGGCTTAAAGAGCACACCAAAGGCTTAAGATAACTTCTTTATTAACTTCAACTTTTCTTAATATATAACACTGCCACCTCTGCAGCAGATAATACATGTACAAAACACGTGTTAGATAAAATATCACAAAATGGTGGTTCAACTGTTCAATCTTGCCATTCAACATAAAATCTCTCTGAGAAGTTCTACTTGCTCTACTTGGTTCGGAGTTTGATCTATACAATTGCTTTGAGCAGTTTGTTTGAACTATTCGCCGATTGCGTAGTTTGTATGTAGTTTGTACGTAGTTTGGTGGAACAGTAAGTAAACATATATAACTGGTTCAGTATACAGTTATGATCACAATACTAACAATAGGAACATTATATAACTGTTCTAAATACCTATTTTGGCCTCTTTGCTTCCATAAAACTCAGCTCTTAGTGGAGTGAATGTCTGTTCAGCTCTTTTTCTCTGGTGTAATGATTCTAGCAGCTTCTGCTATGGAATTTTCCACATAGGCTGAGT
This sequence comes from Bufotes viridis, assembly GCA_033119425.1. Classification (NCBI taxonomy): domain Eukaryota; kingdom Metazoa; phylum Chordata; class Amphibia; order Anura; family Bufonidae; genus Bufotes; species Bufotes viridis. Next base: position 391,134,798 of record CM065592.1, on the reverse strand, counting down.
GGAAGTTTGGCTGTGATTGTCCACGACTCCTGCTCAGTGTGAGGCTGGCTGTGATTGGTTAAGACTCCTGGGAAGTAACAATAGTTTAACTGTATGTTTCTGTTAATTCTGTTGTGTCATTGAGCTTACATTACATTCATATAATGAATCTTAAAGGCATATTGTCTTTTCTGCTTCTGTGAACACAATATATAACTGTTACATGACATTCAAAAACATAAACTCACAGTAAATAACTCTCTTTCTATCTTTACCATATAAACATATGAACTGTATTACGGTTATTGGCAGGTCTAGCTGTATACACATATAAGCCATATTAGCAACCTAGAACACGTCTTAGCTGGCCAGCTACACTTCCACCAAAATTACTGTCACTACCAGAGCTTTGAGACGTTCTCACAGCTCTGTTTCTCCACCCCTGTGATGATGTAACTACTAGAGCTTTGAGACGTTCTCACAGCTCTGTTTCTCCGCCCCTGTGATGAGGTCTTTACTTTCTGTTTCCTTCCTCCCAGCTGTCCCTCCTGTGTTTGATTGCTCTGCCTTTAAATCACCCCTCTTCCTTTGTACGGTGCGGATTATACTTCTTCATTTGAGCAGTATCTCTCGCTTGAGTATCTTCACTGGTGTGATATCTTTTCTGGACCTGTGTTCTGCTGAAGCAAGTACTTCGGACATTGTCTGCTGACTTTGGATCTGTTTTCACTGCTGCTGCAGCTCCTTCAGTTAAGTGTGCAGACATTGTGTGTTTCTGTTTGTTTTGCTGACTGGATCCGAGGCGACCCCGGTTCCGTCCATATACTGAGCAGGGCACCGGTGGCCGTGCCCCTTCCACTACTGTAGGGGTTACAGTGGTCATCAGCCTTAGGTACGCTGGCATGTCTCGATCCACCATCTGGATCTGGACATGGGCTTAGCAGCATAGGGAGAGCTTTTAGGGTCTGACAGGGGTCACCCTTTATGTTCCCTAGTTTGGGTCCGGTCAGTAGCTAACTCACTGTGTATGCTCTTGTTGCTCACATACAGCCGTGACATTATAATCCGCCGAAACCGTCCTTTTTGACATGGATCCGCTTTCTGACCTGGTTGACCGCATGCAGGGTCTTTCTTTGGAGGTAGCGGATCTCCGTCAATCTATGATTCAGCTTCAAGCATTGGGCTCGGCCCGGCCCATGGAGTCTGTTACGAGCCAAAGGTCTCACTTCCGGAAACGTTCTCCGGGGGCAGTGAGAATTTTGTTCGCTTCAGAGAGGCATGCAAACTCCATTTTTGCTTGTGTCCCCGTTCCTCTGGTAATGAGGAGCAGAGGGTGAGGATTGTCATCTCCTTGCTCAGGGGTAATGCTCAGACTTGGGCTTTTTCACTGCCATCGGGGATCCCTCCCTTCGATCCACAGAAAGATTTTTGTGGCCCTGGGGCAGATATATGATGACCCGGATCGTGTTGCTCTGGCTGAATCTAACTTACGTTTTTATGCCAGAACAAACTGTCTGCAGAGCTTTATTGTTCTGAATTTAGGAGATGGGCAGCTGATTCAGGTTGGAATGATGCTGCACTCCGGAGTCAGTTCTGTCATGGTCTCTCAGAGAGATTGAAAGATGCGTTTGCTTTCCATGAGAGACCAACATCTTTAGAGTCTGCCATGTCATTGGCGGTACGCCTTGACAGGCGTCTAAGAGAAAGAAACGAGACCTCTCGGTCCAGCCATTGTCACTCTAGGGGCAGTGGTGCGGACTCATTCAGTGTGCAGGGGCCTCATCCTGTCTCGGTCCCCTCTGAGGAGGAGCCTATGCAGCTAGGTCGACTTGCCCCTGATAAAGGAGGATTTAGTCCTCAGAGAATGGTGTGTTTTTGTTGTGGGGGCATTGGTCATTTGGCAAATGTTTGTCCCTCTAGGAGATTCATGAACTGTACTAAGAGTGATAATAAGAGAAAATCCTCAAAAGGAAAATCATCAAACTCTGCTTCATCTGCTACCTTGGGCAAAGTTGATGTAGGAATTGGGGCTTTTCCTCTGACCTGCAGTTCTCGTTTTCTCCTTTCTGCCAGGGTGGCGCTAGAGAGCAAAGTCATTTCTTGTGAAATTTTTGTTGATAGTGGAGCGGCCGTCAATCTTATTGACACTCAATTTGTAGCCAGGCATGGTTTTCGGGTTTGCACATTAGAAAAAGATATACCTGTTTTTGCCATTGACTCTGCTCCACTCTCACAGAGATCCCTGAAGGGCATTGTTCACAATATCCGGTTAGCTGTAGGTGACACTCATGTGGAGGATATATCTTGTTTTGTCCTTAACGGATTGCCTACTCCTCTAGTGTTGGGGTTACCCTGGCTCACTAAACATAACCCCACTATTGATTGGCAAGGAAGGCAAATAAATGAGTGGAGTGAGTTTTGTAGAGAGAATTGTCTCACAGCGACTTTTGCAGAGGTATCTACTAAAACTTTGCCATCATTTCTCTCTGATTTCTCGGACGTGTTTTCCGAGAGCGGTGTGCAGGAGCTACCTCCTCACCGGGAGTTTGACTGTCCCATTAACCTCATTCCCGGCGCCAAGCTGCCAAAAGCACGCCTGTACAATCTCTCACAACCGGAGAGAATCGCAATGCGAACCTATATCTCTGAGAGTCTCGATAAGGGGCATATTCGTCCCTCAAAATCACCGGTCGCCGCGGGTTTTTTTTTTTGTTAAAAAGAAAGATGGCTCTCTGAGACCTTGCCTAGATTTTAGGGAGCTGAACCGTATCACGATTCGCGATCCCTATCCCCTTCCTCTGATCCCAGACCTCTTCAACCAAATTGTTGGGGCCAAGGTTTTTCCAAATTGGATTTGAGAGGCGCTGCACAACCTGGTCAGGGTCAGAGAGGGGGATGAATGGAAAACAGCCTTTAATACTCCCGAGGGGCATTTCGAGAATCTCGTTATGCCTTTTGGCTTGATGAATGCTCCGGCCGTCTTTCAGCATTTTGTTAACAGTATTTTCTACCATTTAATGGGGAAATTTGTATTGGTGTATCTTGATGATATTTTGATTTTTTCCCTGATGTTCGGACTCATCAGGATCATCTTTTTCAGGTTCTGCAGATTCTGCGAGAAAATAAATTGTACGCCAAGCTGGAGAAATGTGTGTTTATGGTATCGGAGATTCAATTTCTGGGTTTTCTCCTCTCTGCTTCTGGTTTTCGCATGGATCCGGAGAAGGTCCGTGCTGTGCTTGAGTGGGAGCTTCCTGAGAATCAGAAGGCATTGATGCGCTTTCTGGGTTTTGCAAACTATTACAGAAAGTTCATTTTGAATTATTCCTCTGTTGTCAAACCCTCACTGACATGACCAAAAAGGGGGCGGATTTTTCCTCTTGGTCGGAGGAGGCGCTTGCAGCTTTTTCTAAGATTAAAGAGAGTTTTGCGCCTGCTCCCATCTTGGTGCATCCCGATGTTTCCTTACCTTTTATTGTTGAGGTGGATGCTTCCGAGGTGGGTGTGGGTGCGGTTTTGTCCCAGGGTCCGTCTCCTTCCAAATGGCGACCCTGTGCCTTTTTCTCTAAAAAACTCTCACCGGCAGAGAAAAACTATGATGTGGGAGATAGGGAATTGTTGGCCATCAAGTTAGCTTTCGAGGAATGGCGCCATTGGTTGGAGGGGGCCAGGTACCCTATCACCGTTTTTACCGACCATAAGAATCTGGCGTACTTGAGTCGGTTAGCGTATGAATCCGAGACAGGCCAGATGGTCTCTGTTCTTCTCCAGATTCAATTTTGTCGTTACATTCCGCCCCTGGGATCAAAAATGTGAAGGCTGATGCTCTCTCTCGCTGTTTTCCGGGAGGAGGAAACTCCGAGGACCCGGGTCCCATTTTGGCGGAGGGGGTAGTTGTTTCTGCTCTGTATTCTGATTTGGAGGCCGAGGTCCAGGCTGCCCAGACTGAGGCACCTGCCCGTTGTCCTTCTGGAAAGTTGTTTGTGCCTCCTGAGTTACGTCACAAACTCTTCAAGGAGCATCATGATACTGTTCTTGCTGGTCACCCCGGGAGTAGAGCCACGGTAGATCTCATTGCTCGGAGATTTTGGTGGCCGGCTCTTCGTAAGTCGGTGGAGGGTTTTGTGGCTGCTTGTGAGACGTGCGCTCGCGCTAAGGTCCCTCGCTCACGGCCTTCAGGTCCCCTTCTCCCCTTACCCATACCTTCCCGTCCTTGGACACACCTGTCCATGGACTTTATCACGGATCTTCCTCGCTCCTCAGGGAAGTCGGTGATCCTGGTGGTGGTGGACCGTTTTAGCAAGATGGCACATTTCATACCCTTCCCTGGATTGCCCAATGCTAAAACGTTAGCGCAAGCTTTTGTCGACCATATTGTTAAATTGCATGGCATTCCCTCTGATATTGTTTCCGATAGAGGCACGCAGTTTGTGTCCAGATTCTGGAAGGCTTTCTGTTCTCGCCTGGGGTTCGGCTGTCCTTCTCTTCTGCTTTTCACCCGCAGTCGAATGGTCAGACTGAACGCGCCAATCAGAATCTGGAGACATATTTGCGCTGTTTTGTTGCAGAGAACCAGGAGGATTGGTGTTCGTTTCTCCCTCTTGCTGAGTTTGCTCTGAACAACCGTCGTCAGGAATCTTCTGATAAGTCACCATTCTTTGGTGCATATGGGTTCCATCCGCAGTTTGGGACATTCTCGGGAGGGGCTCCTTCTGGTTTGCCTGAGGAGGAGAGATTTTCCTCGTCTTTGTCTACCATTTGGCAAAAGATTCAGACTAATCTAAGAAAGATGAGTGAGAAATATAAGCGTGTGGCTGATAAGAGACGTGTGCCTGGTCCGGACCTGAATGTGGGTGATCTGGTGTGGTTGTCTACAAGAAATATTAAACTGAAGGTTCCCTCCTGGAAAATGGGTCCCAAGTTTATTGGGCCTTATAAAATCTTGTCAGTCATCAATCCTGTTGTCTTCCGTCTTGATCTTCCACGGGTTTGGAAGATACATAATGTATTTCACAGATCTCTTAAAACCATATGTCCAGCCCACGGTACCCTCCTCTTTGCCTCCTCCTCCGATTTTTGTTGATGGCAATCTGGAGTTTGAGGTTTCCAGAATTGTGGACTCTCGCATTGTCCGCGGTTCCCTTCAGTACCTCGCTCATTGGAAGGGTTATGGTCCTGAGGAGAGGATGTGGGTTCCGGTGTCGGACATTAAAGCCACTCGCCTCATCAGGACTTTTCATAGGGCTCATCCTGAGAAGGTGGGTCCTGGGTGTCCGGAGTCCACCCGTAGAGGGGGGTACTGTCACTACCAGAGCTTTGAGACGTTCTCACAGCTCTGTTTCTCCACCCCTGTGATGATGTAACTACTAGAGCTTTGAGACGTTCTCACAGCTCTGTTTCTCCGCCCCTGTGATGAGGTCTTTACTTTCTGTTTCCTTCCTCCCAGCTGTCCCTCCTGTGTTTGATTGCTCTGCCTTTAAATCACCCCTCTTCCTTTGTACGGTGCGGATTATACTTCTTCATTTGAGCAGTATCTCTCGCTTGAGTATCTTCACTGGTGTGATATCTTTTCTGGACCTGTGTTCTGCTGAAGCAAGTACTTCGGACATTGTCTGCTGACTTTGGATCTGTTTTCACTGCTGCTGCAGCTCCTTCAGTTAAGTGTGCAGACATTGTGTGTTTCTGTTTGTTTTGCTGACTGGATCCGAGGCGACCCCGGTTCCGTCCATATACTGAGCAGGGCACCGGTGGCCGTGCCCCTTCCACTACTGTAGGGGTTACAGTGGTCATCAGCCTTAGGTACGCGGGCATGTCTCGATCCACCATCTGGATCTGGACATGGGCTTAGCAGCATAGGGAGAGCTTTTAGGGTCTGACAGGGGTCACCCTTTATTTTCCCTAGTTTGGGTCCGGTCAGTAGCTAACTCACTGTGTATGCTCTTGTTGCTCACATATGCCCGTGACAATTACCTATAATTCAATGTTCTCAGTAGTATGACTTCAACTTGAATTTGAGGAATTTTTCATTAGGTTCTCAACTTCCAAGTGTCTTTTATCACTCTCAATTAGAACAACTAACTTCTGTATAGGACATTCCATCTTGAGTGGAGTAGTGAGACATTTTCCTTTTTTGTCAAGTTTTGAGACTTCTATTTGTAACAACACTCTTCCTACTAGTCTGTCTTCATCCTTTTGAACTTCTAGAACTTTGGCTAATTTTCATTGACTTCTAGGTAAATCTTTTTCTTTCACTAACACTATGTCACCAACTTGGACTTTTTTTCTGGATATTTGCCATTTACTTATTAGCATCAGATTGGCTAAGTACTCTTTTCTCCATCTATTCCAGATCTGTTCTGATAGATATTGAACTCTTCGTCATCTCCTTTTGGCATATAAATCATTTTTGGTGAACATGCCAGACGGTGGCTGTATGTAATCAGACTTAAGGTTAGGTAGATGGTTGGGATGTAAGGGTCCAAACTTGTTGGGTTGTTGATGTTATCAACTGTAAGTGGACGACTGTTAACAATAGACATTACTTCATAGAATAGGGTCCTAAGTAAATAATCATCCATTCTTATGGTGTTCTTTTTCAACACTGAACTTAACACATTTCTTACCGTTCTGATTTGTCTTTCCCAAACTCCTTCTGTATGGCTTGCACTTGGAGCATTCATGTGAAAATCCCACTGTTTCTCTAACAAATACTAAGTTACTTTTTCTTTATCAATCTCCTTTAGAGCTTTCTTCAATTCATTCTTTGCTTTGACATCATTAGATCCTTGGTCAGATCTAAACTCTCTGACAGTACCTCTAATGGCTATGAAACATCTCAAGGCATTGATGAATGCGTCAGTTGACATATCTTCTTACATTTCCAGGTGAATTGCTCAGTTTCCAGGTTAATTGCTCAGGATTAGCTCCAAGCCCCTGACGAAGCCGCATCGCGGCGAAACATGTCGGGTGGAGGAGTGTTATGCGCGGCATTTTAGGCAGGAGTCGAGGGCTAATACGGCCCAAGAATGTGTGTGACCACCACTGTTTGTTTAGGGGCAAATATCTTAGGACTGTGAGACACCTAACAGAGAAATAGCTCTCAGGAAATATGTGCAGTGTGCTGCTACTGTGATTTTCACCAATCAAACAATACTATTACCATTGGCAATAAGTGCCACGGGTTTTTGCGAGACCAATTCTAGTGTCATAATTCCAACGGCAAAAAGACACCATTAAGAGTGTGACTGAGAAATAATTTCCCACTCCAAACTATAGCACAGAGTGGCCAGCAGAGATTTAATAATAGTTGTGTCAGCTCAAATAAAATTAATAACATTGCCAGCACTCTCAGCAAGATAACACTCAATGGTAGCAACCTAGGTTGCACCTAATTGTGCACCAATGAACTCCTAGTTTTGCACACCAGTACCACACATGCAAACTACACCTGATATTTAATGTAGCCTAGCTATCCTTAGGTTTGTGACAGGCCCTGCGCCCATGGAATAAACAAATGGTTTATGTAGTGTGAGGTGGCACCAATTGCAAGTGAGGAACCGTCACTCCCTCCGCATTTATGATAGTTTTAACCTATCCCTGTAGGTCTTGTGATTTTAGATTTGTAACAATAAAGATATTTAGTTTAGGACCCCTACAGGGATCTTTGTCGGTCCACTGACCGAGTATTTGTGAAATTATCCTGAGGGCCCTAAAATTGGGCATATTCTGTTTGTCATTTTGACACTTGGCAGCAGTGCTCAATGTTTGAACAACCTTTACTTCTTGATCACCCATAGACAATTCTGTATGACCTTTACTGGGTATGATTTCCTTTTCCCTAAGGAACTCTGGAACTGTGAACCAGTTTGAATTCTTCAATTTTGTTACATTCAGGCCTCTTGAAGGATGATTTGCTGGGTTATGCTTTGTGTCAATGTGATGCCAATGGATTAAAGGTAATCGCTATCTCTGCACATAGTACGTTAAGGAGTTGCTAAATATCGTCAGTACACCTACTAGCAGCATTATATTGCAGGCATTTTTCCCTCTTCTAGAAATATAGAAAGAACAGTGTTTTGTATTGCGGATCACCGTTCATTATCAGTATGGCTAATGAATTACAATATTGCACAACTCGGATGAACTTTTTAAGAAGGACTGTGTATGTGTAGGGGAGAACCCCTCATGGTGATTTGGGTCACTAACAAGGACGCTGATGAGAGATTGGACTGATACCTTGCATTTTTTATTTATAAAAGGGCCCTCTTGTATGCCGCTAATGTGTGTAGGGATTCAGCTATCTAAGTATATATATATATGTGAATATATGTGTATATTGCACAGTTGTATTTTAGTTATTTTAACCCTAATTTAATAAATATTTTTGGGGATATTTTTAAACCTGTACAATTGTGGTTCCAAGTGTAGTGTGCTGATCATATTTTAGAATTTATAAGACCATCATCTACATAAATGTTTTTCTTCAGAAAATTTGCTGCTGATGGGCAATCCTTTTCATTTTGATTGGCCAGGTACTTCATACCATAATTGGCGTAACCTGGAGACAATGCTGCTCCAAACAAGTGTACTTTTATTCTGTATTCTGCTGGCTCTGTATCTCCTTCCTCCTACTATAGGAATCTCAGGAAGTCTTTATCTTCATTCTTCACATGAAACTGGTGGAACATCTTTTCAACATCACACATGACTGCTGCGGGATACTTTGTTAATCTACAGAGTAGTCCAGGCAGAGTGTTTGTAAGATCTGGTCCCTTTAGTAGATGATCATTCAATGCAACACCATCGTACTTTGCTGAGCAATCAAATGCTACTCTAATCTTATCTGGTTTCTTTGGGTGATAAACACCTTGATGTAGGATGTACAGTATAAGAAAAATTCAAAAACAGGACAGCACTACTCACTGGGTATTCAAATACATTTCCTTTTTGGTGGCGGTGCCTCCGGTAGATAGATCCTGGCCTTCTGGATCCAAAGTAATGCAAGTATCAAAAAGAAGCCACGGCACTCCAATTTCAGTAGAACCTTTTCTTCTTTATTTGCACCCAAAAATGACAGCGACGTTTCGACCTCAGCGGTCTTTATCAAGCTCAACTAAAACACCAAACATAGTGAACATATATTCCCCACCAATTCTATTCATTGGTTAGAGCCAGGCAAAAGATTATTGGTGTACAGCTCGGCCCAACCCACCAAATCATCAACAGCATAAGCATAATCATTTAACTTCCTCTCCCATTAGTATTGTCATAAACATACTCTCACCTGCAATAGTCGCTGATGGCCCCCTTCATAAATCCAGCCACTGTTCCAATTCAAAATATTCGCGCCGATTATGGCATCCCACATACAGATGCGCGTATGCGCACACAGCGTCATTGCTGACGTACATCATGCCCGTGCGCACACAACGTCATTGCCGACGAACATCATGCGTGCATCCTTTCAAATGTAGGACACACATCACTACGTGTATTAAGCACGTCCATGATGACGCGCATCACTGCGTGTATTGTGCGCATCCTTTCAAATGCTTTGTGGACGTGCATTATCACGTATACTAAGGTGCATCATTGAAGCCTAATCACTTGAGCGTTACTGGATCACCTGAGTGCCTTCCTACTAGTACCTGTGCGCATGCGCTCATTAGGGTTTAACTTTATACAAAGTAGACGTTCCATATGATGTGCACAAATTGCCATGGCAACGTCATAGAAGCGTCCTAACATATGATTACTTGCAAAACAATGTCAGTTAATCATAACAAACAAATAATATAGAAGATGCAAATAGCGCTGCATAAAATCTTCATGACAGATAGGGGTAGAGGCCGTAATGTAGGTCAGTACCCTCCGGGGTTCAGAACAGCGGGCACACCACACCGAGCCAGAAAAAAATGCCCTACACACAATAAATATATATCATGATCGATAATGCAGACCATTCCATAGCAGAGGCAACTTCCAGAGCAGGGGGCCATCCATTCATCCGTATCATTCAAGGCACCCTTATATCAGTAACGGGGTGGTACCGCTTGATTTACAATCCGCAATCTGTCCCATTTGATACATTCTTAGGACAGCATAGCTACCATTTCAAATGGTCTTAAAAGAGGTTCGGCCTCCAGATTCCTTCTCCCTCCTTCAGTGGAATATAGGGCTCAAGTGCCTAATCCCATGCGTCCTTTATACTCCCCTTAAACTATAAGATGCCAGAATCCATACATTCTTTCTTAACCCCAAATTTTCCTGGAGTGCCTCAAAAATAACAATTAAATAATGTACAGGGCACACCCCTGAGCTCAGGTGGTGTGCTCCCAATCCCACCCCGGCGTGGTCCTAACCAACTCTCAGGCCACTCACCACTCCATCACCACTCAGATATATAGCAGCACCAGCAACACCCTCATATAGTTCAGTCTTCTATAGGTCCAAAAATTAAGCCACCAGCGACATGCAGATATCCTATGCAGACAAGCAAGAGAGGCACATATATTATTCCACAACACTTTAAAAACAATCTCGGCCACAGGCCGGGTTCCATACTTAATAAAAAGATATATATATCTCCACACAAATTCACAGATATCCACAGGATCAGAAGAGAGTACCTATCTTAAACTCCCTATTCATTCCTTTAGGTTCCAAGGTGTCTAATTCATAGAGCCACCTTAGTTCCTTCCTTTTAAGTAGTTCCTCTCCTCAAGATAGGTACACTGTCTATGATTCTAAATCTCAACTGGGAGATGTTATGTCTGTTATTCACAAAGTGTTCCGGTACTGGCAAAGGTGTATCTTCATTCCTCACTTGTTCTTGCATAGTAGCCATGAGCTTACGTATCGTAAAACGGTGTTGGTTAATTCTATTTCTGCAGGGCTGTGTGGTCTCCCCTACATAGAGTAGACCACACAGGCACTGCAGAACATAGACAACATAATCTGATGCACAAGTGTAGAAGTCACGTATTTCATATTGTTTACCCGTCCGGGGGTGACTAAATGTGTCACCCTTGATTAGATTGCTGCAGTTGCAGCAACCCAAGCAAGGGTAACACCCTTTTCTTTTCACATTCTGTTTGCTTGAGAATACAGTATGCCAATTCTGTCTTAAAATTCCGGAAATTTGTCCGCTCACCCCACTGTATGTAGACACAAATGTTATTCTCTTTTCCTTATTGGTCTCTAACTTCCTCACCACCTTCAGTAGATTATGTCTATCTCTATGCTTAACTTTCTGTTGATATCTATCTACCAGATTCCACAGTTATCCCCTTCTCCTAAACTTCTGCCCCATCTGTTGTAGTCTGTCATCCAGTAATGTCTCATCTGAGACAATCCTCTTAGTCCTCAACAGCTGGACAAATGGGAGGGATTCCACCATCCTCCTTGGGTGAGCACTATTGAAAAGAAGAAGGTTGCTACGGTCCGTTGTTTTTACATATAGGTCCGTCTCCAGCCTTCCCCCATTCACATATACTCTAGTATCCAGGAATTGTAACTCCTTTCGTGAGTATACTTTGGTGAATTTCAACTGCACATGTATCTGGTTGATGTCATCATGAAAAGTATCCAATTGCTCCTCTGACCCTTTCCAGATCAGGAAGATGTAATCTATATACCTCATTCACTCCCTCACATTACTGACGAGGGTGGATGGGTATATAGACTCCTCCAAACAAACCTGCCATATAAATGTTTGCATATGTCGGGGCCACGTTGGACCCCATCACGGTACTCCGACATTGAACAAAAAAGCCGTCCTCAAATAGGAAGTAATTACATGTCATTGCCACTTCTAATAGGGATAACACAAATTCCATAATGTTCTCCCCATACTCTGATTGCGTCAAAACCCTTCTCACTGCCTCTAGTCCTAGCTCATGGTCTATGAAGGTATACAGGCTAGTTACATCAAACGAAACTAACAGGTCCCCTTCCTCAAAATCAATGTCAGTTAATCTGGATAAAAAGTCAGTCGTATCACGTACGTATGAAGCCGTCTGGATCACAAAGTCACGCAACACCCTGTCCAGGAAGGTATGAATGAATACGGAGTTTAAGATACAGTAGGTACTCTCTTCTGATCTTGTGGATATCTGTGAATTTTTGTGGAGATATGTATATCTTTTTTAAGTGTGGAGTATGGAACCCGGCCTGTGGCCAAGATTGTTTTTAAAGTATTGTGGAATAATATATGTGCCTCTCTTGCTTGTCTACAGTCCCTGACAAAAGTCTTGTCACTTGTGTACAAATTGACCTGAAGTGCCGCTAAAATATATTTCTAATTAAGAATTTGTTACAAGAAATGGGTTATTTTAATCCCAACCGCTTTTGTAATAATGTTTCAGTGCAAAACGAAACTGTCAAAAAGTATTCTAATTTTCACAGCTTGGTAAAGCCCATTGAGTCAATTTTTGCCAAGACATAAGTATTGTTGCCTTGCCATATGAGCTTCACCTGTGACTAATAATGGATCAATTAGGTCTCAGGTGTGTATAAAAAGAACCCCAGTACACTAGACCTTCACATCAACTGCAACTAGACCTCTGCAAACATGCCTAAGATTCACCCTGAGACTAAAGTGTTGATTATCAAGAGGCTAAAGACCAGATCCACTGCTGATGTGGCAGACACCTTCAATGTGTCTCAGCATCAAGTTCAAAGAATAAAAAAAAGATTTGAAGAGACTGGAGATGTTTTGGACAAGCCCAGGTTAGGCATACCCCGCAAGACAACTGCTCGAGAGGACCTTTTGTTGGCTTGAAAATCCAAGGCCAACTCATTTTCCACAGCAGCAGAGCTCCACGAGACCTGGTCACCTGAAGTCCCTGTGTCAATCAGAACAGTTTGTCGTATTCTGTTTCGAAATAGCCTCCATGGTCGAATCAGTGCCCATAAGCCAGCACTAAACAAAAGACAATTGACAAACCGTGTCACATTTGCCAAAGCCCACAGCCTGCTAAAAGGATGGACGCTGGAAAAGTGGCAGAAGGTTGATTTTTCAGATGAAACTTCTGTTGAATTACACCACAGTCGCCGCAAATATTGCAGGAGACCTACTGGAACCCGCATGGAGCCGAGATTTACCCAGAAAACAGTTAAGTTTGGTGGAGGCAAAATCATGGTTTGGAGTTACATCCAGTATGGGGGTGTGCGAGGGAGCTGCAGGGTGGAAGGCAACATCAATTGTCTAAAATTCCAAGAAATCTTAGCTACCGCGTATATTCCGAACCATAAAAAAGGCCAATTTCTGCAGCAGGATGGTTCTCCATCGCATACTTCTATCTCCACATCAAAGTTCCTTAAGGCGAAGAAGATCAAGATGCTCCAGGATTGGCCAGCACAGTCACCAGACATGAACATCATTGAGCATATGTGGGGTAGGATGAAAGAGGAAGCATGGAAGACGAAACCAAAGAATATTGATGAACTCTGGGAGGCATGCAAGACTGTTTTCTTTGCTATTCCTGATGACTTCATCAATAAATTGTATGAATCCTTGCCAAACAGCATGGATGCTGTCCTTCAAGCTCATGGAAGTCATACAAGATATTAAATTTGGATCTCACAGCACAACTACTTAATTTGCTGACATATTTTTGGATTTGCAGTAAAGTTGTTCAATTTCTGTATAGGTGACAAAACTTTTGTCTTGCCAAAATTTGACCTTTCTGTCTTGATTAAATGATAAATCCTTTTTCAGTGAAACTAATTTATTTCAGTGCATTTAACATCATTTGGGAGGGCTTTAGCTGTTCATATGAGCTATTTCTAACACCAATTGATTAATTAAAAGTCAGGTTAATAGCAGAAGTTTCTACAAAATAGAGAAGCGACAAGACTTTTGTCAGGGACTGTACATAGGATATCTGCATGTCGCTGGTGGCTTATTTTATGGACCTATAGAAGACTGATCTATATGAGGGTGTTGCTGGTGCTGCTATATATCTGAGTGGCGATAGAGTGGTGAGTGGCCTGAGAGTGGGTTAGGCCCACGCCGGGGTGGGATTTGGAGCGCACCACCTGAGCTCAGGGGTGTGCCCTGTACATGATTTAATTGTTATTTTTGAGGGCACTCCAGGAAAATTTTGGGTTAAGAAAGAATGTATGGATTCTGGCATCTTATAGTTTAAGGGGAGTATAAAGGACGCATGGGATTAGGCACTTGAGCCTTATATCCCACTGAAGAAGGGAGAAGGAATCTGGAGGCCAAACCTCTTTTAAGACCATTTGAAATGGTAGCTATGCTGTCCTAAGAATGTATCAAATGGGACAGATTGCGGATTATAAATCAAGTGGTACTACCCCGTTACTGATTAAACCCTAATGAGCGCATGCGCACAGGTAGTGGTAGGAAGCCACTCACATGATCCTGTAACGCTCACGTGATTAGGCTTCAATGACGCACCTTAGTATACGTGATAATGCGCGTCCACAATGCATTTGAAATGATGCGCACAATATACGCAGTGATGCGCGTCATCATGGATGCGCTTAATACACGTAGTGATGTGCATCCTACATTTAAAAGGATGCGCGCATGATTTTCGTCGGCAATGACGTTGTGTGCGCACGGGCATGATGTACGTCAGCAGTGATGCTGTGTGCGCATGCGTGCATCTGTATGTGGGACGCCAATATCGGTGCGAATATTTTGAATTGGAACAGTGGCTGGGTTTATGAAGGGGGCCATCAGCGACTATTGCAGGTGAGAGTTTGTTTATGACAATACTAATGGGAGAGGCCGTTACATGATTATGCTTAAGCTGTTGATGATTTGGTGCGTTGGGCCAAGCTGTACACCAATCAGATTTTGCCTGGCTCTAACCAATGAATGGAATTGGTGGGGTATATATGTTTACTATGTTTGTTGTTTTAGTTGAGCTTGATAAAGACCATTGAGGTCGAAACATCGCTGTCATTTTTGGGTGCAAATAAAGAAGAAAAGGATGTAAAATACCACACTTCTCCTTATTTTGGTTGGTTATTAACTTTCTCTGCATGTCTTTTTTCGAGGATGACGTCCATGAATTTCAAATAATCCTGCTTGAATTTGAGATCTCTTCCCATATTTTTGGCAGACTAAGTCGTTCTCTAAAAGGTAAGGGCATTTTAAGATGACCTTGTTGATTCTGCTGAATACATTCTTCTAGAGTGTGTACGAACTTTATGTCTTCTTGGGATACACTCTTTTCTTTAGAACTTATGTGTTCAAAATCAGATTCATGGATCAGTTTGAACAGCATAGGGTTCACCCTTTCCTCCTGTGATTACCTTTTGTGGTACCAAGTCTTCAGGACAATCGTAATCTATCAACAGTCCAACACCAAACTCCTTCAGCTGGGACATTACTTGAGATATGACAGATAGGTTCTCCCATTGATTGGTTGTTTCACAGGTAGTGATGATCGAATATGCCCATATTCGAATTCGCGATATTTCGCGAATATTTCGTAAAATATTCGCGATATATTCGCAAATTTGAATATTCATATTCGTCATCATTTAATCGCCATCTTTATTTTTATAAAATCGTGGATAATCGCATAAAGAAATCGCATCGCTTAATAAAAATCGCATTACGAAAAATCGCAAAAATACTTTAACTTTCATGGCCGGGATGGTCAAGTCAATCAATGCGCAGGAAGAATAGCACGTGTGAAAAAAATCGCATCGCTTAATAAAAATCGCATTACGAAAAATCGCAAAAAAAAAAAAAAAGACAAGGGAGGGAAGTGGGGACGGGGGTCGAGGAATGGATATAAAATGAAGCCTTGTTGAAAGTGAAACTAATGATTGGGGGTGAATGAGAATAAGAAGAGGAAAACACGACGACATATATTCGAATATGCGAATTTTCGAATATATTCGCAATTCACAGCATGTTCGTATTCGCAAGTTGACGATCGCGACTACCAAGCGCATAGAGTGTGAAAAAAATCGCATTACGGAAAAATTGCATAAAGGCAATATTTCAATTTTCAAGTCAATGCGCAGGCATGTCAGCAAGTGTTAGATATTCGCATCGCTGTCAAAAAAATCGCATTACGGAAAATCGCAAAAAAGGCAGGATTTTGGCTATGGCTTTGAAAAAGAGCCTTGATGCAAAACAACACCTTAAATGAATGAAACTCAGAGTCACTCAAACTCATTTATCAACACAAGTGAACTGAAGTTCTTGAACTTATTGTGTATCATCTAATTTAACCAATGCGAATATTCGCAATATTGAATTTATGGCATGATATTCGAAAAAATCGCGAAATCGCGAATATGCGATATTCGCGCCCAACACTATTCACAGGTAGGTATGTGATCTCGATCTAGAGGTATATCATCTTTTATATAAGCTGGAGGTAGATCTAATGTGAAGTTTGAATAAAGTCCTCTTATTCTTAGTCCTTTGACCCTTTAACTGTCCACTAATGTGTCTCTTCCCATCATTGTGGTGAATTTGAGCTTCACTGGTTCTGTAGCCACTTATAATTTCTTGCAGATTTCTTAATCAATGAAGGTAAAGTCACTCTGGGCATCCAGTAGCGCATAGGCGTATACCTTCTTATTCCTCCTTTTAGGATTTTAAATGCACAGTTGTACAATGATCAATGTGCAATTGCTTTTTCCTTCCCTAACTCAGCAAGAGAATACCGATACTTTATTTTCTTCCACAGCATCTTCAGGTATTGAGGATTTATCCTTCTTTGAACGTTCTTCATGTAGTGGTGCAAAGTCTGCATGTGGCCTTTTTCTTACACTCCTTAGTAACATGGTCTTTTCTTAGACATCGAAAACACAGTTGGTTATCAAGTACAAATTTTTTGTTTTCATCTGGGGACTTCTCCTTCAATTGTTGACACTTGTGTATGGAGTGGTTCTCTCCACAGAACTTACACTTGAAGGTAGTCTGAAGATTTGTCGGTTCTGTTTCTCTACTGATCCCAGTGGTGACTTTGAACTTGCTCTCGTAGGTATCTGGACCTTTATCTTGCATAAAATGTTTCCCAAGCTTGCTTGTAGGCCTTTTCGTCTTTTCTATATAAGTTACCTTGAAGAACTTCCTTTACTTCTCCACCAACATATCTCTGAAGGTAGAATAACTTGTCGACTGGACTGAAGCAATGATGCTCAATGATCATTTCAAAACTTGCCTTCCACTCTATGAACTTCAGTACGTCTCCTGAAAATACAGTAGGTTCCGGAATGAGAAAACTAGCTAGGACTGTTCTCTGTTGTCTTGCTGGGACAATGGTTGTAACACTCTCCTAAGCATTGCCGTGACGTATAGGAATTGAATCATCCGGTTCTATTTTCTCACTTAGTTCTTAATTAGGTGAGTCTCTTTCTTTATCTTTTCTGGTAAATATAGAGAGTAAATTCACACACTTTTTTCCTAACACTGGACTAGGCCTTTTTTTTGTTTTCCTGAGCAGGGATTGAAGGATAATAAACTATTTTCTCACTAAATGCTAGAGATTCCCTTCCATCCTCCTGGGCGTATGGAGGAAAGTAGGAGTCTGTTTCTTCACTTGGTACAGATTTGAACCTAGGACTACACTGATTTATATCCTCTTCAAGTACTCTGAGTCTGGCTTCCATGATCTTAACTTCTTTCTGCCTTTCCAGACTTTTCATCTGTTGGCGCTGTGCCTCCATTTCAGCTTCCATTTGATGGCACTGTGCATCCTGTTCAACTTCCACTTGATAGCGTTATGCCTCCTTTTCAGCTATCGGTTGGCGCTGTGCCTCGATGGCAGCTTCCATCTCAATTTCTGCTCTCTTGACAGCAAGTTGTTCAGCTAATACTTTTCTTTTGGCTGAAGTACTTGAGGATTCTGATATGGGGTTGACACTTCTGCTAGCAAAGGAAGTCCCACTTGAGATTGTGGTTCCCCTAAGAACCTAGCATAGTCTTTCATAAAAAGCTGGTTCATTCTCTCTCTCGCATTAACTTCATCATAGTTTGCTGCAGATGATAGTTTTCTCATGAGCTTTACTAAATCTTTAGTGACCGCAGTACATGTGTCCATGTTCCTTACAATATCCTGGGAAGGTGTCGTAAACGGCCGCAGGTTGACATATGCTGCCATAAGCTCTGATTCAGATTCTACTACCGTCTCTACCATATCACTCAAGTTCCCTTTTATACTTTCTTGTTTTAGCTTTCCACAAATGCCTTTAATGTATCATTTCCACTTATCATACTTTGTGGTGAACTTTTTTCCTTTCAGTACTCCCTCTTGCTCCAAATTTTCCAGCATCTTTGGGGTCTGTTTTCTAGCACTTGATGAATGTCTTAGTTCATTTGTTTGGGCTATATTTGTTGAGGCAAGACTAATGCTGCATCAGACTCTTCTAACTCAGACAGGTTCTCTTGCTCTTCTCCTTCTATCCTATCTATCTTTGTATCCTCTAACAGTGGCATGGTAATACTAGGCTCAAACATTTTACTTTAAAT
Source organism: Bufotes viridis (assembly GCA_033119425.1). Lineage (NCBI taxonomy): Eukaryota > Metazoa > Chordata > Amphibia > Anura > Bufonidae > Bufotes > Bufotes viridis. The sequence continues at coordinate 391,116,347 of CM065592.1, read as the reverse complement.
GCTATAACAATCAATACAAATATTAAGATGCATTTAATTTTAAAAGCAATAATGTCATGGTGACAAATAATAACAAATGTAGAAATAAATGACTTTCACTTTAAATACAATAGCAATAGATGCAGGCAATAAATGACTTTTACTTTAAATACTTTAGAGTCCGTGTACAACAAACTGTCCTTTGTTTTACTTTAAAGTCTTTTATTCCTGAACACGAAAACGTCTCTTTATGCCAAAACTTATGTGCAATGATAAGTAATAAAAGGAAAGCTCTGACCTTATTCTGAAGAGCAGGAACAAATGTCAGCTCTGTGCTGACTTGCGATGCGCTGGCTTGAATACGCTGTTTGCGATATCCTGTGCTGACTTGCAATACGCTGGCTTGGATACACTGCTGCATGCTTTGGGACTAGTGGCGGGAAACTAGCTGGCTGCAGTACGTGGCCTCTTCGTGGGCAGTGGTGCGGGCACTCTAGCTCTGGACTCTGGCCTCCCACCATGCATCTCTTTATCTCTCTAGGGATCGCAGGAGGGTTGGCGCTCTTTCTCTGACTATCTGTCCTTTGCCGTTCTGCAACTTTAAAGGTCGGCTGCAGTCTGACTAATACACATGTCCTATGGCCTCTATGGTAGCTCCGCTGAGGTGTCTTTGCTTGCTCACTTAGGGATCAGTTGCTGCACAACGGTATATGCTGGCGGTCTGCTGCTCAAATGTGCTCTTTACTGTGCAAGTTGAGGAGCGCTATCTATTCGCCTTCAGAGGCCAAAATAGTTCCACTGTGGCAGGCGCAACACTATGAAGTGCCTTTTGCGCTGTGGCATCATAAGAATTCTGATGTCTGTAACTTTTTAGTTTAACCAGACTTGCTGTAATTCTTCTAGCTCCGTTCTATGGAAACAATAGGCTTAAAAAGCACACCAAATGCTTAAGATAACTTCTTTATTAACTTCAATTTTTCTTCATATATAACACTGCCACCTCCGCAGCAGATAGTCCATGTACAAAACACGTGTTAAATAAAATATCACAAAATGGTGGTACAACTGTTCAATCTTGTCATTTAACATAAAATGATGGATATATTTCTCTCTTCAATATCTGTATTCTCACTTTAAGTTATTTAAGCACTTTGAAATCTCTCTGAGAGGTATATCTTAGGTTTAACCAATAGTTCTACTTGATCTACTTGGTTTGCAGTTGGCTCTATACAATTGCTTTGAGCAGTTTGTTTGAACTATTCGCAGATTGCGTAGTTTGTACGTAGTTTGGAGGAACTGTAAGGAATATTATATAACTGTTCTAAATACCTGTTTTGGCCTCTTTGCTTCCATAAAACTTAGCTCTTAGTGGAGTGAATGTCTGTTCAGCTCTTCTTCTCTGGTGTAATGATTCTAGCAGATTCTGTTAGAGAGATTCCCACATAGGCTAAGTGTAAGATTGGCTGTGATTGGCCAAGACTCCTGGGCAGTAACAACAGTTTACCTCTATGCTTTCTGTTAATACTGTTGTGTCATTGAGCTTACCTTACAGTCATATAATGAATCTTAAAGGCATATTATCTTTTCTGCTTCTGTGAACACAATATATAACTGTTACATGACATCCAAAAACATGAACTCACAGTAAATAACTCTCTTTCTGTATTTAACATATAAACATATGAATTGTATTAAGGTTATTGGCAGGTCTACCTGTATACACATATAAGCCATATTAGCAATCTAGGACAGGACTTAGCTGGCCAGCTACACTGGGCTTCTAGCAATCTTGAAGCTTTGTCTTCTCATTGTCTGTAGCTACTAGAGGCCTGTTCATGCCAGGGAGGTTCCCCCAGAAGTCTGGGTCGATGAGCAGCCGATACCGCACTTGCATCAATCTTTACAGGATTTGTGTCCCGGTGGAGAGAAATTGTTTTTTGGAATGCTTTCTCCATAGCAACCACATCGTCAAATAACCAGAAGACTGGACAATTCTCTCCTGTCTTAGGCAACAGTTTATTGAGTAATTGCGGAAAGTTAAAAAACTGATGTTCACTGCACCCATAAAGGCTTTTCCGATGCGGGTTAGCCACAGATAAGTCATTACAAGGACTGCCGCCAATTATCAGATGGAATCGTCCCCATTCCTCAATCTGTTTCCTGGTTAAATATTGTATGTCGCACACATATACAATCAGCCCTGGCTGGCGTACTGTCCTATCGTGATGGCGTCCTCACACACCTCTGATGCCATATATTTTTCAATGTTGATTCTAAGCTTTTTCCATAATGACTAGGAACTTGAGATGTTTTCCCTGAAGTAGAGACCAGTGGCTGGTAGTTTTGCTTTGGATCTTGATGAACTTCGCAATTCTTCCAGGCTCCAAGCAATCTTGAAGCATTGTCTTCTCATTGTCTGTAGCTACTAGAGGCCTGTTCATGCAAGGCAGATTCCTCCAGAAGTATCTGGCTCAATGAGCAGCCGATACAGCACTTGCCTCAATCTTGACAGGATTTGACTCCAGGTGGAGGAAATTGTTTTTTGGAATGCTTTCTCCATCGCAACCACGTCGTTGAATAAACAGAAGACTAGCCGATTCTCTCCTTTCTTAGGCAGCACTTAATTTTTTTTATTAAATATTAAATTGAACCAAAACTTGATAAAAATTATGAGAAAACTTAAATTGACCAATATATTATTCAAATCTTCAAGGGAAAATCCCGGACAATCAATTTGCCAAGCCTTTTGTGCCGGAGAAAGTGTATTACTAAATTGTGTTTTAAGCAACACTTTATAAAGTTGAGCAATGTTAACCTTCTGTTCTGTCCCATATTCCCTATCAATGAATAGACAAAGCGATCACTCTGTGGCCTCCTGATGCTGCTGCCACCTCTACAATCTCTCGTAGTCGTGCCACTCTGTGGCTTCCTCATGCTGCTGCTGCTACCTCCACAATCTCTCATCATTGTGCCACTCTGTGGCCTCCTCATGCTGCTGCCACATCCGCAATCTCTTATCGTCGTGCCACTCTGTGGCCTCCTCATGCTGCTGCCACGTCCACTATCTCTCATCATCATGCCACTGTGTGGCCTCCTCATGGTGCTGCTGCCACCTCCATAATCTCTCGTTGTGCCACTCTGTGGCCTCCTGATGCTGCTGCCACCCCCGCAATCTCTTGTCGTCATGTCACTCTGTGGCCTCATCATGCTGCTGCCACCTCCACAATCTGTCATTGGGCCACTCTGTGGTCTCCTCGTGCTGCTTCCACCTCACTACTATGTCATAGGGGCACTCTGCGGACTTCTCATGCTGTTTCCACCCTCCCCACTTCATGACTGGGCCACTATTTTGCCTTTTTGGCTTGGCTGACATCATATTTTATTTGACCCTTTTTTTGATCTGTCAGAAGGAAGGAAAAATTAGACGCACAGCGAATCCTGACTGTGTAGCAGCTGTAAGGCCTGTATGGTCCCATCAGAATTGGCTTGTAATTTGGTAGCCATCACGTGTCATCTCTGTTTTGGATCCAGTCCTGTTTTTTGGGGCATTAGCAATACTGATGGATTACTGACCAAATGCTGACTGAGTCAAGGCAAATACTCAACAGACAGGATCCGTTTTTTAGGGGGGTTTATTGTTCCGACGGATCAGAGGAAGGGCAAAATAATCAGTGACACAAACAAACTTACTGCTGACACCCTCTCTACTCTCGCTCTATTTTTATAAGCGTTTTATAGAAAAGGTTCTGTTTACATCTATGTGGAATCAGCTGACGACAGTGTAAAAGGAGTGCGCTTCTTCTTGAAACTAACATTGACCTGTGTAAGGCTGAGTTCATACTTGAGTTATTTGGTCAGTTTTGGCCCCGTGACTACCCAAATAAGTGAAGTGTGCAGTAATTTTAAGAGCCGCGCCTGTCATCTGCATGTCATACGGACTCACAATATTATTTCACTACCAAAGCAGACTCCCTGTGTGTGTAACTGCAAGGCACAGTGTTCTACACCACTATAAAGGCTCTCAGCAGCCAGGAAATAGCCGTTTTTTTAAGGTAATTTGCCGCAAATATATTTGGATCGAACTGAATTTTTTCCCAAAAAAACCTCCGCCAGCACTGTGGGCTAGAGTAAGCACGGATCTTGCAGGCTGTTCCCCCACTGGAATAGCCTGCCTGACCCTGCTACCGCAAGTGTGAAAGTAGCCTTACACATATATGGATATCCTGCTCTTGTCAGTCAGAAACAAGACACACATCACACAGGAAACATGCAATGCACGCACCAAGACATTTTTTTGCTTAACCCTATTCAGTGTTGCACACTTAAAGTGGATGCCTCACTTCAACAAATGGCACTTACTATTTTAATCAGATTCTACGTATTGGCTCTTTTCCATCACATTATACACTGCTCGTAACCATGATTTTGAACACTCTGCAATCCAGCAGTGGTGGCCGTGCTTGCACACTATAGGTAAAGGTGTTGGCCTATGCGCACTTCCAGCCTTTTCCTATAGTGTGTAAGCACGGCCACTGCTGCTGGATTGTAGGGTGGTCATAACCACGGATACATGCTGTGTATAATGTGATGGAAAGGAGGCAATATGGATAATAACTAGGTTTGAGCGGACCTGTAAATGTTCGGATATAGTAAATTATACAGCGGCTCACCACAGATCCCCAATCTGTAAATGTCCGGGTTTGCCGGGTTCGGCCGAACTTCGGGTCAAGGTTCGGGTTCAGGATCCGAACCTGACCTGAACCCAAACCCCACTGAAGTCGAGGACCCGAACTTTGGTGCACTAAAATGGCTGTAAAATAGTCATAGTGAGGTCTAGACGGCTGCAAAAGGAAGCAAAATGAGGGTAAAAGCAGGATAATTGCCCTGCAAACAAATGTGGATAAGGAACTAATGTAAGATAACAGAATATAAAAAATAAAAAAATTATCATCTTGAACTAGGAGGTGGAGGTCAACGTGGAGTAGGAGGTTGAGGAGGCGGTGGACGTGGCGGTGTAGTTTGAAGCGGCGGTGGAGGAGGAGGCGGTAGCCAACACTGTTTTTGTTGTTTTTTTCTCCCCTTTATTTATTTATTTGGAAACATTGGAAACTAGAAAACAGAATGCAAAGTGAAGTGTGCTGGAGTCTAACAATGGCTGTGTGCGGCCGATATACTTGTCTATTCAGCACAAGGTACGGACTAGAATTGGGTGCGAATATTCAAATCGTAAATTTTAAGCGCGAATATCGCCACTTCAAGAATTCACGAAGATTTAGAATATAGTGCTATATATTCGTATTCGCGAATATTCTAGATTTTTTTCCCTCTGAACCCATGTTCCCTCCCTGCTTCTTGCTTGTGAGCCAATGAGAAGGCTGCAATCAGGGCTGGGACAAGGTCCACCACCAACAGAGGCTGAGCTGCCCAAGTGCGCCCCCCCTCCCTCTAACTTGTGGATGACACTGCTATGGGGGATCTGTGATGGATGACACTGTTATTGGGGGTCCATGTAGGAATGACCCCCAATACAAGGGGTGAGGCTGTGGGATTGTACTACACCCCCCCCCCCCCCCCCACACACACACACACTGTATATAATCTTAACTATATAACTGTAGTGATTTACTACAGTTATATAGTTAATAAGATTATATCCAGTGAGCGGGGGGGATGGGGGGTGTAGTAGAATACAGTCACTGCACGGGCCCTTCTGTCATTATGAAATAGCATATGTGACCCCCACCTCTTTTAGTGGTCATTCGGTAAATTAACCTTGTTTTGGGGGGGTGGGGGGTGTCTGTGGATGACAAATATGTGTCATCCACAGATTTTCCCCATAACAGGGTTCTTTTAGTGACTGACCACCCAAATTGTGGTGACCCAATACATGGGAGTTGCATCTGCAGAGCTTTTGTATAATGCCACCCCACACTGTAGTGTCCCCCACACAGTAATGTCCGCCACACTGCCCCCCACACAGTAATGTCCGCCACACTGCCCCTCACACAGTAATGTCCGCCACACTGCCCCCCACACAGTAATGTCCGCCACACTGCCCCCCACACAGTAATGTCCGCCACACTGCCCCCCACACAGTAATGTCCGCCTCACTGCCCCCCACACAGTAATGTCCCCCACACCCCCCTCAACTACACAGCAGTGCCCCCACATAGTAATTTGTCATGCTCTCCCCCTCTTGTCATTCTCCCCCCCTCTTGTCATAATCCCCTCTTCTTGTCATGCTCTTTCTGCCCCCTATCATTCTCCCTCATCTTTTCATGCTCTTTATACCCCCCCATGTTGTCATGCTCTTTCTTTCCTCCCCCCCCCATGTTGTCATGCTCCTTCTCCCCCCCCCCATGTTGTCATGCTCTTTCTTCTTCCCCCACCCCATGTTGTCATGCATTCTGCCACCCCATGTTGTCCTGCTTTCTGCCCCCCCCATGTTGTCATGCTCCTTCTTCTCCCCCTCCTCTCCTCCTACCTCTGCTGTAGCGTGGCCGAGCTCTGCATGGTCTGCGTCTCCGCGGGTACAGGATGAGGAGCTTTTGTCTCCTGTACCGAGCCGACTGACTTGAAGTACAAACTGTGTGCGCACTTCCTGTCATTTCGGCCGGGTACAGGAGACTGATGCTCTCTGTACCTGCGGACCGGACAGAGCTCGGTCATGCTACAATCAGGGAATGACAGGAGGGAGCGCTGAGCGGTTCCCCCCTGTCAGTCCCTCTCCCTCTGGCCGGCCCCCACCTGCGCCCTGAGGCTGGAGCGCCCTGAGGCTGGAGCCTCCCCAACCTCTGTGTCGGCCCGGCCCTGGCTGCAATGTCTTTGTCTGAACATAGCAACATCCCTAGCAACCAATAGGAAAGTTGCCTACCCCTTACTATATAAGAACCTTCCCAGCAGCCATTTTCAGCAGTTTCATTGCTGTGCTCTGTGCTTTGCTGTGTAACATTACATTAGATAGCTTATATATATATATATATATATATATATATATATATATAAATAATACAGATAGTTAGTGGGAGATAGTCAGTGTAGGTTAGATTGTGATATAGTGTATCTGATAGGTTCCAGTGCAGGGTCTTAGGTAGTGTGATAGGTTCTGCTGTCCATAAATACATGCTGCATACATAGTGCTGTGATGTCACAAGTTCACAACACTATACATAGTGCACAATACTTAGTGCACCAATCACTAATATGTAGTCAGACCAGCTAAAATGTGAAGTTGCACGTAAATATGCACAAAAATAATTGCCGATTTGCACAATCACGAATATATCGCAACATTCTATCTGCATATAAAGCTATTGTAATGTTCTGCCGTGCCAACCATTTTCTCCAGTCTCAGGAAACTTCTAGCAACTTGAAAAATGTAGCAATAGTAACCCACGCCTGTATTGCGTGCACAATACTCTCATATTACATTGCTAATTTTCGCATTCAAGAAAATAACTGCGAATTCGCGATGATGAAAGAGGATGTGGCACAGGAGGAGAAGGAAGAGGGGGCAATTCACAGGGTTTTAGGCCAGTAATTCAGAAGTGGCTCAGAGGGTGGGTTCCTGCACCAGCAGAGGCCAGGTACACATTTGGCCAGCCAGGGAACAGTTCTGGAGGACAAGGAGGATAAGGTAGAGCAGGAGGAGGAAAAGGGTTCACTGCAGGGTGGCACCCAACACAGCTCATGGCTATCACTGGAGCATGGCTGGGGGGATACGAAGGACACAGACCATACACCACCTACAGAGGACAGCTTATCCTTACCTCTGGGCAGCCTGGCACAGATGAGACAGCAGAGTTGCCCACATTGTAACTTGTGCTGACTACTGGGTTGCCACCCTGCTGGCTCCCCGCTACAAAGACAAAGCGCCCTCCTTAATTCCCGCAGTGGAGTATGATAGGAAGATGCGCGACTGAGAACATTCTCAACTGACACTGGGGGACAAGTGGAAGCACAAGGCGAAGGCAGAAGAGGAGGAGGAAGAGGTCGCCAACGAAGCTGTTTCATGGGCAGCACCTCAGAAGGCAGGTTTAGCATGGCCGACATGTGGAAAAGCCTTGTCACCGCGCCACAGCAACCTGCACCCCCAGCTGATATGGAATGGCTTAGCAGGAGGCAGCATTTGAACAACATGGTGAAACAGTACGTGTGCACATGCCTACATGTACTGACTGATGGTTCTGCCCCATTCAACTTCTGGGTCTCCAGAAGGGGGGCGTCATTACAGACAAACGCAGCCAATGTGGACAAGCTCACGTTCATTAAAATGAACCAGGCATGGATCCTACAGGACTTGTCCGTACCTTGTGCAGAATAGACATTTATAACCGGCTCAACCACACTTTCTTGTACTCCAGTGCACTTATTCATTGAATCCTTTTTTTATTTCTACCATTATTTTGGGGCCTACCCCAATTTAAACCACCCCCCCCCCAAAAAAAAAAAAAAAAATTTAAGATATCCCCTCCTCCTCCTTCATCACCGTTTCCAACAACAACACAACATTCGCCGCCTCCTCAACCTCCGACTCCGTATCCACCTACTCCTCTGAGTTGCTGGTTAATAATGTTTAATTTTTATTTGTTTTATTTTATTTTAAGTTATTACCCTATCCACATTTGTTTGCAGGACACTTACCAACATTTTGCTGCCTTTTACAGCCCTATAGTCCTTACCAGGACTTTGTTACAGCCATATTTGTGCCCAAAAGTTGGGGTACACATTTACTTCATTGGTGGGTGACATGAAGCCTGTTTTGCCTTGAATGAACCTCTTCTCTGTCTGGGTGCCAGGGGCCTACATTTCTGAAAATCGTCTGTTGCATTGATGGATGACATGAAGCCTGTTTTGCCGTGAATGAACCTCTTCTCTGTCTAGGTGCCATGCGCCTACATTTCTGAAAATCGCCTGTTCCATTGGTGGGTGACATTAACCTCTTTTGTCCTTGAATGAACCTCTCCTCTGTCTGGGTGCCAGGGGCCTACATTTCTGAAAATCACCTGTTCCATTGGTGGGTGACATTAACTTCTTTTTGCCGTGAATGAAACTCTCTTCTGTCTGGGTGCCAGGGGCCTAACTTACTAAAAATCGCCTGTGAATGAACCTCTCTGAGTCGCTGGCGGTGCCCCAGCAGCATTGGCAACTTCTTCCTCTTTCTCTGCCTTCACCTTGTTCCTCCACTGAGCCCCCGCTGTCAGGTGAGAATGCCATTAGCAGCGTGTCTATCAGCGTGCACTTGTACTCGCGCATCTTTCGATCACGCTCCAGTTACGAAATTAAGGACGGCACATTGTCTTTGTAGCAGGGATCCAGCAGAGTGGCCACCCAGTAATCAGCACTGGTTAGAATGTGGGCAACTTGGCTGTCTTCTGTGGGAGGTGTATTGTCTGTGTTCTTTGTATGCCCCCCAGCCACTCTCCAGTGATGACCATGAGCTGCTTTGGGTGCCATCCTGCTGTGAACACGGTTCCTTCTCCTAATTATCCTCCTCATCCTCCAGAACTGTGTCCTGGCTGAACAGTTGTGTACCTGGCCTCTGTTGGTGCAGGAACTATATCTGGCCTGATAACTGTGGAAGTGACCCCTCTTCCTCCTCCTCTTTCTCCTGTGCCACATCCTCTACCATCATCGCCCGAAGCGTTTTTTCAAGGAGACATAGAGTAGGATAATAACGCTGAGGATGGCATCATTGGCACTGGCCATGTTGGTGAAGTACTCAAAACAGCACAACGATGCACACTCTTCCCGCATGGAGGCCCACTCGTTAGAACTTGGTCGTGAAGTGGTGTCATTATGCAGAGCGACTCACCCGTGCGTGCTGCATGTGAAACTCCACAATTGCGTATATGATTTTTTCACCACCCATAAATAACATGGATTTAAGTGGTATATTTTGGGATGTAGGACCTCATCGTTCTCAACATCATCTTCCACCCTGTCTTAACCCCTGCCCTCTTTGCCGGTCTTCACCTGTGTTTCGTCATCATCAGAGATGTGCTGCGGTGGTCTTCCCATGTCCTCATCCTTAAACCTAAGTGGTTGGGCATCCGTGCACTTAATTTCTTCCACTTCTGGGACAGGGCTATGGTTGTGGCCCTGAGAAACCCTGCCAGCAGAGTCATCAAAAAGCACAAGAGACTGCTGCATGACTTGGGGCTGAGATTGCTTTGCTGATTTGCAAGGGGGTGAGGTGAAAGACTGATGGGCATGGGCTGCAGGTGCCAACTCTAAGCTTTCAGCAGTGGGAGACAAAGTTAAGGTAATGGAGGCACTGTCAGCCACCCAATCTTCTAGCGCCTGTACTCTGGCCTCACAATTCGTAGAGCAGCATTCGGGCCTACCAAATAACGCTGCAGGTTCTCTCACCTACTCACACCTGAGGAAGGTGTTTTACTTGGACCTGTAGTTGGCGCTGAACGGCCACGTCCTCTCCAAGCAACAGGAGCTCCACCAACACCACCACGACTATGCCCACGTCCCTTATTTGATGTTCTCCTCATTATTTGCGTTCACCCACCAAACTAACAGATGGTTTATCTCCGGTGTCAATTTAACTGCCAATAATCGAAAATTAAGTTCACTAACAGTAAGGCAGTGTCCGTATCATAAACAGAATACATTTCATTAGGTCACACAACAGTGTAACGGAGCAATTCAATACAATTACTTTATTATCACCCAAAAATTTACTTTTCAAACCAACAATGTAAAAGCAGAAGTTAACAGTTTAATTTGACTGTCAGAAATGCAGCGTACACTGCTAATGTGCTATCTACACAAAACTTGTGTGTTTGCAACTAGAGTTGAGCGAACACCAGGATGTTCGGGTTCGAGAAGTTCGGCCGAACTTCCCGAAAATGTTCGGATTCGGGATCCAAACTCGACCCGAACTTCATCCAGAACCCAAACCCCATTGAAGTCAATGGGGACCCGAACTTTTGGGCACTAAAAAGGCTGTAAAATAGTCCAGGAAAGGGCTAGAGGGCTGCAAAAGGCAGCAAAATGTAGGTAAATGTCCTGCAAACCAATATGGATAGGGAAATGAATTAAAATAAAATAAATAAAAATTAACCAATATCAATTGGAGAGAGGTCCCAAAGCAGAGAATCAGGCTTCAAGTCCCCCACCAATGGAGAAGGTCACTTTCTGTTATTTCGGCCCCAGCACCCAGACAGAGAGAGGTTCCATAGCATAAAATCAGGCTTCATATCATCCACCACTGGAGAAGGCCACTTTCAGTTATTTAGGCCCCAGCACCCAGACAGAGGAGAGAGGTCCCACAGCAAGGAATAAGGCGTCATATCGCCCACCACTGGAGAAGGCCACTTTGAGTTATTTAGGCCCCCGCACCAAGACAGAGGAGAGAGGTCCCACAGCAGAGAGTCAGGCATCATATCACCCACCACTGGAGAAGGCCACTTTCAGTTATTTAGGCCCCAGCTCCCAGACAGAGGAGAGAGGTACCACAGCAGAGAATCAGTCGTCATATCACCCACCACTGGAGAAGGCCACTTTCAGTAATTTAGGCCCCAGCACCCAGAAAGAGGAGAGAGGTCCCACAGCAAGGAATAAGGCATCATATCACCCACCACTGGAGAAGGCCACTTTGACTTATTTAGGCCCCAGCACCCAGACAGATGAGAGAGGTCCCACAGCATGGAAAAAGGCGTCATATCACCCACCACTGGAGAAGGCCACTTCCAGATATATAGCCCACAGCACACAGACAGGGGAGAGAGGTCCCATAGCACAGAATAAAGCTTCATATCACCCACCACTGGAGAAGGCCACTTTCAGTTATTTAGGCCCCAGCACCCAGACAGAGGACAGAGGTCCCGAAAGCAGAGAATCAGGTGTCATGTCACCCACCACTGGAGAAGGCCACTTTCAGTTATTTAGGCCCCAGCACCCAGACAGAGGAGAGAGGTCCCACAGCAAGGAATAAGGCATTATATCACCCACCACTGGAGAAGGCCACTTCCAGATATTTAGCCCACGGCACCCAGACAGAGAATAGAGGTCGCATGGCAGAGGTTCAGGCTTCATGTCACCCACCATTGTAACAGGCCACTTTCAGTTATTTAGGCCCCGGCGCCCAGATTGAGGAGAGGTTCATTCAACTTTGGGTTGCACCGCAAGATCATGGTAAAGTAAAAAAAAAATGATGATTCAATAAAGAAGTGCCCTGGAGTACAAGAATACATGGTTGAGGGGGAGGCAGTTATAAATGTCTATTCTGCACAAGGGAGGGACAGGTCCTGTGGGATCCATGCCTGGTTCATTTTTATGAACGTCAGCTTGTCCACGTTGGCTGTGGACAGGCGGCTGCGTTTTTCAGTAATGACGCCCCCTGCCGTGCTGAATACACGTTCAGACAAAACGCTGGCCGCCGGGCAGGCCAGCGCCTCCAAGGCATAAAATGCTAACTCTGGCCACGTGGACAATTTGGAGACCCAGGAGTTGAATGGGGCCGAACCATCAGTCAGTACGTGAAGGGGTGTGCAGACGCACTGTTCAACCATGTTGGTGAAATTCTGCCTCCTGCTAACACGTTCCGTATCAGGTGGTGGTGCAGTTAGCTGTGGCGTGGAGACAAAACTTTTCCACGAAGCGCGCACAGACGGCCCGCACTTTATGCAGCAGCTCTGACATGTCGGAGTAATTGTGAATTAACTTCTGCACCAACTAATTCAGCACATGCGCCAGGCTAGGGATGTGCATCAAACCGGCTAGTCCCAGAGCTGCGACGAGATTTCTGGTGCACCGCAAGACACAAAATGGCCGCTGATCAAAGTGAGAAAAACGCTCTGTGCAGCCTAAAAACCAGTGAGCAATTAACTAGCAGAAGTTGAATGTTTCACAGCTGTAGATCGATCACGTCATTAGGAGTTTTTGTTGACTTTTCCCTGCTTAATCTTGCCCTCACAGAAGCTGCGTCCTCTCCCTCCCTAATCAGAGCAGAGTGAAGTGCGACGCTATGTGACTCTAGCTTAAATAGAGGCTGGGTCACATGCTGCACTTGGCCAATCACAGCCATGCCATTAGTTGGCATGGCTGTGATGGCTTCTTAGGGCAAGAAGTAAAACGCTAGCTGATTGGCTGCTGTGCAGCCCTTCAGAAAGTGGGAGAAATCGCTGAACAACAGACCCGAACCCAAACTTTTTTGAAAATGTTCGGGTTCAGGTCCGTGTCCCGAACACCCCAAAATTCGGTATGAACCCGAACTATGCTCGAACTGTTCGCTCAACACTATTTGCAACCAAATATGTAAATGTGAAGTTCAAAAGGTTACTTAAAATGACTGAAATACAGGGTAGGTCTCATATCTGCTATGTAGCAAAAAAAACAGTCAGTGTTTATTGCAGCAAACTACAGAAATGCAGTATGTCACTGCTAAATTTTAAGATAGGTTTTTGTGCGTTGTATGCCAAACTGCTCTGTGGGACAACAATCCAGTTTATTTCCCCCAAATACAGAAATGCGGTATGTCACTGCTAAATTTGAAAATACAATTTTGTGCATTGTATGCAAAACTGCTCTGTGGAACAACAACTCGGGTTTATTTCCCCCAAATACACGAATGCTGTATGTCACTGCTAAATTTTAAAATATGTTTTTGTGCGTTGTATGCAAAACTGCTCTGTGGAACAACAATACGGGTTTATTTCCCCCAAATACACAAATGCTGTATGTCACTGCTAAATTTTAAAATACGTTTTTGTTCGTTGTATGCAAAACTGCTCTGTGGAACAACAATACGGGCTTATTAATCCAACTACAGAAATGCAGTATGTCACCCCAAAAATTATAAAACAGGTTTTTCAGCGTTGTTTACAAATGTGCTCTGTGGCACCACAGTACGGGTTTATTAACCCAACTACAGAAATGCAGTTTTTTACCGCAAAATTTTAAAACTGTTTTTTCAGCATTGTATGCAAACGTGCTCTGTGGCACAACAGCACGGGTTTATCAACCCCACTACAGAAATGCAGTATGTCACCCCAAAAATTATAAAACTGTTTTTTCCGCGTTGTATGCAAACGTGCTCTGTGGTACGACAGTACGGGTTTATTCCCCCAACTACAGAAATGCACTATATCACCCCAAAATTTTAAAATAGGTAATGTAGGGGGACTTGACCTGCCAGAAAAAAGAAATTTTTCCCCCACTGAGCTACCAAAAAATAATTGGACTGATGGCTCTGGCAGGCTGACACACATGCAGGTCACATGCAGTTCTAAGGACACTGCAGTTGCTAAACTGGCCGCCGACCCCTACCTCAGTAACAGATGGATTAAAAATTATTTTTCAGTATCACTGGGCTCAGGGCTGGGTACAAATATGTAGCATAGCACCCTCAATAATTGCAGTTGGAAGAGTTAACACCACCAAGTTCAACAGATTTCTTCCCTAATCTGCCCCCCCCAGAAGCGGCAGAATCCTATCCCTACACTGAGAAGAGCAGAGTGACGTGCGGTGCTATGTGACTCCAGCTTAAATAGAGGCTGGGTCACATGCTGCACTTAGCCAATCACAGCCATGCCAATAGTAAGCATGGCTGTGATGGCTTCTTAGGGCAAAGTAGTGAAACGCTTATTGATTGGCTGCCCTGCAGTCTTTCAAAAAGCGGGAAGAAATCACCGAACAACGAACCTGAACCCGAACTTTTACGGAAATGTTCTGGTTCGGGTCCGGGTGCGAAAAACCGTAATGTTCGTTACGAACCCTATAAGAGACTGCTGCATGACTTGGGGCTCAGACTGCTTGCCTGATTTGCAAGGGGGTGAGGTGAAAGTCAGATGCTCATGGGCTGAAGGTGCCAACTCTGCACATTCAGCAGGGGAAAGGGTGGGATACAATGTGAAGGAACTGGAGGCATTGTCAATCTACTAACAATCTACTACCACCTTTACTTGTTCTGGCCTCACCATTCGTACAACGGCATTTGGGCCTACAACATAACGCTGAACATTTTGTCTCCTATGTGCACCTGAGGAAGGTGTTTTATTTGTGCGTGTAGCCGGCACATATTGACCATGTCCTCTCCCTGCAAAAGGAGCTCCACCAACACCAGCAGTACCATGACTAGGGCCACATCCCTTATTTGATGCTCTCCTCATTCTTTGAGGTCACCCACCAAACTAACAGATGGATTAACTAGATTTATTTCCCTGTCACGTATGCAGTGCAGGTGTTCCCCACACAAACAATGGGTATATGTCATCCACCAAACTAACAGACAGATTAACTATTATATTTTTGTGTCAGGGGTACAAAGATGGTGCATTGCACCCACAAAAAAATCGCTATAGGTGACCCACAGAATTAACAGCCAGATTAACTATTACATTTCTGTGTCAGGGTGCCAAGCTAGTGTATTGCACCCACAAAAAAATCACTATAGGTCACCACAGTATAGCCAAATGAGATTCCTAACACTTTTCCTCACTTCAGCTGCCTGCTTCCTGTCCCTGCAATACTCAGAGCTGATGGGCAGTGCTACACGTGATCCAGCTTTTATTGAGGTTGGGTCACATGAAGCACGGGCCAATCAGAGCCATGCCATTAGTAGGCATGGCTGGGATGGCTTCTCAGTTCCCACAGCTTAAAAGCTTATTGATTTGCTGCCCTGCAGCCATTCAACAAGCTTTAATAAATGCCCGAACATCGAACTTGAACTTTTCCAGAAAAGTTCGGGTTCGGGTCCAGGAACCTGATCTCGCAAAGTTCGGTACGGACCCAAACTTTACAGTTCGGGAGCTCTCTAAGAA
Source organism: Bufotes viridis (assembly GCA_033119425.1). Taxonomy (NCBI): domain Eukaryota; kingdom Metazoa; phylum Chordata; class Amphibia; order Anura; family Bufonidae; genus Bufotes; species Bufotes viridis. The sequence continues at coordinate 391,100,592 of CM065592.1, read as the reverse complement.
TAACAATATAAGAGATGAGCGAATTTTTCAAGGCCTTCGATCCAAATTTTTTCACGCGAATATCGTTAAAAAACTGCTATTTCAGGGAATATCGTTAAAAAACTGCTATTTCAGGGCTGTAGAGAGCATTTATAGTGGTGTAGAACACTGTGCCTTGCAGTAACACGCATAGGGAGTCTGCTATGGTATTGAAATAATACTGTGAGTCAGTATGACATGCAGATGACAGGCGTCGCTCTTAGAATCACTGCATACTTCACTTAATTGAGCAGTCACGGGGCCAAAAGTTACCAAATAACTCAAGCATCAGCTCAACTTTACAGGTCGATGTTAGTATCAAGAAGAAGCGCACTCCTTTTATACCCTCGTCAGCTGATTCCACATAGATGTCTACAGAACCTGTTCTATTAAACGCTTATTCAAGGAGAGCCCCCCCCCCCGACAAATTGGAGAATGTGTCAGCAGTAGGTTTGAGTTGATGTCACTGATTATTTTGCCCTTCCTCTAATCCATCAGAACAATAAGTCACAAAAAAGGGATCCTGTTTGTGGAGCATACAAATTCACACGGTCAGCATTTGTTCAATAATCCATTAGTATTGTTAATGCCAAATAAAACAGGAGTAAATCTAAAACAGGGATGGCACATGAATGGAATATTTGCATCCTTTCTGTGTTTTGTATCCACTCCTGCTTTTGGCTACCAAATCATAAACCAATTCTGATGGGACCATACTGACCTTACAGCTGCTAAACAGACAGGATCCGTTGTGCATCTCATTTTTCCTTCCTTCTGACAGATCAGAAGAAAGGTCAAATATATGATTATTAGAGTTGAGCGGATTAGATGTTCAAGTTTGACGGGTTCGGCTGAACTTCAGAAAAAAATTCAAGTTCGGGACCCGAACTTGACCCCGAACCCCATTGACTAAAATGGCTTTAAAAATGTCATGGAAAGGGCTAGAGGGCTGCAAATGCCAGCAAAATGTTGTTAAGAGCATGGCAAGTCCTCTGCAAACAAATGTGGATAGGGAAATGACTTTAAATAACATAAAATAGGTAAAAGTAAAAAATAATAATCTTGATCTAGGAGGACGAGGTCCATATGGAGTAGGAGGTTGAGGAGGCGGTGGATGTGGCAGTGTAGGTGGAAGCGGCGGTGGAAGAGGAGGAGGTAGCCTACACTGCTTTTTGGTTTTAAATTTTATTTTTAAAATTAGGGTACACCCCAAAACATTGGGAAATTTAACCTGTGATAACCACCTCCAGTCATGCTAAACACGTTCAGACAATACACTGGCTGCACGGCAGGCCAGCACCTCCAAGGGGTAAAGGGCAAGCTCAGGCCATTTTCCCAATTTGGAGACCCAGAAGTTGCATTTTCCCAAGTAGTTAATGTATTTTTAATAGAGTGATTAATAAAGATTACATTTTACCTATTACTAGTCAGAGAGGTTGCAAAGGTTACGCTAGGTCCAAGTGACCACCTAACCCCTCTTCCAGAAGTTGCAGGGGCTGACCCCTGTCAGTCAGTTCGTGTACGCATGTGCACACTTACCGCCCCACCATGTCGCACGTCCCTGTGATGTTCACTATCCAATTTGATATCTGCTCTATCAACTTTCAATGTTCTTTTATGCGCCTACCATGCTGATCATGGGTGGCGGGGAATCAGGGTTCCAGGCCAGAGAGGGAGCATGAGAAAAAGAGACCATATTTAAGTGAGATAAATGTATACAGAAGCCCAAATGTGGGCCAAAAGAGTCAAGCGGAATTATGGGAAAAGCTATTGAGGTGGAAATGTTGGCCACAAGAGTAAAGCGGAAATGTGGGACAAAGTATTGAAGCTTAAATGTGGTACAACTTGTTTAAGTTTAAGCATTGAATCAAAGGAGGTGGCACGCATCAATTAAAGAAGCATTTCCAAAATTTTATTCCCTGTCACCTATGCAGAGCAGGGGTTTATTCATGTCTAAAATTGTATAATGTCAACCCAAGAATGCAACAGAAAAATTACTGAAATTAATTGTTAACTAGGTAGAGGAAGGATATATTACACCCAAATATTGGTGAATTTGAACATAAAATGTAACTGACAAATGTTATTTTACCGGTCTACTAGGTATAGCAGTGGTACTATACACCCAGAAATTGGTAAATTTCACTCGAAAATGTAAATGACAATTTTTTTTTAACCGGCCTACTAGGTAAAGCAGTGGTACTATACACCCAAAAATTTGTGAATTTCACCAGAAAATGTTAATGACAATTTTTATTTATTTTTTAACCGGCCTAACTAGGTATAGCAGTGTTACTATACAGGTACATTTTACGCTGGGTTCACAATTGAGCGTATTTGATACGTGCGTTTTACGTTGTACGCGCGTTCGTGTGATTGCCCACTCTGGTGCGTCAATCACAATATGCGCAACAAAACGCCCCAAAGAAGCTCCTGTACTTCTTTGGGCGTAGGGCGTTTTACAGCGCGTTCGTACGCGCTGTAAAACACTAAGGTGAGAACCATGCCCATAGGGAAACATGGGTTTTCGCCTGTTGAGCGTTTTACAGAGCGTAGGAAGGCGCTGTAAAACGCTCAGGTGTGAACCCAGGGTTATAGGTGAAATTATCCCAAAAGAACCCAAATTTGTATTCAGAAAGGCGCAGAATGTAGGTAATATAATTGCCCCCACAAGTAAATGTATGGGAATGAATCTGAACAGTGGGTCAGTGAGCAAAAAAACAGAAGATAGGGGGGGGTTTTATCCATGTAGAACCTGCAGAGGCTGCAAAAAATCCTATGATAAGAAAATTAAAAAACAAATAATGAATAAGGACGAGTCATATAAACATACCATAAAACATTTTATAACCTGTAACAGTACGGGGGTAATATACACAATAATGTGCCCCTGCAAAAAGATCTACATTGGTCGCACCAAAAGACCGCTTAAAAAGCAAATAGGGGAACATATATACAATATAGAGAGGGAGTACGAGGGTCATCCACTGTCCCGTCATTATAAATTGAAACATAAAGGTACATTTGCTGGCTCCAGCTTTTGCGGAGTAGAAATAATAAGGAAGAAATGTCGCGGGCAGAGGCCAAGTGGATATTTAACATGGACTCGCTAATGCCAAATGGCTTAAATGCAGAAATAGAGCTTTTTGCATTCGAGTGACAGTAATTTTGAAGACCCGTTACATTTTCAGGCACAGAAGGAGTTAATTTCAATACCTGACATCAGGCAGTGAGCGCATAAATAGAGACAGTGTTTGGAGCCATGTAACACTCCCTGATGAAGAACAACGTCTGTTCGAAACGCGTTGGGAGCTTTTTTCTGGCATCGGTGGTTAGTGTTAACCATGGAAGTGACGTCACTCGCTGCTCCTAGTGAGCGCAATACTCTGCCTTACTCCTACCTGTTTGCAGCATCACACCACCGGCCTGGGCGCGAAGCTGCACGCTACCAAATTAAATCTACCTCCAAGACCACATTCAAAGTTCGGGACCCGCGATATTCATTACCCAAGATTCCGGCAAAGACGCTACCTCGGCAGACTGCAGGATCGAACTAAAGTTCACACGCTTTTTGATGGATAGGGTATCGCCAAACCCCGCTCTTTTTTACTAAAATTTGCTCTATTTATGTGTGCAGTACCTATTGACTATATATTCAGTTTACTTTTCCATTGCAGCATGCTTTGCGGTCCCACTGCGGTACCCCTGCCAAACAATAGTGGAACACACTGAGCGCCACAGAAGCATTTTGACTACATAGCAGTGTTACTATACACCCAAAATTTAGTGAATTTCACCAGAAAATGTAACAGATAATTTTTTTCATTATTTTATCGGTCTAATAGGTATAGCAGTGGTACTATACACCCAAAAATTGGTGAATTTCACCCGAAAATGTGAATGACCTTTTTTTGTTTTTTTGTTTTTAACTGGCCCACTAGGTATAGCAGGTGTTACTATACACCCAAAAATTAGTGAATTTCACCAGAAAATGTTAATGACAATTTATATTTTTATTAAACAGCCTACTAGGTATATCAGTGGTACTATACACCCAAAAAGTGGTTAATTTCACCAGAAAACATAACAGATAATTTTTTTCATTTATTTTACTGGTTTAATAGGTATAGCAGTGGTACTATTCACACCAAAAGTTTGGAGTTCCATATGGACTAGGAGTTTGAGGAAGTGGTGGACGCAGCGGAGCAGGTGGAAGCGGCGGTGGAGGAGGACGAGATAGCCAACACAGGTTTTTGGTTTTAATTTAATTTTGTCAAATTAAGGAACACTCCAAAAGAGTGTGAAATATCCAAAATACAAACATGAGCAATTGCGCTGCAGTATAACAATGGCTGGTTAGTGCCGGTATACATGTCTGTTCTGCACAAGGTACGGACAAGTCCTGAGGGATACATGCCTGGCTCATTTTAATGAACGTGAGCTTGTCCACATTGGCTGTGGACTGGCGGCTGCGTTTGTCTGTGATGACGCCCCCTGCCATGCTAAACACACGTTCAGATAATACACTGGCTGCAGGGCAGGCAAGCACCTCCAAGGCGTAAAGGGCAAACTCAGGCAATGTGCCCAATTTGGAGACCCAGAAGTTGAAGGGGGCAGACCCGTCATTCAGTACATGTAGGCGTGTGCACACATACTTCTCCACCATGTTGGTGAAATGCTGCCTCCTGCTAAGACATTCCTTATCAGCTGGTGGTGCTGGTTGTTGTGGCGTGCTGACAAAGCTTTTCCACATGTCGGCCATGTTAACCCTGCCTTCTGAGGTGCTGGCAGTGCCCCAGCTGCGTTGGCGACCTCTTCCTCGTCCTCTGCCTTCGCCCTGTACTTCCACTGTGCCCCCGCTGTCAGGTGGGAATGCCACCAGCAGCGCGTCTACCAGCGTGCGCTTGTACTTGCGCATCTTACGATCATGCTCCAGTGACGGAATTAAGGACGGTACGTCGTACTTGTAATGGGGATCCAGCAGCGTGGCCACCCAGTAATCAGCACAAGTTAGAATGTGGGCAACTCTGCAGTCGTTGCGGAGACACTGCAGCATTTAATCGCTCATGTGTTCATGGCTGCCCAGAGGCAACGAAAAGCTGTCCTCTATGGGAGGTGTATCGTCTGTGTCCTCTGTATCCCCCCATCCACGAACCAGTGATAGCCATGAGCTGGTCTGGGTGCCAAGCTGCTGTGAACATGGTTCCTCCTCATGGCTGGACAATTGTGTACCTTGGGTTTCTGTGTGCAGGAACCCACCCTCGGAGCCACTTGGGAATGACTGGCAGGGAACCCTATGAAATGATCCCTCTTCCTCCTACTTCTCCTGTGCTACATCCCCTTCCATCATTGCCATGAGCGTTTTTTCAAGGAGGCATAAAAGTGGGATAGTACCGCTGAGAACGGCGTTATCGGGACTGGCCATGTTGGTGGAGTACTCGAAACAGCGCAACAAGGAACACAGGTCTCGCATGGACCTCGCTGACCAAATACCGCTGCAGGTTTTGTCGCCTACTAGCACTTGAGGAAGGGGTTTCACTTGTGCGTGTAGCTGGCACAGATCGACCACGTCCTCTCCCTGCAACAGGAGCTCCACCAGCAGCACCACGACCTGGGCCACGTCCCTTATTTGATGCTCTCCTCATATTTTTTGAATTCAGGATCTTGCCCTAAATGGGTGTTTAATAATAGTAGAAAAGAACGACAGTATGTAAAGGGTGTATCTCACACGGCCTGAATCAGAATAGGCCTCAATTAAAGATTTCTTTGCACGAACTGGCTGTATTTCAAATGGCTATATTTCAAATGGCTGTATTTCAAATGACTGAATCAAACCCCTGTATGTATAGGGGGTATCTCACACGGTCTGAACCACTGTAGGCCTAAAGTAAATATATCTTTGCACAAAAAGGCTGTAATTCAAATGCCTAATTCAAACCCCTGTATGTATAGGGTGGATCACACACTCCCTGAATCAGTGTAGGCCTGAAGTAAATATATCTTTGCACAAAAAATGGCTGTATTTCAAATGGCTGTATTTGAAATGCCTAATTTAAACCCCTGTATGTATAGGGGGGAATACACACGCTCTGAATCAGTGTAGGCCTGAAGTAAATATATCTTTGCACAAAAAGGCTGTATTTCAAATGGCTGTATTTTAAATGCCTAATTCAAACCCCTGTATGTATAGGGGGGATTTCACAGGGCCTGAACCTCTGTAGGCCTGAATTCAATATTGGTGCACCAAATGGCGGTATTTAAAATCTCAGAATTTAACCCAAATGTATTAAGGGTGTATCTCACAATGACATCTGCATCAAAGGCTGCCAACTAAATTTTTTGTGCCCAAACGACTGTTTGTTTAACAACTGAATTTGACAGCAGTATATAAGCCTGTAATTTCACATGTGATGATGCTGCAAGGCATGAAAATAGTGTTTTTTGTCAAAAAAGTGTGTTTTTCAAACCCCAGAAAATGATGGGTGTATTTCTAGCTTAAATTGTACACTGACCAATACAGATGTTGTAGATTGCCCAAAAAGTTATTTTTTTTTGCTAACAGAAAATGAATGCTGTATATATTAAACTTGAATTTAACACTTGCAGATCTGGAAAATACTGTTTTTTGGAGAAAAAAAAGTGTATTTTTCAAACCACAGAAAATAATGGGTGTATTTCTAGCTTAAATTGCACACTGACTAATACAGATGTTGTAGATTGCCCAAAAAGTATTTTTTTTTGCTAACAGAGTATGAATGCTGTATATATTAAACATGAATTTAACACTTGCAGATCTGGAAAATACAGTTTTTTGAAAAAAAAAGTGTGTTTTTCAAACCCCAGAAAATGATGAGTGTATTTCTAGCTTAAATTTTACACTGACTAATACAGATGTTGTAGATTGCCCAAAAAGTCTTTTTTTGCTAACAGAATATGAATGCTGTATATATTAAACTTGAATTTAACACTTGCAAATCTGGAGAATGCTGTTTTTTGAAAAAAAAAGTGTGTTTTTAAAACCCCAGAAAATGATGGGTGTATTTCTAGCTTAAATTGCACACTGACTAATACAGATGTTGTAGATTGCCAAAAAAGTCTTTTTATGCTAACAGAATATGAATGCTGTATATATTAAACTTGAATTTAAAACTTGCAGATCTGGAAAATACTGTTTTTTGGAAAAAAAAAGTGTGCTTTTCAAACCCCCAAAAAATATGGGTTTATTTCTAGCTTAAATTGCACACTCACTAATACAGATGTTGTAATTTGCCCCCCAAAAATGGGGATTTGCAATGTCCCAAAAGCTCAGATGCAGTGGTGGTGCACTAAGCATGCATAAAATGGCCACCTAACAGAATTCTAAAAGTTTGTATTTTTTGTTCAATGAGCTCAGGGCAGGGTAAAAGGATAGTGCCCTGCACCCACACAACAATTTCTAGGTAGATCGCTGAGTTACATTCTCTCCTATTCCCTCCCTGAAATCACAAGTCCTGCAGCATCCTCTCCTTACACATGTAACAGCAGTGTGATGTACAGCGCTATGTGACTCAAGCTTATATAGAGCCTGGGTCACATGCTGCTCTGGCCAATCACTGCCATGCCATTAGTAGGCATGGCTGTGATGGCCTCTTGGGGCAAGTAGTATGACGCTTGTTGATTGGCTCCTGTTCAGCCTTTCAAAAAGATCCAAGAAAGCGCCGAACACCGAACCCGAACCCAAACTTTTACAGAAATGTTCGGGTCTGTGTCCCGAACACCCCAAAATTCGGTACCAACCCTAATGATGATTTCAACCAGGCCAAAAGGCAAAATAGTGGCCCAGTTTCTGAAGTGGGGAGGGTGGGGACAGCATGAAAAGTCCACAGAGTGGCCCTATGACATAGTGGTGAGTAGTGATGAGCGGCAGGTGCCATATTCGATTTCGACGAAATTCGCGAATATTCGAAAGAATATTCGTTTCATATTCGTCATAATCGAATATTCGTCATTATTCTAGATATCCTGATTAATATTCGATTTAAATAATCGCGTATTGCGATTTTAACTTAGGCCTCTTTCCTATTGGTTTCATATCTAGAATTATAGCGAAGATGACGAATATGACGAATGTATTCGTCATATTCCTCAGAACGAAGATAACGAAGAATTCTACATCTTCGTTTTAGCAACCTATTCGTCAACTTCGCTAATTCTAGCAATCAAATAGGAAGGTTGGCTATAGAGACAACTGTGTTTAATTCGCTATGCGATTATATAATTTTTTTTTTCAATAAATAGAATAATTATAATAATTATCAAGTAATATAATTATTCTATTAAAAAAAATAAAAAAATCGCATAGCGAATTTAACACAGCTGTCTCAATAGTCAACCTTCCTATTTGATTGCTAGAATTAGCGAAGTTGACGAATAGGTTGCTAAAACGAAGATGTAGAATACTTTGTTATCTTCGTTTTGAGGAATATGACGAATACATTCGTCATATTCGCTAATACTACCAAGCCAACCATAGTAAACCAGGTCTAAGTAGAAATCGCAATGCGATTAATTCAAGTTATATTAATCGCATTGCGATTTCAACTTAGAGCTGGGTTTATAATGGGTCAGCTTGCTAGAATTAACGAAGTTAACGAATATGGAATATAGCAGCAGTGCTAAGTTGAAATCGCAATGCGATTAATTTAACTTGAAGTAATCGCATTGCGATTTCAACTTAGCACTGCTAGTGCTATATTCCATATTTGTTAATTCTAGCCTATGTAAGATAGCAGTGCTAAGTTGTAATCGCAATGCGATTAATATAACTTGAATTAATCGCATTGCGATTTCAACGTAATTCCTCAAATCCGACAGTACATTTTAGTATATGGAGACGTTCCCATGGTGATGGGGACACTCCATGAGCATGGAAGTCGGCAGAAGCGGCAACGGGCACTGACTAGAGCAGCCAGGAAGCCAGGAAGCTAGAAATCCTCAGGACAGGTAAGAACTACTTTTGGGAAGTGGGAAAGAAAAAAATATAACTAAAAAAAACAAAAAACGAATATTCGAAATAGCAAATTTATAGCGCTATATTCGAAATATTCGCGAATTAGCGAAGTGCCGATATTCGCTAAAAAAATTCGCTATTCGAATATTCGCGCTCAACACTAGTGGTGAGGTGGAAGCAGCATGAGGAGACAACAGAGTGGCCAAATGACAGAGTCTGGAGGTGGCGGCAGTATCTGGAGGTGGCCACAGAGTGGCAAAATGACAGTGTGGAGGTGGCAGCAGCATTAGGAGGCCACAGAGCGGCACAATGACAGTGTGGAGGTGGCGGCAGCAGCAGTAGCAGCAGTATGAAGAGACCACCGAGTGGCACAATGACAGAGTCTGGAATTGGCAGCAGTATGAGGAGGCCACCGAGTGGCACAATGACAAAGTCTGTAGGTGGTGGAAGCAGCAGCTTCAGGAGGTGACCACAGAGTGGTAAGGTGACATAGTGTTAAGATGGCAGCAGCAGCATCAGACAGAGTAGGTGACAGAGTAGGTAGGTGGGTGGAAGTACCAGTACCAGCTGATTTAGGTGGGTAAAAGAAGGAGCACTAGGCATCAGATGTGTGGCATCAGGCGGGTGGTAGCATCAGAGTAGTAGCTGAGGCAGGTAGTCAGAAGAAACTGCTCTCTTGTATCAAAGTGTTGGTGTGGTGGCACCATGGATGATCTAGTCTGAGGCATCAGGATTTGTTGGTTGGAAATTCAGGCTGATCCACGCCTGATTCATCTTGACAAAGGTCAGTCTCTCCACATTTTGGGTGGACAGGCGAGTTCTGCTTGGGGTAACTATGGCCCCCGCCGCACTAAACACCCGCTGTGATACCACACTACTGGCCAGGTAGGACAGATTTTCTAGGGCTAACTCTGCCAGTTGCAGCCACAAATCCAGTTTGGCTGGCCAGTAGTCCAGCAGATCTTCAACTTTGGGTGGCAGGGTGCTGTCCAAGTATGCCACCACCTGCTGGTTCAGGCCCTGCTTCAGGTCTACCTGCTGCTGCTGGTAAGTACTTTCTTCACTATGCGGGTGAAGAAAGCTGCTCATCAGTGACTCTAGACTCAGGCTGCTGGTGATGGAGCTGGTGCTGCTCCTGCCAATCCTCCCCAGCAGCCATGGCAGTGGAACGTGAGTGCAGAGGGCCCCCCCGGTCAGACCTGCGAGAGGATAGACGATGGTGCAGATAGGCAGCGGCCAACTGACTATATAGGATGTCTCTGTAGTATTTAAGTTTGTCATCCCACTCAGTTGGTGTAAAAAAGGCCCCCATTTTGGACCGGTAGCGAGGGTCCAACAAGGTGGAGAGCCAGAAGTCACCCCTCTGCCGAATGGTGACAATTCGGCTGTCACTACTATGCAAGCAAGTGAGCATGCATCGGGCCATTTGTGCAAGTGATTCGGAGGGACTCCCTGCCTCCATCTCCACTGCATACTGCCACGGTGTGTCTGGCTCCTCTGTCTCATCTTCCTCATCGCCCTGTAGCTCCTCTGGCTGCTCCTGCTTCTCCTCTCCTATCAGCTGAGTAGAAAAACCACCCATTTCGCTACACATTGCCTGTGCTCCAATGTCCTCCTCCTCCTACTCTTCCAGTTCAGCACCCACAGGGCTCATGTGGCTGTGCTATTTAGGCACCACGTCTCCTGTCCCCTGACCAGCCATTGTTACCACCATCTGTTCCAGGACATGAAGCAGTGGAATGATGTCGTTCATCCTGTACTCCTGGCGACTGTCAACTAACATGGTGTCCTCAAAGGGCCTGAGAAAACGGCAGGTGTCATGCATGAGCTGCCACTGGCTGACATCGAAGTTACATAGGGGAGTACTCCTATCTGCTTGGATTATCAAGAAATCGTTGATGGCCTTTCTCTGTTCATATAGTTGGTCCAACATATGGAGGGTGGAATTTAAACGGGTGGAAACGTCACATATCAGCCGATGTTGGGGGATGCCGTTTTCCAGCTGGAGCTCAAGGATGGTGTGCTTTGCGGTGTACAAGTGGCTCAAAAAAGTAGACATATTAGGTATTGCAGTGTCCGTAAGAATCTGCTCTATAAAAATACCCCATGACCTAACCTCTCAGATGAGCACTGTCAAAAAAATAAAATAAAAACAGTGCCAAAGCAGGTATTTTTTGGCAAATTTTCCATTTTAATCCATTTTTACCAGTAACACAGCAAGGGTTAACAACCAAACAAAACTTAATATGTTTTACCCTGATTCTACAGTTTACATAAACACCCCATATGTGGCCGTAAACTGCTGTATGACCAAACAGCAGGTTGCAGAAGGAAAGAAACGCCAGATGGTTTCTGGAAGGCAGATTTTGATGGCCTTTTTTTTTGCACTATGTCCCATTTGAAGAACCCCTGATGCACCCCTAGAGGAGAAACTTCTTTTACAAACTTATTATACACCTTTAGGTGTTCCTCAACAGTTTATGGCAAATGGAGATGACATTTCAGAATTTCTATTTTTGGTAACCTTGCCTCACAAAAATGTAATATAGAGCAACCAAATATAGAGCAACCAAAAATCATATGTACCCTAAAAATAGTCCCAACAAAACTGCCACCTTATCCCACAGTTTCCAAAATGGGGTCACTTTTATGGAGTTTCTACTCTAGGGGTGCATCAGGGGGGCTTCAATTGGGACATGGTGTAAATAAACCAGTCCAGCAAAATCTCCATTCCAAAAACCACACGGCACTCCTTTCCCTCTATGCCCTGCCATGTGGCTGTACAGTAGTTTACGACCACATATGGGTAGTTTCTGCAAACTAGAGAATTAGGGAAATGAATATTGAGTTTTGTTTGGCTGTTAACCCTTGCTTTGTTACTTGAAAAATTGATTAAAATGGAAAATTTGCCCAAAAATCTAAAATCCTAAATTTCATCTCCATTTGCCAATAACTCTTGTGGGACACCTAAAGGGTTAACAATGTTTGTAAAATCGGTTTTGAATACCTTGAGGGGTATAGTTTCTTAACCGGGGTCACTTTTATGGAATTTCTACTCTCAGGGTGCATCAGGGTGACTTCAAAAGAGACATGGTGTAAATAAACCAGTCCAACAAAATCTGCCTTCCAAAAAACCACACGTTGCTCCTTTCCCTCTACGCCCTGCCGTGTGCCTGTACAGTAGTTTACGACCACATATGGGGTGTTTCTGCAAACTCCAGAATCAGGGCAATAAATATAGAGTTTTGATTGGCTGTTAACCCTTGCTTTGTTACTGGAAAAAATGAATAAAAATGGAAAATTTGCCAAAAAATTGACATTCTGAAATTTTATCTCTATTTGCCATTAACTCTTGTGGAACACCTAAAGGGTTAAAAAAAAGTTTATAAAATCAGTTTTGAATACCTTGAGGGGTGCAGTTTCTAGAATTGGGTCATTTTTGGGTGGTTTCTATTATGTAAGCCTCACAAAGTGACTTCAGACCTGAACTGGCTCCTAAAAAGTGGGTTTTTGAAAATTTCTGAAAATTTTCAAGATTTGCTTCTGAACTTCTAAGCCTTGTAACATCCCCGAAAAATAAAATGGCATTCCTAAAATGATCCAAACATGAAGTAGACATATGGGGAATGTAAATTAATAACTATTTTTGGAGGTATTATTGTGTATTATAGAAGTAGAGAAATTGAAACTTGGAAATTTTCTAATTTTTCCAAAATTTGTGACTCCATTTCACCCATGTCATGAAGTACAATATGTGATGAACAAATATTCTCAGACTGGCCTGGATAAAAGCGTTTTAGAGTTATTCACACATAAAGTGACACTGGTCAGATTTGCAAAAAATGGCCTGGTCCTGAGGGGGAAAATGAATCAGGTCCATAAGGGGTTAAAGGGGTTGTCTCACTTCAGTAAGTGGCATTCATCGTGTAGAGAAACTTATTATGAGCAACTTACTAATATACTGTTATTATCTATATTGCTTCCTTTACTGTCTGGATTAATTTTTCCATCACATTATACACTGCTCATTTCATGGTTACATACCACCCTGCAATCCAGCAGTGGTGGTCATGCATGATCATGAGGGTCCCAGCAGTCAGACCCCCACCAATGAGACACTTATCACCTGTTGTGTCATAGCTGTTTCACCTTTTCACATTCCCTATCCTTAAATGTTTTCTTTGGGTGTAAAAAAATTTTTTCATTAAAATTAAAAATATGCCCCAAAATATGTGTCAAACCAAAGTAGAAATGCTCGCCTATTAAAGGGCCTGTGTCGGGGATTGGGGATAACTAAGTTATTTGTGGGGATCTGAACTCTGGAGTCCCCACAGGTCACCGGAGATGGCGGGGTACAGCGCTGGCTAATTCCAGTGGTCCTAAAGAGAATGAATGGAGCAGCAGGACATATGTGTGGCCTGCCACACCATCAAAAAGGGGGAACAGGACCCATTCCTGGGATCAGTGGAGGTTGCAGAATAGGACCCCACTATTCATATAGTTATGCCCTATAGTGTGGAGAGGATAACTTGAAAACTTGCACAACTCCTTTAAATCCTCCACCACTCCACCACCAGTATCTCTTTACATGGCAGCAGTGATGCTTGTAAATGCGGAATGTCATCACTATAGGGGGGCAACTGGAGAAGATTCAATATTAGGGATGCTTTGGGGGCATTGGGGGGGCATCTGGAGCTGGGGCACTTATAGGGGTGCACCTAAAGCAGAGGCATTTAGGGGACCTAGGGCAGAGTCCCCAATGCCACTCTGAACTCTGCAGAGAGCAGCACACATTCATAGATCTGTGTCTGCTATAAATAAATCCCCTATTTCTCCCTTACAGTCTCCTACAGCTCACACACCTGAGAAATCAGCCCAGCACCGTAGAGGAGTCCTTCTCTCCAGCAACCACAGTTTCCTGACAGCAGGGAGGGCAGGAGGATGGCCAGACATGTTCTCTCCTCCTTCACTGCCAGTAGCCCAGGAAGTTTAAAAGATACTGTGGGGCCTCCTGTACAATTTACACCAGAAGGAGGCTGCATCACTGTACGATACTGACACCTAGTGGTTACAATAATTATCTCTCCTGAGAAAAGAGAAATAATTACTCCTCCATCTTATCTCAGGCGCAAGAGACTAGGGGTCCACTCCCTCGTGGGCCAGTCCGAGCCTGTATACCACTAAGTCTATAAAATACATTTAGATTCAGATAATTGATATAAAATACAAATGATTTATAAACTGTTAATAGCTGAGCAGGGAATCAGGGAAATTTTGAAATATTCCTCTTCCATTATCCGATTAGATATTAGTATTCGGTTTTCATAGTTCACCATTACAGTAAATGGTCAACTATTACTGTAACTATGGGACATTATTCTGAGGTTCCCACCAAGGTAAATGCACACTACTACAATTATCGGCTTGGTTTTGGAAATAGTTATATAGTGTAAATTTCCCTAACAGAAAATTGCTTACGCATTAGAAAAGCAAAAAACAAAGTGTTCAAAACTGATGATGATTCACTATATAAACCTAAGTTAAGAGTTCATCCAGAGTCTGGCTGACAGTATCTTCTGGATGGAGTTCCTTATATACAGCAGAAAATAACTTTTCTCTTTCTTCAGTTGTGGTTACATGCAGGGTGTCAAGTATATTCAGGTCAATTGCAGATATATGATAACCCTGTAAATCAGTATCTCTAACATAGCAGAGAATGGATATGACATGCATTACTTTTTGACATTGTTAGTATGTGTTGTATTTTGTTGTTACTATTACGTTACATGGTCTAGTCTTAGGTGACTCTGGCTAAATCATTTACTTGTTTCTTTTAAGTAACATTACTTTGCTTAATTATCTTATGGAAGGTCTTTGCACTGGAATTTAATGACCTTTGAATTGGTTTTGAATTAGATACCATGGGTAGGGGAATTATTTTATTCCTTGGATCAATATCAACAATAGAAAGAAACAATACACTTTTAGGAATGTTTTTTTTAAGGGATGAAAAGAACACTTGTTCTTGCGAAGAACATATTCACAAGTGGTGGGCAACATGAGATATCTAATGCCACATTTTTAATGATCTAGGAATCTACAATCATGCTTTCCTCACACCTCTGATCTCTTGATATGCATTATGCAGAAATCATTAAATCTTAAAACTCACAATTTTAGTGATTTTTCTGTGCTTCAAAATCAAAACCCATTAATAGTAATAACTAAGTCTATTGTCCAAAGGGGAATCTCATGGTATACTAATGTATGGTTGAGTTCAGGAGCTGTATACATCTCTATGCACTTATCTCCTGCTAGTGTTCTATTTCCCCTGAGCTTTCCTATCAGCAGACTACAGGCTGATGGATTGGACACACAGACCGATGTCTAGGTATCTGGATTACAAAAAGCTTTGTATCTGTGTTATTAATTACTAGTCAAAGGAAGAATTGGAACAATAATATTATATCAATGAATCACTATTGATGCCATTTCCTAACATACTGTATCAATGCAAGTTCACTAAAGGTGGAAAATGCCATCCTCCACTTCTCCCACTGAAAGGATGAATTCCATGCCTTCCTCTGACGACACCTTGGACCACCACCTGTCCTTCATAGATATGACAATCCCTGCGTCAACAGTAGTTTCAAGAATAAGAACCAGAAAATGTACTGTGCATAGTCTGGTTTCCTTACAGAAATCAATTTGGCAATGACAGGGTTAATACCTAGAGATGAGCGAATTTCTCAAAAATTTGAGAAACGGTTCGCAGAATTTTCCAAAAAAATGTGCTTTGATCCCGTGCCACTCTTCTCATCACTACTTGCCCGACTAGCGGAGGAAGAGGCGGATGTCTCCTCCAGATCTTGGCTGGGCAGTAGCTGCTGACTGTCCTCTAGTAGCTATTCCTTGCTGAAAAGTGGAGCAGAGCCTACAGCTCAGAGACAGGTTGAGGACAGATGAGGGCATACAGCCTGCTCCCAGCCCATGCCAACTAAGGATTATTTTTGACGAACCCACCGACTGTTGGCTTGGGATGTCTGATGTCACTTGGGATGACGAGGATTACCGAGTTAACCAATCCAGAACCGCTGGGTTGCTGGTCAAGAAACGACCAGTAGATGACACCGGGATCTCAGGCCTCTCGCTGGGACTACTGCTGACACGATCCCTTACTCTGATGCAACCTCTGCTTGCGTCAGAAACATTTATGCCTCTGCCACTCCTCTGTGCATGGCCTGGCACTTCTCTTCCTGACATACTTGTAGCTGAACGAAACAAATGAAACAGAAATTAAAATACCCTTAAAAGCAACAAATATTTTTTACTTTTTGTACTGAAATAGGCCACTAAATTAATTCTGCGCAAATAACAGCAAACATGAACTAAGTATATATTTATCATATTGTACTGAAATAAGCCACTAAATTATTTATGCACAAATACAAGCAAACAAGACCTGCGTATATATTTCACTTATTGGACTAAAATAGGGAACTAAACGATTTCAGAGTTAGGGCTCATGCACAAAAAAAGGAAGGTACTCCATGTGCATTCCGTTTCCGTATGTCCGTTTTTCTGTTCCGCAAAAAAATAGAGCATGTCCTATTTTTTTCTAGTTTGACAACAAGGATTGTCATTATTACAATGGATCCGCAAAAAAAACGGATCCGCAAAAAAAAGGATGCCATATGGAACGTCATCTGTTTTCTTTGCGGATCCGCAATTTGCGGACCGCAAAACACATACGGTCGTGTGCATGTAGCCTAAGGCCTCATGCACACGAATGTATTTCTTTCCGTGTCCGCTCCATTTTTTTTGCGGATTATGTGCGGAACCATTCATTTCAATGGGTCCGCAAAAAAAATGGAAGGTACTCCGTGTGCATTCCGTTTGCCTATGTCCATTTTTCTGTTCCGCAAAAAATAGAGCATGTCCTATTTTTTTCTAGTTTGCGGACAAGGATAGGTATTTTACAATGGATCCGCAAAAATAACGGATCCGCAAAAAAATGGATACCATGCGGAACGTCATCCTTTTTTTGAGGATCTGCAATTTGCGGACCGCAAAACACTTACGGTCGTGTGCATGAGGCCTAAATAACAGAAAAAGTGAAGTGTATATTTTTTCTCTTTTTCTACTGAAATATGGCAATAAACGCTTCTAGCGCAAATAACACCAAATGTGTACTGCGTCTATTTTTCTCATATTGTAGTGAAATATGACAAGAAGCTTTATGCGCCCAAATAACAACAAATGAGAACTGCGTCAAATAACAACAAATGAGAACTGCGTCTATTTTTCTCGTATTGTAGTGAAATATGGCAATAAATGCATTTAGTGCAAATAACACCAAATGTGAACTGCGTCTATTTTTGTCATATTGGAGTGAAATATGGCAATAAACGCTTTTAGCACAAATAACACCACATGTGAACTGCATCTATTTTTGTCGTATTTGAGTGAAATATGACAATAAAGGCTTTCAGTGCATATAACAGCAAATATGAACTTAGTCTATTTTTCTCTTTTTCTCTAGAAATACAGTTGCAAGAAAAAGTATGTGAATCCTTTGGAATTAAATGGATTTCTGCACAAATTGGTCATAAAATGTGATCTGATCTTCATCTAAGTCACAACAATAGACAATCACTGTCTGCTTAGACTAATAACACACAAATAATTAAATCTTACCATGTTTTTATTGAACACACCATTTAAACATTCAGAGTGCAGGTGGAAAAAGTATGTGAACCCCTAGACTAATGACATCTCCAAGAGCTAATTGGAGTGAGGTGTCAGCCAACTGGAGTCCAATCAATGAGATGAGATTGGAGGTGTTGGTTACAATTGCCCTGCCCTATAAAAACACACACACACCAGTTCTGGGTTTGCTTTTCCCAAGAAGCATTGCCTGATGTGAATGATGCCTCGCACAAAAGAGCTCTCAGAAGACCTATGATTAAGAATTGTTGACTTGCATAAAGCTGGAAAAGGTTATAAAAGTATCTCCAAAAGCCTTGCTGTTCATCAGTCTAGGGTAAGACAAATTGTCTAAAAATGGAGAAAGTTCAGCACTGCTGCTACTCTCCCTAGGAGTGGCCGTCCTGTAAAGATGGCTGCAAGAACACAGCGCAGACTGCTCAGTGAGGTGAAGAAGAAATTAGAGTGTCAGCTAAAAACTTACAAAAGCCTCTGGCATATGCTAATATCCCTGTTAGCGAATCTACGATGCGCAAAACACTAAAAAATAATGGATTTCATGGGAGGATACCACAGAGGAAGCCACTGCTGTCCAAAAAAAAAAAAAAACATTGCTGCACGTTTACAGTTTGCACAAGAGCACCTGAATGTTCCACAGCAGTGCTGGCAAAATATTCTATGGACAGATAAAACCAAAGTTGAGTTGTTTGGAAGAAACACACAACACTATGTGTGGAGAAAAAGAGACACAGCACACCAACATCAAAACCTCATCCCAACTGTGAAGTATAGTGATGGGGGCATCATGTGTGGGGCTTCTTTGCTGCATCAGGGCCTGGACGGATTGCTATCATCAAAGGAAAAATGAATTCCCCAGTTTACCAAGACATTTTGCAGGAGAACTTAAGGCCATCTGTCCACCAGCTGAAGCTCAACAGAAGATGGGTGTTGCAACAGGACAACGATCCAAAGCATAGAAGTAAATCAACAACAGAATGGCTTAAACAGATGAAAATACGCCTTCTGGAGTGGCCCAGTCAGAGTCCTGACCTCAACCCGATTGAGATGCTGTGGCATGACCTCAAGAAAACGATTCACACCAGACATCCCAAGAATATTGCTGAACTGAAACTGCAACTACAAGAAAATGTTTGGTTGAAGTTATTGCTGCCAAATGAGGTTCTACCAGTTATTAAATCCAAGGGTTCACATACTTTTTCCACCTGCACTGTGAATGTTTACATGGTGTGTTCAATAAAAACATGGTAACATTTAATTCTTTGTGTGTTATTAGTTTAAGTAGACAGTGATTGTCTGTTGTTGTGACTTAGATAAAGATCAGATCACATTTTATGACCAATTTGTGCAGAAATCCATATCATTCCAAAGGATTCACATAATTCTTCTCGCAACTGTATACCAATAAACGCTTTTAGCGCAAATAACACCAAATGTGAACTGCGTTTATTTTTCTCGTATTGTAGTGAAATATTACAAGAAACGATTTTAGCGCAAATAACACCAAATATGAACTAAGTCTATTTTTCTATTTTTCTTTAGAAATATGGCAATAAACGCTTTTAGTGCAATAACACCGAATGTGAACTACGTCTATTTTTATCGTATTGTAGTAAAATATAATAATAAATGCTTTTAGAGCAAATAACACCAAATGTAAACTGCGTCAATTTTTCTCGTATTGTAGTGAAATATGACAAGAAATGATTTTAGTGCAAATAACAGTAAATATGAACTTAGTCTATTTCTCTCATTTTCTCTAGAAATATGCCAATAAACGCTTTTAGTGCAATTAACACCACATGTGAACTGCGTCTATTTTTCTCGTATTGTAGTGAAATATTACAAAAAACTATTTTAGCGCAAAAACACCAAATATGAACTAAGTCTATTTTTCTCTTTTTCTTTAGAAATGTGGCAATAAATGCTTTTAACGCAAATAACACCAAATAAGAACTGCGTCTATTTTTCTCGTATTGTAGTGAAATATGACAAGAAACGATTGTACCGCAAATAACAGCAAATATGAACTAAGTCTATTTTTCTCTTTTTCTCTAGAAATATGGCAATACACGCTTTTAGTGCAGATAACACCAAATGTGAACTGCATCTATTTCTATCGTATTGTAGTGAAATATGAAAAGAAATGTTTAGCGCAAATAACACCAAATGAGAACTGCGTCTATTTTTCTCGTATTGTAGTGAAATACGGCAATAAATGCATTTAGAGCAAATAATACCAAATGTGAACTGCGTCTATTTTTCTCATATTGTAGTGAAATATGACAAGAAATGCTTTTAGTGCAAATAACAACAAAGTGACCTGGGTATATATTTCTCGTATTGTATTGAAATAGGCCACTAAATGATATCAGCGCAGTTAACAACAAAAGTGACCTGTGTATATATTTATCTTATTCCACAGATAAGAGGCACTAAAGGCTTTTCAACATAGCACTTGCACCCCAATAACTAATTGCTGTGCTGTATTATGAGACTATCTGGATACCCAAGTAATGTTTCCCTGCACTTGTAAATCGCTTTTTCTCACAATGTGGATTTTCCTATGACTATCCCTAGCATCTGCACATGTATCTCCCTTCCTGTGAAATGATTCCTCTTACTATCCTTTCCGTGCACTAGTAAATTGCTTCTTTCATTTTGTTTTTTTAGCAATTAGTTTTTCTTTCACTCTCCCTAGTGCCTGCATACACGTCTGTCCCTGAACAAAGTACAATTGTGAATGGCAGAATCTAAGATGGCCACCATATTTATAGGGCTGTGACATCACTGGGCTGGCTGCTGATTGGCTGCATGCATAGCACTATGAGTCATCCCGCCTTCCCAGAGTTCCTTGCCCCATGTTCTCACATGTGTAGCCGCCATTTTAGCCGCCATGTTAGGAAAAATTGAAATTCATTACCACGAAGCGTGAGGAAATTTTGCGAATATATGGTAGAATATTCGTCATATATTGGTGAAAATTCATATTCGAGATATCCGTTTTATTGCGAAAAATCTGTAATGAAAAAAAATCACATAATGTGCATTTTTATGCAAAAAAAGGAGTATTTAGCACTACAGAATATACTGCTATATATTGTCATTTTTTCCATCTGAACAAAAGATTCCTCCCTGCTTAAAATGCTTGTGGGTCAATGAGTCATAAGCCCACAAGCAAGAAGCAGGGAGGAATCATGACTTTAGATGTTGAAAAATGCATTGATCCACAAGCATTTTAAGCAGGGAGGAATCATTTGTTCAGATGGAAAAAATGACAATATATAGTAGTATATTCTGTAGTGCTATATACACCTTTTTTCGCATAAAAATACGCATTATGCGATTTTGTTTTTATTACAGATTTGTTGCAATAAAACGTACATCTCGAATATGAATATTCACGAATATATGACGAATATTCTACCATATATTCGCGAAATATTGCGAATTCGAATATTGCCCCTGCCGCTCATCACTTAGAGATGAGCGAATCGAACCTGACGCAGTCCAATTCATTCCGAATTTCAGGAAAAAAGAATATTATTAATTATTAATTAATAATATTCGTCTTTTTTCAACATCTAAATTCATAATTCCTCCCTGCTTCTTGCTTGTCGGCCAATGACTAATTGACCCACAAGCATTTTAAGCAGGGAGGAATCATTAGTTCAGATGAAAAAAATGACGAATATTCGAAATAACGAATATATAGCAGTATATTTGTAATATTCGCGAATTATCGAAGTTGCGATATTCGCGATTAATATTCGCTATTAGAATATTCGCGCTCAACACTAATCTCTAATACCCATTTGCTATTATACAGGTACGAAGAAAAAAAAAACACGTAAAGTATATATAACATATTGTCGATGTTAAAGTTGCTTGTTTCATCTGTACTTCTATTTTTTGGACTGAATATCTGCCTCACCCTGATGCGACACACCCAGACAGGACTGCCAAAACATTTGTCCAAAATAATGCTGTTCAGTGTAAGACTCTTTTAATTCAGTCATTAAACATAATATAGGTCACAATACACAGAAAAAAAACATGTTTAAATCAGTCAGAAATAGGGATGGGCCAGTGTATTTCAATATATGGATAGGAAAACTGCACAGTGTCACGTCTGTACTGCACTGAGATAAAACATTCACATCAGAACCTTAGTGGACCCAAAGTCTCCGCAATTTAAGTATCTTTTTATTCAAGAGGAAGTGGTTTGGATTCATTTAATCATGCTTTAACAAAATAATATATATATTTTTTTAACACAAGTGGTAGAAAACTGAGAAATTCTCCCTTTATCTCTGCTAGCACAAATAGGGAATTTGGAGGGTTTAAGTTGGTTTAGGTATTTTCAGTCAAGGTCAGCACTGTCAAATATTAAGGATAAATTAGGATTGATAGTTGAGTCATGTACACTAATTGAATATATGATGAGTAGTAAACGCCATAACAGGAAGATTTCTCACTTTTGTAATGTTTCAAATAAATCACTGTTTAAGAGCTTAGTCTCCCGTGGCCAAAAGGCCTGGGTGGCCGAACCCCTCAACAGTGTTACACTAGATTGGAAAAGTATATTTAGGAATTTAAGGTTTGTATCTCACAATTTTAATCACGTAGTAGTGCAATTCAATAGTATACACAGAACATATATTATGCCGATTTGGCTGAATAAATGTGGGCTGAAGGAAAATTCTAACTGTCCAAGATGTAATTTACCTGAAGCTGACTTTTTGCATATGTTCTGGTCTAGTTCAGAGATACTGTAGGTGTCTATTGGTATTCAATTTCCAACTACATATTACAGAAATTAAGGATAGTGATCCCAATGTCTGCACAACTATGTATATTAAATGACATCTCCATAATTAACTGTCCTAAAGATACTAGGTTACTTCTTATCAGAATATTGTTTTTAGCCCGCCTTCTGATTGCAAGAGTATGTTTCTCACAAAACTTTCCAAGTTTAAATACATGGGTGAGTTTGGTAAAAAAGGTTAAGGAACGAAAAAATCCTTTACAAACAAAGAGCTATTGGCGGAAAATATAAGAGGATATGGTCAACCTGGCAGGATTAGGAATCGATACGTTAGGCTTACTGGGTTTATTTGAGGACTCGCCAATTTCCCGCTTTGTCCCTAATTAATGTTCCTCTTTTCAAGAGACACATCGCAAACAGGGTGGTATAGGGTTTTTTAATTTTTTTCTTTTGTTTCTTTCTTTTTTGTAAGGGTTTAAATTAATTGAAATATTTAGATTTTTCTATCTGAGATCCTTGTTTTTTTGTTGAAACTTGTTAATAAAGATTATTTAAATAAAAAAATCATGCTTTATCATTAGTCTGCAATTTTGAGATGCAGCAGTGCTTAAAGGGGTTATCCAGGATTTTGATATTGATGACATATCAGTATAGGCCATCTGTATCAGATTGGTGGGGGTCCGACACCCCCCACCTCCATGAATCAGTGGTTTCCTTGTACAATAGGATTGCCTCTGGAAGTCGGCACCAGAACTACACAGCTCTGTTCACTATGTCATGGACATGGAGTAGTTACTGCAGCAATTCTCCCATTGAGTATAGACTATTAATATAAACATTCTAGATAACCCCTTTAAGGCCCCTACACATTATATTATTGTTAGCCGAAGGAAAGTGTATGGGCATCTTATTTTTGTGAGGATTTTTTATCTTAATGTGTATTCTGTAGCTATATCAGTTTATTGTGATACACAAAAGAAAGAGTTAATATATGGGATGATTCTCAGGATGATTATTAGAAAAAAACGTTCCTATGAACATTTGTAGTGCCCTGGAGCAGGGGTACTTTGAAGTCTGGTCGTTTGCGGACATTTGGCCCTGTTTCCCCTATAAAAAGCCATCAACCACTTACTAATTTCACTTTAAAGGGTTAACTTTCACTGACCTATACTGTTTAATAATGTGTAACTTCATTTTGTATGCTTGTTGTTCTATATATCCTGTTAATTTGCACTGTATCTGCAAGGCACTGTGGAAAGTGTTAATGAATACTGAAAGACTTTTGGGACTTTGTAGCTAATAGTGAGAAGCTAATAATTTTTCACAATTACCATAAGGGTTAAAGAAGAGTATGTTTTGGAGGGAAATGGGATGGGACTTTTTGGATGTTTGGTTTAGCTTTGTTCTATTGTTTGAAGGCTTGTTTTTGTCTTGAAAAACTGTTTTGTCATTCCTATTAGGTAGTATTGAATTTCTAATGCAGGTCTATGACAAAAACTTTGTATCTGTTTGAGATGAGTTTCTCCACTCCATCCTCCCACTAGAAGGTTTTAATTCAGCTAGAAACTGTGTATAAGGAGAGCAGTCAGAGCCCCTAATGTTGTTCAGTATGGGATCAGTGCTTAGTACTAGGTCTGATGCGGCCAGACTGCATGAGTGATCAGAAAAAGATGCTGAGATGGAGATACTGAGCCATAGCCCTTGGGTCACCAGCCCTGTGACCAAGGAGCTAGCCAGACTACTGAGCCACAGACCCTCAAAACTTGGCCAATGTCTTAAAAAATTGACCAATGTAAATGTGTTACCAATCACCCAATGAACAAGCAAGCACGCGCTTATGGGGTGAGAGCATTAATAATCTTGACATGAAACAAATAATTTCTGGGCAGCAGATTATTCTGTGTGAACCATGATCTACTGCACAGAAACTATGAATCTGTATGAGGACAATCGACCGTTGCAACCATTGCATATACCTCTACAGTAGAGTTGATTACTGCATGAACATCTGTACAACTAATGCAACTAGAACCATTGTTCAGTTTGGTATCCTACAGAGGCAGACGTAACAGGGCCTCCAACTTTTCCTACAATTTATAGTACTGGTATCCTATGTGGCACAGAACTAGGACAATGAACACAATTTTGATGACACAATATGGAAATAATGTAGACTGTGATGTCACAAAACAGGAATAATAAGAGTTTATTTTAGAGCTAATAACTAAAGACCTTGCCTGTAGTTAGGCCGGAATATTATTTTCTCCTGGTATGGCATTTTCAGGAAGCCCCTGGGAGCTGGTGTAGAGGATAGTAGTGGTGGAGGCTTTGAGATGATGTTGTAATGTCACGTTGACCTACTTTAGGCCGTTGCCCCCTGGGGTCCATTACAATAGAAGAAGAATATTGAAGAATGAGGCCAGAGTTAAACATAACAAGGTCCATTTTATTAAGTGCAACTTAGAACTTGAAATACATACAGCAGCAGCAAGTCTTAGAGCAATTAATCTGTGGCACCAGCTGAGGAGGTATGGTGGCAGGTAGGATCTCTGCGATTCTGCACTTAGATGATACTGGCCTAGTGGTTGTCTGGTAGGCGATAATGTCTGAGTAGAGATGTTGCAAACATAAAATTTTCCGTTCGCAAATGGCGAACGCGAATTTACGCAAATGTTCGCGAACGCGCAAACAGGGCGAACCGCCATAGACTTCAATAGACAGGCAAATTTTAAAACCCACAGGGACTCTTTCTGGCCACAATAGTGATGGAAAAGTTGTTTCAAGGGGACTAACACCCGGACTGTGGCATGCCGGCGGGGGATCAATGGCAAAACTTCCATGGAAAATTACTTAGTTGACGCAGAGTGTGGTAAGTTGAATTCGCAATGCGATTAAAATAACCTGCATTAATTGCATTGCGAATTCAACTTAGAGCTGAGTTCCTAATGGTTGTATTGCTAGAATATAATGAAGATTGAGAATATAACGCTATATTCCCAATCTTCGTTATATTCTAGCAATACAACCATTAGGAACCCAGCTCTAAGTTGAATTCGCAAAGCGATTAATGCAGGTTATATTAATCGCATTGCGATTACAACTTAGATCTGAGTTCCTAATGGTTGTATTGCTAGAATTGACGAATATAACGAATATAGCATTATATTCTCAATCTTCGTTATATTCTAGCAATACAACCATTAGGAACCCAGCTCTAAGTTGAATTCGCAATGCGTTTAATATAACCTGTATTAATACAGGTTATATTAATCGCATTGTGGCTACAACTACTAACAATGCAGCTTCAGAATGAATCTAAGATGGATGCTGTCCTTGCTTTTTGATAGGAGGTGGGAGGGAGGGTACGCTTATTGGCTGGAATGTGTCTGCTGACTGTGAGGTACAGGGTCAAAGTTTTCTCAATAATAAAGTAAAGGGGAGAACGCTAACATTGCATATGTTCGCCCGCCGCGGCGAACGCGAACAAGCTATGTTTGCCGGGAACCGTTCGCCGGTGAATAGTTCGGGACATCACTAGGTCTGAGCTGTTATCCCTCACCTCCCTGCAGAGTCTGCAAATGCTGTATCTTTATGATCACTCTGCATTCTGGACTCTCAAGGCTTTACTTAACCACATCAGCCCCCCTAGCTTAAACACCCTTAATGACCAGGCCACTTTTACAATTCCGCACTACACTACTTTCACCGTTTATTGCTCCGTCATGCAACTTACCACCCAAATGAATTTTACCTCCTTTTCTTCTCACTAATAGAGCTTTCATTTGGTGGTATTTCATTGCTGCTGACATTTTTACTTTTTTTGCTATTAATCAAAAATGACCGAAATTTTTGCAAAAAAATGACATTTTTCACTTTCTGTTGTAAAATTTTTCAAAAAAAACTACATTTCTATATAAATTTTTCTCTAAATGTATTGTTCTACATGTCTTTGATAAAAAAAAGTCCAATAAGTGTATATTTATTGGTTTGGGTAAAAGTTATAGCGTTTACAAACTATGGTGCAAAAAAGTGAATTTCGGCATTTTGAAGCAGCTCTGACTTTCTGAGCACCTGTCATGTTTCTTCAGGTGCTAGAATGCCAGGATAGTATAAATACCCCCCAAATCACACCATTTTAGAAAGAAGACACCCCAAAGTATTCGCGGAGGGGCTATGTGAGTTCATGTATCATTTCATTTTTTTTCACAAGTTAGCGGAAAATGACACTTTCTGAGAAAAAAAAAAAAAAAAAGTTTCAATTTCTGATAACTTCTGGCAAAAAAAAAAAAAATCTCAGACGGACTCACTATGCCCCTCAGTGAATACCTTGGGGTGTCTCCTTTCCGTAATGGGGTCATTTGTGGGGTGTGTTTACTGTTCTGGCATTTTGGGCGGGGCTAAATTGTGAGCCGCCATGTAAAACCTAACACTCAGTTCACACTTTCGCGTAAAACGCCGCTTTTGAACGCACATAAAAACGCACAACAGTAAAGGAACCATGCATTCCAATGAGGGTGGTTCACACTTGCGCGTTTTTATGCGCGTTCATAGGCGCCTATAAACGTCCGACGCATAAGCAAGTATGTTCGCGTTAATTCGGGCTTTTTTCGAGCGTTTGGTGCTAATAGACTTCAATGGGAAACGCGATAGGCGTGTTGTTCGGGCGTTTGTGCAGCGTAAAACGCGCCTATGGACGCGCGTTTTTCAAAATTCACACCTCAGATTGGCCAAACTATATAGGGAGGGCTGTTTGGTCATTGGCCAACTATGCAGTCAATCACATAAACGCGCGTCAAACGCGCCTACACTATTTACCAAAACGCTTGAAAAAACGCGCCTACACGCCAGTCTTGAACGCACCAAAACGCTAGGCTTCAAAACGCTCAGGTCTGAACCCAGTGTAAAGGTACTTGTTGGAATTTGGGCCCCTTTGCGCACCCAGGCTGCAACAAAGTCTCACTTATGTGGTATCGCCGTACTCAGGAGAAGTAGGGCAATGTGTTTTGGGGTGTATTTTTACATATACCCATGTTGGGTGAGAGAAATATCTCTGTAAATTGTCAACTTTGTATAAAAAATTTTAAAAGTTGTTGTTTACAGAGATATTTTTCACACAAAGTATGGGTATATATAAAAATACACCCCAAAACACATTGCCCTACTTCTCCTGAGTACGGCGATACCATGTGTGCCACTTTTTGCAGCCTGGGTGCTAAAGCCCTAAACCAATGAGTACCTTTAGGATTTCACAGGGCATTTCTACGCATTTGGATTACAGACTTCTTCTCACGCTTTAGGGGCCCCTAAAATGCCAGGACAGTATAAATACCCCACATGTGACCCCATTTTGGAAAGAAGACACCCCAAGGTATTCTGTGAGGGGTATGGTGAGTTCATGTAAAATTTGATTTTTTGTCACAAGTTAGTGGAATATGAGACTTTGTAAAAAACAAAATAAGAAAAAAAAAAAAAAAAAATTTCCGCTGACTTGTGCCAAAAAATAAAAATTCTATGGACTCACCATGCCCCTCACGGAATACCTTGGGGTGTCTTCTTTCCAAAATGGGGTCACATGTGGGGTATTTATACTCACCTGGCATTTTAGGGGCCCCTAAAGTGTGAGAATCCAAATGCATAAAAATGGCCTGTGAAATCCTAAAGGTACTCATTGGTTTTAGGGCCCCTTTGCGCACCCAGGCTGCAAAAAAGTGTCACTCATGTGGTATCGCCGTACTCAGGAGAAGTAGGGCAATGTGTTTTGGGGTGTATTTTTATATATACCCATACTGCGTGTGAGAAATATCGCTGTAAACGACAACTTTTTACATTTTTTATTCAAAGTTGTCAATTTACAGAGATATTTCTCTCACCCAGTATGGGTATATGTAAAAATACACCCAAAACACATTGCCCTACTTCTCCTGAGTACGGCGATACCACATGTGTGACACTTTTTGCAGCCAAGATGCGCAAGTGGCCCAAATTCCAATGAGTACCTTTAGGAGGGCATTTTACGCATTTTCTTCTCACGCTTTAGGGCCCCTAAAATGCCAGGGCAGTATAAATACCCCACATGTGACCCCATTTTGTAAAGAAGACACCCCAAGGTATTCCATGAGGGGCATGGCGAGTTCATAGAAGATTTTTTTGGCACAAGTTAGTGGAAATTGATTTTTATTGTTTTTTCTCACAAAGTCTCCTTTCCGCTAACTTTTGACAAAAGTTTAATTTTTCATGGACTCATTATGCCCCTCAGCGAATACCTTGGGGTGTCTTCTTTCCAAAATGGGGTCACATGTGGGTATTTATACTGCCCTGGCATTTTAGGGCTCTAAAGCGTGAGAAGAAAATGCGTAAAAATGCCCTCCTAAAAGGTACTCGTTGGAATTTGGGCCCTTTGCGCATCTTGGCTGCAAAAAGTGTCACACATGTGGCATCGCCGTACTCAGGAGAAGTAGGGCGATGTGTTTTGAGGTGTATTTTTACATATACCCATGCTGGGTGAGAGAAATATCTCTGTAAATTGACAACTTTGAATAAAAAATTTAAAAAGTTGTCGTTTACAGCGATATTTCTCACACCCAGCATGGGTATATGTAAAAATACACCCCAAAACACATTGCCCTACTTCTCCTGAGTACGGCGATACCACATAAGTGACACTTTTTTGCAGCCAAGATGCGCAAAGGGGCCCTAAAACCAATGAGTACCTTTAGGATTTCACAGGCCATTTTTACGCATTTGGATTCTCACGCTTTAGGACCCCTAAATTGGCAGGGCAGTATAAATACCCCACAAGTGACCCCATTGTGGAAAGAAGACACCCCAAGGTATTCTGTGAGGGGCATGGCGAGTTCACAGAAGAAAAAAAAAAATTTGGCACAAGTTAGCGGAAATTGTTTTTTCCACTAACTTGTGACAAAAAATAAAATTTTACATGAACTCACCATACCCCTCACGGAATACCTTGGGGTGTCTTCTTTCTAAAATGGGGTCACATGTGGGGTTTTTGTACCGCCCTGGCATTTGAGGGTCTCCGCAATCATTACACGTATGGCCAGCATTAGGAGTTTCTGCGATTCTCCGTATATTGAGCATACGGGTAATGAGATTTTTTTTTTCCGTTCAGCCTCTGCGCTGAAAAAAAAAAAAAATGAACAGCACAGATTTTTTCATTCGCGTCGGTCAATGTGGATGAAAAAATCTCTGCCAAAATCAGTGACTGCGGTGCGGTGGGCTGGGCGCTAGCTACCTAACAAGTAGCTAGCTAACTGGCGGTGATAGGGGACCCTTATGCCCCATTCACACGTCCGAAATTCTGTTTGCGGAGCGGAATTGCGGACCCATTCATTTCTATGGGGACAGACTTTGTCCCGCTCGGATCCGGAATTACGGATCCGCGCTTCCGAGTCTGCACTTCCGTTCGCAAAAATATAGAACATGTCCTATTCTTGTCCGCAATTGTGGACAAGAAAAGCATTTTCTATATAGTTCTGGCAATGTGCGGATCTGCAAAATGCGGAAAGCACATTGCCGGTGTCCGTGTTTTGAGGATCTGCGGATCGGATCCGCGGATCGAATCGCGGATCGGATCCGCGATCGGATCCACGGATCCGTGAATCCACGGATCCGCAAAACACATATGGACGCCTTACAAGGGGTGTGATCAATGACAGGGGGTGATCAGGGGGTCTAGATGGGGTGATCAAGGGGTTAATAGGTGAGGGGGGGGTGGGGGGGGGGTTAGTGTAGTGTTTGGTGCAACTTTACTGTGTTACCTGGTCCTCTGGTGGTCGATCCCAGCAAATGGGACCACCAGAGGACCAGGTAGCAGCTATATCAGACGCTGTTCATAAAACAGCGTCTGATATAGCAGTTTGATGCGATTTTATTCGGATCTACAGCCTGCCAGCGATGGATCATCGCTAGTAGGCTGTAGCCGAACTGCCGTGCCACGCTTCTCTGTG
Source organism: Bufotes viridis (assembly GCA_033119425.1). Lineage (NCBI taxonomy): Eukaryota > Metazoa > Chordata > Amphibia > Anura > Bufonidae > Bufotes > Bufotes viridis. The sequence goes on along the minus strand of CM065592.1, from coordinate 391,070,126 downwards.
AACACGCGCAGGTTCACAGGAAATCTCGGCTCTCACGAGATGACGCGCCGACGCGTCAACTCAGAGCTACAGGACCGCCCGCAGGACGCATCCCTGCGTTAGGCGGTCCTGTAGTAGTTAAGGATGTATTTAACTGATGTTTTGGCAGAAGAGGAATAATTTAGATCATGGCTTTTGATACGGTTTACAGGAGTGGGTGCTCTATGATCTCCTACCTCACTTCCCCACTATCAGGATGGGACCTTTCACGTCCCCTTATCTACCTAGCATTGACTTACGTAGACTCACTAACCCTTCTAGACTTCCCCCTCCTAGCAAGAAGTCGGACCAGCCCATTCTCCCAGTATGGGTAGAACAGGCTGGGTAACCCTGTTACAGCCAGCTACTACCAACCAGTACTTCCCCTGCTGGACAAAATGACATGGAAACTGTGAAATTCATAACATTAGAAAAATTGCATATAAATATAGAAAATGCATCAAGTAGAGATGAGAGAAGTTTCAAAAAATTTGATTTGGCAGCTTTGCCGAACCTCGTCAAGATATTCGATTACGAATTACTTCGTCACAATCGGTTTCCATTGTTTGGATCGGGCGCAATGATCAGGAACAACGATCAAACTGCCCCTCATCATTTAACCACACAGATACCTCCTTCAACGCTGATTGCGACAACCCAACACCATGCAGGGCGATTGGCATTTGTCAGAGAACACCAAGATTGGCAGATGCGACATTGGCGCCCTGTGCTCTTCACGGGTGAGAGCAGGTGTGCATTGAGCACATGTGACAGACGTGACAGAGTCTGGAGACGTCGTGGAGAACATTGTACTGCCTGCAACCTCCTCCAGCATGACCAGTTTGGCAGTGGGTCAATAATGGTGTGGGGAGGCATTTCTTTGGAGGGTCACACAGCCCTCAATGTGCTAGCCGAGCTCCTCAGACCCATTATGAGACCATATGCAGGTGCAGTGGGCCCTGGGTTCCTTCTGATGCATGATAATGCTAGACCTCATGTGGCTGAAGTTTGTCAGCAGTTCCTGCATGATGAAGGCATTGATGATATGAACAGGCCTGCCTGTTCCCCAGACCCAAATCCAATCAAGCACATCTAGGACATCATGACTCATTCCATCCACCAATGGCACATTGCACCACAGACTGTCCAGAAGTTGACTGAAGCTTTAATCCAGGTCTGGGAGGAGATCCCTCAGGAGAACATCCGTTGCCTCATAAGGCATGCCCAGGCACTGGTTCGAGGTCATACAGACACTTGGATGCCACACACTACTGAGCCTCATTTCCTTGTCTTGTCGCATTTCCACTGAAGTTGAATTAACCTGAAATTAGATTTTCCAGTTTGATTTTGAGTATCAATCCAAATACAGACCTCCATGGGATATTAATTTTGATTTATATTGATCATTTTTATTTGTTATTGTTCTCAACGCATTCCGCTATGTAATGAATAAAGATTTGCAACTGGAATATTTCATTCATTGAGATCTAGGATGTGGTATTTTAGTGTTCCCTCTATTTTTTGAGCAGTGCATATAAAGTACCATATAAACATACTAGTTTAACTGACAATATTTTCTTATACAGCATATTGATTTACAGTAATATCAGCAAGTTCTGGGTCTGTGCTAAGGCTCAAACACAGCAATAAGATGTTTAACCAGGCTATGCATCTCCTCGGAGTCTTTATACCGACCAGCATACAGGCTTTACTTCCCTTATAAAGGAGAGAAATATAGTGCAGTACCACTGGGATATTGATATACTCTGCTTTTATTGCACTTACTTGATACAAACTTGTCATAAAACATATAAAATCTGTATGCCCGACCCGGGTTTCGATTTACCGCTTAATCTGGGACACCTACCGGGTGGAAGCATAGCCTGGTTATACATCTTATTGCCGTGTTTGCACCTTAGCGCAGACCCAGAACTTGCTGATATTACTGTTGAAATTTAGGGATGAGACCTATCCCTAGGATTTGGGACTGCTGCTGTCTATAGTTTGCCCAGAAATTCGCACATTTTTATATCTTTTATATTAATTTACAGCCTGTGTCCAATTGCGGACAAGAATAGGACTTGCTCTTTCTTTCTTGCGGGGCTGCGGAACGGAACTACAAATGTGGACAGCATACGGTGTGCTGTCCGCATCTTTTACGGCCCCCGCCCCATTGAAATAAATGGATCTGCACCTGTTCAGCAAAATCACACAACGGATGCAGACCCATTTTCCGGTTGTCTGAATGAGCCCTAAGCAAGAGACAGCGTCCTGATTCTATGAATTGAGGAGGTTCCAGCAATTGGACTTTCATGTAATATATAAATGTTTAAGTTGGACAAACTCCTGTAACATTGACCTTGTAACTATTTTAGTCCAAAGGTTGGGGACAACCAGATTGTCTAACATTGTTAATATTAAATTGATATATTTAAAATCAATTGGTATTAGACCAATGGATGTATCTGTAATGTATGTCTATAATTCAAAAGAGGGATTCCAGACTACAACTTATTCACTTCTATTGACATCTGCACAATGGCTTTTTTCTCATTGTGGAAGCTGTACAGCTGTGCTGGATCTGATGCATGAGAAATCCAAGTATACCGGTCGGTCGCAGATTGCAGCGCAAGGCTTATTTGTGCAGCAATCTGCAACTTTTCTCTGATTACTCCAGGTCTAAAAATGGCCTCATAGCTTGGACTGGGAAAGGTAGGCTAGTCTCATTCATTATTTTCTACACCTGTTTTAAGGAACCTTGCTTACATTTAGACTGGCAGTTGATGTGCCCAATTCATATAGAGGCCGGTGCCTCTACATAACTTTGACAGATCCACCGACTAAGCAAGGGGTTATAACGCCGGTCTTTTTTAATGACCCCCATAGCCTTGCAGATGTTGTTATGGTCCCTGACTTTTGACTGAACGTGTAGAATATTCCTGTTTGCTCACTTTGCCCACTACTTTGCCCTTTAAATATAATGTTGTCCATTGGTTCCTGTTATGGTGTCTGTCATATTGCCACACAGAATGGTGCAGCATGTTGCTCCATTTTGTTTGGCATTTTTGATGGAATCTGTCGCAGTCTCCTAATGGGACTTCCAAGGCAGATGTGAATGACGCCTTAAAGGAGTTGTGCATGTTACATTTATAGGGGACAAACTGCAGGAAGGCTAGTAAAATAATAGAAAAAAATAACCTCACTTTACTGTCCCTGCTCTGATCAAGTGCCACCGCTCGGCCCTTTCCTCCAGGCCGTAGCTGTGATGTAATGTTTTGGTTGCATCGATGATGCCCCATATATTGCTACGGAAATCACTGGCCTCAGCACTGCATGGCATGAGACTTTTGATGCAGGATGTCAGCTCTGCAACCAAAACATTACATTGCGGCTGCAGTGTGGAGGAAAGGATGGAGCACCAACGCTGGATCAAAGGGGGCTTAGAAGGGTGTTTTTTTTTTATTATTTTACCAGCCTCCCAGCAGTTTGTCACAGTCAAATTTTAACGTGAACAACCCCTTTAAGTTGATGTTACATATTCCATACCTACAGTATTACCGTATGATAAATTTTTACCAGCCAATAATGACAGATTTATTGAGATAATTTATACTAAAGGGTAAAAGGTAAAAAAGAGAAAAATGGTAAACGTATTGCCTAAGTTTTAGGAGAAAGATAAGTGAAACCACTAGATTAAATTGCTAAAGTCTGTCAGCCAAGCTCAATACTGAAAACTCCTTATTACAGCACAGGACTGCTGGGAAGATCTGCTGGTAAAAAGTCCAAAACGACAACAGTGGGTTGAGAATACTATAATCATGCTCAGTAAAAATATGTTAATATTTCTTGTACTGACTTTCCATAGCAAACCTCAATTCAGACCTGAGTCACAGTACCAAAGTGGAGAAAGTATGAAGGAGGGAGCATGTTGATACTATCATGTACAGTTACTTGGTTTTCCGGTAACTGCTCCTTTGGTTTTTGTTGTAAAGAAAACAATTGAGGAGGTCTATTTAGGTAAATATTAGAGATGAGTGAATTTCTTGAAATGTGTTTCAGGTCCACATTGACCCAGATCAAAAGTGCTCTGATTGCCCTAAAAAGTTGTGTATAACACTCCTAAGTCTCCTACCCTACCAAAGTGACACGAAATTATCCCGTCTTGGGGGGTAGCACCAATATGTGATAGATAGTGATGAGCGAGCATGCTGGGCTGAATATCTGTTTTGCTCGAGCATCACTATGCTCGGCACATGGCGGTACTCGACCGAGAACTGCATGTGCTCGAGCGCAATGCTCGAGCCTCCGCCCCGCACATTTTGCGGGTTTTAAGCAGCCAATAAAGGTGCAAGTAAGTACTGCCCTCACTGTAATAGCAGTAGCCATGTTGGCTGCCAGCATTACAGTGATTGGCTAGCCGGAATGAGTCATCAGGTGCTATATAGCACCGGATTACGCATGTTCGGCTCAGACGTAGACAGGGAGAGCAGAGCGTAGGAAGGGAAAGACAGTGTATGGAGCGATTTTCACAGTTTTTATTCAAAGAAAGCTTTTCCAAGACCCAAAAGTCCTTTTAAGGACTACTGTGTGTGTGTGTTTTAGAGCAGCAATCTATTTACCTCCTGTAGTCTCAGCGACAATGCTTCGGAATGGACAGATAGTGCAGGGAGAGACATTTGCTGTTTTTACTACCAAAAGCTTTTTAAAGACCCCAAAGTCCTTTTAAGGACTACTGTGTGTTTGACAGCAGCAAGATATTTTAATTTTATACCTATTAGTGACATATACTGTACATCATCGGCAGACTGTGTCTTTAATAATCTGGGCCACATATAGTGTCCATAATCTGTGGTGTTCTGTAACTAATACTGAACAACATCTGCAAACAGTGTCTGTATTACAAATTCCAATAATCTGGGCCACATCTAGTGTCCATAGTGTGTGGCGTTGGTTAAAAAATACTGAACAACATCTGCAAACAGTGTCTGTATTACAAATTACAATAATCTGGGCCACATCTAGTGTCCATATTCTGTGGGTTTCTGTGACACATACTGTCTTGCATCTGAAAACTGTGTCTTTAGCGGACAGTAAAACAATCTGCGCCACATCTAGTGACAAAACCATTAATATGAAGAAGACAAGCACTAAGGGACGTGGAAGTGCTCGTGATGCTGATGGTACACGCAGAGGCATATAATGTTTTGGAGCATCATCTGTACAGAATGCACTCGCATATAATGTTTTAGAGCATCAGCTGAACAGCATGCACTAGCCTATAATGTTTTAGAGCGTCAGCTCACCAGCAGGCACTCGCATATAATGATTTAGAGCGTCAGCTCATCAGCAGGCCCTCACCCCTAAAGTTTTAGAGCGTCAGCTCAGCAGCAGGCCCTCGCCCCTAATGTTTTTGAGGGTCACCAGCAGGCCCTTGCTCCAAATGTTTTTGAGGGTCACCAGCAGGCCACCAATCATAATTTTTAAAGGGTGTGTATGATGCCCTCCTTTATGTGTAATATTTTTTTTTTTTTGGGGGGAAGAGGGGTTTGTGCTTATTTTTGTCAGTCTGTAAAAGTGGCATACAACTCGGACAACATGGTTCCCAGCAGCCACCTGGGAGTCCAAGATGCATCCAGACATCATCCCCATGCTGTTCCTGATCCATTTCGGTGGTGTTTCTGTCACTTTCTGACCTTTTCCAATGGACCAGGCACCCTCCCCTCTTCAGAGCAGGGGGTGCCTGTTTGTCTCCCATTGACTTCCATTATACTCGGGTGCTCGGCCGAGCACCCGAACACCCGAATACTTTGGTGCTCGATCATCACTTGTACCTGAGTCTAGGGTCTGAAATATTGTTGGTGTTGCTAAGTCTGAATTCACGTTGCAGTCTAGAAAGATGTGTTCTTTCATACCTTTTGCTTTGGCTCAACATAAAGAAACATGATTTTGCGATATTCTGTCATGAGATTTTTATGCTGTATAAGTCTATGTAATAGACATAGACAGTAATTAGAGTTGTTGCCTGTCAAGGCTTTTGCTAACATGTCATGATATTATTTTTAGTTTGTTTTGTAAGAAAGTGAAGTCCTTAACCTCTTGACAACATGAGCCATAAATATGTGGCTTATGTAGTCTCTTTAGAGATAGTACCTGCTCCAGAGTGGGCCCCATAGCCCCTGTATATCTGCTGTTTCATATGGCAGACACCCGGGGATAATGTGTTCAAATCAGTGATAATGCCGACCTAAGAATCTGAGGTGACTTTCTCCTGAAGTGCTGAACTCGCGTGGCCACTGTGAATGGGAAAGCTGTTGGTTGGTTGGTTGTGATAGGCCAGAGACTGTGAGAGGCAACCAGGCCTATCACGGGTATATTTCTTTGAAGATGGTAGTGAATTTCCCATTAAAAACTGTAATAATGTGCAGTAGTGTATCCAAAAAGCAATCTAATGAATGCTTGTTCAGGTCCCCTTGGGGTTGGAAGGGCCTAAAAAAAGGAAAAAGTTTTTTCAATGTAAAAAAGTAAAAAAAAACATAAAAATTCTAATCACCCCCACTTAGTAATTATATACAGATAATAGCACCTGCAATCAAAAAATAAACATGAGAAGAGGTAAGTGAAGGTAAAAGGGATCATAATATGCTTTTGTGTTCTGCTTTCAAGGTTAACAGGATCAAAATTTAAACTTTGGCCATCAGGACTCAAGGTATACCACTGAGTCTATAAAATACATTTAGATTCAGATAATTGATATAAAATACAAATGATCTATAAACTGTTAATGACTTAGCAGGGAATAAGGGAAATTTTGAAATATTCCTGTTCCGTTATCATATTAGATATTAGTATTTGGTTTTCATATTGCACCATTACAGTAAATGGTCGACTATTACTGTAACTATGGGACATCATTCTGAGGTTCCCACCAAGGTAAATGCACACTACTACAACTATCGGCTTGGTTTTGGAAATAGTTATATAGTGTAAATTTCCCTAACAGAAAATCGCTTACGCATTAGAAAAGCAAAAAACAAAGTATTCAAAACGATGATGATTCGCTATATAAACTTAACTAAAGACTTCATCCAGAGTCTGGCTGACAGTATCTTCTGGATGGAGTTTCTTATAGACAGCAGACAAGAACTTTTCTCTTTCTTTAGTTGTGGTTACATGCAGGGTGTCAAGTATATTCTGGTCAATTGCAGATATATGATAACCCTGTAAATCAGCATCTGTAACAGAGCAGAGAATGGATATGACATGCATTATTTTTGGACTTTGTTAGTATGTGTTGTATTTTGTTCTTACTATTATGTTACATGGTCTAGTCTTAGTTGACTCTGGCTAAATCATTTACTTAAGGTGTTGCTTTTAAGTGACATTTGCTTAATTATCTTATGGAAGGTCTTTGCACTGGAATTTAATGACCTTTGAAGTGGTTTTGAATTAGATGCCAGGGGTAGAGGAATTATTTTATTCTTGGGATCAATATCAACAATAGAAAGAAACAATACATTTTAGGAATGTGTTTGTAAGGGATGAAAAGAACAGCTTGTACTTGCAAAGAACATTCACAAGTGGTGGGCAACATGAGATATCTAATGCCAATTTTTTCATGATCTATGAAGTGCAATCAGGCTTTCCTCCCACCTCTGATCTCTTGATATGCATTATGCAGAAATCATTAAATCTTAAAACTCACAATTTTTGTGATTTTTCTGTGCTTCAAAACCCCTTTTATAATAATAATTATATTGTCAAGAGGGGTATCTCATGTTATTCTAATGTATGGTTGAGTTCAGGAGCTGTATACATCTCTATGCAGTGAGCTCTCTAGTAGCAGCACCATACAAATAAAATTTTATTATAGGATCTTTTACTTGGCACATGCTATCGTTATTCAGCGTGTACCTTCCTAACTGAAATGTTGCTTCTCCAACAAAGAACAGTTGGCTATTAGAGATGTCCCGAACTATTTGCCGGCGAACAGTTCCCAGCGAACATCGCATGTTCGCGTTCGCCGCCCCTATACATAATCATTGAGCAAACTTGGACCCTGTACCTCACAGTCAGCAGACACATTCCAGCCAATCAACATACCCTCCCTGCCAGACCCTCCCACCTCCTATCAAAAAGCAAGGACAGCATCCATCTTAGATACATTCTGAAGCTGTAGTGTTAGTTTGAGCATGGAGAGTGCTGCTGCTGCTACTGAATTAATATAGGGATTCTAGGGAAAGCGTTAGCTACTAGTGTTCTGTGTCCACTCCAGTCCTCAAAGACTCATCTGCTGTAAGGACAGCGTCCTTACAGCACCCCACAAAGCCCTTTTTAGGGCTGGGACATCAGTCTGCTTTATATATATATATATATATATATATATATTATATTGCAGTTGCCCGCCCGTGTGTGAGAGGCCGCAGGCCCACAGACTGTACTGTGTGCACACCACTCATATAGGGTGGCACAGTACCTTGCAGATAAGAAAATCATTTAATTTTTACTCTTTAATATAATTTCAGTTGCCTGCCAGTGTATGTCAGGCCCACACAGACTGTACTGTGCCCACTGCCAGTGCCCACCTCTCATATCGGGTGGCACAGTAACTTGCAGATAAAAAAAGTCATTTAATCTTTACCCTTTAATATAATTTCAGTTGCCTGCCAGTGTGTGTCAGGCCCACAGACTGTACTGTGCCCACTGCCAGTGCCCACCACTCATATAGGGTGGCACAGTACCTTGCACGCATAGTACCACTAATCAAAAAAAAAAATGACAGGCAGAGGCAGATCACTCCGCAGGGGCCGTCGTGGTGCTGTGATTTCCTTTGGCCCAGTGTTCAGAGGCCACATACCCTGAACTCAAAAAATTCTGAGTACATAGTTGACTGGCTTACACAGGACACCCAGTCCTCTACAGCTTCCGCTCAGAACCTTGACGCACCATCCTCCTCCAGCTCAGCTTCGGGCACCTCTCAAGTTACCACTCGCCCACCCGCCACCACCACCAACACTAGTACCACTGCCGCTTCACTTGATCAGTCAGAGGAGTTATTTAAACATCAGTTGGAAGAAATGAGTGATGCGCAACCATTATTGCCAGAGGATGTAGATAACAGGGATATGTCTCAGTCAGGCAGCATTACACACATGGATGTACGGTGTGATGATGATGTTGTACCCGCTGCTGCTTCCTTTGCTGAGTTGTCAGATACAAGTGAAGCAGTTGATGATGACGATGTGTCTGTGGATGTCACGTGGATGCCCGCTCAAAGAGAAGAAGAACAGGGGGAAAGTTCAGATGGGGAGACAGAGAGGAGGAGGAGACGAGTTGGAAGCAGGAGGAGGTCGTCACAAGGAGCTAGTGGCACAGTCAGACAGCATGTATCGGCACCCGGAGTCAGCCACACAGCACACCAATCAACGCATGCTGTTGCCACCACCAGAATGCCGTCATTGTAAAGCTCAGCAGTGTGGCATTTTTTTGGTGTTAACAGGGATGCATTTGCAACCTGTGCCAAAAGAAACTGAGTCGTGCGAAGTCCAACACCCACCTAGGTACAACTGCTTTGCGAAGGCACATGATCTCACATCACAAACGCCTATGGAATCAACACATAAGAACAAGCAGCACACAAAATTAAAGCCACCATCCTCCTCCTGGTCCAGCATCTGCAGCCATGTCAACCACTGCTGTCCTCCTTGCCCCCTCTCAACCACCCGCTACTCCACCTCTCACCTTCAGCAGTTCCTGCTCATCTGCCCACAGTCAAGGAAATGTTTGAGCGTAAGAAGCCAATGTCACAGTCACCCCCTTGCCCGGCGTCTGACAGCTGGCTTGTAGGAACTCTTAGCCCGCCAGCTTTTACCATACAAGCTGGTGGTGTCTGAGGCCTTCTAAAAATTTGTAGCTATTGGGACACCGCAGTGGAATGTACCCGGCCAGAAAAAAAAATCACAAAAGGCAATCCCCAACCTGTACTCCATTGTGGAAAAGGAAGTCATTGCATGTCTGGCACACAGTGTTGGGGCAAGGGTCCATCTCACCACTAATACCTGGTCTGCAGGTATATCACGTACACTACGCATTGGGTAAACCTGCTGACAGCTGCCAAGCATGGAATGCGTGGCTCTGCAGCGGAGTTGGTGACACAGCCACGACTTGCAGGCAGGCCTGCTGCCACGTCCTGTACTCCATCCTCTTCGCTAACCTCCTCGGCTGAGTCCTCTTCTGCTGCTGCGTCTTGCTCCACATCAACTGCACCCCCCCCCCCAGCTCCCCAGGGGCTATTCCACATCCAGGATATGACAGTGTCACACCGTCTTGGGGTTGACTTGTCTGAAAGCAGAGAGTCACACCGGACCAGAACTCCTGTCCGCCCTGAACACACAGGTGGATCAGTGGCTGACCCCGCACTAACTGGAGATCAGCAAAGTGGTGTGTGACAAAGGAAGAAATCTGTTGGCACATGTGTTGAATCTGATCGCATGACGCTTTGTGTATATGTACCCAGGCTTACAGGACGTCCTCAAGCAGGCCAGGAACGTGTGGGGCCATTTCAGGCGTTCCTACACGGCCATGGCGCACTTTTCCGATATTCAGCGGCGAAACAACATGCCAGTGAGGTGCTTGATTTGCGACAGCCCGACACGTTGGAATTCAACACTCCTAATGTAACAATGGCAGTTGGCAGCCGCCAGCGTGCAGTGCATCCGACTACGTACCTCAGTCGAGCTGCACGCGGGGCTCCTCCTCTTCGCTGCAGGCTCCGGACCCGCTTTCCTGCGCTGTCACAGGCTACGACAACTTCTGTTGTATCTTGTAGGAGCCGCAGGCGTCCTGGTACCTTAAGGGTTAATGCACGCCCCTGATTCCGCCCTCTCTCCAATCCTGGCCAGGCACCACCTTTATAAGGGTGCTTCCCTCTTCCTGCAATGCCTGAGCAACATTGTACTTCCTACAGCCAAGGCTCCTGTTGTTCCTGCATTCGATATCCTGCTTATGACCTCTGCCTGTATCCTGACCTCGTCTCTGCTTGATCCTCTTGTACCTCGCTGCTCTCAAGTTAAAGACCCGGACTGTCGACCACGCCTCTGTCTGCTGTGCAGATCGTTACACCAGCTCCACCTGGACTAACTCAGCTCTGCTGTTCTCACAGCACTAGCTCTGCTATACCGCTTGCTCAGCTCAGCATTATCCTGCGGCTGTCTGCTATATTGCCTGTTTCCCCGATGCTGCATCGGGGCTTTCTGGCCTGCCCGGCCAGCTGCCACTTAACCGGGACCACTCTTGCGGTTGCGACCTGGTGTCTCCCCTGCAGCTGAGTCCAGCTTCCGCATCCTGGAGCGGGATAAAGGGTGAAAACCAGGGGGACACTTAGACTCCGCTCCCAAGTTTGGCCCAAAGCCAAACCGGTAAGTGGCACAGCGGGTCCACACCCGTTGATCCGTTACAGTTTGCTCAGGCCATGGACCACGCTGGCAAGCCCATGCCTGTGGTACAAGATTTATACCAAGAGCTGCAACGCCAGAGTGAACGCCAAGAAGTCCTGCTGCACTATCTGAACACAATTTCTGCACGTCTGGACGCTCTACCCACTACTGCTCCTGTGGCACTACAGGTCCCAGCAACTCCTGCTAATTCTGTTGCATCGTCTGCATGCCAAGGCACGTCTGCTGTACAACTTCCCTTGCCTCCACGTTTCAGCGGTGAGTCAAAGGCCTGCAGAGGGTTCCTGAATCAATGCTTGATCCACTTTGAGCTACATGGAGACAAGTTCCAGTCTGACCGAGCAAAGGTGGCTTTCATTGTATCTCTGCTCTCTGGAGAAGTTCTTGCTTGGGCTAATCCTATATGTGAGCGAAGCGGACCCGAGACTGCAAGCCTACAGACCTTCTTAACTGTTTTCCGTACAGTATTTGAGGAACCTGGCCGTGCCTTGTCTGCAGCTTCTGCTCTTCTTCGTCTGCGTCAAGGCGCTAGGACAGTGGGCCAATACGCAATCCAGTTACGTACACTGGCCGCAGAACTGTCCTGGAATGGTGAAGCTCAACGAGCCGTATTCTAGGAGGGTCTGTGTGACCGCATTAAAGACGAACTAGCGGGAAGGGACCTCCCTGGCTCTCTGGACGCTTTGATCACGTTGGCCACATGCATAGACGTGCGGTTTCGTGAACGTTTTTCTCAAGGATGAAGCGGACGTCTAAATTCGCACCTGTCTTCCAGAGGACTGTTCAGACTCCTGCTGCGATTCCGTCTGAAGAGCCTAGGCAGGTGGATCGCCTGAAGCTCTCTGATCAGGAGCGCCAGCGACGGCGAGCAGAGAATTGGTGCCTCTACTGCGGTGGAAAGGAACATGTTGTTCGTACCTGCCCCCAGAAGGCGGAAAAACTTCAGCGCCTAGGCTCATTGGGAGAAGTGACTCTAGGTGAAAAAGACAATTTTCCCAAACTTCTTATCCCTGTAATGGTGTCTGCTGGGAAAACCAGTATATCGGTACCTGCTTTCCTGGATTCTGGCGCTGCCGGGAATTTTGTCAATCAAGCCCTGGTGACCCAGTGCCAGCTTTCCATTACCCGTCTGGCGAAGCCTCTGGTGGCAACGATTTTTAATGGACAAACCTTACCCAAACCTATTCAGTTCATCACGGCTCCTGTGAAACTCCAAGTCGGGGTGCTAAATTCTGAAGAAATATCCTTCTATGTCCTGCCAGATTCCACTGAACCAGTGATTCTGGGATTGCCCTGGCTACAGCAACATTCTCTCATCTTAGACTGGCGAAAGGGGGATATTCTCCACTGGGGTCCTCAGTGCCAAACCTCCTGCCTGTCGATGGTCCACCCAATGTCTCCTCGTCCGGTCCCTGTGAACCTGCCTGGTCTGCCTCCGCAATTTGCATCCTTTGGAGATGTTTTCTGTAAGAAGAAGGCAGAGACTTTACCACCTCATCGGATGACTGTCCGATCAATCTCCTACCTGGGACTTCTCCTCGTGGAAGGGTTTATCCTTTATCCCTGCCTGAGACACAGGCTATGGCCGAGTATATTAAGGAGAACCTGGAGAGGGGGTTTATCCGGAAGTCTACCTCGCCGTCTGGAGCCGGTTTCTTCTTCGTGTCCAAGAAAGACGGGTCACTCCGTCCATGCATAGATTATCGTGGACTGAACAAGATTACAGTCAAGAACAAGTATCCTATGCCCCTGATGTCTGAATTGTTTGACCGTATCCGAGGCGCACAGATATTTTCTAAATTGGATCTACGTGGTGCATATAACCTGATTCGTATCCGTGAAGGCGACGAGTGGAAGACGGCATTCAATACCCGTGATGGCCGCTATGAGTACTTGGTTATGCCGTTCGGCCTTTGCAACGCTCCTGCAGTCTGCCAAGAATTTGTAAATACAAAAAAAAAAATGCAACAGCAGTCTGCAACCAGAACTCTGCCCAAGATAGAAGCTGTAAGAGGACATTAGTGTACGTTTTGATCAAAAGGTAATAAGCCACTCGCCACGCCAAGGCTGTCCCGTAAGTGGTCCTAACGCTGAATCTTACCTGTTATGGGCCATGACAGCCACATAAAATCCAGGGAGGGTGGACCCAGCATGCATGCTGGGATAAACCATACTTATTAACCCTTATTAACAGGTCATATATATTATAACATTAATTCTTAGGTGCTAAGTGTTGGAATTATATAATAAGGATTAATTATATATGTGTACATCTTGATACAGGGGATTGATGGACGGGCAAATGGACGGACTATAACCTACGGTCGTCTCATTTGCTTCTGCACCTTTCACCTGTTATTCTGAGTTTAAAAAAAAAATTTGTGTACACTGCACGAATTCAAAGAGTGTAAAAATTTTTTTTCCAGTTTGATCTATTGGCTATAAGCCAATGATGCCACCATGGTAAAAGTGTCATATTGGACACAACACTAAGGCCCTATTCACACGTCCGCAAAATGGATCCGCATCCCATCCGTAATTTTGCGGAAGGGTTGCAGACAAATTCATTTCAAAGGGGCAGGAATGGATGTGGACAGCACACTATGTGATGTCCGCATCCACGTTTCCGCATCCGTGTTTCCGCATCCGTGTTTCCGTTTCTGCAAAAAAATAGAACATGTCCTATTCTTGTCAGCAATTGCGGACAAGAAAAGGCATTCACTATATAGTGCCAGCAATGTGCGGTCCGCAAAATGCGGAATGCACATTGCAGCCGTCCATGTTTTGCGGATCCGTGTTTCCGTGTTTCCGCAAAACACCCTACGGACGTATGAATTAGGCCTAAGGCCTTATTCACACGTCAGTAATTTTTCTTTCCAGAATCACGGGACGTTTTTTTGCGGATCCGTGTTTCCGCAAAATTCTTCCGTTTTTGTTTTTTAGTGTCTCCGTATACCTTCCGTGTTTCTGGATTTCCGCAAAAATCTGGAAGAACAAGAAAAAAAAAAAGATGTTTCCAGGATAACTTTTCATTTTCTATAGATCCATAATTACGGATCCGCAAATACGGATGACATGCGGATGACTTTTGTAACCTTTCCGCATATCATCCGGATTTATGCGGATCCATTCACTTCAATGGGGCTACGGTCCGCAATTCGCGGACAAAAGTAGGACATGCTCTACTTTATTTACGGTTCCGCATTACGGTAATGAAAGGATTTGCAGATGCGGAGAGCATACGGAATGCTCTCTGCATCTTTTGCAGACCCATTGAAATTAATGGGTCCGCATATCTTCCGCGTTATTTCCGCGGAAATAATGCAGAAAAAAAATATGGACGTGTGAATTAGGCCTAATGCACAGCAGTAGAAGTGCTTAGTGTGATTGTACTCATGAGTAGCAAATACCCAGCATTATAAGTCAACTCCCCTTTAAGAATCCTGTGTGTTCCACAATATTTTCCCCTTTTTTTACATAAATCTTTTCCATACTATATGCCAAATTACTCCTTCAACTGCTCTCCTGTTTGACAAACCACTCAATCTTCAGCTCCATTGTCAAGTGGGACACCTACAGTGCTGTCAATCAAACCATTTAGCTCACTACCCAGAGTAGTAGAGGTAATTCTCATAATCATGGAAACTAGCTAGCAGATCATTACATTACTCCAATTTCTAGAGAAAACAATAGGAAAAATAGTACTAATGTATGTAGTACTGTGGTAGAGAAACACACTGGGCCACCCTTGGCAATAGTTCCCATTTATGACTGCAACTTCTGACCCTCATATACTCAAAGCAACATGACTGCACAAGGATAATGGCTAATGCACACAATGATGCCCCATCACTGGGATAACAAACACACAAAAAATCACAATGCAAATATAATAAACTGTCATATATCTGCCTAGGGCTAAAAGTAGTGATATCACAGCAAATGGGCACTGACTAAGGCCCTATTCACATGTCCGCAATGTTCGTCCGCACCCGTTCCGCAAATCTGCGGAACGGTGTGGACCCATTCATTTTGAATGGGAACGTGATGGATGCGGAGAGCAAATACTGTGCTCTCCGCATTCACATTTGCGGAGCGCGCCGCTGATCTTCCGTCCGGCAGCTCCGCAATAATTTAGAGCATGTCCTATTATTGCCCGCAATTGCGGACAAGTACAGGCATCTCTATAGGGATGGTGGCAAGGTGTGTTGCGGAACTGCAACTTGCGGATCCGCAACACACTATGGACGTGTGAATTAGGCCTAAAGGGAAGAAAAAGCCCAGGAATAATAGTCATATTCCTGGACAAAACAATCTCACAATACAGAAATGATACACACAGTGAGGTCATAGAACATTGATAATGCACCCAGTGATGTCATATTACAGGGATGATGCACACAGTGATGTCACAGCACATTGATGCACACAACGATCTCACAATACAGAAATGATACACACAGTGATGTCATAGAACATTGATGATGCACCCAGTGATGTCACATTACAGGGATGATGCACACAGTGATGTCACAATACAAGAATGATGTGACAGAACATGTGTAATGACTAGAGATGAGCGAAGTTTTCAAAAATTCAATTCAGCTGCTTCGCCGAATCACTTTGTAACAAATCGTATTCCATTGTATGGAGGGTGTGCAATACAGTGATGATGTGGTAATGTCACACATCAGCACGCACAAGAATTGTCGCGTTTTCTTCAATCAAGATGGCAGGACGGCCTCTTCTCGCGCAAATGGATGAGGTGAGTATGTTTTTGTTGTTTTTTTACCACCATTTCAGGAAAATTTGATTTGTTTCCATGAAACGGCAGGAAATTCGGATTTGTGGCGAATCGAATATTTCCTGTAATTCAGATTGAATTCAACTTTGTTAATTTCGATTCACTAAAGACTGTTGTGACCAAAGTGAAGTAACAGCAGAGGAATACCAACCACTGCATTATAACACTATGCGGATAAAGTGCAGTACAGTCTTGTCACAGAAGATGCATATTAAAGATGGGAAAAAGATATTATTCACAGCGATGTCACAGAATAAAAATAATCAATATAGTGATGTCATAACATGGGGAAAATACATTTATATCATTCACCTTTTATTGCAGGAATATACTTCTCCAACCCGAGGTTTAGAAACCAGTTGCAAATGTCACCTGTTGTCATTTCTGATAGAGGTGTCTAAGTACTTATCTAGTAGAGCATTAGATGAAACATATTATAAGATCACATTTTTTTTATAATATGATGTTCACCTTTGCAACCAAAAACTACATTAATTAAAAATATCCTAACACATTGTCCCAGATTTATTACTGTCTGTGCCTAGTAAATCAGCCTGGTAAGGAGCCCAAGGGACTGCACTAGCCGTTCTGGAGCCCAGCCACGCCTGCGTCCAGGAATCTTCTCCTTGCTCACAAAGTCAGATCGCCGTACTCTCGCGATGCATGAGCTCGCGAATGCGCAGTGCCGGTATAGTATTCCTTCCCTGTGCTGGCATCAGCTTTAGGGAAGGAAACTGCGCATGTGCCAGCTCGCACATCGCTAGATTACGGCGATCTAACTTTGTGAGCAAGGAGGAGATTCCTGGATGCAGGCGGCAGGGTCATAGCTATAGGGGGTGCAGAGGTAGCAGTCGCTTCCGGGCCTAGGAGCCTGAGGGGGCCCAAAGACCCTTGTGCCACACAAGGAGACACCAGTATTATAGAAAGTGAATGCTGGTCAAGTTACACCTCTACGCCGTTTCTTTTTTGCTTCAGGTAGCACGAAGGCTATGTGTTTCCCTGGCCACAAAGCATTGAGGGAAGGGGGCCCAAGCTGAGCTCTTGCACCAGGGCCCATGAGCCTTTCGCTACGCCCCTGGCAGGGGGTGCTGGGCTCCTTCACAGGGGGCGTGGCTGGGCTCCAGAAAGGTAAGTACAGCCCCTTGGGCTCCTTATCAGGTTGATTTACATATAATATTGTATATATTTTATATATTTACATATATATATATATATATAAAATCATTTTTTACACATGCATGTCCGCATCTCTATAGGGTCAAAAGAGGTGACAGAATCCCTTTAAACAAAATACCACTTTGTCCCAAAGGAAATATGAGGACTGGTTTTCAATAATATTCCTAAATGTCTTACCCATGTTACATATGTGATAACTTACATTTTACTGTGTACCATGGTCACTATTTTAATCCCTTTTAAGCCTGAGATTCGTCAGGTGGATAACTGAACTTCTGTAGATCCCAAAACGTATGGTCTATTTTTCTCTCTCACAATGGCATGTGCCTCCTTCAAATGATATAAAGTATATTGAACTATACTGGGCATAGTAGGAGATTGTAGCCACGTCAACGCTGAAGCCAGTCTTTGGCTGCAGTGGAGCATGTGACCATGCTCATGCAGAGCCGGACACTGGAACATGGACACAGCAGAGGCAGCATGGGGTACCAGAGAGGCTAGGAGAAGGTTAATGTGAATCTTCTGTTTAGATAGGCAGGACTTGGGCACCTGGTAAAAGCTCAGTATTTCTGGAAAACCCTTTCAATTGTAACCCTTCTTTCTTTGTTGGGGGTCCTCTGGGCTCCCCAATTTACTGTAGCTCTTTATCTGCTACATTATCATATTAAATCATATTAGTCATGTGACTAGGTAGACACTATAGCCCTCTTTTGGGGTATGCTAAGCCAAAAAACAAAAACAAAAAACAAGTTACTCAACCAGTCTCCTCCCCTACAACTTTTTTTGTGGGTTCCCTGCTTCAGAATGGTGGCTGCTGGCAAGGGTCATCATCAACTTTGCAGCTTGCCCCATTCATATAGATTGTACTGCCATCTGACACACATGTTAGTACAGACTCAAATCTTAGACCACCACTTGGTACTGTATGTTTTTCAGTTGCTTACTGAGCTTATCATTTATTACTGACTTCAATTTTTAACTCATGTAGTGCATCTTACCTTATTCTTATCTTCTTCATCTGTAGTGATTGGATTGTATGAGGCTGCAAAACATACACATTTATTAATATTGAAGAAATAAAATCTTACTTGATTAAAGTAATACATGAATCTTTCTAACAAAGCTAGAACCCGTCATGTACCACACATGGCTCCAGAGATCTCCCCATTTATTGCTCCAATTGCTCTGCCAGGTTTCCTTCAGGCTGGCAGCTAAGAGGATGCGTCCCTTCTCAGGGGGTTTGTCTTTTCTGCTGCAGCTCCTCACTTGTAGCTGCCACAGTTTCTATCAGAAGATATGGCTGGTGGCAGTTGAAGGATAGAACTGAGCATGTGCGACCACCTCAATGAGGTGGATGGAAAAATAAGAAAAAGAACAGCAGGTGACGCTATACAGATACATTTTATTGAACAGTTCAGTGGCTATACAAAATTTTGTAACTCCATGCAATTACAAAATTATTCAGATCCAAGCTGGTTTGAAAAATGTATCATGTTGTTTGTGGGATATTAGAGGGGTAATTCCATCCCTGAAAATTGTGGGACCCTCATTGGTTTAGCAATGTGATCCTTCACAGTTTTCCTTGCTAAGTGTTTGGAGACAGGCAGTGCACACGCTCCACCTCCCTTCCATTCATAAAGGGGGGACAGAAGTCCAGTTCTTGTAATTGGTGGGGGTCCCAGGAGCACAACTCCCAACTATCAGACACTCATCACCTATTCTGTGGATAAAGGATGCATTTAACTTCCTAACAGTCATGTTGACATTGGAAAAACCCTCCCAAAAATGTAAATTTTTTTATTGTAGATTTTTAATGTGTATCTGCAGTAAATGTGCACTAAAGGGTGCATTTTTAATCCTTTAGTGACATCATTAATTTTAGCCTTAAGGACCAAGAATATTTTCCCCCTTTGTGTTCTAGCAGTCATAAATTTTAATTTTTTCTTCTATGCTTTTTTATTTTTATTTTGCGGGATTAGTTGTAGGTTTTTTTAGAAACCATTTTGGGGTATATGCAGGGGCGTAGGAAGCCCCAAAAATCTGGGGGGGACAGCACTTATGGGGCCCCTGTGTCCCCGCCCACCCTCAAGCCACACCCACATTTCCCTGCCCCCCTTCCCAAGTGCCAAAAATCTCTCCCCTCCCCTCCCCTCCTTATGGGCCAGTGGGTCCGGTTAAAAAAAAACAAAACACAAACACACACAAAACATGACACTTATACTTACCTCCATCCGTCACAGCGATGCGATGCAGGCCTCTTCCGGCCTGTGTCCCGCGCTGTACGGCTCACAAACGGCGCGATGACGTCATCGCGCCGCCTGTACCAACATCTGATAGGCTGCCGGCCTAGTGCCGGCAGCCTATCAGAGGAGCAGGGAAGGGAGACGCCTCTCCCTCTCCTGCTCCGCAGCACAGCCATCTGTATCGCTGTCCTGGGGACGGCGATACAGATGACTATGGAGATGAACGCTTCCACAATGGAAGCGTTCATCTCCCTGTGCCCCGCCACCGCCGCACACATTGCCCTGCGAAAGCTGGGGGGGATTTTGGCATACCCGTCCCCCCCGCATTATTTCTTGGGGGGGATCCGACCCCCCTGTCCCCCCCGCTTCCTACGCCCGTGGGTATATGTAGTGTATTAAATAACTTTTATTATTAAATTTTTAGGGTGAGAGATTTAAAAACTGACTCGACTTGATTTATAACAGGGACTCGATTTATAACAGGGATATCTCCTCTGTTGCTTGGACCAATGCTGTCATTTTGGTCTTGTGTGAAAGCCTTGAATGCCAACTTCAACTTTCAAACAAGACCAGTTGCATGTTTCTAGCTGGCACCATTCAGGAGATCTAAAGCATCTAAAGCAGCCCTCCCTCTTTGTTAAAGGGTTTCTATCTCATGGCCTCATAAGCTGTCTGACATTAGCTATGGGCCAATGTCAGACCAACCTAATAATGTAAATCAAATGCCCTTCTGACCTGTCATAACGCTAAAAAACATATAATATGCAAATTAGCCTCTAGGAGCAGGGAGGGCATTGCCCGTGCTCCTAGAGGCTCCTCGTTCCCACCTGCCACGCCCCTCTTCTTTTTATTGACAGTGCCTGGCAGCTCAGCTCTCCTGCCTCCGGCCGAAATCCCGCGCATTAAGCTGACAGCTGTGCCTGCTGTCCTCAGCTCACTGCGCCTGCACCGAATAGGTGCGGGATTTTGGCCGGAGGCAGGAGAGCTGAGCTGCCCAGCACTGTCAATCAAAAGAAGAGGGGCGTGGCCGCAGGTGGGAACGAGGAGCCTCTAGGAGCAGGGGCAACGCCCTCCCTGCCCCTAGAGGCTAATTTGCATATTATATAAAATAGTTTTTTAGCATTATGACAGGTCAGAGGGGCATTTGATTTACATTAATAGGTTGGTCTGACATTGGCCCATAGCTAATGTCAGACAGCTTATGAGGCCAAAATCTGGTGACAGAAACCCTTTAAGTACTTTTCCCACAGCCCAAGCTGAGCTCGGGCAGAACAGTTAGGTGGTTAAAGGGGTTGTCCTGCTATTAATATTGTTGACCTATTATTAGGATGGTCATCAATATCTGATATGTGGCGGTCTGACACCTGGCACCCCCGCCGATCAGCTGTTTAAAGAGGACTCCGAACTTCATGAGAGCACTGTGTCCTATTCAGTTCACTGCTCATCGTCTCAGAAGTTACAGAGGTGCAATGTAATGACAAGTACTCGCTCCATTCACTTGAATGGAACGAGTATTTGTAATTAGACTATGCCACCGCTCCACAGGAAATGATGTGTAGTGTAGAGAACAGGAAGCAGCACTTGCATGGAGAGCTGTCTCCTCTTCAAACAGCTGATCAGTGGGGTTGCAGAGAGTGCACAATCCTGATGATAGGTCATCAATATAAATGGCAGGACAACCCCTTTAAGTCTTGGGACAACCTGTTTAAGTAGAATCATGAATGTTATGTATAAATGTATCAATTTCACATATATCATCCCATTTTTGTGAAAGCAATTTTTGAGTCCACAAATATTATCTATTTTAAATTTGACTTACCTAGTGTCAACCTCCTGTTTTTGGATTTACTGCAATTGTCAATTAAAGGCACAAAGTGAAAACTATGTTTTCTATCCAAGTGATTCTAAACATGAAAAAATAGAATTAACTTATTCAATTAAAAATCTAAAATTCAAAATGTTGGAAACATTACATCACACCAGTAAATATCTTGTACAGGACATCACTTAGGCTAAAGCAATATTAGGTCATGAAAAACTTTGATGCCCTCCTACTATTCTAAAAAAAAAAAAAAAAATTTAAGTAGTACAGAGACTGAAAAAAATAGCATTGCCAGTGGCTGAATACTTGTGTTTTGTGTGCTAGTGTTCAGTGAAGGTGTGCTTATCTGTTTGTCTGTCCATATACCATACCTCTGCCTGTTTATTAACTCTGATTGTTTACTGCCTTCGCTGACTATTGTCTGACTACTGTATTATACCTTTGCTGCCTGCCCTGATCTCGGTCCTGTTTCATATATTCACATAAACTCTGCCCGCCCTGACCTCAGCCTGTTTCTGAAAATGACTATTGCCTAATCCCTCTGTGCTACGCACAAGTGTCTCTGGCCCCCGTGAGTCAGCCGCCAACTACACCGGGACTATCCTAAGAGACATCAGCCTGGTGGCTCCCCTGCAGTGAAGACCAGATCCCTGTATAGAGGTTAAAGGGTAAGAACCAGGGGCCAGGATAAAGTGCTTAGGGATCGCTTAAAGCCAAACTGGTACAGTGAACATATACAATTCTCATTCTTTGATGTCAAAATAATTATAACCTCATGTACTGAGTCTCTAACCAATCTTGAATGCTCCTCTTTTCTTAATTCTAAAGTTCACTTGTAGATTGATTTGAAAGGAAGTAACAACCACTGTCAGCTATATTGCAGGCTATGTCTTGATAGTCTTGGTCACCCAATCACTGAGCACTGTTATTTTCCAATATTTAGTTGTGTTGCAGTTGCATTTTTTCAGTTCAGGTGTTTTAAAAGGACTCACCTGTGACTTACACAAATACTCGGCCTTTCTTTCTACAGGAGTCTGATCATAGCAACCATTGGGTTTGTTTCAAATGAACAGTTCCACTCTGCTGCATCTGGATATAAATAAAAGTGTAAAATTGCAAATGCATATATGCAGACTTGTGTTAGTTCACAAAACAAAATGCTTTGGAGAAAATTTAAGGTATGCAACTTCAGACTTCTTTGTGACATCTGATGAACCCCATTATATGTCAATGGGGTATTGCATAATTCACTTAAATATATGGCAGGACTTAGAGCTCATGCACAAAACATATTTTATTTCCCTGTCCGTTCCGTTTTATTTGCCTGTATTTGACTGTATGCCGAAACATTTATTTCACTGGGTCCGCAAAAAAACATGGAAGTTACTCGTGCTTTCTTATTCCGCGTGCCCGTATTTCCATTCTGCAGAAAAATAGAACATGTCCTATTATTGTCTGCATTACGGACAAGGATAGTACTGTTCTATTAGGGGCCAGCTGTTCAGTTCCACAAAATATGGAATGCACACGGAGACGGGCGTTTTAGATGCTGGTCTTAATAAAGGCCCATAGTGTGCCTCTCCATAAAGGTGCTGGCCTCTCCGTGACTTCGACACATCCAGCGCCAGTTCTAAATGTAAGATAGCTTCCAAGCTGTCTTACATTTAGACCAATTTCTAGACCAGGGATGGACAAACTTGGCCCTACAGCTGTTTCAAAACTACAACTCCCAGCATGCAAAGACTGCTTACAGCTATCAGCCTACAGCAGGGCATGGTGGGAATTGTAGTTTTACAACAGCTGGAGGGCAGAGTTTGCCCATCCCTGTTCTAGGCCTAAACAGGCATAGAAAATGTTGAATGAGACAGGCCTGCTGGCCTGTGCCATTCCCCGCCTATGCAACGCCCACAATTTTAGACCTGGCATGAGCAGGGCGAAGTCACAGAACTAACTAATTTAGGTGTATTTCAGAATAGTAAATGACCCCCTTAATATTTTATTTTCTTCTTTAGAACTACAAGAATGGTATTATTTTCAAATAACAAACTCAGATTTGTTACATGTGCAGTGTACAGACCCACAGAGGAGATATGGCGAAAGTACTTGGAGAAGATGGGAGTGGTGGCGATGGCAATGAGGGTGGCTGTATTCCTCACAGTGGCTATTCCCTCTCCCTCTAGTGATCCCTGGGACGAACATGCAGTGATTGGAGAGAGGACACCCTTTCTTCCTTGGAACACACCATGGACTTTTTGGGGCTCCTGTCTGGTGGTGGCTGGGATGCCCTTCATGTTAGGTAAATGGGTGCAAGGCAGGAGTACAGGCGTATATAGGCGATGGTGGAGTCAATGACCAGGCCCATTTGGTTGTAATAAATAAATTATCCTTCTTTACTAAGCAGATGATGGTATTTGCAGTACACACAGCAGGAATTAGCACAGTCCTGAGATATATTAAAGAGGAGACTTTCTCAGTAGTTACATACAGGGAGTAAAAATGGTGGTAGTAGTCCACCCTGAGTCTAGGTACACTTTGCAATCTTCCCACATAGCCACAAACATACAATTCCCTTCTCATTAACACTTTCGGCAATTCCCAGAACTCAGATCTGAATGGTCAGTTCATTTTAGAGTATTGGTGCGTGCTGGAGGCTATTAACCCTTTCCACGGCAGTAAAGTCTTTTACCATAAATGAGCCTTACCTTACTGTCTTTATCCAAGCATGGCCTTGTAAGTGGTTCACAACTTTCAAAAATGTTTCTCTTCTCTCAGGGGTAGTATTTCAGTTCATTTGCTTCTCTGGTGGTTTTTCAGTCTCATGAAGGAAGGTTCCCTGAACTATGTTTCTCTTGAGGCCTACTCACACTAGCTCACACTAGCCTTGTCTTGTCTCTATCGCTAATGGCTAGACACTCACTAGCTCAGTGGCTCAACCAGCCAATCACCCTGGCAACTGCACTTCAAAGCTGCTATTTTAATATTTGTTGGCCATACACAACCATTTAGGATTCACAGTGCACAAGTTAGGGTACTTTCGCACTTGCGGCATGGGTATTCGGCAGGCTGTTCTGGGGGGTGAACAGCCTGCCGGATCCGCCATGGCGCAAGTACCCGTGTGCTATCGTGCTGCTGCTCCGTCCCCATTGCTCCTTCCCCAGTGCACGGCAGTGATCGCCGGACTAAAAAGTTGGACCTGCAGTACTTTTAGTCCTGCGATCTACAGCCGTGCACTGCCATGTGGCACCGTAGCTCCGCCCCCCACCCCATTGTAGTTAATGGGGATGGAGAAGCAGCACGGCAGCACACGGGTACTTGCGGCATGGCCAGGGGTGTATCTAACGGCTCATGGGCCCTGGTGCAAGAGTTCAGCTTGGGCCCCCCTTCCCTCAGTGCTTTGTGTGTCTTCTTATGCGGCACAACGGTCTTTGGACCCCCTCAGGGTCCTGGGCCTGGGAGCGACTGCTACCTCTGCACCCCCTATAGCTACACCCATGGGCATGGCGGATCGGGCAGGCTGTTCACCTGCCGGATAGCCATGCCGCAAGTGTGAAAGTACCCTTAGAAAAGACCACTTTACCGTAAGAATTCCTAGGAAATAAATCACAACATTTAACATATTTTTGAGTTGTCGGGTATTTTGCTTCTCATTGACAGTTGTCAGGGGTGGAACAATGTAATTTCATTTACTTCAGCACTGAACAGCTGCATTTTATTACAATACCTTTTTGCATTACCTTCCTTCCAACGAATTCCTAAAGTGTAACCTTTACTAAGTTCACTAAAATACTATAAATCCCACGCAAGCTTAAATATCAATGCATAAATCCTAATAAAAGAATTATAGACTGGGTTGTAATATTAGGTCTCTACAGTAATATTTGAAACCTGGAAAGTAGGTATGTATGCCTCATACGGAGGGGTTCAGGTGCCAACATAGCATCCTGCTCATCATTACTCATGATTCAGTCATGTGAGGAGTTAGTTGACACTTCCTGGAACACAAGGGGGGGTCAGTCAACACGTCCATGTATGCAGGCGCACGTAGCTATGGCAATTATACATACAAACAAAACAATGCAACAGCACTCTGCAACCAGAACTCTGCCCAAGATAAAAGCTATAAGAGGACATTAGTGTATGTTTTGATCAAAAGGTAATAAGCCACTCGCCACGCCAAGGCTATCCCGTTAGTGGTCCTAACGCTAAATCTGACCTGTTATGGGCCATGACAGCCACATAAAATCCTCCTAACGCTGAATCTTACCTGTTATGGGCCATGACAGCCACATAAAATCCAGGGAGTGTGGGCCCAGCATGCATGCTGGGATAAACCATACTTATTAACCCTTTCTGGTTCTGTAACAGCCTCCATTAGATCCAGGGATGCAGGTACCAACATGCATGCTGAGCCCACTGTGCACTCCTCCTGGAGCCAGATGGCTACTAGCAGGTACTGTGAATGCACATTCAGCTTTATACTTACTCTGATTAAAACCAGCCTCTAGGGCAGACAAACTAGTCAGGTGTGCACGACTGAAAAGGAGGTTGCCACACCTCCAACACATACTAAACAGAAACACGGGGGGTCAGTCAGCACGTCCCTGAATGCAGGTGCACGTAGCTATGGCAATTATACATACAAACAAAACAATGCAACAGCACTCTGCAACCAGAACTCTGCCCAAGATAGAAGCTATAAGAGGACATTAGTGTACGTTTTGATCAAAAGGTAATAAGCCACTCGCCACGCCAAGGCTGTCCCGTGAGTGGTCCTAACGCTAAATCTGACCTGTTATGGGCCATGACAGCCACATAAAATCCTCCTAACGCTGAATCTTACCTGTTATGGGCCATGACAGCCACATAAAATCCAGGAGTGTGGGCCCAGCATGCATGCTGGGATAAACCATACTTATTAACCCTTTCTGGTGCTGTAACAGCCTCCATTAGATCCAGGGATGCAGGTACCAACATGCATGCTGAGCCCACTGTGCACTCCTCCTGGAGCCAGATGGCTACTAGCAGGTACTGTGAATGCACATTCAGCTTTATACTTACTCTGATTAAAACCAGCCTCTAGGGCAGACAAACTAGTCAGGTGTGCACGACTGAAAAGGAGGTTGCCACACCTCCAACACATACTAAACAGAAACACGGGGGGTCAGTCAGCACGTCCCTGAATGCAGGTGCACGTAGCTATGGCAATTATACATACAAACAAAAAAATGCAACAGCACTCTGCAACCAGAACTCTGCCCAAGATAGAAGCTATAAGAGGACATTAGTGTACGTTTTGATCAAAAGGTAATAAGCCACTCGCCATGCCAAGGCTGTCCCGTGAGTGGTCCTAACGCTAAATCTGACCTGTTATGGGCCATGACAGCCACATAAAATCCTCCTAACGCTGAATCTTACCTGTTATGGGCCATGACAGCCACATAAAATCCAGGGAGTGTGGGCCCAGCATGCATGCTGGGATAAACCATACTTAATAACCCTTTCTGGTGCTGTAACAGCCTCCATTAGATCCAGGAATGCAGGTACCAACATGCATGCTGAGCCCACTGTGTTGACACTTCCTGGTTCAGTTTAAGGGGCAAAGTTGTGGAATTCAATCACATACAGTTCTGGCATAGCTTGATTGACATTTCCTGGTTCAGCTCGAGAAGTGGGATCATGGTTTCCTAAGAAATCCAAAAGAAGGACAAGTCCTTTTACTGTCCCTTTAATGCCCCTTACCTACCCCTGCCTAAAAGCAGAGCACCCACCCCGACAGGGGCGAAACCACTTCTCAGTGGCTAAACCCTCAAAAATCCCGACGCCTTTCCCCAGAAGAGATGTATACTGGTTTTTCAGTGGGGTAGATGGATACTGGCAACCTCTGATGTCTGGGCATCACCTTGTCAGAGGTGGAAGAATGTAATTTCATTTACTTCAGTACGGAACAGCTGCCTTCTATTACAATACCTTTTTGCATTACCTTCGTTCCAACAAATTCCTAATTCTTGTTTACAAGTGAAAGTATTTTAACAATGTGTCTGGCAGAGAAAGATTGTGCCTGCCCTAGGTGAGGCCACCTCAGAATCCAGTGCTGTGCACCCCATGAAAATTTAATAGGGCTGGAGCTATTTCAGTCTGTAGCAGTTTAGTTTCTGAGTATATGTGCTCTAAAAATCATGTTTGTGAGTCTGCTTCACACAATATTAAAGGAACATTCCATGTTCAACATCTATGATATATCCACAAGTTATGCCAAAATGCCTGATAGATGGGGGATCCTATCTCTAGATCAAGTGACTTCCATTTTCTGATTTCTCTAGAAGCCTTGCTTCTCAGGAAGAGTAATTTCCTATTACAGCCCTATTGAAGCAGAATATGACAATCTATAGATACAAATCAAAGAGAATTTATCAGCGTGATAAACCCTATTAAAATAGGCATACAGTATGTTAGGGTTGATCATGAGTTAAATCATCCTTTAGCAGTTCAAATCTGTGACCCCTTTTTACAGAAATATTCACTTAATTAAATATGCTAATTAGGCACTCGGAGCACCAAGGGGCTGCCTCGCCCTTTGGAGCGCTGCTTTACCATCGCCTTTCTCCCTTAACCATCGCCTTTCTGCCTGAAAGAGTACTTTCCCTGATGCTGAGATCTGAACTGCAGATGTGCAGATTCAACATTCACAAGAGGAATTTGGATCTCGGCATCTGGGAAAGGTCCGCATGTGGCAATGAATTCTCTGGGATTACAGCACCAAGCAGGAAGACATTGAGGATCCTAGTCCTATCACTAAAGAGCAGGGGGAGTGTCTAAGAGGGAAAGGTGGTGGTGAAGCAGTGCTCCAAAGGGCTAGGCCTGGCCCTTGGTACTATGAACACCTAATTATCATATTGAATAAAGTGCATATTGAATAAATTCCATTTTAAATAAAATGGGCCCACAGGTTTGAACAACTAATGGATGATTTGACTCAGCATGTTCAACTCTAACAGGCAATATGCTAACAGTAGGTTTATCAGGGGTCTAGCTATAGTAGAAGCGGCTGGTTTGGGGCCCAAACTCAGAAGGAGCCCACCCAGATTTTATTGTCCGGGCCCCCTCAACAGTATTATAACATGACATTATGTACAGAGACACTGTAGGAAACAGACTGATCACCTGCCTGGCCTCGTCTGAGAGAGAGATCTTGACAAGCCACAGGAGTAGCGGTTGCATGGGGGTAAGGGGTTGTGAAGAAGTTCCTGGGGGTCCCATGCAAAAATTTGCTGTGGGGCCCAGTCATTTATAGTTACACTACTGAGGTTGATCATGCTGACAGATGCTCTTTAAGTTTAATTCTATGTACTGCAACTATGACAACATACATAAATACATATACACACAACATTTTTGTGTTATGCTTTGTTTTAAAGGAATAGATTGTGTATATCAATTGAAGGATCCAATTTATTTTTATGAGACTGTCAAAAATGCATCATCAGCTTGCATTTGTCTTCATCATGATCATTTTTTACAGGCATCATTATAATATTATGTTTATATTGTTATGGTCATCAATTTGGTTCAGATCAGAAATACATAGGGTGTATTTATTAGATTATATAAGTATTGTATGCCGGTCTTGATTTCCCCTGTGCTTTTGGAGGATCGTCCAAGTTTATACGGTGGTGCATGCCTCTGCTATATTTGGCGCATCTAGTTGCCATAGATTGAAGTCTTCTTTCATGCCAGAAAACTGATGTGTAGAAATATGTATTTTGCGGTTGTCCGGCACTGCCCGCTCCCAGCCTATGGCTCTCTTCTCTCACCACTTCTGTGAAGATGGAAATGTCACACATTTTGCAGCACAAATGGCAAAATGCGCAACCTTTTTACACCACAAAAATGGTGTAAATAAGTTAGTAAATGTCCCCCATACTGTTTAAACCCAGCCCCATACTGCACAACTTGATATTTGAGGTTAAGCAGGCTAAGCCAACCTTTACAAACTATACGTTGCTACATTCTGTAAAAGAAATAGAAAAAACACTGCAAATTTGCAAATGGTTCTGATTCCAAATCTCCCTCCATTACAAACTACTAATGCTAGTTTCACCTTACTGTTAACCGTCTCCGGCAGGTTGTTCCAGCAGAGGATGTTACTGCAACGCCCATTGGCCCCATTGACTATAATGGGATCCGACAGAGATGCCTGGATTCGGCTGGAGAAAAAGCATTGCTTGCAAAGTTGCTTCATTTTTTTATTTTTTTATTTATTTTACTTTTTTTTCCTTTCTTTTTGAATGCCTAAAGCCATGTACTGTATGCTCTCAAGTATGATCGAGATACATTTTCTCCTTTAACAAAAAATGCTCACCATGCCCCTTTGTATGTAACTATATCTTTTATTATTCTGGGTGGCAGGGTTTTGTGGTGTTTGTTGTTTTGGGATTGCTGTTGTCAGTTATTTGTATGTGTAAGTCTGCTGACTGAGCTTTGCAGAACTGGAACATGAGCTGAAGTGTCATTTTCCACTAATCTAAATATTCATATTACTGTTGAAGCTGGGAGGTATGTTTGAATTCAGGTCTGTTCTCAGCTAACTGTCTGGGAGTCAGTTCTCAAATGATATTTAGAGTAGACATAAGAAAAGATCTCATTTTCATTTCACATGTTATTTACTTATTGTCCAAATAAAGAAATAAACATTGAATTAAAAGTTTCTTGATAAATATTGGAATTAATTTCTGTATCTTAGTAAAAGGGGAAGTTAATTTCTAAGGGTACCTTACACTAATTTTTTCCCCAGGAGATTCTCATGCAGAAAAGACGCAGCATAATACAGTAGTAGAAAAGTGTATGAGATTAGACAAGATTTTCTGATCGTAAACTGGCAACCATGTGCAGATATCCTGAGGCTACATGCGCTCGTTGCAGATTACGCAGATTTTTTCCTTGTGGATTCTGATGTGGAAAAAACGGAGCATAATACAGTACCAGAAGAGTGTATGAGATTTCTGGTATCTCATGTCTACTTTGCTTTTTCGTTCCGTGTGGAAATTGACCTCCTGTGAGGATTTGAAATCCACAACATGTCAATTCTTTTTGGTGTTCTTTTGTGCGGATTTTACCCTTGTCAATGGAAGGGTACAATCTATAGCAAAAGTACAGGCTGCACATGCGTTTTTTGGTGTGGATGCGCTCAGAAATCCACAAGTATATTCTAGTGGGTCTTTTGTCTGTAAACCTCTACCCAAGTGTAGGTAATAACCAAAACATTACTAACAAGCTTCTCCGATAAGACTTCACAACTTGATGCTTGTTCGTGTTCTCATTGAGGAGATCCAGATGGTGTATGGTAGGGGTCGACCGATATTGATTTTTTAGAGCCGATACCGATACCGATATTCTGTGAACTTTCAGGCCGATAGCCGATATTTTATACCGATATTTTGAGCATTTTAATTTTTTGATTTTTTTTTTCTGTTACGGCGTCCGACGCTTTTTAAAAAAAATATATTTTAATAGTTTGGACTTTTTGGTCACGGCGATATGTTTTTTTATTTATTGTTTATATATTTTATATGTAAAATTGGAAAAGGGTTAATTTATACTTAATATTTTGGTGTTTTTTTACTATTTTAAATTTTTTTACTTTTTATTTTATTACTATTTCCCTAGGGGTAGAACCTGGGCTCTTTATATCTCTTGTCCTATTCACCCTAATAGAGATCTTTCAGGGTGAATAGGACCTGACACTGTCCCTGCTGCCCTGTGCTATGGGCACACAGCAGCAGGAACCATGGCAGCCAGGGCTTCAGGAGCGTCCTGGCTGCCATGGTAATCGATCGGAGCCCCAGCATTACACTGCTGGGGCTCCGATCAGAAGAGAGGAGGTGGGGGACCCTGTGGCCACTGCCACCAATGATATCAATACTGAAGGGATGGGGGGAGGAGGGGGATGGGGAGAAGCACTGGCCACAATGATAAGGTTTAAGATATAGCACATTGCCCAGACCCTGCCTCTGATAGATGGCTGCGATCCGCGGCAACTAACCCCTCAGGTGCGGCACCTGAGGGGTTAATTGCCGCGGATCGCAGCTCTCTATCAGAGGCAGGGTCTGGGCAATGTGCTTGTAATATCTTAAACCTTATCATTGGTGGCCAGTGCGCCCTCAGCCCCGCCTCCTCTGCTCTCATTGGTGGCCAGTGCGCCCTCAGCCCCTCCTCCTCCTCTTCTCTAGTCTCCACTGGCAGCAGCGCGGCAATGTTCTGTTAGAGCACAGTTATCGGTATATCGGCCTGGTTAGGGGCCGATACCGATAACTGTGCAAATCATCAATATCGGCCGATAATATCGGCCAAACCGATAATCGGTCGACCCCTAGTGTATGGTGCAGACCAGGCAATGCTCCATGCTAAAAAGCATGCAAATTAGCTCTCTCCAGAAAGAAGGAAGCCGTTTCTCTAGTGCCACCTAGCTTTGAAATATAAAAGTAAAAAGAAACAATGCAACACTAGGTTGAGCGAATCTGTGTTTTTAGTTCGGAGTCCTTAAGTTCAGGTTCGGGTTATTGCAGAATCCCGTTATGGATTCCGCTACCACGGACCATAATGGAATTTTGAATCCATAAGGGGATTCTTTGATGAAACCGAACTTTGGACAACACTAAGTACCTGGGGTGACGTCACTGTCATGTGATCAGTGCAGGGGGCGTGGCTCAGTACTGGATTGGATAAGAGGTGGTAAAGGGCCTGGTAAAATGATCATGTGACATAAGGGGTGGAGCTCCTGTGCTCTGTGTGGAGGAAAAGAAGGAAGTGGAGCAGTGAAAGACGGTTGCGAAAACTTGTTCAGCGTTCGGGTTCATTGAAGAATCCCCTTATGGATTCAAAATTCCATTATGGTCCGTGGTAGCGGAATCCATAACAGAATTCTGCGATAACCCAAACCCGAACTTTGGACGCCGAACTTAAAACACAAGTTCGCTCAACCCTATGCAACAGCATGCTGCAAACACAAACAACAAAGTAAATACAATAGAGCCATACTCACTATAGAAAAGGTACCAAAGGTAATGCTACGTTATAAATGTGAGATTCTTGGCAAATACATTTTGTACAAAATTATTTGTGCCTGTCCGCCAGCATCAAGGTAACCTCTTTAGGACAGAAACCTGCACTATATACTACCTCAGCTGGTGCCGTACTGGCCTCCATTAAATTTGAGGAATGCAGGTTCCACATGCATGCTGAGCCCACACTATATTATACCCCTTTTGGTGCCACAATGGCCTCCATTAAATTCAAGTAGGCACCACATGCATGCTGAACTTTGTAATATGTTCGGTTTCCAAAATCAGTTCCCAATGATTAAGACCATGAGGTCTTAGTGTACAGCCACATGGTCAAGTATCTATATGCAGTTTTGGAATCAATTAAAAAAAGAAGATAAGTCGTACAGGTATCTGTCCTTTGTACTTTTCTTCTTTTTAAGATTCGCTCCTGATTTTGGCTCCCAAAACTTCATGTAGAAACCTGACTATGTAGCCGTACCCTAACTAGAGGTAATTTAATAGTTCTGGTGCTTGGTCTAATAAGCGCTGATTTTCTTAATGTGTACCTGGCAAAATGCCATACATGTATGGCCAGGAATAGACTGGCCCTGGAAAAAAAACTAAAAGTGGCCCCATGTTGTAGGAAGGTCCAAACTGACAGAAGGCAGGGCAACACAATTAGATGGAGACAGCAATACCATATAGTGGCACAATATACTGCCCCAGCAGAACCAAATACCACAGTGCAGCACAAAATACTGCTCCAGAAGCATAAAATACCACCCCAGAAGCTGCCTCTCTGTGGTGACCAGCATCAGCTCCCTTGTTCCGTCTTCCTACTCCAGTTGCCTCAGGATGACAATTTACAGGACACTTTACTGTTGCATTTTATTCTAACTAGAGATGAGCGAATTTCATATTTTGAAATTAGTTCACGCTTCGTTTGGTGGTAAAAGCAGAATTGCGTTATGGATTCCACTACCACGGACCCTAACGCAATTCTATGACGGAATGCATAACGGAATGCCTTTAGAGGCATTCAGTTATTCATTCCGTCATAATAGAAGTCTATGGGCTGCACAAGAGAGGACTCCCCTGCATAACGGTCATCTCTAATTCTCACCCTGAAATAGCTAGGTCCAAAATTGGGTCTCAGCACCATAAGCTGTCATTATATGCCAACCTGCTTCTGTTGATGATTAACCCACAGTTCCTAGCCCCTTCTTTTGGTCCCTTTATTTTCCCTGTGTGGAACTTTTTCTGCAACCTACCCCTTCTAATGCAACACTTTCTTACTGTGCGAAACAAGGTATTGTCCAAATGTTTTCTTTTTTTGAAACCTGGTCCAATGTCTCCTCTATTTGAAAACCCAATTTTCATGACACCAATCACTTGAGTATATGTTTCTGGTATTGTCTGCTTTGAAGAAGTTGAAGGTAAACAAGCTAGTGGAAAATTTACTGCGGGTGCAGTCTTTTGAGTCTATGCAGGTGGCCCATCCAGGCAGTTTACTTTCGTGAATGGTCTATAATCAACTAAGTTCTTTTGTGAGCCCTGTTCATCAGCACTCTTCCAAAATTATCCTGTTCCTCCACCGTATATTATTATTTATTTGAGAAACTCTGGTCCTCGTATTTCTTGAAACCTGGTCAGATGTTTCTTTGGAAGATATCAACAGCAATAGCTGTCACTTTTACAGTTGGAATAGCAAACTGATTTAAGGCAGGTAAACAATCAAACGGCATAAAGTTGCCCCAGGACAATGGTTTTTCCATCGTAAACAGGTTGGAAATGAGTTTTCTGGATAATTGCAGAGTTTAGTCATTTGCGAGGATGTCGCTGTTGAGCACTTTATAGAAATGTTGTAGTATTTTAAGTTTATTTTTGTTGGAATGTTATATGAATTTATATCAAGAGATCTTTACAGATAAAGTCATATTTTATTGCATTAACAGCTGTACTTGATATCTGAATAGATATGGCTGGATCATTTTAATTTCTCAGCAATGTAAATGTCATGTGAAAGTGAATAAGTACTGGTCATGTGGATGCAGTATGACTAAATTAGGAAATATTTACTAAATAAACATTGCAGTTTTCAGACTCACTTGTCGGTCCCATGATACATATCGTAAAAATGTTGGTATTGCGGGAAAAAATTTGTGCTATGGCAATAAAGAAGGATTATTAAAGAATAATTCCACTTGGAATTTTCTGACCATAGGCTCCTACAGCCTGTCAGTTGGATATGTCCCATGTTTTTATGTTGGTGAGATATGGCATCTGTAACCCCAAAATGATAAAAAAAAAAAACTGACATAATTTTGGGTCTATTGTTCATCTCCATACATCTCCATTCGAGTTCTTATTATAGCCATGCAAAGTGGCCAAGATGGAAGGAAAATGTTTCAGTACATGAGACATGGCTAAAACAAGCACAGAACTTTCTGCCACCCGCGAAGGGTGATACACCAAAATGTAAACGTGACAACACCACTTAGGAACCTTCTATACTGGCTGCGGACTGGGGCAATTGGCAGAAATGAGCATTAGTAGGAACACTTGTGCCCGATAATTGTCCTGTGTAAAGGTGTCGCCGATCACCAGACGAACAAGCAAACAATGTACGATGTATAAGCAGAAATTCCAGAACCTGAAATATGTGTTAACGCAGTAAGCTAATACAGATAACATCAAAGTATCCTTTCTGCATATAAATGATATATAATCAGTCCACCAACATGATTGATAGCATATTATTAACCAACATGTGAAGACATGTACTTTTATACCGGTGCTTGCTCCTCACCGTTGCAATGCCTCAAAATACATAGGCTAACGAGATACTTCCTAATTTAATCTGCAGTAAAAAAATAATCTTGATAGTGATCAATACAAAATGTGGATATATATGTAAAAGAGGAAAAGACATACGTTGGCATTTTAAAACAAGACCTGACAAATTAACAATTATATTACTATGAATAGTATATTACTGTTACATATTACCTCCTAAAGGCAATGTTCCGGCAGTCTTCACTATAAATAGCTAAATATGCTTTATATAAGGTCATATTTCATTTAGGTTGTTCACTTGGTATGCTCTGTCCTAAAATGATCCCTGGCTATAATAATTGTACTCAGGCTTGGACTGGCCCACAGGGGTACAGGTGAATCCCTGGTGGGCCCTGAGCAAGGTGGGTCCCTTGTTATCCACTCCCTGCACAAGTGGCATATTGCACAGTAGACTGACTGCATACATATAGATAAGCAGAGTACAGCACCACAAACAGCCTATATTCATATAAAAAAAATAGGTAGAACATTTACGAAACTCCCCAGTTTATTATTATAGACACATTCATGTGGCTGAGATGACAAAGTTGCTACAGGGATCCCATAATCAATCCTCGACTGGCATCTTGCTGTTGTCTGCTGCTTTGTGCACAAACAATATTTGGCTGTATCCATATGATGGACCCCCAAAATATATTTTACTGGTGGGCCCTAGACAGCCCAGTTCGAATTTACTTAAAGGTTTTATAAGTTATAAACTTGTCCCCTATCCTGTAGATAGGGCATAAGAGTCTGATCTGAAAGTTTCTGACCTCTTGGACCCCCACAATTACAAAAACAGGACCCCTCTGTGGATGGATTTGCATTTGAGCATGTGCACTATCACTCCATTGATTCAGTATGGGACCTCTGGAAATCGCTGAGTACCACTTACTAATCTCTGGCAGTACTATAGACATAACTAGAGCAGCAACATGCATGTTAGACTACCGTTCCATTTATAAGGGGACACAGAGAACCCTCAGTAATGGGATTGAGATCAGTAGGAATCCCAACAGTTAGACCCAACTGAAAAGATTCTTATCACCTATCCTGTAGATATGGGATACTTTTAGAACTTGCCGCAACTCTTTTTATCCCATTAAATTGATACAGTAGTAAAGAATATTACCAGCTTAAAACTTAGATTACTTGTAACAGAATGTGTGCCAGTCAATTCTATTCAAAATGAGCGAAAATGTAAAGTAAGGTTCCTTCTGATTGCCATCTTCGACAGTTTTTCTCACAGTTTCAGTCCCCATAATACCACAATATAGGAGTAAACTACAGTATAATACAGTATCAAAATAACTCCTGATATCATATGCAAATTAATTCCCAAATAATACTGCCATACTTTGCTAAGTGATACTGGGTGGTATTAGTTTGTTCCTGAGTTTCCCATTCGCTGGGCTCCCTGTTAAACTGCTCTTGGCAATTACTTAATTTTCCACCTCCACTAATTAGAACTGAAAACTTCTCACACACAGTATATGGGAGAACCTGATGATTTGGTATGAATAATATAATTCACTGTAAGCAACACTAGACATACCTGTCAGGGGTATTGATTTGGAGGGTGAAGTATGTGTTTTTCCAAACTAAAGGCAGAAAAAGTGCCTGAAGCATCACCTATGATATTGTCTAATAATTAGCCATTCTTAGGATAAACATCAAATTATTGGCCAGGTTATCTGGAAGATGAGATTTTTAGTAAACCTGATGTAAGTTATTTTGTATATTGCAAAAGTTACAAATTCATGATCATAAGTCAGATATATCACATAAATCATTTGTTGCAGCCAACATTTATTTGATGTCTATGGCCAGTTTTAGGCTGAAAGATAGTTTATGTTACCATCTGTTCTGCACTTTATATGGGAAGTGTAATGAAAAGGTGACATGTAGAGATGTCCCGAACTATTCGCCGGTGAACAGTTCCCGGTGAAAATCGCATGTTCGCGTTCGTCGCGGCAGGCGAACATATGTGATGTTCAGTCCGCCCCCTATACGTCATCATTGAGCAAAATTTGACCCTGTACCTCACAGTCAGCAGACACATTCCAGCCAATCAGCATACCCTCCCTCCCAGACCCTCCCACCTCCTTTCAAAAAGCAAGGACAGAATCCATCTAAGGCCCCATTCAGACGTCCGTAGTGTGTTGCTAATCCGCAAATTGCGGATCTGCAACACACCACGCCGGCACTATCCATAGAGATGCCTATTATTGTCCAAGGGTTGCGGACAAGAATAGAACATGCTCTATCTTTTGCGGAGCTGCGGCCGGATGTTTTGGGGCCGAAACCCAGAAGTTTGGGGCCGCAGCTCCACAAATGCGGAAACGGAGAGCACATAGTGTGCTCTCCGCATCACGTCCAGCCCCATTCACAATTCAGAATTGCGGAATAGATGCGGACTAAAATGCTGACGTGTGAATGGGGCCTTAGATTCATTCTGAAGCTGCAGAATTAGTTAGAGCAGGGAGAGTGTTGCTGATGCTGAATTAATAGGGAAAGTGTTAGCTAGGCCAGTGTTCTGTGTCCACTCCAGTCCTCAAAGACTTATCTGCTGTAAGGACAGCGTCCTGACAGCACCCCAAAAAGCCCTTTTTAGGGCTGGTATATCAGTCTGCTTTTATTTATTTTTTCCATATATATATATATATATTGCAGTTGCCTGCCCGTGTGTGAGAGGCAGCAGGCCCACAGACTGTACTGTGTGCACACCACTCATATAGGGTAGCACAGTACCTTGCAGATAAAAAAGTCATTGAATTTTTACCCTTTAATATAATTGCAGTTGCCTGCCAGTGTGTATCAGGCCCACAGACTGTACTGTGCCCATTGCCAGTGCCCACCACTCATATCGGGTGGCACAGTACCTTGCAGATAAAAAAGTCATTTCATTTTTACCCTTTAATATAATTGCAGTTGCCTGCCAGTGTGTGTCAGACCCACTGACTGTACTGTACCCACTGCCCACCACTCATATAGGGTGGCACAGTACTTTGCAGATAAAAGAGTCATTTAATTTTTACCCTTTAATATAATTGCACTTGCCTGCCAGTGTGTGTCAGGCACGTTCAGTGACCTAAAATTCAAATGAAGCGGACCGAGTATGGGTCTTTTTCCATCTCCCGGTTCAAAAAATCTATTCACTATACCGGCCCTGGCCCTGATAAGGGACAAAACAGAGATTAAACTGATAGGAATAGTACTTAGTTAACACTAGTTGCATTGGTGGCAAATTCCATTGCAAGTGCCCAAAATTAGAAGGAAGCGGACAGAGCAAGCTTTTTTCTCTATCTCCCCATGCAAAGATTCAATTCAATACACGT
The DNA here is from genome assembly GCA_033119425.1 of Bufotes viridis. Taxonomy (NCBI): domain Eukaryota; kingdom Metazoa; phylum Chordata; class Amphibia; order Anura; family Bufonidae; genus Bufotes; species Bufotes viridis. The sequence goes on along the minus strand of CM065592.1, from coordinate 391,031,401 downwards.
CCCCTGATAGGGGACTTAACAAAGATTAACATGGTAAGAATAGTAGTTCACACTATTTGTATTGGTGGCACAGTACATTGCGCGGCGCACTCGCAGTGCCCCAAATTGGAAGTAAGAGAACCGACCAGTCATCTTTTTCCATCTGCCAGTTCCTAAAATCTATTCGATACATGTCCCCTGATAGGGGACGTAACAGAGATTAAACTGATAGGAATAGTACTACTTAACACACCACTCATATAGGGTGGCACAGTACATTGCACGGCACACGCGCAGTGCCCCAAATTGGAAGGAAGAGGACCAACCAACCATCTTTTTCCATCTCCCGGTTCCTAAAATCTATTCCATACACCAGCCCCTGATAGGGGACAAAACAGAGATTAAACTGGTAAGAACAGATTTTTTTTATTAAAAAAAAAAGAGGACAGCCTCTGCGGAGCTGGGTATTTTTTGGCTGCGTTACTGAACGCTCATGCACAATGGCTGTAGGCTCATGATTACTTTTGCGAAGGTGACAAACCTGGTCAGTGAAAACCAAGGTAACATTATCGACCTCATCCCATATGTGTTTTTTCTGGAGCGTGCCCTGCAAAGAGTGCTAGATCAGGCCGTAGATGAGCATGAAGAGGAAGAGTTGTGGTCACCATCACCACCAGAAGCAGCCTTGCCGTCGTCGATTGCTGGACCTGCGGCAACGCAGAGAAAGGAGTCTGAAAAAGAGGAGTCAGAGGAGAAAGGTGGCTTTGAGGAGGTGGAAGACCAACCACAGCAGGCGTCCCAGGGGGCTTATTGTCACCTTTCGCGGACCCTTGGTGTTGTACGTGGCTGGGTGGAGGAAGAGACCTTCAATGACATCAGTGAGGACAAGGAACGGGACATGGCTAGCTTGGTATCCAACCTTGTGCAAATGGGGAGTTTGCGGTTGTGCAAATGGACTGTTTGCAGTTGTTTGTGGTGCATTAAACGGGGAGTTTGGTCTGTCAGAGTTTGGTCTGTCACTGTGAAGCGGGCGTAACCCTTACACTACCTGATCGATACAACATCATACCTGATCGTATACACACACTGGATGTTTTAAAGCACGTTATTCCAAACAATTTAGGAATGTTAGGTGATTTATGCCCTTTTTAGGATTAAAACCCGACTCTGCGTCAACTACGTAATTTTCCATGGGAGTTTCGCCATAGATCCCCCTCCGGCATGCCACAGTCCAGGCGTTAGTCCCCTTGAAACAACTTTTCCATCACTACTGTGGCCAGAAAGAGTATCCTGTGGGTTTTAAAAATCGCATGCCTATTGAAGTCTATGGCGGTTCGCCCGGTCGCCCGTTCACGAACTTTTGCGGAAGTTTGCGTTCGCCGTTTGCGAACGGAAAATTTTATGTTCGCGACATCTCTAGTAAGATGACGTGTGTTACTGGCTACAAAAGATTAATGAGTACTATTTCTCCTTACGGGGAGTGCCTAGTAGGTGTAAAGAGGCCTACAGGCCAGGAAATGCTCCTCTGGGAAAAAAGTATACAAATTAGCATTCTTTCCCAAACTATCTGTAGATGAGGAACTGGCTTACAGTAGTTATCATCCAAGCTATGCTTCGAGGCCCGTTTAAAAGGTCGAGCATTAACTTATAGGAATAGCTGCGTTACATCTGATGGCATCAAAGACTCAGCTTTCTTTTCTTTTTGGAAAGAGAACTAATTTGCATATCCTTTACCAGAATCTAGAGTAGCATTCTCTGGCCTATACAACTCTTTACACCTACTAGGTGCACTCCATAAGGAGAAATATTACTCCCCGAATCCTGACAAAGGCCTCTCACCCACTCATCTCAGCTCAGCACTGATGAGGGGCAATTACTCTGAAACAGCTGTCTGCAGTTGAGGTGAAGGCTTAGCTATTATCCAAGTTCTGCTCCAAGATCTGTTTAAAAGGTCAAGCATTGATTTATAGGAATAGCCTATAGCCCATTTTGGAAAGAGAGTTAGGGTGCCCTCAAACGTGGCAGATTTTGTGGCAGAAATTACTGTAGCTGAGAATCAGTTCAATTGAATGGCAAGCACATGAATTTCTGCAAGCCGCATTCAGGTGAATGAAACTGATTTTCAGTCTCGGAATTTAATGCCACAAAATCTTCCGCGTGTGAAGACACCCTTAATTTGCACAAGAGATTACTTTCTGGAGAAAGAGATCCTTTTTAATCATCCAGGAGATTTTTACTGCAGGAACCAGAGCTGTAGGAGGTTTGCCTCTTCACCAGTACAAAGTGTGAGATGTGATACCCAAGCCTGGTTTCTCTTGTTCCAAAGAACAGCAAATAGACCATTATTTGTCTAAACTGAGATTCTCCCATTTAATATAGTGGAGGACTTATAGGACAATCAGCTATTTAATATTCCAGGTCCCCCATATTACCTACTGTCCAGTAATAAGCAATTCTTTTGACTAATAACTTACTGGGAGGTTCTTAAACCTGAACCATAGGTTGAAAGTATGAAACCAGTTTAAAACCATTTATCAGTAGAGTTGAGCGAACACCAGGATGTTCGGGTTCGAGAAGTTCGGCCGAACTTCCCGAAAATGTTCGGGTTTGGGATCCAAACTTGACCCAAACTTCATCCCGAACCCGAACCCCATTGAAGTCAATGGGGACCCGAACTTTTGGGCACTAAAAAGGCTGTAAAATAGTCCAGGGAAGGGCTAGAGGGCTGCAAAAGGCAGCATAATGTAGGTAAATGCCCTGCAAACAAATGTGGATAGGGAAATGAATTAAAATAAAATAAATAAAAATTAACCAATATCAGTTGAAGAGAGGTACCATAGCAGAGAATTAGGCTTCAAGTCACCCACCAATGGAGAAGGTCACTTTCTGTTATTTCGGCCCCAGCACCCAGACAGAGGAGAGAGGTCCCATAGCATAAAACCAGGCGTCATATCACCCACCACTGGAGAAGGCCACTTTCAGTTATTTAGGCCCCAGCCCCCAGACAGAGGAGAGAGGGCCCACAGCAAGGATTAAGGCGTCATATCACCCACCACTGGAGAAGGCCACTTTTAGTTATTTAGGCCACAGCACCCAGACAGAGGAGAGAGGTCCCACAGCAGAGAATCAGGCGTCATGTCACCCACCACTGGAGACAAGGCCTGTAACAACTGGAACACTAGATTTATGGAATTGCTTTTTTAGCAGTTAAATTTCACCACAGAAAGAAATATACCCTTTTACGGATAGATGTAAACTAGGCCTGAAACACCTGGAACACTAGATTTATGGAATTGCTATTTTAGCAATTAAATTTCACCACAGAAGGAAATATACCCTTTTACAGACAGATTTAAACTAGGCCTGCAACAACTGGAACACCAGATTTACTGTATTTTTATTTTTGGAACTGTATTTCACCACAGAACAAAATCTATCCTTTGACGGACACTAGGAAATTATCCAGTCACTACTGGAAAACCAGATTCTGGGAATTGCTATTTGTGCAATTAAATTTCACCCCAGAAAAAAAAATATATTCTTTGCCAGACAGCAGACAGTATTACACTTGGCTAGCCACAGCTGGAACACCAGATTCAGGGGATTGCTTTTTGGCAATTAATTTTGAGCCCAGAAAAAAAAAATATTTTTTGGCTTACAGTATTACACTTGGCTAGCCACATCTGGAACACCAGATTCAGGAGATTGCTTTTTGGCAATTAAATTTCAACCCCAGAAAAAAATATATATATTTTGGCTGACAGTTTTACACTTGGCTAGCCACAGCTGGAACACCAGATTCAGGGGATTGCTTTTTGGCAATTAAATTTCAACCCCAGAAAATAATATATATATTTTGGCTGACAGTTTTACACTTGGCTAGCCACAGCTGGAACACCAGATTCAGGGGATTGCTTTTTGGAAATTAAATTTCAACCCCAGAATTTTTTTTTTTATTATGGCTGACAGTTTTACACTTGGCTGGCTAGCCTAGCTGGAACACCAGATTCAGGGGATTGCTATTTAAGTGAAGTTCAGTTTATCCACTCAATAATATATAGAAAAATCTTACTATAGTTACTAGGGGTGACAAAATAAGCACAGCCAAGCCCCTGATGTAGGATATAGCAAAAAAAAACAAAACTACTATTGAGGGATTAATGGACTACGTGGCAGCTTGTGCCGACGCACCACAAGACACAAAATGGCCGCCGCCGATCACCCCAGAAAAAAGTGACAGAAAAATGGTCTGCCCAGCCTAAAAACAGTGAGCAATTCACTAGCAGTAGTTGAATGATTCACAGCTGTAGATCTTTCACTTCATTAAGTGTTTTTGATGAGTTAATCCCTGCCTATCTCGCCCTAACGCAGCAGCTGCATCCTATCCCTACACTAATCAGAGCAGAGTGACGTGCGGCGCTCTGTGACTCCAGCTTAAATAGAGCCTGGGTCACATGCTGCACTTGGTCAATCACAGCCATGCCAATAGTAGGCATGGCTGTGATGGCCTCTTGGGGCAAGTAGTATGACGCATGTTGATTGGCTTTCAAAATGCGCCATAGAAATCTCCGAACAACGAACCTGAACTTTTACGAAAATGTTCGGGTTCGGGTCCGTGTCATGAACACCCCAAAATTCGGTACGAACCTGAACTATGCTCGAACTGTTCGCTCAACACAATTTATCAGTCTTGCTATTTTCTGAGGGCCAGTCAACACTGAGGTAAGCATCCATTTGCTCTGCCTGCCATCAAGGGTAAGAAGATTTGTAAGATTTAGGTCTACTGTTATTTTCTTTCCTTATATTTTATAGCTGTTTGCCATTGGTATGTCATTGTATCTTATCCTTTTTTATATTTTTAAGCACTTTGCCTTTTGCATTAAAGTGATAAAGCTTTTATTCAGTGAATCAGTAGCTCTAGTAAGCCATAGCTTTTCAAAGAATGATGCCTGAAAGTGTTGTGTGTTGGTGTGGACATATGTGTTAACAGATCAAGATCTCAACAGCCGTAACGACAGGTGGTGGCAGTGTTTTTGGGGTGCGTGCACTTTGTTTGGGGTGTGATGTATGCTCAATTTGCAGCCTCAAGTGAAAGGTGAATGGAAGACTGAGTGTATGTAGGTAGATTAACCCTTTGCAGTCTTGCCCACATTACTTGGGACTGGGACTGTGTGTACATTTCAGGAAGGGAAGGATTGGCTTTAATAAATTTGCTATTTACTTCTTGACACTTCTCTCATCCCCATATTTGCTGTTATAACACTGACCTTATTGGCACTACTATGAGGTTGGTACTATTAACAGGGTTATAAGTTAGGATATACCATAACCTCCTGTCTGGTGTAGGTCAAGGACTCCCGTGCACAATCACACTCTTGGCCACTACATTTGTTGGAATGGAGCTGCGTTGCAATTACCAAACCAGCGTCACCAGAGATATAGGGGCGATGGCAGTGACTCTAAGGTGCAGTATTGTTTCTGTGGCTGCTTATGGATGTACGATCAGTGTTTTCAGAGATAGATCTTGCAATCTTCTCTGGAAATGCAGGATGGAAACAGGGAGTATGAATTCCTCACAGCCCTGAATTTCTATAATAGGATTGTCCTACTGCTAATGGGAGTAAGTAATTCCAGGAATAACATTATGTGAAAGAAATGCTATTCTTGCAGCTTCCATATGCACTGTAGTAGGTTTCAATCTTATGTAAAGTGCACAATGCTTAATGTTATATATCAGTTTTTTTTTTCATTTATAGCGGACATAGAAGAGACACAAGCAAACAGCAAATCAGAGAAACAAAAATAGGGAGGGTTATAAATCTGGAAGAAAATTCACAGAAATGTTCTTTGTGTAATAGGAAAACAAACAAACTGAAAATTCTGGGAAATAGCCATACCAAGATCATAACATACAAAAGCTTCTAAAACAGGAAATGTATTATTCAGACTAGTGCACAACTCAACAGAAGAGTCAGGGCTATTGTAAAAAGCAGAGGCATAGCTTTAGGAGATGCATAATGCAGATTCAGCCATTGCACCTAGCACTAGTGCCTGAGGGGGCGCTCTACTACAGAAGACAGCAGTATAAAAATGGCAATCAGTATATGGGGGTCCTGTTACAGACTTTGCACTGGAACACAGGACCTTGAAGTGCAGTGCCCCAGACCTGGGGATATCAGTATTTTGTTTTATACAGTATGTATTGTATTATGTTGTGTTTAGACTGTGTATTCCAGCAGAAGGAGGTATGATTTTTAATGGTTGGCAGAACAAGGCTAGCCACCCTGTTCCTCCCCTTTTGGTCAGAGTAGTCTGGTCCTACTTCCTGCCAAGAGGGGGAGTTCTAGAGTAGAGAGTGTGGAGGAAGGAAGCAGATGCTTGAGCTCCTACTCCAAGGGATGGTAACCAATTCTACTGTGAAACACTTACTCCAGGGAGATTGCCAGAATCAATAATACTGCTTCCCAAAAAGCTTCAGCAAGCTTAGTCATCAGAGTATTTAGTAAGATTCAGCTTTACAGACTCTGCTGCCAGTGATGGAAAACATGTCAGACACCCATCATCTAGAACAAGCACCAGGCCATACTAACTTAAAGCCTGTACCTCACAGTGGACACAAGTACCTTCAAGTGCCAATTAATTGCCAAACAACCAGCCACCATACCTCCTCATCTGGTGCCAGAAACTGCACTTTGTACTTAATACTGCTAGATGAGCCACAAGTTATATTTTACTTCTGGTTTGATTCTTCAAACCACCTTTCCACTGCACCAATCCCCAGGAAGCAACAGCCTGAAGGAGTACACTCAACCTCATCAGGGCCACTACCACTCCCATCTTACACACTGACTCCTCAGGGGCTCTCTGCACAAGTTATGCCATGTGAAATATATAGAGCACCAATGAAATAAGAGGTTATTAATCATAAATGAAGACAGGATACTACCTAAAAGTAGAGTGAGTGAGGGATTAGCCAGTGTTGTCAGTTGCTTATCCATGTGGTGCATCTTTTTTCTGTGAGTTATGTGTTTATATATTTTCATCCGCACATGCTTTATTTTGTGTAGGATGTTTGTGTGGTGCTTGTGGTTCGCGCCGGTATCCTCCATTGTATGCAATTTTTGCTGGGGATAGCCGTTCGCTGCGAACCACATGCGGAGGAACTGCCCCCCCAGTTAGAAACACGCGACAGTGTTTGGGGTTTGGAGCAGTCACACCCATTTAGGCCACGTTTATTTCTGTGATTCTTGTTTTATATGTATTGAATGTGCCATTGCATATGGTTGGTAAACATTCTGTTGCACCTGGAAGCCGGTGTCACATGGTCTGTTGTAGGTGTAGCTTGCGGCCTCATCTGTTCCCCATTGCATTGTTGGTCCTGCAATGCAGGTGAGTGGGAGGGGGCTGTAGGCTGCTTAATACCTGTTCAGACCTTGTTCACACACCATAGGTAGTCTAGTGGTAGGACCCCATGTCATGCTGAGATACCGTGAAGTGGTGCTTAAAGGGGCTCCGATATGTTCCTGATTGGAAATATTGGCGAATCTCTCAGCTTTTAACACCAGAGTGAGGGATTAGCCAGTGTTGTCAGTTGCTTATCCATGTGGTGCATCTTTTTTCTGTGAGTTATACCTAAAAGGAGACTTGCAGCCTCTTGGTTCACCCAACAATGGAACACACAGATACTATGCTATAATACCAGAAGAGGACTAAAAGAATAGAGCACCGATTTGTAGGAACAGTATATGGGCTCCTTAATTTCCAACAGCGAATTTTACTGGTAGGGTGCTAGCTAAAAACCGCCTCAGTTATGTCTTCCAGAAAACCCTTCACTAATGTTGCAGTCCACCAGGAGAGGGATGAATATAGCAGCTTATTATTTGTGATAGCACAGCCCCTATCCCTAACTTGTTGATATCACAGGTACTTGTCAGCCACTAGCGTAAAGAAGAGACCAATTAGACTGGACAATTTTCAAGCCAAGAGTTCATAGGAAAACTTATAATTGGCTCTTATAATTGTGCCAATGATCTACCAACAAAAGAGCAAATGCTCCTTTGTCGGATGAGTTCCATCATTCATCAGGATAAAAGGTACATGACTATCGTCCGCCCATCTCCCTGTGTAATAAGGTATGTGCTGCCAATGATCAATAGAACTGAATGGAGATAAAATGACTACAGTATCAATCGTTACTCCCCCATTCACTTTAAACCTGTATTATAGGCCAATGCACACAAGTGGCTACTAGCAACCAATGTGTACTGTTTATCGCCAATCGGTGCTCAATTCATCCTGGCCAAACATTGGACAGTGTAATAGGATTATTATTGAAACTCAGTGTCCAGTGTCAGAAATTACATGTCCATGATTTTTTTTTAGGCTAGTGGTACTTGAGCAGGTCTCTGCTCATTAGTGTTCATGGTAAATGTTGGTAATGTGTTCAGTAATAATATCTGACCTATAGACATGTACTACTTATAATCTTTATAGTTTGTTATAATTTTCCAAATCGTCTGTAAAAAATGTCCGCTGTCCATGATTTTTGGATACAAATTGAGGTTGGCAACACTGAACAAAGTGCCATGAAACATTAGCCATGACAGAGAAAACAGCTTGGCTGGTTAGCTAATTTTTACGCCACTGATCAAACACTTTAACTAATAAGTACATTTTTATCAGTTCAATCTTCTGTTCTCCATATAGCTGAGTGGTGAGGTATTTTGTTAGAGGGAAATGGAAGAGCATTACTTTTTTCTCTCTTAGTGACAGGTAGGTATCTGTCATATTTCAACCATGTATTATTTGGGAGCATACATGGCATCACAGAAGTATGAAGTGCAAGTGTTTTTTAAGGGAATCTGTCACAAGGAAATTCACTGGTAAACCGGACACAATGCCTTGTAGGACTAGCTCAGCTGAATGTAATAATACCTTTCACCTTAGCAAACCATTACTTTATTCTGGAGAATTTTGTTTAATCCATATGCAAATTAGCAATTAAGTGCACCAGTGACAAGCCCAACCATGCCACCCTTGGTCCTCCTGCTTCCTCTGCAAACTCCTCCCTCTCCTTCTTGATTGAAAGGGCCAGACCAGATGACTATGCAGGACCTTGGCCCTATAACTCAAGAAGGAAAGGCTCCACAGGAGCCACAGCTCTACCAAAAACACTGCTTGTTCTCAGTTCCTATATTTATGAAAGCAAAACCAAAGTAGCTAGCAGTAGCCCAATTTTTCACAGTAGCTAGAAAATGGAACACATATTTCAAACTCATTCCCTGAAATATCCAACACATCGTTGCTGATATCCATGCACTGGACCTAGTTCTGAAGTTTAGCAATGCAAATCCTACTGATAGGTGGACTACTAGGGGTTGGATATCCACTAATCATATATAGATGGCATATTTGAAGAATAGGTGATCAGTTGTAAAACCTAGATAACCCCTTTAAGATTGGAGGATTTTCAGCTTGTCTTTCTGTAGTGATCAGAATGCATTGATATCAATTATACTATACTGTTTATACCAGCATGCAGTAAGGATAGAACTGAAATGCACATTTGTATCACTTAAGACATATGAATGTGAGAAGGTCATGTATATCACCATAGCCATTACTTGACATAATCATTCATCCTGATGTGGGGTTAGTTTTTCCTTTCATAAGATGTTGCTAGTATTGAGATCAGTAGAAACTATAATTGCCCCTGGCTATGACAACCTGTTTTATGGTTCAGCGAGAAGAATGTTTTACTTGGAGAAATGAAAGGAGAACCTGGTATTTTAGGTTCTGGCTCACAGGTGACTTTCTGTTTATACACGGAAAGCCCATCAGTTATGTAGATTTGTAATTTCACAGAGAACAGTAAGTAACTAAATGGAAGAAACATAAATATGGAGAATAACAAATGAACATTCCCACCTGTGTATTGTGCAAGCACAACTGATTTTACATGGCAGCTATTGGATTTGTTTGTGTACTGTAATTTCTTCATGTCCACATATCGCATAATTAGGGAGCTGAGTGATAAAATGTTTGAGAAATGAAGCATTATTGAAATGAGAAAATAACTGCTTGATATCCATATATGTTTCATCCTAAAGAGAAAGATTCCAAAAATATTAGCTTGTAGAATGTGACCCCCAAAATAATAACACGCATAGTCCATAAAGTTGTCTATCCTCAGAAGCAACACTAACTAACGGAAACAATATCAGTGCAAGCACTGTGTTGCTAAGTAGACGCCATGCCCAGTCCTGAGCTGTGGATGGAGTCCATCTGACTCTGGAGCTTGGAAAATAATTTACTAAAGTGTTGAATCACAATGTTTGACACATATCAGAAGAACACTTCCAACCAAATTTTATAGTGACAAATTTTAAAGATTGCAAAAAAACGGGGGGGTCAGTCAGCACATTCCATGGCTAGAAACACGAAGAAAAAAAACACAATGCAACAGCACTCTGCAAACACAAATAAAGTGCAATAATGCCATAATTATAGAAAATATTCTGGTGCTAATGCTTCGCTTATTTAGTAAATTTGAGACTCTTGGCAAATGCATTTTGTAAAAACATCAAACGTCAACGGCAATCTCTATAAGATGGAAACTAACATTAAGTGCTACCTGTTATGTGCCATAATGGCCACCATAAATTTTGCAGACAGGTCCAAATAATTTTGTACAAAATGTATTTGCCAAGAACCTCAAATTTACAAAATAAGCGTAGCATTAGCACCAAAATATTTTCTATAATTATGGCATTATTGTACTTTATTTGGGTTTGCAGAGTGCTGTTGCATTGTATTTTTTTTCTTCAAATAGACAGAGATTGACAGAGGAGGAATAATGGTCTCGTCATATGTAGTACCCCAGAGCGGGCACTACCATTCCTACACCTTGCCACTGTCTCTAAGGGATAACAGATAATATCATCTGTGTATTTAATTCCAGGTCCTCTGATATTGTGCCTTAATAAAATTGCTATGTAACTGTTATATATTATTATTACATATAATGTAATATAAGTTGGCAGTGTATCTGGCAGAGAACTTCCCCCCATTCCTTTTTGGGCAGAAGTGGGCTAATCCTGCTTCTTACTAAGGGAAGGGTTGCAGGAAGCTATAGTAGTTGAAGAATTGGAAAGAGACAAGACATGGCACTGTCAGAATGTTTATACTGCTCTGATAAACAGTTTTCTTTCTATGAAAACAAGCAAGGATCTGTAATGAAGGAGATTCCCAACTTATTCCCACAGATCAAAAATTATTATACGTTTGTTATTTGTGAGTTGAAGACAAAAGGGAAACAATTGTATACAATATATATATATATATATATATATATATATATATATATATTTATAAACAATTTCAGTGCCAAATAATAAAATATAAAATAGGCGATAAACAAGGGATATTATCAATTGGGTTCAATCAACTTTAAAAATAGATAATTTGTAATATATATAAATAGGACCAATAAAATAACTTTTTAAATGAAATGTGTAGCTTATCAATATCTCACAGAATAAGCAAATAACAGGCTCAGAATTGACACGTGACTTTTCCCAGTAAATAGATGTTCATAAACTTAAACATGGTTTGATGAGTTTGGGATGCAGAACCTGGCCTGCACAGATCCCTGACCTCAACCCCATCAAACACTTTAATAATGAATTGGAATGCCAGCTGTGAGCCAGACCTTCTCATCCAAACAGCACTGCCAGACCTTCCAAATGCTCTTTAGGCTAAAAATCTTGTAAAAATCCTTCCCAAGAGAGTGGAGGCTGTTATAGCAAGAAAAAAGGGCCCAACATGATAATAATGCTCATGGCTTTGGAATCAAATTTTCAATAAGCTCATATGCTGTAGAAATAATTGGCAGGGGTCAACTAGTGTGTCTTCACTACTAGTGTTGGGCGCGAATATTCGAATCACATATATTTATCGCGAATATCAGCACTTCGAGAATTTGCAAATATTTAGAATATAGAATATTCAACTTTTTTTTCATCAGTAACCTCCCTCTTGCTTGTAGGGCCAATGAGAAGGCTGCAGTGTCTTTGTCTGAGCTTTGCAACATCCCTTGCAACCAATAGGAAAGTTGCCTACTGTGGTTGCAATTCATGCGATTCTCTTCTTCTTTGTGTGGTGCAAAATCAGTTAGAATTGTAAAAGTATGAGCTCATACAGCTTTCTCAATGAGACCAATACAGGCTGGAATCATGGACAATATGCCATCCTTTATTCAAGTAGCATACACTTATATAGGAGATGTGAAGTAGACAAAAAGTGTGGTCCTTAAAGAAAGGTCATTGGCTCTTTGCCAAAATGGGAGTAGCTTGCTAACGTTATCTCTGAGTTTATTGGCACAACTGCAACCCCCACCCACATTAACTTTAAAACAAAGGAATCACACGGGGCTCACCACATCTGGTTAGCAGCCATCTAGTGTACAGAAAAGGGTAATACAGTTCAAATAGAAACAATATCCTATTTCTCACACTACCCCAGCAGCCATTTTCTGTAGTGTAATGTTCTGTGCATTAGACAGTTAACTTAGATATATAATTCAGATAGTTGGGGGGAGATAGTAGGTTACATTGATTTATAGTATAGCTGATAGGTTTGAGTGCAGCGTGTTAGGTAGTGTGATAGGTTCTGCTGTCCATACATACATAGTGCTGTGATTTCACCCAGTTGCACGTATTGCGCAAAAATATGCACATCATTAATTGCCGATTTTTGCAATCGCGAATATATATTGGAGCACTCTACCTGCATATATAAACCTATTGTAATGTTCTGCTGTGGCAACCATTATCTCCAGTCCCAGTAAACTTCTAGCAGCTTGAAAAATTTACACAAAGTGACCCACGCCTGTATTGCACATTACGCGAATATTACATTGCCGATTTTTCTCAATCAAGAAAATAACCGCAAATTGGAAAATATATGGCGAATAGTCACGCAGATATTCACAAAATATTGCGAATTCGAATATAGCCCCTGCCGCTCATCACTATTCACTACTTCTAGACATCCTGAGAGTTCTGAAACTCAAAAGTTCCTTTGCTTTATTTTCCCCTAGCTTAAATTTGAGATGGTAGTACCAATAAACTAAGTTCATTATCCAGAAAACAAAACAGGACAAATCAAATTTTTGAGAATAAATTGTGAGATTTATTTATTTTTGCTACTAACATTGAAGGTAGTCACCAAATCTAAAATAACAATCCACAGTGAATTTTAGCTGGTGTGCCCATCTCAATTTTGCTCAGTGAGAATGACTGTCTTAAGTACTTGAAATTCCCATAAGCTGCATCTCATGGCAGAGAATTGTCCTCACATCCATTTTTAGCTAACCTTTGAAGTGATCTTATGCTATAAGAATTTCTTCTTTAAAGAAAAAATGGCAGCACCGATTGGATAGACTGAGTATGTGCAGGTACACACCCCCAACTGGTTACCACATCTCTGTATCCTTACTGCAGACTGCTAGCAATTCATTCATAACTTCTTGTAGAAATAATAAAGGAATAACACAACGTAGAGCCATAGGAATAGATGCTCCAGAATTGTTATTAAATGGGGAATGCATGAAGCTATCAAAACAGGCCTGTCAGGAGTGGTGAAAGGTCGTGAAAGGTCCTCTTTAAATGAGTTTTGGCTGCCAATACCCGTCACTAGAAGGAGCTAAGAAAATTACTGCTTATTGTTTTATTATTGAGGTCAATGTATGAACAGTACATAGTAAGTTCCTATGAGTAGTGATAGGCAATCCGAATTTTATAATTTCACTCTATCAGGCAGATTTACCACTGCAAATGCGCCAGAAACTAGCACACATGTCTTACACCAGATTTATTAACATTCCAACACTTTTTCCACCATATCCAAAAAATAAAAAAAGGTACGGAGACGGTACGCCCTTCCTGTGGTTTATTCCAGATGCAACATTTCAGCTAACAAGCCTTTTTCAAACATGTTAGGCGAAACGCCACCTCTGGAATAACACAGAAAGGACGTGCCCTCTCCATACCTTTTTTTATTTTTTGGATATTATGAACAGTTAGGGGAACCTTACCACTTCCCCTGGAGACGTGCACCCACCTCTGTACCTACCTAGGCGTGCTGGCCACTTACTACTTTTTTTTTACTTTTTCCACCAAGCCTGATAAAGGGATGTGACTTCATTGACATGTGGGCATGATTTTCAAGGAAGGAGCGTGGTTTAATATGCAATACTGACACAAAATTCTGGCGCAAAGTAAGCCCACTAATAGGTGGTATAAACATAGACTAGACAATCTAAAGACAATCTGGATGGCCAGCCACTGTGATAAATTTACATCTTTACACTGTCTAGTCTAAGTTTGCACTGTTTAAATATTAGACAGTATTAGTAAATTTGCCTATATGTCTATGCAAAGGATTTACACATCTGTATCAGAAATGTGTAGAACTTATTGATCGCTTTAAAATATATGAAAAAATTCATCAGCACAGAATTTTGATCCTATATAAAATGAGAAAAAAATGCTTCAACAGGTCATTTACAGCAGGAGACATGAACAAAAATTATTAAGCAGAAATGATCTCTAAGATATAACAACAATAATAAATATAACACCTTGTCATCTCATTACTGTATATTTGGGAGCAGATATTTCTTCTTAAAAGGGTTGTCCAGGATTATAAAAACATGGATGTTTTCTTCCAAAAAGGAGCACCACCCTGTCCACAGGTTGTGTGCAGTATTGAAAGCTCTGCTCAATTGACTCAAATGGAGCTGAGCTGCAATACCAGACACAACCCATGGATGGGGGTGGTGCAGTTTTTGGCAGAAAGTAGGCATGTTTTTATAACTTAGGACAACCTCTTTAGGCCCCTTTCACACGGGCGTGTTCTGTTCTGTCTTCAGCTGGGCGGGGGGTGAAGGACCTTCAGTGACGTCACTGGGTCACATGGTCCAATCACCAGCTTCCATGATGAAAGCAGGTGATTGGACCATGTGACCCAGTGAAGACAGAACAGAACACCGGCGGCAGCTACACGATCAATTGGAAGAGGTGAGTTTGTTTTTTTATTATTTTTAACCCTCTATTGCCCTTTTTACTTTGCATTCTCTATTGAGAATGCTATTATTTTCCTTTATAACTATGTTATAAGGGAAAATAATAAAATATACAGAATACTCAACACGAAACCGGACTTCAGTGATAAAGTCCGGCTTCGGGTCTGGGTACCAAACATGCCGATTTTTCGCACACGCGTGCAAAACGCATTAAATCGCTTTGCACTCGCCCTGAAAAATCGCGCATTTTCACGCAACGCACGCGCCTCTGATCCGGGCGTCAAACGTGACACCTGTGTAAAAGAGGCCTTAAGCTTCAAGAATATGTCAAAATCCACCAGTCTGTAGTGGTTCTGAAAGGTATACGATCAGGTATCTCCAGTGAATCTATACCTTTGCATTCTTAAATTAATGTTTGCAACTAGAGATGAGCGAATCGAAGTTGACGAAGTGGAATTTGATCCGAATTTTAGGAATTATTCGATTCGCACTGAATCCAAATTTCCTTGCGATTCTTGGTAACGAATCACATTTTTTCCTAAAATGGCTACTGCACGTGTGAGGACATGGAGAAAGGAACCCTGCTGTTAGATATCTAATAATCCCCTTCCCCCCCAGTCTCACCAGAGCTAAGTGACAGGCCAGCATCAGGATGTTCTGTGTGGGCGGAGGAAACATAGCCCTGCCCCTCAGTCTGTGCCTGCACTTGCTCTAGGCTGCAATGCCCAAACATCTGACTGGGTGACTGGGCCTTCTGCTGCATTTGACCCACAGGCTCTGACCTCAGCTGCCGGACTGCAGGAGCTCTCAGGACCTTCCTATTAAAGCACCTGGTAAGTCCATCTAGTAAAAAGCATGCAGCAGTGTCTGTGGAGGAGGGGGTGCAGGGCTGCTGGGTTCACACTCTCATTATAGCAGTAATGAGGAGGGGGGGGGCCTTGGAGTATAGATTGAGAACCTGAGTCCAAATTAGCAATGTATTTTTTTTTTTTTTTACCAGTACTTGGGGGGAGCTGACCAAGACTGCTAATAAAGGAATCTGTAAAGCTATGTTACACATTGTGGCCATATCACAGCCAGATACCCCTTAACAGTGTCCTCCACAGATCCCCCATAACAGTGTGTCCTCCACAGATCCTCCACAACAGTGTCCTCCACATATTTCCCATAACATTGTGACATCGACAGGTCCCCTATAACAGTGTGACATCCACAGGTCCCCCATAACAGTGTGTCACCCACACGTTCCCCATAACAGTGTGCATGCGCAGCATTATCTCCATTCACTGCTATAGAATTTCTAAAAATAGCAGAGCCAGTGATTAGCTAATATCAGAACACTCATAGCATAATGGAGGATGACCATGTATATACATTGTGCTCTCCCTTCACTTCAGGGACCCGGTTGGGACAGCTCGTTTTTTCAGCTTGTGGTTTTATAAACTACACCATGGAAAAACAGAAGTGCCTAGGCTCTTCCACCATGGTCCATGTCCACAATTGCCATTGAAAATAGGAATGAATGAAAATCCACGCCAAAACTGCATCAAAAAGTGTTTTATAAAATTAGTCAGAAAAGAAAAAACACATTAAAAAAACGGATGCAATTCTCCATTAGTTTTTTTTTTTTTTTAAGCACAGAGAATACTCTGTGGGAACATACCCAAAAAGGCTGCCGGATCAGCAGCTTACAGTTGAAAAGCTAAAGAGATATAATTTGGCATTCTACACTCAGCTGCTGTGGTTGCAACCTCTGTCCGTGCCTACAAAGTTCTGTCAAACTGCTAGTCCAATATTTAAGGATTTGGAGCCCCACTTTAAATTTTGCCCAGGGTCACACCTTTCACAGCATTTATGTATAACAGGGTTCGGTAGGGGAGGTTACAGCCTGGGTAATAGGAACAATCCTATTACACCTTGCTGCACTGACTGTGGATCCAAATAGCCATTATACAGCTCTGTAATTCCAGCAAACCATTCTTATTATTGGGCTTCAAGTGCTGTTTGATACAGGCATTAACATGGTTTATTACCAGGAAATATTTCTATAGTATGTCATAATTGCCATTGTGTAGTGCAGTTATATGTTGTAAAGACCTTTTTGCCGTGTAATAGTGGCAAAAGAAAAATATTTTTGCCGTTCAGGAGTGTAGTTATATGTTTAAAAAGCCTTTTGTAGAGTGTATAAGTGGAAAAAAATAAGGGCCTATTTGCAGTTCAGCAGTGCAGTTATATGTTGTAAAGCCCTTTTTGCTTATTAGCTTATTAGCTGTTGCGTGGTGAAGTTAGAAACTTACAGACTTTTCTGAGGTGTAATTTCATTTATTTATTTATTTATTTATTTGATCTAACACTCTGTTGGTCACTCTGTGGTCTCCTCATGTTTCTGCCACCTCCACACTATGTCACCTTTACACTCTGTGGTCTCCTGATGCTGTTGCTGCCACTTCCACTCTGTCATTGTGCCGCTCTTTGGCTTCCTGATGTAGCCGCCAGCTCTAGACTCTGTCATTGTGCCACTCTGTGGTCTCCTCATGCTACTTTCACCTCACCACTATGTCATTGTGCTACTCTGTGGACTTCTCATGCTGTTCCAACCCTCCACACTTCATGACTGGGCCACTATTTTGCCTTTTGGCCTGGCTGACATAATAATTTATTTGACTTCTCTTCTGATCTGATCTGAGACACACAATCGATCCTGTCTGTGTAGCAGCTGTAAGGTCTGTATGGTCCCATCAGAATTGGCTTCTGATTTAGTAGCCAAAAGCAGGAGTGGGTACAAAACACTGAAGACATGTACATATTCCATTCATGTGTGATCTCTGTTTTAGATCCACTAAATAATACTGATGGATTATTGACCAAATGCTGACCGAGGGAAGGCTTATGCTTCACAGACAGGATTCGTTTTTTGGGGGTTATTGTTCTGATGGATCAGAGGAAGGGCAAATTGATCAGTGACATCAACACAAACTTACTGCTGACACCCTCTCCACTCTGTCGGGGGGCTCTACTTGTATAAGCGTTTAATAGAACAGGCTCTGTAGACATCTATGTCGAATCAGCTGCTGACGGTGTAAAAGGCGTGTGCTTCTTCTTTACACTAACATCGATTGGTAAGGCTGAGTTCATACTTGAGTTATTTGGTCAGTTTTGGCCCCATGACTGCCCAAATAAGTGAAGTGTGCAGTGATTCTAAGAGCGACGCCTGTCATCTGCATGTCATACGGACTCACAGTATTATTTCACTACCAAAACACAATCACTATGCGTGTTACTGCAAGGCACAATGTTCTACACCACTATAAAGGCTCTCAGCAGCCAGGAAATAGCCGTTTTTTAACATGATTAGCCACAAATAAATTTAGATTTATAATCTTTTTGGAAAATTTGGCGAGCTGGCCGAATCAAATTTTTTAGAAATTCGCTCATCTCTATTTGCAACAATACAGATTGTATATTACTGAACAAATAAACATACACGAAAGAAGACGCCTGAATGGAATCTATAAGGTGTTCCTCTCGTTGGCTTTTTCCTCACAGATCGATGTCACCTAAGCTTGGAAGCTTGATGCTCTCTTTATAAGATTGTTCAAATTTTTTCAGGGAAAACAATATCACACAATACATGGTCTTTTGTAAAAATGATAATCGTCATGTGTTCAGTTTTTCAACTTTGTTTTCAGCATGAAAGAATAAAGTTTGAGAAAATATGATGGGACAAGTAGATCACGGCAATTACCGGATCTTTTCGGAAATACTGTATTACTTTAGGTTCAGTATATTTAGCTGGATATTAGAATTTGTGGTTGCAGAATAATGACATTTTTTTTAGAAAAAGACAGCTGTCTGAAAGTCTAAAGCCTGGTACCTGATACTACAATCTGGCCTCTTAGTATATTGGCTAGCTTTAGAAAACGGTAGAGAAGGTATTCAATGGGTAGACAATGGCAAATGTCAAGAAAGAGAGTGGGGATCTCAAGTTTAAAAGACCGTTGAGTGACACGTAGGTCAGATCAAAGAAAGAAATTTAACAGGTATTTATCATTATAATGCTAAAAGAGGTAATAGTAGAAACTGGCCCTGAAATCTCATATCTCCTTTTGAAGAAGGCAAAATTATTGTGCTTCGAGACATTTGAAAAATGTATTTATTTTCAGATTTCATTTATTATAATATTTAGGACATTGTACTATGTTTAATATATTTTTTTCCGTATCAAAGAGGTCTCCTGACTAGAGATGAGCGAATTGATTAATAAGAATCGTTACATCTCATCAAGCAGGGTTCTACACCTGCTACATGGTGTCACCGAAACAATGGATGGTCCATCCGCCCCTTGATTGAGAGGCTCGACATCTCGGTGGCCCGTACAATCTTGCTCCTATACTATTGCTCTGAGTAGTGGTGCAAAAGCAGAGTCTCTAGTGTAGCATTGGCTGTGTGTGTGCTACACTACACTGACCAGCCCTGTCAATGAAGTGGCAGGGGGAGTGTCCTCTGCTTCAGGGACAACCCATTGCAAATGCAGAACTCTGCTTGACGAGATGAATCAAATCTATTCTTACAAATCAGTTCGCTCATCTCTATTCCTGACCCCTTTAAAATAGTATCCTGTTATCACTGCAGCATGAGTTTGTTTCATGCAGGGACACATGACCACTACAGCCTATCAGCAAATACATTACTATCGACAATGAGGTGCATTGAGCAATTGACTGCTGCAGTCATGACACTTAATTGGGCAGCAATCACAACATGCAGTGGGGGATCATGAAAAGTGATATGTGGGAATGATGTAAAAAATTATATAACTTTTAACCCCTATTTTAAGGGGTTCAACAAAACACATTAACGTAGAAGAATGATGACAGAAAAATATAGTTATTTTTTTCCCTTAGGAGACATACGGTATATGTTTGTCATGTATAGATTCACATACTGTAAATTTTTCAACTGCATCTGCTGGAAGTTTGTTCTAAGCAGCTACTATTATTTCAGTAACATAATATTATCTTTCATTGATTTTAATCTTCCTCCCAATGAATTTCAGATTGTTCTTGTGTTGTTTCCTATTAAAAACACTTCCCTTCTAAACATTATGTAATGTATTTAAAACATTTTTTTACCATGTCCCCTTTTCTCTTTTTATCTCAAGGACATACAAATTAAATGGTCACTGTCATTTCAAACAGCTCTGCATAAATAAATAGTAAAGGTGAACATAAGAAATTTTGCAATATAGATTATCTGAGAAAATGCCCCTTTCTTCACTTATCCCCAGTTATCAGTTCATTCCTTCAGTCCTTTCCTCTTGAGTGTAGTGGATGGAGCTGGTCACTGTAGCACCTCTTCCATTCATTTCAGTGGGGGCAGCACTGCAGAAACCGGGTCCGTTCACTATACAACGGATAAAGCTGTGTAGTTCTGATGCCAATTTCCAATGGCAGAGCTACTGCAGAATAGCTGATCAGCATGGATGTAGGGTGTCGGACCTCCACTGGTCAAATATTGATGGCCTATCCTGAGGATAGGCCATCAATATAAAGGGACCGGAAAACCTCTTTAACTGAAAACAAAAAGTAAAACACATATGCTAACCACTGGTGGAAAAAGATGAGTTGGTACAACCTGTAGAATGTTTTTTTTTTAGAATTATATTGCTGCTCTACGATGTCTTCTTCTAAAAGGCTGCCATTTTTAAGTCTGTCTATATGACTATCTGCCGTATCTTCTTTCCCATCACTTAAGCTAACTAACTTCTTCATTTGATAATTGTTATTTGCAGTAGTCCCACAATCCATGACATTATTTTCTATAACACAATTAAAACTTTCTTCATCAGACTTGTTTCCAAAATATGTGCCACTTTCACATGTATCTGATGGTGTTGGCGGTATTAGGTTAATATTTGGTGGGTTTGAAGGACAGTTGCTGAGGTCAAGTGTGAAGGTGTTTTTATTTCTAAATGTAGCTCCTGTGCAACACTTGTTTGTAAAAGCACTGGATATAAAAATGTCAATGGAAAGCAACACTCCCTAGGTCTCTGTAAGTAACGAACAGACCTTGAATGATCGAGAGAAGTAACTTCTATGGATTCATAATCATCCTCGTCAAATACTATTAGGTGAAGAGCACTGAGAGAAGTTGCTTGAATGTTACCACAATGTTCATTCTGTAAATTTGAGAAGATCCACTTACGCTGTCTTCTTACTTGTCGGAAACTACATTGGCTACCATTTTACAATGGTAATAAAAACAGAGGACCCAAAAAACAAACTTTGTCCATCTTGTCCTAGGACCTGAATATTGAGTTGTGTCCACCATCGTAGTGTACTTTAGCTTCTGCTTATATGCAAGCTATTGCATTTATATATACAGTAAACTTGTTATTGAGTGCTCCTTGATAATTACGTATTGTCAATCATGATTTATAATGTGCGCTAGCACTTAGGCAGACAATTAAAATGTCTATCTAAATCTAAATAACCATAGGATAAATAGGAAATTATTATTCCGTCAGAATGGACATCTTAATACAAGTACTCAGCATTTCATTGCCGTTGTGGATGAAAATTTTCATATGGAAATGTATTCTCTTCTAATTCGACATCAAAGACAGTTCTATTCAGCACAGTGCACATATATATTCACGTAATGATAACTAAGAACATAAATTGCATATAAAATATAGTGTGTGGTCAGTGCAGCAGGCCAAGTTGTATTTAAGTACTTTTTTCATTTACATGTTATATTTTATCAATTATAAGAGTTAGAAGAGCATATTATCAGAAATATTTGGAAATTCTCATATGTATTAAGGTTTATAAAAATAAAAAATAAAAATGGCAATAAAACTATGTATTAACTGGCCAAGGTAAAAATAAAAAACAATCACGAATATTCATATGAACGCTTGTTCTCGATAGCTGACCCATTTAAAGCTGCAAGTGAAAGCATTGTTAATGCTGACACCTATTATCATTGCTTCTGGGCATCAGTAGCAATCACTTCTCCCCATATTCCAAAGGTTATTGCACCTTGGGAATACAGATCTCAGATTTTCTGACAAGCAAATAATTATTCGTAACGGTAACGGCCAGCTAACTGTGTAAATTGACCCTAAATGTCTTGTCTGGATCCTGAACAGGTACTGTAGGCGCAAATCTGAATATGTGATAAGTGCATTAAAGGGGTTCTCCAGGAATTAAGAAAATGAAAATACCTAAATATTACTTTATTATAAATATATTCTCACATACTTTTCTTTAGTTGTAATTGCTTGTTTGTCTGGGGAGGAGAAATAAAATGGCCACCGTCCTATTAGTACACACAAAACCTGTCGTAATCACACAGGAGGACATGTTACTTACAGTAAGGTAAGGAGCTGCCTCATTCTCCTCTCCGACGTGTCCGGTGTTATTATCCTGAATACAGATGATAAGAACTTCAGCTCAATCTCTGTAGGAATGGATTTCATGAGGAGACATGAAGTACAGAGAGGACGGACAGGAGAGACTGTGGTAATGAAGACTGCATACAAGTGCTGCTACTTCAGCATTCATACTCAACTTATCCTGAGGATAGGTGACAAGTGTCAATTTAGGTACAACGTCTTTAAACCTAATTTCTTGGTCCTAGGATAACTTCAGGAATACATCACTGCTGTGATCTAGCGTTCAAGCCTCTGTGACCACTAAGGCCTATTGGCGTCAGCAGTCACAGGACCAAGCTACTTCCTGGCTGGGTAGAGAACAGACCAGTGGTGAGACTGCAGACAGGTGCATGTGTTTTTATGTCAGGGGTACATGGAGGACCCCAGGGATTATTGGAAGGTTACAAATTTAAAGCTGTGGGCATAGTGGGTTTGTTTATCCTGTTTTTCCCACCATCTACCCACTGATCTTAAAAGAAATGGGACTAGTAGGATATATGCTCTGCCCATGTAGTATATTTTGTGGGTTTGTGGGAAACAGAATACTAATTGAAGCCCTGTGTATTCAGGGACACCAAAAATGAAGAGCAACATGGTTTTGCACATTATTGCCTATAACTGTACATGGGGCCCATTCATTTTATATGTGGAGATTATGTAGTAACTATTGGGCAACACATGGCAGCTAACCATTTGTGCCCCTTATTTGCCTGGGTCCCTGACGGCAGTACCACCTAAACTGCACTGATGGAAACTCTGTTAATTCTGAATGACACTAGATTTATATTAATATATAACACTTAAAGATTATTAGATCAGCACGTTCAGGAAATTAATGTTTAGAATCTGTTGAATAGCTTCTTCATCTTCCACCTGGCTCTGTGTGCTATCTAGCAGCAATACACTATTGGTCTTATCATCTCACATAA
This sequence comes from Bufotes viridis, assembly GCA_033119425.1. Taxonomy (NCBI): domain Eukaryota; kingdom Metazoa; phylum Chordata; class Amphibia; order Anura; family Bufonidae; genus Bufotes; species Bufotes viridis. The sequence continues at coordinate 391,007,970 of CM065592.1, read as the reverse complement.
GTCTTTGTCTTTTCTTCACCTCCCAGCTCGAGAAATAACAACTTGTTAATGTCAATGTGGGAGTTTTAACCTTAGTTTATACAACGGAGTTCACACATCTGGGTTGTGGTCAGTTCTTCATTGGAAAATATGAGCACAATATCTTATGCACATGTCTTATATATACTAATTTGTATTGCTATTACACACTGACATCATATGAGGTTACATCTCCATTAACAGGATGTTCACTTTTTGACAATCCTTGTTTAAGAAATACACTTCCTTGCCCTAAGCTGATTATTACAGTACGGCCCCATGTAGCAGCCGCAGTGATGCAGCCGGAAATTCCCTATTAACAGCCATGAATGGGAACCTGAAATGTGTGCAGAGGACCTATTAAGTCTTCTGTTTATTTGTGGGTCTTCCAGCAACTGGTTCGCCCAAAAGTCCCAACACCAAAACACAAGAACGACCATATTGGGTATGCAGTCCAATGCAGTTAGGAGTGCCAAAAATTGTACTTTGGGGAAACAAAACAGCAGCTAAACTAGTGTATGGCCCAACACAGAAGAGTCAACACCTGCAGTCAGGAGTAAACACCTTCAGGACACCCATTTGATGACAGAGAGGTTCTCATCTTAGACATAGAGGAGGACTGGTTGAAAATAGGTATGAAAGAAGCTGTTTATTTAAATTGGAGAAGCTAACCTCGAATAGAGGTGAAGGGTATAACATCTTTTGTCTGCCACTTGCAATGCTGGTCTAACACCTCTCCTGAGGCAGTTCAATCACCTTATAGCTTCAGTCATGCAAATGCAATCAAGTTCCTACCTATATCAAGTCCATTACAATTGTTTGTCGTTATAGGGACATGCCCCAATAACAAGTGAAATGGGAACACATAATTTAGTCATATATTTCTAGGAGGAAAATACTCAGCTGTACTAAAGTTTGGTTTTTAGAAATAATTCTTCTCTGGTCCATGAAGTGCAACTCACTGTTGAAATGAATGGGGGAAATCTGTAATATCAGACACAGATTATGGCCCAGAGTGGCGCTGTTTCTGGAAAAGTCCAATTATACATTACAGCCGCAAGATCCCTATCAATGTTTGCTTTCTATAATTATTGAGAAATCGTTCTCTGTGAATTGTCCTGATTTGGTTTAAAGAGGAGCTGCCTGTCACCTCTCCTGACCTGTCTGTTGTAGTGACTACATGCATTCCTCATAATATAACAATTCTGGAGCATTTTCTCATATAACTCTATGTTGTGCCATGGCTCTACCAGTCCTTCTATGAATGAATTGCTAGCAGTCTGCAATAAAGGTCCAACTGGGTGTTACCAGTGACACTGGCAGCACTGATTGGATAGTGTCAAACTGTGCAGGGACACATCCCCAACTGGTAACACCGGATTGACCTTTATTGTAGACTGCTGGAAATGTATTTATATGTTCTACTAGGAATAATAGAATAACAAATATTTAGTAAGAGCGAGCACTCCTGACACCCGTAACCATGTACTAAGAATTTATTTATAACACAAAAATCCCGCGTTAGCTCGATATAGCTGGAGCAGAACATAATCGAAAGGAGCGCATACTCTGAGAAGGTAACGCGCACATGCGGAATCCCGCGATAGTTGATACCGCCAACGGGAGGTGTGCGACGGAGAGGCCGGAGCTTACTCCCGCGCTGCTCGCCCTCCAGAGAATTGAATTGCCAGATACTTTGGGCCTAACGGGGTAAGAACTTGATACTATTTACAACACTAACCTCGTATCGACTTTACCACTGCATTTAATAGATTGCTACATTTTAAAGCCAAGTATATAATATTGTGGATCCACTTTCAAAGAGACTGTGGAAATAGTTTTCAACACAACAAGTACCAACACCGGATCTTATCTTATCAGCCCAATACCTTCATACTATATTATTTTATTGGGACAATCTATATAATCAGCACGGACCTGGTCCTTAATACACCATCTGTATTTTGGTATATGCCAAAGGCTATTCGGGCATGCTGGGAGTTGTAGTTTTGCAACAGCTGGAGGCACGCTGGTTGGGAAACACTGTGTTATTGCATTCCTCTCCAGGGGGAAGGGCAACCCCTCCCTAGAGCTTGAAGCACCCTATATAGTCACTAGGTTGTGAGCCAACCACATTACCTTTTTTCTAGGAATAATAGAAGCCTGACACAACACAGAGATACATGAAAAGAATCTCCAGAGTTGTCATTAGATGGGAAATGCAAGTAGCTACTAGAAAAGAAATGTCAGGAAAGCTGACAGCTCCTCTTTAATTTCTCATTTGATTTTTACAATATATCATACTAATTATATTAGATTGCTTTTAACTTGGCTAAAAGCTATTTCACACTTTGACATTTTTAAAGAAATTGGATATGCTGACTATAACTACACCTGGTTTAATTACACATAGTTTCCCCACATAAGTCATATTTTTCAGAAAATTATATGTCATTGACAAATAGAAGACTTGTCTATGACAACACTTGAACAAATACACAATAGTGTACTTTCCTTTATCTCTACTTCTGAATATATTCTATCCATTAAATATCTATCTATTAAAAATCTATCTATCTATCTATCTATCTAGTAAATATGTAAACAAACCATGCTTTATCAACAGTCATGAGTTCATTCACATGTGAACTGTGAAGAACCTAGCAGCAACAGTTCAATTCCACTGCAGCGCTACCTCTGAGAAAACAAGATATTACACAATGTCCATTGAAGTCAATGGGGTCATTTATCAAAGACCAGAGTTTTTCACCTGTCTACGATCTCCCCTGAGCTGCTGGACAATGAGCCTAGATTGAAATCTAATCCGACCTTGACTTTAGTGGATTTCAGTGGTCATTTATGCTAGTTTCCTGGCGTAAATATTAGTACATTTTTGGGGGCTGTGGGGCCCAGACTCAGCCACACCTCAGTGTCAAGTGTAACATAAAAAGGCTGCATGTTTGTTCCTTCCCAAGAGGAATTGTATCAATGGTCTACTTCAGATGTGGATGGAGCCCTTGTTCTTCAGGTGCCATAGCCATCAGATGCCTACTTCTTTTTTTACACCCGGTGGCTAAGAGGAGAGTCTGAGCAGTATTTTCCATGGAGCGCTTGCTCCTAGGGCCTGAATAGCTTCCCCAAGCCTAGATACTTGGAGTCTTTTGGTTGCTATGGCAGCCTCATGGCAGGGCTTGATAAAACTATGGGTAATCTCCCATAGGCTGCAATGGTAAATCATTACAGTCTATGGGAGGAGCATTCAAACAATTACATGTTAAAGTGTACTGGTGGGTACTTAAAGTAGATGAAGAAAAAAGTGAAAAAAGTTTTTAAAAAAATATAGAAAAAATAAACATAAAAATTCTAAGCACTCCCTTCACCCATTTTAAAAATAAAAATAAACAATTAAAAATAAAGATCACTGGTATCACTTTGTCCCAAAATCCCTGTAGTAGTAAAATATTAAATTTGTATACCATATTGAGAACTGTGAAACAGTGAAATTAATGAATAAATAAATAAATCGTGGATTCACAGTTTCTGGGATGCTTTACTGCAACCAAAAAGTTGAACAAAAAAGTGAAAAGCTCCATAGACGTAAATTAAGTTATCAAGTTTGGAATATGGAGATGCAAATAAATATTTCCTTTTTTTAAAAGTTAAAGTTTGAAGTTAAAGCTGTAAAAACGAAAACCATAAAACTATGGCGGAGTTGCGTTTTTTTCCATTTGAAATCTTTCCCCCCCAGTTTTCCATTAAATTGTACGCAGTATTAAATGGTACAGTCAGAAAGTATGACTTGTCCCACACGCAACAAGTTCTCCTATGGCTACATAAACGAAACAAATAGAAAATAGAGTTATAGCTCCAGGAAGGCCCGGAGTAAAGGCGGCAGGAAGGGGTTAAATGCAGATGTCAGTAGACAAATAAACAATGGCAAAAACTAGACATAACCATTGTGTGTATGACATCCTCTGAACCCCAGATATGATCTGCATTTCATCTGTAAAATAAGACACATTTGCCAGGTTGTGAGTTCTCCTGGGCCTGACTATGTGCTTCCCATACATTATTATTATTACTATTATTATTGCTATTATTATTATTACTACTACGACATTCCAGCCTTCTCATATCTGGTGCGGCCATAGCTTTTTATTTACAGTGGAAAGTGGCGCTGAACTGTGACATCTGTTTACTGCACTCATTCAGCGCGGACGTGCAGGAGATCACACATTATCTGGCAGCAGTTACACTACAGTTCATGCAATAATCAACTCTGACAACTTGACATCAAAAGTTGTCAGGTAGTAGTTAAGTGAATAAACTCACCACATATCCTTAACATTAATCTGCCATTCTACAAATATTACTGAGTCATTACTGGAGCAGTTATGATATGTGATTACGTCACTAGAGGTCACTGCTTGCACAAATGAAAGGCTGCTAGGCACAGTACCAGGCCATCAAAAGCTTTTACAGTCAGCATACAGATTTTTTTCCTTTCATTCATCATTGTATTGATAGTTTGGATTCTCATTATGCTTATAGTGTCTACTTGCTAATCTTCCTGGAGTGTCTGTGAATCTCCTTTAATAAAGCAGAGATGTCCCAGACTCTTGGAAGGACAGGCAAGTTTTCAGGTAAAGCCAGAAGTCCATTTGACGTGTCCGGTTATGGGGATGCTATCTCTTACCTCCAAAATGTACAGTACATTTTTTGTAGGGGCAGTCCCTACCTTTGACTCAAGTCTCTCTGTTCTTCTTTGCTCCTTCCCCCACTGCGTCATATATGTACGGCATTGCAAGTAGGTCCATGTCACCTCTTAGGCCAGTCTTTGGCTGCAGTGCATCCGCATGCATCCGGAAGTTTGCAGACAGGCACTGGATGACCAGTAAATGGAGTCTGGGAGCCAGAATGGAGCTGTAAGGACCAGGTGAGCATGTTTTTTTCCCACGGAAAAGCAGACTGAGGTTGAAATTTTAAAAAAGTTTAAAAAAAAAGTTGGACAACCCCTTTATTTTTAATTACCGATCTCATTTTGGGAACCATGATAGTCTATACAACGTGTCTGGTCAGTATGCTTACCTATACATCAGTTGAGTTTCTTGACCTACAGTATTGGTTTTGAAGGTCTGGTTTTGAAGACAACTGTTGGCCCTTTATTAATACATAATTATTGTGGTATAATTAGCAGCTTGGAAGGAAGGTATTTTGCACATTTTTCAGGTAGGTGATATTAGGAAGTATACTTTTAGAACTAAGGAGTAGGTTTATTGACACTGGTGTTACAAATGCCAATGAGGCCAAGTTCACACTTCTGTTATCTGGCCAGTTATTTCGATCAGTTATGGTGAGCCAAAACTAGGTGCGGGTCAAAAACACAGAACAGGTGCAGATCTTTCCATTATATCTTTATCTGTGTAGGCCTCACTATGGGTTTTGGCTAACAATTACTAACACAAATAAGTGACCAAATAACGAAGTGTGGACTCAGCCGAAAAAGTCAGGTGGCGTAAGCTGAATTTTTGAGTTCAGGAAATTTTTTACATGTCTAGGGTATGAAAACATGTCTGCTTCCTTCCAAAAACAGCACCACACCTGTCCATAGGTTGTGTCCGGTATAGCAGCTGAGCTCCTTTGAAGTGAACGCAATACCACACACAACCTATGGACGGGTGTGGTGCTGATTTTGGAAGAAAGCAGATGTGATTTTCTTACTCTGGACAACCCATCTTGTGCTGTCCACCAACGGAAATCTATGGCAACTATGGGATGGTGTAGATTTCAGCTATAATGTATGGCAGTTTTCTGACATAAACGTGTCAGACAGAGGAGGCCCAGCCCCTTCCTTTAAGCCCTGCAGTGAGCTGCATAAAATACCAAAAGGTAACACACTTTTGTGCAAAATTCAGCTTACCAGAAAACCGGCATACAGTTGTAATACATTTCCCCCTCTAGTGTTCTCTAGCTCAGTGCTTAGTGATAAGTGTTTCAAGATTTAAATGGGCAAATGGAGATTTTAGCATCTATCGTGGACATGCTTTGGACAATTTACATATTTGTATACATTTTAATTATTAGTTTTTTATGTGTATTTGGTATTATGTTTTATATTTATGAAATATGTTGTGTCAAGCACCAAACAGATTATTGTCTTGAGACCTGACATCTATTTCCACACTTAGGTGGGGGTTATAGGGTTTCTTGACCCTTATTGACGAGGGAACCTGATATTTCTTGTTCTCAATTTGGCGCAGGGTCCAATTGGCAAGAAACAATATATAACTTCTGAACACAGCAGGGTACTTGTTCCGGTTTTGCTTGTTTGATTGTCCTAGGGAAGCAAATAATAGCAGCTGTTGTTTTTCTTGAAAAAGTCTATTATGTTTTAATGTTTTGCAGATTTTATGTAACACTGCTGAAAAGTGATATTCAGATGACCATTCAGTGACAGAGTCATTACTAGAAATGTTTAATGCAAGCTTACCATACACCAATCAAAGATTGACAAACCTAATAATTTCTATTGACTCTAATACGTACACGGGCCTCCTACCAATGCTGTGACAAGAGATGGCAGGAGAAAAGGCAACCATTTTATTGCCCTCTCTTCACCTTAACTGTGGTATTCTTGGTTCTCAAATACTCCCAGGACTTACACTAGGGCTGAATTGCATCAGACAGTCGCATGACCAACATACAGTATATGAAGCACATATCAACACTAGCAGAAAGCATGGTCCTAAAATAAAATCACAGAGACATGACAGGAACAGAGTTATGAGGGACATGGATGGAGGAGATTGTCCAGCAATGGATGCGGATGGAAAATGAACAGAAATTAATAAACAATGAACTGACCCTATCTGAATTGAACCCAACAAGCCAGCCTGGCCAATACAACATCACTGCAACAGACAAATTATAAAAACAGTGGAAATACACATCCCATAAAACACATAAAACACACAAAAATATCTGGAAGGAAATGCACATAGCAAACACTATCCCCAGCAACTTAAATTCAGTAAAGCCTTGATATATAAATGCTCAGCAATCAGCAACTCCACCCTAGTTAATCAGACCAAGCAAGGCAATAACTAAACCCAGATTCATGAAAGGCAGTTGCCTAGTATCTATCAAAGCATCAAAGATACTTACTAGGTGAACAATAAGCAACAGAGAAATACCTGTTGGTTGTAACAACTATACCAAGAACAGCAACATACATTGTATAGTTGCTGTGCTTGGTATTTTTCCAATGAAACCCACTCACTTAAAGAGTGCCACCCTGTTTTATAAGGCTCTTGGTTAGCAAATCTATTTAGATATACAGTACATTCATATCATAAGTGAATCTGTAGACATAAGAAATACAAGTTTTCAATATATCTGTATTTTGGACTACACAATATTGCATCCGTATTTTAGATTCGTAAGGGCTCATCCCATCCACGCTGGCATGGAGCCTGTAGTATGGAGCTTTAGGCTTGATTGGACTGTGTACAGAGATAGGGAGAAGAAATTTTGCTTCTAGAGCAGACTACCTTTGAATATATAGAGCTGATGGGGGCATGCTGTTATGGTCACAATTTCAAATTTGAATAGCCCCCCCCCCCCCAAAAAAAAGATCACCATTAGCTTTGTATTATGCAGTGACAATACAATGCTATCTAGTTGGTGAGGTCTTGCAGCCCCTTTTTTTGTGTGTGAGCAGTGTAATTTGCATCAAGGATCATGGATTGCATTTGGAAACTTTCCATAGTATGGCGCTTGTGGTTAATTATATCTAGTCAGTGAGTTGAGAGAAACATTATACACCTGCATACATTCCACCTGGCTCATCAATGTGTCATTGTACACAGTGCTATTGCCTGATTGTAGAAATCTGCTTTTCATCTGCACTTAGGACCCGCATAAAATCCTGGAGTTAAGCCTAATCTGCCAGTAAACATTACTTAATAGGGTGTCGGGTAATTTCTATAACTCTTCTATGTGTTATAATGCCGTAGATATTCATTTTAATGGCTATGCCCCTCTTATGACTCACCACCCATTCAGATATATATATAAAATACATGTGGAGAGTGCCTGATAGGTGTAAGGAGTCTTATAGGCTATGCAATGCTAGTTCTAGGAAAAAGTTATGCAAATCAGCTCACTTTCAAAAAATAAAAGTAAGCTGTGCCTCTGGTGCTCCAGTTGGAAGGTGCTATGTTAGTGTTTGAGCCTTTAAACAGGCCTTGAGGCATAACTTTGGATTAGAGGCAAGTTAAAGAGCAGGCTCTGGTTCATAGGTTTGAATACTGTTTTCCTGAATGGGCATTACATGGCCTATACGACTTATGTCTACTAGGCGCTCTCTACAAGGAGAAATAGTTCTTCTTGGATCCCTGACAAACACCTCAACGAGCTTAGTCAGTTCTCTATGCTCTGATGAGGGTCTATCCTCCAAAACAGCAGATAAGGTATGGCTTAAAGACCTGGGTCACACATTAAGCTGTGGATAGCCACTTTTAAGCTGGTGGTACTAGAGGCACAGTCTTTTTTGTTTTTTGTTTTTTGTTTTTTATAGAGAGCTAATTTGCATATATAATACATGGAATGTAAACCCAGAGTTCTTTCCATATTGTAGGAGGAGATACCATATTGTCAGAGCACATCTGTCGATATACAATGGTAATATGTCCTAATTTATAAAAGAGTCAGAAGCTAGCTTACCATTGGCATAGCAACAATGTAGAGAGCAATTACATCAGCATTTTTTCCAGTGTTTAGAGATGGAAAGGAGAGACAAGTATTTGTAATGCATAAATGATATGTTGGCAAACTATCCCCACACCAGGGCTATAAACCTGGTAGCTAAATAAGATTCCAGCCACAATGCCTCAGAAATAGTTCCAGTTACAATGTCCCAATAATCCTCCCTCCACAATGATTTGTGCCAGATGTAGCAGATTTGTACCTATGAAACTGACTGACCTGTTACATGTGCGCTTGGCAGCTAAAGGCATCTGTGTTGGTCCCATGTTCATATGTGCCTGCATTGCTGAGAAAAATGATGTTTAATATATGCAAATGAGCCTCTAGGAGCAACGGGGGCGTCACCATTACACCTAAAGGCTCTACTCTCTCTGCCGTACAGTACAGGAAAGAAGCTCACAGTACAGAAAAGAACTGTGGTGAGCATCTTCCCTGTACTGCACCTGTGCTAGATACTGAAGCTTACAGCGCACTACAAGACATTAGGAGAAGTCAGGGCCAAGTGTCATCACGTTTAGCCCTGCCAATCAAAGTGCAGAGAGCGTTGCAGTCCCAGACAGAACATCTGAACATGGGTCCAACACAGATGTCTTCAGCTGTCAAGCGCACATGTAACAGGTTAGCCGGTGTCATAGGTACAAATCTGCTGACAGATGTCCTTTAAAGAGAAAAACAAATTCAAAAATAGAACTTTTACAAACTTCCTTTTCATATTTTTAGAGAAAAAAATTCAAGAATAGAACTTTTGCATGGTTACTTCCTTTTCATATTTTTAGTTGCAGAACTGCTAATTGTTGGGCTCCTCTTCTGCCATCCATGATCTGATTCACACTGGGCATCTACTGTGCAGTTCTTACTTGTCCAGCCCTGCTCTCGTATTGGCCAGCACTGCTCACATGAGCAGTGCTGGCCAATGCAAGGGCAGCAGGAAGTGTCTTGGGCTGCCAAATGCACAGTATGCCTTGATGCAGTCTGAGCAGTGGTGCGGCCATCTTGTATGAGAAGAGCCCGGGAACTGACAGATCAACAGCTAAAAAGATGAAAAGAGTTGACTAATCTATCAGGAAACAGCCCTCCATGCACTTTAACTGTATGTGGCAGTAGGATGCTGCACCATTAGACTTACCCTCAGCGCCCAAACAATGTGCATTTATGGGGCAGCAGTGCCCACTGCAGCACAGCAACGGTGCCTGGACAGTTAGAAAGGGCCAATGGCCTATCAAAAGGGGCATAGTTATATTGCAGGGCAACTACCAAAGGTTGGCAACTATGGGTACTGGTGCCTGTCACAATAGTGGCTGTAACAATGTCAGAATCATAATCCCAGCACATTACCTCATTCAAAGTCCCAGCCAAAATAGCTTCAACCACAATATCTCCCCAGTCACAATGCATAGTGCCAGCCAGAGTACCTAATAATAGGGTGAGCCTCAATGCCCAGACAACACATCCTTCATGCTCCCATGCTGCAGTAGATCACCTAAAAGCTGACAACCAATATGGCTGCACTTCCTTATGTTGTGTTTACAAAACGAACCACTCCAACATAACAGAAAAATGCCAATATCTGTGTAAGGCCTCATTCACACAGTCAATGAATGATTTCCATGAGTAATTGTTAGCCAAAACCAGGTACAGGTCTAAACAAAGAACAGCTGCAGATCTTTCCATCACATCTTCCACCACTCCTTTGAGCTACTCCTAAGGGTTATCCTGGCAGTCCCCTGGTTTCCACCCTTTAGCCCCTATACAGGGATATGGACTTCGCTGCACGGAAATAACAGGCTGCTACCTCCTGGAGTAGTCTCTGTGTGGTTGACAGCTGACCCAGAGGGCTCAAGACACACCAGTGCAAAGCACTGAGGTCAGGTCAGAAAGCAGAGGGTCAATATCCAGGAAATGTGCAGAAGTCAGTACATGGGCAGACAAACAAATACAGCACACCTTGTCAGAATACTAGCAGGCTGGGAACCTGTTGTTCAGTCACCCTCTCACAGGGGAAGATTCCTAAAGTATCCCAAGGTAGCCAGCCATAGGGTAGAGCAGATTGAAGCCGACATACACATGCAACCTACAAGCAGAGGAACAAAAACCTTGCCCACAAGCAGGCCACAGTCTGCACGGAGGGAAAGATGAACCCTGGCGGACCCAGAAAGAGCAGGAGGTGGATCCACATAGCCAGAATACAGAAATCCCGGAAGTATCATCTCCACTAGATGCTTCATGCACTGGCCTTTTTGTCACGTTGCCTAGTTTGTGTTTTGGAGACACGATCCCCTATACTGTGAAAGTGTCCAAATTATATCCAAACATTTGAAAAGTATCAGCTTTAATTATTTTATATACAATAAAATAATAATAATAAAAAGTATGTCTCACTGCAGTGAGAAGAAAATTTGAATCAGCCATTTAAACTATTCAGGTCCAACTGTTCCTCATTTTTGGTCCGTAATTTAATTAAGATCTGTATTGTATGTTGATGTAAAACTATGAGAGCTGGGATTTCCTTACTTCCTGCAAAATATCATTTCTATGCAGAACTTGCCTTGCACTTCATCTGATGTAATGCCGAGAAATAGCAGATTACATGGAGTTTTGGCACGGGAACGATTTGATCGCACTCAGTGGAGATTAATGATTGTTCTCCGATGTATGTAAAACAGCCCTCGTATGTCAGATGTAAGTCAATGGAGAGGAAAAGAAAATAATAGAACCAGATGTGGACGTGTTTTAAAAATGAATCAACTTTTAATTAGTTTAGACGTTCCATTTTTGTTGTTTCCTTTGTTTCAAAATATCGACTTGAAAATATTTCCAAGTGTAAGAGCAAAAAAATTAAAAAACTTGTTTCATACTTCGTAGAAATTAAAACTGTTTGGCTTTGTTACCAATAGTGCTTTTGTTTTTTGGTGTTTTGTGGATCGGCCAATGGATCGCATAATTTTTTTTTTTTTCAACTAAAACTGAAGAAGTGAGTCTTAGAATTGTGACCCACACTTAGGCCTCTTGCACACGAACATTTTTTTTCAATAGTTCTGCAAAAAAAACGGAATGTACTCCGTATGCATTCCATTTCTGTATTTCTATATTTCCGTTCTGTTTAAAGATAGAACATGTCCTATTATTGCCTGCAAAACACATTCCATGGCTCCATTCAAGTCAATGGCTCCGCAAAAAAAACGGAGTCTATACTGAATGCATCCTTATGTCTTCCGTATCCATTCCGTTTTTGCGGAACCATCTATTGAAAATTTTATGTCAAGCCCAATTTTTTTATGTATCACTGTTTAAACATTATTGTAAGCTTCCGTTTCCGTTTGTGTTCTGCAAAAAACAGATCAGAAACGGAGACCAAATGGAAAAACGGAACGGCAAATCGACACAGAAGCGGAACAGAAATGGAAACACTTCTGAAACAAAAAAATGGATCCGTTCAAAACGGACCGCAAAACCATATGGTCGTGTGCAGGAGGCCTTAACAGACAGTTTTAGCATATACTATGGATAGACCATAAATGTGTAAGCATGTGTCGTGACAGCGCATGTCCGCCGTTGAGTAGGGAACCTGTTAAATATTTGAATCCCACCCCTGCCTCACTTGGTCAAACCTATAAAGGGAAATTTACTTACCTGCTTCACAGCACTAGCTCCCCACTTTTTCTCCTCCAAGCCTGTGATGCTCTGCTGGGCTCCCTTGCTGAAAACATTGGGTTTGATATTGCCCCCACTAATCACTGGACGCAGCAGAGACCAGATCCCGTTGTGTCATGTGACCATTTGTCATGATATAGGTGGAGCTAATCTCCACCACGGCCAGTGATTGGCTGCAGGCGATGTCAAATCCGAATTTTATAGCAGGGAGCCTAGCAAAGCATCACAGGTCCACAGGCCTGAAGGAGAAGAAGTGGGGAGCCAGTGCTGGGAAGCAGGTAAGTAGGCTTCCCTTTACAGGTTCTGCCAAGAATCTGTAACCACCCCCGACTCCTGTACAACAATTCTTGGATTTTATTCATACCAGCCAGGGTAAATTGGACAGAAAAGGACATTTCAAGTGCATCTCCAGTCCACTTGAGTACAACTCCCAAACACTGGTCAGTTGAACATTCACGAACCCATCTCGTAGTCTCACACTTTACTATTTTCATTTTGGACCATAAAAGAGATAAAGCAATAGTTTCCCTCTAATATGGCATTTAGGTTTTTCTGGATTTTGAATGCAGTAAAATCGTGAACCTCCAGGTTCTAGACAGTAGTTTTTACAGGATGTAGAGATTTAAAAAACATGGCTTCTATTTTTTGAGGCTGGTATTGCAACTCAATCTCCTTCAAGGTAGTGGCAGACCTATTATTCTAATCTCAAGCAACCATTTTTAAATGCTGTAAGAAAGTTGTGCAACAATTTTTTTCTACCCTTCAGTTTCTGTCTCATGTAATTAGTGCACAATCTCCGATTACTATATATTCTTCCCTCAAGCATCACAGACATTGCAAAGTTACATACAATTTCCCTCTGCAGTATGCCGTCCCTACGAGATATGATACATCTCCTACTAAGAAATCTGAAATCCAGTAATGAAAACCTTTAATGGTGTGGGATTTCATGCCCTTGGGAATTAGAACTCTTGTCTATTATAAATCCAGAATAATCGATACTAACAAGTGCTCAAAATCCCCTAAAGGTGGTTTCTGGATACATGATACCTGGCTGAAGGACTGTGCTTTGTCTTATGACATGACTCACATTCAGTGAAGAATTTAGAAGTGTTTCTATCCAGAAATATCGTAAAAGCCATTTAATCTGAATACCCAGTGGTCTGGGCTTCCTGGCGACAAAAAATATTCCCAATCCCAATGATGGATTCCAAGAAAATGATACAAGGATTCCTCAACTGTTTCGTTGTAGCAAAGTAGCCAATCTTGACCCACTGATGCCATCGCCCCATCCTTCCAGAGGACAGTAAACTGACATTGTACTTCTACAAAATGGTAGAATGGTATCTTTTATATCTATCTCATATCTATCTATCTATCTATCTATCTATCTATCTATCTATCTATCTATCTATGTCTCTATCAATATATCCATCTACGCCATTAACAGTAGAGTAGACAAGCCTTCTTTTCTCTTAGTGAGGCGCAGAGAGGAAATTATTCATTGGTCCATATATTGAACGTACATGCTGATAATGATGGGGTATACAAGAAAGTGAGACAAAGCAGTGATCAGGAGAATAGTGACAGTGACAAAGCCTTGATTAAGACCATGGCCATTTAGATTGTTTTTAGTGTTACTGCTTGGAATCCATCACTGTCAAGTCTTTGTTGTGAAGCAGTGAATGAAGGCTTTATATTAGACCTCATTATCAGCTCAATGTAATAGACAGGCCAGTAAAGTGTTGTCCACCACCACAGATATGCTGTTAAATACTGCAATTTGTCACCATTTGGATGAACAAATAAGGAACAGCATACCAGTGTGAACTGACCCCGAGGTGCCTCCTAGCATACTGCTGATAAGAACAACTACCGTGCAGCTCACATTATAACACTTAAAATACCAACTGTGCAACTTCTGTCAAATCATATCGTTTTACACAATAGATAAACAGGTAGATTGACACACATTTGTAGCTCATTTAATCTAGCATCAACTCTAATTGCCAAATTATCAGATATCCATCAGTATTAAAAATCAGTCATATATGTAGAGAATATTCAGTAAAATGCTAACATTAAATCTTCTCCTTCACTGAGGTGAGTCTCCTGCATGTCCATTCTAATGCCATGACACAATTTTTTTAATGAAAATAAATGCCAGACTATCAAAGTTTCAAAAGGATCAAGGGACGTTATAATATACTATTAGGGTATGTAGATAATTCATAAATAGACATATAGATAGGAGATAGATAGATAGATAGATGATAGATAGATAGATAGATAGATAGATAGATAGATAGATAGATAGATAGACAGATAGATCATAGATAGATACTAGATAGATAGATAGATAGATAGATAGATAGATAATAGATAGATAGAAAGATAGATAGATAGATAGATAGTAGATAGATAGTAGATAGATAGATCATAGATATATAGATAGCTAGATAGATAGATCATAGATAGATCGATAAATAGATAGCTAGATAGATAGATAGATAGATAGATAGATCATAGATAGATAGATAGATAATAGATCATAGATAGATGATAGATAGATAGATAGATAGATAGATAGATAGATAGATAGATAGATCATAGATAGATAGATAGATAGATAGATAGATAGATAGATAGATAGATCATAGATAAATAGATCATAGATAGATAGATAGATAGATAGATAGATAGATAGATAGATCATAGATAGATAGATAGATAGATCATAGATAGATAGATAGATCATAGATAGATAGATAGATAGATAGATAGATAATAGATCATAGATAGATAGATAGATAGATAGATAGATAGATAGATCATAGATAGATAGATAGATAGATAGATAGATAGATAGATAGATCATAGATAAATAGATCATAGATAGATAGATAGATCATAGATAGATAGATAGATAGATAGATAGATAGATAGATCATAGATAGATAGATAGATAGATAGATAGATAGATCATAGATAGATAGATAGATAGATAGATCATAGATAGATAGATAGATCATAAATAGATAGATAGATAGATAGATAGATAGATAGATAGAAAACTGTAAAACTCATTTAATCTGTTATCAATAGGGCAAAATATTTATGCTGAATTATCAAATGTGTTGGATTATCAGACAGCCAAAGAAATCTATATAAAGCTAATTTGCTCAGTTCATATTTGTGCCTGTTCTATGGTCTAATATCGTGGCCCAGTTGCGGGTCTAATCACCTGAACTCACAGATGACACATCACTACAATGCTGTTAGTTTACTTATTAGATCTGAAGTCAGACTGAAATCTGCAGCTGTAACACAGGCACTAAAATATGCTAAGGGTAGAGAAAGAAGAAAGCCCACAAAGACACACATTCTACTATTTCCACATTTTCTGGCCTGCTTCTGGTTAGATATATATATATATATAATCGTATGCTTTGTGGAAATGTCAGTGTATAAAACCATACTAAAGAAAACGATGTTCAGTTTCTGCCTCACTAAATAGGATTTCACTAGAAGTAATACCCGCCATTCTTCCCGAGAAAGTGAAAACGACAAAATAAAAGCCAGAATGTTTGTATTTCATTATTATTCTATTAAAATTTGCTGACATTTATCCTCTTCTATTACAAAACACAAAAAAACGTATTTTTTCAGCAATTTTCTCTTTTTCATTAGCACACTTTATAAGTACCATGTGGTCTATTCTCTAGCTTCTTAAAGGGGTTTTAATGACCCTCTATTGACTGTGCCATAGAAATCAAGCTGAATCAATTGTAATACTTTGTGAAAAGAAGGATTACGGTACAATGAGCCCCAATGGCCTCCAGAAGCACGCCTTCCCAAAAGCAGACCTTAGAATATACCCAGCTGTTGATCTGCCTAATTCTTTCACGCTTTTCCAGTTTTGGAAGAATCCTTGTTGGCATGAGATTGCCATCAATCTCTGCTTCTTATAAAAAGTCTAATTTGCGGCCCTTTTATTTTCGCACCCTACATGAAATGTTGCGCCCATTCACAAGGTATTATGTAGGCTTCATTAAGTCTGGTCACTAACTCACAGCCCTGTGTCACTCCATGGGCTGTGCAGATGTGCTATGAAATGATGGGGTGATACTGTTGTGAAAAATACAAATCCCGGCCTTAACCCTATTATTTTTGCCTGACAGGGTTATATAGGGCCCTATTGTCCTACCCAATGCCATTGCAGTGCACCAGATGGTTTCAATGGAAAAGCCTCTTCCTAGGCCATAACATTTTTGGAGATCTTTTGTCATGTGGAGCATCAGTTGAAGGATCTGCTTCTCATTGGGATTTCATGTGAATGGGATAAGCCCATGAGCAGGTTTGAATGTATTATTCAGCAAGGAGAAGATGGACACCAATGAATGCAAATAAGTGACTACAACCGGCCCCTTTAATTGAGTTTAAAGAAGTCACTTTAGAGATCATTTAGGTTGACATTGTTACCCCTATGGAACTCCCTCAAATTGTTTGAAAATAGTTTTAATCTGACCGGCTGCTGTGCCTTCTGTCAAGGGCTTTTCCAGCTAAGTGAGCAGTTTTTCATTTTATTCATGGGGCTGTCTGCCATAAAAGTAATTGTTTCTGATGAACTACATTGAGCCGTTGAGCAGGGACAAAACACAACTAGCTTGTGAATATAAGGCAGGTCATTTACTGGAGGCATCAACTCTATCATCTGTTCATTATACTATGGGTGGCCTCTGTTCAGATAGGAGGCCATGGCTGGAGGAGTAGACGGTCAACATGACAGGGTTTTATCAGCCTGGACTATGAGTGTGGCCGCTGGAGGAAAAGTGTCACTAATTGACAATTGACCATGTGCTTATAAATAACTGATGAGCTGGGTCTTCCCATATGCTATCACGTTATCATGTCTAGTGCTTATATAACATCCAGATGGCAAATTACTTGATTTTCTTGCTCCATTCCCATAAGCTCAAAAACAGTGAAATGCTCATACTCAAGATCCAAATGTTTCAAGAGTTTACCCCAATTAGTTCTCAGGATGGTTTCAGACCATAATATGACCCTATTGCAGTGCATTACTTATGTCTTCAACACCCATACCGTTTATAGTTCTATTACACCAGATCACCGTAGATTGATGAAGATATGAGATCTAGGTTCAGTCAGTGATAAAGAGAACAAGGTTCAGTCAGTGATATGAACATCTAGGTTCAGTCAGTGATATGGAGATCTAGATTAAGTCAGTGATATGGAACGCTAGGTTCAGTCAGTGATCTGGAGATGTAGGTTCAGTCGATGATATGGAGATATAGGCTCAGTCAGTGATATGAGATCTGGGTTGAGTAAGTGATATGGAGAACAAGGTTCAGTCAGTGATATGGAGATCTAGGTTCAGTCAGTGATATGGAGATGTAGGTCCAGTCAGTGATATGGAGATGTAGGTTCATTTAGTGATATGGAGATCTAGGTTCAGTATCAGTAAGTGATATGGAGATGTAGGTTCAGTCAGTGATATGAGATCTGGGTTGAGTCAGTGATATGGAGAACAAGGTTCAGTCAGTGATATGGAGATCTAGGTTCAGTCAGTGATATGGAGATATAGGTCCAGTCAGTGATATGGAGATGTAGGTTCAGTCACTAATATGGATATCTAGGTTCAGTAAGTGATATGGAGATCTAGGTTCAGTCAGTGATATGGAGATCTAGGTCCAGCCAGTGATATGGAGCTCTAGGCTCAGTCAGTGATATGGGGATTTAGGTTGAGTCAGTGATATGGAGATCTAGGTTCAGTCAGTGATAATGAGATCTAAGTTCAGTCAATGATATGGAGATCTAGGTTGAGTCAGTGATATGGACATCTAGGTTGAGTCAGTGATATGGAGATCTAGGTTCAGTCAATGATATGGAGATCTAGGTTGAGTCAGTGATATGGACATCTAGGTTGAGTCAGTGATATGGAGATCTAGGTTCAGTCAGTGATAATGAGATCTAAGTTCAGTCAATGATATGGAGATCTAGGTTGAGTCAGTGATATGGACATCTAGGTTGAGTCAGTGATATAGAGATCTAGGTTCAGTCAATGATATGGAGATCTAGGTTGAGTCAGTGATATGGAGATCTAGGTTGAGTCAGTGATATGGACATCTAGGTTGAGTCAGTGATATGGAGATCTAGGTTCAGTCAGTGATATGGAGATGTTGGTCCAGTCAGTGATATGGAGATGTAGGTTCATTTAGTGATATGGAGATCTAGGTTCAGTATCAGTAAGTGATATGGAGATGTAGGTTCAGTCAGTGATATGAGATCTGGGTTGAGTCAGTGATATGGAGAACAAGGTTCAGTCAGTGATATGGAGATCTAGGTTCAGTCAGTGATATGGAGATATAGGTCCAGTCAGTGATATGGAGATGTAGGTTCAGTCACTAATATGGATATCTAGGTTCAGTAAGTGATATGGAGATCTAGGTTCAGTCAGTGATATGGAGATCTAGGTTCAGTCAGTGATATGGAGCTCTAGGCTCAGTCAGTGATATGGGGATTTAGGTTGAGTCAGTGATATGGAGATCTAGGTTCAGTCAGTGATAATGAGATCTAAGTTCAGTCAATGATATGGAGATCTAGGTTGAGTCAGTGATATGGACATCTAGGTTGAGTCAGTGATATGGAGATCTAGGTTCAGTCAATGATAATGAGATCTAAGTTCAGTCAATGATATGGAGATCTAGGTTGAGTCAGTGATATGGACATCTAGGGTGAGTCAGTGATATAGAGATCTAGGTTCAGTCAATGATATGGAGATCTAGGTTGAGTCAGTGATATGGAGATCTAGGTTGAGTCAGTGATATGGACATCTAGGTTGAGTCAGTGATATGGAGATCTAGGTTCAGTCAGTGATATGGAGATGTTGGTCCAGTCAGTGATATGGAGATGTAGGTTCATTTAGTGATATGGAGATCTAGGTTCAGTATCAGTAAGTGATATGGAGATGTAGGTTCAGTCAGTGATATGAGATCTGGGTTGAGTCAGTGATATGGAGAACAAGGTTCAGTCAGTGATATGGAGATCTAGGTTCAGTCAGTGATATGGAGATATAGGTCCAGTCAGTGATATGGAGATGTAGGTTCAGTCACTAATATGGATATCTAGGTTCAGTAAGTGATATGGAGATCTAGGTTCAGTCAGTGATATGGAGATCTAGGTTCAGTCAGTGATATGGAGCTCTAGGCTCAGTCAGTGATATGGGGATTTAGGTTGAGTCAGTGATATGGAGATCTAGGTTCAGTCAGTGATAATGAGATCTAAGTTCAGTCAATGATATGGAGATCTAGGTTGAGTCAGTGATATGGACATCTAGGTTGAGTCAGTGATATGGAGATCTAGGTTCAGTCAATGATATGGAGATCTAGGTTGAGTCAGTGATATGGAGATCTAGGTTGAGTCAGTGATATGGACATCTAGGTTGAGTCAGTGATATGGAGATCTAGGTTCAGTCAGTGATAATGAGATCTAAGTTCAGTCAATGATATGGAGATCTAGGTTGAGTCAGTGATATGGACATCTAGGTTGAGTCAGTGATATAGAGATCTAGGTTCAGTCAATGATATGGAGATCTAGGTTGAGTCAGTGATATGGAGATCTAGGTTGAGTCAGTGATATGGACATCTAGGTTGAGTCAGTGATATGGACATCTAGGTTCAGTCAGTGATATGGAGATGTAGGTCCAGTCAGTGATATGGAGATGTAGGTTCATTTAGTGATATGGAGATCTAGGTTCAGTATCAGTAAGTGATATGGAGATGTAGGTTCAGTCAGTGATATGAGATCTGGGTTGAGTCAGTGATATGGAGAACAAGGTTCAGTCAGTGATATGGAGATCTAGGTTCAGTCAGTGATATGGAGATATAGGTCCAGTCAGTGATATGGAGATGTAGGTTCAGTCACTAATATGGATATCTAGGTTCAGTAAGTGATAATGAGATCTAAGTTCAGTCAATGATATGGAGATCTAGGTTGAGTCAGTGATATGGACATCTAGGTTGAGTCAGTGATATGGAGATCTAGGTTCAGTCAGTGATAATGAGATCTAAGTTCAGTCAATGATATGGAGATCTAGGTTGAGTCAGTGATATGGACATCTAGGTTGAGTCAGTGATATAGAGATCTAGGTTCAGTCAATGATATGGAGATCTAGGTTGAGTCAGTGATATGGAGATCTAGGTTGAGTCAGTGATATGGACATCTAGGTTGAGTCAGTGATATGGAGATCTAGGTTCAGTCAGTGATATGGAGATGTTGGTCCAGTCAGTGATATGGAGATGTAGGTTCATTTAGTGATATGGAGATCTAGGTTCAGTATCAGTAAGTGATATGGAGATGTAGGTTCAGTCAGTGATATGAGATCTGGGTTGAGTCAGTGATATGGAGAACAAGGTTCAGTCAGTGATATGGAGATCTAGGTTCAGTCAGTGATATGGAGATATAGGTCCAGTCAGTGATATGGAGATGTAGGTTCAGTCACTAATATGGATATCTAGGTTCAGTAAGTGATATGGAGATCTAGGTTCAGTCAGTGATATGGAGATCTAGGTTCAGTCAGTGATATGGAGCTCTAGGCTCAGTCAGTGATATGGGGATTTAGGTTGAGTCAGTGATATGGAGATCTAGGTTCAGTCAGTGATAATGAGATCTAAGTTCAGTCAATGATATGGAGATCTAGGTTGAGTCAGTGATATGGACATCTAGGTTGAGTCAGTGATATGGAGATCTAGGTTCAGTCAATGATAATGAGATCTAAGTTCAGTCAATGATATGGAGATCTAGGTTGAGTCAGTGATATGGACATCTAGGTTGAGTCAGTGATATAGAGATCTAGGTTCAGTCAATGATATGGAGATCTAGGTTGAGTCAGTGATATGGAGATCTAGGTTGAGTCAGTGATATGGACATCTAGGTTGAGTCAGTGATATGGAGATCTAGGTTCAGTCAGTGATATGGAGATGTTGGTCCAGTCAGTGATATGGAGATGTAGGTTCATTTAGTGATATGGAGATCTAGGTTCAGTATCAGTAAGTGATATGGAGATGTAGGTTCAGTCAGTGATATGAGATCTGGGTTGAGTCAGTGATATGGAGAACAAGGTTCAGTCAGTGATATGGAGATCTAGGTTCAGTCAGTGATATGGAGATATAGGTCCAGTCAGTGATATGGAGATGTAGGTTCAGTCACTAATATGGATATCTAGGTTCAGTAAGTGATATGGAGATCTAGGTTCAGTCAGTGATATGGAGATCTAGGTTCAGTCAGTGATATGGAGCTCTAGGCTCAGTCAGTGATATGGGGATTTAGGTTGAGTCAGTGATATGGAGATCTAGGTTCAGTCAGTGATAATGAGATCTAAGTTCAGTCAATGATATGGAGATCTAGGTTGAGTCAGTGATATGGACATCTAGGTTGAGTCAGTGATATGGAGATCTAGGTTCAGTCAATGATATGGAGATCTAGGTTGAGTCAGTGATATGGAGATCTAGGTTGAGTCAGTGATATGGACATCTAGGTTGAGTCAGTGATATGGAGATCTAGGTTCAGTCAGTGATAATGAGATCTAAGTTCAGTCAATGATATGGAGATCTAGGTTGAGTCAGTGATATGGACATCTAGGTTGAGTCAGTGATATAGAGATCTAGGTTCAGTCAATGATATGGAGATCTAGGTTGAGTCAGTGATATGGAGATCTAGGTTGAGTCAGTGATATGGACATCTAGGTTGAGTCAGTGATATGGACATCTAGGTTCAGTCAGTGATATGGAGATGTAGGTCCAGTCAGTGATATGGAGATGTAGGTTCATTTAGTGATATGGAGATCTAGGTTCAGTATCAGTAAGTGATATGGAGATGTAGGTTCAGTCAGTGATATGAGATCTGGGTTGAGTCAGTGATATGGAGAACAAGGTTCAGTCAGTGATATGGAGATCTAGGTTCAGTCAGTGATATGGAGATATAGGTCCAGTCAGTGATATGGAGATGTAGGTTCAGTCACTAATATGGATATCTAGGTTCAGTAAGTGATAATGAGATCTAAGTTCAGTCAATGATATGGAGATCTAGGTTGAGTCAGTGATATGGACATCTAGGTTGAGTCAGTGATATGGAGATCTAGGTTCAGTCAATGATATGGAGATCTAGGTTGAGTCAGTGATATGGAGATCTAGGTTGAGTCAGTGATATGGACATCTAGGTTGAGTCAGTGATATGGAGATCTAGGTTCAGTCAGTGATATGGAGATCTAGGTTCAGTCAGTGATATGGAGATCTAGGTTGAGTCAGTGATATGGACATCTAGGTTGAGTCAGTGATATAGAGATCTAGGTTCAGTCAATGATATGGAGATCTAGGTTGAGTCAGTGATATGGAGATCTAGGTTGAGTCAGTGATATGGACATCTAGGTTGAGTCAGTGATATGGAGATCTAGGTTCAGTCAGTGATATGAAGATCTAGGTTGAGTCAGTGATATAGAGATCTAGGTTCAGTCAGTGATATGGAGATCTGGGCTCAGTCAGTCATATGGACATCTAGGTTGAGTCAGTGATATGGACATCTAGGTTCAGTTAGTGCTATGGAGATCTAGCTTCAGTCAGTGATATGTAAATCTTGGTTCAGCAAGTGATATGGAGACCTAGGTTCCGTAAGGGCTCTTTCACACTTGCGTTTTTGTTTTCCGGCATAGAGTTCCGTCGTCGTGGCTCTATGCCGGAAAAATCCTGATCAGGATTATCCCAATGCATTCTGAATGGAGAGAAATCCGTTCAGGATGCATCAGGATGTCTTCAGTTCAGGACCGGAACGTTGTTTGGCCGGAGAAAATACCGCAGCATGCTACGCTTTTTGCTCCGGCCAAAAATCCTGAACACTTGCCGCAAGGCCCGATCCGGAATTAATGCCCATTGAAAGGCATTAATCCGGATCCGGCCTTCAGCTAAACGTCGTTTTGGCGCATCACCAGATCTGACATTTAGCTTTTTCTGAATGGTTACCATGGCAGCTAGGACGCTAAAGTCCTGGTTGCCATGGTACATTGTAGTGGGGAGCGGGGGAGCAGTATACTTACTGCCCGTGCGGCTCCCGGGGCGCTCCAGAGTGAAGTTAAGGCGCCCCACGCGCATGGATGACGTGATCGCATGGATCACGTGATCCATGCGCATGGGGCGCTCTGACATCATTCTGGAGCTCCCCGGGAGCCGCACGGACTGTAAGTATACTGCTCCCCCGCTCCCCACTACTACTATGACAACCAGGACTTTAATAGTGTCCTGGCTGCCATAGTAACACTGAAAGCATTTTAAAGCCTGATCAGGATCCTGATCAGTCTTCTAATGCTTTCAGGCGACTTGCGTTCTAAGTGATATGGAGATCTAGGTTAAGGCAGTGATATGGAGCTCTAGGTTCAGTCAGTGATATGGAGATGTATGTTCAGTCAGTGATATGGAGATGTATGTTCAGTCAGTGATATGGAGATGTATGTTCAGTCAGTGATATGGAGATGTATGTTCAGTCAGTGATATGGAGATGTAGGTTCAGTCAGTGATATGGAGATCTAGGATCATTCAGTGATATGGAGATCTAGGATCATTCAGTGATATGGAGATCTAGGATCATTCAGTGATATGGAGATCTAGACTCAGACAGTGATATGGGGATCTAGGATGAGCCTATCATTACAGGCAGGGTTACAATGACAGATATTACCCATATATAGATTACACAGGATCCACCATTCACAATAGTGATATCAAAGCTTATCTGGTTTCTCCTGACCTCTGCACAGGACTCACAGAGCATGCCTAGAAAACTCTCCCACAGATGGCAATGAGGTCCCCTCACTTAGTCTGAGTCAGTAAACTGTCCCTATAATGGTGCACAACCGTATGAATGTATCAACATTCGTTCCGTAATTTTGCGGAACGAGTGCAAACCCATTCATTTGAATAGGGCACCAAAAGATGAGGACAACACACTATGTGCTCTCCACATCCGTAGTTCCATTCCACGACCCCGCAAAAAAAGAAAGAGGAAGTCCTATTATTCTGCACAATCACCGAGAAGAATAGGCATTTCTATGATAGGACCGGTATCCATGTTTTGTCGATCCGCAATTTGAGGACCGCAAAACACATAAGGTTGTCTGAATGCAGCCTAAACTGTAGAACTGCTTCTCCTTGCCTTTTATACTTTGTGTGAATGGTGTGCGCTTACTGCCTGCTCTGCTATCCCCGGCGGCTTGTTAGTTAGTGAGTGTGCCGGGAATACGGCGCGCACATACACTGTTAGCACTGACCATAGACAGTATAGCAATGTCAGGGAGACAGGGAAGAAGTATTTCTATAGTATATAATGTCCAGTATATTAATGTATAGAAGGGAAGCAGTGAGGGCAGCAGGTAAGAGTGATCTATCTTCAGTGACCAGTAATGCACTGAGCACTGAGCGCTGAACATTGATTAGGGCCAACTCCAGAGCGTTTTTTTTTTTTTTGTTGTTGTTTTTTTGTAAAATAGTACAAGATTACTTAATAAAGTATATTGCAAAAGTAATAGCAATCACTTTCCCTACACTTAAAAAAGTACAATTAATCTCTAAACCTAGCTCAGCTCTGTAATGATACATTTCACTTAGTGATTATTCTGGAGAAAAGATACTTTTAATCAATATGCAAATGAGCAGTTAAGTGCACCGATGGCAGATCCAAGTCTCATGCTTCTTCTGCCAGTCAATTCCTCTCCTTCTTGATTGGCAGGGCCAGGTTCTCATATCGCCATGCCCTGCCAACAATAAGGAGTGGGGGAGGGGGTTGAGAGCGGCTCAGGCCCACTGTCAGTGCATTTAACTTCTCATTTGCATATGGATTAAAGGGGTTTTCCGAGGAGCACCAATCCCTTCTCAAACAGCTGATCAGCAGAAGTCCCCGGGTATCAAACCCTTAACGATCAGATACTGATGACCTATCCTGAGAATAGGTCATCAGTATCAAAATCTCGGAAAATCCCCTTAAAAGTATTTGTCTCCAAAATAAAGGAACTGATTGAAAAGTATCATTACATTCAGCTGAATTAGCTCTACAAGGCAGAGTGCCTGTGACAGATTCCCTTCAATGGAGAGAACCTTGAACATGCCACGCCACCTCACCATTCCATCTGTGGCTGGATATGGACATCTCACCTGGTGGAAAATAAGCCAGGGGACCTTTATTCTTGAGACCTTTAGGGCTCATGCACACAAACTTATTTTTTTTCCGTTCTGTATTTTTTTACAGATCTGTCTGCAGAACCATTCATTTCAATGAGGCTTTGAAAAAAAATGGAAATGACTCCGTGTGCTCCGTATGTCCACATTTCCATTCTTCAAAAGAGATAGGACATGTCCTGTTCTTGTCCGTTTTCCAGACAATGATAGGCAAAAAACCTAAAACACATGGATGCAACACTGAGGTCACATGGGTTTCATCCGTTATTTTTTTTGCGGGCTCGTGTTTTGTGGACCACAAAATATACACGGTCCTGAGCCCTTAGGATGTGAATAGGTCATGAATATCTGAAATGGGACAATGGAAACACCAGTGCTCTGCCTTTTGCATTTTGCATATGATCAGAGCAGGTTTTAAGCTTCTAGATGTAAAGCAGAATTGTGCACCTCTAGTCACGGACATCAAGAAGAGATTAGGATTTGTAATGTATTTAAGAAAGTTACATAACTGTTATACTTTATTTCCATATCACCAGAAAGCCCCTTGAAGGAAAGAACGTACATTCAGGGTGCAGTAGTCATATATTCCTGTTGCCATGGTCACACGTGTTTATATAACAGAAGATGGTACTGAGAGTGATGTATTTCCTGTAGAAGACAAAACATAGCGCTGGGGGTGTCTGCCTGAAATCGGATCTTGTGGCTTTGGAGGTTGGCAGCCACATCCTACTTTGGGGTTAGCCAAATAAAACTATATTTTGCTTTAGCGCTGCTAACTTTGAGGAAATGACTGTAACTTTTGGGACAAAGTTTATGCTTACTTAACTCTAACAACTTGGGGATGATCTGTTTTAGGGGTGGATGCACAGGAAATAAATAGCCCATGTTCATTCAAAGCTTTAGGATTTATCCAGCATTCACGGGGGCTGAAGACATAGCCACGTTTCACATAACTCAATTTATTAGAGCTTGTTGAGCATTAATGCAGGTAATCTCTGAATCCCTAATACATTTCTTTCATGGCATGAAAAAAATGGATGAATCATAAATAAAAATGGATTTTTACACAGAACTGCACCTTCAGCTATCCTTAAAAGAGGTTATCCCATGATTAATGTAAGAAATCAAATTCCGACCTCATATAGTACATGACAACCTCTATCTTTCAAAGCTAGAACCAGCCTTGCACCTCACATGGATCCAGAGATCTCCCCAATCTTTTTTCCAATTATTGTCCTGAGAGCTCAGGGGGTTTGCCCTTTTTCCAGGAGTGTGCTCTTTCTCATGGGGTGTGTCCTTTCTTCTGCAGCTCTTTAATTATCACATCCTCTAGCAGAAGATATAGCTGGTGGCAGTTGAAGGTTGGAACTGGACATGTGCGACCACCTGAACGAGTTGGACAGAGAAATAAGTAAAAATCAAACAGCAGGTGGCACTAGACAGATAGATTGTATTGAGTTGAATAACTCAGTGACTATACAAAATTTTTAATTACATGCAGTTAAAAAAAGTATTCATATTTAGGTGCTGGTTTGAAAAATGTTGACAATGTAGGACAACCCCTTTAAATTTCCATAAGCATGTATACATACGTTTAGATCACTAATTAGGTAAAGGTTTCTCTTAGGTTTAATACATATAAAAAGTTTATTATGACAAACTATATCCATTATAGTGATGAGCGGCAGGGGCTATATTCGATTTCACAATATTTAGCAAATACATGGGTGAATATTCGCCATATATTCGTGAATTCGCGGTTATTTTCTTGATTGCGAAGATTTTTTAAGCTGTTAAAAGTTTACTGACTCGAGATAATGGTTGGCATGGCAGAACATTACAATAGCTTTATATATGCTGGTAGAGTACTCCAATATATATTCGCGATTGTGAAAATCGGCAATTAATTATGTGCATTTTTTTGCGTATTACGTGCAACTGGGTGACATCACAGCACTATGTATGTATGGACAGCAGAACCTATTACACTATCTAACACCCTGTAGTCGAACCTATCAGCTACACTATAAATCAATGTAACTACACTGACTATCTCCCCCTAACTATCTGAATCATGTTTTTAAGTTAACTGTCTAATTATACAACAAAGCACAGAGCACAGCAATGACACTGCTGTCTCTCTCAGAACTCCATTACACTACAGAAAATGGCTGCTTATATACTAAAGGGGTAGGCAACTTTTCTATTGGTTGCTAGGGATGTTGCTAAGCTCTGACAAAGACATCGCAGCCTTCTCATTGGCCCCACAATCAAGAGGGAGGTTACTGATGAAAAAAAAAAAAGTTGAATATTCGAAATTACTAATATATATCACTATATTCTAAATATTTGCTAATTATCAAAGTTGTGATATTCACGATAAATATTCGTGATTCGAATATTCGCGCCCAGCACTAATCGATTACAACTTTATTAAAATTTTAGAATTATTGAACATTTACCATTGTCGATTGAGGTGTTTCTCTGTAATGTTTACAATGTGAGCAGCTCAGTGTGGGTGTGGCTGCAGCATGATTGACCTCACTGCATTGAGATCTTTTTATGAATATGGATTTGTGCTTAGTGGTGTATACAGGTATAGCATTAGGAAGATTAATATAAAATTACTAGATTAAAACCATTTTATATTTTGGGATTTCAGCTGATTGTAGAAGGGTCCGACACTCAACTGATTTAAAGCACCTTCTGAAATTATAGCTATCAGTTGTTTTCTAGGGGTGTCCGGGAAGGGAATTTGACTCAGAATATGCTAACATGAAAAATTAAAATGCATTATCGATGTGTACAAGGTGTCTCATGGAACTTGAGATTTTTTACAGACCCATAGACTATAATGGGCATAATGGGAAAACTGAAAATTCGGATCGAAGTCAATTCATTTGACTTCGATTTGCTCAAAGCTATCTATGAAGGCCAAAAAAAGGTTTTTGATTTCATTTCTGGAGCTGATGTTCTGCATTGGAATATGGCAGAAAAATATTATATTGTATGGGTTTCCCCTTATTTCAGCCTTACAAGTGGTGCCAGGCTATTCTCACCCTGAGACAGTGCCAGACAAATTTTCTTTCACGCTTATTGTTAGGAAGAAACATTCTGTGTGCCTCCATTTAAAATTGTTAGCTGAAGTTTGTGGAGGTATAGTCTATGGTCATTACACTATGAACTGTAATGTGGTCATATGGTTATTTATGAAATAAACTACATACAAGTTACTGCTACATACAAACCTACATACACATTACATGTTACAAACTACAAACTTCCATTTTTGAAAACTTTTTTTTTTACCTTAAACATACAGTATGTTACATTTAACCAAAAAGGGAGGAGAGGTGCAGGGTCAACAGGAAGAAGAAGACAAAAACCGATGCGTCAATCTGAATGGGTTCAGCCAGGCATAATCCAATTGTGAAAGAAGGGTAGGGGAGTGTATGTGAATGGGGCTTTGCTGCAATAACAGACACAACTCACGTAAGAAAAGCAAAAAGGGCGCATGTTAAAATGATCACATTATTTTACCCACACAGAGAACAGCAAAAAAAAATGAATGCCAGAATTGTTGCCTTTTTTAACTTGCCTTCCCCAAAAAAATACAAAAAACAGAATAAAGCACAATCAAAAAGTTGTTTACTTGGCAAAAATTGGTACCACTAAAAAGGTTGACTCATACCACAAAAAACAAGCTATTTTTCATAAAAATAGGTCTTTTGGTTGTGCAAAACATAAAAACAAATCAATTTGTTAATGCTGTAATCATTCTGACCTGCAAAATTAACTTAACATGATGATGAACACCGTAAAAAATAACACCAAAAAAAACCAAACCTCCAAAATTGCATAATTTTTGTTTTTTCTATTTCCTAAACACCCCCCCCCCAAAAAAAAAATTATTACATTTTTTTCAATACATTATATGTACCCTAAAAAAGTTATATTGATGGGAAAAAAAGTTATGACTATCAGAAGGCAGCAATAAAAAAAACAAAAAAAAAATGTAAATGTCTTTAGGGGAGGATTATAATGAGAGCAATCTGGGCTACTGTTCTGGCACACCACCCAACTGTCCCGGATCCGGCATGACAGTCCCGGATTGCAGTGGCTGTCCTGCTGTTCCGGTACAGGGGAGGTATGTCCCGCTTTTTGGAAGCTGTCCCTGCTTCTATAGGAAGCAGAGACAGTTGCCTGTATTATGATGAAGCAGAGAGCTGGCCTCCCTCCTCCATAGATCAGAGCAGCCGATGTCCTGCTGCTGCTAGGAACAAAGTAAGTATGTGGTGTTTATTTTTTTACTTTCTGTGAGGGACACATAACTGAACATATTATGGGGGCACAACTGAGCATATTGCTGGGGGGGGGCAGCTGGGCATATAACTAGGGGCACAGCTGGACATTATTAATGGCAGCACATAGCTGGGCATATTACTGGGGGCACAGCTGGACATACTATTGGGGGCACAGCTGGGCATATTACTGGGGGCACAGCTGGACATATTACTGAAGGCACAGCTTGACATATTTCTGGGGGCACATAGCTGGGCATACTACTTGGGGCACAGCTGGGCATATTACTGGGGGCACAGCTGGACATATTACTGAAGGCACAGCTTGACATATTTCTGGGGGCACATAGCTGGGCATACTACTTGGGGCACAGCTGGGCATATTACTGGGGGCAGAGCTGGACATATTACTGGGGGGCACATAACTGGGCATATTACTGGGGGCACAGCTGGACATATTACTGGGGGCACATAACTGGACATATTACTGGGGGCACATAACTGGGCATATTACTGGGGGCACAGCTAGACATATTACTGGGGGCACATAACTGGACATATTACTGGGGGCACATAACTGGACATATTACTGGGGGCACAGCTGGACATATTACTGGAGGTACAGCTGGAAATATTACTGGGAGCACAACTGGGCATATTGTTGGGGGTACAGCTCGACATATCACGGGGCACAGCTGGGCATATTACTGGGGGCACAGCTGGGTACATTACTGGTGGCACATAACTGGGCATATTACTGGGGGCACATAACTGGGCATATTACTGGGGGCACATACCTGGGCATATTACTGGGGGCACAGCTGGACATATTACTGGGGGCACATAACTGGACATATTAAAGGGGGCACATAACTGGGCATATTACTGGGGGCACAGCTGACCATATTACTTGGGGCACAGCTGGGCATATTACTGGGGACACAGCTGGACATATTACTGGGGGCACATAGCTGTGCATATTAATAGGGGCACAGCTGGGCATATTACTGGGGGCACATAACTGCACATATTACAGGTGGAAGAGCTGGGCATATAACTGGGAGCACAGCTGGGCATATTACTGGGGACACAGCTGGGCATATTACTGGGGACACAGCTGGGCATATTACTGGGGGCACATAGCTGGGCATATAACTGGGGGAACTTAACAGGGTATATTACGCGGGGCACATAACAAGGCATATTACTGGGTGCACAGCTGGGCATATTACTGGGGGCACAGCTGGACATACTACTGGGGGCACAGCTGGGCATATTTCTGGAAGCACAGCTGGACATATTACTGGAGGCACAGATGGACATATTTCTGGGGGCATATAACTGGGCACATTACTGGGGCTCTTTCACACTTGCGTATTTCTTTTCCGGCATAGAGTTCCGTCATCGGGGCTCTATGCCGGAAAAATCCTGATCAGGATTATCCCAATGCATTCTGAATGGAGAGAAAACCGTTCAGGATGCATCAGGATGTCTGCAGTTCAGGACCGGAACGTTTTTTGGCCGGAGAAAATACAGCAGCATGCTGCGCTTTTTGCTCCGGCCAAAAATCCTGAACACTTGCCGCAAGACCGGATCCGGAATTAATGCCCATTGAAAGGTCGTTTCGGCACATCGCCGGATCCGACATTTAGCTTTTTCTAAATGGTTACCATGGCAGCCAGGACGCTAAAGTCCTGGTTGCCATGGTAAAGTGTAGTGGGGAGCGTTGGAGCAGTATACTTACCGACCGTGTGGCTCACGGGGTGCTCCAGAGTGGCGCCAGGACGCCCCATGCGCATGGATCACGCGTGATCCATGCGCATGGGGCGCTCTGACATCATTCTGGAGCGCCCCGGGAGCCGCACAGGCGGTAAGTATACTGCTCCCCCGCTCCCCACTACTACTAGGGCAACCAGGACTTTAATAGCGTCCTGGCTGCCATAGTAACAGAACTGATCAGTCTTCAAATGCTTTCAGTTCACTTGAGTTGTTACGGATCTGGCGGGCATTTACGGCGACAGAAGTGCACGCCGGATCCTAACAGCGCAAGTGTGAAAGAGGCCTTACCCAGCTTTGGGCAATAACATGGCGTGTTCTTGCAGATGCCATCTATTATGTTATCTGTAGTCAGTGCTATCACTGTGTTATTGATGTGGTTACATAGGACTGCAAGTAACATCTACTACATTATCTGCACTCAGAGAGTTATTATTGTGTTTCCTGTGGTGTTGTATGTAAATGTGTGTATGGGAGCGTCCATGTTTGTGATGGGTGTACTGGGCTTGAGGGAGGCCCACACCTTCTATACAGCCCCAGGCCTATAGAACACTTAATCCAGCCGGCATGTTTAGTGCCCTGGAGCAAGGGTACTGTGCTTTGTAGTCTGGACTAGAGATGAGGGAAGTTTTGGAAAATTTGATTTGGCTGCTTGGCTGAATTTTACAAAAAACAATTAGCTTTGTGACAAATTACGTTTTTTTGTAAGTAACAGGTGTAATGACAGGGAGCTGAGATAGAGCCGCTCCCCAGCATTGTACCCCTCAGATGCCGTGTTGATACATGATCTCGGCATCTGAGAGTAATAATACAGTGCAAAATTAACAGAATATTTTTTTTTTATCATACTTACTGGCTCCATTTGCTCATGATGTGCCAGTGACCACCATCTTCCTTGCAGATCCTGTGTGAAATTTCGCATGGCCCAAGATGACGTCATCACACCGGCCGGCTTGGTGACGTCATACATAACCACACACAGGATTCTGGCCGAGGTCTTCGGAAACTTGGGTTCGCTGTGAATCGAATTTATCCTGACATTCGGATCGAATTCCACTTTGTTGGATTCGATTAGCTCATCTCTAGCCTGGATGTTTGAGAACATTTGCGCTATTGCTAGTATGCCATCAACTCAATACTTTAGTGTACTTTGAAGTGTCAACCTGCACTGTGATTTATGGTTTGCACTTATACTGTTTTATACTGTTAAATTGTATTTTATATTATATATCCTGTTCATTTGCACTGCTATTGCACTGTATTTGCACTGAATTGTGGAAAGTGTTAATGCACAGCCAGTTCATGATAAGAGACTTTGGAATTTCGAGTCTGTGCATTGAGAAGCTAGTAGTGTTACACTGATGTCATAAGGAGCTATGCAGAGCTGAGTTTTGGTGTGAAAAGCCAGACACAGTGAACTTTTGACAGTCTGGTTTACCTGTTTAGCAGGAGAGACTCTGCCACAACTGCACAAGTGACCAGATGAAGATGCTGAGACAAAGATACTCTGCCACATACCCTGGGTCAACATGGAACCAGGTGGACGACTGAGCCACAGACTCTGGGCCACCAGCGCTTTGGCCAGGGTATCAGCCTCCTAAGAAAGAAAGGGACAGCTAGCTCAGACTTTCCTTAGTGCCAAACCTTCTGCTACCAGAGGGGAGACTGACCAAGCCAGCTCCGTGCATTGCCTGTATTGTTCTGCACTTTAGTTCTTCCAATAAAGCAACCCACTGGTTTACTGCAATACCTTACTCTCTGGAATTACCTCCAATTGGTGTGCACCATGCCTTACCATCCCTTCCGGAGAGCAGCAATATGTGGTAATTACACAGTGTGAAGGTGACAAAGTGAGGAGATGGCAACATCATCAGGTTACCACAGAGTGTGAATATGACAAAGTGTGGAGAAGGCATCCGCAGCATCTGGAGACCACAAAGTGACCCGATGACAGAATGGGGCGGTGGGTTGCAATACCAGTACCCGCTGATGAATGTGGTAAAAGAAATAGCACTTGGCATCAGATGTGTGGCATCAGGCGGTCGGAAGCATCAGAGTATTAGTTGAGGCAGGTAGCCCGAAGAAACCGGTCTCTTTTTTTCAAAGTTTGGATGAGGAGACATGGATGATTTAATCAGATGCATTAGGAATTGGTGGGTGGAAAATCCTGTCTGATCCACGCCTGAATTTTGGTTGGACAGGTGAGTTCTCCTTGGGGTAACTATGGCCCCCGCCGCACTAAACACCTGCTTTGATGCCACACTACTTGTTGGACAGGACAGCTTTTCTAGTGCAAACTCTGCGAGTTACTGCCACAAATCCGGTTTGGCTGCCCAGTAGTCCAGCGGATCTTTAATGTTGGGTGACAGGGTGCTGTCCAAGTATGCCAACACCTGCTGGTTCAGGTCCTGCTCCAGGTCTACCTGCTGCTGGTGAGTAGCTTCTTCACTATGCGGGTGAAAAAAGCTGCTCATCAGCGACTGTAGACTAAGGCTGATGCTGATTGAGCTGGTACTGCTCCTGCTACCCCACCCCTTCCTAGCAGCCATGGCAGTGGAACGTGAGTGCAGAGTGCCCCCCCCCAGTCAAACCTGCGAGAGGATGGACGAAGACGTTGATAGGCAGCGGCCAACTGACTACATAGGATGTCTCTATAGTAATTAAGTTTGTCCTCCCTCTCAGTGGGTGTAAAAAGAGCCCCCATTTTGGACCGGTAGCGAGGGGCCAACAAGGTGCAGAGCCAGAAGTCATCCCTCTGCCGAATAGTGACAATTCGGCTGTCACTACACAAGCAAGTGAGCATGCATCGGGCCATTTGTGCAAGTGACTCGGAGGGACTTGCTGCCTCCATCTACACTGCTTACTGCCACGGTGTGTCTGGGTACTCTGTCTCGACTTCCTCATCGCCCTGTAGCTCCTCATGCTGCTCCTGCTCTCTTGTCTGCTAAGTAGAAAAACCACCTATTTAGCTACACATTTCCTGTGCTCCAATGTCCTCCTCCCCTCCTCCTCTTCCAGTTCAGCCTCCACAGTGCTCATGTGGCCGTGAGATTTAGGCGCCACGTCTCCTGTCCCCTGACCAGCCATTGTTACCACTATCTGTTCCAGGGCACAAAGCAGTGGAATGACGTTGTTCATCCCTCAGTCTTGGCAACTGACAAGGGTGTGCTTTGCGGTGTACGAATGGCTGAAGTACATGCAAAGTTTCCTGGCCACTTTTAGGATGTCTTGCAGATGGGTGGAAGACTTCATGAACCGCTTGACAACCAGATTAAACACTTGTGCCATGCAGGGCGCATGGCTCAGCCTTCCTTGATGCAGCACCAACACCATGTTCTTCCAGTTGTCAGTCACCATGTCTCCGTTTTTCAGTTGTCGCAAAGAAAGCCAGGATTTGATTTCTTGATGAATAAAACGGAGCAGTTGGCCCCCCCCCCCCCCCGGGTGATTCCGTTCGCCAAGGCAAAGCAGGTGCAGAAGAGCGTGACACCCCCATGCACTGCACATGTGGCATGCTGGAGGGGCACTGTGACTTGTCCCTGCAGTGGAGGCTGAGGACATGGTGGATGAGGAGGCAGAGGCGGACATTGTTTCAGGACTGGCAGGACAACGTGGAGGCAGAAGCGGCATGACCTGGACAAGTTGCTTGTGTGGCTGTGCAGTAACCACATTTACCCAGTGGGCCGTAAAGGACATGTAGTGCCCCTGACTGTAGTTACAGCTCCACACGCCGGGGCTGCCATGCACTTTGGCAGACACCAACAGGCTCAAGGACTGGCCCATCTTCTGTTCTACATATTAATGCAGGGCTGGTACTGCTTTTTTGCAAAGAAATGACGGCTTGGGACTCTCCACCTCGGCTCAGCACAAGCCATCAGTTCTTTGAAAGTTGCAGAGTCCACCACATGGAAAGGGAGGGACTGCACCACCAGCAACTTGGCCAGGAGCACATTCAGCTTTTGAGCCCTCGGATGAAAGCAAGCATACTGCTGTCTCTTGGCAATCGCTTCGGTGATCGATTGCTGACGGAATGACTGACAAGAAGTAGGAGGAGGAGGAGCAGGAGCAAGGGGACCAGCAGATGATGGGAATGACAGACAGCTCCCTTCGGCTGAGGTGGTGGAGCCTTGACTGCTTGAAACCGGGTGCATGCCACTGCCACGGTTCTCCCAGGCCACTGTATGTTGACACTGCATATGTTGACCCAGCGCCGTAGTGCCAACATTGGCACCCTGGACATGGTTCACATTCTGCCCACAGATTCTACATATTGCCACGTTCACCTCCTCCGACAGCTTAACAAAAAACTACCACACCGCCGAGTAGGTGATTTACACTGACTGACTGACTGCTACTGCCGCTGCCTCCATGAACCACTACTTCCCGGGCAGGTAGGCTGCTGCGAAGCAGGTGGTCTACCCCGGTCATGTTTGGTTCCCGACCTCCCACTGCTGCCACCCTACTGACTCCCAGCCATGCTACCACCTTGCTGGCTAGCCGATGCCTCACAGGCAAGCTGCCACCCTCTTCTCCTGATGATGATGAAGCCCCTTCTGCACCTGGCTTCCAAGTGCTATCGGCTTCATCATCATCGAGTAGTGTCTGCACGTCACTAATGTCCTCCTCAACGGTCTCTGGGTTAGGAGCCTGACCGTTCGCAACACCACCTCCCACGCCACTCTCCTCATCACTACTTGCCGTCTAGTGGAGGAATCGACGGATGTCTCCCCCACATCTTGGCTGGGTAGTAGCTGCTGACTGTCCTCTAGTAGCTCATCCTCACTGTATAGTGGAGCTGAGCACACAGCATACAATACTTCTGTGGCTGAGGGAACCGCAAAGGACAGATGCAAGTTGAGGACAGGTGAGGGCACAGGGCCTGCACCCAGGCCATGCCAACTAAGAGTTGTGTCGGACGAACCCACCGACTGTTGGGTGGGGGTGCCTGATGTTACTTGGGATGAAGTGGTTGACCGATTTAACCAATCAAAGAACTGCTGGGTTGCTGGAACGGGAGCTCAGGCCTCTCGTTGTGACTCCTGCTGCCACGCCCCCTTACTCTGCTGTGACCTCTGCCTGTGCCAGAAACATTTATGACTCTGCCACTGCTCTGTGCCTGGCCTGGCACTTCTCTGTCCGACTTTTAGCTGAACTAAATAAATTTAAAGCAAATTAAAACACCCCTAACAGAGACGAAAATATTTTTTTTTTTTGTACTGAAATAGGCCACTAAATGCTTTCACCACAAATAACTCCAACAGTGAAGTGTGTATATATTTATATTTTTGTACTGAAATAGGCCACTAAACGCTTTAGCCACAAATAACTGCAACAGTGAAGTGCGTAGATATTTTTCTTTCTGTACTGAAATAGGCCACTAAACGCTTTCACCGCATATAACTGCAGAAGCGAAATCCGTATATATTTTTCTTTCTGTATTGAAATAGGCTACTAAATGTCTTCATCACAAATAACTGCAACAGGAAAATGCATATATATTTTTCTTTTTGTACTAAAATAGGCTGCTAAATGCTTTAGCCACAAATAACTGCAACAGTGAAGTGCGTAGATATTTTTCTTTTTGTACTGAAATAGGCCACTAAACGCTTTAGCCACAAATAATTGCAACAGTGACGTGCGTAGATATTTTTCTTTCTGTACTGAAATAGGCCACTAAACGTTTTCACCACATATAACTGCAGAAGTGAAATGTGTATATATTTTTCTTTTTCCACAGATATGAGCCACTAAAGGCTTTTCAAGATAGCACTTGCACCCCAACAACAAATTGTTGGAATGACAGAGCTGTCTAATGGATCCCAAAATATTAATTTCCTGCCCTTGTAAATCGCTCTTTTGTCACTATGAGGTTTTTCCTATAACTGCCCCTAGCGCCTTCTGAAGTCTCTCCCTGCACTAAGATGCTGTGAAATGATTTCTCCCTATCCTTTCCCTGCACTTATAAATCATTTTTTCTGTTTTTTTTTTTCACAATGAGGTTTTTCCTATTGATGTCCCTAGTGCCTTCTCATGTCTGTCCCTGCACTCAAAACGCTGGAAAATGTCTAAATCCAAGATGGTCACCGTATTTATAGGGCTGTGACATCACAAAGCTGGCTTGCTGCTGATTGGCTGCATACATGGCATTATTGGTCATCCAGCCTTCCCAGAGTTCCTTGCCCCATGTCCTCACACGTGTAGCCGCCATTTTACCTGCCATTTTAGGAGAAATTGTGATTCGTTACCACAAAGCACAAGGAATTTCGCAGTCATCGCAAATCAAATTTTGATTTGCTCATCTCTAATAGCAACAAACAAGTCAACAATTAAAACACGAGCTTACAATCTATGAGGAGATAAGAGTGACACATGATTTGTACAATGGTCCAGCCTTCTTAACACAGTAGGGAAAGTTTTTATAAGGCTGCATGAGCCGCTCACCAGCTGATATTTGTAGTGCTTCTGAGTCCATGGGGTGTGGATATTTTGTGATTGATCAGGTTCACAAGAATTATGCTGAAAGGTAGGGGGATGGTGAATAGAGGAGAGTGTGGTCAGAGATGTGTTTTTAGGGAACGCCTATAACTGTGGATGTTATGAATTAACCTAATTGCTTGGTGTAGGGCAGAGATGGGCAAACTGCAGCACTTCATACTTGCTCTGCTCTTCTCAGAACTCTCATATGGAGTATACGGGGAATTGTAGTTTCACAACAGCTGGAGTATTGCAGGTTGCCCACCCATGGTGTGGGGTATTCCAAAGAACTGGTGCAGCTCGAGAGAGGTCTTGGAGACTGCATTGAGAAGTTCAGATTATGGCAGATGTTAACCATAAATCATTGATAGTGTTGGGTGCGAATATTCGAATTGACAATTTTTATCGCGAATATCGGGACTTCAAGAATTCGCGAATATTTCGAATATAGTGATATATATTCATAAAAACAAATATTCGTCTTTTTTTTTCATCTGAACCCATTACCTAATATACCTACCTGCTTCTTGCTTGTGGGCCAATGTGAGAAGGCTGCAATATTGTAGTCTGTAGTGAATTAGAATATTCTTCATTATTCAATTTATTTTATCTTATGCGAAAAATCGGCAATGTAATATTTGCGTAATGCGAATATTCTAAAACACGAATATATAGCACTATAGAACATAGTGCTACATATCCATTTTTTAGAATATTCGTAATTTTTCCCAATTTTATGTAAACAGTCATTGGCCCACAAGCAACTTAAGCAGGGAGGAATCATGACTTCAGATGAAAAAAATGACAAATATTCTCGAATTGACCCACAAGTCAGTAATGACTCATTACTGATTTTGAATATTCTTCATTATATAATATAGTTTATGTAATGCGAAAAAATCTTCAATTTAATATGCACGTTAATCGAAACGCATAAGGGCATTAAGCAACTTTCCTATATAGGAAAGTTGCTTAACGCCCTTACGCGATTCGATTAATGCACATATTTAATTACCGATTTTTCGCATAACATAAACTATATTAAAAAATGAAGAATATTCTAAATCAGTAATGAGTCATTACTGATTTAGAATTTTCTTCATTATTTAATATAGTTTATGTTATGTGAAAAATCTTCAATTAAATATGCGCATTAATCGTATCGCGTAAGGACGATAAGCAACTTTTCTATTGGGCTGGCGAGTGTTTTAGAAAATTCGCATTATGTGAATATTACATTGTCGATTTTTCGCAATCAATAGAGTAATCTCAAATACAAATATTCGCAAATATATGACAAATATTCTAACGAATATTCGCCAAATATCGCAAATACGAATATTGACTCAGCCGCTCATCACTAATCATTGGCCGAACGGAGAGCACAGGTAGGGTGGTAGAAAGAAATGAGGGAAAATATTTAGGAGGTGCAGCACTGTGGAGAGCTTTGTTGGTGAGAATGAGAAGTTTAAATTGAATCTTGTACTGTATGAACAACCAGTGCAATGACTGGCACAGGGCGGGGGCATCAAAGTAGTGGTTAAACAGGTAGATGAGCCTGGCTGCTGTTTTTTAGGATAGATTGGAGAGGGGTGAGTCTGATGAAGGGGAGATCAATTAGTAAAGAGTTACATTAATTGAGACAGGAATGGTTTAGGGCAACAATGAGAGTTTTTCTTATTTCCATAGTAAGAAAGGGTTGGATTCTAGGTGCAGATGGCATGAGTGGACAAGTTATTGAATATAGGGGGCAAAGGAAAGATCAGTGTCAAACATAACACCGAGATAGCGGGTGTTTTTCCTAGGCGTGCTGGTAGTGGCACACACTGAGATGGAGATATCAGGTTTAGGTATGTAGATTAGTAGATGGAGAAAACACCAGTAGTTCAGCTTTTTGAAGTCTCAGATATAGAGAGAACATGATGTTAGAGACAGTGGACAGACAGTCACTAGTGTTCTGTAGTATAGCAGGGGTGATATCATGGGAAGAACTATATAGTTGGGTGTCATCAGCATAGAGATGGTACTGGAAACCAAATCTGCTGATAGTCTTTCCAATAGGGTCTCTGAAGAGAGAAAAGAGGAGAGGACCAAGGACTGAACCCTGAGGAACCCTAACACCAAGAGGGAAAGAAGGGAAAGTAGAGCTGCTGAAAGAGCGGCCAGAGTAATGAAAGAGAGAGAAAACCAAAAGAGAACAGTGTCCTTAAAGGGGTTGTCCAAGTTATTTTTTTGTTCTTTCTATGTTTCTAACTAGGCTAATGTAACAACTTTCCAATTAACTTAAGTTATCACCAGTGGCTGGTTTCTCAGATTTCACTGAGGGTCACATGACCTGTGATGTCAGCTTCTCTTCCTGCTCTGATAATGTTCATTTGAACAAGCCTGTACATGAGACATCACTGTGTTGGCCATGCCCCCCTTGACTGCCGGCTGCTGCTTATTGCTCCCTCCCAGGATTCTTAACTAGAGATGACCGAACTTTAAAAAAAAGTCCGGTGTTCGGCATTCGGGTTGTGGTAAGTCGCGCATCTCGTTATGGATTCCACTATAGCGGCATATGGAATCCATAAGGGGCGGCTGCCACCAACCCGAACTGTTGAACAGCCGAAGGACCTGGGGTGATGTCACTGTCATGTGCTCAGTGCAGGGGGCGTGGCTCAGCACTGGATTTGAGGAGGAGATTGTGGTCTGCAATGTCAAATGCTGATCGAGAAGAATTATTAAAGAGTAGTTATAATTACATTTAGCTGTCAGGAGATCATTGTTCACTTTGGTAGGATAGTTTCTTCAGTTTCATGTAGAACGCATTCTGTCGAGTAATTGATCAGTTTGGGTTTGGAAAAGCTAGGAGAGCATTACCGGCCTGACTGCATTGTGCCAAATGTAAAGTTTGGTGGAAGAGAGATCATGCTATGGGGGTGTATTTCAGGAGCTGGCCTAGGCCCCTTGGTTCCAGTGAAGATAAATCTTAATGTTTCAGCATACCAAGACATTTTGGACAATTGTATGCTTCCAACTTTGTGGGAACTGTTTGGGGAAGGCCCTTTTCTGTTCAGCATGACTGACCCAGTGTAAAAAGTTGATTAAGGCATGGTCTTGTGTGGAAGAACTTGACTGGCCACACAGAGTCCTGACCTCAACCCCATCGAACACCTTTAGGTTGAGCTAGAACGGAGATTGTGAGCCAGGTCATCTTATCCTACATCAGTCATCTTATCCTACATGCTGTTCTGGATGAATGGGCAAAAAATTTCCACAGCCACACTCCAAAATTTTGAAGAAAACCTTCCAGAAGAGTGGAAGCTGTTTTATCTGCAAAGGGGAAACCAATTACATATTAATACCTATGGATTTAGATGTCATAAAAGCTCTTGTAGGTGTAATGTGTAGGTGCCCCAACAATTTTGTCTATATAGTATATATTAAGAAATGATTTGACATAGTAATTTTGGCCTTTTTAGAATGTTTCCTAACTTTGACAAAACAAATTCATATATAGTCTACAAGCTTGTGCTTACTGATCTGCCTCTTACATACTGTATATGAAGATATAACAATTACTATTGTCTTTATGATGGAAGAATGTCAACAGCCCATAGTTGGAATTCACTAACTATGTTTTTGCAAGATAGATATATCCAACATGCTGGGAGCCATCATCTGTTCAATTATCAGCAGAAAGAACAATTGACAAAGCCACCGTTTGTAAATTTTGAGCAATCGGGTAAAGTGCATAGAATGAAGTTAATGCATAACCTGGCACACAGTGCCAGCCTAATCCGTGAGAACCACTTATGTGATAATTGGCCCCGCACAATATCCTCTACTCTGTAATACATTGTCCTGGTCTTGTCTTTCAGCACAGGAACAGATTTCTGTGAGGCAAAGTGATACACATAGTCAGCGCTGAGCCGGGCTAGCTGACAGGGAGGGAATTCAGGTGGAAATGATTACATTTACCCAACTACAACAAACAGTTTGAAGTAATCTTAAACTCACCTGGAACACGCACCTTTTTTGTACTGCACATTAACACATGAATGGCCTGAGTCTATTCAGTTACAGGCAGAAATGGCCAGGGTTCAAATTCTATATGCTTGCTTGATAGTACGTTTTTGCAGTATTTCGTTTCCACAGGATGTAGCTACAATTGTCAGTAATGAGAAAGTGCCCATCCATCCATCTATCCAACCATCTATCTGTCCTCTATTCACAACCCCAACTCAAAAAAACTTGGAATGGTGTGTAATATGTAAACAAAAGTAAATAAAAACATAATGCAATGATTGGCTAATCTCATAGACCCATATCTTATTCACAATAGATCTTAGAACACATATCAGATATTGATAGAGAGACATTTTATAATTTCATGAAAAAAATTACCACATTTTTCGCCCTAGGTTTTAGAGGGGGACAATAGGAAAAAAATATTTTTCATTAGACCTCAGATCAGACCAGCAATCAGACCCCCAATGTTAATCAGACCCCAGCTCACAGCCCCAATCAGACCCCCAATGTTAATAAGATCCTCAATCAGACCTCAGATCAGACCCCCAATGTTAATAAGATCCTCAATCAGACCACAGATCAGACCCCAGTGTTAATAAGACCACAATTAGACCTCAGCTCAGACTCTCCAATGTTAGTAAGACCACAATCAGGCCTCAGCTCAGACCCCAATGTGAATGATCCCCAATCAGACCCCAGATAAGAGCCCAAATATAAATAAGATCCCCCATTCCTCATATCAGCCCCAATTACCTTTCATATCAGCCCCCTATTGCCTTTCATATCAGCCCCCATTGCCTCTCATATTAGCTCCCATTGCCTCTCATATTAGCTCCCATTGCCTCATACCAGCCCCCATGCCACAGAGCACATAAAATGAAATAAATCCACTTACCTCTTTTGCTCCGGACCCCGCGGCTCCTCACCTCCAGCGCTTTCTTTCTTCTTCTTGTCGAGGCTGTGCTGTTACCCGACGCGCACAGACTGAGGTCATAGAGCTCCCTCACGCTATGCGCAGCCACAGCACAGGTGACACCCGAGGACCAGGGAGCAATAAGTACAGAGCTTTCACCACTTCCGGGTCCTCCATTACTAATGAGCGCTTCCATATTGGAAGCGCTCATTAGTATTCACCTCATAAGATGCAGGACATTTTCCCCCCACTTTGGGGGGGGGGGGAGTATGTCTTATGGGGTGAAAAATACGGTAACTCATTTAGAACAGTCTGTAAACATCTAGGAAGTGAGGGGACCAATTTCTGGAGTTTTAGTAGAGGAATGTTGTCCCATTCTTGTTTGATTCAGGATTCTAGCTGCTCAACAGTCCTGGGTCCTTTTTGCTAGATTTTTTATTTCATGATGTGCAAAATGTTTTCTGTTGGTGAAAGGTCTGGACTGCAGGCAGGCCAGTTCAGCAGCGGGACTCTCCTTCTACAAAAGCCATGGTGTATTGATGGATACAGTATGTGGTTTATCATTGACTTGCTGAAATATGCTAGGCTTTCCCGAAAGCGATGTCTGTATGCAAGCATATGCTGTTCTCAAAACCTCTAGATACTGTTCATCATTCATAGAAACTTTCCAGATGTGTAAGCTGCTCACTCTATAGTCATTAATGCAGCGTAGTCCCATACCATCAAAGATGCAGATGAACTGTGCATTGGTAGCAAGCTAGATGGTCCCTCTTTTTCTGCAGAACACAGCATCCATGGTTTCTAAAAGCAATTTCAAGTTTTGATCTATCTGACCACAAAACAGTTTTCCATTTTGCCTCAGTCCATTTTAAAAGAGTTTTGGCCCAGTGAAGATGGTGGCATTTCAGGATCGTTTTGACATATGGCTTCTTCTTTGCGTTATGCAGCTTTAAAAGGAACCTGTCACCATAAAAACGTAATGTAAACTACAGGCATCAAAAAATAGAGCAGAAGAAGCTGAGCATATTAATATATAGTTTTACGAGGATTCAGTGAAATGTGTATTTCATTCATTTAAATTCCTGCTCATTTTGGGCTTTGAAGTCCAGGAGGCGGTCCTATCAGTGATCGACAGCTATCTCTGCATACACAATCATAGAGGGAAGGTTGTCAATCACTGATAGGACCACCTCCTGGACTTCAAAGGCCAGCGTGATTAACAATTTAAATGAAATGAAATACAAGTAATACTAAATCTTTTCCCATAAAACTATAAATCAATCTGCTTAGCTCCTCCTGCTCTATAACATGCTGCCTACAACTGAAAAACCATGTGCAACGTGACAGGTTCCCTTTGATAT
The DNA here is from genome assembly GCA_033119425.1 of Bufotes viridis. Taxonomy (NCBI): domain Eukaryota; kingdom Metazoa; phylum Chordata; class Amphibia; order Anura; family Bufonidae; genus Bufotes; species Bufotes viridis. The sequence continues at coordinate 390,963,455 of CM065592.1, read as the reverse complement.
TTTACTTAAGTCCTTAAGGACACAGGGCGTACATGTACGCCCAGTGTATTTTCGATCACCTCCGCGGGGCGGGCGGTGATCGGAACAGATTGCCTGCTGAAATCATTCAGCAGGCACTCTGTAACAATGCCGAGGGGGGTCCTGAGACCCACCCATATCGGCGATCGCAGAAAACCGCAGGTCAATTCAAACCTGAGGTTTGCTGTGTTTCCGGGTCATTCGTGTCTCCGGTGACCCGATGACCCGGAATAGGAGGGTGATCAGTGGTATAATATACACCACCAATCACTCTCCGTATATCCTGTGGGGCGGGCGGAGGGGCATGTGATCCCCTGCCCACAATACAATGTCTGTGATCGCCCCCCCCCCCACCCTCTCAGTTTCAGGATGGCCGAGCGGTTTAGCAGTGTCAGCACAAGCTGACACTCTGCTTGAAACAGCAGATATCTGTACTGGCATGGAAGGGGTTAACAGGGATGGAGCTCCCTCTCCCATCAGGGGCTGCTGTGCCATTGCAGCCTCCCAATATTTGACCAAGAGGGAGGGGGCCCCCTCCCTCCTTCCCCCATCAGCCGCTGCTCTGTTGTGGCAGCAGCTGATGGTTACCATGGCAACCGGACGCCTTCACAGGCATCCAGCTTGCCATGGTAAGGCTAAGATCAGGCTTCTGCTAAAGGCAAGAGCAGCCTGATCAGCCTGTGTGTAAAGTCACAATACACTACAGTACACTATATATGCTCTATAGTGTATTATATAGGCATCAGACCCACTGGATCTTCAAGAACCAAGTGGGTCTGGGTAAATAAAAAGTGAAAAAAAGTGAAAAAAGAAAATTCATTTCTTCTTATAGCCGCACATTTATCACTGATTTAAAAAAAAATTATAATTACACTACACATGGTTGATATCCGTAACGACCTGATCTATAAAACGGTCATGTTACTTTTTCCGCACGGTGAACGCCAGGAAAAAAAAAAGAAAAATTATGATGAAATTGAAATTTTGCCCACCTCACTTCCCAAAAACGGTAATAAAAGTGATCAAAAAAGTTGTATGTACGTCAAAATAGTACCAATCAAAACCCACCTCATCCCGCAAAAAATGAGCCCCTACAAAAGACAATCGCCAAAAAAATAACAAAATATGTCTCTCAGACTATGGAGACACAAAATTTTTTATTTATTTCCTAAAATGCTGCTCTATAAAAATATCACATGACCTAACCCCTCAGGTGAACATTATAAAAAATAAAAAAATATAAAACTGTGCCAAAAAAGCAATTTTGTGTCACCTTATATCACAAAAAATGTAATACCAAGCGATCAAAAAGTCATATGGGTTATGCCTAAAGGGTTAACAAAGTTTGTAAAATCAGTTTTGAATACCTTGAGGGGTGTAGTTTCTAAAGTGGGGTCATTTTTGGGTGGTTTCTATTATGTAAGCCTCCCAAAGTGACTTCAGACCTGAACTGGTCCTTAAAAAGTGGGTTTTGGAAAATTTGCTTCTAAACTTCTAAGCCTTGTAACGTCCCCAAAAAATAAAATTGCATTCCCAAAATGATCCATACATGAAGTAGACATATGGGGAATGTAAACTAATAACTGTCTTTTGAGGTATTACTGTGTATTATAGAAGTAGAAAAATTGAAACTTGGAAATTTTCAAATTTTTTAAAATATTTGGTAAATTTGGTATTTTTTTTATAAATAAAAATTAATTTCTTTTACTCCATTTTACTAGTGTCATGAAGTACAATATGTGACGAGAAAACAATCTCAGAATGGCCTTGATAAGTAAAAGCGTTTTAAAGTTATCTACACATAAAGTGACACTGGTCAGATTTTCAAAAAATGGCCGGGTCCTTAAGGAGAAAACGAGCCTGGTCCTTAAGGCTACGTTCACACGACGACAATTGTCGCGCGACAAAAAGTCGCGCGACAATTTGGGAACCACTACACTGCAACACTTGTAGCGCGACATTGATGTCACATTAATGTCGCGCGACAATTTTTATAATGGGAGTCTATGGTGGTGTCGCACGTGCAACATGCGACATGTTGCGACTGCGACACAACAGTCGCAAAAAATCCATCCCGGATGGATTTTCTCCGACTGTCGTGTCGCAGTCGCAGCATGTCGCATGTCGCACTGCGACACCATAGACTCCCATTATAAAAATTGTCGCGCGACAATAGTGCGACTTTTTGTCGCGCGACAATTGTCGTCGTGTGAACGTACCCTAAGAGCTTAACTTGCATTTGGGAATTACACTGCAGACCGTGTTCACAGACAATGATTTCTGGAAGTGTATCTGAGTCCATGTAGGAATTTCCAGTACATATTTATGCCATTTTTTAATGCAGTGCCGCCTGAGAGCCCTTACCCTAGGTACACACCTAAGCGTTTTACAGCGCGTTCAAACGCGCTGTAAAACGCACAACATGTGAAAAGCCATGATTCCCTATGGGCATGGTTCACATTTGGGCGTTTTACAGCGCGTTTGAACGCGCTGTAAAACGCACCACGCCCAAACAAGTACATGAGCTTCTTTGGGGCATTTTAACGTGCCTATGGACAATGATGCCATAGGGGAGAATCACTGAATCGCGCGTATGACGCGCGTTTCTTAGTTACAAAAACGCGCATCCAAAAACGCGCGTAAAACGCGCGTCATACGCGCGATTCAGAAACGCCTAGGTGTGTTCCCAGCCTTAGATTATGAGAAGCACATATTGACCATCGGCTTTGTCCCTTGCTCACGTGGATTTCTCCAGGTTTTCTGAATGTTTGGATTATATTATGCACTGTAGTTGGTGGGATATTCAAAGTCTTCACAATTTTATGTTCAGGAACATTTTTCTGAAATTGTTCCAGAAATTTTAGATTTTTTTTTTTCATATTGGTGAATCTCTGCCCATCTTTGCTTCTGAGAGACTCTCAAACATGCATTTTATGCCATGCGTTTTTTAAATCATCTATCTATCTGTCTATCTATCTATCTATCTATCTGTCCATCTATCATCTTGCTACTCAGCCCACATACAGTATTTACTCTATCAATGACATGTATCTATATTAACCACTTCAGACCCCCTAGCTTAAACACCCTTAATGACCAGGCCACTTTTTACAATTCTGCACTACACTACTTTCACTGTTTATTGCTCTGGTGAAATTTTTGCAAAAAAATGACATTTTTCACTTTCTGTTGTAAATTTTTTTTTAAAAAAATACATTTCTATATAAATGTTTCGCAAAATTTATTGTTCTACATGTCTTTGATAAAAAAAAAATCCAATAAGTGTATATTTATTGGTTTGGGTAAAAGTCATAGCGTTTACAAACTATGGTGCAAAAAAGTGAATTTCCGCATTTTGAAGCAGCTCTGACTTTCTGAGCACCTGTCATGTTTCTTCAGGTGCTAGAATGCCAGGATAGTATGAATACCCCCCAAATGACACCATTTTAGAAAGAAGACACCCCAAAGTATTAGCGGAGGGGCATGGTGAGTTCTTGTATCATTTCATTTTTTTTCACAAGTTAGCGGAAAATGACACTTTCTGAGGAAAAATAAATAATAATAAAGTTTCCATTTCTGCTAACTTCTGGCAAAAAAAAAAAATCTCCCACGGACTCACTATGCCCCTCAGTGAATACCTTGGGGTGTCTACTTTCCGAAATGGGGTCACTTGTGGGGTGTTTGTACTGTCCTGGCATTTTAGGGGTCTCTAAAGCGTGAGAAGAAGTCTGGAATCTAAATGCGTAAAAATGTCCTGTGAAATCCTAAAGGTACTCATTGGAATTGGGGCCCCTTTGCGCATCTTGGCTGCAAAAAAGTGTCATACATGTGGTATCGCCGTACTCAGGAGAAGTAGGGCAATGTGTTTTGGGGTGTATTTCTACATATACCAATGCTGGGTGTGAGAAATATTTCTGTAAATGACAACTTTTTAAATTTTTTTATACAAAATATATGAGTACCTTTTTAGGAGGGCATTTTTACGCATTTTTCTTCTCGCGCTTTAGGGCCCCTAAAATGCCAGGGCAGTATAAAAATCCCCACGTGACTCCATTTTTGAAAGAAGACACCCCAAGGTATTCCGTGAGGGGCATGGCGAGTTCATAGAAGATTTTATTTTTGGCACAAGTTAGCAGAAATTGATTTTTTATTGTTTTTTCTCACAAAAGTCTCCCTTTCTGCTAACTTTTGACAAAAATTTAAATTTTTCATGGACTCACTAAACCCCTCAGCGAATACTGTAGGGTGTTCTTTCAAAATGGTCATTTTATTAAGTGTTGTACTGTTCTGGCATTTTGGGTGGGGCTAAATTGTGAGCAGCCATGGAAAACCTAAAGGTACTCGTTGGAATTTGGCCCCCTTAGCGCACCTAGGCTGCAAAAAAGTGTCACACCTGTGGTATCGCCGTACTCAGTAGAAGTAGGGCAATGTGTATAGAGGTGTATTTTTACATATACCCATGTTGGGTGAGAGAAATATCTCTGTAAACTGACAACTTTGTATAAAAAAATTTAAAAACAGCGATATTTCTCACACAAAGTATAGGTATATACTGTTTAAAAATACACCCCAAAACACATTGCCCTACTTCTCCTGAGTACGGCGATACCATATGTGTGACACTTTTTTGCAGCCAAGATGCGCAAAGGGGCCCAAATTCCCATAAGTACCTTTAGGATTTCACACGGCATTTTTACGCATTTGGATTCTCACACTTTAGGACCCCTAAAATGCCAGGGCAGTATAAATACCCCACATGTGACCCCATTTTGGAAAGAAGACACCCCAAGGTATTCCGTGAGGGGCATGGCGAGTTCACAGAAAAAAAAAAATTTGGGAACAAGTTAGCGGAAATTGATATATATATTTTTTTTTTTTACAAAGTCTCATATTCCACTAACTTGTGACAAAAAAATAACATTTTGCATGAACTCTCCATACCCCTCACGGAATACCTTGGGGTGTCTTCTTTCTAAAATGGGGTCACATGTGAGGTGTTTGTACTGCCCTGGCATTTGAGGGTCTCCGCAATCATTACACGTATGGCGAGCATTAGGAGTCTCTGCGATTCTCCTTATATTGAGCATACGGGTAATGAGATTTTTTTTTTCCGTTCAGCCTCTGGGCTGAAAAAAGAAAAAAAATGAACGGCACAGATTTCTTCATTCACATCGATCAATGTGGATGAAAAAATCTCTGCCAAAATCAGTGATTGCGTTGCGGTGGGCTGGGCGCTAACTACCTAACAAGTAGCTAACTAACTGGCGGTGATAAGGGACCCTTATGCCCCATTCACACATCCGCAATTCTGTTTGCGGAACGGAATTGCGGATCCATTCATTTCTATGGGGACAGACTTTGTCCCGCTCGGATCTGGAATTGCGGATCCGCACTTCCAGGTCTGCACTTCAGTTCCGCAAAAATATAGAACATGTCCTATTCTTGTCCGCAATTGCGGACAAGAAAAGGCATGTTCTATATAGTTCTGGCAATGTGCAGATCTGCAAAATGCGGAAAGCACATTGCCGGTGTCCGTGTTTTGCGGATCTGCAAAACACATATGGACATGTGAATGGAGCCTTACAGGGGGGTGATCAGTGACAGGGGGGTGATCAGGGAGTCTATATGGGGTGATCAGGGGTTAACAAGGGGTTAATATTAAGTGACGGGGGGGGGGGGGGTAGTGTGGTGCTTGGTGCTACTTTACAGAGTTACCTGGTCCTCTGGTGGTCAATCCCAGCAAATGGGACCACCAGAGGACCAGGTAGTAGGTACATCAGACACTGTTAACAAAACAGCGTCTGATATACAGCTTTGATGCGATTTAATTCGCATCTACAGCCTGCCAGCGATTGATCATCGCTGGCAGGCTTTAGTATCACTGCCGAGCTGCGCACTACTGTGAACGTGCGCACGCGTTCACAGCAAATCTCGCCCTTTCGCGAGATGACGCGTGGATGCGTCCAGGAGGAACCAACCTGCCGCCGCCTCAATGCATCCGTGCGTATAGCGGACGGCAGGCAGTTAAGGGGGTATTGGGGGGGGGGGTTAAAATAATTTGGACGTAATGGGTTTAAAATAAAAAATAAGGATTACTCACCTCACCTAATCCCACTACCATTGCAGATTTGGTCTCAACAGCTCTCCACTTCCTGCTCCTAGCTTGACATACAGGAAATTGCCTACTTAGCCAATCACTGGATGAGGCGGTTCACTATACTACAGCCTGTAATTGGCTGAATGGACATTTCCAGCCGCTTCCTGTGTGTTGAGCTGGGAGCAGGTAGTAGAGAGTAGCAAAAACAGGAGCAGGGCTGAAATGACAGCACGGAGATCCATGATGTGAGTAATGCTGCCTTTTTTTTAACCCATTCTTCCCCATTTAAAAAATACATTTTGTATGAATACTCTCTGTATTTGAGCCAGCTGCTATCATTTTAGTTAGGCTCTGGACAGGCAGCTGGTTTTAATGCAGTTTGCACTAGATCTCCATTACCTTGGCATTTGACAGACAACTATATGCATGTGTTTTTCATTCATAAATTAGTCTGAAATTCCAGCAATTTTTAAGCTGCCCAGTTTAAATGCAAGACTAGAGTTGGAAGTAGAAAAACTACTATAAAATGTGATTGGAAGAATAATTGAGAGCCGAATGCACTAAAAATCTATGAACTGGTAAACTGGTAAATGTATTGGTAAAATGATTTACTTGTCTCCTATGACTTGAGTAATCAACTTAGTAAAGTCTCCCTATGGACCAAGATTAGGTCCTAGTCAGAGGCGTTGCTAGGGTCTCAAAAGATCCGGGGCCCAAGCTCTAATGAATATGGCCCAGTTTTCTAACTGCCCCTCCCCCTTCACACACACACACACCACATTTTGCTGTACTTGCTATACAGCAGAACATACCCATCACATCCAGTACCTCCAAGGTCAAGTCTCCTCCGATGTAGATCTTCTCTGTCATCATCTTCTCCATTTCGACAACTTCTCTCAGCCTCGTCTCTGTGGAGTGTGACACACGGACATCTCAGCTTCCTCATATTTCTATCATTATCCCCCAACCAGCTGCTCGCTGTGCTCCTCAATATCCCTAAATACTATCCTGAAGAAATATCAGTGCCCCATAGTAATAGTGCTCCTCATAGTCTCATAAATAGTAATTCCCTTCTAGAGTGCCCTCATTAGTAATACTGCCCTAAACAGTGTCCCTTAATAGTGATAATGCTCCCCAAGAATGCCCCCATTAGTAATACTGGCCCCTACAGTGTCCCCAACCATAATAATTATCCTCTAAAGTGCCTCGATTAGTAATACCTCCCCCTACAGTGCCTCCAACCATGATAACAATCCCCAAGAGTGCCGCCATTAGTAGAAGAGCCCTCCAGTATTAGTAATACCCTCACAAAGCCCCCAGTAGAATTAAGGCCCCCTAATGTTCCCCCAGTGGCAAAAAAGCTCTCTACAGACCCCTCAGTAGTATTAAGGCCCCCATAGTGCTCTTAGTAGAAATAAGGCAGATCTATAAGTCCCTCCTATAGAGCCCCCTGTAGTAATAATATGCCTAATGTCCCCTGAATTTATAATACCCCTACAGTGCCCTGAGTATTTTTACTGCCCCCTACTGTTATAATGCTCACCCTTCAGTGCCTCCAGCATTTTAATGCCCCCTGCAGTGCCCCCTGTAGTTATATTCCTCCCTCTGCCATAGAGTCCCATGTAAATAACACCACACCATCTCTCCATCCCCCTTCAATATACAGTCCCATGTAAATAACATCCCTCTCTATCTACAGCCCCCTCCAAAATACAGCCCCATGTATATAACATCATTGCCTCCCCCAGCCCCCTCCAACATACAGTTCCATGTAAACAACATCCCACAGCCGCCATCAACATCCCATGTAAATAAAATCACCCTGCCCCAGCCCCCTCCAACATTCAGTCCCATGTAAATAACATCATGCCCTCCCACAACCCCCTTCAACATACAGTCCCATGTAAATAACACCACTCCCTCACACAGCCGCCATCAACCGACAGTCCTATGTAAATAACATGATCCCCCCTCCCCAGCCACCTCCAACACACAGTTCCATGTAAATAGCATCCCTCCCTCCAGCCCTAACATACAGTCCCAGTTAAATAACCAAAACTCCCAGCATTGCTCTGCCTCTCCCTTCCTTTACCTCTCCTCATGTAGCAGACCTCACCACAGTTTCTTCTCTAGGACTTCTCCTCTTCACTTCCATCCTCTCCTGCACTGGTTACATGATGCAGGTCCTTCACAACCACTGCTTGTTTTACTGGTCACATGACCTGGTATGTCATCACAGGTCCTTCAGCTCTTCCAGTGCATTAGATTCAATTGTATTGCCGTCCTGAGGATGGCAATACAGTTGTATCTAGATGGCAGGCAGTACATTCGGGGTCTGAGACTAAACATAAGGGTCCCAGGCCCCGAATGTTTTAACCTAGCAACGGCCCTGGTCCTAGTTCAAGACCATGATGTGATAAAATAACAAAAGAATACTTCTCAGGATGTTTGTCTCTAACTTATGATCCCTTTACTTTTTGTGGAGTAAGGGAATGCAACCACTGATCACAAAGTGGTAAATAAAGATGTTCCAACTTTGCTAGGCCCTGAAAAAAAACTTAGGTTCAGAGTTAATTCACTCCTGATAATGGGTATATGATAAATTTCTGATACATGGACTAAATGATAAACATTTGGCTCATAAGAATCTTGTTGATAAAGGCATTAGTGTTTGCAACTCTAAAAACAAGTTGCGTAAAATCCTTCAAACAGAGAAGAGACTGGGTGGCATTTTGGGACATGGGGTTAAGAGAGCAGTTTTTGAGAAATGGCAGAATGTCTGAAAAATGTATTTGGGAAATAGGCTGTGCGGCTGCATGTCTGGGAAAGGATAAAGGTCACTTGTTAAGATAGAGCTTTTTGGAAATGTAAGGAAATTAGCTTGACACTTCATTTTATGGATCTTTAGCTATACCAACTATACATTTGTGAACAAATGTGCTGATGACATATAGTGTATGGTGACCAAAAATCACTGGACTGACATGTAAAATGTGAGAACACATTATAATATTGTGTATGCTTGGAAAATAACATTTTATGGTGTATTAATATAATAGTTATAGTAATTATTTACTAGGGAGTCCTAGTGCAATTGTTATCAGCCCATGTAATTGTAAGTGAGTGATGCACACACAGATTCAAAGCTATGGCAATGTGCAACCCTCTGGGAAAGGACAGTTGCATTGCATGGTATCAGAGAGGCTAGGTAATGGTGTATGCAGGTGGTGCTGGAGTAATACTGTAGGCTCCATTCAATGCAGTGGACATACTGTAGGAGTCTATTGCATTGTACAAATAGAAGTATACTGATAGAGGAATATATAGAAGTATTGCTTATTGCTTAAGGAGACCAACTGTATATGAAGATTGGCAAATTGGCAATGTTCCATGGGAAAATAATATGCAAAGGTGAAGAGAACCGTCTCTCTAATGCCACCTTTTTGAAGAAGATCCATGGGAAAATAACATGAAAAGCAGTGGATATTTGGCTTGGCTATTTTCTCTTTCTATCTCCCAAGGCTTGTTTAAAATGATGGGGCTAACAAGATTGTTCCCTTTGCCTGGGAGATACCACTTTGCATATGACACTTTTGGCAAAAGTCTTGAAATGGCTGGAGTCTGATCTTTTTTCGGTTTTTTAGTGTCTCTCGCCTACAGGTGAATTCTAATACTGGAAATGCAAAAATCACAGAGAAAAGATAAAAAACAAAGATAAAAACAACCTGCATGATATGATAAATGAATATGCAGATGTCCATGCCTACATTTATGAAAAAAAATCACAGAAAACAGATAATAATGCACTAACATAATAGATACAAGCATTATATATGGAATAAGCCCTCACTCTCATATGATAACATCCGAGACTCTCAGCCAATATATTTTGATCAAAACACATCTGTGCCTGCCTACAGTACCAGCGCCAAGTTGGTCTCAGTCAGGGAGGTCCTACTCTAAACCTTCCTATGCTGTTGGGCATCTATGTTCAGGAGCACAGACCCTGCACATATAGTGTGCGGCTTCTAGTCACCTCTATGTGCATCCAGCAACCGATGAGAGGAGGTGCACGCACACCTATATGTACCACATAATCAAGACGGCCTGTTTGACAGGAGGGGCAAAAGTGCACAAGAATGCTACTCCCCAGATAATAGGAGCAACTCCCTCAAGTGTATACTACAAACTAAGCAAGAATGTGCAGAGTCTGCTATTATGAATATAGATGCCCAACGGCATAGGTCGGTTTAGAGTAGGACCTGCCTGACTGATACCACCTTGTCACGGGTAGGCGGGCACAGATGTGTTTTGATCAAAATATATTGGCGGAGAAACTGTGATTTTTTTATATCAGAGTGAGGGCTTAGTCTATATAATGCTTGCATCTATTGTGTTAGTGCCTTAATTGCAGCCATGGACATCCGAAATTTTTATTTATTATATCATGCAGGATGTTTTTATGTTTAATTTTTATCTTTTCTCTGTAATGTTTGCTTAGTTTGTAGTATGCACTTGAGGGAGTGGCACCTTCAGATATGAATGTGCTCCAATTATCTGGGGAGTAATATTCTTTTGCCAGTCCTATTAAACAGGCGACCTTGAATAGGTGGTACATATAGGTGTGTGTGCTCCTCCTCTTATCAGTTGCTGTATGCACATATAGGTAACTAGGAGCAGCACACTATATGTACAGGGTCTGCTCTCCTGAATATAGTTGCCCAACGGCATAGGTAGGTTTAGAGTAGGACCTGCCTGACTAAGACCACCTTGGCACTGGTAGGCGGGCACAGATGTGTTCTGATCAAAATGTATTGGCTGAGAGTCTCAGATTTTATCATATCAGTGAGGGCTTAGTCCATATATAATGCTTGCATCTATTGTTTTAGTGCATTATTTTCTGTTTTCTGTGATTTATTTTTTTTATACTGGAAAAGCCCTGATTTCTACACCGGCAATTCCACATGTATTGTATTGAACAGGTTTCCCTCTCGCCCCAGTACTACAACGAGAGAATATTTAGGTAAATTCATGATAATATATTGTCACTTTTGCACTTATGGAGGGGGTCCATGGATCAAACTGAAAGTAGGCTTGATATCTCTCTGCCTCCCTTTAACGGTTACTACAGTATAGGGCTTTTATTCCTCTATATCCGCCCTACCCTATATCCTCTACATCAAATGAACAAACCATAGAGAATTTTGTCAATGAAGCTCTACTTGTGTTTGAATTTACACACCTATGCATGCAGGTGAAATGAAATGCACATATTCTGTAACAAGGCACATACAAGTAGTTACCTGCACAATTTCCATCATTCCGGTTGGGGTTCCCATCTTCAGTATTTCCTAGTTATAAAATATTGCTGAAATAAAAGTGCCCATATTTACTGATATAAGGGCAGGTTAATATACCAGGTCTCAGGAGAATCCATGTAAGTATTAATGTTACTGTATCTAGGGTAGGTAGAGTTGATTGCGAATATTCTAATCGCAAATTTTTATCGCGAATATCGGCACTTCGAGAATTCGTGAAAATCTAGAATATAGTGCTATATATTCGTAATCGCGAATATTCTAGTTTTTTTTTCATCAGTAACTGCCCTTCTTGCTTGTGGGCCAATGAGAAGGCTGAAATGTCTTTGTCAGAGCTTAGCAACATCCCTAGCAACCAATAGGAAAGTTGCCTACCCCTTACTATATAAGAACCTCCCCAGCAGCCATTTTCTACAGTTTTTTAAAGTTCCGAGAGAGACAGCAGTGTCATTGCTGTGCTCTGTGCTTTCCACACAACATTAGATAGTTATTTAGTTAGTTAGTTCGTTAGTTAGCTTATATACATAATACAAATAGTTAGTGGGAGTCGGAGATAGTCAGTGTAGGTTATATCCTGATATAGTGTAGCTGTTGCAGTGCAGGGTGTTAGTTAGTGTGATAGGTTGTGCTGTCCATACATACATGCAGACCTGCTAAAATGTGAAGTGTCACGTATTGTGCCAAAATATTCACATCATAAGTGCCGATTAGCGCAATCGAAAATTTATTGGAGCACTCTAACTGCATATAAAGCCATTTTTTATGTTCTGCCGTGCCAACCATTTTCTCCAGTCTCAGGAAACTTCTTGCAGCTTGGAAAATGTAGAAAAATTGACCCATGCCTGTATTTTGCGTGCATTATGCGAATATTACTTGCCGATTTTTCGCAATCAAGAAAGTGCAGGGGTTCCAGTGCAGGGTGTTAGGTGGTGTGATAGGAATTACTGTGCTGTGATAGGGATTAGTGTCTCTGTTAAATACAGTGCTGTGATGTCACAGCAATACTTAGTGCACCAATCAGTAATATATACTTAGACCTGAAGCCACTAGTGTTATAAATGACACATGGGAGGTGAGGGCCCTGGTACTGATTTTACACTGGGGAACAGGATCTTTAAAGGCTATGTACACCTTTGTAGGCAATTTATTACTATTGCATTGTACTTATTTTGAGCTAAAAATCATTTCTGAATTGTTCTTTATTAAAAACATGGAATCCTTTTTTTCTGTACAGAGTTGACATGCTCTACTAGCTGCCTGTGGATTCCATGTCTTTTCAGTCATCTGGGGAGCAGACCTCCTTATCTCTGCTCTCTCACATCATAAACGCTCATTAAAGCTTAATCCTTATCTTACTGATAATAATGTGGCCTAAATAAGTGTTTATGACCTCTTAATAGTTTAGAGATAAGGGTTTTTAGATGAGGGCACAAAGTGAAAGTACCAGTTAGACAGTAAGAAAAATTGTCAACCCTTTGTGACAGGATGGTTCAATATTTTTAATAAAGGCCAATAGAAAATATGAATTTAACCCAAAAATTAGTAAAATGCAATCATAAACAAAAATTGCCTCCAAAGGTGTACATAGCCTTTAACCCCTTAAGGACACGGCCATATTTCACCTTAAGGACCAGAATAACTTTAAAACGCTTTTACTTATCCAGGCCATTCTGAGATCTTCATGACACTGGTAAAATGGAGTCAAAAAAATTCATTTTTATTTATAAAATTTACCAAATTTAACAATAATTTGGTAAAATATTCAGTTATCCAAGTTTCAATTTCTCTACTTCTATAATACATAGTAATGCCGCCAAAAAAAAGTTATTAATTTACATTCCCCATATGTCTACTTCATGTATGGATCATTTTGGGAATGCCATTTTATTTTTTTGGGACGTTACAAGGCTTAGAAGTTTAGAAGCAAATCTTGAAATTTTTCAGAAATGTTAAAAAACCCACTTTTTAGGGACCAGTTCAGGTCTGAAGTCACTTTGTGAGGCTTACATAACAGAAACCACCCAAAAATGACCCCATTCTAGAAACTACACCCCTCAAGGTATTCAAAACAGATTTTACATACGTCGTTAACCCTTTAGGTGTTTCACAAAGGTTAATGGCAAACGGAGCTACAATTTCAGAGTTTAGATTTTTTCACAAATTTTCCATTTTAATCAATTTTTTCCAGTAACTAAGCAAGGGTTAACAGCCAAACAAAAGCCAATTTTTATTGACCCGTTTCTGTAGTTTGCAGAAACACCCGATATGTGGTCGTAAACTACTGTATGGTCACGCGGCAGGGCATAGAGTGAAAGGAGCATCGTGTGGGTTTTGGAGGGCAGATTTAGCTGGACTGGTTTATCTACACCATGTCCCATTTAAAGCCCCCCTGATGCCCCCCCAGAGTAGAAACTCCCTAAAAGTGACCCCATTTTGGAAGCTACGGGATAAGGAGGCTGTTTTGTTGGGACTATTTTTAGGGTACATATGATTTTTGGTTGCTCTATATTACATTCTTGTGACGCAAGTTTACCAAAAATAGAAATTTTGAAATTTCATCTCCATTTGCCATAAACTCTTGAGGAACACCTAAAGGGTTAACAAGGTTTGTAAAATAAGTTTTGAATACCTTGAGGGATGTAGTTTTTTTTAGATGGGGTCATTTTTATGGATTTTCCACTCTAGGGGTGCATCAGGGGTTCTTCAAATTGTACAGCAGTTTACCACCACATATGGGGTGTTTCTGTAAACTGCAGAATCAGGGCAATAAATTTTAAGTTTTATTTGGCTGTTAACCCTTGCTTTGTTACTGGAAAAAATTGAAAATTTGCCCAAAAATAGCTGTTTTGGCACCATTTTTGTTTTATTTTTTTTGACCGTGTTAATCTGAAGGGTTGGGTCATGGGGTATTTTTGATAGAGCAGATTATTACGGATGTGGTGATACATAATTTGTCTACTTTTTAAAATGTATTTAGGTTTAACACTATATTATCCTATTTGAAACAAACCAAAAAAATTCAACTATCTTCAAAGTCCAAGAGTCAGGTTTTTTTAAAGTTTTTACACGATTGTCTTAGGTAGGGGCTCATTTTTTGCGGGATGAGAGGACGGTTTTATTGGCACTATTTTGGGGGGCATATGACTTTTTGATCGCTTGCTATTAGGCGTTCTGTTATGTAAGATGACAAAAAAAATTACTTTTTTTGCACTTTTTTTTTTTTACCGTGTGAATCTGAGGGGTTAGGTCATGGGGTATTTTTATAGAGCAGATTATTACGGACGCAGCGATACTAAATTAGTTTTTACCCGATTGTTTTAGGTAGGGGCTCAATTTTTTGCAGGATGAGAGGACGGTTTTATTCGCACTATTTTGGGGCATATAACTTTTTGATTGCTTGCTATTACTCTTTTAGTGATGTAAGGTGAGAAAAAAAATTCTCTTTTTTGCACTGTTTTATTTTTATTTTTTTACCGTGTTAATTTAAGGGGTTAGGTTATGGGGTATTTTTACAGAGCTAATTATTACAGACGCGGTGATACATGATTTGTCTATTTTTTTATTTATTAAAATTTTACAAACTATCATTTTTGGAAAAAAAAAAATTTGGTGTCTCAAGTCTGAGAACCATAGTTTTTATCCGATTGTCAGTGGCTAAATGGAAAAGGGGATAATACACTTAGTACTCCATGGAAGTGTGGTACTCCCTGAAGCAACCAATAATGCAGAGGCCCGGATCATCGGGGCACGTGTCACACTGAGTGGTGGTTTCCTTCCGTATCCCCCTCCTGTGACACACTCTGCACCTTTTTTTGGGTCCGTCCCTTCTTTCCAGTATGGGTGACCACACCTGGAAAGTGTTGGCCAGGGACGATCCGGGCACCTACAATTCCCGAGGTACTCCGGCCTGCTCTTTCCCGGTCAGAAAAGATCAGGTCCTTGAGGACTGCCTCATAGAACTGAAGGAATTTCCCTGTGTTGCCAGCGATCAGGTCCTTGAGACTGCCTCATAGAACTGAAGGAATTTCTCTGTGTTGCCAGTGCAAAACAGTTGTACATGGCAACCAGCACCAAGTAGGCCGCAACTTTTTTGTACCATGTCCGGGTTTTGCGCATGGCGTTATATGGCTTAAGGACTTAATCAGAGAGATCAACTCCTCCCATATACCAATTGCAGTCGACGATACAATCGGGCCTGAGGACCGTTGCCGCTGTACCTCGCACAGGCACAGGGGTTGTGCTGTTACCGTGAATTGTGGTCAGTACAAGGACATCCCTCTTGTCCTTATATCTGACCAAACACAACAATAGCTGATCTCAGGGAGACCAGCTACATAAAACACCGCAGAGCCTCATTTAAGAGTCTCAACACAGCAATCTGAAGTGCAACGCTCCCTGGGAAACAGTAATATGCAAAATAAATGTGAAGCCCCAGTTATGGGTCTACAACACAATCAAAGCGAGAAATCCATCAAAGGAAGGAAAACCGAGCAAAGGGGTGTCTCCATTACAGAGATTACCAAATCCACCATATCAAGTGGCCCCTATGTCAAGATCCCACTTTTTTACAAGCTTTAAGGATGTGACGGGGAAAACCTAACCCAGTTATCCATCCACAGACAACTGTTTCGGGGCGTTGCCCCTAATCAGTGCGGAGTAGGATTCTGGCTAACCGGGAGCAATGCCTCGGAGACTACTCAAACACAACAATAGCTGATCTCAGGGAGACCAGCTACCAAAAACACCGCGGAGCCTCATTTAAGAGTCTCAACACAGCAATCCGAAGTGCAAAGCTCCCTGGGAAACAGTAATATGCAAAATAAATGTGGAGCCCCAGTTATGGGTCTACAACACAATCAAAGCCAGATATCCATCAAAGGAAGGAAAACCAAGCAAAGGGGTGTCTCCATTACAGAGATTACCAAATCCACCATATTAAGTGGCCCCTATGTCAAGATCCCGCTTTTTTACAAGCTTTAAGGATGTGACGGGGAAAACCTAAGCCAGTTATCCATCCACAGACAGCTGTTTCGGGGTGTTGCCCCTCATCAGTGCGGAGTAGGATTCTGGCTAACCGACTAATATCTGACCAGCAACAGGTTTCCACTGGTAAGGGCATGGGTCTCACCCCTGAGGATAGGTACCTGGAGTGGGACGGTAGGGAGGCCGCGTTGATTTTTCTGCATGGTCCCACAAGCGGATGGGAGTGGATCTGGCGGCAAGGGACCTGAACAAGGGGATACTAGTATAAAAGTTATCCACGTTCAGGTGGTAACCCTTATCTAGCAGTGGGTGCATAAGGTCCCACACAAGTTTCCCGCTAACACCCAGAGTGGGGGACATTCTGGGGGTTCAATACGGGAATCTCGCCCCTTGTACGCACAAAACTTGTAAGTGTACCCTGAGGTACTCTCACAAAGTTTGTAAAGCATCACGCCATACCTTGCCTGCTTTGAGGGAACATGCTGGCGAAAAATGAGTCTCCCCTTGAAAGCAATGAGAGATTCATCAACCACGACCTCTCTTCCAGGTACATAGGCCTCCAAAAATTTGGCCCTGAAGTGATCGATGACCGGCCTGATTTTGTACAGGATCACCTCGGGAGGGTCATGCTGCATTATCTGCATAATGCAGGCATTTCTGCATGGCCTCAAACCGGGAGCGTGTCATAGCCGTACTGTAAAGTGGGGTCTGGTAGAGAACGTCCCCACTCCAGTACAGCCTAGCACTAGGTTTTTTGACTAGACCCATGTGCAGCACGAGGCCCCAAAACATCCTCATCTCGGCTGCACTGACCGGCGTCCAGCCACTGGACCTAGCCAAAAAGGATCCCAGGTGTTGAGCAATGAACTGTTGGGCGTACAGATTCGTTTGCTCCACCATCAGATTCACAATACGGTCACTGAAAAAAAGACTAAAATAGCCGTATTCAGTGAAGCCCATGGTGGGAATCTGGATTCCTGGTTGACCAACAAAATCAAGAATCGCAGGCTGAAAATTCTCTGGGGTACACCATCCAAGTTAACCGGTAGGGGGCTCAGGTGAACTTATCTGGTGGGCCGGTAAACTAGTACGAGCTCCAGAGCTGCTCGTACTAGGGTGGACCACAGGGTCCCTAGCATGGCGGTCCCCTTGCTCCACCTGGCGGTGTCTCTGCCGCCTTGGGGGCTCATCATCATCGCTAGATGATGAGGAGGACGCGGATGATAAAAGGAACGTGGGGTCCTCCTCATCCTCACTGGGGCTCTCGGATTCGGAGGCAAGCTGGGAGTATGCCTCCTCGGCCGAGAACGTCCGGCAGGCCATAGGGGAGTGTGTGCGTGTGCGTGCGTGTAAACCATTATTCAGTGCGCGTGTTGTGGGGGCACGGGTGTTCCTGGACTTTTCCCTAAACCTAACAGGGAAAAAATTGAAAAAAAATTACAAAAAAAAAAAATAAATGTGAAAAAGAAAAAAATAATCAAACTTGCTGATCAGCCGTCCGAAGCTGATCAGCGGTGGGGTGGGCAATGCGCTGACAGTGGCCAGACGCTAAAGAGTGCCGCCCACTGTCAGCGTATGCAAAAAATAAACGCTTGTGCCCCCCACCGGGGGGTCTAGGGTCACACAGATTTAAAAAATCAAAACTCTCCCTAAAGTTTCCCTGCCTGAACTAAGCCTTTCCGTAACCTACCTTTTAGTACCAGATGGCACTTTGGAGGATCTGGGGGTGCCGGCGATGTAGGGCTACGCTGCAGGCTGCTCTTTCCTCACTCTACCGACGGAAAATGGAGCAGAAGAGGAGAGCAGGGGAGAGTTAACCCCCGCCCGCCCGTGCAGCCAATTGCATTCGATCCTGTAAGGTGATGTCACCATCACCTCACAGAATCTAAGGATGGTGATTGGTGGTGTGTTATCACACCACCGATCGCCATCCTATTCCGGGTTATCGGGATACCAGAGACCTGAATAAACCGGAAATGCAGCAAACCGCAGGTCTCAATTGACCTGCGGTTTGCTGTGATCGCTGCTGCGGGGGGAGTCATAGGACCCCTCTAGGCATTGTGACAGAGTAAACTTTATTTTAGCAGAGAAAATCCTTTGTGTTAAAACTTAACTTTTAATACTTCAAATGGATAAATCAAATATAGTGGGTGCTTCTAAAAATCAGAGTCACCAATACTGCAGACACGTTTCATATGACTCTAGAATCAGAGACACAAAGTGTTAGTGTCCCCTGTCCAGGACATAGGGTCTGGTGGGTCTCGATGGTGGAGGTTACCCTTTTCTAATGGAAGAGATGCAGAGTGAGAGGGTCCTAGGGTCAGGTGGGTATCTCTCCCTACTTCTGGCCCTATGTAACCTCAGCCCAGGGACGACTCCTGATGGTGGGGTCTCCCTGTCCTCGAACCTCCCCTCAGAAGCCCTTCACTGGCCCTATGACCTGTGACGGACCAATACATACAAAAATTGGCTTCTACCCCAACGCGTTTCGCCCACATGGGGCTCTTCAGGGGGGTGATATTAGTTAAAGTATGTAGATGCCATATACAAAAAGTAAATGAAGAAGTAGGTCTTCATTTCGGCAGGCACTATGTTTCGATCACCCCACACTGCGCAGCAGTGATCGGTAGTATACATGTGTATACTAAGTACCAGGACACCATGACATACCGGTACATCATGTGTCCTTAAGGGGTTAAGTTATACCTGTGGAAATAGCACAGGGTCAAATACTGATAAACAGCCACTCACCATTCACCCCCTATTGATGCATACAGATAAGGTTACTTGTACGACACCATGTTGGCTTATAACCTATTCGCTGATTCTATAAGATCGGGCAGTTCTATTCTACCCAAAACATCTCCACCCAATGCTAAACCTAAAAAACATGAGGCATTATTTTGACCAATATACTATACTCTACCCCTGTCTGCCTCCGGTTTTATATGGAGGCAGACAGATGTTTTCACCTGCTTCATATGAAATCCATAAGAAAAAGGCATGGCATTCAGAAATCCTAACCAATACAGAGTCCTTGTGCAAACCTATGAGGGTTCTGTGGTGATGGGTCCTAAGGCGTGGGAAAAAGAGTTTTGAAAAAGACTTTTGAGACCTGACCGTATTTGAAATAGTCTGTAATTTGAAGCCATTGCTGAAGCTTGTTACTAGGCCTGAACGTCTGACTTTATGCTGCATCTGTTTAACATTTGCTCTTTATCTGACAGTAAAAGCGAAGTTGGAAAATCTATTTATGCTTAATGTATTATGCATTCTTGATTCACTTTATTACTTGTTATCAGTTGTACAGAATGAGCCAACACATGTTCATTTTCAGGAGATTAAGAGTCATACGAAAGTGATATCCCATACAAGAAGAAAAAAAATCCAAAGAACTATGTAAGTGATGTCATCAATAGTGCACAGCAGAGAAAAAATGATTGCAGAATTCACTCCCTTATCTGACCACCCTCTATGCTCAATCTAAGTCACTGCTTTAGATTACATGCATGGATATTAAAGTGAATGTCTACTTTTCATAGGGAGTCTATCACCAGGAGATTCACTGCTAAGCCAGACACATTGCCTCGGCTGAATGTAATGATACTGTTCGCTTAGCAATCTGTTGCCTCTTTCTGAAGAAAAAATTCAAAAGAGCAGTCAAGTGCACTGAGGGCGGGCCCAAGCCACTCTATGCACCCTTGCTCCTCCTGCTTCTTCTGCCAGCCCCTCCCTCTTCATTTTAATTGACAGGGCCAGGCAAGATGACCATGCAGGATACTGGTTTGGCCAATCAAGAAGGAGGCGAGGGGCTGGCAGAGGAAGCAGGAGGAGCAAGAGGCTTACCCAAAGTGCACTTAACTGCTTATTTGCTTATGGATTACAAATACATTTTCTCAAGAATGAAGCAACAGAATACAAAGTGAAAGGTATCATCACGTTCAGCTAAGGTAGCCTTACAGGGTGCCAGGTTTATCTGTGAATTCCCTGGTGATGGACTCCCTTTAACACAATAACATGGCTTCCTAAATCTATTGGAGCGAGCTTATTAGTTATTATTAGGATACAGTGTAACTGAAATTAAATGCGGAAAGTTGCTGGTGCTGATCAATACTACCACGTTCACTAGATAAACATAGATGTGTAACTCACAGAGATAATGCTGTAAGATCTAACTCCAGCAAAGGGCACCAGATACTTGGTCAGGATAGCAAGGGAGGGAGATTCAGACCTGACACGAAGTGGGAAAGGAATACTGCTCCAGTATGTGCATGTGTGCGCTGTAGTGTAAATGATAAATCTGCCATGGCCAATAGCTCCGGCCAGGCCATCTTTTCAGAAATTTGCTAAGGCAGTGTAAAAACACCATTTATGCAAAAACATTTTTGTCTGGCAATCACTGTTGTTTTTTTTCTGACACCACTGTTTTTCATCTTCTCTCTTACAGGATTGTAGATTGGGTGTTGTTGAAGTGTTCACTATGCCTGCTAGACCAAGGCGTGCATCATTTGTGCATTTAAGGGCTGAATAGTCATACATCTGGAAGCTGGATGGTCCGCCTGTCAAAACTCTGAAAAAGTCTGAAAGGAAATGTCTGTAGGGCATCGGCTTTGTAGACAGCAGTCAGAGGAGGGCACTCACACACACACAGAGAGGGTTCTGGAATGTCAGACAGACAAATGCACGCCAATTGCTCGTCCCCATACAGAGGAGATGATTGCTGCAAGTAAATGCAGAGCTTCATCTCCACTAACGAGCAGGCAATTGTGTGCTTGATCACTGCATTAGACTAGACAATGTAAAGATACCGCAGATTTAGCATCAGCCACTGTGATAATTCAAGGACTTTTAGACTGTTTAGTGTTTGTATTAGTTTATATTGTCTAAAAATCACACAGAATCAGTAAATCTGCCCCAATATTATTTTCAAGTTGTCTTCAGCACAATCAAGAGTGACATCTAGTACATCTAGTAAAGGGACTGCGCAAAGAACGGTGTCGTTCCCAGGTTAGATAGAAGCATCTGCCAAGACCTGTGATGACATCATCATCATCGGGACCTGTACATCTATTTAAGGAACTTCCCAGAGCATCATTACAGGTGCTTCAACCCCCAACAGCCTGGAGAAGAATTAAAGGATGAGCTCTCCACTGAGACTAGAATGGAGTGGTAAGCAGAGGTCCTTCTTTCTCTTAATTTACCCCCATTCCCTATTTGCACTCCTCTCTCACTCATATATGTAGTACTTCAGACAGTTACAACCACTATTACCTCTTGGACCTCACACAATGACCATAATATATAACTGACCACATATCTGTACACACTGCATCTATTATACCTTGTACTTCTCACATTAGTACACTGCTCTATAGTATTTATACTGTATATACACACTGCATCTATTATACAGTATAATATGTAGATGCAGTGGACATAGATATGTAGTATATACATCAGTGTACTGATATGTGAGGTACAGGCTGTAATTTATACCTCATACCTCACAAATCCGTACACTGCTGGCCAGGAACGGGTAGTGGGAGGGGCTATCAATTGGGCATGGGAGCCCAATTTAGATTCTTGCTATGGGGCCCAGTGATTTTTTATGTACGCCCCTGTGCTCTAGGAGCAACGGGGGCGTTGCTGTCACATCTAGATGCTCTGCCACGCAGTGTAATTAGTATAAATAGTATATCAGTGTAAGCAGTATAAATAGTATATCATAATGCTTGGTCCTGCCAAAGAACTGGCTGGTGGATGGAACCGAGCATGTGTGACCACCTTATGCAGATTTTGCTGCAGATTTAACCCACTAACTTCAGGCTCAGCCTATGCATTGCAGAGTGAAATCCACAACACATGTCACGTTACATGCAGATTTTTTGCAGAAAATTTTGACAGCGTGTGGATGCTGCTACTGTAAAGGCAGCAACATAATCAAATTCCTCTGCGAAAACGCCACAGTATTTATGTGTGTCCATACCCTAAAGTCATTAACTGGACCTTTACTTATATCCGGAATTACATGACTTGTTCCAGATAACATACCTGTTCCTCCCGGTGATTAGCAGTAATTCGGTGTCTACAGAGTTACATCCATGGCTGGGAAGGCATGAGCTGCATATCTCATTTATACATACAGCTGGCAGCATTGAATACTTCAGCCGTACAATCCAGTGTTTTAAGCACACAGGGACAATACGAATCGCTCACCAGTATCCACCGGGACCAAATGTTTACTATATTTCCTTGGCAATGACCTAGCTAGTAGGTTATTTTTTCCATCTCAAATATTGTTAATACTAGACCTTTCCTAGCTAGGGTCTGTAGTCCACAGAACAGCTGCATGAAAATGAGTGGTAATTCCTCATCTGTAGCATTTGGCTGCACATCCTCCTCATATATGAGGATGGTACACGTTTACATTACTTAAAAAAACACATTTAGCTTCAATTGTGCTAAAGGTTTGACATAGTCACCAGGGGTATACATAGAAATCATTGGGCCCCATAGCAAGAATCTGAATTGGGCCCCCAACTCCGCCCACAACCCACCCCTGGCCCATCCCACCTCCTGCCCTGGTCCCTCAACTGTCACACCCGCATTTGCCAATTCCACCCCAAAAATCTAACACAGCATACACTTGCATCTTAATTTCCATTTAATTCCTTTCTCTGAAAAAATGTACAAAAGAAAGAATAAGCAAAAAGAACACTTTCCTATACTCACACACATCCTAAAACATGTCGTTTTAGGGGCTTAAAGGGGTATTCCAGTGAGAAGTGATCACCTATTCATTGGACAGGCGATAACTGCTGGGAATGGTGTGGTCACTAATCACCAGAATGGGGTGGGGGATTAGCATGTACCCTGCATCCAGCACTGGTGACAATTTATTACTGGAATACCCCTTTAAGTTCAGCAAACCTCTGGGCAATGCATTTGAAGAATAAGCATATGGACTGAGGGTGGTGGGCTCCAGGTGTCCATGTAACACAATGCCAGTAGGCAAACACACACCTTTGGCACCGGTGTGCACAACAGAAGCCTATGGTTACACTACAGTGTAAGGCTGGGTGCTTCCTTCTGTACACAGTTATATCCCTGAGGTAGTGACAACGCTTAGTGTGAACAAGGGCTGGCCAGAAATACAAGTTTCTGTTCAAATACAGTATGCGTTATCGCAAAGACGTGCCCATAAGCTTTCATAGCTATATGTGCCCAGTCACCAGGGCAGGGCCAGTTCTCCCCTGTGTACAGCCCCTTTGCCACGGCAACATTTCCTCCTATAAGCCCAGCACACAGCCATACCTCTGGTACACCGCCGGCTGCCAGTCTCCCAACACCCGCTCATCATGTACGGGCTTAGGCCCCATTCACACATCCGCAAATAAGTCCGCATCCGTTCCGCAATTCTGCGGAACGGGTGCGGACCCATTCATTCTCAATGGGGCCGGACGTGAAGCGGAGAGTACACTATGTGCTCTCCGCTTCCGCATTTGCAGAGTGCGGCCCCGAACTTCCGGGTTTCGGCCCTGAACTTCCGGTCCGCAGCTGCACAAAAGATAGAACATGTCCTATTCGAATCCGCAACACACCACGGACGTGTGAATGGGGCCGTATTCTGTAAGGCATTGTGGTGATAGATGCGGCTCATTGTGACAGCGGCTCATTGCACTCAGGCCGGAAAGAGACAGCAGTCAGATACTGGAGGGAGCAGGGAAGTGGCGGGCACACATAAAAATCATAGGGGACGGGGCCTTCCATGTGCTCCGGGCCCCCCTGTGCCGTGGGCTCCATAGCAGGAAATTATATTTTTTAGGATCTGCCAACCACATAGGCTCTTTCCACTTCTATTGGAATCAGAATTGCTGGACCCAGCACAGTGCTGAAACTAACAGCGCTAAATATTAACTATAATGGGGCCAGGCGCTATTCCATTACAGAGTCTGCCATTTTACTGGAGATTATGCAAACTCCGATACTTTTGACGGAAGCTGTGATGGAGCCTCCAACACAAATGCGATCATACCCTAAACCTTAAAGGGGTTATCCCATGACTACTGTAAAAAAATTAAAATCAGACATCATATAGTACATGGCGATCTCTTTCTAACAAAGCTAGAACCAGCCCTGTGCCTCACATGGATCCATAGATCTCTCCATTCAATGCTCTGCTAGATTTATATCAAGCTGGCAGCTCAAGGGGAGTGTCTTTTCTGCTGCAGCTCAGGGGGCGTGTCTCAGCTCTCCCTATCACAGCTCAGGAGGCAGCCAAAAGATGGAACTGAGCATGTGCGGTATTTAATGAGCTGGTCATAAGAAGTTAGAAAATAAGTGGCACTCTAAGGATACATTTTATTGAATAACTCAGTAGCTATACAAAATTTTTAATTACAAGCAATTACAAAATTATTCAGATGCAGGTGCTAGTTTGAAAACTATAAAATATTTTTCACAGTACAACCCCTTTAAACTATTTTTATGTTTTTAGTTCTAGTTTTGTCTAACATGTACTAATAGGTTACAGGGCTTCCTCTGACACTGTCCCTAGTAGCTGTGTGTCTGAGAAATTAAATAGTGAAGTATAATGAACATGCACAAAGGATACATTGAATCCGAAAATTTGTTCTACTAAAAACAAATGTAAAAATACAAAAGAAATATATTTTAATGTATATCATTCATTGAGTAAGAGCTCGTGACTGATCTTTTGTTATGGTAATCATTTCATCTAGAGATGAGCAAAGTTTAGAAAAATTTGATTCTGCTGCTTTGCCGAATTAGATTTGTTGCGAATTACTTTGTCATGAATCACTTTCCTTTGTAGCGGGCGCAATGAAAGGCAACGGCGTTTGTGCCACACCTGTTATTTAAGCCCTCAGATGCCGTGTTCAACGCTGATTGCGGCATCTCTGACATTCAGCCATTTCAGCCTTTTCAGTCCACTGGCTCCCAGAGAGGCTCCTGCCTTGATTGAATAAAACCCGTCAAAGGACCTGCGAGCGTGATCACACTGGGCGCGCGCAGTGATGTCATCATAGCTCAAGAAATAAGTGTACCCTATTTGGACGTGTTGAGTCATAATTGTGGGCCCTTTAATACATGTTTTGGGTGTCTCTTTCTGTTTGTAGCAAAAATTGAACTGATGTAACTGGAATTGATATAGGTTTATGTTCTAATTTTGCCCTAGTGGTGTAAACTATCACCGGTAGGAAGTTAAAGGGGTTGTCCAGCCTTTAGTAACTGATGGTCTATCCTCAGAATTGACAATAACTAGCGAATGAGCGGGGGTCCAAACCGCATACTCACAATAATCAGCGCTGGCTTTTGGTGGCAAAGCTACACCTAAAAAGTTGATTGGGTTTGTGGGGTGTAGGACCCCCGTCGATTACAAGTCATGGCCTATCATCAGGATAGGCCATCACTTAGCAATGGCTGGAATATCCCTTTGAGACCTTTACTACCTTAGAACTGGGACAACTGTATAATCCTTTGTGGTATAATAATAACTCATCCTACTCATATGGGTAAGACTTTGACAGACAGGCAGGCAGGCCAATATCTGCATGGCAAACTGGACGAGTTATGGAGTTTGGGACAATGTTGCATTATATGAATTTAGAAGTCCTTTGCACACTGACTTTGAAGGTCTACTGTCAACTAGGAGTAGTCGATGTAAGATATGTATGCATGGGAAGAACATTTAATGACTGAATATGTTGTCCTAGTCAATTTTGTCCATGACATCCATGACGTTCCCATCATCAAGGCAGCAAAGAGAATCTAATTTTTACCCCGTACAAAATTGTTAAATGTTATTGAATTGTTGGATCAAGACTTATAACCTAGCTATCTCTGCTATTAGTTCTCACAGGTCTGAGGTCACTGCCTATCCCTGGAGAACAGACAAAAAAGTAATGGTACATGGGAAGCTTTGTCCTGCAGTAGATCGCCTGGAGCCAGACACTGTGCGGGTCTACTTCAGCATGGGTTACAGCAGGAATAGCTTTCAGCTCTGCTCATCAGCAAACAATGAATAAATAAACAGTGTCCACGGGGCTGTCAGTCCAATTAGGCGCGTGAATGTCCTCATGCTAGCTCATTTCCGAGATCCTTACCAACAGCGTTTGGGGCTCGGGCAATGGGAAGCATTTCAGACAGATATTACAGTATTTCGATACAATTATATTGCTGACAGAGGACAGATCCATTATGTCAACTCTTAAGCCTTCCGGTCTTCTTGTAGCTACTTTGTGTCCATATTCGAAACAGTTTACCATCAAATTAACCCCTTCCTGGCCACACCCTGTAAATTAATAAGCTAATGAACTAGTTCACTTTACGTGGTAAGAGTGGTGACATTGTGCACCCGCACCGGCAGTGCCATCGACAGGTTTATGTCACACTGTACTGTGATTGTAATAATCAGGTTCAGTGTCAAAGAAAACCCCTGCATGCAACGCTTGTCTTAGGGTAGATTTACATCATTGTTTCGTTTTCCGTTCTTCTTATCCGTCAGAAGAACAGAAAAACACTTTGCGAGCATCCGCTCCACGAATGACTTTTTCTTCCATCTAAAATAAAAGATATCTGATGGAAACAGATCCAAAATGAGCATAATGGATGCTCAAGATAAAGCATCCGTTTTTCTGTTTGTTTTGTTTGGTGTTCTTCTGACGGAAGAATGTGATGTGAGTCTCTATCCTTAAGCACTGTGTTTCTGAACGTCGAAGCACTGTTTCCACAATTGGGCTGTTGCTAGGGAGCCTGGTGACATCAGTGATGACATCACAGGAATTCTGTGTGTAAAGGGGGCATAGAAACATGCATTGAACATGTCTGTCTATACAAATCACTGATTACAGTGATCTGTGGGTCTTGACTCTTTTAACCATTGGATTACTATTATTAGTGATCACTATTTTAAAGCAAATTTAAAAAAATGCAATAAATGAAACAAATCAAAAACCTTTCGTCTCTTCTCGACAACCTGAATTCACATGCCCAAATTCACTCCGCATGACTCTACCGGGTTTTGAATGGGTGCTTAGTGTTGTCAGACAGAATCTGTTGCGCCAAAATAATAATAATTATCACCACTAGTTTGTGCCTATTTTACGCCAGCCCTATTCTGCTTTTGCTCCTTTCCTGAAACATTCTGTTCTGATTATTATCCCTGGACACAGCCTTCGTCTAAAGCTAAAGGCAGGTGATTTTTCAGCGCTTTAGTGATGTCATACCTTCTACAATGTACACATATTTGATATTGTCATAAAGGGGAGAATTAGCGGAATCATTTTGAAGGTAAATAATATGTATCAAACAAAGAACCTTAAAATACAGCATGAGAAATAAGGAATAGACCATTTTCTCTTTATATAACCTACAAAATGAATTGACATTCACTTTATATTTAAATTATACGACAGTCCCATATGTTCCTCGAAAAAGGGAAAAAAATGTACAGAGTGCACTTACAAATATACACCTTTTTAATACAGCTAGGGCCTCACTAGTTATTATGGGGCCCCATAGCAAAATTCTGAATAGCCCTTCTCCCCCCCCCTTGCAACAGATATGTAGATATGCTATAACAGAGATTTAGCAATGTTTAGTGTGACAGACAGCTCACTAGGCTATTAACGTAGCATGGTATTCTAAGTGTAAGTGTATTATACACACATACTGTAGATGTGCACATATATGCATACAGTATATACAAAGATGAGACTCATCCACACATATTCATATATACAGTACACAAATAAATATACTATAATGTATATAGAAACCTGAAAATATAGCACCTCCAGCACTAATAATGGACACTATTCTTCCCCCAGTGATAGTAATGCCACCAAAGTCCCTAAGTATGCAAAATATCCTATATGTATAATGTTCCAATAGTGCCCCCAATAATAATAATGCCCCCTATAGTTCCTTCACCAATATTAATGTCCCCTATAGTGCCCCCCCAAAAAATAATGCCCCCTATTGTGCCCCCAGAAATACTAATTCCCCTATAGTGCTTCCAGCAAAGAAAATGCCACTATTGTACCCCCAGTTATAACAGTACTCACAGTAATGCCATATTATGCCCCAGTATTAAACATGTGCCTACAGTGCCACCATAATGTCCCTAAAGTTTCTCCAGTACTGCAACCTATAGTATTCCCAGTAATGCCCCCAATAGTAGACATGTCCTCATAATGCCCCCAGTAATTTCCCCTATGGTGTAATACTCCCTTTGAGTCCGGTCCCCAATGTCATTTAAAGAGCAGGCTGCAGGGACACAGGGCAGGAGCTGGGGATGACATCATCACGTTGACTGCATGTTAATCAATGCTGGGAGCACCAGAATGTTGCATAGCCAGCAGCCATGAAGAGTGATCAGGCAACCCACTGGGCATCATCCCGGTAGGGTATAGGCCAGTCTACCCCTGGCACCCCATATAATTACACCCCTGTTACTGGGGTCACTTTATTATTCTTTTGGTGAATACAAAAGGCAGATGGGGATGGAGCATAGAATTGGGGGGCACTTAGATTTTCACGTTATCACTACGTAAGTCATACAGTATAGTAACATTTGTTATACTGTTTGTTTTATTTCTTTATTGTTATCATATTCTAAAGCTCACGCACTCATCATGACAGGCATATAACCTATCAGACTATTTTTGACTGTGTGTGGAAATCATAGGACCCAGAGGAAACACAAGTAGACACAAAAAGCTATAGACACCATGCGTAAGCCAGACCCATGGCCTCATTGTTGAATTCACATGCTGTTTCCATTAGCATATTAAAAGTCTATATAGATTACACAGCAGGGTGGCAAACAAATAAATAATAATAACTAGTCTATGACTAGACTATGACTATTTTGCTTTATGTAAGAATTCTTTTCTAAATTCAGCAATATTTTAGTAAAAGGAGGACTGCAGATTGAGTCAGTTAAGTGTAAGCTACCCCATTCCCTGCTTCACTTAACTGGACAGCGGTGTTATGTCTTTGTGATAAGGATCTGTATCTACTGAGAGATAAAGCAGGAACACCACAATTTCATATCTTCAAAGTAGGCGAGCTTGCATTATCCCGGCGTGTGAAAGGATGTGTATGTCAAGAAGGTGCCAGCCATTGTCAAGAGGCTTTCCTTCCACTTTTATTAGTGAAGCAGGGAGGTATATGCTTCCTATTACCTGTAGAATGAAGAAGCCAGAAGCAATTTCATCACCCCAGGGTTCTGTCACAGTTTATCTGTCTCTATATTAAGAATTTTGTATTGCACAATGTCGGACCCACCAAGGGGAAGGATTCTTGGACCCAAACTTTCACCAATACAGTTAGAGATAAGCAAAGTTCTTGAAAATTTGATTCGGCTGCTTCGCTGAATTTTACCCAAAAAATTGCTTTGTCACGAAATACATTTCTTTGCAAGTAGCGGGAGCAATGACAGAGAACTGCAATTGCGGCGCTCCCCATCTTTGTACCCCTCAGATGCCGCTTTCATCGCTGATCACTGGATCTGATATTAATATTAAGCTCTATAATAAAAATAAAATCATATATACGCACATCCATTTGATCACGAAGAGCCCACCGCCGCCATCTTGATTAAAGATCCAGCGCAAAGCCTCGTTTTGGCGTGTGATGACGTCATCACGTTGGCCAGTGTGGTGACATCATTCGTCACCGCGCACAAGATTTCATGCAGGATCTTTAGTCAAGATGGCTTTACACTTTATTATCAGTCAACCCAGATATAGACATTAGTGGTAAGAGATTGACTGAAAAATCAGCTTCAAATGAGATTGTCTTCTGCTGAACCTTTGGGGCTCGTAGAATTAGGACCCCATTATTATATGAAGTGGCGTAACTAGAACTGACTGGGCCCTGCAGCCAATTTTTTAACAGCCCCCCCCCCCCACCCGCTCCCCCCAACATCCCTCTCCTCCAATGCTTTCCCTGTTTCCACCATAGCTACACCCCTGATTATATAAGAGCCTAGGCAAACTGGATGATCCTGTGATACTGGTGGGCCAGTCCAATCCTAGTATGTCATGTGCCTAGAAAGAGATTTATTTTTATTATTATTATTATTATTATTATTATTATTATTATTTTGTTATTAAATATGTCATATTATTACTCCATTTATTATAGTAGTAACAATAAACTACAATAAACAATTGCATCATAAATACATTACATACAGCTAATCAATTATAATAGAAAATAAACAAAACAAAAAATCAAACATTATTGTAATATATTGTAATATTGCTAATAAATAGTAAATTATTGTAATAAATGAAATTACAATGGTTTAGTAAATATAATAATCATAATGGTTTCATTTAAATAAAATTAATAATTATCATTATTATTTAGAAAAGTAAAATAAAAATGATTTTTTGGGAGGTGATTAATAAAATTATGTATGCAGTTTTTGCATGTTGATAAACTTTGTAAAAATATAATAAGCTTTTTTTTTTGTTCATCTACTTCCACAAATATAATTAATTCTGCCCAGTTGATAGAAGTAAATGGTTAATGCATTTTGACTCACATAGGGGTCTTTCTCATGCTTGAGAATGACCCCTGAGTTGTTCACATAGTTCTCTGCTTTTTTTATGCTGGATTAATAAAGGTCACTGGAAATGTTAGCTCCCGGACAAATGGTGGCACGTTCTACTACTATTTAAATGATTACTATTTAAAACCAGTCTTAAAGGGGTTCTTCAGGCTGAAGATATTGATGGTCTATCCTCAGGATAGTTCATCAGACCCTATTGGTTGGGGTCCAACACCTGGTACCCAACTGAGGGCCGGAAACTATATTACATCATTAATAAAGTTGTCTAGCCTAAACTGCTGTACACCGCCAGTATACCATTAGAGTCTATTTTATATTTTTGGAAAATAAAGGTTTTAATTTCTTGAGTGCTGGAAAATTTTCACTACCTACGATTATGCCTACTGGGGGCTGGACCCGTGAAACAGGGCAGAACTATCAGTACGACTAGCTGGTGTAAGTTTCTTTTTCCATACAGTGCCCAAGACTATACGGTGTTTAGAGCAGAAGCAGAAAGCTTCATACACTGGGCACTTTCCAGCCCAAACATACTACAGCTCAGCACCCATTCACCTGAATGGGTGCTGAGCTGCAGTACCCTGGCACAGCCACTACACTGTATACGTAGCTGTGTTTTGTATACAGTATAGTTTCCGACGCCATGGCTGACCAAAACAGCAGTTGGGCGGGGGTGTCGGGTGTTGGAACCCCACCAATCTAATATTGATGACCTATCTTGAAGATCAATAACTATAGCCCAGAGAACCCCTTTAATTTGTATTTTTATTAGACGAGTAGATGGTTCCTGTATACACCTGTACCACCTTGCATACAGACAGAATAACACGATAATAATAATGTGATGCAGCTTTTTAATGTTGTTCCTTTTGTACTGCACTGTTCATCAATTCCATAATAATTGTGGACGTTGATGCTACTGTCTGTAAAGAGCTGCAGAATTTAGTAATGCTATATAAGTGCAAAAAAATAATAATAAAGAAATAAAATAAATGCAGTCGTTCTTATCGGAGAGGCTGGATGCCGCCTTTTTTAAAATCCTCTGGCTACTACACAGTTACTTTAGGACTTGGCGGGAAGATTTTATCATGTTTTCTGAACTTTCAGCTTTGTACCCCCCCACCCCCATCCCATCCCTTTCTCTCATGGTGCTGCACCAAACACTCTGCTTCAGGCAATCTCATGAATTAAAGCTGACAGATATGTTTAGTAATGTGAAAAGGTTAAAGCAGGGGCCAATGAGGTATTACTGAGGCTCTATTGTATCTAAGCAACACGCTTTACACGGACGTTTGGCACATGTTATTAGCTAATATCATTCCATGTGGCTTCTCTCAGGGATTCATTCAGTTCTTATTTGCTATCATTATTTTATAGAGCCTTTTTTTTAACGTTTTGATGATTTAAGTTACCACATGGACAACAAAAACACACCCGTAAAAAAAAAAAAGAAAGGAAATGTTTTGAAACCTTGAATCTAGTTTCCACGTGGGGTGACTGCTCTGTGCTCCGAGAGACAGAGGATGATGGTGGCATTTTCTGGAGTGATGGATGGTGTAAGTCTGACCACACACAGACTAACGATACTCAAACCGCAGACAAAGACACAGGATCAGCATTAAGTCTGACCGCATATACAATCATCTAAACTGGATGACATTAGGCCAGCAGATGTCATATTCAAGTGACGAAATCAATGTAAAATGGCCTATACAGAATCATATCAATGATGTGAGGAATGCATGTTAAGGCTGTTATGGGACTGGATGTGTAGTGTAAGATGGAAGGCCAACATTCTCCAAAGAACCAGGCCTCTTTAAAAGGTTTTCCCACAGTCGTAATTGGATTATAAATGTCTGACTGCTGGGGGCCCCACGATCACTAGAATGGGGGTCCTGAGCCTACCGTTCCTTCCCACTACATGACTGCAGGAGGGGTACAAAGGGAGCGGCAGCAGAGCATGTGTGCTGTCACTCCATGCAAAGTCTATGGGACTGGCGACGATAGCATAATACAGTAAAGCCATTTATAGGCTTCACACCCTTTTTGCTTATTTTCATATTCTACTGGATTGAGAAGGCAAAGTCATTGTTATATAGTTTGCCATGGACTAGAAAAAGATTGTTATTGGGACAGCAAAAACGGTTGGAAGACGATGCAGGGACCAAATGCTGTCTGCTCACAAGGTAGCAGTTTAGACCTAGCTAGTAGGGTCACCCGTTAGCAGGAACCTCGGCACAGGGGCATAGTGATTGTAGAGGTAGAAGTTGCTGGTGCTTGTTGTGACCCATATACCCCTCTACCACTTTAAAATACACCAGTATTATAAATGAGAGTCTGTCCTCTGAAAAGCATAGAATAGGGCATCGCTACAACCAGGAAATAACTTCTCCCAAGGGGGTTCCTCAGCTCCTATCAGGACTGACTCTGGATTCAACTGTATCTTCATCCTCAGGACAGTTGTGCAATTGAATACTGCAGCAGGGCACCATTCACATTTATAGGCCTCAGGCTTTTAAGCTTGAAGCCTACGAGGCAGTAAAACAATGCAGGCGGTTGCAAAATTAAGACATCATGTCAAACTCCTGTAGCGAGTCTCAGACTGCACGATAACATCATCACAACTGCCTGTGCTGAGACATAACCATCTCAGGTGGCAGGATGGAAGAGGCCTGCAACTTGCCATGCAGATAACATCATGAAACAAGACCCAGGTATTAGATTTCTTTTAGGGGCATTAGGCTACTTTCACATTTGTGTTGTTGTTTTCTGGGATTGAGATCGGGGAAAGGATCTCAATAACGGGGGGAAAAAAATTCCGTTTAGTCCTCATGTGTTCTGAATAGAAAGATATCCGTTCAAGATGCATCAGAATGTCTTCTGTTCCGTCAGCATTCCGTTTTGTGACCAGACACAAAACCGCTGCAAGCTGGGGTTTTGTGCCCGGTCATAAAAACAAACAAAAAAATGGATATATCACTGAAAAGAATGTAAGTCAGTGACGGATCCATTTTTTTAGAAGGCTAAAAATCGGACCAGTCACCCATTGACTTACATTGTTTTCAGTGACTGATCCTTTTTTTTTCCATTTTGATTTCACACAACCGCATCCTGATGGAACCGATGCATCCTGATGTGTAAAATCAAACCGGATCCATTTAATTCCGGTATTGAGATCCTTAGCCGGATTTCAATACCGGAATTAGCAACACAAGTGTGAAAGTAGCCTTACTGCAGTGCTATACAACGTCTTAATACCAAGGATAGTGGTCGTCACAAGTCTTCAGATGCCAGCAAAATGTTGCAACCCCCTTCAACAGGGTGATGGGTGATGTACTCTGGCAGGAAATCTGTCACCAGGATAATCTCTATTGAAGTAAAGCCGTAGCCTAAATGCACTTAGTACCTTATTTCCAGATTTGCCTTTGTTCCAGCAATAGATGTTTTTTATTCTCTGAAAATCCAGTTTATTTGGTATGCAAATGAGCCAGTAAGGTGCCCAGAGTAACGCCATTCTTGCAGTAAAGAGCCCACGCATGCCTCCTGCCACAATGTGTCCACCCACCCCGCCTACATCACATTCAAGCCATTATTCTGCCCCCCCCCCCTTCCCTGCTCCCAGCATGAGGCGTGCCTGGACTCCTTCCTGCAAGAGTGACGCCCCTCTGGGCCCCTTACTGGTTCATTTACATACCAAATAAACTGGGTTTTCAGAAGATAGAAAACATCTACTGGTACTAAGTGCAATTAGGCCATGGCTTTACTTCAATAGCGATTATCCTGGTGACAGGTTTCCTTTAAGCCCAGTCCTACCAGTCTGAGATGGGAAGATGACTTTTGATTGACATAGGATGCGGTTTTACTCATACGCATGGTATCTTGTATACAAATATGGCATTGTCTTAACACAATTTAGATATACCATATTTTGAAGCAATTGGACAATACTTTATATATAAACAACATTTGACTGTACGGTTTATTGAATATTGTGACCTAGATGCGGTAACATTGTACTGCTTATAGAAAACTGTTTCTATTACACACAAATTAGATTCAGATCTCCCTTCAATCAGTTATTGCTTATGCAAGGAAATGAATCACATTAATGACTTGAATTGTATTCTGCAGGTTTTGACTGTTAAAATGTTTATATAAATCAGAAAAATGCAAGTTTTCCCTCAGCGGCCTCTGAGGAAATGTCGTTCGCACCATACTTTTTGTAAATCCCCTTCTTATGCACTGAAGACCATAGACTTATTAGAGCATAAAGTAGGTTGCATGCTTTGTTACATTTACAAGCAATTAAGTGATTAATTGTATCGCTTGCTGTAAACATGGTTGCTTCAGACCAGCATTTATTACAGATAATTGACTCCTAAGGCAACACAAAAGTTAAGCTTCTAATTATCACCCAGGTAGTGCAAAATAATGACGATATAAAGGCCTACACATAGTTACATAGTTAGTACAGTTCAAAAAAAGACATAATCCCCCCAAGTTCAACCAAGTGACGGGAGAGGAAGTGAATTAAGGGAAGAGGTATGGGTCAACCATAGAACTGTGTTTTCCTCTGTTGATCCGGAAGAAAGTACCCCCCTACCCCCAGAAGAAATAAGCCAATCTGCCCTAAAAAATGAAATATTTTCCTCTTGTTCCCGGTTGGATCAACATTTAAATCAAGAATTTGTACTATAAAAGCGATTGTCTGTCTGTCCTCTATAGGCATCCAAACACCTGAACCATTTGACTCCAAATTTGGCACATTGCGAAAACTGGTGTCCCATAAGTAGCAGGCAGGGCATTTCACTAGATAATCCTAGATCGGAAGGTAAAGTGGAGCTACCCATTGCAACCAATCAGAATAGTTATATCATTTTCAAAGAGGTCTTGGAAAGATGAGGGCTAAAATCTGATTGGTTGCTATAGGCAACTGCTCCTTTTTATTTTACACCAGTTTAGATAAATCATCCCCCTTTGCATCTTGTGGTTTTGGGAAACACATAGACTACAATTTATGCCCAGGCAGTGCTGGGTGCTTTGAGTGTTAATTTTACTCTTTTCTAACAATACATCTAAGCCTTTTTGAAGCCATCAATAAAGATGAGCGAACACCTGGAAGTTCGGGTTTGCGGGTTCGGCCGAACTTCGCAGCAAAGTTTGAGTTCGGGACCCGAACTTGACCCCAAACCCCATTGAAGTCAATAGGGACCCGAACTAAAATGGCTAAAAATATAATGGAAAGGGCTAGAGGGCTGCAAAAGGAAGCAAAATGGGGGTAAGAGCTGGACAATTGCCCTGCCCAGAGGCAACGACAAGCTGTCCTCTGTGTGAAGTGTATCATCTGTGTCCTCCGTATCCCCCCAGCCACGCTGTAGTGATGGCCCAAAGTTGCTTTGGGTGCCACCCTGCTGTGAACACGGTTCCTCCTCCTCCTCCTCATCCTCCTCATCCTCCAGCACCGTGCCCTGGTGGGACAATTGCGTACCTGGCCTATGTTGGTTCAGGAACCCACCCTTCTAGCCACTTGTGAATGATTGGCCTGATAACCGTGGAAATGATCCCTCTTCCTCCTCCTCCTCCTGTGACACATCCCCTTCCATCATTGCCCAAGCGTTTTTTCAAGGAGACATAGAAGTGGGATAGTAACGCTGATCACTGCGTTATCGGCACTGGCCATGTTGGCAGATCACTCGAAACAGCGCAACATGGCACAAAGGTCTCCCATGGAGGCCCACTCATTGGTGGTGAAGTGGTGCTGTTCCGCAGAGCGACTCACCCGTCCGTGCTGCAGCTGAAACTCCACTATCGCCTGCTGCTGCTCACACAATCTCTCCAGCATGTGCAAGGTGGAGTTCGACCTTATGGGCACGTCACATATGAGGCGGTGAGCGGGAAGGCCGAAATTACACTGCAGCGCAGACAGACGAGCAGCAGCAGGGTGAAAACGCCAAAAGCGCGCACAGATGGCCTGCAGTTTCTAAAGCAGATCTGACATATCGAGGTAGTTTTTCAGGAATTTCTGCACCACTAAATTCAGCACATGCGCCAGGCAAGGGATGTGCGTCAAACCAGCTAGGCCCAGAGCAGCTACGAGATTTCACCCATTATCGCACACCACCAGGTTGGGCTTGAGGCTCAGTGGCACCAACCACTCATCGGTCTGTTGTTCCATGCCTGTCCACACCTACTGCACGGTGTGGGGTTTTTCCCCCAAACAGATGCGTTTCAAAACAGCCTGCTGTCGTTTCCCCCTGGCTGTGCTGAAGTTGGTGGTGAAGATGTTACGCTGAGCGGATGAGGAGGTGGTAAAGGAGGAAGCAGAGTAGGAAGAGGAGGCGGCAACAGGAGGCAAAGAGAAATGCCCTGCAATCCTCGGTGGCGGAAGGACATGTGGCAATCTGCTATCCGCCTCAGGCCCAGCCGCCACTGCAATTACCCAGTGTGCTGTTAGGGAGATATAATGTCCATGCCTGTGCTTACTGGTCCACGTATCGGTTGTTATGTGGACCTTGCCACAGATGGCGTTGCGCACTTGGTTGTGCAGGGAAACGATGGCTCATCTGGAAAAGTAGTGTCAGCTGGGAACCACATACTGTGGGACAGCCAACGCCATAAGGTTTTTAAAAGTGTCCGTCTCCACCAAATGGAATGACTGCATTTAAGAGGCCAGAAATTTTGAAATGCTGGCATTTAGGGCCAGGGATCATGAGTGGGTAGGGGGAAACTTCCTCTTTCTTTACAGTGTTTGGGAGATGGACAGCTGAACGCTGCCATGGGACATTGTGGAGATGCTTGGTGACGGAGGTGGTGGCGTTGCTGCCACATCCTCTGTTTGCAGGGTGCCAGGTGCCACTGTCACTCCAGAGGTGGTGGAAGAGGCCGAGACTGCAGCAGAAAAGGGAGCAGGAGGAGCCTGAGACCTTTCTTGGTGTTTGATGTGTTTACTCCACTGCAGCTCGTGCTTTGCATTTAGATGCCTGGTCATGCAGGTTGTGCTTTATGTATGATTACACAGCGTGCAAACCACTCGTGTCTTGTCATCAGCACATTGTCTGAAGAACTGCCACGCCAGGGAACTCCTTGGAGCTGGTTTTGGTGTGCTCGGTCCCTGGGTGCGGTGGGCAGTAGCAGGCGTACTGTCTAGTGGACGGTCGCTCTGCTTTTGCACCCTGCTCCCTCTTTTGCTGTGATGGCTCTGTGCGACCACCACCTCTTCCTCCAAACTGCACACATCACTCACATGACCTTGATTCCAAATGGGGTCTTGCACCTCATCATCCTCTACATCATCTTCCACCCACTCTTCACCCCTGCCCTCCTTGTCGGTCTGCACACTGCAGAAAGCAGCAGCAGTTGGCACCTGTTTTTCGTCATCATCAGAGACATGCTGCGGTGGTCCTCCTATGTCCACATCCTGAAACATAAGTGGTTGGGCATCGGTGCACTAAATCTCTTCCACTTCTGGGGCAGGGCTATGTGGATGGCCCACGGATAGCCAGCAGAGTCATCAAAAACATAAGAGACTGCTGCATGACTTGGGGCTCAGACTGCTTGGCTGATTTGCAAGGAGATGAGGTGACAGACAGATACCCATGGGTTGCAAATGCCAACTCTGAGCTTTCAGCAGGGGAACGGGTGGGAGATAATGTGAAGAAGCTGGAGGCACTGTGGGCCTCCCAATCTACTATTGCCTGTACTTGTTCTGGCCTCACTATTCGTAGAGCAGCATTCGGGCCTACAAAATAACACACCATGACCAGGGCCACTTCCCTTATTTGACGCTCTCCTCATTCTTTGTGTTCACCCACCAAATTAACCGACGGATTTACTAAATTTATTTCCCAGTCAGGTATGCAGTGACGGGGTAGTTTGAAAGAAAAAAGGGGTACAGATCACCCAACAATGTAAATTCTGCCGAATTTACAGAACACATTTCCCAGTCAGGTATGCAGTGCAGTAGGAACACACCCTCCAAGCCACTCGTGAATGACCGGCCTGATAATCGTGGAAATTTCCACCCACAATGTAACAGCTGAATTTACTGATTATATTTCACTCTCAAAAATGCAGTACAGGCCGCAAATGTACTTTTTTGGCAAAAAATACGTGATTTTTTTTAACCCACAATGTGACAGTAGTAGTTACTAGTTACATTTCACTCTCAGAAATGCAGTGCAGGCCGCAAATGTACTTTATGGCAAAAAATAAGGTTTTTTTTCCACTAACAATATCACAGTAGTATTTACTGGTTATATTCCACTCTCAGAAATACAGTGCAGGCAGCAAATGTACTTTATGGCAAAAAAATAAGTGATTTTTTTTAACCAACAATGTCACAGTAGTATTTACTGGTTATATTTCACTCTCAGAAATGCAGTACAGGCCGCAAGTTTACTTTATGGCAACAAATAAGTGTTTTTTTTTTCACCAACAATGATACAGTTGCATTTACTGGTTATATTTCACCTTCAGAAATACAGCACAGGCTGCAAATGTACTTTATGGCAAAAAAAAAGTGTGTTTTTTCACAATGTCACAGTTGTATTTTCTGGTTATATTTCACTCTCAGAAATACAGTGCAGGCCGTAAATGTACTTTATGGC
Source organism: Bufotes viridis (assembly GCA_033119425.1). NCBI lineage: Eukaryota > Metazoa > Chordata > Amphibia > Anura > Bufonidae > Bufotes > Bufotes viridis. Next base: position 390,923,831 of record CM065592.1, on the reverse strand, counting down.
AAAAAATAAGTGATTTTTTTCACCAACAATGTCACAGTTGTATATACTGGTTGTATTTCACTCTCAGAAAAGCAGTGCAGGCTGCAAAAGTACTTTTTAGCGAAAAAAAATGTTTTATTTGTCCCCCCAGAATCTAACAGATGGATTTACTGAATTGCTTACACTGTCACATATGCAGCACAGGGGTACTTTACAGAAAAAAATGTGAATATGTCACCCCCTGGGTCCCTAAACTCACAGACGGATTACCTATATTATTTTCCCTTCCCCTGGCACATATGCAGTGCAGGTGCACTTAAAAAATGGGTATATGGCGCCCACTGAACTGCAAGAACAGGATTAAATTATTGTCCCTGTCACATATGCAGGTGCAAGTGCACTGCACTTGCACAAAATGGCCGCTGACGCCTACCTAACTAACAGACGGATTAAAATATATTTTTCTGTGTCACTGGGCTCAGGGCAGGGTACAATGTTGCATTGCACCCACAAAAATGAATCGCTGTAGATTGCAGACTTAACACCAAGCTCTGATATCAGATTCTTTCCAAATCTCTCCCTCACAGCAGCAGCATCCTATCCCTACACTAGTAAGAGCTGATGTGACGTGCGGCACTACGTGACTCCAGCTTATATAGAGGCTGGGTCACATGCTGCACTTGGCCAATCACAGCCATGCCATTAGTAGGCATGGCTTTGATGGCTTCTAAGGGCACACATCTGAAACGCTTATTGATTGGCTGCCCTGCAGCCTTTAAACAAGCTTTATTAAGCGGCCGAACACCGAACTCGAACCCAAACTTCGGGTTCGCTCAACACTAGCCATCAACTGTTGCTGCTGTGACCACCTCGTGAGGTGACTATTCCACAGAGTCACAGTTCATGTCATGAAGAATCCTTGTCATCTCTGGAGGCTAAACCTTTTTCGCTCTAGATGGAGGCAGTGCCCCCTTGTCTTCAAAGGGGAACATCTTATCTCCATATTTCATTGTAGGGGCCAATTATATATGGATTAATCATATTCCTTTTTTAGGCACCTCATCTCAGAACTAAATAAATGTAATAATTTAACCCCTTAATGACCAATGTTAAGTCTGTCATGGCAGATATATCCATCCTTATGATCTACTGGGCATTGCCGAATATCCCCTTAAGATCACCGTGGTAGCTCAGTTCTAAAACACAGCTATTGGGATAGGAGCTGGCTCCAATCCTGGCAGTTTAACCCCTTAGATGTTGCTATCATTGGTGACCAGAGCATCTAATGCCTCAGTCTGCGGAACGGATGCGGTCCCATTTTGCGGATGTGGGAATGGACCCTAATAGTTCCAGCCATGTACGGTCTGCAAAATGCGGAATGCACATGGCCGTGTCCGTGTTTTGCAGATCCGCAATTTGGGGAACGCAAAACAGTTGCGGACGCGTAAATGGACCCTTAGGCATCATGCACACGACCATAGGTATTTTGCTGTCCGCAAAAATAATGATGACGTCTGTGTGCATTCCGCATTTTGCAGAATGGAACAGCTGGAACCTGATAGGACATGTTCTATTTTTTTGCAGAACAGAAATATGGACATACTGAAACGGAATGCACACGGATTACCTTCCTTTTTTTTGGGGCGGAACCATTGAAATGAATGGTTCCACATACGATCCGCAAAAAAAAAATGGAACGACACGGAAAGAAAATACGTTCGTGTGCATGGGCCTTAAGGTGTTTAATAAAGGAGGGGGCTCCATCTGTCTGGCCATCGACAGCCTATGACACGATCCTGGGATACTGATGCATTATTATGGAAGCTACAGAACTAACAAAGGCTACCAGGCAGGCCATCAGTATCTGTCTATTAGGCACATATTCCAAAGCATTATAAAAGCAATAAAAGATCACTGCTTCAAGTTCCCTAGTGGGGCAAAAAAACTTATTATAAAATTCATTTAAATGGACCATCAAAAATACCAAAAAATAAATCTCTCAGCTTAAGGCCTCATGCACACGACCGTTTTTTTATGCTGTCCGCAAAAAGGGGTTCCGTTGTTCAGTGATCCGTGTCCGTTTTTGCCTTCTGTTGTGTTTCCGTGTGTCTTCCGTTTTTTTTAGCGGACATGACCCAAAAGATTTTACCAAAAGACATGCTGACAATTTTTCCCAAGTGCCTGCCAAGGGATCCGCAAAAAAACGGACACGGAACGTGGATGACACATGGATAGCCATCCGCATTTTTTCACGGACCCATTGACTTGAATGGGTCCGTGAATCGTTTTTCACGGACAAGAATAGGACAGGTTATATTTTTTTGACGGACTGGAATCACGGACCACGGACGCGGAGGACAAACGGTGCATTTGCCGAGGTTTCCACTGACCCATTGAAAACCAATGGGTCCGCAGAAAATCACAAAAAACGGAGTAACGGACACGGAATCAAACAAGGTCGTGTGCATGAGGCCTAAATGAAAGAAAACCATAGAAAAAGATTACTTATTATTTATACTACTGTGTAAAAAATTTACCTATTACAAGCTTCTCCACCTTGAAAAAAAAAGAAATTTTTAATAAATTATATGTATGCCAAAATGGTGCTGATAAAAACTACAACTCATCCAGCAAAAAAAAAAACAAGCCCTCACACAGCTATGTTAGCAGAAAAAAAAGTTAAAGAGTCCAAATACAGCAACACTGGCTTTTTATTTTTAAGCCAGCTTGTCGTTTATGGACATCTTCCATCGACTGCACAGTACCACATAGCTACCACATAGAAAGAGTGCTATTAATCCCATCCTCCATATCATTAATTAGGATAACTAGTAGAAGACCCAGAACTCAAAAAGAATGCTACAAAAAATGCTTCCTAAGGCTTTGTTCACATCAACATTCCGTCTTCCGTTCTTCTGATCCATCAGAAGAACATAAAAAAAAAAAAGGATCCTTTATTGCATGTAGGACTTTTTCTCAGGTCAAAAATAACAGATCTCTGAAGGAACTGACACAAATGGATGCAAAAAAATGAATACGTTTATTTTATTAATTTTCTGTTCTTCCGACGGATCAGAAGAACGGAAAAAGAGACCGCTGATGTGAACGAACCCTAAATTAGACTATTTTTCAGGTGTTGGCCAAATAAAAACACAATTTAAAACGGTGTGGAAGTGCCCGTACAAGGTATTCTTCCCAGACCCTGGTGGCTGTGGTGACCCAGAGGACACTCTTCTACATAGAAGACACCAGTAGTATAAGTAACCCATGGTAGGTACTAACCTTGTGATAGATTATGATTTGGGACTTCACATAGGGGTGTGTGATACAAAACGGTAGGGTCAGTGCATGTAGCTGGTCCGAGTGCCTAGCTCCTTGAAGATGTTTTTTTTTCACTGAAGTCCTGGCTAAGATATCCCTACATTAGCACGGGTACCCTTCCACTGCTCAAAAAGAATTGTATGAGAAACATGGGCTTAGACAATCACCGACCGTGGGGCAGCCGCAGCGGATCGCGGACCCATTCACTTGAATGGGTCTGCGATCTGCCCGTTCCGCAAAAAGATAGGACATGTTCTATCTTTTTGCGGGAAGGAAGTACGGAACGGAACCCCGGGAAGCACTCCGGAGTGCTTCCGTAGTGTTCCGTTCCGTCATTCCATTCCGCACCGTTCCGCATCTCCGGATTTGCGGACCCATTGAAATGAATGGGTCCGCATCCGTGATGCGGAATGGCCATGGAATGGTGCCCGTGTATTGCGGATCAGCAAATGCGGTCCGCAATACGGGCACGGGGCAATGGCAGCACAGATATCTCCTCTGTCCTGTCCTACCATTGTACCAAGTCCACTGGCCGAGCATCCAGGACTAGAATGACTTTACATTATCTGAATAGAAACAATAAATGATTCCATTCACTAAATTTATTCCACTCACTGAAAGCAAGCAGCAAGTGATAAACTGAATTACAAACCAGACTTAAAAAATACACGTATGCTCTTTTCTCCTCATTGACGTGAAATTGTAAAACCACTTTAAACTATTCAATAGGTTCATCATGTTTATAAAACAATTGCTTTATAATTTTGTCCTTTGGCCTCAAGTAAATGTCCTGTAGCCTAAATTTAAGTTAAAATAATCCACATACAACAGTTCATTACCGGACCTGCATGTGTTTCTTCCCAGTGCATTTGTTTTTGGTGAGATGTGGAAGATGAGGGTGGTAATTATTTAAAATTATGACATGTTATGAAAGGCTATAAACAACCAGCAAGTAATAACTTGAACCGCAGTTCCGTTGCTTCGAGCCTTTAAAACACGTTACATTATCTACCAAGTACATGTAGCTCCTAGTCACCATATACAGCAGATTTTAGGGGAAATTTTATTCCACCTCCACTCACTTTATGATGTGGTTTAAAGGGATTTTATGAAGATTAAAAAAAAAAATCTTTAATACTGCTTAAAATAATAAACTTAAAGAGGACCTTTCACCGGTCCAAAGTTTGTTAGTGAAAGGTATGTACATGCAGAGCGGCAGGAATGTCCCTGCACTTACTTGTATCCCTGGGTGCTGCTCTGCCAGCTGTAGCCCCCGATACCGGCGCACGTGCTGCTGCTAATTTTGCCTTGGGCGGAGACATCCTCTTTTGCCCTGGGCGTCTCCTTCTCCCAGGCTGTAGCGCTGGCCAATCGCAGCGCTCAGCTCATATCCTGCAACCTCCCAGGATATGAGGTGAGCGCTGCGATTGGCCAGCGCTACAGCCTGGGAGAAGGAGACGCCCAGGGCAAAAGAGGATTCCTCTTCCCAAGGCAAAATTAGCCTCAGCACTTGCGCCGGTACCGGGGGCTACAGTGGACGAATGGAGCGGCACCCAGGGATAATAGTAAGAGCAGGGACATTCCTGGGTGCCGCTCTGCAGGGCCGCCATCAGGGGGGTACAGCCCATACCCCAGTAAGGGGCCAGGACCCTGGGGGGGCCCGGCCGGTCCCGAGCCTTTTTTTTATTTTTTTATTGTGGCCGCCGGCCCTGGGGCCCAGTCAGGGCCGGGCCGACACAGAGGCTGGCCGACACAGAGGCTGCGCCTCAGGGCGCAGGCAGGGGCCGGCCAGAGGGAGAGGGACTGACAAGGGGGAACCGCTCAGCGCTCCCTCCTGTCATTCCCTGAGCCGGGCCCTGTCAGAGCGCTCCTCTCACCTCCATTATGTTCACTGCTTCAGGCCTCCAGCATCAGGCCCCGCTGCCTCTAACTAGAAACACAGTAAGCAGGTGGGCGGAGCCTAACGGACCTCCATTAGGCTCCGCCCACCTGCTTAATGTGTGGCAGCGCTGGGGCCTGATCCCGGAAGCCTGGAGCAGTGAACATAATGGAGGTGAGAGGAGCGCTCTGACAGGGCCCGGCATTAAGTACAGTGAAAATGCCGGGCCCCCTTACATGAAGTCTGTGGGCAGTCGGGGGCACTTCTGGAGGCAGTGGGGGGGCACTACTAGGGGTTGTCGGGTGCACTACTGGAGGCAGGAGGGGACACTACTAGGGGCAGTGGGGGACACTACTAGGGGCAGTGGGGGGCACTAGTGGGGTGCACTATTGGAGGCAGTGGTAGACACTACTAGGGGATGTTTTGGGGGGGCACTTCTGGAGGCAGTGGGGGGCACTAGTGGGGTGCACTACTGGAGGCAGTGGGGGGCACTACTGGGGCAGTGGGGTACACTACTGGGGACATTATTAGGGGCAGTGAGAGGCATTACTGGGCGATTAGGGGCGTGACAATTGCGGACACAGAGGGTGTGACCGGGCACGGGGTCGGGGAGGGGCCCCGATACAATATTTGGCATGGGGCCCATAGCACTCTAGTTACGCCACTGCATGACAACATGGGGGGGGAAAAAAGAGCATGACAACATGGGGGTATAAAGAGCATGAAAAGATGGGGGAGAATGACAGGGGGCAGAAAAAGCATGACAAGAAGAGGGGATTATGACAAGAGGGGGAGAATGACAAGAGGGGAGAGCATGACAAATTACTATGTGGGGGCACTGCTGTGTGGTTGAGGGGGGTGTGGGGTCATTACTGTGTGGGGGCAGTGTGGTGGACATTACTGTGTGGGGGCAGTGTGGCGGACATTACTGTGTGGGGGCAGTGTGGAGGACATTACTGTGTGGGGGCAGTGTGGTGGACATTACTGTGTGGGGGGCAGTGTGGCGGACATTACTGTGTGGGGGCAGTGTGGCGGACATTACTGAGTGGGGGCAGTGTGGCGGACATTACTGTGTGGGGACACTACAGTGTGGGGTGGCATTATACAAAAGCTCTGCAGATGCAACTCCCATGTATTGGGTCACCACAATTTGGGTGGTCATTCACTAAATGAACCCTATTATGGGGAGAATCTGTGGATGACACATATTTGTCATCCACAGACACCCCCCACCCCCCAAAAAAGGGTTAATGTACTGAATGACCACCAATAAAAGAGGTGGGGGTCACATATGCTATTTCATAATGACAGCAGGGCCCGTACAGTGACTGTATTCTACTACACCCCCCCATCCCCCCGCTCACTGGATATAATCTTATTAACTATATAACTGTAGTAAATCACTACAGTTATATAGTTAAGATTATATACAGCGTGGGGGGGGGGGGTAGTAGAATACAGTCACTGCACGGGCCCTGCTGGCGCTGTCATCAAAAAAGCAGATACAACCCCACAGCCTCACCCCTTGTATTGGGCATCATTCCTACACAGACCCTGTTATGGGGAGGGGGGATCTGTGATGACACACATGTGTCATCCACAGATTCCCCAATAACAGTGTCATCCATCACAGATCCCCCATAGCAGTGTCTTCCACAAGTTGGAGCCGGGGGGGGGGGGGGGCGCACTTGGGCAGCTCAGCCTCTGTTGGTGGTGGACCTTGTCCCAGCCCTGGGCCCAGTGCTCCTCCCCCTCTTCCTTCCGTGGCCCGTCCCTTACCTCCCCGACCCGCCCACAGGCTTTCCACTGCACGTTCTGTGCAGTGCAGCCTCTGAGCCTGCTCTCGGCGATCTCCCTCGGTCACTGCCGCAGTGACCGAAGGAGATTTCCGAGCGCACGCTAAGGCTGCACAGGACGCGCAGTGGAAATCCCGATGGCTGCACAGAGACCAGGGTACCTCCAGGCTGTGCTGGGGAGTGAGCTGGGCAGGATCAGCGACACAAGTACGGGGGGGGGGGAATAATTGAGGGCTGTCTAGGGGCAAAATTACTTAGTGGGGGGTCAGTGTGGGGGGCAAACTACATGGAGGGCCGTGTGGGGGCAAAATTACTTAGTGTGGGGGCAAATTACTTAGTGGGGGAAAATTACATAATGCAGGGCTGTCTGGGGGTAAAATTAACTTGTGGGGAGGGGCAAATTACTTAGTGGGGGTCAGTGTGGCGGGCAAACTACATAATGGAGGGCCATGTGGGGGCAAAATTACTTAGTGTGGGGGCAAATTACTTAGTGGGGGCAACTTACATAATGCAGGGCTGTCTGTGGCAAAATTTACTTGTGAGGGGGCAAATTAGTCAGTGGGGGCATTGTGGCAGGCAAACTACATAATGGAGGACCGTGTGGGGGCAAAATTACTTAGTATGGGGGCAAATTACATAATGCAGGGCTGTCTGGGGGCAAAATTAACTTGTGTGGGGGCAAAATTAACTTGGGGGGAGAAATTACTCAGTGGGGGGCAGTGTGGCGGGCGAACTACATAATGGAGGGCTGTGTGGGAGACGTCCCTGGATGTAAGAGGTATGGGCGCGATATATGGGTGGGGCTGTGTGTGGGGTGGCTTGAGGGTGGACGGGGACACAAAGGCCCCATGATCTCCTATTCCTGGGGGAAGTGCTCTGGATCCGCCACTGGGGCAGTGTCGGGGAGGGGGGGAGGCCCAGGCCTTGAGCTGTGTAAGGGGCCCCAAAATTTCTGATGGCAGCCCTGCCGCTCTGCATGTACATACCTTTCACTAACAAACTTTGGACCGGTGAAAGGTCCTAAAGGTGGCCGTACACTTCTGATACCTGTTGGGTGAACATGCATGTGCTTTTAATGGGGAGAGGAAAGCAAACTAAAGCTAGACTCCTCTGCAGCGGTTTATCTGCCTAAGAACAGAAGGATCGGGCATGTTGACATTGAGCATGTGACCCTTTGTTCCCCTAAAATATACCGCTAGGGAGGTTCCCATAAACATTACGTGATTGACTGCTTCTACTAAAAATCGGCAGTTTTCAGACAACATTAGTGTGTGTGGCCTGCCTTAAAGGGGATGTTCCACAAATAATATTCTACAGTTTTCAAACCAGCACCTGGATCTGAATACTTTTGTAATTGCATGTCATAAAAAATGTATCATAGCTGCTGAGTTATTCAATAAAATCTATCTGTATAGCGCCACCTGCTGTTTGCTTTTTTTGAAATTTTACATCCTGCTTGCTAAGATGGAAGCACATGCTCAGTTCCATCCTTCTACTACCACTAGCTGCAGCAGACAGGACACACCCCCATCCCCAAGAAAGGCCACACCTCCTAAGCTGCCAACTTGAAATAAATGTAGCTGAGCAATTGGAGCAATGAATCGCTGGATCCATGTGAGGTACAGGGTTGGTTCTAGCTTTGTTAGAAAGAGGTTCTCATGTACTAGATTGTGTATGATTTTTATTTTTTACATTAATCATGGGAAATATCATTTATGTTTAGAATTCCTGAGCATTCTCATAATGATGTTGTTCAGGCCCCCACAACTTCTGTTCAAATGTCTATACTCGAGCCAGCCATGTCAACCATAGTGATGTCACTACAGGGGGCATGACATCATCGCACAGGAGTACAGAGACGCGTTGGATGCAGTATTAGCAAGAAAATGATGACAAATTCTAAGGTAAGTATATTGACAAATGTAGTAAATTAGCATTTTGGGTAGTCATTCCATGGTACTCAATGCCTTGTGTCGAGTGGTCACCTATTCTGCTACTTCCACTCAAAAGCTTGTCATGACTGAGTGTTGAAAATAAAGGGAACCATTCACTTTCAGTTAAAGTGCTGGTGTTTCATACGATTGCCTAATTCTTCTTTTAGATTTGCTATTCTATGTCTGCTAGAGATTCGGTAGACAGCCAGTCATTAGTCAGTCTCAATATTGTATGTTAGTGGCCACATAGGCACCACCATACTCAGCCAAGCTGCCTGAGAAAACCCCTCTGTCTTATATGAATAGAACATCAGCATCATAAATGGTATGGGATAATGGCAGTCCCCTGTACCAAATATAGCAGATATTGGGTCATAATTTTTAAAACTACCAAAATGTTGACAAGTTCCCATAAAATCTGCAAAATTTTAAATATTACACCCCTGAATTTCCTTCAGTGTCAAGGTGGAGAATGTTTACCTCAGCTTCCCAGAAAAAAAAAAACATTATGATTTTGGTATACCTCAAATGGAGCCGTGTTTCTCAGCTTAACCTGCCATTTACTAGTACAAGATTTTTTGTGCAATGCCATGAACCACAAACCAACATACGAAGCACAGTCACATTACCACAGTATAGACATTATTTCAACAAACCACACACTTATTATGCAACTCTAGACTTCTGTACACCCCTTCGACTCTCAAATCTAGCTCTAGTCCTTTACTATGAGTCACTGTCTCCTGCCACCTGCTGCCAAAAATACAGCAAAGTCTTCCTCAAATGTCTCCATATCATCTAGAACAAAAATGCCAAACTGTCTGCTGTCCAGGTTACACATCTACAATCCAAGGTTGCCCTTACTATATCTAAAAGGGGTTGTCTCACCTCAGACATTGGTGGCATATTGCTAGGATATGTCTCCATTGTGAGATAGATGCCGGTCCCACCTCTTGGACTCCAACCTGTCTTTAGAAGGGGACCCCCAAATTGAATGGAGAGCAGCCTTGCATGCATGGCCATCCTCCACAGATTATTTTGGGAGTTTCAAAAAATAGTTGAGCACTGGTTCGACTACTTCTGGCAGCAGGGGTAGATTGGCCAAAGACCTTACAGGGAAATGTCCCGGTGGGCCAATGCCCAGGGGGCCGCCTGGGCCCTCCTCACAGGCAGCCTGTGGAAGTTTTTGGGAATGTATTTTTAACTGTGGTATTTGGCTCTGCTGGGGTGGTATAATGTGCCACAATATGGTATTGCTGGCCCTGCCTTCCATCAATTTGGACCCGACTACAAAACGGGGCCGCTTTTCGTATTTTTTACAGGGCCACTTTAAGTTCCCAATCAACCCCTGTCCGGCAGTCCAAAAGAGGTGAAAGGATCGCCAGCCTTGCTTGTGCTGTGCACTCTTTACTTTCATTTCTATAGGCTTTTAGAAAATAGCAGAGTGCACTTTTGGGGCCCAGTTCTAGAGATAGGTGGCAAAGACAAAATATGCACCTATCTGACATTAGTGACATACCCTAGTGATATGCAACCAATATCTGAGGTGACACAAGACTTTTAAATGGTTTCTGTCACCAGATTTAACCCTATTAAGCTAGTTGACATTAGCGATGTGCTAATGTCAGCTAAACCTAAGTAGCCTATTCCTAATTTTATCAGTGCCCCTGTTACGCCAAAAATCTAACTTTTATAATATGCGAATGAGGCTCTAGGAGCAGGGGGGCGTTGCTCCTGCTCCTAGAGCCTCTGTTCTTCCACTTTGGTCTCCTCCCTCCAAGTCCTGATTGACAGCCCTGTCAATCAGGACTTGGAGGGAGGAGACCAAGGTAGGAGAACGGAGGCTCTAGGAGCAGGAGCAACGCCCCCCTGATCCTAGAGCCTCATTAGCATATTATAAAAGTTAGATTTTGGGAGTTGTAGTTTTACCACGGCTGGAGTGCCGGAGGTTAGCCATCACAGCCCTAGATTGTGATAGGGGACGTTCTGGAGTGGGATCACCCTTACTTGGGTAACAACTCTATAGAGATTCAGCCTACCATTACCTTATCATTGCCATGCGTATTTTGATTGTGCCTTCCTCCCTGCTTCTTCTTTTATTTGTACATCATGAGTTCAAAGATTAATGGGGTTTTCTGTGATGTTAATAGGTTGTCTGGATAGGTCATCAGTATCTAATCTGGGGTACACACTGTTTGAGAAGGCACCAGAGCTCCTGTGCACACCACGGCCTTCTCTCTGCTCACCAAGCACAGCACTCTACATCTCAGCCCCATTCACTTATGAGTGAGCTAGGCCTAGGCCACGTGACCAATGAATGTGTCATCCCTCAATGTAGGAAAAGTTGGAGAAGGCCGTGCCACCACATTAAGCACCACTGCCTTCTCGAACAGCAGATCTGCCGGGGTCCGGAGTATTAAAATCTCAGAAAACCTGAGAAGGTCAGAGGGTGTGTAGGCATGTCCTGTTTGCAAGGTGAATGGTAATGTCCAGTTGTTAATTTATCCATTAGCGAAGGAGCAACTGAATGCAGATTTCTAAGAAACCATTGGCTTGGAGCCATGCTAACATGTTAATGGCAGAAGTTAAATCAAATATCCCGATTTCATACAAACAATTAAAGGGATTTCTTATTATATACACATGCCAAATACAGAACAGTCGCTGTACAGTGTTTATATTAAACTATCACCCCCCTCATCTATAGAAATCCACCCATGTACTGCAGTATATGAGTGGATTACTATGGATGAGAGGGGTTATAGTCATATTTAATATCTATCACCCCCCTCATCTTCAGGAATCCATAGTAATACTTTTTTACAGTGCAGTAACAATACTAGAGTGGGAGCAGGGGGTCTTACAGGGCAGTATACAGAGCAGTGACACTCAGTGCCTGCATCCATATGTATATGTATGAGCAGGGAGCAGCAGGGCTGGCAGGCACAATGACAGAGGAGCTGGAGCGCACAGTGCCACAGGCATCCAGCACATGGGCAAGTAGTGCACACTGGACCCTGGAGCTCAGGTCAGTGCCATGGTCCCCAGGCAGCAGCTGGAGGAGGGGACAGGGAGGATAAGTTGTCATTTACTGGAGCTGTAGGCTCCGGTTCCAACTTGCAGGTGACGCTGGGGCTGGACTCAGTATGGTGGCTGACTGAGCAGGCAGTGAGCATGTCCCACCCGCTCAGTTCTTTCTCATGCTGCTGCAATGCACTAGCTAATCAGCAGCAGGGGCCTAGCACTGCTAAAAGCTGATTGGCTAGTGCAGCGGCCAGCAGGCAGATGAGAGCGAGTGGCATACTCACCTGCCTGCAGACTGTCCGGTCTGTGCACCGTTTGCTGTGCATACAAAAGGGGAGGGGGGCCAGAACAGAGGAGAAGCAGGGCCTGCCCGAGCCCCAGGAAGACAAGCCATAATGCAGACATGGTAGCGGGTGAGGCTTTCAGTCCACCCCGGGCCCCATAGGAGTTGATATTGGCGGTACGCCACTGCCTGCAATACAGTAGCACAGTACAAAATACCACCCCAAATACCACAGTGCAGCTCAAAATACTGCCCAATCAGAACCAAACACCAGAAGGCACCACAAAATACTGTCACCCCCACAGCAGTATGCAACTGCATCCTGAAGATGGTGATCCAGTTGCATTCAGAAGGGCACCTTTGGCTACTGGGCAGGTAAATAAGTACCTGATGCTCCTAACACTGGTTAATGCTCAGAGCATCAGATCATTATGTTTCCATCTGGCAGCCAAGAGCAGGGCACTGGCTCCCCCCTGGGCATCTGCCCACTCAGAAATTTCCTTTTAGGGTCTATGGCCAGTTCGCACCTGACAGCCAGTAATATTATGTAGTCTTCTGTAAAGTTTAATCAGCGAAGCTGAGGAACAGGAAGGCAACGTGGAGGAGCACAGGGACACTAACAGAGCCACGTGACCAGGACAATGAAGATGAAGCCTTTTGCATGGGAATTGTAGAAAAGTTGCAGTACACCAGGAGAAGGCCACAGCCAGCTACTACAGTATTTCACAGAAACAACCTAGAAGCCAATGGATCCCATGAGGACAATTAGAATAGTAAAAAGTTTTTTTTTTTTTACAGTTGGGAAAACCCTTTAACGGCATACTTTCCCCAAGATGGAAGACTTTTTTCTATCAAGACATGCAGCAATATCAAATACATATATTACATTATTATAAAACACCTATAAATCAAATTTTTTGTAACTTGTTCTCTTTAAAATGAAAAAATACATTTGTTGAAAATCTATTCTTCCACTTGCTTTGTTACCTGACATTGTATATCTTATATATATATATATAACTCACACTATTACAGTGTTTAAGAAAACCGAAACCACATGTCATTGTTAGAATTCCAAAGTCATTGCTCTAATAGTAGCTGATGTCACATTATCTTCGTTTGCTAAGAAATACCATATCATTTCTTTCTTACAAATAGAAAACCAAGTTTATGTTACCAGTGTTAACTTAACAAATGTGTTATTGATTTACTAGTGTTCTTAAAATGCATATCGCTGGTACAAAGGAACTAGAGATAGTAAAAGTGGTGGAATTTGGTGGTTAGCACTGTTGTCTTTCAACGATGTGGGGTCTTGACTTTGAATATGGCTTTCTTCCAAACTACAGGAATGATCTGGTAGGTTATATAATCATAAAAAAATGTATTCACATACTGCCAATATATCCTACATTGCTTGTCAAATGAGGAAATAACGCACAAGGAAATCGACTAGTATTCACAGCAAATGAGAAAGCAATAAAACAAAGGGGAAATTTCAGAAGAACCCTTGTGTTGACATGGGAAATAGGCATACATTTGCATGATCTAGTCACTCAACTAGTCTCTGAGCCAAAAGTGTGAAACAGGGGTAACAAGCTCAAGACAGGGTGCTGTGAAAATATGTGTTATAGAGATGAACGAATTTCTTGAAATTCATTTGAGCCTGAAATCTAAAGTGCTCCAATTGGCCTGGAAATTGGTATATTACACTCTGAGGTCTCCTAGAATTTTTTTTCTCTCTTGTCTTTCTCTCTTTTTATCAATTTTTGTTATACATTTTTTATCTCTCTCTCTCTCCCCCCCCCCCCCCATTTAAACTCTTGACAGCAATAGTAAATAATGTCAGAGTGACATTGACATATATAGCTATGGGTAAATGCATGGTTGAAGGTGTTAACAAACAGCCTGCTTAAAAACACACTGTGCTGTCATATTTTTTCGCTCCATAAGACACTTTTTTACAACCAAATGTGTGTGGGGGGAGGGGGAATGGCAGTGTGTCTTATGGAGTGAATACTAATGACCACTTCCTCATCAGTATGCAGGAGGTGCATGGAGCGATGAGTGTCAGAACAGTCTGAAGCAGGAGATGTAACTTTATTTTTGTATGTCTGATGGAGCATGGGGGTCTGATCTGAGATCTGAGGAGGAATGGGGGTATGATGGGAGTCAGATCTGAGGTCTGAGGGGGAAGGTTGGTTTGATACAGAAGTCCGAGTGAGCTTAAGGATCTGATACAAAGATCTGATGGAGCTTGGTGGTCTGATGGGGCTCTGATCTGAGGTCTCAGGAGGAATGGAGGTATGATGGGCATCTGATCTGAGAAAGAATTGGGGTTTTATACAGGGGTCTCATGGGGGATCTGATAAACAGTTCTAATGGAGCTTGGGGGTCTGATATGAGGTCTGAAGGAGCTTGGGGGTCTGATTTAAGATCTGATGGAGCTTGGGGTCTGATGGGGTTTTGATCTGAGGTCTGATGAAAAATGTTTTTATTTTTTTTTTCCTCCTCTATATTCTAATAATGTCTTATGGTCTGGTGCATCTTATCGAGTGAAAATATGGTAAAAATGTTCCATAAATGATTCGTTATTGGGGACAGATGCATACTTTGTGTTTATGTACACTTAGTAGTATTGGACAAAATCAGTGGCTTGTTCTGAAGAGGCACCCAAAACTTCTACCTTTTTTGGGGGCAGCAGCAGTACAGTGCAGAACCTCAAGAACAAAGCAGAATATGTGCAGCTGTTTGGCATAGTAGTAGTGACAGCAGAGGGGTAGCAGCTGCAGTACAATATGGACCACCATGAACAGGCAGACAGCAGCATCATTGGGCCAATGATTTCCACTGTTATCAATGGCAGATGCATGGGTCTGATTCATTTTAACAAAAGTAATGTTTTGGACACTTGCAATACACAATATTACCCCCTTGGATGTGAAGACGCCACCTGCTATGCTGAAATCCCTCTCTCTTTGTCTTCACTACCACTTTCTCTCCTCTCCTTGCTTTGTGTGCAGCTGCATGGTTGCTTCTAATTGCTATTTAGCTTTGGCTATTACATTGTGCTGTTGACTTCAATTCCTTGACTGAGAAATGTTCCTACTGTAGCATGCTAATTCTTTTCTAAGATGTTTGTTTTCTGTTGTCTGCCCAAGTACCAACCTACACCTTTTTCCTCTTGTGATCCTCTGCTGCCAGCTTCTCATGTGTAAATAAACTCTGCCTGCCCTGACCTCGGCCTGTTATTGACTACAAATTATGCCATATCCTTTAGTGCTCTTCACCAGTGTCTCTGTGGGTCAGTTTTCAACCATAAGGGGACTACTTCAAGAGGTGGTGGCTTCCCTGCAGCAAAGCCCAGATCGCTGTACAGGAGTTAAAGAGTGAATACCAGTGGACTGCTGGGATAATGCCATTATGTTTTCCCCAAGTCAAACTGGTTGGTTGACAAAGTGTTTCCATACCCACTGTCGTAACACTACTGCCTGATGAATATAATTTGGATGAAGACGTGGGACTGTGCCGCATTTGGAAAATGATGAGACAAGTTTTACGGACAGCTGGCAAAAAATATGAATGCCATAGGGAACAATAAAATTTGGGTGAAGACACCAAAATGCTCCACATTTGGAGACCGATGAAACACTTTTTATGGACAACTGGCCAGAAGTACTACTGCCTGATAAATAAAATTTGGGTGAAGGTGTGGAACTTTGCCACATTTAGAGATTGAAAAGACAATTTCTACAGATATCTGACCAGAAGTAATGGTCCTAATGAATTTATTTGGGCGAAGGCAAGGAACTATTCCATATTGAAGAATGATACATTTTTCTGGACAGTTGGCTTTAATTACTACTGCCTGATAAATAAAATATGGTTGATGGCATGCCTCTGTGGCACATTTGGAGAACAATGAGACAATTTTTACAGACAACTAGCCAGACGGAGTAATGCCTACTGAATTAAATTTTTGTTATTTATTTAAAGAATGACAAGACACTTTTTACAGACAACTCGCCAGTCTAAAGCCTACTGAATTAAATTTTGATGAAGGGGCAGAAGCGCACCACATTTTAAGAACGGCAAGACAATTTTTATGAACAGCATGCCAGAAGGAGTTAGCCTACTGAATTAAATTTTGGTAAAGGCATAGAAGTGTGCCACATTTGGAGATCGACACAAGAGTTTTTATGGACTACTGGCCAGAAGTAGTAATACTAAAGAATAGAATTACATTTTTTTGAAGGGGAAGAACTGCACAACATTTGTAAATTTTGATTTTATTAACAAGCATAACAAAAGAGATAAAAGCTTAGAATAGTATGAAATGAGGTAACAATCACCATTACAAATACATGTAAATGAGCAATATATCTTGTTACAACAGCAAAAACATAATATTTCATGGTTCCAAACAAAAAAAGTAAAATCACAAGTGAAAAAACATTTCTAATGATTATTATCTAGTGTATCATCTATTTAAGATTCATACCAATGAGAGCATTTATTGAATATGACAACAATTCAAATAAACCAATATGAGTCAGTCAAAGAAGGACTCGTAGAATGGTGAAGGGAAAGGAAGGAAAGGGGGAGGGGGAGGAGAACTACATTTGGCACAGATAAGTGGTACGGCAGCAATGGCACCATCAGCAACTTGGCAGGTAGGAGTTTAGTTATGGATGTCTTACAATAGAGCAGAGGACAAGGAGGAGTCTGAGTAGGAGATATAATAGCTGATGATGATGACAAGGATACTGTAGTGCTTGGGAATGCAATCTGCCTGCCGCAAAGAAGACAGCTCGTCGTGGAAATTTTATTTTGGATTACTGATGCAGGACACAAATCAATGGAAGTCAATTGGATTGAATATTCAATCCAATTACCTATCACTGTATAGTTTTTATAATAAGCAGCTATGTTAAATGAGAATGCTCCTGTGAATTGTTTTGCTAAGCTTTTATATTCCTCAAAAAATATATTTTCTTGCAAACCTCAGACCTTTGGTTTGAACTACAGCTAAGTCTTCTTACCATTTGTTACTGCTAATGAATCAATTACATACATACTTCGAGAGCATGCAGAAAGTATATTCCTATTTGTGATAATAAAAACAGATTTCTCATAGTCAATGATGAATTAGGGAGAGATGGTGTCCAGAAATTGGGTCAACCCTTTCTGTTTTCCGTCAACCTGATTTAGAGATAGCCCTGTGACAGGTATTATTGCTAACACGGAATGCAGCCAACAAAGCTCTAAGGTTTAAAGACACAGTGAAAGAAAGTTTTCTGCAAAGTCCACAGAATCAAACGCTGTTTCCAATATGAAGCGGTTATCAAACAAATGTTAAGGGTCCTTTTTACCTATTATTGAGAAAGGACAAAACATTTCATATTTAGATGTTCATGATCTATTTTTAGAGTTACTTGATATAATATTGATGCTGTTCCAATAAGCTGTAATAGGACTGTGAATCTAAGGGTGTCATGTCAACATTGGGACAATAATTGTAATAATAATATAGCGCCACCTGCTGTTTGTTATTTTGCTTATTTTTTGTCTGTCTCACTGAGCAGGTCGAACATGATTAGTTTAATCTTCAACTGTCACCAGCCATATGTTCTGTTAGAAGCTGTGGCAGTTACAGGGAGAGAGCTGCAGCAGAAGGGACACGCACCCTGATATGCCAGGCTGAAGATAATGTTGCAGAGTAATTGGAGCAGTGAATGTGGAGATCTCTGGACCTATATGCGGTAAAGGACTGGTCCTAGCCTTGTTAGAAAGGTATAGTCATGTACTATATGATCTCAATCATAGCATAACCCCTTTAATAATTCCATTTTTACTATTTAAAAGTTAGTTTAAAAAAAAATCACATATACTCTGATAGGTCGAACAGGATTATTTTTGAAAACCTACTGGGCATATTACATATCTGTGTTTTCAGTATATTTTTCAGTTTCCTATTAGAAACCATAAACCGCTATCTTTGCTTTCCAGCAATAATTTGTTTAAGCTTCATACCCGTTAGTATCACCTAATAATTCCAGTAAGAATTAAACAAGTATTTTGCTCTTCTTAATTCTCTTATGTTGTATTTGGAATATGCAAAGGTCACTTTCAAACAAAAAGAAGGCTCAGTGCATTTCACTTGATGCTGTTAATTAAAACAATTAAAATGATATCACAATGACTTAAAATGAGAATGATCTCAGCGTAATCACATAATCGTTTCTTTTGTGCTCTGGGTCACGCATCTACTCCACAGCAATATTCAGGAAGCACATTTCATTAGACTAAATAAAGCTTCAATCATGTGTAAAATTTCCAGCTTCAATAGCCAGCCATCATATCAGTCATCAGTCTGGATGTATTTAATGGGTGTAATTTCTTCCTCATATTTCTATGTGTGTAGTGTTTCTGTCTTTTTATAGAAATTTGCACCTTATTTGGACTGCTGTGTTGTTAAGAGTAGGCATGGGTACACCAAATCAAAAAGGGTGGATGCAAAATATGTTTCCTTAAGATTATCTGGAAGTTATTTTTAATGTGTTACAATAAAAAGCTATTGCAAAGATTACACTTAATGAATGAAACTTAAAGGGATTATACAGGTGTAGTACCCTGCAGCAAGGGTACTTTGGACTATGATCATTTGTGGACATTTTCCCCAATTGCTACTATGCAAAGCCATCAAATCAGTACTTTAGTGCAGTCAGAAGGGTTAACTTGCACTGTGATTTATGCCATTGTTTACACATACTATTTTGAATAGTAGATTTGCATTTTATATGTTTACACTGATATTGCACAGTATTGCACTGTAAAAAGGGATAATACATGGCCAGCTAATACTAAGAGACTTTGGGACTTTCTCTCTATGCACTGAGAAGTTAGAAATCTTCCACAGTTTCTGTAAGGGACTATGTAAAGTTTTGGAGGAAAAAGAACAGATATATTGCTCTTATCCATAGGTTTTGTGTAGTATTGCAATTTAGCCCTATTCACTTGAACCCCTTTCCGACATCTGCGATACATGTACAGCGCTGTTCCTGACAGCCAAGCCCCTGCTGTATACGCTGGCATCAGTGAATACACTGATGCTGGCACTTTAACCCTTTGTGCCGCAGCATGTACTAGCTGTGTGGAGCGAGGGGGCTCCTTCCCCATCCCCATCAGGCCCCTGAGTTGTGGTGATGGGAACCCGATGGCTGAGAAGGCAGCCCGATGCCTTCCACAGGCATCGGGGCTTGCCTTCTAAGGAAGCCTGTGAGACCCAGTCGCCTGGGTCTCACAGGCAGGCAGGCTGTCAGTGTATTACACTGTTAATACACTAACAGTCAATGCATTACATAACACATGTATTGTAATGCATTGCAGAGGTAATCAGATGCCTAAAAGTTGAAGTCGCACAGCAAGACAAAAAGAAAAAGAAAAAAAAATGTTTTACATAATAAAAAAAATGAAAGTCTCAAGAAAAAAAAACAAAAATGCCCCTTTCTCATAATAAACACATATAGAATAGAATTGTAAAAAAAAATAGCAAAAAATAAAAACAGAGATATTAGGTATTGCCGCATCCAAAATGACTAGCTTTATAAAAATATCACATGTTCTACCCATCAGATGAACGCAATAAAAAAATTAATAAATAAATAAAAACTACCCCAAAATAGCCGTTTTTTGGTCGCTTTGCCTTACAAAAAGTATAGTTGCAATCAAAAAGTACAATGTACACCACAATGGTACTAATAAAAATGTCACCTCATCCCGAAAAAAAATCCCCACACAAGACATTTGACACAAAAATAAAAAAAAAACATGTTGTTTTCAAACAAAAATGAAAAAAATAGACGTACTGTATTAGGTCACTACGTCCATAATGATATGCTCTATAAAAATATCTAATGGTCTACCCCTTCATGTTAATGCTGTAAAAAAAAAGAAAAAGCGATATCAAAACAGACATTGTTTGTCACCTTGCCATACAAAAGTGTAATAGAGAGTGGTCAAAAAATATTATGTATCCCAAAATGGTACCAATGAAAACATCAACTCATACCCCAAAAAATGAGCCACCACACTGCTGCTCCATTAGAACGGTGGAACAGAACCTCTGTTCTAGTCATCAGTGAGGGCCCCATTGGTCAGACCAACAGCTAGTTATAGCCTATCTTCTGGATAGGAGAATAACATAAAAATTTGCCACAACCCTTTTCATGTATAATAATTTGGGGATCTTGGTAATCCTAGCCCTAACTATAGCCTTGACGCTAATGCTAGAGTTATAACTTGTAACCCTGTCCCTGGTATTGATCATGATTCTCTTTAGGCATAAGGCCATGGGATAGGTATAAGGCCATCCTTCATATAAGATAGGGCCTGGGGCTATTCATAGTATTCAGCATATTGGGCAGACTAGATGGGCCAAATGGTTCTTATCTGCCGACACATTCTATGTTTCTATGTTTCTATGTTTAACTGATCTATGCTGATCTATGCTGTGATTCAGAAACATTGTGTACCATGTTAAAATAGCTAATAGAACATTTTAATTAATATTAAACGCGACTGATCTATTAGTCTTGAAGCAAATTGGAAATGCGTTCCTATTAAAACAATGCACGGACTGTGAGGTTTGTAGGCGCTGTGTTATGTAAGGAAATGAATGCATTGTTTTGTGTCAATCGTTGTTTCATTTGCCTAACAAATAGATTTTGGGCTACATTCAGCACAGAAATTCTCTTTCATCTTTGTTATTATTTCCCCTTAAGATAAAAATGTCTTACTTGGTTGCCATTTCTGTGTCAGAAAGTAAATCCTGTTTCCGTACTTTATACAGAAAAACATAATAAAGGAAAAGGAAGAATTATATTAAGGAGCTTAGGGGAATATGGCTATGCTTTTTAATAAATATACGAATACTTAGCAAAGGCTCACTGAGAGGACAAGCAGCCAAGTCACAGGTAAGGAAATAATAACGGTGGGCCATGAAGACAAGGTTTACTAGCAGTCACTGAGTAGATATTATGACATGTATATTTGAATGGTTCCCCCATGCTAAAGCATGTCGTGTTTCGGCCAATCATCGATGGGATTGTTCTTATATTAGTCCAGCAACATGCCAGACTAACCAGAATCAAGATGGGTTTAGACGGGCTGACTGAGCGGCCGATTGTCGGCTGCTCGCTTAGCGAAGGAGACAGATTTACATGCAGCGATCACCTCCACAGTATGAGGAGGAGGGATCGCTATAGCGCTCACTTGTCCTTATACAGAATCATTGTTTTTCTGATTACACAGCACAATCTGCTGCTAAGAAACGATGACTGATATGTCTGTCCGAATGACCGGATCACCCGATGAACGAATGTTTTGCTTATTCATTTGGTGATCAGTGGCACATTTAGGTGGCCAGATTATCAGGAACGGGTGTCCACAGGTGCGGTCGTTCCCGATAATCTGGACGATTATTGGTTCATCTAAATCCACCTTCAGTCCTTGAGCTCAATGGCAAATGATCAGCCAAATTTGGCCAATTTTGCCATACACATGTATTATCGGCTGACAATGGCCAACATTTTCCAACCTGGCAGATGACATTTTTGGACTGAACAGCTCCAGTGCATACAAGCCCTACTTTTCATGAGTTCCTGGCTTTCTCTGCCCTCCTGACACTGATTCACATTTTATCCAAATGAATTAGAAGTGGGAGGAGGGAGGTAGAGAAAGCCAGGAGCTCATGAATAATCAGGACTCAAAAATGGCTGGGTCGATATAAGAAAGTCACCCAATATTTTGCTAAGGGGATCTGCCACCAGTTTATGTAGCCATTACGACACCATAAAACTGCTGACAGATTCCTTTTAAGTGCACCCAGAGGGAAGGCCCAATCCCTTTTGTGCACCCTTTCTCCTCCTGCTTCCTCTACACACCACGCCCTCTCCTTCCTGTATAGTCATCTCTCCCTATCAAAAGGAGAGGGGGGGGGGGCTGGTAGAGGAAGTAGGAGGAGCCCCCTCCATGCACTTGACTGCTTATTTGCATATGTATTAAATGTACTTTTTATCCAGAATAAAGCTACAGATCACTAAGTGAGAGGTATCATTACATTCAGCTGAGCTAGCCCTACAAGGCATTGTGTCTGGTTTATCAGTGAATTTCCCGGTGCCAGTTTGATATGTTTGTCAATTACTGTGGCTGCAATTGATGATAATTATCTTTTTCTCACTGCTGGTTTAGTAACTGTATAATTATTATGTAACATTGACTATACATACACTGACTTCCTTTTTAGCCTGTCATAGACTTCTGTTATACGCAGCAGCTAATCTAAAGAGGCAGAGCTGCAGGGAGGAGGGACTGACCAGCAGCCCAAACCAAAAATGAGACAGGGGGTGTGCCCCAGACGACCCCTGACTCCCTTTAGGCACTGCAGCCAAACTGTAGCCACCGTTCACAGCTCTGTCACAATGAAGCAGAGCTAAAAAGCAGCCAAACAGCAAAAAGATATAGCAGGTAAG
This sequence comes from Bufotes viridis, assembly GCA_033119425.1. Classification (NCBI taxonomy): domain Eukaryota; kingdom Metazoa; phylum Chordata; class Amphibia; order Anura; family Bufonidae; genus Bufotes; species Bufotes viridis. The sequence continues at coordinate 390,901,086 of CM065592.1, read as the reverse complement.
CAGGTTTCTTCTGTAGGTCAGAGATATCTTATTGCATATTTAACTATTCTGCTAAGAAAAAAGGAGTGGGTAAACAGCAGTAGTAATGGAAAATCTTAATATGTTGGAACTTTGGTAAAAATGAAAACCAGGCATCATATAGTACGTGACAATCTCTTTCTAAGAAAGCTAGAATCAGCCGTGTACCTTACATGGATCCAGAGATCTCCCCGTTCATTGTTCCAATTATTCTGCTAGATTTATTTCAAGATGGCAGCTCAGGGGTTGTGTACTTTCACAATGAACATGTCCTTTCTGCTGCAGCTCTCTTCTTGTAACTGGCACAGCTTCTAACAGAAAATGACTGGCTGGTGGCAGTTAAAAGATGGAACTGAGCATGTGCGACCAGCAAGCAAGGTGGACAGATAAATAAGGAAAAGAACAAACAGCAGGTGGTGCTATTCAGATACATTTGATTAAATAAAATAGTGGCTATACTACCTTTTTAATTGCATGCTTTGACATAGGTACTGGTTTATAAAATGTAGAATATTTTTCATGAGACAATGAATTTAACCACTTCCCGACCGCCTAACGCACAACTGCGTTCTCGCGGCGGTCGGGCTGTTCTGGGGCGCCGCAGATCTGCGTCATCTCGCGAGACGCGAGATTTCCTGTGAACGCGCGCGCACGCGCGCGCGCGTTCACAGTAGCGGGCGTCTCAGGAGTTTAACTACAGCCTGCCAGCGATGATCCATCGCTGGCAGGCTGTAGATGCGATATAAATCGCATCAAACAAGTATATCAGGCGCTGTTTTGTGAACAGCGTCTGATATAGCTGCTACCTGGTCCTCTGGTGGTCCCATTTGCTGGGATCGACCACCAGAGGACCAGGTAACTATGTAAAGTCGCACCAAACACTACACTAACCCCCCACCCCCTCACCTATTAACCCCTTGTTAACCCCTTGATCACCCCATCTAGACCCCTGATCACCCCCTGTCATTGATCACACCCCTTGTAAGGCTCCATTCAGACGTCCAAATGTGTTTTGCGGATCCGTGGATTCACGGATCCGCGGATCATCGCGGATCCACAGATCCTCAAAACACGGACACCGGCAATGTGCTTTCTGCATTTTGCAGATCCGCACATTGCCAGAACTATATAGAAAATGCTTTTTCTTGTCCGCAATAGCAGACAAAAATAGGACATGTTCTATATTTTTGCGGAACGGAAGTGCAGACCCGGAGCGCGGATCCGTAATTCCGGATCCGAGCGGGACAAAGTCTGTCCCCATAGAAATGAATGGGTCCGCAATTCCGTTCCGCAAACAGAATTGCGGACGTGTGAATGGGGCATAAGGGTCCCTTATCACCGCCAGTTAGCTAGCTACTTGTTAGGTAGCTAGCGCCCAGCCCACCGCACCGCAGTCACTGATTTTGGCAGAGATTTTTCATCCACATTGATTGATGCGAATGAATAAATCTGTGCCGTTCATTTTTTTTTTTTTTCAGCGCAGCGGCTGAGACGGAAAAAATCTCATTACCCGTATGGTCAATATACGGAGAATCGCAGAAACTCCTAATGCTGGCCATACGTGTAATGACTGCGGAGACCCTCAAATCCCAGGGCAGTACAAACACCTCACATGTGACCCCATTTTAGAAAGAAGACACCCCAAGGTATTCCGTGAGGGTATGGCGAGTTCATGTAAAATTTTATTTTTGTCACAAGTTAGTGGAATATGAGACTTTGTAAAAATAAAAATAAAAATCAATTTCCTCTAACTTGTGCCAAAATTTTTTTTTCTGTGAACTCGCCATGCCCCTCACGGAGTCTGGAGTGTCTTCTATCCACAATGGGGTCACTTGTGAGCTATTTATACTGCCCTGGCATTTAGGGTCCTAAAGCGTGAGAATCCAAATGCGTAAAAATGCCCTGTGAAATCCTAAAGGTACTCATTGGTTTTAGGGCCCCTTTGCGCATCTTGGCTGCAAAAAGTGGCACACATGTGGTATCGCCGTACTCAGGAGAAGTAGGGCAATGTGTTTTAGGGTGTATTTTTATATATACCCATACTTTGTGTAGAAATATCTCTGTAAATGACAACTTTTTAAATTTTTTTATTCAAAGTTGTCAATTTACAGAGATATTTCTCTCACACAATAATGGTATATGTAAAATACACCCCAAACACATGCCCTACTTCTCCTGATCGGCGATACCCATGTGTGTACTTTGCAGCCAAATGCAAAGGGCCAAATTCAATGAGTAACTTAGGAGGGCATTTTTACGCATTTTCTTCTCACGCTTTAGGGACCCTAAAATGCCAGGACAGTATAAATACCCCACATGTGACCCCATTTTGGAAAGAAGACACCCCAAGGTATTCGCTGAGGGGCATAGTGAGTCCATGAAAAATTAAACTTTTTGTCAAAAGTTAGCGGAAAGGGAGACTTTGTGAGAAAAACTATAAAAAATCAATTTCCACTAACTTGTGCCAAAAATTTTTTCTATCAACTCGCCATGCCCCTCATGGAATACCTTGGGCTGTCTTCTTTCCAAAATGGGGTCACATGTGGGGTATTTATACTGCCCTGGCATTTTAGGGGCCCTAAAGTGCGAGAAGAAAAATGCGTAAAAATGCCCTCCTAAAAGGTACTCATTGGAATTTGGGCCCCTTTGTGCATCTTGGCTGCAAAAAGTGTCACTTATGTGGTATCGCCGTACTCAGGAGAAGTAGGGCAATGTGTTTTGGGGTGTATTTTTACATATACCCATGCTGGGTGAGAGAAATATCTCTGTAAATTGACAACTTTGAATAAAAAAATTTAAAAAGTTGTCATTTACAGAGATATTTCTCTCACCCAACATGAGAATATAAAAATACACCCCAAAACACATTGCCCTACTTCTCCTGATGCGGCGGTACCACATGTGTGACACTTTTTGCAGCCAAGATGCAAAGGCCTAATTCAATGAGTACCTTTAGGATTTCACAGGGCATTGTTACGCATTTGGATTCTCACGCTTTAGGTTCCCTAGAATGCCAGGGCAGTATAAATACCCCACAAGTGACCCCATTGTGGAAAGAAGACACCCCAAGGTATTCTGTGAGGGGCATGGCGAGTTCACAGAAATTTTTTTGGCACAAGTTAGCGGAAATTGATATATATATTTTTTTTTATTTTGTTTTTACAAAGTCTCATATTCCACTAACTTGTGACAAAAATAACATTTTACATGAACTCACCATACCCCTCACGGAATACCTTGAGGTGTCTTCTTTCTAAAATGGGGTCACATGTGGGATATTTATACTGCCCTGGCATTTAGGGGCCCCTAAAGCGTGAGAAGAAGTCTGGAATCCAAATGCGTAAAAATGCCCTGTGAAATACTAAAGGTACTCATTGGTTTTAGGGCCCTTTGCGCACCCAGGCTGCAAAAAGTTCCACACATGTGGTATCCCCGTACTCAGGAGAAGTAGCGCAATGTGTTTTGGGGTGTATTTTTATATATACACATGCTGGGTGTGAGAAATATCTCTGTAAATGACAACTTTTTAATTTTTTTATACAAAGTTGTCAGTTTACAGAGATATTTCTCTCACCCAACATGGTATATGTAAAAATACACCCCAAAACATTGCCCTACTTCTCCTGAGTACTGGCGATACCACATGAGTGACACTTTTGCAGCCTGGGTACACAAAGAGCCCAAATCAACGAGTACCTTTAGGTTTACATGGCTGCTCACAATTAGCCCGCCCAAAATGCCAGAACAGTAAACACACCCCACAAATGACCCCATTTCGGAAAGTAGACACCCCAAGGTATTCACAGAGGGGCATAGTGAGCCCGTCTGAGATTTTATTTTTTTTTGCCAGAAGTTAGCAGAAATGGAAACTTTATTATATATATTTTTTTTTCCTCAGAAAGTGTCATTTTCCGCTAACTTGTGAAAAAAAATGAAATGATACATGAACTCACCATGCCCCTCCGTGAATACTTTGGGGTGTCTTCTATCTAAAATGGTGTGATTTGGGGGGTATTTATACTTTCCTGGCATTCTAGCACCTGAAGAAACATGACAGGTGCTCAGAAAGTCAGAGCTGCTTCAAAATGCCGAAATTCACTTTTTGCACCATAGTTTGTAAACGCTATAACTTTTACCCAAACCAATAAATATACGCTTATTGAATTTTTTTATCAAAGACATGTAGAACAATAAATTTAGAGAAAATTTTACATACAAATGTAGTTTTTTTTGAAAAATTTTACAACAGAAAGTGAAAAATGTCATTTTTTTGCAAAAATGTCGTTAAATTTTTATTAATAGCAAAAAAAGTAAAAATGTCAGCAACAATGAAATACCACCAAATGAAAGCTCTATTAGTGAGAAGAAAAGGAGGTAAAATTCATTTGGGTGGTAAGTTGCATGACGGAGCAATAAACGGTGAAAGTAGTGTAGTGCGGAATTGTAAAAAGTGGCCTGGTCATTAAGGGTGTTTAAGCTAGGGGGGCTGAAGTGGTTAAATGGCATCTTCACTAAATTCAGATGAGAACCAGAGAACTCGGGATTCATTTAAAAATGTGTGCTTATTGCACCTTCAGGTTATAACATCCGTAGAAGAGTGAAGACCATGAATGTGGGCACATGCCTACTTTTAAATGTCACTTTTTGTGGCAAGTGTTTGGCACAGGGTAGAATCTGTGTTTGTGTTGGTCTCTGTATTAAAACATATACAAGAGAATGACAAGCTTAGATAACATAGGGTTTGTATTTCCACTCCTAAATAAATTAAATAATCATACAGTGGGATAAATGTATACACCACCCAATTAAAAGGGGTATTCCCATCTGGGACATCCATACCATGTCAGATAGGTACGGCTTCTATCCCAGAACTGGGCCCCCGAAGGGAAGAGAGACTCGTCATGCATGTGTGGCTACCCCCCTTTCATCACTATGGGAGTTCTGAAAATAAAGTAGTGCTGGCTTGGCTATATTCAGCAGTCCTATGGCAATGAATAGAGAGGTGACCACACTTGCACCATTGCTTCAAGCCCTATTTATATAGCACCAACATATTCTGCAGCGCTTTACAAAAAGAGGGGAACATGTAAAAATTGGAAATCGGGAACACACCATCTCTTTATATGCAGATGACGTTCTATTATCTCTTACGAACCCTGAGTCATCATTAGCAGCGGTCATGGCCCAGATAGGGCTGTACGGAAAACTATCCTACTACCACCTTAATTCAGTTAAAACGCAGGCCTTGCCTATTAACATCCCGGATGCCTTGGTGACCAGACTCCGGAGCAGTTGGGATTTTGACTGGCAACAGGAGAGCATTAAATACTTAGGCACGAATATGTCCCACATTAAACCATTGCTTTATTCTTTGAATTATGGCTCCTTATTAAGCACTGTTAAAACTGACTTGGACAATTATGATAAACAGTTCACCTCTTGGTTAGGGAGGATAGCAGCTTTTAAAATGTTTATACTCCCAAAATTTCTTTATCTGTACCGCACGCTTCCTATCTCGCTCCCAGAAAAGTTTTTTGACAAGGCACACCAGATTATGTCCCAGTATATATGGCACAAAAAAAGACCTAGGGTAGCAAGAGAGATCATTAGAAGGCAACGTAAACTAGGCGGCCTAGCAGCTCCGGATCTAAGGCTGTATTATATTGCCTCCCTTGTCTCACTTCTGAGGGGTTGGTTGCAGAACACAGGGGCGGCTCCTTGGGTTCAAATTGAACAGTCTCAAGTGGCACCCTCCTTACTTTCTGATTTCTTATACTTACCGTTTTGGGAAGTCCCGATTCCAAAAAACCTTAACCCAGTTATTTTAGCCTCCATTCAGGCATGGTCCAGGTTCCATAGGTTGGCAGACTCAGATGGGACACCAAAAGTCACTTCTCTACCAATGTCATTTTTACAGACCTTACTTCCACATACGGATCTCTCCCATTGGCTTATTGATCCTGCCCATACAGTAGCAGTCTTATATAAAGAAGGGGTGTTAAAGCCTTTTCTGGTTATACGAGAGGAAAGGGCCCTTCAGGAGACTGAGCTCTATAAATATATTCAGATTCGCCACTTGCTGCAGTCGCTTCGCCCATCAGGGATTAAATTGAACTTAATGGTCATGCAATTTTTGAAAAGTAACAGAAGAGGGATAAAACCTCTATATGAAACCATCCTGCACCCGACGACATTTAAAAAATCCCATCCCATGCGAAAGTGGGAACAGGTATTAAATATAAAGGTTTCGGATGCAGAATGGCTTGCAGCTTTGAAGATTGTCAACACCAACCTGCGATGTATTGCACAGGTAGAATCCGCCTTAAAAACGATCTTGAATTGGTATTATACTCCAGAACGTTTAGCTTTTATGTACCCAACTGTCTCTAACAGATGCTGGAGGGGATGCGGCTCTAAAGGCACACTCTTCCACATCTTATGGCAATGTCCTCTCATCACATCTTATTGGAAGGCTTGTGAAACTTTGTTGACCCAGCTGCAACTTTGTTGACCCAGCTGCTACACTGCCAGATCCCCTGGTCCCCACAACTAGTTTTACTCTTCATTGGTATAAATAATTTCCCTGTTGACCAAAGAAAATTGAGTTGTATATTCTGTGTCTCCGCTAAACTCCTGCTTTTAAAAAAATGGAAGACAGCAGATGTACCAGACATTAGTGAATTGATAGGGACCTTGAACACGACGTATGCATATGAAAAGATCTTGGCCCAAGGTAATGGCTCATATAATTTTTTTTCCAGAGAGTGGAATATCTGGGCAGACTCGCTGTTCTGTTCTATCACATAATACTCAGCATCGATGTCTTAATACTTTTTGTGCATAGCATTGGTCTGTTTTATTTTCAAACCATGTACTCAGAGTGGTGATGGATTCAATTATATGTTCATGTTGCTTTGACCTGATTGGTCTGTCGATTGCACATGTATAGCGACGAGACTCTCGCTGGTGGCCCCGGACCTTGATGGGGCTCTAGCTCTAGTGACTGGATGTTTTCTTTGCTTTACTGTTACAGTTATTCTCTGACTGTTCTCAACTATTCATTGTTACTGTTTTTTATCTGCCTAAGATATTGCATGCTCATGTACTCCTTTGGAGTTTGATTCTGTATACAAAACTTTAATAAAAAGTATTGATACAAAAAAGAGGGGAACATGTACAAACAAGATCAGACATTACAAAACTAATCCACAATTAAACTTAAAGGAGCGAGGGCCCAGAAGAACTTACAATCTATGAGGAAATAAGGGTGAACCAAAAAGGTAGAAAGTATTTTGTACAATGGTCCAGCCATCTTGAACTAAATGGGGTAGAACATATAAAGCTACAAGAGCTGGCCACCAGCCAGTAGTAGCAATGTAGTGCTTCTTAGCGCATGGGATGTGGTCGATATGGTTGGATGAAAGGACCAGCTTCAGAGGAATGATGTTGAAGGAGGGCTTTGAGAAGACTTAGTTTAGGGAATATGGTAGGCCACCCTAAAAGGATGCATTTTTAGAGTAGTTCATTCCAGAGAACTGGTGCAGCTCAAAGGAAGTCTTGGAAACAGTTGAAGGTTCAGATGAGAGAGATAATACGTAGGCGGTGCCTCTTCAATACCTCGGCGGATCCACCGCTAGCTTAGGGTTTTTTTAAGACCAGCGTCTAAACACTCTGTGATAAACCTCAGGACTGTACCAATTGTTGCTGCTTGTACTGCAACTCTCATCATCAATACAGTAAAGATAAACTCCACCAGCCCTTACATCTACCCTCCTGCCTTGCACCCTGCCATCAAAAAATAATAGGCACCCCACCTAACACAAGGCAAAAATCTCAAGGCCCGAAGAGAAGAAAGAGTGTGCCCTCCATTCATTGTTCCGCGGCCCAGGGAGAGCCAGAGTGAAGATTGCCACCATGAACTGTGAATACTACTAACACCATCATCACCACTACTACTCCTCCCATCCTTGCCTCCCCTCCAGGTTGCTGCATTTGGTCCATATAAAATAAGAAATCTTATTTGGATTTCTTTTTAGGTTGACCACATTTTAAGGCCTAATTTAAAAAAAAGTGGTAAAGCTGGAACATCCTTATAAGCAGTGTTATAAATGTATTGTACATATCAGTACAACTATGGAGATTCAAATATGATTATAATGCATAATATGTATTTATTGTAGAAAATAATTGTGATTTGCGAGTGCTTCTCTCTTCTCATATTTTTATTAGGCCTCATTTTTTTTTTTTTCTACACTTCTCATTTTATTGAGTGGACCCTGGGCTGTCTGCTCATATCTTGCATGGACAGTGAAGATGTCAAAAGGAATCTCAGTGATGCCAACAAGGATCCATCTAACTATCATCTATGTCTCCTATGCCGCAGTTATCCTTGACCAAAGCAGAAAAAAAGGGGTTAAATGGAGAAAATAATGGCTTCTCGAATTTCTGCTGCTATGGTGTATGTGCAGCTATGATGGGCAGCGCTGCCCTGTTTCTGATTTCATGTTTCTTTGCCCATGCAATGTCAGTGGTCAAAAAAGGTTTCTTTTTCAGTGGTCAAAAGTTAAAATATAGAATGAGGGACAAGTTGCTGTATATAATATAAACTGCAACTTGTCCCTCATTTTATTTTGGCTCCCTGATCACTACAGGGAGAGCAGTGGCAGTTATGATTACATCACAAGACAATTGACATCACGTCATCATCACATTACTTCACAATTGAGTTCACTATAACATACTTTACCTATATAATCCAGGAAAGTCTGATGTAAAATGTACTGAGCATGAATGTAATCTACGTACATGCATTTTATACAATAATCAATGCAGAGTGTTTTTGGTACAAATTCTGGGACCATGATGTTTTAAGCCTAGTCTTCATGTTTCTTCAGTGAGAGAGATGTGTAGTAAATAATGTGCTTAGCCTTTTTGTAACTTTTCAGTTTTAAGATAATTCCCTGGGGGTTGGACTTGGAGTCTATGCTGTATCATACCATTCTAGAAGTTATGAATGAATTACTAACAGTTTGTGATGAAGGTGCAGATGGGTGTTACCAGTTGGAGGTGCGCCCTTGCACAGTCTAATGCTATCCAATCAGTGCTGCGTGTATTAGACCGTGCAAGTACACATCCCCAACTGGTAACATCCAATTGGACCTTTATTGCAGACTGTTAGCGTAGTAACCAAGACTTGGGGGTACTACAATTTTGTATATAGTTTTGTATTGTTTTATATGTTATGGATTTTATATTGTATTATTTGGCCGGAAATTGATTAATTACCCTGTTCCTACCCTCTTGCTAAAAGTGGGCTAGTTCCACTCCCTACTAGGAGGGGGAGTCACAGACTGTAAAGGAAGCTGAAGTCAGAGCTCCTGCTCCTGGAAAAGATTCTCTAGAGAAATAATTATTCTGCCTCAAGTTAAGCCTTGAGAAGCTAGACAGCCTAGTGAACTGCTACAATGAGCCTCCACAGACACTGCTGTGAGGTGAGGGACTACGGCTAAGACACCCATCACTCATACTACTACTAGGCCAGTACTGCATAATGCTGAATTGCAGCCATCCAATCTGCCTCCATATCCTTACTGGTGTCACAGAACTGTGCTTGGAAACTGCTGCTATCGAATGTATTTGAAGTTCTCTATTACACTTAATTAAAAAGTCTTTGTTGCGTTTAATTCTGCCCTCATCCTTCAATCCTACATTTCCACTGTTCCTATCCCTAGGGAGCAATGGCCTGAGGGAGTACACCGTGACACAACATTTCATCAGTTGAATAACTTAGTAAGCAGCACTACATACGCCGCCATAGGTAAAAGTCTAATTAATTCGGTACCAATAATTGTGGTCCGGTACTGGTGCTCTCAGATCGAGATCCAGGCTAGGGTTCCCTTGAAGTAACAAAGATCAAAAAGAATCCGCAGCACTCCTTAATTCGTAAGAAGATCCGGTGACTTTATTTAGAAATGCGACGATTTGACTATAAAAGTCTTGATATAGACTTTTATAGTCGAATCGTCGCATTTGTATGCTGCTTTGTTAAATAAAGTGACCGGATCTTCTTACGAATGAAGGAGTGCTGCGGATTCTTTTTGATTTTTGTTATAACATCTCATCAGGCCACTACCACTTCTACGGGGCTCGCTGCACTAGCAATTCATTCACAACTTCTAGTAGAAATAAAAGAGGAATAGCACATCATAGAGTCATAAGAATAGATACTCCAAAAATGGTTATAACATGGTGAATGCAAGTAGTTACTAAAACAGACATGTCAGGAGAGATGACAGCTCCTCTTTAAGGAGTCCATTATCACTCCTATAGCTTACAAATTACATGAGTTAAGTGACATGGAATTAGTTTGGGTGTCATTGCTTCAAAGAAAGTGCTATTTCATGCTTCACTTAGTAAATTAGTCAAATAGCAGTCACACCAGCTTTCCCCATGACCAAGAGTAACTGAGAACTAAAGGCTGAGTTCACATCACCGTTCAGCCTTTCCGTTCTCCTGCTCCGTTATATGAGCAGGAGAACGGAAAGGATCGACTCGGCACATAACAGAGCTGAACCTAAGGACCCCATAGACTATAATGGGGTCCTTTAGGTTTTCACTCAGAAGAAGATTTTTGAAGCGGAAACAAAAGTACACACATGAATATTAAGAACTAAAAAGAACTCTGGAAAAGTTTGGCTTTGATGGTTATTATGTCTTTTTTTATATACATTAATTGTGATGGCCACTGGTGATATTGAAATTTCCATAATTTCCAGTTAAGCACCTGTGTGGTTATAATCATCAGTTTTATGATTTTCCCATGGCTTACGTAATGGCAACATATTCCACAACACTGCAAAAGGATTGTCACGGGAAATCTCGATCGCGGTTACGTCTTCACAGACTACACGAGATTTTCGCGCGGGATCCTCACTCAAGAATGGGTCGTTGATCCAGGGAGTTATTCTGACTGCCTGATTGGAGTCGGGAAGGAATTTTTTCCCCTTAAGTGGGGAAAATTGGCTCTACCTCACAGGGTTTTTTTTGCCTTCCTCTGGATCAACTTGCAGGAAACAGGTCGAACTGGATGGACAAAAGTCTTTTTTCGGCCTTATATACTATGTTACTATGTTACTATGTTACTAAGATGGCCGCAACAGCCTCTTCATGCTCAAAACGATAATGTGAGTATTTTTTTTTAACCGAAAAACCCCTGAAAGCCCTTTTTTTTAAAATCTCAGATGCAGTGATCAGCAATGAATGCGGCATCTGAGGGGTTCAATGACAGAGACAGCTCAATCAGCGGCAAATTTCGACGAAGTAGACGAATTGAATTTTTGTAAATTTCACTCTTCTCTAATTGTCACCATTCATATTAATCTCACACAAACACACACAGTTTTCAGGGAAAGGACAGAAAAAGGAAAATAATGTATGTATACTGTGCCGCTCACCCCTAGATGTTACGCTCGGGGCTCAACGATAAATGCACAACACGAAGATCCTTTGGCTGCAGCACCCCATCCCTTTTGATATGTAAAAATAGCGGAATCAGCAACCAAGAGAGGACCAATGGATAAATTATGGGACCTATTACCTCACAGGACCCATTGGGATCGAGTTAACCCCTTCCCAACCAGCCCGTACTAGTACAATGCTGGCTGTGTCTTTAAAGGTGGCGCCCTCTCCCGAGTAGGGCGGGCGCCATAGCTGCAGGGTGCCTGCTGTTTCATACACCAGACACCTGTTGCTCATATTCACGACTGGCAATAATGCAGGTTGTGGATATTTAACACTTCGGATGCCGTGTCAGTCCTGACCACAGCATCTGAGCTTGTGAAAACCCCGAAGCGTGCGCAATCGGAGGAACCAGAACTTGTATGCGGCAGCCCCTGTCATTGAGAATCACAGGAGGCTGCTGCATATGAAACTAGTAACTTTCTCATAGAGTGCAATGCTAATGCAATAGCAATCTAATGATTGCTTGTTATAATTCTCTATGGGACCTGCGATATGCGTGATGATGTCACCACATGGGAGAGACCGGTGACGTCATCATGCACATAAGTGGATGAGATGAGTTGTTGTTTTTTTAACCTTCACTTGAATAGGACTGAGCTGCACTTAGGCAATGTGACCAGTGAATGTGATGTCCATTGATGTGGCCTAGGAAGAGGCCACAGCTCACCAGGAGCACCACAGCCTCTTCAAACAGCTGATCGTTGGTGGTGCCAGAAGTCAGACCCCCACTGATCAGATATTAATGACCTACGCTGAGGATAGGTCAATAATATATGTAGGTCAATAATATATATAGCCTGGAACACCCCTTTAGGCACAGCTGCAGTGTGGGTCATCATTTTGTGCAACTCATACAGTATCAGACACTTTCATCTGTGATTTCCTATAATGCCCACGGTAAACTTTTATTTGTTTTAGCTCAGTGTGCACAAAGACACAAATATGACATATTCATCACTGCAACATTTGAATATTCAAATATACCTTTCAATATTCAATATAATCATAAACTAAGGCTACTAGCATTTTTGCTGGATCCGGCAGGGTTCAGCAAAAACGCTTCGGTAACTGATAATACAACCATCTGCATCCATTATGAATGGATCCGGTCGTATTATCTTTAACATACCCAAGACGGATCCGTCATGAACTCCATTAAAAGTCAAGGGAGGACGGATCCGTTTTCTATTGTGTCAGATAGCGTCAGAGAAAACGGATCCGTCCCTATTGACTTGCATTGTGGTTCATGCTGTCTTGCTCTGCATCAGCTCATGCTGCAGTTTGCTCTCCGGTATGAGAACGGAACGAAATGTATTTTGGAGCATTCCGTTCTGTTCAGTTACGTTTTGTCCCCATTGACAATAAATGGGGACAAAAAGGAAAAATTTTTTCCGGTATTGAGACCCTGTGACGGATTTTAATACCAGAAAATATTAACGCTAGTGTGAAAGTAGCCTAAGAGGTAGAATTAAACTTACATAATATTTGTGTCATTTGCTACCTATTATTGATTAATTCACATTGTTTTGGTTAATACTGCAGTGACATAAACTTCGAAATGTGACATTGCCAACAACTTTCTCTGCGGAAACACGTTTTCTTCTACTCTGCCTTGTGAGCCTATACAAAATGTCAGGATTTAGTGAAAAAAAAATGTACATGGTAAGAAAAAAAATCTTCTCCAGTTTAAATCTCCCCAGGGAAAGAAATCTTGGCTGAGTAAAAGAAATGATTTTATAAATAAATCATCTTAAAGAGCTATGCTGGCTCCATTGACCACAATCTTGGCCCTGGTCCCCATGTCAAAAGACTTGGCCGCTTGCCCAAATTATTCGACAGCATTTGGGTTTCTTTTTTTTTTTTTCCATACATTGTTTCTGAACAAGCATTTCTGAATTCCTGCACATTACCATAATCTGTATGAGGGCTAAGATTCTGGTTTATTTGCTTATATATTTCTTCTTTTGGTGGGGAATGGCGGAGGGGAATTAGGGATTTGCCTTGCTCTGTTTTATGGGACAGGGTGCCTGGTACGCACACCGTTTAACATACTTGACAGATAATTTACAGACAAATACCATTTAAGAAAATTAAAAATGGAAACAATGTCCTGATATATGGAGGACGCACACACAAGACTTATTAATAAGTGGCCGCCAAGACCATATTTCATTAGAAAGGAATATTGTAATGCTACATTAGCAAAGAAACACACACGCAGAGGGTTCGCTATTTTTTGGCAAACTCAACGTGCTCAATAAAGAGTCAGCAGCACAATACAGACAGTCTGTCTGCCTTCTGTTCAGCTTTAAAAAGCCCACAATGAAACTAATGCACAAAAGGCATACCAGATGAAAAACATTGGAAAAAAAAAAAATACAACTAACACTCCACTCGATTTATGGACGTGTACAAGGAAGACATTCATTTTAATTTATGTCGGAAAGTTAGTTCATTTTGATATTAAAAATAATCAGCTTCTGCGGTTGTTGTCTATGGAGCCATGGTCGGTATTCCCCTGCTTAGCCCATGCAGAGCCTAATCCGAAGTCGCTGGCCAAAAATGTCATTGGCATTATAGCCAGTAAGCCTAGACTCCTGTCTCTTGGCAAACGTACCGTGACTTGCGAACTTTTGCATCCTGTGCCCATGTGTGGGAGTGACATCTCCCCTGGGATAGAATCCAGAAGCAGGCTAGAAAGTGTTAAGACGTAAAATGAAATCCTTTTTCGTTTGGATTGCTTTGTGTATCCTGTTTCCAATCCTTTACACCAAATATCAGCCTAGTATGAAGTGTGCTTCAGCTCAGAGCATAAGGGCATGTAAGCAGTGCCAAATTTTATCAAAGGGAAATATTGGAGCATTGGGTTCGGGAGCAATGGGGAGAAATGCTTCAGGACAAGACTTGAAATTTAAAGGGCTTGGCCACTTTCAGGTGACTGTTGATCCATATGTATGTAGGATGTCTATATGGCCCTTACTAGTATAGGCTTTGTTGAAATTCTGCTCCATTTTCTATATTTCTAAAGATATGTCAAGGGATGGACTGTCCATAAATCCTACAGGGAGATTTCTTTCCATCAGTAGCCAACTTATGGACCTTTATACAGACAGCACAGAAGATTTGCCCAACTGTCACAGTGTGGTTCGCTGTGACAGCTTTGGCCGTGTAGGCTGGCTGCATGCTCTCTTGCCTACTGGCTGCAGACCGAAACCTGTGTATGCTGGTTGGTTGGGGCTGGGTGCTGGCTCCGGTGTCTTGTGTGAACTATTCCCGTGTTTGTGTGTACTCCCCGTGTCTGTATCTCCGTGCAGTTATTGTCACTGTTGCTGTGTAGGCTGACTGCATGCTTCCTCGCATACTGGCGGCAGGCTGTTCCCGTGTATGCTGGTTGCTAGGGACTGCGTGCTGGCTGCGGTGGTGTGTGTGAACTGTGGCCTGTGTTTGTGACTTTGTGGTTTTAGCCTTCAATAAGAGGGTGTCTGCATGTTCTGCCGTTTTTCTGGAGTTTATGTTCGTCCTCCAGAGGGAAGGTGTGAGGAGAGGTAATTTGATGTTATGTCCTTGTCTGATCTTCTGTACCTGTCCTGTATGATGTTTATGTTGTTATCCTTGTCCATGCCTTGCCTGTTCTTCTGTACCTGTTCTCTTTCTGGATTCAGTCTGTTCCTTGTATAGCCTAGCAGTGCTCTAACTGCGTCTGATAGCCTGGCAGTGCTAAACTGCCTCCGATCCTGCCTGTTCCATGTCCAGCCTGGCAATGTCTACTGTGTCTGATCTAGTCTGTTCCTGTGTCTGTCCTGCCTTCGTGAGACGGTTCCTGGGCTCTCCAGAGGGAGGATCTCTAGTCTGTGTTCAGCTCTGCCTGAGACTGCCATGCTTATGTTCTGCTTAGGGTATAGGCATCCGCTCTATTCTGGTTCCTGATAGTCTTGTTGACTGTTCCATGTCCTGTGTTTGCTTTGGTTCCAGTTCTGTTGTCTGTTCCGCTGGTGGTTTCTGGTGGTTTCACCAGCCGGGTTCTCTGCGGGTAGGGGCCAATTGTACCAGGACCTTCTTGGAGGTGCGACCAGTGAGCCCTCGGCCCAGTTCATCCCCACCACTAGGGGCTCTGTGAAGAACGGGGCTCACTGGCGCTTCGTCCTCTGGGTTTTACCTCTGGTCTGCCGGTGCACTTGGTTCTGTGGTAGTGCTACCACTATTGCCTACCTGCATATCAGTAGTGTCATGTTCTTTTATTACATGTGTAATGAGGTACTCTTTTGGTCCCTGGTCTGTTTCCGCCTGTGTCCTGTTTGCTAGATGTCCCAGGCGCCTGACTTGGGTCTCCGATACGTGACACCGATGGGACATAGCTTATAAAATATGAAACCAGAAAGCTTCCAACCCCTTTAAATGTGTCATATTGTAAATATCATGGGTTAAAAGTGTCATGTTATCATGGGTTAAAAGTGTCATGTGAGCAAGACATTTATACATTGGCAAAACAGAATGGTGATATTAACAAAATTCAGGTTTGTTAGAATCAAAACTTTTTTAAAAATTTGAGTCAAATTTCTAAAGTTTACAATTGATTCGCTCATCTCTAACCTCCCCTATGTTGTATGATAAAATATCAGAAGGCAGCATTGAAAAAAATACAATAGGGCATTCATAAAAACTGCACTTAACTGTGGCTATAGCAACTGATACAAATCCATAATAGAAAATGCAGCTGAGAAAAGTAAACCAAACCTCTATGGAAAGTCTATATGTCTATCAAAATTTCCTGTCAATGCTATGTGCTAGCCAAATACACGCCGATGGGGCTTGACCTGTTGTGTAAAAGACTGGGTTATAGAAGCGATATTACGCTGATATTATTATACTGCAAGTAAATTACATTTGATGTGTCGAGTGGTGCAAAATAAGCTTGAGAACGTTTCATTCATATTTTGACATATGTCATCTAACCGGTCAAATTTTTTATATTCATAATGTGTATGGGTCTTATAAAGTTTATCTTCCACATCTCAGACTTCAAGCTATACATGTTAGTGGACCACTATGGGTATGTTCACATGGGAGTTGTAGTTCCCTCTTCTTATGCCTGTCTCCCTAATAGCTCATAATAGCATCCTCAAAATGCAGAGAGTCCCCTTTGTGGTACGTAACCCATCACAGTGATGGCCAGTCTTTGGCTGCAGTGGTCACGATGTTGCTAAGGGAAGACCCGGGACCTGCAGAGCCAGTGGTGGAGCCAGAACACAGCAGCAGGGATCAGTTAAGTATAATCACCGCAACAGGTTTGATCACAAAGTGATAGCACCATGTGTGGCGGGTGCCTGCTGGGGTTGCAGGGTAGTTGCTGGGGGGAAGGAACCCCATTCAAAAATGTCCTAGGGGTCCAGTCATTTCTAGTTATGCCCCTGTTCAAAACCATGAAATGATTTGCAGAAATTATTTCTTAGTGGCTTAGTGTAGTGGTGTGGGAGGAGCTTAACTATCTAGAAGGCGGGGATTCATTCTGCCCAGAGCTCGAGACCACCTAAGAAGAGATCTCTGTGTTTAAATTCAAAACTGACCGGCCTCATCATAAATTTAGTACATCCTCAGGCAGTCCATGCGCTTAACAGAAGCTGTCCTAGATTTCTGTTTTCATTTACGTAAAAAAACTGGTGTAAATGAAGATAAATGTGTTGTGCCTGCATCCTACCCATCCTCACCAGGCCTTCTTTTGGAAAGTGGCAAGGAAGATTTTGAAACTCCACTTGCAACAAAAATAGTTTGGTAGGGTTTAAAAAGTCACAAACTCAGGTTTTCCAACTTTTTATTGTTCTTGTTATTGGGGTGCAAGTGCTGTTTAATACAGCCATTAACAGGGTTTATTACAAGGAAATATTTCTACAGTACATCTTATTTCCCCATATGAGGTACAGTGATATATTCTAAAGCCCTGTTTGCCGTGTGTTAGTGGCGGAAAAAAAATATATTTGCCGTTCAGCGTTGCACTTATCTGTTGAAAAGCCTTTTGTGTTGTGTAAAAGTTGAAATATAATAAGGGCCTCATTGTCGTTCAGTGGTGCAGTGATATATTCTAAAGCCCAGTTTGCTGTGTATTAGTGGTGAAATAAAAATATATGCGCCGTTCACCATTGCACTTATCTGTTGAAAAGCCTTTTGTGTTGTGTAAAAGAAGAAAAAAATGAGGGCCTAATTGCCGTTCAGCTGTGCAGTGATATATTCTAAAGCCCTGTTTGCCTTGTATTAGTGGCGAAACAAAAATATATTCGCCGTTCAGCTTTGCACTTATCTGTTGAAAAGCCTTTTATGTTGTGTAAAAGAAGAAAAAAATGAGGGCCTAATTGCCGTTCAGCGGTGCAGTGATATATTCTAAAGCCCTGTTTGCCGTGTATTAGTGGCGAAATAAAAATATATTCGCCGTTTAGTGTTTCACTTACATGTTGGAAAGCCTTTTGTGCAGTGGAAAAGTGGAAAAGAATTAGGGCCTAATTACCATTCAGCGGTGCAGTGATATAGTCTAAAACTCTGTTTGTCGTGTATTAGTGGCGATAAAAACATTTATTCGCCATTTAGCATTGCACTTATATGTTGAAAAGCCTTTTGAGTAGTGGAAAAGTGGAAAAAAATTAGGGCCTAATTGCCGTTCAGCGGTGCAGTGATATATTCTAAAACCCTGTTTACCATGTATTAGTGGCGAAATAAAAATATATTCACTGTTCAGTGTTGCACTTACATGTTTTATAAGCCTTTTGTGTAGTGGAAAAGTGGAAAAGAGTTAGGGCCTAAATATCGTTCAGCGGTGCAGTTATATATTCTAAAGCCCTGTTTGCTGTGTATTAGTGGCAAAAGAAAAATATATTCACCGTTCAGATTTGCACTTATATGTTGAAAAACCTTGTAACGTGTTAAAGTGGCAAAAAATAACGGCCTATTTGCTACTCAGAGGTGCAGTTATGCATGGTAAAGCCCTTTTTGCCGTGTATTAGTGGCAAAAGAAAAAGATATTCGCCGTTCAGCAGTGCAGTTATATGTGGTAAAGCTCCTTTTGCGGTATGGACCGAATTACGTTGTGGGGAATTTTTTTATGTGAAAGAGGCTTTTTGGGGGAAAATTGATGGGTGATTGTAGACTTTCTTCTGTATAAATCGATTTATACATTATCCTTTCATTGGTGATTTTTTTTTATTTGAAACACAATTTTTTCGGGAAAATTTCAATTAAGTTGAAAATATTAATGTGTTTTTATCTGCTCCGTCTGCATTCAATCTCCACAGCACACAAGACATGAAAGGAGAGTCTCTGCTTTGGAGTCCAACAGCAGAAGTAAATAAGTAGATGCAGCATATCCGGTTTTTTTCCTTTTATTCAGAGGACTTCACAGCATAGATACAAGTAAAGTGCAGATGCAACGTTTCGGCTGTAACCAGCCTTTGTCAAGCATGGTTACAGCTGAAACGTTGCATCTGCACTTTACTTGTATCTATGCTGTGAAGTCCTCTGAATAAAAGGAAAGAAACCGGATATGCTGCTGCTACTTCTTTACTTCTGCTGTTCGTCTTGACCACTGGGGATCCGTGGCCTGTTCTGCAGCTGTTGCATTCCGGTGACCCGATAAGACCATGTGTGCTGCCTTCATCTACCCGTTTACTGCTTTGAAGTCCAAGTCCAGTTTTTTAAGCTCAGGAGTTCCATCAGAATTGTGTGTAACATTCTTGTTCCCTGTGCAAAGCCATAACAAAAGGACTCCGTAGGCATACACATCAGAGAGTGCAGAAGCTGGTTGCCCCAAATTTAATTCAGGAGCAGTAAACAGCGGGAAGCAAATAGAAGTGGCTAAACTCCTCTGCTCTGCATCTCTTGTGAAGTCAATGTCTCCAAGTATGCCCCTCTCGCGATTTATAGCAAATACATTAATTTCATGTAGAGATCCAAGAATTATGTTGGAGGCATGTAGTGTATGCAAGCCATTTTATTTCTACGTTGTTTTTTTCAGGAAAATTGATGGGTGATTGTACACCTCCTTTTGCTGTATGGACCGAATTACGTTGTGGTGAAATTTTTTATGTGACAAAGGCTTTTTTGGGGGGAAAAATGATGGGTGATTGTAGACTTTCTTCTGTATGAACCAAATTTCATTATCTTTCATTGGTAAATTTTTTTTATATAAAACATGCTTTTTTCGGAAAAATTGATGGGTGATTGTACACCTGCTTTTGCTGTATGGACCGAATTATGTAATGGTGAAATTTTTGGGTGATTGTAGACTCTCACTACTCTCACACTGTTCTGCACCTGGTTTGCTTGGGCGAACTGAGTAGGAACTGCTCCATGTCCTTCATCAAGAAATCGAATTCTGGCTTTCTCGACAACTCAAAATCGAAACCATGGTGACCGACAATGAGAAGAACATAGTGTCGGCGCTGCATCAAGGAGGGCTGAGCCATGCGCCCTGCATGGCACACTTGTTCAATCTGGTTGTCAAGCGGTTCCTGAAGTCTTCCACCAATCTGCAAGACATCCTAAAAATGGCCATGAAACATGGCATGCACTTCAGCCAGTCATACACCGCAAAGCACACCCTCCTTGAGCTTCAGCGGCAGTATGGCATTCCCCAACATAGGCTGATATGCGACGTTTTCACCCGTTGAAATTCCACCCTCCATATGTTGGACTGACTATACGAACAGAGAAAAGCCATAAACGATTTCTTGATGACCCAAGCGGACAGGATTACTCCCCTGTGTAACCTCGATGTCTGCCAGTGGCAGCTCATGTGTGACACCTGCCATTTGCTCAGGCCTTTTGAGGAGGCCAGGTTATTTGTCAGTCGCCAGGACTAAGGGGTGAACAACATCATTCCATTGCTTCACGTCCTGGAACAGACGTAGGTCTAACCCGGGGGCCCTCTGCTCTCATGTTTCACTGCCATGGCTGCTGGGGAAGTGTGGGATGGCAGGAGCAGTACCAGCTCCATCAGCAGCAGCCATAGTCTAAAGTCGCTGATGATCAGCTTTCTTCACACGCCTAGTGAAGAAATTACTCACCAGCAGAAGCAGCAGCTATACCTGGAGCAGGACCTGAACCATCAGGTGGTGGCATACTTGGACAGCACCCTGCCACCCCACATTGAAGATTTGCTGGACTACTGGGCAGCCAAACTGGATTTGTGGTTGCAACTGGCAGAGTTTGCCCTGGAAAAGCTGTCCTGCCCATCGAGTAGTGTGGCATCAGAGCGGGTGTTTAGTGCTGAGGGGGACATAGTTACCCCAAGAAGAACTCGCCTGTCCACCCAAAAAGTGGAGAGACTAACCTTTGTCAAGATGAATCAGGCATGGATCAGCCAGCATTTCTACCCACCAATGTCTGATGCCTCAGATTAGATCATCCATGGTGCCACACCAACACTTTGATAAAAGCGGTTTCTTCTGGCTTCCTGCCTCAACTTCTATTCTGATTCTGCCACCCTCTTGATACCACACATCTGACGCCAAGTGCTCCTTATTTCACCCACCATCTTCAGCGGGTACAGGTATTGCTCCACACTATGTCTGTGGCCTCCTAATGCTGCTGCCACCTCCACACTATGTCACTTTGCCACTCTGTTGTCTCCTCATGCTACTGCCACCTCGACACTATGTCACCTTGCCACTCTGTGGCCTCCTGATGCTGCTGCCACCTCCACACTATATCACCTTGCCACTCTGTTGTCTCCTGATGCTGCCACCACCTCCCCACTCTGTCATTGTGCCACTCTGTGGCCTCCTGATGCTGCTGCTGCCACCTCCACACTGTCATTGTGCCACTCTTTGGACTTCTCATGCTGTTCCCACGCTCCCCACTTTATGCCTGGGCCACTATTTTGCCTTTCGGCCTGGCTGACAGCTTCATGTATTTGACAGTTCTTCTGATCTGTCAGAAAAAAGAAAAAATGAGACGCACAACGGATCCTTTCTGTGTAGCAGCTGTAAGGCCTGTAGGGTCCCATCAGAATTGGCTTTGGTAGCCAAAAGCAGGAGTGGGTACAAAACACAAAAGACATGCAAATATTCCACTCACATCTCTGTTTTGGATCCACTCCTGTTTTTTTTTTTTTTTGCATTAGCAATACTGATGGATTGCTGACCAAATGCTGACAGAGTGAAGGTGGAGGCTCAACAGACAGGATCTGTTTTTTTGGGGTTATTGTTCTGACGGATCAGACGAAGGGCAAAATAATCAATCAGTGACGTCAACACACAAACTAACTGCTGACACCCTCTCCACTCTGTCGTGGGCTCTACTTGTATATGCGTTTAATAGAACAGGTTTTGTAGACATCTGTATGGAATCAGCTGACAACGGTGTAAAAGGAGTGTGCTTCTTGTTGGCGCTAACATCGACCTGTAAAGCTGAATTCATACTTGAGTTATTTGGTCAGTTTTTGCCCAAATAAGTGAACTATGCAGTGATTCTAAGGGTACTTTCACACTTGCGTTGGTGCAGGTCCGTCTATTTATTTGCACAGACGGATCCGCACCTATCATGCAAACGTTTGTATCCGTTCAGAACGGATCAGTTTGCATTAGTTAAAAGAAAAATGACAAAGTCTAAATAGTGATGTCGCGAACATAAAATTTTCAGTTTGCGAACAGCGAACGCGAACTTCCGCAAATGTTCGAGAACGGGCGAACCGGGCGAACCGCCATAGACTTCAATTGGCAGGCGAATTTTAAAACCCACAGGGACTCTTTCTGGCCACAATAGTGATGAGAAAGTTGTTTCAAGGGGTCTAACACCTGGACTGTGGCATGCCGGAGGGGGATCTATGGCAAAACTCCCATGGAAAATTACGTAGTGGACGCAGAGTCGGGTTTTAATCCATAAAGGGCATAAATCAACTAACATTCCTAAATTGTTTGGAATAACGTGCTTTAAAACATCCAGTGTGTGTATACGACCAGGTATGATGTTGTATCGATCAGGTAGTGTAAGGGTTACGCCCGCTTCACTGACATTGACAGACCAAACTCCCCTTTTAATGCACCGCAAACAGTTCATTTGCACAACTGCAAACTCCCCATTTGCACAAGGTTGGATACCAAGCTAGCCATGTCCCGGTGATGTCATTGAAGGTTTCTTCCTCCACCCAGCCACGTACAACACCAAGGGTCCCCAAAAGATGAATTGAATTGATTTTTCGAACGGTGAGATGGTTAAAAAAACGCTGGCTCCCTCCCCTTTGTTTTTATCCACGGTGACTGCGTCTGCGCCGTGCAATTTACTGTCACACCCGATATGAGTGGTATTTTCTGTAGTACTATTCTCATCAGTTTAATCCCTCTAACGTCCCCAATCTGGGGGCCATTTAATGAATAGATTTTTCGAACGGGGAGATGGTTAAAAAAACGCTGGCTCCCTCCACTCTGTTTTAATCCACGGTCACTGCGTCTGCGCCGTGCAATTTACTGTCACACCCGATATGAGTGGTATTTTCTGTAGTACTATTCTCATCAGTTTAAACCCTCTAACGTCCCCAATCTGGGGGCCATTTATTGAATAGATTTTTCGAACGGGGAGATGGTTAAAAAAAACGCTGGCTCCCTCCACTCTATTTTAAACCACGGTGACTGCGTCTGCGCCGTGCAATTTACTGTCACACCCAATATGAGTGGTATTTTCTGTAGTACTATTCTCATCAGTTTAATCCCTCTAACGTCCCCAATCTGGGGGCCATTTATTGAATAGATTTTTCGAACGGGAGATGGTTAAAAACGCTGGCTCCCTCCACTCTGTTTTAAACCACGGTCACTGCGTCTGCGCCGTGCAATTTACTGTCACACCCAATATGAGTGGTATTTTCTGTAGTACTATTCTCATCAGTTTAATCCCTCTAACGTCCCCAATCTGGGGCCATTTATTGAATAGATTTTTCGAACGGGGAGATGGTTAAAAAACGCTGGCTCCCTCCACTCTGTTTTAAACCACGGTGACTGCGTCTGCGCCGTGCAATTTACTGTCACACCCGATATGAGTGGTATTTTCTGTAGTACTATTCTCATCAGTTTAATCCTCTAACGTCCCCAATCTGGGGGCCATTTATTGAATAGATTTTTCGAACGGGAGATGGTTAAAAAGCGCTGGCTCCCTCCACTCTGTTTTAAACCACGGTCACTGCGTCTGCGCCGTGCAATTTACTGTCACACCCGATATGAGTGGTATTTTCTGTAGTACTATTCTCATCAGTTTAATCCCTCTAACGTCCCCAATCTGGGGCCATTTATTGAATAGATTTTTTGAACGGGAGATGGTTAAAAAACGCTGGCTCCCTCCACTCTGTTTTAAACCACGGTCACTGCGTCTGCGCCGTGCAATTTACTGTCACACCCGATATGAGTGGTATTTTCTGTAGTACTATTCTCATCAGTTTAATCCCTCTAACGTCCCCAATCTGGGGGCCATTTATTGAATAGATTTTTCGAACGGGAGATGGTTAAAAACGCTGGCTCCCTCCACTCTGTTTTAAACCACGGTCACTGCGTCTGCGCCGTGCAATTTACTGTCACACCCGATATGAGTGGTATTTTCTGTAGTACTATTCTCATCAGTTTAATCCCTCTAACGTCCCCAACTCCCCAATCTGGGGGCCATTTATTAAATAGATTTTTCGAACGGGAGATGGTTAAAAACGCTGGCTCCCTCCACTCTGTTTTAAACCACGGTCACTGCGTCTGCGCCGTGCAATTTAATGTCACAACCGATATGAGTGGTATTTTCTGTAGTACTATTCTCATCAGTTTAATCCTCTAACGTCCCGACTCCCCAATCTGGGGGCCATTTATTAAATAGATTTTTCGAACGGGAGATGGTTAAAAAACGCTGGCTCCCTCCACTCTGTTTTAATCCACGGTCACTGCGTCTGCGCCGTGCAATTTACTGTCACACCCGATATGAGTGGTATTTTCTGTAGTACTATTCTCATCAGTTTAATCCCTCTAACGTCCCCGACTCCCCAATCTGGGGGCCATTTATTAAATAGATTTTTCGAACGGGGAGATGGTTAAAAAAACGCTGGCTCCCTCCACTCTGTTTTAATCCACGGTCACTGCGTCTGCGCCGTGCAATTTACTGTCACACCCGATATGAGTGGTATTTTCTGTAGTACTATTCTCATCAGTTTAATCCCTCTAACGTCCCCAATCTGGGGGCCATTTATTGAATAGATTTTTCGAACGGGGAGATGGTTAAAAAAACGCTGGCTCCCTCCACTCTATTTTAAACCACGGTGACTGCGTCTGCGCCGTGCAATTTACTGTCACACCCGATATGAGTAGTATTTTCTGTAGTATTATTCTCATCAGTTTAATCCCTGTTACGTCCCATATCAGGGATTGCCATTTGTGAAAAAAAATTTAGGCCGGGTACCTTCGACTGCCTTCACAGTGACAGACCAAACTCTCATACACTAAACTGAATTGATTTCAGGAACCGGGAGATGGAAAAAGCAGCTTGGTCGGTCCTCTTACTCCCAAATTGGGGCACTGCGCGTGCACAGAGCAATGTGCTGTGACACCCTATATGAGTGGTGTCTTAACTAGTACTATTCCTATCAGTTTAATCCCTGTTACGGACCCTATCCGGTCGAATTGATTAACCATTGTCGAATTAGCGAACCATTACGACATCATGAAATAATTTAGTTCTGAGCTCTGTACTTGCTTTGTATTGGAATTGATGAGGATTTTTTTAATTTAACAAGTGCAAAAGTCCAGCTCACCCATCCAGGACAGCCATATCCCCGGTGCTCGGAGCCTGAAGAGAAGAGCTTGCAGCAATCAGGAGAAAAAATGGAGTGGTTCCGGCACCTAATTTTGCAACTACCAGCCACTGTGTGAACAAGAGTGTATACCGAACCCCGAATAAAGGAAGTTTTTATTGCAAAATTAGGTGCCGGAACCACTCCATTTTTTCTCCTGATTTTTTTAATTGCCTGCATCATTTCTAATAAACTATTAAGAGACTTTATTATGATTTTTTATTTTATGTATTAAAAACCCATACAACATATAAAAAAAAGGTAAATTAATGTTTTTTCTATGAAATATTATCCAGCCGTCCGATCGCTTTTGGTCTGACCATAATGAAGCAACGGCCTTATCATCTGGGGTGTGGCAACATTGCCAACACACTTATAGAGGTGATGATGATTGCTTCATTGTGATACGCAAGCCCCTTCACCACAACAAGGTAACGATCACGAAGGGGAATTGACACTTGTATGTGCCTTTTTTTTGGTTTGTTTTTGCAGCCACAGTGCTGCACCATAGGACAGAAAAATTAGGCACGTACACATGCCTGAAAAATAATGGCACTGTTGCAGCCGCTATTGTAGCAGCGGCCGGAAAAATTTATGTTTTCCAGGCAGAAAAGTGACTAAAACATTGCGGCTTGAACCCTAGTTGGTGGTGGAGAATTCACGAAAGTCATCCGGTATGCAGACATTAAATACAGCAGCGTGGGGACCATTTTGAGGCCAAGGCATGTAATCAGGCCTTTTGTTAGTCAAACGTATCCCCCACTGTCAGTCCCTTCTGGATCCATGCCTCATTCATCTTTATGAAGGTGAGGTAATCAACACTTTTTTGACCGAGGCGACTTCTCTTGTCAGTGACAATGCCTACTGCTGCACTGAAGGTCCTTTCTGACAGGACACTTGAAGCAGGGCAGGCCAGAAGTTCTATCGCGAACTGGGATAGCTCAGGCCATAGGTCAAGCCTGCACACCCAGTAGTGAAGGGGTTCATTGCTCCTCAGAGTGTCGATATCTGCTGTTAAGGCGAGGTAGTCTGCTACCTGTCGGTCGAGTCGTTCTCTAAGGCTGGATCCCGAAGGGCTGTGGCGATGAGTAGGACTGAAAAAGCTCTGCATGTCCTCCATCAACAACACATCTGTCCAGTCCTTGCCGCCGTGGTAGGAGGAGGATTACACTCACCTCTTCCCCTGTTAGATTCCCGTTGTGCTGTGACATCCCCCTTATAAGCTGTGTAACGCATATTTTTTAGTTTGGTTTTGAACTGCTGCATCCTTTCCGACTTTCGGTAATTTGGTAACATTTCTGCCACTTTCTGCTTATACCGGGGGTCTAGTAGCGTGGCCACCCAGTACAGATCGTTCTCCTTTATCCTTTTTATACGTGGGTCCCTCAACAGACATGACAGCATGAAAGACCCCATTTGAACAAGGTTGGATGCAGAGCTACTCATTTCCCGTTCCTCGTCCTCACTGATGTCATTGACGGTCTGTTCTTCCCCCAGCCACGTACAACACCATGGGTCCCAGATAGGTGACAACAACGAGCACCCTGGGGTGCCTGCTGTGGTTGGTCTTCCTCCTCCTCAAAGCCGCCACATTCCTCCTCTGACTCCTCTTCCTCATACTCCTCTTCCAGCGTTGCTGCAGGTCCGACAAGCGATGATGACAAGGCTGTTTCTGGTGGTGATGGTGACCACAACTCTTCCTCTTCCTCTTCACGCTCATCTACAGCCTGATCCAGAACTCTTCGCAGGGCACGCTCCAGGAAGAAAACAAATGGGATGAGGTCGCTGATGGTGCCTTCGGTGCGACTGACTAGGTTTGTCACCTCCTCAAAAGGACGCATGAGCCTACAGGCATTGCGCATGAGTGTCCAGTAACGTGGCAAAAGATTCCCAGCTCCGCAGAGGCTGTCCTAGCACCCGGTCATACAAATACTCGTTGACAGCTTTTTCTTGTTGGAGCAGGCGGTCGAACATTAGGAGTGTTGAATTCCAACGTGTCGGGCTGTCGCATATCAAGCGCCTCACTGGCATGTTGTTTTGCCGCTGAATATCGGAAAAGTGCGCCATGGCCGTGTAGGAACGCCTGAAATGGCCACACACCTTCCTGGCCTGCTTGAGGACGTCCTGTAAGCCTGGGTACTTAGACACAAAACGTTGTACGATGAGATTCAACACATGTGCCATGCACGGCACATGTGACAACTTGCCCAAATTTAATGCCGCCAACAGATTGCTTCCATTGTCACACACCACTTTGCCGATCTCCAGTTGGTGCGGGGTCAGCCACTGATCCACCTGTGCGTTCAGGGCGGACAGGAGTGCTGGTCCTGTGTGGCTCTCTGCTTTCAGGCAAGTCAACCCCAAGATAGCGTGACACTGTCGTATCCGGGATGTGGAATAGCCCCTGGGGAGCTGGGGGAATCAGTTGATGTGCAGCCAGACGCCGCAGCAGAAGAGGACTCAGCCGAGGAGGATATTGAAGAGGATGGAGTAGGAGTAGAGGAGGTGGCAGTAGGTCTGCCTGCAAGTCGTGGTGGTGTCACCAACTCCGCTGCGGAGCCACGCATTCCATGCTTGTCAGCCGTCAGCAGGTTGACCCAATGCGCAGTATACGTGATATACCTGCCCTGACCGTGCTTTGCAGACCAGGTATCAGTGGTCAGATGGACCCTTGCCCCAACACTGTATGCCAGAGATGCCATGACTTCCTTTTCAATGACATGGTAGAGGTTTGGGATTGCCTTTTTGAAAATAAATTTCGTCCGGGTACCTTCCACTGTGGTGTCCCAATAGCGACAAATTTTTGAAGGCCTCAGACTCTACCAGCTGGTATGGTAAAAGCTGGCGGGCTAAGAGTTCCGTCAAGCCAGCTGTCAGTCGCCGGGCAAGGGGTGACTTTGTGACATTGGCTTCTTATGCTCAAACATGTCCTTGACAGACACCTGACTGTGGGCAGATGAGCAGGAACTGCTGAAGGTGAGAGATGGAGTGGCGGGTGGTTGAGAGGGGGCAGGGAGGACAGCAGTGGTTGGCGTGGCTGAAGATGCTGGACCAGGAGGAGCATGGTGGCTTTGAGTTTGTGTGCTGCTTGTACTCATGTGTTGATCCCATAGGCGTTTGTGATGTGAGATCATGTGCCTTCGCAAAGCAGTTGTACCAAGGTGGGTGTTGGACTTCCCACGACTCAGTTTCTTTTGGCACAGGTTGCAAATGGCATTGCTTTTATCAGAGGCAGACACACAAAAAAATGCCACACTGCTGAGCTTTGCAATGGCGGCATTCTAGTGGTGGCAACAGCATGCGTTGACTGGCGTGCTGTCTGGCTGACCCCAGGTGCCGATACATGCTGTCTGACTGTGCCACTAACTCCTTGCGACGACCTCCCCTGCTTCCAACTCGTCTCCTCATTCTCTCTGTCTCCCCTTCAGAACTTTCCCCCTCTTCTTCTCTTCGAGCAGGCACCCACGTGGCATCCGTGGACACATCGTCATCATCAACCGCTTCACTTGTATCTGACACCTCAGCAAAGGAAGCAGCAGCGGGTACAACATCATCATCATCATCATCACACTGTACGTCCATGTGTGTAATCCTGCCTGACTGAGACATATCCCGTAATCTACATCATCTGGCAATAATGGTTGCGCATCACTAATTGCATCCAACTGATGTGTAAATAACTCCTCTGACGGATCAAGTGAAGCGGCTGTGGTGGCTGTGGTGGTAGTGGTGGTGGTGGCGACAGGCGGGTGCGTGGTAACTTGAGAGCAGGTGACCGAAGCTGAGCTGGAGGAGGATGGTGCGTCAAGGTTCTTAGCGGAAGCTGTTGAAGATTGGGTGTCCTGTCTAAGCCAGTCAACTACGTCCTCTGAATTTTTCGGGTTCAGGAGTACGTGGCCTCTGAAAACTGGGCATTATTCCAGGGACAGTGGAAATCACAGCACCACGACCACGACGGCCCCTGCGAGGTGGCCTGCCTCTGCCTGTCATTTTTTTTAGATAAGTGGTACTACGCGTGCTAGGTACTGTGCCACCCGGTATGAGTGGTTGGCACTGGCAGTGGGCACACTACAGTCAGTGGAAGCGGGCCTGACACACACTGGCAGCAGGCAAGCAACTGAATTTAGACTACTGTCTAAAAATTAAATGCCTTATTTATCGGCAAGCTACTGTGCCACCCGGTATGAGTGGTTGGCACTGGCAGTGGGCACACTACAGTCAGTGGAAGCGGGCCTGACACACACTGGCAGCAGGCAAGCAACTGAATTTAGACTACTGTCTAAAAATTAAATGCCTTATTTATCGGCAAGCTACTGTGCCACCCGGTATCAGTGGTTGGCACTGGCAGTGGGCACACTACAGTCAGTGGAAGCGGGCCTGACACACACTGGCAGCAGGCAAGCAACTGAATTTAGACTACTGTCTAAAAATTAAATGCCTTATTTATCGGCAAGCTACTGTGCCACCCGGTATGAGTGGTTGGCACTGGCAGTGGGCACACTACAGTCAGTGGAAGCGGGCCTGACACACACTGGCAGCAGGCAAGCAACTGAATTTAGACTACTGTCTAAAAATTAAATGCCTTATTTATCGGCAAGCTACTGTGCCACCCGGTATGAGTGGTTGGCACTGGCAGTGGGCACACTACAGTCAGTGGAAGCGGGCCTGACACACACTGGCAGCAGGCAAGCAACTGAATTTAGACTACTGTCTAAAAATTAAATGCCTTATTTATCGGCAAGCTACTGTGCCACCCGGTATCAGTGGTTGGCACTGGCAGTGGGCACACTACAGTCAGTGGAAGAGGGCCTGACACACACTGGCAGCAGGCAAGCAACTGAATTTAGACTACTGTCTAAAAATTAAATGCCTTATTTATCGGCAAGCTACTGTGCCACCCGGTATCAGTGGTTGGCACTGGCAGTGGGCACACTACAGTCAGTGGAAGAGGGCCTGACACACACTGGCAGCAGGCAAGCAACTGAATTTAGACTACTGTCTAAAAATTAAATGCCTAATTTATCGGCAAGCTACTGTGCCACCCGGTATGAGTGGTTGGCACTGGCAGTGGGCACACTACAGTCAGTGGAAGAGGGCCTGACACACACTGGCAGCAGGCAAGCAACTGAATTTAGACTACTGTCTAAAAATTAAATGCCTTATTTATCGGCAAGCTACTGTGCCACCCGGTATGAGTGGTTGGCACTGGCAGTGGGCACACTACAGTCAGTGGAAGCGGGCCTGACACACACTGGCAGCAGGCAAGCAACTGAATTTAGACTACTGTCTAAAAATTAAATGCCTTATTTATCGGCAAGCTACTGTGCCACCCGGTATGAGTGGTTGGCACTGGCAGTGGGCACACTACAGTCAGTGGAAGCGGGCCTGACACACACTGGCAGCAGGCAAGCAACTGAATTTAGACTACTGTCTAAAAATTAAATGCCTTATTTATCGGCAAGCTACTGTGCCACCCGGTATGAGTGGTTGGCACTGGCAGTGGGCACACTACAGTCAGTGGAAGCGGGCCTGACACACACTGGCAGCAGGCAAGCAACTGAATTTAGACTACTGTCTAAAAATTAAACGCCTTATTTATCGGCAAGCTACTGTGCCACCCGGTATGAGTGGTTGGCACTGGCAGTGGGCACACTACAGTCAGTGGAAGCGGGCCTGACACACACTGGCAGCAGGCAAGCAACTGAATTTAGACTACTGTCTAAAAATTAAATGCCTTATTTATCGGCAAGCTACTGTGCCACCCGGTATGAGTGGTTGGCACTGGCAGTGGGCACACTACAGTCAGTGGAAGCGGGCCTGACACACACTGGCAGCAGGCAAGCAACTGAATTTAGACTACTGTCTAAAAATTAAATGCCTTATTTATCGGCAAGCTACTGTGCCACCCGGTATCAGTGGTTGGCACTGGCAGTGGGCACACTACAGTCAGTGGAAGAGGGCCTGACACACACTGGCAGCAGGCAAGCAACTGAATTTAGACTACTGTCTAAAAATTAAATGCCTTATTTATCGGCAAGCTACTGTGCCACCCGGTATCAGTGGTTGGCACTGGCAGTGGGCACACTACAGTCAGTGGAAGAGGGCCTGACACACACTGGCAGCAGGCAAGCAACTGAATTTAGACTACTGTCTAAAAATTAAATGCCTAATTTATCGGCAAGCTACTGTGCCACCCGGTATGAGTGGTTGGCACTGGCAGTGGGCACACTACAGTCAGTGGAAGAGGGCCTGACACACACTGGCAGCAGGCAAGCAACTGAATTTAGACTACTGTCTAAAAATTAAATGCCTTATTTATCGGCAAGCTACTGTGCCACCCGGTATCAGTGGTTGGCACTGGCAGTGGGCACACTACAGTCAGTGGAAGAGGGCCTGACACACACTGGCAGCAGGCAAGCAACTGAATTTAGACTACTGTCTAAAAATGAAATGCCTTATTTATCGGCAAGCTACTGTGCCACCCGGTATCAGTGGTTGGCACTGGCAGTGGGCACACTACAGTCAGTGGAAGTCAGCCTGACACACACTAGCAACAGGCAAGCAACTGAAATTACACTAAAGTGTAAAAATTAAATGCCTTTTTTTGATGCAAAGTACTGTGCCAAACGGGATGACAGGGGTGGGCACTGGCAGTGGGCACACTACAGTCAGTTGAAGTCGGCCTGACACACACTAGCAGCAGGCAAGCAGCTGAAATTACACTAAAGTGTAAAAATTAAATGCCTTTTTTATGCAAAGTCCTGTGCCAGCCGGTATGAGTGGTGGGCACTGGCATTGGGCACACTACAGTCAGTGGAAGTCAGCCTGACACACACTGGCAGGCAACTAACCTTAGATTAAAGTGTAAAAATTAAGTGCCTTTTTTTTTAAGCAAAGTCCTGTGCCACACGGGATGACAGGGGTGGGCACTGGCAGTGGGCACACTACAGTCAGTTGAAGTCGGCCTGACACACACTAGCAGCAGGCAAGCAGCTGAAATTACACTAAAGTGTAAAAATTAAATGCCTTTTTTATGCAAAGTCCTGTGCCAGCCGGTATGTGTGGTGGGCACTGGCAGTGGGCACACTACAGTCAGTGGAAGCCAGCCTGACACACACTGGCAGGCAACTAACCTTAGATTAAAGTGTAAAAATTAAGTGCCTTTTTTTTAAGAAAAGTCCTGTGCCACACGAGATGACAGGGGTGGGCACTGGCAGTGGGCACACTACAGTCAGTTGAAGTCGGCCTGACACACACTAGCAGCAGGCAAGCAGCTGAAATTACACTAAAGTGTAAAAATTAAATGCCTTTTTTATGCAAAGTCCTGTGCCAGCCGGTATGAGTGGTGGGCACTGGAAGTGGGCACACTACAGTCAGTGGAAGTCAGCCTGACACACACTGGCAGGCAACTAACCTTAGATTAAAGTGTAAAAATTAAGTGCCTTTTTTTATGCAAAGTCCTGTGCCACACGGGATTACAGGGGTGGGCACTGGCAGTGGGCACACTACAGTCAGTTGAAGTCGGCCTGACACACACTAGCAGCAGGCAAGCAGCTGAAATTACAATAAAGTGTAAAAATTAAATGCCTTTTTTATGCAAAGTCCGGTGCCAGCCGGTATGAGTGGTGGGCACTGGCAGTGGGCACACTACAGTCAGTGGAAGTCAGCCTGACACACACTGGCAGGCAACTAACCTTAGATTAAAGTGTAAAAATTAAATGCCTTTTTTTGATGCAAAGTCCTGTGCCACACGGAATGACAGGGGTGGGCACTGGCAGTGGGCACACTACAGTCTGCTTGCCTGCAGCTCCTCACACACAGGCAGGCCAGGCAACTGCAATATGTATATAAAGGAAAAAAAAAAGCAGACTAATGTAGCAGCCCTAAAAAGGGCTTTTTGGGGTGCTATCAGGATGCTGTCCTTACAGCAGAGATCAGATGAGTCTTTCAGGACTGGAGTGGACACTGAATTCACTAGCCTAGCTATCGATTTCCCAATTAAATCAGCAGCAACTACACTCTCCCTCCTCTCACTAAGACTGCAGCTTCAGAATGAATCTAAAATGGATGCTGTGCAGGAGGTGGGAGGGTCTGGAATGTGTCTGCTGACTGTGAGGTACAGGGTCAAAGTTTGCTCAATGATGATGTATAGGGGGCGGACCGAACATCGCATATGTTCGCCCGGCAGAGGCGAACGCGAACAAGCTATGTTCGCCGGGAACTGTTCGCCGGCGGATAGTTCGGGCCATCTCTAAGTCCAAAACGGATCCGTTTTGAATGACATTGAAAGTCAATGGGGAACGGATCCGTTTTCAAATGCACCATGTAACGGACCGTTGCTGCAGACAAGGGGTAAAAACCGTTTAGGCGATCGGCCCCCTTTACAGAGATATAGGCACAGCTACTGCAGAACACCAAACTCCCGAACTGGATACAAAATAGCACTCCAACTCCCGTACTGGAACCTCCCAAATAGCTGCTAGCAGACGAACAGGAAAAGCAGACAATCAGCTTACACTCCTGGCAATCAGTCTCTAACAGCATACAGTGAATCCCCCCAAGAACGAGACGAGGCTCCGTATTGATGGTAAACAGGAATTCTAACATTTATTAACGGCTACCTGCCTGGTATTTATCCAGGTCTCCCACCTGGTGGACACTCCCCTAGAGGACCAGAAGGAAGACTGCGACACGGGATACAGCAGCCAATCACACACATTGGGACAATACAGACACCCCCAGCATATCCCTCCCCTCTGCCTGTGATACCATCACCCTACATGGGTAATGCAATCATCACAGGCAGACGAATACACAATGTCTTCTGTCCTGGAGACAATTGAGGAGTCATTCAATTATCTCTCAGGACAAAGGGAAATTGCCAATACACATGTGGGGACAATAGGACAGACATCACTATTCAATACACAATGTCCCACCCTTTACAATACACACAGACATTTCAGAGACAAGACTCCATTATGCACATGGGGACACAGAACAAGCATTACTGTTAAAATACACCAGGTAAGACACATTACATTAAAACTATACATTTAACATATCCCCAGATAGCTCAGGTCTGAGCGCACATTATTAAGTGAATGGCGCTCAGACCACACGAATACAGTTTAATCGCCATGGAGCCAAAGTCTTTACAGTCAGTTTCATACGAATGGGCTCCATGGGATTCCTATCTGGGGTATAACACATTCAACCAAAACTACCGAACCCCAGGCAGAAAAGCACGAATTAAGCTTTTCTGCAGGTAAAAAGATGTCTTTTAACAGGGGGCCATAGTCCAAAGGCAGCAGGCGAGCAACCAGGTTTCTCCAATGCAATGTGGCGAGATTGGTCTCGTCACATCTCTCCCCTTTTCCAAACAGACTAACAGGGTATCTGACCTCCTGCCGGTCAGTGCCCTTGTTAGTCCAGCAGCCCACCCACAAAACACAATCAACAGCACAGCCCACCCACAATAAATAGTTACTGCAACTGGGTAGAGGAGAAGCTTGTCCATGTCCAGGTGCCTCACCACGGCTGTGCTGGGTACGGGTACGCTGACTTGGTGGGGTGCTGCATGGGCAGAGACCCGCGTCACTCTGCCCTGTTGCCAGCGCTACTGGGAGGGTAGCCTGGTTGAAGCCTGGTTGTTGGAGGGGAGACCGACTGTCTCCCCTTTAGATATACAGTCCTGCTGCTGGAGACCGACTGTCTCCCCTTTGGTTACACAGCTCTGCTGCTGGAGTCCGACTGTCTCCCCTTTGGTTACACAGCTCTGCTGCTGGGGAAAGGAGACTGAGCTCTCTATTCCCTGCCCATTAATGATCCGCCGCTGGGGAGAGGTGGTAGTAAGCTCTTCTCCCATACATACCTTCCTCCTCAGTGGAGGGAGACCGACTGTCTCTCCTCCCAATACAGAGTCCTGCTGCTGGAGAAAGGAGACTGGGCTCTCTATTCCCTGCTGGTTACTCTGCCGCTGGGGACTGGAGACCGGGCTCCCAATTCCCAACAAATAATACTGCCGCTGGGGAATGGAGACCGGGCTCCCAATTCCCGAAAAATCACGCTGCTGATGTGGGGCAGGAACAACTACCTCTGCCCCCTGTAGCTCAGCCTGCCGCTGGGGAATGGAGCTCAGGCTCCCAATTCCCTGTAATATCTCCCGCTGGGGAATGGAGCTCAGGCTCCCAATTCCCTGCAATATCTCCCGCTGGGGAATGGAGCTCAGGCTCCCAATTCCCTGCAATATCGGTGGAGAGACCTCGGTCCCATCTCCACCTGCCGCCTGGGGTTCCTCCCAGTAAATTTCAATAATGTCTTCCCAGCGGAATGGGTCTGGAACTGGATCTGTCACCTTGCTGTCCTGCTGAGCCTTCCCAATGGAGTGGAAGAGATCTCGGTAGTCCTGCTCCAGTTCCCACTCCAGGGTTGCTAGGTGAGCCAGGTCTTGCTCTACCTCATGGGGGTCATCCCCGTCATGCCTAGCCTCCCTCTCGTAGAAAATGTCCTGAAGTCTGTTCTGCGCAGGACTCCCGAAGTCAGGCTCTGCAAAGGACTCCCATAACAAGCCAGAACCATCAAACTCCTCTCCCTCTGGCTTGTCATGCTCGGCTGTCCAGGGTATATACTGTGCCATATACCACCAGAGCGCCTGGTAGGCATCCTCCAGCCATAGCTCCTGCCATACCCGGTGCTCTAGTTCCTTCACCCATTCATCAAGGGGCTGCTCTCCCAGAAAGGGCATCCGCAGGGCCACTTGCTTCTGCCACCGCTGCTCTTCACTGGGAGACTCTCACCCCGCTGGTATTGTACATTGTCCAGGGCCTGGTACCAGATGCCTTTCCTTAATGCATCCCGGCCATCCAGGTCCTCCTCCTCGTATGACACTGCTGGTTCCATTCTGGTGCTTTTAGGGTCGCTGTACTGGGACATGCGTTGCCCCCACTTGTAAATCCAAGGAAATGGTGTCTCCTGTAGCTGTCCTTCTGGCTGTAGGAACGATCCCGCTGCTCGCCACCAATTGTAACGGACCGTTGCTGCAGACAAGGGGTAAAAACCGTTTAGGCGATCGGCCCCTTTACAGAGATATAGGCACAGCTACTGCAGAACACCAAACTCCCGAACTGGATACAAAATAGCACTCCAACTCCCGTACTGGAACCTCCCAAATAGCTGCTAGCAGACGAACAGGAAAAGCAGACAATCAGCTTACACTCCTGGCAATCAGTCTCTAACAGCATACAGTGAATCCCCCAAGAACGAGACGAGGCTCCGTATTGATGGTAAACAGGAATTCT
The DNA here is from genome assembly GCA_033119425.1 of Bufotes viridis. Lineage (NCBI taxonomy): Eukaryota > Metazoa > Chordata > Amphibia > Anura > Bufonidae > Bufotes > Bufotes viridis. The sequence continues at coordinate 390,864,453 of CM065592.1, read as the reverse complement.
AACCTTTATTAACGGCTACCTGCCTGGTATTTATCCAGGTCTCCCACCTGGTGGACACTCCCTAGAGGACCAGAAGGAAGACTGCGACACGGGATACAGCAGCCAATCACACACATTGGGACAATACAGACACCCCCAGCATATCCCTCCCCTCTGCCTGTGATACCATCACCCTACATGGGTAATGCAATCATCACAGGCAGACGAATACACAATGTCTTCTGTCCTGGAGACAATTGAGGAGTCATTCAATTATCTCTCAGGACAAAGGGAAATTGCCAATACACATGTGGGGACAATAGGACAGACATCACTATTCAATATACAATGTCCCACCCTTTACAATACACACAGACATTTCAGAGACAAGACTCCATTATGCACATGGGGACACAGAACAAGCATTACTGTTAAAATACACCAGGTAAGACACATTACATTAAAACTATACATTTAACATATCCCCAGATAGCTCAGGTCTGAGCGCACATTATTAAGTGAATGGCGCTCAGACCACACGAATACAGTTTAATCGCCATGGAGCCAAAGTCTTTACAGTCAGTTTCATACGAATGGGCTCCATGGGATTCCTATCTGGGGTATAACACATTCAACCAAAACTACCGAACCCCAGGCAGAAAAGCACGAATTAAGCTTTTCTGCAGGTAAAAAAGATGTCTTTTAACAGGGGGCCATAGTCCAAAGGCAGCAGGCGAGCAACCAGGTTTCTCCAATGCAATGTGGCGAGATTGGTCTCGTCACACACCATATTTTGTCATTGAAAACGGATCCGTCCCCATTGACTTACATTGTAAATCAAAACTGATCCGCCTCTTCAGACGGACACCAAAATGCTGCATGCTGCGTTTTGGTGTCCGCCTCCAAAACAGAATAGAAGCGGAACGGAGCCTAACTGATGCATTCTGAACGGATCCTTATCCATTCAGAATGCATTGGGGCTTAACTGATCACAAACAGAATCGAAAACGCTAGTGTGAAAGTACCCTAAGAGCGACGCTTGTCATCTTCATGTCATATGGACTCACAGTATTATTTCACTACCACAGCAGACTTCCCATGCGTGTTACTGCAAGGCACAATGTTCTACAACACTATAAAGGCTCTCTGCAGCCAGGAAATTGCTGTTTTTTAACGAAATTCGCTGAGAAATTTCCAAAAAACTCATCAAACCGGCGAATGGCTTTTTTTTTAAAATTCTCTCATCTCTACTTATAAATATACTATCAATGGAAAACGTAGATCTAAATGCACAATTGTGATATGGCCTTAAGAGTTTTATCCCATGATTAATGTTAAAAATGAAAATCAGAAATCATATAGTACACGACGATCTCTTCCTAACAAAACTAGAACCAGCTGTGTACCTCCCATGAATCCAGAGATGTCCACATTCATCACTCCAATTACTTGGTTTATTGCAATTTGGCAGCTCAGAGGTTGTGTCCTTTCCCAGGTGAGTGTTTTAACTGCTGCAGATCCTACCGTATAATTGTCACAGCAGAGTAAGGATGAAACTGAGCATGTGTGACCACTTCAGCAATGTTACTGAGGTGGACAGGGAAATGAGGAAAAGAATGGACAGCAGGTGGCGCTATACAGCTAGATTTTATTGAATAATTCAGTGGCTACACTACTAATCAGAAGCTCTGTATTACTATTTAGAGTAGCACTTAAAAAGGTAAATAACAATGTAACGTTGCTTCATATTGAATGTGACTGAATAAGTGATTGCAGTATCGAAAACATGACCAAACAACCAATGTAGACTTTCTACATTTTTAAAGCCAAAACTTGAAATAGATCCAAGGAACAAATGCAAAATGCATCAAAAGGTTTGGGCCATAAGTAGCACCTGCTTTGAGAAACTACCAAGGAAATACTGTACTGTTTAGCAGTATTGCTTTAAAAAAAAATTGCTAAATATCTTTTATTCCATTATGAGGCAGCTTCAATAATCAACACATTTCAGAGCAGCTCCAGAAATCCAAAATGAATTTCAATTACAGTTTATTATTGGTTCACATGGAAAACTTGTGGATTCTTGGCATGGCATAGCTATCATGTTTTATATAATAATTCCATTAATGTACTGGGTCTGTGAGACAAGATACATTTTAAAAAAGTTTCAAGATACTGTAGAAGAAGAAGAATTCCCACAACTGGCTGGATGATGCTGTAAGATTTGGCCAGAGCCTGGAGTAACCCAGTCATCACATGTTCACATGGAAGAATTAGACTCTGATTCATCCTCTGTAATTCACTCGAGTGCCAGTCAGGAATGAGAACATTTTGTGAGAAAGTTTGACTTGTTCAGAATATCTTATCAAGACAGTGCCAGTTGCCAGACTCTGGCTTGTTTTAGATTAGTTTCACAGAGAATTAGAGAATTTATCAGGGTCATTTCTAGATTACTATTCTTAACGTAATTCCACATGTTACGGCCAGCAAGGTCGGCGTTAAGGGGGGTGGGGGGCTTACTGGGCATTTGCCATGGGCCCCCATTGTCTAATGGGCCCCCTGCTTCTGTGCTGCTGTTCAGCTGAACGTCCAAGGAAGCAAACGGGCGGACAGCTGAAAAGCTGCACTTAACAATGCAGTGTAAGGTCCCCTCCCTCACAAATAAGATAAATCATTAGCACAGTGCTGAAAGGACCTGCGGAGCTCAGCAGAAAAGAGGGGATGAAGGACCTGCGATGACCTCACCATCATGTGACCAGAACAGGAGGCGGAGCTCAGCAGTGCAGTAAAGTAAAGATGAAGACCAGTGATGCATGGGAAGAAGTATGGATTCAATGTAAGTGCCAGGGAAATGCTGGGAGTTGTAGTCCTCTCCTATTATACCTACTGTTATGTAATATCAGAGTACATTACAAGAGGAGGTATGAGGAAAGGATTACAACTCCCAGCATGTCCAGCTTGTTATGTAATATCAGAGTACATTACAAGAGGAGTTATAACAGGAGAGGACTACAACTCTAAGCATGTCCAGGCCATTATTACATAATATCAGGGTACATTACAACACCCTGGGTATGCTGGGAGTTGTATACCTCCTCATATAATGTACACACACAGGAGTAGTGATGTCATTGGGACTGCATGCATCAGGACGCAGCAACACAAGCCACAAATAAAACCGAATACAGCGGCAGGGGGACGGGAGTTTTTTTTTTGTTTTTTAATACTAAATGTCCACATTGCTGGAGGCACGAGGGATGGGGGGAAGGAGATCATTATATATACCTGGCACTACTTGGGAGGAATGGAGGAGCATTATATATATATATATATACAGTATATATATATATATAGACACTATGGGGGGAAGCATTATATGTGGGAACTAGTGGGAGGCACTACAGGGGGACATTAGAGCCATTGGGAGCATCATTATGGTTATATTATTACTGCTAGAGTACTGTAGGGGTGTTATTATTTGACGCAATATGGAGGGCATTGCTACGAATGGGGGCTATCTTCGGGAGTATTATCACTATTGGGGGCATCATTACTAATGAGGGCAGTCTGGGTGTATACTATATTGTTTGTGGACATGGGGGGGAGCAAAACAGACACAGTATTGGAGGTAGCTTCAAGAAGTTCTCTGACTTTTTTCATATTGATGACCTATCCTTAGAATAGATAATTAATATTAGATTGGCGGGCGTCTGACACCCGGCACTCCTGACGATCAGCCGTTTGAGGAGATGGCAAGTGCTGTGCGCATGTGCTGTCTCCCTTCCCTCTTCCTGCTCTGCTGCTGTATGTCTATAGGACAGCAGCAGTGAACAGCACACGCCATCTCCTCAAACAGCTGATCGGCGGGGCTGTCGGACTGTGTTTTTAGCACATTATTACAAGATGCGGAACCCATCTTTTGATTTTGCCCAGGGTCAGATGTGTCCTAAAACCAGCCCTGATGGCCAGGACAAGGTTTTCCTCTCCTTCTGTCCTTACAGTCCCTCTTTATTGTTTCTGTATTCAACCAAGTATTCCTACACTACATTTCCTCTTCTTTATCCCCCTGTCAATCACTCCCATTGGCTTGTGGGCTTGTGTCTGTAGAAATGTTCCGTAGGCTCTGGTCCTACTACCCAGGGGTTACATAAGCAATAGAGACAATGGGAATGATTGGAACTGAAATAGGTGCTTACAATAATGAATCCTCGTGGCCGAGAAAGTCTTAATAGTACATTTTTGTTTTAATGGGAAAAATCACATACTTGTACCATGGAAAATTTTCCAGTGTATATCAGGTAGATATATAACATAGAGATCTTAGAATACATAGCCAGTCCTGACTTAGAGGATGGTGTGCTCAAGCTGTAAAGTCTATACCAATTTGGAGGATTTCAAGAGAAGGAAATCTTGGTTGTCTTTCTTCATTTTATGGGCTAGAGCAGTGGTGCCCAACCATTTTTCATCCGAGGGCCGCACTAGATTGGTATAAATTTCGCGGGCCGGAACCAAGTAGCTTTGCTAGAAAGAAATGCCCCTGTGAGGATTACGTATTAGCATAACTACTGTGAAGAGGGCACATATCTGGCCATTATTGCTGTGAGGGGGCACGTGTGAGTATTACTACTGTGAAGAGCGAACATATCTGGCCATTATTACTGTGAGGGGGCATGTGTGCATTACTACTGTGAAAGGGGCACATATCTGACATAACTACTGTGAGGGGGCACATTCCTGGGCATAACTACTGTGAAGAGGGCACACATTGGGGCATAACTACTGTGAAGAGGGCACATATTTGGGCATAACTACTGTGAATAGGGCACATATCTGGCCATTATTGCTGTGAGGGGGCCAGATATACAGTAGTTATGCCATATATGTGCCCTCTTCACTTTAGTAATGCCTCCTCACAGCAATAATGGCCAGATATGTGCCCTCTTCACTGTAGTAATGCCCAGGTATGTGCCCCCTCACAGTAGTTATGCCAGATATGTGCCCTCTTCACTTTTGTAATGCTCACATGTGCCTCCTCACAGTAATAATGGCCAGATATGTGCCCTCTTCCCGTTAGTAATGCTCACACATGCCCCCTCACAATAATAATGGCCAGATATGCTCACGTGTGCCCCCTCACAGTACTATTGCACACATGTGCCCCCTCACAGTTATAATGGCCAGATATGTGCCCTCTTCACTTCAGTAATGGTCACACGTGCCCCCTAACTGCAATAGTGGCCAGATATGTGCCCTTTTCATGTTAGTAATGCTCACACATGCCCCCTCACAATAATAATGGCCAGATATGCTCATGTGTGCCCCCTCACAGTACTATTGCACACATGTGAACCCTCACAGTAATAATGGCCAGATATGTGCCCTCTTCACTTCAGTAATGGTCACACGTGCCCCCTCACTGCAATAGTGGCTAGATATGTGCCCTCTTCATGTTAGTAATGCTCACACATGCCCCCTCATAATAATAATGGCCAGATATGCTCACGTTTGCCCCCTCACAGTACTATTGCACATATGTGCCCCCTCACAGCAATAATGGCCAGATATGTGCCCTTTTAACAGTAGTAATGCCCATATACATTACTACTGTGAAGAGGACACATATCTGTCCATTATTACTGTAAAGGGGTATGTGATATATGCATGTCTGTGTATGATGTATGTAGTGCAGTGTGTGATGTATACATGTGTGATGTATGTAGTGCAGTGTGTAATGTATACATGTGTTTGTATGTAGTGCAGAATGTGATGATCACACACTGCACTACATACATCACACATGTATACATCACACACATGTATACATCACACACTGTACTACATATATTCCACACATGTATACATCACACACTGCACTACATACATCACACATGTATACATCACACACTGCACTACATACATCACACATGTATACATCACACACTGCACTACATACATCACACATGTATACATCACACACTGCACTACATACATCACACATGTATACATCACACACTGCAGTACATACATCACACATGTATACATTACACACTGCAATACATACATTACACACATCGATACATTACTTACATTACTGTGATGTCACCTTCTTCCGCAGGTCCCTCTTTTTGCCTGGGATGTAAGCTTCGGAACCTCCGCTGCCATGCTTTAGCCACCACCGGAGCTGCCCCTCTTCCTTTAATCTCCCGCCGCTTCCCTACTGCAGGCACTCTCCGGCGCCCTCCCAGTCCAACCAATAGCAAAGCTCCTTGCTGCCTGGAGCTTTGCTATTGGCTATTGCAGGTACAGGCAGCATCGCTTTGCTGCCTGTGCTGTTTGCAGCGCACCTTGCACTGAAAAAATGAGGGAAAGGTTCGGGTACTGTGCGGGCCGCATGACACGGCTTCGCGGGCCGGATTTGGCCCGCGGGCCGTAGGTTGGGCACCACTGGGCTAGAGGATATAAATTGTATGGTGCTTCATAGTGCATGGTCATTGGGTTACAGTGGTGGAAAGGTAGATAGTGTATGTACTCATCTGTGCTGGTGCTAAACAGGTACAGGTGGTGTGTCTTCCAGTTGTAATTGTCTCCACTACCAGGAAGAGGGTTTTTATCTAGCCACCCCATGGAAAGCGAATTGTCTCAAGAAAAAAGTAGAGTTTCAGGGCCACTTGCTGGAATGATGATTTCAGACGAAGATACATCATTTACATAAACTTTATTTTGGTTATGTGTTTTGGCATTGGGCTTGTGCCTTCTCTAGGACTCCATTTTTTCTTGAGCTACTTTTTCTTTCGTTACTTTATAAGATGCTGGAATGTTCAAGTACATTTCTCATACAGTAAAGTCTCTCCAAAAAAATCACTTCTGATATATACCGGAATGTTGTATGATAGATTTTCAATTGCTTATATTCTATGTACAGTACCTTTTTTTGAGAGGACCATCCTTTTTTCATTGAAATTTTCCATGGTTGTCTCAAAGAGGTTTCACTACATTGTTTACCTTTTGACAGTCTTCAGAAACTCTAACTAAATGATCGATTTTTGTTCTAACAGAAGTATACTAGAATTATGCTAATGATTTTAACATCATGGATCATGGGTCCCAATCATTGCAACAATCCAATATCCTGGAGTCAGACAAAGTGCAGACAGCACAAAACACCTGTTGCTCTAACCCTGTCCACACCAGGCAGTTTTTTATGCTTCAATAAAGTGGATGAAAAGGTCAGATGGTGAGTGCCATGTTCTTCTTTTATTCCTTTGGAAGATATATATTGGAGTTTGTCTTAGAACACCACTGTGACCTTAAATGATATTTAAACTTCCGTGGAATTGAATTCTTGCTTGTGGAATTGAGGAAACCAAGATTTCAGCAGTAGTGCCAGCCAACTTCATTCAATCCTTAAATTGTATAGCAGCTGTTTTTGGTGTACAGCAGCTGCGTCTAGGCCATGTGATTGATAAACATGACATCATATGGCCTAGGAGTAGGCTAAACGCTCATTCATCGCCCCGGCTTCGTATAGCCGATCGGTGGGGGTTCTGGGAGTTGGACCCTCATAATCAGATATTAGTGATCTATTCTGAGAATGGGCTATCAATATCAAAATTCCAGAAAACCTCTTTAAATCACCACAGACCCTTATTTGATTTAAGTTTACTTCTGTAGAGTTGTGCACAGTCCAGACATCAGTATTATAATGTTACAAACAGTGGGTGTGGAGCCACTTTGCCAACTTCCATGGTACGTGGGTAGTCCAGGTAGCAGTTCCAAGATCGGGGCAGAATCGGTCGACAGGCAAGGTACGGTACATGGGAAGTCATACAAGTGATCATATCTTTATTGGCTACTAGACACTAGCAAACCTGAAAGCTCAGGCAAGGAGGTGGAACCACATCCCAGCTAAATAGGGATACTGTTTAGCACCTTAGTCAGCAGCTGGACAGGGAATAAGAAGAAATGATTAACACAGCACTGATAGGACATTCACTAAACAGTAGTCTAAATACACACCGAGAGCAGCGACGCCTAAGCCTATCCAAATTGAAATTCAGATGCAACATGGCAACAACAATAGGTATTTTTACACATTCTTTATAAAGAAATACATTCTTGTGAGTATTTTTATTTTTTTTGTCAGATTGGAACTCCAAGTCACAACCCTCAATGAAGAAGTCATTTTAAATTCCAACAGAGAGAAGAGCAACTGGACCCCAGAGAAGAATTTAAATTAAGTGGTTTAAGATAGTTTAACACTTTAAATTATTGTCTGATGTTCACTTTTAGAGAATTGTGAGCTCTGTTTTCTACCAGATTATGCTGGTGCATGGAATGCTATGTCATGATTAAGAGCCACTCCCAAATTGATTATGATAGTGTTGAGACATGCCAGTTCATAGGATATTTAGCATAATGTTTTGATAGCTGGTACATGCTGAGCGTTATCATATTCATAACAGAACATTACATTTTTCTCCAAAATATAATCACTAAAGGCTTTCATAAACTTGCAAATCATGAACAATTATATTTCAGCACCCTGCTACTAAATAGCCAATATGACATAATGATATTCCACAATATAATAGTAATGGACATGTTAGCTATTTGTTCTGTGAAGAGATTCACCTTTGATCTACGTATAAGTAGTGATAAACATAAAAAATGAATAGAAATATAATCATATTTGCATCTTATTCATAGCCTCAAATGAGACATTTTAAAATTGTATTCATATCATCTCTAAATTATACATTTCTCAGTGAGAATCAATAGCCAAAGGTGTTCCTCAATTTAATGAATACCATGGGCATAGTGGTAACTAGGTAACTAAATTGGTGTGAAGGGTCTAAGGTTGGAAGCCAAGTTTGAAGCTCCCCTAGTAATACTTGGACTGGAGTAGAGGATAACAATAACTTTTGGTCATTGGTCTGGTCAGTTGGTGTTCATTACACATGACTTTGAGATGGATTAGGCCAAGTTCACAGCACTGCTTAGTTTTCCATTCTTCTGATCCATCAGAAATAGAAAGAGAAATAAAAAAAAATGTATCTGTTAATATTTTCAGCATCAGTTATGCTCAGTTAGCATCAGTTTGCACTGAAAATAATTGATCCATTATTTCTTTTTTTTTTTTTTGCATCAGTTATGATCAGTTTGCATCAGTTTGTGACTGAGGCAAACTGAAAGCTGATGCTCAAACTGAGTAATTTTACTCAGGAAAGATTTTTTTTGTTTGTATCCATATTTACATTTTTCAACTGAAGGCCATTTAGATTCATCAGATTTCAGACATGTATGGTCTGTTTTTTCCCCTAGAGAAATAATTGTACTGAGTGATAGCTCACAAATTTTGAAAAATAAGCTATTTTTGCAGAATGAAAAACTGGTGGGTTGGGTGTGTTTCCTTTTTTTCGTTTTGAAGCTGATATTCTTGAATTCATGGCTTACATTTCTATTGGGAATCTCTGAGTACACATGTGTGCCTTGTACAAGTAGGAGAGCTTTAATTCTCATTTTTAAGAGATTTACCAAAAGTCTGCTTTCTGTATTTGGTGTACACTCCCACCCTTCCTGTGAGGCTTAGCAACTTAATGTCAGAAGATCCCGGGCATCAATTTATGTATAACTATAGTGCACTCTATGCCAAGAAACAAATTTAGTAATATTCTATTTGTATAAGAGTTCTTTATCACAAAATGTGAATACTGTGAAATAGAAGTTCAACAGATCTAAAGATCATTGATATGTTATATGATTAGCCAATTGGTAACAGTATATATCAGTACAGATGTGTCTCCCTTGAGTTATTTACAGCCAGGACTGTGACTGTGACAATTGGAAATCCTCTACAACTAAAGGTTTCTACATAAACATAGGAGAGGATTCTTATTGGAAAGAGCAGTGAGACTATAGAACTCTCTGCCTGAGGAGGTTCTGATGGTGAATTCCCTAAAAGAGTTCAAGAGGGGTCTGGATGTATTTCTGTAGAGTAATAATATCACAGGTTATAGTTACTAGAATTCTATAGAAAGGTCATTGATCCAGGGAGTTATTCTGACTGCCTAATTGAAGTTACGAAGGAATTTTTCCCCTAAAATGAGGAAAATTGGCTTTGACCTCATTACTTTTATTTTTTTTGCCTTCCTCTGGATCAACTTTGCAGGATAACAGGCTGAACTGGATGAACTTATGCCTTTTTTTGGCCTTATAAACTATGTGTATATAAGAGTACCCTGTAAGTTTGACACTAGTCTAGATTCATCCAGGAAGTTGTCATACTGTAATATTTTACAGATGTGGACCATCAGTGTCTGTAGGCTCACTGTAGTATTGTGGAGACTAAACCACCAGTTCTTCACATCTAATACCTGCAAGACCGCGTGTTATTTCTGGAAGCTTTCCATGACTGATGGACAGAGGCGTACACAGAAATCATTGGGCCCCAAAGCAAAACATAATATGGTTTCCTCCATCTGAGAGCTTCAACAATTTTCCTTATTTTTCACTCATCTCCAATGTTTACCATTAGAGATGAGCGAAGTTATGGAAAATTCGATTCAACTGCTTTGCCGAATTTCACACAGACATTCGCTTCATGATGAATTACTTTGTCAAGAAGTGCATTTTTTTGTATGTAGCAAGCGCAATGAGGCCCCACCCTCATTGAAACCCACAGATGTGGCCCTCTTGATTGAGAACACCACGCGGAATCTTGAGTGTCATACGTCAACGCCTGTGAGACGTCATACAGTATGTCACTGAGATTTTGCAATCAAGATGGTCGCAGCGGCCTCTTTGCGTGCAAATGGATGAGGTGAGTATGTTTTTTTTACCTCAATTTCAGGGAAAATTGATTTATTATCACGATGCGCAAGAAAATTTGGATTTGCTCAACACTATTTACCATAAACCATCTGTATATGGGAGGTCTGATAATACTGGTACCCCTTCCATGCAGTGTGCCAGTATCTCGACCATGTCCAGCTTATCAAAGATTTATGAAGATAGTTCATGCCCTCTTGATAAATTTGCCTAAAAATGCCAGGTTGGATCTTTTCCAAGCAGAAAAGTGGAGGCCTATTAATGAAAATGTCGCTAAGCCTCAACACAGACAACTGGTATAAATACATTGATAATTCTCCTTCATGCATCTTTATTCCTTCTTTCTCACACTGTAGACTGTAGATCTCACTACTACTAGTTCAATGCATAGGAAATTATACAGCTACCGTTGAACTCAATACAAACTGTAAAAAAAAAGTATGCATTGAGCTCTCCCTAGAAGCATCTGCAGAAATGCTTTAGTTCTACATCGGGAAGCAGGATAAAGATTTCAGCACTAAATCCCCATCACGATGGGTCCCATACCAGTGGCGTTATCAACTTCCATGATGAGTAAATCACTACTGACACTAAGAAATAATTTGGAAAGTTACTTTTGGTCATTACTATTAATGGGAAACAGTCTAAGGAAACAAAACGCAGGGCAAAAATGCTGCATAAACTAGTTCATCACTGTTCTGCACTGAACTTGCGCCAAGAGACTGCCCAGCTTGCTGTATGGTGCATCATGTTTCCTATCCCCTAACAGAGTATATTCAGGGTGGAAATATGGACCAACTTACAAGTGATGCCATCTTTAACCAAAACGTGATTTTTTTTTTCTTTTTGGTCTCTAAATGTCCAAATAGGGGCTGAAAACTGATGTACTGTAGGGCGCAGAGGTTTGGGTTCCTGGAGAAATGGGCCAACTTCTCTGTTGGCTACAGGCTTTATTGTAGGGATGGGCTGCACATCAATGTTGAAGGTGCAGCTGTTTTGAAGGAGAAGATGGCTAGAAGGTTGTGCTGTGTCCTATTTCGGTATAATAATAATTAATCTCGAATATTCCTAGTTTGGGCATAGCCATATTATGTCCTTATTACGTCACATCCTCATTACATCACAGGAAAAAGAAAAATGCATTTAGTACAGTCATTGCTCATTCATAAATAAACCATTGCTTTTACTATAGGTGGTAGGAGGAAAGGAAGCCATGAGTCATGATGATGGTGTGTTGTATTTTTCTCAAAGCCTAATGACAAACCCATCATAAATTACAAATTTCAATGTCAGCAAAGATCATTTAAAATTCATTGTGGGAAACTATTGATGTAAAGTTTTAAAGTAAAGCTTTTGTTTTGAGACACTTTAAAGGAAATTGCAGCTTTGAACAATCCTCATTTGCTAGAAGGGGCCACCAAAAATAAGTGATTAGCTGTAATCTTTGGGGAGCACAGCAGCAAGTGTTCAAATACTCTACAGCACCACTGTAGGGGAAATGCAGCACTACACAATGCCCTTGAAATCAATGGTCTGAGTGTTACCCATGGGTGTCCCAGGTCCGCCAAAGTGAGAGAGGCTCTTTTTAGCTACTTTCTGATTATAGATGAGGGTGTTAGGCTGGATTCATATCAGGTGTGATGTATTTTTAGCATGTACACCTGAAAAGCACCTATGCACACTAAACATGTCTATAGGGTTACATTAGTCAGATGGAGTCTAAAAGAGCGTAATTTTGGCCTCCATCTGGCCAGCATGCCACAAAAAGTATGGCATAGCATAGTAGCCTTCCATTAGAGTACTTATCTTGTGAACGGGGGAATTGAACAACCTTAAAAAGAACTTGTCTAGAGATGAGCGAACACCTGGAAGTTCCCGTTCGCCGGGTTCGGCCGAACTTCGGCTGAAAGTTGGGGTTAGTGACCCGAACTTGACCTCGAACCTTTGAGTCACTAAAATGCCTGTAAAATAGTTATAGTAAGGGCTATAGGGCTGCAAAAGGAAGCAAAATAGGGGAAAGAGCAGGACAATTGCCCTGCAAACAAATGTGGATAGGGAAATTGCATAAAATAACATAGAATATAAAACAATAATAATCTTGAGCTAGGAGCTGGAGGTCAAAGTGGAGTATGAGGTTGAGAAGGCGATGGACGTGGTGGTGTAGGTAGAAGCGGTGGAGGAGGAGGAGGTAGCCAACACTGTTTTTGTTGTTTTTTTATTTTTTTATTTTCCTTTATTATTATTTTTTTTAAATAAATTTGGGAAGACCCCAAAACGTTAGGAACTAGAAAACACAGTGCAAAGAGAAAGTGTGCTGGAGTATAACAATGGCTGCGTGCGGCCGGTATACTTGTCTATTCAGCAAAAGGTATGGACAAGTCCTGTGGGATCCATGCTTGGTTCATTTTAATGAACGTGAGCTTGTCCACATTGATTGAAGACACCATGCGAAATCTTGAATGTCATACGTCAACGCATGTGAGACGGCATACAGTATGTCACCGAGATTTTGCAATCAAGATGGTCGCAGTGGTCTCTTTGCGTGCAAATGGATGAGGTGAGTATGTTTTTTTTACCTCAGTTTCAGGGAAAATTGATTTATTATCACGATGCGCAAGGAAATTTGGATTTGCTCAATACTATTTACCATAAACCATCTGTATATGGGAGGTCTGATAATACTGGTATTCCTTCCATGCAGTGTTGTCCAGCTTATCAAAGATTTCTGAAGATGGTTCATGCCCTCTTGATAAATTTGCCTAAAAATGCCAGGTTGGATCTTTTTCCAAGCAGAAAAGTGGAGGCCTATTAATGAAAATGTCGCTAAGCCTCAACACAGACAACTGATATAAATACATTGATAATTCTCCTTCATGCCTCTTTATTTCCTCTTTCCCACACTGTAGATGATAAAACTATCTGCCTGTAGATCTCACTACTACTAGTTCAATGCATAGGAAATTATACAGCTACCGTGGAACTCAAAAAACTGTAAAAAAAAAGTATGCATTGAGCTCTCTCTAGAAGCAGCTGCAGAAATGCTTTAGTTCTACATCGGGAAGCAGGATAAAGAGTTCAGCACTGAATCCCCATCACGATGGGTCCTATTATACCAATGGTGTTATCAACTTCCATGATGAGTACATCACTACTAACACTAAGAAATAATTTGGAAAGTTACTTTTGGTTATTACCATTAATGGGAAAGATTTAAAACATCTTGAGGTCCAGTCTAAGGAAACAAAATGCAGGGCAAAAATGCTGCATCAACTAGTTCATCACTGTTCTACACTGAACTTGCGCCAAGAGACTGCCCAGCTTGCTGTATGGTGCATCATGTTTCCTATCCCCAAACAGGGTATATTCAGGGTGGAAATATGGACCACCTTACAAGTGATGCCATCTTTAACCAAAACGTGATTTTATTTTTGGTCTCTAAATGTCCAAATAGGGGCTGAAACTGATGTACTGTAGGAAGCAGAGGTTTGGGTTCCTGGAGAAATGGGCCAACTTCTCTGTTGGCTACAGGCTCTATTGTAGTGATGGGCTGCACATCAATGGGGAAGGTGCAGATGTTTTAAGGGAGAAGATGGCTAGAAGGTTGTGCTGTGTCCTATTTCGGTATAATAATAATTATACCGATCACCCCCCCTGCCATGCTAAACACACTTTCGGACAATACACTGGCCGCAGGGCAGGCCAGCAGCTCCAAGGCGTAAAGGGCAAGCTCAGGCCATGTGCCAAATTTGGAGACCCAGAAGTTGAATAGCGTTGAATCAGTCAGTACGTATACGTTTGCACACTTACTGTTCTACCATTTTGCTGAAATGCTGCCTCCTGCTAAGACGTTCCGTATCAGCTGGTGGTGCTGGTTGTTGTGGCGTGCTGACAAAGCTCTTCCACATTTCGGCCATGCTAACCCTCCAATCTGTGGTGCTGGCGGTGCACCAGCTGCGTTGGCGACTTCTTCCTCCTCCTCTGCCTTCGCTTTGTGCTTCCACTGGGAATGCTATCAGCAGCACGTCTACCAGCGTGCACTTGTACTCGCGCATCTTCCGATCACACTCCAGTGACGGAATTAAGAATGGCACGTTGTCCTTGTAGTGGGGATCCAGTGGGGTGGCCACCCAGTAATCAGCACTGGTTAGAATGTGTGCAACTCGGCAGTCATTGCGCAGGCACTGCAGCATGTAGTCGCTCATGTGTGCCAGGCTGCCCAGAGGCAACGACAAGCTGTCCTCTGTGGGAGGTGTTCATTTGTGTCCTCTGTAACCCCCCAGCCACGCTCCAGTGATGCCCATGAGCTACTTCAGTGCCACCCTGCTGTGAATACTGTTCCTCCTCCTCAGAGTTTTGGTGTCCGCCTCCAAAGCGGAATGCATGCGGAACGGAGCCAAACTGATGCATTCTGAGCGGATCCTTATCCATTCAGAATGCATTAAGGGCAAAACTGCTCCATTTTGGACCACTTGTGAGAGCCCTGAACGGATCTCACAAAGGGAAACCAAAACACAAGTGTGAAAGTAGCCTTAACTATATTAATTTCCCTTTCACGTATGCAGTTTAGGTGTACCTCATACAAAAAATAGGAATAGGTCACTCACAGAATTAACAGCCAGATTAATTACTATATTTCTGTGTCAGGGGTGCAAAGAAGGTGCATTGTACCCACAAAAGATCGCTATCGGTTACCAACAGAACAAATAGCCAGATGAGATTCCTAACACTGTCCCTCACTTCAGCTGCCTACTTCCTGTCCCTGAACTACTCAGAGCTGATGGGCGGTGCTACACGTGATCCAGCTTTTATAGAGGCTGGGTCACATGATTCACTGGCCAATTAGTAATGGCATGGCTGTGATGGCTTCTAAGTGCCCACAGCTTAAAAGCTTGTTGATTGGTTGCCCTGCAGCCTTTCAACAAGCTTTATTAAATACCCAAACACCGAACTCGAACCTGAACTTTTCCGGCAAAGTTCGTGTTCGGGTCCGGGTACCCAAAATCGTTAAGTTCGGTACAGACCCGAAATTTACAGTTCGGGTTCGCTCAACACTAAACTTGTTACCAAAAATGCAATACGCAAGCAGTATGTTATAGAGCAGGAGAAGCTAAGCAGGTTGATATGTAGTTTTGTAGGAAAAGATTTAGTGACTGACAGCTATCTTTCTATCCACACTAATACACACAGTGCTATCTATCTGTGATAACACCTCCTCCCTGTATGAATGGGTATTCACAGGAGGTGGAAAAAGCAGAGATATAAATGTATAAAGGTTTTACTGCATATTTTCCCACAAAACTATCAATCTGCTCAGCTTCTCCTGCTCTATAACATGGTACTGCAGAGAATAAGAGAAAGGAGAAGGCGCTCATACAGTCAGTATGTACAGGTGAAAAGACCCTGGTGGGGTATGTAGTCTGCTCACTTGTATTTGTTGCGCGTGACTGGGCACAACTCCAGTGAAGTCATTATAGCAGTTTAGGGTTGGTGCAACCGATGCTATCTGGAATCCCAGTGGTGGTGGCCAAGTGGTGAGAAGAATTGAACAGGAATGAGTAGCAGTATGGCATTTGCCACGTCTATGGATAGATAGTCAGTAGGGTCAAAACACCACCCGAGGCACAGATGAAGTATTCATCTTTTACTGATGATGCATTTCTGGCTGCATGGGTCTTTTCTTAAGTATGCAGTGTGTGAGCTCAATCGCGGAGAGGCACAGCTGGGAACAGCTGCTCTATGCTGCTACTGTTCTGCACATGTGGCTGTCAGATTGCATAGCATTTTTAGTGACAGAAGTTGATGAAGTTGATGAAAAGTTAGGAGAGACCTAGGTAGGCTGTGACTCTGTTCTTCACCTGGGACTAAATTCAGTTTCCAGCCAAGATCGTACCTCTAAATACTCTGACTAGCTCAGATAGGTACGTTAGTCAGCTCTTGCATCTAGCAATTAGGGTACGGTATATTTTCTACATTCCCCACTTCCCTTTCTAGATCCCCAGAGTAAGGAATTCATAGCAATATTTTAATGGGTTGTAAAAAGAAACGTTAAAAAATCTAATGGAACATTTACAAGGGCAGATTATCTGGCTGATTATCGGCAATGAGCATTCTAACGTAAATGTGCCACTAATCACCTGAAAAACGAGCAAACTTGTGATTGTCTTGTGATCACATCTTTTATCAGGCACCAAAAAATCTTTGTGGGCAGCACATATCTTGTAAAAACAGGGATGTGCCGTCAACTAATAATGCATCTGTATGAGGATGAACAACCCTTATATTGATTGTTTATTCATCTACAGAGAATATAAATACAGCTGAATGATTGGTGATGATCAGCCCATGTAAGTGAGCCCTAGCAAATAATCAATTAAGTCACTAAATATTAAAATATAATTTAAAGGAATTTAAAATCTAAAAGCTTCTGCAGCTTTCTTTCAATGAGCCACATCCCACATGATGACTGATAAGTATGACATAGGCACCTCATGATGAATCTATTATGTAAGACAAGTTAATGCTGCTATGCTCAGGAGGTCTTCACAAAGCAAATAATAGCTCACACCTTAGGTAACTGTTTCTGCTCTTCAAGACAGGGTTGATCCCTCATGTACTCATCCCCTGTGTAGATAGTTGATACTCAACAAATTGGAATGCGGCCTGGGTGACATCACTGGAGGAGTCAAGGCTGTTGACTTCACCCAACGCATTTCACAGCTCAGATATAATTTCTCATTCTGGCTCATTAGAGATATGAATTCATGGCAAAGACCTGGTCTCCTCAGGTAACTCGGTGCATTCCTGTGATTAATCTAGATCAGGCATGCTCAACCTGCGGCCCTCCAGCTATTGTAAAACTACAACTCCCAGTATGCCCTATCAGCCTACAACAGGGAATTGTGGGAGTTGTAGTTTTACAGTAGCTGGAGGGCCACAGGTTGAGTATGCCTGATGTAGATCATAATAGAGACAGTTAAGGAATGTAAGACAACAATCTGTGGTAAGAGGGCTTATCTGGATGAAATGGGAAGCACTTACTGAAGTTTATAAGAAAAACGTGAGTGCAGGAAGTTGACTAGCTCGTTTTATCTATGCAGAAAATTAGAAGCAAACAGTTTGGAGTGCTTATTGGAGTGGCAGAAGGCAGATAAATATATAAAAGTGACATCAAACAGATTCTTTGTGGGTGGAATCATTATCCTCTGTGAAACCGATATTATCATTACCTTTCAAAAGGTTGAGCTTAGAGTATCTAGAAGCAAATGGCAGATTTACACAAACATAAAAGGGCCTTGCTATGAGACATTTTGTAAGCGCAGACTGGATTCCACACTTTAGAAAGGGAAATTGTGTGTTCTCAAGGGAGGTTTCATCGGGATTAGTTTATACAATGCCTATTCTATTCAAAGAAAACTGCCATGTGAAGAACAACCTGGCATTTAAGGCTTGTCTATCTGTTCCTATCAACTAAATGAGAATCCTGTCATAATGGGCTTTTATGTGCACATTATCACCAAATATTATAACTACTGTATAAACTTTAAAATACTCATTCGAGGATGTTCAATTTAAATGTTTGACTACCTGGAGCTTATGCCACTCACTTGAATGAACATACAAATTCCCATGATCTGACATCAGATGATCCAGAAAAACTGATAATATGACATTTGTTCCAAGCTCTGAGTTTTGTAGGACCAGAAGCAGGAAGCTGAGCAGATAAAGGAAGTGTATAGACCCATTTTGGGAGGCACAATTTTATTTTGGATTTCCTTCTTACGGGTCCAAGAAATAAGCCAGTTTCACAGATTTTTCTTAAACATTCTGATAATGTAGAATAGGTCATAATCCAGAACCTATCAAGTCCTATTAATGCCAGATTAAAAAAATAAAATACTGCATTATCAGGTTATTTTAATAAGTGAAATTAGTTTCTTCCACCGCTGTTACTTTTCTATAACGTGCATTACTACTTAATAGAGTTCCCAAAATTATTGCTCAATGTTATGATGAGTTGTTCTACTCTACAGATCTTATTTTATTGTAAATTCTGCTAGTCTCAATATTGGACCCTTTGCTGTGCAAACTGGTAAACACACCAATACTGCAATAAATTCAAAATGTCAAATTAAAGATTTTTACTGCATATAAAACTGTGTGTTAAAGATGCCTCTGTTATTGCTATTGTTTGTGTTTAAATAAAGTGTAATATTAGGAATATCATTTTATTTTTACCCAGTCAAAAAAAAGGTTAAAAAATCCTAATTGATTAATTGGGTTGATTAATTCAATAATATATCTTTAATGGAGTTGGAGTTTGCCTGTTCTGCCACAGATTGTCCTAATTTTCTAGCCATAGAATTAAATAATAACAATCTGGCTGCTAGCAGCCACCACTAGAGGATCCTGAGGATATTACTAGATTGCAATGTATATAGCTCTCCTTGAACTTAGTATAAATATGTTTTCGGTAAGCTCTTAAACCCTCTTTGGTGATGGCTGTGGGCAACCAAACTATTTAAACATTATGACTATGTAAAGGAATGAACCGCTTGAAGGGGTATTCCCATCACAGACAATGGGGACATATTGTTAGGATATGCCCCCACTGTCTGATAGGTGCGGGTCCTACCTTTGGGACCCGCACCTACACTGACAACAGAGCGGGGAAGGTGGTGGCTGGAGGACCCCGGTTTTCCCTGGGTCTGTCCACCACCAAGCTCTCTCCCCATAGTAGGGAATGAAAGCGCACAGCGCTTGCTCAGCCACCGCTCCCATTCACTTCTATAGAGCCAACGCTCACATATTTTCGGCGATCCCATGGAAATAAATGAAGGGTGGCTGCACACACGCAGTGTGTCCTCCACAACTTTCAGGGCTCTGTTCTCAGTGAAGGTGCAGGTCCCAGAGGTGGGAACCGCACCTATCAGACAATGGGGGCATATCCTAGCTATATGCCCCCATTGGATGAGATGGGAAGACACCTTTAAGGACACAGCTATTTTAAGCCATTACACTTATTTTTACCTTTTTACATTTTCCTTTTGAGAGTAATTTTTTTTCTGTTGACATAGTTGACTGAGCTCTTGTTTTTTTTGTTGTATTTTTTAATGGCATTTTTGAAATGTAATGTACTGAATGTTATGTTATTATGTTAAATGTTATTATGTTTTTTTGAGTAATGCAAATTAAATAAAAGGACATCAACTTTTTTTATGGCATTCACCATATGACATAAAAGACATCTTAACTTTATTCCGTGGTAACTGTGATTATAGCTATATCAAGTTTATAGAGTTTTTTTTTTGTTTTACTTCTTCCAAAAACATACTGCAGTAGAGCAGGGAAGATTTTTTTCGTGTTCTGTTATTTTTTAATATGTCTTTTAATGTTTTTGTTTCACATTTGACTTTGTCCCACCTGGGGGCTTGCATAACTAATCCAACATACTTACATATTACAGTGTAGTAGGCCTGTCAGTACAGTATTGACAAGCATCATTTTGACAGTTCCTAATAAATGTACTAAGTTGACAGATGAGGGGACCATTATTAGGCCCCTTGGCTTCCATGGATGCTCATTAGCAACTCACAATTGTGTAGTGAGTGGCAATGGGGGGGAGGGGGGGCATAGTTAGCCCCTCCCTCTATAAACAATTTAGATGTTAAAGTCAGCATTAACTACAACATCTAAAAAGTTACATCCAATTTTATCTAATTCTGTTGAAGGTGTTGGTTGTGGTGGCTGTAAGTAGTAAAAATATTTTATTTATATATATTTTAACAGCCACACACCAGTATGCCTGCTATCATTAAGGGTGCATTCACACGATTATATGTATTTTCTGGTCCGCAAAAAATTCAGATGACGTCCGTGCATCTATATTTTTGTGGACCCACAGTAACAATGTCTATTCTTGTCTGAAAAAGGTACAAGAATAGGAGATGTTCCATCTTTTTTTGCGGGACTGTGCAATGCACATAAGGATGTGGACAGCTCACGGTGTGTTGTCCTTTTTTTTGCGGACCCATAGAAATTAATGGGTTCCTGTGCGATCTGCAAAATTGAAGATCGTATGTGGGCCAAAAATACTATCATGTGAATGAAGCCTAACTTCCAGGTGGAATCGTTACATACTGTATATACACGCATGTTGCCAAGACATTTTGAGCTTCATACCAAAAATAAACAGATCTTAGACCAATATAATGGCATATACTGATTGACAAAAAATAATGCACCAAGGAGGAAACTTTCTATGTAAATGTAATAATGATATACATAGTAACATAGTTTATAAGGCTGAAAAAAGACATCTGTCCATCTAGTTCAGCCTGTGATCCTGTAAGTTGATCCAGATGAGGGCAAAAAAAAAAAAAAGCCCTGTGAGGCAGAAGCCAATTTTCCCCACTTTAGGGGGAAAAAAATTCCTTCCCGACTCCAATCAGGCAATCAGAATAACTCCCTGGATCAATGACCCCTCTGTAGTAACTATAACCTGTAATATTATTACAATACAGAAATACATTCAGGCCCCTCTTAGACTCTTTTAGTGAACTCACCATCACCACCTCCTCAGGCATAGAGTTCCATAGTCTCACTGCTCTTACCATAAAGAATCCTCTTCTATGTTTGTGTACAAACCTTCGTTCCTCCAGGCGCAGAGGATGTCTCCTCGTCACAGTCCTGGGGATAAATTGTCCACCCATTCCAGTTATTACTTTAGTTATCCTCTGAACCCTCTCCAGCTCTTCTATATCTGCCTTGTTCACAGGACCAAGAATAGTACACAGTACTCCATGTGTGGTCTGACTAGTGATGTGTAAAGTGGTAGGACTATGTTCTCATCATGGGCATCTATGCCCCTTTTGATGCAACCCATTATCTTATTAGCCTTGGCAGCAGCTGCCTGACACTGGTTTCTACAGCTTAGTTTGCTGTTAACTAAAATTACTAGGTCCTTTTCCATGTCAGTGTTATCCAGTGTTTTACCATTTAGTATGTACTGGTGACTTGCAATATTCCTTCAATGTGCATAACCTTACATTTGTCAGTATTAAACCTCAATAGAGATGGCCCGAACTATTCGCCGGCGAACAGTTCCCGGCGAACATAGCTTGTTCGCGTCCGCCGCGGCGGGCGAACATATTCGATGTTCGCGTTCGCCCCTATACTTTATTATTAAGCAAACTTTGACCCTGTACCTCACAGTCAGCAGACACATTCCAGCCAATCAGCATACCCTCCCTCCCAGACCCTCCCACCTCCTATCTAAACACAAGGATAGGATCCATCTTACATTCATTCTGAAGCTGCAGTAATAGTAATTGTAAATCGCAATGCGATTAATATAACCTGTTTACTCTGCCCAAATCTATATTCAGCTACATGGCTTAGAAAATATGCTGTCAAACAATGATCCTAGGTTTTGGTATAGACACATGATCTAGACTACCATATTTGCCTATACCAAATGTAAATATGCAACCAAATGTGGCAAAATACACAAAAAAATAAACTAGAAAATGAAAAAATTATAAAAACGCAGATGCGTTTTTGATGCGTTTTTTATCAAAAACGCCCAAATGGCCCCTGGGGGGTTCAGATATCTTGCTTTGGAGGCAGCAGCACGTTGGTCGTAGTCATAGTCAACCGTCATATACAATCAAATAGAGGCATCAAATGGATTCGCAGCTGATTAATAATTGTAAGTATTATTCGCATGCAGATTACAACTTAGAGCTGAGTTCTAATGGTTGTATTGCTAAAATATAACGTATAT
The DNA here is from genome assembly GCA_033119425.1 of Bufotes viridis. Taxonomy (NCBI): domain Eukaryota; kingdom Metazoa; phylum Chordata; class Amphibia; order Anura; family Bufonidae; genus Bufotes; species Bufotes viridis. The sequence continues at coordinate 390,841,865 of CM065592.1, read as the reverse complement.
TCTAGCAATACAACAACCATTAGGAACTCAGCTCTAAGTTGAATTCACAATGCGATTAATGCAGGTTATATTAATCGCATTGAGAATTCAACTTAGATCTGAGTTCCTAATGGTTGTTGCATTGCTAGAATATAACGAAGATTGAGAATATAGCGCTAAATTCTCAATCTTCGTTATATTCTAGCAATACAACCATTAGGAACCCATCTCTAAGTTGAATTCGCAAATAAGATGTCCCAAACTATTCACTGGCGAATAGTTCCCGACGAACATAGCTTGTGCGCTGCTCGTCGCGGCGGGCGAACATATGCGATGTTAGGTCCACCCCTATCATTGAGTAAACTTTGACCCTCTACATCACAGTCAGCAGACGCATTCCAGCCAATTATCATACCCTCCCTCCCAGACCCTCCCATCTCCTGGACAGCATCTATTTTAGATTCATTCGGAATTTGCAGTCTTAGTGAGAGGAGGGAGAGTGTAGTTGCTGCTGATTTAATAGGGAAATCGATAGCTAGGCTAGTGTATTCAGTGTCCACTCCAGTCCTGAAAGACTCATCAGATCTCTGCTGTAAGGACAGCGTCCTGACAGTACCCCAAAAAGCCATTTTTAGGGCTAGTACATTAGTCTCCCTCCCAGACCCTCCCACCTCCTATCAAAAAGCAAGGACGGCATCCATCTTAGATTCATTCTGAAGCTGCAGTGTTAGTAGTTGTAATCGCAATGCAATTAATATAACCTGTATTAATCGCATTGCGAATTCAACTTAGAGCTGGTTTCTAATGGTTGTATTGCTAGAATATAACGAAGATTGAGAATTTAGCGCTATATTCGCAATATTCGTTATATTCTAGCAATACAACCATTAGAACAGATCTAAGTTGTAATCCCAATGCGATTAATACAGGTTATATTAATCGCATTGCGAATCAACTTAGAGCTGGGTTCCTAATGGTTGTATTGCTAGAATTTCTAGCAATACAACCATTAGGAACCCAGCTCTAAGTTGAATTCGCAATGCGATTAATATAACCTGTATTAATCGCATTGCGATTACAACTTCCACACTCTGCGTCAACTAGGTATTTTTCCATGGGAGTTTTGCCATGGATCCCCCTCCGGCATGCCCCAGTCCAGGTGTTAGTCCCCTTGAAACAACTTTTCCATCACTATTGTGGCCAGAAGGAGTCCCTTTGGTTTTTAAAATTCGCCTGTCTGTTAAAGTCTATGGCGGTTCGCAATGTTCGCATGTTCGCGAACATTTGCGGAAGTCCGTGTTCGCCGTTCGCGAACGGAAAATTTTATGTTCGCGACAACACTAAACCTCAACTGACACTTCTCTGCCAAGCCTCCAATCTATCCAGATTCATCTGTAACAGTATACTGTCCTCTTCCATGTAAATTATTTTACACAGTTTAGTGTCATCTGCAAAAATTTTTATTTTACTGTGCAAGCCTTCTACAAGATGATTAATAAATATATTGAAGAGAATAGGGCCAAAGTACTGACCCCTGTGGTACCCCACTAGTGACAGTGACCCAATCTGAGTGTGTACCATTAATAACCACCCTCTGTTTTCTATCACTGAGCCAGTTACTTACCCACATACTGATATTTTCCCCCAGTCCCAGCATTTTCATTTTATATACTGACCTTTTATGTGGTACAGTAACAAATGCTTTGGAGAAGTCCACATATACGACATTCATTGATTTGCTGCAGTCAAGTCTAGAACTTACCTCTTCATAGAAACTGATTAAATTAGTTTGACATGACTTATCCCTCATGAAGCCATGCTGATATGGTGTTATTTGCTTATTTTCATTGAGGTACTCCAAGATAGCATCTCTTAGAAAACCTTTAAACAGTTTACCCATGACTAGAGATGAGCGAACATTTAAAAAAAGTCCGTTGTTCGGGGTTCGGGTGGTGGTTAATTGCGCATCCCGTTATGGATTCCACAATAGCGCATATGGAATCTATAAGGGGCGGCTGCCACCAACCCGAACTGTAGAACAGCTGAAGGACCTGGCGTGACGTCACTGTCATGTGATCAGTGCAGGGGGCGTGGCTCAGCACGGGATTTGATCCCGTGCTGAGCCACGCCCCCTGCACTGATCACATGACAGTGACGTCACGCCAGGTCCTTCAGCTGTTCTACAGTTCGGGTTGGTGGCAGCCGCCCCTTATGGATTCCATATGCGCTATTGTGGAATTCATAACGGGATGCGCAATTAACCACCACCCGAACCCCGAACAACGGACTTTTTTTAAATGTTCGCTCATCTCTACCCATGACAGATGTTAAACTTACCGGACTATAGTTTCCGGGCTCTGTTTTTGGACCCTTTTTGAATATTGGCACCACATTTCCTATGCGTTAATCCTGTGAAACACTCCCTGTCAGTATAAAGCCCTTAAATATCAGAAATAAGGATGTGGCTATGACATTACTTAATTCTCTTAGAATACAGGGGTGTATGCCATCTGGTTCCGGCGATTTGTCTATTTTAGTCTTTTTAAGACGCCACTGTACTTCTTCCTGGGTCAAACAGGGCACTTTTAATGGGGTATTTACTTTTACATTCTGCAGTTCATCTGACATCTCTGTACTCTGTATAGGACCGACACCTTCAGATTTATACTTTTTACCATTTATATAATCGAAGAAAATTTTAGGGTTAGTTTTAGTCTATTTGGCAATTAATCTCTTGGTCTCTAGTTTAGCTGCTTTTATTTGTCTTTTACATATTCCATTTTTTCCCTTATAGTTTTTCAATGCTTCCTCTGGAAATGGTCTGGGCAGAGACAGGGGTGTGTAACCAAGGTGCCACCAGTGCTTGGAAGGTGGACAACAAAACTGTGGGAGCTGCTCGTGCTTGTCAGCAGATCAAACGATCCTTTCTTCTAATAGCTTAGTTAGAACAGCCTAGATGGTGGGCAATTTGTTGAAATAACCATTCTTCTTATCTCAGTCCAGTGATGCACTCCATCTTATAGTCTGGCAACTGGGCAAAATGTTTTTGAGTTTGCCATAGAGGCATGTCTAGCAGTGAACAATATCTCATGAATTGGTGCGCTACCTAAAAATAGCCTCTGAGAGTCTTTTTATAGGGCAGTGGGGGAAAGCACTTATATTAGACATGCTCTTACAGAAAGGCCTAGTATCTAATCAGACAACACCTGTAATCATTGATATATCTGTCTGAGACATAACTGCAAGCTGAGTTTTGCAGCAATCCAACATTTATATCTAGGTGCTTTTTTGACAGAATGTAGTAGGAAATTAATCAGTTCACAGTTTTGCATCTATTTAGAATAAATAGGTTTTATATAAATACAGTAATATAAAAAAATACCATTTTATTACTTAGGTTCCCTTCATCTAATTTCAGCGAGACCTCCTTCTACAAGCAGGAGCAACATCTCTAGGAAAATAGAGCTCCTAATTAGTCCTTGGCCTACATTACACTGACAAAGTATAGTTGTAAATAGTGGTTTATGGTTTGTTAATGAAATGGTATTTCCAACAGATGCAAAAGTTAGTAAAAGTCTGTAAACTACTGTAAGTGCAGTGCAACAGAAGAACATATGACCTAGGTAGGCTGTTCACACCATGCACTGCAGCACCAGAAAAGGTTAGGTTAATCCTTTACAGTCAAGATAATTAAATATTGGTGCGCGCCACTTTCTGATTCGGGCATAAAACACAGTACTGACATGGGAGTGAAAAGCCATAGTGATGTGCAGTGTTGGGCGAGCACCAAAGTGCTTGTGTGCAGAAAACTTTGCGATGCTCAGGAGCTCTACCAAGCACAATGGAAGAACCCCAGGCACCCCCTGCTCTGAAGAGAGGAGGGTCTCGGGACTCTAGTTCGGCTTAGGAGTCCCTGCTCTGGACACCCCACCTCTGGACACCCCACCTCTGGACACCCCAGTGTATTTAAATATAATTTCTGAAAAGCTGAACTCACAACCTGGTACATTAGAGGCATGGACCTTATCCACTCAGCTATAAAGCTGAATGTTAAACTGTGTCAGAAAAACCACATAGTAGTAGTGAGTATGCCTATTCAGCAGAAGACTTATTTTACATTTCTGTGCAGGTTGACATGTAGCTCTATAGTGTAGTGGTTAATGTCCATGTAAATATATTATGGCCAACAACATCAGTAGTAGTTTCCCACATATTATGCATTCATCTATATCAGAAGAATGAAGTATGAGTTACTATTAGTAAGTATTCCTATACAGCAGAAGTCTCATACTATTATTATAATTTTTTTAAGTAACTGGTCAAGCAGCTCTATAGTGAAGTGGTTAAGGTTTTTGGCTGTTTTTTTAATGTACAAGGTTGTGAGTTCAAATCCTGGCAGAAACTTTAGAGAAAAAGAGGCTAAATTAGATTTAAAAACACTGACTCTAGCATCGCGCGTTATTCGGCCGAGCATAGCGATGCTCGAGCCGAACTGGTGTTCAGCCGAGCATGCTCGCCCAACACTAGTGATATGGTCTCTTCCAGCTGAGACGGTTTGAAACTCCTGCAAGCGAAGATTTTTAACTCCATTATTGGTACAGTAAGTGCAGTGCATTGCATAAGTATTCAATTCCCTTAAAATGTAACAGATTTGCCTGGATTACAAATGATAGATTGTACACAGATCGCGAAATCACTCTCAAAATTTGCACTAAACTGGTAAACAGTTATGCTGCAGCAAAAAGTGTTTCTAGGAAGTACTCCTATTGGTTTTGCTTTCCTAAGTGTTCAATGTCTTCTGATTCTGAAGGTGTTGACTACTTAAAGGGAACCTGTCATCAACTTTATGCTGCAGCATAAAGTAGAGACAAATTAACTCAAAAGCAAGTGGTTGCCGAGAACCAGCATCTCAAACATTGCAGACTAGGCCTGGAAAAGAGTCAAATCTGCATGAGAAGAGTCATGGTTATTCATGAATTCCTGTTCTCCCTGTCCACCTGCTGATGATTGACAGTCTTCTACCAAGTTTAATCCCTTTCTCTCTGGAAGAGAACTGCCAATCATCAGCAGATGGGTGGGGAGAGCAGGAGATTATGAATAACCATGACTCTTCTTATGTAGATTTGACTCTTTTCAAGGCCTGGACTGCAATGATTATGACGCGGGTTCTCGGCAACCACTTACTTTTAGCTCATGAGTGACACACGGCTGAAATCAACATGTCTGTCACTATTTCATATGGCCCTAAATGAGGTCATCATAACATTGATGACAGGTTTACTTTAAAAAAGCAGTTCCTTTGAGTTTTTAGGTGCAGTCGCCTTTATTATACTTTTTACCTATAATTTCAAAGGATATTATAACCGTGATAAATACAGTGAATGTGAAAGTTACGTAAAACTTGATTTACACCAGAGAATTATAGCTTCCTAATGTTTTAAAGACACAAATCTGCAAATCGCCGCAGCTTGGGCTGTCATGAAGAGTAGTAGTATTGTTAAGAGCTAACTGCTGTCACGGCGTGTCTTACAGAAGATACAGGAAATGTTCCAAACTATAGCTCTCTGTGTTGTTACTTACTTGGAAAAGTCTGAAGTAGTCACATAAAGTAAGATTAATATCCGTGTGACAATTTCAAATTTTAATCGGAAAGAACCCAATGAAAGATCTGTCATACATGAATAATACCTGGCTTATGTATGCTGATGTTCCTAAATAATATGCTTACCATTAGGAAGAGGGAAGAGGAAAAGTAAATGGTTGTCCCACATCTACCATTAATCAAAAAGCAAGGCTCCAAATTGCAATACAAAACTTCAAATCCCCTAAAATAACAAAGGTTTTGCAAAACATAAGATAAGCCACATGTCCTCATGCATGGAGGACATTGCTGGTGGTCTCTTGGTACCTGGATCTTTTCAACACTACTATTCAACAAGTTGAGTTGTGGAAAACCCTACGAAGCACTAAAGGGATTCTAATAATGGTGCCTGCTGGAATGAAACATATTATAGACAACTCTGGGGATAGATTCTGCCGAGAAATCCTGACCAATGTCTTCTACATACCATAACAGATGGTTTTATTGTACATTAAATTCTTGGCATCAAATTCTTGCTGAAGGGGCATTTTGCTCCAGGCGACCTTGCCTGAGTGGAAGCAGACAAAAATATGATGTGCATTGGCCCGATGGCTTCACATCTCTACCTACTCTTTCCTGTGGTCATCTGATTATGAGATGTTTGCTGTTTGTATATATGTATCAAAAAACATAATTTCCTATTATGTAAGCTTTTACTTACAAAAACCTCAAGTACAGAAGAATATCTTTTTGAAGAGGAGCCTTTTGTCGAACATTAGTCTCAAAATGATATCCTGTTGAGGCATGTACTGCACCGTGTCAAATAAGAGTGAACGGCACAGTTCCTACCAACAGTGTTAAAAACAGTGCCATCCACAACACCAAATTTACTCATGTAAAGCATGCTACAAATTGTCCCATTCAGTGACAAACATAGCATTGCCCAATTATTACCAGCCACAACCAGTATCCTCAAGAGATGCCAGCCCCAAAAATATACAGTGGCACATATAGACATTGTACCTCTATTTGACCTAAAATAGTGCCATTTACAAATGCCCCCATGCAGCACTAGTAAAGATGAAAGTTGAAATTGATACATATTTCCCCAAATCTTCAGTTTCTGATGGATCCAAATTTTGGGGGGTTTCATCCTAAAATGGCGGCTGCTATTTTACAGTTCAGAACAAAGGCATCTTCCACCAAAAAAGTGCTATTTTTTGATAATTTGATCATTTATTAAACAGTACAGTGTGTTATTAACCCTTTTAGCATGGATGAGATAGATAGATAGATAGATAGATAGATAGATAGATAGTGTGAGATGTGAGTTTTCACAGCATACATAAAGTTTTAGACACCTGCAATATTTTAGAATCGAATTGCAGCACATTTAAGGAATGTTTCATAAAGATGACAAGTAAAAGTCCTTTCATCCCACACTCACCTTTAATAGCTTCAATTAGCAAATTCATTTTTACACAGTCCCACCGCCTCATTAGTGCTTCCCTGAATTTTTGAACGGTGCTACTGTTATTAAGGGTTCTCAGCAACGGGGGAAAAAGAGAAATATGTTGGCTTCTGCCCAATTCTATCCATTAAGCACGAGTCTGAGGCCTTTTTCAAGCATATTAGATATATTAGATGTTTGGGAGGTGGATACTCTAAGGAGCTGGTTTGTTTTTCCTGGTAGGGTCTGAAACCTGTGCTTGACCACCTGACCCTTAAGTAAATAAAATAATAAAAAAACAAGCTGGTAACCTCTAATCACTAGTGACTTATTTCCATAACTAGGAAGACTGCCTGGGCTCAGTCCCTACTAGCTGCCAAAGCAAGGTCTGATTACAGCTAGACCACCTTCTAGAAGCTCCCTTGGCCACAGCATTAATAATTTCATATTTTCTAACATGGACTTTTGAGGTGAGACATTTACTGGCACAGAATCGACTGAGCTCGACTCTGTTTCAAGAGCTGACAGGCCAATTCATTAATGCAGGCTGAGAATAATCCGTGAAAAAGGTACAGTTCCTTTCCTCTGAATGTTATTATAAAACTAGATATAACTCGCCTTTCCACCTTCCTCAGTCCCCGAGGCATGGGAAATTCAGATGTGTGATGTGGCTTCATCTATTCTTTACAGGCGGAAACTCTTCCTTTGTTTAAGAGGCTGTAAGATCATAAGTAACTAGAACCTAAGGGTATTTTTTATGAATCACTGAAACCCCAAAGGAAGTTGACATCCATTTCAAATTTAATAAATAGATAATTTTTGGCATTGGCATTTATGGCATTGCATTTTTTAAACCTGCCATTTGGAGTGAAATAGTATTAGATTTATGAAGAATAACATTTTATTAGAAGCAGAGAGAAGGGGTTACCTTTTCTAATTCCAGCCCCCACCCTCAGCCAGGGGTACCTGTAAAGAAGTCCATACTAAACTGCTCTCTGCCGCTCTATTCAAGCCCCGTGGCTCCCAGTATTGGCATGCCATATGGGGGGAAGGTACTGCTGAGGCACACGTAATCTGTCCATGTGGAAGCTTACAGACGGGAACTGGAAGTCCAGTAAAGACAGTCTGGGAGCTATGGACCATGGAGTTGAAGACCTCAGACCAGGCAGGAAAAAAAATACCTCTACTTCACAACACCGGGCGCCACCACTCTGACTCTTCCTGCAGCACAGGTTAGCACACTATGTTTTGGTGCCAGCTCTGCACCACATCTTTATGTAGCACACAAAGTCAGGTCATAGTGCACGTCTACACGCATGTCCTACACACTTTCCTGAAACTGCACGCGGTGAGGAAAAAGCAGCGCCACACCTGCAGAAGAGTTCCAGGGTATTTACCACATTCTATGGCCTGCATTCTGTCCTCTAAATGAATACAAAAATAGTTGATCTCAGGGAGACCAGCTACAAAAAAACACCGCGGAGCCTCACTTAAGAGTCTCAACACAGCAATCCGAAGTGCAAAGTTCCCTGGGAAACAGGAATATGCAAAATAAATGTGGAGCCCCAGTGATGGGTCTACAACACAATGAAAGCCAGATATCCCTCAAAGGAAAGAAAACCAAGCAAAGGGGTGTCTCCATTACAGAGTGATCTCTGTAATGGAGACACCCTTTGCTTGGTTTTCCTTCCTTTGAGGGATATCTGGCTTTCATTGTGTTGTAGACCCATAACTGGGGCTCCACATTTATTTTGCATATTCTCTAAATGAATAGGCAGGGATGGGGCAAGAGCAGGCAAATTGTAACCCCCTCTCCCCCAAATCAATTCAAGCTGAATCTACTTTCTAATGAGGAAATTTAAACACATTTTAAATTAAACAGGCACATGTATACCAAATGTAAATCCAATCCAAGATTAGCTTATACAGACTTGACTCATTACTTCTGCAATCCATCCCTTCCTTCTAAATAGTAAAGAACCCCCCTATCCAGCTGTTCCTTTAACCCGGTCATCCTGTAGCTTCCAACAATACTGTGCCTACTGCTGCCCTGTGTGCCCACATTACTCTACCAACAGTGCTGCCAGTGACCTGAAATACTGTACTGCCAAAATAACAGTGTCAAAGAACTAGAAAATGATTGTCCCCAAATCAGGTTTCATCAAACCCCAGACCAGACTCTAAATGTAATACAGACTTCCTGACAGACCCTAAAGTTAATACAGACCGCAAATTTAAGCGGACTATAAATTCAAACTGATCCCAGGACCCAGATTCTAAATTCAAACATCAATAGGATCAGACCTCAAATTAATGTGACCCCATGTAACCTTCTTTCCTTAAATGAAGACCTAAGAACAGACATGTGGCCTCCTAAACCCACTTCCATCATATCCATACAGACCTCAGATGAGACCCCAAAATTCATGTTGCCCCCCTAAGCCCTTCCTTCAGACTCCTGTAGATCTCAGATCAAACTATTATTTTTTTATAAAACTACTCATCTCTCCTGCTCCAGATGGCATCACCACTCTGGACATCCAGCACACTCTTCTTGCAGCTCTGCACTGTAACCTGATGTTGCATAGCGCCAGCATAGCTGTATGCAGTCAGGACACAGCACAGTGTGGTTCCCAGAAGACGAACAAGCAATGGTGAGTAATAACTTAGTTTACTGCTGCTTGTACCTCCTGTGTAATGAGTGCTTCCACCATGGAAGCACTGATTAGTAATGGTGCCACCCCAGATGGACCTGAACTGATTAGCACCAAAGCAAAAACTGACAAGCTGGGTCAGACTAGGACAAAATCAGATAACAATAACCAAAACAGTACCAAGCCAGGAGTTGATACCAGGCAGTCACATCAGGGTCCAAGTAGTCAGGCAAAGGGTCAGCTTCAGAATCCAAAGCAGAGGTCCAAAATCCAAAAGTCCAGCACAGATTAGTAAGACTAGTGTGGTGATCCTAAGACAAACCAATCACAGGCAGCTGTGGCCAGCAGTTGCCTGTTTTAAATAAGCCACGCTACTGGTCAAGTGACATGGCCGGCGGCACATGACCCCTTGACGTCACCACGCTGTACATGTCAGCGTGATTACTGATTGGCTGGTTATCTGGCCTAGTTGTACCAGTAACCGGACACCTGCAGCGCTGCCCATGAAGGAGCACACCCATCAGCCCCGTTATAACAGCCTCCTGGTTTTTCTATAGCATTCTCCATCAATCTACAGCAGCAGGCAAAAGTGGTTACGCATGTGCTGTTTATCTTTATTTTCTATGGCGGGAAAACTAAACAACGAAGCTCTGACTTTTGGGGGAGGAGTTACAATGCAAGGACTGCAATACCCCGGGGAGACAAAGCAACAGGAAGATCAAATAAAGCAAGATCAAAAAATAATTATGTTTCAGGCTTTTTTGTATGGATTATTAATATTCCACAGATGTATAATGTTTCTGATAACACAGGTAGTAGAGAAAATGAATTCAGCTCCTCTTAACTTCACATCCCGATCAACACATCGAGATGGTACAGGGGAAAATACAATGGGGAAAATTCACAAAAACTGGTGAAAATGAAAACTGGCTTCATTTCCCATAGAAACCAATCTGATTCCACCTTTCAATTTTTAGAGCTCCTTTTCAAAATTAAAGGTGCAATCTGATTGGTTGGTGTGGTCAACTAAGCCAGTTTTCCTTTACATCAGTTTTGATAAATCTCTTCCATTAACCCTTCCTCCACCGAGCTGCAACTAGGTCCAAAGTGAGGAATGATGATTATTATGATCTGTAAAGTGGCGGTTAATACACAGGTTAAATTTTGAAAAAAGAACAGCCTCATTATGATGGGAACTACTGTAAATTTCCAGTTACAATCTCAAGACTAGAAGACTTAAGTTTACTAATTATTAGTGATGAGCGAGCATGTTTGACCGACTACTGCATGTGCTCGAGCGCAATGCTCGAGTCTCTGCCCTGCACGTTTAGCGGGTTTTAAGCAGCCAATAAAGGTGCAGGTAAGTACCACGTCGGCTGCTGGCATTACAGTGATTGGCTGGTCGGAACGCGTCATCAGGTGCTATATAGCACCCAATGATGCATGTTCGGCTGAGACATAGACAGGGAGAGCAGAGCGTAGGAAGTAAAAGATAGTGTTTTCCAAGACCCAAAAGTCCTTTTAAGGACTACTTTGTGTGTGTGCCTGTTTGCAGCAGCAATCTATTTACCTGCTGCAGTCTCAGGGACAGTACTTCGGAAGGGACAGTTAGTGCAGGGAGAGACATTTGCTGTTTTTACTACCAAAAGATTTTCAAAGACCCCAAAGTCCTTTTAAGGACTACTGTGTGTGTTTGACAGCAGCAACATATTTTTATTTTATACCTATTAGTGATATATACTGTACATCATTCGCAGACTGTGTCTTTAATAATCTGGGCCACATATAGTGTCCATAATATGTGATGTTCTGTAACCAATAGTGTAGAACAACTGCAAACAGTGTCTATATTACAAATTCTAACAATCTGGTCCACATCTAGTATCCATAATCTGTGGTGTTCTGTAACCAATAGTGTAGAATATCAGCAAACAATGTCTGTATTACAAACTTTAATAATCTGGGCCACATCTAGTGTCCATAATCTGTGGGGTTCTGTAACCAATAGTGTAGAACATCTGCAAACAGTGTCTGTATTACAAATTCCAATATTCTGTGGGTTTCTGTGACATATACTGTCCTGCATCCAAAAACTGTGTCTTTAGCAGACAGTAAAACAATCTACATCACATCTAGTGTCAAACCTATTAATATGAAGAAGGCGAGCACTAAGGGACAGGGAAGTGCGCATGATTCTGATGGTGCACGCAGAGGCCGTGGCCCTGGGCGCAATGAAACTGAGTAAAAGAATGCAGCTGAGGGCCTCAGAGTCAGTATTTGCAGTGTTGACCGTTCTTTTTCAGGACCTCTGCAATTCGACTGGGCATGCTCTCAATCAACTTCTGGGCCAATTCCTGACTGATAGCAACCCATTCTTTCATAATCACTTCTTGGAGTTTGTCAGAATTAGTGGGTTTTTGTTTGTCCACCCGCCTCTTGAGGATTGACCACAAGTTCTTAATGGGATTAAGATCTTCGGAGTTTCCAGGCCATGGACCCAAAATGTCAACGTTTTGGTCCCCGGGCCACTTAGTTATCACTTTTGCCTTATGGCACGGTGCTCCATCGTGCTGGAAAATGCATTGCTCTTCACCAAACTGTTGTTGGATTGTTGAAAGAAGTTGCTGTTGGAGGGTGTTTTGGTACCATTCTGTATTCATGGCTGTGTTTTTGGGCAAAATTGTGAGTGAGCCCATTCCCTTGGATGAGAAGCAACCCCACACATGAATGGTCTCAGGATGCTTTACTGTTGGCATGACACAGGACTGATGGTAGCGCTCACCTTTTCTTCTCCAGACAAGCCTTTTTCCTGATGCCCCAAACAATCGGAAAGAGGCTTCATCGGAGAATATGACTTTGCCCCAGTCCTCAGCAGTCCATTCACCATACTTTCTGCAGAAGATCAATCTGTCCCTGATTTTTTTTTGGAGAGAAGTGGCTTCTTTGCTGCCCTTCTTGACACCAGGCCATCTTCCAAAAGTCCTCGCCTCACTGTCGTGCAGATGAGCTCACACCTGCCTGCTGCCATTCCTGATCAAGCTCTGCACTGGTGGTTCTCCGATCCCACAGCTGAATCCTCTTTAGAAGACGATCCTGGCGCTTGCTGGACTTTCTTGGATGCCCTGAAGCCTTCTTAACAAGAATTGAACCTCTTTCCTTGAAGTTCTTGATGATCCTATAAATTGTTGATTGAGGCGCAATGTTAGTAGCCACAATATCCTTGCTTGTGAAGCCATTTTTATGCAACGCAATGATGGCTGCACGCGTTTCTTTGCAGGTCACCATGGTTAACAATAGAAGAACAATGATTTCAAGCATCACCCTCCTTTTAACATGTTAAGTCTGCCATTTTAACCCAATCAGCCTGACATAAAGATCTCCAGCCTTGTGCTCGTCAACATTCTCACCTGACTTAACAAGACGATTACTGAAATGATCTCTGCAGGTCCTTTAATGACAGCAATGAAATGCAGTGGAAAGTTTTTTTGGGGATTAAGTTAATTTTCATGGCAAAGAAGGGCTATGCAATTCATCTGATCACTCTTCTTCATATATGCAAATTGCTATTATAAAAACTTAAGCAGCAACTTTTCCAATTTCCAATATTTATGTAATTCTCAAAACTTTTGGTCACGACTGTAGTATATCTTCCATGTTCCTTATCATTTAGCTATAGCTGTAGAGTGCCAGTTCGTGCCAGGTGTCCAGCTTGGACACCCAGTAGTTGTAAGGCACAGAGGGATCACTGAGGATGCTAACACGGTCTGCTATGTACTCCTTCACCATCTTCCAAATTTTTTCCATCCTTGTGACACTAGGCCACACATCAAGCTGAGGGTGCTGGTGAGGTGTCATGAAACTGTCCCAGGCCTTGGAGAGTGTTGTCCTACCTCTGGAACTGCTGTGTGTTCCCCTCATCTCCCCTCCTGGATTGCCCATGGAACTACGTACTCTGCCGCCAGCGTTGTCAGATGGAAGTTTATGGAGCAATTTTTCCACAAGGACCTTCTGGTATTGCACCATTTTGCTCGTCCTCTCCACCACACGAATGAGAGATGAGAAGTTCTCTTTGTAGCGGGGGTCGAGAAGGGTGAGGTAAACAACCAGTAATCACTCTTGTGCAAAATGCGTAGAATGCGAGGGTCACAGGAAAGGCAGCATAACATAAAGTCAGCCATGTGTGTCAGAGTCCCAACAGAATAGACTTTGCTGTCCTCATCAGGAAGATGACTCTTAATCTTCTTATCCTCTTCCTCCTCTCCTGCCCATCTATGCTGAACAGATGTAATAAACCTGCTATGGTTACTACACTCTTTAGCGGAGGCAACCGTCTCTTGCTCCTCCTCCTCCTCATCATCAAATTCACACTGAGAATACGAACTAAGGGTGGTCTGGATATCACCCTGTGTAATGTCTTCCCCCTAGTTCCACTTCTTCTACATATAAAGCGTCCACCTTCATTGTTAGCAGCCAGCATTTCAGTAGACACAGAAATGGGATAATTTGGCTTATAATAGCGTCATTGCCACTCACCATCTGTGTTTATCCCTCAAAGTTGCGTAAAACCTCACAGATGTCAGACATACAAGACTATGTTGCAGCTGGTATTGCACTACTGCCTTCTGCTGCTCACGAAGCCTTGCCAGCATGTGTAATGTGGAATTCCAGCGCGTGCTCACGTCGCACAACAGTCAGTTAGCTGGCAAATACAAGCGCTGCAGCAGCGTTGCCAGACCGTCGGCAGCTGTAGATGACTTTCTGAAATGGGCACACACATGGCGCACCTTCACCAGTAACTCAGGCAAATTGGGGTAGGTTTTGAGACATTTCAGAACACGTGGGCTAGGCATGGTATGGCCGGATCCCGGACATTAAAGAGGGATCCACATGGCCATATCAGCATTTGTCCCATGTACAAATTTGCCTTCTTCACTGGGCAGAGGTTGTTTTATGCCCAGTGATTAAGATTCTATTATTAGGACAGGTTTTTGAGGCACAATTTCCCGACGTTTTGCTGTGGTCACTGGGCAGAGTTGTCATTCTGCCTGGTGAGGGCCCTGATTGGCTGAGGGCTGGGCCTGTTATGTTCCATTGTTTGAGTTTTTATTGTTATGGTTTGAGTTTGAGTTTATGACTATGATGTAAAATATGTTATGGTTATTTGGTTATTTATGAGTTCTTAAACAGGCCATGCCATTAGTTTAGCTCCACTCTCATGTGTTATGTTTTTATTTATATTAATGTATAAGTTTGGGATGTTTGTTGGGCATGGTATATATATGTTGCATGATTGCCATGTGTGTGAGCTTGCCGAGCTACAAAGCTGCCAACATGTTATGGCCATTATCAGACACAACCAACCTGGTCCCTTATACCCTGCCACAGCTCTGCAGCGGTATGCTGTTTGTCACCCAAGCAAATAAGTTTCAGCACGCCCTGTTGCCGCTTCCCCACTGCCATGCTACATTGTTTCCAGCTACTGACTGATGGTTGACTGCTGCTGCAAGATGAGAATTCAGAGTTTTCAATGGAGGAGGCGGAGGAGGAGAAGGGGGGTTGCAGCCACTAATATAGTTGGTGGCGGAAATCCTGATAAAAGTAGGGCCACAATCCTTGGCATCGGTTGCACCTGTGCCATGCCAGGGTATGACTCACTACCGGCCTCCACAAGGTTCACCCAGTGTGCCGTCACGGAAATGTAGTGTCCCTGGCCAAAAGAACTTGTCCATGTGTCCGTCGTTCAGTGGACCTTCCCAATAACTGCGTTGGTCAGGGCACGGGTGATGTTACGGGATACAATTGCTGGTGTAATGCGGGGACAGCACACAAACATGCTTGTATTGTGCTCCTGAGAAAGGGGTGTTAGAGACCTCGAAACGTGTTGAGCTTATACCAATAAAGAACCACCCTGCTTTACTTGGATGGTCCACCGGGTCATCTATGTTGAGGACGTCTATAGGTGTTTTCCATTCTACATGCGATCTCGCGAGGGGTATCTTGAGTTTATCTTGCGCCACCCTCCCTGGTGAAGTGAGTACCACACAGTGGGTCCAGCAATCCTTATGTATTTTATTTTCACGGATACTTGTGGATTCTGCTACTATAGAACCCAACTTCAATGCATTTCACTGTTGTTATTTTTAACGGTCACCCTTCTTTAAAGCGTTCATTTTTAGTCACCTGACACATATACAACCACAGTAGCTTACCCTCCTTTTTTTGATTTACCATTCCTGTTGTACTCCTGGCACTGGGTAGAACATATATCCTATTAGGCACCCAGTAAAGTATCTAACAGATTTTTCATTACCGTAGAACCAATCCATTTTAGATTATCCTCCACTAGGGCACTCCACCCTATTCAAACCCATTTTTTCTATTTATCAACTCTGCAATGTAACATTACCGCAAGCAAAAATTATTTATAAAATTCAATAAAATTTTATCATGGGTAATGTTTTTGATGATATCTGTGCAACGTCCTTGCACTTGCAGCTGGTGGTGATGTAACTCGCTAGCACGGAGGAATCTCGTTGGTTATCAGAATGAACCAGACAAATCGCTCCACCCACTCACAACGGCCATGCATCACCACCCACAGAATCGAGAAAGAGGTATCAATCTGTCAATCCTTTCAGTGTCCGGACGGGCGAGGTTTCCCATGTGGAATCAAATTAAGATGCAGGCTCCACTCCTGGTGGTGCCCTTCCATCAATTAGTTTAAGTTTCAGCTTTGCAACCATACTTTGGTTTCCAGGAAAAGTCTCGGTGGGTAATGGGAATAACGCCGGCGGATCGTGTGTCGGATTCTTTTCAAACCAGGCTACAAATTTCATCCTAGATTAATGAAAACATTCATGGCAAATGCTTTCAGTGTGGTTCTTCTGGTGCCAGTCAAAAAATTTCATCTATAGCAGCGCAATACGGATACCTCCGACTGTCCATCTTAACCGCTCCAGAACCACCTAACGCACGGATGCGTTCGGCGGGCGGTCGGGTTATTCTGGATGGATGCATCGGTGCGTCATCTCGCGAGACACTAGATGACGCTGCGCATGCACAGTGCACGGCGGTAAAAGTTTTAGAAGAAGTTGGTCATCAGCCTGCCAGCCAATGATCAGCGCTGGCAGGCTGATGACTTTTAAAAAATCGAATCAAAAGCCATCTAACACATTATATTTATACATATAATGTGTTAAATGGCTTCTGTGCTCTCTGCTGGGTCCTTTTCGTCGGTTGGACCCTGCAGAGAGCATATGTAATAGTGAGTACACCAAACACTATACACTTAGCCCCAGATCACCCCCCATCATCCCAATTAACCCCTTGATCACCCCTTTCAATCACCTGTCAATCACTAGTGAAAGGGAAAAAAGTGATCAGTGTAAACTGTTACTTTTTTTTTCACTAGTATTGACTGTTAGGTTTAGTTTAGTTTAGGCCCCTTTGGTAGGTAGTTAGCTTCCGTTAGCGCCCATCCCACCGCACCGCAGTCACTGATTCGCTGGTTAGCGTAGCGCTAATCAGCATTTGTACTTTTATAGTATCTGTAAGTGATCAGAACTGATCACAGTCAAATCTATAATAGTATTAGTGTCACCTTAGTTCGCCCCCCACCCAAAACGCAGTGTTTGCCCGATCAGGCCTGATCGGTCGCCCACACGTGTGTTCCCCCATGAAAAAATTTTGTCACAAGTTAGTGGAATATGAGACTTTGTAAAAAAAAAAAAAAAAATTCAATTTCCGCTCACTTGTGACAAAAAATAAAAACTTCCATGAACTCACTATGCTTATCAGCGAATACCTTAGGGTGTCTACTTTCTGAAATGGGGTCATTTGTGGGGTGTTTCTACTGTCTGGGCATTGTAGGGCCTCAGGAAACATGATTGGTGCTCAGAAAGTCAAAGTGCGGAAATTCACTTTTTTGCACCATAGTTTGTAAACGCTATAACTTTTACCCAAACCAATAAATATACACTTATTGCATTTTTTTTAATCAAAAACATGTAGAACAATAAATGCAGAGAAAAATTTATAAAGAAATGTAGTTTTATTTGAAAAATTTTACAACAGAAAGCAAAAAAATCGGTAATTTTTGATTAATATCAAAAAAAGTAAAAATGTCAGCAACAATTAAATACCACCAAATGAAAGCTCTATTAGTGAGAAGAAAAGGAGGTAAGTTGTATGATGGAGCAATAAACAGTGAAATTAGTGTAGTGCAGAATTGTAAAAAGTGGTCTGGTCATTAAGGGTGTTTAAGCTAGGGGGGCTGAGGTGGTTAATCATGGCCCCAGTTCTAAAAAAAAAAAAAAAATTGTGGCAGTACTTGCACTTTATATACAATTGAATATGCATGAAAGGATGTTTCCCAACAATTTTCTTATTTTTTGGAGGGGTTGGGCGTATTTTTGTCATTTTGTAAAAGTGGTGTACAACTAGAACAGCATGGTTCCCAGCAGCGACCTGGGAGTCCAAGATTCATCCAGACATGGTCCCCGTACTGTTCCCGATCAATTTCGGTGGTGTTTCTGTCAGTTTCTGAACTTTTCCTATGAACCAGGCACCCTCCCCTCTTCAGATCAGGGGTTGCCTGGTTGTCTCCTATTGACTTCCATTATATTTGGTGTGCTCGGCTAAGCACACGAACATAGCAATGTGCTTGGCCCGAACATCTGAACACCCAAATACTTTGGTGCTCGATCATCACTACTAATTATGTTTTATATACAGTACTTACAGAGATTTTCTCCTTGGCAACAGAAAGTGTAGCCATATTGGTTGTCATCTTTGCTCAGCTTCTCTGTAAATCCATTGTTCTTGGTGCTGACAAAATAACAATTGGTGAAATATAATATAATTGTAACTGATTCCTGAGTTTTTAGAATATTTAAAGGCTAAAGGTACACTTTTGGGGACATTTTTGTATTATTGCATTGTACTAATTTGGAGCCAGAAAAAACTTTTTTTTGAATTGGTATTTTTTTAAAATTTTGAGCCCTTTTTTCAATTACAGCCTTGAGATTCTCTAGTAGCCACGCTGTCTACATAGTAACATAGTAACATAGTATATAAGACCGAAAAAAGACATTTGTCCATCGAGTTCGGCCTGTTTCCTACAAGTTGATCCAGAGGAAGGCAAAAAACCCCTGTGAGGCAGTAGCCAATTTTCCTCACTTATGGGGAAAAAAATTCCTTCCCGACTCCAATCAGGCAATCAGAATAACTCCCTGGATCAACGACCCCTCTCTAGTAGCTGTAGCCTGTAATATTATTACACTCCAGAAATAAATCCAGTCCCCTCTTGAATTCCTTTATTGTACTTACCATCACCACCTCCTCAGGCAGAGAGTTCCATAGTCTCACTGCTCTTACAGTGAAGAATCCTTTTCTATGTTTGTGTACAAACCTTATTTCCTTCAGACGCAGAGGATGTCCCCTTGTCACAGTCACAGTCCTGGGGATAAATAGATGATGGGACAGATCTCTGTACTGACCCCTGATATATTTATACATAGTTATTAGATCTCCCCTCAGTTGTCTTTTTTCTAAAGTGAATAACCCTAATTTTGATAACCTTTCAGGGTACTGTAGATCCCTCATTCCAGTTATTACTTTAGTTGCCCTCATCTGAAGCCTCTACAGCTCTGCTATGTCTGTCTTGTTCACAGGAGCCCAGAACTGTACACTGTACTCCATGTGTGGTCTGACTAGTGATTTGTAAAGTGGTAGGACTATGTTCTCATCACGGGCGTCTATGCCCCTTTTGATGCAACCCATTATCTTATTGGCCTTGGCAGTAGCTGCCTGACACTGGTTTTTGCAGCTTAATTTGCTGTTTATTAAAATTCCTAGATCCTTTTCCATGTCAGTGTTACCGAGTGTTTTATCATTTAATATGTACGGGTGACTTGCATTATTCCTTCCCATGTGCATAACTTTACATTTGTCGGTGTTAAACCTCATCTGCCATTTTTCTACCCACACCTCCAATCTATCCAGATCTCTCTGTAGCAGAAAACTGTCCTCTTCAGTGTTAATTACTTTACACAGTTTAGTGTCATCTGCAAAAATAGATATTTTACTGTGCAGGCCTTCTACAAGATCATTAATAAATATATTGAAGAGAATAGGGCCTAATACTGACCCGTGAGGTACCCCACTAGTTACAGTGACCCAATCTGAGTATCTACCGTTAATAACCACCCTCTGTCTTCTGTCACTCAGCCAGTTACTTACCCACATACAGACATTTTCTCCCAGTCCGAGCATCCTCATTTTATATACTAACCTTTTATGAGGTACGGTCTGTTTTCACTCTGTTACGTCAGGCAGCTCAGCTGACGGCTCCGACTTTATAAACACTGACTATAGCTCAATTCTTATCTTACTAATAAGAATGTGGCTTAAATAAGTGTTTATGACCTTTTAGTAATTTAGAGATAAGGTTTATTAGATGACCAGCACAGAGTGACCATTTGAAATTTTATTTTAGCTCAAAATGAGAAAAATGCAATCATAAAATAAAAATTACCTCTGAAGGTGTACATAGCTCTTAAACAATTTTAATATATGATATACTGCATCTGTTGTGATAATAAATCATGATGAGTGGGCCATTCCCATGAAATGCTGTACTATAACTCCCAGTTTACACACTAAATGTTTCCATAGGTTTACATTAGTCAGACTGGAAAAAAAACTCTCACTACACAGAGAGGTGTTATCAGTGACTGACAGCTATCACTATATACACATTTACACAGAGAATGCTATAAATTACTGATAACACCTCCCCATGTACAACTCTCAGTGACTGACAGCTATCTCTGCACACACACACTTACACAGAGAATACTATCAATCACTGATAACACCTCCCCTGTGTACTGTTCATAGTTGTGGTGGTGGTGGGGGAAGGGTTCATAAGTTAGAAAAAGCAGAGAGATATAGTTCAAGTTTTAGTGAATCTTTTCTCACAAAAAATATATATATCTGCTAAGCTCCTCCCCCTCTATAACATGCTGCCTGCATTTTTTTTTCAATGGAACCCTACGGGTGACAAATGCCACTGTGTACCATATCCTGGCATACACATTAAGCAGAGGCCATGAATGTGATCTAAACAGACCCTCACAATGACGGCAATAGTACATTGTAAAACAGGTGACATTGATTGATGTTGACTGTCAAAGCTTTTCTCACCTAACTCACAGAGACAACTATTCTCTCTCTAAGCTTTACCTCACTTCCATGTCTTCGTCCAAAGGCAAATTTATTATTCATTATCACAGCTATTCTCATACACTTAAATAAGATCTATATTCCATCTTCCCTTTAAGGGAACGATTCATCTCAATGAATGAGAAATGTATTGACATTTCATTTTATGTATATTTTAACGACGTACAGTATAACCTATGGCCAACTTGTTTACCAAGTAATAGACAGTGGTAATTCTTTAAATATTCCCTGTGTACCTAAATTTAGTCTGAAATTTATAGACAAAGGCTTGACTCTTTAACTGACTCTACTGCCTTATGCATCATGAGATATTTGCCAGATGTTTAAAATAGTATGCCTATTTTTATTACCCTCACGTCAGTAGGAAGCCATGTTATGTTAGTGGAAAGCCACATTATTCCCAAGTAAACAACCACTTCCTACTTATGCTTTATTATTTCAAATATCTGAACCTTGACTTCTAACCTACTTACCCAAATAATCGGCAGCTATTTTTTATCTTCTGTTTACAAGGCACTTGAAAATCCCACCCTTTCCTTATAATCTTTGAGGTCATAGTTTTACATGGGAGATAGGAAAGAGCAAAGAGAAACAAAGAGAACATCAAAAAGTGAGAATACGGTAAAAGAAAGGGGGCAGAGTTTGATCTGGGTTCCTTATGCTCTCTGTGATTCTGAAGGCCCTACCTCAATCTATACTAAACTTAAAGGGGCTCACTTTAGTGTTACCTTAACACATGACAGCTCCTTATGAATCAAACCCATAAGAAATGGACCTCAGCGGCAAGTGATTCAATGCAAATTCAGCTTTAGATGGGGTTCCCTTTGTGGCCTTTTGAGGTCCATTATTGTGCCAAGTACAAGACGAAATTCAGTGTAAGGAAGAGGAAGCCGCACTCGCAAACCCTTAGGATAATACCCAATTTATAAGCAAGGTCAGTTCCACGACATAATCCCTTTAGGGGTTTCAATTAAAATATGTCATAAAACTTCACCTTTATTATTTAAATTAAAACCCCATACAACACAAACAACCCAAAGTGTATTTAAAACTATCAGGGAAAATATAGGGATAATTGCACATCCAGCTCTTATTTTGATATGTCAATATTGACATACAGCAATATTCGCTTTATTTTGACCAGTGATCTGTATTTTTTTTTTTATCTTTATGTTCTTTTCTGTGAAGTTTTATTGCTGAGCACACTTGTTCAGCAGTTTATATTGGTCTAGAGTTTAATACAATGTGCTTTATTTAGTGTCTGTATATACTATGGTTCAGTAATTTGGGGGTGGGGGGGGCAGTCACTCATTTTATGGCAGGAGTGCTGGACCCTGTATAAATAGTGACATTGCAACTTACAGAGCTGCACAGTATTGCGCCTCTCAATTATGAATTATTGCAGGCACTATGTTTAGCACTTACTAAATATGTGGTTATTTGATAGTCACCATCATGTTTAAAACACATTTTTTGCCTCCCCTTAGAGTTATTTCTCCATTCACAGAACCATCGTTTTATGTACTTGTACGATGGAAAAGCAGGGATTACACCCTGCCTTTAGCACTACTACACTCAGACCTAAATTCTAGATTGATGTATATGATTGAATTCAGAACAACGGAATTAACTCAAACCTATACTGACCCTAAATTCTTTCCCTATAACAGAGTTGGACTATTACCTTATTTGCCCTGGCTAAAAAGAAGCAGACTCTACCCCTCCCGACATGTTTCACCGCTACATGCGGCTTCGTCAGGGTATCTAGTGTCCACGTGCCGATACTCACCCGGTTTTTATCGCTATAGAGTCACTCCCCCTAGAATGCGCATTACCAATCGTTCACCGAGATGTTCAAATGCCCTGCAATATCCTCCTATTAGTAAGGGGGCGGGGTGTACATCATCGTCACACACCCGCTCCCTATTTCTTGCCATTCGCGCACCACAGAATTCTTGCTCTAAATAACAGCAGCCCGATCCCATTACAACGGGGCACGGTACGCACGTCATCTGACATGCCTTTATTCCCTCTCCTGTCCTATCAGTTATGCGTTCGTCACACATAGATGGGAGGTATCATTACTACATCATGGCTACTCGATTAACCCCTTGTGCAAGTTGGCTATTACATTCGTCTCTTACACAGAAACGGCTATTGCATTATTTATTTTCGATATTATATATTCATTATTATAAAAGTTTACCTCATAATAAGCCGTATATTTTTTTGAAGGGGGGGAATATAACATAGGTGTTTCTTTACAGGGTTGCTACACATAGGATATTAACTTCATGTAAGGAGTCTATTTTATTTATATTTATAAACCTCTTTTATTTATAGAATGTGACATGAAGCAGATATCTAGATGAAGGCCGTATACGAAAACTCCTCATTTAGACCTTTTGGACTAAGTGATTGTAATCTCAAAATCTATTTAGCTTCTTCCTGAAACAATTTATGGTCTAGATTCCCACCTCTGGGACCTAATTTTATTTTTGCAACACCCCAAAATATTAAAACCTCCAAGTTGTTATTGTGCACGTACGAGACGTGTCTATATAGAGAAGTGTCCTTTTTTGTATTTATGGAACTGATATGGCCAGAGATTCTCCTCCTTAACTCTTGTGCTGTTTTGCCCAAATATAGTTTTGGGCATGTACATGCTGCTATGTACACCATGCCGTTACTGCGGAAGTTGAAAAAATCCTTAATGACATACTCTCGTCCGTCCAGTGATTTTTTTTATTTTGGGTAGATACTTACAGAAGCCACAGTTTCCACATGGGTATGAACCCTCCACTTTGGATTTTAACCAAGTTTCGTTTTGGACTGATGTTTTTGGGAGGAAACTATGAACTAATTAATTTTTCAAGTTTTGTCCCCTTCAATAGGTGACACTTGGGTATGATGGTAACACCTTCCTCAAATCCGTGTCACTCGTCAACAGATTCCAATGCTTTCTAGGAATATGCATAATTTGCTGGTTATGACTGTCATAAGTGCCAATGCATCTTATGACCCTAGATTCCTTTGTGGGGTCCTCATTGCTGTTTCCTTTTTCTTTCCGCAATAAAAGATCTTCTCTTTTCTGATTTTTTACACGATTATAATCCCTCTTAAGGGATTTCCGTGAGTACCCCCTTGTCTCTAAAGCGTCTATGTAATTCATCAGCCTCATTCTTAAAAGCCTCTTCAGATCTACAATTTCTTCTTGCTCTTGAGTACTGTCCGACAGGTATACCCTTTTTTAATGCTGTCGGATGGCAACTGGACCAGTGGAAGAGACTATTTGTTGAAGTTGGTTTGCAAAATATGTTAGTCTGGACGTGCCCATTTTCATCTTTATGGATTTTCAAATCCAAGAAACAGATTTTGTCTGGATGTATCTCATAGGTAAAATGCATCCCTATATCATTTTCATTGAGTTTCTTGACGAAATCCAAGAACATTTGTTGTTCACTGTCGCACAATAATAGCACGTCGTCAATAAATCTACCCCAAAATAAAATGTGATTCGTGTAATGTGAATATAACTCAGAAAAAACTATTTGGTCCTCCAACCACCCTAAAAGTAAATTTGAGAAAGTTGGTGCACAGGGCTGGCCATCGCGGTACCTTTTATCTGATGATAAAAGGGACCGTTGCATAAAAAATAATTGTGCGTAAGTGTTTATCCTAACAATTCCAAAACAAAATTATTGTGCTGGTGAAACAAAGTGCTTTTAGTATCCAGGAAGAATTTTACGGCTCTTATGCCCAGTTCATGCTCGATATTACTATATAACGCCTCAATATCGAGGCTCGCTAGGAACGTGGAATCCGTTAAGGTCATATCATTTATTTTAACAAGTACATCACTTGTATCCTTAATATAGGAAGGTAATGCCATAGCAAAAGGCCTAAGTAGAATATCCACATATTCGCTTATAGACTGGGTAAGAGAGTCATTTCCCGATACTATTGGTCATCCGGGAATAGGAGTCTTCTTCTTATGCACTTTCGGGAGTGCGTAAAAAGTCGCAATTGTAGGATTTTTATTAAATAAGAAATCAAATTTCTCCTTGGATATAAGATTTTCATAATTTCCTTTCTTTAGGATACCATGTAGTTCAGTGAGGTACCTTTCTGTTGGATTGCCAGGTAAGATTTCATATATCTCCTTATCCATTACCAATTTGTCCACCATTTGATCATAATCCTTTCTGCTTTGTAGCACTATGTTTTCTCCTTTATCATTAGACTTGATGAATATATCTTTGTTGATTTTCAATTTTTCTAATGTATTTACTTCATCAGATGTTAAATTCATAGGATTTTTACTTTTTTGTATTTTGAGATCATTTATTTTAAAAGTTACCATGTCAACAAAGGTCTCTATATTTTTATACTGTGAAAAGGCCGGGGTCCATTTTAATCTAGGTTTGAGATCCGTTAATGGAGGCTCAATGCCTGACAGGTAACCTTCAGCATTTCATCACTTTCAGCATGAAGGCTTTCCAGTATTTTTAAAGTTTGTTGTTCTTTCAGGATCAGTTTCTGTGTATCGTGCATAGTGCTCAAGTGCTGTTTGTGCAGTGCCAATTTCCGTGCAAATAAATTAATATCTTTAACCCAACTAAATTTATCAAAACGTGGTTCTGGAGTGAAAGTGAGACCTTTTTCTAATAATTTATTCTGAGTTTCCGTAAGTGCTAGTGATGAGAGATTTATGACTTGAGTTCTACTGGGTATCTCCATTTGCTCATCCAAATTTGCTGACTTATTTTCTATTATTTTGCACTGTACACCTATTTTTCTCAGTCCCTTAATTGGACTCCGATCTGTCCTAAAAAAAAAGGGGGGGGGGGCTATTGGTGGTATTGCAAAAGTACTCATATCCAATTGACTTGTTGGAATGAGGCCCAAATTTTGTTGGCCTGAAGTCATTTTGCTATTCGACACTGAATTTGTTAACATTTCTCCTCCTTTGGTCGGAACTGTCTGTAAATTTACAATCATTTTGCTACCAGTTTGGGTTAAAAAAAACCATCTCTCGTGTCTGTTGTGATCCAATAACAGAGGTATGGGATAATGCATAGCCATCTGATGTAGAGGGTCCTGCATTTACCGATGGAGCAGTACATTCTGTGGGGTTATTAACCTTTTTGGATTTATGCTGTTTATTATATCTTACCTTTCTTTTTGTTCTCCCCAAATTAGTACTTGTTTTACTAGTGTCATCTGTACCAGAGGTGTCAGATTCAGAATAATCCGTATATCTGGTATTTCTCACTAATGTGTTATTTTTATTTTTCCAGGTATAAACACGGTCTGTGTCAAAATCTAGTTTGTCACGAATGTATTTACGATGTTTCCTTTCTTTTATTTCTTCCTTCAGACTATCTAGACTTTTTTGTAGTCTAGATTCTTGATTAATTTCTTAATTTAATTTCTCTGAAATATGTTCAAAATACAGCTTCTCATAGTCAACCATATATTTCATAAGTCTGAGGGAATTTTCTATCAGGATTCTATCCCAACCTTTAACAAACTCTAAATAAATTGTCTGTGTGGTCTTAAAGGGCTTCTCATGCACCTATAAACTAGTCCTTGGTCTATACTGTATATGTCTCCAGGCTTACTATTTCCCACCATTAACGATAATATTGTTTGTATGTTTTGCTCAAATTTCTAAAACCTGTTTGAATGTCCGTGTTATTTAACGGAATTGCCTATTCAATCGTATACATCAATCTAGAGTGTGGGTCTGAGTGTAGTAGTGCTAAAGGCAGGGTGTAATCCCTGCTTTTCCATCATACAAGTACATAAAACTATGGTTCTGTGAATGGAGAAATAGCTCTAAGGGGAGGCAAAAAATGTGTTTTAAACACGATGGTGACTATCAAATAACCACATATTGAGTAAGTGCTGAACATAGTGCCTGCAATAATTAATAATTTAGAGCAGCAATACTGTTCCCCCTGGAAGTTGCAATCTCACTATTTATACAGGGTCCAGCACTCCTGCCATAAAATAAACGACTGCCCCAGCCCCCCAAAAAAAAAAAATATATATATATATATATATATATATATATTTCTGAACCATAGTATATATTGACACTATGTAAAGCACAGTGTATTAAACCCTAGACCAATATAAACTGCTGAACAAGTGGGTTCAAAAGTAAAACTTCACAGAAAATAAAATAAAGATAAAAACAAAATACAGATCACTGGTCAAAATAAATCAAATATTGCTGTATGTCAATATTGACGCTATCAAAATAAGAGCTGGATGTGCAAATATCCCTATATTTTCCCTGATAGTTTTAAATACACTTTGGGTTTTTTGTGCTGTATGGGGTTTTAATTTAAATAATAAAGGTGAAGTGTTATGACAAATTTTGATTGAAACCCCTAAAGGGATTATGTGGTCGAACTGACCTTGCTTGTAATTTGCATGGAGTATCACCTTCTCTTCAAACAGCTGATATGCGGGTGTCTGACGATAGATAATCAATATTAATGACTGGACAACCCCTTTAACATATTAACCCATAAAATCTATAGCAAAGCCAACAAAAAAACAAGCCCTCAGACAGCTCTGTAGGTGGAAATATATATAATATACAGTTGTGTTCAAAATTATTCAACCCCCAATGCTGTAAAGGGTTTTAGGGAATTTAGTGTACATTTGTAATTGTGTTCAGAATGAAATCTTACAAGGACTTTTTAAAGAACCAAATGCAACTAAAATGACATCAATTGTTTTTGTAATACAGTATTAAATGTTTTTTTTTTTGTGATTTCTTCATTGACACAATTATTCAACCCCTTAAAGACTACCACTCTTAAGAACAGAGGTTCATTCAAGTGTTTTCGATCAGGTATTGAAAACACCTTCAGATGTCAAGGAGCAGCAATCAAGCATAATAAGCACCAATTAGGCAGATTTAAAATGACTGTGATACTCAGCTCCTTCTAGACATTTACTGGTGTGTTTACAAACATGGTGAAGTCAAGAGAATGGTCCAGGAAGACAAGAGAAATTGTGATTTCTCTTCACAGGAAGGGCAGTGGCTATAAGAAGATTGCAAAGATGTTAAACATACCAAGAGACACCATAGGAAGCATCATTCGCAAATTCAAGGCAAAGGGCACTGTTGAAACACTACCTGGTCGTGGCAGAAAGAAGATGCTGACTACGACTGCTGTGTGCTACCTGAAGCGCAAAGTGGAGAAAAGTCCCCGTGTGACTGCTGAGGAACTGAAAAAAGATTTGTCAGATGCGGGTACTGAAGTTTCAGCTCAGACAATAAGGCGCACACTGCGTAATGAAGGCCTCCATGCCAGAAATCCCAGGCGCACCCCCTTGCTGTCTCCAAAGAATAAGAAAAGTCGACTGCAGTATGCCAAAAGTCATGTGGACAAACCCACAAAAGTTTTGGGACAGTGTTCTGTGGACTGATGAAACAAAATTAGAACTGTTTGGGCCCATGGATCAACGCTATGTTTGGAGGAGGAAGAACAAGGCCTATGAAGAAAAGAACACCTTGCCTACTGTGAAGCATGGAGGGGGGTCAATCATGCTTTGGGGCTGTTTTGCTTCTACAGGTACAGGGAAGCTTCAGCGTGTGCAAGGTACCATGAATTCTCTTCAGTACAAGGAGATATTGGATGAAAATGTGATGCAGTCCGTCACAAACCTGAGGCTTGGGAGACGTTGGACCTTTCAACAGGACAATAATCCCAAGCATACCTCCAAGTCCACTAGAGCATGGTTGCAGATTAAAGGCTGGAACATTTTGAAGTGGCCATCGCAGTCACCAGACTTAAATCCGATTGAGAACCTCTGGTGGGACTTAAAGAAAGCAGTTGCGGCGCGCAAGCCTAAGAATGTGACTGAACTGGAGGCTTTTGCCCATGAAGAATGGGCGAAGATACCCGTAGATCGCTGCAAGACACTTGTGTCAAGCTATGCCTAACGTTTAAAAGCTGTTATAACTGGAAAAGGATATTGTACTAAGTACTAAGATTGACTGTCACTTGGGGGTTGAATAAAACTGATAATGATGTGAGCACAGAAAAGACATTTGTGGTTATTTCATTATAAATTTTATGTTATATTTGTCTGACTTACAAGTGCCTCTTTGATTTAATTGTAAACAAGATGACTGAAATGATCAAAATCAATGTCAAACTGGCCAAAACACTTAATTTCAGTGGGGGTTGAATAATTTTGAACACAACTGTAAGTTATGACTGTAAGAAAATGGTGATGCAAAGAAATTTTTTTTAAACCTTTTTTTTTTTTTAAAAACTAGAAAAACGATAACTCATCTGGTATCGCTTTAAACATACTAACCTGCGTAATATGGATGTCATGTCACTTTTAGCACATAGTGAATGTTGTAAAAACTAAATCCAAAGCACCATGGAGTAATTGTGCTTTTTTATTTTGCCCCACAATAATTTTTTTTCTTGCTTTCCAGTACAATGGTAAATTAAATTGTGCCATTTCAAAACACAACGTGCCACATAAAAATAATCCCTCATATGGCCATGTTAACAAAAAATGTAAAAAGTAGTTGTTTTTGGAAGGTATAAAGGAAATAAATGCATAAACTAAAAATTGTCTGGTCCTTGTCTAGTGGTTAATGACGTTCTCAGTTTCCTAAAAAGCAATATAAAAGAAATCTCAAACTTATGTATTAGACAGGGTTTGTTCACATCAATCATCTAGGCCCATCAGAGGAATATGCTGCAAACACTCTTTTGGTATATACTAGGTTTATGGGGGCCTATAGACAAGTTGGAGTATAGGTCAGGGGAAGGTTGTGGCCTATACATCTAATGTTCTTAATAAGAGATCTGAACAGAATCTTATGCACCTTTAAGTACACATTAGGCATTGTGTGTAAAATATAAATACCCAACCTTTAATGCTTTTTATTGTCACAATTTGGGCCCTTAAATGGGTTGTGCCAAGATTTAAACTTGTGCCTGATTCGATAGGGTATGACCACTGGGACCCCCACTGATCACAAAAATGGGGATCTTGTGCTCCCCTGTATGAATGAAGTACTGATGTGGTTTACACTTGCAGGAATGATGGTACCAATATTTGACATATTTCTCCTGTATGCCATTTTTTATTTATTTATTTATTCATTTTACTTACTTGTATAGTGCTAAAATATTCTTCATAGCTTTACATCGCCACCCACTGCCCCTAGTGGAGCTCACAATCTAAATTCCCCATTCCCTATTAGTATGTCTTTGCAATGTGGAGGGAAACCAGAGTTCCTAGAGGAAACACATGCAAACAACATACAAACTCCATGCAGATATTCTCCTTGGTTGCTGCTCATCATCCCATCCATATGAACAAAAGTAAATAGTACCATTACTGCAGCTGAGGTCAGCAAGATCTGTGCTTGGGAATAAAAAAAATTACGTATGTAATTAATATATATATATATATATATATATATATATATATATATATATATATTGTAAGGGATCACACTCTCTCAGGGGGTCGCAATCACAGACCTCATCAGACAACGAGGTTCAAGTCCAAAAGGTGCTTTATTTTGGCACTTCAGCACTATCACACACATAAACATCGAAAATAAACACCTCTACCTGATACACGTATTGTCTCTACCTCACCTATAGAGCGCCAGTCACACAGTGGACCAGATCCAGCTTCCTCAGCCACACAAGTCCTCTCGACTCTGACCATGTGACTCTCTTTCCGTAGGCGTCGCTGGGCCCCCCAAACTTCAGGCTTTAAAAAGCCTCGTGGCCCCTCAGCCCTCCTGGCTGAGACCACACAGAGCCTCTCAGGCATCCCTCTCTCTCAGGCTTCATCTGCCTTTCTCCCCCCAAGTCATACACAGAGGGTTGTTTTATCCTTCCTTGATTACGGCAGCAGGCCTCACCTGCGATCACCTTCGGCAAAAAAACAATACATGTAGTGGAAGGGTGTTGACTGGCAGACCCCACTACCAAACCTATGCCCCAGTCCACATGAAATCCAGCCCAGAACAACATCTAGACAAAACTGTCTCTGCAAACTATACTTTGCTGAAACCTCTGCAGCTTTCTGGCTTTCAGTTACCTCACCCAGCTGAGGTATCTGGGTGGGATATACAAGCCTCCCAGCACTTATACTGTACACATCATCTATATATATATATATATATATTTGATTTATGTATTTAATAATAAAGATAAACCTAGCTGATACAAAGTAACAAAGTCATATTTCATACCCATAGAGATTGGCCTTAAAAACTGACACAGTGCTGCCAATGTGGTCATTACATTCTCTATTTTACGTATTTATTGCCCACATGTATTCAACATGCTAATATTAAATACACAGATCGGGGAGACAATTGAAATGTTAATAAAACTTAACTTGTTCTTTGTTCATTCCCTTTGAATGAGTCAGTTCATTGCAGTAAAAGTTCATTGTAATCCACTAAATTGAGACTTTATGTAAGTAAAGCCATTCTTTGAATGCATTGCTTGATGTGGATTACTAGCTGAAAGTGTGTGGGCTATTAGTACACTGGGAAAACTTGTAATGTGGGTGTGAGAAATCATTCTCAGTGCTGGAGATAGATATTATAAATTACAATTGTGGTTCAATAAACTCTGTGTAAATTCCCTACACTAAAAGCAATATAAAAGCTGATTGTAAAAACATTTACTAATGTAACATAGGTATTGTAAATATATACCCCAATTTAGAGATGAGAAAACCAGACAAGATTAGTTTCGTTTGAAGTTCATTGAATTTGTTGAAAAATTATTTGTGGGGGGAGATAGAGAAATATCTTTCGGGAAAAAAATGTTTAAATTAGCTTTCCTGAACCTATCTGACTCATTGACTATTTTACCCAGAAATCCAGAGCAGCTTTGTCCAGTCTACAATAGTCATCATAATAGAAATAGTACCCACCCAGAGGTTCCCCTTAAGATCTTGCAGCTACAAATGTTGTTCTCATCTGTTTTTCTTTGATTAGGGGATTTTTGTCCTGAAAGAACTAATCTCAGATGTGAGGCTGACAGATTTTTCTAGCCTGTTTAAAAAGCAGGAAAGCATCTCTGCTGATCTACTGTGTAAAAATAATGCAGTGCTCATTGCTGTTTTGTTTTCCTGTTTACCTGCTTGCTGTGAAGTAGCAAGTAAGTATATCTATAGTTTCTTCTATCTCACTTCAATGGGACAACTCATTCCTAAAGTATGCACTTGAGAATACATAATCAGTATAGCAAAGACAGACAACACCTTCAAATATATGCAAATTATTATGTCTAACATCTGCCAGCATCAGACAGGTTTAGGAATGCTAGATTTAGATATCTTTCCCAGAAACCCAGATGGGCAATGCCTGGTCTACAATACTGCGCACATGTGATCAGTGTACCAGGTGCATTACCTGGCCTACAGTACTGCACACATGTAATTGGCATAGTAGGGGCATCATCTGGCCTACAATACTACGTACGTGGCGTACAATGGGTTCTACTTACATAAGTACATTTGTGTACTAAGATCTCTCTCAAAAATTCAGGTTTGACTGAATCCAAACTTGTTGAGAAGTAGAATCAGTTTGCTCACCCTAACCCCCATTTTATAATGGTAAAGTATATAAACAGAAGAGAGATGAAAAAATCAATTTGAAAAAACGATTCAAAATTCGTCCTGAACTTCCCAAAAATAAAATCTGATTCTAACAAACCCAAATTTCTTGTGATTCATTTTGGCATATCACAGCGGGACCCACACATATTCATGGAAATGAGATGTGCAAGCCAGTTCTCTTTCCAAAAGGACAAGAATACTGAGTGTTCCAGTATTATATATCTCTGACAGTTTTCCCTCCAAAAGTACTGTATCTTACATCTGCTTGTGTCAGAAAGTCTTAATCTGATTTTCTTTTTGGAAGGAAAGCTAATTTAAATATCATTCCCAGAAACCAAGGCATTCAAAATAGCTTTTCTTCCAAAAAGAAAATAATACTAAGCTTCACGCCAACAGATGTAAGATACTCAAATTTGCATATGTTTCCCAGAAAGGTAGAGCAGTGATGGCTGGACTACAGTACTCTTCATGCATACTTTTTAGTCTCCCTAATGAGAAAGAGCAAATATCACTCTTTATTGCTATAGTCGAGGACAACTGGCTAGTACCTATGTAATTTAGGTCATTTATCCAAATTTTTCTAGCATAAAAACAAAGTTGGTGTAGAATTTTTAATTGCTCTGATTATTGCTGGACAAAACTCTAGAAGACAACACAAAACCTGTACCATCCTTCCTCAGTGAGAGAAACCCCATCATTTGATAATTTTTTTATCTCAACCTAGGAAAAACTGAATTATGATTATATTTAGAAATGACCCCATATAACTTAGACCCAGCTACCCCCCTCCAAAACATTTAAGAAAAAAATATGAGTTCTAGGAAACCAGAGATTGTTACATACCAATTTTCAGAGCAATTAGAGCATATTGGATTTAGGTAGAATTAGTTTGGAGTCTGGACCCAAATCAAACACTAAACGAATTTCAAGAAATTCACTCATCTCTAACACAGAACTAGCCTATTCTGCATAACTGCAGATAGATATTGTTCTTAGTGGTAACATCCAGTGGTCAACTGATTCAAGAATTTCTAAGTGTAATACCAGAAAAAACTGCATAATGTAGAGCTTTAAGAGAATATGTACAAGAATTGTTATTTCATGAAGAATACAAGTTCGTCCTGAACTTCCCAAAAAAAAAATCAGATTCTAACAAACCCAAATTTCTTGTGATTCATTTTGGCATATCACAGCGGGAACCACACATATTCATGGAAATGAGATGTGCAAGCCAGTTCTCTTTCCAAAAGGACAAGAATACTGAGTGTTCCAGTATTATATATCTCTGACAGTTTTCCCTCCAAAAGTACTGTATCTTACATCTGCTTGTGTCAGAAAGTCTTAATCTGATTTTCTTTTTGGAAGGAAAGCTAATTTAAATATCATTCCCAGAAACCAAGGCATTCAAATTAGCTTTTCTTCCAAAAAGAAAAGAATACTAAGCTTCACGCCAACAGATGTAAGATACTCAAATTTGACCAAGACCAACCTAGGTTTTAGAGGAGGAAAATGAGAAAACAATGTTTTTAATTAGACCTCAGATCAGACTCCTAATCTTTATCAGACCTCAGATCAGACGTCCAATCTTCATTAGACCTCAGATCAGACCCTCACAATCAGATCACCAATCTTCATTAGACCTTAGATCAGACCCCCCAATCAGACACCCAATCTTTATCAGACCTCAGATCAGATCCCCCTAATCAGACCCTCAATCTTTATAAGACTCAAATCAGACCCCCCCCCCAATCTTTATAAGGCCTCAGATCTCCAATTAGACCCCCAATCTTTATCAGACCTCATATCAGAAACCCTAATCTCCATCAGACCTCTAATCAAACCACCAATCCTCATCAGACCTCAGACAGTAAAAAAAGTAAACTTACCTCTACTGCTCTGGAAAAAGTAAACTTACCTCTACTGTTCTGGACAGCACCACCACTCGCGATAATTGCAGCCAGCACTAGCAGCACTACACTCACTACTTCTCGAACCTACTGCATACTAATGAGTGCTTCAATAATGAAAGCATCCCTTTACGCATTGGGGAAAAAAAGTGTGCCTGACAAAGGGAAAAATATGGCAATTACTAAAATACGTGTCAATATATTTCCAGATATATTTACTAGAGATGAGCGAATTTGTCAAAAATTCAATTCAGCCAATTAACACGAATCAAGTTAAAAATGGCTAATTCCTGGCCTTTTGAGTGCCTTTATAGGGGTGTAGAACACTAAGCCTTACAGTAACATGCATAGGAAGTCTGCCGTGGTAGTGAAATAACACTGTGAGTAGATATGACAAGGAGATGAGAGGCGTCGCTCTTAGAATCACTGCACACTTCACTTATTTGGGCAGTCACGGGACCAAAACTGACCAAATAACTCAAGTATGAACTCTGTCTTACAGGTCAATGTTAGCGGCAATAATAAGTGCACTCCTTTTACACCGCCATCAGCTGATTCCACATAGATATCTACAGAACCTGTTCTATTAAACGCTTATACAAGTAGAGGTGTCAGCAGTAAGTTTGTGTTGACGTCACTGATTATTTTGCCTTTCCTCCGTCAGAACAATAACCCCCGAAAAACGGATCCTGTCTGTTGAGCATCCGCCTTCACTCAGTCAGTATTTGGTCAATAATCCATAAGTATTGCTAATGCCAAAAAAAAACAGGAGTGGATTAAAAACAGAGATGACAAGTGAATATTTGTATGTCTTCTATGTTTTGTACCCACTCCTGCTTTTGGATACCAAATCACAGGCCAATTCTGATGTGACAACACAGCCCTTACAGCTGCTACGCAGACAGGATCTGTTGTGCGTCTCATTTTTCCGTCCTTCTGACAGATCAGAAGAAGGGTCAAATAAATGATGATGTCAGCCAGGCTGAAAGGCAAAATAGTGGCCCAGTTATGAAGCAGAGAGAGTGGAAACAGCATGAGAAGTCCACAGAGTGGCCCCATGACATAGTGGTGAGGTGGAAGCAGCATGAGGAGACCACAGAGTGGCCCAATGACAGAGTCTGGAGGTGGTGGCAGCAGCACCAGGATATGACAAAGTTGTAAGGTGACATTGTGTGGAGGTGACAGCAGCATCAGGAGACCACAGAGTGGCAGGGTGACATAGTGTGGAGGTGGCAGCAGCATTAAGAGATGACAGAGTGACCCGGTAACAGTGGAGAGGTGGCAGCAGCATCAGGAGACAACAGAGTGGCAAGGTGACATAGTGTGAAGGTGACAGCAGAATCAGGAGATCACAGAGTGCAAGGTGACATAGTGTGGAGGTGACAGCAGCATCAGGAGACCACAGAGTGACAAGGAAATATAGTGTGGAGGTGGCAGGAGCATCAGGAGACCACAGAGTGCAAGGTGACATAGTGTGGAGGTGGCAGCAGCATGAGGAGACCACAGAGTGGCAAGGTGACATAGTAAAGAGGTGGCAGCAGCATCAGGAGACCATAGAGTGACCCGGTGACAGAGTGGGGAGGTGGGTGGCAATATGAGTACCAGCTTAACATGGTGGATGAAAGGAGGAGCCTTGGCATCAGATGTGTGGCATCAGGCAGGTGGCAGCATCACAATAGTAGCTGAGGCAGGTAGCCAGAAGAAACTGGTCTATTTTGTCAAAGTGTTGGTGTGGCACCATGGATGATCTAGTCTAATGCATCAGGCATTGGTGGGTTGAAATCCTGGCTGATCCATGCCTGATTCATCTTGAAAAAGGTCAGTCTCTCCACATTTTGGGTGGACAGGCAAGTTATTATTGGGGTAACTATGGCCCCCACCGCACTAAACACCAGCTCTGAAGCCACACTACTGGCCAGGCAGGAGAGCTTTTCCAGGGCAAACTGGAAATCCAGCTGATCTTCAATGTGGGGTGGCAGGGTGCTGTCCAAGTGCTGTTCAGGTCCTGCTCCAGGTCTACTTGCTGCTGCTGGTAAGTAGTTTCTTCACTAGGCGGGTAAAGAAAGCTGCTCATCAGTGACTCTAGACTCAAGTTGCTCCTGATGGAGCTAGAACTGCTCCTTCCCCCCTCCCGCACCCTGCCACAGCAGCCATGGCAGAGGTATGTGAGAGCAGAGGGCCCCCTTGGTCAGATCTGCGAGAGGATGGGCGATGGAGCAGATAGGCAGCGGCCAACTTAGTACATAGGATGTCTCTATAGTAGTTCAGTTTGTCCTCCATCTCAGCGGGTATAAAAAAGGCCCCTATTTTGGACCTGTTGCGAGAATTCAACAAGGTGGAGAGCCAGAAGTTATCCCTCTGCTGAATGGTGACAATTCGGCTGTCACTAGGCAAGCAAGTGAGCATGCATCGGTCCATTTGTGCAAGTGACTCGGAGGGACTCACTGCCTCCATCTCCACTGCATACTGCCACGGCGTGTCTCTAGTCCTCTGACTCATCTTCCTCATCACCCTGTAGCTCCTCTGAATGGTCCTGCTCCTCCTGCTGTACCTCTCCTGTCACCTGTGTAGAAAAAACACCCATTTCGCTACACATTGCTTGTGTTCCAATGTCTTCCTCCTCCTCCAGTTCAGCCCCCACAGGGCTCATGTGGCCGTGAGATCTAGACGCCACATCTCCAGCCCCCTGACCAGCCACATTTACCAGCATCTGTTCCAGGACATGAAGCAGTGGAATGACATCATTTATCCCGTAGTCCTGGCACCTGACAAATAATGTGGCCTCCTCAAAGGGCCTGACCAAACGGCAGGTGTCACGCATGAGCTGCCACTGGCTGAAATCGAAGTTGCACAGAGAGTTCTACTGTCCGCTTGGATCATCAAGAAATCATTTATGGCCTTTCTCTCTTCGTATAGTCGGTCCAACATATGGAGGGTGGAATTCCAACGGGTGGAAAAGTCGCTTATCAGCCTATGTTGAAGTATGCCGTTCTGCCGCTGCAGCTCAAGGAGGGTGTGCTTTGCAGTGTACGAGTGGCTGAAGTGCATGCCAAGTTTCCTGACCATTTTTAGGATTTCTTGCATATGGGTGGAAGACTTCAGGAACCAATTGACAACCAAATTGAACAAGATTGCCATGCAGGGCACATGGCTCAGCCCTCCTTGATGTAGCACCAACACCATGTTCTTCCCATTGTCGGCCACCATGGTTCCGATTTTCAGTTGTCGCGGAGAAAGCCAAGATTCAATTTCTTGATGAAGGACACGGAGCAGTCTCTCCCCTGTGTTCTCGTCCAGGCAAACGAGGTGCAGAACAGCATGACACCGCCGTGCCCTGCACATGTGGTATGCTGGAGGGGCACTGTGAATTGTTCCTGCAGTGGAGGCTGAGGACACGATGGAGGATGAGGAGGCAGAGGCGGACATTGTCGCAGGGCCAACGGCTTGAGACCGCGGAGGCGGAAGTGGCATCACCTGGCCAAGGAACCACATTCACCCAGTGGGCAGTAAAAGACATGTATTGTCCCTGACCGTAGTTACAGCTCCACATGTTTGCGCTAGGCTTTTCAATGACCCTTGGGCCATTTTTACAGTACCTCATTTGCGAAAATTTGTTCCTTTAGAGGGTAGAGTCCTGACCAAGTTTTTACCACCAGTAGAAGAGGCGATGATACTAACTAGGACTGGGCCCCCTCTTATCCTGGACCCTATAGCAGTCGCATGGTCTGCCGCTATGGTAGTTACGCCCCTGACTGCACCACTTAACGGCAAATATATTTTTATTTTGCCACTAATCCTCAACACAAAAGGCTTTAGAACATATAACTGCACTGCTGTACAGCAAATATATTTTTCTTTTGCTACTATTACATGACAAAAAGGGCTTTAGAACATATAACTGAAAAGCTGAATGTCAAATATATTTTTCTTTTGCCACTAATACATGCTACAAAAGGCTTTAGAACATATAACTGCACCGTTGAACGGCAAATATATTTTTCTTATTCAACTTATACATGCCACAAAAGGCTTTAGAACATATAACTGCACCGCTGAATGGCAAATATTTTTTTTATTTTGCCACTATTACACGACAAAAAGGGCTTTAGAACAAATAACTGCACCGCTGAACTGTAAATATATTTTTATTTTGCCACTAATACACTCCACAAAAGGCTTTAGAACATATAACTGCACCACCGAATGGCAAATGTATTTTTCTTCTGCCACTAATACATGCCACAGAAGGCTTTAGAACATTTCACTGCACCGCTGAACAGCAAATATATTTTTCTTTTTCCACTTATACACGCCACTAAAGGCTTTAGAACATACAACTGCACTGCTGAATGGCAAATATATTTTTATTTTGCCACTAATCCACAACACAAAAGGCTTTAGAACATATAACTGCACTGCTGTACGGCAAATATATTATTCTTTGCCACAATTACATGATAAAAATAGCTTTAGAACATATAACTGCACCGCTGAATGTCAAATATATTTTTCTTTTTCCATTTATACACGCCACAAAAAGGCTTTAGAACATATAACTGCACCGCTGAATGGCAAATATATTTGTATTTTGCCACTAATCCACAACACAAAAGGCTTTAGAACATATAACTGCACTGCTGTACAGCAAATATATTATTCTTTTGCCACTATTACACGACAAAAAAGGCTTTAGAACATATAACTGCAGAGCTGAACGTCAAATATATTTTTCTTTTTCCACTTATACATGCCAAAAAAGGCTTTAGAACATATAACTGCACCACAGAACGGCAAATATATTTTTCTTTTGCCACTATTACACGACAAAAAGGGCTTTAGAACATATAACCGCACCGCTGAACTGCAAATATATTTTTATTTTGCCACTAATACACGCCACGAACGGTATTAGAACATATAACTGCTCCGCTGATCTGCAAATATATTTTTCTTTTTCCACTTATACACGCTACAAAAGGCTTTAGAACATATAACTGCACTGCTGAACGGCAAATATATTTTTATTTTGCCACTAATACATGCCACAAAAGACTTTAGAACATTTAACTGCACCACTGAATGGCAAATATATTTGTATTTTGCCACTAATCCACAACACAAAAGGCTTTAGAACATATAACTGCACTGCTGTACAGCAAATATATTATTCTTTTGCCACTATTACACGACAAAAAAGGCTTTTAGAACCTTATATAACTGCAGAGGCTGAGCGTCAAATATATTTTCTCTTTTCCACTTATACATGCCAAAAGGCTTTAGAACATATAACTGCACCACAGAACGGCAAATATATATTTTCTTTTTGCCACTATTACACGACAAAAGGGCTTTAGAACATATAACATTCTTTTGCCACTATTACCACGACAAAAAGGCTTTAGAACATATAACTGCAGAGCTGAACGTCAAATATATTTTTCTTTTTCCACTTATACATGCCAAAAAGGCTTTAGAACATATAACTGCACCACAGAGCGGCAAATATATTTTTCTTTTGCCACTATTACCACGACAAAAGGGCTTTAGAACATATACCGCACCGCTGAACTGCAAATATATTTTTATTTTGCCACTAATACACGCCACTAACGGTATTAGAACATATAACTGCTCCGCTGATCTGCAAATATATTTTTCTTTTTCCACTTATACACGCTACAAAAGGCTTTAGAACATATAACTGCACTGCTGAACGGCAAATATATTTTTATTTTGCCACTAATACACGCCACAAAAGACTTTAGAACATTTAACTGCACCACTGAATGGCAAATATATTTGTATTTTGCCACTAATCCACAACACAAAAGGCTTTAGAACATATAACTGCACTGCTGTACAGCAAATATATTATTCTTTTGCCACTATTACACGACAAAAAAGGCTTTAGAACATATAACTGCAGAGCTGAACGTCAAATATATTTTTCTTTTTCCACTTATACATGCCAAAAAAGGCTTTAGAACATATAACTGCACCACAGAACGGCAAATATATTTTTCTTTTGCCACTATTACACGACAAAAAGGGCTTTAGAACATATAACCGCACCGCTGAACTGCAAATATATTTTTATTTTGCCACTAATACACGCCACGAACGGTATTAGAACATATAACTGCTCCGCTGATCTGCAAATATATTTTTCTTTTTCCACTTATACACGCTACAAAAGGCTTTAGAACATATAACTGCACTGCTGAACGGCAAATATATTTTTATTTTGCCACTAATACACGCCACAAAAGACTTTAGAACATTTAACTGCACCACTGAACGCCAAATATATTTTTCTTTTGCCACTAATACATGACAAAAAGAGATTTAGAACATATAACTGCACCACTGAATGGCAAATAGATATTATTTTTGCCACTTAGAGACACCTGAGCGAAGCACTGAGAGGTCAGGCAATTCATAGTCAGGTAACATGCTGAAGTCAAGTCAGGCAGAATTTGTGTGCAAGGATTTATTCACACTCACGTTAGGCTTGTCCGGCAGGCTCTTCTGACAGGGGAACAGCCTGCTGGATCCATACCAATGATTGCACACGCATGCTGCCGGAAGTTTGCATCAGCCCCATTCTGTCATGTTAGTGATGTGGGAGGGAGCACCACACTGACAACAGGAGGGAAGGGAAAAGGAACTAGGCCTCAAAGCTAGGGAAAGGGAAACAGACACCACCTATAGAAACCCTAATCCTAGCCCTGACTCCTATTCATATGAACGGACATTGAGGATAGGAATGTTCATACATAGCGATGAGCGGGAGGTGCCATATTCGATTTTGCGATATTTCGCGAATATTCGATTGAATATTCGTCATATATTCGTCGAAATCGAATATTCGTCATTATTCGATAAATTGTGAATGTTATGCGAATTTATATTCACATCGCAAATTAAACTTAGAGCTGAGTTCCTAATGTTTGTAAGTTATAACTTGTATTGCTAGAATTGACGAAGATAACAAATATCACGAATATAGCACTATATTCTCAATCTTCGCTATATTCTAGCAATACAACCATTAGGAACCCAGCTCTAAGTTGGATTCGCAATGTGATTAATACAGGTTATATTAATCGCATTGCGACTACAACTTAGATCTGAGTTCCTAATAGTTGTATTGCTAGAATTGACGAATATAATGAATATAGCGCTATATTCTCAATCTTCGTTATATTCTAGAAATACAACCATTAGGAACTCAGATCTAAGTTGTAATCGCATTGCGATTAATATAACCTGTATTAATCGCATTGCAAATTCAACTTAGAGCTTGGTTCCTAATGGTTTTATTGCTCGAATATAACGAATATGACGAATATCACGAATTCACGAATATAGCACTATATTCTCAATCTTCGTTATATTCTAGCAACAACCATTAGGAACTCAGCTTTAAGTTTCATTCGAAGCGAACATATACTCGCATTGCATCGCATAAGTTCCTAATGGTTGTATTGCTAGAATATAACGATAGAATATATGCGAATAATTCATGTTATATTAATCGCATTGCGATTACAACTTAGTCAAATTTTTGAGACTGTGATTCTCACATCTGACAGCACACTTTAGCATGGAGGCATTCCCATTGGGATGGTGATGCTCCATGCACACAGGAAGTCGGCAGAAACGGCAACAGGCATTAACTAGAGAGGGCAGGGAGTCAGGAATACTCCGGACAGGTAAGAACAGCTTTTGGGAAGTGGGAAGACAACCAGAGAACAAGTAAAAAAACACCAAAAAAACTAATATTCGAAATTGCGAATATATAGCGCTATATTCGCAATATTCGCGAATTATCGAAGTTGCGATATTCACGATAAAAATTCGCTATTCGAATATTCGCGCTTAACTGTATTCATACACTGGGACCTACAACCCTGGAAACCCTGAATTGCCCTGGAATAGTGTCAGGGTTTGAGATGACCTGTTCCTTTCAATATGAAGAACCAGCATTTCCCTGAGGTCTAGTAACAAAAGACAGAGGAGGAACAACAAAATATAAATGGGAAGTAACACTTAACTTCTGAAGTAAATGGATGAGCAGGAACTCAGAAGAGGACCACAAACCAGCACTTCCAATACCAAACTGAAGCTATCATCCGTATAGCAGGATGGGTGAAGCCAGACAAAATAGAGGAGTTGGAATGGCCACTGAGCTACACCTGAGACAAGAGGTGTGGTCATTACCAACAACAATACTGAAACAAGTGAAACCAAAGAGGCTGTCAGATCACATCACGTGCAGCCAGTCTCTTAGATCTTCTGACACCTGTCACGTTAGAGACCATGACACATTCACTATAATGGGGATGGGCCAGAGATCTGGCCGCAGGATGGAAAACATGCCGAGAGGCGGCCGGACAAATGCCGCAGAAGAACAGCCTACCGGACAAGCCTAATGTGAGTGTGAAAGAAGCCTAACCAAGAGACTAGTCCGAGGTCAGCACAGCAATTGATCAATATGAGAAACATTCTAAGGTCAAGAGAAGCAGTGGAGAATCAGAGTCAGTAGCACAGGCAGAGGTAAATGGGTAGATGGTCAGAATAGCCCACCTTCACAGGTACGGTAACTAGCAAACTAGGAAACCTAAAGCTCAGACACCCTCCCCTTTGGGAAAGTGCCTTAAATACCCAGGGACAGCCAGCCATAGGCTGGGGAAGAATAAAGATGTGCACGCACTGGCCCTTTAAGAATTCGGAAGCAAGCTCACGCTTGCACAACGTAAGGAGGAGTGGAGCTGTGGCAGACATGGGATGATCATAGTACCTCTAGACATCTTTCTCTCTGGACCAATACTATCAGATAATTTATCAGAGATATGAGTGATGCTATGAGAAAACAACAGGATTTTTTACAATATAAGAATTATATATTACATGTATGGTTATTTTAAAATAATTGTACTAAAGAATTAAAGAATTGTAAGAAGTCGCCCGGGTGGTCCAAAT
This sequence comes from Bufotes viridis, assembly GCA_033119425.1. Taxonomy (NCBI): domain Eukaryota; kingdom Metazoa; phylum Chordata; class Amphibia; order Anura; family Bufonidae; genus Bufotes; species Bufotes viridis. The sequence continues at coordinate 390,798,419 of CM065592.1, read as the reverse complement.
TAGCTTTGGGTGGTGTAGAAGTCAAATGCTGTCATTCAAAATTCCTTAACGAGGTGTGATTTCAGGGAACACTTAAAGCTCTGAAAGGTGGGGAAGAGTCTGATGTACATATGACTCAGACTGGGTGCAGAGAGGGAGAAATGTCATAGACGATTAAGAGTTCTGAAAAGAGGAATAAAAGGAGGCTGATATTGACAATGAAGAGGTAATGCTTAAAAGTGATGGAAGCATCATGTGAGAAAAATTTCCATCAGCACATATTAGGTCGAATATCTGGTGTACTGACTATACTAGTGCATTGAGTATAATGGAGTATATTGGAAGTCAATGGAAGAACCCGAGCATTAAACTAGGCACCCCCTGCTCTAAAGAGGGGAGCGTGCCTGGTTCATAGGAAAAGGTCAGAAATTGATGGAAACACCACCAAAATGGTTTGGGAGCAGCATGGGGAGGATGTCTAGATGCATCTTGGACTCCCAGGTCGCTGCTGGGGACGATGTTGTCTGAGTAGTACACCACTTTTACAGACTTACAATAATACGCACAAAACCAAAGATAAAATCGATTGTAGAGGAAAAATTGTTAGGAAACATTCTTTCCTGTATATTTACTTGTATATAAAGTGTAAGTGCTGCCAAAAATTACAAGCAAGAGGCACTCCAATACAACCTGTATATCACATAAAGGAGGGCCTCATTCACATTGTGGTACAATTGTTCGGGTAGTGGGACTCCTACACTCATAAAGCCTATGCACTAAGTGAATGGACTGCCAAAAATTACAAGGAACCGGCACCTCAATACACCCTTTGTTACACATAAAGGAGGGCATCATACACACCCTTGAAAAATTATGATTGATGGCCTGCTGGTGACCCTCAAAAACATTTGGAGCAAGGGCCTGCAGAGCTGACCCTCTAAAACATTAGGGGTGAGGGTCTGCTGGTGAACTGACCCTCTAAAAGATTGTAGGTGAGGGCCTGCTGGTAAGCTGACCCTCTAAAAGGTTGTAGATGAGGGCCTGCAGGTGAGCTGACCCTGTAAAACATTATATCCGAGGGCCTGGAGGTGAGCTGACCATGTAAAACATTATATGCAAGGGCCTGCAGGTGAGTTGACCCCATAAAAAATTGTAGATGAGGGCCTGCTGGTTAGCTGACCCTCTAAAAGGTTGTAGGTGAGGGCCTGCAGATGAGCTGACCCTATAAAGCATTGTATGTGAGGGCATGCAGTTGAGCTGACCCTGTAAAAGATTGTAGGTGAGGGCCTGCTGGTGAGCCGACCCTCTAAAAAATTATATGCGAGGGCCTGCAAGTGAGCTGACCCTGTAAAAAATTATATGCGAGGGCCTGCAGGTGAGCTGACCGTGTAAAACATTATATGCGAGGGCCTTGGTCGCACTGGTCTAACTTCAAGAGAGGTGTCCTGCATCGCCCTGCAAACTGGGACACGAAGCTAGGTATCGTGGATGAATGTTTTTCTTATGCTCTGGCAGCAGGCACAGTTTTAATGCGCCCAGGGCCACGGTCTCTGCATGCACCATCAGCATCACGGCCACTTCCCCGTCCCTTACTGCTCGCCTTCTTCATATTAAATGTTATATATGCTTGAAAGTATGTCACAGGTACAGTAGCGTACAGTAGCGTAAAATGTGGAAGTGTATGCGCAAAAAAATGTAAAAAGTAATTGGGATGTGGAAACGTCACACAGGAGATATCCCGCAGATAATGTCAATGCTGTCACCGGCGGCTATTAAAAAACTACAGGGAATGTCACAGTTATTTGGGATGAGCAAACGTTATACAGGAGAGGTACCACCATTACACTTTAGATGTTGCACTGGTAATGTCACTGTTACGGTATAACCCAGTATAGTGAGGGTTAATACCGTTCGGGCGATTCCCCTGGTGAAGAGCACAGCAACCCACAACCGCTGGAATCCACCGAACTGGAACCATACGAAGTCCTCCTCTCCTGGAACAGGCAAGAGAACGTTCTGACGTAGCAATTCCCCCCAAGTACGAGACGAGGCTCCGTATTAATGGTTAAACAGGAATTCTCACTTTTATTGAGGGCTACCTGCCCGGTATTTATGCAGGTCTCCCACCTGGTGGACACTCCCCTAGGGGACCAGAAGGAAGACTGCGACACAGGGGATACAGCAGCCAATCACACACAATGGGACAATACAGACACCCCCAGCATATCCCTCCCCTCTGCCTGTGATACAATTACCCTACACAGGTTAATGTAATCATCACAGGCAGGAGAATACACAATGTCTTCTGTCCTGGAGACAATTGAGGAGTCATTCAATTATCTCTCAGGAAAAGGGAAATCGCCAATACACACGTGGGGACAATAGGACAGACATCACTATTCAATATACAATGTCCCACCCTTTACAGTACACACAGACATTTAACATATCCCCAGATGGCTTAGATCTGAGCGCTCAATATATCCAAGGATAGAGGCAGACTCCATTGAGCACATGGTTGCAAAAGGACATAAAATTACACAATGTTACAATTACTACATAAAACATATACATGCAACATATCCCCAGATAGCTTAGGTCTGAGCGCACATTATTGAATGGCGCTCAGACCACACACATCCAGTTCAATTGCCATGGAGCTAAAGTCTTTCCCATAGTCTTTCATTATACGAATGGGCTCCATAGCAGAGCTATCTGGGGCATCACCGCTCAAACAGGACAAGCATACATGGGGCCCTAGTCGCAGGGCAGGAGGCGAGCAATCTGTCCCCTCCAAAACCCAGTGGCGCATTTGGTTTCGCCACAGTCACTGTCAGAAGCAGAAACCGTGAATTGAACAAGTACACTGTATGTCACAGATACATTTTTTAAACGCACACGTTACACTTTACATGTGATACTGGTAATCTCACTGTCAGAAGCGAACACCGTCTATTGAAAAAGGACTTTTGGGTCTGTAAATTTTACAGTTGCACTACAAATATATATTGCTGCTGTCACACACAATAATCCTTTAAAGGGACTTTTGGGTCTTTGAAAAGTTTTTCTAATAAAAATAGTCCAATATCACTCTCTACACTGTCTGTCCCTTCCTATGCACAGTTCTCCCTGACTAAGACAGAGCCGGACACGCAATGAAGCGTTCCGGCCAGCCAATCACTGTAATGCCAGTAACCAACATGGCTACAGCATCACAGTAAGGGCAGTACTTACCTGCACGTTTATTGGCTGTGTAGCAGCCAAGAAACGTGCGGGGAGGAGGCTCGAGCATTGCGCTTGAGCACATGCGGTATTCGGCCGAATACCGCCATGTGCCGAGCATGGCAATGCTCGAGCCGAACTGGTGTTTGGCCGGGCATGCTCGCTCAACACTAGTAGTTAGTCCTATTCAGCAGTGGCGTAACTAGAAATGACTGGGCACCACAGCAAATTTTTTAATGGGGCCCCCTCCCCCTTTCCTGTGGCTAGTAAAGATCGCTCTCTCAGACCAGGCCCGGCAGCTGTTCCATCCATTTTCTACACTGTCTATACTGCCACTGTATATAATTTCATTGTATAATAATGTTGAGGGGCCATGACAAAATCTTTTAGTACTTCTCCTCCTCTTGGATGGGCCCCTCTGGGTTAGGGCCCCAAAGCAGCTGCTTCCCCTGCTTCCCCTATAGTTACGCCCCTGCTATTCAGTGACTGACAGCCTTCCATATAACGGTGGGTATACTGAGATAGCTGTCAGTCCTTCGTATGACTGCTCCCTGGACTCCTAAGCATAGAATGAACAGAGGTTTCAATTCATAAAATACATGTTATAGAAATCTTTTCGCACAAAGCTATATATAATTGTGCTCAACTCCGCTCTACACCATGCTGCCCATAAAGCCATATTATTATTATACTAATTTATATAGCATTGACATATTCCGCAGCGCTTTACAGACATTAGCATCACACTGTCCCCAATAGGGCTCACAATCTACGTTCCCTATCAGTATGTTATTGGAGTGTTTAACTAATGACCTATCCAGGGTATCTGATCAGTAGATGTCCGACACCTGGAAGCCCATGTACCATTTATAGAACTGGTGTAGGGATGAGCGAATCAATTGGTACAAATTGATTCGTTTATCGGACAAAATTTACACTTTTGAGGAAACGTCACTATAGCGCTTGAGGCTTCCTCTGCCAGCAGTTTAACACAGCCGCACATCTCGCATGGCCTTGATAGTCTTGTGCATGCACCATTACTGTGAATATTTGCACATGCGGCTCATGCACAATCATGGATTCCTTTTTGCAGGCATATTATCTGCGCATACCTTCATATTCACAGCAACAATGCACGCATGAGATTATCAAGGCCACGCAACATGTGCAGCCATGTTAATCTGCCAGCATAGTGGGGAATATAGATGGACAGTCCTTTACAGACGGGATAATCGTCATTTTTGTGGGACAGCGGAACAATTGGCCTTCGGTAAGGTTGCAGTTTCTATCTCTACAAAGAATGCCTTATCTTGAAAACTCAATTACTGTAAGCCTTTTCTTTCTCCCCACTGTAAAGACCCTGTTCTACATTAAGTCAACACTCTTGCCCAGATGTGTGGCAGTTTGGATGCCTACAAATCTGAGCATCTGTCTTGCTTAGTTTTCTAGGTTCAAATTGAAACCTAAACTATAGAACACCACTATGTTAAGAGCCTTAGGCAATTCTTGTATAATCCATTGAATGTACAATTTTTCCTTATATTGGTATTTTCCAGTGAGGATATTAATAATGTTTGGGTTGGTAAAACTTCTGTGTGACAAAATATCACTTATGGGTGACTGTTCTGTTTCAGTATCTTGCATTGTGTATTGGTATGCTCCTCTCTTCCTCACCCCTCTGTTTCAGCTTCTACTTTGTTCCGTCTAGCCACTTCCTGTTTTCCCTGTCATGCATTGCTGTTTGTGTGTGCTGTAATTCTGAGGAGAATCTGAGGAAAATCTGAGGAAAATCTGAGGAGAATCTGTGTAGTCTCTCATCAAGGAGATTATTAGAGGCATAATTCTTTTACCATCTGGATTCCCTGCATATCTTGTAATACAATCTCCGGATTAAAAACTACTTGATTAACTCCTGGGTGTCTGATGCGTAAACTGTAAGTGGAGAATGTCTGATTCAACAAGTCACCTCACAGATGCGTGAATGTATAAGGCTGACATTTCGAAATGCCACAGTAAAAGAATTGTCTTAGTACTCTCCCTCTAAGAAAAGAATATTCTCCTCCTCCAAGTAATAGCCATCATCATTTGTCCCGGTTATGCTACAGTAATAAGCGTAATATCTTATACTGCTCAGTACTGCATTCAATAGGATCGCAGAAGCTTCTAGCAATTTCAGTTTCATACAGACTAGGGACTGTATTCAGCCTGTTTTCTGAGGTAAATATAGTCTGCCTGCTGTAAGCTATTAAAAGACTGAACCACCACTAGAGGTCACTGTTGTGGTACAGATAGAAATTCAGGACACAGCTAGAAGGATTTCTAAACCCTCATTAAAAATGAAAGAGGCCCTCTTAACCGACAAAATTGAGATATGTGATAATTTGTCCAGTTTGTGGGAAAAGACTGAACAATGTATGGATGCAGCACATGGATTAGGCTATAATGAAGATCAATTGAAGGCCATGTGTACAAAATTGAATAAGGCCTATGAAGGTTATAAGAAACTGTCTGAAAAATATTCTTCTCTGTTATCAAGTCTCAACTCAGTGGACTTCATCTTAGAATTAAAGAACCCCACTGCACTTAATGATGAAAGATATAGCAGATTTATGGCAGTCAAGTCAATGCTAGAGGACAAGATATCACAACAATATGAAACTACGTCCCACCATTCTAACTTTTCAAGGCACTCCAAGGATTCATCCCGTTCCTTGAAATCTATTGCTCAGTCCTCATCACTAAGGTCTCGCTCACAGCACTCTTCGCTGAGTACCTCATTTTTGTTGGCATGCGCACAAGCGGAAGCAGCGAAAGTACAAGCTCACTGCATTAAAAGGAAGCAGCCATTAATGCACAAGTCGCAGAGACATAAGCCCTATCCAAAGCTAATCAAGCAGCTATACAGGCTCAGGCGCAAGCTATACAAGCCCAATCTCAAGCTAATCAAGTAGCTATACAGGCTCAAGCACAAGCGACCAAAGCCAAGGCTGAAGCTGAGTTGGGGGTCCTTCAGAAGGAAAGGGAAGAAGTAGCAGCCATGGCTGAACTCAGCATTCTTGAAGAAGCAGCTGAAGAAGAAGAAGCTTATCATCCTATGTTCAAGATATCTAATAACTCAGAAGGGCGTACCCTGCAATTCGTCCTAGACCAAAACAATGTCAATGCATTTGCACCAGAAGATTTGGCCACTGCACGCCAGCCTGCTGAACTTATGCAAGTAGGAAAAGAGGCAGCTGATAACTATACAGTTGAGCCCAGTCCAGTGGACATTTCATTTCCTTTCAAACCTATGGCACCGTACACAGTATTTCAGTTGCCATTAGAGACCAAGCCGCTTCAAAATCATCAAATCACTTTAAAACCTCCTGAGACTAGTAGCATAGCGACCAGAACGCTGGCGCCAACATTACCAGATGTGAAGCCTTCATTTACGCTTAACCCAGCTGCCACTCCATTCCATCTTCCAAACCCCAAATATAGGGTATCAGATGGTGCCAACAACACCAGAGAGGGAGAAGTTCCCGTCTCCATGATGCAGGAAAGAAATGACGCATCAGAAATCGCTAAGTACTTCATCCTTAGGGACCTCATCAGTACTAGTCTTACAAACTTTGATGATTGCCCAGAGAATTATAGAAGTTGGAAGGCCACCTTCAAGACAACAGTTCAAACCCTTGCTGTACCGCCTATGCAAGAACTTGATTTACTAATTAGATGGCTAGGTCCATGGTCGTCAAACTGTGTTAAGAGACTCAAAACCGTTCATATCTACGAACCAGTCAAAGGCCTTCGTCTCGCATGGGAAAGATTAGAGCAGACATACGGCGGCTTGGAAGTAGTTGAACGTGCCTTATTTAAACGACTATACGACTTTCCTGGATTATCCAATACAGACCACCAAGAGTTCCAGGAATTAAGCGATCTTCTTCTTGAGTTTGAAATCGTCAAGGGAGACCCGCAGCTACCAGGTCTCAGCTTTCTTGATACCTCCCATGGCTGCCCATAAAGCCATATTATTATTATACTAATTTATATAGCATTGACATATTCCGCAGCGCTTTACAGACATTAGCATCACACTGTCCCCAATAGGGCTCACAATCTACGTTCCCTATCAGTATGTTATTGGAGTGTTTAACTAATGACCTATCCAGGGTATCTGATCAGTAGATGTCCGACACCTTGAAGCCCATGTACCATTTATAGAACTGGTGTAGGGATGAGCGAATCAATTGGTACAAATTGATTCGTTTATCGGACAAAATTTACACTTTTGAGGAAACGTCACTATAGCGCTTGAGGCTTCCTCTGCCAGCAGTTTAACACAGCCGCACATCTCGCATGGCCTTGATAGTCTTGTGCATGCACCATTACTGTGAATATTTGCACATGCGGCTCATGCACAATCATGGATTCCTTTTTGCAGGCATATTATCTGCGCATACCTTCATATTCACAGCAACAATGCACGCATGAGATTATCAAGGCCACGCAACATGTGCAGCCATGTTAATCTGCCAGCATAGTGGGGAATATAGATGGACAGTCCTTTACAGACGGGATAATCGTCATTTTTTGTGGGACAGCGGAACAATTGGCCTTCGGTAAGGTTGCAGTTTCTATCTCTACAAAGAATGCCTTATCTTGAAAACTCAATTACTGTAAGCCTTTTCTTTCTCCCCACTGTAAAGACCCTGTTCTACATTAAGTCAACACTCTTGCCCAGATGTGTGGCAGTTTGGATGCCTACAAATCTGAGCATCTGTCTTGCTTAGTTTTCTAGGTTCAAATTGAAACCTAAACTATAGAACACCACTATGTTAAGAGCCTTAGGCAATTCTTGTATAATCCATTGAATGTACAATTTTTCCTTATATTGGTATTTTCCAGTGAGGATATTAATAATGTTTGGGTTGGTAAAACTTCTGTGTGACAAAATATCACTTATGGGTGACTGTTCTGTTTCAGTATCTTGCATTGTGTATTGGTATGCTCCTCTCTTCCTCACCCCTCTGTTTCAGCTTCTACTTTGTTCCGTCTAGCCACTTCCTGTTTTCCCTGTCATGCATTGCTGTTTGTGTGTGCTGTAATTCTGAGGAGAATCTGAGGAAAATCTGAGGAAAATCTGAGGAGAATCTGTGTAGTCTCTCATCAAGGAGATTATTAGAGGCATAATTCTTTTACCATCTGGATTCCCTGCATATCTTGTAATACAATCTCCGGATTAAAAACTACTTGATTAACTCCTGGGTGTCTGATGCGTAAACTGTAAGTGGAGAATGTCTGATTCAACAAGTCACCTCACAGATGCGTGAATGTATAAGGCTGACATTTCGAAATGCCACAGTAAAAGAATTGTCTTAGTACTCTCCCTCTAAGAAAAGAATATTCTCCTCCTCCAAGTAATAGCCATCATCATTTGTCCCGGTTATGCTACAGTAATAAGCGTAATATCTTATACTGCTCAGTACTGCATTCAATAGGATCGCAGAAGCTTCTAGCAATTTCAGTTTCATACAGACTAGGGACTGTATTCAGCCTGTTTTCTGAGGTAAATATAGTCTGCCTGCTGTAAGCTATTAAAAGACTGAACCACCACTAGAGGTCACTGTTGTGGTACAGATAGAAATTCAGGACACAGCTAGAAGGATTTCTAAACCCTCATTAAAAATGAAAGAGGCCCTCTTAACCGACAAAATTGAGATATGTGATAATTTGTCCAGTTTGTGGGAAAAGACTGAACAATGTATGGATGCAGCACATGGATTAGGCTATAATGAAGATCAATTGAAGGCCATGTGTACAAAATTGAATAAGGCCTATGAAGGTTATAAGAAACTGTCTGAAAAATATTCTTCTCTGTTATCAAGTCTCAACTCAGTGGACTTCATCTTAGAATTAAAGAACCCCACTGCACTTAATGATGAAAGATATAGCAGATTTATGGCAGTCAAGTCAATGCTAGAGGACAAGATATCACAACAATATGAAACTACGTCCCACCATTCTAACTTTTCAAGGCACTCCAAGGATTCATCCCGTTCCTTGAAATCTATTGCTCAGTCCTCATCACTAAGGTCTCGCTCACAGCACTCTTCGCTGAGTACCTCATTTTTGTTGGCATGCGCACAAGCGGAAGCAGCGAAAGTACAAGCTCACTGCATTAAAAGGAAGCAGCCATTAATGCACAAGTCGCAGAGACATAAGCCCTATCCAAAGCTAATCAAGCAGCTATACAGGCTCAGGCGCAAGCTATACAAGCCCAATCTCAAGCTAATCAAGTAGCTATACAGGCTCAAGCACAAGCGACCAAAGCCAAGGCTGAAGCTGAGTTGGGGGTCCTTCAGAAGGAAAGGGAAGAAGTAGCAGCCATGGCTGAACTCAGCATTCTTGAAGAAGCAGCTGAAGAAGAAGAAGCTTATCATCCTATGTTCAAGATATCTAATAACTCAGAAGGGCGTACCCTGCAATTCGTCCTAGACCAAAACAATGTCAATGCATTTGCACCAGAAGATTTGGCCACTGCACGCCAGCCTGCTGAACTTATGCGAGTAGGAAAAGAGGCAGCTGATAACTATACAGTTGAGCCCAGTCCAGTGGACATTTCATTTCCTTTCAAACCTATGGCACCGTACACAGTATTTCAGTTGCCATTAGAGACCAAGCCGCTTCAAAATCATCAAATCACTTTAAAACCTCCTGAGACTAGTAGCATAGCGACCAGAACGCTGGCGCCAACATTACCAGATGTGAAGCCTTCATTTACGCTTAACCCAGCTGCCACTCCATTCCATCTTCCAAACCCCAAATATAGGGTATCAGATGGTGCCAACAACACCAGAGAGGGAGAAGTTCCCGTCTCCATGATGCAGGAAAGAAATGACGCATCAGAAATCGCTAAGTACTTCATCCTTAGGGACCTCATCAGTACTAGTCTTACAAACTTTGATGATTGCCCAGAGAATTATAGAAGTTGGAAGGCCACCTTCAAGACAACAGTTCAAACCCTTGCTGTACCGCCTATGCAAGAACTTGATTTACTAATTAGATGGCTAGGTCCATGGTCGTCAAACTGTGTTAAGAGACTCAAAACCGTTCATATCTACGAACCAGTCAAAGGCCTTCGTCTCGCATGGGAAAGATTAGAGCAGACATACGGCGGCTTGGAAGTAGTTGAACGTGCCTTATTTAAACGACTATACGACTTTCCTGGATTATCCAATACAGACCGCCAAGAGTTCCAGGAATTAAGCGATCTTCTTCTTGAGTTTGAAATCGTCAAGGGAGACCCGCAGCTACCAGGTCTCAGCTTTCTTGATACCTCCCATGGTGTGGGCCTGATCGTGGAGAAATTACCCCTCAATATTCAAGACCAATGGGCAACAACAGGTTCAAAATACAAGGAGCAACATTGTGTTCCCTTTCCACCATTTTCATTCTTCTGTAAGTTCATCAAGGACTTAGCTAGAGCTAAAAACGATCCGAGCTTCAACACCTTGGGAACCAACATCTTTGGCTCTACTAAACAGAGACACAAGACTTTAAGTCCCAGACAGAGAAACCCTAAAGGTCTAATTTCAGTAAAAAAGACAGGGGTTGTGCCCACTACTAACAATGGAAATGAAAGCTCTAAGGAACCCATTCATCATTGCCCTATTCATGATAAACCACATCCTTTAAGAAAATGCAGTGTCTTCATAGCAAAGCCCTAAAAGGACCGTAAGGAGTTCCTAAGGAGTCATGATATCTGCATCAGATGCTGTGCATCCACTGAGCACTTCGCCAGAGACTGTAAGGTTCCAGTCAAGTGTTCTGAATGTAATAATGATTTACATGTGTCCGCTGTTCACCCGGGACCAATCAGGCGGAACCTAGAACAAGTTAGCTGGCACAAGCCCTATTCCAGTCATGGCGGGGAGAGTGCCGACCGACCAACCACAACCATCACGCCCAGATGCACAGAGGTATGCAGAGAAGGGCTTGTGGGTGGTAAGTCTTGTTCTAAGATTTGCCTCGTGGATGTGTTTCCTACTGCACAACCAGAGAAGACCATAATAATGTATGCTATTCTAGATGACCAAAGTAATCGTTCCCTAGCTAGCCCTAAGTTCTTTGATCTGTTCAGGATAAAGGGAGAGACTACACCCTACACCTTAGGGACATGCTCTGGTCTTGTGACAACCTCAGGAAGAAGAGCTAATGGTTTCACCTTGAAACCCATCAAGGGAGATAAGAAACTCTCTCTTCCAACCCTTATTGAGTGTGATGATTTGCCGGACGCAAGGGATGAGATTCCCACACCTGAAGCCGCACAGCATCACCCTCATCTCAGGAACATAGCCAGAGAGATTCCTCCCCTTGATAACCATGCCGAGATCTTACTCTTGCTAGGTAGAGGCATTCTTGAGGCTCATAAGGTCCTTGAACTTCGAAATGGCCCTTTCAACGCTCCATATGCCCAGAAACTTACAGTGGGTTGGATCATCGTGGGGGATGTATGTCTGGACAGAACCCGCAGACCCTGCCAAGTACACTCCTTCAGAACTGAAGTATTAATAGGGGGGCGAACTTCTTACTTCAGACAGTGTCCTAACCACTACTATGTGCAAGATATGCCTTGCCCAAATATTCTAAAAACATCAGAAAGCAGCTTAAATCCCAAGGAGTCAGCTGCAGAAGAATGTTCCTGGACAGAAGGGCAGCTTGTAGAAAGGCCTTCAGGATCTCAATTGGAGCCCTCTTCAAGCCCTTCCCAGCTTTGCAGTCCTCACACAGTTTATCATAATGAATCCTATATCTTCACTGACAACATGCCTTCTGATTCATGTAGTTCTGATGAGATAATGCAGAAACGTGAGTCTTCCAGTCAACTGTTTGACAATGAGTTTAATTCTGTAAAGAAGTATCTTCTGAACGTTCTATAAAGGAGGTTCCTTCAACAGAGGAAGAGTTCATTTCAGATACTTTGCAAGAACCTTCAGTTCCATCTGCAGTTGTTGATTGCACCCAAGAGGATTACAGTTCTTCCCAGTCTTCAACGGATGAGCACCTTCATATTGCTCAGCCTTTTCTGGAAACCACAGGGAAAAGTTCACCACCAATGTCCATGACAAATACTGCATGTCAACAACCCAAGTCCGTATGTACAAAGACAGATCCCATTTTAGAAGTGAAAAGCAGACATGAGCATTTGCGTTCACGATTCATAGACCGAAAGCAATCTACATCTAAATCAGCCTCACAAAATAAGCGCTCTCGCTCTAAATTGGTGACACAGACAGAGAAGTCACATTCTAAATCTTTGGCAAGATCAAGGAGAACCAAGTCTTGCTCAGCTTCTAATGAAAGCAACAGACAATCTCCTGTAATAAAAAAGAAGAAATCCACATCTGGGGTGCATATAAGATCACTCAAGAATAAACCAGAAAAGATAGGAAATATTCCTGTGCCATCTGGCGTTTTTAAAGAGCACAACCTTTATAAGTTTCGGTGGAAGCAGGTAAAACATCTCGCCAGTCAGTTCTGGAAAAGGTGGATAAGAAAGTACCTCTACCTCTAGCAAGAATGCAGAAGGTGGCAAGAACCAAGGCCCAATATAAAGAAAGGAGATTTTGTTCTGTTAAGAAACAAACAAGTTAATGGTCTTGACTGGCCTACTGGACTAAAGTCGTTTCCAGTTCGGATGGAAAGAACTTCCATGTTGAGATTCCTTCTACCAGAGATGCTCATCGTCTTCTAGGACTGTTTCCAGTACCAGCTCTATGGTCTGAACTGAAGATATATCCTTTTTTGGTTTGAATAAATGTTCATTGCATGTTTCCTTTTCAGGTTTATGGACATTATTCATTGTTATTTATACAATTCCATTGTATGCATATACATAGTGGTATCTACCGATACCAGACGGGGAGTGTTCTGTTTCAGTATCTTGCATTGTGTATTGGTATGCTCCTCTCTTACTCAACCCTCTGTTTCAGCTTCTACTTTGTTCCGTCTAGCCACTTCCTGTTTTCCCTGTCATGCATTGCTGTTTGTGTGTGCTGTAATTCTGAGGAGAATCTGAGGAAAATCTGAGGAGAATCTGTGTAGTATCTCATCAAGGAGATTATTAGAGGCATAATTCTTTTACCATCTGGATTCCCTGCATATCTTGTAATACAATCTCCGGATTAAAAACTACTTGATTAACTCCTGGGTGTCTGATGCGTAAACTGTAAGTGGAGAATGTCTGATTCAACAAGTCACCTCACAGATGCGTGAATGTATAAGGCTGACATTTCAAAACGCCACAGTGACTGAAAAAATTCAGACCATTCAAGACCAAATAAACATTGTGTATAAAAAGACCCTCAGATCAAGAACTTAATTGTGAATTAGGACACCAGAAGAAAATGAAAATTAATTAAGAAACCGTGTGTCAATTAAGAAGAAGCCAAGAAATGCCACTCATGAGGGAAGTATGTTAATATCTAAGATAATTCCATCTAAAGTAAAAATATCTTAGATGGTAGATCTCAAATGTCCATTTGACTGTAAATGGAGTTGAAATTTAGTAAAAGAAAATACCAAATATTTTTTTAAGAAACTGATGATATTTGGATTTGAATACATAAATATAGTGTGTTGATCTTTTTTGTAAAGAAATGTCTGGTATGCAGCAATCTGCTGGTATGTCTGCACTCGATTTCAGTCCTAATGTTATCAGATTCTCACAGTTATCTGGACATGAGTTATAAAATAGAAACACAGATCCTAGGTTTGGAATTAGAAGCTATCCATCACACTTAATAATTATCCGTCATTTGCAAGTGGAAGTGACAAGGTCAGTTTATTCAGTGTCTATGTCTACGGCACCAAATGCTCAGAAAACATTAATTTGTCATTATCTAAACTTGATAAGACTGATAGCAGTCTGAAATCATTTGGAGTAAAACTATTAAAAGCCTATGTGTAATAATTTGGAAACACTACTTCTGTAGAACATTTGGTTGATGAGTCTAAAACTATACACATTAATAACCATACATACATATCCCAACAAAAGAACAAAAGAACATCATCCAAACATTCTTGTGGAACCATTAGAGCTCTAGGGATGGCTTCCTACCATGGGCGTAGCTAAAGGGGGTGCAGAGGTAGCAGTCGCTACCGGGCCCAGGAGCCTGAGGGGGACCAAAGACCCTTGTGCTGCATAAGAAGACACACAAAGCACTGAGGGAAGGGGGCCCAAGCTGGACTCTTGCACCAGGGCCCAAGAGCCGTTAGCTGCCCCCTGCTTCCTATTATTGATAGAACTATGAAAAATGGATTGTACCAAACGATTCCACAGAGGAGTGGGAGGTTATCCTTCCATAAACTAACATATAACATGAGAGAGTGAATATGGATCGCACATCCTCAGTACTATGCTTTTGATATAACGACTGTCCTTCAGCATAATTACACGGCATCTCAGCTCAATTTGTAATACATTCTATGCTGGGCATAAATGAGGCATTGGTATACAGTTTGATCAAAGAGCATAGCCCACTTACCGCTACAAGGTTGCCTCTACAAGTGGGGACCTACTCTAATTATAGAAACATGGAAACATAGAATGTGTCGGCAGATAAGAACCATTTGACCCATCTAGTCTGCCCAATATACTGAATACTATGAATAGCCCCTGGCCCTATCTTATATGAAGGATGGTCTTATGCCTATCCCATGCATGCTTAAACTCCTTCACTGTATTTGCAGTTACCACATCTACAGGAAGGTTATTCCATGCGTCCCCTACTCTCTCAGTAAAGTAATACTTCCTGATATTACTTTTAAACCTTTGCCCCTCTAATTTAAAACGATGTCCTCTTGTAGCAGTTTTTCTTCTTTTAAATATTCTCTCCTCTTTTACCGTGTTGATTCCCTTTATGTATTTAAAAGTTTCTATCATATCCCCTCTGGCTCTTCTTACTTCCAAGCTATACATGTTAAGGTCCTTTAACCTTTCCTGGTAAGTTTTGTCCTGCAATCCATGTACTAGTTTAGTAGCTCTTCTCTGAACTCTATCCAAAGTTTCAATATCCTTCTGCAGATATGGTCTCCAGTACTGCACACAATACTCTAAATGAGGTCTCACTAGTGCTCTGTAGAGCGGCACGAGCACCTCCCTCTTTCTACTGTTAATGCCTCTCCCTATACACCCAAGCATTCTGCTGGCATTACCTGCTACTCTATGACATTGTCTGCCCACCTTTAGGCTGTCTGATATAATGACCCCAAAATCCCTTTCCTCAGATACTGAGGTTAGTACTGTATCACTGATTTTATATTCTGCTCTTGGGTTTTTACGCCCTAGGTGCATTTTCTTGCACTTATCGACATTATATTTTAGTTGCCAGATTTTTGACCATTCCTCTAGTTTTCCTAAATCCTTTTCCATTTGGTGTATCCCTCCAGGAACATCAACCCTGTTACAAATCTTTGTGTCATCAGCAAAAAGACACACCTTACCATTAAGGCCTTCTGCAATTTCGCTGATAAAGATATTAAACAATATGGGTCCCAGAACAGTTCCCTGAGGTACCCCACTGGTAACAATGCCATGGTCTGAATATACTCCATTGACTACAACCCTCTGTTTTATGGCGCAGCAATGCGCGGCGCCCACCGGCGCCCCAGCACCGCACCAGCAGACGGCGGGACCCAGTAGCAACACAGCGCCCCCACTGTGCAGCAAAGCCACCTTGGCTCTGGGCCTCAACAATCCACCAGCACAGCACCAAGGCAGCAATGGCTGCCCCCCTTTGGGTATCAGCACTCCTTTGCATTTGGACTAGGTGTTTTTAATTAGCAGGAGTCTGCAAAGGGTCTATAAATTCCTACTATCTCTCAGATGTATTTCCTGAGGGTTGTGACTGGGTGAATTATTTGCAATCGTTCACATGGTGCAGTACTGCGTGGCTGCCA
The DNA here is from genome assembly GCA_033119425.1 of Bufotes viridis. Taxonomy (NCBI): domain Eukaryota; kingdom Metazoa; phylum Chordata; class Amphibia; order Anura; family Bufonidae; genus Bufotes; species Bufotes viridis. The sequence goes on along the minus strand of CM065592.1, from coordinate 390,782,270 downwards.
TTGCTGCCTTGGTGCTGTGCTGGTGGAGTGGTGGGGCCCAGAGCCAAGGTGGCTTTGTTGCACAGTGGGGACGCTGTGTGGCTTCTGGGTCCCGCCGTCTGCTGGTGCGGTGCTGGGGCGCTGGTGGTCACCGCACACTGCTGCGCCATAATTAGAGTAGGTCCCCACTTGTAGAGGCAACCTTGTCGCGGTAAGTGGGCCTATGCTCTTTGATCAAACTGTATACTAATGCCTCATATATGCACAGCATAGAATGTATTAAAAATTGGGCTGAGATGTCATGTAATTATGCTGAAGGACAGTCGTTATATCAAAAGCATAGTACTGAGGATGTGCGATCCAGATTCACTCTCTAATGTTATATATTGTTACTTCCATAAACTAATATTCCACAGGTCGGTCTTCCAGCAAGGCAATGTTCTAAGAGGAATATTAGAGAAACAGCACAACATATAGTCATAAGAATAGATGTTCCAGAATTGCTATTAGATAAGGAATGTAAGAAGTTACTAAAACAGTCAAGGCAGAAGAGGTCACAGGTCCCCTTTACACTTACATGTCAATCTACTATGATAAAAAAAAAAATATTTGACCAGGAAAATTCTTGCATTTGTGGAATGACAGAGATATTAATACAATAAAAATGTTATGTTAGAAGCCCAAGTGCAGTGTGCATGCAAGAAGGCCTACCACAAGTAGTGGCCATGTTGCTCCATGTGAGACTAATCTGCAGTTACCATACATAATTAATTTGAATACAGGTTGGGTAGCGCTCCACTTAGTGGACGCGGGTCTCAGGAAATGGTTCATTGGGCCAAATATTCATGTAGAGAAAGGATGGTTCCTGGACACCACTTTACTTTGTTCAATATGGGTTTCAAGTCTAACAATTCAAGACTCAGGATATCAAATTGAGGATGAAAATCGTCTTATCAGTCTATCTGTTCCAGATTGACAGATAGAAGAAAAGCCGTATACAATAATTCCACTGGGAACTCTGTGCTAGCAGTTGAGGAAACATCAGGTATTTCTGAAAAACTGTTGCACCTAATATACAATCGCACATAATATACAGTAGTCTAAAAAAGTTGCATAGTAGAGATATGATATATTATGCAGCATCTAGGAACAGCTGAGATTCAGGACCACCTAGTCAAGGCAGATGAGGGCTCTACAATCAAAATCTCTCGTCAACTGCTTCTCAGCACTCGACAAAAAGGCACTTTCCCATGCCTTCATTGCGCCCAATGCTCCCATGTTACCAAGGGAGACAAGGCATTTCATCCCTTATCGGGCAAGGGTTACCCCATCAGGGGCTTTTTCACTTGTGAGTCAACCAATATAATCTATATGATTAAATGCCCCTGTGGTCTAGCGTACATTGGGGAGACCACTCAAACCATTCGAGACCGCATCAGCCAACATAAATCGAACATCAGATGCGAACGCAACCACTTACCTATCCCTTTCCACTTCGCACAACGACGACATGCCATTTCCCAACTTAAGTTCCAAGTACTCGAACAAATCCGAGTCCCAAGACGAGGAGGGGACATCAACAGAATTTTGACCAGTAGAGAAGCCTTTTGGATCCACAGACTACAAACTTTGGAACCAAAAGGACTCAATCGGGAATATGATCTACACTGCTGTCTATGAATCATATTGTCTGTGGTATTTATTGTTATTGTCTCATTTGGTAACTTTTTTATAATTCTGACTTGATACATTTCATTGATCTTGACTTTATTCACATTTACTTTCCAGACTAGACACTGAACTTCCTGGAGTTGCCGCATCTCTTAGTATCCTTTATGTCACATAGACGGTACAGTATATCTACCAATTCCATCCATAGTCTGCACAACCCCACATCCTTTGTTATATATATATATATATATTTAACCTGTGATATTTAATATCTCCCAATATTACTGAGAACACAACAACACTATTGCACTATGGCCGGTCCAAATGCGCAAATGCTTGCCCTTACTGCGGTCGGCATAACGCTACTTCCGCCCCGAAGTTGACGTCATATCCGCCCTACATACACATCATTGGCATATCCTTCGGACGTACGTCACATCCGCCATCACATGATACTTCCGCCCTACGGCGCTTGCGCATTACAAGTGCACATGCTGCCACAGCAACGGGCGGACTCTGTTTTTTGGCGCGCGCACACCCCTCCACATAAAAAAGCCAGATTTTGGCCATAACACACATGGCAACCAAAGCGGCAGAGATACTGCCCCACCAAACTAGCCATCGAGGCCATAGAGCCACCTACTCATTCCCATACTGCGGCACTCCCAGGTAAGCTCCACATACTGGCTTATTTTCTACTGCTTCCTCCTCTTTCATAGCTCTTTGATGTTCCTTCATATGCATTCCTCACCAACATGGTAATCCGGTCTGATTCTATCTACTATTCTATTCTATTATTACATTGTTATATGTCTTCTCATCTAGACCGTCACCCATGTTGCCAATAGCATTGTTTTCTTCTTCCCTTTTACTTGTATCCTGAATCTCAGCTGGTCCTAGATGCTGCATAATATATCATATCTCTACTATGCAACTTTTTTAGACTACTGTATATTATGTGCGATTGTATATTAGGTGCAACAGTTTTTCAGAAATACCTGATGTTTCCTCAACTGCTAGCACAGAGTTCCCAGTGGAATTATTGTATACAGCTTTTCTTTTATCTGTCAATCTGGAACAGATAGACTGATAGGACGATTTTCATCCTCAATTTTATATCCTGAGTCTTGAATTGTTAGACTTGATCGTAAATAAAGACAATCATCTCTAGATGTTATCTGCAAGGATCTAATCCTCTCTCTATGAGTGATATTCATCCTGTGACATGTTAATTTTATGTTCTATGTTCTATGTATACTTAATATCACTGTTCTCCATACTTTCCAGTGTTCTGATGAAGGCGTCTATGCCGAAATGTCGACTTTTTATTACTGGCATTCCGCTATCTATGTATGAAATAAACCCATATTGAACAAAGTAAAGTGGTGTCCAGGAACCAAACTTTCTCTACATACATAATTAATGGGAGTGCTTGTTAAGAGGGGCACACTAGTTACCGAAAAAGGACTTTGTGTACCTCTTCTGATGTAATAATTTAGCATTGGTTCCTAAAAAGTACGGCCTTTTGATGTTTATTTAGCTGTGTTATGTATTTTTACAGTTGTTACAACTGCTCACATTTTAGGTCAAATTTATGTTGAAATTTAGAAAATGGGAAAAAAATATTTTATTCCAATCTACAAATATTATTGCCATGGTAGTTGATTAGCCTATAGTCCATTAAGGTTACAACATTATTATAGAGTTAGCGGATCAGGCTTCATTTCATTTAGACAGCTGTGTAACATCCATAAGTCCTATTTTGACATCTGGTTTTATAACTCAAACTTACAGCAATATATATATATATATATATATATATATATATAAGAAAAATGGCGGCACTATATATATAAATCCAGAGATAGGCAGCAGCACGTCCAAAGGGCTTTGCGGGTCGCTACAGGAGTTTCACGGTTTTTTGAATGTCATAGACCCTGATATTCAGTTCACATTGACTTATTCGACACAGGAGGTACAATTCTTGGACACCATGGTCTCTATTTGTAATAATAGACTGGTGACAGATTTGTACACAAAGCCTACTGATTCCAATAATCTGTTGCGATATGAAAGCTGTCACCCCAGACCTATGGTTCGATCGCTCCCACGTAGTCAGTTTCTTCGGGTGTCTAGGATACTGTAGGATCCGACTAAGAAAAATATGAGACTAGATGAGATGTCCAGAAAATTCACTGATAGAGGGTATCCACATACTCTAGTCCGCAAACATCTAGATAATCTACTCCACAATACCCAGTGCCTGGTACCAGATGCCTTTGCGGACTGCATCTCGGTCATCCATGACACCCTCATCATACTCCACTAGTGGTTCCATAACGGTGCTGTACTGGGACACGCTTTGCCCTCAAATTGTAAAATCCACGGTGCCTTCTGTTGCTGTCCTTCTGGCTGTAGGAACGATCCCGCTGCTTGCCACCAGTTGTTACGGTATAACCCGGTATAGTGAGGGTTAATACCGTTCGGGCGATTCCCCTGGAGAAGAGCACAGCAACCCACAACCGCTGGAATCCACCAAACTGGAACCATACGAAGTCCTCCTTTCCTGGAACAGGCAAGAGAACGTTCTGACGTAGCAATTCCCCCCAAGTACGAGACGAGGCTCCGTATAATGGTTAAACAGGAATTCTAACTTTATTGAGGGCTACCTGCCCGGTATTTATGCAGGTCTCCCACCTGGTGGACACTCCCCTAGGGGACCAGAAGGAAGACTGCGACACGGGATACAGCAGCTAATCACACACAATGGGACAATACAGACACCCCCAGCATATCCCTCCCCTCTGCCTGTGATACAATTACCCTACACAGGTTAATGTAATCATCACAGGCAGGAGAATACACAATGTCTTCTGTCCTGGAGACAATCGAGGACTCATTCAATTATCTCTCAGGACAAAGGGAAATCGCCAATACACACGTGGGGACAATAGGACAGACATCATTATTCAATATACAATGTCCCACCCTTTACAGTACACACAGACATTTAACATATCCCCAGATGGCTTGGATCTGAGCGCTCAATATATCCAAACAGCGCTCAGATGCCACAAACACAGTCAAATCGCCATGGGGTTTAAGTTTAGCATGGGCTGATGAGAGGGCCCATAATCCTGGGGCAAGAGGCTGGCAATCTGTCCCCTCCAAAACCCAGTGGCGCGGTTGGTTTCGCCACACCGCCTCAGTGAGGTAGTGATGATAAATAACAATACAGAGCCTGTCATTGGAACGAGTACAAAAAAATTACAGGGAATGTCATGGGTATTTAGGATGAGGAAACGTTATACAGGAGGAGAGGTAAAGTATGATTGATGACCTGCTGATGACCCACTAAAACATTAGGGGTGAAGGTCTTCAGCTGAGCTGACCATCTAAAACATTATGGGTGAGGGCCTGCGGGTGAGCTGACCATCCGAAAAATTATATGCGAGGGCCTGTGGATCAGCTGACCATCGAAAACATTATTTATGCGAGGGCATGCGGGTGAGCAGACCACTGAAAACATTTTTTATGCGAGGGCCTACCGGTGAGCTGACCATTGAAAACTTTATTTATGCAAGGGCCTGGGGGTGAGCTGACCATCCGAAAAATTATATGAGAAAGCATATAAGCGATGGCATTATATGCGACAATTAAGCATGTAGATATCATGGACAATGAGGAGGAGGATGAGAAAAGAAAGATTCAACCATATACCCTTTTTTGTGGTGGAAGGGGTGCATGGGAATACATTCTAAACAACACATTTAAAGTGCCTTGATGTTCAGTCGTGGCTTTCCTCTGGTGGAGTGGAGAAGTCAGGGGCAATCCAGGCCTTGTTCATTTTTTTGGAGTCAACCTGTCAGCATTTTCAGTTAACAGCCGGATACACTTATCTGTTATAATGCCACCAGCAGCACTAAATACCCGCTCAGACAAGGTGTAGAGCGCCAGTTTGTGCCACATGTCCAGCTTGGACACCCAGTAGTTGTAAGACACTGAGGGATCACTGAGGACGCTGACACGGTCTAGAAATAAGTTTAGATTTGCGTCTCACTGCTCACAGCAAGCAGAGTTTGTGGAATACAAAAAATGAGTGCTCGGATCTGCTCGAGCCGAACTGGTACTCGGCCGAGCATGCTCACTCAACACTATTGTATACTTGTCATAGGTAGTATTAGTAGTATTATGCCTGTAACTTGAATTGTTATAAAGGCACAATGATTTGAAGTGCAGAGATTGTCTGGAAAAATAAGACCAAGAAGCTTAAGATAATAATTCTTAAGAATACCTCTAGCATCAATTGAAACTTTATTAAGCACAAAAATATAATTTTTAAACAGAAAGTGGAAATATAATATGGTTAATCATACAAATTCCTTATATGTTATACTCCAAAAATATTGCTTTTTCCACTTCAACCTATTTATAGAATAAAATCATATTCAGATGTAAGACCTACCCGAGCTGACATTTTCTGCACAGTTGTTTAGAAGTGGTTTTGAAGAACTGAGTGGTATGGATCATACAATAAGCTGTGCTTTACCAACACATACATTTTATCAAAGCACACCTTCAGAATTACAACATTCACTATCTTACTATTACAACAGATACAATGTTTAGGCAGGAAATGAAAGCAATGTACAGAAGTATGATGGACATTCCATTACCTTTTAGGGAACTTACCACATACATATAAGTAACTTTGACTTTTTGCCTTGACAAACAGAGTAACTTTGCTACCTATCAATGTGTGTTGATGCTAGGATTTTCCAGCTGTGCTTCTGATTATGCAAGACCTTGTGTTCATATCAAGTGTTTTGTGTGTGTGCTTCAGTTCAGCATTCAGTCAGCGCTCAAGACTAGAATTATGACCAAATAAAATATTGTAAAACTAGCATTATATAAATGACACATATCAAATCTACACACACATTTACTAGATGATAATCCTACAACATAAATATGATATTCCTAATATAGTTCCTGAGGACTGATTTAGGCCATGACTGGGATAGGAGGTTGTTTAAACCTAATCCAACAATATAGATGGGTTACTGTATGTTCATAAAGATCTGGACATAGCCAACATTTATGGTCAAAATGTATTTTTAAAAAAACTGAAGCATAGCATCTGCATTCCCTGACATCAGTGCTTGGAAGCCAAATATTATATAATATCAATGGCCAAATTACAGAGCAGATAAATAGGACATGTTCCGTGGGGATTCCACCACCTTGAGGATCTAGGAAGCTTCCACCACTAGCTTTCCCTGCCCAGACCATTTCTTCTGAAGTTTCCTCACCAATCATTTTCTAATTATACCCTTGGCAGTCATGATTTCGTGCGCTAAGACTAGTGTATTCAATACTCACCTCCAAGAGTTCCCATTTCTAATGCCTTGACGGCTGGTCGGGATCATATCCAGTCTAGAAGAGGTGGCCTAAGTGTCTCTCTCTTTGGAAGGAAAACATAGTCCCTGGCTTGGTGGTCTCCCTAACTTCATTGGAGATTGCCATGCACATGAATATCCACCTCTATAATTTGTTGCAATTGGTGGTCAGGTGTGGTTTGTGGTAGGTAATATTGTCATTATTAGCCACATTTTATCTGATATGCTTACACATAACATATTAAAATCTTGTTTATATAATATATAATAGAGGAAGATTTTTTTTTTTTTGTCTCATGCAATGCTTTTTCTATGATTCCTTACCCTCAGTAGTGATAAGTGGCACGGGCAATATTCGAATTTGCGATATTTCGCGAATATTTGGTAGAATATTCGCCATATATTCACGAATTTGCGGTAATTTTTTGATCGCAAAAATCGGCAATGTAATATGCGCGTAATGCGCAAGCAATACAGGCGTGGGTCACTATAACTACATTTTTTCAAGCTGCTAGAAGCTTCCTGAGACTGGAGAAAATGGTTGGCACAGCAGAACATTACAATAGCTTTATATTCAGATAGGGTTCTCCGATATATTCGCAATTGCGCAAATCGGCAAGTAATGATGCGCATATTTTTGCGCAATACGGGCAACTTCTCATTTTAGCAGGTCTGACTACATATTAGTGATTGGTGCACTAAGTATTGCTGTGAACGTGTGACATTACAGCACTATGTATGTATGTGTGTAGTATACATACATACAGCACTATGTTTGTGGCATGTATGCTTGGACAGCAGAACCTATCACACTACCTAACACCCTGCACAGCTACAGTATATCACAATCTAACCTACACTGACTATCTCCCACTAACTATATGTATTATATATAATATCCCACTTTGATCGACCTTAACTTTGCATCTACGGGAGTACTCAAATTATAATATATATCACATAAATAATGGAGTAACCATCTTCCCCTTAAAACAACAATCTTTATTAAATTACTTAAAATATAACTTACACATGTAGGGAGACAAACAAAAACACCAGCACCCGATTACATTTGTTGCTCCATAGCCACCCGGTTGCTACACCCTAGCGTCTAAATGTGACAACGCAGCCTATCAATTTGTGATACAAGTGACCCCGGGCTTTCCTATCTACTGTATATACCCCTGGAAATCCCCCAAACTCATGATCTACCTAGGGTCCCGGTCACAAAGAATATCACATAACATAACATGGCCAGAAGTAAATACCTTAATAGGTTATAATCGGTAGTTGGGGTACCCCTCTATGCGCTGTTCGCGTGATAGCTTCTTTAGGAGGTGAGCTCTCCTACTGAAGAAGCTACCACGCGAAACGCACGTAGACAGGTACGCCAACTACCAATTATAACCTATTAAGGTATTTACTTCTGGCCATGTTATGTTATGTGATATTCTTTGTGACCGGGACCCTAGGTAGATCGCGAGTTTGGGGGATTCCCAGCAGTATATAGATAGGAAAGCCCGGGGTCACTTGTATCTCAAATTGATAGGCTGCGTGGTCACATTTAGACGCTAGGGTATAGCAACCGGATGGCTATGGAGCAACAAATGTAATCGGGTGCTGGTGTTTTTGTTTGTCTCCCTACATGTGTATGTGTAAGTTATATTTTAAGTAATTTAATAATGATTGTTAAAGGAAATATGGTTACTCCGTTATTTATGTGATATACTGTGATATACTGTATTATATATATAAGCTAACTAACTATCTAATGTAATGTGACACAGTAAAGCAGAGAGCACAGCAATGACACTGATGTCTCTCTCAGAACTGTAATAAACTGTAGAAAATGGCTGCTGGGGAGGTTCTTATATACTAAAGGGGTAGGTTATTTTCCTATTGGTTGCTAGGGATGTTGCTAAGCTCAGACAAAGACATTGCAGCCTTCTCATTGGCCCACAAGCAAAAAGGGAGGTTACTGATGAAATAAATTGTAGAATATTCAAAAATATGATAATAAATCACTATATTCTAAACATTCACAAATTCTCAAAGTTGCGATATTCGCGATTAAAATTTGCGATTCGAATATCCGTGCCAAACAATTACCCTCAGTTCTCCTCAACCATTCGTAGTAGAATCTGCTGACCTTTGAGTTCTACAGAATTATGACTACTATGTAAGTCCATAGCTGCAGGGATGTGGAGAACAATTGCCTTTGAAGAGACGCCCAGACGAAGTAAAGTAAGGACTAAAGTAGGGATTAATCCCACAACTTTTACGTTCTTGAGTTGTGAGCTAACTGTGACTGTACTGTACTCACCTGTATGTCAAATACTGAAAGGAGAGGATCAGGTATTTTAGGTACTTGTTATGAAGTTTTAGACTTATTTTATTGTGCTCCATGACTAAACATACAGTAGTCCCTTCAAGTTACTTGAGAACATACCTCTATGAAGAACTAGTAATTGGTTCCAAAGCCACAAACGCAAATAACTAATACAGATAAAACAAGTTCTTACATAAAACAAAGTCAGAAATGGCTGCTGGAAGCTGGAAGTCACTTTCTGTGTTGTGGACAGGAGCTTCTTCAGGGTCACGTGCAGTACATGCAATGTACCAGAAAAAAAATGAGCCGTCTTCTCTTTTTGTCCAAAGAAGCAGCTCATCCTGAAATGAGTAAAGAGCAGTACAGGATATGTAATACTGCACTGTACTGTACAGTAGCACTACTAGATAACAAATCAGAGCACACACTTCAGTAATAGAGGTTTTTTAACCAGAGAATTTACATTTCCGTCTTTTACTCGCCGCCATAAGGACTTGTTTTTTGTGGGACAAGCTGTATGTTCTAATTGCACCATTTAATATTGCATCAAATGTAGAGGGAAATTGGAATAAAATTCCAAATGAGGTGGAGTTGGAAAATAAATGCAATTCCGCCACATTTTTACGGGGTTTTTTTTTTACGTCATTCCCTGTGTGGTAAAATTGACCTGTTCCCTTTATTCTTCAGGTCAGTATGATTACAATAGTACCAAATTTATATAGCTTTTCATTTAATTGTGAAAAAAAGTATGATAGAATGTATTGTCGTATTCTGACCCTCATAACTGTTTTATAGTTGCTTCTATGAAGCTCTATGGAGCTAATTTTTATGGGACGATCTGCAGTTTTTATTGATATCATTTTGGAGTGTGATCACTTTTTATTCAATTTTTGTTGAGGAGGTGTATTCAACCTAAGGCCCCTTTCACACGGGCGAGTTTTCCGCGCGGGTGCAATGCGTGAGGAGGACGCATTGCACCCGCACTGAATCCAGACCCATTCATTTCTATGGGGCTGTGCACATGAGCGCTGATTTTTTACGCATCACTTCTGCGTTGCGTGAAAATCGCAGCATGCTCTATATAACGCAGGCCCTATAGAAGTGAATGGGGCTGCGGGAAAATCGCAAGCATCCACAAGCAAGTGGATGCAGTGCGATTTTCCCGCTTGGTTGCTTAGCAACGGGACCAGATCTTTATTATTTTCCCTTATAACATGGTTATAAGGGGAAATAATAGCATTCTTAATAAAGAATGCATAGTAAAATGAAAGTTAACTTACCTTAGCCACTTGATCGCGTAGTTGCGATCTGTCCTCTCTTTCCCAGCATCAGCTAAGAACTAAAGGACCTGTGATGACGTCACATCACATGGTCCAATCACATGGTCCATCACTATGGTAAGATGGACCATGTGATTGGATCATGTGATGTGACGTCATCACAGGTCCTTTAGTTCTTAGCTGATGCTGGGAAAGAGAGGACAGATCGCAACTACGCGATCAAGTGGCTAAGGTAAGTTAACTTTTATTATTTTTAACCCCTTCCACTTCATTTTACAATGCATTCTTTATTAAGAATGCTATTATTTCCCCTTATAACCATGTTATAAGGGAAAATAATAAATTCTCCAGAAGACCCGAAACCAGACTTCAGTGATGAAGTCCGGCTTCGGGTCTGGGTACCAAACATGGCAATTTTTCTCATGCGCGTGCAAAACTCATTAAAAACGTTTGCACCCGCGCAGGAAAATCGCGGATATTCCCGCAATGCACCCGCCTCTTATCCGGGCGTCAAACATGATGCCTGTGTGAAAGAGGCCTAAGGGTGAATACAGTTATATTTTAATAGTTCAGGCATTATGGGATGCAACAATGCCTATGATGTTTATTTTTTTGTTTATTTATATTTATTTCAACTATGGGGAAAGGGGAGGGATTTTAATTTTTATAATTTTTTTTTTAGATTTTTATAACTCTATAGGAACTACAGCTATAGGTTCCTTCAGAGAGACCCAGACTATTACATTGAAACTACAGCTTCCCCAATCTCCGCTCGGGGAAGCTGTTCAGGCCTCGGGAGTGCAGTGCTACCGTGGTTACATATAACCATAGCATCTGAGCGGTTAAATGTCTGTGATCTGCATTATCTCCAATCACAGACAATAGCTCCAAAAATTGGGTTAAAAATGGGGTCTTCTGACTCTTCTTAGCAAAGGTCTAACTGAGCGTTGCTATGAAGAATCTGTCATCAGAGTTCTACTAAGCGCTGAAGCTGCCTATACTGTATGTAACAAGTCAGATAGGCAGGGTGAAGGACAGTAATAGTTAGGGCATATGTATAAAAGGGGTTGCGGTACTGACAAGAGGCAGGCTGCAAGTCTCTGTATGATACACATAGGTTGCTTCAGCACTCAGTAGATTTAAGACAGACTCTCCCTAATAATCAGTTAGAGCTTTGCTAAGAAGTCTCTTTACACTATGTTTTCTTATACAAGTTAACATATGTCCCTTATAAAGTATATTACAAAAAATTTTAACATCCCTGTCCCTACACTATATTAAAAATAAACTGAAACAACAGTTACACTTTAAGTAACAACAAAATTATTGCACTTATAATAAAATCACATGCAATAACATATGCCCACGGCATGCTATCATCGATGTCCTCTATATTTTAGACATCTGATAGAGGTTTAATCAGTAGAATAAGTAGATAACTAGATATCTATTAATAAGACTGTCTTTAACATCTGCCATCCAGCTTTACAATGTATATAAGAACTATTATATACATTCAATAGAAAATCTGTTAGGATTCTGATAATCATCCTTATACAAACAGTGTGATAATCACTTAATGAAATAGGTGGAATAAAGTAAACTATAAAATTGTTTAAAGAATGTCTATCAGATTATCTGTGTTAAGTAAATCCCTTGGCAGAGTTCAAAGTGGACTCAGCATGATGAAGTGTAAGACATAGAAAAAGTATCTTGAAAAGTTTTGCACTTAATGGAAAAAAAAAGAGTCCTTAGCTGTTACAAAAGATAGTATACAAAATGATGGGAATAGTAATCTAATCTAAAATCAAAATAATGAATGGAATGATTGTTTATTGTCACTTTGCTACCTGGAATTCATACAGTTAAAGGGGTTGATCTTCTGGGCTATTCAATAAAATATATCTGTACAGCACCATCTGCTGTTTGTTTGTTTTTATTATTTCCCTGTCCATTACACAGAGGTGGTCGCACATGCTCAGTTTAAATCTTCTAATGCCACCAACTATATCTTCTGTTAGAACTAAAGTTGTTGCAGTTACAGGAAAAGGGCAGAACCCGAAAGGACAAACTACCTGAGAAAGAACATGTCCCCTGAACTGCCAGCCTGAAATATATCTAGCAGAACAATTTTAGCGATGAAGAGAGAGATCTCTGGATCCATGTGAGGTACAGGGCTGGTTCAAGTTTTGTCAGAAAGAGATTGTCATGTAATATATGATGTCTGAGTTTCATTTTCTTACAGCAATCATGGAATAATCCCTTCAAGGCAGTTCTATTCTTGTTGGAGACATTATCTGACTATACAGTGTCCCTCTTCAACTATACCAAAAGGTTAAATGGAATGTGTCATCAGAAGACACATTGTTAAAGTCAACTTTTTATGGTAAAGTTTTGTAAAAGGAGTCTGTCAGCAGTATTGACCATGCTTAACTGCTGACAACCCTACTTAGAAGCTGGGAAGAGCAGTATAAACATACCTTTGGTGGATCTTTTATCATCAGGAATACTGTGAATGATGATAAAAGCTCTACAAAATTTTGTACTGCTCTCCCCAGCTCCTGCCTAGTGCTGTCAGCAGTTTAGCATGGTCAACACTGCAGATTTTTTTCCCCCATCTTACTACATCTAAAAATAATTCTGAAAATAAACATTGAATCTTGCAGTTTTCACACTGGCCATGAGGCTTACACTTCCTGTTCTATTGAAATCACTTTTCTGTTGATGCTCTACTGGCATATGGTTCCAGGACATGCTCCCACATCCAGTAGCATCCGTCCAAGTTTTCATATATTTTCTTTTGAGGGGTTGGTGATTTGGGTTCTCACACAATTTTATTAAGTATTAAGAAGCTGTGTTATCATGCACATATGTAATTTTAGTTTGTGCTGACATTGTGAGACCTCTCCATATCTAATTGCAATGATACAATGTATTCATCTATTTGATAAATCTACACTATGATTAATCTAGATATTATGTTTTGTAAAAGGTCTTGTATTAAATGCATATGGTTCACATTAAAGAGTTTTTTTTTTATTAGATATTAATGTTTCATTAGAAATGAGTTATATAGATGTTGCATATGTACTGCAATAAAATATTTACTTTGTGTGTAGCAGCTGAATTATAGTGTCCTTTCTGCATTAGATGTGCTCATCGTGTGTGTATTTGCATGAGCACTGCCTTCTCTTCAAACAGCTGTTCGGCGGGGGTGTCAGACCCCCACAGACCTGATATTGATGACCTATCCTGAGCATAGGTCATCAAAAGTAAAAAAAAAGTGGACAACCGCTTTAACTACTTGTAAAGCTGTACACAAGGCATGGCTCAGCAGGCAGAGTGTCAAAATCTCATAGACCACAATACTACACTATTATGGGCTATGGGACAAGCGATCAGAAGATCACAGCTTCTAGTTGTCTAAGGGGGCTACAAGTTTTGGGGTTAATAATGAAAACATAAAAATTCAAAATTCAAATCACCTCCTTTCCCAATTATACATATAAAAATAAACAATAAAAAGTATTGGTGCATCCAAAAATGCCTAAACTATTAAATGTGGTGTGATCAAAAAGTCATACATACCCCAAAAATAAGGACTACAGTTCATACCTCAAAAAAACAAACCCTCATACAGATTTTTATTTTTTCAAGGGTTTTTAATTTCTGTAAAAGCAGTAAAACAAAATAAAAACTATTCAAATTTGGTATAGTCGCAATGGTATTGAACCACAGAATTAGGACATAATGTAATTTTTAGTACACTGTGAACGCTGTAATATCAAAACTTAAAATACCTCGGTGGATTTTTTTCAAAGTCACCCCACAAAGATTTTTTTCCCATTTTCCAATACAAGACATGGTAAATTAAATGGTGGCATTAAAAAATGCAACCTATTCTGCATAAAATAAGCCCTTATATTGCTATATGAACACAAAATTAAAATGCCGACAAAGGGCTTCATCTTTAAGGGATTAAGAAAAGCACAGTAATGTTTTTACAGAAATCTCCTACAAGTTCCAAAAATGGCTAAGGTTAAAGGGGTATTCTGGTTGTTTGAACAGGATAGGGGATATTAGATCTATTAGATCGGTGGGTGTCCTAGCGCTGGGACCCACACCGATCAAGAGAACAGGGGCCCCGTACCCCCTGCAGCCCCCTGTGTTGCATCCCCACTGAAGGGACAGCAAGAGATGCCAGTGATGGAGAGGCAGACACGTGGGTCCTCTGGGGCACACTCTTGTTGTAGGGACACAGGCTAGATGTTGGGTGAGGTGCCCTTGGTGTTGTGGTTTAACGTGCCTATAGCTAGGTCCCTTAAGGTTCGTGATACCAGTACCGGTAACGGTGGCACACTGATTAACAGTGGGAATAATGGAGGTGCAGACACTTGAGGTGAAACAGAACTCTTCTTTGTCCTTGTAGTTCCACAGAAGACAATTGGTACACAGCAGGCTTTACAGCACATAGGCAGGTATTTCTTGGCAAGGTACATAGAGGGTTAATCAGAACTCACAGTAAAAGGTTGAACTCCACAGATTCCTGACTGGTAAAACATCCAAGACCCGTATGCCCTCTTGCTGGCTTTATCCTTGGGGAATATCATAGTACCTCCTCTGGTTTTCTATAGTACCTCTGGCACTGACTTTTCCTTCCTGTGCCTCTCAGCTTTGCTTCTAGTTCTAACTGGTTTCTGGTGATGGCACTGCTGGTTCTCCCTCTGCTAGCAGAGCAGGGTCATCCTCAGACTCCCAGGTCTGGACTGACTTTCACAGGATAGTGGCCTGGACTCAACTTCACAGGTTCAGGGCCTGGACTCAACTTCACAGGTTCATGGCCTGGACTCAACTAACTTTTCCCTGACTGGGCCTGAATATATAAACTAGGGCTCCCTAGCTCCCTCTACTGACCTAGAGGAGGAATGACATCCCTAGCAGGCCTGTACATATCAATACATTCACAGGAACAGGGTTTCACAGTGTACAATAAAAGGTCTTCCCCACAGGTGGGGTGGGGGGGGGGGGAACAACATGACCCTTGTGACCCTTTTGTAGTGCCCACCATCACGGAGTGGGACACTACACCCGGAGCAGGTGGTCACACATGTGCGTGGCTGCTCCATTCATTTAGTTTCAGAGATAGCCGACTACAGCCCTCAGCTATATCCAGAATTCCCATAGAAAATAATGGAGCGGCCGCATGCATTCCCATCCGGCTTCTCCGTTCATTTCAGGAGGGCTTTAGGGGGTACAGGCCCCCATTCTCGTGAACAGTAGGACCCCCACCGATCTAATAGTTATCCCCTATCCTGTGGATATGGGATAACTTCAAACAAGTGGGCTACCCTTTAATTAATGAGTGCCATGGCCCCTTCGTTCTAGGTTAGGGTGAGACTCATTTTGGTAACTCAAGGTAGAATTCCTCTTATGTTCTGTTATTTTACTATGAAGGTGTGGGCAAAAGACGAAGCCTATTCCAGTTATACAATGAAGTCAAAGATACGTGTACGTCCTTATGTAATTCTAAATGAAAAAATGGTGACCAGTTCAAACATCTTTATACGGCAAATTCCTTTTCACTTATGTTTCATTTCCAAACTTTATTGCAGTTTTTGTTCCTATAGAAACTCTGTTTTATTAAATATTAGGCATTGTAACATTTATACCAATTATATGATGGTGACGGCGCTGTTCAATCTGCGTTATGGTTTCCGTTTCCAACAGAAACTATGACACGTTCCCGGATCAGTCACACGACAGACACCAACGGCATTGGGTGGACCACGCTGATTTATAATGAAGTCCATCCAGTTCTGTTAAGATGTCTGTTAAAGTTGCAGCTGCAGTACTATTTTTTGCTTTGACCGTAATGGAATCTGCAATAGAGACTCCTGCACAGATGTGAACTCAGCCTAATAAGGTTAATTCTTTTCAGCTTGAGAGTGATTGAACTTTGTAAAGCACTCTCTTCTGTAAATGTGGATGCAGAGATCTCAGGAACTGCTCTGGATGGAATTGTATGGCCTCATTCACATGGGCTGCGTTTGATGCAGGGCGTTGCAGGAAAATGCGCGATTTTTCAGCACGAGTGCAAACTGTTTTAATGCGTTTTGCACGCGCGTGAGAAAATTCGGCATGTGTGGTACCCAGACCCGAACCCGGACTTCATCACTAAAGTTCGGGTTTGGGTTAGGTGTTATGTCGATTTAATTTTCCCTTATAACATGGTTATAAGGGAAAATAATAGCATTCTTTAATATAGAAGGCTTAGTAAAAGGACAATTGAGGGTTAAAAATAAATAAAAATTAACTCACCTCCTCCAATTGATCACGTAGGTGACGGTCTACTGTTCTCTCTTCAGCTGTGGGTATAGGACCTGTGGTGATGTCACTGAGCTCATCACATGATCCATCACCATGGTGATGGATCATGTGATAGACCATGTGATTAGCTCAGTGACATAACCACAGGTCATTTACCCACAGCTGAAGAGAGAACAGGAGACAGGCACCTACGAAATCAAATTGGAGAAGGTGAGTTATTATTATTATTATTTTTTTAACCCTCAATTGTCCTTTTACTAAGCATTCTGTATTAAAGAATGCTATTATTTTCCCTTATAACCATGTTATAAGGGAAAATAATAAAGATCGGGTCCCCATCCCGATCATCTCCTAGCAACCATGCGGGAAAATCGCACACTGCATCCGCACTTGCTTGTGGATGCTTGCGATTTTCCCGCAGCCCCATTCACTTCTATGGGGCCTGCGTTGCGTGAAAAACGCACAATATAGAGCTTGCTGCGATTTTCACGCAACGCAGAAGTGATGTGTGAAACTCACCGCTCATGTGCACAGCCCTATAGAAATGAATGGGTCCGGATTCAGTGCGGGTTCAATGCGTTCACATCACGCATTGCACCCGTGCGGAAAACTCGCCCATGTGAAGGGGCCGATGGGTATGTTAACATGTGTCAGATTTGCCATTGGTTCGACAGCAGAAGACATGGCATGACTTCTCTTACAGATGTGCAGTTTGATGTGCCCCGCCAGTGTAACTAATTCTGGGGGCCTACCTTAGGGCTCCTACACACTAACTTATTTTTTTTCCATGTCTGTACCGTTCACTTCACTTCAATGGGGCCGCAAAAATAAAATTACTCTGTGCATTCCGTGTCTGTGTGTCCGCATAGCCGTTCTGCAAAATGATAGAACATGTCCTATTATTGTCAGCATTACAATCAAGGATAGGACTGTTCTATTAGAGGTGGCTGTTCTGTTCCGCATAATGTGGAATGCACAGACCCGGTATCCATGTTTTGCAGATCCGCAAATTGGAAACTGCAAAACATCCAACGGTCATGTTCATGAGCACCTACAGTGATAACAGAAATATTAAAGATGAAGTATGATGGCAGACATTCACAGCAAAATGCACAAACATACATGTGGCAGAATTTACACATATATGGATATCCTGCGCTTAAGTCAGTCAGAAACAAGACGCATGTAGCGCACACCAGTCACTCATTGCACAGATGTGGGACTTTTACATGGCTCATATGTCATATACTGCACATACACCACTGATACATAGAACATATATAGCACACACCAATCACACATAGGAAACACGCAATGCACACACCAAGACATTTATGCCTAACCCTATTAACTGTAGCACCCCTGTAAAGGGGTTAAAGGGATGTCTCACTTCAGCAATTGGTATGTAGAGAAAGTTAATACAAGGCACTCATGTATTGTGATTGTCCATATTGGCTCTTTTCCATTACATTATACACAGCACGTATCCATGGTTACGACCACTGTGTAATCCAGCAGCGGTGGCCGTGCTTACACACTATAGGTAAAGGTGATGGCCTATGAGCACCTCCAGCCTTTCTCTATAGTGTGTAAGCACGGCCACTGCTGCTGGATTACACGGTGGTAATAACCACGGATACGTGCTGTGTATAATGTGATGGAAAGGAGGCAATAGGGACAATCACAATACATTAGTAAGTGCCTTGTAATAACTGCATGATAAATGCCATTTACTGAAGTGAGACAAACCATTTAACCCCTTTTAGCAAAAACGTCTGGCATGCAATTTACCAAATCTTAACCTCCTCATATTGTACATAATCTACATTATAATTTAAAGGGTTGTCCTACCATAATGACCTATTGCCTATCTACAGGATAGGAGATAAGTATCAGATTGCTGGGGTCTGACTGCTGGAACACCCACTGATCATGAAAAAAGGGGTCCTGAGACATTCAATTACATTACTGACAATCTATGTACACAAGGGTCTTAAGACCACGTTCCCTTGATCATGGGGGACCCAGCAGTCAGACCCCCATCAATCAGACACTTATTACCTGTCGTGTCATAGCTGCTGGACCTTTTCACATTCCCTATCCTTAAAGGTTTTCTTTGGGTCTAAAAAAAAAAGAATTAAATTAAAATTTAAAATCTTGCCCAAAATATGTGCCAAACTAAAATAGAAATGCTCGCCTGTTAAAGGACCTGTGTCCACTTTTCTTGCTATCATCTATCCACAAAATTGGGGATAACTAAGTTATCCGTGGGGGTCTGAGCGCTGGAGTCCCCACTGATCCCCCTTCTTGATTGAGTGGCAGGTCGAGCGTATGCCCTGCCTCTCCATCCATTCTCTATGGGGTCACCAGAGATGGCGGAGTACAGCGCTGGCTATTTCCAGTGGTCCCAAAGAGAATAAATGTACCAGCAGGGCATATGTGTGACCTGCCACACCATAAAAAGGGGGACCAGTTCCTGGGATCGGTGGGGGTTGCAGAATCGGACCCCACTAATCATATAGTTATGCCCTATGGTTTGGAGAGGATAACTTGAAATCCTGGACAACCTCTTTAAATCCTCCACCACTCCACCACCAGTATCTCTTTACATGGCAGCAGTGATGCCTGTAAATACGGAATATCATCACTACCGCCATGTAAACCATAGGTGTCAATACTGGAGAATATGACGCACTGTGCAGAATTTTTCAGTCATAAGTTCAACCCTCTTTGCAGGTCATAATCTTTAACAAAGCCCAAGCAAAGGTGCTAGAGGAGCAATGTGAGCAAAGGGCACAAACGGAGGGTAATAACTGAAACAGAAGGATTAGGGTCACCTGAGGCAGGGTATTAGTGGTGATCCTGGTGCAGAGGTATTAGGGGGGCAACTGGAGAAGAGACAATATTAGGGTTGCATCTAGAGTGGGGGCATTCGGGGGGCATCTGGAGCTGTGGCAGTAATGGGGGTGCACCTAAAGCAGAGGCATTTGGGGGACCTAGAGTCCCCCCAATGCCACTCTGAACTCCGCAGAGAGCAGAACACAGATAGTTCTGAATCTACTATAAACAATTTCTCCCTTACAGTCACCTACAGCTCACTACTGTCACGCACCTTAGAAATTAGCCTGGCACCACAGAGGAGTCCTTCTCTCCAGCAGCCACAGTTTTCTGACAGCAGGGAAGGAAGGAGGATGGCCAGACATGTTCTCTCCTCCTTCACTGCCAGCAGCCTGGGAAATTTAGAAGATACTACGGGGCCTCCTGTACAATTTACACCAGTAGTAGGCTGCATCACTGTGCGATACTGCCACCTAGGGGTTACAATAATGATCTCTCCTAAGAAACAAGATAAATAATTACTCATCCGTCTTATCTCCGGGCGCAAGAGACTGGGGGCCTACCGAGGAATCCCCCGCCTTCCTGGAGGGCCAGTCAGATCCTGTGCATAAGAATTAGCTCAAGGGGTCTAATCCTTGTGTGGCTAATTTGCCAGACTTCCTACAAAGAATCTGTCCTTTTTATGCATTGTTGGCAGATTTAATTAGCATTTTAACATGGAATCTGTGCCGAAATCTCACCAAATCTTAAAGGTGTGAACAAGGCATGTGTTTACAATTGCAAAAGATATTGTGGCCTATGCAGATGCTGGACATCTCAACTTTAAAATGTCCCTCCAATGTTATTCTCTTGCCCAATCTGACATAGGGCCAACTGCATGCTGGGCACTACAGTTGTTTTATGTAGTGGAGGTGCAGTTACTACTTCTACACTTCCTAAAGCCAGTGTAAAACCTTTATTTAAGTTCATGCTGCCCCATTTGAAAGCAACATGAGTTATCGACACCGCCATGCGACATAGAGAGTAGGTTTAAAAATAAAAAAACACTGCATCTTTTAAGGCTGTGCTCACAGCTGCATTTGTTATTCCAGCAGCCTATTCCGTAATGCCTTATTAACACTGTCAGTGTTTGGTCAGTGATTGCCATCAGCAGTGTCGGACTGGGGTACCAAGGGCCCACCACTAAAATTTATTTTGGGGGCCCACCGTATGAATACATTACCTGGTGCTAGCTCTTCTCTGTACCTAGAAGTCATCTCAGCTCTGATGGTGTCTATAATAATAAACTGGGGAGTTTCTTTAATAATCAAGTTTTTTATATGACCATAGGCTGGTTGAGGTTCTGTAGATTGAATATATGTATGTAGTGTAGTAAGTCTACTGTGTTATGGTTATGTGCCACTTGTGCAGGGGGTGGGAGACTAGGGGCCCACCTTGCTCAGGGGCCCACCGGGGGATTCACCTGTACACCTGTGGGCCAGTCCAAGCCTGGCCATCAGGGATTTTAAGCCAAAACCAGGTGCGGCTCTAAACACAGAACAGGTGCAGAACTTTCCCTTAAACCTTATGTCTGTGGAGGCTTCAGCCCTGGTTTTGGCTCACAATCACTGATGGAAATCACTGACCAAAACTCTGACGTGTGAATGAGGCTTTAGCCTGTTTAGGCATAAATTCCAACTGACGGCTGGACTAAAAACTTTGCATGCAGCTGCATTTGTCTTGCTGAAACCCGGCATTTATGCCGGAAACCGGCCAGATCACCACCTGATCCTATTATAGTCAATGGGGAATCAGGAGGCACATGGTCCTGTCTGGCAATGCCGGAAACAGTGAGGTCTGGTATCCTGATCCTCTGCCGGATCAGGCTACTGGATTCCCAATGCAACTGTAAACGCAGCCTAAAGCTTATATTAGACATGCAGATGAAGCAGGTGATTGTCGGGAAGGAAGCTTTCTTTCATGGCAATCGCATGCTTGTTAGCGGAGAAAACTGCTTCTATTACATGCAGCGATCTGCTCCTCAGTATGGGGACGAGTGATCGCTAATGCTATCAATCATTCCAATACTGGTAGGGGTAGTGAAGGATTGGGTTCTTTGAATTTTAACACTTCATCCTTTGTTTATCCCAGGAGATAAGCCACCACCAGAGGTTTCTCCTGTCTCCCCATTGAAAACACATACATGCCAAGCTGAATGTGTATGTGCCTGAGGGAGTTGGAATAGAGAGTAGTGTTGAGCGAACAGTTCGAGAATAGTTTGGGTTCGTACCGAATTTTGGGGTGTCCGGGACCCGGACCCGAACCCGGACATTTTCAAAAAAGTTCGGGTTCGGTGTTCGTCGATTACTTCCCGCTTTCTGAAGGGCTGCACAGCAGCCAATCAGCTAGCGTTTTACTTCTTGCCCTAAGAGCCCATCACAGCCATGCCTACTAATGGCATGGCTGTGATTGGCCAAGTGCAGCATGTGACCCAGCCTCTATTTAAGCTGGAGTCACGTAGCGCCGCACGTCACACTGCTCTGATTAGTGTAGGGAGAGGACGCAGCTTCTGTCAGGGCGAGATTAGGCAGGTTAAAGTCAGCAACAGCACCTAATGAACGGATCAATTTACAGCTGAGAATCATCGAACTTCTGCTAGTTACTTGCTCGCTGGTTTTTAGGCTGCACAGAGCGTTTTTCTGTCACTTATTTTCTGGGTTGATCGGCGGCAATTTTGTGACTTGTGGTGCGCCAGAAGAAGCTGCCACCAAGTCCATCAATCCATCAATACTAGTTTTTTTTTTTTTGCTATATCCTACATCAGGGGCTTGGCTGTGCTAATTGTCACTCCTAGAAACTCAGGAAAGAAATTTCTATATTTTATTAAGGGGTTAAATACAATTGCCCAAATACCAATCCCCTAAATCTGGTGTTCCAGCTTTGGTTAGACAAGTATAATACTGTCTGCTGTCTGGCAAAGAATAGATTATTTTCTGAGGTTAAATTCAATTGCCAAAATAGCAATACCATAAATCAGTGGTTTCAGCTGTGGCTGGCAAAATAGAATAGTGTCCGAGGTAACGCACACACGTACAGACGCACGTACACGATTCTTGAATAGTTGTATTATCGTGATAATAAAACTAACAGTGTAAAGTTGACTGTATTGCTCTAAGTTATATTCGCGTACGAATATAACTTCTATTACAGCACACCAATACTAAAACTGACTAAGAGACAGCTTTAAGTTCTATTCGAACGCGATTGCAACTTTGGAACTTAAAGTGGTGTACGATTTTAAAAGTTGAGTACTAAAAAGTTGGAATTGCAATGCGATTCTTATGTATTTGCTTAATCACATTGCGATTACAACTTTGAGCTACCGATCACCATGGGAACGCCTCCTCCAGTAGAATGTACTGTCGGATGTGAGAATTAAGTTGAAATCGCAATGCGATTATTATATATCTGCTTAATCGCATTGCCGTTTCAACTTAGCATTGCTAAATAATTCCATCCATATTCGTTAACTTACTGACTCAGTAAGTTAACGATATGGATGGAATTATTTAGCAATGCTAAGTTGAAATCGCAATGCGATTAAGCAAATATATAAGAATCGCATTGCGATTTCAACTTAATTCTCAGATCCGACAGTACATTCTACTGGAGGAGGCGTTCCCATGGTGATCGTTAGCTCAAAGTTGTAATCGCAATGCGTTTATTGCGGTATATTATCCCTCTGGGTGTCTTTTACAGCCTTTTTAGTACCCAAAAGTTCGGGTCCCCATTGACTTCTATGGGGTTCGGGTTCGGGATGAAGTTCGGGTTGAGTTCGGATCACGAACCCGGACATTTTCCGGAAGTTCGGCCGAACCTCTCGAACCCGAACATCCAGGTGTTCGCTCATCTCTAATAGAGAGCCATCATCAAAACAACCATTCGACTACAGCTATTGATACACTGGGCTGTAGCCACTGTAATGTGCCATGCTTGGAGAGATGTGTCCAATGGATGGCTTCTCTAACTTCCTCTGCTTCCTTTGGTTAACATCTTCCTAGCAAAGTGGAGCTGCCCATGGGATACATCAACATATTACACAAAGAAGTACAGAGGTTTTTTTTTTTAAAGGGGTCACCCCATGAAAAATATTCTACAGCTTTCAAACCAGCAACTGGATCTCAATTATTTTGTAATTACATGTAATTACAAATTTATTATAGCTACTGAGCTTTTCAATAAAATGTATCTCTATAGCGCCACCTGCTGTTTGTTCTTTTTCCTATTTCTTTGTCCTGCTCACTGAGATGGTCGCACATGCTCAGTTTCATCCTTCAACTGCCTCCTGAGCTGTGATAGGGAGAGCATGGACACGCCCCCTTAGCTGCAGCAGAAAAGACATGTCCCCTTGAGCTGCCAGCTTGATATAAATCTAGCAGAGCAATGAACGGGGAGATCTCTGGATCCATATGAGGTACAGGGATGGTTCTAGCTTTGTTAGAGAGAGATTGTCATGTACTATATGATTTCTGGTTTTCATTTTTTACATTAGTCATGAGATAACCCTTTTAAAGATTCAGAGTAGCATTAAAAAAAAATCACTACCATCATTCTCTGATGCTCCTGTTTGATGCATACCAAGGTCCATGTTTTAAAAGTCCAAATCCATTAAAACAGGGACTTTGGTATGTATCGATTACACTTTTTGAATAATGATGAAATGAAGAATATGTTATTATAATACAGCGGGCTCTTTTGTTGCTTTGACTGTGTGGGAAAAGAACTTCCTGAGCTACGCTACTGCCTATACCAGCGATATATGTGGATTTATTTTTTAATATTATTGCTCCTGTTTCGATGCTCACAAGGTCCGTGCTGGTCTCAGCCTGCTCAGCCAATCACTCGCAGCATCAGTGATCGACCTCAGCCAGTGATCTCTGACACCAGGAAGCAGAGACCAGTGGGGACCCAGTGAATGTCAGAACAGGTGCCATGGGGGATCGGTGAGAGGAAAATGACTGATTTTTATGCCACTCTGAGCCTTGTAGAAATAAAAACAATGATTGGCTGGACGGCCCCTTAAAGTTCAGAAACCAAATCTTATTCAACCCAGTCAATACTATAGGCATTAAAGGGTTTTAGTCACAGTAGAGTGACACATTATACAAGTTTCTAATATGTTTTGTCTTATAATTCATAACAGTTTTTAATATCTCTGCTTGCTCTCAGCGAACGTAGATAATTTTTTTTTGTAGTGAGAGATGGAATACCTGTGCTGACTGTGTCTGAACTTAACCATGCAACTGTGTCATTCACTGACAGGAAGCAGAAATCTTGAAAACAATGAGAAAAGGAAGGTCAAACCATAATCTTTATTTACTGTACAGGAAACCATACAAGTGAAAACAATTAATGTGTAGGCTCGGACTTTATGTGGTATACTGCAGATATATAGCAGTATAATAGGGTTCAGCCTTGATAGATGAGTTTTGAAGTTGCAGGCTTAAAGGGATTGTGCCACCCTTAAATATTATTGATATAATTCTGTATGAAAATCTAGTTATTTTGTCTTTTACTTCCTGCTACAAATATACTACAGTTGTGAGAAATTCCTTTTACTTTGTTTAACCCTTTCAGGACCAGGCGATTTTCCATGTTTTAATTTTTGTTTTTTGCTCCCAACCTCCGCAAAGCCATATTTTTTTTATTTTTCCATTGACATAGCAGTATTAGGGCTTGTTTTTTGCGGGACAAGTTGTACCTTCTAATGGCACAATTTACAGTTGTATTTTCTATGCAGTAAAACTGACTTGTTGCTTTCTTTCTCTGGGTCAGTAGGATTACAAAGATACCACATGTATAGTTCTTTTGTATTTTAAATTCTGGACTTTTGAAAAAATTAATTTTATCTTTTCATTGCCATATTCTGACCCCCCGTAATTTTTTATTATTATTATTATTATGCATATGAAGCTGTGTGAGGGCTAATTTTTTTAAGGGCCAACTGTACTTTTCATTGACACAATTTGGTATTGAGGTGAAGAGACCAAAAAATGGTGAATTAGCCATTTTGGCTTTTTTTTTCCTTTTCAGCTTTTGCCATATGGGATATATATATGTATATATATATATATATATATATATATATATTTATATTGTAATAGTACAGGTGTTTATACACGCGGCGATGCCCATGATGTTAATTTTTTAATTGTTTATGCATTTTTATTAGAAATTTTAGGAATTGGGGGGGGGGGCAACTTTAAACCCCTTTCCCCAACGTAATTTTACATTGGAGCATCAGGAAAGGGTTAATCTGTATAGTAATAAGCACGTCCACCTACTGAGCTGGATGAGCAAGGTCACACATGCTCAGTTCTACCCTTTAGCTGCCACCAGCCAGATCTTCTGTTAGAAATTGAAACAGTTACAGGGGCAGAGCTGCAGCAAAAAAAGACATGCCCCCCATGAAAGGACATAACCCCTTATAAAAGGACACAACCCCTTATAAAAGGACATAGCCCCTTATGCTAACAACTGGAAGAAACTCTAGTAGACTCACTGAAACAGTAAATGGATGGCTCTGGGTCCATATGAGGTACAGGGCTGGTTCTAGCTTTGTTAGAAAGAGATTGTCATGTCCTATATGATGGTTGATTGTTTTACATTAATCATGGGATAACCCCCTTTAAATCTATTATTTTCCATGTAAATATCAGATTCTTCTTTCAAATATCATAGTAACTAGAATACAAAAAATCCCGGCCAAATAGCAAGTCAGCAATACCTACTGAAGGCCAAGGATGCTACCCATGCATCTCCTAACAGAGCATGGTTGTTTATCCGTCTGCGTTATTCTGTTTTTCTTCCTTTCAAAGCCACATAATATTACATAAGGCTCCTGCAGAGGTGTAGATCACCCACTCGTTGACTGAGAGAAAATATTTAGATTAACTTTCAGCCCGCAGCGTGCCAACTACCCATAATCCTTTGGGAAGACAACTGTAGGATAACATGGTAACTGCTCTGCTGGAAATATCATGAGCTGCTTGTAGAGGAAATTCCCCCTCATAAGAAATATAACTTTTCACTGAATATTATTATTGGGCTGCATTAAATTCTTAGGTTGAGTAGAGATATCTGGACTTACTTAATAACGATATATTGATGTTTGAATTATGCAGTATATCGATGAAATAGTGGCGGACATACCGTTTCAGCTGCACAGGGGCCCAGCGAGGCAGGGGGCCCTTTCCACTCCAGTGGCAGCAGAGGTGTTTTTTTTTTTTTTTATTTGATCTTCTTCACTCCCTTCCTCTTGCAACTGGGTAAACTGGTCATCTGGGGGTAGGGTGGCTACTAGCTTCCCCCAAGAAAGTCGGACCTCACCGGCAACGCCCCCAACCGATAACCTACCTCCATGAACCCCCGCCTCTCCTCCGTGAAGCCATGCCCCCAATGCCTCTGGGGTGGAAAACCGGGAGAAGGCACTTCATAGTAGTTATTAACCCCTTTCAGCAGTCCCCCATTTACAGTATTTATTAACCCCTTCAGTGAAGGGGGGGCTGCTGGGGTTAATAAATACTGTGAATGTAGGACTGCTGAAAGGGGTTCATAAATACTGTGGGAGCTGAAAGCGGGAAGAAATGACTACTGTGAAGAGGGAACTGAAAGGGGTTAATAGATACTGTGAATAGGGGACTGCTGAAAGGCGTTAATAACTACTGTAAAGGGCCTTCACAGTAGTTATTAACCCTTTCAGCAGTCCCCCATTCACAGCAGCACCAGCCCAGTAGCCATTTGACTTTCTTATAACTTATTTTCCCCCCTTTCAGTTTCAGCAATCCATTCCTATTTCCCCCGTGCCAGGCCACAGCACAGTCTTTATCAGACGCCAGAAAGACCAATACCTCAGGTGCTCAATCAGCGCAGAATGGTATCAAGATAAGATTATAACACAAAAAATGAGCCCCCATACAGCTCTGTACATATAATTACAAAAAAGTTATAGGGGTCAAAACATTGTGACAAAAATGTAAAACTGATTTTTTTCCCACTTAAAACCTATACATATAGGGTATCGCCGGATCCATACTGACCTGTAGAGTAAAAGTAACCAGTCAGTTTTATCGCACATTGAACGTCGGAATTTAAAAACCCGCAAAACTGTGGTGGAATTGCTTTTTTTTTTTGGAATTTTTTTACCGCTACCCACTACATCATATGCAATATTAAGGACCATCATGAGTAAGGACCCTGATGCGATATGGTCCGAAACGCGTAGACGAATATGAATACCTCTATGTCAAGTTTTTATACTGGAGATATGAAATAAAGATTGAAGATTTTTTATCCGCAAGAAGGAGCTGGACTTTGTTTTTCAATTTATACATAGCCAACCTAACAGTATCCGTGGTACAGTAGCAGTGAATGTATTATGAACAGTTACCATTATTTGCGACTGTAGTTAGACTGTAGAGTTGAACAGTCTAACAGCGGTTGGAATAAATGACCTGCGATACCGCTCCTTCCTACACAGAGGGGGGAATAGCCTGCAACTGAAAGAGCTGCTCAGCGCCATCACTGTCTGATGTAGTGGATGATAGGGATTGCCCATGATGGATGTCAGTTTTGCGGAGTCTGTGGACATTCTCTTCTCAATCACCACCTCAAGCAGGTCTAGTGGATAGCCCAAGACAGAATCAGCCCTCTTGACCAGCTTGTTTAGTCTCTTTCTGTTACGGTCCACTCTGCCTGCAGCCCAGCAGACCACCACGTAGTGGATAACAGAGGCTACCATAGAGTCACAGAATGTCCTTAAGAGAGGCCTACACACTCCAAAGGACCTTAGCCTCCTCAGAAGGTGGAGGCGACTTTGGCCCTTCTTATAGAGGACATCAGTGTTTTGGGACCAGTCCAGTTTATTGTTAAGATGAACACCAAGGTTCGCCATCACTGCCCTATACTCATGGTAGGCACATTTGTGATGCAGTAAGCACCAGAATCTTATTCTACAGAAGCCACAACTACAGATTATTCACAACCTTATACCATGATCGACATTAAACAGAATTCTAAATTTACACTAAGCTTGAAAATTAGTCATGTAACATGAATGACGCCATGAAGGCAGCCTTAATGTTCCACGTGCCTAGGCCAAGTTGGCTTCTCTGTAACCCCCAGCCTTTTACAGATTTGGTTTACACCACATGTAATGGTTTTTCATTCTTTTTTAAATGTCTGTTTGTAATGAAACCATTTAGCAGCCTGTTCTTCTCTTAGAACATGTCCAAGAAGCTTTTAACACTCAGCTTCTATCTGATCGAACTCAGATTGTCAGAAGATGAACTCCATATGTAGACAGCATCTCAATAATTACGCTGCATGTTGGCATCTCCCCCAAAAGCACTGTCTTAGTTGCGCAAGTTCTAACTTTTCAAAGCTGCAATTGCAGCCGGATGAGATATTACTAATTAAACATACCTGATAAAATATCACAATTCTATGGTTGCAGATGCAAATATAGGCAAGCCTCCCACACTTTCAGGCAACTGCAAAGCATATGTTCTGATAAAAATCCACCATGATGAAGAATCATACAGAATATATATTGAAGTGTAATATGTATATATGAGTAAATGCAGGAGATGCTACTTGATCAGTGTATTTTTCTCATATAATAATAATATTTTTATATAGATGAAACATATTCTGCAGACATTACAGGGGAAAAAACTAATCAACCATTGAAACAATAGGGTCCAGCTCAAAGCTTACAATCACTACCACCTTATAGCCTCTTGAGCCATAATATAGCCTTATATAAAATGATTTTACATCATTTGTGGATATACCAGATCGTTTTGGGTTAAATATAATTAACTTGTGATCAATTTTGTCTACTTATAAACTCATCTTTTAAACACACGTTCCATGGGCAATCAAAGGGGTTCTAACTTAGATCAAAAGGTGACATGATATGATTACTGCCCATTACCCTGTACAGGATAATGATTGGCTTTCAATATAATTATCTTCTTGTACATTACTCAGGGTGTGATATTATTATCAAAGTCGAAAAATTGACGGCAATCCTGGTTAGACCCTGTGTAGACCTTATATAGTGGCACTTTGAGGCCCTCTGGCCAATGGCGTACATGAAAGAGGCAAGGTTCCATAGCAATGCATTTTTTTCTCCAGTGAGGGGAGTCCTACACACTTTATGGCTTCCTAGTTGACCCCTCTGTCCTTTGGGCCCTTAGCAGCCGTATAGTGTTCCTTGTTGGCATGTTTACACTATCCTGTGGCTCTATAGTACAGACCTGTAGGCAATACCATATGGTGCCTCCATGAGGCAATATATTTTCCCTAAGAAAAAGTGTTCAAGGGGAGTATACTGCCAAGTTGCTGTCCACAAATAGAATCGATGAGATAAGCCAGACGTTTGCCTCTATATAATATAAGAAGTGGCATAGGAATCACCATAGCAGCCATAGCAATGGCTATGGGGCCCTACGCCACTGGGGGCCCGGCCAGCGGCTGAGTATTTTTTCATATTCATGGCCACCCGGCCGTCTGTGGACCCCTGGTGCCCTGCAGTAATGTTCACTGGTGGCTCCCGGGGAAGGGGGGCCCCAGAGGCAGCAAGCACTTCAATGCCTCTGGCTCCCTTCCCCTCCGGGACTAGAATGGAGTGGATCCAGGTATGATAGGAAGAGGCGGAGTCTCATTGTGCAGGGGCGGAGCTTCAAGGTGTGTGGGAGATGCAGACCAAGGAGAGAAGAGCAGAAGCTGCAGGTCAGTATGTGGACAGTGGAGAATATTCACTGTTATGTTTACTTGGGGTCTGAAGGGACTGTATGCTGGAGGGGGGTGATATTTACATAAGACTATGCTGGAGGAGCTGGACGGATATTATTTACATAAAACTACGATGGAGGATTATTTACATGGTATTGTATGCTGGAGGGGCTGAAGAGGGGGGTCATATTATTTACACATATCTGGACATAACTACTGTGAGGGGGCACATATCCGGGCATAACTACTGTGGGGGGCACATATCTGGCCATAACTACAGTGAGGGGGCACAT
The DNA here is from genome assembly GCA_033119425.1 of Bufotes viridis. NCBI lineage: Eukaryota > Metazoa > Chordata > Amphibia > Anura > Bufonidae > Bufotes > Bufotes viridis. The sequence continues at coordinate 390,751,375 of CM065592.1, read as the reverse complement.
ATCCGGGCATAATTACTGTGGGGGGAACATATCCGGGCATAACTACTGTGAGGGGACACATATGCGGGCATAACTACTGTGAGTGGGCACATATGTGGGCATAACTACTGTGAGGGGGCACATATCTGGGCAAAACCTCTGTAAGGGGGCACATTTGTGGGCATAACTTCTGTGAGGGGGCACATATGCGGGCATAACTACTGTGACGGGGCACATATCTGGGCATAACCACTGTGAGGGGGCACATATCTGGGTATAACTACTGTGAGGGGGCACAACTACTGTGAGGGGCACATATCTGGGCATAATTACTGTGAGGGGGCAAATATCCGGGCATAACTACTGTAAGGGGGCACATATGCGGGCATAACTACTGCGAGCGGGCAAATATCTGGGCATAACTACTGTGGGGGCAAAAGGAGGACATAACTATTTTGAAGGGGCCACAAGGTGGGCATTAGTACTGTGTGGTAACACTTAGGGGAAATGTCCTAGATTACCTACTATACGTTGGCATGGCTCAGTCTTACAGGCCAGCACATAGCCCCCTGCTGGTGATTTCACAGGGGCATCCCTTCCTTATGTGATTATTCTTTTTTTCTCACCACAGGGCCCGTGTTCTGGATCCAGTGGACATCACACTGACACCAACGACATTCTGGATGAGGTAGGACCAGATTTTATTAGGACTGGGTGAGTGTAGCCATGCATTGTGCTTGGGGCTCTTTCACACAAGCGTATCCCGTGCGGCTAATCCGCTGAGTGAAAGAGAGCCAAGTCCCGCTCCGGACAGCAGAGACACAGAGCAGTAACAAATAACGCTCTGTGCCTCTCTGTGATCTATTTGCTACAAAATCAGGGTTAAAATTTTATCTCACTGTGATTTTGTATTGAAAAGATCACAGAGAGGCACAGAGCATTATAAATCACAATCCAGGGGACCCAAGTAAATTCTTGCCCAGGATCCACTCAATATCAAAGACGGCCCTGCCTGCAGTAGTGCTGTATACCCGTCCCGGGGCCCAGTGCTCTTCCCCTCGTTTCCGGCGGGCCGTCAGCTCCGTCCGATGAGCGAATCGAAGCTGATGAAGTGGAATTCTATCCGAATTCCAGAAATTATTCAATTTGCACCAAATCCGAATTTCCTCGCGATTTGTGGTAACGAATCGCAATTTTTCCTAAAATGGCTGCTGCACGTGTGAGGACATGGAGAAAGTAACTCTGGGAAGGCGGGATCACCTATAATGCCATGCATGCCATGCAGGGTCCCCCTGCTGTAAGATATCTAAGTTTCCCCCCCCTCCCGGTCCCACCAAAACTCAGTGACAGGCCAGCAGCAGGATATTCTGTGTGACTGGGCCTTCTGCTGCATCTGACCCACAGGCTCTGACCTCAGCTGCCGGACTGCAGGAACTTCCAGGACCCTCCTATTAAAGTACCTGGTAAGTACATCTAGTAAGAACCATGCAGCAGTGTCTGTGGAGGAGGGGGTGCAAGGCTGCTGGGGTCACACTCTCATTGTAGCAGCCCTGCACTGCCCTCAAGTACTGATGGTCACTGACCTGTGAGTTCCCACTGTCAGCTCTGTGTTTTCCCTGTGCCTCTGTGTGAGCTCTTTGTGTCCTGTGTGCTCCCTGTGACTGCAGGGCACAACAAAATGACATGCTCGTGTGGTGCTTGTGACATCATCCACACTTTCCCCATAACAGTGTCCTCCACAGACCCCCATAACAGTGTGTCATCCACAGATCCTCCATAACAGTGTCCTCCACAGATCATCCATAACATTGTCATCCACAGGTCCCACATAACAGTGTGTCATCCACAGGTCCCCCATAACAGTGTCCTCCACAGATTCCCATAACATTGTGATATCCACAGGTCCCCTATAACAGTGTTAAATCCACAGGTCCCCCATAACAGTGTGTCACCCACACGTTCCCCGTAACAGTGTGCATGCACAGCATTATCTCCATTCACTGCTATAGAATTTCTAAAAATAGCAGAGCCAGTGATCAGCTATTATCAGAACACTCATAGCATAATGGAGGATGACCGTGCATGCACATTGTGCTCTCCCTTCACTTCAGGGGCCCGGATGGGACAGCTCCTTTTTTCAGCTTGTGGCTTTATAAACTACACCATGGAAAAACAGAAGTGCACAGGCTATTCATAACGCGTGGTTCATGTCCACAATTCCCATTGAAAATGGGAATGAATGAAAATCCACGCCAAAACTGCATCAAAAAGTGTTTTATAAAATTAGTCAGAAAAAAAAACACATAGAAAAAGCTCTGATGCGATTCTGCATTAGGTTTTTTTAAGCACAGAAAATACTCTGTGTGAACATACCCAAAGAGGCTGCAGGATCAGCAGCTTACAGTTGAAAGGGTAAAGAGATATAATGTGGCATTCTACACTCAGCTGCTGTGGTTGCAACTAGTGATGTGCGAGCATGCTCGGCATGTGGCGATACTCGGCCGAATACCACGTGTGCTCGTCGCATTGCTCGAGTCTCCTCCCCGCACGTTTGGTGCCTCCTAAGAAGCCAATCAATGTTCAGGTAAGTAATTCCCTTCAGTGTAATGCCATAGCCATGTTAGTAGTGTTGAGCGAACAGTTCGAGCATCGTTCGGGTTCGTACCGAATTTTGGGGTGTCCGGGACCCGGACCCGAACCCGGACATTTTCAAAAAAGTTTGGGCTCGAGTTCGGTGTTCGTCGATTACTTCCCGCTTTCTGAAGGGCTGCACAGCAGCCAATCAGCTAGCGTTTTACTTCTTGCCCTAAGATGGGGGCACCATATTATTCATCCATGAAGTATAAATCCCCAGTAAGGCCATGTATATACCTTAGCCTTATTGCTTTACATAGCTGTTATGTGACAACTAGAGATGAGCGAATCGAAGCTGATGAAGTGGAACTCTATCCGAATTCCAGAAATTATTCAATTTGCACCAAATCCGAATTTCCTCGCGATTTGTGGTAACGAATCGCAATTTTTCCTAAAATGGCTGCTGCACGTGTGAGGACATGGAGAAAGTAACTCTGGGAAGGCGGGATCACCTATAATGCCATGCATTCCATGCAGGGTCCCCCTGCTGTAAGATATCTAAGTTCCCCCCCCTCCCGGTCCCACCAAAACTCAGTGACAGGCCAGCAGCAGGATATTCTGTGTGACTGGGCCTTCTGCTGCATCTGACCCACAGGGTCTGACCTCAGCTGCCGGACTGCAGGAACTTCCAGAACCCTCCTATTAAAGTACCTGGTAAGTACATCTAGTAAGAACCATGCAGCAGTGTCTGTGGAGGAGGGGGTGCAGGGCTGCTGGAATGAGGGATCTACAGTACCCTGAAAGGTTATCAAAATTAGGGTTATTCACTTTAGAAAAAAGACGACTGAGGGGAGATCTAATAACTATGTATAAATATATCAGGGGTCAGTACAGAGATCTGTCCCATCATCTATTTATCCCCAGGACTGTGACTGTGACAAGGTGACATCCTCTGCGTCTGGAGGAAAGAAGGTTTGTACACAAACATAGAAAAGGATTCTTCACTGTAAGAGCAGTGAGACTATGGAACTCTCTGCCTGAGGAGGTGGTGATGGTGAGTACAATAAAGGAATTCAATAGGGGACTGGATTTATTTCTGGAGTGTAATAATATTACAGGCTATAGCTACTAGAGAGGGGTCGTTGATCCAGGGAGTTATTCTGATTGCCTGATTGGAGTCGGGAAGGAATTTTTTTTCCCCTTAAGTGAGGAAAATTGGCTTCTGCCTCACAGGGGTTTTTTGCCTTCCTCTGGATCAACTTGTAGGAAACAGGCCGAACTGGATGGACAAATGTCTTTTTTCGGTCTTATATACTATGTTACTATGTTACTAAGAGCCCATCACAGCCATGCCTACTAATGGCATGGCTGTGATTGGCCAAGTGCAGCATGTAACCCAGCCTCTATTTAAGCTGGAGTCACGTAGCGCCGCACGTCACACTGCTCTTACTAGTGTAGGGAGAGGACGCAGCTTCTGTCAGGGCGAGATTAGGCAGGTTAAAGTCAGCAACAGCACCTAATGAACGGATCGATCTACAGCTGAGAATCATTGAACTTCTGCTAGTTACTTGCTCACTGGTTTTTAGGCTGCACAGAGTGTTTTTCTGTCACTTTTCTGGGTTGATCGGTGGCCATTTTGTGACTTGTGGTGCACCAGAAGAAGCTGCCACCAAGTCCATCAATCAATCAATACTAGTTTTTTTTTGCTATATCCTACATCAGGGGCTTGGCTGTGCTAATTGTCACCCCTAGAAATTCAGGACAGCAATTTCTATATTTTATTAAGCTGTTAAATACAATTGCCCAAATACCAATCCCCTAAATCTGGTGTTCCAGCTTTGGCTAGACAAGTATAATACTGTCTGCTGTCTGGCAAAGGATAGATTATTTTCTGGGGTGAAATTAACCTACCAATATAGCAATACCCTGGATCTGGTGTCCCAGCAGTTGCAGGTCCGATTTCATAGTGTCCGCTTACACATATATTTTGTTCTGGGGTTAAATTAACCTGCCAATATAGCAATACCCTGGATCTGGTGTCCAAACAGTTTCAAGCCAGATTTCATAGTGTCCGCTTACACATATATTTTTTTCTGGGGTGAAATTAACCTGCCAATATAGCAATACCCTGGATCTGGTGTCCAAACAGTTTCAAGCCAGATTTCATAGTGTCCGCTTACACATATAATTTTTTTCTGGGGTGAAATTAACCTGCCAATAAAACAATACCCTGGATCTGGTGTCCCAGCAGTTGCAGGACCGATTTCATAGTGTCCGCTTACACATATATTTTGTTCTGGGGTGAAATTAACCTGCCAATATTGCAATACCCTGGATCTGGTGTCCAAACAGTTTCAGGCCAGATTTCATAGTGTCCGCTTACACATATAATTTTTTTCTGGGGTGAAATTAACCTGCCAATATAGCAATACCCTGGATCTGGTGTCCAAACAGTTTCAGGCCAGATTTCATAGTGTTCGCTTACACATATATTTTTTTCTGGGGTGAAATTAACCTGCCAATATAGCAATACCCTGGATCTGGTGTCCAAACAGTTTCAGGCCAGATTTCATAGTGTCCGCTTACACATATATATTTTTTTCTGGGGTGAAATTAACCTGCCAATATAGCAATACCCTGGATCTGGTGTCCAAACAGTTTCAGGCCAGATTTCATAGTGTCCGCTTACACATATATTTTTTTTCTGGGGTGAAATTAACCTGCCAATATAGCAATACCCTGGATCTGGTGTCCCAGCAGTTGCAGGGCCGATTTCATAGTGTCCGCTTACACATATATTTTGTTCTGGGGTTAAATTAACCTGCCAATATAGCAATACCATGGATCTGGTGTCCAAACAGTTGCAGGACCGATTTCATAGTGTCCGCTTACACATATATTTTGTTCTGGGGTGAAATTAACCTGCCAATATAGCAATACCCTCAATCTGGTGTCCCAGCTGTTGCAGGCCAAGTGTAAATCTGTCCATAAAAGGATACCTTTCATCCAGGGCCTAAATACTAGCCCTAAAAGAGAGATTCCCCTAAATCAGTGGTTACTGCTGTGCCTGGATTAGTGTAATACGCTACATAAACAAATAGGCAGATAGTGTTAGGTGTCTTTAAAAAAGGCCTAAATTTGAAATCAATACATTGGGCCAAATATTTTATTCCTTATTGTGGTGCTTGGTGAACGGTAACAATGAGGAAAACATCTAGTAAGGGACACGGACGCAGTCGTGGTGGTGTTAGTGTACCCTCTGGTGCTGGGAGAGGACGTGGCCATTCTGCCACAGCCACACGTCCTAGTGAACCAACTACCTCAGGTTCCAGTACCTGCCAGAATTTACAGCGATATTTGGTGGGGCCCAATGCCGTTCTAAGGATGGTAAGGCCTGAGCAGGTACAGGCGCTAGTCAATTGGGTGGCCGACAGTGGATCCACCATGTTCACAACATTATCTCCCACCCAGTCTTCAGCAGAAAGCGCACAGGTGGCACCTGAAAACCAAGCCCATCAGTCTGTCACATCACCCCCATGCATATCAGGGAAACTGTCAGTGCCTCAAGTTATGCAGCAGTCTCTTATGCTGTTTGAAGACTCTGCTGGCATGGTTTCCCAAGGAAATCCACCTAGCTCTTCCCCAGTGGTGGAAGACATAGAATGCACTGATGCACAACCAATGATGTTTCCTGATGATGAGGACATGGGAATACCACCTCATCGGAGTCCGCACGTCTCTGATGATGACGAAACACAGGTGCCAAATGCTGCGTCTTTCTGCAGTGTGCAGACCGAACAGGAGGTCAGGGAGGAAGACTGTGTGGAAGACGATGCAGGGGACGATGAGGTCCTAGACTCCACATGGAATGAAGGTCGTGCCACTGACTTTCATAGTTCAGAGGAAGAGGCAGTGGTGAGACCGAGCCAACAGCGTAGCAAAAGAGGGAGCAGGGGGCAAAAGCAGAACAGCCGCCGCCAAGAGAGTTCGCCTGATACTGGCCACCGCCACCAGGGACCGAGCACCCCAAAGGCAGCTTCAAGGAGTTCCCTGGCATGGCACTTCTTTAAACAATGTGCTGACCACAAGACCCGAGGGGTTTGCACGCTGTGCCATCAGATCCTGAAGCGAGGCATTAACGTTCTGAACCTTAGCAAAACCTGCATGACCAGGCATCTACATGATGCAAAGCATGAACTGCAGTGGAGTAAACACCTTAAAAGCAAGGAACTCACTCAGGCTCCCTCTGCTCCCTCTTCTGCTGCTGCCTCGGCCTCTTCCTCCGCCTCGGGAGGAATGTTGGCACCTGCCGCCCACCAAATAGAGGATGTGCCACCGACACCACCACCTGCGTCACCAAGCATCTCCACCATGTCACACGGCAGCGTTCAGCTCTCCATCTCACAAACCTTGGAGAGAAAGCGTAAATTCCCACCTAGCCACCCTCGAGCCCTGGGCCTGAATGCCAGCATTTCTAAACTACTGGCCTTTGAAATGCTGTCATTCAGGCTGGTGGACACAGACAGCTTCAAACAGCTGATTTCCATGGCTGTCCCACAGTATGTTGTTCCCAGCCGCCACTACTTCTCCAAGACAGCCGTGCCTTCCCTGCACAACCAAGTATCCGATAAAATCAAGTGTGCACTGCGCAACGCCATCTGTGGCAAGGTCCACCTAACCACAGATACGTGGACCAGTAAGCACGGCCAGGGACGCAATATCTCTCTAACTGCACACTGGGTAAATGTAGTGGCGGCTGGGCCCCAGGCGGAGAGTTCCTTGGCGCACGTCCTTCCGCCGCCAAGGATTACAGGGCATCATTCTTTGCCTCCTGTAGCCTCCTCCTCCTACTCGGCTTCCTCCTCCTCTGCTTCCACCAGCTCATCCAGTCAGCCACACACCTTCACCACCAACTTCAGCACAGCCCGGGGTAAACATCAGCAGGCCATTCTGAAACTCATATGTTTGGGGGACAGGCCCCACACCGCGCAGGAGTTGTGGCGGGGTATTGAACAACAGACCGACCAGTGGTTGCTGCCGGTGGGCCTCAAGCCCGGCCTGGTGGTGTGCGATAATGGGCGAAATCTCGTGGCAGCTCTGGGACTAGCCGGTTTGACGCACATCCCTTGCCTGGCGCATGTGCTGAATTTGGTGGTGCAAAAGTTCATTCACAACTACCCCAACATGTCAGAGCTGCTGCATAAAGTGAGGGCCGTCTGTGCGCGCTTCCGGCGTTCACATCCTGCCGCTGCTCGCCTGTCTGTGCTACAGCGAAACTTCGGCCTTCCCGCTCACCGCCTCATATGCGACGTGCCCACCAGGTGGAACTCCACCTTGCACATGCTGGAGAGACTGTGCGAGCAGCAGCAGGCCATAGTGGAGTTTCAGCTGCAGCACGCACGTGTCAGTCGCACTGCGGAACAGCACCACTTCACCACCAATGATTGGGCCTCCATGCGAGACCTGTGTGCCCTGTTGCGCTGTTTCGAGTACTCCACCAACATGGCCAGTGGCGATGACACCGTTATCAGCGTTACAATACCACTTCTATGTCTCCTTGAGAAAACGCTTAGGGCGATGATGGAAGAGGAGGTGGCCCAGGAGGAGGAGGAGGAGAAGGAGGATGAGGGGTCATTTTTAGCACTTTCAGGCCAGTCTGTTAGAAGTGGCTCAGAGGGAGGTTTTTTGCAACAGCAGAGGCCAGGTACAAATGTGGCCAGCCAGGGCCCACTACTGGAGGATGAGGAGGAGGTGGAGTAGGATGAGGATGAAGCAGGTTCACAGCGGGGTGGCACCCGACACAGCTAAGGCCCATCACTGGTGCGTGGCTGGGGGGATACGGAGGACGATGACGATACGCCTCCCACAGAGGACAGCTTGTCCTTACCTCTGGGGAGCCTGGCACACATGAGCAACTACATGCTGCAGTGCCTGCGCAACGACAGCAAAGTTGCGCACATTTTAACGTGTGCGGACTTCTGGGTTGCCACCCTGCTGGATCCCCGGTACAAAGACAATGTGCCCACCTTACTTCCTGCACTGGAGCGTGATAGGAAGATGCGCGAGTTCAAGCGCACGCTGGTAGAGGCGCTCCTGAGAGCATTCCCAACTGTCACAGGGGAACAGGTGGAAGCCCAAGGCGAAGGCAGAGGAGGAGCAAGAGGTCGCCAACGCAGCAGTGTCACGGCCAGCTCTGCTGAGGGCAGGGTTAGCATGGCAGAAATGTGGAAAAGTTTTGTCTCCACGCCACAGCTAACTGCACAACCACTTGATACGGAACGTGTTAGCAGGAGGCAGCATTTCACTAACATGGTTGAACAGTACGTCTGCACACCCCTCCACGTAATGACTGATGGTTCGGCCCTATTCAACTTCTGGGTCTCCAAATTGTCCACGTGGCCAGAGTTAGCATTTTATGCCTTGGAGGTGCTGGCCTGCCTGGCGGCCAGTGTTTTGTCTGAACGTGTATTCAGCACAGCAGGGGTCGTCATTACTGACAAACGCAGCCGCCTGTCCACAGCCAACGTGGACAAGCTGACGTTCATAAAAATGAACCAGGCATGGATCCCACAGGACCTGTGCCTCCCTTGTGCAGAATAAACATTTAAAACTGCCTCCCCATCAAACATGTATTCTTGTACTCCGGGGCACTTCTTTATTGAATCCTCATTTTTTTAACTTTACCATGATCTTGCGGTGCAACCCAAAGTTGAATGAACCTCTCCTCTGTCTGGGTGCTGGTCCGAAATAACTGAGAGTGGCCTTCTCCGTTGGTGGTTGATATGACGCATGATTCCTTGCTGTGGGACCTCTCTCCTCTGTCTGGGTGCTGGGCAAAAATAACTGAGAGTGGCCTTCTCCGGTGGTGGGTGATATGACGCATGATTCCTTGCTGTGGAACCTGTATCCTCGGTCTGGGTGCTGGGCCTAAATAACTGAAAGTGGCCTTCTCCAGTGGTGGTTGATATGACGCATAATTGCTTGCTGTGGGACCTCTCTCCTCTGTCTGGGTGCAGGTCCAAAATAAATGAGAGTGGCCTTCTCCGGTGGTGGTTGATATGACGCATGATTCCTTGATGTGGGACCTCTCTCCTCTGTCTGGGTGCTGGTCCAAAATAAATGAGAGTGGCCTTCTCCAGTGGTGGTTGATATGACGCATGATTCCTTGATGTGGGACCTCTCTCCTCTGTCTGGGTGCTGGTCCGAACTAAATGAGAGTGGCCTTCTCTAGTGGTGATTGATATGACGCATGATTCCTTGATGTGGGACCTCTCTCCTCTGTCTGGGTGCTGGTCCGAACTAAATGAGAGTGGCCATCTCCGGTGGTGGTTGATATGACGCATGATTCCTTGCTGTGGGACCTCTCTCCTCTGTCTGGGTGCTGGTCCAAAATAAATGAGAGTGGCCTTCTCCGTTGGTGGTTGATATGACGCATGATTCCTTGCTGTGGGACCTCTCTCCTCTGTCTGGGTGCTGGTCCAAAATAAATGAGAGTGGCCTTCTCCAGTGGTGGTTGATATGACGCATGATTCCTTGATGTGGGACCTCTCTCCTCTGTCTGGGTGCTGGTCCGAACTAAATGAGAGTGGCCTTCTCCGTTGGTGGTTGATATGACGCATGATTCCTTGCTTTGGGACCTCTCTCCTCTGTCTGGGTGCTGGTCCAAAATAAATGAGAGTGGCCTTCTCTGGTGGTGGTTGATATGACGCATGATTCCTTGATGTGGGACCTCTCTCCTCTGTCTGGGTGCTGGTCCAAAATAAATGAGAGTGGCCTTCTCCAGTGGTGGTTGATATGACGCATGATTCCTTGATGTGGGACCTCTCTCCTCTGTCTGGGTGCTGGTCCGAACTAAATGAGAGTGGCCTTCTCCGTTGGTGGTTGATATGACGCATGATTCCTTGCTGTGGGACCTCTCTCCTCTGTCTGGGTGCTGGTCCAAAATAAATGAAAATGAGAGTGGCCTTCTCCAGTGGTGGTTGATATGACGCATGATTCCTTGATGTGGGACCTCTCTCCTCTGTCTGGGTGCTGGTCCGAACTAAATGAGAGTGGCCTTCTCCGTTGGTGGTTGATATGACGCATGATTCCTTGCTGTGGGACCTCTCTCCTCTGTCTGGGTGCTGGTCCAAAATAAATGAGAGTGGCCTTCTGCGGTGGTGGTTGATATGACGCATGATTCCTTGCTGTGGAACCTGTATCCTCGGTCTGGGTGCTGGGCCTAAATAACTGAAAGTGGCCTTCTCCAGTGGTGGTTGATATGACGCATGATTCCTTCCTGTGGGACCTCTCTCCTCTGTCTGGGTGCTGGTCCAAAATAAATGAGAGTGGCCTTCTCCGTTGGTGGTTGATGTGACGCATGATTCCTTGCTGTGGAACCTGTATACTCGGTCTGGGTGCTGGGCCTAAATAACTGAAAGTAGCCTTCTCCAGTGGTGGTTGATATGACGCATAATTGCTTGCTGTGGGACCTCTCTCCTCTGTCTGGGTGCTGGTCCAAAATAAATGAGAGTGGCCTTCTCCGGTGGTGGTTAATATGACGCATGATTCCTTGATGTGGGACCTCTCTCCTCTGTCTGGGTGCTGGTCCAAAATAAATGAGAGTGGCCTTCTCCAGTGGTGGTTGATATGACGCATGATTCCTTGATGTGGGACCTCTCTCCTCTGTCTGGGTGCTGGTCCGAACTAAATAAGAGTGGCCTTCTCCGTTGGTGGTTGATATGACGCATGATTCCTTGATGTGGGACCTCTCTCCTCTGTCTGGGTGCTGGTCCAAAATAAATGAGAGTGGCCTTCTCTGTTGGTGGTTGATATGACGCATGATCAGGGGCGTAACGATCGCGGTCGCAGAGTGTGCGACCGCGACCGGGCCCGGCGGTGGAGGGGGCCCGCTGCAGGCGGCAGTGAGCAAGCCCCCCCCCCTCTCCTCATCTTTCATTCAAGGCGGCCGCGGCGTGCTGGGGGAAGGAGCCGCAGGACTAAGGAGGCGGAGGTGGAGCTGTAGGAAGTGCGGGCGCGCGGCTGGTCCGGCGCGCGCCTTGCACCATCTGCTGCAGGAGAGAGGAAGAGGACAGGAGACTCACGTGTGGCAGCCGCAGAGCGAGCCCAGGCCGGCCGGAGCGAGTCCTCCTCTGACCCGCCCGCCATGAGCTGCCCGAGCCCGACATGTTCGCCGACGCCAGCCGCCCCCCTTGCTCCCCCCTCCCAGTCAGCCACCCGGGCCCCGACCAGTGCGGCCACCACATTTAAATTACATCCCATTCTGAAGCTGCAGCGCCTGAGATTCTGGGGAGACAAGGGGAGGGAGGGTGGAAGAGGGGGCAGACAGTCAGGGAGAGCAGCAGAGAGGCCACAGAGAGGGGACAGAGAGAGCCACAGAGGGGACAGAGAGAGCCACAGAGAGCGACAGAGGGGACAGAGAGATCACAGAGAGCTACAGAGGGTAAAGAGAGAGCCACAGAGGGGACAGAGAGAGCCACAGAGAGGGGACAAAGAGAGCCACAGAGAGACCACAGAGGGGACAGAGAGAGCCGCAGAGGGGACAGAGAGAGCCACAGAGAGGGGATAAAGAGAGCCACAGAGGGGACAGAGAGACACCACAGAGGGGACAGAGAGAGCCACAGAGGGGGGACAAAGAGAGCCACAGAGAGAGCCAAAGAGGGAACAGAGAAAGCCACAGAGAGACCACAGAGAGGGGACAGAGTGACCACAGAGAGGGGACAGAGTGACCACAGAGAGGGGACTGAGTGACCACAGAGTGGGGACTGAGTGACCACAGAGAGGGGATAGAGAGACCACAGAGAGCAGCAGAGCGGAGAGAGAGCGCCGCAGAGAGGAGAGAGAACGCCGCAGAGAGGAGAAAAAGCCGCAGAGAGGAGAGCCGTGCCGTTAGAATATGGTAAAAAAAAATTAAACCCCTACCTCTTCTATTTTATATTTCACCTCAAACACATTCACACCGATAGTAGGCGGGGTCTTGGTAGTGGGCGGGGTTTTGCTAGGGGGGGCCCCAATCCAAAGTTTGCCCTGGGGCCCATAGAACTCTAGTTATGCCACTGCGCATGATTCCTTGATGTGGGACCTCTCTCCTCTGTCTGGGTGCTGGTCCGAACTAAATGAGAGTGGCCTTCTCCGTTGGTGGTTGATATGACGCATGATTCCTTGCTGTGGGACCTCTCTCCTCTGTCTGGGTGCTGGTCCGAACTAAAGGAGAGTGGCCTTCTCCGTTGGTGGTTGATATGACGCATGATTCCTTGCTGTGGGACCTCTCTCCTCTGTCTGGGTGCTGGTCCAAAATAAATGAGAGTGGCCTTCTCCAGTGGTGGTTGATATGACGCATGATTCCTTGATGTGGGACCTCTCTCCTCTGTCTGGGTGCTGGTCCGAACTAAATGAGAGTGGCCTTCTCCAGTGGTGGTTGATATGATGCATGATTCCTTGCTGTGGGACCTCTCTCCTCTGTCTGGGTGCTGGTCCAAAATAAATGAGAGTGGCCTTCTCCGGTGGTGGTTGATATGACGCATGATTCCTTGCTGTGGAACCTGTATCCTCGGTCTGGGTGCTGGGCCTAAATAACTGAAAGTGGCCTTCTCCAGTGGTGGTTGATATGACGCATGATTCCTTCCTGTGGGACCTCTCTCCTCTGTCTGGGTGCTGGTCCAAAATAAATGAGAGTGGCCTTCTCCGTTGGTGGTTGATGTGACGCATGATTCCTTGCTGTGGAACCTGTATCCTCGGTCTGGGTGCTGGGCCTAAATAACTGAAAGTGGCCTTCTCCAGTGGTTGTTGATATGACGCATAGTTGCTTGCTGTGGGACCTCTCTCCTCTGTCTGGGTGCTGGTCCAAAATAAATGAGAGTGGCCTTCTCCGGTGGTGGTTGATATGACGCATGATTCCTTGATGTGGGACCTCTCTCCTCTGTCTGGGTGCTGGTCCGAACTAAATGAGAGTGGCCTTCTCCGTTGGTGGTTGATATGACGCATGATTCCTTGCTGTGGGACCTCTCTCCTCTGTCTGGGTGCTGGTCCAAAATAAATGAGAGTGGCCTTCTCCGGTGGTGGTTGATATGACGCATGATTCCTTGATGTGGGACCTCTCTCCTCTGTCTGGGTGCTGCTCCGAACTAAATGAGAGTGGCCTTCTCCGTTGGTGGTTGATATGACGCATGATTCCTTGCTGTGGGACCTCTCTCCTCTGTCTGGGTGCTGGTCCGAACTAAATGAGAGTGGCCTTCTCCGTTGGTGGTTGATATGACGCATGATTCCTTGCTGTGGGACCTCTCTCCTCTGTCTGGGTGCTGGTCCAAAATAAATGAGAGTGGCCTTCTCCGGTGGTGGTTGATATGACGCATGATTCCTTGATGTGGGACCTCTCTCCTCTGTCTGGGTGCTGGTCCGAACTAAATGAGAGTGGCCTTCTCCAGTGGTGGTTGATATGATGCATGATTCCTTGCTGTGGGACCTCTCTCCTCTGTCTGGGTGCTGGTCCAAAATAAATGAGAGTGGCCTTCTCCGGTGGTGGTTGATATGACGCATGATTCCTTGATGTGGGACCTCTCTCCTCTGTCTGGGTGCTGGTCCGAACTAAATGAGAGTGGCCTTCTCCAGTGGTGGTTGATATGATGCATGATTCCTTGCTGTGGGACCTCTCTCCTCTGTCTGGGTGCTGGTCCAAAATAAATGAGAGTGGCCTTCTCCGGTGGTGGTTGATATGACGCATGATTCCTTGCTGTGGAACCTGTATCCTCGGTCTGGGTGCTGGGCCTAAATAACTGAAAGTGGCCTTCTCCAGTGGTGGTTGATATGACGCATGATTCCTTCCTGTGGGACCTCTCTCCTCTGTCTGGGTGCTGGTCCAAAATAAATGAGAGTGGCCTTCTCCGTTGGTGGTTGATGTGACGCATGATTCCTTGCTGTGGAACCTGTATCCTCGGTCTGGGTGCTGGGCCTAAATAACTGAAAGTGGCCTTCTCCAGTGGTGGTTGATATGACGCATAGTTGCTTGCTGTGGGACCTCTCTCCTCTGTCTGGGTGCTGGTCCAAAATAAATGAGAGTGGCCTTCTCTGGTGGTGGTTGATATGACGCATGATTCCTTGATGTGGGACCTCTCTCCTCTGTCTGGGTGCTGCTCGAACTAAATGAGAGTGGCCTTCTCCGTTGGTGGTTGATATGATGCATGATTCCTTGCTGTGGGACCTCTCTCCTCTGTCTGGGTGCTGGTCCAAAATAAATGAGAGTGGCCTTCTCCGGTGGTGGTTGATATGACGCATGATTCCTTGCTGTGGAACCTGTATCCTCGGTCTGGGTGCTGGGCCTAAATAACTGAAAGTGGCCTTCTCCAGTGGTGGTTGATATGACGCATGATTCCTTCCTGTGGGACCTCTCTCCTCTGTCTGGGTGCTGGTCCAAAATAAATGAGAGTGGCCTTCTCCGTTGGTGGTTGATGTGACGCATGATTCCTTGCTGTGGAACCTGTATCCTCGGTCTGGGTGCTGGGCCTAAATAACTGAAAGTGGCCTTCTCCAGTGGTGGTTGATATGACGCATGATTCCTTCCTGTGGGACCTCTCTCCTCTGTCTGGGTGCTGGTCCAAAATAAATGAGAGTGGCCTTCTCCGTTGGTGGTTGATGTGACGCATGATTCCTTGCTGTGGAACCTGTATCCTCGGTCTGGGTGCTGGGCCTAAATAACTGAAAGTGGCCTTCTCCAGTGGTGGTTGATATGACGCATAATTGCTTGCTGTGGGACCTCTCTCCTCTGTCTGGGTGCTGGTCCAAAATAAATGAGAGTGGCCTTCTCCGGTGGTGGTTGATATGACGCATGATTCCTTGATGTGGGACCTCTCTCCTCTGTCTGGGTGCTGGTCCAAAATAAATGAGAGTGGCCTTCTCCAGTGGTGGTTGATATGACGCATGATTCCTTGATGTGGGACCTCTCTCCTCTGTCTGGGTGCTGGTCCGAACTAAATAAGAGTGGCCTTCTCCGTTGGTGGTTGATATGACGCATGATTCCTTGATGTGGGACCTCTCTCCTCTGTCTGGGTGCTGGTCCAAAATAAATGAGAGTGGCCTTCTCTGTTGGTGGTTGATATGACGCATGATCAGGGCGTAACGATCGCGGTCGCAGAGTGTGCGACCGCGACCGGCCCGGCGGTGGAGGGGGCCCGCTGCAGGCGGCGGTGAGCAGGCCCTCCTCTCCTCATCTTTCATTCAAGGCGGCCGCGGCGTGCTGGGGAAGGAGCCGCAGGACTAAGGAGGCGGAGGTGGAGCTGTAGGAAGTGCGGGCGCGCGGCTGGTCCGCGCGCGCCTTGCACCATCTGCTGCAGGAGAGAGGAAGAGGACAGGAGACTCACGTGTGGCAGCCGCAGAGCGAGCCCAGGCCGGCCGGAGCGAGTCCTCCTCTGACCCGCCCGCCATGAGCTGCCCGAGCCCGACATGTTCGCCGACGCCAGCCGCCCCTTGCTCCCCCTCCCAGTCAGCCACCCGGGCCCCGACCAGTGCGGCCACCACATTTAAATTACATCCCATTCTGAAGCTGCAGCGCCTGAGATTCTGGGGAGACAAGGGGAGGGAGGGTGGAAGAGGGGGCAGACAGTCAGGGAGAGCAGCAGAGAGGCCACAGAGAGGGGACAGAGAGAGCCACAGAGGGGACAGAGAGAGCCACAGAGAGCGACAGAGGGGACAGAGAGATCACAGAGAGCTACAGAGGGTAAAGAGAGAGCCACAGAGGGGACAGAGAGAGCCACAGAGAGGGGACAAAGAGAGCCACAGAGAGACCACAGAGGGGACAGAGAGAGCCGCAGAGGGGACAGAGAGAGCCACAGAGAGGGGATAAAGAGAGCCACAGAGGGGACAGAGAGACACCACAGAGGGGACAGAGAGAGCCACAGAGGGGGACAAAGAGAGCCACAGAGAGAGCCAAAGAGGGAACAGAGAAAGCCACAGAGAGACCACAGAGAGGGGACAGAGTGACCACAGAGAGGGGACAGAGTGACCACAGAGAGGGGACTGAGTGACCACAGAGAGGGGACTGAGTGACCACAGAGAGGGGATAGAGTGACCACAGAGAGACCACAGAGAGCAGCAGAGCGGAGAGAGAGCGCCGCAGAGAGGAGAGAGAACGCCGCAGAGAGGAGAAAAAGCCGCAGAGAGGAGAGCCGTGCCGTTAGAATATGGTAAAAAAAAAATTAAACCCCTACCTCTTCTATTTTATATTTCACCTCAAACACATTAACACCGATAGTAGGCGGGGTCTTGGTAGTGGGCGGGGTTTTGCTAGGGGGGGCCCCAATCCAAAGTTTGCCCTGGGGCCCATAGAACTCTAGTTACGCCACTGCGCATGATTCCTTGATGTGGGACCTCTCTCCTCTGTCTGGGTGCTGGTCCGAACTAAATGAGAGTGGCCTTCTCCGTTGGTGGTTGATATGACGCATGATTCCTTGCTGTGGGACCTCTCTCCTCTGTCTGGGTGCTGGTCCGAACTAAATGAGAGTGGCCTTCTCCGTTGGTGGTTGATATGACGCATGATTCCTTGCTGTGGGACCTCTCTCCTCTGTCTGGGTGCTGGTCCAAAATAAATGAGAGTGGCCTTCTCCAGTGGTGGTTGATATGACGCATGATTCCTTGATGTGGGACCTCTCTCTCTGTCTGGGTGCTGGTCCGAACTAAATGAGAGTGGCCTTCTCCAGTGGTGGTTGATATGATGCATGATTCCTTGCTGTGGGACCTCTCTCCTCTGTCTGGGTGCTGGTCCAAAATAAATGAGAGTGGCCTTCTCCGGTGGTGGTTGATATGACGCATGATTCCTTGCTGTGGAACCTGTATCCTCGGTCTGGGTGCTGGGCCTAAATAACTGAAAGTGGCCTTCTCCAGTGGTGATTGATATGACGCATGATTCCTTCCTGTGGGACCTCTCTCCTCTGTCTGGGTGCTGGTCCAAAATAAATGAGAGTGGCCTTCTCCGTTGGTGGTTGATGTGACGCATGATTCCTTGCTGTGGAACCTGTATCCTCGGTCTGGGTGCTGGGCCTAAATAACTGAAAGTGGCCTTCTCCAGTGGTTGTTGATATGACGCATAGTTGCTTGCTGTGGGACCTCTCTCCTCTGTCTGGGTGCTGGTCCAAAATAAATGAGAGTGGACTTCTCCGGTGGTGGTTGATATGACGCATGATTCCTTGATGTGGGACCTCTCTCCTCTGTCTGGGTGCTGGTCCGAACTAAATGAGAGTGGCCTTCTCCGTTGGTGGTTGATATGACGCATGATTCCTTGCTGTGGGACCTCTCTCCTCTGTCTGGGTGCTGGTCCAAAATAAATGAGAGTGGCCTTCTCCGGTGGTGGTTGATATGACGCATGATTCCTTGATGTGGGACCTCTCCTCTGTCTGGGTGCTGGTCCGAACTAAATGAGAGTGGCCTTCTCCAGTGGTGGTTGATATGATGCATGATTCCTTGCTGTGGGACCTCTCTCCTCTGTCTGGGTGCTGGTCCAAAATAAATGAGAGTGGCCTTCTCCGGTGGTGGTTGATATGACGCATGATTCCTTGATGTGGGACCTCTCTCCTCTGTCTGGGTGCTGGTCCGAACTAAATGAGAGTGGCCTTCTCCAGTGGTGGTTGATATGATGCATGATTCCTTGCTGTGGGACCTCTCTCCTCTGTCTGGGTGCTGGTCCAAAATAAATGAGAGTGGCCTTCTCCGGTGGTGGTTGATATGACGCATGATTCCTTGCTGTGGAACCTGTATCCTCGGTCTGGGTGCTGGGCCTAAATAACTGAAAGTGGCCTTCTCCAGTGGTGGTTGATATGACGCATGATTCCTTCCTGTGGGACCTCTCTCCTCTGTCTGGGTGCTGGTCCAAAATAAATGAGAGTGGCCTTCTCCGTTGGTGGTTGATGTGACGCATGATTCCTTGCTGTGGAACCTGTATCCTCGGTCTGGGTGCTGGGCCTAAATAACTGAAAGTGGCCTTCTCCAGTGGTGGTTGATATGACGCATAGTTGCTTGCTGTGGGACCTCTCTCCTCTGTCTGGGTGCTGGTCCAAAATAAATGAGAGTGGCCTTCTCTGGTGGTGGTTGATATGACGCATGATTCCTTGATGTGGGACCTCTCTCCTCTGTCTGGGTGCTGCTCCGAACTAAATGAGAGTGGCCTTCTCCGTTGGTGGTTGATATGATGCATGATTCCTTGCTGTGGGACCTCTCTCCTCTGTCTGGGTGCTGGTCCAAAATAAATGAGAGTGGCCTTCTCCGGTGGTGGTTGATATGACGCATGATTCCTTGCTGTGGAACCTGTATCCTCGGTCTGGGTGCTGGACCTAAATAACTGAAAGTGGCCTTCTCCAGTGGTGGTTGATATGACGCATGATTCCTTCCTGTGGGACCTCTCTCCTCTGTCTGGGTGCTGGTCCGAACTAAATAAGAGTGGCCTTCTCCGTTGGTGGTTGATATGACGCATGATTCCTTGATGTGGGACCTCTCTCCTCTGTCTGGGTGCTGGTCCAAAATAAATGAGAGTGGCCTTCTCCGTTGGTGGTTGATATGACGCATGATTCCTTGATGTGGGACCTCTCTCCTCTGTCTGGGTGCTGGTCCGAACTAAATGAGAGTGGCCTTCTCCGTTGGTGGTTGATATGACGCATGATTCCTTTGCTGTGGGACCTCTCTCCTCTGTCTGGGTGCTGGTCCGAACTAAATGAGAGTGGCCTGCTCCGTTGTTGGTTGATATGACGCATGATTCCTTGCTGTGGGACCTCTCTCCTCTGTCTGGGTGCTGGTCCAAAATAAATGAGAGTGGCCTTCTCCAGTGGTGGTTGATATGACGCATGATTCCTTGATGTGGGACCTCTCTCCTCTGTCTGGGTGCTGGTCCGAACTAAATGAGAGTGGCCTTCTCCAGTGGTGGTTGATATGATGCATGATTCCTTGCTGTGGGACCTCTCTCCTCTGTCTGGGTGCTGGTCCAAAATAAATGAGAGTGGCCTTCTCCGGTGGTGGTTGATATGACGCATGATTCCTTGCTGTGGAACCTGTATCCTCGGTCTGGGTGCTGGGCCTAAATAACTGAAAGTGGCCTTCTCCAGTGGTGGTTGAAATGACGCATGATTCCATCCTGTGGGACCTCTCTCCTCTGTCTGGGTGCTGGTCCAAAATAAATGAGAGTGGCCTTCTCCGTTGGTGGTTGATGTGACGCATGATTCCTTGCTGTGGAACCTGTATCCTCGGTCTGGGTGCTGGGCCTAAATAACTGAAAGTGGCCTTTTCCAGTGGTTGTTGTTATGACGCATAGTTGCTTGCTGTGGGACCTCTCTCCTCTGTCTGGGTGCTGGTCCAAAATAAATGAGAGTGGCCTTCTCCGGTGGTGGTTGATATGACGCATGATTCCTTGATTTGGGACCTCTCTCCTCTGTCTGGGTGCTGGTCCGAACTAAATGAGAGTGGCCTTCTCCGTTGGTGGTTGATATGACGCATGATTCCTTGCTGTGGGACCTCTCTCCTCTGTCTGGGTGCTGGTCCAAAATAAATGAGAGTGGCCTTCTCCGGTGGTGGTTGATATGACGCATGATTCCTTGATGTGGGACCTCTCTCCTCTGTCTGGGTGCTGCTCCGAACTAAATGAGAGTGGCCTTCTCCGTTGGTGGTTGATATGACGCATGATTCCTTGCTGTGGGACCTCTCTCCTCTGTCTGGGTGCTGGTCCGAACTAAATGAGAGTGGCCTTCTCCGTTGGTGGTTGATATGACGCATGATTCCTTGCTGTGGGACCTCTCCTCTGTCTGGGTGCTGGTCCAAAATAAATGAGAGTGGCCTTCTCCGGTGGTGGTTGATATGACGCATGATTCCTTGATGTGGGACCTCTCTCCTCTGTCTGGGTGCTGGTCCGAACTAAATGAGAGTGGCCTTCTCCAGTGGTGGTTGATATGATGCATGATTCCTTGCTGTTGGACCTCTCTCCTCTGTCTGGGTGCTGGTCCAAAATAAATGAGAGTGGCCTTCTCCGGTGGTGGTTGATATGACGCATGATTCCTTGATGTGGGACCTCTCTCCTCTGTCTGGGTGCTGGTCCGAACTAAATGAGAGTGGCCTTCTCCAGTGGTGGTTGATATGATGCATGATTCCTTGCTGTGGGACCTCTCTCCTCTGTCTGGGTGCTGGTCCAAAATAAATGAGAGTGGCCTTCTCCGGTGGTGGTTGATATGACGCATGATTCCTTGCTGTGGAACCTGTATCCTCGGTCTGGGTGCTGGGCCTAAATAACTGAAAGTGGCCTTCTCCAGTGGTGGTTGAAATGACGCATGATTCCATCCTGTGGGACCTCTCTCCTCTGTCTTGGTGCTGGTCCAAAATAAATGAGAGTGGCCTTCTCCGTTGGTGGTTGATGTGACGCATGATTCCTTGCTGTGGAACCTGTATCCTCGGTCTGGGTGCTGGGCCTAAATAACTGAAAGTGGCCTTTTCCAGTGGTTGTTGTTATGACGCATAGTTGCTTGCTGTGGGACCTCTCTCCTCTGTCTGGGTGCTGGTCAAAAATAAATGAGTGTGGCCTTCTCCGGTGGTGGTTGATATGACGCATGATTCCTTGATTTGGGACCTCTCTCCTCTGTCTGGGTGCTGGTCCGAACTAAATGAGAGTGGCCTTCTCCGTTGGTGGTTGATATGACGCATGATTCCTTGCTGTGGGACCTCTCTCCTCTGTCTGGGTGCTGGTCCAAAATAAATGAGAGTGGCCTTCTCCGGTGGTGGTTGATATGACGCATGATTCCTTGATGTGGGACCTCTCCCTCTGTCTGGGTGCTGCTCCGAACTAAATGAGAGTGGCCTTCTCCGTTGGTGGTTGATATGACGCATGATTCCTTGCTGTGGGACCTCTCTCCTCTGTCTGGGTGCTGGTCCGAACTAAATGAGAGTGGCCTTCTCCGTTGGTGGTTGATATGACGCATGATTCCTTGCTGTGGGACCTCTCTCCTCTGTCTGGGTGCTGGTCCAAAATAAATGAGAGTGGCCTTCTCCGGTGGTGGTTGATATGACGCATGATTCCTTGATGTGGGACCTCTCTCCTCTGTCTGGGTGCTGGTCCGAACTAAATGAGAGTGGCCTTCTCAGTGGTGGTTGATATGATGCATGATTCCTTGCTGTTGGACCTCTCTCCTCTGTCTGGGTGCTGGTCCAAAATAAATGAGAGTGGCCTTCTCCGGTGGTGGTTGATATGACGCATGATTCCTTGATGTGGGACCTCTCTCCTCTGTCTGGGTGCTGGTCCGAACTAAATGAGAGTGGCCTTCTCCAGTGGTGGTTGATATGATGCATGATTCCTTGCTGTGGGACCTCTCTCCTCTGTCTGGGTGCTGGTCCAAAATAAATGAGAGTGGCCTTCTCCGGTGGTGGTTGATATGACGCATGATTCCTTGCTGTGGAACCTGTATCCTCGGTCTGGGTGCTGGGCCTAAATAACTGAAAGTGGCCTTCTCCAGTGGTGGTTGATATGACGCATGATTCCTTCCTGTGGGACCTCTCTCCTCTGTCTGGGTGCTGGTCCAAAATAAATGAGAGTGGCCTTCTCCGTTGGTGGTTGATGTGACGCATGATTCCTTGCTGTGGAACCTGTATCCTCGGTCTGGGTGCTGGGCCTAAATAACTGAAAGTGGCCTTCTCCAGTGGTGGTTGATATGACGCATAGTTGCTTGCTGTGGGACCTCTCTCCTCTGTCTGGGTGCTGGTCCAAAATAAATGAGAGTGGCCTTCTCTGGTGGTGGTTGATATGACGCATGATTCCTTGATGTGGGACCTCTCTCCTCTGTCTGGGTGCTGCTCCGAACTAAATGAGAGTGGCCTTCTCCGTTGGTGGTTGATATGACGCATGATTCCTTGCTGTGGGACCTCTCTCCTCTGTCTGGGTGCTGGTCCGAACTAAATGAGAGTGGCCTTCTCCGTTGGTGGTTGATATGACGCATGATTCCTTGCTGTGGGACCTCTCTCCTCTGTCTGGGTGCTGGTCCAAAATAAATGAGAGTGGCCTTCTCCGGTGGTGGTTGATATGACGCATGATTCCTTGATGTGGGACCTCTCTCCTCTGTCTGGGTGCTGCTCCGAACTAAATGAGAGTGGCCTTCTCCGTTGGTGGTTGATATGACGCATGATTCCTTGATGTGGGACCTCTCTCCTCTGTCTGGGTGCTGGTCCAAAATAAATGAGAGTGGCCTTCTCCGGTGGTGGTTGATATGACGCATGATTCCTTGCTGTGGAACCTGTATCCTCGGTCTGGGTGCTGGGCCTAAATAACTGAAAGTGGCCTTCTCCAGTGGTGGTTGATATGACGCATGATTCCTTCCTGTGGGACCTCTCTCCTCTGTCTGGGTGCTGGTCCAAAATAAATGAGAGTGGCCTTCTCCGTTGGTGGTTGATGTGACGCATGATTCCTTGCTGTGGAACCTTTATCCTCGGTCTGGGTGCTGGGCCTAAATAACTGAAAGTGGCCTTCTCCAGTGGTGGTTGATATGACGCATAATTGCTTGCTGTGGGACCTCTCTCCTCTGTCTGGGTGCTGGTCCAAAATAAATGAGAGTGGCCTTCTCCGGTGGTGGTTGATATGACGCATGATTCCTTGATGTGGGACCTCTCTCCTCTGTCTGGGTGCTGGTCCAAAATAAATGAGAGTGGCCTTCTCCAGTGGTGGTTGATATGACGCATGATTCCTTGATGTGGGACCTCTCTCCTCTCTCTGGGTGCTGGTCCGAACTAAATGAGAGTGGCCTTCTCCGTTGGTGGTTGATATGACGCATGATTCCTTGCTGTGGGACCTCTCTCCTCTGTCTGGGTGCTGGTCCAAAATAAATGAGAGTGGCCTTCTCCGTTAGTGGTTGATATGACGCATGATTCCTTGATGTGGGACCTCTCTCCTCTGTCTGGGTGCTGCTCCGAACTAAATGAGAGTGGCCTTCTCCGTTGGTGGTTGATATGACGCATGATTCCTTGCTGTGGGACCTCTCTCCTCTGTCTGGGTGCTGGTCCAAAATAAATGAGAGTGGCCTTCTCCGGTGGTGGTTGATATGACGCATGATTCCTTGATGTGGGACCTCTCTCCTCTGTCTGGGTGCTGGTCCGAACTAAATGAGAGTGGCCTTCTCCTGTGGTGGTTGATATGACGCATGATTCCTTGCTGTAGGACCTCTCTCCAATTGATATTGGTTAATTTTTATTTATTTTATTTTATTTTAATTAATTTCCCTATCCACATTTTTTTTGCAGGGGATTTACCTACATTTTGCTGCCTTTGGCAGCCCTCTAGCCCTTTCCTGGACTATTTTACAGCCTTTTTAGTGCCTAAAATTTCGGGTCCCCATTGACTTCAATGGGGTTCAGGTTCGGGACAAAGTTTGGCTCGAGTTCGAATCCCGAACCCGGACATTTTCGGGAAGTTCGGCCGAACTTCTCGAACCCGAACATCCAGGTGTTCGCTCATCTTTACATGTTAGCTATTAGCCTTACACTCATTGGCTGGCCGGAACACGTTATACAAGGTTATATAGGAGCCGATGTCCCACGCTCTGATCATTCAGCGTCAGAGAGAGCAGACAGTAGGCAGGGACAGATAGCGTTTTTCTGGAAATTCACTGATTTAAATCCAAAAAAACTATTGAAAGACCAAACAGTCCTATTAAAGACTAGAGTGTGTGTTTGACAGCAGTGCAGCACCATTTTTTTTTTTTTTTACCAGAGGTAAATTCATCAGTATCAGGGACAGGCTTCTTCAGGAAGGGACAGATAGTGCAGGTCTGGAAAAATCGCTTTTTTAAATACCCAAAAGCTTTTAATTGACTGAAAGGTTTGATATTAGTGAGATCTACAGTATGCCATTAGAAAGCAGTGTGTTTCGCAGACATTATAAAAAGGGGCTTATTCACTAGAGAGTGTCTGCAAGTGAGATCTACAGTACACCATCAAAATGCAGTGTGTTTAGCAGACATTATAAAAAGGGGCTTATTCACTAGAGTGTGCCTGCTAGTGAGATATACACCGCACCATCAGAGACATTTTTTTCTCTGGGGAAATTAACCTAATTTGTTCCACATCTGTGTGTGCGTTCCGCAACCATTATATTCATTACTCCAGCAGAGAATTATTTATATTTTGGGCAAATTTAACTAGTTTTGGGCACATCTGTGTGTGCGTTTAGGCCGCAACCGTAAATACAGTATTCTAGCAGAGAACTGAACTGAATCTAAAAACACTGTGCATATTACAATTTCCATTAATCTGGGCCTAGTAAACTGTGCTCTAAACTTACTGATTTCACTCAAAAACCCTTATTGAAAGACCTAACAGTCTTTTTAAGGACTAGAGTGTGTGTTTGACAACAGTGCAGCACACTTTTTTAAGAAGGGGGTTAATTCAGCACTATCAGGGACAGGCTTCACCAGGAAGGGAACAGATAAGTGCAGCGCTTGAAAATCGCTTTGGTAACTTCTAAAAGACAGAAAGATTTCCGATTAGTGTAATCTACAATACGCCATCATTAAGCAGTGTGTTGGGCAGATATTATCAAAAGGGGCTTATTCACTACAGTGGTCCTTGGTACTGAGTAGTAGTGCCGAAAAATTGTATTTCTCTGTCTCCTGTTCATTTCAAAAAGCAAATACAGTGTGTACTATAAAAATTACATTATCTCTGGCCTAGTGTAGTGCCGAAACATTGTATTTCTCTGTCTCCTGTTTATTACAGAAAGCAAATACAGTGTGTACTATAAAAATTACATTATCTCTGGCCCAGTGTAGTGACAAAAATTGTATTTATCTGTCTCCTGTCCATTACAGCCAGCAAATACAGTGTGTACTGTGAAAATTACATTATTTCTGGTCTAATGTAGTGCCGAAAAATTTTATTTTTCCGTCTCCTGTTCATTACAGTAAGCAAATACAGTGTGTACTATAAAAATTACATTATCTCTGGCCTAGTGTAGTGCCGAAAAATTGTATTTCTCTGCCTCCTGTTAATTACAGCAAGCCAATACAGTGTGAACTGTAAAAATTACATTATCTCTGGGCTAGTGTGGTGCCGAAAAATTGCATTTCTCATTCTCTTATACATTACAGAAAGCAAATACAGTGTGTACTGTAAAACTTACATTATCTCTGGCCTAGTGTAGTGCCGAAAATTTTTATTTCTCTGTCTCCTGTTCATTACAGCAAGCAAATACAGTGTGAACTGTAAAAATTACATTATCTCTGGCCTAGTGTAGTGCTTAAAAATTGTATTTCTCTTTCTCCTGTACATTACAGAAAGCAAATACAGTGTGTACTGTAAAAATTACATTATCTCTGGCCTAGTGTAGTGCTTAAAAATTGTATTTCTCTTTCTCCTGTACATTACAGAAAGCAAATACAATGTGTACTGTAAAAATTACATTATCTCTGGCCTAGTGTAGTGCCAAAAATCTGTATTTTTCTGTATCCTGTTCATTATAGCCAGCAAATGCAGTGTGTACTGTAAAAATGACATTATCTCTGGGCTAGTGTGGTGCCGAAAAATTGTATTTCTTTGTATCCTGTACATTACAGAAAGCAAATTCAGTGTGTACTGTAAAAATTACATTATCTCTGGCCTAGTGTAGTGTCGAAAAATTGTATTTCACTTTCTCCTGTTCATTATAGCAAGCCAGTACAGTGTGTACTGTAAAAATTACATTATCCCTGGGCTAGTGTAGTGGCGAAAAATTGTATTTCTCTGTCTCCTGTTCATTTCAAAAAGCAAATACAGTGTGTACTATAAAAATTACATTATCCCTGGGCTAGTGTAGTGCCGAAAAATTGTATTTGTCTGTCACCTGTACATCAAAGAAAGCAAATTCAGTGTGTACTGTAAAAATTACATTATCTCTTGCCTAGTGTAGCGCCGAAAAATTTTATTTCTCTGCCTCCTGTTCATTACAGCAAGCCATTACAGTGTGAACTGTAAAAATTTTATTATCTCTGGCCTAGTGTAGTGCTGAAAAATTGCATTTCTCTGTCTCCTGTTCATTACAGCCAGCAAATACAGTGTGTACTGTAAAAATTACAATATCTCTGGCCTAGTGTAATGGCAAAAAATTGTATTTCTCTGTCTTCTGTTCATTATAGCAAGCCAGTACAGTGTGTACTGTAAAAATTACATTATCCCTGGGCTAGTGTAGTGCCGAAAAATTGTATTTCTCTGTCACCTGTACATCCCAGAAAGCAAATACAGTGTGTACTGTAAAAATTTCATTATCTCTGGCCTAGCGTAGTGCCGAAAATTTTTATTTCTCTGTCTCCTGTTCATTACAGCAAGCCAATACAGTGTGAACTGTAAAAATTGCATTATCTCTGGTCTAGAGTATTGCCGAAAAATTGTATTTCTCTGTCTCCTGTTCATTATAGCAAGCCAGTAAAGTGTGTTCTGTAAAAATTACATTATCCCTGGGCTAGTGTAGCGCCGAAAAATTGTATTTCTCTGTCTCCTGTTCATTTCGAAAAGCAAATACAGTGTGTACTGTAAAAATTACATTGTCCCTGTGCTAGTGTAGTGCCGAAAAATTGTATTTCTCTGTCTCCTGTTCATTACAGAAAGCAAATACAGTGTGTACTATAAAAATTACATTATCTCTGGCCCAGTGTAGTGCCAAAAATTGTATTTCTCTGTCTCTTGTCCATTACAGCCAGCAAATACAGTGTGTACTGTGAAAATTACATTATTTCTGGTCTAGTGTAGTGCCGAAAAGTTTTATTTTTCCGTCTCCTGTTCATTACAGTAAGCATATACAGTGTGTACTGTAAAAATTACATTATCTCTGGCCTAGTGTAGTGCCGAAAAATTGTATTTCTCTGTCTCCTGTTCATTACAGCAAGCCAATACAGTGTGTGCTGTAAAAAAATTCATTATCTGTGGCCTAGTGTACTCCTGAAAATCTTTTTTTTTCTGTGTTCAGTACGTTACAGCAAGCCAATACAGTGTGTACTGTAAAAATTACACTATCTCTGGGTTAATCTTCGCCACATCTACAGACAAAACCATTAATATGAAGAAGGCGTGCACAAAGGGAGGGGGAAGTGGGCGTGATGTTGATGGTGCAAGCAGAGGCCGCGGCCCTGGGCATGATGGTGATGGTGCAAGCAGAGGCAGTGGCCCTTGGCGTGATGCTGATGGTGCAAGCAGGGGCCGTGGCCCTGGGCGTGATGCTGATGGTGCAAGCAGAGGCCTTGGACCTGGGCGCAATGAAACTGTGCCTGCTGCCAGTGTACCAGAAAAAAACTAAAAAATCCCCTTTACCAAGCTTCATGTTCAACTTAGCTGGGCGGCCAGGACAATACTGTCCAAGTCGGACCAGTGCGAGCAGGTGGTCGGTTGGATTTCAGAAGATAATGCTTCCAGTCGGTTAAGCACAACCCTCTCTTCCACGAAGTCCAGTCTCTGTAGCCAAGAGTCTGGTCAACCGAATCCTCACTCTGATCCTCCTTCCTCCCACCATGTCGCGTCTAGGCAAACAATATTGTGCCCTGATTCCCAACCTCTTGAGCCTTCACAGTCTCAAGAAGATGACGGTGGTGATCCGCAATCATTCGTTCCTGAGGTGGATGATGATGAGACACAGTTGCCAATCACTGAGGTGGTGGTTAGGTCAAGTCAGGAGGATGAGCAGAGTGAGGAAGTGGAAGAGAAGGTGGTGGACGATGAAGTCACTGACCCAACATGTATAGGTGAAAAGCCGAGCGAAGACAGCAGTACAGAGGGGGAGGGATCCGTAGCACCGCAACAGTCTGAAAGAGGCAGTGGGGTGTGCAAAAGGGAGACGTCGGCCCACACCAAACAGGCCCGCAACCGTTACAATGAGCACCTCCATGCATAAATATACCTTTCCAAGGGTTAGGTGTTCCGCAGTATGGTGCCTTTTTGAGGAAAGTGCAGACAACAAAAGAGTGGTAGTTTTCAACCCGTGCCGGGGCGTGAACACTAGCAACCTCACCACCACCAACATGATCTGCCACATGGCATCCAAGCACCCAAATAAGTAAGCCGAACGCCTGGATCCGCACTCTGCGTCTGCGGGTCCCACCACTGCCTCCACTTTCCCTGTGTTACGCACTGCTGGCCAATCCCCTGTCGAAGGAGCAGGCCCAGATGCCCCTCGCCCTGCACCTGGACCTTTGCATGAACCGTCAGCAACAACATCCATATCCTTGTCCCAGCACAGCGTCCAAATGTCGATAACACAGGAATTTGAACGCAAGTGCAAATACTCACCCACAGGCCACAGCACTGAATGTGCAACTTTCAAAATTATTGGCCCTTGAAATGTTGCCATTTAGGCTTGTGGACAATGAGGCCTTCCGCAGCCTGATGTCGGTGGCCGTCCCTCGGTATGCAGTCCCCAGCCGCCACTATTTTCCCCGGTATGCTGTGCCCGCCTTACACCACCATGTGTTCTAGAACATCACCCGTGCCCTTACCAACGCACTTACTGGGAAGGTCCACCTCACCACGGACACATGGACAAGTGCTGGTGGCCAGGGACGCTACATTTCCCTGACCACACAATGGTTGAATGTTGTGGAGGCCGGGAGTGAGTCCTACCCTGGCATGGCACAGGTGCTACCCACGCCCAGGATTGCGGGCCCTACGTCCATCAGAGTCTCTGCCAGCAGCTATATTACTGGCTCCAACCCCCACTTCTCCTCCTCTGCCACCTCCTTTTCCACTTCCACCTCCAACAGCAGTCAGCCATCAGTAGCTAGCTGGAAGCTGTGGGTAAGCGTCAACAGGCCATGCTAAAGCTGATATGTTTAGGGGAAAAACAGCACACCGCTGTAGAGCTGTGGCAGGGTATAAGGGACCATACCGAGCTGTGGCTCTCGTCGCTCAACCTAGAAACAGGCATGGTTGTGTCCGACAATGGCCGTAACTTGGTGGCGGCTTTGGAGCTCGGCAACCTGATACACATTCCATGCCTAGCCCACGTCTTAAACTTAGTGGTTTAGCGGGTTATTAAAACCCACCCCAATTTGCAGGAGCTACTAGTGAAGGCGCGCGGCTTGTGTGCTCATTTCCAAAAGCCGTCCACAGCTTCAGCTGGTCTGTCAACGCTGCAGCAGAGCTTGCGGCTTCCAGCTCACCAACTGTTGTGCGATGTGAGCACGTGATGGCCAGGCTTTGTGAGAAGCAGAGGGCAATTGTGGAATGCCAGCTGCAACATGTCGCCTTTCCAGTCAACTGCCCCTATTCACAAGCGAGGAGTGGGCATTGATGGCAGACCTATGTGAGGTTTTAAAAAACTTTGATGAATCCACACAGATGGTTAGTGGCAATAACGCTATTATCAGCGTAACCATCCCACTGCTGTGTCTACTCAAACGATCGCTGCTCACAATTAAGGAGGATGCTCTGAATGTGCCAGATGAGGTAATGGGGGAGGAGATGACAAAGGATGATAGCCAGACCTCCCCCAGTTCTTCTTCTCAGCATGAATTGGGCTATGAAGAGGAGGAGGAGGAGGAGCTGGAGACACTTGCCTCTGCTACAGAGCTAGTACCCATGGAACTTTAATTCCATCTGATCAGCATAGATGGGCAGAAGAGGAGGAGGAGGATGAGGGTATGGAGAGTCATCCTGAAGTTGACATTGACATCTTGCCCATTGGTACTCTGGCACACATGGCTGACTTCATGTTAGGCTGCCTTTCCCAAGATCCTCGCGTTATACGCATTTTAGGTAAAACAGATTACTGGGTGTTCACCCTTCTCGACCACCGCTACAAAGATAACTTCTCATCTCTGATTCCTGTGGTGGGGAGGACGAGTAAAACAGTGCAATCCCAGAAGGTACTTGTTGACAGATTGCTCCAAAATTTTCCATCTGACAATGCGGCCGCAAGAGTCCGTACTTCCTTAGGAAACCGAGGAAGGGAGACAAGGGGAACACACAGTAGTTCCAACAGGAGGCAGGGCAACACTTTTCAAGGCATGGGACACTTTCATGACACCCCGCCAGCAACCTCACCCTGAATCGCGGCCTAGTGCTACAAGGAGGGAAAAGTTTTGAAAGAGCTAATGAGGAACAAAATGCAATTTAAATGCATGATTTATAATGCACTCAATCCACAAGATTCAGATACATCCTTTTTACCACAAAAAAAGGGTATATGTTTGAATCTTGTTTTCTCATCTGCCTCCTCCTCCGCCTCCTCTTCCATACAGAATATATATGCCCTCACTATAATGTTTTGTAGGGTTTGCTAGGCTGCAGGCCCTCACCTCCAATGCTTTATAAGGTCTGCTCACCTGTAGCCCATCACTGCAATATTTTATAGGGGTTCACTAGGCTTCAGGCCCTCACCTCCAATGTTTTATACCGTCTGCTCACCTGTAGGCTGTCACTGCAATGAATTATGGGGTTCACTAGGCTTCAGGCCCTCACCTCCAATAGTTTTATAAGGTTTGCTCACCTGTAGCCCATCACTGCAATATTTTATAGGGGTTCGCTAGGCTTCAGGCCCTCACCTCCAATGATTTCTACCGTCTGTTAACCTGTAGGCCATCACTGCAATGATTTATGGGGTTCGCTAGGCTTCAGGCCCTCACCTCCGAAGCTTTATAGGGTCTGCTCACCTTTAGCCCATCACTGCAATATTTTATGGGGTTCAGTAATTAAAAGGAGAGAAATATCCAGCTCACCATATGCGTTCGGTGCACAGAGAGGACCGGACCCGTCCCTTGTATAATCCCAATAAAAGAAAAATTCTCCAGCATCCGTCAGTGTTGGTCGTCTTTATTGTAGATCGGTATAAAAGTACATACTGCAATCTTCACCACCCTCCACCACAGGTTAACATGTTTCAAACTCGAAAGTTCTCAGTCATAACCTAGTGACGTGGACCAACACCTGAGGCTAAGTAGGTATGTTCAGCAGGGGGGGGGGGGGGGCCAATGGGAAGGGATGGAGGAGGGAATGGGAAACTGCTAGCTACAAAGCCACTTAACCCCTGGGTTGCCACGTGTAAAATCTAACACCCTTGAACATGATAAAACATGTTCTACAGTACATAAAAAAGACAAACCTGCACTGTCTGATATACCATAAAAATGCGATGTAATACATGAGACATAAAGATATATGTATAAAACCAAGTCAGAGCACAACTCATAGAAAATCGCAAAACATTGATATCAGCTTGGATGCTGCTGTGTGTGAACAGTCACCAATACCAGAAATGGATAACTGGATTATGAGCAGGGGGTGCCTGGTTGTCTCCTATTGACTTCCATTATACTTGGGTGCTCGGCCGAGTGCACGAATATGGCTATGTGTTCGGACCGAGTACCCAAAAATTCGGCGAACAGGCCAAATCTAATTTTTGAAAAATTCGTTCATCTCTAGTGATAACTTTGGAATTCAGATTCTGTTATACTTCTTACTTGCTTGCTGTCTGTCAAGTTGATCCAAGTCTCTTGCCTGAAGAACTGTAGTGGGACATGACTATGAGATGGCTTTGAAGGAGACAGCATTTTATGGCAATGCTTTCATTTTCAACTCTTTATCTTAGTTGTTGTTAAAAGGGAATAGATAAAAGTTAAGAATTAACCCCATTTATAACCGAAAATATTTATGGAGACTCTGGCCCGTCAGACTGATAGGAAACAGACACGGACTCTACTTATCTATGTCCCCACTGCCAGTAACTTATACAGACAGAATAAATAATCAAGCATAGACAAATGTTACTCATATTTTGTGAACATAGAGGTGACTGTTAAAATCTAAAGGGTTTGATGCCCAAACATGTTTATGGGAAAATTCTTCCGGAATAACTTAAAGTTCTTTGTTTAAAATTTTTACGAGTCTGGGAATGAAGCGTGATTCAAGTTCAACCTAAAGAAATTACAACAGAATGAAAAAGGTACATGTAATGACGTTTGTTAATGTCTATAAAGAATAAATTCATGAACAAAATAGTCCTACAAAAAAATAATAACTAGGTCATTTAGCTGTTTTTTATTGTCATGTTTGTAAATGTTTTTCAATCATTTTTGTATGAAAATATTGGGGAAAATTTGAAGGGGGTCTCTGGTCCGTAATTCAAGAACAAAAATAAGAGTACTGATACTTAAAGCATAGTGGCTTAGTGCTGGAGTCCTACGTTCAAATACAACCAGGGACAACATCTTCATGGAGTTTGAGTGTTCTCCCCGTGTTTGTGTGGGTTTCCTCCCACACTCCAAAGACGCACTGATAGGGTATTTAGATTGTGAGCCCCACTGGGGACAGAGTGATGATAATGTCTGTGAAATATATCAGCACTTTGCAAGTAAAATAAATACTTTATTTACTGATTTCCTGCCAGGTTTGTTCCAACACTTCTTGGGTCCCCTGCCTGCCTTGCCCCAGACAATCCCTTTAACATGACCACCAACACAGCTGCCAGCAGGGTTGTGACCTAATGTTCCCAGACTTCTGAATGCTCTTTAGTTTTAAAGATTTCATTAAGAAAGATAAGTAGTGACACAAAATTATTTGGGTATCTTTGAGCAGGGTCTTGTGAAATATGTTACTATAAGGATTTGTTGTAAGTCATAGGTTAACAATCAAAAATTAGTCTTGTATAAGACCAATTGTTCAAGGTATAGGTATAACACATGCAGAACTATGAGTTATGGGAACTTTCTAAAGTATGTCTGCTTTCAAGGACCCATGGCCTTAAACATTAAACTTAGTAAATCAGATGTGTCACATAGATACTGGCAGGTATACTTGAGTTTAGGGATACTGTGACCTCAAGTTACAGTCTATGGAGCTTCTCAGCTTATTCCTTTGTATCTTTTCTGATAAATTCATTTTTTTCTTATCAAAACATTGATTTTATCATAAATATCATAATGATGGAAGAGAGTAGAAGCAGTGCTGTTTAA
Organism: Bufotes viridis; assembly: GCA_033119425.1. Classification (NCBI taxonomy): domain Eukaryota; kingdom Metazoa; phylum Chordata; class Amphibia; order Anura; family Bufonidae; genus Bufotes; species Bufotes viridis. The sequence goes on along the minus strand of CM065592.1, from coordinate 390,717,917 downwards.
GTGGTATTAGGACATTGAGTGGAAAGGTTGTGGGTCAATCAGAGGCTTGAATTAAATCTGGTGGACCCAGAACAATAGTGAATTTAATATTCATAAGGATGATGTTGGAGTGGTCCATTTGCCTTATCAGACCACTAAATCTGTAGGATTTTCAATGTGACTGATTTCCTTTAAGAATGATTCTAGCCATACTTAGCCTTGGGCTTATTTTGGATCACTAACAAGGGCTACTTGCACTATATATGCTTATTTGAAGTATTTATTAAGGTTTGGGACAAAGCCTAGGTAAAATGTCTATCATTGTGTTGGATGTGATGCTATCAAAGAAAACTAGATCCTTATCGTGTTGTGTAGAAACGCTTGAAAATGTTTATTGCCCTTACAATCTCTTTCTATGTCAAAGTAATATTGCCCTCTCTGTTTTTGTGATTGTTCCCAGGATCAAAGCATGGTCGGTTCTTTGATTCCAATAAGAGAAGAGTTTGGCTGATAGTCCGAGTTGATGCATGTGTATTTTGGCATATACTAAAACATAGAGTAATGTAGGGGCTGTCTGGACTGTTGCTTGTAAAAGAAGATTCTGCGCTTTATCTTACGGAGAGAGGCAAAGGAATATGAAGCACAAGTGTCCTTTATCATGTTTCAAAATACATCATAAATAACAGAAGCGGAAAGACTTGGAAGACTGTGCAATATCCAACATAAAAGAACTAAATAAATCTCTTAAGAAAGCCAACAATCTAAGAATTAAAAAAATATTAATGTTTCTAAATGCAAATTGTCTTTAAAAAATGTATATATATATATATATATATATATATATATATATATATATATGTACAGTGCTGTGGAAAAAGTATTTGCCCCTAACAAATTTTAATATCAGACAAAGATAACCTAAGTAATTACAAAAAGCAGTTTTTAAATGATGATTTTATGTATTAAGGGAAAAAACTATCCCAAACAACCTGGTCCAATATGAAAAAATAATCACCCCCCATGAATTAGCTGTGATTAACCACAGTTTTTAGAAAGCTGAGTTCAATTTCACTAGCCACAACTAGGCCTGATTGCTGCCAGACCTGTAGAATCAAGAAATCACTTAAATAGAACCTGTCTGACAACATGAAGTAGGCTAAAACATCTTAAAAAGCAAAATATCATTCCCTGATCTGAAGAAATTCAAAAACAGATGAGAAAGTCAATGACATCTATCAGTCTGCAAAAGGTTACAAAGCCATTCCTAAGGCTTTGGGATTCCAGTGAACTACAGTGAGCAATATTATCCACAATTTGAGAAAACATAGAACAGTGGTGAATAGAGTTGAGCAGACACCTGGATGTTCGGGTTCGACAAGTTCGGCCGGACTTCGGAAAAAAGTTTGAGTTTGGGACCCGAACTTGACCCCGAACCCCATTGAAGTCAATGGGGACCAGAACTTTTGAGCACTAAAATGGCTGTAAAAATGTCATGGAAAGGGCTAGAGGGCTGCAAATGCCAGCAAAATGTTGTTAAGAGCATGGCAAGTGTTCTGCAAACAAATGTGGAAAGGGAAATGACTTTAAATAACATAAAATAGGTAAAAATAAAAAATAATAATCTTGATCTAGGAGGACGAGGTCCATATGGAGTAGGAGGTTGAGGAGGTGGTGGATGAGGCGGTGTAGGTAAAAGCGGCGGTGGAAGAGGAGGAGGTAGCCTACACTGCTTTTTTGTTTTAAATTTTATATTTAAAATTAGGGTACACCCCTAAACATTAGGAAATTTAACCTGTGATAACCACCTCCCGTCATTCTAAACACACGTTCAGACAATAGACTGGCTGCAGGGCAGGCCAGCACCTCCAAGGGGTAAAGGGCAAGCTCAGGCCATGTGCCCAATTTGGAGACCCAGAAGTTGCATGCTCCCAAGTAGTTAATGTATTTTTAATAGAGTGAGTAATAAAGATTACATTTTACTTATTACTAGTCAGAGATGTTGCAAAGGTTATGCTAGGTCCAAGTGACCACCCTCTTCCAGAAGTTGCAGGGCTTGACCCCTGTCAGTCAGTTCGTGTAGGCGAGCTGGTAGAGGATGAGGAAGCAGAGTAGGAAGAGCAAGCAACAGGAGGCAAACTGAAGCGCCCTGCAATCCTCGGTGGTGGAAGGAAATGCGCCAAACTGATATCCGCCTTAGGCCAAGCCGCCACTGCATTTACCCAGTGTGCTGGTATGGAGATATAACGGCCCTGACCGTGCTTACTGGTCCACATATCTGTAGTCAGGTGCACCTTGCCACAGATGGCGTTGCGCAGTGCACACCTGATTTTGTCCACTACTTGGTTGTTAAGGGAAGGGATGGCTCAACTTGAAAAGTAGTGGCAGCTGGGCACGACGTACTGTGGGACAGCCACCGCCATAAGGCCTTTAAAATTATCCGTCTCCACCAGACGAAATGACAGCTTTTTAAAGGCAAGTAATTTAGAAATGCTGGCATTCAGGGCTAGGGATCTCGGGTGGGTAGGGGGGTACTTCCACTTCCTCTTAATCTCCAGCGTTTGGGATATGGAGAGCTGAACGCTTCCGTGGGACATTGTAGAGATGCTTGGTGACCCAGGTGTTGGTGTTGCTGGCAGATCCTCTGTTTGTGGGGTGCCAGGTGACACTGTCACTCCAGAGGTGGATGAAGAGGCCGTGATTGCAGCAGAAGAGGAAGCAGGAGGAGCCAAAGACCTTTCTTGGTTTTTGAGGTGTCTACTCCAATGCAGCTCGTGCTTTGCACTTAAATCCCTGGTCATGCAGGTTGTCCTCAGGTTGAGAACGTTTATGCTTCGCTTCAGGCTCTGATTTCACAGCATGCAAACCACTTGTGTCTTGTCGTCGGCACATTGTCTGAAGAACTGCCATGCCAGGGAACTCCTTGGAGCTGGCTTTGGTGTGCTCGGTCCCTTGCTGCGGTGGGTAGTAGGAGGCGTACTGTCTAGAGGACGGCCGCTCTGCTTTTGCACCATGCTCCCTCTTCTGCTGTGCTGGTGGCTCTGTGCGACCACCACCTCTTCCTCCGAACTACATCGGTCACTCACATGACCTTGATTCCATGTGGGGTTGAGGACCTTATCGTCCTCCACATCATCTTCCACCCAGTCTCCACCCCTGACTTCCTTGTCGGTCTGCACACTTTCGAAAGCCCCAGCAGTTGGCAACTGTGTTTTGGTCATCATCCGAGACGTGCTGCGATGGTCCTCCCGTGTACTCATCTTGAAAAATAAGTGGTTGGGCATCAGTGCGCTCAATCTCTTCCACTTCTAGGGCAGGGCTAGGTGGATGGCCCTGGGAAACCCTGCTAACAGAGTCATCAAAAAGCAGAAGGGACTGCTGCATGACTGGGGGCTCAGACTGCATGGCTGCCAACTGTGGTCTTTCAGCGGGAGACTGGGAGGGAGACAATGTGAAGGAACTGGATCCACTGTCAGCAACCCAATCTACTATCACCTGTACTTGTTCAGGCCTCACCATTCGTAGAGCAGCATTAGGCCTGACCAAATACCACTGCAGGTTTTGTCGCCTACTCGCACCTGAGGAAGGGGTTTCACTTGTGCGTGTAGCTGGCACAGATCGAACAGATCCTCTCCCTGCAACAGGAGCTCCACCGGCAGCACCACGACCTGGGCCACGTCCCTTATTTGACGCTCTCCTCATATTTTTTGAATTCAGGATCTTGCCCTAAATGGGTGTTTAATTAATAGTAGAAAAGAACGACAGTATGTAAAGGGTGTATCTCACACGGCCTGAACCAAACTAGGCCTTAATTAATGGGGCTGGGGCTGTATTTCAAATGCCTAATTCAAACCCCTGTATGTATAGGGGAGATCACACACGCCCTGAATCAGTGTAGGCCTGAAGCAAATATATCTTTGCACAAAATGGCTGTATTTCAAATGGCTGTATTTCAAATGCCTAATTCAAACCCCTGTATGTATAGGGGGGATCACACACGCCCTAAATCAGTGTAGGCCTGAAGTAAATATATCTTTGCACAAAATGGCTGTATTTCAAATGCCTAATTCAAACCCCTATATGTATAGGGGGGATCACACACGCCCTGAATCAGTGTAGTCCTGAAGCAGTGGCGTAACTACTAGGGAAGCAGGGGAAGCGGCTGCTTCGGGGCCCGGGCTGCCAAGGGGCCCGGCGCCCGGCAGCATGTGTCTTATCTACCAGGGACCTCCCCCCCCCCCCTCTAATCTCATAGAAATTCTATTCTACTACTTACTGTCGCCTCAAGTCTGACCCTGAGTACAGCGCGCAGGCTGTATTAAGCCCGCCCACATACTGATTCTGATTGAGCAGGGAGCGGCAGGCGGCAGCAGTACGTGACAGGGCGTTGGGACAAACCAGCCAGGACAGGAGCGGCAGGCGCAGCAGTGCACGTCACTTCGTCAGGTCCAGCACCAGAGGTCCAGCCAGGCCAGCACCGAACCCAGCACACAGACAGAGTAGAGGAGCCAGCAGGCAGGTATTACTTCATTGGATTGCATTGTATTTCTAGAGAGCTCTGAGTCTAGAAACAGGCGACGGCCTAAAATGAATTTCATTGCACAGTTTGCACTACATTGTCCTGCTGGGAAGTTATAATATAGCTACAGTATTAACTATTGGGTTGCAGTGCACCCAATTGTGGAACTGGGTGCAATTTTAATTATCGCTGTCGCATGTCCATTTTGCAGATCTATCAATAGTAACTCAACAGGACAGTCGCTTGCCTAGTGACAACCTATTTTAATGACATGTTAAGATAATAATTTCTGGTAGTTCTGTAATTGAATTTCTAGCTATGAACTGGGGAGATTAGGATGAGTAGCTCTGCCTCTACAGGCCATTATATCCGAAGGAAATGACTGCAGCAATAGCTATGTTAGGGTACTTTCACACTTGCGGCATGGCTATCCGGCAGGCTGTTCTGGCAGGTGAACAGCCCGCTGGATCTGCCATGCCGCAAGTGCCCGTGCACTGCCGTGCTGCCGCTCCGTCCCCATTGACTATAATGGGGGTGGGGGGTGGAGCTACAGCCCAGCACGGCAGAGCACGGCAGAGATCGCCGGACTGAAAAGTCGGACTTGCAGTACTTTTAGTCCGGCGATCTCTGGCCGTGCACTGCGGTGCTGCACCGTAGCTCCGCCCCCCGCCCCATTATAGTCTTTTGGGATGGAGTAGCAGCACGGCAGTACGGCAAAACGGCAGTGTGTGTGGGCACTAATGGGGAATAATTACTGTGTAAGAGCACTAGCAACATTTTACTGTTTGGGGGCACTAAGGGGCATACCTACTGAGTGAGTGGGACGTCTGATGTTGTGTGGTGAGTGTAGGCGTCTTACAAGCCGCTGCCGAGGGAGGAGGGAGGGGTTGTGGGGAAGTTGCTCTGTGCATTCATAAATTTGCTCTGGGGCCCATAAATTTCTACCCACTGTCTGCGCCTCCCTGGCCACTGTCTGATGGGGGCTTTAAGTGATGCGTGAGGGGGGGAGGATGGGGGGTGATCTTGACTAGTCATAGGAGTGTTGGGGCTACATGGGAGGAGGGTTAAGACTTTGACAGGGGCCCCACAACAGTATTATACAATGACACTACATGACCGACAGTGTGTGTATAAATATATATATATATATATTATATAGGAAAAGGATGGCGTGGCAGCCTGGTCTGGTCTAGATCGAGACTTGCCAAAGGAGTGGAGTTTACACAGGAGGAGGGAGGTGCGCGCTTGGGGGGGGGGGGGTAACAAAAATTTGCTGTGGGGCCCAGTCACTTCTAGTTACGCCCCTGGCCTGAAGTAAATATATCTTTGCACTAAATGGCTGTATTTAAAATGGCTGTATTTTAAATGCCTAATTCAAACCCCTGTATGTATAGGGGGGATCAGACACACCCTGAATCAGTGTAGGCCTGAAGTAAATATATCTTTGCACAAAATGGCTGTATTTCAAATGGCTATATTTCAAATGCCTAATTCAAATCCCTGTATGTATAGGGGGGATCACACACGCCCTGAATCAGCGTAGGCCTGAAGTAAATATATCTTTGCACTAAATGGCTGTATTTAAAATGGCTGTATTTCAAATGGCTGAATCAAACCCCTGTATGTATAGGGGGGATCACACACACCCTGAATCAGTGTAGGCCTGAAGTAAATATATCTTTGCACAAAAAGGTGGTATTTCAAATGGCTGTATTTCAAATGCCTAATTCAAACCCATATATGTATAGGGGGGATCACACACGCCCTGAATCAGTGGAGGCCTGAAGTAAATATATCTTTGCACAAAATGGCTGTATTTCAAATGGCTGTATTTCAAATGCCTAATTCAAACCCCTGTATGTATAGGGGGTATCTCACAGGGCCTTAAACCCTGTAGGCCTGAATTCAATATTGGTGCACCAAATGGCGGTATTTAAAATCTCTGACTGTAACCCAAATGTATTAAGGGTGTATCTCACAATGACATCTGCATCAAAGGCTGCCAACTAAATTTTTTGTGCCCAAACGACTGTTTATTTAACAACTGAATTTGACAGCAGTATATAAGCCTGTAATTTCACACGTGCTATGCTGCAAGGCCTGAAAATAGTGTTTTTTGTCAAAAAAGTGTGTTTTTCAAACCCCAGAAAATGATGGGTGTATTTCTAGCGTAAATTGCACACTGACTAATACAGATGTTGTAGTTTGCCCCCCAAAAATGGTGATTTGTAATGTCCCAAAAGCTCAGATGCAGTGTCGGTGCACTGAGCATGCATTAAATAGCAGCCACCAACCCACCTAACTAACAGAATTCTAAAAGTTAGTATTTTTTGGTCAATGAGCTCAGGGCAGGGTAAAAGGATAGTGCCCTGCACCCACACAACTATTTCTAGATAGATCGCTGAGTTAGATTCTCTCCTATTCTCTCCCTGAAATCACAAGTCCAGTAGCATCCTCTTCCTACACTTGTAACAGCAGAGTGACGTACAGCGCTATGTGACTCGAGCTTATATAGAGCCTGGGTCACATGCTGCTCTGGCCAATCACAGCCATGCCATTAGTAGGCATGGCTGTGATGGCCTCTTGGGTCAAGTACTATGACGCTTTACTAGATATTGCAGCCTTCTCACATTGGCCCACAAGCAAGAAGCAGGCAGGTAATTTTAGAAGTTGCGATATTCGCAACTAAAATTCGCTATTCGAATAGTCGCGCTCAACACTAGACATTAGTAGGCATGGCTGTGATGGCTTCTAAGGGCACACTAGTTAAATGCTTGTTGATTGGCTGCCCTACAGCCTTTCAAAAAGCGCCAAGAAAGCACTGAACCCGAACCAAAACTTTTACGGAAATGTTCGTGTTCGGGTCCGTGTCCCGAACACCCCAAAATTCGGTACGAACCCGAACTATACAGTTCGCGGTCGCTCAACCCTAGGTGTGAACCTTCCCAGGAGTGGCTGGCCTACCCAAATTACTCCAAGAGCACACTCATTGTAGGGACACCATAAACCTAAATAAACAAATTAACACTTGTGAGGAATGGGGGGAGAGTTATAGACAAAAGCGAGTATGCAGCTCGACCCATTCCATTTACCATATAAATCGATGTATCTCCCTTCTGTATCTGTCTGGGTCTTCATAATTTCAATATCCAATTTACTGTGTATATAAACACTCACTCCACTAGAATATGATGAGGAACACGGATGAAATATTTTGTCCATTTCTTTCCCATCCTATAATGACCCCCAGTGGCCCAACACACAGTATAATGACCCTACAGTGGCCCTCCATTCAGAATAATAATAGCCAGTCGCCCCCCAATTCAGAATAATGACCCCCAGTGGCCCCCACACTGGGGGTTATACTGTATTTAGGGGACACTGGGGGTCATTATACTGTATGGTGGTCACTGGGGGCCATTTTATTGAATGGGGCTCTGGTGGTCATCATACTGAATGGAGGGTCATTGGGGATCATTATACTAAATGGGGGGCAGCTGTTGCTGCCTACACCGAGATCTTAAATGTCAGTAGTGGTGAAGGTGATGATGATGACGTGTCGATGGACGTTACGTGGCTGCCCACAAGAGAGGAAGAGGAGGGGAGTTAAGAGGGAGAGACTGAGCAGCAGAGAAGGAGGAGAAGGAGGAGAAGCAGGCAAAGCTCGCAGGGCACAGGAGGCAAAAAGCAGACTGCAAGTGTATCTGGAGTGAGCCATCAACCACTTCTGGCGCTCCCAGGATGCCGGCACATGGCTCCTCGGTGTGGGCTTTTTTCAACATTTTAGCTGCTGACAATAGTGTTGCTATCTGCAGCCTGTGCTGTCAACGCATAAGTTGCGGTAAGCCCAACACTCACCTTGGGACGACCGCCTTGAGAAGGCACCTGGCCTCCCATCACCGAGCCCAGTGGGAGCAACGCCATCAGAACCCACAAAGCCACACTCCCGGCGCTCCACGTCCTGCCTCTTCTCCTTTTCCTCTCTCCTCCCATTTGTCCTCCACTCCACCTTCCACCGTGCCGTCATCGTGTTTATCTGGCAGAAGGCAGGCTTCCATTGGCCCAAATGTTCCAGCGTAAAAAGTTGACGACGCCGGATAACCCTCTTGCCCAACGGCTGACCGCTGGCTTGTCGGAACTGCTAGCTCGCCAACTACTGCCATATAAACTCGTGGACTCTTTAGAAAATTTGTGGCCATTGGCACAGAGCAATGGAAGGTCCCCGGAAGGAAATATTTCTCCCAGGCTGCCTCTTCTTCTCCTCCTTCTACTCCATCCTCCGTCATCTCCTCCTCGGCTGACTCCTCCTTTTCCACTGCACCCTTCAAGCTCCCCAGAACCTATTCGATGTCCCAGGTGAGATGTTGCCATGCTGTGCTGCGGCTGTTGTGCCTGGAAGCCAAGAGCCATACCGGTCCTGCACTGCTTTCAGCTCTGCGGCCACAGGCCGATCAGTGGCTAACCCCGCTCAATGTGACAGTTGGTAAAGTGGTGTGCGACAATGGTGCCGAACTGCTGAGCGTGCTGAAACAGGGCAAAATTACACACATGCCATGTATGGCACATGTCCTGAACTTAGTCGTGCAGCGATTCTTTGCCAAATACCCCGGGGTCCAGGACATCTTGCGGCAGGCCAGGAAAATGTCTGGCCATTTTGGAAGATCTTATACAGCCATGGCTCACCTTGCTGACGTTCAGCTGCAACACTACTTGCCCGTCAGACGTCTGATTTGTGACAGCCCGACGCTATAACTCCACCTTGTATATGCTTGATAGGCTGCTCCAGCAGCAATATGCCGTTACCGACTACCTATACGAACTCTGCAGCAGGACAGGTTCTGGGAGCTTGGTTTCTTTTCACCGTGCCAGTGGTTGCTCATGCGCGACGTATGCAGACTTCTGCGGCCATTTGATGAGATCCCCAAACTGGTCAGTCGCAGCCAGAGCGCTATCAGTGAAATCGTACCTTACGCCTTCTTTCTGGAGCGTGAATACCCAGGGCGGAGACAAGTCAGCAGGAGTCTGAAGAGGAGTCAGAGGAGGAGGGTGGCTGGGGGGAGGAGGAGCTGGAAGAGCAGGCTTTGAGGGGGACTTTAAACTTTTCAGGGATACCTTGTGTTGTCAGTGGCTGCAGGGAGGAGACCGAGGATGACATTCTCCTGGGCGATGAGCAGGAGCCAGGGCGCTCCACCACTTCCAATTTAGTGCAAATGGGGGCCATATGCTCCAGTGTTTGAAGAGGGACCCCTGTATAAAAAGTATAAAGGGCAAGGACCAGTATTGGGTGGCAACGTACTTAGACAACTGTGTTGTATGCAAAACTGCTCTGTGGAACAACAATAGGAGTTTATCTCCCCCAAATACAGGAATGCAGTATGTCACTGCTAAATTTTAAAATACGTTTTTGTGCGTTGTATGCAAAAGTGCACTGTGGAACAACAATACGGGTTTATTTCCCCCAAATACACAAATGCAGTATGCCGCCCCTAGATTTAAAAACAGGATTTTCAGCGTTGTATGCAACAGTGCTCTATGGCACCACAATACAGGTTTTTGCCCCCAACTACAGAAATGACCCCTAAATGATAAAATAGGTAATGTAGGGGGACCTGACCTGCCAGAAAAAAAAGAATTTTTCCTCTACTGAGCTACCAAAAAATTATTAGACTGATGTCCCTGGTAGGCTGGCACACATGCAGGTCACATGCAGTTCCAAGGACACTGCAGTTGCTAAAATGGCCACCGACCCCCACCTCACTAACAGATGGATTAAAAATTATTTGGCAGTATCACTGGGCTCAGGGCTGAGTACAAAAATTTAGCATAGCACCCTCAATAATTGCTGTAGCTTGAAGATTTAACACCACCCAAGTTCAACAGATTTCTTCACTAATCTGTCACTCACAGAAGCGGCAGCATCCTATCCCTACACTGAGAAAAGCAGAGTGACGTGCGGCGTTACGTGACTCCAGCTTTAATAGAGGCTGGGTCACATGCTCCACTTAGCCCATCACAGCCATGCCATTAGTAGGCATAGCTGTGATGGCTTCTTAGGGCAAAGTAGTGAAACGCTTGTTGATTGGCTGCCCTGCAGCCTTTCAAAAAGTGGGAATAAATTGCCGAACAACGAACCCAAACTTTTACGGAAATGTTCGGTTTCGGGACCGGGTGCGAAAAACCATAATGTTCGGTACGAACCCGAACTTAACAGTTCAGTTTCACTCAACCCTACTGGTTAATAAGGCCCAACAAATCATTTTTTTAATGGACAAAAGAGATTTGCGGAAACTGGACAAGCTAATAAATATGAAATCTGGGGTAATATGAAATCAGTTACCCAGTGGTCAAATATTACTGCTCCAGAGAAAAACAGGTATATTAACGTAAGACCAGCAGGTAATTGGGGAGGAGTTTATTGATTACTATACGGATCTGTACAAAACAAATATGTTGAATAAGGGTCCATTCACACGTCCGCAATTCTGTTCCGCATTTTGCGGAACGGAATTGCGGACCCATTAATTTCAATGGGAACAGACGATGTCCCGGCTGGGTCCGCAATTGCGGATCCGCACTTCCGGGTCCGCAATCGTGTTCCCCAAAACAATAAAACATGTCCTATTCTTGTCCGCAATTACGGACAAGAAAAAGCATTCTCTATATAGTGCCGGCAATGTGCGGTCCGCAAATTGCGGAACGCACATCGCCGATGTCCGTGTTTTGCGGATCCGCAAAACACACACGGACGTGTGAATGGACCCTCCAGAGGAGGACATAGAGCATTATCTTAAACAGCTAGATGCTCCAATGATTACTAAAACAAAAAAGAAACAGCTGAATGATCCGATTGCAATCATTAAACTTAACGAGGTGTTAGGTAGTATTAAAGGAAATACATCACCCCGGTTAGATGGTCTTCCCTTTGATGTGTATAGGAGGTACGGAAAGACTCTTAATCCTCTGCTAAATGAAACTCTTATGGAAGCGGATTGGTCTAGGTAGTTGCCGTCATCTTTGACGGAAGCTGTTATTACGCTGATACAGAAAACGGGGAAGGACCCGCAATTAGTTGAATCCTATAGACCCATCTCATTGCTCAATACTGATTGTAAGATCTTCGCTAAATTGTTAGATAGATTAAAAAGGTAATCAGTGAATTGATACATTCCGACCAGTGCGGTTTTATTCCCAAAACGAACTCCAAGATTAATATCAGACGTGCTTTATTAAATATAGCCGTAGGAGAGGGATCCGACCGCTACATCCTGTCATTAGAGGCAGCGAAGGCATTTGACAGGGTGGAGTGGTTCTTTCTATGGAAAGTAATGAAGAGAATTAACTTTTTTTTTTTTTTTTGGCTCCTCGGGGGTTGAGGGTGGGTGTTAGATATTAAAAATGAAATGTCGTGACTTTTAATTGATATAACTTGTAATCATGATGGAAAACAATAAAGATATTTATAACAAAAAAAAAACATTAAACTGTAAATCTGAGTTCACAACAGTTGTTTGGTCAGTTAATTCCAGCAGTCACTATATTGTGAGCCAAAATCAGTAGCCAATGCTACTCTCAGATAAGGTATCATGAAAGATCGGCACCTGTTCTGTGTTTTTGACCTGTAACAGACCAAAAAAGTGAAGTGTGAACTGAGCCTAATAGCGATGCACAATCATTCTATAGCTAACAGAAGTGATTCAAAAGCATGTGTTTGCACTGCCACAAAATGGCTTAAGGCTGGGAACACATCGTTTTGCAGGCGTGCGTTTTTTTAAGCGTTTTTACGCGCGACAAACGCGCGATTGTATGCGCGTTTTTGTCATTAATGAACGCGCGTTTTTGTGATTGACAGGTGCAAGATCCACTAAAAATGCAGGCCTACCTATATGAAAGGTGTTGAATGTTTGCCAAATTGAGATTTTTATTGATTAGGTGTGTTTGAGAGTGTTGTACTGTTGGAGTTTGGTGTGGTTAATTTGGTGGATTTCTATGGAGTTTAGGAGACAAACGCAAGTGGCAGCAATGGTGTGTGGAGTGTTGCTCTTGCGGATGCGTCGTCGGAGAACGACCTGGCGACGTTTTTGGAACAGAAAACGCGCATTTCTTCATCTTTGCGCGTTCTAATACAATCCTATGGACGGAAACGCGCGCAAAAACGCCCTAAAGAAGCTCAAGTAGAAGGGACAGCGTTAGGCGTTAGGCGTTTTTTTAGTGTAGATTTTTAATATATGTCTGCAGTAAATCTTGATGGCACACAACTCAGGGGACACAATAGCATTTTTAACCCCTTAGTGACATAACAAATTTTAGCCCTAAGGACCAGTAATATTTTTTCCCTTTTTAACTTTTTAATTTTTACTTCTAAATTTTATTTTTTGGGGGGATTAGTTGTAGGGTTTTTTAGGAACTATTTTGGGGAATATAGAGTGTAGTAAATAACTTTAATTATTTTAGTTTTAGGGGGAAAGATAAACAGACATTTTAACATTATTTTGTGAAATTTATTTACAGCATTCACTGTGTGGTAAAAATAACATAACACCACATTTCAATATATATATATATATATATTGTGGGGAGTCGCTCTGGTAGATAGCGGTGCGGGTGCAGTACTGAGGCAAAACAAGGAGTCCAGCATGTGCAATAAACAGTGTTTTATTCACACTTGCACAACATAAATGAAAAACAGTCTCTTGGTGATAATTCACACATAACAGAAATAATGTGGCCAAACAAAACAGGCCAACACAGGGTTCAGTCACCTGGGAGGTTTAGGTGAGGGTTCACACCTAGCAGTCGGCCCAGCCGCAGGAGATTCCACCTTCAAGTTGCAGGGAAAAACACCACCTTGCTGAGCTCTTTCCTCCAGGTCATAGAACTCCACAGGACTGTTAGCAGCTCCAGGACAATCACAGACCCCAGCTGCTGGTGCTGGCTGAGTTTTAAACCCAGCCCAAAACCAGGACTGGGTCGTGAGGAGCAGCCACCCACCCTACACTTTAGCTGCTCCCGGTAAGAGCCGGCCCGGATCGGCTTTGCAGCCATGCTATTTAAAACTATGTCAGTAGCACTAGCTGCTGCTGACATCAACAAAAACAGCTCTTACCTCACCGAGGCTATGAACCTCGGTGACACATACCTGCCATCCACGACGGCACCCTGCACCTTACCACACCCCCCTTTGTTCAACCCTGAGGGTGGACACATGTGAGGCAGTGGACGCGGAAAGGGCATCTGCATTCCCCTGCAAGCGGCCTGCCCTATGTTCCACGGAGAACTTGAAGTTCTGCAGGGATAGGAACCACCTGGTGACCCGAGCATTCCTCTCCTTGGCCTGGCTCATCCACTTGAGAGGGAATGGTCGGTCACCAGAGCAGAACCTCCTCCCTAACAGGTAGTAGCGGAGAGATTCGAGTGCCCACTTGATAGCCAGGCACTCCTCTCCACTATGCTATACCTGGTCTCGGCGGGACTGAGCTTACGGCTCAGGAAGACAACGGGATGTTCTTCCCCGTTGACCTCCTGAGACAGCACAGCACCGAGGCCTACCTCCGAGGCGTCGGTCTGTACGACAAACTCCCGGTTGAAGTCGGGTGTCACCAAAACCGGGGACCCACAGAGGGCCGACTTCAACGCGGAGAAAGCCTCCTCCGCCTTCTCACTCCAGCTAACCTTCCCAGACTTTCGCCCCTTCAATAGGTCTGTCAACGGCGCTGCTATTGTGGCAAAGTGGGGCACAAACCGCATGTAGTACCCTATCATTCCCAGGAAGGACTTTACCTGCCTGGCAGTGACCGGTCGGGGCCAGTTACGTATGGCTTCCACTTTAGTTACCTGCGGCTTGATGACTCCCCGCCCAATTACATATCCCAGGTATTTGGTCTCTTCCAACCCAATCGCACACTTCTTTGGATTGGCGGTTAGACCAGCTTTCCTCAGGGCATCCACTACCGCCTGCACTTTGGGCAAATGGCTTTCCCAGTCGGTGCTGTGGATGATTACATCGTCTAAGTAGGCCGAGGCGTACCTACGATGAGGTCGCAGCACAATATCCATTAACCTTTGGAAGGTGGCGGGGGCGCCATGCAGGCCAAAGGGTAACACCTTATAATGATACAGGCCCTGCGGGGTAACAAAAGCAGTTTTTTCCTTGGCCGACTCCGTTAAGGGTATCCTTTAGTGAGGTCTAGCTCGTCTACCCGGGGCATGGGATACGCATCGAACTTGGACACTTCATTTAATTTGCGAAAATCGTTGCAGAACCGCAACGTCCCATCCGGCTTGGGTATCAGGACTATGGGACTGGCCCACTCACTTTTCGACTCCTCAATGACATCGAGCTTCAACATTAATTGCACTTCCTCCGCGATGGCCCGTCGCCGAGCCTCGGGTACCCGGTATGGTTTTAACTGGATCTTGGCCTGAGGCTCAGTGACGATGTCATGTTGGATGAGAGACGTGCGGCCAGGGAGGTCCGAGAACACATCCGTGTTCCGACTGATGAACTCCCTGACTTCCTGAACTTGTTTGGAAGACAGGCTGTCTGCAATTTTTACCGTGGTTACTGCTTCACAGGCCTCGAACTGTGGGGCTGGACCTTTCTCACCCAGAAGCCCTGGCCGGGGGCTGTTGTCGTCGGCCATGTTCCTATCTTTCCACGGCTTTAGTAAATTCACGTGGTACACCTGCTCCGGCTTGCGCCGCCCTGGCTGGTGTACCTTGTAATTTATTTCCCCTACCTTCTCGATCACCTCATAGGGGCCCTGCCACCTAGCTGGGAACTTGCTGTCAAGGGTGGGTACCAGAACCAAAACCCGATCTCCCGGATTGAAGTCCCGTACCCGAGCCTGACGATTATACACCCTACTCTGGGCTTGTTGCGCTGCCTCCATATGCTCCCGGACCAGCGGCAACA
Source organism: Bufotes viridis (assembly GCA_033119425.1). Taxonomy (NCBI): domain Eukaryota; kingdom Metazoa; phylum Chordata; class Amphibia; order Anura; family Bufonidae; genus Bufotes; species Bufotes viridis. Next base: position 390,702,510 of record CM065592.1, on the reverse strand, counting down.
CCCTTTCCATCCGTTCCTGCATCTGGGTGACATATTCAATGACACTTTTGTGGGGGACAGGTTGCTGTTCCCACGATTCCTTGGCAATATCCAACAGGCCTCTAGGGTGTCTGCCATAAAGCAGTTCGAAGGGCGAGAACCCAGTAGAGGCCTGGGGCACCTCTCGGACTGCGAACATGAGATAGGGCAGAAGCAGGTCCCAGTCCTTCCCATCTCTAGACACCACCCTTTTTAACATATTTTTTAAAGTTTGGTTAAACCTCTCGACAAGACCATCTGTTTGCGGATGGTAAACGGACGTCCGTAACTGCTTTATACGCAACAATTTACACAGTTCCCTCATAACTTTGGACATAAAAGGGGTCCCTTGGTCTGTCAGAACCTCTTTTGGCAGGCCCACACGGGAAAACATTTCCATTAACTCTTTGGCGATGAGCTTAGCTGAGGTATGTCGCAGAGGCACCGCCTCCGGATACCGAGTTGCATAGTCGAGAACTACCAGAATGTGTTGGTGGCCCCTGGCAGACTTTGGTACAGGCCCAATTAGATCCATAGCGATTCGCTCAAACGGGACCTCAATAATTGGAAGAGGTACCAGAGGACTACGGAAATGTGGCTGGGGGCTATTTATCTGACATGTCGGACAGGACTTACAATAATTTTCTACCTCCTTGAACACACCGGGCCAATAAAACCGCTGCAGTATGCGGTCCTGGGTTTTCTGCCACCCCAAGTGTCCCCCAAGAACATGTTGGTGGGCAAGCTCCATAACCAGCTTGCGATATGCGGTGGGCACCACCAACTGTTCAACGGGCTCACCTCGGATTTGGTTCACCCGATACAACATATCCTGAAGAACAATAAATCGTGGGAACATTAATTCAGCCCCAGGTTTCTGGGGTTTACCATCAATTATTACAACACTTTCCCAGGCCCTGGTTAGGGTTTGGTCCCGGTGTTGTGCGGTCCCAAAATTTTCCCCGGAGACATTGAGGTCTGCCAACTCAGGTCCCGGTGGCAAGTCCTCCGTGTCTCCCACCATTACACTCAGTGGGGTTGTCTCCCCCTCTACCACCGCAGTGGTGGTCACCCCTACCGCAGGCCCTTCGGACTCGGGCTCCCCCTCTCCCCCTGGAACCAGGCCACTCTGCTAGGGTTACCCCTGTCTCAGGGCTATTAGTCACTTTCACCTCAGGCCATAGTGACGGAAAACCAGGGAAGTCTCTCTCAATTATTAGTTCATAAGGTAGCTTTGTGGAGATCGCCACTTCATAAGTCCATGTGCCGGCCGCCGTGGACAGAGACATTACAGCAGTGGGATAGTCCTTTAAGTCTCCGTGTATGCACACCACACCAACTTTCCGGCCCGTATACTGGGTGGGCTGTACCAGGGCAGCACTTACCAAGGTTACTAGGCTCCCTGAGTCCAACAGCGCCACTGCCAGGTTATCACCAACTTGCACCTGGCACAGATGACGATTGTCTATTATCTCGGGGTGCCGGTCGCACACAGTCTCCGGGCATACATGGAAGCCCGATACCCATAATTAGTCTCCATGGGCTCTCCCGGCGTGGACAGTCGGCCCTTATGTGTCCAGGCTCCCGACACTGCCAGCAGACCACTGGGGATGGGTCTGCAAGGGGTACATCCCAGGCGGGTTTGGCCGGCCGCCGGGTCTGGGGTGGAGATTTCCTGGGTTTGACTGGTCCCCTCCCAAAAGAACCCCCCTGCAGGTTTCTGGTGGCCTCATATCGCTCCACTAGGTCGACCATCTCTAAGGCATTCCCAGGTGACACCTGGCCGATCCAGTGCTGGAGAGGGTATGGCAAAGCCCTCCAGAATACATCGGCTAACAGACGGTCGAGCATAGCAGTGGGAGTCAGTATGTCTGGCTGCAGCCATTTTTGCAACCGTTGTAGCAAGTCATAATATTGCGGCCGGGCGGGTTCAGCCGCTTTGAAGTTCCACTGGTGGACTCGCTGAGCCCGGACTAACAAGTTCACCCCCAGTCTGGCCAGGATCTCCCCCTTCACCGTGGGGTAATCAGCAGCCTGGTCATCTGCCAAATCAGAGAATACCTGCTGGGGTCCCGACGCCAGGAACGGAGCGACCACTTCAGCCCACTGGTCACGGGGTAACTTCTCCCTCACGGCCACCTTTTCAAAGACCGACAGATATGTCTCAACGTCGTCTGAGGGGGTCATCTTTGGGATCGCCGCACGGACCGCTTTCCGGGCATCATGGACGTGTTGGGACGCTCCTGCCGTTTGCAAAGCCATCACGTGTTGTAAAAGCAGCTGATTAGTCTCCTGCTGCTGCTTGTTAGCCTCCCGCTGCTGCAAGTTAGCCTCCACAAGGGCTTTTACAACCGCCTCGATTTTGTCAGGGATCACAGGCTGCAACTTTGCCGGCCTAATATAGGACATCCAGTCGTGCCCAGCAGCAACAAAAATTTTCGGCGTTCACGCCAGCCTCACTGCGCATGCCCGCATCCGACACCAAATGTGGGAGTCGCTCTGGTAGATAGCGGTGCGGGTGCAGTACTGAGGCAAAACAAGGAGTCCAGCATGTGCAATAAACAGTGTTTTATTCACACTTGCACAACATAAATGAAAAACAGTCTCTTGGTGATAATTCACACATAACAGAAATAATGTGGCCAAACAAAACAGGCCAACACAGGGTTCAGTCACCTGGGAGGTTTAGGTGAGGGTTCACACCTAGCAGTCGGCCCAGCCGCAGGAGATTCCACCTTCAAGTTGCAGGGAAAAACACCACCTTGCTGAGCTCTTTCCTCCAGGTCATAGAACTCCACAGGACTGTTAGCAGCTCCAGGACAATCACAGCCCCAGCTGCTGGTGCTGGCTGAGTTTTTAAACCCAGCCCAAAACCAGGACTGGGTCGTGAGAGCAGCCACCCACCCTACACTTTAGCTGCTCCCGGTAAGAGCCGGCCCGGATCGGCTTTGCAGCCATGCTATATAAAACTATGTCAGTAGCACTAGCTGCTGCTGACATCAACAAAAACAGCTCTTACCTCACCGAGGCTATGAACCTCGGTGACACATACCTGCCATCCACGACGGCACCCTGCACCTTACCACAATATATATATATATATATATATATATTCTTTTCTTTTTTTTTTTTTTTACAATTTTTCCCTTTCCTCCTGCAGGCTGTCAGCTCTGGAACTGCTCCCTGCTGCTCCTTCAGAATGACAGCATTATCTTCACTACATGGGAATATATTACTGTTAGAAAGTAAAGGCAGGTTTTACCGGGATTATTTCTGTCTTGATTCCTAAGAGTGATATCTCCTGTTTATCTTGGGCTGTCCAGCTTTCAAACAAGACTATGCACATGCTTCTAGCTGCTAGCAATCAGGAGATATCAGCAGCTAAAGCAGCCCACCCACATCAGGCAGAACAGGTAGCGTATTTTTGCCCTATAAGATGCACCGGCCCATAAGACGCACCTAGTTTTTAGAGGAGAAAAAATTAGACAATAAGAAAAAAATATTTTTCATTAGACCTCAGGTCAGACCAGCAATTAGATCCCCCCCCAATGTTAATAAGACCCCAACAAGACCTCAGATCAGACTGCCAATCAGACCTCAGATAAGAGCCCCATGCCCCCAGCAGCCCCCCTTTACCTCTCATATTAGCCCACATCAGTCCATATTGCCTCATATCAGCCCCCATTGCCTCTCATATTAGCCCCCATCAGCCCCAATTGCCTCATATAAGTCTCCATTGCCTCTCATATTAGCTCCCAGCGGCCCCCATTGCCTCATATCAGCCCCCAGTAGCCCCATTACCCCAGATAAGCTCCCAGCATCTCTATATTGCCCCTGATAAGCCCCCAGCATCTCCACATTGCCCCTGATCAGCCCTTCCAGCATCTTCATATTGCCCCTGATCAGCCCCCAGCATGTTTTGTAAAATAACAAAAACAGTTACCTCTCCTGCTCACCTACTGTACATAGCGATCCTCTTCCTTCTGCCGCTGGCGGTCACAGAGCACCCTCACGCTGTGCGCAGTCTTCACAGCCGAGGACCAGGAAGCGGTGAGTACAGAACCTTCACCGCTTCCTGGTCCTCTGGTACTAATGAGCGCTTCCATAATGGAAGCACTCATTAGTATTCACCCTATAAGACGCAGGGGTATTTTCCCCCACTTTTGGGGGGAAAAATGCGTCTTATGGGGCGAAAAATACGGTAAGTACTTTTCCCACAGCGTGAGCTGAGCTTGGACAAAGTAGATGGTTAAATAATTACATTGAACTATCAAAAAAAAATGTTCCAACTGTGTGAATGATAAATAAGGGTACTTTCACACTAGCGGCAAGGAACTACGGCAGGCTGTTCACCCTCCGGACCAGCCTGCCAGAGTTCCTTGCCGCTAGTGTGAAACTAGCCTAAATGAAAATAGATTATTAAGGGCGAGGCCTGATGCTTAATTTCACATTATCACTCACATGTAAACTGTTGCCCTACCCTGTGTATTGGTGTATTGATCACCTATATCAGGAATCAGCAAACTCCAGAACTCCAGATGTTGTGAAACTACAACTCTTAGAATTCTCCATTGACTTTTATGGGAGCTGTAAGAACAGCCGAGCATGTTTGCATGCTGGGAGTTATAGTTTCACAGCAGCTGGAGTGCCAAAGGTTGCTGACCTATATTAAATGGAACCTACAAAAAAAAATTCCAACCATGTGGATATTAATTAAACAAAAACGAATGATTAAGGGCCAGGCCTGACCCTTAATATCATGTAATCAGTCACAGGTAAATTGTTGCCCTGCCTTGTGTATTGGTGTACTGATCACCTATATGCTGGTTTAATTCATTTCAATAACCCCCCATCCCCCCCCCCCCCCAAAAAAAAAATTAAAAAAAAATTGGGAACTGTCTGTGTGTGGTGAGGAGATTAGAAACCGATTTAGCCCTAATATTCTCAATCACTGATATGTATGGTTTTTCAATCTAAAACAAAAAGATGTCACTAGTATTCTACAGTATATGCTATTCTAGATTGATCGTAGAACACGTGTCATATAGTATTTGCTTATTCCACCCCCCAAAATAAGGATTTCTGTGAAAATGCAAAACAAATGCCATGTTGTTGCAGGTAGCTGCTTTTGAGGTTTGCAGCAGCTGCAGTTCTGCTAGGAGGCACAGCCAACTTCAGCTTCCAGCACAGAATGACATTCAACTCGTTCTGCTAGCGCTCATCCCTGCATCCCTGATTGGTTCATCCAGGCTGTCTGTCAAATAGAGAAGTGAGTAACTACTATAAACAAAGTATACTATGATGACCCAACCATAAACCATACTAGAAAAACATTCATCCTATAATTAAACTGTGTGCACTGAAATGGCTCTACGGGCCTTTTTTAGAGGATTCATCCAAAATGAACCTGAAAAGATTCAGGTTCATCTGCCGTCCAAAAAATAGCAAAGTTCGGACAGAACTGGTAGGCTACTTTCACACTTGCGTTTGGTGCGGATCCGTCATGGATCAAATAATACAACCACATGCATTGGTTCATAACGGATCCGTTTGCATTATCTTCAACATAGCCAAAAAGGATCCATCTTGAACACCATTGAAAGTCAATGGGGGACGGATCTGTTTTCTATTGTGCCGTTTTCTGTCAGTGAAAACGAATCCGTCCCTATTGACTAACATTGTGTGTCAGGGCGGATCCGTTTGGCGCAGTTTCGTCAGACGGACATCAAAGCAGAATGGAGGCGAAACAGAGCCAAACTGATGCATTCTGAGCTGATCCTTATCCATTCAGAATGCATTAAGGGCAAAACTGATCCCGTTTTGGACTGCTAGTGAGATCCCTGAACAGATCTCACAAACGGAAACCAAAACGCCAGTGTGAAGGTAGCCTTACTCATCCTTACCCTTGAACATCAGGCATGCAATATACAGTAGCAAGTTAGCAACTACTATAAATGTCCCGGCCATAAACCATACTAGAAAAACATTGATCTTTTAATGAAACTTTTAAAACAATACAAGCAGGGATATCAAAGCAAACCCTAAACTCCCCTGCTTAATGAGTCCTTAGACCACTAAAGGTATTGTGTAACTTATTTCTACATGTGCCCTCTACCTTTTAGAGGCCAAAAATGCTCCTGCTGGGGACTGGTACTGATAGGGTTTCTGCAGGCCACTGTAGATCAGAAGCATTATAGAAATATAATGTAATACATTTAGGTAAACCATAATAAAATAATGTAAAAATAACATTTTTGAACGTTTTTTTCCCCACTTTATTAAACGTATAGAACTTTAATTGGGACCAGTAATTTACTAGTAATTTTAGCTTAAGACTTTTTAGACGTACTCAGTTCTGTTGTTTAGATATTGACTTAAAAATTCATGTAAATTGTCTGCTCTCCTGAGTGAATACAAAATAAACCGAGCTAAAACAGTCAATAAATTTTTACTGCTTCTTAATGTACAAAACACGAATAGTTGTAGGATGACATAAATTAGCAGCAAAGAGGTAAAATGTCTATTCCCATGGGAAGACGCTGTAGACTTTATAATAAATCATGTGTTGGTATTGATGACACCTGTTTCCCTGGTAAAATAGCAACTAATATTTTTTTCATTCCTCTGCCAGAGCAGGAAATATGGCAGTAAGGGTCACTAACTACAGCAAATCGTCATGTTAATTACATGGTCAGTAAACACTGAGGCTCTGGAGAATACATGGCCAGAACACCTGCTGATTCCCACTTAGAATCGAAAAATGGTTACACAGTGCTTAAATGTGTGTCTAAAATATTAATGATGTTATTATGTCACTAAAAGCGAACCGGGCCAGGTGATTTTTGCTGTCTGTCTGAGCGCAGGATGTGATAGAACAAGAGAAGCTGATCTCTGTGATAGATAGGTTGATATGATTTAAAGCAGTATTTCTGACAATGAGAGTCCTGACTACATTGCCCACACACTGACAGCCTTCTGTGTACACACATTGATACAAAGAGAACTGTCAAGCATCCATAATGGGAGGGGTAAACAGGACTCTTGCTGTCTTTCCTAGGAGTCCTGTCAGGTTTTTCTGTACTAACAGACCTCATCTTCTTCCAGTCCTTCCTATCTTTTCACTTTAAATGCCAATGAGCATTCCGTAGAGATTGAATACAGCAGTAGTGCTCATGCATAACTCACTACTACATTTAAACGCGGAACAAGGGCTCGGAAACCCCAGATCTAATGATTGGTGGTGGTCTCATTGGTCAGACCTATCCTGTGTCATGGGCTAACCCTTTTAAAGGGATTTTACAGGACTTAATTATTGATTGCTTTTCAGTAGGTCTTCATTTCAAGGACACTGAGAATTGTCAAGGTGGAGGGGCGCAGTGCACCAGAGAGCACCACACTTAACATTTTGAAAAAAATGTGATGTTATTTTTAGTTTTCCATGTCAATTATCTGTATATCATTAAAGAGGACCTTTCACCAGAAATTTCATGTCTATATTAATATCTAACATAACTTGCCTGCCCCCAGTGGTACTTATTCCGGTATTCTTTTTTCTTTTTTGTGCCCCCGTTTGTCCGCGGTGCCCCCCGCAATATTTCCCACCATTTATGCTAATGAGCCATTCGGCTCAACTGGGCGGGCCTGCAAAAGGTCTCTCCGGCGAGTCTGCCTTCCCCCTGGCACGGAGTGCAACCAATCAGCGCGCTCCACTCTTAGCCAGGGAGAAGACGCTTTCAGAAGCGATTTCAACCATCCAGAGCCGGCGCCATCTTGGATTCCCGCAGCCAGCATCAGAGCAGCGGCAGCGGCACCTCGATCCTCTGGGTAAGTATCTAAAACACCCCTAGGCAACGAGCAAGTTGTTCTAATCTGCAGTGTGCCCCCCTAGACAAACGAGCATTTATTCTGTATGGCACATTTTCCCCCACAACCACCAGCAATCATAATGGGGGTTATACTCCCCAAACCAACCCCCCTATGGCAACGAGCATGGTGGGGGTTATTCCCCATCCACCCCATGGCAATGAGCATGATGGGGGTTATTCCATCCACCCCCCATGGCAATGAGCATGATAGGGGTTATCCCCCTCCCACCCCATGGCAACGAGAATGATGGGGGTTATTCCCCCCACCCCCCATGGCAATGAGCATGATGGGGGTTATCCCCCTCCCACCCCATGGCAACAAGCATGATGGGGATTATTCCCCCCACCCCCATGGCAACGAGCATGATGGGGGTTATCCCCCTCCCACCCCATGGCAATGAGCATGATGGGGTTATTGCCCCCACCCCCCATGGCATTGAGCATTATGGTGGTTATCCCCCTCCTACCCCATGGCAACGATCATGATGGGGGTTATTTCCCCCACCCCCCATGGCAATGAGCATGATGGGGGTTATTCCCCACCCACCCCATGGCAACGAGCATAATGGGGGTTATCCCCCTCCCACCCCATGGCAATGAGCATGATGGGGGTTATTCCCCCCACCCCCTATGGCAATGAGCATGATGGGAGTTATTCCCCACCCACCCCATGCCAATGAGCATGATGGAGGTTATCCCCCTACCACCCCATGGCAATGAGCATGATTTCCTATTTCCAAAAACGCACTGTAATACGCGCGTAACACGCGTGACACAAACACGCGGAATATCACATACACTCAAGTGTGAACCCAGCCTATAGGTATTATAGGTCTGCTGTATCTATACAAGTCCAAAACATTCCTGGTATTCGGTAGCAGACAACAGCTTTCCTTGTACTGAGGTGGATGTAACAGCAGTGATGTGATGGTCGAAGGGGGTGCTAGTTCTGGCCAAATCTCTATAGCTAATATGACTATCAGCAAATCAGTCGCGTGTAGTTTTTTTCCCAACAACTTAGGATTGTAAGAGGGCACTCTTTGTGTTGTAAAGCGTCAACTTCAAGAAATTGGTCTCAAAAACGGCTACTATGTATTTGCTCAAAATACTTGCAGTGGTAAACAGTAGGTCCGCAGCAGCAACGTTGACACTTACAAGCCGGTAAACACAGCTTGTAGTGAAAATTTCAAAGACCCCAAAGACACCAGGGGTAAAGCAATAAAGCAATTCCTCCTTCAACTTGTGGTCCAACAGCTTGTCTAGGTGTCTCAAAATCGCTTTTAGAAGCAGGAGGGTAAACCATGGCAGATTATGATAACAGGTGGGGGCCCCCAGGCTTTATGTAGACCAAAAATCCCAAAAAATAATGACGTGGGGTCCCCCCTAATTCTCATAACCAGCCAAGGGTTAACCAGCAACTGTGAGCTGCCATTATCAGGGTGAGAAGGTGCATGGTTTTTGGCTCCTTCTCAGCCTATTAATCACAGCTCACAGCCGCCCCAAGAGCAAAACCATAAATAAAATGGTTTCACACTTGGCGGCAACCTGGTTCTTCCCGACACCACTGGGGAAGAGGGTGTCTAGGGGTTTTAGTGTCCGCACAGTTGTGACAATAGAACACACGCTGGCTGACAATAAGACCTAGTAATAGTAATGGTAGCGTCTGGACAGATGCAGCCATTATTACCACTGCAAGTACCAAAGAGCAATAATACAAGTAGACCTGTCTGAAACAAATTTATTGAAATAAATACTCCCCAACGCAAACCCTCGTTGACCATTTTAATAAGTAATTTCAAACTTTACTATTGTCTTTTCTTCCTCCTCTCAGATGCAGTCCAAGGAATAATCCTAAAAAAATAAATAAATAAATCATCAGTGGAGCATGACATTTATTACATGAATTTCGAAATACATATGGTCAGACGTAGAGACCTTTTTTGGGAATAGACAGACTGGAATTGGTTACGCCATCACCCAGAGGAAGAAAAAATGCTCGTCAAGCTCGTTGCCATGGGCAGGGGGGGTATAACCACCGTCATGCTCATTGCAATTTGGGGGGGGCGAATAGCCCCCATCATGCTCATTGCCATTGGGGGGTGGGGGAATAACCCCCATCATGCTCGTTGCCATGGGGGGGAGGGGGATAACCCCCATAATGCTTGTTGCCATGGGGTGGGAGGGGAATAACCCCCACCATGCTCGTTGCCATAGAGGGTTTGGTTTGGGGAGTATAACCCCCATTATGATTGCTGGTGATTGTGGGGGAAAATGTGCCATACAGAATAAATGCTCGTTTGTCTAGGGGGGCACACTGCAGATTAGAACAACTTGCTCGTTGCCTAGGGGTGTTTTAGATACTTACCCAGAGGATCGAGGTGCCGCTGCCGCTGCTCCGATGCTGGCTGCGGGAATCCAAGATGGCGCCGGCTCTGGATGGTTGAAATCGCTCCAGTTCACACGAATCTCGCGAGAACTGAAGCGTCTTCTCCCTGGCTAAGAGCGGAGCGCGCTGATTGGTTGTGCTCTGTGCCAGGGGGGAGGCAGACACGCCAGAGAGACCTTTTGCAGGCCCGCCCATTTGAGCCGAATGGCTCATTAGCATACATGCCGCTAAACATTGCGGGGGGCACCGCGGACAAACGGGGGCACAAAGGAAAATATGAATACCGGAATAAGCACCACTGGGGCAGGCAAGTAATGTGAGATATTAATATAGATATGAAATTTCTGGTGAAAGGTCCTCTTTAAGGCAAGATAAGAATGATAGGTGACATATATATAGACAGCAACATTGGTGGTAGTTGTAGTACTCTCTGTCTCTCTCTCTCTCTCTCTCTCTCTCTGTCTCACTAAGGAACCTTTGCAGTCTGTTATCACAACCACAGACTTGCAGTTTCCAGGCTGAGGAGTGCAGATATGGGTGGCCAATCCATGTTAAAGTATGGGGATGCTTTAGCCATATTCCCTTTCCACAGCAGCACAGTCTTTTCATCATAGACGTACACAATACCCAGATAAATGGCCTTGCGGGTTCTACACCTTCCAAGATGTCTGGTCTCTTTCTTCCAGGGATAGTTTGGTAACAGTGTTGCTTGATTGGCAGCTGTAGTTTCAGAGACAGAGGTTCTGCAGGAGCTCTCGGCACACACTTTCCTGTAGCTTCTCCTCATGCTAGACTACACTAACTCCTAACCAGGGGGCGGAACCAGTCAATCACCCAGTAACCTAAACACAGTCTGCTAATTTTAAACCATTAGTTTGCCTACACATTGCTATTGAGTTCACATAAAAACACAATAAATTACAATATGTAACTTAAGAACATTGCATTAATGCTTTCAGCTTTAGTTAATTCTTTGTAGTAGTCATCTAGGGTACTGCATATGGTTCATGATGGCTACTGTAAGGCTACATTCAGACGACAGTGAAAAAACACTGACAATGTCAGTTTTTAATGGCTATTTTTTAACCATTTGTGCATCCATTTTCTGTCCGACTGTCCTTTCTAATGGCTGTTTTAACCCCTGCAGTATACACAATGTCCCCCCTAGTGGTGATAATGTCCCCCATTGTAGCTGCCAGTGGTAATATTGTGGTCCCCCAGCAGTAATAATCTCCCCTATAGTGGCCCCTAACAGTTATAATGTCCCCCATAATGGCCCATAATGCCCTCCATAATGGCTTCCAATGTCCCCCATAATGGTCCTAAGCTGTAATGTTTGTTTTTAGCAGGAAAAAAATTACTCACATCCCCTTGCACACGCAGACGCAGCAGCTCCGCTCTTGATTCTGAACCTGAGCGCAGGTACTTCAAAATCAATAGAGGACCATCTGCCTCTGCAGGTACAAGTGGATGAGGTGAGTAATTTTTTTTAAACCCCGAAAAGACCACATTGTACTAGTGTACCCATTTTTAACAGCCGTTAAATGGGTGCACTCCTGTCTAAGCGGCCAATAAAAACGGTCCCGTTGATTTTAATGGGGTCCGTCTGGTTGTGAGAATGTCCAAAATTAGGATATGTAGTATTTTTTGATGACCGCTATTCACTGGCCGTTAAAAAAAAAGTCCATGTGAATAGCCCCATAGACTGCAATGGCTCTGAAAACATCATGTGAATGTATCCTAAAGCATATTGCCCCATAATCATATTTAGGAAATAGAATATAAAAAATCTGCAATTACAAAATAAAAACAGATTAGAAAAAAAGGATATGTGTCGCTATAAGGTTTTAAATGGCAGAAAATATTTTAGTAATACATTCCCTTTAAGTCCCCGAAACCCCCTTTTTCCAGTTGGTGGAGAAGATGTTCTTACAGGTTTTATGCTTGCTGTTTTATCTTAGTATGTTCATAAGGTTCTTAACAAGTAGCTGTTGACGAAAACATAGATGATGGGGAGTCCAAAAGTATTTCCCACAGTCTGTCATCCTTATTTCGGAGTGGTTGGTATTTGCAGGTGTGGGGTGTATGTCACCACTAGTGGTGCAATTATTTTATTTTTTGCAGGTTTGTGGAAGGGATTCTTCACTGCTAAAACTGTAAATCCATGGAACATGCTCCCACAGGAACTGGTGATGCTCAAAGCAGGTGATACGTTTAAGATGAGAGGGAATGGACATTTTTCTTCAGAGTCAAAATAAACTGTATGATGTAACCTGTTGATCCAGTGATCTGCTTGATTTGCAAAATACCTGTAAGGTTTGAGAGGAATTATTCTTAAAGTGCAACTCTTCCTGTAAACATCATGTTCCACGTTCTGTGCTGATTTCTCAATGTATCTTTGTAGTGGTTGAAACTTTGATTTTAAGATACAGAGCACCAAGTCCCCTGCATAAAGTTAAATGTCTGGCTCCAGCAACCACTAAAGGGGACGCAGAAGCTTGCTGCATTCTGTTTGAATTTTTAAGCTACATTCACACTTGCGGTAGCCTTTTCTGGCAGGCTGTTCTGGCGAGGGAACGGGCTGCAGGATCCATGATACCACAAGTCCACCACGGTCCGGCCGATCCAAATTTACTCACGCATTTTTTCCTAAAAAGGCTGCTGCACGTCTTAGGAGATGGAGCAAAGAACTTTGGGAACGAGGGATCAATCACAATGGCATGCATGCAGCCAATCAGCAGCCAGCCAGCCCTGTGATGTCACAGCCCTATAAATAGCTTCAGCCATCTTGGATTCTGCCATTTTCCAGTGTACTTAGTGCAGGGAGAGACGTCATCAGGCACTAGAGACAGTGCTAGGAAATACTTTAAAACTTTTATTTTGCTGTTTAGAAGTTCAGGGAAAGGACAGGGAGCAAGTTTTTCACAGTATTGAAGCAAAACAGGGTTCAGTAGGGGAGTTTACAGCCTGGGTAATAGGAACAATCCTATTACACCTTGCTGAACTGACTAGGGATCCAAATGGCCATTATATAACTCTCTAATTCCAGCAAACAGTTCTTGTTATTGGGTTGCAAGTGCTGTTTGATACATCCATTAACAGGGTTTATTACAAGGAAATATTTATAAGTCTTATTTGCCCTTGTGCGGTGTAGTTATACGTCTAAAGCATTTTTTGGCTTGTATTAGTGGGAAAAAAGGACATATTAGCCGTTGTGTGATGAAGTGAGAAAATTACAGCCGTTTTTGGCATGTATTAGTGGCAAAAAAATATATATTATTTACCGTTTTGAGGTGCAGTTATATTTTCTAAAGCCTTTTGTGGTGTGTATAAGTGTAAAAAAATAAGTGCCTATTTGCTGTTCAGCGGTGCAGTTATATGTTCTTAAGCCCTTTTGGGCAGGTATTAGTGGCAAAAAAATATATATTGTTTGCCGTTCAGCGGTGCAGTTATATGTTCTAAAGCCCTTTTTAGCGTGTATTAGTGGTAAAAAAAGATATATTATTTGCCATTCTGCGGTGCAGTTATATGTTCTAAAGCCTTTTGTGGCGTGTACAAGTGGAAAAAAGTAAGGGCCTATTTGCTGTTCAGCGGTGCAGTTATATGTTCTAGAGCCCTTTTTGGCGTGTATTAGTAGGGAAAAAAGGGCTTATTAGCTGTTATGTGGTAAAGTTAGAAAATTGCAGACTTTTTTGGGGTGTTTTAATTTCCTTTTTATTCATTTATTTATTTGATCTAACATTATGTCAGACAGAGAAATGCCAGGCCCTGCACAGGGGAGTGGAAGAGGTCTAAATGTTTCTGGTGCAGGCACAGGTCACAGCAGAGTAAAGGGGTGTGGCAGAAGGAGTCACAGTGAGAGGCTTGAGCTCCGGGTTTCATCTAGCGGTCGCGTCTTGACCAGCAACCCAGCAGTTCTTGAATGGTTGACTCGGTCATCCACTTTGTCCGAAGTGACATCAGATACACCCAACCAAGAGTCGGTGGGTTCATCAGAAACAACCCTTAGTTGGCATGGCCCAGGAGCAAGCCTTGTGCCCTCACCTGTCCTTTTCTGTTCCCCTTAGCCAGACAAGTATTATATGCTGTGGGCTCAGCTCCACTATACAGCGAGGACGAGCTACTAGAGGACATTTAGCAGCTACTAGCCATCCAAGGTGTGGAGGAGACATCCGCTGCTTCCTCCGGAAGGCGGGCAAGTAGTGATGAGGAGAGTGGCGTGGAAGCTGGTATTGCGAGCTGTCAGGCTCCTGACCCAGAGGCGGTTAAGGAGGACATCAGTGACATGCAGACAGTACTTGATGATGATGATGTAGCTGATCGCACTTGGGAGCCAGGTGAATTAGGGGCTTCATCATCATCAAGAGATGAGGGTGGCAGCTTGCCTGTGAGACAGAGGCAGAGTCAGCAAGTCGCTAGCGTGGCCAGGAGTCAGCAGGGAGGCAGCAGTGGGAAGTCGGGAGCCAAACATGCCCGGGGTAGACCATTCACTTCGCAGGAGCCTACCTTCTGGGAAAGTAGTGGTGTAGGGGTTCAAGGAAGCAGTGGCAGTAGCAGTCAGTCAGTGCGGAGTGTTGGGGGTAAAATCACTTACTCGGTGTAAGCTGACAGAGGAGGTGACCATGGCCATTTGTAACATCTGTGGGCAGAAGGTGAAGCGTGGCCAGGGTACCAATGTTGGCACCACGGCCCAGCGTCAACATTTGCAGCGTCACCATAAAGTGGCCTGGGAGAACCGTGGATCCGATGTGGTGGTCCAGCCTGCCGCAGCAACCGCTGCATCACCCAGTTGCACGCACCCGATTTCAGGCAGTCAAGGCTCCACCACCTGAACCAAAAGGGAGCTGTCTGTCCTTCCCATCATCTGCTGGTCCTGATGCTCCTGCTGCTCCTCCTACTCCTTGTCAGTCATTTCGTCAGCAATCGATCACCGAAGCAATTGCCAAGAGAAAAAAGTATGCGTGCACTCATCCAACGGAACAGAGGCTGAATGTGCTCCTAGCCAAGTTACTGGTACTGCTGTCCCTCCCTTTCCAAGTGGTGGATTCTGCACCTTTCAGAGAACTGATGGCTTGTGCCGAGGTGCAGAGTCCCAAGCCGTCATTTATTTGCCAAAAAGGTAGTACCAGCCCTACACATGTATGTAGAACAGAAGGTGGGCCAGTCATTGAGCCTGTCGGTGCCTGCCAAAGTGCATGGCAGAGCCGACGTGTGGAGCTGCAACAACGGCCAGGGACAATACATGTCCTTTATGGACCACTGGATGAATGTGGTTCCTGCCCAGCCACACCAGCAACTTGGCTAGGTGACGCCACTTCTGGCCCCACTTACTCACGTCATTGGTCCTGCAACAATGTCCGCCTCTTTCTCCTCAGTCTCCACTGAGACAATTCACTGTGACCCTCCAGCATAACCTATGTGCAGGGCACTGCAGTGTCACGCTATTCTGCACCTCGTGTGCCTGGGCGAACGGAGACACAAGGGGAGGAACTGTTCCATGTCCTTCATCAAGAAATCAAATCCTGGCTTTCTCCGCAGCAACTCAAAATCGGAACCATGGTGACCGACAACGGGAAGAACATGGTGTCGGCACTGTGTCAAGGAGGGGTGAGCCATGTGCCCTGCATGGCATACGTGTTTAATCTGGTTGTCAAGAGGTTCCTGAACTGTTGCACCCATCTGAAAGACATCCTAAAAATGGCCAGGAAACTTTGCATGCACTTCAGCCACTCGTACACCTCAAAGCACACCCTTCTTGATCTGCAGAGGCAGAACGGCATCCCCCAACATAGGCTGATATGCGACGTTTACACCTGTTGGAATTTCACCCTCCATATGTTGGACCGACTATACGAACAGAGAAAGGCCATAAACGGACAGGAGAACTCCCCTGTGTAACTTCGATGTCAGCCAGTGGCAGCTTATGCGTGACACCTGCCACTTGCGGAGACCAGGTTATTTGTCATTTGCCAGGACTATGGGATGAACAACGTCATTCCACTGCTTCATGTCCTGGAACAGATGCTGGTAAATCTGGCTAGTCAGGGGATTGGAGACAGGGCACCTACATCTCACGGCCACATAAGCACTGTGGGTGCTTAACTGGAGGAGGAAGAGGAGGAGGACATTGGAGCACAAGCAATGTGTAGTGAAATAGGTGTTTTTTATACACAGGTGACAGAAGAGGAGGAAGCAGGAGCAGCCAGCGTTGCTACAGGGTGATGAGGAAGACAAGGCAGAGGACACAGACATACAACGTGGCAGTATGCAGTGGAGATGAAGGCAGGGAGTCCCTCCGAGTCACTTGCACAAATGGCCTGATGCATGCTCACTTGCTTGCGTAGTGACAGCCCAATTATCAGCATTCGGCAGAGGGATGACTTCTGGCTCTCCACCTTGTTGGACCCTCTCTACCGGTCCAAAATGGGGGCCTTTACACCTGTTGAGAGGGAGGACAAATTGAACTACTATAGAGACATCCTATGTAGTCAGTTGGTTTGCTGCCTATCTGTGCCATCGTCCATCCTCTCGCAGGTTTGGCGGGGGAGCACTCTGTGCTTACATTCTGCCATGGCTGCTGTGGCAGGATGGGGGGGTAGGAGCAGTTCCAGCTCCATTAGCAGCACTTGAGTCTAGAGTCGATGATGAGCAGCTTTTTTCACCCACCTAGTGAAGAAACTATTCACCAGCAGCAGCAGCAGCTAGACCTGAAGCAGGACCTGAACCAGCAGGTGGTGACATACTTGGACAACACCCTGCCACCCCACATTGAAGATCCGTTGGACTACTGGGCAACCAAACTGCATTTGTGGCCTCAACTGGCAGAGTTTGCCCTGGAAAAGCTGTCCTTCCCGGCCAGTATTGTGCCATCAGAGCAGATGTTTAGTGCGGCGGGGAACAATAGTTACCCCAAGAAGAACTCGCCTGTCCACCAAAAATGTGGAGAGATTGACTTTTGTCAAGAATGAATCAGGCATGGATCAGCCAGGATTTCCACCCAGCAATGCCTGATGCATCAAACTAGATCATCCATGGTGCCACACTAACACTTTGACAAAAACCGTTTTGGCTACCTGCCTCAGCAACTATTCTGAGGATGCCATCCGCCTGATGCCACACATCTGATGCCAAGTGCTCCTTCTTTCACCCAGCATCTTCAGCTGGTACTGGTATTGCCACCCACCTCCCCACTCTGTCAAAGGGTCACTCTGTGTTCTCCTGATGCTACTGCCACCTCACTACTCAGGTCTCCTGATGCTGCTGCTGCCACCTTCACACTGTCATTGTGCCACCCTGTGGACTTCTCCTGATGCTGCTGATGCCGCCACCCCCACACTCTTTCATTGTGCCACTCTGTAGCCTCCTGATGCTGCTGCTGCCACCTCCACACTGTCATTGTTCCACCCTGTGGCATCCTCCTGATGCTGCCGCCCCCTCCACACTCTGTCTTTTTTCCCCTCTCTGGCCTCCTGATGCTGCTTTCATCTCCACACTGTCATTGTGCCACCCTGTGGCCTCCTCCTGATGATAATTCTGCTGCCACCTCCACACTCTGTCATTGTGCCACTCTGTGGCCTCCTGATGCTGCTGATGCCACCTCCACACTGTCATTGTGCCACTCTGTGGCCTCATACTGATGCTGCTGCTGCCGCCACCTCCACAATCTGTCATTGTCACTCTGTCACTGTCACTCTGTCATTGTGCCACTCTGCGACCTCCTCCTGATGCTTCTGCCACCTCCAGACTCTGTCATTGGGCTACTCTGTGGTCTCCTCATGCTGCTTCCACCCTCCCCATTTCATGACTGGGCCACTATTTTGCCTTTCGGTCTGGCTCACATCATCATTTATTTGACCCTTCTTCTGATCTGTCAGAAGGAAGGAAAAATGTTATGCACAACGGATCCTGTCTATGTAACAGCTGTAAGGTCTGCATGACATGGTCCCTATTTTGCATCAGAATTGGCTTATGATTTGGTAGCCAAAAGCAGAAGTGGGTACAAAACACAGAAGACATGCAAATATTTCATTCACTTGTCATCTCTGTTTCGGATCCACTCCTGTTTTTTTCTGGCTTTAGCAATACTGATGGATTGCTGACCAAATGCTGACCGAGTGAAGGCCGATGCTCCACAGACAGGATCCATTTTTTGGGGGTTATTGTTCTAATGGATCAGAGAAAGGGCAAAATAATCAGTGTCGTCAACATAAACTTACTTCTGACACCCACTTCACTCGTCAGGGGACTCTACTTGTATAAGCGTTTAATAGAATAGGTTCTGTAGAAATCAGTGAATTGGTATAAAAGCAGTGCGCTCTTTCATGCTATAGTAGGATCTTGGGCCTCTGCACGGTTCTTTATACCTGGAGCTAACATTGACCTGTAAAGCTCAGTTCACACTTGTGTTATTTGGTCAGTTTTAGCCCCATAACTGCCCAAATAAGTGTGCAGTGATGCTAAGAGCGACGCCTGTCATCTACATGTCATACTGACTCACAGTATTGTTTCACTACCACAACAGACTCCCCATGCGTGTTACTGCAAGGCACAGTGTTCTACACCACTATAAAGGCTCTCTGCAGCCAGGAAATAGACGTTTTTTAACGTGTTTCACCACAAATGAATTTTGATCGAACTGTATTTTTCCTGAAAATTTGGCGAAACAGCCGAATTGAATTTTTGAGAAATTGGCTCATCTCTACTCTTCATAACAATCTAAAGCTGAGTTTAAAAAAAACTGCTATTTTTTCCATTCTGTTAAATTTATTCTTTATTCTTTATTCTTATTATATCTATGTCTCTATAACTCGCAGTAGTGCCACAGCTTACATTGTACATTCCCTGTGCTTGGTATTGCAGCTCAGCCCCATTCACTTTAATAGAGCTGAGCTTTGCCTTAGCCATGAGACTGATTTCCCATGGCCTAGGCTAAGCTGTGAAAGGCTATGAGTGCCAGTGCTTTCTAAACAGCAGATTGGTGGTGGTTACGGGTGTCAGACTCCCATCGAACATACACTACAGACCTTTCTAGAAGATCAGTCATCAGTATAAAAGTCTAGGAAAACCCCTTTAATCTATCTATATATTTGGTTGCAGTAAGCTCCTGAGCTCCCTCTAGTGGTGACTGTAACTAATCCTTACCTGATCAGTGCACTGCTGATCCTGCTGCGATGATGTCATGTACATAGTCCATGTGACAGCTGCAGTAAAGTAATCACTCCGTACAGTATTCAAACAAAGTTTTATGCGAATCGACTTCGGATGAAGCATCTGAAGTCGATGCGCTCATCCCTAGTGACAGATGGCACTTTATAGCTTCTTTCTGAGGCATTGAATTAATGTAATATTTTTTGTATACGTTAAACGGATGGAAAAAATGTGATGTGAACTCAGCCTAGGATTGTTATAAAGTCCACATTGCTATTCAAAGGTGGACGTTTTTTTTTAACTTTTGTAAACCGAAGTCGATTCGCATAAAACTGTGTTTGAATACTGTAAGGAGCGAATACTGTACTGTAGCTGTCACATGGACTATGTACATGACATCATCGGAGCAGGATCAGCAGTGCACTGATCAGGTGAGGATTAGTTATATTATTAATTTAACACAAATGCCTACTCTTAGTCTCATATTTGAAAAAGCAGTTCAACCCATATTCTTTCAGCCTACAGCCAAAACTAGAGGGAGCTCAGGAGCTTACTGCAACCAAATATATAGATAGATTAAACCGATCTTCTGGAAAGGTCTGTAGTGTCTGCTCGATGGAAGTCTGACACCCCTGACCACCACCAATCTGCTGTTTAGAAATCTACAATGTCTGAAGAGAAAAGGTTGAAGACTACAGATGGTGGAATGCAAAGGTTTGGGCATCCCTGATCACAATTACTGTTTACTGCGATCAGTTAAGCAAGTGGAAGATTAAATGAGCTCACTTAAAGATTACACATTCCCTTTGTATTTTAAGCAAAAACATTTTTTTTATTTTCATATTTTACTTTTTCAAAATAACGTAAAAGGAAAGGGGCCTGAAACAAAAGTTTGAGCACTCTGCATGGTTAGTACCTAGTAGCACCCTCTTTGGCAAGTATCACAGCTTGTAAATGCTATTTGTAGCCAGCCAAAAGCCTTTCAATTCTTGTTGGAGGGATTTTCATCCATTCTTCCCTGCCAAAGTCTTCCAGTTCTGTGAGATCCCTGGGCTGTATTGCATGCACCGCCCTTCCGAGGTCTATCCACAGATTTTCAATGATGTTCAGATCAGGGTACTGTGAGAGCAATGATAAAACCTTCAGCGTGTACCTTTTGTGCTAGTTTCAGGCTACCAATTCCTCAGTTTAAAATGTAATAAAAAAAATGGCATTTAACAGTGGAGATCAAGAGACGGTCTGAAAGACTGAGAAAAATGTCAGACAGCTGCTTGTAGGATTGCTAGAAAGGCAAATCAGAACCCCTGGTTAACTGCAAAAGACCTTTAGGAAGATTTAGCAGAATCTGGAGTTGTGGTAAATTGTTCTGGAAGCAAACATAACAACAAATGTAAAAAAAAAAAAAAAAGCTGAAAAGAGGATGGCTTCTGCAAAAGGATAATGATCCTAAACACACCACAATAGACTACCTCAAAAGGTGCAAACTGAAGGTTTTACCATGACCCTCACAGTCCCCTGATCGGAACATCATTAAAAATCTCCTGATACTTTCTCTGAGGCCTTGAGAAAGTGTCAGAGAGGCGAAACAGCCATAGACCGGTGGTAATCTTCTTCATGGTATTCTTCCAGATGCACTGTGCACTTTTTGTAGTGCAATAAATGGATAAAATGAAGATCAGTGAGTGCCATGGATAATTCTACTTTGTTTGGTATACTGCGGCTGCTTCTTTTCCACTGAGCACCATCAAGGTCTTTTTGCCCATCTATCAACCAGTGTCCGAACAATGGGGAGTGTCAACCACATATGTTCTCTTATTCTGATTAGTTTGTCAGAATAACATGAGGAAAAAAATGATTCCACCTTATTAGGTTTATTACATAATATACAATAACTATTATACAGAAGTCTTGCACAAGATTTGAACAGTATCTATTCCACCTGTCAAACCTGATTACCCTGAGTTACCCTGATTACATGTACGGACTTGAAGTGATCCAGTAATTACCATGCTTTTTTATTCATTATCAGCTGATTAGGCAGAAAAGTTGTTTTGCTGCCTCAAGAGTGATGTTTTTACGTGAGAGTCTCAAGCAGTGCCGGTAGGCTCTTGCCACATATTAGATAGGAACATATTTCTATGGCATTCAGTGTGACAAGCTTTTCCCTTGGTTCCCACAGCTGGCTAGTGTTTGAAATTCCAGCCACATGAACTCATATCGGAATACATGGACAAATGTGCTTAACATAACCTGAAGCTGATGTGCTTGATGACAGAGTAATGGGCAAAGCTCTCAACTACTTTCTCTCTGTAAATGTTCTGCTACTTACATTCTTCTTTGAGTTTTCTGGTGAATAACTCATTATGAATATAATCAATATAATTACTTATTATTCTGCTAAATAGCAGCTAAAAGGGACTGTAAAATACGGAAAAGAACAAAACTTCAATCTTTATCATGAGAAACTTCAGGTCAGTCTTTATCTGGCAATGGTCACATAGGCTAAAATTGGTGGCAACCACTAGTTTGAAGGCAAAATATGTGTAGAACTGCTATCACTTCCCCTAACAGCATAGCTATAAGAGGAGTAGAGGTAGCCATTGTTCCCAGGCCCTAATACTTAAGGTAGCCGTGTCCAATAAGAAGATGTCAATGTCTTAAATGACACATGAAACATATAAACATAGAAACATAGAATGTGTCGGCAGATTAGAACCATTTGGCCCATCTAGTCTGCCCAATATACTGAATACTATGAATAGCCCCAGGCCCTATCTTATATGAAGGATGGCCTTATGCCTATCCCATGCATGCTTAAACTCCTTCACTGTATTTGTAGTTACCACTTCTGCAGGAAGGCTATCCCATGCGTCCACTACTCTCTCGGTAAAGTAATACTTCCTGATATTACTTTTAAACCTTTGCCCCTCTAATTTATAACTATGTCCTCTTGTAGCAGTTTTTCTTCTTTTAAAGTAGGTGGTGGATCTGGCGGTGGACCTGTTACAGAGCTCTGTCACTAGGAAATTCACTGTTAAAGTGTACCTGTCATTTCAGTTTATTTATTTATTTATTTTTAACTCTTTTATTGGTACAAGTAATAAAGTGTATACAGTCATACAGAATTAAAGACATTCAATATAATGTTTTGTGTACATCATCAATCCTTAGTACACTGTTGCATATGACTTGCAATATCATTAGGACAGCAGAATGTGTGAAAACAATATATAATATCTTTCAAGAGGAATGAGCAGAGAGGTTATGGGCAGCTGACAAGTAGTGTTGAGCGCGAATATTCGAATAGCGAATTTTAATCACAAATATCGCAACTTTGAGAATTCACGAATATTTAGAATATAGTGCTATATATTCGTAATTTCAAATATTCGTCATCTTTTTTCCATCTAAACACATGATTCATCCCTGCTTCTTGCTTGTGGGCCAATGAGAAGGCAGCAATGTCAAGTTCACAAATACTTAGTGTACCAATCAGTAATATGTAGTCAGACCTGCCAAAATGTGAAGTTGCACGTAGTATGAAAAAAATATTCTATTTTGTGCAATAGCGAATATATTGGAGCACTCTATCTGCATATAAAGCTATTGTAATGTTCTGCCATGCCAACAATTTTCTCCAGTCTCAGGATAAACTCAGGAAACTTCTAGCAGCTTGAAAAATGTAGCCAAAATGACCCACACCAATATTTACTGTTACGAATGCGCATTATGCGATTTTTCCATTGCCGATTTTTCGCAATCAATAGAATAATCTCGAATACGAATATTCGCAAATATATGATGAATATTCTACCACATATTCGCGAAATATCACAAATTCGAATATTGCCCCTACCGCTCATCACTACTGACAAGGCCTGGCGCATTCTCGGGACGAGTACAGAATGTGGGGAGATCTGCACCATATGCCCCACACCCTGCCAAATTTCTGAGGTCTGTTGCGATGCTTGTATACCAAAGAATTATAAGGGAAAATCTGGTTTATCTGTGATTTCCACATGCTCAAAGTTGTTACATTTGGACTGAACGCGTCGGGCCATATTTATTCCAATAAAAAGTGATTGACCAGAAGCCTATTTACCTTTGTGCTGCGCTCAGACACCAAGATCATTACTACACGCGATCCTGGCCGGGGGGGTTATCTGAGGTCACAGGTGTCTTGAGTTTATCCTGTTGACCAACCCCCCCGTGAAGTGAGTGTATTCTCATTATTGGGACTCCTTGCGTCCCATGGGAATTTTTTGTTTTAATCTATACCCAAATAGGGATTCAGAACAATTCTTTAGGTTGTTGGTGCCTACTCTATGTGTTTCCTTTTCAGGCATTTGATGCCTACCACCCCTTTGATACATTTGGACTGTACCATCTCAGAGCTATGCATCTAAGTGCCAGGAATAGCGACTCCCACAAAAGAATAGACATATAGTGATCCCATCGATCCTCCTCCATTATTCCCAGGAGCCATAGGTCAGGAGTGCATGCGTTCTGAATAGGTAATAGTATGAAAGAAAATCCGTCACTCCTATCTAGAAGGCAGCAATCGGCCTGTATTCCCATGTCATATGCCAGAAATCCGCCGGTGTAAATTATGTTTGATGAAAAATGTAAAGCTGAATTAATTTATTGTTGATTGCTGGTGATATCTGTGAATGTGATTCCAATAAATCTGCTACTGTTTCATCTGTGAGTGTGGGTATCTGTCTTTTCCATTTGTCTATCACTGTCAGGGGAGCGGCAACTGATTTCGCTCGCAACAAGTGGGAATAGATTGCTGGGATTAGACCTCTGGGCCCTTGGGTTTTAACAACTCCTATAAGTGGATATTGAGAAAATGTGGTGTTGTGGTCTGGGTAGGTGGCTTGCAAGGAGGATCTGAGTTGTAGGTAAGAGAAAACTTTTGCATCAAGTCCGAGAATGCCAGGAGCACTCCTTGGTTATACACATCTCCCAAGTTCTGCACCCCAGCTATTTTCCATCTCTCTGCTCCCATGACTGCCTGTACGTGTGGTAAAGATTGGTTGTGCTACAGTGGTGTTTCGGAAATAACATCACTGAACCGGATAGTAAGTTTGGTTTTCTTCTATACCACCTGAGCTAGTCTGTGTAAGGGAAGCAGTGGTTTTTGGGCCCTGGGTAATGTCTTTAGGACTGACCATAGAGTATGGACCCCCAGGTATTGTTTCAGAAAATATTCTGGGGTAGGTAGTTCCTCGGTAGTGTTGAGCGAACAGTTCAAGCATAGTTTTGGGGTGTTCGGGACCCGGACCCGAACATTTTCAAAAAAGTTCGGGTTTGGGTCCGTTGTTCGGCGATTTCTTCCCGGCTAGCGTTTTACTTCTTGCCCTAATGAAGCCATCACAGCCATGCCTACTAATGACATGGCTGTGATTGGCCAAGTGCAGCATGTGACCCAGCCTCTATTTAAGCTGGAGTCACGTAGCGCCGCACGTCGAACTTCTCTGATTAGTGTAGGGAGAGGACGTAGCTTCTGTGAGGGCGAGATTAGGCAGGGAAAAGTCAGCAAAAGCACCTAATGAAGTGATCGATCTACAGCTGTGAATCATTCAACTTCTGCTAGTTAATTGCTCACTGGTTTTTAGGCTGCACAGAGCGTTTTTCTGTAACTTTTTTCTGGGGTGATCGGCAGCCATTTTGTGACTTGTGGTGGGGGTTAAGTTCAATTGCCAAAATAGCAATCCCCTAAATCTGGTGTCCCAGCAGTAGCTGACAAAGTATAATAGTGTCCGGCAAAGGATATATTTTGTTCTGGGGTGAAATACAATTGCAAAAATATCAATACCATAAATCAGTGGTTTCAGCTGTGGCTGGCCAAATTTAATAGCGTCCTGCAAAGGATATATTTTGTTCTGGGGTGAAATTCAATTGCCAAAATAGCAATACCATAAATCTGGTGTCCCAGCAGTGGCTGGCCAAGTTTAATAGTGTCCGTCATAGGATATATTTTGTTCTGGGGTGAAATTCAATTGCCAAAATAGCAATACTGTAAATCTGGTGTCCCAGCAGTGGCTGGCTAAGTTTAATAGTGTCCGTCATAGGATATATTTTGCTCTGGGGTGACATTCAATTGCCAAAATAGCAATACTGTAAATCTAGTGTCCCAGCAGTGGCTGGCCAAGTTTAATAGTGTACGGCAAAGGATATATTTTGGTCTGGGGTGAAATTCAATTGCCAAAATAGCAATACCATAAATCTGTGGTTTCAGCTGTGGCTGGCAAAGTTTAATAGTGTACCGCAAAGGATATATATTTTTCTGGGGTGAAATTCAATTGCCAAAATAGCAATACCATAAATCGGTGGTTTCAGCTGTGGCTGGCGAAGTTTAATAGTGTACCGCAAAGGATATATATTTTTCTGGGGTGAAATTCAATTGCCAAAATAGCAATACCGTAAATCTAGTGTCCCAGCAGTGGCTGGTCAAGTTTAATAATGTACGGCAAAGGATATATTTTTTTATGGGGTGAAATTCAATTGCCAAAATAGAAATACCGTAAATCTAGTGTCCCAGCAGTGGCTGGCCAAGTTTAATAGTGTTCGTAATAGGATATTTTTTGTTCTGGGGTGAAATTAAATTGCCAAAATAGCAATACCATAAATCACTGGTTTCAGCTGTGGCTGGCCAAGTTTAATAGTGTCCGGCAAAGGATATATTATTTTCTGCGGTGAAATTCAGTTGCAAAAATAGAAATACTGTAAAACTGTTGTTCCAGCTGTTGCAGGCTTCGTTTAAATCTGTCCGTAAAAGGGTATATTATTTTCTGGGGCAGTATCAAAAATAGAAATACAGTAAATCTGGTGTCCCAGCAGTGGCTGGCCAAGTTTAATAGTGTCTTGCAAAGGATATATTTTGTTCTGGGGTGAAATTCAATTGACAAAATAGAATTGCAAAAATAGCAATACCATAAATCAGTGGTTTCAGCTGTGGCTGGCCAAGTTTAATAGTGTCCGGCAAAGGATATATTTTGTTCTGGGGTAAAATTCAATTGCCAAAATAGCAATACCATAAATCAGTGGTTTCAGCTGTGGCTGGCCAAGTTTAATAGTGTCCTGCAAAGGATATATTTTGTTCTGGGGTGAAATTCAATTGCCAAAATAGCAATACCATAAATCAGTTTTTTCAGCTGTGGGTGGCAAAAATTAATAGTGTACGGCAAAAGATTTTTTTTTTTCTGGGGTGAAATTCAATTGCCAAAATTGCGTCCTGGTGGCGGTTGGTCTGTTCCTCTTGGACGCGCCGAGGCGTCATCTCGCTTGACGCGAGATTTCCTGTGAACGCGCGCACGCGCGTGCGCGCATTCACAGGATCGCGTCGGGGAGAAGGTAAACTGTAGAAGTGAAAAAAAATTACATATCAGACGCTGTTTTGTTAACAGCGTCTGATATGCTTGCTGTTCATACCTTTGGTGGTCCCTTTTGCTTGGGACCACCAAAGGAATCTTTTGTAAGTGCACCAATCACCACCCAGACCCCCCCCTCATCCATCTGATTAATAATAATCTGATTAACCCCAGATTAACCCCCGATTAACCCCTGATCACCCCATGTCACGCCCTGATCACCCGCTGTCACCCGCTGTCACCCCCTGTCGCTAATCACCCCCCCTGTAAGGCTCATTTAGACGTCCGTATGTGTTTTGCGGATCCGCGGATCCGCAAAACACGGACACCGGCAATTTGATTTCCGCATTTTGCGGATCCGCACATTGCCAGAACTATATAGAAAATGCCTTTTCTTGTCCGCAATTGCGGACAAGAATAGGACATGCTCTATCTTTTGCAGAGCTGCCGCCGGATGTTTGGGGGCCGAAACCCGGAAGTTTGCGGGCGCAGCTCCGCAAATGCTGATGCGGCGAGCACATAGTGTGCTCTCCGCATCACCGCCGGCCCCATTCACACTTAATGGGTCCGCATCTATTCCGCAGAATTGCGGAATAGATGCGGACATTTTTGAGGACGTGTGAACTTTTTTTTTTGCACATTTTTTGGCAGAGATTTGTTCATCCACATTGATTGATGCGAATGAGGAAATCTGTGCTGTTCATTTTTTTTTTTTTTGCACATTTTTGGGCAGAGATTTTTTCATCCACATTGATTCATGCGAATGAGGAAATCTGTGCCGTTCATTTTATATATTTTTTTCAGCCCAGAGGCTGAACGGGAAAAAAAATCTTATTACCTGTATGCTCAATATAAGGAGAATCGCAGAAACTCCTAATTCTGGCCATATGTGTAATGATTGCGGAGACCCTCAAATGCCAGGGCAGTACAAACACCTCACATGTGACCCCATTTTAGAAAGAAGACACCCCAAGGTATTCCGTGAGGGGTATGGTGAGTTCATGTAAAATTTTATTTTTTGTCACTAGTTAGTGGAAATTTAAGACTTTGTAAAAAAAAAAATATATATCAATTTCCGCTAACTTGTGCCAAAAAAAATAAATTCTGTGAACTTGCCATGCCCCTCACGGAATACCTTGGGGTGTCTTCTTTCCACAATGGGGTCACTTGTGGGGTATTTATACTGCCCTGGCATTTTAGGGGTCCAAAAGCGTGAGAATCCAAATGCGTAAAAATGCCCTGTGAAATCCTAAAGGTACTCATTGGTTTTAGGGCCCCTTTGCGCATCTTGGCTGGGCCCCTCTTCTTCCTTCTTTTTCTTTTCCTTTATTACCCTTTCTTCTTTTCTTGTTCCCTCTTTGTTTTGGTTCTTGTGTTTTTTCTGCCTCATCATTTTAGTGTTCTGAATAATACTATTACATTATATTTACTCTCAAATTTAGTTTTTATCTACAGTGGGCAATGTAGAGAGAAATCGATAGCACTGGCCAACGTGAAACCATCCACACTGTGAATAGGATCTCATCTACATACTTCAACAGATCTCACTCCATTGTTTTCTATGTGTGACATCACGTATGCTCCTTAACTATTGTGGGGAGTCGCTCTGGTAGACAGCGGTGCGGGTGCAGTATAGAGGCAAAAGGGAGTCCAGAAGGTGCAGCAAACAGTGTTTTATTCACACTTGCATCAAAAATAAACAGCGAACAGTCACTTGGTGTTAAATCACACACATCAGAAAACGTGAGGTAAAACAAAATGTCCAAACACAGGTTCTAATCACCTGGGAGGTTTTAGGTGCGGGTTTGCACCTGGCTGTCGGCCCAGCCGCAAAATAATCCACCTCAGGCTTCCAGGCCGTCTGCACTCCTCCTTGCTGGGCTCCTGCTTCCAGCCCAGAGAGCTCCACAGCACCATCTGCAGCTCCAGGACAATCACACCCTCAGCTGCTGAGGAGGCTGCCTTTTAAAGGCCCGGATAAAGTCCGGCCTGGACCGTGGGGAGTAGGCACCCACCCAACTCTTTGCCTACTCCCAGTAAGAGCCGGCCCGGATTGGCTTTGCAGCCAAACTAACTAACAATGTCAAGCAGCACTAGCTGCTGCTGACACATAAAAACCCGGCTCTCACCTCACCGAGGCCAGGAACCTCGGTGACACGTATCGTCCGTCCATGACGGCACCTTGCGCCCTCTTACACTATGTATACATTTAATATGGTGTTACTAGGTGGAGATCGGGGATGATTGACCTTTTTTACTATTTTTTATTTGTTTAGTTTCAATTTAGGTCCCTTAAGGTTGACATGATTGGGTTAACACATCCCACTCGATGGAGCTTCCACTGTCTACAGCAGTGTGAGCTACATCTGGCAAATTGATCGGGAGAGCCTATACTAATGTGTGGTATCTGCCGACCGATGGAAGATATTGCCTTTATTATGTTACACCTGATGAAAGTGGTTTGGGCCTCTCTCCCTGTGGAGTTCTCCCTGTCTAAGCGGGGGGTGGCTCCCCGGGGTAATTTGATCGAGGGACCTCGCATTCATACTGTGGGGCCCCCGATCTATTGATGGTCTTGCCCTGCTTTTAATATATTGTACATTTCTTATGTTCAACAGTTTTACATCTACAACCCTTAGTCTGTATTTAGATGCAGCGGATTATAATAGGGGCCCTTGCGGTTGATGCTGGTTCAACATATATGGGTGCCCGATGTATTTATAATATGCTCCCTTCTCATATGTATTCACCCGTCGATCTCCCCACGCCCGCTATTTAGTCTATTTGAATTTTAGATTATGGAACTATTATTTGCATTGTCACCATAGAAAATACAATTAGAGTGTTGTGTTAATCTATAATAAGAAGCTAATACCTTATTATACTAATAGACTTCTATTTTATACACCTAAAAGATCCTTTGAAAGCTTTTTACTAGTGAGGGTGGTACTGCAAGGACCTTTGATAATTTATGCGCATTTGCTGTGTTTTTGCGATCATGTAACCTGTAGTTTGTCACATAAGATCACGTGATAGAGTTTTAGTGTAGGTTTATTTCCTTGACCACGTGATGTATACCCGATGACCAAGGTCATGTGACCAAGGTCCTATTACCCAGACATGCGCACATGCGCAGGGACACGCTGATTTCAGCGCGAGGTATACATTGCAGGTTAGTGCTTGCGATCCCTCCTAATTGCCTTCAGTTGTTTTTAAATTTTTCCATATTTTTCATCACAGGTGTTCTCATTGATGACACAATACCAATTAAGATGGTTTTAAAGTTTATGGCTATATTTTTTTTATAATCGAGTATTGCGATTATCTATATGTGACACTTTCAGATTTGTAATGTGCACTACACTATTATATTTGTAACAGTTTGCCTTATATTCACTGTTTATTAATAATGAGTTTAATCAACCAATTACAATATGGGTGTGTGGATATATACCCTTGTTCTGAACACCAGTTTGTTATCACCTTGCTTGAGAAAGATCCCACTGAGTGGATTGAAACGTTGTGTTTTTTTCTGGTGAATAAACACACTTGAAATTTGGATGTGCTGCGGATTTCGTTTTTTTTATGTTAACACCCAGATATTTAAACAAATCCACCACCTTCAACCCCGTCATGTGCGATGGACCTGACCACTGTTCCTTGCGTAGAGACATATAGACTGACTTCTCCCAGTTAATCTTTAAGCCAGAGTACTTCCCAAATTCATCTATCAGAGCCACTGCGTTGTTCAGAGAGGTGTCTGGAGATGACAGATAAAGTATCATGTCGTCCGTGTATAACCCTATGCGTACCTCTCTCTTTCTCTCTCAATCTTATGCCTTGAATATTATCACACCTCCTCACTCCAATCGCGAGGGATTCAACCACTAGGGCGAATAAGAGTGGGGATAGGGGGCAGCCCTGTCTTGTTCCTCTATGCAGAAGAAAGAATATAATGGAATTTAGAAGAGAGAGCCACTTGAGAAATTAAGGCCTGAATCCAAATCCCCGAAGGCACCCATGTAAGTATGCCCATTTAATAGTCAAACGCTTTGGTTGCATCCAGGGATGCCAAGGCCCAATCCCTTTCCATGGAGCAGACAATTTGAGTGACCCCCTGCACCCTTCTTATATTGCCAGTGGTTGATTTCCCGGGCATAAATCCCATTTGAACTTGGTGAACTAGAGACAAAATTATTCGGTTTAGGCGAATGGCTAATATTCTTGGGAAAATTTTGTAATCTACATTTAATAATGAGATGGGCCTGTATGAGCTGCATTCAAGTGGGTCTTTATCAGGCTTAAGTAGGAGGATTATGGTGGCCTCCATGAAGGAGGTGGGTAGGCATCCCGTCTCTAGGGCTGAGTGGAATGTAGATAATAATTGGGGAGCCAATTTGTCTGAGTACCTGGTATATACCTCCTTAGGAAGCCCATTGGGGCCTGGGGACTTCCCATTATTAAGATCTGCAATTGCCTGGAGTATTTTATCCAGAGTAATGGGTTGTTCCAATTGGGCACACTCTGGCACGGTCAGGCTGGGAATGGATATACCTTCTAAATATGTGGCTATATTTGCCTCAGATACTATTATGCTAGATTTATATAGGTTGTTATAAAACTGAGTAAAAGTTTGGAGGATATCAGCCTGAGTGTGAAGCACTTGTCCAGTTGGGGATCATATTGCTAGTATTGCAGAGGAGGGTTGGGAATATCAGATTAATTGTGCTAGTGGTTTGCCGATTGGTTGCCAAGTTCAAAAGCAGTCTGTTTCAAAAAGAACAGCTTCCTCTCTGCCCTGTCTCTAAGAGCTGTCAGGTACTGCCTCCCCGCCTTAAGCCAAGCAGCCCTGTTAGTGTCTGTGGGGTGTTGAGTGTATTGTTGTTCTAAGGCAGTACACTGAGCTGCCAACTCCAATTCGGAGCGGCTAGTATCCTTCTTGATGTAAGAGATACTGGAGTGTAAACATCCCCTCAGAAAATTCTTTCAGAGTATCTCAAAGGAGGGCCAAATTGATCTCTTCCCTGTGTGCTGACAAAATCTCATCCAGCTGGTTGGGGATCTCATCAGCGGAACCCAGAAGTTTTAGCCAGAATGGGTGTAGGTTCATTTTGTAGATTACTGAAGGGGCATTGCGCATCAGGGTCCCTGTTATTGGCGAATGGTCCGACACTCATCTAGTTTCGTATAGTATGGAGCAAAGGCTTAACAGCACATTTCCACTTCCTAGCATGTTCATTCATGTCAGTAAATTGTGTCTGCTGCTATGGCAGGAAAATTCCCTGGTCGTGGGGTGATTACTAGCCTTCCATAGGTCAAACCATTAGAATTCTGTCATGAATCTGCTTAAATGTGAGGGAGTTTCTATTGCTGATGGGCCCCCTCCATCTACAAAGCGATCCATGGACAGATCTAATAACATGTTCAGGTCTACCATACATATAATCTTAGCATATGGATACGTGGCTGCAAAAGTAGCAGCCCGGTGTACTGTAGCATGTGCATTGATCCAGGGGGAGGATTATAAATACCAAGTAAAATGTATTGTACATTGTCAATAAGAGAGTGGACAAAGACATATCTGCCTTCCAAATCAACTGCTAGATCTTTTACCTCCCAACATAGGTGTTTATATATTAACAGGGATACTCCCCTAGAAGAGGAGGAGTGATAGCAGTGTGCATCCCACTGAACCCAAGGTTTCCATAAAACTCAAGAGATATTATCAGTAAGATGCATTCCTTGGAGGCATAGAATTTGCAGGCTAGAGCATCTAATAAGTGAGAATACCATGGACCTTTTATGTGGGGTGCCAAAACCTCTGACATTCCATGACATAATCTTTAAGTCTGCCATAGTGTCTGAGGCAAGTGTTTGACATTCAAGTGTATAAATACTGTCATTAGTTTGCAATCGTTCAACAGTGTGACTGGGTAAGTAATACTTATTATGCGGTAATAACTAATAACCTGAACAATCAAGGAAATGAACCGAAAATTCAGAACAATGCAGTAGTTATAACGTCTCGTCTAGGTCTGGAATATGTTATTGTAATCCATACTATAGGCCTAGTAAAACCGGGATGCCCCTGCCAGAGATGTTGGGTGGCAGAAGCATGCCGGTTGCGGTTGCAGCATATGGTTACCATTCAGGCAAATATAAACAAAATGGTGTACAGCCCCTAAGCACTTGATACTTAAACTTAAACAGGCGACAATACGCATCAGTAGTTAGAGTGTTGTGCATAGTATCAAACCAGGCTCACAACGACATCTGGTGTTAAGTCCGCCAATACTGCTAGAGTCCTCAATGTCTCGGAGAGTGCCATCTCAGGGCTAGCCGTTCAGTCACTTCTCCAGGAGTGTCTCCATCCACCACTCTGAACTTAGGGCCTATCCCATGGAGTAAGGGATGTTGTCCTCACTTAAACGTCTCTTGACATCCATGAAGGTGGCAGGTTGCTTTTGGAGTTCCATGGAGAAATCCGAAAATATGGAGACTCTGGCATTGTCGTACTTGATCTCTTGTCGTTGTCTGGCTAACACCAGGATTTTATCTCTGTCTTTGCAGTTGAGGAATCTCGTTAACATAGGTCGGGGAGGGGCTCCAGGCGGTGGAGGTTTTGCTGGCTCTATGCACCTGTTCCACAGCATATGCCTGTGAAAAGTCTGCGTCCAGGAAAAAATCTTTTATCCATTTTTTTATGAATATATCTGGTGTGTGGCCCTCAGCTCTCTCTGGAAGACCTATTATTCTGATGTTGTTTCTGCGGAGCCTGTTTTTAAGGTTGTCTGCTTTATTTTTCCATAGATCTGCTTTGGTATTGAGGTCAAATATGGCTCTGGGGACAGTAGCCGTAGCATCTTCTATGCGACATATGCATTCCTCCGTATGTTGTACTGTGTCTCGCAGGTTTTGCAAATCTTTGCGCAGCAGACCCAGGTCTATTTTGACTTTATCAAGTTTTCCAGTAAGGGTCGTTTTGCATGGTGTAATCGCTTCTAGGACTTGGGCCGGCACTTGCTTGAGTGTGATCTCTTCAAACCCTTCCTCAGTAGGCATATCAGTCATAGCCGCATCTGCGGTGGTGCTTGCCCTGGTGTGCTCAGTGCGCTGTGGTAATGATGAGTTCTTATCTGGTTGTCGATCAAACTCACGTAAACTTTCAGTGGCGCTTTTCTGCTTTTGTGGCCCCATTGTTATGTCAGGATAGAAACAGTTAATCGGAGGTATTGCTAAATTTTAGGGTTCCTTGTGGTGGGTAACTGCGTTAGCTCCCTAAATTCAACTGGTATGGGTGCAAAGAGGGTCTTAGCCTCTCCAACTGTGTAAATATTAATATTGGCAGCTTTAGAGAGGCAAGAGTGGAAGAAACTTTTTTCGTGGTTTGGTGTATTAGTGTCTCTTGCAGCAGTTGAACGGGCTGGGAGCTGCACTCTGCCAAGGTCCGCCCCTCTTCTAGCCACCTTAGGGGGACTGGGAAAATGGCTGTGTGGCAGGAATAGGGGAAGCTTCAGGCACGTATCCCCCGCTCTCTATCCCTCCTTCTTGGCCCCTGGTCGCTTCCCCACCTGAGCGCTGTGTGCTTGGTCGGTCTGGGAGAGCTTTCTATTTGTGCTGCTCCAGCTGATGGATCTCCTCCCGCTGCACTCGCCGCGCTGACTCTCCTCTCTCCCAGCTTGCAGATTTGTGAACTGGCGTGTTCCCTTCTCCTGTGGGCCACTTTCAGTGGGCTGTGGTTGTTTTGTAGGTACAGGATTTATCCTGAACTCTCTGCTACCGCGGAGCTCCGCTCAAGTGCGTCCAGCCGTCTTAGCTGCTGGTCACGCCCCCCAGTTTATTTTTAATATGCTGTATATAAAGTATTATAGTGGCTCACCCGTCTGTCATCTGGAATTGTATAAAAAAAATCAATGCTTTAATAATGTTAATCTACGTTAATCTACGTTTATCTACAAAATATTCCACTGGGGTCCCCGCTACCTTTTGTATTATTTGGATTGCATTATTTTTAGAACTGAACGCATTTCAAAGCTTACATACTCCTTAATCAGTGAGCCATTGATGAAGGAGTATGTAAGCTCCGAAACACGTTTGAACCCCCATGGAATATACAAGCCAATATACCTAACTCAAGGCTAAACAAAAGAAAGCAAGCACCAGACCAGTAGCACTAATCCAGCAGCGCATCAGGCCAGTGAGTGAATAAACAGATCACCACGTGGGACACCACATGGGACCCCGAGCTGCAAGAGACAAACACACACCGTTTGGTGCACAGGGATTCTCGACTACATCAGTTTATCTTTTTTCAATTATTGGGTATTTTTTACTTTAATATTTTTTAATATTTTATGTATATTCTTTTAAAAGTGTAATCCTTATGTTGGGGGCATTTGTGTATTGTACTGTAGATAAACGTTATTAAAGCATTGATTGGTAAGATTTATTATACAATTCCAGATGACAGAGTGCCTGTTATATTATTACTATCCATTTTGTTTATTTTTAATATATTATAGGGACAGAGGTGCTAAACATTTTCGTAAAATATACTTTATTAGGGAAAGCTGTTACTTTGTACTAGAAAACAGAGTGTAAAGAGTAGTGATGAGTGGCAGAGGCAATATTCGAATTCGCAATATATTCGCAAATATTTGGGGGAATATTCATCATATATTCTCAAATTCGCGCTTATTTTCTTGATTGCAAAAATCGGCAGTGTAATATTCGCGTATTGCGCTCGCAATACAGGCGTGGGTCACTTT
Organism: Bufotes viridis; assembly: GCA_033119425.1. Lineage (NCBI taxonomy): Eukaryota > Metazoa > Chordata > Amphibia > Anura > Bufonidae > Bufotes > Bufotes viridis. The sequence continues at coordinate 390,666,950 of CM065592.1, read as the reverse complement.
TGCTACATTTTTCAAGCTGCTAGAAGTTTCCTGAGACTGGAGAAAATGGTTGGCACAGCTGAACATTACAATAGCTACTATCACCAGGGGCGTAACTATAAGGGAAGCAGGGGAAGCGGCTGCTTTGGGGCCCTGACCCAGAAGGGGCCCATCCAAGAGGAGGAGAAGTACTAAAAGATTTTGTCAGGGCCCTACAACATTATTACACAATGAAATAATATACAGTGGCAGTATAGACAGTGTAGAACACGGATGGAACAGCTGCTGGGCTGGGCCTGGTCTGAGAGAGCGATCTTTACTAGCCACAGGAAAGCGGGCGGCATGAAAGGAAGGAGTTGTGAAAAAATTACTGGGGGAGGGGGCCCCATTCAAAAATGTTCTCTGGGGCCCAGTCATTTCTAGTTACGCCACTGGCTATCACCCTACCTAACACCCTGCACTGGAACCTATCAGCTACACTATATCACTATCTAACCTACACTCACTATCTCACACTAACTATCTTTATTTTATATTTATAAGCTAACTAACTATCTAATGTAATGTGACAGCAAAACACAGAACACAGCAATGACACTGCTGTCTCTCTCATAACTGTAAAAAAAAATGCTGAAAATGGCTGCTGGGGAGGTTCTTATATAGTAAGGGATAGGGAACTTTCCTATTGGTTGCTAGGGATGTTGCTAAGCTCAGACAAAGACATTGCTGCCTTCTCATTGGCCCACAAGCAAGAAGCAGGGAGGAAGCATGTGTTCAGATGGGGAAAAAATGATGAATATTCGAAAATACAAATATAAAGCACTATATTCTAAATATTTGTGAATTATCGAAGTGCCGATATTTGCAATAAATATTTGCGATTCGAAAATTCACACCCAACACTAGTAAAGAGTCCACTTAGAAAAGTTCTAACTGAGCGGTGATAAGGAGAGTCTGTCTTCAGTCTTTAGATTTACTGAGCTCTGAAGACGCTTGTAACAAGTCAGATAGACAGGGTGATGGAAAGTGATAGTTAGGAACATGTACATGGTCAGAGACTGGGGCAGTGACAAGAGGCAGGCTGGAAACGCCTGTAGGTTACACATCGGCATCTTCAGGGCTCAGTAGAACTGAAGACTAAAGACAGAATCTTAGCTTTGCTAAGAAGATTGTTTATACCCTGTTTTCTAGTACAAAGAAACAGCTGTTCCTAATAAAGAATACTGCAAAAAATGTATTAAGTATAAAAATAACACAGTATTAAAAATAAGGCTACTTTCACACTGGCGTTTTGGTTTCCGCTTGTAAGATCCGTTTCAGAGCTCTCACAAGTGGTCCAAAACTGATCAGTTTTGCCCTAATGCATTCTGAATGGATAACGATCCGCTCAGAATGCATCAGTTTGCCTCTGTTCAACCTCCATTCCTCATCTGAGCATGCTTAACTATATATGTCACCTCCCTCTGCAAACACAGCGGTCATCTCGGAAGCACAAGTCACAAACAGGTATGTAAAGAAACTTCTATCTCTCTACTTTTCTTTCTTTCTCTCTTTCAGTATCTTTTCCTATCATCTATCATCTAGCTGTCATGTAGGCATATTATGGCATAGGGATGGTGGTGCTCGAGCAGATGTCATCGAAGTGGTGTGGGGGTGATGGCAAGGTGGGGTGTTTGGTTCAAGGGCCAGATTATTGCACCAGATTATTGCGAGGGGGGAGGTGTTGGAGGGGTCAGATTTCTGGAGGGGTCAGACCAAGGTGTGGCCAATGCCTCGGGGGGGTATTTGGCGGTCATGGAATAGGGGGCCGATTATTGTAAGGGGGGGCTTGTGCAGATGGCTCAGAGGTCGGGCAGATAGCAAGATGGGGCAGGAACGATGCACTTTTGTTTGCACACTGAATAGGGGCCAGATTATTGCACATGGTGGGGGCAAAGATGGCACTGATTGGGGGAAGATTGACGAGAGTTGTGGCTGATCGCAGGGGGGTGGAAGAGGCACTGATTGGGTGCTCGAGTCATGTGGGCAGATTATGCCGGTGGGGTTGAGTTTATGGTAATGGAGGGGGCAGATGGCAATGGTGGGTGTGTTCAATGGTGGGTCTGTTGGCATTTGGGCAGATTATGGTATAGAGGGGTAGTTGATGGCAATGGGAGGGGGGCAGGTGGTACTGAGGCAGATGGCATTGCAAGGCAGCAGAAGGTGGGCAGATGGCACTGAGGTGGGGACTCAAAAACAATTTCATGTGAATAATTTTTTTTCCCTTTTTTTATTTATTTTTTATTTTTTAGCATCTACAATCAATAAATATTATATTGTTGGAAGATACTATCGAAAAGTAAGGTGAGATCTATGTCAGGTATGTTGTATAGCATGTTTAAATATCCTTTTGTATGTCTTTACAGATGTCTGAATCCTCAGAACAAGTGCGACATAGGCCTCCCAGAAGGTGTATTCAAGAAGTGGTAAGTACACGCGACTATAGTTTTTTATAATCCAATAATAATCATTGCATTAATCATTATATTGATTTTTTTTAGTCTTCATCATCGTCAAGCTCGGCTATCACAGCGGCACCCTCACCTGCAAGAGACACATCATTGCGGGCGTCAGCCTCACAGAGGGGAGGTGGAGATAGCACGGACCAGGACCGGCAGCAAGTAAGTATATTGATATATATCTAGATTAAAATAATATTATTCTGTTTTAATTTTAAAAAATTACGTTTTTTTAGGAATCTTCTGCTAGATCCGCCAGGCAGGGTCCCCCAGTCTCGTCCAGAGTCCGTGGTAGAGTCCGTGGTAGAGCCCATGGCGGTCGGGGACATGTAAGTATCGAATAGTTAGTCTTAATTTGAATGTTTCTTTTGTACTTTCTATAATTTTTATTTTCCTTTTTTCTTCCAGGGTTCCAGAGTCTCTACCGGGGAAGATATGGAGTTCGCTGTCCCTCTAGAAGGTTTTGCAGATGAAATGCGTAGAGCGTTAGATGACTTAGCATGCCGAGTGGAGGGGGCGGAGTTGGTGCGTCAACTCACACCTCACGAACATTACCTGCAAACTTCACTTTCCCGAATGGACCAAATGACTCCCAAGCAGTTGCATGAGTTTAAAAATTTGATGGAGAACGGGTCGTGGGAAATTTTGCACCACTTCCCGGCCCACACTTACCCCCCTTCCACCACCAACCTCCCAACCACCACCTACCCCCCATCCCACTCTTTTCACCCAGCCCCTTTCTGTCAACCTTCCCATTTCCCCAATCCATCCCGTTCTCACCCTCCCGAGCATGTGTACAATCTGCAGTCTTTTCTCCTCCTCACTATTCTGATCCTACTTCTTTTCTAACTCCTTCTTCTACGCATGCTTGGGAACATTCCAGTTCCGACCCTTCAACTCTCCACACCCCTCAAATCCCTACTGCATCTTTTCCCATGGCCCGTCGTTTTTATTCCTCAACAGAAGACAGGCGGACTACTGCTGCCTACCCCTCAATACACCACCTCCCCTCATCATTTCCAAAATGTATAATTATTTTTTCATTATTTATTTATTCTTGATGTTACAAAAAATTTCTGAAATTATTTTAGTGAAATAAATAAATTTATTTTACCTAAATGTGTGTGTTTTTTTCTAGATCACAAACTTTGACCACTACAGCTGTGGGGAAAGTAAAACTCCAAGAAAAAAAAGTTTTTTTATTAAAAATAGTTTTCTAGGAGTTTTATTTTCCCGCACGCCTGTAGTACCAAAGGTAGCTAAATATTTGATGTAGCACAATCAATAATGGGCTTTCTTAAAGCTCCTTATTGATCATATTCTGGCAGCCAAAACTTGTTCATCAGCCAATCTCTTTCAAATCCACATAAACCCTTGTGGGAGTAACAGTACATGTGAATCGGCCACATCAACAATTAAATGTACTAGATAGCAAAAATTTTGATATATTCCTCTCTAGTAAAAATAAAGCTGTCACAGAAAGTAGCGTCATTACCACAAGGGACAGTAAAGGAACACAATGCTGTTTAAAGGGGTTGTCCCATTTTTGACAATGGGGGCATATTGCTAGGATATGCCCCCATTGTCTGTTAGGTGCGGGTCCCGCACCTATATCAAGGACGGAGCCCCAAAAGTGAAGGAGGGCGTACTGCGCATGTGCAGCCACTCTCCAATTATTTTCTATGGGGCAGGCGAATATAGTCAAGCACTGGCTTGGCAATTTCCGTTGGCCCCATATAAATGAATGGAAGCATGGGCCGCGCATGCAGGGTACGCTCCCATTCGCTTCTAGGGGCGCAGAGCTTGGTGGTGGACGGACCCTGGGAAATCTGGGGTCCTTCAGCCACAGCTCTCCCCGCTCCGTTCTCGATATAGGTGTGGGTCCCAGCAGTTAGAGACGCACCTATCTGACAATGGGGGCATATCCTAGCAATATGCCCCCACTGTCTGAGATGGGACAACCCCTTTAATTTTTGGTACGGATTCATAGCCGAATAAGGACCCTCACCCAGCCAAAGATCTCAGCAGTTTAATTTATGATTTCCCTTGCCATGCGTAGGATCACGCAGAGAAAGTGCTGACAACAACACACTGCTAGGCGGAGGATTCTGCCACTAGTGTACTTGTTTATTTCCCAGTCTGTAAAGACCTGGCTTTATCAATGTCATAACACTTTGACAGGCTATGGCAAGGGGACAGCTGGCTCAATAGTGCAGGTGATGCCACGCCACTCACAGATGGACGAAGGCCTACGCCTAGCAGCACTATGGAGAACACAGTACGTGTTTCTCCATAAAATGGCAATACCCTACATTATCACAAGATGAGCATAACCATTCTGGTTTGTTGGTTGATTAAAAAAAGTTGAAGACAGGTGTAAAAAAAAAAAACACATTTTAATTTAGTTGAATAGAATACATTAATAACAATTACAATATATTATTCTGCCAACTCACTAGACCCGCATCTGAAACAAACTAATCGGCAAAACGGTCCCTCATTCTGGCAACGGCAAGGGTTGACCTAAATGAAAAATGTAGCATCCTGGTGAGTGTACAATCTACCTCTTGCGGGTGCAGGAGCAGTGGTTCCTCAGATAAAAGATAGTTATATAGAACTACACAAGCCTTGACAACATTGTCTATGGTTTCCACTTTGAGGTTAATGGCTTTGGTTAGAATACCAAAGGCCCACTCCACCAGTCGTCTAGCTCGTGTCAGTCTGTAGTTATACACGCGCTTTGTAGTGTTCAAATCACGGCTATAGTACAGCTTTATGAGGTTCTCAAACATTTGGAACGCCTCATCCCCTATTACGAAAAATGGCATTGGAGGTCCATCAGTAACTGGCAAAGGTATTGGAGGTGGTAATCCAAATGGTTTTGAATACAGGAGGCGTCCCATAAAGGAGTTTTTGAAAGCCATTGAGTCATTTGTACATCCATACGCTCCAAAGTCAACTGCGACAAATCAGCATCCGCAATGGCCATTAAAATAATGAAGAAATATTTTTTGTAGTTGATCCACTTCCAGAAGGTTTTACAATATTTATATGTTTGCCATCCACATCTCCGACACAATTTGGGAATTGGCTTGTTTCCATGAACTTGTCCGCAATTTGAAGCCAACGTTCTGTTGTTGGATGTGGGATGAAATCCTCATACAATGCCTCCCACAATGCGCGACAAGTATCTTTGACTACTCTGGAAATTGTAGAAATACCCATGCGATATTAGTAATGTAACGATGACAGACTTTCTCCAGTAGTACAAATATAAGAAAAAAATATATATAATATATATGCAGCTATATAAAAAAGACAAATCTTTTACCTTATTGTCCCCCTTAACCGCTCTGCAGGAGAAATGGCCCTTCTGTAGCGGGTATCCTCTCTTTCCATGCGTGATGAAATGCGCTGCAGCAGCTGGTCATAACTATCTACAGTCATGTGCATATAATTGAAAAAATGGGTGTATCCAATACCGGCGTCTTCTACTTTCCTGGTCTCGTCTTCTCGATCTCGCTTTCAGGACTAGAAACCTCAATCACAGACGCAAGTGTGCAGGTAACATGGTTCCAAATTACAATGAGCCTGAATGGAGATTACCTGCTTAAATACTCTGTCAAAGTGGGTGGACTCTTTGACACCTTCTTCTTTAAAAACGGATCCGCTAAATGGAAAAAAAAAACAGAAGCAAACTGAAAGAACGAATCCGCTTTGCAGGCGGATCCGTTTGAACGGATCTGTTATACAGTCCAATGTTTTCATCCGTTTTGCCTTTTATAAGACCGATACGTTTTAAACAGATCCGTGAAACGCCAGTGTGAAAGTAACCTCAAAAAGAAACCGAAAAAGACTAGCTCAACAATTTGTTGATACAATCTGTAGAAAAAGTGTTTTTAATATTAATGCAAAAAAAGCAGTTAAACGCACCAAGGGTGGGCCCAAGCCATTCATGGCACACTTGCCCCTCCTGCTTCTACTATGAGCCCCTCTCTCTCCTTCTTGATTGACAGAGCTAGGTTTCTGCATAATCATCTTATCTGGCACCGGTCCGTCAGTCAAGAGAGTGAGGCAATGGCAAAGGAGCAGGAGGAGCAAGGGTACATACAGTCCTTTGAGTGGACCTTCTGTGCACTTAATTGCTCATTTGCATATGGATTTAAAGTAATTTCCTCTAGAATGAAGCAATGGTTCACTTAGTGAAAGTTATCATTGCATTCACCTGAGCCAGCCCTACAAGCCATTGTACCTTAAACAGTGAATTTCCGGGTGACATACTAATTTTAAAGGAATACTTGACACAGAAAATATACCAAAAAATAAATAAAACTTAATCCACCTCATCCTCCCTTAACCCCTTCAGGACCCTGTCATTTTTCACCTTTCTGCCCAGGCCATTTTTTGCATATCTGCCATGTGTCACTATATGTGGTGAAAACTTTAAAACGCTTTTACTTATCCAAGCCCTTCTGAGATTATTTTTTTGTCACCTATTGTACTTCATGACAGTGGTAAATTTGAGTCAAAATTGTTAATTTTTATTTTTAAAAAAATGCCAAATTTACCAAAAATATGAAAACATTCGCAATTTTCAAAAATGTCAATTTCTCTGCTTTTAAAACAGATAGTGATACCTCCTAAAATAGTTATCACTTTACATTTCCCATATGCATTTGTGGGGCTTACATAATAGAAACCACCCATAAATGGCCCTATTTTAGAAACTACACCCCTCAAGGTATTCAAAACTGATTTTACAAACTTTGTTAACCCTTTAGGTGTTCAACAAGAATTAAAGGAGAATGGAGATGACATTTCAGAACTTCACTTTTTTGGCAGATTTTCCATCTTAATAAATTTTTTACAGTAACAAAGCAAGGGGTTAACAGCCAAACAAAACTCAAGATTTTTTGCCCTTATTCTGTAATTTACAGAAACACCCCGTATGTGGTTGTAAACTGCTGTACAGGGACACGGCAGGGCGCAGAAAGAAAAGGAACGCCATGTGGTTTTTTGAGGGCAGATTTCACTGGGATAATTTTGTTGGCATGTCACATTTGAAGACCCCCCGATGTACCCTTAGAGTAGAAACTCCAAAAAAGTTACCCCATTTTGGAAACTATGGGATAAGGTGGCAGTTTTGTTGGTACTATTTTAGGGTACATACGATTTTTAGTTGCATTATATTACACTTTTTGTGGGGTAGGATAACAAAAATAGTTGTTATAGATGCGACAATACCAAATATTGGTTGTTTGTTTAAGTTTTACATAATAAAGCATTATTGAAAAAAATGATTTTTTAGTGTCTTCATATTCTGAAAGCCATAGTTTTTTATTTTTTGGGCGACTGTCTTATGTAGGGGTTCATTTTTTTCGATATGAGGTAACGGTTTGACTTGTACTATTTTACGGTGAGTTTTCGATCTCTTGGTATTAAACTTTTTGTGATATAACATGACAAAAAATGCCTTTTTTTTTACACAGTTTTTTTTTTTACGGTGTTCACCTGGAGGGGTTAGGTGTGATATTTTTATATAGCAGGTTGTTATGTATGCGTAAATACCTTCATATGTCTACTTTTTTTTATTTATTTAAGTTTTACACAATAAATGCATTTAAAAAATAAATAAATCATGTTTTAGTGTCTCCATATTCTAAGTGCCATACCTTTTTTTTTGGGGGGGGCAATTGTCTTATGTAGTGTCTCATTTTTTGCAGGATGAGATGACAGTTTGATTGGCACTATTTTGGGGTGCATATGACTTTTTGATCGCTTGGTGTTGCACTTTTTGTGATGCAAGGTGACAAAAAAATTGTTGTTTTAGCACAGTTTTTATTTTATTTTTTCTACGGCCTTCAGATGAGGGGGTGGATCATATAGAGCCGGTTTTTTTACTTTTTATTTTTGTCCCACTATGGGACTTCAACTTCTGGGGTCTGATCCTCTCTGCAATGCATTACAATACAACCTGGCCTATGGAAGGCATTGGGATTGCCTTCTCTGCCATCGGGTCCCTGCCACTACAGTGCAGGGACCCTATTGAGATGCGGAGAGCACCCGTACCCTCCGCAAACCCTCTGCATGCCGTGGTGAGCTTTGACCGCGGCACACAAGGGGCTAATATGCCGGCATCAGTGTCTTTACCGATGCCGGCGTATGCAGCAGGGACCCAGCTGTCAGCTCCTGCACCAGAAGGATCAGCCCGCCGTACAGGTACGTCCCTGGTTAAGTCACGTCCAGCTGCGACGTACATGAACGGCAAGGGTCCTTAAGGGATTAAGGAAAAGCTACACTTAGGAATGGATGCTGAAAGTAAAAAAAACAAATATAGTTGCACTTGCTGTTTGACATTTTGCAGCATTTTCTGTATGATCCTAAAACAAACAGCCATATAGAAATCCTGTAGAGACCATGGTGTTCTTCTTTTGATCTGTTCTCTTTCTGGCTGTATTTGCAAAGGCGGTGGGACTTAACAACCTCTTTTTGTTCTAATGTAAACAAGGCACAGCAGAGAGTCTCCTTCTCTAGACAGTTGTCTTACAGCCAATCATTGGACATTCAGGATGAGGAGGACCTAGCTGATCTCTCGGGAAACAGAGAATCTCTATGTATTTCACAGTTTTAATTGTAATATGAGGGAGAATAGGAGAAAGTATTAGATGATGTAATGAAGTCCTTGATTATTTTTGTATTTTTATGTGCATTTTCTATATTTTGTGTTTAATTAATATCTTGATTTCCTTTGAGCATAGTAGGACAAAAAGATTGTTAGGCCTTTTTCCCTTGCCTATACTTCACTCCCTCAGTTGGTCACCAGTATTAGAACAATTAATTAACAAAAGTATCTAATTGGTGGAGGTTCGATACCCAGGTCCCCCGCCAATCAGCTGTTTGAGAAGGCACCGGCGCACACAGTAGCTGCGCTGCCTTCCCCCCGTTCAGCCACATTGAAGTGAATAAAAATAAACTCTTACAGCATTATTATTACATGTATATTGCAATAATAGTTTATTTTAAATGCCTTATTCATGCATAGCAATACTTTTCATGGTATATATATGTGGTTTAATCTACCAATTTCCTCAAAATACCTCTATGCTCATATTGACCATCCTCAGGTAAAAGCTGCACAGCAAAGGTAACATAACTAATATTTGGCTATTACAATTATTGATATTTAGATATTTTATATCTTTTCATCAATGTTTAAGCTGTACATTAAAACCACCATCAGTGACAAGGTATGGGCAGAACAGAACAACTATGTTAACTGGTCCTGGAACAAATCAGTGAGAAGAACGAAATATACAATATACAAAGTGTCATATGATTAGTATTACTGCAAAGGTTTACCATGGGAAAATGTTCCGAAGATAGTGCACTTATTTAAAATGCACAATAGTTCAAATCTAGAGCACAAAAGTTCTTTTGTGACATCACATACAGGCTTGCATTTATGGAAAATCCACATAGTTCTCAGGCGTCAGACATGCAAGGAGAACACGCTGTTTAACTAATTTAATGCCCTTCTTCTGTATATCATTGTATAGAAAAGTTAATTAGAACAGGGAAATTTTGTGACAATTATTCCGTTACTTTCTCTGCTCCACATAAAAATATTTCATGTTAGGAAAAATAAACTACAATACTGTGCGAAACTCAAAGACTACAACTTTCTTTACGTTTTCCAGTAGAAATGGCCACAAAGTGAAAGCACCACCTTTCGTTTTTTAGTGTTTTAAATCAGGCAATATTTATAATAGTATTATTATAATTAATTATAATAGTAATATTAAAATGTAACACCTAACCAACATTCACTATGTATAGTGAATGTTGGGCCTTTAAAGAGAGCACCTACTCAGGAGCTGAGGAGGCACCATAACCCCCAAGTGCCTGCTGTATTATGACCAAATGGTAATAGACACTAGTAATGTAAACATCATACATGTGTTATTTAATTTTGTGTTAGTCTACAGCAGGGGTGCACAGCATGCGACCCCCAGAGCCAAGGTGTGCGGCCCCCGTCCTCCAGGAAAGAAACACAGCTGATCGTTGTGGCTTGAAGGCCCTGTATGGACAAAATGTTGCTTTTCCCAACAGATCATTATTCTAATAGAAGGTCAATTAGTTTTTCATGCTGAATTATCTTAAAATAACATTTAATGGTGGCATAACCCATTGAAAGAACCTGTATAGGTAATGTTGCCATTAAAAGTTGCTGACTATACTGTATAGTGCTAGTTCATTTCCTTCATCTATTGTCAGAATAGTTTTTGTTAGAGAATTGCTATAAATGCAATTTCCTAATGTACAAGGATATATTTACCCCTCGATATATATGTGAGCAGTGTGTGTATATTTCATTGCTGGTGTGCATGTGTTTGCTCGGTTCATGTTATGTGAATCTGCACATGTTGATTGATGCCTTCATTTTTTTACACAAAGAACATAATTGGACTAAACATAAAAGTGAATGCATCTGATCACTCATTATCAAATATATTAAGCAGACAATTCAAGCAAAGAAGCAGTCTATATATAGTATGGTTTACCCTGCCACAAGTTTAATAGGCAAATTTTCCATTCTTATAGTCTTCATAAATCTGGCGTCTCACTTACAATGTGTCACGGGATGTGCAATAGATTACTGTTTCTCTATAACAATAAGCATTGCAGCAACAATGCAACATCTCTGGGTTAATTTAGATCAGGCTCTTAAAAGAACCCCCAAAAGATTTTTCAAGCTGTCATGTGTAAAGCTATAAAAAATGACAAACACATGAGAATAAATATTTTCATATGTTTTCAGCCTAAAATAGCTGCACAATTCCATAAAGAGGAATACATTTTAGGGATAGAACAAAATAAAGAGCCTCATTTAAAAAAATTAATGAATGTCGGTCTGCCTTGTGCCGATGGGATTAAAATATAAAACAATAAAATAAATGGTAAGAATATACAGTATGAAGCTGTGACATAGTATCATGTGTACAGTGTGTGCAGATGGACATCAGCACAGAACAAAAAGGCACATAAAAGGGAGATAAATAACAACCAACTATCTTAATCCTCTTCACGACAGCATTTGGACTGGGGTCAGTCACGTTTCACCTTCTTCTCACCATCTCTTGTAGTAGAGAGAGGAGGAGTAATATTTGGGTCAATTACCCTGTCTCCTGTTTGCTAACGTGGTGCCTCTAGAGATGGGGGACCCTGCACAGGCTTATACCACAGGAGCAGAAGGAGGATATTGCCAACCTGAGCTGCCCACATAGCTGCCAAAGCAGTGCTGCCAGTGGATTAGCTAAAGGGGAGAAGCGATTGCATTCGCAGCCTGAGTTTGACACTGGACTCATGCACATGACCGTATGTATTTTGCGGTCCACAAAACACAGATCCGAAAAAAAACAATAGATGACCTCCGTATGTTGTATCCGTTTTTTTTTTTTCAGATCCATGGTAACAATGTCTGTCCTTGTCCGCAAAACGGACAAGAATAGGACATGTTCTATTTTTTGGGGGGAACGGACATGCAGACATGGAATGCACATGGAGTCATTTCCCTTTTTTGTCAAGCCCTATTGAAATGAATAGTTCCGTATACGGAACCGTAAATAAAGGAACGAAAACAGAAGAAAAATATGTTCATGTGCATTAACCCTAAGGGAGTAGCATTACTACAGGCAATCATAATATTATATTGTAAGGTCTGTGTTATGCTGGATCTCCCAGTCGTCATGTCACATGACATGTAGATTGCGATGTTATGACACGCCACAATGCAATGCAACAGTCGCAGGTAGAGAAGTTATGGAAAATTTGGTTTTGCTGCTTCGCCAAATTTTACAAAGAAATTTGCTTTGTGACGAATTACTTTGTCACGAAGCACATTTCTTTGTATGTCAGGCGCAATGACTGGAAACGGCGATGGAGCCACCCCCCATCTTTGAACCCCTCAGATGCTGTGTTCATCGCTGATTGCGGAATCTGAGATTAACATTAATGGCTTTCAGGGGTTAATCCGGTAAAAAATTTAAAAATACTCACCATATCCATTTGATCGTGTAGAGGCTGCCGTGGCCATTTTGATTGGAGAAGCCGTGAAAATCTAGCTGTGGTGATGTCATATATCACCACGCGCGAGATTTTGCATGGTATCTTTAATCAAGATGGCTGCGGTGGCCTCTTCGCATGCAAATGGATGAGGTAAGCATATATTTTTTATTTTTGCCGCCATTTCAGGGAAAATTGATTTGTTACCACAAAGAGCGAAGAAATTCGGCTTCATGGCGAATTTAATTTTGTTTGAAATTCGGATCAAAGTCCACTTTGGATACTTCCGTTCACTCAAAAACACTAGTCACAGGTTACAAGTTGAACATGGCTTTGCCATCACATGGCAGGCATGAAGCGAATCAGAAGGAAATCGGCATTGGGAAACAGGTCAGTATTGTCAGTATTGTGGGTCTGTGCATTTTGGGGGAGGGGGGGGGGTTGTTCTGCATTGGATAACCCCTTTAACCCATGGACACTTCTGGAAGCATTTTTTTCTATTATTGATTTAGATGGACTTTGGTAAAAAATAAAATTGTGTAATAGATTATTTTTATTTGTTTGGCTTCTGCAGTTTCTGTGCTTCAAAGTATATAGCAACCTGCTGAATACTGCTGTGTGATAATGACTGGCTGTCCAATAGTGATGTCGCGAACAAAACTTCCGCAAATGTTCGCGAACAGGCGAACCGGGCGAACCGCCATAGACTTCAATAGGCAGGCGAATTTTAAAACCCACAGGGACTCTTTCTGGCCACAATAGTGATGGAAAAGTTGTTTCAAGGGAACTAACACCTTGACTGTGGCATGCCGGAGGGGGATCCATGGCAAAACTCCCATGGAAAATTACATAGTTGACGCAGAGTTGGGTTTTAATACCTAAAAGGCATAAATCACCTAACAAGCCTAAATTTTTTTGAACAACGTGGTTTAAAACATCTAGTATGATGTTGTATCGATCAGGGTTACGGGGTTGTATCGATAAGGGTTACGCCCGCTTCACAGACATTGACAGACCAAACTCCCCTTTTAATGCACCGCAGACAACCGCAAACAGTTCATTTGCACAACCGCAAACTCCCCATTTGCACAAGGTTGGATACCAAGCTAGCCATGTCCCGGTGATGTCATTGAAGGTTTCTTCCTCCACCCAGCCACGTACAACACCAAGGGTCCCCGAAAGGTGAATTGAATTGATTGTTCGAACGGGGAGATGGTTAAAAAAACGCTGGCTCCCTCCACTCTGTTTTAATCCACGGTCACTGCGTCTGCGCCGTGCAATTTACTGTCACACCCGAGATGAGTGGTATTTTCTGTAGTACTATTCTCATCAGTTTAATTCCTCTAACGTCCCCAATCTGGGGTCCATTTATTGAATTGATTGATCGAACGGGGAAATGGTTAAAAAAACGCTGGCTCCCTCCCCTTTGTTTTAATCCATGGTCACTGCGTCTGCGCCATGCAATTTACTGTCACACCCCATATGACTGGTATTTTCTGTAGTACTATTCTCATCAGTTTAATCCCTCTAACGTCCCCAATCTGGGGGCCATTTATTGAATAGATTTTTCGAACAGGGAGATGGTTAAAAAAACGCTGGCTCCCTCCACTCTGTTTTAATCCACGGTCACTGCGTCTGCGCCGTGCAATTTACTGTCACACCCGATATGAGTGGTATTTTCTGTAGTACTATTCTCATCAGTTTAATCCCTGTTACGTCCCATATCAGGGATTGCCTTTTGTGAAAAAAAATTTAGGCCGGGTACCTTCGACTGCCTTCACAGTGACAGACCAAACTCTCATACACTAAACTGAACTGATTTGAGTAACCGGGAGATGGAAAAAGCAGCTTGGTCGGTCCTCTTACTCCCAAATTGGGGCACTGCGCGTGCACAGAGCGATGTGCTGTGATACCCTATATGAGTGGTGTCTTAACTAGTACTATTCCTATCAGTTTAATCCCTGTTACGTAACCTATCCGGTCGAATTGATTATACCATTGTTGAATTAGCGAACCATTACATCATGAAATAATTAAGGGTCCATTCACACGTCAGTATTTTTACCTTTCCAGATAAACGTTCAGTTTTTTTGCGGATCCGTCTTTCTGTACAACCTTCCGTTTTTGTACTAAAGTGCATCCGAATCCGTTCCGTGTTTCCGTTTTTCCGTCTCAAAACAGAAAGCACATGGCACAGAGGGCTGGGTTCAATTTTTTTTTGGTTTCCTGTAAACGGATCCGCAAAATCGGATGACATTTGGATGGTTTTGTGCATGTCATCCGCATTTTTGCGGATCCATTGACTTAAATGGACAACGGACCCGAAAAACGGACAGAAAGTAGGACAAGCTTATTTTTTTTTCAGGATCCGCATCCTTGAAAAAACGGAAACGGAACGGATTCCGTGATTCGGACAGCACCATGATTGGTGTCCGCATTTTTGCGGAGGCAATTGAAATTAATGGATCCAGAAAAACGTTCCGATTTAATTCGGAACGGAAACGGAGAGTAAAAACGGATGTGTGAATGGACCCTAAGTTCTGAGCTCTGTACTTGCTTTGTATTGGAATTGATGGGGATTTTTTTAATTGTCTGCATCATTTCTAATAAACTAGAGACTTTATTATGATTTTTTATTTTATGTATTAAAAACCCATACAACATATATAAAAAAAAAAGGTAAATTAATGTTTTTTCTATGAAATATTATCCAGCCGTCCGATCGCTTTTGGTCTGACCATAATGAAGCAACGGCCTTATCATCTGGGGTGTGGCAACATTGCCAACACACTCATAGTGGTGATGATTGCTTCATTGTGATACGCACGCCCCTTCACCACAACAAGGTAACGATCACGAAGGGGAATTGACACTTGTATGTGCCTTTTTTTTTGGTTTGTTTTTGCAGCCACAGTGCTGCACCATAGGACAGAAAAATTAGGCATGTACACATGCCTGAAAAATAATGGCATTGTTGCAGCCGCTATTGTAGCAGCGGCCGGAAAAATTGATGTTTTCCAGGCAGAAAAGTGACTAAAACATTGCGGCTTGAACCCTAGTTGGTGGTGGAGAATTCACGAAAGTCATCCGGTATGCAGACATTAAATACAGCAGCGTGGGGACCATTTTGAGGCCAAGGCATGTAATCAGGTCTTTTGTTAGTCAAACGTATCCCCCACTGTCAGTCCCTTCGGGATCCATGCCTCATTCATCTTTATGAAGGTGAGGTAATCAACACTTTTTTGACCAAGCGACTTCTCTTGTCAGTGACAATGCCTCCTGCTGCACTGAAGGTCCTTTCTGACAGGACACTTGAAGTAGGGCAGGCCAGAAGTTCTATCGCAAACTGGGATAGCTCAGGCCACAGGTCAAGCCTGCACACCCAGTAGTGAAGGGGTTCATTGCTCCTCAGAGTGTCGATATCTGCTGTTAAGGCAAGGTAGTCTGCTCCCTGTCGGTCGAGTCGTTCTCTAAGGCTGGATCCCGAAGGGCTGTGGCGATGTGTAGGCCTGAAAAAGCTCCGCAAGTCCTTCATCAACAACACATCTGGAAGTGGGCCTGACACACACTGGCAGCAGACAAGCAACTGAATTTAGACTACTGTCTAAAAATTAAATGCTTTATTTATTGGCAAGCTACTGTGTCACCCGGTATCAGGGGTGGGCACTGGCAGTGGGCACACTACAGTCAGTGGAAGTCGGCCTGACACACACTAGCAGGCAAGCAACTTAAATTACACTAAAGTGTAAAAATTAAATGCCTTTTTTTTATGCAAAGTCCTGTGCCACAAGGGATGACAGGGGTGGGCACTGGCAGTGGGCACGCTACAGTCTGTGGGCCTGCAGCTCCTCACACACAGGCAGGCCAGGCAACTGCAATATGTATATGGAGAAGAAAAAAAAAAGCTGACTAATGTTGCAGCCCTAAAAAGGGCTTTTTGGGGTGCTATCAGGACGCTGTCCTTACAGCAGAGATCAGATGAGTCTTTCAGGACTGGAGTGGACACTGAATACACTAGCCTAGCTATCGATTTCCCTATTAAATCAGCAGCAGCTACACTGTCCCTCCTCTCACTAAGACTGCAAATTCCGAATGAATCTAAAATGGATGCTGTTCAGGAGATGGGAGGGTCTGGGAGGGAGGGTATGCTGCTGATTGGCTGGAATGTGTCTGCTGACTGTGAGGTACAGGGTCAAAGTTTGCTCAATGATGATGTATAGGGGGTGGACCGAACATCGCATGTGTTCGCCCACTGCGGCGAACGCGAACAAGCTATGTTCGCTGGGAACTGTTCGCCGGCGGATAGTTCGGGCCATCTCTACTGTCCAACGGTTGATTCTCTTGTCCCTCTCTTTCCTCTCTTGAAAAATCATCTAAGATGGTTTATGACCCAATCAGCCTTGTTTTGTGTTTTTTTTGTTATTTATTTATTTTTTTTAACATTTTTCAACTAAACACTTTCACTTTTAATAACAATATGCTGGCAACAGGGCCAGACTGCCTATCTGGCAATTCTGGCAAATGCCAGATGGGATGGTGCAAGAGTAGGCCACCCACTCCATGGTGTCTTGCCCAGTGTCTTGCTATTCATTCAGACCACCTGACCCGAAGTCTAAGAGGCAGATGAGGTGGTCACGAAGCAATGACATCACAACAGTCCACAACATGACTTTATTGCTAACACCTGTACTGAGATGCAAGGAACTCAGGGCATGGCACGGAAGAGGCCCCTGGCCTGCTTTGCAGATGGAAACATGGAGAGACTTAGGGGAGTATTTTTTTCTGTTGCTTTGGGAGAATATATACTACTGGGGGTCAGCTCTATAGGGGGTGCTATAAGTACAAGGGGCACCACAGAGGGATATAATAAGTAACTACTGGGGCAATACAGGGGGGATTATATCTACAGGAGGACATTATAAGTACTGGGACAATACAGGAGGGCATTATAACTACTGGAGGCACTACAGAGGACATTATATGTACTAGGGCCACTACAAGGGACATTATAAGTGTTTAGGGTACTACAAGGGGCATTATAACTACTTGGGCACTACAGGGGCTTTATAAATATTGGGGGCACTACAGGGGGGAATTATAACTACTCATGGCACTAGAAGACCGCATTATAACTGCTGAGGTACTATAGAAGGCATTATACCTACTGAGGGCACCATAGAGGTGGAAGTGCACAAACATATTTCCCATTCACCACACAACAAATGGGCCAATATGTTTTAAAATACCTGGGCTGAATTTTGGAGTGGCTGTGCTTAAATATAAGTATGTTGGCCTATGGACATACTTCAACTATGTCTTAATAGGTATTTACAACATGACCGGGGTGCCTTTGTGAGGTTCTAGATTGTCTACAAGGTAATTCTGGCAATATCAATGTAGCCAGGGGAACCAGTGATCATTGCTACAAGTGGACTCCCTCCTTTGTACAGTGCTGGGGTCATTTTGAGAAGGTTAAGGGCTGTCCAGTATCCCATCAGGCAGAGGTCTGTTCTGTAACCCACAGTGAAGTCCACATTGCTTTAAAGGGCTTAAAGGGTAATTTCCGGGGGACACGATATTAATGCACTTACGGTTTTGCCCAAAATCAAACTGCTTACTTGTTACAGTGGTTCCATAACCATTGTCTGTACACATGTCTGTAACCCTACTCACCTGTTAGATACCTGGACACTGACTCCATGTTTAGTCATATTCAGCCCTCCTATGGATGCATTTTACAGGACTAAAACTGTCCTTACCACTTTTTTTTCCTTAGAGAGAGGCTACTGCACAGGTAGAATAAAAGTCTGCAAGAAAATTTTTAATACATGTATATTAAAGAATAGTATGGCGTTGTATTCTCTAAAGAAATAAATGTAATCATTAAAACCGCAATACCTCTTTAAGTATCGTACAGATGCTCAGGTGGTTGCTGACTGCAGACTAACCTTGTTGACATTGCCAAACTTTTCCTTGTCACCTACAGTCCATGGATAATGTATAGTAACTCCAATAGCAATGTGTTGCTGTTTAGCATAGAACATAGGAAAATTAGGCTATTTAGGCATCTGAGATCCATTAGCCATTAGAACATTGTGAAACATTAATGCTGGTAAGTGCATTTGGGAAATGTTTCTGCAAATTCATTATCAGACAAACAGACTATTATCATATTTCATACTTTAGGTAATATTCCGTGTTTTCTCCTCATTACACTCATAATGTCTTACTAACCATTAAATTGTATATATACGTTAATCACTGAAATCAGATGCATTATGCATAGACAGTTAACCATGTGATAAAAGGAAAAGTAGGTGGAAGGGGATGGGAAATACCAGATTCCATTTATTTTTTAAGATTAACTCTGGGGTTAAAATTAAAGTCAATCTATTGAGCTAAAAGTTGGCATTTGTCCTATTAAAATACCTTGGTAATGAATCCAAGATGTGAGATATACATCAAGTATGCTGTAATTGAATGAGAATAAACCGCTCTGTTTAGCTTCTCTTTTGTCTGATACAAAGTCTATCAAAAATGTTTATTACTTTTAGAGAGTACATTCAAAGTAACAAAAAAAGTACAATGGTTTGTGAGACAGGAGGTGTTACTAGAAAAAAAATCTCATTAAAATGATATAAAGATAATCACCGGGGGAGAGGAATTTTAATTAACTACACACTGATGATACTTTTAAAAAAGTTATTAAAAAGGTGTTGTTTCATCTTCTTTTCCAATGCAAATATGTATCAAGGCCCAAGTTTATAGGCAAACATGTAGTTCTAGGTCTATGGCATTAAAAATGTAGAGAAAACATTGAGCTTTGTTAAAATACAGTAAACTCATTGTAGTCCCTGACATGATGGGGTCAGAATCCTGATAGTCTAGTACAGGTCTGGTCAACCTGTAAAACTACAACTCCCACCATACCCTGCTGTAGGCTGATAGCTGTAGGCATATTGGGCATGCTGGGAATCGTAGTTTTGCAACAGCTAAAGAGCCGCAGGTTGGCCATCCCTGGTCTAGTAAATGTACAAAATCGTCCACATTATATACAATAAAATAAAAAACACAGATAAGTTGTTGTTGGAATTAAATAAAACTTATGTGTAAATGTTACAAGGAAATGTGTAAGTGATTACTAGTACTACATTACAGAGAAAGGATACGTCTATTGGGGAAATCTGTACAGTGGAAAGGAGGCTCTAGGCCCCTGCTGCTGCCTCTAGCCTGGATAAAATATGAGATATGGTTGGGCATGGATGCATACAGGTTCTGTATGGGATGCTGGGGCACATTTGCCCATAGATGTTGCAGCAGGGCCTGTAGATCCTGTACACTTGTAGGTTGCTGAAGATGTCACCCCAGCTGGTCCAATAAATGCTTGCTTGGCGATAAATCTGGCAACTGGGAAGGCCATGAAAGCAGGGGCTCATTGCCAGTGCCACCTGGGAGGCAACAGCAGGGCCATGGACAAAGAGCACTTCTGTTGTGGAAATGTTAATCTCTCCGTATTTAACTGTAGCATACTTCTGAAAATGGCAATACAGTTAAATGCTGCTAATGTGGGCACAGGAGCGATGTCTCTCTCCCCCGTCATTCCCTCTGATAGTACTGGCAGCCACTCAGAGGCCCCCACAGGCAGCACGATGACGTAATCATCATCATGCTGCCTGAGCTGAGCAGTAGATCAGGGCACAGACCACATCCTGACAGCGGCATACAGGCAAGTACTTGAGTTTGTCGTTTTAACTTTGCAGCATGCTGTTAGGCCATGGGGGAGTGTCATTATTTATAACTGAGGGAAATACTGTGAGGTTCTACCGGCAACATTCAAAAGGGACATTTTAAGTGGTTTCACTATTGGGGCATTAGTTCTACTGGGGGCACTAAAAGGGGGCATTTTTGTACTGGCACACATTTTATAGCAGCATTTTTTTGTACTGGCACAGTTTATAAGGGGGCATTTTTCCACTGGCACACATTATGAAGGTGTACTTTTTGTATTGGCACACATTATAATGGGACACTTTGTGCACCGGCACACATTAGAAGAGGATATTTTTTAACCTGGCACACATTATAAGGGGGGTTATTTCTACTGGGGGGCATTATGGTGGGTTTATTACTACTAGGGGACTATAGGGAACATGATTACTAGTATAGGCACTATGGGGGCTTTATTAGTTCTAGGGCACAATGGGGGGACATTATTACTATTGGGGGTACTGTTAACACTAAGTGCACTCTGGCAGAGAATTATTACTATTGGTGGGACTTTTGGGAACACTATTACTATGGGGGGTACCTTGGCACAGTATCAGCCTAGCACAATTATTTTTATAAACACTATTAATCAGATTCCACCTTTCATCTTCTAAAGGAGCTGTCAAAAATGAAAGGCTATGGGCAACTAAACCAGTTCTACTTTACACCAGTTTGATAAATGACTCTATATGTTTACAACACTATACTGGCTGCAGTTATTTTTTAGGGAACTGTGCCAATAGTTATTAAAGGTAGTACTGCCTATTTAGTACTATTATTTTCAGCGTGATTTTCTGTTTCTAAAGTGTAGTATTGATGGGCATAGTGGGCATAGTATTAGGGGTGGCAGGATGGGGTGTTCAGAAGGTGAGTAGGATGATGGAAAAGTAGGAAACTAAGATGTCTGTGTGTCAAACTCTGCAGAGACGACAGATGGCTGAAAAAAATTATCATGGCCGTCTGGTCTTAATCGAGAAGATGAGGAAAGACAACATTTACATCAGAAGAGACTTCGCTGGATGTAAGAGGTATATAGTGCTATATTACCCTGTATATTTTGTAGTTCTGCATGTAATGTTTTCTAAGTATGTCTTTAACAGTAGGGCTGGAGGGAAGGGCTTTGTCTGTAGATTTGTAAATGGGTGGGGTCAGTGTTTAAATTTTTGCCTCAGGCAGCAGAAGGGCTGGGTGCACCCCTGCATGGTAGTGTAGCAATATGGCAGAGACATTCCAGAAATATATGTCATATGCAAAGGCACCCAGGATCAGCACACCAGAGGTTGGGACACTGTTTGTCATATCACAGCAAGGGCAGGATTGAAGCACAAGTTTGCAATGGGACAGGTTTACTAATACTGTCATACAAACGTATAGGATAATGTATCAAGATCTGACTTTTTGACCTTTTTTTGAATGTCTTCTTAGATTGAATCCATTTTTTGCATCAAATTTACAAAATGCTGCATTCGCTAAAATCTGGTGTATGAAATGCCTATCGATTTGTCAGTCTAATCATGTTTATTTCAAAGGTTCCCACAGTTCTTACACCACTAGAGGACTGGAGTACACTTATGACTTTTTGTTCAACTTTTTGTTTCTTTACAAAAAGTGGCAATTATAAATCTGGCTATAAAGTAACCCCACTCACAAATATCTGCCTCAAAGTAAATGTAAACTGCATAACAACAGCTACATTTCATACATTGGTCACAAATGCCTACTCCACTAACATACATACATTATCCCCTTAAAGGGAATCTGTCACCCCAATTTTGGACTATTATCTACAGTAATACATGTATGGTACTTCAGATATGGAGTCACTATTTTTTATTTTCCTACTGCTGCCTGTTCCCTGCTATTTCCTCTCAATCAACCTTTGGGGAGAACATGTTGAACTGTAGGGGAACTTGTGAAGTCATTATAATAAAATGTAGAAAAGTAAGGCTACTTTCACACTAGCTTTTTGGCTTTCAGTTTCTGAGATCCGTCATGGGCTCTCAAAAGCGGTCCAAAACGCATCAGATTTGCCCTAATGCATTCTGAATGGAAAAGGATCCGCTCAGAGTGCATCAGTTTGCTTCCATAAGACACCATTTCACTCTGGGGGCGGACACCAATAGCTGCATGCAGCGTTTTTTTGTCCGTCCTGGGATGCGGAGCGAGAAACTCTGACACAATAGAAAAAGTATCCGTCCTATATTGACTTTCAAATGGTGTTCAAAACGGATCTATCATGTCTATAGAAGACATAATACAACCAGATCCATTCATGACAGATGCATGCGGTTGTATTATTGTAACAGAAGCGTTTTTGCAGATCCATGCGGATCCAAAAAAACCCTAATGTGAAAGTAGCCTAAATCCTTTGTATTGTAAAATCTGGATACCATGGTTACTAAGACAATTCAAAATGTAAAAAATTAGTATGGAGATTTTGCACTTAAAAGTTGAAAATCAAAAAGATGCTATTAATATGATGGTGCTCTGCATCATGACAGTCCTCTTTAAGGGAGAATTAGTTTATTTTCAGAAAACATCGCGTTTCTTTGCAATCATCACTTCCAGGCATGAACCTTACGAAGCAATAGACTTTCATTTAGAAGTTGTTATAAATATTTTATGAGTTTGCATTTTTATATTACATGGATAAGCTTTTTCATGTTCGGACTTAGAGTTGGACGGTATCCAGACCTGTTGGATCACAAGGCTCATTGTTCTTTATCTCGGTAATTATCCTTTATTTTTTTTGTACCCTGTCCTAGCCTTCGTGGTTGTTGTGCGGATCTACTCCCACTTAACAACATGCAGTTGACCAAATCCATTTCACAGCCCTGTTAATGTTAAAGTGTAATCTTCCCACGATCAGATGGGATAACCACTCCCTGGTGCAAGGTTTGTGAAATGTAATCCATAGCGTTTTCGGTCTTGATGAAATTTTGCATTATTAGTACACTGGCTTATTTCAGCTCTTTAACTCTAATGGTTTTGGCGCTGACTGATTTCAATTTGAATGAAAATGTTGCAATATCTTTTGTTCAGCACAGGTGAAAGGGCAGCCTGTGGGGTTCAGTAAAAGTGGATTGTATAGCACTCAGTGTGAACTGACTGCAAGACTATTATCTATAATTTTCGGGTCTGATAGCAAATTAGTCAGATTCGATTTCTATATACATAATTAATACACAATCAAAAAAGCTCAAATTGCCCTGAAAAGTTGTATATGACACTGTAAGGTCTCCTAGGACTGTATCCAACCCCTTTCAAGCTTTTTTAACACCAAGACAGCTTTAGTAATAGCAAAATGACAGTGACTTACATGACTATGGGTAAGCAGATGGTGACCAAACAGCCTGGTTAATAACACACTGTCAGATTTTATTTCATGGTTCCTAAAATATCCCTTTTTGGTGACAGATGCCTTTTTTGGACGTGTAAAATGTTGTCGACCTTTTTGGAAGGTTTATCCGAATCAAACAGCAAAAAATTCTGATTTAGCTGGAATCTAGATTTCTGGAAGAGTTTGATTCATTTAGAATCAATTCGCTCATCATTACAAGGCAATCCTAGTATAATTCTGATTCATGGGAGACATGATATAGAGAGGCCCATTCCCTTTGTCAGCACTATCAATGTCAACACTGATCAATACTGATGGTGATGCTTTAGGGTTTCAACGTTGTTTTTGCAATCTCAGCCATTAATGCGGGAGAGTGGCTGACAATAAATCCGCCCTACCGCCAATGATGATCATACAGGCCCATGGTAAACATTTATCTTGTAATGCTAGAAATACCTACCATTGATGACGTACATGTATTAGTTTACAGGAAGGGGTTAATACTGTTCTATATCAAGCCAAATTACTTTAAATGGTTATTCTTCTATTATTTTTCCTTCTGCTTTGCTTTGCTTGAATGAATAAGACCTCAGCCTCTAGAACTAGAGCCATATCGATGATTAAATAGAATAATATCCCAGTATGAAAAGTTCATAGCTATTCATGGTTGCCATAATATATCATGAGCTCAGTTGTTGGTGTTAACTTTTTCCTGAAGTCTAACTGAAACATTTGTTGGGTGGAATAGTTAGACTATTCCATTATTTGATTGAAATGTAGATTGTCTTTTTGGGTTTCCCCTCCTAAATCTCCCAGTTGTTGCCAGGCAATAAAAAAAAAAAGGAACGACTAGAGCGTTATGCACATGAGCCAATGTCTACTGTGTAGGACTATAATATTTCAAACAAATTTTGTACAATGGAGTTGTGCATAATAAGGAATGTCCTGACCATAATGTTCAGATGCTGTTTGCTCCATTATCCTAATTTATGAAGCCTGGGGAGAATCTGGTGTCAGCAATTTTGCAATTATTATGCAATTATAGTTTTCAGTTTACCCAAAACTTTGTCGCCAGTGTACAATTTAGTGTAACGTATAACACATCCTCCTGAAACTTTTCACAATTTCTTTCTTTAAAAATATTTTTCGGCTGGTAACACATATGATCATGACTTTACACATGGAGTCATTTACTCTTTTAGGTTATGGTATTCATTTTATGAGGTGACAGCCCCATATGAATGCTTAACCCATATGACATGTTGTCATCAGGTCAAAGCAACAGCTATTTCTGATGACTTTAGGATATCCAATATTATGATAAAGTACATATTGTCTTATTTCGGATGGCGATTTTGGATTCAAAGAACTTGTTCAGGTAATTAGAATATCTTACGAAGACCTCAGGCTCAGAACTGTAATATGGCTCCATAAAAGTTGTATGGATCAAAAATATCAAAATATGACACCTATAAAAATCTCTGGCTCCATAACTCCATATACCTCCAATTTATACATGAGGTTTTACAATGATACCATATTCCATTGGATACCTTACTACTAGAGATGAGCGAATTTCTCAATAAATTGATTCAGACGGTTCGGCGAATTTCACAAAAAGATTCGTTCCGATCCGAATTTATTCGCAATGAATCGCATTAAAAAACAGCTATTTCCTGGCTGCCGAAATCCTGTATAGGGGTGTAGAACACTGTGCCTTGCAGTAACACCCATAGGGAGTCTGATCTGGTAGTGAAATAATACTGTAAGTCCGTATGACATGCAGATGAACAGGCGTCGCTCTTAGAATCAATTCGATCAATTACGGGGCCAAAACTGACCGAATAACTCAAGTGTGAACTCAGCCTTAGACCTCATGCACATGAACATATTTTGGGTCCACGCCCGAGCCACATATTTTGCGGCTTGGGCGCGGACCCATTCACTTCAATAGGGCCGCAAAAGATGCGGACAGCACTCCGTGTGCTGTCCGCGTCCTTTGCTCCTTTCTGTGGCCCTGCAAAAAAATATAGCATGTCCTATTCTTGTCCGTTTTGCGGACAGGAATAGGCATTTCTACAATGGGCCGCATTACGTTCCGCAAATTGCGGGACGGAACGCGAAACAGCTTCAGTGTTTTGCGGATCTGCTGATTGCGGACCGCATAACACCTACAGTCGTGTGCATGAGGCCTTACAGGTAAATAATGTTAGTGTCAAGAAGAAGCACACTCCTTTTACACTGTCGTCAGCTGATTCCACATAGATGTCTACAGAACCTGTTCTGTTACAAGCTATGTACTTTTATATATGAAATAAACACACCCCAAAACTGGTTGTATCAGACCGCACTTTCACCCCAAAAGCAAGAATGAATGGAAGTACTTTTATATATGAAATAAACACACCCCAAAATTGGTTGTCTCAGACCGCACTTTCAACCCAATAAAAGATGATATGATTACTGCAAATACTCTTTAAAACAACCTAAAATCTGTATTAATAGATCACTTTTAGTGACCACAATTAGTGCAGCAAGGAATCGCTTATATTACCCCGGCTTTACACTCCCCTATTGGTCCCTACTATCTCCCTACAGTGTGGATAATGCCTCCCTATCCTTTCCCTACACTATGAAAACTCTTTCCCTGAACTGCTCAGTAGTTGTAGTTTTTTAATAAAGTCTTTCCTAAACACTGTCCTCAGTGCCTGTCACCCGTCTCTCCCTGCACTTTTACTGTAAAATGACAGAGACCGAGCAGGATGAGACTTTTTATAGGGCTGTGACATCACAGGGGCTGGCTATCTGCTGATTGGCTGCATGCATGGCATTATGGGTGCTTCCTCGTTCCCGGGCTTCTTACTTTCACTTTGTAACATTTGCAGCAGCCATTTTCGAAAAAATGTGATTCGTTACCACGAACCACAAGAAAATTCGACTTCAGGACAAATCACATTTTTCCTGAAATTCGGATCAAATTCAACTTCGTCAACTTCGATTTGCTCATCTCTACTTATTACGATGGATATTTTCATTAAAGTAGGTTTGCTTTATAGGGAATCTGTCACATTGAACATGATGTTTGACCTGTAGGGAGCATGTTATAGAGCAGAAGGAGCTGAGCAGATTGATATATAGTTTTATGGGTAAAGATTCAGTATAACTTGTATGTTATTTATTTATATCTATGCTTATTCGGGGTTTGAAGTCAAGGAAGCGGTCCTGTCAGTGATTGACAGCTATCTCTGTATACACGGTCATAGAGGGAGGGTTGGCAATCACTGTTAGGACCGTCTACAGGACTTCAAAGCCCAGAATGAGCAGGAATGTAAATTAATAAAGCACAAGTTTTGTTGAATCTTTTCCCATAAAACTATCTATCAATCTTCTCCACTCCTCCTGCTCTATAACATGGTGTTGCCCACTTTGTATTAACCACAGTGCCAGTCCATTACTGGAGGAGGAGGAGGCCCATCTTTGGTCACTTCCACACTATTTACAACTGAGTGGTGAGAACTTAGGCCATACTCCGCTCTCCAGAGAAACTGCATTTTTGTAAACACTAGGATGGTGGATTGGAACATGGGTTGCAGAAAACAGAGTATTCCTTTTTCTATGGATGCCACTGATGACATCTCTGACTTAAAAAATCAGTTGCCCACTTTTTTTAACAACTGTGTTGCTCCATTACTGGAAGAGGAGGCCCATCTTTGGTCTCTTTCACACTCTTTACATCTGAGTGGTGAGAACCTGGGCCATATTCCGCTGTCCAGAGGAACTGCATTTTTGCAAACACAGGAATGGTGGATTGGAATATGGGTTAAGGAAATCTGGGTCATCTTTCGCTTATGGATGCTAATGATGACAGTAGGACCTCAAGGATATCCTTCACATGAGATAGTTCTGTACATAGTCATATGCATAGGGTTGTCATATATATCATATATATTCTCTTATTATTTAACCCTTCAGTACCAAGCCACTTTTCGCCTTAAACCCCAGGCTGATTCTTGCAAATCTGACATGTGTCACTTTATGTGGTAATGACTTTGGAATGTTTTTACTTATCCAGGCCATTCTGTTTTCTCGAGACACATTGTACTTCATGGCAGTGGTAAATTTGAGTGTATATATTTCACCTTTATTTATGAAATAATCCCAAATTTACCAAAAATTTGGAAAGATTTACAATTTTCTAAATTTGAATTTCTCTACTTTTAAGACAGATAGTAACACCTCATAAAATGGTTATCAATCTACACCCCTCAAATTATTCAAAATGAATGTTACATACTTTGTTAACCCTTGAGGTATTCCACAAGAAAGGAAAATGGAGGTGAAATTTCTAAATGTAACATTTCTAATGTAATGCATTGGCAGTAAGTGTATTACACTGTGTAATACACTTACAGCTTCCTGCCTGTGAGATCCAGGGGGCTGGATCTCACAGGCTCACACGGAAGGCAACCATGATACCTAAGAAAGGCAGCAGCGCAGGGACCCGATGGACACTCCGCACCCCACAGGATACTGCACGTGCCGCGGTCACCGCTGACCGCGGCAGTGCAAGGGTTAATGCGCTAGCATCAGTGTTTTCACTGATGCCGGTGCATACAGCAGGGGTCCGGCTATTAGTGACTCCTGTGCCCGCCTGAGCAGAGCGCCGTAGCAGTATGGCGCTGGGATTTCTGTCCCCGTTACTAGTGCCGTACAGTATCCTAAGGGTTAACCAAATTGTAATAAAGACTAAATTATTCTAATGTTGGTTTGTTAAAGGGGTTGTGCCATGAAAAATATTCTATACTTTTAAAACTAGCACATCTGATCTGAATAGTTTTGTAATTGTCTATAATTAAAAGTTTATTATAGCCTCTGAGCTGTTCCATAAAATAATCACCCTTCATCTGGAATCACTTTGAACAATATAAAATTTATTAAAACAAATAAAATAAATAAAATGATAACATACTCTTACAATATCCCACCTAAAAAGTCTTAAATTTTGGGTCTAATATCGCCTATAGGGAATGATTGGCTACAGGAAAATATTACTATATATGGTGATACCCCACACACGCTCATTTGTACTGATATCCCTATTTGAAGACTTCAACCA
The DNA here is from genome assembly GCA_033119425.1 of Bufotes viridis. NCBI lineage: Eukaryota > Metazoa > Chordata > Amphibia > Anura > Bufonidae > Bufotes > Bufotes viridis. The sequence continues at coordinate 390,638,188 of CM065592.1, read as the reverse complement.
CAAATCTCATTCAATAATAATAAAATCCACGTGTAGTACAGTCATATATCACAAAATAACACAAGGATGCTCCACATTTTATATAAATTGTGTACACTAGATTGTTACATCTACTACTGCTCTAATAAACCCAAACGTATTTGGTTTAAGTGATTTGGTACATTTGATTTAGATTCTCTCTGATTGTGCTGTAATTAATATGCGCTATTTCTCATACACAATTCGGGTATAGCTTATTTGTATCCTTCTAATTCAGTTTGCACAATCTTCATTCACCTTATTGTACATCACCAAGTTTTCACTTAATTGTCCCGATGTTATTGAATAGGCAAGTTGATATTGTTTAAATGTTTGTAGATATATAACTGCTGGTATGCACCCCGGCAGTGTCACTGTCTGTTACTCAAAGTTTGATGTGGAGGAGTCGAGTCGAGTGCCTGCCATGGCGGCCCACATAGTGCTCAGCACTGAAGAGTCTTACCTCCTTACGTCTCTCAATGGTAAGTACTGTGGTGTTTATGTTTATGCCATGTGTTTCGGGAATAAGGTCGGCGTCCCACGTGTTCAATGTGTTCAGATTCCAGAAAAGATAATCATGGAGCAATCTGTATATTGCTGACTTCCCTAGCCAAACATAGGTCCTTGTACATGGCTAAATCTTTCATACCAGATGCGTTTCTGAGTTTTTAACTTACTCCTTCTTCAGTTCATAGTGATTATATTATATTTTTAGTGACAGGGTGGGTCATATAGATTAGTGCAATTCTGTGCCAGTGAACAGGGGAGCTACTTTATTAATATATTTATTACTATTCCATGAAATGGATCTTTATGGCAACTCTGCAGTTTGTTCTTTTGCTTACTTCTCCATCCACCTCACTGAGGTGGTCACACATTAAATCTCCAACTGCCACCAGTTATATCTTTTGTTAGAAAAAGAGCTGCAACAGAAAAGACATGCCTCTAAAAAAAAGGCATGCCCCTGAGAATAGATACTCCCCCTGAGCTGTCACTCTGAAATAAACCGGGCAGAGCAGCTGGAGCAATGAATGTGGAGATCTCTGGATCCATGTGAGGCACAGGGCTGGTTCTAGCTGTGTAAGAAAGAGATTGTTATGTACTATATGATGTCTGAATTTCACTTTTTACATCAGACATGGTGCAACCACATTAAGGTTAGGTTTGCTGTTATGTAGTTTTGTGAATGCTGCCATCTACGTAAGTTCTGACCTCATCTCTTGTACACTGTGTTCTTTGGAAATTTACTCTTCCGCTCCCAACAGAATTGTATGGGAATTGAGAACTGAATAAAACGTCTTTAGCTAAAAGGGACTGTCTGTGCATCACCGATCATTATCACTGATGCAGAAATTCCCATTTTGTCAATAAATACCCATACAAGTATCATAGCAGGACTATGCACTGAATTTCATCCAGCCATCATCCTATAGCATAATAGCTACTTTATACATTGAGATGTCCATATATAACGTTCATGAACTCTGACAAACTAACACTACACAAATAACATTCCACAAAATATTAGCCCACCGCTGCCTGACTTGTATTCAAAGGGCTCCTGGGTGCTACTGGAAACAGTCGACAAGCTGGTTCTTAGACATACCCCTTAGCTGAGCTCTTATAACACAGTGGGGACATTTTCCTTCATCAGATGAGGGCTTCACATCTCCATCTCCATGCAGGTCTATTTTGTCCAGTAAAATGACAAACTCCCTAATGGAAACCCAACAGACGCCATTACAGTCAATGGGGTCTGTCTGGCATTATCTGTTTCACTTATTTTCCATTATTTCTGTTGTTCTGTTCCTGTGATGAAGCAAAACAATGAAAATAATTAGTCCTAGAAGGCAGAGGTGGTCTAGTAACCTAAAGTAGCCCTGGAAAAAAAACTAGAAGTAGCCCCGTGTTGTATGCAGGTAGAAAATAAAAGAAGGTGGGGCAATACAAGTAGGCAGACACAGCAGAAGTAGGCAGGCCCAGCAATACCTTAGTGCAGCACAAAATACCACCCCAGCAGAACCAGATACTACAGTGCAGCACAAAATACTGCCGTCCTCGATGCAGTATTAAACTGTATCACCGTCCTGTGGACTTGAATTCAGGAGAGCACTTGCAGTCACCAGCCAGATGCCCCTGATGCTCCTAGTATTAATTAGTGCTGAGAGCATTAGGTCATTATGTATCTGGCCTGCAGCATAAGGAGGGCTTCTCGGCCCACCGGGAAACTTCCTTGTAGGGTATATGGTCAGTCCATGTCTGCTAGAAGAAAGCTAGAAAAAAACATAACAATTTGTCATATATCATTTGGTGGAATTTGTCACAGAATGCCCCAGCATTCCATAGTTTTATATCTATGTAAATGTATTTATGTGCATAAAATTGGGTGGGGGGGGGTGGGGGGGTTCGGGTCTTCTTCTTTAAAAAAAAAAAAAAGTTATATTCAAAGGGTTTTATGTGTCTGTAAAATTTCCCATGCTTCATACTTCCAGATTGAGACAATTTTGTTTCTTCCAGTGATCTCTGCAGGGAAAAGGAGGAGCACATTTAAGGCTGTGAAGTTCCTTCCTAGGTTTGACCTGTGGTCAGTGGTGGGTTATTCTAAGAGCATGAGTCTGACTCATAGCTTCTAGGAATCCCCCTAAACGTCACACATTTTTATAACCTGTACAATAAGACATTCATACTAAAGTTGAAGTGCATCTTTGGAGGTACGCTATTCATCTGCATCTACTTGAACTTTCCTCACCCCTAAAAAAAATCACTGTACTCGCAGAACACAATAATCATTTTCTGTATACGTATATCTTTTCAGACTTTGCCAACTATTGTCCGGCATAGGAGGTGCTGTATGAGTCATGTAGACCACCTTTAATCATAGTGATGTCTGTATGGGAACATAATTTGCTATGATTTATGCATAGTGCAGTTGTAACATTTTCCCCTTAAACATGGAGCCTTTAAAAGGGTTTTGCAACCAATAAATGTTATTTTAACATAATTCAACATGAGAAACTAGTTACTATTGTGATTTGCTTTCTGTTACTGGTTGTGGGATATTCTCATTTCTTCATTACAATGGCGTCTCCTGGTGTTTAATCTATATAATAATGTGTATGTCCACCTACTGAGGTGGTTGCACATGCTCATTTCCATCCTTCAACGGCACCAGCCATATCTACTGATAGGAGGAAGAGATACAATGAATTTTCAGTGTGTATACAGCAGCACAAACCGTGGCAGTTTCTGCCGTTGTTCTTTACTTCAGATGCTGCTGACCTGCTGGCGGCTTAGCTCCATAGAATGGAGCTAAGTCGTCAGCAGACAGCTGCGGTGTCTTCAAGCAGTGGCTGTACACAAACCACGCAATCCCTTCTTGGCATAGTCCAGGCTTTTACCTGCCGTGGTTAAAATGCAGCACTGCCTCCCACTGAAAACAATGGGAGATGAAACACACGTGGCTGCCACCTTGGCTGCCATGTCAGCGCTAAAATTCCGGTGGCAAAATCCACTATGTCAATGGCCCTGACAGTTACAGGGAGAGAGCTGCATCAGAAAAGACATGCCCTGTAAGAAAGGACACGCCTTCTGAGCTGCTAGCCTGACGAGAATCTAGCAGAGCAATTGGAGCAATGAAAGGGGAGATCTCTGGATCCATGTGAGGTACAGGGCTGGTTCTAGCTTTGTTAGATATAAATTGCCTTGTACCATATGATGTCTGATTTTCCTTTTTTACATCAATCGTGGCATAACCCCTTTAATCTAAGCAGTGAATAGAAGGAGTCTTCACCATTAACTCCTACACTTTACAGATCTCACTTCATGGTCAGTAGAATTATAATGATTGGTAGCCAGTACACTAAGAAATAGTGATGAGCGGCAGGGGCAATATTCGAATTTGCAATGATTCGCGAATATTTGGTAGAATATTCGATATATATTGGCGAATATTCGTATTCGAGATTATTCTATAGATTGCGAAAAATCGGCAATGTAAAAATTGCATAATGCGAATTCGTAACGCGAAATACAGACGTGGGTCACTTTGGCTACATTTTTCAAGCTGCTAGAAGTTTCCTGAGTTTATCCTGACTGAATTAGAATATTCTTCATTATTAAATTTATATTAGCTTATGGGAAAAATCTGCAATGTAATATGCGCGTTAATTGAGTAAGTGCGGGTTATAGGCAACTCTCCTATTGGGTTGGCTTGCTAGAATTCGCGAATATTTAGAATATAGTGTGATATATATTCGTAAAAACGTATATTTGTCATTTTTTTTCATCTGAACCCATTACATTTACTACTCTAATGGGTTCAGATTTTAAAAAAATGAATATTCGTTTTTACGAATATATATCACACTATATTCTAGCAAGCCAACCCAATAGGAAAGTTGCCTATAACCAGCCCTTACTCGATTAACGCGCACATTACATTGCCGATTTTTTGTATAAGATGAAATAAATTAAATAATGAAGAATATTCTAATTCACTACAGACAACGATATTGCAGCCTACTCACATTCGCCCACAAGCAAGAAGAAGGCAGGTAATGGGTTCAGATTAAAGAAATAGACAAATATTCTAAATTACAAATATATACAGTAGCACTATATTCTAAATATTCACGAATTCTCGAAGTTGCGATATTCGCGATTAAAATTTGCTATTCGAATATTCGCGCTCAACACCACTAAGGAAAGCTGAACTGTAGGCTATAATGGCAGTCATGCCAACTTTCATGATGGGTGCGTAACCCTGCTCTTTGCAGCCTCAATTCCAGACAGAATTGGACCAGAAGAGCCAGAATGGAGCGATGGGCAGCAGGTGAGCATGACTTTTTTTTAGTTATTTTTTTAAAAGGTACAGCAAGCTGGAGTTGACAGTTAAAAAAAGTCCAAAAAGCTGGACAACCGCTTTGAAGATGATGACTCTTACTGTCAGTGATTTGGTTTGGACCTTGGTATCAAATTCTAGTGATAGTGTGACCTCCATGGTGCCTCTAGTGTTATAGTAACCACATATAGAGTGGGATATTAGGGTACTACACACGGTTAGGTTTCTGCATGCAGTTTTGAGAAGTTGTATCTGTTCTGTATACTTTCTCTCCTTTGATGATCCCCTCCTGATTTTGCCTTCCAAAACTGCAGAAACCTGACCATGTGACTGTACCCTTACATCCATATCCTCTATTTGGATGGAGCTGTCTAAAGCAGAGCTTTACAATTCTGTCAGAAACAGGTTAAGTTGCATGTTCACATTCATTTCTCCATTGAAGTGCATGTGGTTTTTGCCGTATTAATCAGAATACCTATGTAGGGGGTCTGTGTCACTGAATCACTGCATAAGTCTCTGTGTGTGTCTGCATGCCTGTATCAAGTCTTCATCTGAGAACGTGTGGCCATCCATACTTCATTCGCTTCACTTCAACTTGGCAGCCATAAGAGTCATATGGATTGAGTAAACTGTTGTAAAGGATACATTAAATACAATATAATCCGCAGAGTCCTGGGGAAATTGTTCTATCAGGAAAAGTTTGTACTGTAAAGCTTTTTGGAGCATGTCGTAGATTACAGCCATTCCTGTCTCAGCTTTTCTATTAAAATCAAAAGCACCTTTCATGTCTTTATTTTACTCTAGTGCAACGCAAAATTATAAGAAAGGCCATGTTTATGCCGACCTTCGCAAAGTTTTAAAAAACAAAACTACTTACAGTCATCCACATCTTACCATTCTGTGACTACAGCTCCTACATAGAACTATGGTTTTTCATTGTTACAGGGGAGCAGACAGGAGCAAGACAGTGTGGGGGGACTAAGCAGAAATTCTACTGAGTGGGGGCACTAAATGGGCATTATACTGTGGGAGAACACTAAGGAGGCATGCAGGGCCCAGCTGGAATACTGTAAGGTAAAGTCTTGACTCTTCCTCCCATCCAAAGCCGGACAACCTCTTTAAAGATGATGACTCTTAGATTCTGCAGAGATAGAATTAAGAGAGCTAGAGGGAAGGAGTACTACAACCTCCACCTTTGCTTATATCCATCGCTTTGAAGGAAGATTTGCGCTGTGAATTGTTAGGAACTGTGTTTGATACCATTAGATGTACTACAACTCCCATTCCTGACCTTAATAAAGAGAGACACCTATCTTCTACAACTGGCCTGGTTACTGGCTCCAGTACCATTCGCCGGCCTCTTCTCCAACATCCTCTGCCTTGCACCAGCACCAAACCTCCAACACCAAGGGCACCCCAACTACCATCAGGCAAGAGCCCCAACATCAGTGCGTACCACAAGGAAAGAAAGGGTGTACCCTCCTATCATTACCGTGAACATAAGGAGCATTAGTGTGAAGATTGCTACGGTGAATGATTTATTGCAGCCAGAGCCACCACCACTCCCATCCTCCACTCTGCTTCTCCTGGGCCATGGCAGTATGACAGCAGTATTAGACTACATAGGGTTTGTTAGTGCTCTGTAGCCATGGAAATGCACAGGTCTGCAGGTCACAAGATGGTAGTATATTTACTTTAATATAAAATTATTATAATAATAATAATAATATTATGTGATATTATTATATTATTATACCATATATTTACTTTTTACTTTACAAATTTAGTCGTGTGTGTAATATTTTTATTACATTTTTCATAATTCAGAAATATCAACTGATTTAATAGAATGCTTTTTTTTTACCTTCTTTTCTCCCTTTCTTGTTCTCATTTTTACTTACATAGATTGTCTTAATAGGACAAACCTTTTTTAAAATGCAGGCCAAAACTGGGTGTTGGAAAGGGGGTGCTGGTTACGCTGCCATTTTTTCAAAGAACAGTATGAACATGACTATTGAAAAACACTGTGCATCCTCGTTCTCAGCTACGTGAGCCACAATTTAGTTTAATATTGTTTTACGTAAGCCAACAAACTCAGAACGACACACAAAATATGTCTTATGATTCAAACAGTTTAATTACATTCAGCATTGTGACTTGGCAGAAAGTCAATGTCTACTGAAATCAGCCTGTTACTAAAATATTGATTCTGCCATCTTGATTCTGACTGGCTGAATCTGGCGTGATGTGGAATCGATCAGTGACAAAACTTCTAAATCTATTGTTTTGAATGCCTTTAGTTTATTTTGAATTGTATGTTCATTTTAGAAATGAGATATTAGCTATTAGTGTGAGAGCGAAAACACCAGATTTACCATTCACACATGACACCTTGTAACACTAACGAGTCACCGGAGAGCGAAAATGGCTAATTGGGCACAATTTGGCCATTTCATCTTAGGGGTGTATTCACTTTTATTGCCAGCGATTTAGACACTAATGGCAGTGTGTTGAGTTATTTTGATGGAACACCACATTTACACCATTATACAAGCTGTACACTGACTACTTTACATTGTATTAAAATGTAATCTACAGTGTTGTCCCATGAAAAGATATCATAAAATATTTAAAAAAAATGTGAGGGGTGTACTCACTTTTGTGAGATACTGTACATTATATATATTTGCAATATCCAAATAATATCACATAATTCTGGTGCCAGATGTTGCATTTTAGGCCCTTACCAGTAAAGTCACGCCTCTCTCCAGTTATCCACACCTCTTGTCAAATTAGGTGAAGAGGATATATCAAGCACTATATGGCCAAACTGCACCAATTTACATCAAACTGCACCAAATTTTGGCGGTTTATGAAAGTGTCTAGGTTCACTGACATTAGTAAATGGGGGTCACTATATGTCACTCACAGTTTTGAATACATTATCAGGTTAATATGGTGTGGTTTACATGACATTTTAGACCAGTAGTCCACAACATACTACATTCCAACTATTCTGAAAGCATAACCCAAAACCTGCGCTGACACCCTGTGGCTTGCTAATAGTTGTAGTTTCCCAGTAGCTAGAGAGTGGTTTCTATGGTTTGTAAGACAGTGGTTTGTATGACAGTTTCTTCATGAGACCTGCCCATAGGAATTCCATATGGACCTCATAGAGGGAGGTCTTCTGCTCTTAGACAGCATCTCTCCATTCTGTAAGAATTGAGGCATCTACATACAGTATTACACTGACAGGCATTCATCTGAATGGCTCCTTGAAATACTACATTTCTTCTGGGTGTCTGGCCAAGGGTGCCAAGAGCCAGGTCTGTGGTGATAAGCTGAACGCTGGCTTTCTCCAAACAAGGTGACAACCGCTTTAATGGCAATATAAATCCACGGTAACCTTCCAGTTTTAACGTTTTAATTCTAAAAAGTGCAACATGCAAACCGTCTATAGTGTGTGTGACATCTGACAAAAGGGGGGGGCTACATAGTGGCATGCCATTGCCAACCAGTAGCAGCAAAATTGTGGGATTACTGCAACCGTTGCACAATATGAAAAAAGCGGCAAGTGACCTGGCATGCATAACAAAAAAACATGGAAGTCACAATGAAGCAACTCACAGACAACAATGGGTGGCCATGGAGCCATAGCCTGAATAGGGGTCCTTCATGTACTCCTTTATGGGTAAGTTGGAGTCGCAACCACCGCAAACCTTTCATATTGTACATGCAGTGCTGTTTGTGGGTAGTAGGTTATAGAGAAGGAGGAACTGGTTGTAATGTTATGTAGTTTTATGGGAGGAGATTTGGTACAACCTGTATTTTATTAATTTAAAACCTGTGTTTTTATGTTTGGAGTCCAGTGGGTGGTCCTACTCAGACATCCTTCTCTGTATGACTGTATATAGAAAAAGGCAGCACAACTAAAGGGGGTCAGTTTAAAAAAATATACTTATGCTTGCAGAAACTAACTTCAGCCTCCAAGTCCTTGTATACAACAAACAGAAAAATACGTAGTAGTCCAGTAAAAGCCAAACACTAGCTGGTGAATGCACACCACCACCATTTTTGCTGCTACAAGAAAAGTGCTTCTTCTATGTTCCCTGTATGTGCAATGCCAGGTTGGGCAGTGCGTAGCTCCTAATAATGATAAGCTTACAGTACTGTAGATAGTATGTCCTGCTCCCAGAAATATAAGTTAGATCCACAGTGTTCTTTCACATGTATGAGCTCCTGGGTGCTTCTTCTGCGGCCCCTGAAGAAGCTTACCGTGAAACCCGGGTCGGGCATTGTATTTTTTATGTGCACTTTTATCTGAAAATTGTGAGTATAATAAAGCATGTGTAATATATCTACATCAAAGGTACTGCACCATCCATTTGTTCTCTATGAAGGTTTTCTTACTGGATAGTGGAAACAGCGGTTGGTGATGTAGTGCCTCTACCCGTTATTAGAAACAGTGGCTGGTGATATGCGCTCAATTATCTGGATATTGTGAGTATAATAGAGGGTGGGCACTCCACATATCTGAAAGTTACTGCACCATCTATTTGTCTTCTCTGAAGGGTCAAATTCCTGAGAGTGAAATTAGTGGTCGGCGGCTTTAGGTGGATTGGAAAATCAGCTGGAAGCACCCAGGAGCTCATACATGTGAAAGAACACTGTAGATCTAACTTATATTTCTGGGAGAAGGACATACTATCTACAGTACTGTAAGCTTATCATTATTATGCAAAAAACTGACGTTTCTAGCGCGGTCCCGCATTTTCTATTTTCTGCTTTGTGCTTGGGAGAACGAACCTACTCCTGTTTGGGTACCGCTGCTTGTCTAAGCAACCCACCCCACCACTTTTTTTCCTTTTTCAGTGCGTAGCTCCTGCCTGTACATCACTCACTGCAGCACATACCATAGAAATCAGGATCCGTACACCACGTATATGGTTATGGTGTATGGATTCTGTAGGTGCTGCAGTGAGAAGGTCTACAGAAAGGCCCCAACTTCTGGGCCCTGTTTTGCTACAAAATTAATAAAAGTAATAAATACAATATATTTGAGTCTCTTAAAAGGTAAAGGTCTAGGTACATTTTAACACAAAAACTTGTTTTAAACTAGAGATCATTTTCTGATTCGGGGAATACTATATCTATATATCTTATGGAGAGCACCCAATCAGCATGAGGAGTCTTATGGGTCAGACATGCTCCTCTGGAATTCTTGAAAAAAGGAATGCAAATGATCTCTTAACAAGCTCTGCCACCAGATGTAGATGAGCTGCTGGCTAGTTGTTATCCAAGTCACAGATGCCCGTGATGAAAATATAGTCCTACCACTTTATAAATCACTAGTCAGACCATACATGGAGTACTGTGTACAGTTCTGGGCTCCCGTGAACAAGGCAGACATAGCAGAGCTAGAGAGGGTTCAGAGGAGGGCAACTAAAGTAATAACTGGAATGGGGCAACTACAATACCCTGAAAGGGTATCAAAATTAGGGTTATTCACTCTAGAAAAAAGACGACTGAGGGGAGATCTAATAACTATGTATAAATATATCAGGGGTCAGTACAAAGATCTCTCCCATCATCTATTTATCTCCAGGACTGTGACTGTGACAAGGGGACATCCTCTGCGTCTGGAGGAAAGAAGGTTTGTACACAAACATAGAAAAGGGTTCTTCGCGGTAAGAGCAGTGAGACTATGGAACTCTCTGCCTGAGGAGGTGGTGATGGTGAGTACAATAAAGGAATTCAAGAGGGGCCTGGATGTATTTCTGGAGCGTAATAATATTTCAGGCTATAGCTACTAAGGATGGGTCGTTGATCCAGGGAGTTATTCTGACTGCCTGATTGGAGTCGGGAAGGAATTTTTTCCCCTTAAGTGGGGAAAATTGGCTCTACCTCACAGGGGTTTTTTGCCTTCCTCTGGATCAACTTGCAGGAAACAGGTCGAACTGGATGGACAAAAGTCTTTTTTCGGCCTTATATACTATGTTACTATGTTACTATGTATGTCTCAAGGCCTGTTTAAAGGGTTGAACATAAATTTATAGAATAGCTACCTTACATATGGTGGCATTGAAGGCAGAGTGTAACAGCGGCTGCTGTGGCAATGTTCCCCTGCTTACCGCCGCGGTTCCGAGCACTGCTGCAGTCCAGGGCTCCGTCTGTGTGGGTACGATTGTTCTGGATACGCTCCACAGTTTGCACTTAGCCCTGGCCACAGCATGCTTGCTGTTTATTCCTGCTGCACTTCCTTAAGGGCCGTCGCACGTCACTTCCTGTGCTTTGTGGTTTAGGTCATGTGACCTCGCTGACCTATCCTAGCCCTCCTGTGCATAAGTAAGTGGCTCAGCCCCCTTCCCAGATGCCTCAGCGTCAAGGTCCTTGTGTCCTGCTAAGGTTGCTGATAACCACTTGTGTTCCTGTGTTCCTGACTCGTACTTGTGCTCCTGGATTCTGCTACCTGTCTGATCCCTGCCTGTTGGCCTTGACTCTCCTGTTGCCGAACCGGATTGCCTGACCTGTACCTGTGCCGTCTGCCCTGACCTTTAGCCTATCTGACTTCGCTTCTGCCTCATCCTTCGGTCCTGCACTGTTGCTCCTGGTAACGACCCCGCCTGGTGACATCGCCTGTACTTCTGATACCTTTCTCTGGTACCTCCTGATCCGTCTAGACCAGCTACCTTGTGTGCCTATCCTCCTCATGAGGAAGTGACCTGGTGTTTCCCTCGGGAAAGTCTATCCCCACTATCAGGGGTACTGTGAAGGATCGAGGGGTTCACTTAGACAACGCCCCTAGAGGAGGTGGGACTCATGGCACAGTGGGTTCACACCCGCCAATTCGTCACTCATAGCTTGTTAAGAGCTCGTTTGCATTCCCTCTTCTTGTTATTTTCTGAGGACACATTCCCTTTAAGGCAAATCCCTCTGTTTACATTCAGTGTCATTCAGAGTCATTCATTGTGCCCTTCAGTAGAAGTAAGTGCTTAAAGCCAGATGTAGGCAAACTCTTTTATCGTCCTCTGCTACATTCAAGACAACAGAATACAAGCTAATATGTTTTCAATTTATCAAGATCCAATTATTCAAAGGATCTTCTTATTCTTACAACATTTCTTCCCTTTCATCGAACAAAAAGAGACGTGTCCCATACAACTCAGTCACCACCTAGAACACAATGCATATGGCTCATTTTGAGTAGTAGACATATAGCATTAACTGACTTGTTCTACGTGTTCTCGCAGGTCCCCAAAAAAGATCTTGACGACATGTGTGGGTAAGAAATTTCTAATGATGGCCTTCAAGGGTTTTTTCACTGCACATGTCTTAAAATGAACAACACATTTCTTATATTTGTTATATGGAAATTCTTCACATGACATGACACTAAATGTTCTAATGTAAAATGTGTAGAACTTTTGAGAAGTTTTGCTCTTTGCAAAAAAATAGTAAAGTCTTATGAAGAATAAAGCGAGACTAGTGGATGGCAGGCTTAGGGCATTAAAGGGTGCTTACCTATAGCAATGGTCCCCAACCAGAGGCTCTCCCACTATTGTGAAATTGCAACTCCTAGCATGTCCTGAGAGTCATAGGCTTTCATAAATGCATCTATAGACTGATGGTTGTCTGCACTGATCATGAAAGAAGCATGGCATCATGTGTTGTTACCTACTGTGCTTTGACATTATTCATGCTACTGTCAATCACAACTGTTGCCATATATGACACCAGCACACATTTCCTGTGTTGACAGACTCAGATTTACCACTAGGAACTAGCCCTTGCCTAGGGTGGTCTTGTGGCAGATGGTGGTTACGTCTCAGAGTTAGGGCTGGATTATAATTAACGCAGTACACTATAAGCTTTGATAGAACTTATTTGTAAAAGACTTACATATGCTGCAAGTATTGACTTTGTATAGCAACAATTTAAATAGGTTTTCAGTTCAAAATCATATGTCAGAAACCCAGCGTGAACATCCCCCCCCCCAGGCTTATTAAAATGGGGTATGTATCGAACACTGCACTTCTGGCTTCAAAAGTCACAAAATATGGTGATTTTTGCCATTTTGTGCTTACGTATGCCAAAATTTTGGGACCTTTTGCATTTCAGCCAATTCACTCCAAATCTGAAAAGTGGGAGGGAAAGTGAACATGGCTAACTATGTTAATTAGTTTCATTATAAGTTTATCACAGCAACTTTTTTCTAAAGTTAGGAAAAAAGTCGCAAACTCACTTCAGTAGTAGAGTGGAATAAAAAAAATGGGGTAGCATTTCTAGACAAAAGTGCACAAAGATGCACAAAATATGACAAAGCAGAGTGTGTCCTGCGAGTCCAGGAAGAGCTTAATCGCATTGCCGTTTCAACTTAGCATTGCTAAATAATTCCATCCATATTCGTTAACTTACTGACTCAGTAAGTTAACGATATGGATGGAATTATTTAGCAATGCTAAGTTGAAATCGCAATGCGATTAAGCAAATATATAAGAATCGCATTGCGATTTCAACTTAATTCTCAGATCCGACAGTACATTCTACTGGAGGAGGCGTTCCCATGGTGATCATTAGCTCAAAGTTGTAATCGCAATGCGTTTATTGCGGTATATTATCCCTCTGGGTATCTTTTACAGCCTTTTTAGTGCCCAAAAGTTCGGGTCCCCATTGACTTCTATGGGGTTCGGGTTCGGGATGAAGTTCGGGTTGAGTTCGGATCACGAACCCGGACATTTTCCGGAAGTTCGGCCGAACCTCTCGAACCCGAACATCCAGGTGTTTGCTCATCTCTAACTAGGATTGTTAATCCTGACTAATCCATACAGTAATATGCAAAATAAATGTTGAGCCCCAGTTATGGGTCTACAACACAATGAAAGCCAGATATTCCTCAAAGGAAGGAAAACCGAGCAAAGGGGTGTCTCAATTACAGAGATCACCAAATCCACCATAATAAGTGGCCCTTATGTCAAGATCCCGCTTTTTTTACAAGCTTTAAGGATGTGACGGGGAAAACCTAAGCCAGTTATCCATCCACAGACAGCTGTTTCGGGGTGTTGCCCCTCATCAGTGCGGAGTAGGATTCTGGCTAACTGGGAGCAATGCCTCAGAGACTACTCAAACACACCAATAGCTGATCTCAGGGAGACCAGCTACAAAAAACACAGCAGAGCCTCATTGAAGAGTCTCAACACAGCAATCCGAAGTGCAAAGCTCCCTGGGAAACAGTAATATGCAAAATAAATGTGGAGCCCCAGTTATGGGTCTACAACACAATGAAAGCCAGATATCCCTCAAAGGAAGGAAAACCGAGCAAAGGGGTGTCTCCATTAGAGAGATCACCAAATCCACCATATTAAGTGGCCCCTATGTCAAGATCCCGCTCTTTTACAAGCTTTAAGGATGTGACAGGGAAAACCTAAGCCAGTTATCCATCCACAGACAGCTGTTTCGGGGTGCTACCCCTCATCAGTGCAGAGTAGGATTCGGGCTAACTGGGAGCAATGCCTCAGAGACTACTCAAACACACCAATAGCTGATCTCAGGGAGACCAGCTGCAAAAAACACCGCGGAGCCTCATTTAAGAGTCTCAACACAGCAATCCGAAGTGCAAAGCTCCCTGGGAAACAGTAATATGCAAAATAAATGTGGAGCCCCAGTTATGGGTCTACAACACAATCAAAGCCAGATATCCCTCAAAGGAAGGAAAACCGAGCAAAGGGGTGCCTCCATTACAGAGATCACAACTTAATATTGTGGATTTGGTGATCTCTGTAATGGAGACACCCCTTTGCTCGGTTTTCCTTCCTTTGAGGGATATCTGGCTTTCATTGTGTTGTAGACCCATAACTGGGGCTCCACATTAATTTTGCATATTACTGTTTCCCAGGGAGCTTTGCACTTCGGATTGCTGTGTTGAGACTCTTAAATGAGGCTCCGCAGTGTTTTTTGTAGCTGGTCTCCCTGAGATCAGCTATTGGTGTGTTTAATCCATACAGTGCTATGCAGGTGCATTAAAAGGCATTAACATAATAAATTACATTATGCAACAAACATCAGTTTGCAAGTACCCTATTCTGGGGTACTGCATGTGCTGCTTGATAAATTTGGTGCAAAATACACCAACATACACTCAAGCAAAACTGACTTTAGATATTACCCTCATAAAAATTCCCCCCAATGTGTACAATGTAAACAGTTAATGCAGAAAACATAAGACTCAATAACCAGAATGTTGCAGTCAGACATATAATGTTCCCGTGTCTTCTCCTAAAAGGGCAATCTGAAGGTTAGCAATAGCAGTAATTTGGAAACAGCTATAAGGAAAGTAAGCCAAGAACTTAAGATTTTACAAACAAATGAGAAATATACTACATGCAACTTCCAGCGCCGTCTCCATGTGGTTTTACATGAGTTCGTTCGTGAAGGCTAAAAACATATAGAGGTAAGCACCCGCAAACAATTTCACCATATTAGGACCTGTGATGACAATAAGAGATAAACAAAGCATTTCTTATCTATCTGTTTCTGTATACTAGAGAATAAAGTATGATATCAAAGAGACAGATTCTATGTTGTAAACTATTGCTCCACTTGTTAACTGCCAAGATTAGAAAAGTGTGCATGGAACGCGCCGTGACAATGTGTGTAAACTAAATATAATCTACAGGCACACAAAAGTAGTTCAACACAAAACAATGAAGACATAAAATTTAAATGGACAAATCAAATCAAGCCTCAAATTTGCAAATAGTCTTGATCTTGATTAACAAATATCCTACCATTTTGGGTCTACAGGTTTGATATAGACCTTGGCTCCTATATGTATTCCAACCATGAAGTCATATCCCTACATTTTGCGAAAGCACATTTAACAGGCTAGCAAGAAGCAAGAGACAAGTGTAAGGCCTAAGAGCAGATCCCAGGAACCCAGGAACTGATCTAATCCAACTCTAGAAACACAGGGTTCTGTAATTGTATTTCCCTCACATCCACAGTCAAATTCAATATCTCCTGAATTCTGTTCCAACACCCTTTCATGGCATGCAGTTTTACAGGAAAATGATAGAAAGATAATCTGCACCTGCAGCCCTTTCTTTCCCCTCTTCCATGTCCATTGGTATAAACAAATTTTGGGCACTTTGGTTTCTTAACCAACAGCTTGAAGGCAAGGAAGCGGAGTTAAAATGACAAAGCTTCATAAATTCGCATACAGGGGTAGAAAGGTGCACCAAAAGATCCCCAGGTTGGACCAGGTTGTTATGACAGAAAAATGAGCCCCAATAGAACAAAGTCCCGGAGAAGAGTTCCCAATTTGAAGCAGACCGTGGAACCATCGCTTGACTATATTATTTATGGTTTGAATTACAAAGAGCCAGAACCTTTTCTTGATGATATGTCCTTTATGTGATTTTTTAACAGCACGTAAGCATATAAATGTTCTGTACACATAAAAAATAAAATTTCCATCACTGTGGCTATGAAAGCTCATTTCTTTGCAGAACAAGTTTTATTTTCAATGGCAGCATTGAGGAATACATATAATTTACTAGTTTGCTTCAATTTTTTTGTGTATTCCTTAATGCTGCCATTGAAAATAAAACTTTTATATGTACATTTTAAATGCCGATCTTAATACCCCTGCCCTGGCTCTTGATATGCTTAAGTTAAGTTATGGCGCATCCCCCCGCCAGCCTAAATCGAAGCCAGCTACCATGCTGGTGTAGATTTGGATCATATTCTACACCTAAAACAGATGTAGAAAATGATAAATAGGATGGCCCGGCTGGCCCGCCCCTTTCCCCACCCACGCTATGCCTCCTTTTGTAGAATTGGAGTACGTTGCAGCCAAGAAACGTGTGGGCAGGTACTGGCACGCACTGTAATGCCGTAGCCATGTTGGCATTACACATCTCCTGTCCTGTGTAAAGTGTGGACATCCAAAAAATATCAGTGACATCCAGTGTACTTTTTCAATAGAGGGTTTATGCTTCTTACAGTGACATTACCAGGGGGACATCTCCAGTGTAACGTGTGCGCATAAAATTTTTATCTATGTCATACAGTGTACTTTTTTCCGTAGAAGCTGCGAACGGTGACATTACCTGTGGTACCTCTCCAATATATAGTTTCCTTATTCCAAATATCCGTGACATTCCTTGTCATTTTTTATTAGCCGCTGGTGACAGCATTGACATTATCTGCGGGATATCTCCAGTGTAACGTGTGCGTTTAAAAAATGTACCTGTGACATACAGTGTACTTTTTAAATAGACGGTGTTACGTGCTGCTGGCCAATTCCCTGTCAAAGACGCAGGCCCGGATGCCTCCTGCCCTGCACCTGGACATTCGCAATCACCATCAGCGTCCACATCCACTTCCCTGTACCAGCACAGCGACCAAATGTCCTTACCCCAGAACGCAAGCGCAAATACCCAGCTACCCACCCACAGGCCATAGCACTAAATGCTCAGCTTTCCAAATTACTGGCCCTGAAAATGTTGCCATTTAGGCTTGTGGACAGTGTGGCCTTCTGCAGCCTGATGTCAGCGGCCATCCTGCGTTACGCAGTCCACAGCCGCCACTATTTTTCACGGTGTGCCGTGCCCGCCTTACACCAATATCTGCCCCGTAGCATCACACGTGCCCCGACCAACTCAGTTAAAGGATTTAATAGGGTACTCATTCCAATAACAGGGCCACTTAAGTCCTGTATTGATATTTATTGTCACTACCTCCCCGAGACGGGAGTGGGTAATTGGCGCGTCTGCTGCCTTCCTTGGAAGTGGTAGCCGTTTCTTAGGCTCCCTCTCCGGAATCAAATCCTGATTCCCGTTACCTGTGGTCACCATGGTAGACGCAGAAAGTACCATGGAAAGTTGATAGGGCAGACATCCAAATGGATCGTCGACGTCACGGGGACATGCGATTAGACAGAAGTTATCTAGAGTCAACAAAGCGTCAGCAGGCCCTCACCCACAATGTTTTCGATAGTCAGCTCAACTGCAGGCCCTCGCATATAATGTTTTACAGGGTCAGTTCACCTTCAGGCCCTCACCTAGAATCTTTTACAGGGTCAGCTCACATGCATGCCCTCACCTACAACCTTTTAGAGGGTCAGCTCAGCAGTAGGCCCTCAACCATAATTTTTTCGATGGTCAGCTTAGCAGCAGGCCCTCAACCATAATTTTTTCAATGGTCAGCTCAGCAGCAGGCCCTCAACCATAATGTTTTATAGGGTCAGCTCAGTAGCAGGCCCTCAACCATAATTTTTCCGATGGTCAGCTAAGCAGCAGGCACTCTCCCATAATTTTTTATGGTCAGCTCAGCTGCAGTCCCTTAACATAATGTTTTAGATGGTCAGCTCAGCAGCAGGCCATTGCACCTAATGTTTTAGATGGTCAGATCAGCAGGTCCTTGCTCCAAATGTTTTTGCGGGTCACCAACAGGCCATCAATCATAATTTTTCAAGGGTGTGTATGATGCCCTCCTTTATGTTTAACAATGGGTGTATTGGACTGCCGGTTCCTTGTAATTCTTGGCAGCCCTTTTACTTAGTGCATAGGCTTTATGAGTGTAGGAGTCCCACTACATGAACAATTGTACCACAATGTGAATGAGGCCCTCCTTTATGTGATATACAGGTTGTATTGGAGTGCCTCTTGCTTGTAAGTTTTGTCAGCACTTGCACTTTATATACAAGTAAATATACAGGAAAGAATGTTTTCTAACAATTTTTCCTCTAAGATCGATTTTACCTTCAGTTTTGTGCGTGTGTCAATTTCTGACCTTTTCCTATGAACCAGGCACCCTTTACACTTTAGAGCAGGGGGTGACTGGTTTAATGCTCGGGTTCTCCCATTGACTTCCGATATACTCGGGTGCACCCAAGCATCCCGATGTGTTTGGCCCTAGCACCCGAGCACTTTGGTGCTCATGCAACACTAGTAACAGGCAAACATTTAACAGCAACTCCACAGATGGCTCTACTTTCTCTCCTACAAGGCCCTGTATCAGTCATCAAACAAGACGTACTGCGCCATTTTCTTTCTGCTGCACACACAGTACTCCCCAAATATTGGAGCTCTCCGACCCCCCCCCCCCCTCCTCTATCAAAGAATGGCTGACAGAGGTAGACATTTTGGAGAGAATAGAGACTCTAACTGCTGAAAACACAAACAGGGCTGAGGCACCTGTGGGATCCCTGGACTAGATTTAAGTATTACATGATGTGCAATTTGGTAACATCAGCTGTGTATTGTCAATTGCATATTCAATTTCAGTTTGCTCATTTGGCCTGCTTGTCCATAAGAGCTCTAGGTTCCTTTGATTGTGTACATTTACATTGAAAACTTTGATAAAAACAGAGTGTATAAATAAAAGTTTTGATATGTCTCTATGACATATCAAAAGTTTGCCAAAATTCAGTGACCATTTAAACTGTGTCAAAAGATTAAAGGGGTCATTTATGAATAGATATGCACCAGTTTTTGGTGTATATCTGTTGCTGATTCAATCACAAAGGGGACATATAAAACATTTGCTGAAAACTCAGTGACTCCTTAAGGACATAGTTTGTTGTTAAAAAAAAATTTCATCACTGTTCCAGCCTTAAAACAGTTAACCAACACCTATAATGCCCCCCAAAATGCCTGGGCACCTCATACAGTTTATACTTACCCCACCACCCACATGGGGGGGGGGGGGGAGAGGCAGCCCAATAGCAGGCCACAACGGGGACGAATCTCCCTAGCATGGCAGGGGACGCTAGAGAGGCTCCTCACTGTTGCGGCCTGCTATTAGCTTCCACCATCACGAGATGTCTTGATCTGCGCGACGGGGAGATGCAGCGGCGGCTGTGCAGGCATCAGGAGACACGCAGGTGCTGAAGTAAGTATAACCTGTGTGAGGTGCCTGGGTATTTTGGGGGGCATTATAGGTGCTGGATAAACCCTTTAATTTTCAAATTAATTTTATCGATGTAGCCTTATAAAGATTCGTTTTTGGGGAGACAATGCACAAAAAAAAATTTAAGTAGCATTTTGTAAACTGTAACTTATTTTTTTGGGCCACTTTTTTGTAGGGTATTATTTAGTTTCATTTTGGGTTACACAAGACTTTGTTTATTACATTTTCTTTTTTAAATGTGGTTGAGCAGAAAAAAAGTAATTCTGTTTCTCTTTTTTTTTCTTTTTCTTGCCATGTGATCAGTGAACGTGACGTCACTGGTCTAGGAAGACGCCACAGCTCCACAGTCACTGCAAACAGCTGATTTGCAGGGAGTCTGGGGGTCGGACCCCACTGATCAAATATTGATGACTTGTCCTGAGGAAAAAACATTTAAGGATTTAAAAGACCAGTAATAAAGGGTTCTTCTCCATGAAATCCCATAATGTACATGTACAGCATGGAGCCTTTAGACAAGGTATTACATGATGTACATACGCATCATAAAGCAGTTAATGATTGGCTTAAATGTACTCTGAGGCATCTCTAGTGAATTTGAATTTTTTAATCTATTCCACTCCTTTGTAACAACTTTGTAATAAAGTTTTTAGAAGTTTCTTTTGTTTCTTTTTTTAGGGCTTAGATTAAGATGTTGCGAAGTATATTACATTTAGTGATTTTGAATGCTGAGTTTCATTTAGTGATATATGTAACTAAATATACTGTTTTCAAATGGCACCCAAATAATCACGCACCCATACTTTCCTAGCTGATGATTTGTGAGTGTATGCTAAAACACAACCATGATATATGTAAATTTGGAGATACACAGTAATATAAATGGGCACCAGAAATCATGGAGAATATCTACCCCTATTATAGCCTCTTTTCCAGACCACTGATCGTTACAGATTGCCAGGCCCGTAATACAACCCATTCGCATTGTACCCCACCTATAGGGACATGTGAAGTGGGAATATGTTTGCTCTGTAGCGTGATACTCTGCCATGTTTACTATGATACTGTATTATGCTTTTATTTTTTCTCTTACAGCTTCTCTGTTACAATTATACTTTTGGGAAAAAAACACTCCAACAAACTTAGCTTTTAATGCAACAATATTCAAAATAAATTAAGCCTTACCATCCAGCGTACAATACCTTCTCAGTACGTTTCTTCCCTCAAGCAATATTTTTAATGAAAACTATAAATATGTTCTCATGCTACAGCAGTAAAGTACCACTTTAAAAAGGAGCAAGATAATCATTACCATTCATTTTACTGATTTTTTCATCTTCCTACTCAAAAATATCATGGATTAGAAGTCAACTGATGGTGAATAACTCCAATAAACTGCCTTTAGCCCTCACCTGGTCTTAATTTTTTTTTACAAAAAGCTCATTTTGTTTTGTCATTTTTAGTATAATGGGTTGTATGAAGTTTTGGTGAGAGATTTCAAGGAAGCTGGCAGATAAAAGGCCATTGTAACCTGACTAGCTTTCTCCATTGCATCCATGGTTTCTTTTTTTCCCCTTCACCCCACTTCCTACCTCCCACCCCCTGGACTTGTCTTGTTTCCTACAGGTTGTGCCTCCTGAAGTGCATCCCTCTATAAAACCCATGGATGTTGTCCACCTGTCCTGCTGACCCCGTGGCCTCCCAGCATTTGCTTCAATTTAGGCTATACAGTTTACAAACTCTAGGACCCAGCACATCCATGCATTACATTGATAACCTATTGACTGCATTGGGAACTATGCAATGCTATGTAATATCCCCTGTGTCAGTGCTGCAGGGAAACTGAACACTTGCACTCAGGTTCTGCTACAGAATCTACATACTGCAGAAGATAACCGAGATCACCACAAAATAAAAATACATTTTTCCTCTATTTGATTTTTTCTTTTAAATGTTGAACAATGAAATAACAAATAAATGCTAATTGTTAAAAAATAAAATAAAAATAATGATTGTATTATTAAATTATTACACACAGTCAAGTCATATTATTATGACCACCATCTAATATCCAGAGTAACTGCCGTGTGCAGCACAGACATCAGCTAGACGGGATGGGAATGACTCAATAAGGTCCTGGTATGTTGTCACAGGTATCTGGAGCCATGCTGATTGCAGAGAGTACTGCAGCTGCTGGAGGGTGGGTAAGGGAGGATTCATAGAGGGAACATGGCAAGTAAGATGGTCCCAAAAATGCTCAATTAGGTTCAAGTCTAGGGAATTGGAGTTCAAGAATGAACAGAAAAAAGGGAATTCTTAATTCTTACCATTTCTTGTCTTTTTTCTTGGGGGCGTTGCCATTACACCTAAAGGCTCTTCTTTCTCTGCAACTGCCACGCCCTCTGCACCTTGATTGACAGGGTGTAACAGCGACTGATGACCACCCATGTTCTCCTACTCACCATCACGGTCCCGGGTTCCGTGTTCAGGCAAGCTCTGTCCTCCCTTGCTGCCTCTTTCATTGACCGCCTCCAACCACCTTGTGGGTCAGGTAGAGGCAGTGGTCAGCTACTGGTGTCTCCCTATTCACATGAGACCTATGCTGACCATCTGACCAATCCCAGCCTTCCTGCACCTATTTAAGTGGTCCAGCCCTGACACTCAGGTGCCTGGTGCCTGAGTGTCAAAGGTCCTTGTATCCCAAGCTAAGGTTGCTTTCATACGTGCTTGTGTTTCTGAATTCCTGACCCATGCTTATCTTCTGGATTCCAATACCTGTCTGACCCTTGCCTACTCCATCTCGACTGTCCTATTGCCTGACCATTACCGCCTGCCCTGACCCATTGCTTGTAAGACTTTGCCTGTGCCTCATCCTTTGGTCCTGCATTGTCACTCCTGGTTACGACTGGGCCAGCTTCTCTGTGTGCCAACCTAACTCAAGGGGTAGCAACCTGGTGTTCTCATCAGGAAAGCATATCCCCACCATCAGGGTTAATGTGAAGAATGAGGGGTTCACTTAGACAACACCCATAGTGGCACAGTGGGTCCACACCCGCTGGTTCGTGACACAGTGGGTTCACACTGCCTGGTCTTGTCAATCAAAGTGCAGAGCAAGAAAATTTAGACTAGCACATCCAAAATCAGAGGTGCAAGTCCATAAAGCTAACATACAAACAGCAAACAAAATATGGCAGCACACTTTTATATTTGCAAACAATATAACTAGGAATTAAAGATTATTCTGGATTACATTGGTACATTGGTGGTGCATGAATGGGCTCTGATATGTTCCTGACTGGAAGATATTTGCGAAAGTCTCAGCTCTTAACATCAGCCTGAGGGATTAGCCAGTGTTGTCAGTTGCTTATCATTTTGGTGCACTTTTTTTCAGTGATTTACATTGGTACTATACCTACTATACATGAAAAATATAAAATCTTTGCGCTCATTTTTGATCAAACGTGTGTCGGGCCCATCTACCAACGTCAAGGTACCTATCTGCAGAAGCAACAGATCTAATCTAAAAATAATAATCTAATGTGGTTTCCACCCTGCAAAAAATAATTACCACATTTGATGTGAAGACATGGCTGTGAAAACAAAAACCATAAAAGCCTGTAAACATAGTTACAACTTCCATATCTTCATGGACCCTAGACTTAATATAGCAACAATTTTTGAAATGAAAACATTTCTTTTTACCAAAGTTATAAAACAACTGTATGTTTATGTGTTTAAAAATTCTCTATACATCAGTAACAGTGATGCTCCATTAGACTAGGTCTGTGATGCATGACAACAGCTCAGCAATAATGCCTACATACGGTAGAGACTTATGTTGTCTGAAATCCACCTTCTGTCTAATCATTGGTTCAGGCTGCTGCTTCCCCACTGCAGCTCTACCTCTTTTGATTGGCTTCTGTGTATATGTGCAGGATCAGCAGAAACTAAGTGATAGCTGATTTCTATTATAGCAGACAGAATGATTTGAAAGGACAGATTATTAAACCACCCGTGAGAAAAACAGTAAGCTATTGTAAGAAGCCTAGCGAGTCACTTTAAACTTGTAATGCATGGGATGGAAAAATTGTAGACTGAGATACTAATTAAATGATGACACCACTAGCTGAAAAAATAGCTTATAGCCTGCTGCTTTGCCAAAGAATAAAATGCTCATATTCCATATTACTGGTGGATTTGTGTCAGTGTTACTGTGATAAAACATAATCAATAGCTGTAAGTGAATATTAATTAGCAAATTGTGACAGTATATTGCATTTTAATGTAAGGAAAAGTGGTTTGCAGCTTTAGTAAATTGACAGCTATGACCTTATGGGTCTTTGCCAGACCTCCATCTGTAGCACTAAGTATCAGTTCATTCCCCTAGGCAGATAGACTCGCTGCATATGAGTACATTTCTGGGTCAAGGGAGTGCCATGTCTCCTCAGCTGGAGGTATGTTATTACAAAATGCTTCTTTTGTGCAAATGTATTGGTAATGCTTCTGGCAGACAGGGAAGCTATAGCGATATTAAAATGACTTTAAACCATACAAAACTGTAGAAGACTATCATCTTAAAGTAACCTACTTTTTGCAACACATATTGTAGATTTATATTTGGAAACAAAATTAAATACACAGTGATCTGTAACTTCCACCATACAATACCATGAAAAATTATATGACCGAATTTATGTGTTTTTGATATTTATTTGAGAATTCATAGATATTTTAGATATTTTCTATAGATCTATATTAAAGGGAGTCTTTCACCCCGAAAACCCATTTTTCAACACTCACATCTTTCTCTGCAAAATTGCCCCCAATTTAAAAAGCTTCTTACCCTATTGCTGTACCTCTTACCGATCTTCAGAAAATCACTTTAATTGCAGATGTGAATGACAGTTGAAGGTGCCCAGTGGCGGCGTCATAACGACCAGTGCCCAGGCCGCACGCTCATCTTCATAACTTCAACTGTGATTGACATCTGCAATTAAAGTGATTTTCTGAGGTCGGTAGGAGGTACGGCAATAGGGTAAGAAGCTTTTTAATGTGGGGGCAATTTTGCAGAGAAAGATGTGAGTGTTGAAAAATGGGTTTTTGAGGTGAAAGGCTCCCTTTAATTGCAGATGTCAATCACAGTTGAAGTTATGAAGATGAGCGTGCGGCCTGGGCACCGGTCGTTATGACGCAGCAGCCTGAGTAAATACTTTGTAGGACCACCTTTCGCTGCTAGTGATGAGCGAAGTGAGCTTCAGATGTTACATCCGAAATCGCTCCGTTCAAAACTTCGTATTAATACCGTACGAAGATCCAGTGAGCATCATGTACAGTGGATATAAAAAGTCTACACACCCCTTGTTAAAATGTCAGGTTTCTGTGCTGTAAAAAAAAATTTAGACAAAGATAAATCATTTCAGAACTTTTTCCATCTTTAATGTGACCTATAAACTGTACCACTCAATTGAAAAACAAACTGAAATAATGTGGTTGCATAAGTGTGCACACCCTTATAACTGGGGATGTAGCTTTGTTCAGAATTAAGCAATTGCATTCAAAATCGTGTAAATTGGAGTCAGCATACACCTGCCATCATTTAAAGTGCCTCTGATTAACCCCAAGTAAAGTTCAGCTGCTCTAGTTGGTCTTTCCTGAAATTTTCTTAGTCGCATCCCACAGCAAAAGCCATGGTCCACAGAGAGCTTCCAAAGCATCAGAGGGATCTCATTGTTAAAAGGTATCAG
The DNA here is from genome assembly GCA_033119425.1 of Bufotes viridis. Classification (NCBI taxonomy): domain Eukaryota; kingdom Metazoa; phylum Chordata; class Amphibia; order Anura; family Bufonidae; genus Bufotes; species Bufotes viridis. The sequence continues at coordinate 390,612,679 of CM065592.1, read as the reverse complement.
TCAGGAGAAGGGTACAAAAGAATTTCTAAGGCATTAGATATACCATGGAACACAGTGAAGAGAGTCATCATCCAGTAGAGAAAATAATGTACAACAGTGCCAAGAACTGGACGTCCCTCCAAAATTGGTCTGGGAGGCTACCAAGACCAACATTAAGGGAGCTACAGGAATATATGGCAAGTACTTCCTGTGTGGTACATGTGACAACAATCTCCCATATTCTTCATATGTCTGGGATATGGGGTAGAGTGGCAAGACGAAAGCCTCTTCTTACGAAGAACATCATCCAAGCTAGGCTACATTTTGCAAAAACACATCTGAAGTCTCCCAAAAGAATGTGGGAAAAGGTGTTATGGTCTGATGAAACCAAGGTTGAACTTTTTGGCCATATTTCTAAAAGATATGTTTGGAGCAAAAACAACACTGCACATCACCAACAGAACACTATACTCACAGTGAAGCATGGGTACTGGGGCTGTTATTCTTCAGCTGGGGCCTTAGTTAAGATAGAGGGAATTATGAACAGTTCCAAATACCAGTCAATATTGGCAAAAAATCTTCATGCTCCTGCTAGAAAGTTGAACATGAAGAGAAACTTTATCTTTCAGCATGACAACGATCCAAAGCATACATCCAAATCAACAAAGGAATGGCTTCACCAGAAGAAGATTAAAGTTTTGGAATGGCCCAGCCAGAGCCCAGACCTGCATCCGGTTGAAAATCTGTGGGGTGATCTGAAGAGGGCTTTTGCAAAGAAGAGTGGGCAAATCTTGCCAAGTCAAAATGTGCCATGCTGACAGACTCATACCCAAAAAGACTGAGTGCTTTAATAAAATCAAAAGGTGCTTCAACAAAGTATTAGTTTAAGGGTGTGCACACTTATGCAACCATATTATTTTATTTTTATATTTCTTCTTGCCTCTACCTAAAAGATTTCAGTTTGTTTTTCAATTGAGGGGTACAGTTTATAGGTCACATTAAAGGTGGAAAAAGTTTGGAAATGATTTATCTTTGTCTCATTTTTTAAAGCACAGAAACCTTACATTTTAGCAGGAGTTTGTAAACTTTTTATATTCACTGTACTAGTCCTGTTCTAGTTCTGTCAGTGCCAAAAATAGTCCTGCAGCACCCAAAACAGCCTTTTAAGGTGGTTGTTGTTATAGATTATAAGGGCAATGGGAGAGATGTCACACAGGCCTAGTAGGTATTAGATTGGACAGAATAGGGAGACAAAATTGTTACAGAAGTAGGTGTGGAGTGACTATATCAAGCAACAGATTTGACTTTGGGCAAATCCTAAGAGTGTTATTTCGGCATTCCCCTGGTATTTACCCTTTAACCCACATAAAGGTATTTCGACTTTACTGCAGACTGATACCTTCTGGAGTAGTCACTGTATGAATGACAGATGACCCATGTGGGTCAGAGACACCAATGCAGGGCACTGAGGGGTCAGCAAAATCATAGTCAGAGATCAGACCGAGGTAAGGGCTGGCAGAGTATGTGCTACATTGTAACAGTCTGAGGTTAGGGCAGATATTGAATGGTCAAGAGAATAGTATTCTCAGGCACAGGTTAGGCAGAGGGTCAGAAGCAGAGGGTCAGAATTCAGTAAACAGAAAGTCAATACACAGGCAGAGAATAGAACATATACAATGATCCAAATTATTATGCATTATTATGATATTTTTATCTGATTTTCTTAAATGGTCTATGCAAACTTTCAAGTCATCAATTTTTAACCCACGCTTTAGAGTATAAATCAAATTTTATTGACCAAACTTTCCAATGATAACAGTATTTTTTTCACAAATTGAAAAACTGAAACTGCACTGTTCCAAATTATTATGCACAACAGAGTTTCAAAACATTTTATAGGTTGTATAGATCTGAAAATGGCCCTTTGTTGAATTTGCAGCATTAAGAGGTCACATTTACTGAAATCAAAAGCTATTTCAATTAAAAACATCTTAAAAAGCCAAGTTACATGTTAACATAGGACCCCCTTTGAGATCACCTTCACAATTTTAACATCCATTAAACTTTAAAAAAAAGTTTCTGCTTGAATTCCTTTGCAGGATGTCAGAATAGCCTCCCAGGCTGCTGTTTTGATGTGAACTGCCTCCCACCCTCATAGATCTTTTGCTTGAGGATTCTCCAAAGGTTCTCAATAGGGTTGAGGTCGAGGGAGGATGGTGGCAACACTATGAGTTTCTCTCCTTTTAAGCCCATAGCATCCAATGACTCATGGGTATTCTTTGCAGCATGAGATGGTGCATTGTCATCCATGAAGAAGTATTTGCTATGGAAGGAATGGTTATTCTTTTTGTATCATGGAAGAAAGTGATCAGTCAGAAACTCTATTTATTTTGCCCAGGTCATTTTTACATCTTCAGGGAGCCTAAGGTGGTCTACCAGCTCTCTCCCCATGATTCTGGCCCAAAACATGACTTTGCCACCTACTTGCTGACGTGGCAGCCTTGGCCTTGTTGGGACATGGTGGCCATGCCCCAATCATCCAATACTCCATCCATCTAGACCATCCAGGGTTGCATAAAGAAAAGAGAAAAGGTCCAGCTTCCGTTGCAAAATCGTGAAGAGCTTTATTCACATGGTGCGGTACAGGTTAAAAGGTACTCATCTACGCGTTTCAGATCCACATATCTTGATCCTTATTCATGACACAGAGTACAACACATTTGGGCAGCCATTAAATAGAGTTCGAGTGCTAGTGCGGCAGGTGAAACTCATTAAGGCAAAGCCCAACCTCCAAAAGATTTAACTCTATAGTGATGAAGTGAGATAAAATACAATAAAACCAGGTTACATAAAAGGAAACATGAAAAGTATCAATATTGAAGGATCAAATCATGCTTTCGGTTTAATCCAAGCGGAACGCATGTTCTCATACGACAAATCCAATAGGACTCCCTGTTAAACAATTTCTGTCTGTAGTCGCCTCCCCTCAAAGGGGGAGTGACCCTTTCAATGCCTTGTACCACAAGGCTACCAGTATCACCTCCATGAACAACCGCAAAGTGTAAACTAGCGGCAGAGACATTTCTCTCCCATGCATGTGGCACATCAGATAAGTGTCTACATATACGCGTTTTTAAATTGTTGCTGGGTCACCCAACATATTGGAGGTGACATGAAGAACACGTAATGCAGTATATCAAGTATGAGGTATTGCAGTTAATATATTGCTTAACCGCAAAAACTTCATCAGTGGCAATAAAACGTACTTGACTGCCTGTGTGAATGTCGGCACAACAGGTACAGATTTTATGACCGCACCTGTAAGTGCCCACATATCTCAGCCAAGTGGGCTGTTTTGTAGCTTTGTCCACAAACAAAGAGGGACTAACCATGTTGGCAATGGTGATTGCTCTACGGGGGGTACATTTTATACCTACCTTAACTATGTCATGCCACTGATCGTCTTGTTGCAGAACGGACAAACGTTTGCGAATGATTTTGCAGATCTGTGTATATTCGAGGCTAAAATTAGTCACATTAAGGGTTGCATGGCACTCATCAGTAAATAGGACTGTTTGAAAATTAGTCATTATGCATGTTTGGGCCCACTGTAACCTTTTCTGCTTGTGAGCACTGGTTAGTGGTGGCTTAAGCCAGGAGGAATCATGACTTGAGATGGAAAAAAATTACGAATATTCTAAAAAAAACAAATATATAGCACTATATTCTATAGTGCTGTATATACAGGTTTTAGAATATTCGCATTACGCAAATATTACATTGCTGATTTTTCACATAAGAGAAAATAAATTAAATAATGAAGAATATTCTAATTCTCTAAGGACTACAATATTGCAGCCTTCTCACATTGGCCCACAAGCAAGAAGCAGGTAGCTATACTAGGTAATGGGTTCAGATGAAAAAAAAAACTAATATTCGTTTTTACGTATATATATCACTATCTTCAAAATATTAGCGAATTATCAAAGTGCCGATATTCGCGATAAAAATTCGCAATTCGAATATTTGCGCTCAACACTAGTCTCTGTTACAGAAAGCAGGGTCAAATGCAAGTAAACTGTACATAAAACAAGGGAAAAACACTGGTATTACACCAAAATGTTGGTGATGGGAGAACTATGGCAATAATCACAAACAAATAGGGGGACAGGAAATCTAGGGACAGAGGCCAGAAATATCCAGGTGGCGAGGAAGGGAAGAAGAAACAGCAGCAGAGCCAAATCTCATAACAGAAGATGACACCATGTCTACATGCGTTGTTGTAACTAGTTGGTTGGTTGACACGTTCCAGCCATTTTTAATGTTATAGAATTTTAATAACAACAGCTGTACATCTGCAGTAGCAACATCTGACAAATCTGGCAAAATCATACTACATCTTTTCCTTAGTTCATTTTACAGCTCAGAGGGAAACACCTTCCCTGGGAGAGTTGTTTTAGTATCTGCTTACTGGTTATGGTGCAGTGATTTCATTCTCTCCACTCTGAAAGTGAATATAAGACAAACGACAAAAGTTAAATGTGACTCACTGAGACACTCCCAGTGGCTGTTTAGGGAAAGGATCTCAGTAACATCTCTTATGTGTGGACTGTGGACCTTTATATACTAAGAAGTTCCATGTTGTAAGAGTAAGCGAGTTATATTACTGCATAGTCTGTGCAATCTGGATGCTAACTAGAGGACTGGTGATGAAAACTTGTGGTGCAATGAGATTCTCAGGCATTAGTAGTGGTCGCAGGGAAGAATCACTCAGTCAGCTGGCTCTGGTGGCAGTGCTAAGCAGGCAGGGGGTTCTGATCAGGGGAGGGGGGTTGGAGGGCATGGGGCATTATATATTGGCACTACAAGACTACAAGGGTGTAATATAGACATATATTATATGTATATATATATATATATATATATATATATATACATACTGTAAATATATCATTATATACATATATTATATATATACTGGCACTATGAGGAAGTGGAGGAAAGACTTGCACTACAAGAGGGCATTATAAGTGGAGGAGCATTTTATACTGGAACTATGGGGGAAGCATTATAAATTTAGATTAGGCACTACAGGGGGCATTATAATAAAGGGAAGCACTGCAAGAAAATTATAGCTGCAGGGGAGCATTACAGCTACAGGGGGCACTGCAGGAGGGGCATTATAAATAATGGGGGCATGATGGTGATATTATTACCACTGGGGTACTGTGGGGGCATTATTATTATTGGGAACGACATGGAGGGCATTGCTAGTAATTAAGGCGCACTTGGAGAGTATTATCACTATTGGGGGCACTATTACTAATAAGGGTGGTGACTATTACCATGAAGCAACTCTGTGTTGCATTGTTATTTCTGACAGTATAGTGTTTGTGGGCAAGGGGCAGCAGAGCGGTCACAGTACTGGGGGTAGTAGCAGGATGACACAGTGGTCTGTATAAATTTTGGTTCTGATCTAGGGTCTGCATAAATTTGGGGTTTGATCTGGCGTCTGCGTACATTTGGGGGCTGTCATTGGGTCTGTGTAAATCTTAGATCTGATTTGCAAAATCTATAACAGACCCCCATCTACCATTTGCCGTATAGTAATACTGGTGTGTTATTATGTGGTAGCTGGAAACCCCTGACCAAAGACGTGATGGTCTGGAGTCTCTAGACCAAATGGGGAAGAAAAGGGAAGTGAACAACTGAAATCCATGGAGACATCACCTGTATGTCACCTGCCCTTTACTGCTTCTTTTAAAATGTGCTTTAATCTCTTAATTAGGAAGTAATGTGATTTGGGGGAGGTGCAATTTTCCTGCTCCACCTAGGGAGCCGAAATACCTTGTCCCGCCCTTTAGTGGAAGTGTAACTTCTGTTTTTTGCTAATTGGTTAATCGTGGGTCTTGCGTTGATCTTCTTGATGAGCCTTAAATTAATAATTGTACTTTATCCAGATTCTACTCATCAGTTTCATATTGGAATTTCTTGGATCCACCAGAAGAGATGATCCTGAGAGCTCTGACCCAGCTATACAGAAAATGCTCCATCCACCTGTTGTTTTAATTGTACACATGGGAAATATCAGTTAATCTGAATGTTATTTATGAATCATTTAATAAGCAATAGACTGGTTGCCTCTAAAGTCAGCTCCAAATGGGGTTGTCCAGCTGATACCCCTGTGGGCCACTATGACCCTGATATTCATGTATACCCATACCAGAAAATTCATGCTAACACAAAATTCAAAACTTACTTTTGCAGCTGATCAATTTGGGGATTTAAAAAATGTTTTTAAATACCTGAAGGAGACAAAAAGCTGGAAACAAAGGCTTGTTTTTAGTTGTCCAGTTCTTTACCGAAAAGCACTGCAAAATTTGTAATCATTGTACTGGGTCAAGTACTCAACTTAGTGCAGAGGAAGAACTTGACAGACCTGAAGTGAACCCTCAGAACCAACCTTATGGACAGTATTACTACCAAACTCCAGTGATGTCCTTGTGGTTAAAAAAATTTAAATTCCTCCCTGCCTAAATCTAATGAAAACCTTTTTAAAGAAGAATGGTGTTTGTTACAGGCCAACTACATTTTACTGTCCATTGTATTATAGTGAGATCATTTACAAGAACATATGGAGGTGATGTTCAGGTGTCCATCCATATTCCTGCATTTAGATATGGCACACTTGAAACACAATAAATTATGTAAAGTTTAATGATCTGTATTAGTGTATAATCATGTGGATACATCATGCCACAAATCCTATTAAATGACTAAAAATATGACATTTAGTGGAATACAAAAACCATGACTAGGAAGTTGGAACCAAATTCAATTTCACTTTATTTTACATTATCTGAAAGTACAGTTAAGAGTAGAAACATAGACGTGATTGAAATGCTTTCTAATTGGACGAAATATAACAATACAAACCATCAGAAATGGATGTAAGATGTAATGGTCTTCTAATAGCACTTTGCGCTGACTAGGAACTGAACTATATTGGTACATGTATATGTGAATATGGGATAGCTCATACTATATAAAACCAATACAATTTGTAAGAATCTTGAGTCTGGAAACTTGATTATTTTATTTTCTATTAAAAGAGATTCAACCCTTTGATGACCAAGCGTTCTAAAGGCGAGAAAGATTGTTTATTGCTTTGCCACATTCTGTATATTGTTTTGTTTGTTGAGACAGAGAGATGAGGCCAAACAGGCTGCTACTACCTTACTACCTCCATTTTTTTCTTCCCTCTAAGTGCATAAAGGCTAAAATATCCCTTCTCCGTTGTTTCTCCAAGTGAAAATCTGTCTAGTTTACAAAATAAAAAAAAACTACACTAATTCCTCCGATGCTATCAATATCTAACACTATCAAAGCATGCAACTCAAAAATGACTTGTATGCAACTTCCAGTCCTTCTTGATTTCTTTGATAGGTTTAACAGATTTGCGTGGCAATAACTGATTTATATTACAAAATGCCATTACAAGTAAGATGACAAAGCAAAACAAATGGATGTGAAATATTTTCTCATCCATTTTGGTGACACTCTGATGTATATAGCGCAACTCTTCAGTATAGACCACAGGATAAAGGGATTTATAAATAACCATGCATACAAAGAAAAATAGTTACCTCTTGCACAGATTCCCAGGGATCTCAGAACATACTGTAGGAGCCACTATTAGGAAGACCCTCATGGACGTGCAAGCTAGCCCAAGAGCAATAGAAAGAGCAGGAACAAGGTAACAAACACCAGGCTCTTCTGTTTTCGGTGACAAACCCTCACACCATGATAAGGTGCTTATCTTTGCAATGAGGCTCCTTCGAACACTATTTTGTAAAGAAGTGTAGCTGGCTGCTCCAGTACACCCTATGGGTCCCCAACTGAAAAACTAGATTGGCTGTTCTGGCCAACCGGAATGTTGTTCATGTGCAGTAGTGTTTCTACATAACCCGCAATGACTCCCTTTTAGGATTTATATAACTATTTTATTGTCATGCCTTTCTATATATTTATGTAGTTACATTGAGTCCAAAGTTTTATTCTTTGAAATCTGCCTTGCGCTGTGAGCAAAAATATAAACACCATGTAAAACTATTTAGCAGATGTACTTCAGAGACAGTTAATCACCGGCATTGTATTTATGTCAACGATCTACTCGCTGTTTAGCTTAGTCCCAAGTGCAGCTGAGAAAACAAATAAGGTAAAGTATGCAAAACTGTAATACACACTCATATTTAGTGCCCAAGGATTTTACATTGTTATCCAAAATTATGTTGTACTTTCTTTGGCTTTAAAAACAGAAAGCATATTTCTCATTAAGGGTTTGGTTTTCAAAAAAATGTATGGCATTTGAAAATTTATTAGAAACAGCTGACAAAAGTGATTTTTTTTTCATAAAAATGGCAGATAATTGTTTTATGTTCACACAAAGTATATTCCAAAATGGCCGTGTGCACCTTTGGCAGCCGGCCACCAAGTTCATCTAATACTTCTCTCTCGTCCAAATGAAAGAGCTGTTGTTTGATACAATGGTTGTAGTGGTTTATGTTCAAGAATTCTTTTTATGAATCTTTGTTCTTAAGCCCTTTGTTAGAGCAGAACAGAATAAAACAATGGCATCGCAGAACAACAAACCAAAAGAAATCAAAAGCAAGGATTAATTAGCAAATACTCATGTTAGAGTTTTCACCACATGAGACAGATCTAGACATCCATCATTCTTTATGTTTGTTCATAATTTTAAAAATAACTCTAAATTCAAACTCCGTCCAAAAATAGAAAATTCAGTTTTGGCTGAAGGATAGACCCCCCAGTCCTTTCACTTTCACCCAAGTCTGGTTTATGCTCTAAGCACTACCCAGAATACATCTACCTACAATACTAAGGCTAAATGGCTTCAAATAGGAGATCTCTCTTAAGTAAGACTTAACATATAGTCATGAGAACAACATATTACACCCTCTTTGAATTCTATGGTTTTACGCATCAGGACATAAAAAATCTGGTTCTTAGAAGGTCTTATAATTGCCTAAAATTACAACCTCAGATGAACAACAACACATGACAAATTACACTGTGTCATTATTTATTTAACAAAAATTAGGCCAAAATACAGAAGCTATGTATAAAAAATGAATCCAAACTATGCGTCATCTCTATTGTTTCGGACGTGTAGCATAATTACATGTACTTGTAATTACACTCTCTTCCGAGACAACGGTTAGTGTATTGAACAAGAAGTAGTGCTCACATGGAGAACCGCCTCTTCTTCAAACAGCTGAGTTGTGGGGGCGCCGTGTGTCAGACCCCTGTTGATCAGATATTGATGACCTATCCTGGGGATAGGAATTAAGAAGGGAAGTAGCAGCCCTTGATTAATTAATTATCAGCAATGTGACCACCTCCATCAGTATTTTTGGCAGTTTGCAGGTCTAGAGCATTCAGAATTGTGTTAACAGAATGCCAATGAGGAAAGACATCAGCAATGACCATAAGGAAACAATTGTTTCTGTCTATCAATCTGGCAAATGTTATAAGGCCATTTTAAAACAATTTGAATTCCATTATTTTACAGTGAAAAAGATTATTCATAATTGGAAGACATTTAATACAGTTGATTGCTAGAACAATGGTCTTTGGACAGAAACACCAAAGTGGAGATGTTAGGTCATAATGCACAGCCTCACTTTTGGTGAAAACCAAACACATATGAGCATAAACACTCCATACCAACTGTCAAGCTGTCAGGTACCGTGGGGGTTTGATGATTCAGGCTTCTTTTGCCGTCACAGGACCTAAGTACCTTACAGTCTTTGGCTTGACCATGAACTCCTCTGTATAGCAAAGTATTCTAGAGTTAAAATTTGGCAAATCTGTATTATTTCGGTTTTGTACAATTTTATAGTGAAAAAGGAAAGTAGTACCTTAAAACAGTATGGGAGATTTGAGTGAGGTCTCAGATTTTAAATAGCCTGTGAGGGAAAAGGCTTATTCACAATCATTATTGGGAAAGGCCAGGTCAGGCAAATTTTAAAGATTTATAAATACCCAGACTCCTCTACCCTTGTCCCAAAAAACTGCAGCCATGGGCTGTTCTAAGCAGCTGCTTAACACTGAAAATGAAAATGGTTGAGTCCCACAAAGCAGGAAGGGGTTATAAGAATATCAGGTTGCATTTTCAGGTTGCCATTTTCTCAGTTCTAAATGTAATTAAGAAATGTCAGTTAACAGGAACAGTGGAGGTCAAAAGAAGATCAAGAACAATTTCAGAGACAGTTACTCATAGGATTGCTAGAAAGACAAGTCAGAACCACTGCTTGACTGCAAAAGACCTTCAGGAAGATTCAGCAGATATTGCAGTTGTGGTACATTGTTCTTCTGTCCTTCATGAAGTCTGATGCATTTTGGAAACAAGTCCTGTGGACCAATGAGGTTAATATAGAACTATTTGGCCACAATGAGCAAAGGTATATTTGGAGATAAACATTTCATGAAAAGAACACCTTTCTAACCATAAAGCATGGGGGTGGATCAATCATGCTTTGGGGTTGTGTTGCAGCCAATGGCACTGGGAACATTTCACATGTAGAGGGAAGAATCAATTTAATAAATTTGCAGCAAAAGTTGAAAGGAGGATTGCTTCTAAAAATGGATAATGATTAGTTGAGCGAGCATGCTTGGCCAAACGCCAGTTCAGCTCGAGCATCGCTATGCTCGGCATGTGGCGGTACTCGGCCGAGTACCGCATGTGCTCGAGCGCAATGCTCAAGTCTCCTCCCCGCACATTTCTTGGCTTCTACGCAGCCAATAAACGCGCAGGGAGGTATTGGCACGCACTTTAATGCCGTACCTGTGTTGGCTACTGGCATTACAGTAATTGGCTGCCCGGACCGTGTCATAAGGTGCTATATAGCACTCGATGACACGTGTTCGGCTCAGTATTTGTCAGGGAGAGCTGAGCATAGGAAGGGACAGAGAGTGTAGGGAGTGTTATTGGAAGATTTTTATTACAAAAGCTTTTCAGAGACCCAAAAGTCCTTTTAATGACTATTGTGTGTGACAGCAGCAATATATGTTTGTAGCGCAACCTGCGCTAAATTGCTTAGTCTTAGAGAGAGCTGTGCATAGGAAGGGACAGACAGTGTAGGGAGTGTTATTGGAAGATTTTTATTACAAAAGCCTTTCAGAGACCCAAAAGTCCTTTTACAGACTATTGTGTGTGACAGCAGCGATATATATTTTTAACGCATCCTGCGCTAAATAGATTCTAATAGGCCACTGCGGACAGTTAAATTATCCGTGCCACATCTCCTGTGTAAAGTGTGCGCATCCAAAAAATATCGATGACATCCAGTGTACTTTTTTTAATAGACTGTGTCCGCTTCTGAGAGTGACATTACCAGAACCACATCTAAAGTGTAACATGTGCGTTGAAAGATTTTATCTGTGACATAAAGTGTACCTTTTCCGTAGACGCTGCAAACAGTGACATTACCTGTGGTTTCTCCGAAATATTGTTTCCTCATCCAAAATATCTGTGACATTCACTGTAATTTTTAATTAGCCGTTGGTGACAGCATTGACATTATCTGCGGGATATCTCCAGCGTAACGTGAGCGATTAAAAAATGTATCTGTGACATACAGTGTACTTTTTGAATAGACGGTGTCCTCTTCTGAGAGTGACATTACCAGGGGCACATCTAATGTGTAATGTGTGCGTTTAAAAAATGTATCTGTGACATACAGTGTACTTTTTGAATAGACGGTGTCCGCTTCTGAGAGTGACAATACCAGGACGACATCTAAAGTGTAACGTGTGCGTTGAAAATTTTTATCTGTGACATACAGTGTACTTTTTCCGCAGATGCTACGAACAGCGACATAACCTGTGGTTTCTCCAATATATTGTTTCCTCATCCTAAATATCTGTGACATTCCCTGTCATTTTTAATTAGCCGCTGCGGGATATCTCCAGCGTAACGTGTGCGTATAAAAAATGTATCTGTGACATACAGTGTACTTTTTCAATAGATGGTGTCCACTTGTCAGAGTGACATTACCAGGACCACATCTAAAGTGTAACGTGTGCTTTGAAAAATTTTATCTGTGACATACAGTGTACTTTTTCTACAGACGCGCTGCGGACTGTGACATTAACTGTGGTTTCTCCAATATATTGTTTCCTCATCCCAAATATCTGTGACATTCCCTGTAATTTTAAATTAGCCGTTGGTGACAGCATTGACATTATCTGCGGGATATCTCCAGCGTAACGTGAGCGATTCAAAAATTTATCGGTGACATCCAGTGTACTTTTTCATTTTCAATAGATGGTGTCCGCTTCTCAGAGTGACATTACCAGGGGTACATCTAAAGTGTAACATGTGTGTTTAAATAATTTATCTGTGACATGCTGTGTACTTTTTCAAAAGATGGTGTCGGCTTCTGAGAGTTACATTACCAGGGCCACATCTAAACTGTAATGTGTGCGTTTAAAAAATTTATCTGTAACATACAGTGTACTTTTTCCATAGACGCTGCAAACAGTGACATTACTTGCGGTACCTCTGCCGTATTACGTTTCCTCATCCTAAATATCTGTGACATTCCCTGTAATTCTTTATTTGCCGCTGGTGACATTGACATTATCTGCGGATATCTCCTGTGTGACGTTTCCACATCCACATCAACATTTAAAATTAAGAAGGCGAGCAGTAAGGGACGGGGAAGTGGCTGTGATGCTGATGGTGCATGCAGTGGCCGAGGCCCTGGGTGCATTGAAACTGTGCCTGCTGCCAGAGCACAAGAAAAGCAATCATCCACGATACCTAGCTTCATGTCCCTGTTTGCAGGGCGGCACAGGACACCACTCTTGAAGTCAGACCAGTGCGACCAGGTGGTCGGTTGGATTGCAGCAGATAATGCTTCCAGTCGGTTAAGCACCACCCTGTCTTCCACCAAGTCAAGTCTCAGTAGCCAGCCCAGAGACAGTTGAGCTCTTTTGCTCCAATTACGATATTTAATTATATCTTACCAAATCTGTCAGTAACCTCATGGGCGGATAAAGGGATGAATATGGTTGGAAGTCTTTTTGTATCAGGAGAGTTGCTCTCGTTTGAGCAACTACGTAGATTGTATGATGTGCCGAAGGCGGACTTTTATAAATATCTATGTATCCGCCATTTCGTTAAAAGTCATCCCTGCATAGATATAATGGCCAACTTGGATATATTTCATGTATGGGCATCAGCAGGGACTAAAAAGGTCCGCCTTCGACCACTTTATACCCTGATGAGGGATAAAGCCATCTTCAACAAGACAACCCCCTTACTCTCATGGGAAAAAGAACTGGGCCAGTTACTATCTGAGGATCAGTGGCAAAATGCATTGAAATTTACATCTGAGAACTTTAAATGCGTGTGTCATATTGAATCCTTTATGAAGACATTATTACGATGGTATTATACCCCAGACAAATTGAGCTCCATGTTCTCGGCAATGTCAAACCAATGTTGGAGAGGATGTGGTCAAAGGGGGACTCTCCTTCACATTTTATGGAAATGCCCTCTGATTAGTGGACTGTGGGAGGAAATTTTCTCCCTCGGTTCAGAATTAGTGGGGAGTAAAGTGGACCCCTCCCCACAATTGGCCTTATTGTTTATAGATATTAGAAATATTCCAAAGAATGTTAGAACACCAATAAGCCATTTATTTTTAGCTACAAAGACAGCGATTGCTCAGAACTGGAAATCCGATAAAATTCCTTGTTTAACTGAGATCCTTCAGAAAGTTAATCAAACTTATATATATGAGAAGATGTGGGCCAGAGCCAATGGTTTGGTTTCCCGTTTTGGAAGAGAATGGGACAACTGGAGCTCTTTCCCCTGGTCTATATCCTCGATAGATTGAATGAGTATCGCGCATATTTGTTCAGGCGGCACCAAGATATCCTCCCTTTATGTGTCTAAGTCTCCCCCTGTCGATGTCGGGTCGGTCATGTCACTCAGTAGTGGTGTGTTTGGACAGGCTGGTCCAAGTGGGATTAATACTGTATTTACAAGACAGCCACGCGAAATTAATGCGGCTGGTAGAAACAGACAGACCAATCTTATTGTATTGTGATTGTATTGTGATTTATGTATAATTGTTATTGTATAAAAAATAATAATAAAAATTTAATGATGAAAAAAAAAAAAATGTCTCAGTAGCCAGGAGTCTGGTCAACACAATCCTCACCCTGATCCTCCTTCCTCACACCATGGAGAGTCTGGCCAAACAAGTGATCCCACACTCGGATATTCTGGGGACCTCTTTTCATCGCCATTCCTTAATTTGGCCCTCTCGCCAAGCACGCTTGAAGAGGTACAGATCTTGTGCCCTGATCACAACCTCTTGAGAATCCACAGTCACAAGAAGATGACGGTGGGGAACGCCAATTACTGTTTAATGAGGTTGATGAAGAGGATGAAACACAGTTGTCAATCACTGAGGTTGTGGTTAGGTCAACGAATCAGGAGAATGAGCAGAGTGAGGAAGTTGAAAAGGAGGTGGTGGACAATGAAGTCACTGACCCAATCTGGGAAGGTGGAAAGCCAAGCAAGGACAGCAGTACAGAGGGGGAGGGATCTGCAGCACCCCAACAGGCTGAAAGAGGCGGGGTGGCAAAAGGGAGAAGGTGGCCACACCAAACAGGCCCACAACTGTTCCACGGAGCACCCCCTAGCGAAAATCTCCCTTGCCAAAGGGTTGGTGTTCTGCAGCATGGCGCGTTTTTTAGGAAAGTGAGGACGGCAAAAGAATAGTAGTTTGCAACCGGTGCCGTACCAAAATGAGCTGGGGAGTGAACACTAGCAACTACACCACCACCAGCATGATCCACCACATGGCATCCAAGCACCCTAATAAGTAGGACGAACGCCTGGGTCCACAATCTGTGTCTGCGGGTAACACTACTGCATCCTCTTCCCCATGTTACGTGCTGCTGGCCAATTCCCTGTCGAAGGCGCAGGCCCTGATGCCTTCCGCCCTGCACCTGGACCTTTGCAAGCACCATCAGCAACCATATCCACTTCCCTGTCCCAGTACAGCGTCCAAATGTCCTTACCCCAGACATTTGAACGCAAGCGCAAATACCGTGCCACCCACCCACAGGCGATAGCACTAAATGCGCAGCTTTCCAAATTACTGACCCTGGAAATGTTGCAATTTAGGCTTGTGGACACTGAGGCCTTCTGCAGCCTGATGTCGGCAGGCCGTCCCGCGTTACGCAGTTCCAAGCCGCCACTATTTTTGTGTGCCGTGCCTGCCTTACACAAACATGTGTCCTGTAACATCACACAATCCCTGACCAATGCAGTTACTGGGAAGGTCCACTTAACTACGAACACATGGACAAGTGCATTCGGCCAGGAGAGCTACATTTCCCTGACGGCACACTGGGTGACCGTTGTGAATGCCGGGAGTGAGCCATACCCTGGGATGGCACAGGTGCTACCAACACCATGCATTGCGGACCCTACGTCGATCAGGGTTTCCGCCAGCACCTACGTTAGTCGCTTCAACCCCTACTTCTCCTTCTCTTCCTCCTCCTCCACTCCCACCTCTAAATTATCCGTGTGCAGCACCAGTCAGCCATCAGTCGGTAGCTGGAAGCAGTGTACCACTGCAGTGGGGAAGCGGCAACAGGCCCTGCTGAAGCTGATTTGCTTAGGGGACAAACAGAACACTGCCGCAGAGCTTTGACAGGGGATAAGAGACCAAACTGAGCTGTGGCTTTCGCCACTCAACCTACAACCAGGCATGGTTGTGTCTGATAATGGCCGTAACTTGGTGGCGGCTTTGGAACTCGGCAGGCTCACACATATCCCATGACTAGCCCACGTCTTAAACTTAGTGGTTTAGCAGTTTCTCAAAACCTACCCCAATTTGCCTGAGCTACTGGTTAAGGTGCGCCGCGTGTGTGCACATTTCTGCAAGTCATTGACAGCTTCAGCCGGTCTGTCAACACTGCAGCAGTGCTTGAAATTGCCAGCTCACTGGCTGTTGTGGGACGTGAGCATGTGCTGGAACTCGACGTTTCACATGTTGGCCAGTCTTTTTGAGCAGCAGAGGTCAGTAGTGGAATACCAGCTGCAACATGGTCGTCGCCTTTCCGGTCAGCTTCTGCTATTCACAAGCAAGGAGTGGGCATGTATGTCTGACCTCTGTGAAGTTTTAAGAAACTTTGAGCAATCAACACAGATGGTGAGTGGCGATAACGTGATTATCAGAGTAACCATCCCACTTCTGTGTCTACTCAAACACTTGCCACTCACAATTAAGCACGACGCTTTACATGTGAAGTGGTGGAAATTGGGGAAGACATTTAACAGGGTGATAGCCAGACCACCCTCAGTTCATCTTCTCAGCTCAAATTGGATGAAGAGGAGGAGGAGCAGGAGACAGTTGCCTATGCCACAGAGGGTAGTACCCATGGAAGTTTAATTGCATCTGTTCAGCATGGGTGGGAAAAGGAAGAGGATGAGGAGATTGAGAGTCATCCTCCGGACGACGACAGCGAACTCTTGCCTGTTGGTACTCTGGCACACATGGCTGACTTCATGTTATGCTGCCTTTCTGGCAACCAGTGCATTATACGCATTTTAGACAACATGGATTACTGGTTGTTTACCCTTCTCAACCCCCTATACATGGAGAACTTTTCATCTCTTATTCCTCTGGTGCAGAGGACAAGCAAAACCAGAAGATCCTTGTTTAAAAATTGCTCCAAAAATTTCTATCTGACAACGCCGGCGGCAGAGTCCGTAGTTCCTTGGGCAACCGAGGCGGGGAGACAAGGGGAACACACAGCAGTTCCAACAGAGGCAGGGCAACACTCTCCAAAGCCTGGGACGGTTTCATGACACCCCGCCAGAATCCTCACCCTGATGCGCGGCCTACTGGAGGAAATTTTTTTGAAGATGATGAAGGAGTACATAGCAGATCGTGTCCAACCTAGACACGTGGCATGAACTGGCGCTCTACGCCTTGGAGGTGCTGGCCTGCCCTGCCGCCAGCGTTTCGTCTGAGCGGGTATT
Source organism: Bufotes viridis (assembly GCA_033119425.1). NCBI lineage: Eukaryota > Metazoa > Chordata > Amphibia > Anura > Bufonidae > Bufotes > Bufotes viridis. The sequence goes on along the minus strand of CM065592.1, from coordinate 390,595,605 downwards.
TGCTGCTCGTGGCATTGTAACAGATAAGCATATCCGCCTGTCAACTGAAAATGCTGACAGGTTGACTCTTATAAAAATGAACAAGGCCTGGATTGCCCGGACTTCTCGACTCTCCCAGAGGAAAGCTGATGAACATAAAGGCACTTATGGCACTGAATACTGAATACACTGTATTCCCATGCACCCCTTCCTCCACAAAAAAGGGTATATGGTTGAATCTTCCTTTTCTCCTCCTCTTCCCCCTCTTCCATCATATCAACATGCTTATTCGTCGCATATAATGCCCTCGCATATAATGTTTTACAGGGTCAGCTCAAATACAGGCACTCGCATATAATTTTTTAGAGGGTCAGCTCACAATCAGGCCCTCACCTACAATCTTTTACAGGGTCAGCTCACCTACAGGCCCTCACATATAATGTTTTACAGGGTCAGCTTATCTGCAGGCCCTCGCATATAATTTTTTACAGGGTCAGCTCACCTACAGGCCCTCGCATATAATGTTATAATGTTTTAAAGGGTCAGCTCACTTTCAGGCCCTTACCTACAATCTCTTACAGGATCAGCTCAACTGCAGGCCCTCACATATAATGTTTTACAGGGTCAGCTCACCTACAGGCCTTTGCATATAATGTTTTACAGGGTCAGCTCACCTGCAGGCCCTCTCCTACAATCTTTTAGAGGGTCAGCTCACCAGCAGGCCCTCACCTACAATCTTTTACAGGGTTAGCTCACCTGCAAGCCCTCGCATATAATGTTTTAGTAAATATACAGGAAAGAATGTTTTCTAACAATTTATCCCCTAAAATCGATTTTATCTTTTTTTTGTGTGTATTATTGTCAGTCTGTAAAAGTGGAGTACTACTCGGATGACATTGTTCCCGGCAGCGACCTGGGAGTCCAAGATGCATACAGACATCCTCCCCATGCTGTTCCTGAACCATTTCTGTGGTGTTTTCATCAATTTATAACCTTTTCCTATGAACCAAGCACCCTCCCCTCTTCAGAGCAGGGGGTTTTTGGTTTAATGCTCGGGTTCTCCCATTGACTTCCATTATACTCGAGTGCATCCCAATGTGTTTGGTCCAAGCATCCAAGCACTTTGGTGCTCAATCTACACTAATAAGGAGCCTAAACAAACCTCAAAATCCACAATAGACTACATCAAGGTGGTTGGACCTCAAAAGAGCAGTGCATGCACTGGAAGACTTTTTCAAGAATGGATAAAAGTTTCTTTCAAACAAGAATTTAAAGACTCTTCGTTGGCTACAAAAAGTATTCACAAGCTGTGACACTGGCCTAAGGATACTAACCATGCAGGATTCCCAAACATTTGCTTCGGGCCCTTTTCCTACTGTTATTCTGAAAATGTAAAAGATGGAAAAAAAAATATTTTTGCTCAAAATACAAAGAGAGTGTGTCATCTTTAACGTTATACCTTTTGGAGACCATTTCATCCATAACTTGCTTAACTGTTCACAGTAACATTAGTTTTGACCAGGGGTGCCCAAACTTTTGCATGCCACTGTAGATAGATCTCTACAGCAGGTTATCTTGCTGAGAACAAAAGGATTAGGCATGTTATTATCTTACCTACAATTTGCTATCAGGGGCAGGTTCAAAGGGCTGACATACACATTTGATGGATAGCTGGTCCAAACAAAATTACCAGGTTCTGCCCATATACTGTACGTCTAATTGTATAGTCATCTTAAATGTTCAGAATATATTATAGTAAGTCATTTTTTTTTTTTTTTACAGTATGTCTTCTTCATAGAGTTATTTTAATTCCTCAACAGAAGTTACATAACATAATTTTTGTCTTTAAGTCATACATGTTTAGGGTCTAGGAGCAGGCAAGCTTGAACATGTACATGTTTCATGTTATATACTGGACAAAAACAAGGAATACACTCAACGCACCACTGAGGATGATCAAAATATCATGCTGGCAAAACATACGAAGTAATAAAGAAATCATAATAAACATTTTTGCTTGACATTTCCACATGCAGTGAAAGAAAACAGCAGTCCTCTGAATAAAGTGAGAGGCCGATAATATAACATAAATACCTATGCTACATTCCCATTTGAAGAGCTGGGCAGTTCATCATTTCCTCAATATACAACCTACAAGGAGTAAACAAACTAAGTTATATGTTCATCATTACTGAAGAAATTTACAGTGTTACGGCATTGAGCAGTATGGACGCAGACACACCATAACCCTCTATTGAAAGGAAATGCCTTTCCAGTTAGCAAGTCAGAAAATGTAAAAAAAAAATTGTACATACTTTCTGAAATGCTACTTCAAGATAGGTAAATTTCAGTTTCAACATTTATTTGTAAAAGGAAATGTATGTACAAGGAGAAACTAGTACAGTATACAGAAGCAATTTGCTAACTTAAAGGCCAAAACTGCACTGTTCTTAGGAATTTTAAGTTGAAACATTTGCTGTAATTTTCAGTAATTTAGGTTAAAGGAAAAAAATAATTAATGGCTTAGAATGTTTAGTGTACAATAAAACATGAACAGTGTAATTATGATAGGGGGGATTGAAACCTATAATACACATACAGGATATTGTTAAAGGGGTGTTATGTTGTTTTTAACCCCTTCAGGACCCTGACATTTTTCACCTTAAAGACCAGGCCATTTTTTGCAAATCTGACATGTGTCACTTTAAGTGGTGATAACTTTAAAACGCTTTTACTTATCCAAACCATTCTGACATTATTTTCTCATTACATATTGTACTTCATGACAGTGGTAAATTTGAGTCAAACAATTTCATTTTTATTTATAATGCCAAATTTACCAAAAATTTTAAAAAATTAACAATTTTCAAAAAAAAAAGTTCTCTGCTTTTAAAGCAGATAGTGATACCTCCTAAAATAGTTATTAATTTATATTTCCCATATGTCTACTTCATGTTTAGATCATTTTGTATATTACATTTTCTTTTTTTGGAACGTTAGAAGGCTTAGAAGTTTAAAAGCAAATCTTGAAATTTTTCAGAAAATTTCCAAAACCCACTTGCCACCCCACACCCAGCAGGATCCCGCATTTGACAGCAGGCAGTGCAAGGGTTAATGTGCCGGCATCGGTGAAAACCGATGCCAGCACATACAGCAGGAATATCAGTGACTGACAGACACCTGCTGCTGATTGGGTACCTGTACGGCGCAGGTCCTTGAGGGGTTAAACTCTTCCATCCATTCAAACCCTTATCTCGTTCTGCTACATGCTATATGTCTTCTCTTATTTATAAACACCATCGAACATAAGAGCACTCTCAAGGCACTAAATGCAAAAAAAAGGTTCTTTGCAAAAGGTTTTCCAAAAACATCTGTGCCCACCCAACATGGCATGGTGACCTCAATCCAGATGGGAACCTACTCTATTTAATGCTTATCTCTGTCTTGTTTGTTCTTCTTCTCATTGGATGTCTATGGCACACAGATGGGTAACGACTGTAACAACACAGTATGTGTGTGGGGTCTGCTCTTTAGAATTTAGATGCGCAGGTATTAAATAGAATGCAACCTTCACTCCCCCAATATCAACCTCCCGTTTACCACTTTAGTATATAAGTTTCAGGAGTTTACAAAGCCAAGATTCTGTACAGGGCTGTGTTGGGAGGGTTGCCCATGCTAACCAGTCAAGCCTTCACTGTTTGACCTATGAGTGATGCTGAAAGCTGAGCTAATAAAGTTCCTGTCTCAGCATCTAGTCCCAGAACTAGACAGGGTATTTAGGTGTGCAAATAAGCCATGGGCAGCTTCCAGTGATGGTATACATATAGTATATGTGTTCTGGCTCTGCTTTATTCCTCTGTGCTTTGTACCTAAACTTAATATCTGCTTATTAGCCCTCTGGGTATCGCCCGTGGCTTGTTTTCTGAATAAAACCCTCATCTGCTGAATTGGCTTCTACTGTCTCAACTGGTATTCTGACCTTGACTAGTTTCTGGATTAAACCCTTGTCTGCTGTTTGGGCCCCATCCATTTCTCCTCGTCCTGACCCTGCTTGTCAGCTTCTCCAGAGTGATTGCTGGTTGTGGTACTGGATAATGACCATATTTCTTTACAACAAGACTTCTCTAGAGCTTCACGTCTCTTCTCAAACCCTCCAGAATTTCAAAATTTCATGACAGCTTACCACTTCTGATATGCATACTTTATACCTAAAAAGTCCTCCTACCTGTCAAAACTGGCTTAACCAGACATATCTAGAGCTGCTTACTACTTTCCCTTAATTCTTATATCAATTTCCTATTTTATTTTAGATTATAAGGTTGTCCTGGTAAGGTTCCTTCCTAAAGTACAGTATTTTGAAACCAAATTGAATCTTTCAGAGCCACTTCATCTTATAGAAGAGTATGGGCCCATTTTTTGTAAAAAAAAATTTTTGCTTGAGCCCTCACATCAAGAATACCTGTACTGCCTTGATGGCAGTCCTGCCAGCCGATAAAACTATCAACAGAACACTCCTTGAACCAACAGCCCAACTCCCTAATAAACATGAATGCTTAACTCAACAAGAAACAATTACTATTTTCCAGGAGAAGAAAAGATTGTCAGGATAATTGCAGGGCTGATAACCCAGAAGTCAACAAGTTTGGATGATAATTACCTACATTGTGGATTATACTGGCACCATATAAATAATAGACAATAAATAAATTGCATAATTGTACTATTAAGGCAGTAAAAGTGCAGATAACCACAACTGTCACACTGCGACCATGTTTGTCTATAAAAGAGCAAGGGTGCTACTTCTCCCCTAATGGAAAACACTGTGGTTAGCTTAGCTGCTTATTTCTTGAATTAACTGCCTAATTTCTTGAGAAAGATAAAGCAGATTTTTATTGTGTCACCTAAATGTTTAGCTTTCAGGAATGAATATGTTATCTTGGTTGAGTAACAGCATAGAAAAGATCTAAGAGAGTAGTCACATGGAGCAAAATAAAATTGAGTTGGTGTTGGTGGTTGGTTAATAATTGCATATAATGAGACAGGAAATAAAAAAAATAAACTCATGAACCTGGACACATTTCGTCAGGATACAAAGTACTGTCAGCATTGAACAAGAAGGACTTGATAAGATTTGTTTCCTGATACAGTATGGATTTATTACCAGTAAATGAAGGTACACTGTGATGATGAGTTCAACAGTATCAAGAGCAGCTACAAAGATCAAACAGGATAAAGTCCTGGAAAGGTTACCTCAAGAATGAGATTCCTGAAAGTCATTAGCTACTGTTTCACTTGAATGAGAACCAGACTGTTGATACTCTGAGCGGATGGGGACTGATCATCATAGTAATGGCCTGACCTGCAAGGAGTAAGGGATAAAATATGAAGTGATTGGTAGTAAGATGGACGCCTGAAGTGAAGTGGAAGGTTAATTCAATATAACAAAATTATAATGAAAGGAAAAATGAAATAATTCTAAAATATTGCACATGAGCAAGGGAAACATTTATTTGTCAGCTTTTAGCTAACTTATAGAGGTTATGTGGTATAGAAAAACCACTGAACACACTTTAGGGAATTCTAAAAACAAAGAGGATGGACTATTACTTGGGGGTCATATCTATTAGCCCCATTGTTTTTTAACTTTTTTAGTCAGAAAAAAAACATTCTGCCAACATTACCAAATGAGGGTATAATTTGTTTTCTACTGACACTTCCCAGCATTCCTTAAAGGGTTATTCCCATCTCAGACAATGGTAGCATATCTCTAAAACAAAGCCACCACCAAGAGTTTCTATTGGCCCGCTCAGGGTGCTCAGCTATTTTTGGAATCCCCATAGAAATGACTGGGGCGCACTGCACTTGTGCGGCCTCCGCTCTCATTCATTTCTATGGGGCGACGGAAATAGCCTAGCCAGTGCTCGGCAATTTTCAGTGGCCCATTGAAATAAATGGAGCGCCCTCTGTGACTTTCCCAGCTACGTTTACGAGATAGGTGCAGGTCCCACCTCTGTCCCACCTTTATCAGATAATGGGGGCATATACTAGCAATATCCTTCCATTGTCTGAGGTGACACACATTGCTGTCTAAACAGCGATCTGCTGCCCAAAAACAATGCAGCTATATGAGGACGAGGAATCACAATAGCAACCTCTAATCCTCATACTGTGGAGGTGATCGCTGCAAGTAAATGCAGTGGTCTCCTCTACTGAATGAGCAGCTGACTGTCCTTCCCGACGATCTGCTGCTCTTCAGCACATGTAAATGTGACTATAGATAGATTAAGAGAGATATTTAAAACAAGTATTTGACAGGCATTTGACACTGTACCACATAAAAGGTTAGTATATAAAATGAGAACACTTGGACTAGGAGAAAATATCTGTATGTGGGTAAGTAACTGGCTCAGTAATAGAAAACAGAGGGTGGTTATTAACGGTACACACTCAGATTGGGTCACGGTCACTAGTGGGGTACCTCAGGGGTCAGTATTGGGCCCTATTCTCTTCAATATATTTATTAATGATCTTGTAGAAGGCTTGCACAGTAATATATCAATTTTTGCAGATGACACTAAACTGTGTAAAGTAATTAACACTAAAGAGGACAGTTTTCTGCTACAGAGGGATCTGGATAGATTGGGGGCTTGGGCAGAGAAATGGCAGATGAGGTTTAACACTGACAAATGTAAAGTTATGCACATGGGAAGGAATAATGCAAGTCACCCGTACATACTAAATGGTAAAACACTCAGTAACACTGACATGGAAAAGGATCTAGGAATTTTAATAAATTACAAATTAAGCTGTAAAAACCAGTGTCAGGCAGCTGCTGCCTAGGCCAATAAGATAATGGGTTGCATCAAAAGGGGCATAGATGCCCGTGATGAAAATATAGTCTTACCACTTTATAAATCACTAGTCAGACCACACATGGAGTACTGTGTTCAGTTCTGGGCTCCCGTGAACAAGGCAGACATAGCAGAGCTAGAGAGGGTTCAGAGGAGGGCAACTAAAGTAATAACTGGAATGGGGCAACTACAGTACTCTGAAAGGTTATCAAAATTAGGGTCATTCACTCACATCACCACTATTTAAGAATTTTCAAACAAACCATTCAAATTGAGAAAGTCAGTCAGATGACTAGTGAAATGTCTTCAAGAAAACACGCTCTGACTTATGACTACTGTTATATAACTTTCAGAAAATTACTAACTAACCAAAAGCAGGAGCTACTGTAGCTGATCTTGCCAAAGATTGTGTCTTAAACACCTATACAACTCTAATCATCGATTTTGCATCTTTGCTTAATACAGTATTTGAGTAGAAGCAGATTTAACCCCTTAAGGACTCAGCCCTATTTCACCCTAAGGACTTGGCCATTTTTTGCAAATCTGACCACTGTCACTTTATGTGGTGATAACTTTAAAACGCTTTTACTTATCCAGGCCATTTTTAGATTGTTTTTTCGTCACATATTGTACTTCATGACACTGGTAAAATTAAGTCGAAAATTTTTATTTTTATTTATAAAAAAATATCAAATTTACCAAAAATTTGGAAAAATTAGCAATTTTCCAAGTTTCAATTTCTCTACTTCTAAAATACATAGTAATACCGCCCAAAAAAGTTATTGATTTACATTCCCCATATGTCTACTTCATGTATCGATCATTTTGGGAATGCCATTTTATTTTTTGGGGACGTTACAAGGCTTAGAAGTTTAGAAGCAAATCTTGAAATTTTTCAGAAATTTTCAAAAACCCACTTTTTAGGGACCAGTTCAGGTCTGTAGTCACTTTGTGAGGCTTACATAATAGAAACCATCCAAAAATGACCCCATTATAGAAACTACACCCCTCAAGGTATTTAAAACTGATTTTACAAACATCATTAACCCTTTAGGTTTTCCACAAGAGTTAATGGCAAATGGAGATAAAATTTCAGAATTTAGATTTTTTGGAAAATTTTCCGTTTGAATCCATTTTTTCCAGTAACAAAGCAAGGGTTAACAGCCAAACAAAACTCAATTTTTATTGCCCCGATTCTGTAGTTTTCAGAAACACCCCATATGTGGGCGTAAACTGCTGTATGGCCAAACGGCAGGGCACAGAAGTAAGGGAACGCCATATGGTTTTTGGAAAGCGGATTTTGCTGGACTGGATTTTTGACACCATGTCCCATTTGAAGCCCCCAGATGCACCCCTAGAGTAGAATCTCCAAAAAAGTGACTCCATCTAAGAAGGTACACCCTTCAAGGTATTCAAAACTGATTTTACAAACTTTGTTAACCCTTTAGGTGTTCCACAAGAGTTATTGGCAAATGGAGATGAAATTTCGGAATTTCTATTTTTTGTTACCTTGCCTCAAAAAAAGTGTAATATAGAGCAACCAAAAATCATATTTACCCTAAAACAAAACTGCCAACTTATCCCGTACGTTCCAAAATGGGGTAACTTTTTGGAGTTTCTACTGTAGGGGTGCATCAGGGGGTCTTCAAATGGGACATGGTGTCAAATAACCAATCCAGCAAAATCTGCCTTCCAAAAACCATATGGCGTTCCCTTCCTTCTACGCCCTGCCGTTTGGCCATACAGCAGTTTACGACCACATATGGGGTGTTTCTGCAAACTAGAGAATTGGGGCAATATATATTGAGTTTTGTTTGGCTGTTAACCCTTGCTTTTTTACTGGAAAATTGAATAAAATGGAAAATTTGCAAAAAAATAGCTATTTTCGGACCGTTTTTATTTTTTGTTATTTACATCGTTGAACTGACAGGTTAGATTGTGTGCTATTTCTATAGAGCAGGTTGCTATGGACGCGGCAATACCAAATATGGCTACTTTTTGGGGGGTTTTGTTTCATTTTTACATAATACAGCATTTTTGAAAAAAATGATTTTTTTAATGTGTCTTCACATACTGAAAGCCATATATTTTTTTTATTTTTTGGGCGACTGTCTTATGTAGGGGCTCATTTTTTGCGGGATGAGATGGCGGTTTGATTGGAACTATCTTGGGGTGCATATGACATTTTGGTCCCCTGCTATTACACTTTTTGTGATGTAAGGTGACAAAAATGGCTCTTGACACCGTATTTTTTTTTTTTTTTGTTGTGTTCACCTGAGGGGTTCGGTGATGTGTTATTTTTATAGAGCAGGTTGCGACGGGCGCGCCGATACAAAATATGTATACTTTTATTTATTTATTTAAGTTTTACACTGTAAAGTTATGCACATGGGAAGGAATAATGCAAGTCACCCGTACATATTAAATGGTAAAACACTCGGCAACACTGACATGGAAAAGGATCTAGGAATTTTAATAAACAGCAAATTAAGCTGCAAAAACCAGTGTCAGGCAGCTACTGCCAAGGCCAATAAGATAATGGGTTGCATCAAAAGGGGCATAGACGCCCGTGATGAGAACATAGTCCTACCACTTTACAAATCACTGGTTAGACCACACATGGAGTACTGTGTACAGTTCTGGGCTCCTGTGAACAAGACAGACATAGCAGAGCTAGAGAGGGTTCAGAGGAGGGCAACTAAAGTAATAACTGGAATGAGGGATCTACAGTACCCTGAAAGGTTATCAAAATTAGGGTTATTCACTTTAGAAAAAAGACGACTGAGGGAGATCTAATAACTATGTATAAATATATCAGGGGTCAGTACAGAGATCTGTCCCATCATCTATTTATCCCCAGGACTCTGACTGTGACAAGGGGACATCCTCTGCGTCTGGATGAAAGAAGGTTTGTACACAAACATAGAAAAGGATTCTTCACTGTAAGAGCAGTGAGACTATGGAACTCTCTGCCTGAGGAGGTGGTGATGGTGAGTACAATAAAGGAATTCAAGAGGGGACTGGATTTATTTCTGGAGTGTAATAATATTACAGGCTATAGCTACTAGAGAGGGTCGTTGATCCAGGGAGTTATTCTGACTGCCTGATTGGAGTCGGGAAGGAATTTTTTTTTCCCCTTAAGTGAGGAAAATTGGCTTCTGCCTCACAGGGGTTTTTTGCCTTCCTCTGGATCAACTTGTAGGAAACAGGCCGAACTGGATGGACAAATGTCTTTTTTCGGTCTTATATACTATGTTACTATGTTACTATGTTACACAATATTATCATTTTTTAAAACAAAACAAATCATGTTTTAGTGTCTCCATGTGATTGTCCTATGTGGGGTATCATTTTTTGCGGGATGAGATGACGGTTTGATTGGCACTATTTTTGGGTGCATATAACTTTTTGATCGCTTGCTATTACAGTTTTTGAGATGTGAGGTGACAAATGTTTTTTTTTTACATTGTTTTTATTTTATTTTTTTAACAGTATTTACCTGAGGGGTTAGATAATGTGATATTTTTATAGAGCAGGTTTTTACGGACGCGGCGATACATAATATGTATACTTTTTATTTATTTATTTTACTTTAACACAACAATAGCATTTTAGAAAAAAAAAATTATGTTTTAGTGTCTCCATAGTCTGAGAGCCATATTTTTTTATTTTTTTGGGCGATTGTCCTATATAAGGACTCATTTTTTGCGGGATGAGATGGCGGTTTTATTGGTACTATTTTGGGAGGCATACGCCTTTTTGATCACTTGGTATTACACTTTTTGTGATGCAAGGTGACAAAAAATGGCTTTTTTACACCATTTTTTTGTGATTTTTTTTACGGTATTTGCGTGAGGGGTTAGTACACATGATATTTTTATAGAGGAGATTTTTACGGTCGCGGCGATACCTAATATGTGTAGTTTATTTTTATTTTATTTTTTTTTATTCAGTGATATGTATTTTTCTGATTTTTACTTTTTTTTTCACTTTTTTGACCCAGACCCACTTGGTTCTTGTAGATTCAGTGGATCTGGTGTCTATATAATACAGAACAGTACACTATATAGTGTACTGCACTGTATTTTTTTACTTTGCACAGTCTGGTCAGACTTCTGCCTTTAGCAGAAGTCTGACCAGAGTTACTATACCATGGCAAGCAGGACGCTTCTGAAAGCGTCCTGCTGCCATGGTAACCATCACCCGCTGCCATTACAGAGCAGCGGGTGATGGGAAGAGAGGTGAGCTCCCTCCCTCTACTATCCTATCCCATCGGGGGCTGCAAAGGTACGGAAGCCCCCGATGGGAGAGGGAGGGAGCTCCTCCATGTTAACACCTTCTATACCGCGGTCCGTACGGACCGCGGTATAGAAGGGGTTAAACTGCTGACATCTGCAGCACAGATGTCAGCAGTTTATAACAGGGGGTCAGCAATGTTCTAACCCCCTGCTATACCCACTAGACACCAGGGAAATGCATTGAAAGGAGGAGGGCGCCCACCCGCAGCACCGCCCGCAAATCCCCCCCCCTGCACCGCCCGGGGGGACACTAAGATGGCGTGGTGCAGGGGCGGGGTTAAAATTTACAATTAGGGGCAGATTTTAGTCTCAGAGACTACACATAGCGCAACAAACCGCAGATCTGAATTGATCTGCGGTTTGTTGCGATCGCCGACACGGGGGGGTCACAGGACCCCCCTCGGCATTGTCACAGGATGCCTGCTGAATGATTTCAGCAGGCATCCTGTTCCGATCACCGCCACGTGCGCAGCGGTGATCGGAACTTCTCAGGGCGTACATGTACGCCCTGAGTCCTTAAGTACCAGGACGCTAGGGCGTACATGTACGCCCTGCGTCCTTAAGAGGTTAAAGAGGTTATGCCACAAACAGTGGCGTAGATAGAGAATTAAGGGCCCCATAGCAAGGATCAAACCAGTCCCCCCTTACAGGACAGAAGGGTTTCCGCCTAAACCCATTTCAATGACCCTTAGGACATTTTTCAACTGCCTCATTTGCTAAAAGTTTTTCTTTTAGAGGGTAGAGTCCTGACCAAGTTTTCACCTCCAGTAGAAGAGGTGATAATCCCAACTAAGACTGGGCCCCCTCTTTCCTTGGGCCCTATAGCAGTCGCATTGCCTGCCACTATTGTAGTTACGGCCCTGGCTATAAACTACTTTTCACACTAAAGTGAATTTTTTAACAATCACTCTAGCTTATTTTTTATTCTTCAAATTTACCTTATTTGCAGTTTTCTCTTATCTCCCATGCTTCAATCCTACTCCCTGGCTTGTCATGTGACTGCTACCCCTTCATGCCTTAGGGCAGTGAGATGTGTCCTGACATGAGCAGATCATGTAACACTAACCACGACCCTCGTTCTTACCAATGTCACTTGTGGGTCCAACATTACAAGGCTCCAATGAAGGACATAACCTACAGCAACTGAATATCAAAGCAGAATTGTCACAGGGTACAATGGTAGGCTAGTGACTTTAGAATAACGCTGTTTTGATAAATTGGGGAAAGTGATATAACGGTGATATCTATTGGGTTGGATATTAGTGGTACAGCGGCTCGCGGACCCGTTCACTTCAATGGGTCCGTGATCCACCCGTTTCGCAAAAAGATAGGACACGTTCTATCTTTTTGCGGGACGCAAGTATGGAACATAACCCAATGGAAGTACTCCGTAGTGCTTCCATAGTGTTCCGTTCCATGATTCCGTTCTGCACCGCTCCGCATCTCCGGATTTGCGGAACCATTGAAGTAAATGGGTCCGCATCCGTGATGCGGAATGGCCATGGAACGGTGCCCGTTTATTGCGGATCCGCAAATGCGGTCCGCAATACAAGCACAGGGAGCACATGTTCATGTGAAAGAGGCCTTATTGTGAGACGAAACAAGGTGCAGGAGAAAAACATGGAACAGGTACAAATCTTTACATTATAGCTTATATCGGTGTAGGCATCACTACTAATAACTGATGGGAATAACTGACCAAAACACTGAAGTCGGCCTTACAGGGAGAGAGCTGCATCAGAAAGTAAATACCTGCTGAGAAAGGACACACCCCCTAAGCTGTCAGCCTTAAAATAAATATATCACAGCAATTAGAACAATGAATGGGGAGATCTTTGGATCCATACGAGCTGTAAGGGAGAGATTGCCATTAGAGAGGAGTGAATTATTGAAAAATTAGATTCAGCTGCTTCACCAAATTTGACTAAAAAATTTGCTTTGTGACAAATTAATTCGTCACAAAGCGCATTTCTTTGTAATTAGTGGGTGCAATGACAGGGAGTGGCGATTGCTCCGCCCTCATTATTGTAGAAATAATACAGTGTAAAAAGTTTTTAAAAATTTTAAAAATCATACTTACCTCCTCTGTTTGATCATAAAGAGCCGGCCGCCACCATCGTGTTTGAAGATCTACCACGAAATCTCACATGACCCGTGATGACGTCATCATGTCAGACGGCGTGGTGACGTTAAACATCACCACTCACAGGATTTCATGCGAGATCTTCAATCAAGATCGCTAACAAGAAGCACGAGGAAATTCGGCTTGGCAGGGAATCGAATTTTCCCTGAAATTCGCTCAACACTAATTGTCATGTACTATATTATATCTGATTTGCATTTTTTTACATTAATGATGGAATAATCCCTTTAAATGTTTTCCTATTTCGTCTCTGGAAACAATTTAGAGGAAATACAATCAGATTGTAATCTTTCAGTTAAACAAATAAATCTAATTACGTGTAACAGTCATGCAGATAAGAGTCAAATACAGTATCTAAAAGCATTTCAGTTATCCTACAACCTCCCACAGCATCGAGCTTGGAAAGCTAGTTCTCCTTTGTTTCCTCTGCGGGTCTGCCAGAACTGTAACATAAGAATGTTTGGGTGATAGGCTTAATAACTGACATATAAAACTGTCAAGTAAACTCAGGTCACCATAGTAACAAAAGAACTGAATTTGTAACAACACGTGTTCTCAGATGCAAGGATTTAGTCTTTATTGCTGGGGTGCCACCAAACTGTTTTATTTGTCATTAATGTGCACCCCGTGCTATGAGGTCAAAAAGCTGTAAAATCAATATGTGCAGTGGTTGAGAGCACAGGTTAAGCATGTATCAAGAGCTTAGTCTTTGCTGTGTTTCCGACCACAAACTATGTATCAGATTTCTCTGAGATGGCATCAAACTGGGCAGATGCCAGGGCCAACTGAGTGTGAGATCAGGGTTCATGGTTATTTGGGGAAACTTGCCTAGAGAAGTGACATCAGGGCTATGTATTAAAGGGGTTGTCCCACGAAAAATATTCTAAATTTTTCAAACCAGCACCTGGATCTGAATACTTTTGTAATTGCATGCAAGTAAAAATTTTGTATAGCTAATGAGTTCATAAAATGTATCTGTACAGCGCCACCTGCTGTTTGCTCTTTTTCTAATTTCTCTGTCCAGCTCACTGAGATGGAAACACATGCTCAGTTCCATTATTCAACTGCCAGCAGCTGCAGTAGAAAGGACACACCCCCTGGAAAAGTACACACCCCTCTGAGCTGAAATAAATAGGGCTGGTTCTAAGCTTGTTAAAAAGAGACTGCCTTCCACTATACGGTACTGTATTTTAATTTTTTTACATTAATCATGGGATATACACCATACATTTGTATTGGGTACACCACCAACCTAAGGCAGAAGTAGTGCATATGACTATCATCATCATACCCCAAAATGAATAAAGACCCCAGACCAGCCCCTTAAATAAACATAGGTCGAAACCAGATTCCCTAAACAGATGAAGACCCAAAACAGATATAGGCCAACTAAATACAGACTCTGTAGACAAATACAGACCCAAACCAGACCAACTAAATAAATAGAGACACCAGACCAGATGCCTAAAGAAGTACAAACCCCAGAGAAGACCCATTTAAACTAATTCAGTCAATAAGTATAGGAATGGATGGATCACTAGTTGGCTGCGTGGCAGGTGCTCAGATCAAGTGTGTCTCACCCAGACACGGAGACAAAGGAAGAATTAACAAAAAATGATCGGCACTCTATATCTAGATATCACATGGAGGCAGATAATATAAAATAAAATATCTATTTATTAAATAAATGTACAGCCAGATTATAAACAAAGCAATAAAAATAGTAAAAACTACAAGAAAAGCAATAAAAAAACAATGGATCGGTCCATAAATAGATAATAACTGCTAGGATCTGTAGTAATCTCTGCCTACTTATGGTTCTTATAAGAAGGATCAATATAAATCCATTTCAATGTCCTTTCTGGAACAATGTATCCTTGTGTTTGTATTTATTAGAACAATATGTCCACTAACATGGTATTTCCTAATAGTAATCTCTCAAATATAAAGACAGTTCCACAGTTCAAAAGGAGTGTACTCCTCTTTTCAATACTTCACTTCAAGCCGCGATGTTGGGAAATATAAATAAATAAATGTCCATAAGCAGCAAACACTTATCCATTAATGGGGAAAGAAATCATCCGCAGAGATCATATTGAGGCTCAGAAACACTATTATATTTGGCTTTTCTTATCATGCACGTGAGCTGACATATGTTGTTTACCTGTTGTTATGATTTACAACTTGTCCTCCTTCGGTCCTGGCTGCGGCGTCCCACGTGTCAGGCCACAGTGCGGAGGAGCCTTACCTCAGGTCGCGTGTCTGCTCTGGGTCGTGCGCTGCTCTGTTAATTCAATATTGGTAAAGTCAGTAATTGTAACGGCGCGCTCCATACTTCATCTCCATAGGCTGGCTTTATCCAGGGTACATAATCCAAAATTGGGATGGGGGTCTTCCAACCATACGCATTTCGGGGCAGTAAACTGTCCCCTTCATCAGTGGTAGGATGAAGGGGACAGTTTAGAGCCCCGAAACGCGTTACTGACTTTACCAATACTGGATGAATAGAGCAGCGCAGCATACCAGCCAGGACGGCAGAGAATTCTTAAATAGAGGCAACATTACAGAGACTGCAGACATCCTAGTGCATGACCCAGAGCAGACATGCAACCTGAGGTAAGACTCCTCCGTACTGCGGCCTGACACGTGGGACACCGCAGCCAGGACCAAAGGAGGACAAGTTGTAAATCATACCAAATATAATAGTGTTTCTGAGCCTCAATATGATCTCTGCGGATGATGTCTTTCCCCATTAATGGATAAGTGTTTGCTGCTTATGGACATTTATTTATTTATATTTCCCAACATCGCGGCTTGAAGTGAAGTATTGAAAAGAGGAGTACATTCCTTTTGAACTGTGGAACTGTCTCTATATTTGAGAGATTACTATTAGGAAATACCATATTAGTGGACATATTGTTCTAATAAATACAAATAAAAGGATACATTGTTCCAGAAAGGACATTAAAATGGATTTGTATAGATCCTTCTTATAAGAACCATAGGTAGGCAGAGATTACTACAGATTCTAGCAGTTATTATCTATTTATGGACTGATCCATGTTTTTATTGTTTTTATTGTAGTTATTACTATTTTTATTGGTTTGTTTACAATCTGATTGTACATTTGTTTAATAAATAGATATTTTATTTTAAACTAATACAGGCCTCAAGAACTAGACCATGCAGATACCTACCTCTACTTGTTTCTGCTGCTTGCAGTGCTCTTCACTCCTAGGCTTCATAGCAGACAACTGATGTCAGTTCTAGCGTCAGGAAATAGTCTACGGTTACCAGGAGTGAAGAGGACTTTAGGAACCAGGACAGTTTAGTATTTAGGTCCCAAACGGAATGCAGGAAGTATCTGTTAGGGTTAAAACAGAAATATGCAGTGCACCATAGGGTGAGTACATCAGGACTATGTATTGTCAGACCGCTGTAAATTGGAGGCTCACCTGTACAGGTTGTGCTCGATTACGTACAACTCTAATTTATGCGTATCAGGATCGCAAAAGTTGTATGGGATGCAGCCGCAGTCACACGAACTTCAAGAACAGGTGCACAGTCTTTCCAACAGATAAGTAGAATTCGAATTAAGAATGGTGGATTCTTTTTATTGCAAAAAACGTGTTTTGGAGAAATAATTCTCCTTCTTCAGGCTTTTCGCAATAAAAAGAATCCATAGATCGCATGACAGTTGACGTGGTCCTTTTGCTCCTGGCGGTCCAACATTCTTAGGTTTAGTTTTTAGGTACACAGTACCAATGAGACTTGCCTGCTATTCTGGAGACCTAGGAGGTCCTCTTTTTTCTCAGGAGTCTCCTAGACATTTGAGGCAAGTAGGCCTGTATGGTTATCAAGGTAGAAGGCATGGGGCCCAAGAACCCACATCTACAAAAAGTTCTTCATGCAGATACTAACTAGAAAATGCTTCTTCTCCTATCCGCTTAGTGTGGTCTGCCTTGATATTCCCCTATTCTGGGTGGCTCAGTGTAAACCATATTACAATGGAAACACCCATTAATTTATTTTACTGCCATTTCTAATATTTTCCAATATTTTTTTTAAATGAGCATATCATTATTTGCCAAGAAAATTATGTATTTGTTCCAAATAAGAGGCAAAGAATGTGTTTCGCTTTCAGTGCAAGCCCTGCTGTTTATCTGGAAGAAAACCAAAGCAAATGAGGAGGACAATGTAAGGTAAAAATTGGAATTTTACTTTTCTTCCTGGACGACATCATAGCTGATAAAAAGTTTTAAGAAGATTTTTAAACAAACAGCCATCAAGCTGAGCTTATTTGACAGTCCTGCAGGATTATAAAATGTTTCTATTTGATCAAAAACTTATGGCTGACAGGTTATTGTATTATGTCATAGAGAAATGATGCTGACATATAATGTCCTGTAAATAATATGTACAGCAGTTTCTGATGTTATTGCTTGTGTGATGTTAGAACACACAAATGTATTAGCATAACCTATGGACTGTAATGGAGAACAGAAATAACTCAAGGCATGACTGATACATCCACATTGTGACCTACTACTCTCATCATTATGAATATACTAATATAATAAAAAGGTATAGTAACATTGTAATCACCAAGCAGCAATCCCTCATCTGCTACAATAGAAAACTATTAGTTACAGTGCATTCATAAATGTTATGTAACCTGTATAATTTGGTTCTCTTCCTATTATTTATAACAATATAAAGTGGTTGTCCGAGTTTTATTTTTAATATACTAATGGTCCGGAAGCCATGTAATATAGTAAAAAATGTCACCTTCCTTCCCTGCACCCGTTCCCATCCAGGGACATTGTTCTGTTATCTTACCTAGGCTGCAGTCAGCGATAGATTTTTTGTTTGCAGGGGTAATGTCCCATATACCTGCAAAAAAACAAAGGGGTTCAGTCAGCACATCCCAATGTGCAGGTGCACGCTGCCATGGCTGGAAACATAAAGAAAAAAAGGACAATGACAACAGCACTCTGCAGACACAAATACAGTACAATGCCATAATTATAGAAAACATTTTGGTGCTTACACTACGCTTCTAAATTAGAGATACTTAGCAAATACATTTTGTACAAAATTATCTGGGCCCGTCTTCCAAACGTCAAGGCGATCTCTGTCAGACGGGAACCTTACACTAAATACTACCTGTAATGTGCCAAAAAGGCCACCATAAAATTCAGAGAGTGCAGGTTCCACATGCATGCTGGGTCCCATATGTCCCATATACCACTGCAGCCAAACACTGTCCTCAGTTACGTACACTGCATGATCACTAAGGCCAATGATTGACCGCAGCAGTAACAGCCAAACAATACTGCACTAGCAAAGACAGAACAGTGCTTGATCCGAGCGAGCACAGGGAGGGAATTTTTTTTTTTTTATTATTTTACATGGCTCCCAGCACTTTAGTAAAGTAAAGAAAAAAGCTTGGAGAACTCCTTTAAAGAGCTATTCCTGTTGTAGGCATTTATGGCAAAGGAATTTCATGGCTTCCAGATGAAGCCCTCCGCATTTGTATAGCAGTCCCAGAAACTGTTTCTGTAAGTCCCAAAGACAAGAATGGAAAGCATTGCCACCTTTCCGTTAATTCCCTAACTAGATGTGACAGCTGAGAGGTGAGGTCTTCCCCCTCTTAGTCACTTACGGCATTTCCTGTTGGTATGCCATAAATGACTATGATGAGAATATTACTTCAACCAGGTTCTTGCAATGTAGGATCATCAATTAGTGTCACGCCAAAAAATATATGCACTTGGGTACTGGGCAATGAAAACTTAACACAGGCGCATTCAGTTGTAAAAAAAAAATGAGCATCCAATGTCCTTTTGAAACCTAGCAAAGTGTAAGCACAATGCCTCGGAAACATTGACGATTAGTGCAGGGGTGTAGCTAAAGGCTCATGGGCCCTGGTACAAGAGTTCAGCTTGCCACCCCCTTCACTCAGCGCTGGTGCACCTAGCTTTTCTGCTGCCCGAGGCAAATATTGGAACGGCACCCCCATGTCAAATTCTCAACCTAACCCCTTCCCTCCAATCCTACTGTTAAAGGGGGTTGTCCTCTTTTTACTACTGATGACCTATCCTCAGTATAGGTCATCAATATCAGATTAGCCAGGGTCCTCCGGCACCCCCAACGATCAGCTGGTTGGAGAGAGAGCAGCGCTCATATGACATCCAGACCCCCAATCAGACCTCCATTAGACTTCTCCAGACTCCCAGTCAGACCTTCAGACCCTCAGTCAGACCTCCAGACCCCCCAGTCAGACTTCTAGACTCCCCAGTCAGACCTTCAGACCCCCCACTACATCTTATAAAGGAAAAAGTACAGTACCACTGGCAAGGGGGGCCCTCTGAGGCCCCCTGGCTTAGAGGCCCAGTTGCAACTGTGACCGCTGCGACCCCTATAGTTACGCCAATGGATTAGTGGTGTCAGGCTCATCCACAGATGCTTGCTTTTGTTGATGTGGGGCACACTGGTGTTGGGTGCCAAGCAGGGGCACAATGATGCTTCAAGCAAACCTACTGTAGTCTAGTCCAGCACTCATTCTACCTTTCCTTTAATCAAGTCCCCTATATCTTGCTTATATACATTGGCTTGGAAAGGGGGCATGTGGAAGGGAGTGTGACCAAAGGATAAGACTACACAAGGTTTGCTTGTAGTCTGTAACCATGGAGACACAGAGGTCTGCAGTGGAGTTGTGGAGAGATTATTATATTTTTAAGACTCCTTGCAGACTATTTTTTAACACTATACATGCCCTAAAACCACGCCCAGGGTAAGTAGAGCTTGGTATTTTATCTAGGGTGATCATACATCCAATTTCCAGGACATGTCCTTTCTGGGACCTAAAAAAATTGTCCGGCCAGGATTTATAAATTACCATAAATGTCCAGGACTCTCAAGGGGGGAGGGAGTCACTGCCGGGCAGGCATTATAATCTGCTACAGTGCAAGAGCTGAAGGACCTGTGATAATATCACCATCATGTGATCAGGGCAGGAGGGGCCCGAGCTCAGCAGAGGAGATGAGGTAAGGACCTGTTAAGATGTCACTGTTAGGTGATCAGTGCAGGCGAGGGGCAGAAGAGAAACCTTAGGAATTGTAGCCCTCTGCTCTTATACCCTCTCTCTGACATATCCCCTGATATCCTAAAATACCTGCTTGGATATACTGGGAGTTATAGTCCTCTCCTCTTATACCTTCTCCCTGTAATGTACTCTGATAATAATAACGGCCTCAACATGCTGGAAGTTGTAGTCCTCTCCTCTTATAACTCCTTCCTATAATGTCCACATCACATAATAACAGCCTGGACATGCTGGAAGTTGTAGTCCTCTCCTCTTATAACTCCTCCCTATAATGTCGACATCACATAATAACAGCCTGTAATGTCCACTGATAACACATTATATCAGCCTGGACATGCTGGGAGTTGTAGTTTTGTCCTCTGATATGCCCACTCTTCCTCTGCTATCACATCATATCAGTCTGGATATGCTGGGAGTTGTAGTCCTCTCAACTTTTACCTCCTTCCTGAAATGTCCTCTGATATCCCATGATATGACCTGGACATGCTGGGAATTGTAGACTTCTCTTCTTATACCTCCTCTCTGTATTGTCCTCTGACGCTGGTATATAGGTTACGGTTTCCATTCTGTGCGTTGTTTTGTCACCGACTATCCCAGGTATGATGTCCTCCTTTTGGGAGTTATGAAAGTGGTCACCCAATAGTAAAATGTATCAATTGGCAAGTGACAATATTACTGTATTTTCCGCTTTATAAGATGCACTTTTTTCCCCCAAAAGTGAGAGGAAATGGCGGTGCGTCTTATAAAGCGAATACAGCAGTATTACATGACCGGCACATCGGGGCTTAGCGCAGTCACTGAACTTCATTAAGCCGATCCCCAGTAAGAGCAACCATCTCATATAAAGTGAATGCAGCAGCCCCTAGCAGCGCTGGTTTGCTAAACTAGCAGTTATCACTTATCTGTAAGAGGTACTCGCCATGCACGCAGCAGGCAGGCCGGCAGCGCTAGTCCCTCACTCAGTCACGCTCCGGCCCAACCCACTTCATTAATGAAGATCCCCCATAACAGAGTCGTCCACAGATCCCCAAAACACTGTCCTCCACAGATCCCCCTATAAGTGTCTCCACAGATCCCCCTATAACACTGTCCTCCACAGTTCCCCATAACAGTGTCCTCCACAGATCCCCCTATAACACTGTCCTCCATAGATCCCCCTATAACAGTGTCCTTCACAGATCCAAATAACAGTGTCATCCACAAATCCCCATAACAGTGTCCTCCACAGATCCCCATAACAGTGTCCTCCACAGATCCCTCTGTAAGTCTCCTCCACAGATCCCCATAACAGTGTCATCCACAGATCCCCCATAGCAATGTCATCCACAGATCCCCCATAACAGTGCGCCATCCATAGAGCGCCCATTATTTCAAAACCCACCAAAAGCACAGCATTAAGTTCAAAATATTTTCTTTTCTTAATTTCCTCCTAAAAAATCTAGGTGCGTCTTATCATCAGGTGCATCTTATAAAGCAAAAATTATGCAATGGACAAGCTGCAATAATTTCAATATGTAATGCAACTCTATGAACACTGTTGTTGAAATGGCTTTTAGTACCTAAATGTGGCTATGTATACAATGATCTGTCCTCTGTAGGCATACCGCTAATTATGGTCACTTACAGAACAAGGATAATATTTATTTTGCTTTTTCTCTGGAAAAAAAATCTGTAAACAATTTAACTGATTTTTTTTTATATTGTGTTATTATGAATTTATATTACAGGACAAGTTCTTTGTTATGACTGCAGCATTTCTCTGGTAATGAAAACCATCTTACTTTTCACATAACATACTTCATGTGTTCTTGTGCCTTGTTCCTAAAAAAATGTATATTTGCAGATCGATTTTAACGTTTCGTACTAGTGCCAGTAATTCTTGAATCATATATGAAGTCTAAGGAATTTTGTTAAAGTTTTCCCTAATGTGCCAATAAATCGTGCTTTGGCCAGCTTGTACTACTCCCTCATATCCTGGTCTCTGGTAGACAAAGGACAATACTAACATAAAATAAAAAGTGGATATCAGAATTTTGTGGAACATCACTATCTCTTGTCACTATTGTGAATTTGCTGCAGACCTCTCATTGCAAAGGGTGAAATTGGAGGCAAAAATCAGAGAAAGATCTACCATGAATAGACCATGCTGTGAATCAGAAAACCTGCAGATCACTCACTGCATGCGAAAGGGGTTTTCATTTGCATTGAAGTTTGATTTGTTCCATATTCCCTACTGAATCCTTACTGAAGTAGGTTGACATGTAACAAATACTCACCTGTAATCACGTCGGTTGTCTACAAGACTATGGAACTGGGCTTCACCTTTAGAAGTTCAGGTACTACCAGTGTCTCCAGGTACTCAGGTACCAGGGACCAACTGTAAATGAAAGACATATCAACACTAGCAGGTAACAGGAATGCAATATATTGTAACTCACAAATAGATGACAGGAACTGTAAGGTGATAGCGATCAGTGATGGTCCAAACAGATGATGATGTTGATGACGGTCAGATAATGGATCAGACAAATAATAATGAGCAGAGATAAATGAACAGACAACTGACCCTATTGAACAGACAACACTAGCCCTCACACCAACACCACTGACCTTCAGTATCCCTACATATATCTATACTGAAACCCAACTCTGACCCAATAGGCTAATGCACACGACCGTATGTATTTTGCGGTCTGCAAAACACGGATCCGCAAAAAAAACGGATAACATCTGTGTGCATTCCGTATTTTGCGGAATGGAACATCTAGCCCCTAATAGAACAGTCCTATCCTTGTCCGTAATGCAGACAATAATAGGACATGTTCTATTCTTTTGCGGAACGGACATACAGAAACAGAAGGCACACAGAGTAACTTCCGTTTTTTTTGAGGATCCATTGAAATGAATGGTTCTGCATATGATCTGCAAAAAAACGGAACGGACACGGAAAGAAGGGAACTCTAGAACTCAGAGACAAGAAAAATAAACAAGGCAGAGCTAAATAAGGCAAGGTAGAAACAAATGAGAAAAAGCTAACTACAACCTAAGAAACATAATCATACCTTTCTTGTGAAAATCGGGTGCGCTAGTCCTGTGAAATACTTCTTTTAATTCTTATGCTAATAAGGTCTTCAGTGCACCATGGGTGGGGCTTCTCTGTTTGGTTCACCTGGCTTCTCCTGTGTCATCACTATTGGTTCTGTAGTCTTACCGACAGTCAATCAAACAAGAGGAGGCACTGGGTGGAGTTATGGTGGAGCAATGGTGCACCAAATGTAGCGGCCCCATCTATAGTGCACTGAAAACTATATTCGCATGAAATGTGATTTTTACAAGAAGGAATGGTTATATTTCAGGGCACCTACCTTAGATGGCGATATGCTTACTCTGAATCCGATGAGGTGACTGCCTTTAATATTTGCCCCCCATACCTACCTGACATGAACACAGATGCATACCTTTTGAGTTTACATTAGTTGCAGGTCATTATGGCATATGCCAGTAGTCAACCTTCTTTCCAGATAAATCTAACATATGAGCTCTGTGAACAGTTCCTCTCCCTCGGCGGACATTTAAAATAGAATCCTTTGATCAATTGTGATGGTAGCATGGATAGGGCTATGTGTTCTTTCATCTGCCAATCTGAGACAGTTCCTCTTAAAAACCTATGAACAGAGATTATACGTGAGGTCCCTTTAACCGAGTCCACCTGCCACATCAGGATTCATTTCACGCTTGTCAGATTTCCTGCAAGTGCCACAAATCAGCTGCAGTCTCCCAGCACCTCAAAGCGTTCAGAGGACATCAATGAACTAAATACACTGTGGGAAATTTCTAAAATAAAAAAACTTAATAAAATAAAAACTAGTGCCTAGGAAGAGTCAAAAAGTTGCCCGTTTATCAAAAGTTAGATCAGCACTGGTTGTATTAAGCAACATCACAGTTTGAACCTGCATGAGACGTATAAATTACCCCCCCCCCCCTTGTGTGGCGCATCCAGCGTCTACTCATCTCTGTATGCCGACATTCATGTCTACAAGCTCTAATGAAGACTCTTATCCCATTACTGTATGCTTGTGCCAGAGAGTCACCTGCCAGTAGCGAGCTGCCTATGTCATTGTGCTTGTATCAGGATGATAATGGCACGCTCTTTAATAAGATTATGAATGTAAAGGCGGATCCTTGGCAGCTGGTGCTCCATACGGATCAGCGGCACAATGGCATGGAAGAACAGAATGAATGGCAAAGAAATATTGTCCAGTGCTTTAGACATTTATGAATAACAGGATTAAGCAGCCGGCTTGAAAATAAATGATCCCATCTTCATGTCCCTAAATATTTCTAAGCATGTACCTATTGTGGCGATCCAATGTGGTGTCCACAAAGCAAGTTAGCCCCACGTATCCATTTACCTATTTTATTTTCCTGGCTAATAACCAAGAATATTTATTTAAAGGGAAAGTCCAGTAACACATGTAAAGGACACCTGACGCTGACTCCGGACCAGTAATTTATACGTCGACATACAACCCTATTCCTGCACTATACGCCGACAAACCAGCCATGGAATGCATTGAGAGGACTCCTGTGCATGCGCACATAATGGAGAGGACTCCACAAGAATACTTTTCTATGCATTCCTTGGCTGGTTTCTGGGTGTATAGTACGGGAATAGGGGATATGTCGATGTAGAAATTACTGGTTTGGAGTCAGCGTCAGGTATTTTATAGATGCGTTATTCAACTTAATAGGACTTGTCAGAGCTAACAGATTCCCTTGAAATAGTGGTTTTGTGGTCACCATCATAACTATAGTACATACCGGTAGCTTTCAAAGATTTTTATTATATGTTTAATCAAAGAAGTGTTGTTTTTTGCTCTATACATGTATAAAGGGAACCTGGCATATGGTGTGTGGGCTGCAGGCAGCATGTTATAGAGCAGGAGGAGCTGAGCATACTGATATATAGTTTTATAGGTAAAGATTCAGAATAACTTTGATTCATTTCAATTTCTGCTCATTCTGCGCTTTGAAGTCAAGGGGTCAGTCCTATCAGTGATTGACAGCTCTCTCTGTATACACACTCATAGAGGGAAGGCTGTCAATCACTGATAGGACCGCCTCCTGGACTTCACAGCTCAGAATGAGCAGGAATTTAAATGAATAAATTACAGGTTATACTGGATCTTTTCCTATAAAACCATATATACGTCTTTTCAGCTCCTTCTGCTCTATCACATGCTGCCTGTGGTTTGCATTGTATTTTCACATTAACAGTTTCCCTTTAAGATCAGTCATCTCCTACGGCTGCAAATCTACAATCTATGACTATCAGGAATGCTGGGGGCTGTATTTTTGAAGCAATTGGAGAGCCACAGGTTGGAGACCACTCAATGACACCAAACAGCTTCCCTGATTTGATATATAACAGTACTTGGATTCATGTAAATTAGATGATGGAGCATCATGGGATGGCAGGAAGAAGACAAAGAGCAGATCAGCCTGACCAATAGTATGGTAGAACAACTAAAGTGTCTGGGTTTTCATGGCAATGGCACTGTCCTGACTTCAGAGCTACTACATGACCATTGGGGCATGGAGGTCCCGACCCAATGTGAGGGAAAGAGAAAACTGACTGACTGCAGCACTGCATAGCAATGGAGGGGTCCTGAGGAGTGTAGGGGAATGCAGCAGGTGGAGATAGTGTCTCAAAAGCCATTCAAACAGAATGGGGAACCTGCAGTTGTGTGTGTTGTGAATCCTGGGCCCACAGCCTGCTGATTGGAGCTGAGAGTGGCCTCCGGGTGTAGCCTTTCATGAAGGGACAATACTGCGCTAAATAGGAGGGAAACCTTAGAGAAAGGTCATGGGCCCATTGCCTAAGAAGTTGCTTCTCTGTGCCTTTGACCTTTACTCGGGAAAGAGCTATTTATGTGAGCATGTTTCTGCTGAAAAACTGCTAATTAATAGGAGTGGGTTTGGCACTAGATCCGGTGAACAAATCCTATAAAGGCCCATTGTAAAACTGGGAGACTTAGACTCTGACCTGTATTCACTGCACATTTTCTCTCCTTTCCATAAGCTGCTTGATTGACCGGCCACCCACCCAACAAGTGGTTTGCTGTCAAAGACAGTGGTTCGCACTGCAAGGTCTGCAGGGGCCCCTGTGTAGGTAATGATATACATTTCTGGCTAGGAAGCACAACCATGGAAGTAAACTTTAGCCTGGGGGTTTCAGTCTGGTAATGCTCAGCTCCCACTAAGACCAATGGTGGAAAATGCTTCACCCCAAAACACTGGAGTATGTGTACCCAGGTAAACCACTCTCATTGGAACTCCCATAGTAATGATGTCTCCCACCTCAGTCTAGACCTGTTGTTAACAATAGGAAAAAAATAAAATACAGTAATACCCTGTGATAGCCATGATGCAGTAAAGACAGTGGGGGAGATTTATGAAACTGGTGCAAAGTAGAACTGGCCTAGTTGTCCATAGCAACCAATCAGATTCCACCTTTCATTTTCCAAAGGAGTTGTGAAAAATAAAAGGTGAAATCTGATTGGTTGCTATGTACAACTAAGCCAGTTCTCCCCCAGTGTTCAAAAGACTGTCTAAAGAGGACCTGTCACCACAAAATGTGGTGCAATCTAAAGGCACCATGTTGTAAATGGTGTGAAGGCTCCATGTTGTAAAGCAGGAGAAGCTAAGAAAATTGATATATAGTGTTGTGGGAAAAGATTCCATAAAACCTGTAATTTATACATATATATCATTGCTTTTTCTACCTCCTGTAATCAGCTATCAGTACAGGAGGGAGATGTTATCAGTGACTGACGGCCATCTCTCTGTGCATCCTTATACACAATGCTATCAATCACTGATAACCTCCTCCCTGTACTGTACTCCTCACTGTACTGATAAGAGATATAAATGAATGAATTACAGGTTTTACTGAATTGCACAAAAAATATACATCAATCTGCTCAGCTTTTCCTGCTCTACAACATGGTGCTTTCAGATTGCATTGCATTTTGTGGTGATTTTGTTATTTAGTTAGGAAAACCCTTTAAAGGGATTGAGGTGTTTGGATAATGGCCGTGCTTGGCAGGGGCGTTGCTAGGGTCTCAAAAGATCCGGGGTCCAAGCCCCAATGAATATGGCCTACTTCTGGACCCTCCCCCCGCACACCGCATTTTGCTGCACTTGCTATACAGCAGCATGTACCTGTCAGATTCAGTGCCTCCAGGTGACTTCTCCTCTGATGTAGATCTTATCATCATCTTCGCCATTCAGTCCACACAACTTCTCTCAGCCTCGTCTCAGAGTTGACATACAGACATCTTAGTGTCCTCACATTTCTATCATCATCCCCCAACCTGGAGTCCCCACAGTGTTATCCTGCTGCTCGCTGTGCTCCCCAATACCCCCAAATATTATCCTGAAGAAATAATAGCGCCCCCCATAGTAATAGTGCTCCTCATAGTCCCACCAATAGTAATTCCCTTCTAGAGTGCCCTTATTAGTAATACTGCCCCTACAGTGCCCCAACCATGATAACGCTCCCCAAGAATGCCCCCATTAGTAGAAGAGCCCTCCAGTATTAATAATACCCTCACAGAGCCCCCAGTAGAAATAAGGCTCCCCTATTGTTCCCCCAGTGGTGATAAAGCTTTCTACAGACCACTCAGTAGTAATAAGGTGGATCTATAAGTCCCTCTTATAGAGCCCCTAGTAGTAAAAAGAAAGCCTATAGTGTCCCCTACAGTGCCCCCAGTATTTATACTACCCCTGCAGTGCCCCCTGTAGTTATATTCCTCCCTCCACGATACAGTCCCATGTAAATAACATCACACTATCTCTCCTGCCCCCTCCAAAATATAGTCCTTTTAAATAACATCCCAGCTGCCTTCAACATACAGTCCCAAGTAAATAATATCACCCCCTCCCCAGCCGCCTCCAACATGCAATCCCATGTAAACATCACGCCCTCAACATTCAGTCGCATGTAAATAACATCATTCCCCCCACCAGCCACCTTCAACATACAGTCCCATGTAAATAACATCACTCCCTCCCACAACCGCCATCAAAATACAGTCCCATGTAAATAACATCACTGCCTTCCCAGCCCCTTCCGACGTGCAGTTCCTTGTAAATAACATCACTCCCTACCAGAGCCACCTCAAACATACAGTCCCATGTAAATAACATCATTCTGCCCCAGCCCCCTCCAACATTTAGTTCAATGTAAATAACATAATCCCCTCCCACAGCCGCCATCAACATACAGTCCCATGTAAAAAACATCACCGTGCCCCAGTCCCCTCCAACATACATTCTAATGTAAATAACATCAGTCACTCCTACAGCCACCATCAACATACAGTCCCATGTAATTAATATGACCCCCCTCCCCAGCCATTTCCAACATACAGTCCCATGTAAATAATATCCCTCCCTTCAGCCCTAAAATACAGTCCCAATTAAATAACCACAACTCCCAGCATTGCTCTGCCTCTGCCTTCACTTACCTCTCCTCACCAGAGCTGCTTCCCCCAGGTCTTCTCCATCTTCTCACTGCGGTTGTTCTGAGAAAAAGCCTTAACTTGAAAAATAACCTTACCCCACGTGACTTCCAGGGGTGTGCCGGGGGTGTGTGCATGCGAAGTACCACGGCACAGCGCCTTCACACAAGCGCAGTACCATGGCACGGGAAAGGTAAAGTTGCAGCGCGCGCTGACTCATGGATGCACACATGGATACCGCGCATGCACCCTCAGGAGTAAGGGGATTTCACGGTCTTTGTACTTGTTAAATCTCCATACCCTCAAACTGCGCACACCCGGATTGTAAAATCTTCCTTCTCTTCCCTATACAGTGCGCTTCAGATTAATTTTTTGCTGGCTTCGATCAGGATCAGCACAATCCACGCGTGTGCAGTGTAAGGGTAAGGAGATTTAACAAGACAGAAGACCGTCAGATCTCCTTACCCGTGAGAGTGCACCCGCGGTGTCCAGGAGTCAGCGCTCACTGTAATTTTACCTTACCCATGCCTTGGTACTGCGCTTGCGTGCAGGCGCTGTGCTGTGGTACTGCGCATGCGCCCAGGCGCACACTCCCCAGCACACCCCTGGAAGACACATGGGGTAAGGTTATTTTTCAAGCTTTTTCTCAGAACACCGTCCTCTCCTGCACTGGTCACATGATGGTGACATCATCGGAGGTTTCTCAAACACTTCCTGTTTTACTGGAGTGGTCACATGACCTGTGATGTCACCACAGGTCCTTCAGATGTTCCACTGCATTAGATTCAATTGTATTGACGTCCTCAGGACGGCAATACAGTTTGATCTATCTGGCAGGCAGGACATTCGCGGCCTGGGACAAAACATCTGGGGCCCAGGCTTGGTATTGCAGTTCTGCCCCATTAACTTGAATGGGATTGAGCTGCACCTAACCCACGAGACCAATGAATGTGATTTCACTGGCCTCACCGGAGCTCCACAGCCTCTTTCTAAGCACTGTGATCAAAACTTCACTCAATATGGAATATGCAGCTGGATGCCGAATGTTGATGGAGTTTACTAGCCAATATATGAGTAATGTGATGCTATAGTGCGTGTAATAACAAACATGATCACACTTTGTGTTGGCTATATGACCCAGCATGAGGGCAGCCCACACAACCGTCAGTTAGACATCTGCCTGCCCTAAAAGTTGTCAGTGAAGACTCCTGGAGGAAGGTTCTGGTAATTAATAAGATATTCCAATATTTTTTTTAATTGTGTAATATTAAAGGGGTCTCTACTTTGGACACTTCATTCTTGTTTGGTCTTTTGACAATAAGCTGATAACAAACTGTCCCTCTGCAGGGACACCCAACAATTACCTATAATTTGTAAGGAAACAGTATGTGCTCATTTTCACTGCAGCGCCACCACTGGGAAAATGGAGCTTTACACAGTGTCCATTCCAATTTGTGTAAAAAAAGACAAAACAGGTCTTCCAGAGAGCACAAAATGCTCTTTGTAGTCGCTTTCCACTCTGGCCAAAAGATGAGGAAGGATCTGATTCCTAAACACAGGACCCCCACACAAACACAATTAAGTCAGAATTCCTGACAAGGTATATAAAATTTTTATTTTATTCTAAATTAGACAACCTGTTTAAATGGTTCTGACCTGGCTCAATGACTGAATAAGACCATACAATGATAGGCCTTGTTTTACATATTTTACCAAAAGGCACAGAAGGTCTTCTGCGGAAAAGATTTCTGATGAAGGGAGAAGTTATAAACAGAACCGTGTATACTCATATGTAAATTATGTGTATGTACATGTCAGTTAGACCAGCACAGTGCTTCAGGAGTGAGAGGAAACCTGGCTATAAAAATTAGATGATTATCAGCCAAACACACAAACCATCTAATTTGTTTAAGGACCTTGTAACTTACAATGAAGATAGACAAAGCATTCATAGAGAAGAATCAGGCAGCTGGATTTCAGCATGCCCGAACCTTTGTTCTAAAGGGAGATAAGCTGATGCCAGAGGTGCCTGGCAGTGACTTATCCCCTCTCCCCATTTTACAAACATATGGAGTGACCGGAGGAGAAGTACTGTACATATATAAGGTGTGGCCTATTTGGTGGCAGACTCTATGTCACCGGATAAACTGTTTCTGTAGGCTCCTGTGGTATAAATCCGATACTACACATATGTCCAGCTCTTGGTCTAAAGGTGGCCATAAACGTTAGACAGAAGTTGGTTGAACAGCATTTGAACCATCAAATATCTGGTGAATGGTTGTTTCGCAAACATGGCTGCACACATTCAGTCCATATTGGTCATTGCAGTTGTTCAAATTGCCTATACATGTTCAATGAAACCAGGCTGTGGACGAAAGGTCTTTCTGGGAACGTTCTTCCAAAGAAAGATCTTTCATTCACAAACGATCTTTCTTTGAATGAAAGATTTCATCCGACTTCACAGCCGACTTCTTTTCACACCATAACGGTCTGTTATTAGTTGACTAAAATGATTGTTCGTTGTTAATTTTTACCTGCTGAGCGTTTGTTTTGGTTCAAAATGTCTGTTTTGATCAACTTCAGACTAAAGTGTATGGCCACATCTTTGTTTGACAGACATGCTTCTTTTTTGATCGTTTTATATTGTGAATTCCTCAATAGCACAGGGAACACACAGCAATACAAGGAATTTCAGCGGGAGGAGGGAGCGCGATGAATAATGTTAGCTAATAGTGGAAACTAAAAAAGAAAGTATATTTTCTCTGTTAGGATTTTCTAAACTTCATAAGTTGGTTGGATTTTAAAAAGTGTCAGAAGCTGTGTTCTTTTCCTTTTTGGCAAAACACAATTAGACTGCGGTAAACGTCAGCATAAAACATACTTAGGAAAGTTGCTAAGGGAGGACCACCAAGGAGGAAGAAATGTCAAACCTGTCCAAAATGACATTCGGCTTTAATAAGTTATAAAGCAAGCAATTTTACCTACTAGCAGAGATACTAAATTCAAGTTCTAAACACTATAGAAAGTAACTGGCTACACAGAAATTAATCCCTACATCATATTCCGGTTACTTATAGGGGGACATCAATCAGATCCTCGATCTGAGTGAAGTTATGACTTGACATGGCTGGAACCAATTTGCATGCTTTCAAGTTGTGTCTAGACTTTAATAAGTTCTTGAAGGCAGTTCTATGCCAGTATCAAGCTAAATCCAATTCAGAAGAAGGAATTGTTACAAGGGCTTTTTTACACATATTAAACCTATAAAGAGGTGACATTTTTACGACAATGATAGAAAATCTTCCTGGAATGTATTGAAGGAAAAATGTGTAGTGCAGCAATCCTCAAGGTCGGAAAATAGTCATGAATATTTTTAGTTACATTAAATATTATTTCAGTTTGTAATGTCTTCCATACAGTCTCAGTAGAACAATGTCTCATCCCATGTGACTGCTGCAGCCAATCACAAACTGCAGCGGTCACCTTGGATGAGACATCATCAGAGAAGGTCACATTCTACAATCAAAACAATCCCTGAAATAAAGGGGCCTAAATGGGAGGAAAATGCTCAAAAACCCCAAACACTTAAGCGTGTTTCTAACCCGGGAAGCAGTTCCTCCGCATCTGGTCCGCTGCTAACGGCAATCCCCATAAAAAATGCATACAATGGAAGGTGTCAGCGTGGACCACATGCACCACAAAAACATTCTACACAAGATGAAATAATGTGAGGATGGAAATATAAAAATACTTAAATCACTGAAAAAGGTGCACCACAATGATAAGCAACTAACAATGCTGGCTGTGGCGTTTCGAAATGTCAGCCTTATACAAATCACGCATCTGTGAGGTGACTTGTTGAATCAGACATCCTCCACTTACAGTTTACGCATCAGACACCCAGGAGTTAATCAAGTAGTCTTTTAATCCGGAGATTGTATTACAAGATATGCAGGGAATCCAGATGGTAAAAGAATTATGCCTCTAATAATCTATTTGATAAGAAGATGAGATACTACACAGATTCTCCTCAGATTTTCCTCAGATTCTCCTCAGAATTACAGCACACACAAACAGCAATGCATGACAGGGAAAACAGGAAGTGGCTAGACTGAACCAAGTAGAAGCTGAAACAGAGGGGGGAGGAAGAGAGGAGCATACCAATACACAATGCAAGATACTGAAACAGAACACTCCCCGTCTGGTATCGGTAGATACCACTATGTATATGCATACAATGGAATTGTATAAATAACAACAATGAATGATGTCCATAAACCTGATGAATAGGCAGATGAATAATGTCCATAAACCTGAAAAGGAAACATGCAATGAACATTTATTCAAACCAAAAAAGGATATGTCTTCAGTTCAGACCATAGAGCTGGTACTGGAAACAGTCTTAGAAGATGATCAGCATCTCTGGTAGAAGGAATCTAAACATGGAAGTTCTTTCCATCCGAACTGGAAACGACTTTAGTAATAAGTCCAGTAGGCCAGTCGAGACGATCAACCTGCTTGTCTCTTAACAGAACAAAATCTCCTTCCTTTATATTAGGCCTTGGTTCTTGCCACCTTCTGCGTTCTTGCTAGAGGCAGAGGTACTTTCTTATCCACCCTTTCCAGAACTGACTGGCGAGATGTTGTGCCTGCTTCCACCGAAACTTATAAAGGTTGTGCTCTTTAAAAACGCCAGATGGCACAGGAATATTTCCTATCTTTTCTGGTTTATTCTTGAGTGATCTTATATGCACCCCAGATGTGGATTTCTTCTTTTTTATTACAGGAGATTGTCTGTTGCTTTCATTAGAAGCTGAGCGAGACTTGGTTCTCCTTGATCTTGCCAAAGATTTAGAATGTGACTTCTCTGTCTGTGTCACCAATTTAGAGCGAGAGCGCTTATTTTGTGAGGCTGATTTAGATGTAGATTGCTTTCGGTCTATGAATCGTGAACGCAAATGCTCTTGTCTGCTTTTCACTTCTGAAATGGGAACTGTCTTTGTACGTACGGACTTGGGTTGTTGACATGCAGTATTTGTCATGGACATTGGTGGTGAACTTTTCCCTGTGGTTTCCAGAAAAGGCTGAGCAATATGAAGGTGCTCATCCATTGAAGACTGGGAAGAACTGTAATCCTGTTGGGTGCAATCAACAACTGCAGATGGAACTGAAGGTACTTGCAAAGTATCTGAAATGAACTCTTCCTCTGTTGAAGGAACCTCCTTTATAGAACGTTCAGAAGATAATTCTTTTACAGAATTAAACTTATTGTCAAACAGTTGACTGGAAGACTCACGTTTCTGCATTGTCTCATCAGAACTACATGAATCAGAAGGCATGTTGTCAGTGAAGATATAGGATTCATTATGATAAACTGTGTGAGGACTGCAAAGCTGGGAAGGGCTTGAAGAGGGCTCCAATTGAGATCCTGAAGGCCTTTCTACAAGCTGCCCCACTGTCCAGGAACATTCTTCTGCAGCTGACTCCGTTGGATTTAGGCTGCTTTCCGATGTTTTTAGAATATTTGGGCAAGGAACCTCTTGCACATAGTAGTGGTTAGGACACTGCCTGACGTAAGAAGTTTGTCCCCCTATTAATATGTCAGTTCTGAAGGAGTGTACTTGGCAGGGTCTGCGGGTTCTGTCCAGACATACATCTCCCGCGATGATCCAACCCACTGTAAGTTTCTGGGCATATGGAGCGTTGAAAGGGCCATTGAAAAGTTCAAGGACCTTATGAGCCTCAAGAATGTCTCTACCTAGCAAGAGAAAGATCTCAGCACGGTTATCAAGGGGAGGAATCTCTCTGGCTATGTTCCTGAGATGAGGGTAATGCTGGGCGGCTTCAGGTGTGGGAATCTCATCCCTTGTGTCCGGCAATTTGTCACACTCAATAAGGGTTGGAAGAGAGAGTTTCTTATCTCCTTTGATGGGCTTCAAGGTGAAACCATTAGCTCTTCTTCCTGAGGTTGTCACAAGACCAGAGCATGTTCCTAGGGTGTAGGGTGTAGTTTCTCCCTCTATCCTGAACAGATCAAAGAACTTAGGGCTAGCTAGGGAACGATTACTTTGGTCATCTAGAATAGCATACATTCTTATGGTCTTCCCTGGTCGTGCAGTAGGAAACACATCCATGAGGCAAATCTTAAAACAAGACTTACCGCACACAAGTCCTTCTCCACATACCTTTGTGCATCAGGGCGTGACAGTTGTGGTTGGTCGGTCGGCACTCTCCCCGCCATGACCGACTTGATCGGTATGGGGCTTGTGCCAGCTAACTGGTTCTAGGTTTCGCCTGATTGGTCCTGGGTGAACAGTGGACACACGTAGATCACTATTAAATTCAGAACACTTGACTGGAACCTTACAGTCTCTGGCGAAGTGCTCAGTGGATGCACAGCAACTGAAGCAGATATTATGACTCCTTAGGAACTCCTTACGTTCCTCATTGGGCTTTGCTATGAAGACACGGCATTTCCTTAAAGGATGTGGTTTATCATGGATAGGGCAATGATGAATGGGTTCCTTAGGGCTTTCATTTCCATTGTTAGTAGTGGGCACAACCCCTGTCTTTTTTACTGAAATTAGACCTTTAGGGTTTCTCTGTCTGGGACTGAAAGTCTCGTGTCTCTGTTTAGTAGAGCCAAAGATGTTGGTTCCCAAGGTGTTGAAGCTCGGATCGTTTTTAGCTCTAGCTAAGTCCTTGATGAACTTACAGAAGAATAAAAATGGTGGAAAGGAAACATGATGTTGCTCCTTGTATTTTGAACCTGTTGTTGCCCATTAAGTCCCAGAATGAAGAGAAAAACGGTCCAGCTTCACTGGAAAACTTGAGGCTTTATTGAATCCTGTGCAGATAAAAACCAACGTACAGCAATGCATTGCTGTACGTTGGTTTTTATCTGCACAGGATTCAATAAAGCCTCAAGTTTTCCAGTGAAGCTGGACCGTTTTTCTCTTCATTCTGGGACTTGTTGTGCGCCAAGGTTCAGGGCGAGGTCCGGGCTCCTGGTTTCCTGTGGACGAGCGCGACATTCTCCAGTGTTGTTTCAATGTTGTTGCCCATTGGTCTTGAATATTGATTTAATTTATGAAGTTATTGCGCAAAGTCTCTTTACAGTATTAGAATGAAGTTTTATGCGAATCATCCGAAAGTCGATTCGCTCATCCCTAGTAATGACATTGGGAGTCATTTATCAAGCAAATTGCGGCTATTATTGTCATAAAAAATAGTTTCAAGTCTCCTTTTTATTGGCCATGGAACAATGTTAAAGGGGTTTTGCCACTTCAGCAAATAGCATTTATTATGCAGAGAAAGTTTCCATGGTTACGAACACCCTGCAGTCCATCAGTGGTGGCTGTGCTTGCGCACTATAGAAAAAGGCACCAGCCTATAAGCATTTCCACAGTCCCTGCCACCAGACAGGCTGGTCCCTTTTCCTATAGAGTGGAAGCATGGCCACCCTTGCTGGATTGCAGGGTGGTCGTAACCCCTGGAAACTACCAGTGTATAATGTCAAAAATAAACCAAACCAGCAAAGGAAGCAATATGGATAATCACAATACATTTAGTAAGTGCCTTGTATTAACTTTCTCTACATGATAAATGGATGTGGACAGCACACATATAAAACATAAATGAATGAGTCCACATTTGATCCGTAAAAAATGCAAACCGAAAATACGTTCATGTGCATGAGGCCTAAGTGTGTATACATATGTACATAGTTCTCAGTCACTGATAGTTTACCGGGGGCGGTCTTAAAGGGTTGTCTCACTTCAGCGACATTATCATGTAAAGAAAGTTAATACAAGCCACGTACTAATGTATTGTGATTGTCCATATTGTCTCCTTTGCTGGCTTGGTTAATTTTTCTATCACATTATACACTGCTCGTTTCCATGGTTACAACAACCCTGTAATCCATCAGCCGTGGCTGTGCTTGCACACTATAAGAAAAAATGCCAGTCTCTCTGGTGGCCGGGACCGTGGGAGCTCATATAGGCTGGTAGTCTTTTCTATAGTGTACAAGCACAGCCATGCTGCTGGACTGCAGGGTGGTTGTAACCATGCAAACTTTCTCTGCATAATAAATGCTGTCTGCTAAGGTGTCAAAATTCCTTTAACCCTTTTGCACGGCCAGTGTCAAAAAGTTTTCGACAGTTGGGCAAGACTGGGGTGGAACGGAGTCGTGTTGGGGGCTGGGACTCCGGCCCCAGCAAATTTACTAACATATGTACATACACTGGGGGTGGCATAGTGTTTATGCCAGGTGCACAGACTTACTCAGATCAGGCTGAAAACGGTGAAAACGCCATTGTGAACCATTGTCAATACCGAAGATGATATGTCATGTGACTGTGTCAGTGAATTGCAGCACAAACTGTAACATCACTATGGACATAATATCATTACATCAGGCAATAATTGTCAGTCACATGTCAAGTTGTCAGTATGAGTGCCATATGTACAGAACGTTTACCCTCTAGCACTAGTGGATAACTACATATGGCAGCATACACAGGCTTTGGAATAGGGATTCATATGGCCACCGCATACTGCCCATATATACTTTCCTTGAATTACAGAGGATCTCTGTGGCTTTACCTAAATTTTCTATTTCAGCTAACCAATAGAAGATAGAGAATTTCAGCATTACTTACACTTCAGCAGCACCGCCAATTCCACAATCCTGGCTGTAATCCTGGCTGAAATCCCTAACCTGTTCTGTTTCATGTACATTATCAAGCTGAACAGGAAGAAACAGGAGCACATCCGGCATGATGTGCCATGATCCCATTTATCGGTGACTTTCCAGAGGCTTGCAGGCAAACCATGTTATGTCGAACACATTTAGCTCTGCTACATAGGAAAAAAGATTTGCCTATAAATCCAGATGCCAACCATTGGGAACTCTGTATTTCAGATTAGACTGCAGAGTGGATATTGCATACCCATCATCACCAATGGACATCTCCTCTCCTCACTCGATACCAAGGTTGTAAAAAGAAGATTATTAGGACAATTGGGCTCTCATTACCAGTCCAATATTTAGATAGGGCTATAAACCCTGACAATAGTAAGTGCCCCCATAGCACCTTACACAATTAGTACAGCCTGACACCTGGACATAGCATTGTTTGCAAGGTGTAACTCTGATTGCAGCTCATTGTATGTTTATTGGTTCCATCCCATATATTTCACTTTTTTTAAAGTCCCTTCTTTTGATCCACGTTGGAGGTCCATTAATGTGCAGGAAAGTATTCCCTTCCTGGTTCTGAAAATATAATTGTTTGCAAGTTTCCTGTTTTAGGTAATATGCTCATTGACACCAAGCAATTAATATCATTGCCGGGCTGTTAAAGGGACATGACACAGGAGATTACCAGAAACCTTTAGGATGACCTCTCAGAGAAACCCCCTTGGACCATATCAAGTATCACACACACTGTTCTCCCAGCCAGTGAATCCGAGTCATTAAGTCAACACTTATTAGGAATGAAAAGCTGCTAAGAGCAGGCACAGCCTGTACATGTCTTCAGCTAGACGATTCCGAACAGATTTTAAGTAAACCATCATTTTTGACAAATATTATGAGGATTCACTTAGATTTCTTTTTTGACCAACCAGCCACCAGCACGTCATTTTTGTTTCACGTTTCCCTCTTGTGAATTTCGATAAAAATAATGCTTTGATTAGGCTATTTTCACATCTGCGTAGTGCTGTCCGGTTTTGAGATGTGGCACAGAGTCTCAAAACCTCAGAACCGCAGCATAACGCTTCAGTTTTGTCCTCATTCACTGTCAACGGGGACAAAACTGAACAATCCGGAAACAGAGTGCAGCAGAATGCATTCCGTTCTGGTTTGTTGCGTTCCCATATCGGACACAAAATCGTTGCAAGCCGTGTTTTTATGTGCCGCATGGTAAACTGAAAACCAAAAACACGAAATTGGAACACGAAAAAAATATATTTTGAAGTTCGTGTGCGGGTTCGTGTTGTGATATTTACTGAATTGCGTTATGGATTCCGTTACCACGTACCATAACGTGATTCCATGACGGAATGCATAACGAAATGCTTTTAGAGGCATTCCGTTATTCATTCCGTCATAATAGAAGTCTATGGCCTGCATAACGGATCCGTCCGGTTTACGTTATGCTGGAGTCTTAAAGTAATTACAACTAGGATTAACTGCGGATATTACCTGACATGTAATCCACAGAGGCTAACTGTATTTCTCTATCAGTCTTTAGCATGTTACAAAAGTATCCAGTAGGTTTTCAGCAAATGTTTTTTTTTTTTCCATGATGGTTTTCATTTTAGGGCACCAGATGTGCCAAAAGCTGAGCAATTTTCCAATATCAGTGGCAATGGTGTGAATGGCATGACATCAATCCTATGGGCCCCACCTAGTTGAGCTCAACGTTGGCCTCTCATCCAGAGAAAATGTACAGTATTATTTAAAAGCTGTATGTGTTAAACCTGACTCCATATTCAGGGAAGAACCATTGCTGTTACTATAGAATAGGAATAAGTGTAGCTTTAGGAGCTGTTTAATCCCTTTTATACAGATTTCTACATGAAGTGCCCATGCACACGCAATACAAGGGAAACTGCGTGCCACCATATGGCATCTGTACACAAACCCTAAAGCCTATTATATGGAGTGATAATCTCCTAATTGATCATACAAAAGTTCGTTCCTGATTATCGACCCTTTAAACATGTCTAATGATCAAACTACAAATATTTTAACGCTCAATTGTGGTTAAAGGGGTTATCCCAGGACCAGCCCTGTACCTCACATTGATCCAGAGATCTCCACATTCATTGCTCTGCTAGATTTATATCAAGCTGGCAGCTCAAGGGGACGTGTCTTTTCTGTTGCAGCTAAGGGTGTGTCCCCATGCTCTCCCTATCAGAGCTCAGGAGACAGCTGAAGAATGAAACTGAGCATGTGCGGCCATCTCAGTGAGCTGGACAAAGAAATAAGAAAAAAACAAACAGCAGGTGGCGCTATACAGATACATTTTATTGAATAACTTAGTGGCTATGCTAAATATTTAATTGCATGCAATTACAAAAGTATTCAAATCCAGATGCTGGTTTGAAAACTGTAGAATATTATTCGTGGGACAACCCCTTTAATGGCATCTTTAACGCAGACATAAAAATACATTTTTGGCATCACATTACCTTGTGTGAACAGGATATGCTGCTATTAATGGGTGCAAACGATTGTTCATCTGAACATACCCACAAAAATTGATCAGATCATTATGCCAAGGAGGTTACATGCACATGACAGAACCATTTGTACAGCAGCGCGTGGACTCCGCATAGCACCTTTAACATACATACAGTCTCCAATAAAATCTGATGGTATAAAGGTATTCTCAAGATCTCCATGGCTCACATTTACTAATGTCAGTGCACCTAATTTAGCGCATCTGGTTTTGAGAAATCCTCTGCAACTAGCTTAAAAAGGGGGCATGACTTACCAGAAATGGGATGGGGCTTCATGGAAAGGGGGCATGGCCTAATTTGCAATATTTAGTCCCATCATTGTGGCAGAATATTCTGTCTCAAAATAAACCAACCAATAGTTGGTAGAGATTTGGGCAATTTGGTGAATTTAGACTTTAAGTGATCCACTTTGCCCAGCACATCAAATGGCGTGGCCACATATGAACGAGGTGTGACTTCAACTGAAAGGGGAGTGGTCTAAAATTGTAACAAAATTCTGGAGTAAAATTTTGTTGAAAAGTGAGCCAAACAATAGCTGGAATAACGTTAGACAGAAGACTCTAGCCCTATAACATATTTATTTTACAAGTGTGAGTGATAAATCTAGTGGAGGTCTAGACAGCCTGTCTAAGTATACGTCATCGACAGGATTAGTAAATCTGCTCTAATATATAATGAAAACACCTAAAAATACAGCTCTCAATAATAAAGAAGGATTTTTATTGTATAAATACCAACATTTGATAAAACACATGTATAAGTGGCAAAACAAATACAGGAATGAAAGAGTACTACAACACATATACACATTTAATTTATTAGCAATGGCTCCCAATCTCTCCTAAACTAGCTGTGAGAAGAAAGTCTCACTAAATGACAATAAAGTGCAAAGTGCATGAAGGTCAAAGTAACCATGGGAGAATAAACAGCCAGATATATACAGACCAGTGTAGTCCAGCCCAAACGCACGTTTCGCTGTCGCTTCGTCATAGGATCTCAATACCAGAGAAAAACGCTTCCATTTTGTCCCCATTTATTTTCAATGGGGACAAAACATAACTAAACATAAAGGAGTGCTCCAAAAAGCATTCCGTTCCATTTGGTTGCGTTCCCATACCGGAGAGCAAAACGCAGGTTTTATTTCCATCATGGGATGCGGAGAAAGACAGATCCGTCATGACCCACAATGCAAGTCAATGAGGATGGATCCGTTTAACTCTGACACAACCTGACACAATAGAAAACAGATCTGTCCCCCATTGACTTTAAATGGAGTTGCTGACGGATAAGTCTTGGCTATGTTACAGATAATACAACCGGATCTGTTCATAACGGATGCTGATGGTTGTATTATCAGTACCGGAAGCCCTGCCGGATTCAGCAAAAACACTAGTGTGAAAGTAGCCTAAGACCTAGTTTCAGGTTGAAACGCGTAAGCAGTACGTTTCCTGTTCCAAAAACTCTTCATATTTTGGATGCTGGACTTTCCTTGTTTTCTTCTGTATACAGAAGCTTGTTGTATTCCAAATGTGGCGTGTTCTATTGGACTCATTATATAGGAGCAGATTTAGTAATTCTGTAGAAGGTGTAAACGTATACCGTCTGTTTAGACCTCCTCTAGATTTATCCCAGTGCCTCACGCTTGTATGTCTAATGTGGTATATGTTTCCTGTTATTGATTTTTATCTTGTTCCAATTAAACCTTCATGTTTTGGATGCTGGACTTTCCTCTTTTTCTTCTATTATATCGGTGCCTCGGTCACGTCCGTGCATCCATCTGGGCGGGTGAGATGGTTATGTTCACAAAGCTTCTGAATGCATCTGACATGCAAAAATACAGTAGAGAACTCATATATGTATCAGAGGAAGATATAATACAGCTGTTTGTATGAGCCTTAAGCAAAGGAAACAACAACTTCAGCCCTGCCTCATCTGTATATCAGATAATATGTAGAGCCGGCGCAGTCTTTCCTATCATTATTACATCAAGCATTATTCACAAATTTGTTCCGGAGATATCTGTGGAGATATCATCTATACTCTGGGCTATAGTGTTCATGAAATGTTCATGCTGTCATTTGAAAACATTTTTTTTTCCATCCCATTTTCTCCGATTATTGACATGTTAAATGGGTGGTAAATAATTTAAGGGCTATCAGTTACTAAAATTGAACAGGACACATTTGTTTTAAATAAGTACTTTGCAGTTTGAAATTGTACAGATCAATGATTCACTCAGGACTATACCAGGCTGACCCTCAGAGGGAGGTATAATTAATAATGGTGTCAAGAGCACTCTATTCAGTGCGGCTCACCATATGTGTTGCTTCATGCACGTCCTAAACAATTTATTTAGTGAGGTATGAATATTTAATTTAAATATTCATTAGCTGTGGTTGATACCAGAGCCTCCTGCGTATAGCAAATTCCTACATAGAGAGTACGTGTTCACTGTATAAACAAGCAATAAAATTAATGGCAGGAACCATTAGGTTAAAAAGTGTTAACTATATAATCAAATAGTGATTAATACAGTTACATACAGTTATGGCTAAGGAGTGTGTGGTATATGTATATTGGGGTCTGGTGCATGAAACCAAGCCTTAAAGGAGTTTTCCAGAATAAAGATATTGATGACCCATGGTGGGTCAGACACCCAGCACCCCCACTGGCTATAGACCCTACAGGGAAATTTCCCAGTGACCCAATACTCAAGGGGCTGCCCGAACCCTCCTCGTGGTTGCTGTTAAAGTACATAATTATCTGACGCTCTCAGCATTAATTAATGCTAGGAGCATCAGGTACTTATGCACCGGGCCAGCAGCCACAGGTGCCCACCTGAATTCAACTGTATCACCATCCTCAGTATGTAGATAGGGCAGTATTTTATGCTGCACTATGGTATTTGGTTCTGCTGGGGCGGTGTTTTGCTGGCCCCACCTACTTTTGTTGTCCCTGCCTGTTTGTGGCTTTTCTTGTCCCTGCTTACTTGTAATGCGCCACATTTTGTCAATTTGGACAACATGGGGCCACTTTTAGTTTTTTTTCCAGGGACATTTTAAGTTCCCATTCCACCCCTGGCTGCAGCACCCTGGCATGGTCACTACACAGTGTACAGAGCTGTGCACCCAGATTAGACAACCTACAACTGTATAATACAGATGTGGGTGGTGCGCAGGGGCGTAACTACCATAGTGGCAGACCATGCGACTGCTATGGGTCCCAGAGTAAGAGGGGGCCCAGTCTTAGCCCAGTCTTAGTTGGGATTATCTCCTTTTCTACTGGAGGTAAAAACTTGGTCAGGACTCTACCCTCTAAAGGAACAACTTTTAGAAAATGAGGCAGTGGAAAAATGGCCCAAGGGTCATTGAAAGGGGTTTAGGTGGAAACCCTTCTTTTCTGTGTGGGGGGCCTGGTTCAATCCTTGCTATGGGGCCCTTAATTCTCTATCTAAACCACTGGTGGTGTGATAGCTGTAGTTAGTGACCAGAGCCAC
Source organism: Bufotes viridis (assembly GCA_033119425.1). Classification (NCBI taxonomy): domain Eukaryota; kingdom Metazoa; phylum Chordata; class Amphibia; order Anura; family Bufonidae; genus Bufotes; species Bufotes viridis. Next base: position 390,551,955 of record CM065592.1, on the reverse strand, counting down.
CAGTTCCATGTAAGCTTTATTCCAGTGAATGTATGAGGGTTATTTAGTTAACCCTAGGTCAAACAAGAATCAGCAACATAGACAACGGTTATCATGATGGATACATCAGTGAGAATTCGGTCACCCTTTCCGCATTGCAAACAAACCTGCATTTTGTGAATGTTCCCATAAAACAGAAATGAGTTGTTCTAAATTTCATGTTTGCCTTCCCCACATATGTAAACATGAGAAAGTATCCACTGACCACCTGTCCTGGTGTTTGCTGTACAATCACCTTAAGACCTCCTGTACAGCTGTTAGCAAGTCATATAGCCACACCAAGCCTGTGCACATAGGGTTAAATGAAAGTCATATGTGATATCTGGACATGGAAATAGGTGAATCATAATCATGTGTATATCATGAGAAGAACCATCTCATTGGAAAAAAATATTATTATTGATAGAGGAAGATAATGATCAGGAGAAGGGTGGAAGAATACAATTACACGCTACATACACTATGGGATAGAATCAAGAAGCCTGATGAACAAACCAAAGACAGGGAATTCTGGAATAAACACTCTACATAGGATCACCATAGGTCAAAGCCAACTTCACATACAACATAGAACAGGTATATGAATGTAACCTTGTCATTGAACGGTTCTATACATACTTCGAACTATACTGACTCTTTATATAGTTGCAAGTAGTCAGTGAGGAACCACTATAGTGTAGTTGACAGCTAACCCACAGGAGACAGAGACATCAGTGCGGAGCACCGTGGGATAAGTCAAAACCATGGTCAGGGACAGGCTGAGATCAGGGCAAGTGGAGTTCATGCAAATCTGTAAAACAAGTTCGAGTTTGGGGCAGGCAACAAAGGGTCAATATGGTAATCAGGCATAGGTGAAGCAGTGGGAGACTAGAGTCAGTAAACAGGCAGAAGTCGATACATGGACAAACAAATAGAACAGCACACGTTCACTGGGAACTAGCAAGCTAGACAACCTTTTTCTCAAGCACGTCTCCCTTGGGATAAACGCCCCAAGTACCACCTGGTATCCAGTGATTGGCTGGTGAAGATTAGTGTAACAGTGCATTGGCCCTTTAAAAGGCTGGAGGATATCTAGCAGGCAGGTGCAGGCTGCAGCTGAGGACAAATAACTCTTCTGGAGGGCAGAGGAGGGCCTGGCTGCCAGGCAGCAGCAGGGTCAGTGATGCCAGTACCCATCCTGGATGGTGATATGTCAGTAGACACGATGTGCTGCCATACCAGCAAATCTCATAGACCCATATTTTATTCACAACAGAAAATAGGACACATATCAGATGCTGAAAGTGAGACAATTTACTGCTTCATTAAAAAAAGAGACGGGACAAAAAGGTTAGAAAAGTAAGTGGTACTAATAAAAAAAAAACAGCTGGAGGAGCAATTTGCTACTTAGTCACATGGCTGAATATTAAAAGAGCACGTCAGAGAGGTAGACTCTCACAAAGGCAAAGATGGGCAGAGGTTCACCAACATGCAAAACACTGTGGGGGGCATTTGTCAAATCTGATACATTCTGTTTTGTGGCTTAAAAAAATCACAGATCATGGCGATTGCAGTGTTTTTTGCAACATATGGTCAAATTTTGCTATATTTGGTGATCCTTTCCACTTTTCAAAGTGGTCTAAGTTTAAGGGCTAAAAGTGAGATTAGATATGGCACATTTACTATGTGCAAATTTTGCAAAATCTCAATCAATATCAATATTCATACTGAAATCCGGGTCCAGGAGATGCCATCCCGCAATTTATTTTTATAATCTACTCCTCCATTGCACCACTATGCCCCCCGTTCGGTTTTGGAGCCTGATATGCTAATCCCTAGCATTGGTAAGGAGAGGAGGTGAAAAAAATATGCAATTTTGGGTTGAGCACATCCTGCTTCATGCCACCTTTCAGTTGTTTAGTATATAGAATTTTTTGGAGGTGTATAAACTCTACATTTAGGTGCACCTGTGAGGCCTGCACCATGTCAGCCAGTCTTGGGTGGGGCTCACAGCCTTCTCCCTCCTCCTATTGCAGGCATGGCTACATGCTGGAGGTAACTGGGGAGTCTGCTGCGAGTCGGCCTAATACATTACCTGTAGTTTTGCCCACTGGCCCCTGGTATTGGCCATACGGCACAGGTAGGTGAGTGTTAGGTCCAGAGCTACTTGAGAAACCTTGGCGTGGTGCTCGGGCTTAGACATGTCCTCCATAGCAGGATATGTTGACTAATCTCTCAATTTTAACATCAGTTTGAGGGCTTAGTAAGACTGCAGTGTGCACCCGTCTTGCCATTTGTTATTGCTATATTGTTATATTAATTATCACATCCACACAATTGCCATCTTGTGTAGGATGTCTATTGTGGTACTTGTGGTCCGCTGTGCGCATCCTCCATCGTATGCATTTTTGCTTGGGATCACCATCAGCAATAGGCCACAAGTGCAGGATCTGCTCCCCTGTATATATATGCACAACTGCATTTTTGGGTTGAGCACATCCTGCTTCATGCCACCTTTCAGTTGTTTAGTATATAGAATTTTTTGGAGGTGTATAAACTCTTATGTAAATGTAGCCTGTTTTCCATCCACAGGCTACATTTAGGTGCACCTGTGAGGCCTGGGCCATGTCAGCCAGTCTTGGGGGGGGGGTCTCACAGCTTTCTCCCTCCTCTTATTGCAGGCATGGCTACATGCTGGAGGTAACTGGAGAGTCTGCTGCGAGTCGGCCTATACATTACCTGTAGTTTTGCCCACTGGCCCCTGGTATTGCCCATACAGCACAAGTAGGTGACAGTTAGGTCCAGAGCTACTTGAGAAACCTTGGCATGGTGTCGGGCTTAGACAAGTCCTCCATAGCAGGACATGTTGACTAATCTCTCAATTTTAACATCAGTTTGAGGGCTTAGTAAGACCGCAGTGTGCACCTGTCTTGTCATTTGTTATTGCTATATAGGTCTATATAGTACTTCCATCTTAGTCATGGTGTAGTCTTTGGCCCGGTCTATACATGGCTTTTTTCTCAGTCATTGTGCAGGTCTAAACAGAGCTTTTATGTTAGTCTTAGTACAGGTCTATATAGTACTTCCATCCTAGTCATGGTGCAGGTATCTATCTAATTTCTATGGTAGTCACTGGCCAGGTCCATACATAGCTTTTATATTAGTCATTGTGTAGGTCTATACAGAGCTTCTATGTTAGTCATTGTGCAGGTCTATATTGAGATTTTATGTTAGACATTGTACAAGTCTATACAGAGCATCTATCTTTTAGGCTAGTCATTCCACAGTTCTATATAGACTGTCTTTGAGGGCGTCATAGAGGTATGTCTAGCAGTCGATGATCTCTCGCCACTCTGAGATCCTTTTTTAGGGCAACAGCGGAAGCACTTTTATGCGCTTTTGCTGTAAGACCGAGTGTCAAATCAAACCAATCATTTACATATCTGCCTGAGACATAACTACACATTTTTGAGTGGCTCCAAGTTTGCAGGGTTTCCCTTTAGTAAAACAGTCACAGTTGAAATGAAGGCTATTTCCATCTTGAGACCCGAGACAGTCTATTATTTTTCACTTTTACATTAACACTCGGCCCAGCTTTCCACACCTTTGTTTCTTAGAGTACAATTTCTACCCGCTTTTCATTGAAGACTCATGTAAACACATCTTTAAGAATTTTCTTGAAAATCTCAAACCTTCAGCCAAGAGCAAAAGGACACACAGCCCCTTTCTCCGAGTTGTATGCCTTTCATTGAGTCAGGATTGCGGCTTTGTGGCTGGGCTCTGTAATCCTTAATGCTGAGACAAGCGGCCTGCCTATCAGAGCCTATTGAATCAATTGCCATGGATGTGGGCTCGGGGCAAGGAAATCAGTCACTCAACTCTGAAGTAAATCAATTAGAAAAGCAAGCATGAAGTCAATATTCATTGCATCAAGCAAGGATTGTGCCAACAATGAAATCATAATGAGCAGATTTACAAAGGCGGCACGTTTAATGATATGTTTTAAAAGCGCTACGGGCCTTGTGATACGTGGATGTGACTGGCAAACATGCGTGGGGCATATGGAGGTTCTGTCTTTGGGATTTGGCCTCAACTCCCACCATCTGTGCAGGGGGCAGAAGGCTCGCTGACAAACTAAGGGAATCTCACCCATCACATCAATCGAATGTTATTCTAATCAGTGCTATTTCATTCCAATTAACTGGAAGCAGTCTGTTCTGAAAGCCCCCTATATTATCTACACCATAAAGTCACATACAGTAATATAGTCATTGTAGTATTAATATAAAGCTATATATTCAAATACTTCCATGGAAATATGCACCACAGCATTGTATGATTGTAAGAGTTTAAGGTATTGTAAGATATTAAGAAGAAGCATTATTGGCATGGTACAGCAGTTTCATGGATGGAACAAATTTTGGGAATAAGGGATGAAACTTCGGGACAAAAATGATGAGTTAGCTGGGCAGTGCCACCACATATCGGAAAAAGTTCCAGGTTCTGGTAGACACCTCCAACAATCATCTGAATCTAGTCTTCTGGCAGTTTTTAAAGGGGTTGTCAGCAATGTATTGTAATGTAATACTAATGTATTGTGATTGTCCATATTGCCTCCTTTGCTGGCTTGATTACTTTTCCAACACTGCTCGTATTCAGGGGTTATGACCACCCTGCAATCCAGCAGGGGCGGTCATGCTTGCACACTATAAGAAAAAGAGCTGGCCTCTCTGGTGGCCAGGACCACAGGAGTGCGCATAGGCTGGCGATTTTTTTATTAAAAGGATGAGGGTGTTTTTATAACAATCATTTACTAGCCAGTGAATTGGACTCCTACTCCTCCCAAGAACTTAAAAATGAGGTTCTGCAGCAGCTGAGGTACATAAAGGTATAATGTACAACTTGTATAATATACTTGGCCATCTGCTCAAACTTTTATACGGTTGATGACTGCTTACTGTATACTGTACTATTAGAACTGGCCGCAAACACAAGCATTCTGTTATCTATCCAGTATTTGTTCAAAATAATCATTGTGAAAACCTGCAGAGATTTTCTTGGAAATATAGAGAATGAATTTCCCACAAAAATGTATAATGCATCAACAATAACCACACCATCAGCGACTGCCCCAGACCTGATAACAACCATCTGCTGAGACAAAAATTCACATAATTGTCAGACAGATTTTCTGACCAACGCAACACATTTCCATATGTTGTCGATTATTCTTTTAGACAAAATTATTAGTTCAACTTTAGCTCATTCCTGCAAAATGATGTACATCTACCTCAAGGTAATCACATGGACACGGAACCTGTGACTGCACAATCACCAGCAGGCGGGCGCCATTTAAGCCCTAAAGCACACTGACAAAGGGAGATGGCACTCTTTGTCATGTCCCTATCAATCCTGGATTCGTGATCTCCATGGTTGATGGCTTTAGGGTAGGTTCACAAGTAGGGTTTTGTCCGCGACAAAATCTACAACGCATCCCACAGCAAAAAACAATGCTCTCTGCTGCCATTTCTGCCATGGGTTCTCATGCAGACCCGCTCCAGCCTGATGGAATGGAGCTAAACTGCAAACAGGCTCCAGCTGCGGCTTTGCAAGGGGTCCTTATGGTGACCCTGGCAAAAACCCTCAGCCGCATGAACTGCAGAGCAGGCTCCCATTTAAAACAGTGGGAGGCATTTTCAACGCAGATTCATTCCAGTTCTCTGCGCCAAATGCATGCTGAAAACCGTGCCCAAAATCCTATGTCTAAGGCCCCTTTTACACTTGCGTTGTGTGGATCCGGCGTGCACTTCCATCCTGCCGGATCCATCACAACGCATGACAACTGAAAGCATTTGTAGACGGATCCAGATTGCGGATCCGTCTACAAATGCATTGCAAGTGCAGATCCTTCTCTCCGTTTGCCATGCAGAGAGACGTATCCGTCTTGTATTTTTTTCACTGTTTTAAAGGTCTGCGCATGCGCACACCTGAAGGACGGATCCGTCCTTCAGTCTTTTTTTAATGCCAGATCCGGCCCCAATGTAAGTCAATGGGACTTAAGGCCTGATCAGGCGTTCAGTCATGTGTTCAGGCTTTTCAGGACGGAGATAAAACCGCAGCATGCTGCGGTTTTATCTCCGTCCTGAAAAGTCAAAAAGACTGAACTGAAGACATCCTGATGCATCATGAACGGATTTCTCTCCATTCAGAATGCATTGGGATTATCCTGATCAGTATCTTTCCGTCCTAGAGCCCCGAGGACGGAACTCTAGGACGGAAAGTAAAAACGCTAGTGTGAAAGCACCCTAAGCCCTAATATTGACAGCTCTAAGCCTAACAAATGTTAAATGAACAGGCTATAATGTAATGTCATATGGACATGTAGAAATTAAAACTTATAAAGTGTAAAAGACTAAAATAACTGTAAAAATAACATAAGATCAATGAGATTAAAAATAGTGCCATAACTGAAATAAATTCAATGAAAACTATTTTATGTTAGGCTACTTTCACACTAGCGTTTTGGCTTTCCGTTTGTGAGATCCGTCATGGGCTCTCAGAAGCGGTCCAAAACGGATCAGTTTTGCTCTAATGCATTCTGAATGGAAAAGGATCCGCTCAGAATGCATCAGTTTGCATGGCTCCGGAGGCAGACACCAAAACGCTGCCTGCAGCATTTTGCTGTCTGCCTGACGAAGCGGAGCCAAATGGATCCGTCCTGGCACGCAATTTAAGTCAATGGGGACGGATCGTTTTCTCTGACACAATCTGGCACATTAGAAAACAGATCCGTCCTCCAATGACTTTCAATGGTGTTCAAGACGGATCCGTCATGACTATAGAAGACATAATACAACCTGATCCGTTCCTGACGGATGCATGCGGTTGTATTATTGTAATGGAAGCGTTTTTGTAGATCCATGACTGATCCGCAAAAAATGCTAGTGTTAAAGTAGCCTTACCAAGTAATTTACATTTCTAAACAGTTAAAAACATTTAGTATCCTGATACTCGTAAAAACCTGTATACTTTTTTTTTCTAACGTATATGACAGGCATAAAACGTCATGTGAACCCACCCTAAGGAGTTTTTAGGGGTTATACTATACTTAATTACTGGACTAGACAGTATTCTCTATACCACTATATTACTGCACATCTTTTATTGAACATGAATAATATAAATAGAGCTTTAACAAAAAAAGTTTAAAAAAAAGTTGAAATGCTGAAAATTGTAGCACTTTCTTTTGTACAAGTAGTATATTAAATAGGGTTAATCAATTGGCTTAATTAAAATGCTGTAGATCTGAATCTGCTATATAAGAACTGACCTTAGCAAAATAAACTATACTACAAAAAAACAATGTTATCCAGAGAGAGAAAACTGCTATGTCCACAGAACAGCTGTGCAAATAGTTCACCTGATGGCAGCGGGGATGCAAACAGACAGCCAGGCATAATCAATGTACACAATGACCACTTTTGCTTTGTGTGTTGGACCCTTGAGAATTGTGAAATTCAGCGAAGAATAACAACGCACTTCTCACTTCTTTTATGGGGGCAGGAGGCTCTTCCTCAACTATTTTACTGCCTGTCCTCCTCTATCTAAAAGTGGGCCCTTTGAAGGATCCCTGTTCTGTGTCATTAAGCTACCTAGTCTCAGAGGCCACCAAGGTCAAGGCACTATCAGGAATAAGGTTTCTTAAGTGCAATGTGTGAGACACCATCTGACACTGTTTATAGATAGAGCCAGTCTCTTACTGACCAAAGGTAATAATAAGATAAATGTTTAATTAAAGGGGAAGTCTACATTTTTCAAAAGAGCACCTGGATCTAAATACTGTTGTCATTGCATGTACTTAAAAATGTAGTATAGCCACTGGGTTCATCTGCACAGCGACACCTGTTGTTTGTTCTTTTCCTTACTTATCTGACCACCTCAGTAACATCACTGAGGTGGACGCACAGACTCAGTTCCTTCCTTCAACTGTCACCATTCATATCTACTGTTAGAAACTGTGACAGTTACAGGGAGCAGCAGAAAGGACATGATCCCTGAAAAAGGACACAGACCCTGTGAAAGGCCACGACCCGGGGGCTGCCAGCCTGAAATAAGTCAAGCAGGACAATTGGAACAATTAATTTGGAGATCTCTGGATCCATTTGAGGTACAGGGCTGGTTCTCGCTTTGTTAGAAAGAGATTTTTACGTACTATATAATGTGATTTAAATTTTTTACAGGAATCATGAGATAATCCCTTGAGGATGGTGCTGGAACTGAATTTATAGAAGACTATGATGATATAAGGATCACGCACACTATTTTTAGGGCTTAGTAATATGGCACCTATACATATACAGTCCATGGACCCTACTGTTCCTTCTCTTAGTTTTGCAATTTTATATGAAGGGGTTTGGCATTAAAGAGAAAAAATGTGGCATGCTCCATTGCACGACATATTAAATATCTATTCTCACCTAGAAGAATTGCTTTTGGTGGATAATATTGCTGTAATATGGTGCCTTACAGAGGCTTCCGCAGCTGTACTATGGAGGAGTACCTTGCATGTCCTTGTATAGAGGTCTGCTGTGTCCACAGCTCCTTAGACGTCATGCACACTGTAGAACCATATAGCATATAGTATACTGACTAGACGGGGACCCCATGTGCCAACAAACATAGCACTCCTAATAATAATGCTGCTAGTGGAGAACGCCTCTGTAATACAGTATACAATTGAGCACACCCTGTTTTCTTTGGAAGGAGTCGGACAGAAAAGCTCCGAGACATACAGGGTACAATAAACTGCATTGAAGCAATACGCATGACGCCCATAGCTGGCCATACACAAGAGGTGTACGAGGAGTGTAATATTTATCCTGGCACATACACCCAGCCGAGCATGCATGTTTATTCCAGTGGTGAGTGGGAAATAAGCCACTGCCAGAGATGTCTTGTATTAATCTGCATACTTTTTGTCCCAATGAGCATTGCATGAAAAATAAGTCCTCATACCCCACTGTGTGTCTTCAATGAGAAACAGTATCCTCCCTGAGCTCCTAGGGGAACAAAAGATCAGACATGTTAAAATCCAACATGCCTAATCTATGAGCAGTTAAGTGTTCCATGGCACAAGCCACTCTGTGCAGATGGAGGGCTGGCAGAGGAAGCAGGAGGAGATAGGGTGCACACAAGGGTGCACCTAGTCTTTCTGCTGCCTGAGGCAAAAATTGAAAAAGCCTTAACCTAACCCCTTCCCTCCTAGCATTATCCTAGCATTATGTATATTACTGCAGAACATACAGGCTAATACAGCGCTCCATACCTCTTACATCCAGTGATGTCACCTTTAACCACTTCAGCCCCCGTAGCTTAAACACCCTTAATGACCAGGCCACTTTTTACAATTCCGCACTACACTACTTTCACCGTTTATTGCTCCGTCATGCAACTTACCACCCAAATGAATTTTATCTCCTTTTCTTCTCACTAATAGAGCTTTCATTTGGTGGTATTTCATTGTTGCTGACATTTTTCCTTTTTTTGCTATTAATAAATAAAAAAATGACATTTTTCACTTTCTGTTGTAAATTTTTTTTTTAAAAACTACATTTCTATATAAATTTTTCACAAAATTTATTGTTCTACATGTCTTTGATAAAAAAAAAATCCAATAAGTGTATATTTATTAATTTGGGTAAAAGTTATAGCGTTTACAAACTATGGTGCAAAAAAGTGAATTTCGGCATTTTGAAGCAGCTCTGACTTTCTGAGCACCTGTCATGTTTCTTCAGGTGCTAGAATGTCAGGATAGTATAAATACCCCCCAAATGACACCATTTTAGAAAGAAGACACCCCAAAGTATTCGCGGAGGGGCATGGTAAGTTCATGTATAATCATGATTCATTTTTTTTCACAAGTTAGCAGAAAATTACACTTTCTGAGGAAAAAAATAATAATAATAAAGTTTCCATTTCTGCTAACTTCTGGCAAAAAAAAATAAAATCTCAGACGGGCTCACTATGCCCCTCAGTGAATACCTTGGGGTGTCTACTTCCCGAAATGGGGTCATTTGTGGGGTGTGTTTACTGTTCTGGCATTTCGGGCGGGGCTAAATTGTGAGCAGCCATGTAAAAGCTAAAGGTACTCGTTGGAATTTGGGCCCCTTTGCGCACCCAGGCTGCAAAAAAGTGTTACTCATGTGGTATCGTCGTACTCAGGAGAAGTAGGGCAATCTGTTTTGGGGTGTATTTTTACATATACCCATGTTGGGTGAGAGAAATATCTCTGTAAATTGTCAACTTTGTATAGAAAAATTTAAAAAGTTGTCGTTTGCAGAGATATTTCTCACACAAAGTATGGGTATATATAAAAATACACCCCAAAACACATTGCCCTACTTCTCCTGAGTACAGCGATACCACATGTGTATTTTTTGCAGCCTGAGTGCAAAGAGTCCTAATTCCAATGAGTACCTTTAGGATTTCACAGGGCATTTTTACGCATTTGGATTCCAGACTTCTTCTCACGCTTTAGGGGTCCCTAAAATGCCAGGACAGTATAAATACCCCACATGTGACCCCATTTTAGAAAGAAGACACCTCATGGTATTCCGTGAGGGGTATGGTGAGTTCATGTAAAATTTTATTTTTTGTCACAAGTTAGTGGAATATGAGACTTTGTAAAAAAAAAATATATATATATATCAATTTCCGCTAACTTGTGCCAAAAAAAAAAAATTCTGTGAACTCAGCATGCCCCTCACAGAATACCTTGGGGTGTCTTCTTTCCAAAATGGGGTCACATGTGGGGTATTTATACTGACCTGGCATTTTAGGGGCCCTAAAGCGTGAGAATCCAAATGCATAAAAATGCCCTGTGAAATCCTAAAGGTACTCATTGGTTTTAGGGCCCCTTTGCGCATCTAGGCTGCAAAAAAGTGTCACTCATGTGGTATTGCCGTACTTAAGAGAAGTAAGGCAATGTGTTTTGGGGTGTATTTTTATATAATAATTCACAGAAGAACTGGAACAAATAAGGTAGGCGTCCCTAATTAGTAGGATTCACTGAAGTTATGGGACGCTATAAAATGTATATCTTTATTCAAAAATACATAAAATATAACATGGGGATAGGTCAAAAGGTCAAAAAAAAAGAGGGGATAAGATTGCAATCCCTATAATGTAGATACTTTGTCCAGTAAATACTGAAACCACAGGTATAGATCTATCACAGGGAGGCGCACTTTTATGGATAGTTAAGTGCTTTCCTGTTCCCTAATAGGGATTCACAATACTAAATGATGCGTCACTGCTATTCCATTAGCAAATCGATTGTAATCTGACAGGTACATGTGATGAATACCTAATTGTCAGAAAACAGTGGCTAGTAGCAGGACAGCAGCATTGAGGGTGATAAGGGTACTGCAGTATTTTTGTAAGACCACTATCGACGCCCATCATCCGGATACATACATGGTGCCTTGGGCGAACAACATATTGCAGCCTAACACGGCAATCTTGACCCTATATCACCCTAACTACCTAGCAAGGATTCTATCTTACACCTCACTACTCAGCGTCATACTCGACGCGTTTCTCTATTCACCAGGAGCACCAGCGCTTTGGTGGGTGTATTCACGCTGCCACACTGATGGTGTGTGACAGCAGTCCGGCGCTAGGATGGCCGTAGAACGGCCGCATTTGGCGCCGGAATTTGAAGCCGAAAGACCGCCCACAGGGGGAGGACCAGAGTGTATTTTTATATATACCCATGCTTTGTGTGAGAAATATCTCTGTAAATGACAACTTTTTAAAAAAATGTATACAAAGTTGTCAATTTACAGAGATATTTCTCTCACCCAACATGGGTATATGTAAAAATACACCCCAAAACACATTGCCCTACTTCTCCTGAGTACGGCGATACCACATGTGTGACACTTTTTGCAGCCAAGATGCGCAAAGGGGCCCAAATTCCAATGAGTACCTTTTAGGAGGGCATTTTTACGCATTTTTCTTCTCACGCTTTAGGGCCCCTAAAATGCCAGGGCAGTATAAATACCCCACATGTGACCCCATTTTGGAAAGAAGACACCCCAAGGTATTCCGTGAGGGGCATGGCGAGTTCATAAGATTTTTTTTTTTGGCACAAGTTAGAGGAAATTGATTTTTTTATTGTTTTTTCTCACAAAGTCTCCCTTTCCGCTAACTTTTGACAAAAAGTTAAATTTTTCATGGACTGAATATGCCCCTCAGCGAATACCTTGGGGTGTCTTCTTTCCAAAATGCGGTCATTTGTGGGGTGTTTGTACTGTTCTGGCATTTTGGGTGGGGCTAAATTGTGAGCAGCCATGTAAAACCTAAAGGTACTCGTTGGAATTTGGGACACTTTGCGCACCCAGGCTGGAAAAAAGTGTCACTCATGTGGTATCACCGTACTCAGGAGAAGTAGGGCATTGTGTTTTGGGGTGTATTTTTACATATACCCATGTTGGGTGAGAGAAATATCTCTGTAAATTGACAACTTTGTATAAAAATTTTTAAAAAGTTGTCGTTTACAGTGATATTTCTCACACAAAGTATGGGTATATATAAAAATACACCACAAAACTCATTGCCCTACTTCTCCTGAGTTCGGTGATACCACATGTGTGCCACTTTTTTGCAGCCAAGATGCGCAAAGGGGCCCAAATTCCTATGAGTACCTTTAAGATTTCACAGGGCATTTTTACGCCACCCCAAGGTATTCCGTGAGGGGCATGGCGAGTTCACAAAAAAAAAAAATTTGGCACAAGTTAGCGGAAATTGATATATATTTTTTTTTTTTTACAAAGTATCATATTCCACTAACTTGTGACAAAAAATAAAATTTTACATGAACTCACCATACCCCTCACGGAATACCTTGGGGTGTCTTCTTTCTAAAATGGGGTCACATGTGAGGTGTTTGTACTGCTCTGGCATTTGAGGGTCTCCGCAATTATTACACGTATGGCCAGCATTAGGAGTATCTGCTATTCTCCTTATATTGAGCATACGGGTAATGAGATTTTTTTTTTCCGTTCAGCCTCTGGGCAGAAAAAAATAAATAAAAAATGAACGGCACAGATTTTTTCATTCGCATCGATCATCGTGGATGAAAAAATCTCTGCCAAAATCAGTGACTGCGGTGCAGTGGGCGGGGCGCTAACTACCTAACAAGTAGCTAACTAACTGGCGGTGATAAGGGACCCTTATGCCCCATTCACACGTCCGCAATTCTGTTTGCGGAACGGAATTGCAGACCCATTCATTTCTATGGGGACAGACTTTGTCCCGCTCGGATCCGGAATTACGGATCCGCGCTTCCGGGTCTGCCCTTCCGTTCCGCAAAAATGTAGAACATGTCCTATTCTTGTCCGCAATTGCGGACAAGAAAAGGCATTATCTATATAGTTCTGGCAATGTGCGGATCTGCAAAATGCAGAAAGCACATTGCTGTTGTCCCTGTTTTGAGGATTTGCAGATCCGCGGATCCGTGGATCCACGGATCCGCAAAACACATATGGACGTCTGATTGGAGCCGTACAAGGGGTGTGATCAATGACAGGGGGGTGATCAGTGACAGGGGGGTGATCAGGGAGTCTATATGGGGTGATCAGGGGTTAATAAGGGGTTAATAAGTGACAAGGGGGGTGTAGTGTGGTGTATGGTGCTACTTTATATAGCTACCTGGTCCTCTGGTGGTCGATCCCAGCAAATGGGACCACCAGAGGACCAGGTAGCAGGTATATCAGACGCTGTTAACAAAACAGCGTCTGATATACCATTTTGATGCGATTTATTTCGCATCTACAGCCTGCCAGCGATTAATCATCGCTGGCAGGCTGCAGTAGAACTGGTGAATACTGTGCCGCTGTGCTCCCCAATATTATACTGCAGAAACAGATAAACCCCCTGATAATACTAGTAACATCTAGATAGTGCCCTTTAATAATTATTGGCACGTAGAGTCCTAAAATAACTGCGCCCAGCAAATACTGCCCCTGACACTAATAGTGTAAACATAACGTCCCCCAAAAATAACTGTGATAAGCTGATACTTAGAGATGGGCCGAACTTTTCGCCGGCGAACAGTTCCCGGCGAACATAGCTTGTTCGCTTCCGCCGCGGCGGGTGAACATATTCGATTTTCGCGTTCGCCCCTATACTTTATCATTGAGTAAACTTTGACCCTGTACCTCACAGTCAGCAGACACATTCCAGCCAATCAGCATACCCTCCCTCCCAGACCCTCCCAAGGACAGCATTCATCTTAAATTCTTTCTGAAGCTGCAGTGTTAGTAATTGTAAATCGCAATGCGATTTATATAACCTGTATTACTCGCATTGCGATTACAACTTAGATTTGAGTTCCTAATGGTTGTATTGCTAGAATATAACGAAGATAACGAATATAGCGCTATATTCTCAATCTTCGTTATATTCTAGCAATACAACCATTAGGAACTCAGCTCTAAGTTGTAATCGCAATGCGAATAATACTTACAATTATTAATCGCTTTGCGAATCCATTTGATGCCTTTATTTGATTGTATATGACGGTTGACTATGACTACCACCAACGTTCTGCTGCCTCCAAAGCAAGATATCTGAACCCCCCAGGGGCCATTTGGGCGTTTTTGATAGAAAACGCATCAAAAACGCATCAGCGTTTTTATAATTTTTCATTTTTATTTTATTTTTTGTGTATTTTGCCACATTTGGTTGCATATTTACATTTGGTATAGGCAAATATGGTAGTCTAGATCATGTGTCTATACCAAAACCTAGGATCATTGTTTGACAGCATATTTTCTAAGCCATATAGCTGAATATAGATTTGGGCAGAGTAATGATCTAGACCTGTGTTTCCCAACCAGTGTGCCTCCAGCTGTTGTGAAACTACAACTCCCAGCATGCCTGCACAGCCAAAGGCTGTCTGGGCATGCTGGGAGTTGTAGTTTTGCAAAAGCTAGAGGCACACTGGTTGGGAAATACTGAATTCTAGACTACAATATTTGCATATACCAAATGTAAATATGCAACCAAATGTGGCAAAATACACACAAAAAAAAAAAAATGCGTTTTTGATGCGTTTTCTATCAAAAACGCCCAAATGGCCCCTGGGGGGTTCAGATATCTTGCTTTGGAGGCAACAGAACGTTGGTGGTAGTCATAGTCAACCGTCATATACTGTACAATCAAATAGAGTCATCAAACGGATTTGGAAAGCGATTAATAATTGTAAGTATTATTCGCATTGCGATTACAACTTAGAGCTGAGTTCCTAATGGTTGTATTGTTAGAAGATAACGAAGATAACGAATATAGCACTATATTCTCAATCTTCGTTATATTCTAGCAATACAACAACCATTAGGAACTCAGATCTAAGTTTAATTCGCAATGCGATTAATAAAACTTGTATTAATCGCATTGCGAATTCAACTTAGAGCTGAGTTCCTAATGGTTGTATTGCTAGAATATAACGTATATTCTAGCAATACAACAACCATTAGGAACTCAGCTCTAAGTTGAATTCGCAATGCGATTAATGTAGGTTATATTAATCGCATTGAGAATTCAACTTAGATCTGAGTTCCTAATGGTTGTTGTATTGCTAGAATATACGTTATATTCTAGCAATACAACCATTAGGAACTCAGCTCTAAGTTGAATTCGCAATGCGATTAATACAGGTTATATTAATCGCATTGCGAATTAAACTTAGATCTGAGTTCCTAATGGTTGTTGTATTGCTAGAATATAACGAAGATTGAGAATATAGTGCTATATTCGTTATCTTCGTTATCTTCTAACAATACAACCATTAGGAACCCAGCTCTAAGTTGAATTCGCAATGCGATTAATATAACCTGTATTAATCACATTGCGATCACACACTGCGTCAACTACGTAGTTTTCCATGGGAGTTTTGCCATGGATCCCCCTCCGGCATGCCACAGTCCAGGTGTTAGTCCCCTTGAAACAACTTTTTCATCACTATTGTGGCCAGAAAGAGTCCCTGTGGGTTTTAAAATTCGCCTGTCTATTGAAGTCTATGGCGGTTCGCACTGTTCGCATGTTCGCGAACACTTGCGGAAGTTCGCGTTCGCCGTTCGTGAACGGAAAAATTTATGTTCGCGACATCACTACTGATACTGTGCCAAGGTGCCCCCACAGTAATAGTGCTCCCTAAGGTCCATCCTATAATAATAATTCTCTGCTAGAGCACACATGGTAGAAATTGTGCTCCTACAGGGCCCCCAACATGTCCCCACTGTGCCCCAGAAGTAATAATGCTCTCATAGTGCCCATACTAGTAATCATGTTCCCCATAGACCCCCAGTAGTAATAAAGCCCACCATAATGCCCCCCAGTAGTAATAATTCTCCTTATAATGTGACAGTACAAAAAATGTCCCCTTATAATATGTGCTAGTGCAAAAAATACCCCCTTTTAATGCCCCCAGTTGAGCTAATGTCCCCAATAGTGCCCCATAATGTGCCAGTATAAAATACCCCCCAACAATATTGGCGGGTTTGTATGACTTTAATGTAAGATTACATTCTGTATCAGAGGCTGTGTTAGAGGCCTCTGTATCAGATTCCATTAAATTAGAGATTAGCAAAGTATTTGAAAATTCGTTTCGGCTGCTATGCTGAATTTTACAAAAACAATACGCCTTATGATGAATTACTTCATCACGAAGCGCAATTCTTTGTAAGTAGTGGGTTCAATGACAGGGAGCGGCGGTTGCCCCGCCCCCCATCAGTGAACCCGTCAGATGCAGCGTTTATAGCTGATCGCGACATCTGACAGCAATAACACTGTGTAAAATAAATTAAATCATACTTACCTCATCTATTTGATCACAAAAAGCCGGCCGCTGTGATGCGGCCCGTGATGAAGTCCTCACGTCAGCCAGCGTGGTGATGTCATACGTCACCATTTACCGGATTTCGTCCGAGATCTTCAATCAAGATGGCTGCGGCCAACTCTTCGCACTTGGATGAGGTAAGTGTGATAATTTTTTTTTTTACCGTCATTCAAGGAAAATCGATTCGCTACCACAAAGTACGAGTAAATTCGGCTTTGCGGCAAAACAAATGTACCCTGAAATTCAGATTGAAGGACTTTGATTCGCTCAACACTAATTAAAATATGTCTGAGATAATACCACAGCATTGTGCTATTTTGCCCAATATAATGCTGGTGTACCCCATTATAATCAATAGGATGTGCGGCTGCTGTGATTTGTGCCGTTTGACGGAACGTCTGCTTCTGTTATTTCCGTTGTTCTGCTCCCATATCGAGAAGAAATAACAGAAATAATAAGCGGAGATGCGAATATAGCCTAATATGTGTGGTCAGTTTTAGTCTGGAGATTTGTATAGCAATATTGATCACATCAGTAGTCATATTATAATGATATTTATGTTTTTTTATTATTTGTCTCATTTCTTTTGTGACAATGGCCCAGCTGACAATATACAGAAGAGTTTATGACTTTAAATCCGTTCTCTGCATAACATTGTGCCTGTTTTTTGAAGATCAATCACGGGAAGGGCAGTGTACCTTGGACATAATCCCAAACAATTAAATACTTGCCAACATAAAGCTAAAGAGTGTGGACTGTAATGCCAGAAAGCTTGTTCATTCTTTGGCAATTTCATCCAAACATTCAGAGATTAATTATCACACTATGTGAACGCAACTGGCCCATTGTGCAGATATTGCCTGAGATGTGTGGATGTACTATCCCGGATGATGATCTATGCCTGCTTTCTAAATGAATTGTCTTAATTCTATAATGACTACTTGGATTTATTTAACAGGCAAGCGATTTATCCTCCCAAAAATGCCACAGAGTTGGATAATCTACAGAATTAAAGATACTGACTTTACGGAAGGTGAACACAATTGACTAAGCGATGCCAGTTTTTAGGCAGATAACGTTATCATGCTATGACGCAGGAAGTAGAAAGATAAATACTAATGAAGTCCCGTTCTATAGCATAAAACATTCTACACTCAGGAGAGAGGGTGGAAATAAATAGGTAGGAGACGGAGGAATGTCGGTGATGGAGGAGGGGGAGACCATGGCAACACATGTGACAGTGGCAGAGTATGCGACAAATAAAAAGAGAAGGTTTAGAGGCGCAGAAATGCTGGGGACAGCATGGAGATCTAAAATGGGTGATAAAAAGGCCGCTAGACAATCCTTCTCTGAATATTTTACCAAATGGTGTGCTTGACTTAAAGAGAATGTGTCAGCAGAAAATGACCTATTCCTTAAATCACTTTTTAAATAATTTTGGTGGTTGTTTTTCATTTTCCTTGTCACTATCTATATTTAAAAAAATATATAAAATCCTGCAGTTTTCCTACTGGCCACTAAGCCTAATAATAGGAGCCACTCCTTGGCCTGTACAGATCAGTTACTGTAGTCATCTGCTTATCTCTACACAGAGGTGATATCATTACAGACATGATTAGAATGACAGATAAGATAGGTGATTGTCAAAGCTTATCTATTTTTCCCTTGTACAATGACCTCTGCATAGGTCACAGAGCATGCCTAGAAAACTGTCCCATAGAAGTCAGAGATCCCCTCCTGAGTCCTGACCATTGTGTCTATGGCTCATGGGGCTGCCATAAAGCAATTTTTATAATGCTGTATAAATGGTGTTAAGAACAGCTCAGGAAAGATGGCCGCCCCCATAATATTGTTCAGAAAATAGAATTAAAAAAATCTGCAATCAGAAAATAAAAACAGATTAGAAAAAAAAGGATATGTGTTACTATCTGGTTTTAACTGGCAGAAAAAATTTGGGTGACCCATTTACTTTAAATGAAAAGAAGCTAAAATGGAGAAAATGGCATTCTTACCTTCAGAGCAGAAGAAACTCCCCCTTGTGCACTACTTAAGGTAGATATATAAAGTTCAAGGGAGTGACTATGGAAGCCGTCTTCCCATGGGAGCTGGAATACACCTTTGTTCCCTTTCCACAAAATATATTAGATTTTTCCATCTGTTTAATGTTATTTAAATCAGGCTTTTATTATAAATTTACTTTTTAAACACTTTATTAAACATGTTTCCTGTTTCTTGCAGCTTACTTGTCAGCTTTGCTGTATAGACTCAGACAGAGCCAGCAGAGAGCAAGGGAATTAATGGCAGTTCCACTGTACTGCTAAAGACATGATAGTCATAGTTATACACACTGGGAAGACATTAAGTATAGTTCCCTCCATCGGTGACAGGAATACTGCCTGCAGAGTCTTATCAATGTGTATAGTATTTACAGGATACTATATCCTCTTATGGAGAGTGCCTAAACGGCGTGAGGAGTCTTATAGGACAGGCAACCCTCTCTGGGAATTCTGGGAAAAAGGTATGCAAATGAGATCTTAGCAAGCCTGCCTCTAATGCCACCAGATGTAAGATAGCTATCCCATAAGTCAATCAGATTTATTAAAGGTAGAGCTTGCTAACAGCTCATTTGCATACCCTCTTCCCAGAATCCCCATAGGAGCTTTGCCTAACCTACAAGACTCCTCAAGACATTTAGGTGCTTTCCATAAGGGGATATAGTATCTCCCATACACTATACACACTGATAAGACTCTGCAGGCAGCATCCCTGTCACTGGGGGAGGGAATAGTACTCAATGTCTTCCCAGAAACTGTAGTCATGTTAAACAGTCTATTGTCAAAGAACTCCCACAGATTGCTGCTGCCAAAAAGCAGCCTCACCCGCTGCGCTGTCTATACAAACAATACAGGAAAGAAGTGGGTGGGTTCAAAATGTCCGCCTCTAGGAAAGCTTTTTAAAACTAAAAAAGAAATTATTAAAACACGTTAATCAAATGAAAATTCATAAAAATGATGGTAAATACCTAACATTCCCTATGACAGGACACTTTTGCTGTTCAAAAAGTTCCAGATGACCCCATCCATTGAACTGGCCATAACTGGTAAATATATAAGAAGGCCAGATCGGCCAGCTTTTCTCTGGACAGGACCTTCTATGGTTCAGTTTTCCATAACAAAGGTACAGTATGTCCTTCTGATAATTAATTATTAATAATTTATCTGTTCAAAACAATATAAAATAATAAAGCTATATCTTGATGAGCCAAGTTTATAATACAAGCTATTAGTGATAATTCAGGTTTCTTGCTTGCTCAGCAATAAACATGTTTCTATGTGCAGATTCAGTCTGGCTGCCTTCAATACCAGTCCCATTGTTTTACATTCCTGAAAAATGCTGACTCAGGTATGAGGTTACTCACTGATGACACATCAGGCAGCCTCGCTTAATAGTCAGGCCGTCTGGTACTGTGATTTTCACAGAATCCAGACGTGGCCTGGAATCACTTTACATGTTCCCTGAGACCTGAAGATGTTGTGTATTTGATTTATTGTTATCATTAAAGATCAAGATGTATGTGAGTTCATGACGAGAAGGAGCTGGACAAATAAGTAGAATGACGTTGTAAGTTTTGGAATGGCCAGCACTGTAAATACACGTGCAAAGAGCTCAATCTCCTTCATGTTTATAAAGGATTATCTGTGTAGACCGTTGAAATGAAAAGAGAGTCATGAAAGTCATGAAATTGAATCCATTCTACACTTTAGATGTTGGAAAGACCTTTAATTTATTCTCAAGTGACTAAAACTATTGTATATAATGGTGTTTATCGCAATTTATATGACATGCGTCTCCCAACTATGTATGACTATGGCAATTCAGTTTTTTATTAGGACTTCTATAATCAGTGGGCTTAGCCAAAGATGAAAATATTACATTAGTATCTAAAAATTATATATTATTTGAATCAATTTTTTATTAGAAATATTGTGTTTTAGATTTTTGTAGAACCTTATATTTTTATGTGGCTATCCATGTAACAGATTTGGGCATTTTAATTTTCACATTAGAGAATGGTGCAGACACAGTAGGCTCCCATTTCTTGGTTTCTGTGGTTGACTTTCCAGATTTGCTGTGTGGACTGGGACGTGGTCAGCGGAGTCATCTCACTACATCACATCCACCTGAGAAGTGAATTTTCCTTAAGTAGTCTTATCACACGTAGCTACATACTATATGATTTATGTTTCTATTCTTTAACTGAATAAGTGAAGTGTCACGTTGGCTCTATAGTCAGTAAATGTACCCTCCAGTCCTTATATGTGCAATACAATGGGACTGATGTATTAATACTGTCTTAGTTAGACAGCTTAGAACAAGACTAACAAATTTATCACAGTGGCTCATGCTTTATGGTAAATTTGGCTCATCTTTAGACATTTCTGTCATACTTTATGTCACCTCTTGGTTGGATCAATTAAGCCATTTTAAGCCATATTCCCTTACTTTAATTTAGAAAAACATTAAGCGGTATGTTGCCTCCCAAGGAAACTATTAGCAATTTGTTGTTGACAGATCTGCTATTTTTATTTTAAGTTTTCATCCACTGCTGATATGCATGGTCATGTCACAAATCAACTCTCATAGAATTATTTGATAAACAGCACTGGAAATTTACATTTTGATACATTGTCATTTACTATCTTAGCTGGAATTACAGTATGAGTGTTTTCATGGTTTACACAACCTCCTTTCTTATGGTGTGGTATGCACTCCTCTGATCAGTCAACTCTTTGAAGTTGGGCCTAAGTATGAGTACCTTGTAAAAATCTACAGGAAAGGCCTCCTCCAAGTGTTTGCTTTAATACCCATACATTTTCTTCAGAGAAACCCTGGACAGAAAGATGCAAATACACATCCAAATACAAATTCACGTTCAAAGTAATGGCTAGATCTTAAACTAAGCATTAATTATCACAAATGGGCTGGTGTGTCTTTAATCAGTCATGATAAAAGGCTTTCATATGTTACTTGGGGGAACATTAACTTCACTCAGGAGGCAAACAAATCTTTAGAAGCAAGCATAACAACTGTATCAGGACACCATATCAATTTTACTGTATTATAGCATGTAATGTGTTATTAAAATTGACATCACATTAAGTAGTTCTTATATACGAGGTATTAATCCACAGCTTTCAATTAGGTTAGCTACTTTCCCAAATCCCTTTTTGTTGGAATAAAGTAATCATAGAGTATCCATCCGCATGCACTTCCATCACTGAGATGTAATCTGAGAATGAGTCAGTAGGTCTTCAATTTCCCTATAGTGCCACCACAGGAAAAATTTGGTATTACATGATGCCCCTTTGAAAGAAAAATGAAAAAGGTGTGTTAGCCAGTGGAAAACTCAAGGAAAAGAGGTATTATACTTGCAAGATTCTTATTTTGTTTTAGGTGATAAGAACACTAAACTAATGGCTCCCCTTTAAATCAATGGGTGCCTGTGTAATGTAAAGACGTGCTAGGTCCTGCAAACAGAAAGCTCCTCTCTACATCCTTGATGGAGGTCTCAAATAAAATACTCATTCTATTATCTTAGAGTTCCTTAATAAAGTATTTAACATGCGTGGAAATCTAAATCTCAATTTATCATTTTTGTCCCAATGATTCTACTAAAATGACCTTAGATCTTAAAAGAATCATAGATTGATCTAAGTTCAATCCAGTAGAACCAGGCAGATTCTGGATGTAATGCCTGTGCAACATACCCATCTCGGGGTTTTCACATGCTATAATATGCATTCATGAATGTCAAAATCAAGCAATAATGGCCACATATATTTGTTTTCATGGGTTCAACAATAATGGGTTCCTTGATAATAGAGCATAAGAAATCATCAGAACTCGATTACCGGGAATAGCAGAGCTTTCTTCTATTAGGATGATTTTGTTGAAAAAATGTAAATTCAGAGCTCAAACCCCCGTCCAAATAAGTGCTGTTCTGCTTTGGACAATCGCTTTGATTAGGAGAGTTTCCTTGTTGCTGGGACCTCCAGTGATCAGCTGTAATCTCTGGGAGAACCTGCAGCACTACTGATGGGTCACTCAGAGAGGCTTTAAGCAGCCATTCTCCAGTATAATTAATAGATGACGGGCATGAATTGGAGCAACTTTTCTTTGTTTCTTGTTAATATCTTTGAAATGGATTTTCTAAGCCACAGAACCAATATAAAACCTGACCCAGCTGTAAAACCAGCTTCGCATACTTCAAAAACTATAAAATACCTTGCGACCTGCTGCTTTGCATTGCTCCCTGATGCATGTTCTGATTCATCATTCTCAACAGCTATCAATGACTTTACTATTGTTGAACTTGCTGTCAATACATGTAAAAGTCAGAATGACTGTGGGTAGCGGTAATTATTCTATAACGCATAGTGGATTTGTCCATAATACAGCACAG
Organism: Bufotes viridis; assembly: GCA_033119425.1. Taxonomy (NCBI): domain Eukaryota; kingdom Metazoa; phylum Chordata; class Amphibia; order Anura; family Bufonidae; genus Bufotes; species Bufotes viridis. The sequence continues at coordinate 390,528,571 of CM065592.1, read as the reverse complement.
GAAGTAGCAAGATGTTGCCAGGTCATTGTAAAAGCTTGGATGAAAGTGTTTAATTGGAGTTAAGCCTGGCATACATTACACATGAGATAACTGTTGGATGAACACTTGTTTGGCCAACAGCTATTTCTCCCAACTCCCCTCCCCTATGTATGCATCCTCAGCCAAGTATCAATGTGTTGTGGATGGGAGAGGGGTGAAAGTCATTGCCAGACACCTCTGGTGAGAGGTTTATCTCCCTGAAAACCAAAGGATCACTCATTCCGAAATCCAATATATCCGACCCTTCTTTCCCCCAACATCTGCCATTGGGAGGCACCCATACACATTATATGGTAAGCAGATTAGGCTTTAGTTATCGCAGCATTCATCTAACTGGAGCGTTGGTGTCTCTATCTACAGTATTATCATGGCTTTAAAGGGAATCTGTCCCCATGATCTTAGACTATTATCTTCAGAGAAGTACTGCAGATAAGGAGTCCAAATCCGTCCGTTCCTCCACTATTTAGTTGCACTAAAATACAAACAGTCCCCTGTACTGTGCTAACGAAACTGAGAAGACTCCTGTGCACATGCACGGCAGTCCTGACAATGTATTTCACTGCAGCTTTAAACGATGTGGGAGAACGAGGGGCAATAGGAAATAGTTATCTGGACTTCAAACCTATTGTATGGTACATGTAATAGTCCAAGATTTTGGTGACAGATTCCCTTTAAAGTAAATGTTTACCCTTAAATACTATTTAGCTCCACAATAATGTGTGTATATATCTGTTAGTGCCTCATTATTCAGAATAACAGATATAAAGAAAAGAAGATACAGTTCTGGCTGCGTTTAGCTATCACTAGAGAGAGCGTAGAAACTTATTACCGAGTACAATGTACAGTAATCTAGGAGCTCATAAGGAACCAGAATTTTATAATGTAACGTTATGCCCACACTGGCGATTTGGAGCTCGGTATCAGAAAAGCAGAGCGCCAGTCTCTTTAACAATATTTTAAGAAATTAATCTGCACAGAAAGTTGGACCTCAAGATGATCTGCTAACAGGTGGAGATTCACAGGCTTCTTGAGTACCCAATTTGGTGATGCCCAACTGAAAGAATGAGGTTTAGATCTATACTAGAATAAAAAGCATACCGATATTGTCAGAGGAGCGAGTTATGGATCTTACTGCTGGGAAATTTAGAGAACTTCCTAACCGTTTCTTGCTCATCAGCCACATTCAACTATGACAAGTAGTACTGAGCCACACCGGATAGTAAAGAGGAAATGTCTACTAATCTAATAACTATAAACTGTAGTATTATTACACTCGAGAAATACATCCAGGGCCCTTGAAACTCTTTTAGTGAGTTCATCATCACACTCTACCCTAGCAGAGGGTTTCATATTCTACTGCTCTTACAGAAAAAAATCCGCTTCTATGTTTGTGCAGAAACCTTTTATTTTCTAGAAGTAGAGGCAGTTGCCTTCTTACAGTCTTGGGTATAAATAGGTCACAAGAAACATCTATGTCGTGACCGTGTGAAGTGCCAAGGACATGGTTTTGGTTTAGTAGCACTAAAACTCTATAGTATATTCTCTGTGGCACAACAGAAGCCAGAATTGCCACAAGAACTAAGAAAACTAAGTTCAGGACGTTTGAGAGCCATGTGTGACTACAGATCTATTGGTTGGGGGCAATGGTGTAGGGCAGGGGCGGATTTGGCCATAGACCTTACAGGGAAATTTCCCGCTGGCAGAGAAAGGAGAAGTGCATCTTGAGTATTGTTGGATACAGCAACAGGAAGTGCTACATACAGGATGGAAAGGGAAAAAAATGATTTGTTTACATGGTGAAAAAGGGTCAGGAGAGTCCAAATTGAAAAAAAGCATGAAGATATATATGAGGCAAACAACTACATGGGCATATATGTTACAAACCACAGGAACCCGAGAAATCCCCTTTAATTTTTTTTGGTTGGGTTACTTTGAAGCTAAAGGTTTCATCAACAGTGTGACATGCTTTTTTGGCTCCGCTGAAAGGGAGAGCAGGGGTAGTTGAGAAGATTACGGAGCTATGATACAATACCAATATACATTTATGGAGCCATATTGCGCCTCGGTATGCCCCTATTTCATACAGAGGAATAAATCAGATATTTCTGTTGGATCGTGCCAAATCCAACAAAAAATGGTGGCATCAGATGCCATATTATGGAGCAATGCTTCCAGGGTGCAGAAAGAGACTTCGCTGCTTGTACAGTGTCTTACAGAGGCACCAAAAGACAACCACAGAGTACCTATGACTCCATAGTATGGAGCCATAGGGATGCCTTAGGCCCACATACTGGCTCCATCCACACACTAATGGAGCTTTAATAGAGATGCGGTATGTTGTAGCCTCAAGTATTGTACACTTCTCTTGGAGCAGTAAAGAATGGTGTACAATGGCATGGATTACTACTTTATAGAAAATAAACTTCTACAATTCTTAGTAAACCTGCGGTAACTAAAAAAAGAGCCCCATATTTCCACAATAGATATCACCACTGCAATAAATATGCAGATGTTTTCTATTTACTAGTAAAGAACATAATTGTCCTTTATATACTCTAACGCGGTCTGAATATGCTTTGCATGGCTTTTATATGTCGCTAGCTGCTATCCATGCTCTATAACAAGGCATGTTAATTAAAGCTGTATGGATTTGCCTAATAAAGAAATATCCACAGGACAAATGTATTTAATTACTTGCAAAAACCACTAGGCCAAATCATCCAATAGCCCTAAATGACCAACTAGAGACACAGGCATACAGTCACCTTGTGGCCAAAGTAGATTTTACATGGGTACGGCTACATATCTTGTTACACGTTTTAGACTGTGTAGACACTTACATTAAAATGGCTCAACCAATATATTGTTTTCATCAGTTAATCAGCTACAAATTCTGTCCCACAACAATCATAAACACTGTGATGCTACAATGCTAAAAAAAAAAAATATGAAAAATTGCAACAGGCTACAACAACAGATCTGCATTGTCCTTTGTGATGTGCCATTGTGAGAGCTGCTGCAGACTGCTCCCTGCAGATTACATATGGCTATTGCCATATACTCAACTATGTCACTCCGTTCATTGAGCTGGCATTTGCTCGACCAACAGTGATTTCATAAGGCAGTATGGCAAATGGGTTAGGCCCATCTGTCAATTTCAATGGACAATTTGACATAAACTGATGGAGTGGGGCCCATTGGGCTTCACTAGTGTCCAGCATGCAACAGATTCATCACTGCACAGTGAGCTTCTATTATACACTATGTTAGAATGGATTATCTTAAGAGTTAAAGGGGTTGTCTGGCCTTTTAATATTGATGACCTATTCTCAGGATAGGTCATAAATATCAGATAGGCGGGGGTGGTCCGACACCCGGCACCCTTGCCGATCAGCTGCATGAGGAGATGGCGCATGCGGAGTGCGCACGTTCCATCTCCCGTCTCTCTTCCTGTCCGCTGCTGCTGTCTGTGGCAAAGCAGCAGTGAACAGAAAGAGAAAAGGCAGACGGCACACGCAATGTGCACGTGCCATCTCCTTATACAGCTGATTGGGCGGGGTACCAGGTGTCAGATCTCAGCCGATCTGGTATTGATGACCTATTCTGAGGATAGGTCATCAATATTAAAAGCCCGCACAACCCCTTTAAAGTGATTGTCAAAGCGTTTTATCTGATCGGTAGGGGTCTAATTTCTGGCACCCCTGCCAATCAGCTGTTTGAAGAGGCCACGGAGTTCATCACTCATGTAGCCTAGGGGCAGCACAGTCCCATTCAAGTGAATGGGGCTGAACTACAATACCAAACACAGCCGCTAATACAATGGACCATGTTGTGTTTGGTAAGGCTTCATTCACATCACCGTTCTGCCTTTCCGTCCTCCTGCTCCGTTTAGGGGCAGGAGAACGGAAAGGACTGATTCGGCGCATAACGGTGATGTGAACGAAGCCTAAGGACCCCATAAACTATAACAGGGTCCGTTAGGTTTCCGCCCAGAAGAAGATTTTTGTAGCTGAGACAAAAGTCCTGCATGCACAACTTTTGTCTCCGCTACAAAATCATCTTCTCATAGATTATAGTCTATGGGGGCCTTGGCTTCATTCACATCACCGTTATGTGCCGAATCCATGCTCTCCGTTCTCCTGCCTCTAAACAGGGCAGGAGAACAGAAAGGCTGAACGCTAATGTGAACGAAGCCCAAGCTGCTAGGAGGTCGCTTCACTCACCAGAGTCCCTCTCAAACAGCTGGACCCCCAGAGTCTCTTGAAAACCCCTTTAAGGTGGTCATACAAACTACTCCTTCCAACCCCCCCCCCCCCCAATACATATGCACACTTTGTTTAGCCAATGCTCCTGTGGTTGCTTATCACCCTTGAAAACAAGAGAACCAGGCATGTTCAAATCCAACAGAATTGACCCTTTTTTCTCCTGACAGTTGCCATCCTCACACACATTAGATGGTCTGACCTACCGCCAAAGTCATTGGGTTCATCCAAGTTACTGTAATGTAAATGGCCAACTTTTTGGTTTGTGCAAGAATGAGGGGGGGGGGGGGTTGGCAAACATCACCACTTGGGTGGACCTGTAAAGGGAAGCTTACTTACCTGCTTTCTGGCACCCCCCATTCTTCCACAACCCTTTAAAGATGAGTAAAATTTCATATTGTTTTATATGTTTGTGCAGAGAACCTTTTGCAGTTTCTGCTGTGTATTCAAGGCAAAATCCACAACAAATTCACAGCAAAATGCACATGCGTAATGCAAATTATGCTGTGGATTTGCTGTGGATTTCAATCTCTGGGTCTCATTGATTCAGTGGAGATTTGAGTGGAGCCAATGGAGTCAACGACACTTTCAACTTAATGTGTTTAAAATCTGGACGCAGTGATTCAATTTTACACTACCACACATATCTTTGATATGTGCCCGAAACCTCGTCCTCCAATTCTTATCCTTAGGGATTCTTCAGTCCTTCTCTGCGTGGCCATCATTGTCCAGCAGAGAGGAAAGTCTTCAGGTTATTCAATAGCTACATCTGATGGTCAACTTGGAGTAGAGTTATAGTCTTTCTTCTTCCAATAGTTCTGTGGTTGTTATCTGACCAGGTCATCTCAGAACAGTCAGCGTAGAAAGAGGATTGATGACTTTCCCCAGAACCATCATGCAAAGTGAACAATCATGAAGCAGTGTTGTATATTGTCCCCTCAGAAGCCACAGGAGAAGGGAACAAGTTGCTTACTCTGCAACCTATGTCTTAATGGATCTACAAATGGTTACAACATGCTCCACAACCGGCATCTTAAAGGTCCCACATATTCACACTACATAGTCAATTTCTTGCTTCTGTCCTGACATTGCCTTTACATGTTTGGCTGATACTTGACTCCAGCACCTCTTTTTGCCACGTAAGAGACTTGGGGGATCCCGTCAGTCATTCATTACATAGCACCTGTCTCATTGTGCAGCTCAGCTCCTTGGCACCTTATCCTTCTATAAAGTACAAACAATTGATCCCTAAAACCCATACATTATACTAACGGCCTCTTGCATTTTCTTAATTATGCCTGGTTAATATTTCATATGTGTATATTTTTGGTATGCAATAATCTATATTCCTCTTGCTTGCTCCTTCCCATATCTATGCCTGGGTGATAAATACACTGACGAAGCAATATGTTTCTGAATGCAATCATCAAGACTCTTATGGGACCTAAAGGGTAACAAGAGTAATTGATTTCACTCCAACAGCCTTCGAAGTCTATCACTTGAAGCCTTGCATTGTTGTTTTAAGATTTGGCCCTCTCTGAAAAGCGACTAATAACAATGAGGTCCAGATCTAAGCATGGGAACATTCTGGAATAATGAACAGACCATATTTAGTTTGATTTATTACTTAGATATTATCTTTAAAAGAGAAAGGACTCGGTTCAAATCCTTATTCTATTCCTGATGTCTAAATAGAAGTCCTGGGATTAGAAACAAGGATGTTTATTGAGCGTGATGACTTACAGCTCCACTCAATGAAAAATGACTGTCAAACAGACAGTAAATTCTTATTTCTTCACTGGTGTGTAAATTCATTAGACTTTTTTTTTATTTTTTATTTGAAGTGTAGAAGTTCTAGGGTTGTACATATGCCCAGTTTTCCACTACAGATTTTGCCACAAATTTGCAGCGAATCCACAGCAAAATCCACATATGTAATCTGAATTTGGCCAGAAATTCACTACTGATTTCACCTTGTCAGGCCTCTTTTAAATGTCCGTGTTCATGGCCATGACAAGATGGTCAGTGGATCATCCATAAAGATGATCGTGAAGAATCCGGTTTTCCTGTGTCCATTTTTTGCCCTTGATGTGTCATTCGTATTCCAAAGATACTGCTAGGCTGAAAATGGTTTCCAGAGTATCTCCTAGAAACAATACGTGAAAACAACAGACCAATCTATAATCTGCCTGAGGGACCCATAATCATGGACAAAAATTGGGTATGTCTATGTGGTGTCAACGCAGACCAATGATCGGTGGAAAACCACTGTCTGAAAACAGACATTAAAGTCAATGGATATGTGAGCGGCCTTAGGCCCCATTCCCACGTACGCAAGTCTGTTCTGCATTTTGCGGAACGGAATTGCAGACCTATTAATTCCTATGGGGACAGTCGATGTCCCGCCCGGGTCCACAATTGCGGATCCGCACTTCCGGGTCCGCAATCGCGTTCCCGGAAAAAATAGAACATGTCCTATTCTTGTCCGCAATTGCGGACAAGAAAAGGCATTTTCTATATAGTGCCGGCGATGTCCGTGTTTTGCGGATCCGTGGATCAGCAAAACACTTGCGGACGTGTGAATGGGGCCTTAGAAAAAAGGGTCTGTGCCTGATATTGGAGCTCATCGCCATTCAATGAATCAAAACTGAACTGAAATACCAAACTCAGACCCTTAACAAAAGAAACTGTGGTACTAAAACAGCAGACGTTTCTTCTAATGCCCGCTAGCCCTTTTAGGCCATTTTCAGACGAGCAAGCTGTTTACGAGAAACATGCTCTGTGTGGAAGCATGATTTCCCATACTGGACTCTGCTCTTATAAAGGGACCTCACGGCGTTATAATGATTTATAATTCTGTGTGTCCCTGCCTGACATCATCTGTAAGGAATTGCACTGAGATAAAGCCATCGGTACAAATCATTACAGTGAAAGTTGGGCAGGGACACACAGCATTATAAATCATTAGTCCAGGAAAGGAAATAACGCTCCCACAAGGAGCATGTTTCCCGCAAACAACTTGCTAGTCTGAAACTGGCCTTAGGGTGGATTTTTTTATGTGGCCTCTTACAATACTTTTGTGCTTTTTGTTGCATTTCTTGCAGAAAAAAACATCAGCTGTAAATGATAGCTGAAAGCCTATGGGAATTATAACACACCCAAAGGATATTTTCATTAGAGGTGTTTTTGTTCAATACAGGGACTTTTTTTTTTATGCTGCATGTTGAAGTTTTTTCAGGCATTTTTTCCTTCCTCTTCTCTATAGGGAAAAAAACACCTAAAATTAAAGCTATTCAAACATGTTAACACAAAAATGCCACTGTAAATAAAAAGCACAAAAAGAAAATGCAGAATCCAAAAAAATGCAAGAGGTTTATATGGAATTTTTTGTGGTGATAGAATGCCAGACTAAAATCATGCTTGAACACACTACTTTAAATTTAATAGATTAGCTAGAAATAGTCCTTAAAGGGGTTGTCTCACTATAGCAAATGGCATTTATCATTTACAGAAAGTTAATACAAGTAACTTACTAATGTATTCTGATTATCCATATTGCCTCCTTTGCTGGCTGTGTTTATTTTTCTGTCATATTATGTACTGCTCGTTTCCAGCGGTTACGACCACCCTGCAATCCAACAGTGGTGGTCGTGCCTGCACACTGTAGGAAAAAGCTCTAGCCTCTCTGGTGGCTGAGACTGCATGAGTACACATAGGCAGGCACCTTTCCTAGTGTGCAAATATGTCCACCACTGCTGGAGCCAGCAAAAGAGGCAATATGGACACTCACAATACATTAGTAAGTGCCTTCTATTAACTTTGTCGGCATGATAAATGCCATCTGCTGAAGTGAAACAACCACTTTAAATAATAATCAGCATTATATTTTTATTTGAGGAACTGACAATAGTGGTGCCCAAACAACACAAAAAGTAACTCACAGGCTGAGCGTGGTTAGACATTTCTAGTACAATTACATAAAAATAACCTATTTAAGACCTATTGTGCTATGAGAAGCCAAAATAAAACCCAGAACATGGATTGTACTACAGAAGAACTCACGTAGTACTAGAGGCCCCAGGCTTCAGAATTCTTACACTAAGTGCAAAAACCTCTAGCGAGCTGATCTGTTTTAATTAACTGTAAACTTTTAGGACATGTCGGTATAGTAACTTCTGTATTCTCCATATAATAACAATTCTGGAGCATCTGTTTTTATGACTCTATGTTGTGCCATTCCTGTCTCATTCCTGCTAGATGTTATCAATGAATTGCAAGCAGTCTGCATTGAAGGTCCAGATGGGTGTTACTAGTTGGGGGGTTGTCCCTGCAGGGCTGCCATCAGAAATTTTGGGGCCCCTTACACAGCTCTAGGCCTGGGCTCCAAAGACCCCCGACACTGCCCCAGTGGCGGATCCAGAGCCTGGTCTTTGGAGGGGCACTTCCCCCAGGAATAGGAGATCATGGGGCCCCTGTGTCCCCGTCCACCTTCAAGCCACACCCACACACAGCCCCACCCATATATCGTGCCCATACCTCTTACATCCAAGGACGTCTCCCACACGGACCTCCACTATGTAGTTCGCCCGCCACACTGCGCTCCACTGCGCCCCACTGAGTAATTTGCCCCCCCAAGTTAATCTTGCCCCCACACAAGTTAATTTTGCCCCCAGACAGCCCTGCATTATGTAATTTGCCCCACACGGTCCTCCATTATGTAGTTTGCCCGCCACACTGACCCCCTACTGACTAATCCCCCCCCCCTCACAAGTTAATTTTGCCCCAGACAGCCCTGCATTATGTAAGTTGCCCCCACTAAGTAATTTGCCCCCACACTAAATCATTTTGCCCCCACATGCCCCTCCATTATGTAGTTTGCCCGCCACACTGACCCCCACTGAGTAATTTGCCCCTCCCCCACAAGTTAATTTTACCCCCAGACAGCCCTGCATTATGTAATTTGCCCCCACATGGCCCTCCATGTAGTTTGCCCGCCACACTGACCTCCCACTAAGTAATTTGCCCCCACACAAGTTAATTTTGCCCCCAGACAGCCCTCCATTATTGACCCCCACCCCCTGAACTTGTGTCGCTGATTCCGGCCAGCTCACTCCCCAGCCCTGGCTGGAGGTACCCTTTCCTTAAATCCAGTCTCTGTGCATGGGCGTCCACAGAAATTTTTCCAGGGGGGGGGGCATAATTTTATTGACATCCATGCTCTGCTTGTTTCTGAGAATGTAATGAAGGGGAGGGACGACGTGATGGAAAAGCTTAAATGTATATTAGAAGTGCCATAACAGGAACATATTGACACACACGCAGGGACAGACAGACACAGACACACACAGGGACAGACAGACACACACAGGGACAGACAGACACACACAGGGACAGACAGACACAGACACACACAGGGACAGACAGACACAGACACACACAGGGACAGACAGACACAGACACACACAGGTACAGGGACAGACACACATACACCATGGCCCTCAGAATACACCTGGATCTGTGCTATAAACCCCCTTAATTGCATCAGATTCCACTCCACTTAAACCCCACTGCTCCTGAGTGCTCCACCTACCCCCTCATATATGAGCTGCCCCTCACCTGCTCTCCATGAAGCTCTGTGGACTCCAGGACTGCAGCACATCCTCTATCACTGAGCAGCCTGCAGGCACACAGCCCCTCCTCCCTCCACAAGCTGCTGCTGCTGCTGTCGGGGTTTGTCCATGTGACTATTAAGGAGCATGTGACCAGTGATGTCACAGACCTCCTTCTAGCAACTACATTCTACCCATGGATCTGCCGAGACTCCAGCTATCTTGTTCTCAGAACAAGATAGCTGGGGCCCGGGGCCCCGGGAGGTAAGGGACAGGCTGCAGAAGGAAGAGGGGGAGGAGCACTGGGCCCAGAGCCGGCTGCCACAATAAAAAAAAATAATAATAAAGTTTCAGGACTGGCCGGGCCCCCCCAGGGTCTGGGCCCCTTACTGGAGTATGGGCTGTACCCCCCTGATGGCGGCCCTGTGTCCCTGCCCAGTCTGACACTGGCAGCACTTGTTAAATAGTATCAGAATATGAAGTGATATTTGTTTCAAATGAATTTGTCAAGAATCACTATAAATCAGGTATACCCGTACGTTGCGGTGGCTGATGGAATATATGGAGCTGGCTGCTGCATTGAGCCTGCTCCATGTCCAGCAGGTGCTGGCTGTATCATATAGCAGACACTTGCCTGCAATGACGGGATTAGGGTGAATAGGACAAGAGACCTAGAAGATTCCAGGTTCTAGCCCCTAAGGGGGTTAAAAGTTATCACTGCAAAAGTAAAAAAAAAAATAAAAAAAATTTCAAAGTTTAAATCATCCCCCTCTCCCAGTTTTATATATAAACAAAAAAAAACATTAGGTTTTGCCCTGTTTGAAAATGTCTGAACTATCAAAAAAATAATAAAAATGTAAAATGCACTGATCGCCATAATGGAAAAAAAAATTTAAAACACATGATTTGCAGTTATTTTGTCAATTTTCCCACCTCCCAAAAAGTTGAATAACAGTGATCAAAAATTCGTACGTACCACAAAAATGGTACCAATAAAATCTAAATTTCGGCCCACAAAAACAAGCCCTCATACATCTCTGTAAACTAAAATATAAAAAAGTTATGGCAGTCAAAAAATGGTGATGGAAACACAACTTAGATTCTTTTCAAGGTTTTCTTTTTTTTAAGTAGTAGGTAAAAAAAATTCAAGTTTGGTATCGCTGTAATTGTATTGAGCTGCAGAATAATGATGTTATGACATTTTCAGCGCACAGTGAACACTGTGATGTCAAAACCCCAAAAACCTTGGCGGAATTGTATTTATTTTTTTTTTTTTTTCAATTTAACCCACAAATTTTTTTTTTCCCATTTTCCAATAACAGACATGGTAAATTGAATGGTGCTCTTAAATAGTACAACTTATCCCCCCCCCCAAAATAAGCCCTCAGATGGCTATATGAATGAAAAAATTAAAAAACAGTTATGGCTATTGGAATGTTAGGAGGAAAAAACAAAAATGCAAAAACAAAAATGGGCACCATAGTCTATGCTCTGAAAACAATACAAGTGTAATGCAAATTTATTTGCCGTATTTGTGAGAGGGGAGGCAGGGCTACACAGGCATATGTACATATATACTTGCAGCTCCCTGGGTCAGCGGTAGGATGCCATTCTTCCTGATCTGACATCCTTGTCAGTTCCGGTCATACAGGTGGCGCGTAGTGGCTGTGTGTGACGACTTGCGGCAGCACTTCCTACAAGCACTGTATCGGCGGCTTAGGGGAAACTCGGGTCCCATAGAATAGGACTATCGCTGAGCTCCAGGGTATCCGCTCTGTGGGTAAGAGGGGAAGGGTGGTGGTTAGCGGTTTTGCGTGAAGGTTCGGTCCAGCGGCATGCGTGCTGCTGCTTTGCCGCTCTCCTCTGCCTTGTTGTACATATTGTCCGGGGTAAGAGAGTCTGGGGCGCCATCTGCTGGATGTCAGATGTTTCGCATGGCTAGCATCCCTCTACTAGGGTCAAACATGGTGTAATTCAATTTGTCTCGGCTCACATTAGAATTTTGCTCTAGGGTGTCTGCTTGTATATTGCATTATTGCATTAGGGGGAGCAGTAGGTGCTTCTGTTTACTTCATATAAAAAAAAAATTAAAAGCCCGATGCAAAGTCCTGTCACGACTAAAGGCACGGTATTGTTATGTCTGTCACGACTGCAGACCCGATGCAAAGTCCTGTCACGACCACAGGCACGGTATTGCTATGTCTGTCACGACTACAGACCCGATGCAAAGTCTTGTCACGACTACAGGCACGGGATTGCTATGTCTGTCACGACTACAGTCCCGATGCAAAGTCCTGTCATGACTACAGGCACAGTATTGCTTTGTCTTTCAATACTTTGACCATGACTGGTGGGGGTCTTTACGGTTGCATATTTCTGTGTATGTACAAAGTGATTGATTTAGGTCATAAGTATGGTGGCATAGCGTTTTACGAATTTCACCGTCCATTCTCGCCTAAAGCAGCATATTAGTGGGCTGGTGGGCTGGGGTTTGGCTGGTTAAGTGTGTGGCACAATATGCCAATTAAGGACAGCATGGTAGATAAGTGGTTAGCATTGGTGCCTTGCAGCGCAGGGGTCCTAGGTTCAAATCCGACCAAGTACAACATCTGGAGTTTGTATGTTCTCCCCCTGTTTGCGTGGGTTTCCTCTGGGTACTCCGCTTTCCCCCCACACTCCAAAAAAATACTGATAGGGACCTTAGATTGTGAGCTCCATTGGGGACAGCTTTGTGCCAATTTCTGTAAAGAGCTGTAGAATATATAAGTGCGTAAAATTAATAAATTATTTCTGTTGTGGCATGCAATCTCCTGAAAATGCCCCTTTGTATGAGAGTTACATAAGGGGGCCAATAGTTGACCACTACAGTATATACATGTTAACCTAATATTAGTTATACTTACCTTTAACGGGCCTGAAACTACATATGAAGAGTACCTTGTGGTGCAGCAGGTGAGTGACAGTTAAAGCCAATGAACTGTTAAAAAAGGAGACAAAAACAGTCATGGGGCATTCCCAGAGTGACACAAGAAGAAAGTCCCTCGATAGACGACGATATATTAGACAGCCCTTTAACTGCTTAAGGACACAGCCTGGACCAGGCCATTTTTTGCAAATCTGACCAGTGTCACTTTAGTGGTGATAACTTTAAAACACTTTGACTTATCCAAGCCATTCTCATTTTACAAACGTTGTTAACCCTTTAGGTGTTCCACAAGAGTTAATGGCAAATGGAGATAAAATTTCAGAATTTAGATTTTTTGGCAAATTTTCCATTTTAATCTATTTTTTCCAGTAACAGAGCAAGGGTTAACAGCCAAACAAAACTCAATATTTATTGCCCCGATTCTCTAGTTTGCAGAAACACCCCATATGTGACCGTAAACTACTGTACAGGCACACAGTAGGGCGTAGAGGGAAAGGCGCGCCATATGGTTTTTGGAAAACAGATTTTGCTGGACTGGTTTATTTACACCATGTCCCATTTGAAGCCCCCCTGATGCCCCCCTAGAGTAGAAACTCCATAAAAGTGACCCCATCTAAGAAACTACACCCCTCAAGGTATTCAAAACTGATTTTACAAACTTTGTTAACCCTTTAGGTGTTGCACAAGAGTTATTGGCAAATGGGGATGAAATTTGAGAATTTCATTTTTTTGCCAAATTTTCCATTTTAACCCATTTATTCCACTAACAAAGCAAGGGCTAACAGCCAAACAAGAATGTATCTTTATTGCCCTGACTCTGCCGTTTACAGAAACACCCCATATGTGGTCGTACACTACTGTACGGGCACACAGTAGGGCGTAGAGGGAAAGGTGCGCCATATGGTTTTTGGAAGGCAGATTTTGCTGGACTGGTTTATTTACACCATGTCCCATTTTAAGCCCCCCTGATGCACCCCTAGAGTAGAAACTCCATAAAAAGTAACCCCATCTAAGAAACTGCACCCCTCAAGGTATTAAATACTGATTTTACGAACTATGTTAACCCTTTAGGTGTTGCACAAGAGTTATTGGCAAATAGAGATGAAATTTAAGAATTTCCTTTTTTTTACCAAATTTTCAATTTTAACCCATTTTTCCACTAACAAAGTAAGGGTTAACAGCCAAACAAGACTGTATCTTTATTGCCCTGTCTCTGCCCCATATGTGATCATACACTACTGCCCCATATGTCGTCGTACACTACTGTACGGCCACACGGCGGGGCATAAAGGGAAAGGAGCGCCGTGTGGTTTTTGGAGGGCTGATTTTTATGGACCGGTTTATTTACACCGTGTCCTGTTTCAACCCCCCTGATGCACCCCTGGAGTAGAAACTCCCTAAAATTGACCCCATTTTGGAAACTACAGGATAAGGTGGCAGTTTTGTTGGGTCTATTTTTAGGGTACATATGATTTTTGGTTGCTCTATATTACATTTTTGTGAGGTAAGGTTACCAAAAATTGAAATTCTTAAATTTCATCTCCATTTGCCATTAACTGTTGAGGAACACCTAAAGGGTTAATAAAGTTTGTAAAATGAGTTTTGAATACCTTGAGGGGTGTAGTTTCTTAAATGGGGTAACTTTTAGGGAGTTTCTACTCTAGGGGTGCATCAGGGGGGCTTAAAAAGGGACATGGTGTCAATAAAAAAGGCCTTAGAGAAACCATGTCGGTCCTTTCCTTTTGCGCCCTGCCTTTTAGTGATACAGCAGTTTACGACCACAAATGTGGCGTTTCTATAAACTGCAGTAACAGGATAATAAATATAAAGTTTTGTTTGGTTGCTAACCCACGCTTTGATTTGTTTTTTTGTCCGTGTTAATCTGGGTGGTTAGGTCATGGGGTATTTTTATAGAGGAGATTCTTACGGACGTGGCAATACCTAATAAGTCTACTTTTTTACAATTATTTAGGTTTTAGACTATATTATCCTTTTTGATACAAACAATTTTTTTTTATATCTCTAAAGTCTAAGAGTCATTTTTTTGTTTTTTGGCCCATTATCTTATGTAAGGTCTCATTTTTTTTATTGCCACTATTTTGAGGGCTATATGACTTTTTGATCGCTTGCTATTAATCTTTTTGTTATGTAAGGTGACAAAAAAGTTTTTTTTTGCACCTTTTTTTTTTTTTTGGACCGTGTTAATCTAGGGGGTTAGGTCATGAGGTATTTTTATAGAGGAGATTATTACCGACGCGGTGATACCTAATTTGTATACTTTTTTTAAATTATTTTAAATTATTTTAGTTTTTACAATTTTTTTGGGTGTCTCAAGTCTGAGAACCAGTTTTTTTATCCGATTGCCAGTCACTAAATTGGGATATAAATTTAGTACTCCATGGAAGTGTGGTACTCCCTGAAGCAACCGTCAAAGCAGAGGCCCGGATGATCGGGGCACGTGTCACACTGAGTAGTGGTGTTCTTCCGTATCCCCCTCCTCTGTACTTTTTTTTGGGTCCGTCCCTTCTTTCCAGACTGGAACAAGGGGATACTAGTATAAAAGTTATCCACGTACAGGTGATAACCTTTATTTAGCAGTGGGTGCATAAGGTCCCACACAAGCTTCCTGCTAACACCCAGAGTGGGGGGACATTCGGAGTCTCTCCCCTCGTACACATGAAACTTGTAAGTGTACCTTGAGGTACTCTCATAAAGTTTGTACAGCTTCACGCCATACCTCACCTGCTTTGAGGGAACATACTGGCGGAAAATGAGTCTCTACTTGAACGCAATGAGAGACTCATCGAACCGCGACTTCCCTTCCAGGTACATAGGCCTGTACAAATTTGGCCCCAAAGTGATTGATGACCGGCCATATTTTGTACAGGTGGTCATAGCAGGATCACCTTGGGGGGGACATGCTGAATTATCTGAATAATGCGATGGTGGGCTACAGAGTCCCTAGCATGGCGGTGTCATTGCTCCGCCTGGGGTCATCCTTGTCCTCACTAGGACTCTCGGACTTAGAGGCAAGCTGGGCGTATGCCTCCTGGGCCGAGAATATCCAGCGGGCCATAGGGGAGTGTGTGTCTGCGTGTGTGTGTGTGTGTGTGCGTATGTGTGGGGGCATGGGTGATCGCGTACTTAACACTAAAAATAAAAGAAAAAAAACGTACAAAAAAAAGGGGGGAAATGTGAAAAAAAAAATTTTTAAATCAAAACCGCTCATCAACCGTCTGAAGTTGATCAGCGGTGGGGTTGTGCGATGCGCTAACAGTGGCCGGACGCTAAGAGTGCCAGCCACAGTAAGCGTACGCACAAAAAAAAAAAAAGTTGTGGAGGGGGAGGGGCAGGGGGCAAGCGGCACCCCTGGAGGGTCTAGGGTCACACAACTGTGCTGTGGACCCCAGACACCCTACTTATGGTAATGCAATCAAACTTTTTTTTCCCACTAACTTTCCCTGCCTAGCCCAACCTTTCCCTAGCCTTTCCCTATTTACCTGGCTGATCAGATGGGGTGTGCTGGGGCACGGATGGGTGCTGGGGGCAAAGATGGGTGCTGGGGCACAGATGGGGTGATGCTGGCTCAGATCCACACGTGCACTGCAGCGCTCCTCTCACCTCCGCTCCGGGACACAAATGGAGGAGAGGAGCGCTGCTATGATTTAAATCCACCTACCAATCAGAGGCAATCCTGAGAGGTGATGTGAATTGACCTGCGGTTTGCTGCGATCGCCTACACGGGGGGGGTCACAGGACCCCCCGGCGCATTGGCACCAGAAGCATGCTCAATTATTTGAGCAGGCATCGGGTTCCGATCACTGCCCGCCACGCAGTGGTGATCGGAAATACACAAGGCGTACAGGTACGCCCTGTGTCCTTAAGTACCAGGACATCAGGGCGTACCTGTACGCCCTGTGTCCTAAAGAGGTTAATACTGAAGCACAGTAATTCTATATATCAACTAAAAAATTAACAGGAATTGTGTGAGCAGTTGAACAAGATGCACGCAGGGAAATATTAGACCACCGTTTAATACTGAGGTACAGTAATTCTATAAATAAAATAAGAGATTAACTGAGAATGTGTGAGCAGTTCAGTAAGATACAGACGGCGATATATTAGGCTGCCCTTAACTACTGAGGCACAATAATTCTATATATAAACTAACAGATTAACTGAATTGTGGCAGCAGGTGAACAAGATGAACATGGTTATTACACTCAACCTGCACTGTCCCTGCAGTCTCCCTATGCTCTCCATACAGTGTCTAAAAACTAAACCCTACAATCACTCTACACTGTCCTTGCACTGTTCCTGTACTCTTCCTCTCCGATATACTACCATTAAAAGCTTTTATCTGTCCCTAGCGCATAAGAACTTGTCATGTCTCTCACTAAGCTCAGCTCACAGTAAAATGGCAGAGACCACACAGGATGAGAGTTTTATAGGGCTGTGACATCACAGGGGATAGCTATCTGCTGACTGGCTAGCTGCATGGCATTATGGGTCATATTGCATTCCCGGCCTTCTTACTTTCACTTTGTAACACGTGCAGCAGCCATTTTAGAAAAAATCCGATTTGTTAGCAAGAAGTGCAAGGAAATTCGGCTTCACGGCTAATCAAATTGTTCCTAAACCTAAGATCAAATTCCGCTTAAGATGCTTTGATTCACTCAACACTATGTTGAGCCCTAACATTTTACATGCCAGTCTTAGTATAAAGCTCGCTGGTGAAAGATCCAACCAGTTTATTGAGGCGCTAATTTGCTGTCTTCTGCTGTCCAGTCTAGAGTAGATTTCTGGTGCAATGTGCACTAATTTTCTGAGGCGCATGTTGTTAAATAAGTTGGGCCATGGGGCTCCTGCCCATGGCCCGCCTCCTGCTGCCCACAACACACCCATTTTTTTTAAAAAGTGGTGAAGGTGTCGAAAAAAGCTAAAAAGTTGCAAATTTACTGACAAACTGGCCCTTGCAACAAAATGTGTGACTTTTTTACGCATACAATTATGGTAAATAGCCCTTACAATCTTTAATAAGCAAAATTTGTGGAAATGTATATGCGCATAAAGTGTACCCAATAAATGCAGTGTCATATGTCATCAACTACAAGGGCCCATGATTGAGAACAAACAACTTTCCTTCCAAATAATTGCCCAGATACCACAAACATCTGATAAACACACATTGGTCAGATTCTTTATCCTCCCTAAAATTAATAGTTTGACAACTGGGTGTTGCCATTCCCCTTGTCAATATGGTGTACCCCTCCACACAGTCCAGCAATGTGAGAACTGATAGGACAGTTTCATATTGTGTTAGGAGTCAGGAAATACCCTTTTGACGAGCAGAATAGTAAAGTCCAGTTGTCAACTAAGTCATACATTACTAGAGGAATACCAGAGGGATGCTCAATGTTTCTAAGGAAAGATGCTCCAGAAGTGTAATTTTATGTAAATGCTTAAGCAGGCATGTCAGGAGAGTCGGCAGTCTTCTTTACGATGAATGCCAGATGTGCCTTTCCTTCTCACATTTCCCACTCTGCAACTATGCATCTTATATATAGGATGCATACAAAAATAATTATCTGTGTTTTGGATGTTCTTTTTAGAATGTCAAAAATTGGTTAGATATACCCATGATTTTCTCTTTGCAAAAGAAAAAAAAACTATCCTCTTATTCCATAAGATAGTTGCTGTAATAGGGCACTCTACAAGATGGATAATGCACCACGTGAATTTATTAAGGGTCAAACTGAAAAACACTACTAAGATGGAGTAGATCATACTGTCCATAGGAGAAAAAAGGAAATGAAAATTACAGGTTAGGAGAAGCTAACCCTATAAATTTTAAGTATTTCATAGCATGTAGCTATATCATCTGTAGCAGTTTCTTCTTCTCATTAGGCAAGTTACAGAGTGGCTGATTGTAAAGCTTCTACTCCATATCTAGTAATTAGGGAACTTAATCACCATTTGGACTGCAAACCTAAGAAAGCCATGAAGTGCAGGTAATATTTAGCCTTCCAGTTAACAGTCACTTAAAATACCAACTCACATCTATTGTACCATGTTACCATCATCCACCTAAGCAGTCCCACCAAATCGTATGTTAATATCAAGACCCACTTAGATTCTTCATTCAGATATTGCTCCACCTCGCTCCAGTAAACGTTGGTATTTTCTTCATATGAAAAGAACAGGAAAAGTTCAACTCTAGTAAAATTGACCATCATGAATAGGTCTGATTCACAAAGACGTTAGCATGGAGCCCCCTACACAACCATAAAACACTTTCCTGCAAACCCAGCTATATTTACTGCTTTTCTGGCTCCCAACAAAAGAAAAAGAATCATTGTCAAGCCAGGAGAACAGAAGGTGACCTGAACTGGCAAAACTCAAGGCCTTAAAAACATAATTTATTTGGCCTTTGGAGAATTCAGAGAATGTTCAGTGTTAAACATAATCTATGACAGGGTGACGTGTGAAGGCAAAATGGTCTCCGAAATCTTTGTGTGAAGGCAAAACAGTCTCGGAAATCTTTGCAACTTTTGTAAGATATTGAGCGGTAACAGTAAGAGGTTTAGAGACTATTGAGACAATATAGACTGCAGGATTTGTCATGAACTTGTAAATAGTCAAAAACGAACAAAATATCAAAAAAAGGGAGTAGAAGGGGGGACTGTATCATGAGAGTAATATTTGAAGTCATTTTTTTCTTGAATCAACATTGACGTACAACATTTGCGTCCAATCTATCAAAAGTTGTCCATAAGTAGAATATTGATGACCTAACTTCTAGATAAGAAAAAGGGGGGTCAGTCAGCACATCCTTATGCACAGGTGCATGCTGCTATGGCTTGAAACATACGGAGGGGGGGGGGGAGGGGGTTATGCAGCAGCACGCTGCAAACACAAATAGTACTTACTCTAATTAAAATCAGCCTATAGGGCAGACAAGCTAGTCAGGGGTGCATGACTGAATGGAGTCACCCACACCTCCAATACAAACTGCAAAGAAAAAGGGGCTCAGTCAGCACATCCCTATGCACAGGTGCACGCTGCCATGGCTTAAAACATACGGGGGAAGTACAAGTAAGTATAAAGCTGTAGCCTGCTCTCATTTGTATCTATTAGTAGTCATTTTGGCACCAGGAAGAGCATAGAGTGGGCTCAGCATGCATGCTGGTACCTGCATCCCTGGATTCAATAGAGGCTGTTATGGCACCAAAAATGGTAAAAAGCAGAGTGGACCCAGCATGCATCTGGAACCTGCACTCCCTGGATTTTATGTGGCCGTTATATCGCATAACAGGTAGGATTTAGTGTTAGGAACCCGTCTAATCAAGATCGCCGTGCCGTTTGGCAGACTGGCTCAAATAATTTTGAACAAAATCATTTGCCAAGCATCTCATTTGCAAAACTAGTGTAGCATTAGCACCAGAATGTTTTCTATAACATTGTTGTACATTATTTGTGTTTGCAGAGTGCTGCTGCATAACCCCCTTTTTTTCCCTGTATGTTTCAAGCCATGGCAGCGTGCACCTGTGCATAGGGATGTGCTGACTGAGCCCCTTTTTCTTTGCAGTTTGTATTGGAGGTGTGGCTGACTCCATTCAGTCTTGCACCCCTGACTAGCCTGTCTGCCCTATAGGCTGATTTTAATTAGAGTAGGTATAAAGCTGTAGCCTGCTCTCATTTGTATCTATTAGTAGCCATTTTGGCACCAGGAAGAGCACAGAGTTGGCTCAGCATGCATGCTAGTACCTGCATCCCTGGATTCAATAGAGGCTGTTATGGCACCAAAAATGGTAAAAAGCAGAGTGGACCCAGCATGCATGTGGAACCTGCACTCCCTGGATTTTATGTGGCCGTTATGTCGCATTACAGGTAGGATTTAGTGTTAGGAACCCGTCTAATCAAGATCGCTGTGACATTTGGCAGACGGGCTTAAATAATTTTGTACAAAATCATTTGCCAAGCATCTCATTTGGAAAATTAGCATTAGCACCAGAATGTTTTCTATGGCATGGAATGCTGCTGCATAACCCCCTTTTTTTCCCCCTAATTTCTAGCTAAGTAATTAATATCTAAACAGTAGAGGTCCACCTCCCGACACGTTCACCAATAAGCTGTGGCACTCCGATGGTTGCAACAGCCTCTTCCTAGGTCAGTGATGTCATGTTCATTGGACACATGGCCTATGTGCAGCTCAGTTCCACTGAATACCAATACCAAATACATGGGGTCATTTATCAAACTAGCGTAAAGTAGAACTGGCTTAGTTGCCCATAGCAACCAATCAGATTCCACCTTTCATTTTCCAAAAGAGCTGTCAAAATGAAAGGGGGGATCTGATTGGTTGCTATGGGCAAGTAAGCCAGTTCTACTTTACAAGTTTGAGAAATTACCCCAACAGTCTCTATTCAATGTACGGCACTGTGCTTGGTATGCTATAAGAAGGCTGCATTGCTCATTGGAGTTCCACAGTTTCTTCAAACAGCTGATCATCGCAGGGCCAGGAGTGGAACCACCCCCACCGATGAGATATTAATGACCTATCCTGAGGATAGGTCATCCATACTGTACTGCCATACGGCTCCCTAGAACACCTGATCGTGGGGGTGCCAGGACTTCGACCCCCGCCGATCTGATGTTGATGACCTATCCTGAGGATAGGTCATCCATACTGTACTGCCATACGGCTTCCTGGAACACCTGATCGTGGGGGTGCCAGGACTTCGACCCCCGCTGATGTGATGATGATGACCTATCCTGAGGATAGGTCATCATTATCATTTCCTGGATAACTAATCAACATAACTAATCACAATTTCCTTCCACTTTTAAACAACAGAGTGAGCGGTGTAAAAATGCAAAAGTCACAACATTTAGTGCAAATAAGCACAGGTTGCACTATTTTGCAAATTTTTAAAGCCAGAACTCTAGAAAGCAGGGCTTGATAAATTCCCCCTATGTTTTTCCTTCCTTGTAATTCATTTAGGAACCACCTTGGGATGACTACCTTATAAAAAAAAATTCACCAAAAATGGCACAGAGTGAACAAAGCCTCAGACTTTAGATAAGCAAACATGGCAAAAAAATGTAATCAAATTTTTCACAGGCCACTCAAGTTATTAGCGTCTGAGGGCTTCAACAGTTATTCAGGATGAACTTGACTGCTTTTAAACCACAGGTTATATCGGCAGAGTACTCAGTAACTGCCAATTCAGCAGAGGGTAGACAGTAATCAGGGACAGTAGAGTGGCCAACTAGCCGGGTCAGAACAAGAGTAGAACAATAGGTACAAGGGGGCAGAACAAAGTCAAATGCAATAAACAGTCCAGGACTCAGGTTACCAGCACTCAGTGATGCTGCCACACATTCAGTTTTTTTTTATGCAGTTTTTGAGGCCAAAATTAGGCTGAGTTCACACTTCAGTTATTTGATCCATCAGCTATTGTGAGCCAAAATCGGCGAGAACTTGAAAAGGGCAGAAACTATCCTAACTGTTTACTTGAATCTGTTCCTGATTTTGGCTTCAAAACTGCAGCAAGAAACCTGAACATGTGGCAGCACATTAAAGGCTGAGTTTACATCTCTACATGATCCTGCAAACTGATTCAGCACAAATGGTGGCTATAAGCAAAACAAAAACTGCCACATGCAGTGGTGTTTGTCTGTCTGAAACCCCAAATTTATGCCGGAAAGGGAACGGATCACAGATGGATCCCATTATAGTCAATAGGGATTGGGCTGTGGTCTGTTGGATCCGGCAATGCTGGATCCGGTGAACGCTGTCAGGGTGTTCTCCGCCAGAACAGCCTGCTCGAAACATTTACCTGAGATGTAAATATAGCCTAACGGCTAAAGAATCCCTAGGAAGCTAGGTTATACAGCCAAGCTTGGATTACTTAATTAGCAACTACTGATCAGAACAACTACTGGAGGAGAAGAGTCCAGATACCAGTAGAGTTAAATTGGCCACAAAATACAAAAATGTCCAAAATAGATAACGGAGAAACCGTGAGAAAAAAACCTACATATACACAGAAAATGAGAGAAGTACAGAATACTATAGGCAGCATATTCAGGAGCTGGACACCATACTCATATCCTATATTGTCTCGTTTATGAGTCCTTAGAAGAAAATTCTGATGGACCTGGCATGTGAATACATTAAAGAAAATTCTGATGGACCTGGCATGTGAATACATTACATGGTCACCCATTAATATAAATGGTCTACTCGACAAGTAAAGATATATTTGTCCTGCAGTTAATCCAGAGGCTCATATGGGCACAACGGCTGAATAAGAAGTGACACTTGGGTGGGTTTCAAACCTGAAAACTTAGATTTTACGAGTAGCGGAAACACCTACCCAACCAAAGTCTAACTTACATTGTCTCTGCCAATTAGAGAATTGACAGGCATCTTTAAGAAAAGGCCACTCCTTCATTCTGAAAAAGTGTACCCAGGAATACGTATAGTTAATCAAAATGTGGTTTCCCATATAAGTTAAAATAGCTGCTGCCTGAAACCTGAGTGCACAGGCAGACAGCAGGGGGTTCTTACAGGAAGACCTCCATTTACATTTTAGGGTTGTAGTTGGGCCTCCACTCCTGGTAAGAGTGGGATTTTCAGCTTTTGTTTTCTTAAAGTGGTTTTCCCAAGTAATTACTTTATGATTGATTGATTAAGGACTTAACTTTAGGACCCCCATAACCATAAGGGCCCTTGCACACGACTGTATGCCCTCCGAGACATAAGGTCCGTGAGCGGGCCATATGTCCCGGGGCGGCATAGATCATGCACACTGGAGCGCACAGCATCATAGATTACAATGATACTGTGCACGTCGAGCCGCCCGCGGGACTATGCCGCTCCGGGACATATGGCCCACTCACGGATCGTATGTCTGGGAGGGCATACGGTCGTGTGCAAGGGCCCTAAGAATGAAGGAGATGCAGCACTGCTTTATGCCGTTTTCACATATGCACCACCACAGATCCCACTGAATATACCATTGCATGCTGCTGTATTTTATCCATTTTTTTGCTAGAATTGACAACATGAGGCTTCAGACATAACCTCCGCCTCAGTTGTGAACCTATCGTTAGCGCTGCGTCCCCTTCTAAGTTTTCACTGTAAATTGGCACTCCCGGCCACCCGGCTGTGCAGTGAACCGCAGCTGGCCCCATTCACTGGAATGCTATCACTCCAGAGGACGGAAATACCCCTTTAAGTGCAAATAAATTAGTAAAATCTTCTTGTTTGAGATGATACACATACTTTGGGATTTACACATGCAAAACATATGGTTTAAGCAAAGGCCTTTATTAATGAAAATGAGGAGTTGAGGCTAATTGCGCATTTCTTGGCAGACATCTACTTGCCCCGAGATTTGCCAGATGAACATTTATATGTACTTTTTCACCATTTAATCAGCTCCTAATGTTAAAACTTTACTACGGAATATTTATCAGCAGATGGGACACATAATATTGTACCTCATGGTGTTCTGTTTTTTATTTTACCAGACGCCCAACCATAAAATATGACATTGCATTGCTTGTCAACGGGCAGAAAAGAAAAACACTTCACCGTTCCTCTCATCTATGGTGACATACAAATCTGACCATTGGCAGTGTCATTTTAGTATTATTCTAGCATCTCAAGTCTATAATGTCTAGTGTCTTGGAAAGGACATCTAAATTTGATTAAGGTGTCCCATACACGGGTGAACTTACCACCGTGAACATACTTTCTCCACCCCATAAGGGTTAACTAACTTAAGAGTTATAAGGTTTTTTCACAGTCAAGCCGGACATAACTCCAGACAGATATGACAACTCTCCTAAAGTGATTCTGACAAATTAAATAAAATAATAGAAGCAGCAGGGAACTAAAATATGTTACAGATGCTCTGAATACAATGTCCTGATCGGTATGGGGACAGTCCCTCTGCAATCACCACTTGTGCAGTACAGACATCAGAAATGGTACCTGTGGACTACTGACAGCACCAGGAACGTAGCTGTGAAGAATCCTCATTCATCTATCTTCTATCATCACTGCTGACTGGAATAAAAACTGTTTTTTCCAGGGTGGGTTTACACACCGCGGCTGCCGCACTTGACCAATACCATGCTGACCCCCAGCAACCAATGTTGCTGTGCGATTTTGAAGGTGTTGCCTCAGTTTTAAAAGAAAAACATTCATCCAGCTACACAGGCAATTAAAACTTCTTCCTCTTTATTTCCTCATATTAAGAACAACCAGGGCAAGTTTAATGCCGCTTACGCGTTTCGATAGTGTCTACGATCTTACTCATAGCATGCTTGAATTCCTCATAGAACTGGATGAATATTTTCCTTTTAGATTCCTCACACTGCTGGAGTGAAGTCCGTCCAGCTGGTATTTCCACTTTTTTCTTGCAATTGACTTATTTTAAACTGCAAAGTTGTGCAGCCATTGGCTGTGGAGGGAGGTTTTGGTAGCCGGGGCATGTAAACTCAGCCTAATAGATGTCTGTTAGAGAATTTCTCATATTGCAATTCTAAAACATTATAATTGAAGTGACTCCATGGAGAAGCTTCACTATAACAGTCCTTAAAGTGCCTTAGGGCTCAACGTGTGCCAGCCGTTCCGTGCATTGGTGAATGTAATTTGTGGTCCCCAATGCACGGGCAACATCCGTGCAGTTTCGGCAGACGGATGCAGACCCATTTAACTTAAATGGGTCTGTGGTCCATCCACACCTAAAAAAAAAAAAGAACATGTTCCATTTTTTGCGGTACGGAGGCACAGAGAGAAACCCCACGGAAGCACTCCATAATACTTACATGGGGTTCCGTCCCGCTGTTCTGTACTGCACCTTCTAGTGAATGGGTTTCGCATCCGTGATGCGGTGCACAAACAGCAGGTGCCTGTATATTGCGGACCCGCTGTGGGCCATGTACATGAGGCCTTATAGAGGGTGGCATTCTTGTAATTAGCGCTAGTGCAGCACTGAGGTTTAAAACGGTTATCCCACACATGTCTAGAGTAATGCACGCTATTACTGTAAATATATCAATGCAAAAAAAAATACTGCTAACCAGTGTAATTTTCAACCTTACTCAACAGCTCTGATCTCTTCCCTTTCTGTGGGTGGGCAGCAGCTCCAGGAGTGTACTGCAATCAATTCTCTTACACACATCCTCCGTGGTTCCACTAATAATTAGCACTCCCCCTCCTGTACACACACACACACATTCCTTCTCCACTGTCTAGAGACAAATGAATGAAAGGTGTCGGGGCTGTTCCACCTGCATCCCTAGGCGATCATTGCACCAGCACTGAGAGGAGGGGAGAAGCAGAGGAGCTATTTGTTAGTCCACAACTGAATGCTGGAGATGGTGGATCTGAACAGGGCCGCCATCAGGGGGGTACAGCCCATACTCCAGTAAGGGGCCCAGACCCTGGAGGGGCCCGGCCGGTACCTTCCTTCCGCAACCCGTCCCTTACCTCCCCGCCACTCAGCTGATCGATGTCAGGCAGGCTTTCCACTGCTCGTCCTGTGCAGCGCAGACTCTCAGCCTGCTCTCGACGATCTTCCTCAGTCACTGCCGCAGTGACCAAAGGAGATTGCCGAGCGCAGGCTGAGGCTGCACAGGACGCGCAGTGGAAATCCTGATGGCTGCACAGAGACCAGGGTACCTCCAGGCGGTGCTGGGCAGCGAGCTGGCTGGGATCAGCGACACATGTACGGGGGGGCAATAATGAAGGGCTGTCTGGGGGCAAAATTAACTTATGTGGGGGCAAATTACTTAGTAGGGGGTCAGTGTGGCGGGCAAACTACATGGAGGGCTGTGTGGGGGCAAAATTACTTAGTGAGGGGGCAAATTACTTAGTGGGGGCAAATTACATAATGCAGGGCTGTCTGGGGGTAAAATTAACTTGTGGGGGGAGGGGCAAATTACTCAGTGGGGGTCAGTGTGGCAGGCAAACTACATAATGGAGGGCCATGTGGGGCAAAATTACTTAGTGTGGGGGCAAATTACTTAGTGGGGGCAACATACATAATTCAGAGCTGTCCGGGGCAAAATTAACTTGTGAGGGGGGGGGGAAATTAGTCAGTGGGGGGCAGTGTGGCGGGCAAACTACATAATGAAGGACCGTGTGGGGCAAATTACATAATGCAGGGCTGTCTGGGGGCAAAATTAACTTGTGTGGGGGCAAAATTAACTTGGGGGGGCAAATTACTCAGTGGGGCGCAGTGTGGCGGGCGTACTACATAATGGAGGGCCGTGTGGGAGACCTCCCTGGATGTAAGAGGTATGGGCGCGACATGGGTGGGGCTGTGTGTGGCTTGAGGGTGGATGGGGACCCAGGGGCCCCATGATCTCCTATTCCTGGGGGAAGTGCCCCTCCAAAGACCAGGCTCTGGATCCGCCACTGGGGCAGTGTCGGGGAGGGGGCGACGGCGGGGGGGGGGGGTACCCAGGCCTTGAGCTGTGTAAGGGGCCCCAAAATTTCTGATGGCAGCCCTGGATCTGAATTTCGACCACAGGAGAAACATCAGGGGGCACTACCAGAGAGGAAAATGTAACGGACGTTAAAAACAATATTTTTATTGCATGTCTATTGCACTCATTTGAAAAGCCCTATTCATTTTATTACTTTTTGTGGGATAACCTTTTAACAACTAGGAGTTCGGGGAAGCTGGGTCACATCTCTGTTGAAGGAATATTAAGCCCAGTCTTATCGCCTACTGGAACAAATACATTGATTGTTTTGTGCAGAAAATGGAATGTGAAAAACTATTTTAACAATTTGGTCAGTGACCTTATTCTGTCAATATTAGATTTGTAATACATAAAGAATCCTTTTGCTATGGATAGTAATAGAATTAGCTTTATGTACTACTGCATACAGACAAGGATAAGGTAATGTGATAATTTAGCTTCCTATTTAATGGCCCCTATAGTTGTGAAAAACATTTTATTGTACTTGTCGCAATAAGCGCACATTTTCATCCTTTAGTTGCTTGATCATCAGAGAAATGCAAAGATCCTCATCTAACAGGGGCCAACAGGTAGTTGTAAATTTCTGCCAACAACTTGATGCCATTTTTAGGTAAATTAAAATAAATGAGGTATATTTTCACATGTCTATTAGGATATCTGAGCTTCCACCATGTAAATATGACCTGGCTTCTTAACCGCCTAACCATCAATGAATTTGCATGCCTCTTACTGACATTGCATATAGAGATATACATTATTATTATTTATTATTAGAGAGCCATTCATTCCATAGCGCTGTACATATAATAAGCGGTGCACATTATAAATAATATATACCATAATACATAAATTGGTATGGTACGATACTTGACTAGCATGATTACATATGTACAAGTCACTATTCTAACTGTTCCAGGGCACCACATTCTTTTATGGATGGACTATGAGCTTCCAAGGTTGTGTATAATTAAAAGCACCTTCAGCTCTGCTATATCTGTTGGTGTTGCGATATTTCGCTAATCACTAACTACTATCACAAAAGAGGGTTTATATATCAGAAGGGACATTGACTTTATGAGATTTTGAATTAACACAATACACATTCCAATACACATTCTTCACAGTGGTATGCTCAGAGCAGTGTTAATGACACCAAGGATCTCAACCTGGAGGACACAGTAACGTTTTGGCAAATAATTTGAGTCATAGCACATTTTACATAAATCTTTACTTGCAGATCCAAGCAGGGGTAACTGGCCATAGAACCTACAGATAAATTTACTGGTAGTCCAATGCCCACCTGAGCCCTCCTCATGCCTTCCAGCCAGAGAAGTAATGGTCTAAAGCAGGGATGCTCAACCTGTGGCTCTCCAGCTGTTACAAAACTACAATTCCCAGTATGCCTGGACAGCCTACAGCTATTAGGGCATTCTGGGAGTTGTTTTGCAACAGCTGGAGGGCCACAGGTTGAGCATCCCTGGTCTAGGGCCCCTTTTATACGAGCGAGAATTCCGCGAGGGTGCAATGCGTGATGCGAACGCATTGCGCCCACACGGAATCCGCACCCATTCATTTAAATGGGTCTGTATACATGCGCGTGAGTTGTTTTCACATATAACTTTTGCGTGAAAATCACAGCATGTTCCATATTCTGCGATTTTCACTCAACGCTGGCCCCATAAAAGTGAATGAGGCTGTGTGAAAATCAAGTGCGGATGCGATTTTCATGGATGGTTGCTAAGAGATGTTGTTTGTACACATTAAGTTTTTATCACATCTGTGCAAAATGCAGCAAATCGCATTGCACCCGCACAATAAAAACTGAACAACTGAACGCGATCGCAAACAAAACTGAATGACTTTGTTTGCAATATCGTGCAGTTTTCAATGAACGCATCCGCAACACATCCGCATATAATTCAGACACGCTCGTCTGCATGGGGCCTAAAGCTTCTACAGTTATTTAATCCTGGGGGAGGGGGTCAATCACTTGTACTTGGCTTGCAGCTGCTGGAGCCCTCCTGACTTCTGAATTCAACTGAATCACCATCCTGAGACAACTGAAGTAGTAGGATGGAATTTGGTAGCTTGTGGTGGCCACCACAGAGGGGCAGATTCTTGGGAGGTATTTGGTGCTTCTTGGGCAATATTTTGCAATGCACTGTGGTATCTTACTCTGCTGGGACGGTAATCTGTGCCACAATATGGTATTGTCGCCCCACCTTCTGTAAATTTGGACCTGCTTATGGAACCACCAATATGGAACCACTTTTAGTTTATTTTTATTTTTTCCAGGGCCACTTTGAGTTCCCAGTCCACCCCTGGATCCAAGTCACTTTCTCTAGAGATATACAGCATTAGTATAGCACAGGGGTGCTCAACCTGCGGCCCTCCGTAGTGCTTCCATGGGGTTCCGTGCCTCCCTTCCGCACTGCAGATCCGGATTGCGGACCCATTCAAGTGAATGGGTTCGCATCCGTGATGCGGGGAGCACACGGCCCGCATATTGTTGACCCACTGTTATAGGTTCAAAGTCCCTGAGAAATATGAGTAATTTGAGTGAAGCCAAACATGTTCTATAAACCATTTAAAGGGGTTCTCCAGCTCCATTACACTGTCTAAAAGTGCTTACAATGCTATAAGATAACAAAAGGACTGATGTTCACTCTACCGATTCCCTGTCGCTCCCTCAGGTTACAACTGACTACAGACAAAAAACTGAGCAATCAGAATTTTGGCAAATTTTGACAGGTATTGGTAATTTGTACGCACTTACGTGACCAATAAATGGATGACATATAGAGATGAGTGAATATCTTAAAATTAATTTCAGGTCCAATTCAAAGAAAGTTTGTCAGCAGATTCGATTTGGGGCTAGTAAATTTGACCCAAATTGAAAGCAGATAAAACTATATGTATTAGATGCATGGTGGCCAATTTTAGTAAGACTGGCCAACCCCCGAACATATGTGGGCAAGGAAAAAGAGACTGAGGAGCTAAGAAGCCCAACAATATTGTTCCCAAAATAGATGAGTTGCTGGCAGAGGTGTCCCTTTCCATACTGAGAAGACGTGTGGAAAGTTGATGTATATGGACGGCCAGAAGGATTAGTATCAGTCAAACCGGACCATCAATACTGGTTGTCAAAATAATATGTCCTATTTAGTCAATTTGCATGGCCCATCAGCCCCCATGTAATCGAAGGGGTCTCTATTTAAAGGGGTTGTCTCACTTCAGCAAGTAGCATTTATCATGTGGAGAAAGTTTATACTAGCCACTTACTAATGATTGTGATTGTCCATATTGCTTCCTTTGCTGGTTGGATTCATTTTTCCATCACATTATACACTGCTCGCTTCCATGGTTATGACCACTCTGCAATCCAGCAGCAGTGGCCGTGCTTACACACTATAGGAAAGATCATTAGCCTATGTGCGCTTCCATGGTCACAGGCACCATAGAGGCGAGCGCTTTTTCCTATAGTGTTAAAGCACGATCACCACTGATGGATTGCAGGGTGGTCGTAATTTAACATCACTTTTATGCCACAAAAAAATAAATTAGAGCGCATGCCATATTTGGTCTATAGTTTGTGACTTTTAGACTCAGCATTTCTCACGACTTTTCTAAAGTAGTGATAAAAGTGAAGGGCAGGCCTCTCGTGACCCACCGGATTTACTATAATTTATGTCCTAAATCTGGTATAAATTATAGCTCAAATCTACGCCAGCTACTAGGTGTCTGCCTCTTAATAAATAAGGTGCACCAGACTTTAGCACACAGAGGATCAAGACTGACTGACATAGGGAACACCAGTCTTGATAAATCTTCCTCACTGGTCCCAAATTCTAAGACCATAAAAAGTCATTTTGCTGTGTTTTTATTGATATATTTAGGCTCCGAACGCAGTCATAATGGGTGAAATTTTTCTTTTTTCCATTTTTTTTTCTTTTGGCAATTTTTTTCATGTAGACAGACATGACACAGCTGCACAGAAACTAAAATAACAAATACATCCAAAAGATATTTTGCTTGGTTACTAAGACAATTATGCACAAAATGTGCTTTGTCACTTTTTACCATATGAAGTCTGACTCTTCATTTTGACAGAATTGTGTGATACCGATGAAATGAAGCTACAGTATAAGAAGGCAAAGAAGTTCAGCGTGAGTCACTCAGACCTTCATGTGGTGGTGATACTAACGGTGACACTGCAGAGTCATGACCACAGTTACAAATTCCAGTGCCCTAAACTGCTCCGGGCACAGGGCTTTAAAGGCAGCTACTGCTTGCTCTAATTTTCATGCTGAGAGCCACAAACCATTTATTAAAGCCACAGCAATTTCCAAGTTGTGTCTGCAGCTAAGTTTCCATTAATATTAGAATACAAAAGGAAGCATAGTACCAGAATAAGGCAGCACACTAGAATGATGGCCTGTCTGTTGGACGCAGGGGTGTAGCTATAGGGGGTGCAGAGGTAGCAGTCATTACCAGGCCCAGGAGCCTGAGGGGGCCCAAAGACCCTTGTGCCATATAAGATGACACCGGTATTTTAGAAAGTGCATGCTGGTCAAGTTACACCTCTGGCCGGAGGGAAGGGGTTAAGTCAAGAATTTGGCATGGGGGGTGCCATTTCAATATTTGCCTCAGGAAGCACGAAGGCTAGGTGCTTCCTTGCCCCTGGCCACAAAGCACTGAGGGAAGGGGGCCCAAGCTGAACTCTTGCACCAGGGCCAGAGAGCCTTTAGCTACGCCCTGGTTGGACGCCCATATATGTAACTGGAAAAACAGTAATGTAAGATATTACAATACAAAACCATACATTGTATTACAAGTGCACTACTACAATTTTATATTATTCAAATTAAAAAATGAACCCTTTTAGAAATTCTGCAAAAACAGAGAACAGCAGTTGGGGAAGTACTGGGATGAATCACTGCACCACTTACAACAGTCTGTAGTAAACGTCTACAGACTGCCTCGGTTGCTGTCTGAAGCTTGTTCAGGAAGACTCAAAGCAACTTTGGTTCATTGCAATTCCATTAACAATTCCAATCTTCTATCTTAAAGGAATTTTTCGAGATAGATCATCATCAGTATCAGATTGGTGGGGGTGTGAGAGCCAGGATCCCCACCAAGCAGCTCTTTGAGAAGGCACCAGCAGTAGTGCTGCAGCCTTTTCACAGCTTTTCCTAGGCCATGTGATGACGCGTTCATCGGTCACGTGGCTTAAGCACAGCTCAGTCCCATTGAAGTGATGGGGCTGAGCTGCAATACCAAGCGCAGCTGCTGTACACTATATGGACCGGTGAGTAGAGAGAGGGCAACTTTGAGTGCCGGTGCCTAGTTCCAACACCCGGGACTCCTGCCTATCAGTAGTGATGAGCGGCATATGCAATATTTGTTTTCGCCATATTTCGTGAATTTTTCGCATAATATTTGCAATAAATTCGCGAATTCTAGAATTCATGACCTTGAGTCATTATTTTCGCGATAGAGCAAATCGGCACTAATGATGCACATATTTTTTGTGCAATACATGCAACTTCACATTTTATCAGGTCTGAATAAATATTACTGATTGGTGCACTAAGTATTGTTGTGACATCACAGCACTATGTAGCATGTATGTATGGACAGCAGAGAAACAGTAATTCCTATCACACTACCTAACACCCTGCACTGGAACCTATCAGCTACACTATATCACTATCTAACCTACACTGACTATCTCCCACTAACTATCTGTATTATGTATATGAGAAACTATCTAATGTAATTGGATAAGTAATAGGATCCAGATGAAAGCACTGAGCACAGCAATGTCACTGCTCTCTCTCTCTCAGAACTTCAAAAAAAAACTGCAGAAAATGGCTGCTGGGGAGGTTCCTTATATAGTAAGGGGTAGGCAACTTTCCTATTGGTTGCTAGTGATGTTGCTAAGCTCAGACAAGGATACTGCAGCCTTCTCATTGGCCCACAAGCAAGAAGGGAGGTTACTGATGAAAAAAAAATCTAGAATATTCGCGATTATGAATATATAGCACTATATTGTATATCTTCGACAATTCTCGAAGTGCCGATATTCGTGATAAAAATTTGTGATCAACACTACCAATCAGATACCGATGACTTGTCCAGAGGATCGGTCATCAGTTAAAACATCTTGGAAAACCCCTTTAAGCTGTCTTTAACCCAAAGCATAACATTGACAGTTAGTTAGGAATTAATGGACACTTAGTGGCAATATTACTAGTCAGTTATGGCGGCCAATTTTGCAACAGGAAGTTCAGACAGATTGACTGTGTCTTTCAAATCTGCTTCTCTGAAACCACTTGTAAACTGTAACTTTGTTATAAAGTGAATGTGTCAACAAAATGGTAGTTACTAACCATCAGTAGTAGGGATGAGCGAAACATCCAAAGTCGATTCGGATCAAACTTTGTTCTAATACTGTACGGAGCAGGAGCTCTGAACAGTATTAGAATGTATTGGCTCCGATGAGCCAAAGTTATTACTTTGCGAAGTTTCGCGAGACTTCACATAATAACTTCATAAATCAATTTCTACTGTAAAAAAAAAATTTACCACTTAGAACCGAATACGAATTCAGGAAATGTTTTTTTACAGTAGAAATTAATTAATGAAGTTATTGCGTAAAGTCTCGTGAAGCAATAACCTCGGCTTATCGGAGCCAATACATTCTAATACTGTACACAGCTCCGAAGTTTTATGCGAATCGATTTTGGATGTTTTATCTGAAGTCGATTCACTCATCCCTAATCAGTACCTAAGAATGTAATACACTCAAGTGATTCCAAGTTGAGGAATAAGTCTATCAATCAGGCCAGTTTCAGACAACAGTGACCTTTTTATGAATTATGGTCCGTTTGAAGGGAGCATTGCCCAAACCAACTGAGGCTTGGATGACCCAAACTTACTGCAGGCTAGTGATTTATGATTCTCTGAATGCAGGAAAGTAGACCTGCGGTTGGATGAACTCATAGCATAGATCAATGCCGTGTTTGGTCCAGGTGGTGCAACCATCACATGGACCACGTTTCACAGACCATCTCAGTCTCTTAGAACATGAATTAGTCTACAAGCCTACTTCAAATTGTCATGAATCAGCGGGTGTGAACCCACTGTGCCACATGATATACCTCCTCTAAAGGCGTTGTTTAAGTGAACCCCTCGATCTTCACAGTACCCCTGATGGTGGGGATAGACTTTCCCAAGGGGAACACCAGATTGCTACCTCTTGAGGAGGATAAGCACATGAGGCAGCTGGTCCAGGCGGACCAGGAGGTACCTGAGAAAGGTACCAGAGGTACAGGCGTTGTCAGCAGGCTGTCATTACCAGGAGCAACAGTGCAGGACCAAAGGATAAGGCAGAGGTGAAGTCAGACAGGCAAAAGGTCAGGGCAGGTGGCACAGGTACAGATCAGGCAATCCAGGGAGACAACAGGAGAGTCAAGGCAAGCAGACAGGGATCAAACAGGTAGCAGAATCCAGGAACACAAGTACGAGTCAGGAACACAAGCAGATATCAGGAACCTTAGCAGGACACAAGGACCTTGACACTGAGACATCTGGAAAGGGGCTTAGCCACTTATATATGTGCAGGAGGGCTAGGATTGGTTGGTGAGGTCACATGATCCAACCCATAAAACACAGGAAGTGACGCACGCTTGCCCTTAAGGAAATGCTGCAGGAAGCAAGTAGCAACAATGCTGTGGCCAGGGCTGAAAGGAAACACTGGCAGCAGATCATCGCTGAACACAGCGCCTGGGACCACAGTGGTAAACAGGGGAACAATGGTGCACAGCAGTCGCTGTTATAGTATCCCTCTTTCCCCTACGCCCCCTCTTCTTGAGTCCACGATGAGACAGAAACCTTTTTATCAAGTTCGGAGCATGAATGTTCTCTTCTGGTTCCCAAGACCTCTCCTCAAAGCCCTTCCAGTCCATAAGATAGTAGGTCTTCTTGCCACTCTTCTTGAGGTCCAGAATGTCTTTGACCTCAAATATCTCGTCAGAATGGCGGTGGTGCTGTAGGGAAGTTGAATACTTAGTGCCCTGTTTCCCCAAAGATTAAAACTCAGTGTCAGCTCAGTGTCTCACCAGAGAAAAGTTTTGCGATCTGCTTATTGCCAGGGGCCCTTCAATAAATTAATATTATATGAAAAAAATGAAGGCACATGATATTTATTTTACAGTTAATTTTTTTTTTTAAATTGTGTGACATGTTGATCAGGTCACTTTTGGGCTCACCCTGTCTAGAGAAAAGTTATCAAAGGAGCAACAGAGTCACCAGATGACTCAAGTCCTTGTACACTATGTGCATTGCTACTTGTCTGTGTTTTTTTTCTCTCAAGTACCATGGTACATTACTAATAAAGCATTCATTTATTTTGGATGTATTCCAAAAGCAACAAAAAATAGCAAAAGAGGAAAAAAATGAATTTCTGTTTTTCAGGCCTGACCCCAGCATTTTTTTTTTTATTCCACTAGTTAACATTTCTCATGCGCGATGGGTAAAATTCCTCTGATAAAAGCTATGTTGGTTAGGGAGGACAGACTACTAGCACTTAGTCTAAAAGCTCTGACACTTTTAGCAAGTGCAGACATTAATCTGTCATTATTATCTTGCTGATTATTAAACATTAATCTTCATGCCAACAGTAGAATGTGACACATCAACCTGTACGTAATCGGCAGGGCCGACCTAAAAGTGACGATGAATTTCAGTTTAAAAATGGATCTGTAGGCTTCTCTGACATATCAATTTAAAATCAGATCTGTAGGGTCCCCTGATGAATCGGTTTTAGTACTACTAGTATAGTAATACTTTTTTCCAAATAGATTAACAATTTTACCCCACCTTTTCTCAAAACTTTGAATTGTTCTGTTCCTGTTATTCCTCATCACAGTGTATGTATAAATTAACAGCAGCTTGTTACCATTGCCCTTATCATTACAGAGTGTCCCTACACAGTCTGAC
Organism: Bufotes viridis; assembly: GCA_033119425.1. NCBI lineage: Eukaryota > Metazoa > Chordata > Amphibia > Anura > Bufonidae > Bufotes > Bufotes viridis. The sequence continues at coordinate 390,492,221 of CM065592.1, read as the reverse complement.
ACTGACAGTGTCAGTATGTAGGTACATGAACGAAATGACTAGAAGAATGGTAATTCTCAGTAATTTATATACTAATACATCCAAGAGGAATAACAGAGGAATAACACAGGAATATATACATATTCTTCCTGTGTAAATTTTACCATTTCTAGCTTCTTTACTCACCCCTCTGCAGCTCTGGTCTCTACACTCTCTATGAGCTGTTCGCAGCTCATCCCACCCATCAAGAAACTCAATCTCCCAGGAGCACATTATAGTCAACTCATGCTAATCCGTTTCTCCCAGTTGCTCTCCTGTCTTCCTCACCTACATAGAAAATTGTTGCTCACACACAACCCCAACAACTCCACTAATAAATAAAAATCACTATGGTATGCAATGCCCCTGCAGCCAATTTCCTTCTAAGCTGTCTAAAGATATATTCTGTAGCTCTATATTTCTATGAATTTAGAAGTAATTAGAAGGAATTAGTGACACATGTGTGGTTCACTTCACCTGCTTCAGTATGAGATCACTATGCCAGCAGTGACAGGAAGAATGGAGCTGAGAAGCTATGTCTGCTCCGCCACTGAATGCAGGAGAAAGTGGACCAGAATTTAGGCCACAGGATAAACAGCAGGGTACGCTACGAAAGAGGAAAAGGCAATGTACTTTAAAAAAAACTATATTTTTAATGCGTGTAGATTGCATTAATACTGAAGTGATACTTTTTGTGGGATAACTTTTTTAATTAGGAAGACAAATGTTTAATAACACACACATGTCAGGAGAGGTGACAGATCCTCATTAAAGGGCTTTTACTATGCGGGCTTTTGCTATTGATGACCTATCCATCAATATCAGATCTGCAGGGGTCCGACACCCGGCATCAGCTGTATGAGGAGACGGCGCGCACAGTGTGCATGTGCCGTCTCCTAACTCTCTTCCTGCTGTCTGTGGCACAGCAGCAGCGAACAAGAAGAGAAAAGGGAGATGACACTGCAAGCGCCGTCTCCTCATGCAGCTGACGGTGGGGGTGTCGGGTGTTGGACCACCGTCGATCTGATATTGGTGAACTATCCTGAGAATAGGTCATCAATAGTAAAAGCCCGGACAACTCTTATAAATACTGGTTAAAACCTGAACATGTAAACCCAGCACTATGTATAGCAGAAGCATTACCAGCTGGTTGTGCTTGTGATACTATGATACTCACTACATCTGTGAACCAGTATGCAACAAACCAACTTCTAAGGGTACGACCACACTGTTATTTTTCTGCATGCAGTTTTGTAAGCCAAATCCAGAATTGAGATTAAAATAAAGAGAAGTCATATCTGTTCTTTATACTTTCTCTCCTTTTATGATCTACTCCTGATTTTGGCTTCCAAAACTGCATGTTGTGACCATACCCTTAATCAGCTTTTACCTTTAAATTTATGAATTTTTACTAGCATTTTTGAATGGCTTTTTAAAGACATACTTTTTATATTTTGTTTTCATGTGCTTTTGCTGTCCTCTAAAGAAGCCTATGAGAAACTGCATAAAAAAAACCCACACCTAGAGCATGCTGTAGCCACCATGACAAAAGAAACAAAAAACAAAACAAAAGTGACTATGCATCAACAAAGTTTTGAAAAATTTGATTTGGCAGCTTTGCCGAAATTTGACAAGAAATTTAATTTGTTACTAATGAATTCATAACTGATCACTATGTTAAAACCCTATTCAGCATATCAATAAATGGGAGCGTTTTTAACGACTGCTTAGACAGAAGTGCACCCATCTAATGGCTTATACGTTAGTGCAATATGGCCTTTTGAGTTTAAAATAAAATATCACTCACCTCATCCACTTGCTCGTGCAGAGGCAGTCAGCTCCTCTCTTGATTGAAAAAGACCTGCCGAAAGGACCTGAACTGAGCGCAATGACGTCACCGCACAATCCCAATGTGATCACGTGGTGAGGATGATCACCACGCAGTGACGTCATCACGCTCAGCACGGGTCCTTCGGCAGGTCTTTTTTCAATCAAGAGAGGATTGGACTGCCTCTGAGCAAGAAAGTGAATGAGGTGAGTTCTTTTTTCTCTTCTTTCTAAGACAACTCTAGCCACCATTTTAGGAAAAACGATTTGTGAGGAAATTTGGCTTTGTGGTGAATTGAATTTTTCCTAATCACCAGATCAAATTCCACTTCAGATGCTTCAATTCGCTCAATCCTAAGTGACAAAAGAAAACTTGTTGCTGTAATGTGTTTTATATTTCTTACTGAGTTACAGCTGCAGCATTTTTTTCTAACATGCCATGAAAAATACTGCTAATAATTTTCCCCAGTCATTACTTTAGTAGGAATCAATTTCCAATATATTATCTAGGATCTATACAATTACAGAACAAATTCTTTAGAAGGAATGATCCATTGGGCTTCTTTTGGCGTGTCCTAGGAGAAGGGTGAAGGGACCAAATATCACCATGAGCCCCAGCACATCTGAAGGTAATAGAAAGACCTACTGAACCTTTTCTCCACTATTGTCTGTATGGAACCCAATAAAGTATATTGTGAGCTCCACTATGGACAGGAATTGATGAGAATTTCTGGACAGCACTTTGGCATATGTAGGTGCTAAATAAGCAACAGCCAATAAATATCATTATTTTCTAATCAAAAGGTGTCATGACTGTCCTTACAGAGGATACACTATGTGCTCTTCTCTTCATACTACTATATCATCGTAGAATTTAAGGATCATTGACATTAAAAGAAAAAATGATGTGCTACAATCCTTATCTTCTGGCATGTGGCCTTTTTCAGTATTACATTATTTACTTTTACTCCCACAGGAAAATGCTTTAAAAAAGGAAGTTTGCATTTTCCTCAGTTAAAAGAGATGAGCAAAACCTCCTACTGAAATATCAGTGAATAATGTTGCCTAAATATATGGAAAGAGTTGAAGTCAGACCACTAACAGAATGTACTAACGCCAGGAACATAAGAGTAGTTTAGGATACTCCATTTGCTGGAGGTTATTATGATCCATATGTTCCTGGGATAACTGGAATGCTGCTGATGTACAGAAACACTACATCACTAGATACAGCAACCTAAGACCTCCAATCTCACCCTAGTGAGTACAAAATGAATGTGGTATAGGACCCAGCTGTTTAAAAAGTCTATGAAAATTTGTGCCAAAAAAGTACTAATGGAACTGATAATGTCAAGATAGTTAAACCATGTCTTTATGGATCTCACTTTGTACACAGGGGCACAGTGATGCTGGAACAGAATAGGGCCTTCACCAAACCGATGCCGCAAAGTTGGAAGCATAAACTGTCTGAACTGTCTTTGTATGCTAGCATTAACATTTTCCAAATCCTAAAAAAATGTCCCATATCATTTCTCCTCTGCCAAAATTTCCAATAGGCACTACACAATCTTGTAGCTATAATTTTTTGAGCCCAGATTCATCCATTAGACTGCTCAATTGTAAAACATGATGCATCTCTCCAGAGAACACATTTTCACTACTCCAGAGTCCAGTGGTGGCATTGTACATGGTGATCTTAGGCTTGCGTGCAGTTATTCAACCATGGAGACCCATTTCATGAAACCCCTGATGTGCAGCTCTTGAGCTGATGTCACTTCCAGAGATTGTTTGAAACTCTGTAGCAAGTGATACCACAGAGGATAGATGATGTTTTTATGTGCTATGTACTTCAGCGGCTATTTTTTCTGTGTTTCCATGGTCTAGCACTTTGTGACTATTATTCCTTCTATACGCTACCACTTCATAAAAGCAAAAGAGTTGGCCAAGGCACCTCAAGTAGATCAGAAACTTCAGTATCCTATGAGGGTGCCATCTTTAATGTCACTGAGCTCTTCAATCCCACCCATTCTACTACCGATCTTTGTTTATGGAAATTGCATGGCTGTGTGCTTGATTTTAATAAAAGGGATGTCCATATATTGTTGGCCATATAGTGTGGCTACCAATGTTAAAGAAGAGCTGTCGCCTCTCCTGGCATGTCTGTATTAGCAACTACTCACATTTCCAATGTAATAACAATTCTGGAAGATCTATTCTTATGACTCTATGATGTGTCATTCCTTTATTATTCCTGATAGAAGTTAAGAAAGTATTGCCAACAGTCATCAATGAAGGTCCAGAAAAAGGTTACCAGTTGGGGAGGAGTCTCTGCACACTCTCACACTATCCCATCAGTGCTGCCAGTGTCAGAATGTGCAGGGACATAACTCCGACTATCAACCTGGATGCTCCAGAAAACAGACATGTCAGTAGAGGCCACAGGTATGATAACACATTTAGGTTGGCACTGTTTACTGGGTCCTTATTTCTTTGGTACTGTTTATACCAGATGTCAGCAACCTTCAGCACTACTGTCGTTGTTACATTACAATTTCCAGAACTTCTATGGAAGTCCCATCATAAGCCAAGAAAGTGCACATGCTGGGAGTTGTAGTTTGACAGCAGCTGGAGTGCTGAAGGATGATGATGCCTAGTTTACAATCTAACTGGGATGTTTAAGATGTTTAAGAGAGTAATCCCAGGCTGGCACTGTTTCTTGGGGCCTTACTTGTTTGATACTTTTAATGAGTGTACTCTCTAGCAGGCATGTTTCAGGGAGAACTAGCCACTCCTCTTTATGTGGCTTACATTTTATAAAAATGACATACTTTTATACACCAGTAGTCTCAGCAACATGATCACACTTCAGACGGTTTCTTCAAAGATTAAAACATAAGTATTAGTATTATATGTAAATGCATGAAAATTGTGCCATCTGATTAGCAGTGGCATTTTCTGAACCTTTAAGCAGTGTGCAGTTCCACTTGCCCTCCCTCAAAGGCAGAGCAGGGGGATGCAGCTGCAGTTCCTCTCTGTGTGTCTGTGAGACTGCATGCTGTGAAACGGGAGGAGGAGCAGCAGTGTGGAAGAATCTGATTGGTTCAAAGTGCTGTGCAAAGCACTTGCACCACACCAGAGACTGCCAACTCAGCAGGGAGTATGTAAATATGGATTAATAAATGGCATGTACACAGAAGAAAAAGAAAATATTTCTCACAGACCATTTACTACACATCTACAGCTGCCGAAAGAATGTATGCGACGATAGTTCCGATTTCATCTCCGTAAATAGGTATTACGTGCAGACAATACTCATGGCCTAGCAAGGAGTGGAAAAAACTGGTTAATAACCGGATGTCCTTGTAAGCTCCAGAGAGAGACATAATCTGTAATAATGGCAGAAATTTTACACGCTCTTGTCGTGTTTCTACTGTGGCTGGCGCTTTGTCATTAATGCAGCTTGTGTTTTGCTACTCGTGTAAAGCATTCTTCTGAGGTCTGTTCCAGTCTCGGGCTTGCATGTGACCACATGTAAATGTCTACTTTTATGGGCCTGTAATTTCAATGTTTTTAGAACCATATCGCTGGAAGGCACTGAGTGATCTGAAGCGGAAAAGCTTGGTCAACTTCTAATCATTTAGAGGTAGTTTATTTGCTATTTCTGAGTGGTCTCAGTTCCTGCAGAGACATTCTACCTTTAAAAGCCAGCGTTCTCGATAAGATCTTCTCACTTAATTAACCCTTCAGGCCCTGTGAACAGATCTCATTAAAAAATTACCTCACACATTGTAATTTAAGTACCTTATTTTACTCCCCTTTCTCCCCATCCTCTTTCAAAATAAAATGTTTTAGTACTTGTACATTAGGAACATAAGAAATGATTAAATCAAATATAGGACTGGTTATTGTACAGTAGGGCTGAATGCCTCTATTACGCTTACTTTCTCCTATGGCGCATTATAAGAAAGGTAAGGTAAGAGTTAAGGTGGCACTACTAATACTCCGAGTTAATACATTATTTGAAATGACTCCTTAACTTTTAAAACCTTATCTTACTTGGGTCTACAGTCAGACAGGTTGCATACAAATAGAGGAAATTCACGACCGATATTACCCTCTCCAGGAGTAGTTGACCAACAAAGATCACGCCAAAAGCAAGGCGTCCGTGAGGTCACAAAGAAACCCAAAGTAACCTCAAAGCAACTAAAGGCATTTCTCAATTTAGCTAATGTTAATGTTCACCCATCATCGTTGCTCTTGTGGCACCCAACCTCTTCTCCTTTCTGTAGTCAGCCCCTCCCTCACTGCTTTAACTGACAGGACCAGGCAATTGAAAAGTAGCAAGAAAGGGGATGGCCACAGGAAGGAGCGGAGCTTGGGTGCAACAAGAACAAAGGCAAATTCTTTGTTGCACCAAACATTTAATTTACATAAGAAAAAGTATCATATCGGAAACAGAGCCTGAGATTAGTAAAGAAAAACAGCAAGTTGTATTGTGAGGGGCATAAATTGATGATTGTCTACTGTCATGGTGGGCAGTCAAATTAATTAAATTTCTAGTGTAGTAGTGAATCAAATTTCCATCATTGCAATGATATTTTAAGAGTGTTTTCTCTCAGATCCCTATGGAACAGAAATCGTGCCATTTTCCATTCCAACATATCTTCTAGAGAAGAATGAGGGTGGGTTCACACATAGGTTTTTATGGTAGTTCTTTGAGACAAAGCAAGAAGTCAGTTCGAAGACAATGAAGACTATAAAGACTTATACTCCTCCTTCCTGCTGGATCTACATCTGGTTTGAGCTAAAAAACAAACAGCTAAAAAAACCTATGTACAAACCAACTCTAACTCCATAATATAGTGCCTTATAAAGCACCATGTAGCACCTGAGTACCTAAGTCTCTGTACTGTGAAACGGCAGAGACTCCATGACCTCCTTGTAGCCTACATGCACATGCTTTTGCTATGTGTAGGGTGCCTACCTCGGTACAGGTTAAGTAGTTATCCTTAGATTAGATGTAAATCTGGCTGCTGTAATCCACATTAGGCAGCTGTTACCATAAATGTAGTATCACATGGCAGAAGAATGTACTATAACATAAAGCATTAGTGTGGCATACATAAGCTGTAATAGGGCATATGGGCAGAGTAAATTAGAGACTGTTTAATTACTAGTATCCTGCCACCAAGACAAGCAAGGGATAAAGTGGAGGGGCTAGAGGATTTGTTCCTTGTAAAAAGTTTGCCAAAATCTGGAATGGAAAAGGCAGTTTTCTATGTGGGGGAGGATTAAAGAAATATAAGTACATTAAAGGGGTTTTCTGAGTATTTTACACTGATCGGGGGAGGTCCAACTGCCGGTACCCTATTTGAAGAGCTCTTCAGCCTCTTCCTCGGTCAAAGACGTCACTTTCATTGGTTAAATGGCCTAGGTGCAGCTCAGTTCTATTCAAGTGAATGAAGCTTAGCTGTGATACCAAGCACAGCTGCTATAAAATGGTTAATGCTGTGTTTGGTAAGCCGAGAGGAGGCTGCGATGCTCCACCATGGCCTTTTCATTCAGTTGACAGGTGGGGCTGCTAGGTGTCAGACCCCCATTGATCACATACTGATTACCTATCCTAAGACTAGATCATCGGAAAATCACTTAGAAAATCCTTTTAAGTTCAGCACCAGTACATTAATTGCAAAAGTACCATACTTGCTAGAGTATACTTGTGGAATAAGGTATGTGGACAAGACAGGCCATGATCTAATAGGATTGTAGAACGTGTTCAGAATATCAAAAACAAAAAAAATGAAACTGCTTTTTTTTATAGAATTCCAACCCATTTAGTTTTTTTTTTCTAGCTTCCCACGACATCACATGCAATATAAAATGGTCCCATTAGAAAGTACAAACAAGCCCTCATGCGGCTATGTGAACAGAAAAATAAAAAAGTAACGGCTCCTGGAAGGCAGAAAGTGAAAAAAGAAAAAAAACGGAAATTCACTGCATCAGAAAGGACTGTTGGCCAAACGTTCTTTTGATCTTTTGCTGAGCATGCATACAGTATGTGGTGAATGGGATGATGGGAGTAAAACACTGCCGGAAACCTTCGGCTTAAGTCCCGGCGAACAAAGGGAGCAGGAGCAGGGACTAAAATCCAAACTGCCTAAGCCTTATCTCCCCTGACATCAACTGTTGGGGGAGAGTCAGAATAATGCTACACACATTAGATGCTCACCCAAACCCACTGTAATCGGCAGGTTCAACTAATAGAGATCTCATGTCTATGGCCAGCTTATGTGACAGTAATAATAAAAGTAATACTGGACACATATTCGCCTCCCATGTAAGGCCTCTTTCACTTCTGCGCTAAGATGTCTGGCAGGCTTTTCCAGCAGAGAACAACCTTTTGGAGCTCTCTCACAGTTGGATATTACCGCAGTGCCCGCTGGCCCCATTGACTATAAAGGGATCCGGCAGAGATCCAGTAGTTACCCGGAAAATATGCCAGGATTCGATGAGACAAAAACTGCTGCAAGCAACAATTTTTGTCCACTCAAATCCCGGCATATTTGCCGGGTAGCAGATGGATCTCTGACGGATCCCATTATAGTCAATGGGTACGACAGGCATTGCGGTAACATTCGGCTATTCTGGATACAGAGAGCACTAGCAGGCTGCTCTCTGCTGGAACAGCCTGCCAGAGAAATTAACACTCGTGTAAAATTAGCCTAAGGGCCCTTTCACATGAGCGAGTTTTTTGCGCGGGTGCAATGCGTGACATGAATGCATAGCACCCGCACTGAATCCTGAACTATTCATTTAAATGGGTCTGTGTACATGAGCGTTTTTGTTTTCACATTCTGAATTGCGTGAAAAACGCAGCATGTTCTATATTCTGTGTTTTTCATGCAGCTCTGGCCCCATAGTAGTGAATGGGGCTTCAGTGAAAAACGCATTGCATCTGGAAGCAAGTACAGATGCAATGCGTTTTTCACTGATGGTTGCTAAGAGATATTGTTTGTAAACCTTCAGTTTTTTTATCACTCGCGTGAAAACGCATTAAAACACATTGCACCCGCGCGGAAAAAAAAACTGAACGCAATGGCAGACAAAACTGACTGAACTTGCTTGCAAAATGGTGCGAGTTTCACAGAACGCACCCTGAACGCATCCAGAGCCAATCCGTCACGCTTGTGTGAAAGAGGCCTAAGGCCTCTTTCACACGGGCGTCGCGTGTGAGGGCTGGATAGGATGCGGGTGCGTTGCGGGAAATTGCGCAATTTTTCCGCGGGAGTGCGATGCGTTTTAATGCATTTTGCACGTAAACCCGGATTCGGAACATGGTTAGAAGGGAAAATAATCCTTCATGGTTAGAAGGGAAAATAATAGCATTCTTAATAGAGAATGCTTCCTAAAATGTGGATTGAGGGGTTAAAAATAAAAAAAAATTAACTCACCTCATCCACTTAATCGCGCAGCCGAGCATCGTCTTCTTTCTTCTTCTTTGAGGACCTGCAAAAGGACCTTTGATGACATAATCATGCCCACCACCTTGAGGATTCCTCTATTTTCATTCAGCAGGACCTGCACTGATGTCACCGCGCTCACCACGTAGTGATTACATCATCAAAGGTCCTTTTGCAGGTCATCAAAGAAGAAGAAAGAAGATGATGCCCAGCTGCTCAATCAAGTTGATGAGGTAAGTAAAAATTTTTTATTTTTTAACCCCTCAATCCAAATTTTTGTAAGCATTCTCCATTAAGAATGCTATTATTTTCCATTATAACTATGTTACAAGAGAAAATAATACAGTAAATAGACTTTAATGGGGTTGCTCAACCCTAACGTCTCCTAGCAACCATGCATGAAAATCGCACGGCATCCGCACTTGCTTGTGGATGCAAAGCGATTTTCACACAGCCCCATTAATTTTTATGGGACCTGCATTGAGTGAAAAATGCTGAATATAGAACATGCTGCGATTTTCACGCAACGCACAATTGATGTGTGAAAATCACCGCTCATCTGCACAGCCCCATTGAAGTGAATGGGTCCGGATTCAGTGCAGGTGCAATGCATTCACGTCACGCATTGCACCCGCGTGGAATTCTCGCCCGTGTGAAAGGGGCCTAAGGGTTTGTTGATATCCAGACGAGTTCCTTGGCAGTACCTGTGGAGTAAGCCGGATGCAAATTCAAACCTCCCATGTGGATGAAAGATGGGGTCAGACTGAGCCAGATTCCTTACTCCTGCCAGCCACAGTATCTTTTTGTATGCTATAGTTAACATCTAAAACATCTAAAATATCAACACAGCAAAAACAGGAGCTATAAACTACAAATCTTCTTAATCAAATGATGAGTATTTGATCTCCAGTCCTTACACTTGTCATGAGAATGGGAATTTTGAAGAATTATTTATGTATCTCTTTACAGTGAAAAATGTGTGACCTTTAATTGCAATGGACTGATAAAGAATTTGGGGGACCAGTAAAGTATTCACAAGCTAAATGTTTCGGCAGGCTAATTTTCAACCAATTTGGCGTGAGCAACAAATGTCCAACTCATGTGTCACTCCAGGCGCAGTTAATAAGTCCTTGGTTGACAGATTTCTTTTTTTTTACATTCCAGTCCAAGTTTTTATTTTTGATTTTTTTTTTTTTTTACAGTTAACCTCATTCTTTGTTTTTGGCTGCAGCAAATCAGATCTTCATGAGGGTCTGAGAAAAGGGTTAACCTGGAAGAATATCCAAATAATTCCTATGAAATTCTTGGCTGGTATCAGAATGTAGCAAAACAAATCTGGTTCTGCTGCAGATTAGTCAACATTCAGTTTCAGCTGTCTAACATTTCAATGCACTGTTTCCCACATTTGTCCAGGGGAAAAGTTTGAAGGGTGCAGCAGACGACATAAATGCTCCTCAAGGTGAAAATGCCCATAAATTCTCCATTGATGATCATGTCTGGACATTAGGAATCCAGTTCTTCTAAATCCAGGACGCAAGTGACCTGATAATTATGGCAGTTTGTTTGCAAACCGGCCTCCATTTCCATAGTGGTGACATAATTAGCAAAAAGCTGTGAAATGTCCTGGAGTTTATAAGTGAAAAAAGCAGAGTCCATTGTAAATATACCTTCAAAATGAGTCATAGCAACAGGAGCAGTAGAACGTGGACCTTCTCTGCTGGAGTCATGCTTGCCTGTGGGGTATAATGAGGATTTCGGTTTCAAAATTGTTCTTAGGGTGCTGCCATGCCATCATTTATTTTTGGCTTATATAAAAAAAAAATAATTTGGGTATTTTTGAAGTTTTTGGTCAGCAATTTGTTTTTTTGTTTTTTTAAAAAAACAGTACAGCCAGATGTTAGATGCTGGGCAATTGGAAATTATAAAATGCTTGTTTTTCTGTAGTTGTCTTTTAAAGCAGTTTTCTTGGGTTATTTGGTCCCTTTTTTCCAAGAATGTTCCTATAGACTCTATAGAGAAAAAAATTCTGAAAAATACTTTTTGTGATTAAAAATCACCACCCAAATAGCACTTGGGAAAAAAAGCATGAATTTAACGGTAATTTTTAAAACACAAAAAAAAATGCGTGAAAGATCCAGGAAACAAAGCTGATTCACTGTATGATAACAAGTTCTACAGCTTTCTAATATACCTTATATATCAATTCTTCACCAGTTTCCAGATCTCTACATGGCATGCCATCAGTGAATGGAAACATCCAGAAGCTGAAAAACTATCCTGATCATGTCCAACTAAGGCTACTTTCACACTGCCGGGAAGAGTTCTCTACTGGAACAGCCTGCCCGAGCTCTCTGGATGAGCTCATTGCTGGACGGTACTGGAATACCTGCTGGCCCAATTAGCATAAATGGGGTCTGTCAGATATCTGGCTGCTACCTGGCAAATATGTTGGGATTCGGCAAGACAAATACCACTGCACAATCTGCCCGACCTGCCAGCTGGAACACCCGCCCGCAAGTTTGAAAGTAGCCTATGGTCTCTTTCACAAATCCATGTGCGTGATGAGATCCGTGACAAGATGGTCAGTGGTTCATCCATGAAGGATCCATGTTTGTGTCTGTTTTTTTGTCTTTCATGTTGCATGTGTATTCCTTGGGCATTGCTTGCCAATGGTCGGTTAAAACCATGGACACAACATGGATGCCATGTTTGGTCTGTGGTTTTCATGAAGCCATAGACTATAATGTGCATGAGGGATCAGTAATCACAGACAAAAATAAAGCATGGTTCTAAGCTTTCACCATGTGGAAAACCACCTATCTGTAAATACACGCATTAAAGTCAATGAATACAAGTCCATGAATCACTGACGTGTGAAAGAGGCCTAACTCAGATACTGCACATTGTGAAGTCAGAGCTCTCACTTGCTGATGTGCACCTGTGGTCTGGATGCCTCTATTCACTAACAGCAAGCCAATATTGAGAAAACTGTGGGAAAAAAACAACAAATTGTATTGAAAAGTTATTAAAATTCTCATTTTGCAGTCTGGATCCTGAAGCGATTCAAAAAAAATAATATATTAGGGAATTGCTCTTCACTAACATATTCTGGATAGAGGCTTCAAAGGTGAATACATTTTACGTTCCTGTTGATAGTGGGAATGACATATTTGAGTGCTGTAATTAATAATAAATTCAGTAATAAAAATACAAGCAAAACTTCATTCCCATGTGCGGCTTATTCATTTCCTTTCCTACAAGGCCCAACATGCAAGATGTGAGATTATTTTGCTAATCAGAAATGTGTTATTTTAAGTGACAATGTAGCCAGAGGGCACTAATATGTTATTGTTATGGCAAATCATTGGGAAGTCCGACTCTGCTATACTTATCCTGGGAAAGAAATACTAATGTTTCAGTAACACATTCCAGTCCAAGCATAAAAACATTATCCACATACCACTATTTATTTGCACAGTTGTTTAGAAAAGCTGACTTATGTCTACCACTGTGTCACTTGAGCAGAGAAAACAAGCTAATTTATTACTCTATTACAGTGTAGGATAAAAATAATAATAAAAAATAGAAGGAAAAATTACACTGACCTTAGTATATTTTCCATATGTTGCCATTACTACTAGTGACATAGATCCATTCTGTGCAAAAAAAAAAAAAAACTATTTGAAATTGCTAAAAGTTGCTTTATGTGTTAAGAATAAATGACCCTTTAATCTTGTTTGATTCTATCCTGTTTTATGGGCCTTTTAAAGGGGGGGAAAAGATCAGACGAAGGGAACACTCCTGATGATCCACCCGTGTACAAGGCTCAACCGACAGCAAATGTTCGTTTGTCGGCTGATCAAGATCTTTTGGGCCAGCATAAAAAATATCCTTTGTTGAGCATAGACCTTCCTCATTCAGTCAGAGGTGAATTAACAGCCAACTCCCATTTTAACTGGGACATCCCATATATTACCTATTTGGGAGACAAGATAAGACCAAATCCTGCGGCACTATTTAGAATAAAGTACCCCCCTCTCCTACAATCAATATTTGCAACAGGTACTGCCCATCCCTGTACCAAAATCATAGTATGCTACATTGAAACAACATATCGGATCCTTCATATGGGCAGGAAGGAGGGCCTGCATAGCTTATACTTCTCTTAGTAAACCCAAACCCTTCGGGGGAATTGGTTTACCTAATCCCGAAATATATGGGAAAGCGGTCATTTTATCAAAAGTGGTGTATTGGTTTGCTGGAAAGTTTAGTAAGCCTTGGGTATCTATGGAACAGACAAACTAAGGATTCCTCTTTAGAGGTCTCTTGGTGGGGACAAATGACTTCCAAAATTTCGATGGACCACTCAACCTAATAATTAAATCCACACTTTCAGCTTGGAAGTGGCTTCAGACTTCAGACTTCCCATTGCGCCCCTGCACCTTTGTTTGAGAGTTTACCTCATTCCATATGTAATTCCACGCAATCAGTGGTAACTCTGTTTGATGATGATGGCGAAGTTCTTAAAGGAAAAGCTATGTCACGTGTCTTTCCTGAAAGGCCCCCGTTTTCTTTTCTACGTCCCTTTATCTCCAGACATATACCTAAACAAGCGTTGTTACGCCCACTGACTTGTTTAGAGGGGTTAGTCATAGATCAGAACAAACACATTAAATTGATTTCACTGATTTATAAGAGGCTATGTACTCCCATACTAATGCCGAATCCAGATTTCATAGGTCTCTGGGAGAGGGACTTGAAGACCCCCTTTACTCAATTAGAAATGACACAACTCTTCCTAACGCCTCACACGTTATCTAGATGTGTTCGAACACAGGAGAATGGCTACAAAATTCTAACCAGGTGGTATAGAACTTCGGACATCACATGTTGCTATTGGGATGGTGGGTCGGAAACCTGCTGGAGGTGCCTACGATAAAGAGGATCATTTTTTCATATTTGGTTGACATGCCCCCAAATCTAGGCTTGGTGGGCTTAGATTTTCAGCATTTGCAATAAGGTGTGCAACTCATCGGTCCCAATTTCGCCCCAATTTACCTTGCAGGGGATCTCACCCTCCAATTCTGTCAATGGTCCTCCTCCACTCTATAAGTCCCTTCTCAGTGCTGATCGACTTCTAATTCCACATTTTTGGTTGTTCACTGACCTTCCAACTATATCCCAATGGATAAGTAAGGTGGACAAAATATATAGATTTGAAGAAATTGGAGCATGGAAAGGTCACACAATAACGAACTGTTGGCTAGAATGGACTTCCTACAGAAAATGTTAGTGTTCTTTCTTAACCAACCAGTCGAGGCTTGTAGTCGGTGGATGTAAGAATATCTAAAAACCTTTAATCAGTAACCTACAATTGTCCTAATTTCATTGGACACACTTTGATGTACCTGTAAACGCTAATGCTTCAATCTTATTGTTTGTACTTTATTGTATGTTTATATCTATCTTAAATAAAATATATATATATCCTTTGTTGGGTCCGTTTACACTGGGCTATTCCAGCCATGAACGAGCACCGATCAACGATACTTGTTTTTAAACTCAATTGGGAATAAACAATCGTAACTATATCGTTACTATGATCATTTGCTCCTAATGCAGATTGCATATGGTCAGTAGCACATCCCATGTTTACATGATGTGATGGGGGGCTGAGGAGGCAAACTGCATGAGGATCAAATGATCGTAGTAATGATCATTTGTTCCCAATTCTTTGCTTGTTCGTGGCTACAATTGCTCAGTGTAAGAGGGCCCTTGCAATAAAAACTTTTATACGTGTTTGCATTTAAAGGGACTCATATGAAACATTCCATGTGGAGACTATGCAAAATTGAAAAAACTTTATATACAGGGAATTAATTAGCAACCGGCTGTTGAAAAAATATCTGATTGTTCATCTGAATGGAAGTAAAGCTGGTCATACACATTAGACTTATGTTGGCCGATCCTTCAGTTTTCAGTGGGATTAGCTAACCATCTAATGTTCATGGGGGATTTGAATGCCAGATCCCATATATTATTCATTGCTCAGCATTTACTGCTGTATGAGTGTGTTTAAAAAAGCACTTCATGTCAGATAAGAGGAAATATTGAGTAATAATGATAGACTATATAGCATATCACAGAGTAGCCGCAATTATCTGTGCTTGCTGTTTTTTAGAAATGTGTGCATAAACATTTTGCTGTAGGGTGGAGGATCATCCCTCCCCTATGAAATGTATTAAACTCATCACTTTCTATATATAGTTGTAACTCAGTTATTTCCCTGTCTGTCATAGAATTATAGGGTGGCGACATCTCTCCATACAAAATGATCACCTCTTAAAGAGGTTTTCTATAATTTTGTTGTGAAGAAGATACGGTATAAGCAGCGGCGCAACCAGGTATGTTCAAAACTTGGTTAACCTCTTAGGGACACAGGGCGTACAGGTACGCCCTGATGTCCCGGTACTTAAGGACACAGGGCATACATGTATGCCCTGTGTAGATCCGGTCACCGCTGTGCAGTGTGCGGTGATCAGAACAAGGTACCTGCTGAAATAATTCAGCAGGTACCTTGGGAAAATGCTGAGGGGGGTCCTGTGACCCCCTTCGTATCGGTGATCACTGCAAATCGCAGTTCAATTCAGACCTGCAGTTTGCAGCGCTTTCTGTAGTTTCTGATCCCCGCGGTCTGTGGGGTCACTTTTTTGGAGTTTCTACTGTAGGGGTGCATCAGGGGGGCTTCAAATGGGAAATGGTGTCTAAAAACCAGTCCAGTAAAATCTGCCTTCCAAAAACCAAATGGCATTCCCTTCCTTCTGTGCCCTGCCGTTTGGCCAAACAGCAGTTTACAACCACATATGGGGTGTTTCTATAAACTACAGAATCAGGGAAATAAATATTGAGTTTTGTTTGGCTGTTAACCCTTGCTTTGTTACTTGAAAAAATGGATTACAATGGAAAATTGGCCAAAAAATCTAAATTCCAAAATTTTATCTCCATTTTCCATTAACTCTTGTGGAACACCTAAAGGGTTAACGACGTTTGTAAAATCAGTTTTGAATACCTTGAGAGGTGTAGTTTCTAGAATGGGGTCATTTTTGGGTGGTTTTTATTATGTAAGCCTCACAAAGTGACTTCAGACCTGAACTAGTCCTTTAAAAGTGGCTTTTGGAAAATTTCTGAAAAATTTCAAGTTTGCTTCTAAACTTCTTGTAACATCCCCAAAAATAAAATGGCATTCCCAAAATGATCCATACATAAATTAAACATATGGGGAATGTAAATTGATAACTATTTTTGGAGGTATTACTATGTATTATAGAAGTAGAGGAATTGAAACTTGGAAATTTGCGAGTTTTTCCCAAATTTTGGTAAATTTTGTATTTTTTTATAACTAAAAATGAACTTTTTTGACTCAATTTTACCAGTGTCATGAAGTACAATATGTGACGAAAAAACAGTCTCAGAATGGCCTGGATAAGTAAAAACGTTTTAAAGTTATCACCACATAAAGTGACACTGGTCAGATTTGCAAAAAATGGCCTGGTCCTTAAGGTGAAAATTAGCCCGCTCCTTAAGGGGTTAATCAAGTAAAATCTTTATTGGAATCATTTCTTTAAAGAAGAGGTACAGAGAAGTGACATGTAGAGGTGAGGTGTCCCTACTGGATTCATCACTGCTGGGTCACTACCTGGATCGGGAATGACCCTGCTACCAGGTCGTAATAATACGTAACATAGATTTTTAAGAAGTTAACCTTGGCTGATGCAAACTGCATGGGAAACAAATGATCGTCGGGCTCGTTTTTCCCCTATACATTTTGCATCTCCCTCTTTACGCAGGCAGACATGCTGTCAACATGCTTAGTTTGTAGTATACACTTGAGGGCGTGGCACCTTCAGGGAGTGTGAATGCGTTTCTATTTTATCCTTTGAGTAGCATTCTTGTGCACTTTTGCTCCTCCTATCTAATAGGCGACCTTGATTAGGTGGTACATGTAGGTGTGCGTACTCCTCCTCTCATCGGTTGCTGGATGCACATAGAGGTAATTAGGAGCAGAACACTATATGTGCAGAGTCTGCTCTCCTGAACATAGATACCCAGCAGCATGGGTAGGTTTAGAGTAGGACCTGCCTTACTGAGACCACCTTGGTGCAGGTGGGCGAACACAGATGCGTCTTGATCAAAACTCGATCAAAATATGTTGGCTAAAAGTCTCGGATTTTATCATATCAGAAGGAGGACTTAGTCCAGCCAGACAAAAAATACTACAGAAAGTCGGCATATATGCCAGAAAGGGGCTGGATTACCGCTGGCTCCCATTACAGTGAATTGGAATCCATACATGCTTATTCTGGGAAGAGGGGATGCAAATGAGCTCTGCCGCTAATGCCACCAGATGTAAGGCACCTATCCTATAAGCCAATGTTCGGCCCTTAAATAGGCCTTTGAGACATGACTTGGATAAGTAAGCCAGCATCTCATCTGCAGACAGCTGTTTCATGGTGATTGCCCCTCATCAGTGCAGAAAGAACTGGCTTACCTGGGTGAGAGGCCTAGGTCAGGATTTGGAGGGGTACTATGTCTCATTAAGGAGAGCAGCTTAATCGGTGTGACGAGGCTTATTCATTATCCAAGTCATGTCTCAACGCCTACTTAAGGGTAAAAAAAATTGACAAAGGATAGCTTCCTTACATCTAGTGGCATTAAAGGCGGTGCTTGTTGAGAGCTCATATACATCCCTTTTTATCTGTATAAAATTGGAAGTTTTGGCAGTTTGCTGGTCTGGAGTATTTAGGCGTGTGTTAACAATACCAAGGAGGAAAAACCTTAGCAATGATCTTCGAGAAGCAATTATTGCTGCTCATCAGTCTGGAAAGGATTATATAGGCCATTTCTAAACAAATTAAAGTCCATCATTCTACACTGAGAAAGATTATTCACAAGTAGAAAACAGTTATCAATCTTCCCAGGAGTGGATGTCCCAGGAAATTAACCCCAAGGTCAAAGCGTGCAATGCTCAGAAAAATTGCAAAAACTCAAGAGCTACACCTCAGTTGATATGTTAAATGTTAATGATCATACAATTAGAAAAAGAGTGACCAGGTATGGCTTATTTGTAAAGATTACAAGAATCCTTCTTTCTAAAAAGAACATGGCAGCATGGCTTAAGTGTGCGTTCTGAACAAACCACTAAACTTCTGGAACAGTGTTTCTTGGATAGATGAGACCAACGTGGAAATGTTGGGCCATAATGCACAATGCCATGTTTGATGAAAAACAGATACAGCATATCTGTGAAATCACCTCATACTAACTGTCAAGCACAGTATTGGAGAGGTGGTGTTTTGGGCTTGTTTTGCAGGCCCAGGACGTGGGCAACTTGCAGTCATTAAGTCAATAGTGAACTCCTTTGTATACCAAGAGAGCTTCAAATGTGAAGCTATCTATCCAACAGCTAAAACTTGGACATGCTGGGTCATGCAATAGGACAATGATCCCAAGCACACCAGCAAATCAACAACAGATGGACTGAAAAAGAAAGACTGGACCATTGCAACAACTGAAAAGTTGTTGCAATGGTCCAGTCAAAGTCCAGACCTCAACCCAATTGAAATGGTGTGGCAGGACTTTAAGAGAGCTGAGCATAAACAAATTCCCACAAACCTTAATGAACTGAAGCAACATTGTAAAAAAGAGAAAGCCAAAATGTCTCCAGAATGACATGACACACTGATTTAGTTATAGCTGCTAAAGGTGGTTCTACGAACTATTGATTCATGCGGTTTACTTAGTTTTTCACACATGGCTTTTCCATTTTGGCTTTATTTATTTTTAGAACTTATAATCAAATGGTGGAATCTGTTGTGTGTTGATGTTTAATGTTGCTTTTACCACATTTCAGACCGTCTAAGGACAAAGGGGTCATTTATTACTAGATATACGCCATTTTTTACCATATATTTGTCGCAGATTCAGTCGCAAAGGGGCCGGTGTATATTTAGGCCAGCTGTGGATCGATGCTTCTACATAACTTAGGTGCATTAGGCGCCAGTGCAGGGTTATTAAGACCGGCGTCTAAAGCGCTAGTTTTAGCAAGCGATCCCATAGGTGTTTTGTCATTTTGTTCTGATATTTAAAACTATACAATTCAAAGAGCATGTACTTTGTTTTTCTCATGACTGTATATGTAAAAAGTGAATTACCCTTTTAAATGCAATCTTGACAGAAATATGGGATTATCACAAGTAGTAACGGAATATAACCAACCATTGCTCCACTTGTTTCTTTGTTCTAATAAGGCTATCACCACATTAAGCCAAGTCCTCTTACTCACATCACATATTTTGTTTCCCCCAGACACTAGGGTGTCACATTCTATTTCATGTGCCTGTCTATGTAAACATTCAGACGCTATTCTTAAGTACACTGAGAAAGTCATGGGAACAATACTGCAACATACAGATAAATACTGGATATGAAGCTACTGCAGTAACCCGACTAGAGGGACAGCCAGTAACCCAACAGAGGGACTAGTCAGGACCCGACTAGAGGGACAGCCATACTGGACTTAGTATTAACCAACAGACCTGACAGAACAACAGATGTGCAAATTGGGGGACACCTGGGAAATAGTGAACATAAAGTAATAACCTTCCAATTATCATTCAAAAAAGCATTTCTACAGGGAGGAACAAAAATACCAAACTTCAAAAAAGCTAAATTTAGCCAACTAAGCAAGGCCATAGGCCTAACTAACTGGGACAAAGTCCTCAAAAAAAAAAAAAAAAGCCCCAAAATGGGATATCTTTAAAAGCATCCTAAATTCTCATTGTGAGAGGTACATACCGTATGGAAATAAAAGGTTAAGGAACAAAAAGAAACCAATGTGGATAAATAGAAATGTAAAGAAAGCAATAAATGTCAAAAAGAAAGCATATAAATCAATAAAACTGGAGGGTAGCGAGGAAGCACTGAAAAACTATAAGGAAAAAAATAGAACATGTAAAAAACAAATAATAGCGGTCAAACTAGAGACCGAGAGATTAATTGCCAAAGAGAGTAAAACTAATCCTAAAATTTTCTTAAATTATATAAATGTTAAAAAGTATAAATCTGAAGGTGTCGGCCCTTTAAAGAGTAATGAAGGGGTTGCAGAGAGCGACGAGGAGAAAGCAAAGCTGTTAAATATTTTTTTCTCCAATGTATTCACTGAGGAAAATAAACTGTCAGATGAAATGCTGAATGTAAAAATAAATTCCCCATTAAAAGTGCCCTGTCTGACCCAAGAAGAAGTACAACAGTGACTTTAAAGGATTAAAATAGACAAATCACCAGGACCGGATGCCATACACCCCCGTATCCTAAGGGAATTAAGTAATGTCATAGCCAGACCCTTATTTCTGATATTTGCGGACTCTATACTGACAGGGAATGTTCCACAGGATTGGCGCATAGCAAATGTGGTGCGAATATTCAAAAAGGGTCCAAAAACAGAGCCCGGAAACTATAGGCCGATAAGTTTAACATCTGTTGTGGGGAAACTGTTTGAAGGTTTTCTGAGAGATGCTATCTTAGAGGATCTCAACGGAAATAAGCAAATTACGCCATATCAGCATGGCTTCATGAGGGATCGGTCATGCCAAACGAATTTAATCAGTTTCTATGAGGAGGTAAGTTCTAGACTTGACAGCGGCGAATCAATGGATTTCGTATATCTGACTTCTCCAAAGCATTTGACACTGTACCACATAAAAGGTTAGTATATAAAATGAGGATGCTCGGACTGGGAGAAAATGTCTGTGAGTGGGTAAGTAACTGGCTGAGTGACAGAAAACAGAGGGTGGTTATTAACGGTACACACTCAGATTGGGCAACTGTCAATAGTGGGGTACCTCAGGGGTCGGTACTAGGCCCAATTCTTTTCAATATATTTATTAATGATCTTGTAGAAGGCTTGCACAGTAAAATATCAATTTTTGCAGATGACACTAAACTGTGTAAAGTAATTAACACTGAAGAGGACAATATACTGCTACAGAGGGATCTGGATAGATTGGAGGCTTGGCAGATAAGTGGCAGATGAGGTTTAACACTGACAAATGTAAAGTTATGCACATGGGAAGGAATAATCCAAGTCACTCGTACATACTAAATGGAAAAAAACACTCGGTAACAGACATGGAAAAGGATCTAGGAATTTTAATAAACAGCAAATTAAGCTACAAAAACCAGTGTCAGGCAGCTGCTGCCAAGGCCGATAAGATACTGGATTGCATCAAAAGGGGCATATACGCCCGTGATGAGAACATAGTCCTACCACTTTACAAATCGCTAGTCAGACCACACATGGAGTACTGTGTACAGTTCTGGGCTCCTGTGAACAAGGCAGACATAGCAGAGCTGGAGAGGGTTCAGAGGAGGGCAACTAAAGTAATAACTGGAATGGGGCAACTACAGTACCCTGAAAGATTATCAAAATTAGGGTTATTTACTTTAGAAAAAAGACGACTGAGGGGAGATCTAATAACTATGTATAAATATATCAGGGGTCAGTACAGAGATCTGTCCTATCATCTATTTATCCCCAGGACTGTCACTGTGACGAGGGGACATCCTCTGCGTCTGGAGGAAAGAAGGTTTGTACACAAACATAGAAGAGGATTCTTTACGGTAAGAGCAGTGAGATCATGGAACTCTCTGCCTGAGGAGGTGGTGATGATGAGTACAATAAAGGAATTCAAGAGGGGCCTGGATGTATTTCTGGAGTGTAATATTATTACAGGCTATAGCTACTAGAGATGGGTCGTGGATCCAGGGAGTACTTCTTATTGCCTGAATTGAGTCGGAAAGGAATTTTTTACTCCCCTTAAGTGGGGAAAATTGGCTATTACCTCACAGGTTTTTTTTTTTGCCTTCCTCTGGATCAACTAGCAGGATGACAGGCCGACCTGGATCGACAGATGTCTTTTTTCGGCCTTATGTACTATGTTACAATATTGACACCTATGAACAGGACAGACCATCAATATCAGATCAGTTGGTGTCCGACTTTCAGCAACCCCACCAATTAGTTGCTTCAAGGGGCCATAGCTTTCATGTGAGCACTGTGGCTTCTTCAAAGTTTACATAGGACCATCAAACTGCACACTGTCTAATAAGTAGTAGAGTAGGATATTTCAGCGTCATCATCTTTAGCCTCTTCAAGATTACCCCTTGACTATAAATGTCCATGCGTCCACACTTAACTCAGCAAAGATGTAAATGAATGCCCTTGCACAGTTAGCAGCTGTACAAAGATCTTGTATCTGCAGAAGTGGAGAACCTGCTCTCAGTTACAGAAGGCTTCCCCATTGAGAAGGTAGGTATAGTATTTTACCTGCCTTCTCCATTGTGATATACACAGTGCTCAGTGAGTGCTCTATATACAGAACAGGAGTCACCAACACTGCTCAAGTCCTAGCAATCATGTGATTTCTGGGGGCTGGGTATCTTCACGAGTTGCTGGGTATGAGGAAACCCAGATTAACTCTGCATGCAGTGACCCAGTGGATCACTGCTAAAAAGCTAATTTATTGCTAAAGGGTTAATATCAACCATTAGGCGTTACTCTATTTTTCTCTGCCATATCTCTGTACAGTATAGTTAGTCAACAGCCAAATTCTGAGGTGTGTGCTGGTGCAGTGCAAAGAAGTTGAGAGTTGGCAGCTGAACTATGAGGAGCTACATTGTCTATGCAGTGTAATGCCTGCTACATGGGCTCTCCATCCGTAAAAGCTGAGGACAAGTGCCAAACATCTGAGACAAAGAGAACAGATGTTCATAGACTGTTGAGGACCACAATGGACAGGGTGTAATAGCAAAGGTAACACATTTCTATGGTTTTGGACTTTTCTGCATGTGATCGGCACCCGCAACACTTCTAAGATGTATCAGCCATGCCATCTAAGATCTGCACCCCGCACAACGGGCATTACAGAAAGTGTTAATAAGAATGGAAAGGAAAATTCAAAGTGTATTTAGAGAAAAACTCAGATATAGCTACTACCTGAAAAGACTAAACATATAAGATTTTTACCTAACACTGGCCTTCTTATTGCCTTGCATCCACCATTGCATTACCTGTACCACGAGGGAGCCCTGCCTTTCACCCATCTATATAACATCTATCTAACACCACACAAACTAACACCAGGCAGGGAGAATAAGGAGTCCTGGAAGTGATGATATGGTCCCCACAGAACCCTGATCTCAACATTATTGAGCCTATCTAGGATTACATGAAGAGACAGAAGCATTTGAACAAGTCTACATCCACAGAAGATTTGCCGTTAGTTCTCCAAGATGTCTGGGTCAACCTCCCTGCTGAGTTCCCTCAAAAACTGTGTGCAACCTAGAAGAACTGATGATGTTTTGAAGGCAAAGGGTATTCAAACCAGATATTGATTTGATTTAGATTTAAAAAAATAAACTATTAACACTACTTTTTTTAAAACATTCTTACTTTGCAGCATTTTTCCCACACCTGCCTACAACTTTTACACAGTGCTGTAGAGTCATATAGTAATGGTATGGACTGAAAATTCTAACTGTACATAAACATTACTCACCGCCAGGCTTCCATTTTGCGTATAAGTGATCGAGAATTATAACAACATTGCCCTAAGGTACATACAGGGCACATATCCATGATTTACATATTGAAAAAAAATAATGCTTTTAATGTGTGTGTCTTTCCCATGAATCAAACAAGCTGTTCAACCTTTGGAAGATATTACTTAGTATTATAGCCACAGGCATTATCACACAGTTTATGCAATTCCAAACGTCCTATGTTCCGAATGTATTTATTGCATACTCTGATAAGATTGTACTGTTATCTCAGATAAATATGTGTTATAGTATAAGATTATGATATCTGGATGTATTTATCGAGGTCACCCATGCTAGACAAGCATCAAAGGACTGACTGTGTGTTTACTCATCATGTATTGTGTGTGTTTTGTGCAAAATAAAACTGAAATGTCTTTCCAATATCATTTTAAATTAAAATACTGAAAAGATAAATTATGATGGAGACCAACAGTTGCTGAACGTTTACACACTAATATATGCACTACAACTATTTCAACCAATGGACGTTTTTAGTGTGTGTCCCAGTCATGTATTCTACCTTGTTTTCCACTTTCGAACTGGCTTGTCCACCTTCAGACAACTTTGCCCATTTGTTACTGTTCTTTCTTCCTACACGTTCATACATGTGCAGTCTGACATTCAGCATAAACCATTCCCATCTTCCAAATAAGAGGACTGTTATTTGTAGTCTAACTTGTTTATTGGTCAACAGGTTGTACTCTATGCGCAATGCGCGGGAGTGAGAGATTGTACAAGTGTGGTAAAACTACAAGAATACAAATAGCATGTATAAGTATAAAGCATAAAATAGCATGTACTATAACAAGTACAGTCATTAGTGAAGGCACATGGTAAAGTGGCTGCCTATACATAACATTGCATGGCTACCCAACAGTAATAACAATGCCCTGAGTAACAATCACAACTAGCTGAACAGCTCTGCATAACATCATGTCCCTAAAACAAAGGTAGATCTCTCACTAGATAAGCTTATTCATGGATGTGGAGTTTGAGAAGGAGACATGCATAGGACAGCTCTACTGCTGTGTCCTGGAGACTGGAGAATTCTATTTCCCAGAATCCTTTGCACTCTCACAATGCAGTGTGCCACCAATAATACAGTTGTCACGGACGTTCCTGTGACAGGTGGCAGGAGATCGGTGAGACTGGCAACACATGGTTTGATCTGACATGTTTTCCGTTTGGATCAAATTACATCTGTGTTGTTTCTGGTGCTTGCCACACCTTCTTTCCCCAGGTGTGGCTATTAGGGTCATTTAACCTTCTCTATTTATAGTTGCTTCTCCCACAATGCTATGTGGTTTATAGCTTCTGTTTGGACCTTTTGGATTGATTTTGGTTGGATCTCAGCTGAGTTCCTGGTGCTTCCATTGCTCCTTTGAAGTTAAGTCTTTCCTTTCCCTTTTGTATTTTGTTTGGGTTCTGTGTGTTGCATTTCCCTATTCTTTGTATTAGGCCTGAAGGAAACTCCTGTTCGTTCTTCCTTTTGGAGGAACAGGTAATCTCGTCCCTGCCATTAGTACCAGGATCCTATAGGACTTGATAGGATTCTAGGTATTTCTGCGTATGAACTCACCTACCTCTCCCCTGAAAGCAAAAGTATAAAACATTTAATATTAAGATGTCAATTCTTCTTTCCCCTTGATTATATGAAATAATGGAAGGCCTCATATCCATAAGAGAGTCGTCCAGTCTTGCTTAAATTGTCTGGTTGACTTTGCTCTAATTAGCATGGGGCTGTTATGTTAATATGAAAATGTAGCTTATGAAATTTTGTAAGAAGCCACCAAGGGAATAATGAGGCATCAGTTGTGTGGAATATAGGAATTGGTTCTTTAAAGGAACGTTGCCAGGTTGGTTTACAAGTAGTTGTTTCAGCTACTAGGCTCTCTGATCTTAGGCTTCTGGCCTTATTTTGTATACAGGAATTGATGCTATGTAAAGACAGGTTTGTTCTAGCCCTGGTACATTATATAGTACATGGGTAACAAATGATAATTCTAGGGTTGGTGTACTAAAAGAGCTTATAGAAAATCTGATTTAAATTTAATTAAAGATTAACAATTTGTTATCCACTCTAAACCTCTAAATCCCAATGTTTTAATGAATATGAAAGGTATTAATAAAGAGAAATGGTGTTTTATATGAGGCCCTTCTTGAATATCTGGAATAGCATTAGGTCAGTGGAACTTTAACCCCAGAGAGCAGTTATCAGTTGGTAACAGTCAGTATGTTACAAAGTCCTCTCCTTTGAAACTAAGTAATACATTTGATCATACCCTTCAGTAATACTTCCTAGTCTTTGAAAAGAACAACATATTTCATATTTCATCAAATTCTATTTTGCATCTTGAAATGATGACAGTAGAAAATTATCCACATGTACAACTGCAACAAAACACATGGCATAGACTATGTTGCTTAGTTGTCAGATAACATGGAGGGTAAAGAGGGTAGTAATATTAGTATAATATCCCAGTTCTCTGGGTTCTTCCTTGCAGTCCATAATTTAATAAACAGTATACTTACACTGCATTAAGCACCAACGAAAAGCTAAGTACCCTGCCATTAAATAAGCTTACCAATACTTCCTAAAAAAATAGACAGCAACAAGCATTTTCAGTGGGAGTCAGCAATGCCCCCAGTTCTCCATGTAGCACCTTCTTTTCTAAGGAGTGGCAGGCTCAGACAGTGACACGATGCAGCTATAGCACTAAGGCTCTCATGCTCTGTCAGCCACTAGAGCGATATACTGCTTTGTAATTGGCAGATGACACAGGCTATTCACCTACCGCTGGTCTTGTTTAAGGCCATAATGAGTGAACAGATTGCGTCATCACACTCAGCCAGTCACAGAGCGGGATAACACTCTAGTGACTGACTGAGCATAAGGCACCAGTCCTTGCTTAAAGGGGTATGGAGGAAGAGGGAGCAGAGTGAATGGAACGAGCAGATGTCACTTCTCCACCGACAGCACACATGCCCACTGATTTAAATATGTTAATTGAAATATCAGTGATTTTGCACTCACTGTGGGTTAGTGGAAAAATCACATAGACATGCACTTCTTTAGTCTTTGATGCAGATCAAACACACCCATTGAAGTCTATAGGTCCAGGAAACACTGACACAACACGGGTGGCATCTATCTTCTGTCAGGGATTTTCATGGACTATATGTGGAATATGGATGACACATTGAGGGCAAACACAGAATCTTCACGGATGAACCATTAACCATCTTGTCATGGATGGATGTCATCAAGGATATGTGAAAGAGGCCCAACAGTCAAGGCTCAGTAGAAGTGAAAGGCTTGTTCTTTTTTAATCTTATATTTTTTATATCTTTGATTTTCTTTGATTAAATAAGGAATGTATTCTAGAATTCAACTATAAATATGTTTCTTTCATGCAACTTTTCTCGCTCCAATTTCATGCTATTCAGGTAATCTAACTTCATTGCCTTTGGTATTGTATAGTCACAAAAGAAAGCAGTTTGGGAATATTTTCCCATACAACATTTGACCAGCTGTCTGTATATCTTAGTCATGGGCCAGCAAAATCAAAGTTGTGCAGTGACAAATCTGTTGTCTCCAGTAAAGCCTGTTGGCTTTTAGTTTGCCTGCATTGCTAACAATTAACTTGTGATCGCCCACAGGAATGCACTGTAGCAATGGTACCTGATCACTAATTAGTATTGCTAGAATGTCTAATGGAGCTGAAACATGAAGTTATTTTTCTAAATATATATTTTTAGCAGCCGAGACTCTGTTCACACAATTTTGAGGCATGTTCAGTGTATACACGGAAAAAATATCCCAATCTGTCTGCTGAAATTATAGCCCTAATATGTGCATTTTTCAGGAATTTAGCTTTTCTTGGTGCATTTTTTGTAATATGTAATATTTTAGGCAAAAAACACCAGATCCAGATGTTACATGGAAAACAGATGTCTATGGGAAATATTAAATGAAGGACAAACAGGTGTTTTGTTTAGTTTTTTTTTTGTAGTGTCCTTTTTGACACAAGAAGTGTTTTTTTGGCTTAATTTTTTAATTTGTTGCATATCCCTGGGGCTCTTTCACACAAGCGTGTACCTTGTGGGAATCACGCTCCGGGTGAGAGAGGGATTGTGCGTTCTGGACTTAGGAAGCGCACAGCATTATCATGATTAATTATTGCTCTGTGCCTCTGCATGACGTTTCTTTAAGGGTTCATGCACACGGCCGTTGCCCAGCGTAACCGTATTGCGTATTGGGTTATGTTCACTTGAATGGGTCCGCAATACGGATAGTGTAGTGCAGAACCGAGGCATGGAACCCAACTGAAGCACTATGGAGTGCTTCTGTGGGGTTTCTGTCTGTGCCTCTGCAACGTTAAAAAGTAGTGCATACACTACTTTTTTGCGGTGCGGACAGTCGGCTGCGGATCGCAGACCCCATTCAAGTGAATGGGTCCTGCCAATGCATACAAGGCCCTACGGTCGGTGCCCGTGCCTTGCGGCCCGCAGCAGACGTTCTTGTGCATGAGCCCTAAGGGAATAAACTGATATAAAGCTGTCAATATGATTCTGTTACAGAAAGCTCAGAAAAGATAATATGCCTTTAAGATTCACTAAATGAATGTAAGGTAAGCTCAATGACACAGTAGAATTAACAACAGAAAGCATAGAGTTAAACTGTTGTTACTGCCCAGAAGTCTTAACCAATCACAGCCAACCTCACACTGAGTAGCTGTGGGAAATCCCCTAGCAGTATCTTCTGGAGTCAGTATAGACCAGAGAAGAGGAGTTGGACAGACATTTCCAGTAAGAGCTGTGTTTTATCAGAACAAGAGGCCAAATAGGTATTTAGAACGGTTATATACAGGTCCTTCTAAAAAAATTAGCATATTGTGATAAAGTTCATTATTTTCTGTAATGTACTGATAAACATTAGACTTTCATATATTTTAGATTCATTACATACAACTGAAGTAGTTCAAGCCTTTTATTGTTTTAATATTGATGATTTTGGCATACAGCTCATGAAAACCCAAAATTCCTATCTCAAAAAATTAGCATATTTCATCCGACCAATAAAAGAAAAGTGTTTTTAATACAAAAAAAGTCAACCTTCACATAATTATGTTCAGTTATGCACTCAATACTTGGTCGGGAATCCTTTTGCAGAAATGACTGCTTCAATGCGGCGTGGCATGGAGGCAATCAGCCTGTGGCACTGCTCAGGTGTTATGGAGGCCCAGGATGCTTTGATAGCGCCCTTAAGCTCATCCAGAGTGTTGGGTCTTGTGTCTCTCAACTTTCTCTTCCCAATATCCCACAGATTCTCTATGGGGTTCAGGTCAGGAGAGTTGGCAGGCCAATTGAGCACAGTAATACCATGGTCAGTAAACCATTTACCAGTGGTTTTGGCACTGTGAACAGGTGCCAGGTCGTGCTGAAAAATGAAATCTTCATCTCCATAAAGCTTTTCAGCAGATGGAAGCATGAAGTGTTCCAAAATCTCCTGATAGCTAGCTGCATTGACCCTGCCCTTGATAAAACACAGTGGACCAACACCAGCAGCTGACATGGCACCCCAGACCATCACTGACTGTGGGTACTTGACACTGAACTTCAGGCATTTTGGCATTTCCCTCTCCCCAGTCTTCCTCCAGACTCTGGCACCTTGATTTCCGAATGACAGGCAAAATTTGCTTTCATCCGAAAAAAGTACTTTGGACCACTGAGCAACAGTCCAGTGCTGCTTCTCTGTAGCCCAGGTCAGGCGCTTCTGCCGCTGTTTCTGGTTCAAAAGTGGCTTGACCTGGGGAATGCGGCACCTGTAGCCCATTTCCTGCACACGCCTGTACACGGTGGCTCTGGATGTTTCTACTTCAGACTCAGTCCACTGCTTCCGCAGGTCCCCCAAGGTCTGGAATCGGTCCTTCTCCACAATCTTCCTCAGGGTCCGGTCACCTCTTCTCGTTGTGCAGCGTTTTCTGCCACACTTTTTCCTTCCCACAGACTTCCCACTGAGGTGCCTTGATACAGCACTCTGGGAACAGCCTATACGTTCAGAAATTTATTTCTGTGTCTTACCCTCTTGCTTGAGGGTGTCAATGATGGCCTTCTGGACAGCAGTCAGGTCGGCAGTCTTACCCATGATTGCGGTTTTGAGTAATGAACCAGGCTGGGAGTTTTTAAAAGCCTCAGAAATCTTTTGCAGGTGTTTAGAGTTAATTAGTTGATTCAGATGATTAGGTTAATAGCTCGTTTAGAGAACCTTTTCATGATATGCAAATTTTTAGAGATAGGAATTTTGGGTTTTCATGAGCTGTATGCCAAAATCATCAATATTAAAACAATAAAAGGCTTGAACTACTTCAGTTGTGTGTAATGAATCTAAAATATATGAAAGTCTAATGTTTATCAGTACATTACAGAAAATAATGAACTTTATCACAATATGCTAATTTTTTGAGAAGGACCTGGAATGTTCATATTGTTAATAATGTAATCAGGACTATATACTGAGACCAGTTGTATATGTTTGCTTACAGTTCCACCAAACTGCGACCAAACTACACACAAACTGCGCAAACTGAGCAAATCAGACTAAATCAGACTATTGGTTAAACCTCAGATATACCTCTCAGAGTGATTATAATATGCTTACATAACTTAGAGTAAAAGTACAGATGCTGAAGAGAGAAATATATCCACCATTTATGTTGAATAACAAGATTGAACAGTTAAACCAACATTTTATGCATACCGCCATTTTGTGATACTTTATGCAACACGTGTTTGTACATGGACTATCTATTGCGGAGGTGACAGTGTTATATATGGAAGAAAAGTTGAAGTTAATAAAGAAGTTATTTTAAGCATTTGGTGTGCTCTTTAAGCCTACTGTTTCCATAGAACGGCACTAGAAGAATTAGCTCAAAAGAAACAAGACTCAAGCAGAGTAATAGACAGTCTGGTTGGGCTGTTAGAGATATCAAATTCTTCTAATGCCACAGCGCAAAAAGCACTTCATAGTGCTGCGCCTGTCACAGTATACTGTACGCATCTTTTGCAGCCCTGCTAAACTGAATGGGTTCGCATCCGATCTGCATTTTTTGCAGACCAAAACAACAGGCATGTGCATGTCTGTTCTGCGGCCCTGCGAAAGAATAGAGCGCATCCTATTGTCCGTTTTGCGGACAAGAATAGGCATTGTAATATATTGCGGGGCCTGAGGAAGGGAAAAATGCAGGATGCATATGGCCGCTATCCACAATTTGCGGGCCGCAAAAACAAATACACTCATGTGCATAAATAAATTTCAAGTAATCAATCTGACTATTTTTTGGTGGAACCCAAGCTTTTATCTGAAGGCTCTTTTTAAACATTTAAGTGAAGCATTATTAAAATTGAATCAAGGCTGTATTACTTGCCCAGTGTTCGGCACTACAAGCGCCGATGGATGATAACATTTTTACCAGCCTTATAACACAGGTCAATGCAAACTGAATGTGGAAGGAACGATTGCTACCACAGTCTTTCCTCCGATATTCAGTTGCAGTCATTACAGGCAGCACATCCCTGATTACACAGGGGGAAGGGCTGCCGATAATAAGGCATATGGATGTCCATCAGCAGGCAAACAAGCGTTTACTCATTTATCAGCTGCTCGATTATATAAAACAAGTAATTTGATAATTGGCCCAAAAGTCATGCAGTCTAACAGGGCCCTAAGGCCACATTCAGCCATGAAACAGTATCATATCCCATCATCTGTAATTGTCAAAGTTTTTTCCTATAGTTTTTTGGGGAAAGGCTTTTCTGATTACCTATGGCAGGATGTAATCACTAGATATGTGACAAAAAGCAGTAGTAAAGAGAATGTGTCACTGAAAATAGTTTTCTGCCTGTTAAAACCAATAGTGTCACATATAGTTTTTTTCTAATCTGTTTTTATCTTCTGATTTCAGATTTGTTTTAATTGTATTTCCTGAACGTTATTATGGGGGCAAACATATTGTCTGAGCTGTTCTTAACTGCATTTAGAGATATTCTTTATAGCAGTCACATGGGCCACAGACACAATGGCCAGGAGGCTAGGCATGCTCTGTTACCTGTGCAGATGCCAGGAGAGAGTAGATAAGCTGTGACATCACCTATTGTGAATTGTGGATCCTGCAGTATCTACATATAGAAGTGATATCTGTAATGATAAGCAGATAACTGCAGGAAAGTGACTTGTACAGACTAAGATGTGGTACGTATTATTAGGCTTAGTGGCCAGTGTGAAAATGGCAGGATTTTGGTTTCTTATATAGACATGATATAGAAAATTAAAAATTACCTCCAAAAATGTTTTAAAAATATGTTTAATATAAAAAACATGATTTAAACAAAAGTTCATTTTCTGATGACACATTGATTTTTTTAGTCCATCTGAATGCAGTCTAAGGTCACTTTCATGCAGCCTTAATATGGCCACATTTTGGGTCTGTATTTCCCTACCTTCCACCATGCAATCTACATTTTTCCTGACTTGAACTTAGATCATCACTGGGTTCTATGTAAATCTATGTTGGGCTCATTAGAACCATGTGTGATCAATGGGTTGTGGCCATAATGCACAGCCTCAAACTCAGGTAAATATGTTGGTTTAAAAATATACATGACAATGAACACCTAGTGAAATAATAAACTAGAGTGGAAATTTAGTTAGAAAATATGTTAAAGATGACAGATGATAATACAGACTGCATTTTGTTACATTAACTTTTCCCTTAATTATAGATTGAGATGAGGAAATTTTCTAGACTCATTGTAATTGCCAACTTGGCAGGCCTAATGCCTAGCAGCTAGCAGGTGCTCATACAGTCATCCTGAGAACTTGAGCTATGGGAAATTCCATTTGGATGAATGTTCTTTTGGCCAATACTTCACTCACTAATTATCTACTGCATGAAAATGGCCAGTGCTTTGACAATGCTCGGCCAACACAATGTTTTGTCCTTTAGGGGTCTCATCACTGTAAAATGACATACCTTATCCAGTGACTAAAAAGCTCTTCGAAAGAAAATATGTCAATGATTAAAACAGAGGAATTTTCAAGAGTCCACTGAGTGGAGTCTCTAGTCTTAAGATTGTGTTACCTTATTGCCTTTATTTAGTGTTGAACCACACACACATCTGAACAACCTCACAATACTCATTAAGGTCCACTGCCTAACAATCTCAAGAGCTTGGTAGCTTCTGCTTCAATACAACTCTTATCATCTTTGTATACACAATGACATGGGTGAAAGGAATATTTGGGGAACATCTGGGCTCCTGCATTTTGCCTACTGCTGACCTAGTACAAATATCTTAATGCTATACTAACAATATTGTTCAGTAGCTTTTGTTTGATGTGGCAATGGCTTGGAACAAACTATGGGAATTCTGGCAATCATTCTCTTCAGGTATGCAATTTCTTCAAAGGAAAAAATAGAGCCATTCAAGTGGAAAAAGCTTGGGAAATTGGCATAAACGGGAGAAATTATGTCTCACAGGCATGTGAAGAATATGTGAGTTTTTAGCCTAAAGTGTTGTCCAATATATACTTCCCATTGATTTTGCCCATAGACTTACAACGTATATTTTATTTTAACTGACCTGAAAATTAGGCATATTTGACCCAAAGACCTATGAGAGAAAACAGAAAACAGAGAAAAAAGAATGTGGCCCCATCATTGTACAACTTCCTCCTCTCCACCACCACCGCACTTAATGTCACAAGAATCCCTTTGTCGATAATTTTTTTTTCATAGTCAGAAATTTTCACAAGCAATAGTACAAATTTCAAGCATCCTTTTGATCAGTCTACGCAACAATGATTTAAGAACTTTTCCCTAGGTACAATTCCTATATCTCAACGTATACAATAGAAAAGGCCTTGCCTACAGAAAGTTCTCTCATTAAAAGCCTAATCTGTTCCACTACATTCTTGCCAGACAGAATGATCCAGCATTAGAGCATGCCTCAATAGTAAGCGGTAATAAGACTGATAGAAACAGCTTAAGTAATTGGATTGCTATATGGTATTGAATGTCTGACAACAAAAGATATCAATCTCTATTCTACCACTGAATCTTTGTTCCAGCAATGAATTCATTTAGTCATGGCTTTGGAAGCTTGCGGTCCCTGTAGGAAAAATGACAGACCAAGGACACAAAAGCTAGGCCATCTGATGAGCACAGAGAAAGTGACTGTACCCTTCCAAGAAGTTAATTACAGGGGACAAAAGCAGCAGACTTTGACTTGTTGATCATTACCATAATCACATTACTACAGTGCTCTCATATTCCCATCGCCAGGGCTCCTTGGTTCCCACTTTTGGCACCTACACTGTTAGGTTTATCACCTCAAAGGATGCAGCCGATTCATTGACCATCATAAAGCTATATGATCTGTTGTGGTTGTGCAGTTAAGAAGATATGTTATGTGCCTTGTTTAATGTGAAATGTCAACTTAAATGATAACTGTTCCTTCACACAACTTTGCATAAATAGTACAAGCAAATATAAAAAAGAAATACTTTTCAATATACCTGTATCTTATCAGAGAAAAATGCATTGTTCCAGTTATCAGCTGTTTTTTTTCACCCCTTCCTTTGTAAACTAACTATCCCTGATATTTGTGATAAGCAAGAAGGGCTGCCTGCTAACTGAAGGATTAGATTGCATCATACCATAGAAGGCTATGAAGTAGGAAGTGTCAATAAAGACAGATAAGTTTTCTATAGCATCTTAAATACCTCATTCACATCTATACTGCTCAGTACTTCCCAAGAATGTAAAATTTAGTGCTTCTGAGTGCATGGAAGCAGAATCTCCTATCTCAATGCGTAGTCTATGGGCATGCATCATTTCTGCTAGTCTTCACCCACCAAACAACCGAGAATTATAGATTCAGCATGCAAAGGATAAAACTGCTGAAAAATTCAATATACAAGTCATATAATGGTCAGATATTGTGCTATAAGTCATGTATAAATGTATGGCAGCTTATTCTGAAAAGTTATCTGAAAGTTTAGGTATGCTTTAACTTTGGTTAGTTATAAACAGGAACAGCTTCCACTGGAAATGAGGGAATCTTGCACCCTCCAGCCTCCTCACTTCTGTAAATGACCAATGTTTTCCTGTGAAACATCATTTTAAGAGAAAAGATGGCACTATCACAAAGACATTTTCCAATGAATTGGAAGTGCTACACCAGCGGATTGTCTGGATTATTAAAAAGGGACAGAATATGACCATGTATATATAGTTTTAAGCATTTGTCAGTGGCTTACTGATTGTTTATAAAAAGGAATTCATTTATGGGAGCAGTCAATGAGGTCTCGAAATATTTCTAAAGATAAGTCTCTTCAGCATCAAGGTTTTTGTAAACGTTTCTGTACTTAAGCTTGTGCTCCTCGTACACACATTGTTGTAACTACCCTGACCATAGTTAGTCTCTACTACACATGGGACATTGCATATCTTTACTGTTTACTTTCTGCATGACATTTATACCAGATACCTGTAAAAATAATCTAAAGGGCACCATACACACAAGAGAAAAGTTGTCTAAACCCGCAGATTTCCAATGTGCATGAGGGCCTCCTGACTCTCCCTATGGTAGGAGGGTTCAGCCTACAGTTATCTAAGATGTGTGGCCAGCTTTACTCTCCCCACTGAAAATACGCGAGCATGTATATGTACGGAGGAGTCAAGAGGAATAGCTGTCGGCCTACAGCTACTGAAGGGCACGTGTGTGGGAAATATAACACCCTTTTGAGTGATTTCTATCAGACACATTGGCCATGATTTATCATACCTTCACTCCAGAATTCTGGCATTAAAAAGTCCCAAAATAGGGCATTTGCGACTTTTCACACTCATTTGCGCATAATTTTGCGACTTTTTTACATGTGTACACCACTCACTCCAGCTTTGTAAAAATTGGCGTGGTTAGCCAGGTTAATGAGTTTCACTCCAGATTTATCATTGAGACTTTTTAAAAAAGTCGCAAAAAAGTCCCAATTTCACTCCAGTGAGGACCATGCTTATCTTATGCGACTTTTTAATAGAACATGCGACTTTTTTGTAAATATGTGCGACTTTTGTAAAGCCGTTTACTGAAGGATGAACTGCTGCCATCAAACCACATATATCACAGTATTAAAGGACCATTAATAAATCTGACTGAGCCAAAAGTGACTTTGGACTTATGTGAAATTGGAGTAAGATGGAAGTGTAATGATAAATCAGGCCCATTGACTTTTATTCTAAGGATATGCCATCAATGTTAAAAAAAAAAAAAACACTGCAAAAAAAATAATATAGTATATGAAAAACATTGGTCTCAGTACATGTCTTCATCCCAGCAGCACTTAATTAAACAGTTAAATATTAACTGGCTGTATGACGGTGACATTGAGCATTCATCGCTGGAGTTTATATTTTTGTAGCAAATGTGGGGAGTCGCTCTGGTAGATAGCGGTGCGGGTGCAGTACCGAGGCAAAACAAGGAGTCCAGAATGTGCAATAAACAGTGTTTTATTCACACTGACACAAAAATAAACGACAAACAGTCTCTTGGTGGTAATTCATGCACATCAGAAATAAGGAGGCAAAACAAAACAGGAGCACAGGTTCAGTCACCTGGGAGGTTTAGGTGCAGGTTCGCACCAGGCTGTCGGCCCAGCCGCAGGAGAATCCACCTTCAGGGTGCCAGGAACAACAACACCTCCTTGCTGAGCTCTTTCCTCTAAGTCAGAGAACTCCACAGCCCTGTTTGCAGCTCCAGGACAATCACCACACAGCTGCTAAGGAGGCTGCCTTTTTAAAGGCCCGGATAAAGTCCGGCCTGGACCGTGGGGAGTAGGCACCCACCCAGCTCTTTGCCTACTCCCAGTAAGAGCCGGCCCGGATTAGCTTTGCAGCCAAACTAGGTAACAAAGTCAAACAGCACTAGCTGCTGCAGACACATAAAACCCGGCTCTCACCTCACCGAGGCCAGGAACCTCGGTGACACGTACCTGCCATCGACTATGATACCTTGCACCCTCTTACACACCCCCCTTCCTTTGTTCAACCCTGAGGGGGTGAACACACGTGAGGCAGTGGACGCGGGACAGGGCATCTGTGTTACCCTGCAAGCGGCCTGCCCTGTGTTCCACGGAGAATTTGAAATTTTGCAGGGATAGGAACCACCTGGTGACCCGAGCATGCCTCTCCTTGGCCTGACTCATCCACTTGAGAGGGGAATGGTCGGTCACCAGACGGAACCTCCTCCCTAACAGGTAGTAGCGGAGAGATTCGAGTGCCCACTTGATAGCCAGGCACTCCCTCTCCACTATACTATACCTGGACTCGGCGGGACTGAGCTTACGGCTCAGGAAGACAACGGGATGTTCTTCCCCGTTGACCTCCTGAGACAGTACAGCACCGAGGCCTACCTCCGAGGCGTCGGTCTGTACGACGAACTCCTTGTTGAAGTCGGGTGTCACCAAAACCGGGGACCCACACAGGGCCAACTTCAACGCGGAGAAAGCCTCCTCCGCCTTCTCACTCCAGCTAACCCTCCCAGACTTTCGCCCCTTCAACAGATTTTTACCGTGGTTACGGCTTCACAGGCCTCGAACTGTGGGGCTGGACCCTTTCACCTAGTAGCCCTGGCCGGGGCTGTGGTCGTCGGCCGTGTCCCTATCTTTCCACGGCTTAAGTAAATTCACGTGGTACACCTGCTCCGGCTTGCGCCGCCCTGGCTGGTGTACTTTGTAATTTACTTCCCTATCTTCTCGATCACCTCATAGGGGCCCTGCCACCTAGCTAGGAATTTGCTGTCAAGGGTGGGTACCAGAACCAAAACCCGATCTCCCGGATTGAAGTCCCGTACCCGAGCCTGACGATTGTACACCCTACTCTGGGCCTGTTGCGCTGCCTCCATATGCTCCCGGACCAAAGGCAACACCCTTTCCATCCGTTCCTGCATCTGGGCGACATACTCAATGACACTTTTGTGGGGACAGGCTGTTGTTCCCATGCTTCCTTGGCGATATCCAACAGGCCCCGAGGGTGTCTGCCATAAAGCAGTTCGAAGGGCGAGAACCCAGTAGAGGCCTGGGGCACCTCTCGCACTGCGAACATGAGATAGGGCAGAAGCAGATCCCAGTCCTTCCCATCTCTAGACACCACCCTCTTTAACATATTTTTAGAGTTTGGTTAAACCTCTCCACAAGACCGTCTGTTTGCGGATGGTAAACGGACGTCCGTAACTGCTTTATACGCAACAATTTACACAGCTCCCTCATTACTTTGGACATAAAAGGGGTCCCTTGGTCTGTCAGAACCTCTTTGGCAGGCCCACACGGGAAAACATCTCCAATAACTCTTTGGCAATGAGCTTAGCTGAGGTATGTCGCAGAGGCACCGCCTCCGGATACCGAGTGGCATAGTCGAGAACTACCAGAATGTGTTGGTGGCCCCTGGCAGACTTTGGTACAGGCCCAATTAAATCCATAGCGATTCGCTCAAACGGTACTTCAATAATTGGCAGAGGTACCAGAGGACTACGGAAATGTGGCTGGGGGCTAGTTATCTGACAGGTTGGACAGGACTTACAATAATTTTCTACCTCCTTGAACACACTGGGCCAATAAAACCGCTGCAGAATGCGGTCCTGGGTTTTCTGCCACCCCAGGTGTCCCCAAGAACATGTTGGTGGGCAAGCTCCATGACAAGCTTACGATACGCTGTGGGCACCACCAACTGTTCAACAGGTTCACCTCGGATTTGGTTCACCCGATACAACATATCCTGCAGAACAATAAATCGTGGGAACATTAATTCAGCCCCTGGTTTCTGGGGTTTACCATCAATTTCCAGCACATTCTCCCAGGCCCTGGTTAGGGTTTGGTCCCGGTGTTGTGCGGTCCCAAAATTTTCCCCGGAGACATTGAGGTCTGCCAACTCAGGTCCCGGTGGCAAGTCCTCCATGTCTCCCACCATTACCCTCAGTGGGGTTGTCTCCCCACTACCGCTGCAGCAGTGGTCACCCCTACCGCTGGCCCTTCAGACTCGGGCTCCCAGGGTTCTGGCCTTCCAGTGGTATCAGGCCACTCTGCTAGGGTTACCCCTGTCTCAGGGCTATTAGACACTTTCACCTCAGGCCACAGTGACGGAAAACCAGGGAAGTCTCTCCCAATTATCAGTTCATAGGGTAGCTTTGTGGAGATCGCCACTTCACAAGTCCAGGTGCCGGCCGCCGTGGACAGAGACATTACAGCAGTGGGATAGTCCTTTAAGTCTCCGTGAATGCATACCACACCCACTTTCCGGCCCGTATACTGGGTGGGCTGTACCAGGGCAGCACTTATCAGGGTTACCAGGCTCCCTGAGTCCAACAGCGCCACTGCCAGGTTATCCCCGACTTGCACCTGGCACAGATGACGATTGTCTATTGTCTCGGGGTGCCGGTCGCACACAGTCTCCGGGCGTACAAGGAGTGGCGACCCCCGTAGTTCACCTCCACCGGCTCATCCCGATGCGGACAGTCGGCCCTGATGTGGCCTGGCTCCTGACACCTCCAGCATACCACGGGAGGCGGACTCGCAGGGGGTATATTCCGTGCAGGCCGCTCTGTCGCCGGACGTTGGAACTGGGGCAGAGGCCTCCGGGTTTGACTGACCCCTTCCCAGCAAGACTCCCTGCAGGTTTCTGGTGGCCTCGTAACGCTCCACCAGGTCGACCATCTCCAGGGCATTGGTGGGCGATACCTGGCCGATCCAGTGCTGGAGGGATAAGGCAGGGCCCTCCAAAAGATGTCCGCCAACAGTCGATCCAGCATGGCAGTGGGACTTAGTAGCTCGGGCTGCAGCCACTTTTGCAGCCTGTGCAGCAGGTCGTAGTACTGCGGCCTAGCGGGATCAGTCGTTTTAAAGTCCCACTGGTGGACTCTTTGAGCGCGGACCAGCACGTTCACCCCCAGTCTGGCTAGGATCTCTCCTTTCACGGTGTCATAATCTGCCGCTTGGTCGTCCGACAAGTCGAAAAACACCTGCTGGGGTCCGGAAGCCAGGAACGGAGCGACCACCTCAGCCCACTGGTCACGGGGTAACTTTTCCCTCACGGCGACCTTCTCAAAGACCGCCAGGTATGTCTCAACGCCGCTCTGCGGGGTCATTTTTGGGATCGCCGCACGGACCGCTTTCCGGGCATCATGGACGTAGTGGGACGCTCCTGCCGCCTGTAACGCCATCACATGTTGTAGCAGTAGCTGGTTGGTCTCCCGCTGCTGCACGTTAGCCTCTATGAGAGCCTTCACAGCAGCCTCCATGTTGCCAGAAATTCCTGCTTGCAACTTTGCTGGCTTAATATATTCCATGCACTTTAGCAAAAAAACTTCGGCGTTCCCGCCAGCCTCACTGCGCATGCCCGCATCCTCCACCAAATGTGGGGAGTCGCTCTGGTAGATAGCGGTGCGGGTGCAGTACCGAGGCAAAACAAGGAGTCCAGAATGTGCAATAAACAGTGTTTTATTCACACTGACACAAAAATAAACGACAAACAGTCTCTTGGTGGTAATTCATGCACATCAGAAATAAGGAGGCAAAACAAAACAGGAGCACAGGTTCAGTCACCTGGGAGGTTTAGGTGCAGGTTCGCACCAGGCTGTCGGCCCAGCCGCAGGAGAATCCACCTTCAGGGTGCCAGGAACAACAACACCTCCTTGCTGAGCTCTTTCCTCTAAGTCAGAGAACTCCACAGCCCTGTTTGCAGCTCCAGGACAATCACCACACAGCTGCTAAGGAGGCTGCCTTTTTAAAGGCCCGGATAAAGTCCGGCCTGGACCGTGGGGAGTAGGCACCCACCCAGCTCTTTGCCTACTCCCAGTAAGAGCCGGCCCGGATTAGCTTTGCAGCCAAACTAGGTAACAAAGTCAAACAGCACTAGCTGCTGTAGACACATAAAACCCGGCTCTCACCTCACCGAGGCCAGGAACCTCGGTGACACGTACCTGCCATCGACTATGATACCTTGCACCCTCTTACACAATATAATTGCTTCTTAGTGCATTGCATTTTGTTTCAATTAGACATCTTTAGAGCTATATACGTCAAGCACAGCCCCATATACAAAACATTACCGACATTTCTATCATCCAATATATTTTACCCTAATTGTTTTAATGGCCTATTTGTGAACACCATTTGTTACACTTCAAAACAACATCACATAAGGTAAGTTCATAAAACGTCAACTTTTTTTGTAGCGGAATTGGAAATACATTAGTGTACACTCAAATAAACGTGTAAATCTTTTCATTAGAAACAGTGAAATTATACACACGTTTTACATGCCATCCTGATCGCAATAACAGATGTCCTGGGCTTTCTAGTAAAATGATTTACTGCGGCTTGTATTTCAAATGATAGAATGATTTATTTTTACAATTACTCTGTAACAGACTGAGTTATAAGCTTGTGGGGATTTGCTCGGTCCCCTCTCATTTCTAGTGTACATGTAGGCAAAGTTTTCCACTCATTTTCCTTCCTTTTTTACAAGTCCGGCTCGGTAAACAAAAGTTGATTGTGTTGTGTGTACTGGAGATTGTCCCTCGCCCATTCATTAGTGACCAAGTTCATTTGAAATTTGCTGTTCACATAATGGATATCATTGAATGCCAGCAGAAAGGGATCCTCGAGCTAGGACAGTACAAAGTATCCTAAAAATGCACGGTTAAATTAAAACTGTGGAAATCTATCGTCCCTCGGGAAACAGCTAGAGAAATATAATCTCAAAGTCCACAACCAGCAGGTCTGACAGGCCCAGAGGGTTTCAATAGAACAATACTAGTAACTATTTATACGGCCACTAAATGTTACATTAGCTCTCCATCACTGTTGTCCTCCACTAGACTTGTATGAACGGCAACGTTTTCACAGCAGACCAGTCAGTTCAAGCAATAAACTTTTGTTCTCATTCTTTCTTAATAAAGAACTTCAAGAAGTTCACAGTAAAAAAAAAAAAAAAAAGTAATAAGTACAAAAAAATATAAACCTGTGCTTGAGACCTAGGGCCATCTTATCCAATTTTACTCTGGAAGCAGAATTAATGAAGGTCAACGCCATATGAACACGTGCACCAGCTCATATGCATAGAACCAATGGCCCTGCTGTTGTTCACATGAGGGCCATCTACTGGCTAGGTATTGAGGCCCAGATAACTTTTGATCAAAAATATATCTAACCTCTGATTGCATATCTGACGAGGTATTATTTTGTATATAGATCATACACAGATAGTTTTAAGAATGCAACTGTGACTAACTGTGGCTAGATTCAATAGAGTGTATGGATCTCATTTTAATCCATGTTATTACATTATAGCTTCACAAACCATTTCGAATAGGGCACCCAAAGCATTACTAGTAACGCTGGTTAGCGATGATTGTTTCAATTGTCGGCCCGTGTAAAGGGCCCAGAAGTCAATGCACTAGTTTAATACTGATTGATCAACAGATCTTTTAATTGTCTTCAGAATCCAATATAACAATCATGAAAGCACAGCAATTTGTCCATGTGACGGAGGTTCACGGTCTCTGTTGCAGATTCCGTCATGTTTGACAGG
Organism: Bufotes viridis; assembly: GCA_033119425.1. NCBI lineage: Eukaryota > Metazoa > Chordata > Amphibia > Anura > Bufonidae > Bufotes > Bufotes viridis. The sequence continues at coordinate 390,449,614 of CM065592.1, read as the reverse complement.
AGCTTTGTGCCACTCTATTAACATAGCATGTGAATGTATCCTAGAACCTTTACACTTGGGCAGAATGAGCAATATTGAGAACACTCACTGTAAGCAAGAGCAATCATGCTAACGATCATTCGTCCCCCTCTGACTTTGCATCAACCCCTGTAAAAGGTTATTTAAAAGAGCGTCAGCCCTTCTAAAAGAACCTTAAAGTTTAAATGTTGTTTCTGTTTATTTTTAATACGGTTTAGGGTGTTAAACATGTTTTTTATATACTTTATTAGGGAATGATATTTCTTTTTACTAGAAAACAGGGTGTAAAGAGTCTTCTTAGCAAAGAAGACGTTAGAGTCGGAAGTGGTGGGTGATCTGTGCTATTTTTTCTATGTAGGGATCCTAGTGGTGCAATTTCACTGTGTTACCTTTGGCACTTGCCTGAACTATTGACTAAAATGACAGTTACACTTCAAGTTCTACATTCAATTATTTTTCTGCCCTGCTTTTTTGTAACTTTGTTTTGACTTTTACATTAAAGAGCCTATTTCCGGCGGCCAGTCTAATCTAGACCCATTTAATCTAATGTTATTACACAATAAAAAAAAATTGCAAGTTTGGGTGTGGTGGGGATGGTGAATACATTTTATAGGCCACATATATATTGGAATTACAGAAGATTGGTAATTACCAAGCTATTTATGTTCTTGTTTAATGAGTAAATAAGTATTTCATGGAGCAGGGCAAGGGTTAAAGTTAAAGAAACATCAGGACAAGCCGAAAACGCACTTTACTGGGTTTATATTATACTTTACAAATACCCAAGAAACACATATAAAATGGCACCATGGGGTGTTTAACAAAATAATGTCTGACACCTGGACAACATTGTGCCACATGCAGTTCGCCCCTAGGGCACTCTCTTTAACCATTAGCTTTATAAATGACTGTGAAGGGGGTTTAAACAATGTTGATGTAAGGTGCTATCCTACCCTCAGGTAATTTTGTATAAGACATTAATATTGATGTCTTATGGTCCTCATGACCAACTTTTTCACTTGTAGTAATGGCAGTTAAACAAACATCTTATGCACGTGTCAGCTTGACCCCTTTCATTACGAAGAAACACGGTAAATGGCTTTTATGATGGCTGGTTGAAAGTGCAAGTTGAAAGACAGGCCTGATCATTTTTATTTTTTCTTTATGTCTACACTATAGATGATTGAATCGAAGCTGACGAAGGGGAATTCGATCCGAATTGCAGGAAAAATTTGATTCGCAACGAATACAAATTTCCTCGCGCTTCGTGGTAACAAATTTTTCCTAGAATGGCTGCTGTACGTGTGAGGACATGGAGAAAGGAAGTATGGCGGGATCACCCAGACTGACATGCATGATGCAGCCAATCAGCAGCCGGCCAGCCATGTGATGTCACAGCCCTATAAATACGGCAGCCATCTTGGATTCAGACATTTTCCAGCGTTCTGAGTGCAGGGACAGACGTGAGAAGGCGCTAGGGACAGCAATTGGAAAAAAATTCATTGTAAAATTTTTTTTTTTTTTCAAATTACTTATAAGTGCAGGGAAAGGATAAGGAGGAATCATTTCACAACATCTTAGTGCAGGGAGCGAGGTCATTACAGGCGCTAGGGACAGTGATAGGGAAAACCTCATTGTGGAAACAAAAGCGATTTACAAGTGCAGGGAAAGATTATTTGGGGATCCAAATAGCCATTATACAGCTCTGTCATTCCAGCAATTTGTTCTAGGGGTGCAAGTGCTATGTTGAAAAGCTTTTAGTGGCTTATATCTGTGGAAAAAGGAAAATATGTACTCAATTAACTTTTGCAGCCTTATGTGGTGAAAGCATTTAGTGTCGTATTTTAGTACTACAAGAGAAATATATACGCAGTTCACTTTTGCAGTTATTTGCTCTAAAAGCAATTACTGGCCTATTTCAGTACAAAAAGAGAAATATATACGCAGTTCACTTTTCCAGTTATTTGCGTTACAAGCGTTTAGTGTGGTATTTCAGTACTACAAGAGAAATATATACGCAGTTCACTTTTGCAGTTATTTGCGCTAAAAGCGATTACTTGCCTATTTCAGTACAAAAAGAATAATAAATTTGTCGCTTTTAGGGGTGCTTTAATTTGCTTTTAACTTATTTAGTTCAGTTAAAAGTATCTCAGACAGAGAAGTGCCAAGCCATGCACAGAGAAGTGGCAGAGGCCTAAATGTTTCTGGTGCAGGCAGATTTTGCAGCAGAGTAAGGGGACAAGGAAGCAGGAGTCGCAGCGAGAAGCCTGAGCTCCCGATGTCATCTCGCATGTCATGTCTTGACAGCAACTCAACGGTTCTTGATTGGCTAACTAGGTCATCCAATTAATCCCAAGTGACATCAGACACCCCCAGCCAACAGTCGGTGGGTTAGTCAGACACAACACTTAGTTGGCATGGCCCGGGAGCAGGCCCTGTGCCCTCACCTGTCCTCAACCTGCCTCTGTCCCTTGCTGTTCCCTCAGCCACAGAAGTAATGTATGCTGTGGGCTCAGCTCCACTATACAGCGAGGATGAGCTACTAGAGGACAGTCAGCAGCTACTGCCCAGCCAAGTTCTGGAGGGGACATCCGCCTCCGCTAGGTGGGCAAGTAATGATGAGGAGAGTTGTGTGAGAGGTGGTGTTGCGAGCGGTCAGGCTCCTGACCCAGAGAGCATTGAGGAGGACATCAGTGACGTGGTTTATCATCATCAGGAGAAGAGGATGGCAGCTTGCCTGTGAGGCAGCGGCTGAGCCAGTAAGGTGGTAGCATGGCTGGGAATCTGCAGGGTGGCAGCAGTGGGAGGTCGGGAGCCAAACGTGCCCAGGGTAGACCACCTGCTTTGCAGCAGCCTACCTGCCCGGGAAGTAGTGATGCAAGGGTTCACGGAGGCATCGGCATTGAGCGACCGGAGGAGGTGAACATGGCCATATGTAGAATCTGTCGGCAGAAGGTGAAGCGTGGCCATGGTGCCAATGTTGGCACCACAGCCCTGCGTCAACATATGCAGCGTCATCATAAAGTGACCTGGGAGAACCGTGGCTCCGATGTGGGGGTCCAGCCTGCTGCAGCAACCGCTGCATAACCAAGTGGCATGCACCCGGTTTCAGGCAGTCAAGGCTCTACCACCTCAGCCAAAGGGAGCTATCTGTCATTTCCATCGTCTGCTGGTCCTGATGCTCCTGCTCCTCCTCCTTTTCAGTCATTCCATCAGCAATCGATCACTGAAGCGATTGCCAAGAGACAGCAGTATGCGTGCATGCATTCAACGGCGCAGAAGCTGAATGTTCTCTTGTCCAAGTTGCTGGTGCACCTTTCAGAGAACTGATGGCTTGTGCCGAGCCAGGTGGAGAGTCCCAAGCCGTCATTTCTTTGCCAAAAAGGCAGTACCAGGTGGTTCAGTCCTTGAGCCTGTTAGTGTCCTTTACGGCCCACTGGGTGAATGTGGTTACTGCACAGCGACACCAGCAACTTGGCCAGGTCATGCCGCTTCTGCCTTCACATTGTCACGCCATTAGTGCTGCGACAATGTCCGCCTCTGCCTCCTCATCCTCCACCGTGTCCTCAGCCTTCACTGCAGGGACAAGTCACAGTGTCCCTCCAGCATACCACATGTGCAGGGCAGTGCGGTGTCATGCTGTTCTGCACCTGGTTTGCCTTGGCGAACTGAGTCACACAGGGGAGGAACTGCTCCATGTGATTCATCAAGAAATTAAATACTGTCTTTCTCCGCAACAACTGAAAATCGGAACCATGGTGACTGACAATGGGAAAAACATGGTGTCGACAGTGTATCAAGGAAGGCTGAGCCATGTGCCCTGCATGGCACACGTGTTCAATCTGGTTGTCAAGCGGTTCCTGACTTCTTCCACCCATCTGAAAGACATCCTACAAATGGCTAGGGAACTTTGCATGCACTTCAGAAACTCGCACACTGCAATGCACACCCTCCTTGAGCTGCAGCAGCAGAACGGCATCCCCCAACATCGGCGGATATGCAACGTTTCCACCCGTTGGAATTCCACGCTCCATATGTTGGACCGACTATACGACCAGAGAAAGGCCATCAACAATTTCTTGATGATCCAAGCGGATAGGAGTACTCCCCTGAGTAACTTCGATGTCAGCCAGTGGCAGCTCATGCGTGACACCTGCCATTTGCTCAGGCCCTTTGAGGACGCCACGCTATTTGTCAGTCGCCATGAACAACGTCATTCCACTGCTTCATGTCCTGAAACAGATAGTGGTAACAATGGCTGGTCAGGGGACAGGAGACGTGGCGCCTACATCTCAGGGCCACATGAGCCCTGTGGGGGCTGAATTGGAAGAGGAGGAGGACATTGGAGCACAGGCAATGTGTAGCGAAATGGGTGTTTTTTCTACTCAGCTGACAGGAGAAGAAGAGCAGGAGCAGCCAGAGGAGCTACAGGGCGATGAGGTAGACGAGACAGAGGACCCAGACACACCGTGGTAGTATGCAGTGGACATGGATGCAGGGAGTCCCTCCAAGTCACTTGCACAAATGGCCCGATGCATGCTCACTTGCTTGCGTAGTGACAGCCGAATTGTCAACATTCAGCAGAGGGATGACTTCTGGCTCTCCACCTTGTTGGACCCTCGCTACCGGTCCAAAATGGGGGCCCTTTTTACACATGCTGAGAGGGAGGACAAACTTAACTACTATAGAGCCATCCTATGTAGTCAGTTGGCTGCTGCCTATTTGCGTCATCATGCATCTTCTTGCAGGTCTGATCGGGGGGGGCCTCTGCACTCACGTTCCACTGCCATGGCTTCAGGAAAGGGGGGGGGGTGGCAGGAGCAGTACCAGCTCCATCAGCAGCAGCCTGAGTCTACAGTCGCTGAACAGCAGCTTTCTTCACCTGCATAGTGAGGAAACTACACACCAGCAGCACGTAGACCTGGAGCAAGACCTCAACCAGCAGGTGATGGCATACTTGGACAGCACCCTGAAACCTAACATTGAAGATCCACGAGACTTCTGGGCAGCAAAACTAGATTTATGGCCGTAACTGGCCGAGTTTGCCCTGGAAAAGCTGTCCTGCCTGGCCAGTAGTGTGGCATCAGAGCGGGTGTTTAGTGAGGCGGGGTCAAAGTTACCCCAAGAAGAGCTCGCCTGTCCACCCAAAATGTGGAGATACTGACCCTTGACAAGATGAATCAGGCCTGGATCAGCCGGGATTTCCATCCACCAATGCCTGATGCATCTGATTAGATCATCTATGCCGCCTCACCCAAACCTTGACAAAAGAGACCGGTTTCTTCAGGCTACCTGCCTCATCTACTACTCTGATGCTGCCACCCGCCTGACGCCACACATCTGATGCCAAGTTCTCCTTCCTTCATGCACCTTCGTCAGTGGGTACTGGTATTGCCACCCACCTCCCCACTCTGTCAACGGGTCGCTCTGTGGTCTCCTAATGCTGCTGCTGCCATCTCCACACTATGTCACCTTGCCACTCAGTGGCCTTCTCATACTGCTGCCAACTCCAGACTATAATTGTGCCACTCTGTGGTCTTCTCATGCTGCTTCCACCTCACCACTATGTCATAGGGCCACTCTGTGGATCTCTCATGCTGTTCCTACTCTCTCAACTTCATTACTGGGCCACTATTTTGCCTTTCGGCCTGGTTGACATCATCATTTATTTGACCCTTCTTCTGATCTGTCAGAAGGAAGGAAAAATGAGACGGACAACAGATCCTGTCTGTGTAGCAGCTGTAAGGCCTGTATGATCCCATCAGAATTGGCTTATGATTTGGTAGCCATAAGAAGGAGTGGGTACAAAACACAGAAGACATGCAAAAATTCCATTCAGGTGTCATCTCTGTTTTAGATCCACTCCTGTTTTATTTGGCATTAGCAATACTAATGGATTATTGAGCAAATGCTCAATAACCGAGTTAAGGCGGATGCTTCACAGACAGGATCCAATTTTTGTGGGTTATTCTTCTGATGGATCAGAGGAAGGGCAAATTATTCAGTGACGTCAACACAAACTTAATGCTGACAGCCTCGCCACTCTGTCGGGGGGCTGTACTTGTATAAGCGTTTAATAGAACTGGTTCTGTAGACATCTATGTGGAATCAGCTGACAAGGTTGTAAAAGGAGTGCGTTCCTTCTTGACGCTAACATCGACCTGTAAGGCTGAGTTAATACTTGAGTTATTTGGCCCCGTGACTGCCCAAATAAGTGAACTGTGCAGTGATTCTAAGAGCGACACCTGTCATCTGTATGTCATATTGACTCACAGTATTATTTCACTACCACAGCAGACTCCCTATGCGTGTTACTGCAAGGCACAGTGTTCTACACCACTATAAAGGCTCTCAGCAGCCAGGAAATAGCCTTTTTTAACGTAATTCGCTGCGAATATATTCGGATCAAACAGAATTTTTCCCTAAAATTCGGCGAATCGGAGAATCGAATTTTGGAAAAATTTGCTCATCTCTAGTCTACACCATGGTCCGTCTAGTATAGAAAGGTCCACTGCAAATATCATATCACAATGAAAAGGGGCATCCCCCTGTTGTATGCTTCCAGCCATAGGTTGCTGGGTCTAAAATGCCTCATCATAGTACCCCCTATTGAATTCGGAATTCAGCTGCCTCCTTTTGCTGAGTCCCAGAATATGTGCTCTGGCAGAAAAAGTGTATATCTAGTTGATTAAACAGTTGGACAACTATTTGCAACACGAAAAAATTTGAGGAATATCACAAGAGATATAGACAACCTAAGGGTGTTGTCACGTTAAGTTTATTTTTAGGGATTTTTTCGCTTGTAATGAAGTCATAAAATTCATGAATTTTTTCATGAATCTTTTTCTTGCATTTTTTGCAGACATTTTTCCTATAGAAAAGTGTACAGGAAAACATCAATGAATGCTACATCTAGAGCATGCAGCGATTTCAAAGAAGCGTCAAGGTAGCAAGGAAACTATTTTAACATACCATTACAAAAAAGAAAACAGGCTATTTGTAGGACTTTGTTAAGAGGTTATGCAAATAAGCATAACAAGCTCTGCCTCTAATGCCTCTAGATGAAAAGTACAGTAGCTATCCTATAAATCAATCTTTGGCCTTTAGAACAGATCTTAAGATATGATTTGGATAAAAACTAAGCCAGAATCTCATCTGCAGAAAGATTTTTTGGAGTGATTGCCCCTCATCAGTGTAGAGTAGCAAGTACTGCCTTAACTGGGTGAGAGGCCTAGGTCAGGATTCGGGAAATATTATATCTCCTTATGGAGAGTGCCCAAACAGCATGAGCGTGAGCGAAGTCTTAAAGGCCAGACAGCGCTCTTCTTTAATTTTGGGAAGAAAGTATGCAAATGAGCTCTTAACAAGCTCTGCCTCTCATGCCACCAGATGTAAGGTAGCTATCCTATAAGTCAATGTTTGTCCCTTTGAACAGGCCTTGATACATGACCTGGATAATAATTAAGCAGTAACAAATCTGCAGACAGCTATTTCGGGTTGATTGCACCTCATCAGTGCACAGCAGAGAAAACTGGCTTATCTGGTGACAGAGGCAGAGCTTTTTAAGAGCTCGTCTACCCTCTTCTCAGAATTCCACAATTTTAAAAAATTCAATGAAATTCCCTGTAGGTTCAATACAATCACTATACCACTAGATGAATTTCTTGAAGGATTTAGTTTACAAAATGGGGTACATTTTTGGTATTTTACAGTGTACTGGTACCTCAGAGGCTCTGCAAATGTGACATGCCACCTGAGAACCATTCCAGCAAAATCTGCCCTCCAAAAGCCGAATGGCATGTCTTCCTTTCTGAGCCCTGTGGTGTGCCCATACAGCAGTTTACGACCACATATGGGCTGTTGTCATATTAAGGAGAAAATGGGTAACAAAGTGTGGGGTGCTTTTTCTCCTGTAAGCCCTTGTGAAAATGAAAATCTTGGGGCTAAAACAATATTTCATTGGAAGAAATTAGATTTTTAGTTTTCACAACCAAGTGTTTCTAAATTCTATGAAACGCCTGTGGGGTCCAATCGCTCATTACACCCTTTGATAAATTACTTGAGGAGTGTAGTTTTCAAAATGGGGTTACTTTTTATGGGTTTTCTCTGTAGGGTTACCTCAGGGTCTCTTCAACTACAACATGGTGCCCAAAAACCATTCTAGCAAAACCTGCCCTCCAAAAGCTATATAAAGTTCCATCCTTCTGCGCCCGCTGTGTGTCCATACAGCAGTTTAAGAACACATATAGGATGTTTCTGTAAACTGCAGAATCAGGGTAATAATAATAAATATTAAGGTCTGTTTTGCTATTAACTCTTGCTGTGTTACAGGGAAATATGCACAAAAAATGAAAGTTTTAAATTTCATCCCCATTTTTCTTTAATTCCTGTTGAACACCTAAACGGTTAGCACAGTTTTTACAATTGGTGTATAATAATTTGTGGGGTGTAGTTTCTAAAATGGGGTCATTTATGGGTGATTTCTATTATGTAAGCCCCTAAAAGTCACTTCAAAACTAAAATGGTCCATTAAAAAGTCAGTTTGGGAAATCTTCTTAGGAATTTAAAGAATTGCTTCTAAAATTGTAATCCTTCTAACGTCCTAAAAATATAAAATCATTTACAAAATTATGGGGAATGATAATATGATACATATGGGGAATGATAATAAGTATTTTGTGAGGTTTTTCTATCTGCCTTAAACGCAGAAAAATTCAAATTTAGAAAATTGCTAATTTTTCCAAGTTTTCTGTAAATTTGTGATTTTTTTTTAAAATAATAAATTTTAAAAAATTAGAACATTCAGACTGTGCATTATATTTATGAAGCCCCTGCACCACTTTTTCCAACACATACAAATGTTGCGCTCAGGCAGTAGTCTACATATATATGGGAAAACAATGCTAAGTCTGACCCATTTTGATGAATTTGGTGCACGCTGCACTGGAGAGAGACTGGCATTTTGTTGAAATGGTTCTCCAGTCTTAATAAATCTTCCCAGAGGGCAATACACTTTATACATTGTGCATGCCAAGGGCATCTAGCCCTGTTTAGCACACTTTAAAGTCCTATTCACACCAGGGTCAGGACTTCCATTTATTACAGATATGACAGATCCATTCTACAATGGATCTAAATATTCAAGAATAGCTACCAATTAAATTATGTACCTGTACAGAGATGTTCCTTCAAAGAGTGACTGCCTGGTAATATGTAGTATATATAGTATTTTGTGGTTTTAATGTAAGGATTAGGCTTTATTTAGTGATCTCACAATTTTATTAATGATGATCTAGGGTTTTATTTTTGGATATAGAGGGTCATACAGGCCAAAAGATCAATGTTTTTGTTCTTCTGATCACAATGGTGCATACATTGTGGTAATAGACAAATATTGTGCATGCAAAATATTTGCTTAAGTGTTTTGTTAGGAGCTACTGTCAGCTCACCGAAACAAAGGCACTGTGTGATCGAGCCCAAAGGGATTGTGTTTTATTATTCTCTGGCATACAGTTCTTGGAGCACGAGTTCAGCTGTTCTTGATTAAAGCACCCAATAAAAAGTTACAGGTTAATGCACTGTGGCCTTGGTGCCTGCAAACTTTTCCTAGATTGCGATACAAGAAGTTCCAGAAGGTTGTGTTCACACAGTGCAGTTTTTTCCTTTAAAAACTTGCACCACAACTGAGCTGTGTAAATATCGCTGTTAAATGCTCAAAGATACCAAACACGTAATCCAAATTATAAAGATGATTAAAGAACTATCTAAATATGCCATAGGTCCACACCTATCTCAAGAATGGCACCCTAACTCTCTGCTGTTGTGAATGGAGAGGTGGCCATGCATGCACAGCTCTTTCTCTGTTCACTTCTAAGGTGTCCACCTTCCAAAAATAGCTGAGCTCACTTCCTTGGCTATTTTCGGAAATGCCATAGAAGTAAACAGAGAGAACCGCACATGAGTGGCCACCTCTCCATTTCCAACAGCATTAGATAGGGTCTCATTCTCAAGATAGTTCTCCGGAGTTGGAACCTGCGCCTATTGGACATTCACAGCATATCCTGTGGAATATGGCATATCCAGAAGGGAATAACCCTTTAAGAAATTGGAAAGAGTTAGAATTTCGTATTTCAAAAGGGAATTACAAAGGTGTGGTAGGAGGATTATCTTGTCAGCCCACAGTGCCTATAATTGACCATATGCAAGTCGATTGTTCTTTGTTATCACTTTCATTTTAACTGTTTAATATTTGTAATGGGGGTGAATGTTAATACGATCACTCATATCATGTTCTCCCATACACTTTATAGGATGTTGGTCCCCTGTTTACATGCAGAGATGTGCTGCCAACATGCAATCATTTTTGTGGCCATGTAAAATATGCAATAAACCCATGGGTGTAGCCATAGTCAAGGCAGCCATAGCACTTACTATAAGGCCTAGAGGTTGGGCCTACCCTATCAGGAGCAAAAACAATGTACCTTTTTGTGGGGAATACAATACAGTGACTTTTTGCTATAATGTTGGTTTTCTGGTATATTGTGCTATTATATCCTTGGTTGAACTTGATGGACTTATGTCTTTTTTTTAACCCTATTAACTATGTAACTATATATATATATATATCTTTAAATATTGCTACTTATTATTATTTATTTATTTTACACACTTATATAGCGATGCTATATTCCCCAGTGCTTTACAGACATTATAATTCCTTGCTGTCCCCAATGGGGCTCACAATCTAAGTTCCCTATCCGTACATCTTTGGAGTATGAGAGGAAACCGGAGAAGCCGGAGGAAACTCACGCAAACATGGGGAGAACATACAAACTCTTGCTTCTGTTTTCAGCAGAAAACCTTTCACAGGCTGTGTGACTGGATCAAAACCTGCTCCTGTCTAAAGCCTCATTAGAGCATTAAAGTGACATTAGCTTTCTTTTTGGTGAACCACGTCCGTACATGTATTTTAAGAACTACTATTCATTTGAATAGTCATATGTAAGTATTCTTTAACCCCTTAGTGACCACCCATATGCCTTTTTACGGTGGTCACTAAGGGGCCTTAGGCTGAGCTGCCACTTTTTTACGTCGGCCCAGTCTAAGCGCTGCATGGGACCCCCATGTAGCGGGGGCCCGGCCCTCACATGAGAGCCGCGGCCCTGCTCTAACAGCACGGACCGGCAGGAGTACCGCATGTAAAGTGCTGACAGAGTGAGCCGACTCCCTCTGTCTCCTATCGGCACCCCGCAAATGTGATCGCGGGGTGCTGATGTGTGACGGCTGGAAGGGGTCTTATGTAGGCCCCAGACCAGCCTTGAGTAATTTCCAGCAGGCTGCACCTCTCTGTCAGAATAGCAATGACATTAAAATGCAATGCACTATAGGGATAATGCATTGCATTTTAAAATCAAATCAAAAAGTGTCTGTTATAGTCTTCTTGTGGGAATATTAAGTGCTAAAAAAAATATAAACATTTATTTAATAAAAAAATCCCTTAAAAAATTACACTTTTTTTCCATTGAAAATACACTTTTCAGTTAAAGAAATTGCAAAAAAAATAAAAATCTTCCCCATATGTTTGGTATTGCCGCGTCCGTAACAACCTGGACTACATAAATATCATGTACATTATCCCCTATGGTGGACAAAAAAAAGACAGAATTGCTCATTTATTCTTAGTTGCCACCGAAAAAAAATGAATTACAAGTGATCAAAAAGCACCATTTACACCAAAAGTCGTCCTACAAAAATCAAGCCCTCACGCAACTTATTAGAAAGAAAAGTAAAAAAGTTATGGGTCTTGATTGGCAGGACGTGGTGAACACTGCCTAGCCCTATCAATCAAAATGTTGAGGGCGTGGCCAGAGAAGGCTGAATAGAGCCTCTCAGATTAGGGGCAACACCCTCATTCCTCCTAGAGGCTCATTTGCGTAACAAATCTTCATTTTCACAAAAATGGAGGCACATAGAAAGAAGGGACAAAGACTGTTAGCTTCAGCTGACATTAGCACCTGTCTAAAGTGAGACAGTTTAATAATGATGTTCCCAATGACAGAAGCCTTTTAAGGGCAATATAAACTAGTAACAGATCCCCTTAGCAAGATGCTGGTTCACTTTCTTTAATTGACCCAGTCATTTTGCTAAAATTTTGTATCGAACAGCTCCTGAGCATAATGATGAGTCCTGAATATTCCTGAGCTCCTGGCCTTCTCCGCCCCCTGCTGCTTATTCAGTTGGAAAAAGTGTGTCAATCAGCAGTAGTTGATGTAGAAAGCCAGAAGCTTATGAATATCAGGACTTATCTGCATATGCTGGAGCTGTTAGAACCTAGCAGCATAAAACTAGTGACACTTAAAATTTCAGATTAAAAAATAGCACATATTTATGGTTCCAAGAAGTATGTCAAGTATTTAGAAACACAAACCTTTCCTGTGAGGTATGTCAGTAGCTTATGAAAACAGTAATGCATCAGTTAATTCACTATACAAGTTAGATTCAGCTGTGTTATTCCTTAGAGACTGAAAACATACTGTAACTAATAAATCAATTCATTGCCAAAATCACTCAGACCTAAATAATTAAAATAAACACATCATTAATCTAAATGACACCGCAGATTATATCAAGTTAACAGTATGGCTATACACTTGTTTATATATTTTACGTTCAGCAAAAACATAAAACAAAAGTGTAAATGGAGGAGAACATAATATAGGATATAGGAAAAGAGGCATGTACATGAGTCTTTGGGTTTAGGGACCATAAACTAGCTAGAAACCCCAGGACAGGCATCTACCTCTGCAGAGTAGAGTTGGTCCCTGTGGCCAGGTGACTTGTCACATCAGTATGGAGACATCTCGAAACTGGGTCAAAAATAATAGACAGACCCACATTTTGTACTTGTATATACAGTATGTCACCACTTTGTATAGGATGGGTGATCCAAAATTCAGACCACGGGCCCCAGAATGCAATTCAGACCTGAAATCTTAAAATGAATTCAGAGACTAGATTTCAGACCTCATACACAAGAGGATGAGAGGAAAATGGGTTTATGGTGCTGCAGGGTAGAGGTGAAGCAACAAAAATTGAAAATGAAAACTATTAAAACGGTGTTTACCATTTTGTGAAAGAAAGCATAAATGACAGAGGTAAGGCTGAGAGACCCACACATTGGTATTCAACCTAATGCTAAGACACACCCTTCATCTTCATACGTACCAAAATTTGGGCAGCATTTGGACCTTACAGAGGTTGCTCTGAATGACAGCCTATGGACTCAATTAGGACAAATGGACTCTTTCTGAATAACCCTCGCCAGCAGAATAGGGAGCCACTGCAAAAAGCACTTCTGTCATTTCCTAGATGGTCAGCAAATGATTCATATGAAAATTCAGCAGCAGCTTCCTTAGGGTGCGTTCAGATATGGCGCACAATTTCCAATAGTCTATTCCAGCATCGGAACAGACTACTGAAGTTTACTGGAACAGTAATCAGCCAAAAGCCGGCAGTTATATCGGAAAGTGGCCAGCCCCTGTGGTCAGATCCTATTATAGTCAATGGGGATCCAGCAGTGCGTGGCAGTGTCCAGCTATGCAAGATATAGTAAACTCCAGTAGTCTGTTACTGTGCCGGACCAGGCTACTGAAGTTTGTGTTGCCTATGTGAACCTAACCTTGGCCAATAACAACTGATTCCTTAACAGCGGGACCTCTGTGGACCGCTCAGAGCTGGGGAGGAGCCTGAGGAAAGAAGCCGATGGTCTTTTATAGCAGTCACCCTATTCACTTACTCCCCTTACAAAATCAACCCTTCCAATCTGTGAAAAAGCAAAAGAATTGACTTAAAGCCGTTCCATTCATTTCAATGGGGCAGCTCGTTCCTATACAAGTGTATACTACAGAGCCGTCCCATTGAAATGAATGGAACAGCTTGGTTGTAATTACACCTGCTCACCGCTGCAGATGCAACGGCGAGCAGGTAAACAATGAAGAGGAGTCAGCGCTGGCACGGCGCGCGCCTTCTCTTTAAAAAAACTGATCAGCGGGGATGGGCGGGTGTCGGACCCCCGTCGATCTGATATTGATGACCTATCCTGGGGATATGTCATCAATAACTATAACTTGGACAACCCCTTTAAGCTATTTTTAAATTTGATATTGAATAAATGTTAGAGATCACATTAACATTTTTTCCTAGGGTTCAGGTCATAGCATGCATTTCCTGCTTCCTTCCAAATGTACGTAGAAAGTGGATATTGCAATACAGCAGAATTTTTTAAATATGTATTTGGTCTCTAGTGACTCTCTCTAAAAAGATAGATTCTTAGGCTTTTGGGGGATACCCATCACCACTTACTCTTTGCAAATGTAATTATTTTATTTTCTGATTACAATTTCAAAAGTACTTGCAAATTAAAGGTCACAACTTTCCTTTTCAGAGTCCTAACATGTACATTTTGTGTTGAAGACAACACAATTATATGAAAAGTCTACAAACCCCCGAATGCAGCACTTATTATCTTCACTACCTGACAGTGAGGGAATCCACAACAGCTGGAAAGCAACAAGTTGCTGACCCCTGACCTCAACATCACATTTGATGTCACCAGCAGCTTCACTGGTCATTTCAGCCAGGGTAACAATGGAACAATTGCTCCACAGGAATATCAGAAGTGCAGAAATACTGACAGCAAGGTTGACAATACCCTTCTACAACTTTCCCATCATTGTTTAGACCCTCCTTGTGTTTCTGTCACACAAAGGATGAAGCAAATAAAAAAAAAGGTTGCTTGCCAAATTAAAGAGGTTGCCTGAGAATGGACAAAATCTAGCCATGGAATTGGAGCCCCCAAATTGCAGCTCCAACTCGCCAAACCTCCCTTTCAGGCTGCAGTGATGACATTGTGTCAATCTCAGACAACCCCTTTAAACATTAGGGTGACTAAGTATGAAACATGTTTTTCTTGTAGTTTTTAGCATCCACCTAAATGCTCTAAACGGCATGTTGGAATAACCTCTTTAAGAATTATAATGGGTTTGCATTTCATTGACCTCAGTTGCCTTTATACAATATCTTGGGACCTATCAGAAAAGAAATTCTCAGTCTAGGTGGCAGATACATTGTTTGACAAGATTCCTTTGAAATTGGTCCTAGTGTGTAACATAGAGAAAAGTGACAGGAACAAGGATGGATGTGAGCAATGGCAATCTCTCTACAGTGCTGTGGAATATCTTGCCGCTATATAAACCGCATAAAATAAATTAATTCATAACGACCTCTCAACTTTGCACCAACATGCAGATTGTCACTGTATACCCAATCCTTCTCTTTTCCCACAAAACTGGGCAGGATCTGTCCCGACTTGACAATGGTGCGACCACTACTAGTATCTGGGGGACATCGACCCATTTATGGACACCCTTAATAACTAGTATCCATGTACAATCGGATGAGCAAAATGAGGATGAATTGCCAAACACCCCTACATGACTTTGGCACTTCCTCTGGCAGCACATAGGGACTTGATAACGGCATGGAAAATGCTTAAGAAATGTGCCCCTAGTCCTTACTATTGTACTATTTCAGAAGTCTGGTGTAGAATCTGTCCTAGTATGCCACCACTGATGTCTTTAGGCAAGAGATGGCCCTAGAATTAGTACTACAAACTGT
This sequence comes from Bufotes viridis, assembly GCA_033119425.1. Taxonomy (NCBI): domain Eukaryota; kingdom Metazoa; phylum Chordata; class Amphibia; order Anura; family Bufonidae; genus Bufotes; species Bufotes viridis. Next base: position 390,433,921 of record CM065592.1, on the reverse strand, counting down.
GCTGATCCTGTATTTAGTTTTAAACCATCAACAGGTTTAAGCCATGTCTTCTTCCAAATTGTAATCATCAGCTTTTCTAAAAGACTACGACTAAGTCCTAACAAAGCTCTCACGAAGACTTCAAGCATTCTTAAATCTGTGCCTTAAGGATACACTTGCACATTTTTTTTGCTGAGGGCTTCTTAACTTATGTGAAAGGGTACAAGAGTAATTGATAAACTGGGCAGTGTGTGTGCCCATGCAGGGGGTAATTAACACAATGAGGAGAGCCGAATGCAATAGTCAGATTAAAAGCAGTAGCCGTTCATTCACACAATGAACCAGTGGTGTGAGGTGTGTCTAATCTATTATTCTAAGAAATAACAAGGTATTTCAGTCACAATAATACACATATCAGTATATCATTGTATTTTACCATTTTTGGTGCATGTTACAGCATGGTGGATCAGCGGTAAGCGCTGGTGTCTGTCATGAACTTTGTTGTTCTCCAGGTATTTGCATTGTTTGCTCCGGTACTCCAGTTTTCTCCCACACTCCAAAGACATACTGATAGAGCTCCAATGGGGACAGCGAGTTATGACAATGTCTGTAAAACACTGCGGAATATGTTTGTGCTATGTAAATGTGATGGTGCTGTGCTTGCTACCGTCCCGCTGTCCGGGGCAGGCATGGGCATTGCATCAGTCACCTAGCTTCCAGCTTCAAGGCCTCTTCCTATATGTGTATTGTAGAGACTTTTCCTTGCAGCACTGCCAGATTTAATTTTGTTTCTGATGCTGTGCTCTGCTGCTTAACTAATGAGCTAATCAACTCGTCTACACAGCTGTGACATCACTTCCTTGCATGAGCAATTGGTCTCTACAGATCATGCTAGGTCTCTCTAGCTGGCCAGAGCTTGTACAGTGCTATAATCCGTTTGTCTGCCAGAGTACAGACTTCTGCCTGATTCCTGGATCCTGACCCTCTGCTGCCTGTCTTGATCTGTTCACCATACTGATCCTGTGCTGCCTGCCCTGACCTTTGAACTGTTTCACTGATTCGCACAAAATCTATCTGCCTGGAACTCAGCCTTTTTCCTGACTATGAGTATTGCCTGATCCCTTGGAGCTTTGCACTGGTGTCTCTGACTCCCATGAGTTAGCAGCCAACCACACCAAGAGGTAGTGGCATGGTTGCTCCTCTACAGCAAAGACCAGATGCCTATACAGAGGTTAAAGGGAGAAAACCAGGGGACCACCATAAACGCCCTCAGCAATAGCCCAAAGTCAAACCAGTTAGTTGGCAGTGGATCCACATCCATTATTCATAACCATAAATATGTAAAATAAATAAATTTGTTATATTTTATATTGGTGAAAGTGTAATACTTTGATTTAGCCATGTGACATTACGTTCATTGGTCACATGGCCTGGTCGCAGCTCAGCCCCACTGAAGTGAATGGGGCTGACCTGTAATACCAAGCACAGCCATTGTACAATGTACACAGTGAGAGCTGTAGCCTTCTCAAACAGCTGATCAGCCGGGTCCCACATATCCGACGCCTACCAATCTGATACTGATAACCTATCCAGATGATAAGTTATCAGTAGAAACTGTCAGAAAACCCCTTTAACTTGGCTAACATGAATTACAAAGCATGCTACATGAAGCATGATTCTTCTTGGTGCAAATACTTCAAATAAACTAGGTGCACACATAATACATGCCATTCTTTCCACAGTAAATAAGTAAAAAAAGTGGAGTACAGAGCTTGATATATGTGGGCCAATGTCATACCTTCCATGCAACATATTTAGCAACAAATTTAAGGCTTTTTAAGAATTTAATGCAAACTGTAACATGGCAAGCCGACAGGGTTTACCGCTTGTCCAGGAATTTGGCACATTGATGTAATGCAGCTTTTTCAGCAAAAAAATTGCAAAGAAAAAGTTGAGAATGAGAAAATAAAAGTTGTATGTCTACTTCATACAAACCTTGGTGTTATAAAATAAAAGTTATTGTGAAAGTTAAAAAAAATGCTATTTTAACCCATGTGAACATTAATGGCAGCGAGTGATGCTTATTACAATTTTATAAAATAGGATGCATGTGGCCATGGTATTAAATTTGATATATATAGGCAATTAACTTTATCACTGTATGATATGATTTTCAAGGCAATATCCATAAGATCGTTGTTTTTTTGGACAGAATTGAAATAACCTAAAGGCCATCTAAAAAACCAAACTTTTAGGTTTTTAGGAGATGTTTCTTCTTGGAAGCTATTAGCAAGATTATTTTTGCCTTGGATTTAAAGCTTAGATCTTTTGAGGAGATGATGGTCTCGCCCTTCCCTTTCACATCAGCGACTGGGAGACAATTGATTGAGCATGGCCCCATTACAGATTTATTAACAGCACGTGCTGGTGTATCTGCAAGCCTGCCATGCTAATCAAAGTGATGTAGCCTGCACTGGAAATTGATGGCGGGAGGGGCACAACATAATCATAGTCTCTAGTCCCATCTGTTGAGTCCTCCGTTTTACAATACCTTTAATTGCAAAAGGCAGAGAAGGGAGGACTTAAGTTTCAGTCCCTTGAACAAGTGCAATCTCTATACAGCTCCTGCCGGGTCAATCTTTGTAGATGATGTGACTCTGAAAAGAAGCAAAGAAGGGGAGAAAATTTTCAGATCAATGGCAGATAAAGCCTGGGCCACAAAGGGCTGTATTCTTTTTATTCTTAAATTAGAGCAGCTGCAGTAGCACAACCAATTGGAAACCTATTAGTTTTTAAAGGAATTAGACCAGTTGAAAAGTTTTGGCCTCTAAATCGCTTAAATTCACACCATGCATCCCAGCAATAGAGCTATAGGCCAGAGCATTTAAGATAAGGAGAAAAACCATTGTAAGACGATGTCCTAAGGGTGAGAGAGAGAGTGAAAGAAGATCCCTGTAGGTTTTAAGCATCTTGAGACAGGGTACTTAACATTGATAAAATATCTAAATACGCACATTTTTAAACAAAACAAGTTTCCTTTTTGCGGCTTAAAAGGGAAACCACAGACCCAACAGGAATGTAGATCAAAGTCAACTTTGCAAATGATGCAGAAAGGCATAAAACAACAAACAATTCTGATGGGAAAAGTCAGGGCTTTTGTCAAGGGATCTGTCTCTTTTTTTGACAGAAACACAGAGAAATTCCTTGAAAAGATACAGGACATAAAATATTCATAATAGAAACATTTACAACGTTTCATAAAATACCTTAGGGTGTATGGTCCCTGACAGTCATTCTTGTAATTGCCTTTTTAAAAAGGTGTATTCATTTGTTTAATTGCCTCCATGTAGAACATTCTTGGCCAGTTATTCCACATGGTGGCCCAAAACTCTTTAGAATATTTGCCAATTGTTTTAATTATATAAAAATATTTTTATATCAAGCCCAATATTCAATAAACAACTTATGAGGTTCGGCACACACATTAGCTGAAAATATGTTAAAATGGCAATTTTTTAGATTTTATCCAATTTTCATAAAAATTTTACATAATTCATTGTATGCGATGGACAACATCTGACCAAAAAGGTCAAGTATTTTTTCAGCCAGTTATCACTTAGTTGAATCATAATTCGCCGATTCTAGCCACTAATTTGTGCAATTTCTCTTACCATTCTTAACTTTGTTTCTTAACTTCTCATTTATACAATCAAGGAACTTATTAGGAAGGGTATTGTAAAAGTTTGTAAAAGTCTGCTTTGGAGAAAAATGCAAAAAATTTTGCAAATATCGCCTGTCATTTTAAAAAATCACTTTTGTCTACAGATGTTAGTCTAGTTTTTTACACCACTTCGGTACTACAGTAAGGCTACTTTCACACTGGTGTTTTGGCTTTCCGTTTCTGAGATCCAACATGGGCTCTCACAAGCGGTTCAAAACAGATCAGTTTTGCCCTAATGCATTCTGAATGGAAAAGGATCCGCTCAGAATGCATCAGTTTGCCTCTGATCAGTCTTGCAGCGTTTTGCTGTCCGCTTGACGAAACTGAGCCAAACGGATCCGTCCTGACACACAATGTAAGTCAATGGGAATGGATCCGTTTCCTCTGACACAATCTGGCACAATAGAAAACGGATCCGTCTTGGCTATGTTATAGATAATACAAACGGATCCGTTCATAACGGATGCATGCGGTTGTATTATTGTAACACGCGAGTGTGAAAGTAGCCTAATACTGTAACTTTAATTGCATCTGTTAAAATAAATTGTAATTGATAAAGATGCCGTACAATTCATTAACGTAGCTAACCTTCCTCACTTTCCCACCTACTAACCTTCCTCACTTTTCCCACCAAAAGTAAGTAGCATAACTTCACACAAACATGCAAATTTTTAAGCAAAAATTGCTTTGCAGCTTTTTTTGCCCCACATTTCTGGTGGAGGGAATCGATAAATGTACCCCGTTGTCCCTGATTTACCAATTGAGTTTGGAATGTTGATTGATTGATGGATAATTTCATGCAAACAGAATAATATACAATTGACCAGCTGCATGTTGGCCAATCATAATCTATTGTGTAGGGCCACATTAAAATACTTTTACACTCTCAAATGAATATTCCTTCTACAGGGTGCAATTTAATAATAGGGCTGGCATAGTAAAGGTATTTAGCTTAGGTTTTATGAGCAATACTGAACTTTCCTGTTGTGTAACACTGTAAAAAATTGCATAAAAATAAAGACTGAGACATAAGGTTTTGGCCAATTGAAATATCCTATGTTAGGATGCAGTTGTAGGTAACAAGCGATATACTCTGCGCTCCAACAGAAAACAGTGGTTTAAAATACTAAAAGCATGTCTGGTCACTAGAATACTTCTAAGAACCATCAAGGTGGAGTGAAAGCATTGGCAAAATAAAACCTAATTAAAACACTCGTACACCATTGAAAGAAAGCGGCGTTAAGCAGAGACAATTGGCTTCAAGGGAGGACTGGAGATAGACATGGTCACAAAATTCAGGAAACTCTTGTCTAGAGCTACAAAGACCAGTGACAGGAAACAGGAAACTAGGGGTTTAAAAAAGCGCTGATGAATACCAAATGACCAGCAGGTGTTACATGGTGACAACTCCCCAACAGTTCTAAGCTTGAAGCTGTCATGATAAGATCATCTGCTGTAGCCGACAGATAGTGCTGAGATCCAGGAAGAGTGTAGCCTTGAATTAATGATCTGGAACCATTGCCAAGAAGAGTTGCAGATGTCTGTGGTGGATCAGTGCAAGTGAAGGAATATACACAGTGAAAGTGACTGGTGGCACTGAGGACAATTACAATACTTAAATCCTAGGACTGGAATTCTGTGTAATTCACTTAAATTGATAAAGAGCCATTGAGACCAAACTCTCTTGCTGCTTAAGGCATTGGTTTCAGAATGCCCACTACATACATAGTCCCTACAGAGCATGGTAAAGTTTGATGGCCAATCCTATATTTTTGTCCTATGTCCCCTACCTTCCCATTGTTCTATTTCCCATTTCATCCATTGTACACATGCAGTTTTTAATGCAGAGCCAGCTGGCTACACTATGATGTAAAGCTAAACCTCTTTCAGATAACTGCCCAAAATTGCAATGAAAAGTGGTTTTCTGGGATGGATGGTCTTCTCAGATGGTGGAACTAAAAATCTGTTACAGGAAATCTTGTCTGAATAAGGGACTGATCTTCTCAAACAAGTGCTCTTTTTGGGTGTGCTTCCCTGTATCTACTTATAAGGGTCCACTGCCTCCTGCAGCTCCTATCTTTGCTTCATTCATATCTTTTTTGTGTGGTGGGGGTTTGTCTTAAAGTTTGTTTCAGAAATTTTGGCCACATTTCCACTGACGCAAAATGAGGGCATGTTACATTTTTCATAATTTTTTAACAAGCCTATGAGCGGCTTCCGTGGGTGCCAAACTGCAAGGGGGTGCTTAATGCCAGTCAGGTTCCACGTCTACTGCGGATACTGTTACAGCTTACTAGTCTGCGGCGAGAGAGCCAGGCATGCGTGTACTGGTGAGTCATCAGGGCGCCCAGCTCACTTATACGTCGCAGGCCAGGTCCAAACGAGGTTGCGTCCGGCTTTACTCATAAGTGGGCCGTGCATGGGTGCATTGCTCTTTCTTGTAGACTGCAGAACATGCATATGAGGACTCGAAGAAGTAGCGGAAGGGGAAGTGTGTTTTTTTTTTTATTATTATTTTAGTTTAGTGGGGGGCACTGGGAGAATTTAAGTGAATGGGGCAAGCCTAGATCCTTAATAGGAATTACGGCTCAATGGTGCTGGGGTCATTGAGCCTAAATAGAGAATGCTTTACCAATCCAATCTTCTTATGGCGGGGGCCTAACTGGGGCCTATATGGGGCTTGGTTCTATTAAAAGGGATGTATACACAGGTTTAGGGGGCGCATTACTTTGTCTGCTCAGGACATTGGCAACCCATGCTATGCCACTGGATGCTTGGAGCATCTTGCTAGAAATCAGTCTTTTTTGTCTTCCTTATGCCAGCTCAAGGATAGATTACTTTACACCATTTATATTCATGCATGTCATTAATAAAACTAGTGCATTTTCCATCTCGAGAAAGCTATGCCCCCATTGTAGAAACTGTATTAAAGGAGGCTTATTTGGTGCATTCTAAGAATTTTGGCACCCTTGGAATAGTAAATCTGACAATGCATTTGATATAAAACAATTACACAGAACGGTAAGGAAGGAAATGGTTTCATTTACTATTAAAAGCGAAATATCTAAGTCATATTTTTACTGCAGTCTAACCACCTATAACATGGCAAACCCAAGGAAAAGCCTGATGTAGCAAATTTTTTATGGTAGTAAAAATGAAGGGGGATTATTGTAACCGAACACAAACTTTACTTCTGCAGTAGTTCTATGTCAGCATTTGCAATGGTTACATTTCCATGTGATACATGGATAAAAGGATAAGAATACAGAATATAGTGGCACTATATAAATGCGTAAAATAAAATAACATAAATATGACCAATTCTGTTGTAATCTCAGTCACTAGAACATTTATCCCACCCCCTATTAAATATGTAATAAATAGTAATTTTTGGAGTAGACAGTGTAGCATTACTATGGTTTATGTATAATGCACTTAATCTTGATGTCTTTTACGTTGGTGTTTATAGAGAATTAATTATTATACGCTAAAATAACTCTTAATATTGCATTTGGATATATTCCTACAGGTACAAGGAAGACAATATAGGTCAATGTGCTACAAACCTTGTTGGCAAGGAAAGAATTCTTTGAATTTGGACAGCATTTGGAAGGCTTTAAACTTTAAGTCACTCTCATTAGGGACTTTTCAAGAGGAATTGCTTTAATTGCCCTTATTTAAGTACCTTGGTGTGATGGCACTTCTTATTAGTAGCGGGATGGAATAAATGGCTCCCAGCAAAAAAAACCATTACAGTCGCCCACACGAAAACTGATTCAAATTACCAGAAAGAAAGAACTTTTGAGTGAGGGTTGAGAAGTGAGCAGAGACCTCCTCACCCTGCCATTTCATTACATACCGTCAACACTAATTGCTGCATTCAAAGTCGTCACCATCTAATTTCCCTACATTGTATGGAGCTCCCAATTAATTCCCAGTGAGAAACATCTTTATGGGCCAGTTCTGGCATGTTACAAGACAAATAAACTTCACTTTTCTGATACTTTCAGTTAAAGGTGTCTGCCTATGTTGAGTTGAAAGGTTTACACTTTAATCTTTTTTTTTATTTTTATTCTGGTTATGTTGTTAAACAGTTATCTAATGAATAATTAAAAAATTTATATCTTACATTTTACAATACTTGACAATTTATTTCGAACAAAAATAGAACCAGCCCTGTAGCTCCAATTGCTCTGCTAGATTTACTTTTAACTGGCCACTGAGACGATGTGTATATATATATATTTTTTTTTTATTTTTTTTTGGGGGGGGGGGGCATGCCCTTTCTGCTGCAATTCTCTCCCTATCACAGCTTGGGGGATGTCCTTCCTCAGGGATATGACCTTACTGCTGCAGCTCTTTTCCTGTAACTATCACAGCTTCTAACAGTAGACACAGCTGGTAGCAGGGTGATATTACTGGAGGTGGACAGAGATATAAGAAATAGAACCAACAGCCGGTGGCGCTATACAGATAGATTTTATTAAATAACTCAGCGGCTATACAACATTTTTAATTATATGCAGTTACAAAAGTGTTCAGATCCGGATGCTGGTTTAAAAAATGTAGAATATTCTTCACACAACAACCCTTTTAGCACATAATATTCTATGTACAGTGAACCTATTTTGAGACTTTCAGTGTTGCACTATGTTGCAAAACTATTAGCCTACCTGCACACGCTGTATATTTGTATGCAGAAAATCCACATGAAATGTGCACCAAAACCAGTTCAAAATGCAAGTAAGGCTACATGCAGCAAAAAAATGCTGACAGTTCATCCGTTTGTGTTCCGCGTCTGTTGTCCGTGTTTCCCTTCAGCAAAAAAAGTAGTGCATGTCCTACTTTTTTCTCATTTGCGGACGAGGATAGGCATTTTTTACAAGGGATCTGTGAAAACAAAGGAATCCTCAAAAAAAAACTGATGGACCATCAGTTTTTTTTTTGCGGATCCCGATTTGCAGACAGAAAAAAACAACATTATGTGCATGTAGCCTAAATCTGCTCTATTTATTGCGTTTTTGGGGAGTTTTTAAGCTGTTTTTGTGTTCATTTCTGTTTATGTTGACAACCCGTTAAAATCTATGGGGAAAAGCACTATATATAAGGTACTGAATCTCACGAACAATTTATGTCCTGCAGATTTTAAAATCCGCACTGTAGGTCAATTTCCGCACGGAAAAAAAAATGCAAAGTGTACATGAGATTTAGAAAGTCTGATTCACTTTGCTGGTATTTTAATAGGCTGCAGTTTTTATGCATGAAAATCTGCACAGAAAAACTGCACATAATCCCCAACGTGTGCCGTTACCCTCACCACCCTGTGTTACAGTTGTGCTGTTCTTGTTTGTATTTATTTAATTTGGTGTTTATATGATGAGTAGCTCCCTCGATAAGAACTCCAGTGGAACATGCCACAGTTTTGTATGATATATGTCAGGAAAAAAGCTCCATATGATATCGGAGGTACCGTATTTTTTGCTTTGGCAGTGCATCTTATGAAGTGAAAACTAGTGAGCACCTCCATTATGGAAGAGCTCACTAGTATGGAGCAGGTGCAGGGAGTGAAGCGCTGTTAGTGCTGCCAGTACACACCCTTTCTAGTCTTCCTCCCTGGAGCCACGCTGCACTGTCCTGGCTGCGTACAGCATTGCGGGACAGAGAAGACAAGGGAGTGCAACTGCTGCAGACCACCGAACCTGGGGAAGGTAAGGTTAGTGGGAGGTGAGGTAAGTGAATTTATTTATTTTATCTGTGATCTGAGGTTTAATGAGGGTTCGGCATAGAAGTTGAATGGGCGTCTGACATGGGAGTCTGATCTGAGGTCTCATGGGGTCTGACATGGATGTTTAATTAAGGTCTGATCTGAGGTCTGATAGGGGTCTGATATGGAAGTCTTATGGGGGTCTGAGCTGAGGTCTGATGGGGGTCTGACATAGAGGTCTTATGGGGGCCTGACATGGAGGTCTGACATGGAAGTCTGATGAGGGTCTGATCTCAGTTCCTGATATGAGTTTCTGATATAGGGTTTGATCTAATTATCTGATATGGGGGTCTGATCTGAGGATCTGACGAAAAATATTTTTTTCTTATTTTCCTCCTCTAAAACCTGTGGTGCATCTTATAAAGTTTAAAAATACGGTATATGGAGGTAATGTATTGGGCTTGTATTGGCACTGTTTACAGCGCCATTAAACACGGATTTTGTACAGCGCTATGTGCATGAGCCCTAAGAATAAGTTCACATTTAAGATTTTTTTTTTAGATTTTTTTTTTTTTATGCCTTTTCTTTGCTCTACAACAGATACAGTTGATGTTAAATAGACATTAAATTTTTAGACCATCACCTACTGACCTCAAACATTTAGAAAAAATATCATGAAAGATCCTGTCAAAATGTTGATGGAATTTATGACGGAACGGATGAAGATTAATGCGCTTTGGCACCAGATTGCATTTTATAGAAATTAATAGAACTCAGATATGAAGAAGTTTATTTTTCTTTTGGATGGATAAAGTTTCTTTTCCTTTTGAGGAAGTACATGTTCATGATAGGAATGATGGGAAATACAGACTTCCTATGATAAGGGTATGCCGTGTTTTACTTTATGTATAGATTGTTACCTTTCTGAATCGAAAGCCATCATTGACTTGATATAAAAGGGATAATGGAATTTACTTCTTCAGGAGGCTGTGTTTTACAAGTTCCATTTATTTATTTGCTTTACTGTGTCACATCAGAGACACCAAAGTGATAAGAAAGAGCAATAGATAAGGGAAATCTGCTTGTAAAAATGTTTGTCCAAACAGACGCACAGACATCAGACACACTGGAAGAGCAACAGGAAATTAAAATCCTCCAAATCTCAGTTTATCACATTGGCCAAGCTAGATTTGATACATCATTTGCTATGGCTTACACAAGTCGCATGCTAAAAAAAACAGACAAATTACGCACATGAAATGCTTTACAGGTATAAAAAAATATTTTCAAATATGCCAAAGGATAGCAGTACCCATCAATCAGGCATCCTTCTAAATATTTTGTCACAAATATGTTAGCAGTAACGTACAATTCAAATTTTTTTTTTTTATCTTAGATAAGAAAAAATGGGCCCTCCTCTATCATACGGGGCTTTTTCAAAAGTGCCAGAAAAGGGCTCTGTGTTTGTTTCCCCCCTAAACATACATATTCTTACCATAACCCCTGGGTCAACCATGGCTGGACCCTCTTTCTCCAAAGGCCCCACAGCAGATGCATCTATGGTTTGTACGCCCTCATCTGAATCTGGGCAGCACAGTGGCTCAGTGGTTAGTAGTGCTGCGTTGCCGACATCTGTATGGAGTTTGTATGCTTTCCTGATGTTTGCAAGTGTTTACTCCTAGCACTCCCGTTTCCTCCCGCACTCCATAGACATACTGATAGGGAATTTAGACTGTTAGTCCTACTGGGGAAAGAGTAATTATAATGTCAGAGCTACTGTATATGTGAGTCAGTAAAATAAAACTGGGAACCTCATCAATGTCCTGAAAAAAGGTCCCAACTCTACCTGATCATCCCATGCCTAGTGTGGATACAAAAGTATTGTAAAATTCAAATGTAAAAGGTACCTTGAGATAAAATATGCATTAGAGTGAGAAGTTGAAGCCGTCTGGTGGCCCAGTCAAGCACAGCAGTGTACTTTCAAGAACTGGAGACATCTGAAGTTGTATGTCTTCTTCTGCCCCTCAGGGGAGGACATGGTAATCTTTGCTCACCTATATATATGACAATAGACATCTCGCGTATCCTAAGTTAAAGTAGACAGCTGCCACATATCACAACATGTCTTAGGGCAGGGGGGGAGTAAGTGGCCCAAAAGCTCTGGGCTGTTCCTGAAGCTTGGGCCCCACGAGTAAAAAAAAAAAAAAAAGTATTCTGCACAGTATAACCACCCACCACCACCATGCTAAAGACATATTTAGATGGACATTACATTCTGCGCTATCACACATACAGGAGAATACAGCACTACATACTTATTACATCCGGTGATGTCTTCTCCAATGTATCTTTCCTTATCTTCTCTATTGGAATCAGACCATGATGACAAATTTCAGCCATGTCTCGTCTCTGCAGAGTTTGGCACATAGACATCTTAGGTTCCTCACTTTTCCATTATCCTCCCCCTCCTGGTGCCCCAAAAATTGTCATCCTGCTACTACCCCTGATACTGTGCCCGTTGTGTTCCCCCATGCCCCTAAATACTTTACTGAAGAAATAATAGTGCCACACAGATAGTCCACCCACAGTAATAATGATCCCCAAAGTCCCAATAATAGTGATAATTCTCTCCTAGAGTGTTCCCATTAGTAGTAATGCCCTCTATATTGTGCCCACTAATAATATTGCCCCCCAACAGTAGTAATAATGCATCCATAGTGCCCCTAGCAGTGATAAAGCCATCCAAAGTACTATAAGTGGTAATAAAGCCCCCCTACAGTACCACAATACTATAGTGGCCACAGTAGTTCTCATTTCCCCCAGCATTTATTTCCATAGTACTGCCCCAGTAGTTCTAATTTCCCCAGTAGTGCCCCCAGTAGTTGTTAATGTCCCACTTGTGTCCCCAGTAGTTCTTATGGCTTCAATAGTACCCCAGTGGTTCTTATTGCCCCAGTAGGCCACAGATCTCTGAGTTACCTGATGCCGGTGTGGGCATTGCAATCGTCTGCGCCATTCTACAGCACCATTGGCTTCAGGCATAGTGGTCTGTTGCCTATGAGAGTGGAGCCATGGGCTCCTATATCCCAATGCCGGTCAATGGGCAAAACATCCAGGGATTACGCCCTGGATATTTGCCCGGGAATATTGATGGGTGTTTTGGGCGTCCATGGGGGGCCTAAAACAGCCCTGTTGTAATCTATCATTGAATTAGGGTAACACATAGATGTAAAGCTATCATTATATCTGTGTTGTGGCTTCTGTTTACAATGGAAGCCACTACACAGTGCCAGATCCATCATACTATGAATCTCACCAGCCCCCAATGAACTTTAATGCGGTTCTGCCTTAGTTTCCACTGTTTTGACACAAGCAGTGTTATTTTACCATCATGTCTGATGGAACTGCCGATGGATAAGGCCTCCAACAAAATCTAAACACGCACTAATGTTCTGTTCACACTGGTACCATGGATTTCAGGGATCATAACTAATTATGTATTAGGTTTTGATACCATAGACGCAACTATTATTCTCTATTGCTACGTTTACCATTACCGCTTAAAGACCTAAAATCCTCTCCAAACTAGTGTTCTCAGCTTTAAAACACACTCTTCACATACAGATCTGCCAACTCACATTGCTCCGGGCAATAAAAACCTTCTTGAGTAAATTACCATTACTAATCCTTCTGCTCACCTTTAGTGCTACTGTATTTTGACCTCTAATTCACTGGCACCAGGAAGCCTGTGTTTTCCTGCCCCCCTTTGATAATAGTTTTCAGTCTGAGCATTAGATACTTGAAAGTCGGGTCATTTAGGTGAAGAGAAACAAGCTGGCAGGAAAGGTCTAAAAGTGAACCTCTTATCTACTTCTTTCATACATATGCACTTATATAGCCACTCTTTCATAGTCTACAGGTATGACAGTCAAGTTACAACCAGCTGCAGAGGATGACTTTTCCTTATAGGAAATGGAAGTCAAGAGACTATCAAACATTTGGTGGCCATCAAATAGAATTTTCATGTATGTATATTGTACTTAATGCCCAAATAAACCAGGGTATGGCCTTTCGTTTGCCTAGAGCAGGCATCCTCAAACTGTGGCCCTCCAGATGTTGTAAAACTACAATTCCCACTATGCCCTGCCGTAGCCTGATTGCTGTAGGTCGTCTGGGCATGCTGGGAGTTGTAGCTTTACAACATCTGGAGGGCCGCAGTTTGAGGATGCCTGGCCTAGAGGAACTTAGAAGTTGAATGGTGCAGAGAAAGGAAAGTTTTTGCACATAGTGACACACAGTGAATTCTCTGAAATATTGGACATTTCTAATTTTAAGCAAAGATGCCTGAAAATAAAGTCTCCATTGACTGCAAGAGCACCCACCGATACTCAGAATGAAGGAGCCAGCATTAGTTCAAGGGGTTCTCCGGGAATGATTTGAAATGGCCACCAGCAACCTGTCCAAGAATGTGAGCAGACTGGTTGCCACCTTTTGAGGGGATGAGGCACAATACACTGTTTTACAGATGGTAATGCTTTTAGTGATCTGATCCTGCTTGTGATATGCCATCATGGCTGAGCAGCCTGACAGAAAAATTCATTAAGATGTAGTATATGCAAGTGTCAGAGCGTGATGTGTAGTGAGGCCCCGACCCCTCACCCTCCTATACAGTTCTACAAGTGGTGGCAACCAGTCCTGCTCACACTCTAGGACAAGTTGCTGACTGCCATTTTAAATCAATCCTGGAGAACCCGTGCTGTGGTACTTTCAAGGATTTTCTTTGTACAGCGATGCTACTGGACACCCACTGTGCAGGGAATTGTAACACATCCCCATTTACTTGAATGGAGTTGTGTTGCAGTTCCCTACACAGCAGGTGGCTAGAAGCACTGCCATGTAGGAAAAAAGCTTAAAAAGGCCTTTGTCCCTTTGTTTTGGGGATTGGTGGGGGTTCCAGAGGTCAGCCCACCATTGATCATAATTTTATGGCATATCCTAGTAATATGCATTGACATCATTAGATGAGAACTGGTGCTGTGCAATACTGGGGTTAAAATCCGACTAAAGCCCTTCACAGTGCTCAACTGAGCAGACAATTGGTGGCAAGGAAGCTGTGAGTGAAGGAGACTGCAGCATTTCCATGCAGCGATTTCCTCCACCGTATGAGGAAGAGCGATCACTAATGCCATTCCTCCTCCCCATACAGCTGCATTGTTTGCCGGCAGTAGAGACTGTTTAGACGGCACAATCTGCTGCCGGCAAACAATGATGACCGCATGAAAGATCCAATTACCCGATGAACAAGCATTTCACTCATTTATCGAGTAATCATCTACACCTTTATACTGGCAGATAATTCCTAACAAGAGTTCCTATGAAGCCTTAAGGCTGCTATCACACAGTCAGTGGTTGGTCAGTGTTTTTCATCAGTGATTGTGAGCTAAAACAAGTCGTGGGTCAAAACCACAGATCAGGAGGAAATCTTTCCCTTATACCTTATGTCTGTGGAGACTCCACACCTGGTTTTGGCTCCAAATCACTGATGGAAATCACTGACCAAAACACTGACTGTGTGAAAGCGGCTTAACGGGAACCTGTCACATTGGAGGAGGAGAAGCTGAGCAGATTGATATGTAGTTTTGTGGGAAAAGATTCAGTAAAACTTGTATTTCATTCATTTAAATTCCTACTCATTTCTGGGCTTTGAAGTCAAGGGGTCGGTCCTATCAGTGATTGACAGCTCTCTCTGTATACACAGTCATAGAGGGAGGGCTGTCAATCACTGATAGGACCGCCTCCTGGACTTCACAGCTCAGAAGAGCAGGAATTTAAATTAATAAATTACAAATTTTACTAAATCTTTTCACACAAAACTATATATCAATCTGATCAGCTCCTCCTGCTCTATAACATGGTGCCTTTAACTCAGACACCATTTTCAATGTGACAGATTTCCTTTAACCTCTTGCCGACCGCCTCACGCAGGATTGCGTCCTGCGGGCGGTCGGTCTGTTCCTCCTTGACGCGCCCGCGCGTCATCTCGCGAGAGGCGAGATTTCCTGTGAACGCGCGCGCGCGCGTGCGCGCGTTCACAGGATCACGTCGGGGAGAAGGTAAGCTACAGCCTGCCAGCGCTGATCGTGCGCTGGCAGGCTGTAGAAGTTAAAAAAACGGCATATCAGACGCTGTTTTGTTAACAGCGTCTGATATGCTTGCTGATCGTTCCTTTGGTGGTCCCTTTTGCTTGGGACCACCAAAGAAACTTTTATAAGTGCACCAAAACACCACACAGACCCCCCACCCATCCACCCCCCCCCCCCACCACGTCACTGATTAACCCCTGATTAACCCCTCATCAACCCCCGATCACCCCATGTCACCCCCCTGACACTAATTACCCCACTGTAAGGCTCATTCAGACGTCCGTATGTGTTTTGCGGATCCATGGATCCACGGATCCGCAAAACACGGACACCAGCAATGTGCTTTCCGCATTTTGCGGATCCGCACATTGCCAGAACTATATAGAAAATGCCTTTTCTTGTCCGCAATTGCGAACAAGAATAGGACATGCTCTATCTTTTGCAGAGCTGCGGCCGGATGCTTGGGGGCCGAAACCCGTAAGTTTGCGGCCGCAGCTCCGCAAATGCTGATGCGGCGAGCGCATAGTGTGCTCTCCGCATCACCGCCAGCCCCATTCACACTGAATGGGTCCGCATCTATTCCGCAGAATTGCGGAATAGATGCGGACATTTTTGCGGACGTGTGAATGGGGCCTTACTACTTTTTTTTGCACATTTTTGGCAGAGATTTATTCATCCACATTGATCGATGCGAATGAGGAAATCTGTGCCGTTTTGTTTTTTTGCACATTTTTGGGCAGAGATTTTTTCATCCACATTGATTGATGCGAATGAGAAAATCTGTGCCGTTCATTTTTTCTCTTTCAGCGCAGAGGCTGAACGGGAAAAAATCTCATTACCCGTATGCTCAATATAAGGAGAATCGCAGAAACTCCTAATGCTGGCCATACGTGTAATGATTGCGGAGACCCTCAAATGCCAGGGCAGTACAAACACCTCACATGTGACCCCATTTTAGAAAGAAGACACCCCAAGGTATTCCGTGAGGGGTATGGCGAGTTCATGCAAAATTTTATTTTTGTCACAAGTTAGTGAAATATGAGACTGTAAAAAAAAAAAAAATCAATTTCCGCTAACTTGTGCCAAATTTTTTTTTCTGTGAACTCGCCATGCCCCTCACAGAATACCTTGGGGTGTCTTCTTTCCACAATGGGGCCACTTGTGGGGTATTTATACTGCCCTGGCATTTTAGGGGTCCTAAAGTGTGAGAATCCAAATGCGTAAAAATGGCCTGTGAAATCCTAAAGGTACTCATTGGTTTTAGGGCCCCTTGCGCATCTTGGCTGCAAAAAGTGTCACTCATGTGGTATCGCCGTACTCAGGAGAAGTAGGGCAATGTGTTTGGGGTGTATTTTTACATATACCCATACTGTGTGTAGAAATATCACTGTAAACGACAACTTTTTACATTTTTTATTCAAAGTTGTCAATTTACAGAGATATTTCTCACACAAAGTATGGGTATATGTAAAATACACCTCAAAACACATCGCCCTACTTCTCCTGAGTACGGCGATACCACATGAGTGACACTTTTTGCAGCCCGAGTGCACAAGGGGCCCAAATTCCAACGAGTACCTTTAGGTTTTATATGGCTGCTCACAATTTAGCCCCACCCAAAATGCCAGAACAGTACAAACACCCCACAAATGACCCCATTTTGGAAAGAAGACACCCCAAGGTATTCGCTGAGGGGCATAGTGAGTCCATGAAAAATTTAACTTTTGTCAAAAGTTAGCAGAAAGGTAGACTTTATGAGAAAAACAATAAAAAATCAATTTCCGCTAACTTGTGCCAAAAAAATCTTCTATGAACTCGCCATGCCCCTCACAGAATACCTTGGGGTGTCTTCTTTCCAAAATGGGGTCACATGTGGGGTATTTATACTGCCCTGGCATTTTAGGGGCCCTAAAGCGTGAGAAGAAGTCTGGAACCAAATGCGTAAAAATGCCCTGTGAAATCCTAAAGGTACTCATTGGTTTTAGGGCCCTTTGCGCATCTAGGCTGCAAAAAGTGGCATACATGTAGTATCGCCGTACTCAGGAGAAGTAGGGCAATGGCTTTGGGGTGTATTTTTATATATACCTATACTGTGTGTGAAAATATCTCTGTAAACGACAACTTTTAAAAATTTTTATACAAAGTTGTCAGTTTACAGAGATATTTCTCTCACCCAACATGGGTATATGTAAAAATACACCCCAAAACACATTGCCCTACTTCTCCTGAGTACGGCGATACCACATAAGTGACACTTTTTGCAGCCTGAGTGCTAAAGGGCCCAAATTCCAACGAGTACCTTTAGGTTTTACATGGCAGCTCACAATTTAGCCCCGCCCAAAATGCCAGAACAGTACAAACACCCCACAAATGACCCCATTTTGGAAAGTAGACACCCCAAGGTATTCACTGAGGGGCATAGTGAGTCCGTCTGAGATTTCTTTTTTTTGCCAGAAGTTAGCAGAAATTAAAACTTTTTTTTTTTTTTTCTCAGAAAGTGTCATTTTCCGCTAACTTGTGAAAAAAATGAAATGATACATGAACTCACCATGCCCCTCCGCGAATACTTTGGGGTGTCTTCTTTCTAAAATGGTGTCATTTGGGGGTATTTATACTATCCTGGCATTCTAGCACCTGAAGAAACATGACAGGTGCTCAGAAAGTCAGAGCTGCTTCAAAATGCAGAAATTCACTTTTTGCACCATAGTTTGTAAACGCTATAACTTTTACCCAAACCAATAAATATACACTTATTGGACTTTTTTTTATCAAAGACATGTAGAACAATAAATTTTGAGAAAAATTTATACAGAAATGTAGTTTTTTTTGAAAAATTTTACAACAGAAAGTGAAAAATGTCATTTTTTTGCAAAAATTTCGTTAAATTTGTATTAATGGCAAAAAAAGTAAAAATGTCAGCAACAATGAAATACCACCAAATGAAAGCTCTATTAGTGAGAAGAAAAGGAGGTAAAATTCATCTGGGTGGTAAGTTGCATGACGGAGCAATAAACGGTGAAAGTAGTGTAGTGCGGAATTGTAAAAAGTGGCCTGGTCATTAAGGGTGTTTAAGCTAGGGGGGCTTAAGTGGTTAAAGAGGACCTTTCATCACTCCTGACATGCCTGTTTTAATAGCTTCATGCATTACCCGTGTAATAATTATTCTGGAACATCTATTCTTATGGCTCTGTGTTGTGTCGTTCCTTTATTATTTCTACTAGAAGGTTTAAATTAATCGCTAGCAGTCTGTAGTAAGGGTACAGAGGGGTGGTAACCAGTTGGGGGTGTGTCCTAGCACAGACTCACTCTATCCAATCAGTGCTGCCATTTTCAGACTGTACATGTACACACCCCCAACTGGTTACCCCCCCTCTGTACCCTTACTGCAGACTGCTAGCAATTCATTCACAACTTGTAGTAGAAATAATAAAGGAACGGCACAACACAGAGCCATAAGAATAGATGCTCCAGAAGGGTTATTGCATGGGGAATTTATGTAGCTATTAAAACAGGCATGTCAGGAGTGGCGAAAGGTCCTCTTTAAGGACAACATCTTCATGGAGTTTGTATGTTCTGCCCATGTTTGCGTGGCGTTCCTCCAGGTACTCAGGCTTCCTCCTACACTCCAAAGAGTTCCTCTGGAGACAGTGACTGATGACAATATCTGTAAAGCGCTGTGGAATATTTTGGTGCCATAACATTCGAAATACAAACTCAAATAATCATGTATAGTTAATATTGTAATTAAATGGTGCTCAACTACAATAACAGATGCAACCCATGAACAATGAAGGTGCTGTTTCTGATTACACATTATACTAATATATTTCTTTTTAACACCTTATGTAATATTAAAAACAATAGCCCCCGGTGACATCCACATTAAACAATGTACCACAACAACGTGTCCGATAATTGTCATAGTGACCTATTTCCCATATGCTTTACTGCATTCCAAGTCGTAATTTGTATTTATGGTGACAAAAGCCGCCTAGGGATAATGATGTGTGTCAAGTGACACCAGAAGAGCTCTCAGTCTTTAGGCGCAACCCACTCCTTTGTTCATAGGAGATGAATGGCAACCCCTCTCTTTAATTTACTTGCTTTTCAAATGATATCAAATTCCAGCGATGGCTATTGACAATTATAGGACACACACATAGAGTATTAAGGCGTTAGAAAAATGCATTGCTAGTATTGGGCAGAAAGTGCACCACTCCTACGAAGGCTGGAATTTAATCCCTACTCATGCAATATTAAGGTTTTTCAAAACTTTAGCTTACAGTAAGTGACACACCAAGGAATTGTGCCATATATTGCAAGAACTGTTATGACTGGAAGGGGCAAGGGCAGCGCGGGATTTAGGGCAAACCCTCCAGAGGATCCATTACGCACTCATCACATTACTGCAGATTGTGACGCCTACACCCACCATAACCACATGAAAGATTGCAGATTTCACTGGAAGCAACGAAGTTCTTAGGTCTAATATCGAATACCAGATCATTTCATACCTTTTTGTCTAGTTTGGAAATACTTTGCGGCTTTCCCTTGAAGGGCTGTAAGTGTAATACCTTATAATAGACAGATTAAAACAATCCAATATCAATTATTATTTTGCGGTTTCCAAAACAATGGCCACATCTTTCATCTCGCATTCCATTAGCAGGGCTGGGTCCCTGAGGAATACAAATCCCTCGGACGTGTCTGCTCTTTTGATGACCTCAGTCCTTCATTAGCCTTATAACATGCTTCAGGCTGTGGATATGAGATAGTGGAGTAGCAATCTGATGTTTCCTAGATGTTAAACCACAAAGTGTTAGAAATGTGAAGTCACTTACAGCCAAGCTGGTTCTGAAAAGCAAAAAGAAAAATAGAATACATAAGAAAACATACGAGCAATAAAAGAAAAAAAATGTCAAAAAACTCTGGCCAAATAAAAATCAGTATTCACCTAGCTAGAGCTGCATGCATGTATTTGTAGGTACTGATTTGTGACAGATACTGTATATGTTGTGAGTATAGGCACCATCAAGGTGGCCATACACATGAGATTAAAGTCAGTCAGAATAGCCAATTTTGGCCATTCTGTCCGACTGTCGATTGAAAAACTATTGCAAGCTATTGCTCGCAGGTGCTAACGGCAAACTTTCGGCAGGTGCCGAAAATGTAATCCGCCATGCTGGAAAACATCGCCCATTCATTGTCTGAAACTGTACGTTGATGGCCCAATCGGCTGAATTCTGATGATTACTTGCCAATAGTGCTCAGATGCCAGGAAGTCATATTTAAGAAAAAAACAACTCCTTGTTCGGTCAGTTTAGTTGGTGGGATCATTCATGCAATGGATTGGCTGCAGCGCAGCAGATCATTATCTCAAATGAATGGCCAGCTTTAGTCTTGAGGATCATCAGCTATGATGGTGTTGTCCGGGTTCTTGTTATTTATCACCTATCCTTAGGATAAATGATCAGTATCATATTGGTGGGGGTCCAACACCTGGCACCCCCCTTATTCAGCTGGTTGCGACAGCTGGAAATAAACATAGCGGATGGAGACAGAAGCAGACAGCTCCGTCTACTGCATACTGGTTGCACCAAGTTACTGCACCTCAGCTCCCGTTCACTTACCCTGGGTTCAGACCTGAGCGTTCTAAAAACGCGCGTTTTACGCGCGTTTTTGTCGCGCGTATTTCAGCGCGTTTTTGCAAATAGGAAACGCGCGTAAAACGCGCGTTCTTGTGATTGACTACTGTGGTGTCAATCACAAAACACGCGTCAAACGCCCCAAAAGAAGCTCAAGTACTTGTTTATGCGTTGGGCGTTTTACAGCGCGTTCAAACGCGCTGTAAAACGCTCAAGTGTGAACCACTCCCATAGGGATGCATTGGTTTTAATCTGTTGAGCGTTTTACAGCGCGTTTGAACGCGCTGTAAAACGCTCAGGTGTGAACCCAGGGTTAAAAAAGAACCAAGCTGCAGTAATCTGACCGCATCCACTAGCCCAGATTTACCAATTTGCACCTTGATAGATAAGGAGGCGTGGATTACCAGAAAAGGGGGATGTGGTTTCCCATGGAAGGGGGAGGGCCAAAGTAAGCCAACCTATAGTTAGTGTAAGGTTAGCCTGAAGCACTGTGATAAATCTTTTGAAGGTCCAGACAGCATGTCTAAAGCTGGATTTAGACGGGTCAATATCCGGACCAACTATTTGAAAACAAACGTTCCTATGAATCCTCAATCATCATTTCCGGACAGCAGATGTCTAAGCAGCACACTGCTGCCCAGGAACAACGATTTCGCATGGGGATGAGCGATAGCAGTAGTGATTGCTCGTTCTCATACTGTGGAGGTGATCGCTGCATGTAAATGCAGTGCTTCACCTCCACTTGACGAGCAGCCAACTGTTGGGAAGGAACGCTTCTTTCCCGACAATCTGCTGCTCTTATAAAATCGCTTTTTAGTTTACGTCATCCATAGAATTAGTAAGTCTTGGCCAGTAAGTCTTGTGTTTTTTTTCCTGGCATGGTGCATCTGCTGAGAACAGCAGATCTGTTGATCTGCTGACTGATCAGACATTGATGTCCTATCTGATATCTAGAACCTGGACAACGACTTGAAGGTACCCATACACATTACATGAAAATCATCCAAATCCAATTTTGTCAAGTCCAAAAGACTAACCAAAACCAATAACTAAAGTGTATGGACTGCTTCATCATTGTAATGGGAATATGTGCCTTCAGTTAAATTGATTAATATGCTGTATGTAATTGAAATCAAGTTTGAATAGAGATGCAACAGGTTCCTCTCATTAATGTCCTGTGCACAGTGGTGGCCAATAGTAGATAGTCCAAGTCCTACAGCAAGTGCAATAAGTACTATGTCTGCTTTTATTGTTATTGGGCACTGGGTCAACTGACATACAAATCATTTCCAGCACTCATGTGTCAATCCCTGGTTCATCATCTAATTTGGGCTCTACAAACCATCAAACTGAAATGGGGACAGATTTGATGCTACCTGTCCCTTGGGGCCATGACAGCTATGCCCAGTCCTGATTTGGTATCAATCACAAGCAAACACAAGCTCTGCATCTGGTCTGATGTGAGCTCCAATTTTATTGAAGGCATTCACATGTACCGGATCATGATTATTTCTCAAAGCTCTTTGAGGCGCCGTTCGTTGGGTGCCATCGCAACCGCTGGCTTAATACCATTAGGGCAATCGACAGACACCCGAATTAAAGTGGTCTGTCTCTGAGATGGAGTCTCTTTCAAGAAAGGGCGCCTCAAGCTGGAACCCAATATGAATTACAAAGAGTGTCTCTTGCTCCAACTTTTTACATCTAACCATGGCATTTAGAAAGTCTGGTGACTCTGCAGAGGTTCAAAGGGAAAGAAAGATCTATGGATAACAAAACCTTCTGGCATCACAGATGAAAAGGTTAATATTAAGCATACACTAGTGTCTCACTACAAAATGATAGCTCGAGGCTACCTGTAACAACCTGAGCGTATGACAAACACCCTGTAAAAATATTTTTCCTAAATCTGCTATGACAATGTATGAAGGAGGCCGCAAATGGCATACAGAGATATTTCACTTGCTAATAAGAGTCACACAAAGGCCAGATTACTGGGCACAGCTGTTGGGATGGCCATCAAAGGTCATGGGCCATAATATGCTAGAAAATTGATTGGTTTTAATTTGGCTTTTCATGGCATTGATTTCCAGTTTTATACATTCCATACAATTATTGGGAATTTTAGATATTAAAAATATCACCAGTAAATACCCATAAATTATATATTTTTCAAAAAGGGTTTCCTGGGAGTAGAATATTGACCACCTAAGGTGCATTTAGAACCACTAAAAATCGTCCCGATTATTGGGAACAACCGCAGGCACCACCGATCATGGCTTCTGAGCAGCAGATTGTGTGGTTTAGACAGCGATCTGCTGATCAGAAGTCAAGATTCTGTATGATCGCTATAGGGATCCCTCTTTCTCATACAGTGAAGGAGATTGCTGCATGTAAATGTGCGGTCTCCTTCATTGAACGAGCAGCCGACTATTGGGAAGAAACACTTTCTTACAAACAATTGGCCCGTTTAAATCCACCTCTATCCTTAGGATAGGTTATCGATATCTGAAAGGTAGGGTTCCGACTACGTGCACTTCCACTGATCAGCTCTTTAAAGATGCCAGTGACTTCACGTTCTTTGGTCACATGGACTACGTGCAGTCCCAAGTGATGGGCTTTAGCTACAGTACCAAGCACAGTGATTATATAATCAATAATCCCCCAGAGCGTTTAGCTTGGGGGGCACAGCCACCTCTTTATATAGGTATGGTAGCTGTACACACGTAGGTATGCATATATA
This sequence comes from Bufotes viridis, assembly GCA_033119425.1. NCBI lineage: Eukaryota > Metazoa > Chordata > Amphibia > Anura > Bufonidae > Bufotes > Bufotes viridis. The sequence goes on along the minus strand of CM065592.1, from coordinate 390,409,989 downwards.
TATTTAGTGTATGGGTATATATATATATATGTATATATAAGTATATAGGTAGTGCTTCCTCTGTCCCCCCCCCCTCTCTTTTACTTTAGGGTACCTGTAAAGATGTTCTGAGGTAAATGGTTTTGTCCAGTCCTCGGATGTTGGCTGGCTGCAGGAATCCTGTAAGCCGATTAGTGGAGAACGGTTGCTGGAGGAGAATTCCAGAGCTGAGATTTGTTGCGGCGGGAAGCTTGTCCTCTTTATAGTTCAGGTGTTCCAGTGGTTCGGGTGCCAGTCTAAAGAAAGAAGAGAAGCATCGCTCCGCCCTCCCATCTTGTTTTTAATTTCTAAAAAAAAAAGTTTTGTCGCTTTGCTGAGTTAGTGGGGCAGAATCGCTCAGTGTATCAGAGTGGCTGGGTGGATGTAGTTCTAATTAATTGATGATACTTATGGGTTATTGAATTAATTATTTATTGCAGAAGTATTTATAATTATTATTTATTGAATACATTTGATTCTGGTGTTAAATTATTTAAGGTAACCCATAATAAAGCATTGCAGCCATTATTTATCCAACCCAAGTTGTGGTGTCTTATTCATTGTTAGTAGGTTCTGTTGAGGAAGGTGCGATGTGCCTCCATGTATAGCACTGTGCTTGGGATGCTATAAGGAGGCTGCAGTGCTCCACGCCTCTTCAATCAGTTGATGTGTGGCAGAACCCTACTGACCTGATATTGATGACCTGATGCTCTCAGCAATCATTAATGTAGAAGCATCCAGCACTTATGCACCTGGCCAGTGGCTGAAGGTGCTCTCCCGAATTCAACTGTATTGCTGTCCTCAGGACAATTATGCAGTTTCATACTGTGGTATTTGGTTTTGCAGAGGCAGTATTTTATACTGCATTGTGGTATTTCGTTTTGCATAGCAGTATTTTCTGCTGCACTGTGGTATGTGGTTTTACAGAGGCAGTATTTTATACTGCACTGTTGTATCTGGTTTTGCATAGCAGTATTTTATCCTGCACTGTGGTATTTGGTTTTGCAGAGGCGGTATTTTATACTGCACTGTGGTATTTGGTTTTGCAGAGGCGGTATTTTATACTGCACTGTGGTATTTGGTTTTGCAGAGGCAGTATATTATAATGCACTGTGGTATTTGGTTTTGCAGAGACAGTATTTTATACTGCACTGCGGTTTTTGGTTTTGTAGAGGCAGTATTTTATACTGCACTGTGGTATTTGGTTTTGCAGAAGCAGTATTTTATACTGCACTGTGGTATTTGGTTTTTCAGAGGTGGTATTTTCTACTCCACTGTGGTATTTGGTTTGGCAGAGGCGTTATTTTATACTGTACTGTGCTATTTGGTTTTGCAGAGGCAGTATTTTATACTGCACCGTGGTATTTGGTTTTGCATAGCAGTATTTTATACTGCACTGTGGTATTTGGTTTTGCATAGCAGTATTTTATACTGCACTGTGGTATTTGGTTTTGCAGAGGCAGTATTTTATACTGCACTGTGGTATTTGGTTTTGCAGAGGCAGTATTTTATACTGCACCGTGGTATTTGGTTTTGCATAGCAGTATTTTATACTGCACCGTGGTATTTAGTTTTGCAGAGGCGGTATTTTATACTGCACTGTGGTATTTGGTTTTGCAGAGGCGGTATTTTCTGCTGCACTGTGGTATTTGGTTTTGCAGAGGGGGTATTTTATACTGCACTGTGGTATTTGGTTTTGCAGAGGCGGTATTTTCTGCTGCACTGTGGTATTTGGTTTTGCAGAGGCGGTATTTTATACTGCACTGTGGTATTTGGTTTTGCAGAGGCGGTATTTTCTGCTGCACTGTGGTATTTGGTTTTGCAGAGGCAGTATTTTCTGCTGCACTGTGGTATTTGGTTTTGCAGAGGGGGTATTTTATGCTGCACTGTGGTATTTGGTTCTGTTGGGGCGGTATTTTATGCTGCACTGTGGTAGTTGGTTCTGTTGGGGCGGTATTTTGTCATACACTACAGAATTGCTGGCCCTGCTTACTTCTGTTGGCCCTGCCTTCTGTCAATTTGGACCCACCTACAACATGGGGCCAGGGTGTTCAGGACTTAATTTGGACCCACCTACAACATGGGGCCAGGGTGTTCAGGACTCAATTTGGACCCACCTACAACAGGGTGTTCAGGACTCCCTCTATGGGTCAGCCGCTTTGTAAGTGGCTTTTCATAAGACAACCAGTTTTTGTTATTTTTAAAAAATTAGTTTTGAGAGACTACTTTAAAGATGTCTTTTGGAAAAAGTGAGCATTGATAGGAGGGCTATGCCAGTCAATCGGAACTCCTCCAATCAGTGTTTTTCAGAAGCAAGTATCCCCGGATCAGAACTCCAGCAGATGGGTCACACCATCGGGTTTTAGGGGCACTTTGCACCCTCTGTTTTTGGGCATCTGTCAGAGTCCTTTATCTATCCTGCAGCCCACAAGCAAATCTTGGGACACAGGTTGATCACATAGTTTTTCTTCTAGGGACAAATACCAGCGGAATTTATAAGCCAGCTTTAGGTTTAGACATGCATTTTTCCCCATATCTGACATGACATGTTTATAGACAAAGGAAATTAATTTCATTTCATGACATCGTATTTACCCTTTAAATAATGATGATAAATGCTGTCATCGCTCGGAGCGGCCCTTGGGAGAGTAGAGAAATGTTGTGTGCGTGTCCTCATCTCATGTGATATTCCGATTCTCGAATTGACCAGAAAAAAAGTCAAAAAAATGCATTTATGGTCAGCATTTATTTATTGTTTCACTACTTACTGTAAATTGAGGATGCATCTTCCATCAAATGGATTTTCCCATGTATAGTATATTGATAGATACCCCCTTCCCCCAACAATCCTAAAAACAAAGAAACAGCTATGCATGTGTGAGGACAAGAGGAAATAGCTGCGTGAGGTTAGCTGGTTCTGTATATACATATGTTACCACGACTGCGGACAAAAATAGGACATGTTCTATCTTCCTTGCAGGGCCACGGAATGGAACTACGGCTGCGGACAGCACACGCATCCTTTGCGGACCCATTGAAATGAACAGGTCCGCACCTGTTCCGCTAAATTGCGGACCCATTCATACGGTCGTCTGAATGAGCCCTAAGGCTGAGTTCACACTTCAGTTATTTGGTCAGTTATTTTACACCTGATCTCTGTAGAGGCTTCACTACTGGTTTTGGCTCACAATAACTGAAGTGTGAACTCAGCCTTACAGGTAAAAATCTCTATACGTGATAGGTCCTTATGATCAATATTCTGATAATTTAAAAAGTTCTCTTGCCACCTCACCATCCCTATACTTACAGGGGTTATCATACATAATCTAGTACGTGACAATCTCTTTCTAACAAAGCTAGAACCAGCCCTGTACCTCACATGGGTCCAGAGATCTCCACATCCATTGCTCCAATTGTGCTGCTCTATTTATTTCAAGCTGGCATGTCCTTTCTCAGAGGGTGTGTCCTTTCTGCTGTAGCTAGTGGCAGTTAAAGGATGGAACTGAGCATGTGCTTCCATCTCACTAAGCAGGACAGAGAAATTAGAAAAAGAGCAAACAGCAGGTGGCGCTATACAGAAAAATTGCAGTGAAAACTGCAGAACATTTTTCGTGGGATAACCCCTTTAATCCATAACCGCTCATCTAAAAAACGCACTTTCCGTGTTTCCCTCTAACCGCCACTAGCTTCGTCATGAAGGAAAGTATGTATTTTCTTTAATAAAAGCCTTCCCCTTACAATGCCAATGGAACTAAATCACAGGGCACCATTTTTGGCATAAGCTGGAAGTTGGCAGCTACTGGGTAAACAAGCCGAATTTTCCCATAATGTAAATGGCTGAAGAATGCAAAATGAATATCTGCTCCTATAATAATTTTACCTTATTTAGCTAAAGCAAACGTGAGTGTTTTTTTTTATTTCTAGATTTATTTATTGTAAATGTATTATATGTATTGGATATTACTTATAGCAGTATTATATACTGCTTATTATATAGTTGTAGATGTGGCGCAGCAGGCGATTCCGGAAAGTTTTATATCCAGTCTATAATATCGATGAAATATTTTTAATAAATATGGCTGAATTTAAAGAGCATGCGAGCGTCTCCATTAACCAAGAGTAACAGTATCTTCACTAATAGGATTTTAGTGCCGTTTTTCTGCACTTTCGAGTTTTTTTTAATCAAAGACAGGCGTTTTACACTGGTTTTTGACAGCCCCTGCATTGCCAGAGGCTGCGCCTAATTTGGTTACCTTATCCACCCCCAAAAAATTGAAAAAGCCCCTTTCACACGAGCGTGGCGGATTGTCTCCGGATGCGTTCAGTGAAACTCACACAATTTTGCAAGCAAGTTCACTCAGTTTTTTCTGCGATTGCGATTTTCTGCATTTTTCACGCGTGTGATAAAAAAAGGAAGGTTTCCAAACAACTTTTCATAGCAATCATCAGTGAAAAATGCATCGCATCCGCACTTGCTTGCGGATACAATGCGTTTTTCATGCAGCCCCATTCACTTAATGCAGAATATAGTACATACAGCAAGTTTCACGCAACGCAGAAGTGATGCGTGAAAAAAAAAAAACACTCATGTACACAGATGCATTTAGGCTCCATTCACACGTCCGCAATTCTGTTCCGCATTTTGTGTAACGGAATTGAGGACCCATTCATTTCTATGGGGACACACTATGTCCCGCGCCGATCCGGAATTGTGGATCCGCACTTCTGTTCTGCAAAAAAACTGAACATGTCCTATTCTTGTCCGCAAAGGCATTTTCTATGAGAGTGTCGGCGATATGCGGTCCGCAAAATGCGGAACGCACATTGCCGGTGTCCGTGTTTTGCGGATCCACTGATCTGCAAAACACACACAAATGTGTGAATGGACCCTTAAATGAATGGGTCAGGATTCAGTGCGGGTTCTATGTGTTCACATCACGCATTGAAGATCGAGGCGCCACTGCATGAGTCTCCCTCCACGGCTCCAGAGCGTTGCGCCGAATGGTCCAGCAGCCCGTCCAAACTGACGAATAGGCAGTACGAAGCTTTGTTACAGAATACTTCAGGCACCATCAGCACGCACTGCGCTCCTGAATGTCAGGAATAAGTCTTATCAGTACCCCTAAGACTTTTTTTACAGAGTAAAACGTACCGTACAGGTGTGAGGCCCCACACAGAAGTGGGTGTTCACAGGTGGGTGGGGCTTAAATGCCCAAAATTTACCACCAAGTATGTATGTGCAGTACATGGTGTCACATTCGCCAACTTAAATACTACCAAAGTAACAAATAAAAGACGTGCTTCACTTTTTGGATTTATTAAAGAAGTAACCACCAATATTTACATATTAATTTAAATTAAAGTTCATTGTGAACTGAGCTTCTGTCCACCCAGCAAAGCTGAGTGACTAACCCCCCATTTATCAAGACCGTGACTTAAATAAAAGGGGAGGTGGGGCACGTTCTTCCTGCTTGATATCTTCAACGGTGACAGAGCTCCCAGCATAAGTGACCTCCATAAATAGTTCAGATTCCCGCCAAAACTGCCAGTTGACCGATCCGTAGGAGGGGTTAAAAATAGCACACTGCCCAGCAACAGAAAGGGCCAATCAGAACAGCTGTCCGGTCACAGGCTAACACAAACCTGAGGAGAAAAGATGGAAAAAGAACTGGGGGGATGGGGGCGATGGGGGAGAAACAATCACAGTAACATTCCTATGCCTCAGTGACACCATGAGAGGCAAATGCCAAAATGGCCTTGTCCCTGAAATTATTGGTCCATTCATTGCTCTGGGTACCACAAAGTGCTTCCATTTGCTGAAGGGAAAATCTGAACTCCCCCGCAGTTTCCCTTGTGAATACAGCTGATTGTGGGGGGCTCAAGCTGCAGTTCCCCCTGTCACCAGCTATTCATTGTGTGCCCCTTTAAAGAAAAACTAGACAACCCTTTAACAAACAAAATGGCTGGTGCTGAGGTAGTCATCAAATCTAGTGCCAGGGAAAAGTGAAGCAGTTGCCCGTAGCAACCAATGAAATTCAAGTTCTCATTTTCCAGAGACCTGTTGAAGAATGAAAGCAGCCACACGATTGGTTGCTACAGTAACTTCTCTACTATGGCTGAACTACAGATGGAAATCATACTGTCGAGCACATTGCTCAGGACCCTCCAAAGAGATTAGCTAATGCAATGCGCAGCTTAGGCTATTTTCACACTAGCGGCAGGGGAGTCCGTCAGGCTGTTCCGGCGGATGAACAGCCTGTCGGATCCGTCCTGCCGCTAGTTCACGTGTGCCCCCAGACTGCCGCTCCGTCCCCATTAACTATAATGGGGGCGGGGGCGGAGTTCCGGCAGCAGCACGGCGAGAGGCAGCCGGACTACCATGCAGTACTTTTAATCCGGCAGCCTCTCACCGTGCGCTGCCATCAGAACTCTGCCCCCGCCCCCATTATATTCAATGGGGATGGAGAGGCAGACCGGGGGCACACGTGAACTAGCGGCAGGACGGATCCGACAGGCTGTTCATCCGCCGGAACAGCCTAACGGACTCCCCTGCCGCTAGTGTGAAAATAGCCTCAGGCCTCATACACACGACCGTAGGTGTTTTGCGGTCCGCAATCCGCGGATCTGCAAAACACGGAAGCTGTTCCGCGTTCTGTTCCACAATTTGCGGAATGGAACGTGGCCCATTGTAGAAATGCCTATTTTTGTCCGCAAAACGGACAAGAAAAGGACATGCTATATTTTTTTTGCTAGGAAAGGGACGGAGCAAAGGACGCGGACAGCACACGTCCGCATCTTTTGTGGCCCCATTGAAGTGAATGGGTCCGCGCCCTAGCCGCAAAATATGCGGCTCGGACGCGGACCCAAAATAAATTCGCGTTCGTGTCCTTAGGCTGAGTTCACACTTCAGTTATTTGATCAGTTATTTCCATCAGTAACCCTAAGTTCACACTTGCACATTTTACAGCGCGTTCGAACACGCTGTAAAACGCTCAACACATGCAAACCAATGCTTCCCTATGGGACTGGTTCACATTTTCGCGTTTTACAGCACGTTCAAACAAGTACTTGAGCTTTTTTTGGGGCGTTTGTCGCGCGTATTGTGATTGACACCACAGTAGTCAATCACAAGAACGTGCGTACGACGCGCGTTTCCTATTTGCAAAAACGCGCTGTAATACGCGCGTTTCAAGAACGCTCAGGTCTGAACCCAGGGTTATTGTGAGCCAAAGCCAGTAGTGAAGCCTCCACAGAGATCAGGTGTAGTGGAAAGCTCTGCACCTGTTCTGTGCTTTTGACCCGCACCTGGTTTTGGATCACAATCACTGATGGAAATAACGGACCTAATAACTGAAGTGTGAACAAAGTCCTAATGCTGGATTCAGATTGGTATAGTTTATGTCTGAGAACATGCAATTAAAATCCACATCGGAGAACAAATCTCATCCACATGCTGTAGAATTTTTCCGCTTGGGAAATGACCGGCAGAGTGGATTCATAAATCTGCAGCCTGTCAATGTCTTCCGCCATTTTCAGCCACTTCAATGTGGGGGCGGTGGTGAATCCGCAGTAAAATCCGCATGCTACTCATACGGGTTTAGCAGAGAATTTGCTGATTTGCGACAGAAATACGTGAATTTGGAAGCAGCACTAAATTTGTGCCGTTTTTCTTAAAGGGGTTCTCCAGGAACATTGATTTATTTTGCCCGCAGCCTGCCTCTATAACCAGAAGATTCATACTTACCTGCTCCCCGCTGCTCCGGACCTCCTCGTTGCCTCCCGCGTGTCCACGTTCCGGTACCTGTGCGGTGTTTACATCCGCCGCAGCCGCCAGTGACTGCCTTCACAGGTGATGTGCTGCTTGTGGCCACATTACTGCTGAAGCCAGTCATTGGCTGCAGCAGAGCACGTGACCATGCACATGGTGCGGCGAATGTAAACACAGAGTGGCGACTGGAACGTGGACATGCGGGAGGCAGTGCAGAGGACCGGAGCGGCGGGGAGAAGATTAGTATGAATCTTTTATATCGTTTATGGAGGCAGGCTGGGAGCACAAAAAAAAAAAATCATTATTCCTGGAGAACCCCTTTAAATTTTCATAAATTTAACCCATTGCTTCCAAGAGCCCTACGTCATTTAAATAAAAACTTGGTCGGCAGCTTTAAATGGTGTAAAATACCAAAGGTTGCGACATTTACCACTTCCAGCATTCACTGCGCACCCCTGACGTCCTCTTCCTGGCTGCAGAGGTAATGCTCCGTGCACAGCAGGTCGCCGTGCCGCCAATCGCTCAGCAGCATAAGGAACGTCACGGATGGAGCCAGGAAAACAAACAGCGATGGCCGCCGTTCACCCAGCCCTTATAGGGAGGCACAAGGGTGCCTATAGGTACTCTGGGTGCTACCGTAGGGTGGCTCTGTGAGTCACTAGTTTTGTGGTTCAGGTAACACCAGAAATCTATGCCAGCTCCTACCATCTGTTGGGTATTCAGCCTTTTTGACACCAAGCAGCGCGGTCTGCAGCGCTAATCCAGGAACTGACCCCGGCAGCCATAATGGTGGCATGAGCTTCACCTTACAAGACATGAGCGTGAATGTCCACTGATTGTATCCTACAGATTCCGGCCTCATGCACACGGCCGTATTTTGTGGTATGGCCACGTACATGAGCCCTGGTGACATCTATTTCGCCCATCTGAGACAATGGGGGAACATCGGTAGGATAAGCCGCCATTGCCTGATAGGTGTGGGTCCTACCTCTGGGACAGAGTGGGGAAAGTGGTGGCTGGAGGACTTCCCAGGGTCCGGCCACCACTAAGCGCTCTTCCCGTAGTAGTGAATGGGAGTGCACTGCGCTTGCGCGGCCACTGCTCCCATTCATTTCTATGGGGCCAATTATTTTCGGCAGCCCTATAGAAATGAATGTAGGGCGGCTGCGCATGCGCAGTGCGCCCTCCACCGCTTTCAGGGCTCCGTTCTTGGCAAAGGTGCGGGTCCCCTATAAGACGATAGGGGCATACCTGATATGCCCCCAATGTCTGAGATGGCAAAACCCATGTAACTCCTCAGGCTGACGACCGCATCCACATTTCGGTCCTTCAAACCACGGACCCATTCCACGAGCCCCCCCCAATCCATCGACACGACTATTCTCGTCAGGGCCAGAGTAGGACATGTTCTAGAACTTGCAGAGCGGCCACACTGATGCTGCACGGCCCAATAAAACGCACCCTGGTGAAAGATACTTCCGTGTGCGCGAGGCCTTACACCGTGACAACGCGCTGTCCTCTCAGTATTTTCACACGACCCCGACACACGGCTGAGGTGAAATAACCGCCCTGAGGAAACAGCGCAACCGGAGCCAAGACTTGTGCAAATTTGTCTCCAGGAATTCTCAGCCCTGCACCCCTCCTGCCTCTTCCTCATGGCACAAGTCTGCACTGGCTCAACTCTGCTATTCCACCCCCCCTCTTGCCTTGTTGTGACTGGTACCTGGCCTGTCTGCTGCCAGCTAATCCCAACTTCCTACCTGTCTCCCTCACCTACAGACAGACCCTTCCTATCCGTGCTCCAGCCCCCTCCCTCCTGCCGGAGTGTGAGGAGGACCCAGAGGGAGGCGCCGGGAGGCGGAGGGGCCGGCTGCAGCCTCTGGCCACCCAGCATCATGAATATTAAGCTGAGCCGTCCCTCCTGCTCCTCCTGCAGCCCGGGCATAGATGAGCAGTCTCTCGCTCAGCCTGCACTCTGCTCTCAGCTCTCATTGTCTGTCTCACCCGACGCTTGCAGCTGATTTGCGGGGGGGGGGAGAAAAAAAAAAAAAGAGAAAAGGAGCAGAATCCCTAATAACTGAGGAGAGAGGAGCCAGAGATAAAAGGGGGCTGCTGCTGCCATTCAGGACAATAGAGGAGTGTGTTGTCCTCCACTCGTGCATGAGCAAATCAGCAGCCTATATCAGAGCTGTGGAGCGGTCCCGGCCGTCAGTGGCTTCAGGGCAGCACTTGCAGAAGAGAGGCAATGCTTTTACGGAGGAGACCCCTCTTATCTGACACCTCCGTCAGGCTCCTCATTGCTGCACTATGCTTCCCATTGAAGGTATGCACCAGCCCACCTGCAAGGATCAGCAGCTCAGCATCGCTACTTCTCTGCAGGCGCCATGCTACTTTTTTTTTTTTTTTTTTCTGCATGCATTTAAAGGGACACTGCACCTACAGTCCTACTTCTGGATGTTCTCAAGAGAGCAGACTATTTATTTTTCTGAAAAAGAAAAAAAATTGCTGCATGTCCTAAGATTTTTTTAATATATATATATATATATATATATATATATATATATATATATATCGGTGTACTGTCCCTTTAAGATGCACCTTGCTGCCCTGAGTGCATTTTATGTTGCTGCTCGTCCTAAAGGTGTTCTTTTTTTCTTCTTCTTCGTAACAGGTGTCCGTAGCGTCCGGGTACTTCGAATTGGAAATCTTATCTATGCAAAATCCCAACGGAGAATTGCAGAACAACAATTGCTGCGATGGCACCAGGAACCCCGTCGATAGAAAGTGCACCAGGGATGAGTGTGATACTTATTTTAAAGTTTGCCTAAAGGAGTACCAGTCCAGGGTGTCCTCTGGGGGCCCTTGCAGTTTTGGCTATGGATCTACCCCTGTCTTAGGAGGGAATTCCTTCAACCTTAAATTCAGCAGGAATAGCGAGAGGAACAGGATTGTGCTCCCTTTCAGTTTTGCTTGGCCGGTGAGTCACTTATGAATTTCATTTTTTTATCCACATGCGTTATTCTTTACTTTTACCAGTCAAGCATTTTTGTTTTTTATTTTTATTTATTTTTTGCTCTTGGTCCTGCATACCGGCAGTGGCGCCAACGGAGTCCGTGGCGCTGTACGTCAGGGCTCCAGCGGTGCATAGTAGGAAGATGCCATGGTTAAATGAGATGTCTTTAGTAGGTTCAAGATGTCGGTTGTCAGCGTGCAATGGGTTAATTCAACTGCTAGGGATACAGAAACGGAGACCATGGGAAGAGGAGGGAAAGTGGCCTGTGATCTCCAGTATGTGACCCAGGAGAGAGGGAGGAGTGCCTGGGAATAGAATGAGCTGCTCATAGAAACCTGTGTATCCCGTCTAGTGCTGTATTGGAATTCGGTGTAGAGCTGCCCACGAACCTGAGTAATTTGTGTAAGATACGGGTCTTCGCCATGTTCTTGATGCCCTAGTCAAACATGACCTGTCATTAGTACCGCCAGCCCTCCGTTGTGGCCTGTAGTGGCGGTCACTAGTAGCAGTTTCGACATGAACGTGGCACGTTGTGACCCATAGGTGCCATCCCTTCTCGCGGCGTGTTTGATGTGTGTGTATGTACACTTTGTCTGTGGGACTCTTGCCTGTTCTGAACCTCAGGAGATAATTTTTGCAGTTCTCTCGGTCCTGTCTATGGGCAGTTTTTGGCCCCGACTGTGAGTGCATTAGGAGGTCAGAAGTTCGGTCTGATGTTCAAATAGCATTGCCGAGCTGGAAGTGGACTAATCTCCTCTAAACCTATCTAGCAGTGTCCGGCTGGGCTGAGTTGTCCAAGGCACCCCTCCCTCCTTGTGGTTTAATATGTTTGTGCGTCTACAGCTGTAGAAAAGCTATTGGCAAGCGTAGGTTTCTGAGATTTGGAATTGGGGGGGTAAATGCCCTCCAGGAGATGATGGCCCCCAGGACATCGTTGTGTGTGGACTGCAGGATCGGTAGATACACCTGTCCTTCACGGTGCTGCTTACAACCAACTGTGACCGGCAGTGGTATTTTCCGTGAGCTTTTTAAATGCTTCATTTGCGCCACTTCCTTTTGCGACCGACTCGTGGGCTCTCATCTGGTTTACGTTGGTAAACTCAAGATAGTCTGGGTGGTGATTGCCCTCTTTCTACCCAGGGGAGATTTGTTTCTGCTGGTGTAAGCGATCCGTTTCTTTTGCATGCTTTTGGAAGCCGGTTTGGCATCAATCCAGGAGGAACAGGACTTCATACTGTATTGTCGTACCTACGGTATCTCCAAGCGCCCTGCCCGTTCCAGTGGTTGCCCTACCCTTCCCCTCCAGCTGTGTCCTTCGATCCCAGCCAGGTGTTTGCAGGGTGGGTGTGCAGGCTCCACTGAATCAAGGAATGCCATTCGTATTAATCATTGCTGCAGACTTTTTACAGCAAAGTTTCCGTGATAACTTTTACTTTTTTGAGAGAGCTTCACTTTTTGAGTAAGATTCGTCCATTGGTGGTGCCCGTTTTTGCTCCCTCTCAGTCCTGTTCGGCAGCTATCGCTGCTGTAGCCAAGGCTCTGTATGGGTTAAAGGGCATGATCAGGTGAAACGTTGCTGAGGATCAGATGTGTTTACATATAATCTGCAAACTCAACGTGGGCAACTGTATATTTAGTAGGGGTTTTGCCTTGCTGATCAATAATATTTATTTGCTTTGGATTTCTCAGGGTTTTTCTTAGGGCTTTGTATATTTTTTTTTGTACAGTTTTTGGTTTCCAGTTAAAAAATCTAGTTTTTTAATATACCTGGTTGCTTAGTGTTTCTTAGTTGGTGTTCTTTATGAAATTGTGTATATTTTTGATTCTTTAGAAAAATCTGTATTGTCAATGTCTGTAGTCTATGAAGGTGCTAATAAGGTCCACGACAGAACTACTGATCTACCACTGTTTTCTAATGCCAAGCCTTGGCGGGCTAAATTGGCTGGCTATCAGTCTTCCTGGTGTGTGGGCATCCATTGCTTAACCTTGAGGGGGTTTAATTGGCTCAAAGGCCAGCTCTCTTTTGTCTACTGGTGGTTTTCACTCTCCGGCTTTCAACCTTGCGTTTGCCCAATGGGACCAGGGGGATTTTTTTGTAATGAGGCCACCCCTGTTGTAACTAGACTAGTATGGAACCAATCACATGTTCTCTGCTTGCTATATTGTCAGTCTCCCTGGACGTTTGCATTCAGCAATCTGATTTACAAGTATATCGTATAACCTCCATAAAAAGAATGCAGAAAGAATCCCCCCCCCCCTCCTATAGAGAGTACTTGTAGTCCTTTGCTGTGTCAGCGAGGCTTCCTGAGCTGATCTGGAAGGAAAGTTTGGGCAGATACTGGCACAATACCCTGGTTCACACAAGTAGCCTCTGTTGGTGGAGAAAAAGAGCCAGGCTTTGCTTGCAGTGAGATAAAACTGTTATCAAAAACTACTATCAAAGGGATAAAAGGTTTTATAAAAATTTGTGGTATTTGAAGTCCTGCCAACGCAGGTAGTGCCTCCATTGTTGTGGCATTTGACTTTCTTTCCCATTCTTGCTTTGAAGGACGGGCTCAATCGGATGTTTGCCTACTAACCTGAGGAAATAATTTCAGGTGTTTGATCCTGACCAACTTTTTCTGCTCCGTTATAAAGAGCTACTGTCGGGGGAGATGCGAGATGTGTCTTAAAGACATTGCTGAGGACCATTAATTGGAGAATCTATGCAGTTGTGTCAACTTTTGCCCTGAAATAAAATATTCTACTGTCTGAGAGATGTTTATGTAATAACGTGCACTGGTTTTCAGTCGTACGTTGTCCACTAGGAGGCACTGTTTCATTGTGGCCTATGGCTGGTGTGTGTATATGTATGTGTGTGTATATGTGTGTGTGTATGTGTATATATATATATATGTGTGTATATATATATATATATATATATATATATATATATATATATATATATATATATCGGCGTCTATTGCTTTTAGTGATGTTGCATTTTTTTTTTTTTTTTTTTCTTTCTTGGATCTCCTTCCACAAATCTGCATTAAGTTGGAAGAAACAGCATTTCTCCTATTTGTTTTTATCTCACACTGATCGCACTTTGCACGTGGTGCATCTTGCACAGACTGTGTCAGGAATTGTTGTCGGTGGGACTGGACTTGTTCCTTTTGTATCTTTCTTTGTATTTTAGATCTCTTAATTCATGGATTGGATAGCAGACGTCGTTGTTGTGTAGGCTTGAGTAATGGGCCTGGAGAATAGGGGGCTGTAAATAAATGTAAAGTCATTGGTTTGACAAAGTTGCTAGGTTACAGACCGACTCGGGACAAAACAAGTCCGCAAAACTTTCCTGCACCTGCGAATGGGAATGGCCTGCTACTGCACAGAGGATCCAGTGTGCTCACGATGTCCCTGCTTTGCCTTTTCCCATCCTTCCTAATCACATCATGTCACTTTGCAGGCTGTTGTCTTTGCATTGGTTTTGTGTATAATTGAGTTTATTTAGGCCTGTAATTAACAGCCGCCTCCAGTAATCGAATTCTTCATGTCTCAGGCTGTAGACTGTTAGGGGCATTTTATCGGACAGCTTAGATCTACCTCCATACAGTATATTTATATAGGGCTCCAGTACTAAAAAAAATCTTCAGTTGCAACTAATACTGGTCGTGGTCCGACCACTTTTATGGGTTTTAGACCAGGGCTGTGGAGTCGGAGTCGGAGTCGAGGAGTCGGAGTCGGAGGCAATTTTGGGTACCTGGAGTCGGAGTCGGAGTCGGCAAAAAATGGACCGACTCCGACTCCGACTCCTACTAGATTTAAATTGGAATAAAAAAAAATTGGAATAAAAAAAAAGCAAGTTTAAATGTCCCAATTCAGATAAAGTTATAATTAATTACTTCTCTACTGTAAGAATAAAGGCCAATGCATGCAGTGCGTCACGTTACCGCTAAACAAAGACGTTAAGTGACCGTGAAGAAGCTTTTCATATGCTTTACTATGCAGTTAAAGGGACACTGACAGGCTGATATATCTGCTGGTATTCATCAGAGGATTAGGAATACAACTAGACGACTGTTACCCCCAGTTGAGGTTTACTTGTGTTTAAAAACGTTTTAATCAATATGCAAATTCTCTACCTTTGTGCCCAAGGGGCAGGCGCACATGTAGAGTACTGGCAGCACTAGACAGGACTAGGTAGCGAGGAGGAAGAGAGAAAGCTGGCACAGCCTCAGCATAGCCAGACGAGGCTGCTGCCAGCACTCTACACGTGCGCCTGCGCAGGAATTCAGCGTTCGGCTAGCCTGAAAAAAAGGCCAGTGCAGTGAATAATAATGAGGGGAACAGCGCTGGGAAGCTGTACTTCGGGCGCGGCTGGGCACAAAGCAGCAGGAGACGCTGCCCCATTGGGCACAAAGATAGTGAATTTGCATACAGATTAAAATGTTTCTTAAACACAAGTACAGCTTAACTGGGGGTAACATTAGTATAGTTTTATTCCTAATTCTCTGATGAATACCAGTATATATATATATATATATATATATATATATATATATATATATCTTTAGCTGGAAAATCAGCCTGTCAGTGTCCCTTTAAGGAGCGGCAATACTTACACTTTCCATTGTCTTGTGGTCTGCTGTTACAGGGAACCCATGGTTATCCTCGCCTCTCACTGATAACTGATTAAGGACTGGAGACACTTGTATAAGTGAAGGGAATGGATAGTCAATAGTTCAAGACTGAAGCTGTAAACCATTTGAAAAACTGCTATCATTCAGCTAAGGCTATAAAACATGTAAACTCAGATTGTTAGCTTAAATTTTAAACATGACTATGGGATTCTACTAGGAAAATCATGTTTTAAAATAAAGGCCCCTTCCCCTGCCCCTTCCTGGATCCTCCCACTGCTCTATCTTCAGCAGAAGATCAGCACACAAAGGAGAAGGCAGCAGCTTCTGCTCAACTACCTCTGTGCTAGAGAAGATTAGAAGAACTTGGTGGAACAGCTTCGTATTTGCATATTAAATACAGAGGAGTCGGAGTCGAGGAGTCGGAGTCGGAGTCGGAAGTTTCAAAATCTGAGGAGTCGGAGTCGGAGTCGGACAATTTATCTACCGACTCCACAGCCCTGTTTTAGACGTCGTGGTTGTATAACGCGTTTTGCCACGTAAAACTGCTATACAACTGCAGTGCTTTACACCTTCTTACTTTTTAGGGGTTTCTAATTAAAGGGTTTGGCCGAGATTCTGATAGTTAGGATGTCCTTGGTAGGGGTCCAACTACCAGCACCCCCATTGTTTTGAAGAGGCTGTGGCTAGTGAAGTCATGTTCATCAATTGCATGACCTAGGGCTGTGCTGCAGTTCCATGCATGACCACAATCCAATGGAAGGCCCTATTCCTGTTAATCTGTGCCACAGCCTCCTCCAACAGCTGATTGACAGGGTTCCGGGTGTCGGACCCCCACCGATCATGGCATTAATGACCTGTCCTGAGGATTGTCGTATCAAACATCTTACTGGGACCCTTAGAACTGTTCTTGCATACATCAATAAGGTTTTAGTTTATTAGTATGTACCAAATATGGTGTGTGTTCTCTCAGGCCATAGGGATTATTGAAATATGTTGCATTTAAAGGGAAACTCCAACTTCATTAGTGAATACTGTAATGAACAGTCATTTGACCATTGGCTTTGTAAGAAGAGGCCTAGCAATGGCAGCCATTCCTGTGGGGGCTGATCTCCATGCTGTTGGAGATTTTGTAGTACTAATGTTGGGTAAGGATCCAGGCCTCCTCACTTCTGTTCCAGAGAAGAAGCGAGATGGCTACAGTATTTGGTTACCCTGGGCAACTGCTCCACTTCTCCTTTGCATCAGGCTGGTTCATTCTCCTTGCAGGACAGGCCTGGGAAACAGTTGTAGGCCTCTTATATGAAATTATGGCTGGTTCTGTTGTCCATAGTAACGAGTCCGATAATGTGTTTAATTTTCTTTCCTGTACTGGAGTCGGTTGCTATGGGTTATAATAGGGTCAGTTGCTATGGGCAACAGACAGGCTGTTTTGATTTTTGGTCTCGTAAAAAATTGTTGCAGTATCGCTGAAAGCTGATTTTGGTTTTGCGGTTTGAGTTGCTGTTCTCTGTTATATCGAGGATGTCGTCGCCATTTTCTTTTCCTCAGCCGGTATTTTATCATTTACAGAAGCCTTTTATCTAACAAGGAAGCGGCTTCTTTTAATGTTTTCCTCAGACCTTATCAGGCAGAGCATTTGCTTTCATGAGATAGTCGCTCCTTAATGGCTGAATCAGCCTATTCTTGGACCAGTGTTAATCCAGAAACGTATAAACCATAGCTCCCAATCTGAAGGATGATGGTGGCTATAGCTTGTGATCAAGGCGTCTTTGCCTCTGCTTATTTCCCCCACCAAATCTATCTTGGACCAATGGGTGATTTAATAAATTTAGTAAATTGTGTGTTGTCTCTGCCTTTTTTTTTCTTTTTTCCAGCAGTTAATATTACGTTGTTGTATGTAATACATCACTCATGAAACACTGATGTATTGTACAAGCATTCCTCCGCAGCCCCCACCAGTTTACATTGAGAATTGATGTGCTAAACCTTGTTGACCTTTCCCAGTTGGACAGATAAGAAAGTCCTGCATGCAGAGTGAACCTTCATGCCTTGGCTTTGGACGGACTTACTTGGGCTTACAGCGGTTGGACTACAACCCTTACCATTAAGAGCTCGAATGGGGCTGTACAGGATTAGAAATGGAGAAACCCAGCCTGCCGTATGGGTCTTCGAGTCATGTCTAGTATTGCGGATTAGCTCCCGTGAAGGCTGAGATGCACCTTATACGACCTGTGGAGCGGTGTGGCACTGGTTAGGGAAAAAGCAGCCATTTTTTATTGATGCTCATTGGGTGGGTTTACATGGTATTATATACGCTACACTGGATATGTGGAGGTTAAACGGCCACGGCCTACTTTATTAACCTAAAATTCTTAAATATGTAAACCAGAAGCTCAGTCATAAAATGAGGCTTAAATGCCAAGAATTAAATAAGTCCTCCCATACAGAGGAGGCCGTTTGCTAAACACATAAACTAGACTGGGACCCATAAAACAATAGTAAATTACAGGAGAGGTGGGTGAACGTGGCTCCTGTAACGCCACTGGTTGGCCAAACTGAAAAGCACAGCCAGCCTGGGGAGCCATCATATATAGCTCTAAGCCAATCTCATGTCCCCACTGACCCCACCAAAGAGGAAGACCAGTCTTCCCCAGCAACCCTCATAGGCCCATCAGCAGGACAATCCTAAGCCCACTGACCCCACCAGAGAAGAGGAAGACCAGTCTTCCCCAGCAACCCTCATAGGCCCATCAGCAGGACAATTATAAGCCCACTGACCCCACCAAAGAGGAAGACCAGTCTTCCCCAGCAACCCTCATAGGCCCATCAGCAGGACAATTATAAGCCCACTGACCCCACCAAAGAGGAAGACCAGTCTTCCCCAGCAACCCTCATAGGCCCATCAGCAGGACAATCCTAAGCCCACTGACCCCACCAGAGAAGAGGAAGACCAGTCTTCCCCAGCAACCCTCATAGACCCATCAGCAGGACAATCGTAAGCCCATTAGAGCTGTTCTTTGGCCAGTAGGGCCAGCTTCACCAACCAGATGAACCCAAAAGGTGTAAAAATTCCCACCAAACCCGATGATCCACAGGGATGTTAATAATCCCATGTGGATCCCTCCTGATTGTCCCAGGCTCCCACATGCATCTAACCAAATATTGCGGAATTAAAATGACCCCAAGGGACATCAAGAATTGTCTGCCGCACACTTCACCCATAGTCCTCAGCTTGCGGGTTGAACCATTGTAGATGTGTTGGTGTGAAATCAGCCTTCAGCACATAGTTAATGTGAACATATCTCATTACTATATGGTTTTCTGCCAGATAACAGAGGAATAAAGACGCCGCCAATGGAGTAAAATAATGATGTAGATAAGATAATGGGCAATTGCGGCGCGTAAATGATGGGTAAAAGGTCAGCAGTCTCCAGAGCTGGCACTTGTACAGTCGGCGCACTTCATATCCACAGTTTGAGAAGTCGTATCATAAAAATGGAGGCTCTACAATGTTCAAAGTCTCTCTACCAGCTCAACCCAGTTTACGCACTTCAGGTAAATAAGTAGAAAGGGCTCTTGTTCCTGCCTGCTGTGTGTGAACCTGACTGCTGTGCTTGGCTGGCCAGCTGGTATTCTATCTATTAACCTTGCCACCCTTTTGTAACTAGTGCATTTAATTATCGGTGGGATTCTTTAAGATGGTGGGTAAGGAATTTATGGCCACAATAAAAGTCTACTTCCCTATGGTTTATGGTATCTGAGGCTTTATGAAAGAGATGGATGGATATATATATATATATATATATATATATATATATAATCAATTTTTTTTAATTATTTATTTTTTTTTTCTTTTTGGTGGCCATTTTTAGGTCGCGCCACATACAGCACGTTTATATTTTTGCAAAAGGGGCTAGATGACAGTGTTTTGCGACGTTGCATCCGATGATTGTGAATGGGGTTGGGATGCAACACGTGATGTGCCATGACTTCCAAATAAGGCCTCATTCACACGACTGTCTAGCTCCGCATCCGAGCCGCATTTTTTGGCCTGTTCACTTTAATGGGGTGGCAAAAGAAGGGGACAGTACACAAACTACTACCGTTGCTCCGTTCCTTGGCCCTGAAAAAAAAAAAAATAGAACATGTCCTATTGTCAGTTTTGCGGACAAGAATAGGCATTTCTATTATTGTCAGCCCATGCTGTTCCACAAGCTGCGGAACGCTCACAGGCGGCATCTGTAATTTGCAGACCGCTAAACACGGTGCAGTCGTGTGCATGTAGGCTAATAGTGACACATTCAACACTGTTGGATTTTTGGCCGCACTCAGACCACAGAGCAAGTCTGTGTGGCTTGACTGTGATTCTTCTGCAGTTTGACTGTTTTTAATGCCAAATCAACGCTATAAAATAATCACATAACAGCAAGTTGCACAAATTATGTTTAGGTCGCTCAACATGTGACGCCATGATTTCTGTTACTTTGTGGTCGCAACAGGAATTTGCTCACTTTTGCTAGTTGCAATGCTGTACCGCTATATATACTATGATCTTTGGTCGTGTAATGTGTGTGTCATGGGCAAGGTTGCAGTGTTGCCTCAGCCTAAGGCCTCATGCAGATGACTGTATCAGTTCTGGAGTCCGCTAAACAGGGATCCAGGCCTGCAACTGTTTATTTTTTGTTATTTTTTTTTCCACACTCCTCTAGAAATGTCCTATCTTTGTCCGCAAAATGGACAACAATAGGACATGTTCTGTCTTTTTTTTTTTTGCGAGGCTACGGAATGGACATATGGATGCCAACAGCAGCCCGCATCTTTTGTGGCCCCACTGAAATGCGTTTTTTGCAGATCAGATGTGGACCGAACATGTGTGCATGAGGCCTTAACTACGGGCCTGCAGTATGACCGCAGTAGTCCTAGTTTGCACAAAAATGCCCCTCCTGATGTAAAAGTTACCGTATATCTCATCTACAGAATAGAGGATGAGGGTGGGCCAAGCGTGCGCCCTGCCGCTCCATTTATTCTCTATGGGACTGCCAGAGATAGCGAAGCACAGCGCTCTATTTCCAGCAGTCCCAAAGAGAACTAATAAAGCCACAGGGTGCATAATCGGCCTGCTGCTCCATCAGGACGGGACCATGGGACCCTCGTTCTCGGGAACAGTGGGGGTCCCAGCAGTTGGACCACCACCAATGAGTGAGTTGGTTACCTTCTGTCCTGTGGGTTAGGGATAACTTAAAAATAATAATAAAAAAAAAAAATATATATATATATATATATATATATTATATTAAATACAGATGACAGATTATTGGTAAATGTTCACTGAATTATTGATATGATCATTAACAAAAAAAATTAAAATCTCGCTACTTTTTTTTTAAAATTGTGATGCATTGTAGTCTGGCCACCCAGACAGGCAATGACTGCTAATATTAACCAAGAACAATAGCTTGGCCATTCTGACTGCACCGAGGATTACAGAACATAATGGGGGCCCGTCCAAAAATAATGCAAATACAGGACAAGCAACAGGAAGCAGCAGTAGACTCAGCAGAGCTCGGCTCCCAGACAAACCATGGACTTAGTTCACACAATAGCAACTTTAGCACATTATGTATTCACAGGATACTCATTATTCCAGTAGGCTTGCCAGATCAGAGATCAGCCCAGGGTATTGGATACAACGCATGCATAGTTTGGATAGTGGCATTTGTCTGCCCTACATCACTTGGCAAGACGTCCGCAGCAGCAGTATCGTACAAGTTCACAAAGTCGGTTTGTGGCTTTGGCTACTCTGACACACGCGGAAAATAAAAAAACTAAAAACTTGGTTAATGAATTTATTTATTTGCAGTGGTTGCTTGATGTGGTTATGGCACTGCTGTTGGCGCCGGGTTCCTCACCGTGCCACCGATGGCTCCTATCACACATGTTGCTCATTAGAGGAGCCCTGTGTCTGATGTGCGGTCTGCCGGTGGACGCTCATGGGTTACGCGATGAGTAAGCAGCTTTATTTTGCTGCCCCATCGGTATAGAGGTTGTTGCTCATCACTTTTTGTTTTGTTTTTGGTTCTCTAGGAATTATGTGAAAGCTGGCTTTCCTTCCAGTCAGCAATTTACGGACAAGGGCCGACAAGAGCTTTGTTACCTTTTTTGTAAAGCTTACGAGCCGGGCTCCCTAGCAAGTTACATGATTAGGTGTTTTCTCATATCTGGTGAAAGCTCTGTTCTTGGCAAAGTATGTGGAAATTGCAACTAGATGATGCATATACAGACGCCGTCGTGTTTAGTGTCTGTTTGTAGGCAAGGCAGCAGCCAGCGCTTAAAACTGCATGTCTGTCGTTATATGTGTGCAGACGACTGCTGCAAAAACGTGCGAATGGCGTGTTCAATGTGTGCCAATCTGACCTCTTAAAGGGGTTATGCCATGATCACTATAAAAAAAAAAAAAATCGGACATCATATAGTACAGGCATGCTTAACCTGCGGCCCTCCAGCTGTTGTAAAACTACAACTCCCACAATGCTCTTCTGCAAGATGATAGCTGTAGGCTGTCAGGGAATGATGGAAGTTGTAGTTTTGCAACAGCTGGAGGGCCGCAGGTTGAGCATGCCTGATATAGTACATGTGATCTCTTTCTAACAAAGCTAGAACCAGCCCTGTACCTCACATGGGTCCAGAGATCTGCTAAATTCTCTGCAGGCTGGCAGCGCAGGGGGCGTGTTCTTCCTGCAGCAGGGTCTCTTCCTCACAGCTTCTAACAGTAGATATGGCTGTGCCTCATTAGGTGGACATGCTTGTTACTGTGTAGATTAAACACCAGGGGCACTATTATGATGAACCAAAGAGTATCTTACAACTGAAAAAAAAAAAACAACACAAAAGTAACTAGTTTTTCATGCTGAATTATATTAAAATACAGTTAATTGTGGCACAACCCCTTTAACACACATTTCCCGCTAAAGTTTCAAGCAATTCAGTTGTCTTTAAAATTCGGACGTACATCTGTTTCTAGGAAAGCTGGATAACAACCAACAGAGTGTTTAGTATAGGACAGGGATCAGCAACCTCTGGCACTCCAGATGTTCTGAAACTACAACTCCCAGTATCCTCGTCTCACTTCTAAGGTAGTTACAAGAATAGCTGAGTAAGTGTGCATGCTGGTAGTTGTAGTAGGTTGCTTTCACACGTTTTTACTTTCCGGCGTAGAGCTCCGTCGTCTGGTCTCTACGTTGGAAAGAAACTAATCAGGATTATCCCCATCCATTCTGAATGGAGAGAAATCGGTTCAGGATGTCTTCCATTCAGTATTGTAACTTTTTTTTATACTTTGACTAAACCGCAGCATGCTGCGGATTTGTCACCGTCCAAAAATCCGGAAGACATGCCGTAACGCCAGAATTAATGCCCATTGAAGTGCATTAATCCGGATCCGGAATTAAGCTAAAAGTCGCTTTGACGCATTGCCGGATCCGACGTTTAGCTCTGCGCATGTGCTATTAAAGTCCTGGCTGCCATGGTAAGTACTCCGCAGCAGTGTACTTACCTGCGCTGCGGCCTCCGGGTGCTCCTTCATGATGTCACAGGTCCGGGCGGCGCATTGATCTATGCGCCGCGGGGACCTGTGACGCCATGAAGGAGCACCCGGCGGCCGCAGCGCAGGTAAGTACACTACTGCGGAGTACCACGCAGCCACCACTTCAGTAGCGTCCTGGCTGCCATGGTAACCTGAAAGCATTTCGAAGACTGATCAGGATCCTGATGAGTCTTCAAATGCTTTTCAGGCGACTTGCGTTCTGACGGATCCTCAGAACGCAAGTGTGAAAGAGCCCTTACAGCAGCTGGAGTGCCAAAGTCTTCTGATCCCTGCCATAGGAGATATAGGTAGCAGCTGCCCCCGATTTCTCATGCCTAGGGGGATCCAAAGGCCTCTCGGCCACCCCAGACCCCCGTATTTGAAATGGCACATGATAGGCCCCATCACAGGTTTGACACCTACGACAGCGAATCTGACCACCGTTCCAGTTTGTGTAGTTCCAACCAGCTCTTCGAGACTCTGAAAGGCATATGTGCATAATTATACCGTTTTGTCATTCACAAGTCTGAGAAAGCTGGGTGGCACTACCAGTGGGAGCTATAATGGCATCCATATTGGGTTTTACTTTATTTCTTGTACTTTTACCACGCTGTCGTAGAGAAGACTTTTTTTTTTATTTTTTTTTCATTTTAGCAGTGATGTTTCATGCTGGTACTTGTAGTTCACCCAAAGCCTTTCTTTGCACCGCACCTGTGGTATTTCTGCTCATCCCCATTTCCTTCAATGTAGCTGAGCTGCAATACCAGACACAACCAATGGACTGATGAGGTGCTGGCTTCTTCCTTCCAGAAACATCTTTTTCTAATCCTGGAAAACTCTTTATTCCATCTTGCGCTCTTTTCTTAGGAAATTACCTTATTGTTGGTAATTTTATGATTTAGTCCAATGTGGACGTGTGGTGACTGACATTCTCTATGTCCGGATGTGGTGCTTGGTTAGATACCATTTTCTTATGCTCACTAATGGTTGTAGATGGAATGAGGCCTCCTCTACACTCAAGGTATTCCTGGAGGGGTATATTTTTTGGCTCTGGGTCAGACCTCTAGTGGCTAATTAAGTGTGACGTTATCAGTTCACAGCTGATCTTTGACACTGTGCGGATCTCTCATTTGAATACGTTGACTGTGTGCAGTTTTATTATTTGGGAGGGATGTATATTTATCAGAGGTCATCTATGGTCATGGGAACATTAAAACCTGCTGGTTGCCTTCATTCCAGAGATGTTCAGTAAACCTGAATGCACCAGGGTGGATGAGAGTGTTCATTCACCCATTATTAAACCAACAGTTCCCATTATAATTGTGAATGAGCTTTTCTCATCCCCTGTTTTCATTCGGTATTATATCTCGTGCTGCGTACAGAGCTTCACGTACGACTGTCCGGATCATTGATGTACCGGAGCCAAGTATACAGTGGGATTGCCTCGGCTATTCCAACTTTTGATTCATTACAACCCATATGGAACTAATGTTCAAAAAGAAATATGTGAATTTTTTTTTTTTTTTTTTTTTTTTTTTCAGTCTGGCACATGGCAAATTTTATTGGCTGCCCCTTTTTTCCACTTTTCCACAGCTTTCAACCAATCTGCGATGCCCAAAATAATCATTCATATATAAAATCTGCTGTGGATGTGGGAATAGTCATCAGGGACGGTAGATTCAGGGGCGTAGCTAACAGCTCATGGGCCCTGGTGCAAGAGTTCAGCTTGGGCCCCCCTTCCCTCAGTGCTTTGTGTGTCTTCTTATGCGGCACAAGGGTCTTTGGGCCCCCACAGGCTCCTGGGCCCGGTAGCGACTGCTACCTCTGCACACCCTATAGCTACGCCCATGGGTAGATTTGTGATTGTTTTACTTTTTTATTTGTTTTTGGATTGGGTTTAATATTTTTCCTGCACATCAATTGCCCTATAACAGTGAGGGCTAACCTCCGGCACTCCAACTGTGGTGAAACTACAACCCCCAGCATGTTCCATTCATTTCTATAGAGTTCTGAGGTGTGCATCTTTGGATTGTAGTTTTAGCAAAGCTGGAGTGCCGCAGGCTAGCCATCGCAGCCCTATAAGATTAGCAGAAATAACTCAAACACCATACTGTGAAAAAATTTCTGAGGTAAAAAAAAAAAAAGTTGACCTAGAGATTCAAGCTACTAGGCTGGCAGATCTGGATTGAGTCCGGCGCCCGATTAGATCTTCCGTTAGTAATTAGTCAACCACTTTGGCATGAACATCAGTTCGGCATTCCAGTCCTGGCAGATATAAATCATTGGCCTTCTGCTCTGTGCATTGTTCAAAGACAAATGGACAAACTGAGGGGACTGTATGAAATATTAAGAGGGTTGGTAACTATCAGCGGGCGACACATTTATAATGCTGCGCTAAATTACTACTAGGCAGCTGTATATGTAAAGTGTTCTGGCCCCTACTTAAATAGCTTTTTATAAAGTACATATTAACACCTAGGGTTTGAGGATTAATTAGCGTTATCGTTATTCTTGTATCTCAAAGTAAGTGGGAAAAAATAAAAGTTGGTTGCAATCTTGGAAAATGAAGCGCTATTGACTGTGAACTCTATTTTTTTTGAAAATCCCTAAATCACACCTCATGGGTCCTTGTCTTTCTCCATATCAGCGGGGTTTGTTGTATGTAAAAATAACGTAGGTTTTCTTGACCGTGCTATACCCATCACCCACTCTAAATTAACTCCGGCCTTTAAAGCAACAATCCCAGAGCAGTTACGCTCCTTCGACTCAAGAATGAAGGTGTGGTAATACGGCAGCAAGTATTTTGTAGATTGTTGTGAACACTTTGCAGATTTCCTTTCCCCGGACTGTACAAGTCGAATAAAAGCCCATAAAAATATAATGCATGCTGTAAATAGTCGGAGTGTAGCTTCATAACCTGGTGAATGGCCCTGGCGGTGGCCCTGGCATTGGAAGCTATGCACATGTCCAAACATGTCCAAATTTGCTTACTCGTCTCTGAATTTTCCCACAGTTATCTGTGAACAAAATGGAATCCTGTTCTTTGACTATGAAACGTATTTAGGCAGTATTCCAAGTGGAGCCTCACAAAGAAGGGCTTTCCTTCAAAGACAGCATGCTCGGTCAAGTTATTAGAAGTCGCTTTATGCTGACTTTTGAAGTTATCTTTATGCCTACACCTTCAAGGTGTTTACCTTTCTCCATAAATGCTATGTGCGCTTCTGGTTTGTCTTCTATGTAATTACCACATTCCACTTGTTTCCAAATGGTTTGGGATCTACAGCTACTACCATGGCTGAGCCAAGTAAATTTCAGTTTAGTTCCTGTCTTGCCGGGCACCAGCTCCAACTTGCTCGCATGAGAATACTGCAGAGGATTTAGCCACTTCTAGTCTCCTCGAAGACATGTTTTAAAGTGGTCCCATTGTATCTAAACCTCGTCAGAGCTTTAAGCCTGTGCTGAGCGGAGAGCGAGAGCTTCTGCATCTCGGGCTTGGCTATGGGGAGTAGAGATAAAAGGTGGCTGTATACAATGGCTGGCAACCATCCAGAGCTAAGGAGTCAGTTTAAGCAGTAGATGCTTATGATTATTACAGGAATGTATGAGATCTCCTAGTCAGATTAGTGCGCCCATAAATGTGACACATAGCCGTGCCCTAAAGGTTTTGAATGCTTAGGTTCTGGGCTTTTGTATTAAAGAACCTTTCCTCTTTCCAACCTCCCTAAAATTCATCAGTCCTTTTTCTCGTTACCTGATACTTGTGGGAGCAGTGATGGTCTATTGCAGACAAAGCTTTCAAAGAGGTGCTGAAAAGCAAAAACTCCCAGGAGACTTCACTTCAGATGCTCAGTGAATTAGCTTTTGCAGAAGACTATACGAATATGCACATATTTCCTGTCCTTATCCTATTTTTGTTTAGGTTTTTTTTCCATTTTTTTTTTAAAGCAGTTTATTCATTTTTTTTTTAAAGAGTGTTTATTGGCTCTCCCCAGTCAATTGCGTGAAACTCATTAGTGTTGACAATGATGAGTAATTTGAGGTGAAAGGTCTCTGCTGAATCAGTCTGGATAAGTTTTAGCTTAGAAGGTGAAAGAGGATCATGTTTGATTTACGTGTAATCTGTTGCCTATTTAGGTTTCAATTGGCACAAACAATTACTTAGATCCGACTTCTTCAGGAGGGTTCGTCTACGGTCTATATATATATCTATATATCTCAGTTTAAATATTTTTGTGTGTTTTATTTTTACATAACTTAACCAATTTTTTTTTTTTTTTTTTTTTTTTTAGAGATCATACACCTTGGTTGTTGAAGCATGGGATCACAATAATGAGACCAATGGTGAGTATTGATAAGGTACATTATAGGAACCATATGGGAAGTCATCTTGTGTTTGCCTCGCTAACAATCAATCAATAGTCCTCATTTACTTTTCTGAGAAGATACCAGCATTTGAGAGTATATAGTTATGTCAGAAGCCAAGACAGATAACGAACGTTAACCTGTTCCCTAAAGGAGACCTCTTAAAGACATTTAAGCCTCATGTACACAGCAGAGCCCTCTCCTGCAAGGATTCCTGAGACTGACCTAGTTCCGCCATATGCATCTAGAGGGGAATACGGACTCCTAAAGATTCCATAAATTGGCTCCAGACTTGAATGTCGTACAGCACTATAATAGAGTTGTGTACATGACCTCTACCTCAAAGGGGTATTTCTCAGTCATTTATAACTGAGATTGAAATGCCCACTGTACATGGGTTACAGTAGACCTTTTCTGTAGCTCCCAGGTCTGTGCTACATTGTTTCCATAACACTTTCACCTCTTTGAGAGTTATGCAAAGAGTCTAGCACAGCCCATGCATCCGTTTCTGTAACTCTGTCCACCCTTGCTGCCACACACGGCGGGCAATCTCATTTCAGCCATGAGTGATTGAGAGGAGAATACCCATTTAGAATATCCATACATCATCAAAAGCTGTTCAGCCAACAGCTATTTCTCCCACTCACCATACACATGAACACTTGTTTTGGCCAAGCATGCCTGTGTTTTGAATAGGGAGAAGGGAGTATGCCTCTACCAGACACTTGGGGTGGCAGCTATTCTACCCTGAAAACAAAGGATTGGGCATGTGAAAATGGTTTTCTTCCCTCCCCACCCAACATAGGACTAGCGAATGTTGGCCAAACTTCATGGACATGTAAGATGGTTGGCTTGTCCTGCCTTTTTTGGACACCCTTAGTCAAATGTGTATGGCCACTTTTAGTATATCTGAATAAGCAGACAGTAAATCTTTCAGATCCTTCTTGGCCTCTATGGTTATCCTGCTAGGAAGATCTTTTGACCAGGTTGAGGTTTAAAGAAACGTTTAGCCAAGTTTTGTTAAATGGATTCACCTTATGTGCCTGAAAGTCATCCCGTAGAAAAGTATGCATGGGGTTAAACCACAGTTTTTGCTCCGTTTCTTCCCTCACCACATTTTTCACAAAAATAAACAAAGGAACAGCAACAGTTCATTCCCATCAAGAGACCACAGTGGGACTCATTTTTGACCTTCAAGTCAAACGGCTAGGGTTTAGTGATAGAAGTTTGTTTTTATTTCTTCTTTTCCTGCAAGCTAATGGTATTCCCAGAGCTGGGCACTTAAGTGCTGATAGGTTGATCTGAAGAATGACATCCCCCTCCGTAGATGAACATTATTGGTTATGAAAATGTTTTGAAATGTGCGATGACGAGGGCAGGTGCAAGCCAAGGTTTCTGTAATCTGGCATTACTGTCCCCTCTAAGGATTATGGGGGAATTTCTGGGGCCAAATTCTACATCTAATGATGCAAAAACCTGGCAATCACATATGTATTATGTAAGGAATGAAATTTCAAAGCTCATTTAGTGTTGGTGCTCCATTGTTGGACTGTTTAGAGTACTTTTTTCTTATAGTGTTCCATACAGTATCCACCTCTTGTGGCCTTATCAATTGTATACTATGTGACCATTGAATATGTAAAATCTAGAATAACGTCTCAAAAGTTTTTATAATAGTAAAATATGTGTTGATGCCAAAGGTATCTCCATACGTTCCTGTACAGTTTCCCCGTCTTTTGTTTGTCATACAAGGTCCTTACGATTTCTTGTTTGCTGTGCTAAATGGTCTGTCCTTGTGCTTTTCTTTCCACTGTGTGCCGAGTTAATTTAAATGCTTTATGATAATTCTTCACTTTGCAGTCAAAGCAGAGCTTGGCTGCAGGTCGTAAGACTGTGTCAGATCGTTTAAGTCATAAGGCCCAAGGTACAGAGTGAAATACCACAGATATATACAATATTCCGGGCTACTGTGAAATATTATTTCAGGTTATAATGTTAAGCAGATGCCTGTTTTCAATGGACATGTCGTGTGTCTTGGGTGCTCCTGGTAGGCCCGGAAGGTTTTAAGGCTGAGATCCTCAAAATCTTAGATTTATTTTTTTTATGTGATCATGCATTATTGGTTAATTTTTATATATATATATTTTTTTTCCTCTCAAGAACGTGATGACATTATAGACAAGGCCACCCACTCCGGGATGATCAACCCTAGCCGCCAATGGCAAGTCCTCAATCAAAACGCTGGAATGGCACATTTCGAGTACCAGATCCGAGTAACTTGTGGGGAACATTATTATGGCTTTGGCTGCAATAAATTCTGTCGGCCTAGAGATGATTTTTTTGGACATTATATCTGTGACCAAAACGGCAACAAAACCTGCTTAGAAGGCTGGACTGGACCCGAATGTAACAAAGGTACTTTTTGCGAATCCCCAGTGGTTTGCTTTGGAATTGTCTACTGGTGCCTACCATTTTGAAACTGGTTTCCATTGATGGCATGAATTGAAGTTATTGCTGATCTAATAAAATAGTTGTTGAGGTTCTGCTTGGAATCTCTATAAAGTGTGTATGTATCAATGTAGATGTAATCGGTACATACCTTATCTGCTCCCATATATTCGTAGGCTAAAATGATTAACCTTGACCACATGTAATTTTTTTTTCTGTTTTCTTTAAGCAATATGCAGTCAAGGCTGTAGCCCAAAACATGGCACTTGCAAGGTTCCTGGAGAATGCAGGTAAGCTACATTACAATTTACTTTCTAAAACTTTAGCAGCCAGTGTATAGATGTCCCGGTCTACATTCCTGTACACATCCTTGTGTAGGAGCTATAATGGGATCCTTGCCAGCGTACTTCTTAGCTCAGTGTCATTACAGGGGTTAACACTTTGTACTATCCATCCCCCCACATCAAGTCTATCAATAGGCAAAAAAAAGTGAGGCATTCTTTAGAATGGGATTAGTAAAATCTCTGGGTCCCTGGGCTCTTGTGAGCCAGCATCTGAGTGCTGAGAGGTTAATGGCTGAGATGGAATCTTGTCAGTAGACACTGTTTGTTGCTGAGCTTTGAAGTTGCCTGGGCTCTGGCTTTCATACAATGGAAAGCAGGTTTTATACATACCCGGACAATTTAATAATTAAAATATTGGGACGAAGTGGAATTGCAGATCATCTTTCATCTTCATCTTTATGGCATTTTTAAGCTTTTGCTATATCGCAGGGAAGGTTAAACTTCAAATGTAAATTTAAATCGCGGTGAGACGTGTGTGTATCATCTCCTATATAGGGGTTCACATGCACACGGCCTAGTTCTGGAAGAGAAGGTTCCACATTACTTTATATTTTCAGATTTATTATAGTTATAGAAAATGTATCTTGAGTAACTAAATTCATTTTTTTAAAATATATTTTTGTTCAAAGATATTCTTATGCAATCGGCATTCCATAGCAAAACAGAGCTGCCAATGAAACACAGTTCAGGCAGTCGGATAGTACACATATAAAGCAAATGCTCTAGGCAGGATCATGAGACGAGGGCTAATGATTTGTGCACTTGTCACTTAAATAAACATGGCTTGCTGTGTCACCAAAAGAACAACAGGCTTTGTTTCCAGATTTTAGGCCTTTCTCTTTCTCTGTCTCACCTCCCACTCCATGCTCAGACATGCACTACTGCTCATACACTATTTGTTTAAGGTGCAACTTTCCCACACGTTATTTGCATACATCGTCCTGTCAATATAAATGGTGTGATTTGCCGGTATAGTACAGAAGAGCCAAATTGTAGGGTCGTAACAGAGGTGGATGCTGACCCCGGAGACAAACCAAGGTGGTTGATCTCGCCCAGGAACCAAGACCAAGCTGCTTTGACCTGGCCGTAATATGGGTTCATTTTAACGTCTGTACCCTGTCTAATGAACTGGACTTTCATAGGACCACATAAGGTCTGGTATCGTAGTGTGCCTTTAATAGGGACACTAAAATGCACCCAAATTATTGTAGGCCGTTTTGGTGATGCTACTAAATTCCTTGCGTAGCAACAATCCACCTGGCATTCTCGCAAACTGTTAGGTAGAGCATCTGCTTGGCCCACAAGGCATCAGTTCACGCCAATGCTTTTTGCTTAATAAGCATTGTGTGAATACCATATGACAAGACGGGAGAGCTGAGGGTTAATCGGGCTCCCCTTTTCTCCCCCTGCTTCAGAATGCACTCGCTTTCCCATGATATGGATTTGCTCTCGCAGACTTGTATTTGAAGTCTGAGTGACCTCCATCTAATGGTTTATTTTTACAAATTTAAAGACCGCTTTGGGGGAAGTTTTGGTCTTGGGCACTGAAGAAGTGTTTAGCTTTGGAATCCTTGATGTAATATTGAAGACCCCACTAGCCTTTTATAACTCTGCACGTCTGTTTCCTATCTTTGCTGCTTCATGTGGTTATGATTTCCAATGGCGGCTTCCCCTCTGTTTTTTAGCGGATATAATTAATTTTTCTAAACATGGATCACAGAAAATGAGAGTGGCTGTTTATACAGCGTGTGTGCATTTGTTAAATATATAATACACAAACTGGTCAGGAAAAGTCGGCAGGCAGGAAAGCGCCGTTGCCATTGTTCTCAGGGATTTTTTTTTTTTACATGCAATTGATTGTCCACCCTGACATTGCCTAGAGATTGATTTGTAGGGAGCACCCACCCTCCCTGTCTCATTTGAATGACCTGAGAATAGAGTATTATTGTGCTCAATGGCACCATGCAGGGTCTCTCAGAACAGTTATTCTTTTGTAAAAAGATTGGCTTACAGACCTTGGCAAAACTTACGGGTAGGTTTGTTTACAAGAAAGCACCAAATTCACCCGCTAGGAATGCAATACATTTTTATGCAAGCGGGAGGGATGCCTGAAGGCCAATTGTATAAACCTTTGTCCTGTTTTTTTTTCCCCCCAACCTAGATGCCAATATGGATGGCAGGGACAGTACTGCGACAAGTGCATTCCTCACCCAGGATGTGTCCATGGCACTTGCATTGAACCATGGCAGTGTCTGTGTGAAACGAATTGGGGTGGTCAACTCTGTGACAAAGGTATGCTAATCATACAGCAAACTCGACATTCCCCAAGTGAAGCCTTTTGCTTTTTTTTATGCAAGTTGTGTGCGTGTATTATTGTTAAATTACATTCCAACCTTGAAGGAACAGCTGCAGAGCCAGTAGACATTAATATTAGTCCTTCAAGCCAAGGAATAAATCTTTGTCTGACGTCGTCGACGTACCTTCTGATGGTGCTCTCACAGTAGTCATCCATGACCCATGCATCTTGTCTTTATTGGTAGATTTAAACTCCTGTGGGACGTACCAGCCCTGCCTAAACGGAGGCACTTGCAGCAATACCGGCCCAGACAAGTACGAGTGTTCCTGTCCAGATGGGTATTCGGGACGGAATTGTGAAATTGGTAAAAAAAGAAAAATAATAATAATTTGTATAAATTGAATAAATATGCACATTTTTAAGTCTAGGCTATAGCTGTTGTCTAGAATTGGCACAATTTTTTATTTTTTCATGAAACTGCGCCACTCTTGCCTTTTAGGCTGTGTGTAGTATTGCAGCTCCCTATCATTGCAGCAAATAGGGCCGAGTTACAAGAATAGACATCAACTAGGAACAAGAGTTGAGCTGTTTCTGGGAGGGAGGGGGGCAAAGATTTCTAATCCTGGACGACCCCATTTAAGCTGCTACTTTTTTTCTGTTTGTGTGCTGATGCCTTCTCCTGAGGCTATGGGAATCTGTGTTCGTCCTGGCTCAGACTCAACTGATCTAAGCTATGGCACATTGATCAGGTCAGCATAGCATGAAAGATTATTTCCTTCTTGTTTGAAGTTGTGTTAAACCAAGCACTGTTAATGAGAATAAGATATAGAGGTATTAGTTCTGGTCACATCTTGCCAAGCAAGGTGGTCTGTGTGTACGGGGTAGAGTTGAGTGTTTTTTTTTTTTTTTGTTTTCTTTATTTATTTATTTTTTATTTGGAACTAAGTGGGTATTCCTCTTTCAGCCGAACATGCCTGCCTGTCTGATCCTTGCCACAATGGTGGAAGCTGCCAGGAGACCACTGGTGGCTTTGAATGTAACTGTGCTCCAGGGTGGACTGGCCCCACATGCTCCATCAGTATGTATTGCCTATTATTATATAGCAACTGAAGAATCCATGTCTTAGATAATCCTGTGACCTTCATTGCATAATTTTATTATTTTGTTTTATAGACATAGATGATTGCGCCCAGAATCCATGTGGGCATGGTGGAACCTGTCAAGATCTAGTAGATGGGTTTAAGTGTGTTTGCCCTTCCCAGTGGACTGGAAAAACCTGCCAAATAGGTAACTATTTATTAGAAGGGAAAAAAAAAATTGCTAGTGTTAAAGGGGATTTCTGGCCAATAAAGGTCTTCTGTATTTTAATATAATGATGCCTCAGAGGCAATAAGCAGGATCGTTTTGTCCCTTGACTTCGGTCAGTAGCCTTTGGAAGATTACAAGGGCTTCTCTTGGATGGTTCTAGAAAATACTCTTTTATGCGCAGCTCCTCTTCTATAACATGGGTCCATGTGCTGTAATGTATCTCCCTGATGTATGTTATCCTGCATTACTGGAACATAAAGTTCTATGTATAGGAAAGAGCCACATATAAATAATTGCCCCTCCTACAGTAGTGGTCTCTAAGATCAACTCCCAAGTTCTAGAATCCATTTTTCTGCTTCTATGATGGAACAGAAAACCAGAAACTTTGATGAAGGCGTGAACAGAGACTTAGATCTACCTTTTTTTTCCCCGTTGCTCCATTCTAGTAAGGAATGTCTGTTTATTAGAAGGCTCCGTGTGTAGGAATTATCCACGTTCTAGTTAAGTGAGCACTGCTGGCACTGTAAGGCTTGGATACTGCATTAACCATCAATAAATGAGTCTGCTTAAACTAAGTGGTGTACTTTGGACAAGCGTTTAACATGAATCTACGTTCTCCACTGCTTGGTTCTGTGGGAAAGTTGCTGTATCTTTT
The DNA here is from genome assembly GCA_033119425.1 of Bufotes viridis. Classification (NCBI taxonomy): domain Eukaryota; kingdom Metazoa; phylum Chordata; class Amphibia; order Anura; family Bufonidae; genus Bufotes; species Bufotes viridis. The sequence continues at coordinate 390,375,573 of CM065592.1, read as the reverse complement.
CAGCCGTGTCAACTCCCACATACCCAGGACTTTACAGCTGGGTTCCAAAATGTGGATGATCTCATGAAGAATGAGTTGTCTACGTTCTCTTTATGAAACCCTCTAATCTGCCTGACAATAGTGAAGGAAGCCCCCACCCTCCCCTCCTGATCTGGTCAATTGCTTCTTACTCTTCTTAATGAGCAATTTGGCAAATACCATTAACTGAGAGGAGATTTTTTTTTTGTCTACAAATCTTACCTTAAAGGCAAATGTTCTGGACTGCAAGGGTTCAGGGAATAACTACAGAAAGACAGTTTAAAGGTTATACTTGTATATGTTTATGGGATATTAGGAGAGAGGAGCTTAATAAGCCGGCAGAATTACTAGAGAGCTTTTCCCTTCCTCAACCCTAATAGAAAAAATCTGGATGGTTTAGGTCTATAGTGTACTACAATATAATCCTGTTCCAGCCTCGTAGTTGGATCAGTTCTATAGTGAACCCATACTAATATATGAGGGTTGGGTTCTGATTATGCACCCCCTACACTCCTAAATATGACTGTATTCACACCTAGTTTTGTACATGTCATGAAAAGATCCTGACAAGAGTTGAGCGAACTTGTATTTTAAGTTCGGCGTCCAAAGTTCGGGTTGGGGTTATCGTAGAATCCCGTTATGGATTCCGCTACCACGGACCATAATGGAATTTTGAATCCATAAGGGGGTTCTTCGATGAACCCGAACCTTGGACAACACTTAGGTCCTGGGGTGACGTCACCGTCATGTGATCAGTGCAGGGGGCGTGGCTCAGTACTGGATTGGATGGTAGCGGTAGAGGTGGTAGCGGAATCCATAACTGGATTCTTCGATAACCCCAACCCTGAACTTTGGATGCCGAACTTTAAAATACAAGTTCGCTCAACTCTAATCCTGACAAGTACTCCAAATGTTCCCGTTGCGTGTAATTGGCCCAACATATGCCATCAGGAAAGTCGGGCAGCATGTGTAATGCCACAGTTGCTTCTATCTAGACTAATCCGTTATGTTTTTTCATTTTACTTAAGATGCTAACGAGTGTGAAGTTAAACCCTGCGTGAATGCAAATTCCTGCAAAAACCTGATTGGCAGTTACTACTGCGACTGCATCCCCGGCTGGACGGGTCAGAACTGCGACATTAGTAAGTATAGCATGTCCTCCTTTTCCTGTCACCACAGAGACAAATTAACCTCTAGCCATTTCTGAACCCTAGATGAAAATATACATTGCCTGATATAATTTAAGGAAAAAGGGAGTTGTCAGCCTTGAAAGTAAATATACAATTTTATCAAAACGTATTAGTCTGTAGTACGGGCATATTCTGATAACGTGGCTGAAACAATGATGTGAAGTTTAGAAAGCTGGTGGAAGAATTACTTCAAGGTCCCACCCTTAAGAAAAAGCTTATCTAAAGGAAAGGATGCAGGAAACTCCACAAAAGCTCTATCTAGCCCAAGTAATACAGATTTGCCTTCTGTCGCCGTCCGTTAAAGTGTGCCTTGGGTTCAACTACCATTGTCCAATACTTCTCTATTTTTTTTCCCCCTATTTAGATATCAATGATTGTATTGACCAGTGTCAGAATGGAGGAACGTGCAGGGTACGTCTTCGCGCAGTCATTAATTTAATATAAATTTTTAATTAAGTAGAATAGTTTCTATAAAGTCATAAATTACCATCATGCAGTGTGGTTAGGGGTGGTGTATCAGGATTGGACTGAAAGAAATAGACCTTAGGACTCATCCACACGACCGTTGTTCTGGTCCACATCCGAGCTGCCGTTTTCACTTCAATTCACTTCATCCGTTGCTCTATTCTGTAGCCCCATAAAAAAAATATAACCTGTCCTATTCTTGTCCGTTTTGCGGACAAGAATAGGCATCTATACAATGGGCCGCCCGGTCTGTTCCGCAAATTGCGGAATGCACATGGGCGGCTTCCGTGTTTTGCGGATCCGCAATTTGCGGACCGCAAAAAACAAAACAGTCGTGTGCATGAGGCCTTAGTGGGAAGCTAATGGTTGCAAATGGTTTTTCTCTTCTGCTGGACCGCTGGGGTCATTATGGTATCAGAGCCTGGTCCCACCGGAAGGGGTTGTTACAAATATGAAGGTTATCCCCTATTCTCTGAATAGGGGTTAACTAACTGATCAGTGAGGGGTCTAACCTCTTGGACCCCCACCAAACCTGAGAATGGGGGTCTCATGTTCTTGTCCTGATGGATGTTCCTGTCCTTCATTCTCTGTGAGGCTGCCAGAGATGCAAGAATACAGTGCTCCGCTATTTCCGGTAGTCCCATAGAAAATGAATGGAGCTGCAGGGTGCATAATCAACCTGCCACTTCATCAGGACAGGAACATGGGACCCCCATTCTCAGGATCGGTGGGGGTCCCAGTGGCTGGACCCCCACCATTCTATTAGTTATTCCCTCTACTGTGAATAAATGATAACTTTCATACTTGATAAAAACCCCTTTAATTATGCTTGATAAAAGTCAAGAAAGTGTGCGCACCATGATATACTGACATTATTCCTTGCATGCACACAGCAGCATTACTGTGCTATGGAAGTCAGACAAATGCCCATTTCAATAGGCGAAAAATCTGTGCACGTACGGCCGGCGTCGGCTCATTGTGCCCGTACGCCCTGTTTGTTTTGATCGGGGGACGCTGGCGCTTTTTGACAGAATACCTAATATACTACATTCATTCAGGGATTTTTGTGTCAGGATTTTCTTTTCGAACAAGTGTCATTGTTGGATCTCAGTAAACAGCGTTCCTTTTGTTTCAACCTCTGTCAATTGCAGGACTTGGTTAATGGATTTCGCTGTATCTGTCCGCCTGGCTATGCAGGGGAGCGCTGTGAGAAAGACATCAATGAATGTGCCAGCCACCCTTGCCTGAATGGGGGTCACTGCCAGGATGAAATCAATGGATTTCAATGTCTGTGTCCTGCTGGTTTCTCTGGAAACCTCTGTCAGGTGAGCGCTGTGAAATGCAAACCTTAAGGAATTGTTGTAGGCCAATTTATTTTTTTTCCTCCTCCTTCCCTCTTTTTCTAATGACTTGTACACTAAATACCTTATGTTCAGCCAGGCTTGCCATAGAGTCATACTCCTTACAGCTGTCTGCCAATAAAGTGTTGGTTGGGAAGGGGTGGGGGGTGGAAGGAGTATGAGAAATCGGATCCATTCAGTTAAACAGATCGCAAATGTATTCGTGTTAAAAGTTTTGTTGCATGTTCATTGCCGGCCTTCGGTGACTGTTTTATATCCTGAATCTGTCTGCTCAGATCTAGGCAAACCAGGGCTGTTCATTCTTCTTTAAGTAAAATTAATGGAGGCAGCTAGATGAAAAGGTCAGATTCCAGAGTGTCTGCTCTCTTTAGCACTGAATAGAGTAATAATAAAACCTTTGTGTTTTTTTTTTTTTGTTTTTTTGCTTCTGCTTCCCCTTCAACATTTACAGTTGGACATAGATTACTGCGAGCCCAACCCATGCCAGAATGGAGCCCAGTGCTTTAACCTCGCCACCGATTACTTCTGTAACTGCTCCGAGGACTACGAGGGAAAGAACTGTTCACAGCTAAAAGATCACTGTCGCACGACTCCCTGTGAAGGTATGCGTGCCAGTCATTGTTGTTTTGGGCTGCCACCAACCGCCCCATCGCTGGTGTGTGCATCAACCGCGTAAATGGTCATGACCCTCACGGTGGGATGATAAAATCCAGCTGTTTGTAGGGGTTAAATCCTTAGTATGTTGGAAGGGTTTCTCCGTGGTTCAATTAAGCAGGTTGACCTATTCCTTTGTGTGTGTTTTTTTTTTTTTTTTTTTTTTTTTTTTTTTTGTCTTTTTAAGAGTCCTGCAAGATCAAATACACTTACAGCACATTTTCAATACTAAAGCTGGCCATACACAATTAATAGCTGTGGCCTAAAGATCATTTAGGCCTACAGCTATCTCTCCTGACTCCCCCATACACATGCAGGTTTGGTTAAGCTGAACATGTATACATATTCAATGGAGAGAGTGTAAAAATCCAATGCCAGGCACCTGTGGTGGTGGCTTAACTCCTGGGAACTCTCCCTTAACATCATCTATGGGGAATGTTGGGAGCTCCTCATACAAATCGGACTGTCGTTGGTACGGCCAACCATACACTTTATATGGGGACCATAAGACTCTGAACCTGATGGGCTGTATTGTCAGAAGAATAAAGCAGCAAGTAACGCATGTATTGGCATGGGACATGTCTCCACGAGATCCAAATATGTTGAATATTGGGCAAAAATGTGGCCAAGTAGAGGTTGAGTTTGTGGGAATCTAATCAGGAATCCCTAATATCGATTTAACCTAATCATGGACATGTGAAGTTATTTTGGTCACCTCTACCCAAAACAACATTTCATTTGTGTATCCTCTATCTATCTTACAGTCATCGACAGCTGCACAGTTGCAGTGGCCTCCAACAGCAGCCCAGAAGGAGTGAGGTACATTTCCTCTAATGTGTGCGGCCCGCATGGCAAATGCAAGAGCCAGGCTGGTGGCAAATTCACCTGCGAATGCAACAAGGGCTTCACTGGCACATACTGTCATGAAAGTAAGTGCCTCCTCTCTCATCTAGAGAGAACCCTTTATCGTAATATCCAGTTTATTGGCATTGGGTTAGATTATTTCTATATATATAATTTATATAATTTTTTTTTTTCTTTCAGATATCAATGACTGTGAAAGCAACCCTTGTAAAAACAGTGGGACCTGCATTGATGGGGTGAACTCCTACAAGTGCATTTGTAGCGAAGGATGGGAAGGAACATACTGTGAAATAAGTGAGTTTGTTATATTGCAAATTAAATTCCTTGATTTACAGTAAGGCTGGCAGACAGCTATCTCTCCTGATTTCCCCCTCCCATTCCCTGCAATACACGTTCACGCTTGACCACCATGCCCCTAATTGGAGGAAGAAAGCCACTGCCAGACTCCTATGGCAGCAGCTTATCTCCCAGAAAACAAAGGAATCGTCTGTTGTAATCCAACTGCCCGATCCTAAACTCCACCGATATCGGGGAGGCCTCTATACACATCAGTTGGTCAGCCATTCCCATGAAGTGAGCAGGTTCAGCCTCTATTTATCTAATGGGTAACTCTGAACTTGGCATAGCCAAGGATCATCTCTCAAGCAAGCTGTGATACTGAGGTTGTGTTATCAGTGGCTTTATAGGGGATTATAGCTTCACACTAGCTTGTATGGATCACGTTCTGGAGACGATTGTACCAGCAAAGCTGAGCATCTTCCAGAGATTGTCGAGGCTTGATTCTCCATGATCCAGATTGCTGCTGTACAGTCTTTACGTTTGTTTTTAACCATGTGCTATATCTGCCTTTCTTGTTTTCAGACATAAATAACTGCAGTAAAAATTCTTGTCACAATGGAGGTACTTGTCGAGACTTGGTTAATGATTTCTACTGTGAATGCAAGAATGGGTGGAAAGGAAAGACGTGCCACTCCCGTAAGTGTGTGTTTCTAACTTAGGATAAATATGGATCTTTTTAACTACTGAATCTAAAACCGTGTTTCCCTCTTCTGCAGAAGACAGCCAGTGTGACGAGTCCACCTGCAACAATGGTGGGACCTGCTATGACCAGGGGGATACTTTTAAATGCATGTGTTCAGCTGGATGGGAAGGAACCACTTGTAACATTGGTAAGTTCATCAGGAGGACCTATAACATGAATGATCATATACTAGAACCATAGTACTCCGTAGACCATTAGTTGTCTGAAAAGAACCATTTAGAGAACCTTAATGCACGTTCTAGCCTAGGAATGGCTTTGCAGCCTAAGTTATTGTAGGTGTTCTACATCCAAAGCGTTGCCAGTAGCATAATTGTTGGTCCTATAAAGTCTGCAGTGGTCATTTTTGTGTTTCTGCACCTTAATAACAGGAAGGAAGGGGGTAATACTGACCTCCTGGCCCAGAAATAAAGCAGTCATTAAACTATTAGTTGATCTCAGACTTTCACACTATTAAGTGTGACTTGTAATCTTCACGGGTTAGGTTTTGCAGACGTATGGGCTCAGCAGATGGAGGGCATTTGTAGCTTACCATGTGCAGAGAATAAGTAAAAGGGAAACATCCTGTTTGCTCTTAAGACCTCTGTGTTTCATGCTTACTTTGCACTGTTTTCCTCATAGCAAGAAACAGCAGCTGTTTGCCAAATCCTTGCTTCAATGGTGGAACTTGCGTAGTCCGTGGGGACTCTTTCACTTGTGTTTGCAAAGAAGGCTGGGAAGGTCCGACGTGCTCTCAAAGTAAGTTTGTTTTAAGTGCTGCGCTGGAAGAGGGAGGGGATCCACGAGGAGACGTTTAGCTCATCCTGTCACCCCGTGTACCTTAAATTGAATCCAGAAGTAGGAAGCATTTGATGTGGACTTCTGCATCACCTGAATCATGTTGTGCTGTAACTTTAAGTAACAGAGGCTCGACCTGGGCATGAGAAAGTTGTGCTTGAGATAACCAGAGACAGATGTTGCCCTGTGTTTTTCCACTCGCTTTTGTCCTGTGTTTTTTGTTGTGTTTTTATGTTGTTTTTTCCTTTTTACATATAAGTCTCTCTTTTTTTTTTTCTTTTTTTTTTTTTTTGGGATCCATATAATTAAGTTATGATTGATTTTTGTTTATAGAGGATTACAGTGTGCAGACCTTGTTTAATTTCTGCCTCTGCTTTGGTTTTTAGATACCAATGACTGCAATCCACATCCATGGTAAGTACAACTGCAAACAAATACAGATTTCAGACAGTACTATAAACCTCACCGTACATTTGAGACAATGATCGATGAGTTGTCCATGGGATCCTTCATACGAATAATGCACCCAGCAGCATTCGACACTAAACTGGCCGACCAGCGAGTCAGTTTTAAAAAAAAAACAGACTCCCTGGTCCTTGGGCAATTTTGGCCGACCATGCCATAAATATGCAGTTTCTGATAACAAAAGCTGAAATTTTGCAGCATGGCCGATTACAGTTTCGGCAGACAAGTCAGCCGTCGCGAATTTTTTTTTTTTACGCTAGTTTTTCAAATGACCGTCACCCATTCTTGCTACCTTTTATCTAAAAGTCTATAGACGATCCACCCAAATCGCCTAACATGCACTGTTTTCTTGAGCTGATAGCAAATGCCCAATATGCCTTGTCCACCTATTTTAAAACGCAGTGATCACCCACCACCCAGAGGAAAGGAAGGGCGGAGGGGTCCCTGACTGCCTTTTGAACTATGATCCCTATGAAGGTGGCAAGCGATATATTTTAATTAGAGCTATGCAAAAGCGTCTATTTGTGGCAGGTTATTGGCCGAGTATACAGAGTGGATAAGGAATAGAGTATATCCGAAAGGCCAAACATTAACAGAACCGCGCTTTCCCACCTGGTGGCCCGCATCTTTACTAGGAAGTGTATGATGATGATGATTGTGTAAAGGCAACAAGTCCATGTTGTAAAGCATATTTTATGACCCTATTAAATTCCTTTAGATGTACAAAAGGCTGAAGTTTCGTTCTATATTCTGCTCAAGCCTAGAAACTTCTATTAAGAAATTCTCCTCTGTTGTGATGCAAATAAACTTACATTTTTTGTTTGCCATGATAAAGTATTAAAGTCTGGGTTGTTTTCTTTCAGCTACAACAGCGGAACTTGTGTGGACGGAGACAATTGGTACCGGTGTGAATGCGCACCTGGATTTGCTGGTCCCGACTGTAGAATTAGTAAGTATTGCTCTTTTTGTCTGGACAATTTCTCACGATAAAGTCTATGACCTTTCCATTAGCTTACGGGATCTAAGCGCAAACGTTGGGTATGCTTAAAGTGAGGCTATATGAGATTATACTGTATGTAACTCATATCGGCTATATACAGTATAGCGTGGAGGAGAAATGGCTGCATGTGTCTATATCCCAAAACCATTATGGCCCCTAAAGCTTTACACGAACTCCAAGTAGTGGTTTGAACTGCGTTTGCACCACTGCATGTCCCAGACTGTGACTGTTTTGGAAAATATGGGGTTAAAACGTAGTTTGACACAAGGTAATTATACCTTGGGATGGCACAGATTGTAATTTCCATCCAGCCTGGCATTCTCCAGCCTTTATTTTCAATGGCACTGTGTCACGATTGTTAGCCCTGTAGATTTCACACCAGATTCCATGTAGAAAGCCATACCAGTGATAATACAGCTGGGAACCTTTCACACACCCATTTATGAATAGGCTTGCTCGGATTTTGGGTGGCAGCCAAGCAGGGTCTAGTTGGCGTATGGATAACGACGTCCCTCCCTCACTGCCTGGTTGTTAGAAGCTCCGGCCAGCGTGCTGAGTGCAGGTTTTTGCAGGCAGGGAAGTTCTTTTGTGTTTATGCATCAGAGGAAAAGATTGGACTTCTAAGGGAAAGATGATGATGATGTGGGGAGGAGGTAGACGACTAGTCCAACATCTTTGTAAGCGAGCTGGCTATGTTCTATTACAGTGCAAAATCATCAATCAACCTTTGGCTTCGGAGTGGGAATTACAGCATTTTCTATATGAAAAGCTGAAAATGAATTGTGTAGAATGGTGCATATACTGAAACAGGATTTCCTACTGGAATAAAAAGTTCACCAGTAACGATCAGTCCTGTTTTTTGTCCAGTTAAACTCTGTTAATTACTTAAAAGTGGTTTTGTAGTGCGTTATTTTTTTTTTTTAATTTTTTTATGGAACTAGTGCCACCTTTGTCAGTGGAAAGTGTCTAGTATTGCATTCCCATTTAAGTGAATAACCTGGATGGTACAATTTCTGGAAAAAGTATCCTTTTTTTCCGAAAGCAAGATAATCTGTTTGAAGGGGTCATCCAGTAGCTTAATATTGATGACCTATCCTCCGAATAGGTCATCTATATCAGGTCAGCAGGGGTTCTTGTTGAAGGGGGTCGTGGCACTCGTGTGAGCGCTGCTTTCTCTTCAAAATTACCTGCAGGTCTTCTTGTTTGTACCAGTGACCCCCTTCAAAAAGCTGATCGGCTGGGGTGGGTTCACTGAGGATAGCTCATCAATATCAGATTGATGGGGGATCTGACTCCCTGCACCCCCCTGCTGATCAGCTGCTTGAAGACGACGATGTGCTTATACAAGTCCTGCGTTATCTTTACTGTTGACCTGCTTGCCAACATCACACTGGCGAGGTGTAATTACAGCCCCTCCGTCCCATTTACTTGAATAGGAAGGAGCAGTTGTAGTTGCACTTCACTCCATTCATGTGAAGGGAAGCTGTAATTACACTGCTCGCCGTTGAAATGTCGACTGCAAGCGGGTAAACGGTGAAGAGAAGGCAGTGCTTGCACGAGCAATGCGTTCTCTTGAAACAGCTGCTTAGCGGGAGCGTTGGGTGACAGGCTAGTGCCGATGTGACCTATCCTAAGTATGGGTCATCAATATCAGTAACTGGACAACCCCTTTAAGTTATATCTTTTACTGGGAATGCCGATTATGATCCCCTGTTAGTAGGTCCCAAGGGATTGGCATCGTCTTTTTCCAGTGTCTTGAATCTGTCTTGTTCACTGATACTTCTGCTTTCCTCTGTTTGCTTATAACTGTAAAGCTAGATAAATTTTCTAGCTAACATGGCTTCTGAGCAGCAGATCACTGTTTACACAGCACGATCTGCTCAGAAGCCATGATCGGTGGTGCCTTCACGAGCGACACGATCACCTGATGAATGGCGGCACATTTAGACGTCCAGATGGACAGTAAATCTGTGTCATTCCTCGAAGCATTAAACAGACCAGAGCTTATCCTTTACCCTTAAACTCTTAACTATATCTTGAATTTCATCATTTTCTCTCTTTATTGCTATTACAAAGGTTACTTGATGATATTGGCAGTGAAAAGGCCAAGTAACTTGGGAAGTCAAGATCGTTTTGTTGCACAACTTGCTTCAGCGAATGACTGCCTGAAAACCAATGTGTTTTTTCTTTATAGATATTAATGAGTGTCAGTCCTCTCCTTGTGCCTATGGAGCCACATGCATCGATGAGATCAATAGCTACCGTTGTATCTGTCCTCCTGGCCGCAGTGGTCCAAAGTGTCAAGAAGGTATGCACCATGTCTTTCTCTTACTCAATCAGAGCAAAAAAAAATAGCATATGTTGGCCAAAGCAGAGGCTCCCTTGAAAAGAAAAAGTAACCTACCTCTTGTTCTTTTGTGGTTCTTGTCCCATGTCAGTACAGTGCACCAGATGAGTTTCCTTAGACAAATCTTTGGGAGGGGGGGGGTTACATGTTTTCATTGAAGAAATCCAGCAGAGATGTGTGAAGGGACAAAAACCCAGAAACGGCTATCTATAGGGAGAGTCTCTGGTTTGGCTGATAAGATAATTTGCACCTCTTGAGTATTCTATTATATTAAATGTGTATATTGAACTGGTGGCTTGCAGATGAGTCAGTACTTGCCTAATACCTACAGCCAACCTTTGATGGAATAGGTCACCAGGATTGCCCCTCTTTTAACTTGGTGGATCAAGAACATGACCAGCCAGCAGGTGTTTGTGCCCAGAGGGATCCATGGATGGAGTAGGCTCCACTTGGCCTGTCAGAAGGCTCATTTAGCATAGAGGGCTAGCTTTCTAGTGATTTTCATTATTGTGGGGTAGGAGGTAGCTGTGCCCTATGTATGCCATCCTATGTTTTACTTGGGGCCTCTGTCCTGGTGATAAACTCCTTTTGAAGCTGTAAACTATAACTGAAGTCGAATAGAATATTTTGTTGGGGTTTTTATGCCCACCATCTCATAATTTTATTTATTTCTTGCAGTTACAGGACAGCCTTGTATAATTAACGACCACGTAATGTCAGATGGCGCCAAATGGAACGATGACTGCAACACTTGTCAGTGTGTGAACGGAAGGGTTTCCTGCTCTAAGGTAAGAGGCGTGGGGACTGGCTGACTATACTTGCCATAGCTTTACCATAGAGCTGTTCACATAGACTGAGGGCTTCAAGTGTTGTGTGTGTTTGTTTTTTTTTTGTTTTTATTTTTAATTTTTTTTCATTTAATAAAAAAAAAATCTTTGCACAAAGGCGACACAGTTCATTCTGTACACACGGTTGGTTTTTATTTTTTTTATTTTTTGAAGATACGCTGTGCTTTATTTTCATGCACTTGATTATTCATCCTTGGAGATGACGCATTAAGTTTGTTCAAAGGTTTCCTTGCTTGAAAGAACATGAATTTCTAGACGTGTGTGAGGTTCATCCTGTGCAGCTCATCTTTAGAATTAAAAGGCTCACATTGTGACATCCTCTGATAATTGCGCATCAGTATTACCTGACAGATATTGTCAGATGTTCTGGATTGTTGGACTGACCTAGAAACTTGCACAGATCACTTGTTAGGCCTAGTTCACACTTCAGTGTTTGGTCAGTGATTCCCATCAGTGATTTTTAGCCAAAACGCGGTGCAGGTTAGAAACCTAGAACGAGTGCAGATCTTCCAATCCTACCTTATCAATTCCTGGTTTTAGTTTAAAAATCACTGATGGAAATCACTGACCAAATGCTGAAGTGTGAACTAGGCCTTAAAGTCTTCGAATCTTGGGGTGGTTCACATCGCGTTTAATGCCTCCGTATCTTCCATATACATTTTATTTTATTTTATTTTTTATACAATGTAACTGTATGGTGAACGGATGCCACTGTATGGCTTCCGTTTAACATATACTGTTTGTATACGTTAAACGGATGGGAAAAACGTGATTTGAACACACCCTTAGCCTTGTTAAATTTTACCATATAGTGCAGTTCTTTCCTGAAAACTTGGATTATTCTATGGCATATTAGTTGATTTTCAATAGACCTAGTGTATGTTTTACTTACTGTATACCACTGTTTAATTTGTAGGTATGGTGTGGCCCTCAGCGCTGTGATTTACACAGTAAAGGTCCTAGTGAATGCCCGGCTGGCCAATCTTGTGTCCCAATTAAGGACAACCATTGCTTTGTCCCTCCCTGTACTGGAGCTGGGGAATGCTGGCCTTCCAACCAGCCGCCAGTGAAGACAAAATGTAACGCCAATGCGAATTACCAAGACAACAACTGTGTGAACATCACTTTTACCTTCAACAAGGAGCTGATGTCCCCGGTGAGTGAGGCCATGCCATGTACTTGTATTTATGAGATTGTTACCGGGAGAAATAGTGGTATGGTATTAAAGGGAGCCTGTCAGCAGGTTTAATCGTGCTAAACTGCGGACAGCATTATGTAGAGGCAAACGTATGTTTTGTAGGGCTTTTATTATCAGAAGTAGAGAGAATATGAACCTTTATTCTGCTCTTAAGTGCAATTGAGGTGGAATTTCACTGTGAAGTGTTCTCTGCCTTAAACTGGGACAGAGGTTGTGAAGCAGCTCAATACAGAGAGCACTGAACAGTGACGCTGTGCATCTATTGCACTTAAGGAGCAGAATCTGGCAGAATAAAACTTCATATTTTCATGTCTCCTGATAAAAGTTACACAAAAAGTGTACTTGTACAGGTCTCCCTAGCCTCTAGTGGTGTCAACAGTTCAGCATTGTCAAAACTGCTGACAGTCCAATTAAATCCACTTCACTAGATGTGCCAGGATTGATGGCTCATTGCCAGTAAGCACATAAAGTAAAGTTTAGTGTAGCTTTTACATACTGGTCATTACACATGCATGACATACACTATGTATTTCTTATGTGATTTGCTTCTAATGTTACTGACTTGTTGTGTTTTATGATCAGGGTCTCACTACAGAGAGCATTTGCAATGAATTGAGGAATCTTAACATCTTAAAGAATGCTTCAGCAAAATATTCAATCTACATTACCTGCGAGCCATCCCCTTTGGCAAACAATGAGATATACGTCGCTATAGTAAGTAGGACATGCAGTGTTTTACACAATCCGGTATATACCGAAATGCATTGTGGGACTATGCTGTTAAACCGTGGCTATGTCATCCCTGGATTTCTGTCGTTTTGTATCTACTGCTGCTTTTCTGTAGACCAATGTTTTCTACATAGACTCTACAGATGGAGTGCCCACATAGTAGAGGGATCTCGATTATTCGCTATTTCATATAGGGTGTATAAGCTTGAAGGACAGTCTTGTCCATGGTCAGAGTTTCTAAATAGATATTATTATTATTTTTTTTTGTTTCTAGTCTGCTGACGAAACAAGAGATGGAAGAAGCACAATTCAGGATATCACAGAAAAACTCATCGACCTTGTTAGCAAAAGGGATGGAAACAACACCTTCATCACATCCGTGGCAGAAGTCCGAGTGCAAACACACACCAAAAACAAGACAGGTGAGTGGTCTACGAGTAATAGGCCATTATAGGAATTTGGGACTTTTATGGGTATATTAGGTGGTTTTTACTTGTAGTCGGAAGACAGTTGGTTAACTACAAAGTCAAGCTACTGGAAGTGACAGGCCACAGCTACAGAGTCACTGCAAGCTGTGGTTATGCCACAATAACTTCAATGTTTTACTAAGGGGGGAAAAATATATATTTTTGGCCAATTTGGATTCATTTGCAACTTGTGGAAACCTTGATGTTGCCCACAAGGTATGGTAGTGCCCCGTACCAACATTTCCTGGATACCCCGCGACACACAGGAAATGACCACTCGGCCAATCACTGGCCACACCAGCTGCTGATTGGCTGAGCAGTCAAGAGGGACCAGAAAGGAGAGAACAGTAGGAATCCAGAAAGCCATGGAAAAGGAGTGTCAGGGGATTACCCTTTAAAGTTCTCACAATTTCACATAGATGCACTTAAAGGGGCATGTTTTAGTGACGGATGTCTTAACTGTTTGTAAACTGCAGTGATCTACTTTCTGTGTGCGTTAAGACTTTGTACTAACGCCTCGTCATCTTCCCACCAGATTTCCTTGTGCCCTTGCTAAGCTCCGTTCTCACGGTGGCCTGGATTTGTTGCCTGATGACCGCCTTTTACTGGTGCATCTGGAAACGTAGAAAGCCAAGCAGCCAGAGTCACACAGCCTCCGATGATAACACGACCAACAATGTCAGGGAGCAACTGAACCAGATTAAAAACCCCATTGAAAAGCATGCAGCCAACAGCGTCCCCATCAAAGACTACGAAAACAAAAAAATAAACGCAAAAATAAGGACACACAACTCAGAAGTGGAAGAAGACGACATGGACAAACACCAGCAGAAGAGCCGATATGTGAAGCAGCCAGCTTACACACTGGTCGATAGAGATGAAAAGCCGCCTAATGGCACCCCCACAAAACAGCCAAACTGGACAAATAAACAGGACAACAGAGACTTAGAAACAGCACAAAGTTTAAATCGGATGGAGTACATTGTATAGCGGACAGGGCGCTGCCATGCAGAGCTGGTGTCTGCTGTAAAGGGCTCGGGAGTCTCTAGTTCTTAAACTGTTGTGTAATATTTGAGTCTAAGGCTATTATTTACTTAGAATCCCTATGTTAATTTAAGTTTTGACAAGCTGGCTTACACTGGCAAAGATAGTTGCTGTGGTTGGCTGGAATACCAAGTGCTGCATTTCACATCTATGCAAAACTAGTGAAAAGTGCCCTAATGTCAATTCAGCCACAGCTGAAGCATCCCAGAAGATCGTGCATTGCCTTTGCAGTTGGCTAGTGTTTTTTTTTTTTTTTCTTTTTTTTTAGTTTAGTTTTTGTTTTTGTTATTTTTACCCTTCACATTTTTGACTGGTGTCCATAATACAGTCTTTAGAATAATACCTTTTTATTTATATTTATTATGTATATTTTTTTTTATTTTGTATATTGGTTTTTATAGTAATGTACAACTAGTTCTGTATTTGAAAGTGCCTTTGTAGCTCAGAACCACAGCAACTATCGAAAAATTAAGTTTATTATTTATTTTTTTTATTGTATTTTGTGCTGGGAATTGGGGGGCGGCGGGCAAGAAGACTGTCAGCTGTTGCTGGTAAAATGAAGAATTGTCAAGTAGAAGTTTTTGTATAGACCTGTAAATATTTTTTTATTTTTTTTTTATTAATCACTGTGTATATTTGATTTATTAACTTAATAATCAAGAGCCTTAAATATCATTCCTTTTTATTTATATGTACTTGTTTAGAGTTGAAGGTTTTTGATAGCTTTGTAAGCTTTGTGGCTTCAGTTTTTTTGAATTCATTTCTTGTTACATGTTAACTATATGCCAAAATTTAAGGTGTTCTAAAATAGTTTTATTTTTTATGAATAGGACAGGCGCACATGCCTCAATGCTGTTTTTTGTACATTTGTCAGATGTTAAATACATTTATAAAGCATCGCTTAAAGAAACTTTTGTAAGTTAAGAATGAAACCGTTTTCAAAGGTAGAGTTTAGGGAAAAAAATCTTTTGCTGCTTTGGCTTTGATATTAAAAAGAAAAAAAAAAGGAATAAGTGTGACTGGCAGATATTCTGCTACAAGGCAGTTTAAGGAAACATGTAGAGCTATTCATGTACAAGGAATGTCGGCGTTCATGTTTGAAAAAAAAAAAAAAAAAAAATTATAATTAAAAAAAAAATTCAAATTGTGTGAAGTTTGAAGCTCCGCAATCTTGTATTTTGTAAATTCTGATTTTCTTCCATTTTCTTCCACCTTGAAAACTAAAGAACCACTTGTAGATATTTTTTATTTTTTATTTTCGTAATCTACTGATACTCAAGAGTATTCCATTAAGCTAGCTTTTGAATACTTGAACAGTAGAAACACAGTGATCATTGTTGCTTTTCCACCTAATACACTGCCTTCCATTCCAATAACAGTGTTTCCCAACCAGTGTGCCTCCAGCTGCTGCAAAACTACAACTCCCAGCATGCCCGCTGGCCTTTGGCTGTGGAGCTGTAGTTTGCAACAGCTGGAGGCACACTGGTTGGGAAACACTGCAATAAGGTACACAGGCATCCTTGATGTAATTACCCACTAAAGGCACACTAGAGATGGTTGCTACTCATGTCACAAATGAATTGGCAAACTCTGATGTCAAGATGTTCTTTTGTTGTCTGAATATTTTTTTCCTGTATTCATACAAATACATTCCAGATTCTACAGAGATTACATATGTATTCTGCCATCACCCAAACAAATACTTCTTAGATATCCCAAGGCCAGCAGAAAAAGTTGCCTGTGTGCCCAAAGCATTCCATACGTGGACCCCTGTATTGCTAGAGGTACTCATTCTACTGCAAATCCCATGGTTACGCACTATATATACACTTACATGAAAAGTGAAACTGTTATCATTGGCCGCAGAGATCCTGAAGATTCCCTGTATTGTGATATTAGTGTTATATAAACCCTGCCTCTTTGTGTTGTTCAAGGCTACAAATTTTGGAAAGTAATATTTATTAAATTTTTTTTGTATGAAAAACTTGTGACATTGGATTTCACATTTGTTCATTACACTGCTTGTTAGCACTTGTCCATTATATTTCAGTTATGTATTAAATGCACCAGAACCTACCACTTTCACACAACTGTGGCATCCATTTTGTGAGCTACTGTACTTCAGTGTTTACTAACTCATCGCTATACATTAGGGTTTCTTGAATACCACCAGTTCTCTTTTTCTTGTATTGTGCACTATTGGCATCAGATGTGCTATGTAAACAGGGATCTGCTATCCAGGAACTATGAATGTGTATGGGAAAAAGTGAATGCAGTAGCCATTCCTCCTCCCCATACAGTGGAGGTGATTGCTGCATATAAGTGCAACCCTTTACCTCCACTGACGAGCAGGCAGTTATTGGGAAGGAACAGTCCCTCTTTTAGAAAAATTAAAAGAAATGGCACAAAAAATTTTTGTAGCACATATCCTATTTATTTTTATCTTTTTTCTAATCTTTTTTTTTTTTTTTCTGATTGTAGGTAGTTTTTTTTAGTTTATTTCCTGAACATGGTTATAGGGGCTGCCATCTTGCCCGAGCTATTAAGGCCTCTTTCACACGGGCGTTGCGGGTGCACTCCGTCAAACAGTGCGGGTGCGTTGCGGGAATCACCACGATTTTTCCCTGCGAGTGCAAAGCGCTGTCATGCGTTTTGCACGTGCGGGAGAAAAATCGGCACTTTTGGTACCCAGACCCGAACCTGCACTTCACAGAAGTGCATGTTTGGGTCAGAAATTGTCCCGCTGGTATTATTTCACATTATAACATAGTTATAATGTAAAATAATACCCTTGGCCATCTTCCTAATGTTTAAACCGGTGCAGAATGGGTTAAAAATAATAAACTAATAATAACTTACCTCGCGAAGCCCGGCATCCTCTCCGTTAGCTTGCTAGTAGGAAAAGGACCTGTGATGTCACAGCATCACATGGCCCAATCACCTGCTCCATCACTTTGGTGATGGAGCATGTGATTGGTCCATGTGACATCATCACAGGTCCTTTTCCTACTAGCAAGCTAACGGAGAGGATGCCGGGCTTCGCGATCAAATGGACCAGGTAAGTTATTAGTTTATTATTTTTAACCCATTCTGCACCGGTTTAAACATTAGGAAGATGGCCTAGGGTATTATTTTACATTATAACTATGTTATAATGTGAAATAATACAGAACCGGTTACACATCCCGATGGTTGCATAGCAACCATGCAGGAACATCGCAAAGCATCCGCACTTGCTTACGGATGCTTACGATTTTCCCGCAGCCCCATTCACTTCTATGTGGCCTGCGTTCCGTTAAAAACGCAGAAGATAGAGCATGCTGCGATTTTCACGCTTCGCAAAAGTGATGCGTGAAAATCAACTGTCGTGCACAGCCCCATAGAAGTGAATGGGTCCGGATTCAGTGCGGGTGCAATGCGTTCACATCACGCATTGCACCCACGCGGAAAACTCGCCCGTGTGAAAGGGGCCTAACAGCATTTGCCTCCCCATACGCCCGGCCCCTCAGAGGTTGTACTTACCTTGCTTCCCGCCACCTGTGCCGCTTCTGACACCTGCCGCTGCATCTCCCTGTTGTGCAGATGAAAACATCTGGTGTCGGGGGGCAGCCAATAGCCGGCGATGCTAGGGAGGCTCGTTCCCGTCATGGCCTGCTATTGGCTGATACACCATGTGGGTGCCGGGGAGCCAGGTAAGTACATCCTCTGTGAGGGAGTCGGGCGTATGGCAAGGCATTTTAGGGGGATGGATTACCCCTTTAAGAAAATGTTTCTATGGCAGCCCCATGGGCAATAGACATAGGAAAGTTTTCTAGGCATGCTCTGTGACCTGTGCAGAGAAGAATGTAGAAGGAAGGAATAGATTGACAATCATCTATTGTGAATGGTGACTCCTGTCTTATCTATACACGGAGGTGATATCTCCATCATTACATGCAGGTTAGAATAATATATAACTGCAGTAAAGTGATCTGTAACAGACTAAAAAGTGGTGCCAATTATTAGACATAGCGGCCAGCGTGAAAACTGCAGGCTTTTATCTTTTTTGTTTAACTACATGGAAAATGAAATACAGCGTCATCAAAAATTCTTTAAAAAAGTTAAACCTAAAGTGATTAAAATGGCAGATAATTTTCTGATGACACATTCCCTTTAATATTTGATGATTATTCGGTGTGGCCACTCCATACACCTTTTTTTTTTTTTTTGCAACTCGCACAGGAATAGCAGTTGGTTCATGGTAAAAGTATCACTTGTACGGTAAGATACCATACTGAGTTATACGTCATGGGTAGGAATGTAGGCCTCAATAGTTATGGGTTGACTGCATGTAATCTTTAAAAAAAAAACGCTGTTAGCTTTGGCTGAACGTTTGCCACGTTTTAGGAAACTGCCAACTTTTCATTATGCTGGAGAGCTATGTCTGCTTTAATGCAAGCTACGCAGTGTCTAGAAATATGGCTGCCAGGGTTTATGTCGATCTTAGACAACTCTGCTAAAGGCAGAAGTGCCTCTGAACTAGAGTAAGGGGCATCCAGATTTGGAATATTAATTGTAGTATTAGATTTTTGTAAAAATAAATGTGCACCATTAAAGGGGTTATGCGGGCTTTTCCTATTGAAGACCTATCCTTGGAATAGGTCATCAGTATCAGATTGGCAGGGTCTGGCACCCCCGCCAATCAGCTGTATGAGGAGACCACTCGCGCAATGTGCACGTGCTATCTCCCGCTTAACTTCCTGTCCGCTGCCGCGGTCTATGGTCTTTCGCATGACAGCAGCAGTGAACAGGAAGAGAAGCAGAAGCAGACGGCACGTGTGCAGTTTCCTCATAGGGCTGATCGGTGGGGGTGTTGGGTGAGGATGGGTCATCAATAGTAAAAGCCTGGACAACCCCTTTAACTTGGTATTATTGGCATTGGTTTTAATGACATACAAACTAATAAAGGGCTTGTTCTGCCAGGAAAAAAATTGTTTGAAAACTGCTTAGAATGCTGTAAAATAATAGGACTCTGATCCCCGCCGCTCTGGTTGTGAAGCTTTCTGCTTCCTCTCAACACAGACCTTTCACAGCAGGTCAGCCAGTGGCTGCAGCAGGCACATTTCGGGGATCAAATAGGAGCTGGAAGCAGAGTGGGAGACCAGAGTGGGAGACCATTGGGAAGAATCGAAACCATGGGCATTATGGGATCAGAAGGAGTATGACTACCCCATCTCCTGGATCTTTCTATGAGATGAAGCAAAATCTTTTCTGCATATGTGCAAAATAATTGATGGAGGACTTAAAGAAAATATATTTTTTAGATAACATTAAGGTGGAATATAAAAAAGTGTTAAGAAACCTTCAATGCAGGAATGAGTTAATTTTCCTACACGGCAGGGTAGGTCTGGTCAGTGATCTTAAAGAAGTGTTCAGTTATTTGATTATAGTCTTTAAACAGAGCTGGGTGACTACTCTGGAAATGTCAATATCAGAAGGGTGCTACAATACCTCTGTTGTATATGAGGACATGCTTCATATAGAAGATACTAAGAAGACCTAAAGAACCAAGTAAATGATTTATATATACATGAAAAGCTCATGACCAGTAATACAGATAACTTGGGTATTTGGTAAAGGATGAGAAAACCTAGAAGAGTTCATCAAATTACATGTGACTAAAGTTGGCCATATACTTTAAACCCTCCCATACACATGCATACATATGTTTTCAACAGGGAGATGAGGAATTGTTGCTGCAAGGCACTTCTGGTGGCAGCTTCTCTGTCACGGACATACCGAGACATACGGACGTCCCGGCGACAGTGAGCGACAGGAGATCTGTGAGACTGGCAACACGTGGTTTGATCTGACAGGTTTTCCTTGTGGATCAATAGGTGTCTGTGTTGTTTCTGGTAAAGGCCACACCCCTTGCCTCCAGGTGTTGCTTATGTGGTCATTTAACCTTCCTTATTTATAGTTGCTACTCCCACTATGCTTTGTGCCTGTGGATTGTTTGTGGTTGGATCTTGGCTGAGTTCCTTGTGCTTCCATAACCTCTTTAAAGTTAAGTCTTTCCTTTCCCTTTTGTATTTTGTTTGGGTTCTGTGTGTTGCATTTTTCTATTGTTTTTATTAGGCCTGAAGTAGACCCTGTTCGTTCTTCCTTTTGGAGAAACAGGTAGTCTTGTCCCTGCCATTAGTACCAGAGTCCTATAGGGCTAGATAGGACTCTAGGTATTCCTGCTTATGAACTCACCTATAGAGATGAGCGAACTTTAAAAAAAAGTCCGGTGTTCGGCGTTCGGGTTGTGGTAAGTCGCGCATCCCGTTATGGATTCCACTATAGCGGCATATGGAATCCATAAGGGGCGGCTGCCACCAACCCGAACTGTTGAACAGCCGAAGGACCTGGGGTGACGTCACTGTCATGTGATCAGTGCAGGGGCGTGGCTCAGCACAGGATCAAATCCAGTGCTGAGCCACGCCCCCTGCACTGATCACATGACAGTGACGTCCACCCAGGTCCTTCGGCTGTTCAACAGTTCGGGTTGGTGGCAGCCGCCCCTTATGGATTCCATATGCCGCTATAGTGGAATCCATAACGGGATGCGCGACTTACCACAATCCGAACACCGGACTTTTTTTTAAAGTTCGCTCATCTCTACTCACCTACCTTTGGGATCTGTTCATACTGGTAATCAGTCAGGATTTTGGTTAGGGTTTTCACTAGGAGGTGTCCATCTTCCTTCCCTAGTTCTCAGGCCTGATTCCCTGTTTCCCCCTTCCCTCCTATGCTCAGCGTGGTGTTTCCCTCGCACACCGAAGCGTGACATTATCTACCTTGAGCAAAAAACAATCGGGCACGTTGAAATATAACATGCCTAACCCTACTTTTCCCCTTCTCGCAAGGGAGAACCAGGACACCACCATGCACACTAGATGGTTGGCCATGCCCCAATCTATGGGTTTGACTGCTGTTCATTTAACGTGTGTGCGCAACCTGTGGAATTTTATGCCTTGATCTTTGTTCTCCTTGCAGTCTATGGTATTCTCAACCTGTCTTTATATCAGATGCACACACACTAGGGACATTTTCACAGAAAGCCAGTTAAATTACCAGTAGGTTTTTGGAGTGCAGGAGAAAACCTTCAAAAACATGAGGACATAAAAACTCCATGCAGAGGATCGCTGAACAAATGTAGAAGAACCTTCCACTTTAAGCACAAATGACTAGATAGAAGCGATCTCTAGTTGGACACACTATTTGATGACGCAACTCACTGGACAAAAAGGAAGCGAAAAACCAGCAATAAAAGGAACAAATCCCATTACAGGAATGATGATTATCACATTGAGATGTGGGAAGATCCAAAGAAAAAAAAGAATATCCAGGATAAATACTGTCCATATGGTTGTCAGGAGTCGAAGCCTTATTAATGGCACATGATAATTGTAATATAGTCTTCTTTACCATGCAGGGGTGTACTGGGAATTTAAAGTGGCCCTGGAAAAAATGTAATAAAAGTGTCCCCATGTTGAAGGCAAATCCAAATTGACAAAAGGTGGGGCAAGACAAGTAGGCAGCACAAAATACCACCCCAGCAAAACCAAATACCACGGTGCAGCATAAAATACTGCCATATCACCATTCTGGTGAGGACAAAATACAGTTGAATTCCGGAGGGCATCTTTGGCCGCTCGCCAGGTCCATAAGTACCTGATGCTTTCTAGCATTAATTAATGTTGACAGCATCAAACCATTATACACCTGGCCAGTGGCCATGAGGAGCCCTCGGCAGCCCCTTGGACATCAGCCCACCAGGAAATTTTACCTACGGCCAGTCCACCCCTGTTTCCATTTCAAAAATCAGCCAATCACAGCAAGTTAAGCAGTTGAAACCCCCATTAATCAACTGTATCGAGCGGGAAGCTGTGGTGACAATCCAAAAAATGGGTTAACATGACATACATGGCCAGAAGGCTCTATTTCTTAAGGAGACTTCACATCACCATAGCAAAGGCAGGTGCACTGTGCGGCAATTCTAAACCCTCACCCTGATGTTAAAATTGAGAGGTTAGTTCGACACATACTACTAGGAGGACATGTCTTAAGCTCGGACACCACGCCAAGGTCTCTCAAATAGCCCGAGACCCTACCACTCAACCTACCCGTGCCGTATGGGCGATACCAGGGGCCGTTGGGCATTGCAGGAGCGTAAGGCCTGACTCGCAAACAGCTCACCAGTGACCTCCAGCATTTAACCATGCTTGCAATGGGAGGTGCCTGTGAGCCCTACCCGAGACCGGCTGATATGGCCCAGAGCCTCCCAGGTGCACCTGAATGTAGCCTGTAGATGAAAAGCAGGCACATTTAAATTGGAGTTTATACACCTCCAAACATATTATACAAACCATTAGAAAACGTGGTGTATGTTTTTGATTGTTCTCCACATCCACATTATCGTTATCGCCGCGGCCTTCTCACTGTTTACCTCTGCTAGCACCCCGCCCAGTGACGTCACGACTTGTATCCAAGTGGCATGGGCGAGGCTAAGCTCTGTTCACTGAATGGAGCTTAGCCCCGCCCACGCCACTCTGATACAAGTCTTGACGTCACTGGGCAGGGCGCTAGCAGAGGTAAACAGTGAGAAGGCCGCGGTGCTCCTGCAGCGCCGCTGCCTTCTCAAATAGCTGATCGGCGGGGGTCCCGGGTGTCAGACCCCGGCCGATCAGATGCTGATGATCTATCCTGAGGACACTGTATCAGTTGTAACAAACTGCAGAACCCCTTTAAAGCAGTTTCCTTGCATAAGTTGCCACTACCCCTAGTAGGTAGGGGCAATCTTATAAAAATGGTGTTAATGCCACAGCTCTTATATATACTGCATAATTCACCGATATGGATTCCTACGCACCATTTTTATAAAATACAACAAATCTTCCGGTTCCTACTACGGAAGAATAAAAAGAGCAGAATTGGGTATGAAACTCTGCAAAGAAAGAAAGATGCAGGCGGATTGGCACTGCCTAACCCTCTGATATATTTTATATCAGCCCAACTGCAGCATTTTAGGGGGAAGAGTGTAGCTGGAGGGGCAGGAAGAAGTGGTAGATTAATGGAGTGGGCAGCGAGACGCTCACCACCGTTAACGGCTATAGAAGGAGGAATAGACTCAAGAATAGAGTCTGCCCCAACCTTGAAACTAATGAGAAAGGTGTGGGCTACAGCTAAGACGCTTCTAGGGGTTTCAGGACTATTAAGTATTTCACCCTTTTGGAATAACCCTGATTTGCTAGAACTTGCTCATCTAGAAGGGTTTTCTCTGAGGGGGAAAAAAAGGAATCTGGAATATTGGGAATCTGTATTATCAGGGTCTCCTGAATCAATTTCAACACTTGTGTTCTGAGTTCGGCTTATCCTCCAGCCACTATTAAAAGTATCTACAGTTTGAGCATCCAAGGCATGCCTTGTCTAAATTATGTCCGTTGCAATAGGATTCCAATCAGACGTTGATTTCTGTAGTAGGAACAGGATCTGCAAAGGGATTTATCTAAAAAATCTATCAATCACTGCATGGGGAATTTTTAAAGGCCTACCCCCTTAAAGTTAAAACACAATGGGAAAAAGATGTTGGGATTATTAGACACTCAGTGGGAAGAATTGTTGGCACTCACCCCGAGCCCGTCTCTAAGTGAAGCTGCCAGGTTATCCCAATTGTATTTAGTCCATAGAGTATACAAGACTCATTTGTTCCTATCTAAAATTGGGTGCAGGGATAGCGCCAAATGTCCAAAATGGGAGGAGTCAGAGGCCGATGTGCTTCATATGTTATGGATATGTAAGTCATTGACAACATACTGGAGGGATATAATACAGTTAATTAATAAAGTGTACAGTGTGGACTTCTCTCCTAACCCCAGGATGTGTTTACTTGGTATTTTTGACTTTGGCAGCAAGATGGATACAGGGGTACATGCACCTTCCTTAGTAAGGGCTTCTGATGGTGGAAGTGGGGGGGGGGGGGGGGAGGCGGTAAGATAAAATATCTACAAATTGATAGATGCTGTGCCGCCGCCCCAGAGGCATAATATTTGCCCAATTGTCAATGTAAATTGACTTTGACACTGTGAACATACTGTATATTGTGTATGCTTATGCGTGTGATTTTTTATTTTTTTTAAAAGACATCTGATTAGAAAAAATGGAAGCCAAATGTGCATAACTGATGCACAGGATCTGTTTTTGTTGACGGATCAGAAGAACGGAAAAATAACAGTGATGGTAGTCCCAAGTGGGGACTTTTTATGCATAAAATTGAATATAATGTGGGATAGCTGGTTATGTCACTTCTGGTCATGACTGAAAACAATATAAAGCTCTTTATGCTTTGGGGGAAATATAACCGTATAATCTATGTAGTCAAGGTGCATTCCTGCAAGCAGTCACCTGAAGTCCTAATGCTGCACAATGTCCCCAGCGTATCGCAGTCCATCGCTGAAACAAACACAGCCCAAACAGTATAATAAAAAATATAAAATATGTTACTAAATATATCAGGTCTGTGAGTTTTCAAACATAAATCATTCAAATAAGATTCTTGTCAAATCCTTGTGCTCATGCACATAAACATATTTTCTTTCCGTGTCCGTTCCATTAAAAAAAAAATGTGAAATACAAATCTGTTATTATGGATCCATTTTTGTTAGGCTCAAACAACTTCTATGGGATATTTCCACCCTCATATCACATCTGATATAGTATACTACATATTAAGTAATGTGGTCACTATGTGGGAATAAAGCCATTATTGCAAGCGCCCATTGACTAATAATGGTTATGTAATCCGAAATAAACCAAATGCAGTCAGAAAAAAACTATTCAAACTCTGTAGCATCAAGCAATGTTTCAGCTCAATATTGGGCCTTTAAAAGCCCTTATGGGCATTGACCACAAAGTTGTTGTACAACATGGTGCGGTCCCTTTTTGACAAACTAGGACCACAATGTTATACATGTGAAGCGACCATTTGTGATGTTAATGACGTCTGCTATTTTACCTCTTCGTGGCTCAGTCTAGAAAATGGCTGCCGCTAGGTTACACGGTCACTGTAGTCTAACCAAGAAGTGGTGTCTACGGTTTATTTTGCTTCTCCCTCCCTGCCTTCATGAGAATTGCAGAGTTCAAAGTGTCACATAGATTTGGAAGGAAATCACTCAAGTAATGGAAGAAAACGCAGTAAGTCACCCCCTGCTGCTTCGTTTTTTTTTTTTTTCTTTCCTTTTACTCCAAGCATGATTCACCAGGCTCGAGCAGAAATAGACTTGCTTCCCAGTAAACTAAGAAGGATCAGTGTTTCGCTTAATAATAGCTGCAATAAAAGCATTTATTAAAATATTTATTTATATAGCTTTATAGTGGTAAAGGGATAGTCTGGGAATGTTGTTTGAACATCTAATAAAGGCAATTACATGATGTGGGAACATGTCATAAAAATTCAGGTCTCAAGGCACAATAGTAGAAAGTGGCCAGCCACTGGAAATAGACTTGCATCTTATACTGTGGGTATACTCTGTATCTATCTTTCGTGTATCTGATCACAAATTCCTGAATCTTAGATACCAGTTCGATAGTGAGCTAGAGAATCCCGTTGAGAACCCTTAAGACAAGTCGTCTTGCTAGTGGCCAGCATCACAACCACTGGAGACTGAATCTGACCACTGTTCTATACTTCTCTGTCAATCATTTCATGTCCATATCATTTCATATCACTGGATCCTATCATCCCAATATGAATTCTGTGTGGGCATGACGTATTCATATCCAGGAACTAGTGATTAGGTTGATGATTGAGTCCAAGAATGGTCTTTATCTTAATAATTGGTTTGAGTGTCTGATATACTGATATCGTACTGATACTTACTGGGAGGTCAGGCCAAGTTATGCATGGCGTCCGTTCTCACTGCATGTCCTTCTAGGTGACAACCCATAATCCAGTGCAAGGACTTGATGATCCAAAGAACCCTAGAATAATCTAAGTTCGGTTTGGGAGAATATTGGGTTGTGGGTCTTGTTCTTGTAGCTATAATGTAAACATAAAAATGTTGCTCTATCGCATAGAGCTGTCTGAAGCTGTACTTAAATAGAGGCTTCTGTTTTGTCACAGTCCCTTTCTGTTAGAAGTGTCCCAAAAAAATAAGATAATTTGAGGATGTCCTGCAACCAGGATGCTGAAGGATCAGCTGCAATCAATGGCTGAACCTGGCAGCAAGTGTTCAATTCTTCTGCAGCATCGCCACAAAAACATTAAGCATTACACGAGGCTCTTTGAAAACAATGGATTGTCCATGTAGTGTATGGAGGTGATGGGTCCTCCAAAAAGAGTCCCTCTTTGTGGCCACTGTAATTAATGGAAGTCCCCAAATAAGAGACCCCCTCTCCATTATATCCGAAAGACCAAATGGGCTGCTCGAAATAGATTTTCTAAACCACACAACCACTTTAATTAGCGGTAATAGCCGCTGTGGCTGAATTGCTCCTGTGATTTGGCTGCCAGTTAGACAGTGAAGAATTAAATGGTATTAGATGACTTTCCATGTCCAGAAGACAACGATATAATCATCAGCACAGATCCACCACTGTGTTTCACGCCGCTGACGTTCCTCTTCAGCTGTTACTCTAGACTGTATGAAAACAAACTTGCTTCCTTCCTAGAGCATCAAAGGGAAAGTCAGCTGTATTCCACAGATAGAGCCATGCTCTGGGCCAGATCACAACCCCGGTTTTGGTTTGTTATGCAGAACTGTTATTATTGGTATTAGTTATAATCCTCGTCCGGCAGTGGAGTCCACTGAGAGTCTTGTGCATACATAGCGCTATATATACATATATGCAGATGTGTCCTATCTGACAGATTCACAGAGCTAATGGATCAAAAGAAAACTTTACAGAAGTTTTACTTAAAGGGGTTTTCCAGGATTATTATGGTTTTTAACAGATATGCTCATGTAGTAGCTTACCTCATGTACATCTTTGTTTCAATTTGGACTCCCCTGACCAGTTTTCTCCATGTTCACAAATAATTCTGGTTTACAACCTGTATGTAGCACTTCCTGTTGCTGTAGCCAGCCAAACCCATAATACACTTCTCTTTTCTCTGCCACAGCTCCAGCACTGCTCCTAATAACACCCCGCTAGTTTATAGCTCCTCCCATCCAGCTATTTACATAGACACTCCCCTATCACTGCCGCTAACGCCCAGCTAGTTTATAGCTCCTCCCACCCAGCTATTTACATAGACACTCCCCTATCACTGCCGCTAAGAACGCCCAGCTAGTTTATAGCTCCTCCTACCCAGACAGTTACATAGACACTCCCCTATCACTGCCACTAACACCCAGCTAGTTTATAGCTTCTCCCACCCAACTAGTTACATAGACACCCCCCTATCACTGCCCCTAACAACACCCAAGTAGTTTATAGCTCCTCTCACAAAGTTACATAGATTCTCGCATATCACTGCTGCTAACAACACCCAACTAGTTTATAGCTCCTCCCGCCCAACTACATAGACAGTGCCCTATCACTGCCCCTGTTGCTGCTTTGACATGCCCATGGACATAATAACACACAGGAAACAAGAAAAAGCTGTATAAACATCTGACCACACCCCTGAAATGGAAGATAGGAGCAATAAAAGTAAAAAAAAAAAATTATGAAATTACAGCTTCATAAATTATTATTTTAAAGGATGTTGATGCAAAAGGAGAAAACCGTTAAAGAAAAGGTCTAAAATTAGAAAAAATGTAATTCATCTCACCTCTTTCCACAACTCACATATTCTGCAGTGCATTACTGACATTATCATCACTCACTGTTCCTAGTGGAGCTCACAATCTAGATTCCCTCTCAGTATGTGTTTGGGGTGTGGGAGAAAATCGGAGAACCCGGAGGAAACCCAGGCAAACACAGGGAGAATATACAAACTCCATGCAGATGTTGTCTTTGGCTGGGGTTGAGCCAAGGCTTGGTATTGTAACTTTTCAAGTGAATAGATCTGAACTGCAATACCAAACACAGATCATGGGCACAAATGGTATAATTTTTCAAAGAGGAAAAAAAAACTTTTGTTGCACTCCAAGACAACCCCTTTAATATTGTGACTACTGATGAGCGAATCGACTTCAGATGAAACATCCGAAGTCGATTCACATAATAATTCGTTTGAATACTGTACTGTATGAGCCGAAGTTATTAACTTCATAAATCAATTTCTACTGTAAAAAAACATTTCCCGAACTCGGGTTCGGTTCTAAGCGGTTCCGTCCTGGGACACAATCTGACACAATAGAAAACGTATCCGTCCCCCATTGACTTTCAATGGAGTTAATGACGGATCTGTCTTGGCTATGTTAAAGATAATACGACCGGATCTATTCATAACAGACGCAGATGGTTGTATTATCAGTAAAGGAAGCGTTTTTGCTGAACCCTGACGGACCCAAAAATGTTAGTGTGAAAGTAGCCCGAGTTCCCAGTTCGTCTCTGAATGGGGCACTGCACTAAAATTTAATTGTTCCATCAAAGAATACCTTAAACACCATAGAATGGTCTACACACCCCAATTTTTTTTTAAAAAAAGGTTGTTAAAAATCTACATTAGAGCAGAGTTCACAGTGTGACCCCAGATTAAGGTAGTAAATGGCAATCAGAGATTTATGTAGTTTAGTATCTCTGTCCACCAAAAGCCATGGACTTCGATGAAACAAAAGCTTTGTAAATCATAGGCAGAGTTCTCAGCTCATTGACTCATACATGGCTATACAGCCCCTGCTTCAGCATATCAGGGTAGTCTTTAAGGTCTCAGTTCTTTAACGTATATAGCACATATTTCTATAGATGGTTACACCGCAGTAAAATTGGAACATCAAGGGAAACCCATATAAACACAGAGAGATGTAATACATGCAATGTCATAGTGAAAACAGAGATGCATGTGAAGTCAGCTGGCTTCTGTTTGTCTTCGTGTAGTCACGGGATATCAGCCGGTTACTAGCAGGGCGGAATATTTACAAGATCCACTATATTGTGAATGTATAAATTACAGTCTAATCCACAGACCTGTACTGAGCAAAGCCATTTAAATTGTTCCCTTCCCTCTGAAATACCAATACATTGCCACTGTATTAAGGTTATCAGTCAGTGTGGAGCGTGCACTGTCATGTGAATGCGGAGGCAGCACTACACAAAAACCAGATGTAATGAGCTGTATGCCCAGGATAAAAGCTCACTCTAAAGTGCAGCCTAAACAAGCGAACAATTTCAGTAATTATGTAAAAAAAACATAAAACAATAGAAGTAACTGCCTAAAATATCCACTGAAGTACAAGATATTCACCGCCCTAAGTTGAGAAAAGTTGTTCTAAAAGGTCAGTGAAATGGTGCCAAACAGCAGATTTTTGCAGCGTTCTATGCTCACTGTATTCTCTCGATTGGACTTCCAGTTTATGGAATATGAGAAAATCACAGGAAAAGTAGTCTGAGATTGCTTTATTTCTCCAAGATAAGTCTCATGTGCACTAGGCTCCAGGAAGAATATACTGTATTTCGTCTATGGAAAGCTGAATATGAGTAGTTTGGTAAAGGCCTTGGTAAACCCTGTTTTGGATGGATTTTTTTTATGGAATGATGAGCAGGTTGGTAGTGGGGCCTATCATTCCCTTCCTCGCCAGTACAGGTTTTCTTTGTAACCAAGGGTGTACAAAGATCTCATAAAGTCCATAACAAAACTTAGTATGGGCTCCCTAGCCCCACCCAGTTTCTCAGTATGCATGTGTCAATCACTCCCAGGCAACGCAGAATGCAAAGCCCCAGATTTCTGATTTATTTATTAATTTTTTGAAATAAGCTGAACAAATTTAAATTTAACAAAGGTAATAAAAACTGTTTCCTCTGGCCTCACCCACTTTATCCAACGTCGACCATAAACCATAACTTGCATAAATGCATTGATAAATCTCTCCCATACAGCTAGAAATTACTGCTTCCTTTCAGATATAATATATCACAAAGCTGGCTACCTGCAGCCACCACTAGGGAAAGTTAGGGGAATAGGAATTTATTGAGTTGACATTGACTGCAATAGAAGCTGTAATAATCTCTTTTCACTGAGCTACCCCTAATGACAGCTGCATGAAAACTGAAGGTATGCCACTGTTCATAACACAGTCCAGCCCATGCGCGGCATGCTCTCTGTTCAACCCAATGGGACTGCCAGAAATAGACAAGCCAGCACTTGTCTATTTTCGGAAATCTCATAGCAGTGTACAGAGGTTGGCCACGCTTGTGTGATGTGTTCTCCCTTCACTTTGGGGGCCCGTACTGGAGATAGGGGCAGGGACTCGCACCTATCTAATATTGATGGCATATCTTAGTGATAGGCCATGAATGTCTGAGATGGGAATACTTCTTTAAAGCACTCAGTGGCATGGGGATATTTTTTAGTTAGCTTGGACAACCTTGTAAGTTGTGATTTTGGGCCTCAAACTTGTTTTTTCATCACACCCACAGATGCTGGAATGGATTGAGATACTGGAAATTTGTAGGCCAAATCAACACCTTGAACTTTGTCATGTTCGTCATACCATTGCTGAGCAAGGGCAGGGCATTATCCTTATGAAAATGACCACTGCCATTAGGGAATACCACTGTGGTGAAGGGGTGCACTTAGTCTTGTTCAAGTAGGTGTTACATGTCAAAGTACCATCCACATTAATGCCAGGACTCAAGGTTCCCTAGCAAAACACAGTTCAAAGCATTACACTGCCTCAGACGGCTTGCCTACCTTTCATAGGTAGGCATCCCTTACTCCAGTAAGGGTACTTTTACACTAGCGTTATTCTTTTCCGGTATTGAGTTCCGTCCTAGGGGCTCAATACCGGGAAAAAAACTGATCATTTTAATCCTAATGCATTCCGAATGGAGAGAAATCCGTTCAGGATGCATCAGTTCAGTCCCTCTCATGGTTTTTGGACGGAGAAAATACTGCAGCATGCTGCGGTATTTTCTCCGACGCAAATTCTAGAACACTTGCCGGAATGCCGGATCCAGCATCAATTTCTATTGACATGTATTAGTGCCGGATCAGGCATTAAAATTACTGCATTGCCAAATCTGGTCTGCACATGTGCAGACCTTTTAAAATGTAAAAAAAATATATTCCGTATCCGTTTTTCTGGATGACAACCGGAGAGACGGATCTGTTATTGCAATCCATTTGTAAGACGGATCCGCCTCCGGATCCGTCTACAAATGCTGCCCGTTCCAGCGACGGAACTGCCTGCCAGATACCTCTAACGCAAGTGTGAAAGTACCCTAAGTGATACAAACCCCTGCCATCCACATGATGCAAAAAAACTTCAGATCAGGCCCTTTTCTTCCACTGAGCCATGGTTCAGATCTGATGTTCACTTGCATGAGATCTATAACTGTGGGATCAGAACTTTCCTCCCTGCCCGCATCAAGGAGCTGTGAGCGCCCATGAACCTGTCACCAGTTGTCCTTCCTTGGATCATGTTTGGTAGATACTAAAACTGGGAACACCCCACAAGACCTGTTGTTTTGGCGATAATATAACGCAGTGGTCTAGCCATCACAATTTGTCCCTAATCACTAATTTGCTCGGATCTTTACGCCATTTTACCTACTTTAACTGTTCACTTGCTGCCTAGTATATACTAGGTAATCTCTGTTACTCATTTCTCCTATTAGTGGGTTTAGGGTTTCCTACTTTTTTTTGTTCTCTTTGAAGCCAAAGCCATGAGCGGATCATAAATGGAGCACATGTATAAGGATACTGCCAGACATTAGGGGGGCAAATACTTTTTCATATCAGTGATATAGGTATTAAGTAAATCTATTTCCAATAAATGGAATAATCCTTTAAAAGCTGTATTTTGTCTGGTTGTCTGATGATTTGAAACATTTAAATATGACAAATTAGCAAAAATAGAAACACTTTTTCACTGTATCGTATAAACATATACAACCGTAAATGTATGTATAAATAAAACTGTAAGAATAAAAAAAGCAAAAATATTACCATTATTTAATGTAAAATACATTGTATTGTGCAAAAAATGCACATATTGTATATCTACATGACCGTGATAACCTGAAGAATTCATTTATCTAGTTATTTAGTGTGAAATATAAACAGCGTAAAAAATAAAAATAAAATATTAAAAATATTTTTCTTCTATATTTCTGTAGCAAAAGAAAATTATAGAAATTACACCGTAAATTACAGTTACCCCCAAACAACATTTCTCCCACATAAAACAAACTGTAATGCAAAGTGGTAAAATGTAAAAAATTTTGCTGCCGTGGGTAAATATTGATGACATCCTCAGGGTAGGTCATCAGAAGGTGTAGTTACACCATGCTGCCTCTATAAAGGAGACGACACGTGAGTAATTAAGGAAGGAATTAAGGAAGTGGCGCTCGCATGAACGCTGCTACCTATTCAATCAGATGATAGGCGGGGTGCCGGAAGTTGGACTCCCGCTGATCTTATATGGATGACCTACCCTGAGGATAAATCATCAATATTTACCCACTGCACAACCCCTTTAAAGCTTTTTCAGGCCTGGTCATTCAGGGGGTAAAGTTGCAGTAACATAACATTGGCACATGGCCTGAAATAAACATTTTCTTAGGACATGGCTAGCACACATTTTTATGGGTGGGCTCGAACCCCCCCACTAGCATGCAAAATAGATTCCAGTAACTAATACTTATAGATTTGATATAATCTCTATGCTTAAAAAAACACACACAAACCAACCACACCAGAGTTGTACCCACAATATAACCACCAACAGGTGAAATTGTTTCCAGATTATATTATGCTTCTGGGAATAAGGACACCTGCTGCACATTTCATGTGGTTATTCACTTACTGTAATACATATGAAGGTTCATTTACTGGAAGGCACCTGCAGAACCAAATACAATGCTAGAAAATCGGCCCAATATATACTGGAGTTGGGGGATGCTCAACCTCAAATCAGTCTCCCACCCTACATAAAGTATTTCAAAAACAAAAGTACATGGAAGCCACCTCTAAATACTGGGTTGAGCCATTTTCATCACATCTATAGCTAACAGGTGCATAAATCAAACATCCAGCCTTGAAATGTCAACAGGCAAATTTTACCAGCAATGCCACAGGATTATGGTTGAGCAGACCCGTAGATGTTTGGGTTCACCGGGTTCGGGTGAACTTCAGGTCAAAGTTCGGGTTCAGGATCCGAACTTGACTCAGACCCAAACCCCATTGAAG
The DNA here is from genome assembly GCA_033119425.1 of Bufotes viridis. NCBI lineage: Eukaryota > Metazoa > Chordata > Amphibia > Anura > Bufonidae > Bufotes > Bufotes viridis. The sequence continues at coordinate 390,341,786 of CM065592.1, read as the reverse complement.
TCAAGAAGACAGCAGCAGAGTGAGAATGCCGAAAGCGCGCAGAGACGGCCTGCACTTTCTGCAGAAGCTCTGACATATCGGGGTAATTTTTCAGGAACCTCTGCACTACCAAATTCAGCACATGCGCCAGGAAAGGGATGTGCGTCAAACTGGCTAGACCCAGAGCTGCTACGAGATTTTGACCGTTATCACACACCACCAGGCCGGGCTTGAGGCTCAGTGGCACCATCCACTCATCGGTCTGTTGTTCCATGCCCGTCCACAGCTCCTGCGCGGTGTGTGGTTTCCCCCCAAACAGATGAGTTTCAAAACAGCCTGCTGTCGTTTCCCCCTGGCTGTCCTGAAGCTGGTGGTGCAGGTATTACACCGAGTGGATGAGGAGGAAGTGGTAAAGGAGGAAGCGGAGTCGGAGGAAACGAGAAATGTCCTGCAATCCTTGGTGGCAGATGGAAATGCGCCAAACTGCTATCCGCCTCAGGCTCAGCCGCCACTGCATTTACCCAGTGTGCAGTTAGGGAGATATAACGTCCCTGCCCGTGCTTACTGGTCCACGTATCGGTAGTTATTTTGACCTTGCCACAGATGGCGTTGCTCACTGCACACCTGATTTTGTCTGCCACTTGGTTGTGCAGGGCAGGGATGTCTCACCTGGAAAAGCAGTGGCGGCTGGGAACCACGTACTGTTGGACAGACACTGCCATAAGGTTTTTAAAAGTCTCCGTCTCCACCAGACGGAATGACAGCATTTTAAAGGCCAGGAATTTTGAAATGCTGGCGTTCAGGGCCAGGGATCGCTGGTGGGTAGGGGGGTACTTTCTCTCCAGTGTTTGAGGGATAAACAGCTGAACGCTTCCATGGGACAGTGTGGACATTCTGGGTGACGGTGGTGGAGGGGGTGGTGTTGCTGCCACATCCTCTGTTTGCGGGTTGGCAGGTGCCACTGTCACTCCAGAGAGGGAGGAAGAAGCCGAGACTGCAGCAGAAGAGGCAGCAGAAGGAGCCTGAGATCACTGCAGCTCGTGCTTTTCATTTAGATGCCTGGTCATGCAGGTGGTGCTTAGGTTTAGAAAATGTATGCCTCGCCAGGGAACTCATTGGAGCTGGCTTTGGTGTGCTCAGTCCCTGGGTGCTGTGGGCAGTAGCAGGCGTACTGTCTAGGGGATGGCCACTCTGCTTTTGCACTCTGCTCCCTCTTTTGCTGTTCGGCTGGCAAGTGGGGTCTAAGACCTCATCATCCTCTACATCATCTTCCACCCACTCCTCACCCCTGCCCTCCTTGCCAGTCTGCACACTGCAGAAAGCTGCAGCAGTTGGCACCTGTGTTTTGTCATCATCAAACATGTGCTGCGGTGGTCCTCCCATGTCCAAATCCTGAAACATAAGTGTTTGGGCATCAGTGCACTCAATCTCTTCCACTTCTGGGACAGGGCTAGGTGGATGGCCGACGGAAACCCTGCCAGCAGAGTTATCAAAAAGCATAAGAGACTGCTACATGACTTGAGGCTCAGACTGCTCGCCTGATTTGCAAGGGGGTGAGGTGAAAGACAGATGCCCATGGGCTACTGGTACCCACTCTGCACTTTCAGCAGGGGACCGGGTGGGAGACAGTGTGAAGGAACTGGAGGCACTGTCAGCCACCCTATCTACTACCGTCTCTACTTGTTCTGGCCTCACCATTCGTACACCGGTATTCGGGCCTACATAATATTGCTGAACGTTCTGTCACCTACATGCACCTGAGGAAGGTGTTTAATTTGGGTGTGTAGCTGGCACAGATCGACCACGTCCATGTCCTCCCCCTGCAACAGGAGCTCCACCAACATCAGCAGCCGACCACGTCCATGTCCTCTCCCTGCAACAGGAGCTCCACCAACACCAGCAGCACCACGACCGGGGCCACATCCCTTATTTGATGCTCTCCTCATTCTTTGAGGTCACCCACCAAACTAATAGATGGGTTAACTCGATTTATTTTCCTGTCACGTATGCACTGCAGGTGTACTCCACACACACAATTGGTATATGTCACCCACCGACTAAACAGATGGATTAACTAGATTTATTTCCCCATCACGTATGCAGTGCAGGTGTACCTCACACAAACAATGGGTATATGTCACCCACCAAACTAACAGACAGATTAACTATTATATTTTTTTTGTGTCAGGGGTACAAAGATGGTGCATTGCACCCACAAAAAAATCGCTATAGGTCATCCACAGAATTAACAGCCAGATTAACTATTAAATTTGTGTGTCAGGGGTGCCAAGATGGTGCATGGTACCCACAAAAGATCGCTATAGGTCACCCACAGAATTATAGAAAAGGCAGGTGCACTCTGCGGCAATACTAAACCCTCACACTGATGTTAAAATTGAGAGGTTAGTTCGACACATCCTACTAGGAGGACATGTCTTAAGCTCGGACTACCACTCAACCTACCTGTGCCGTATGGGCGATACCAGGGGCCGTTGGGCATTACGGGAGTGTAAGGCCTGACTCACAAACAGCTCACCAGTGACCTCCAGCATGTAACCATGCTTGCAATGGGAGGTGCGAGGTGCCTGTGAGCCCCATCTGAGACCGGCTGATATGGCCCAGAGCCTGCCAGGTGCACCTGAATGTAGCCTGTAGATGAAAAGCAGGAACATTTAAATTGCAGTTTATACACCTCTAAACATATTATACAAACCATTAGAAAATGGGGTGTGGTGTTTAACAAGCAGGATATGCTCAACCCATATGCAGTTGTGCATGTATATAGGGGATCACATCCTGCACTTGTAGTCCGTTGCTAGGGCCAATCAACAGCAAAAAATGCATACAAGTACCACAATAACCATCCTACATACGATAACGATAATGTGGATGTGGAGAACAATCAAAAACATAACCATAGCAAAGGCAGGTGCACTCTGCGGCAATACTAAACCCTCACACTGACACCCTCACTACCAGGAGGACATGTCTTAAGCTTGGACACCACGTCAAGGTCTCTCAAGTAGCCCGAGACCCTTCCACTCAACCTACCAGTGCCGTATGGGTGATACCAGGGGCCGTTGGGCATTACGGGAGCGTAAGGCCTGACTCACAAGCAGCTCACCAGTGACCTCCAGCATGTAAACATGCTTGCAATGGGAGGTGGGAGCTGCCTGTGAGCCCCACCCGAGACCGGCTGATATGGCCTGGCTCGAATTGAACCGGGAAATTTATTGGACGATTCATGGATCAAACACCTATTGTGAAGTTTGCTGTTAAGCTCCTTGTTAGAGAACAGCAAGTTGTGCAAAAAGTACTGAAACATTGAACAGTTGGACATGTGCATTCAAAAGTTTAGAGAAGGTCACATTATGTTCACATGTAAAGTTTAGATTGTTCTTAGGTTCATTGTGAAATTTAACCCACAAGCCAAATATCCCTAAGTTTTTGTGAGTAGTGTGCATAAAAACAAATATGGACACATGGATGAAAAACACCACAGCAATACAAACCACGATCCACGCCAGAGGCATAGCTAAAGGCTTATGGGCCCTGGTGCAAGAGTTTAGCTTGGGCCCCCTTTCCTCAGTGCTTTGTGGTCAGGAGCAGGGAAGCACATTGCCTTTGTGCTGCCTGAGGCATAAATTGAAACGGCAATGCCCCCTCATGCCAAATTCTTGACCTAACCCCTTCCCTCCAGCCAGAGGTGTTACTTGACCAGTATGCACTTTCTATAATAGCGGTGTCTTCTTATGCGACACAAGGTTCCTTGGGCCCCCTCAGGCTCCTGGGCCTGGTAGCAACCGCTACCTCTGCAGCCCCTATAGCTACGCCCCTGGTACACGCTATCCAAACTGAGCTGTGACTGCTATGAAGATATATTAAATACTAAAACACCTAAAAGTGGACGCAAGAAGAAATCAGCACTAAAATGCAGAGATTCTCTTAATAAAATACAAATACTGAGCAAAACGCAGACAAAACACTCCGTAGCTTGGGTCCGCATTTAACCCTGTATTTTCACCTTGTTTCTAAATTCTTGTGTGCATGAAGCGTAATACTTAGTACGAAACACTGTAGTGAAGGACCATCTTTAGAACATGTAGACACAACATGGAGATGCCTAGTCTGCCATCTTTTGGCTTTCCTTATTCCGGGGCCCCTACTCAGGGTACTTTCAGACAGTTTTTATCTATTGACCATTTAAGGGAGTCCATTTTTTGCGTTACATTGCTGGTGTTTGCAAAAAAAAAAAAACATTTTCTGCATTGTCTTCTTGCCAAAGGAGACAACCAGGACCAGCTGGTTTCCATTGGCTGACAATATATTTTGTTACGTAACGTCACGCTAGGAAAATTGACAACTTACAGAAAAAAAGAAAGGAAAAGACAAATACAAATATTACAAAGATCACATAAATAAAACAGAGACTGCGGGCAACATTTTCTTGGACTCATCTAATTTTTCCAGACAAGACAATTGACAGCAACAGAAAGTGACTATTTCAGTTTACTCATAACAATGTCAAACTATGGGATTCAGAGAAGACTGGTCCAAATTTATTATGAATGCCAGATTGCAGAGCTGTCGGATGGCAGAGCTTCAGTCTTCAATCAGCATACAATAGAGGGCAGCTTTTGGAGTTCTCAGATTGTTGTAATATGCTTATATTAAATCTAACAAAATATCTGTACTTTATACAAATGGATGATATGGGTTAGTAGTCAATCCCCAGTCTAAAGAATAGCAAAGCAGGAACTCTTCCTGATGGATTTTCCAAGGAGAAAATAATCTATTAAACTTCTAGTCCCACCCATACAGATTTATACAATATTGTGAAGACACTAAAGAGGCTTTCTACCCTTTCATGGTGTTCACATACTATTTAACTCAAATTTTTCTGAGTATTTTATTTTGTTTCCAGCTCCGATGTGTTTTATATTCCCTGACAGATGTATTTATTTTTACAAAGGTCATGATGAAGCATTTCTAGACAATATATAACAGGGCAAATCAACTAGTTTTTGTAAAGCTCCACACATATACATGGGTCTGCCGTCGTCTGAATGTCCGAGCCTGAAAAGAAAATGTAAGGAGGGACAATACCAGTGGTGTGCCCCCCACACAGCATGACTCTCTCGTAAGTGCCCACCATACAGTATGATACTCCCTTAAGTGGGTCCACACAGTATGATGCACCCTTAAGTGGCCCCACACACAATTTTGCCCCCCTCATAGTTATGCCCCCTTAGGGATCGTCCCTAAATGGCCCCCTCATAGATTATGCCTAGTGTTGAGCAAATCGAAGTGAAAAAAGTGTTATCTTTGATCCGAATTTCAGTAAAAATTTGATTCACCACGAATCCGAATTTCCTTGCACTTCATGGTAATGAATTATTTTTTTCTAAAATGACGGCTACACGTGTTACAAAGTTAAAGTAAGAAGCCTGAGAATGTGATATGACCCATAATGCCGTGCAGCCAGCCATCAGCAGATAGCCATCCCCTGTGATGTCACAGCCCTATAAAAGCCTTATCCTGCCTGTTCTCTGCCATTTTACTGTGAGCTGAGCATAGGGACAGATGTGCCAAGCGCTGAGGAAAGTGGTTAACAAAGGTTTTAATTGTAGAATATTGGATAGGGTGCAGTGCAGGGAGAATTTGTATACACTGTAGGGAGACTGCAGCTCAGTGCATTTGCCCTGTGCATCTTGTTCAACTGTTGCGCCATTCATACTTAATCTTTTCTGATTTACATAGGCTTACTGTGCATCAGACTCATTGTCAACAGGCTGTCTAATAGGTGCATTTTTCTAGTTTATCTGCTGTGCCTGGGCACCTCATATAGGTTATACTTACCCTGCTCCCCAGCACCCATGTCGCTCCTAATTCCCGCACAGCCGCCGCTGCATCTCCCATCAAAACATCAGGCAACAGGGGATGGGGTGGATTGTCAATAGCTCGCCGCGACGAGCCTCCCTAGCGTAACCTGCGATGCTAAGGAAGCTCATCCCCTTCGTGGCCTGCTATTGGCTGAAACCCCCCATTGCCGGATGTTTTGATTCGTGTGACTGGGAGATGCAGCAGCGGCCATGTGAGTAAAAGGAGAGATGGGGGTGCTGGGGAGCAGGGTAAGTATACCCTATATGAGGTGTTCGGGCATTGGGGGGGGCATTATAGGGGTTGGATAACCCTTTTATTCTGTTCTGTGATATATACCTACTGTGTGTCAGACTCATTGTCAACAGGCCATTTAATATATAGGCGCGTTTTTCTAGTACACTTACTGCATCATTAATATATTTAATCTGTTCTGTTATACATAGAATTACAGTGCATCAGACTGGTGGTCTTATATACAGGCGTGTTTGTCTAGATCACTTCCTGCGCCATTAAGACTTAATCTGTTCTGTTATACAAAGACTAACTGTGCGTCACACTCATTTTCAACAGGCAGTCTGATTTAATTGTGTTTTTCTAGTATATCTGCTGCAACATTAATATGGAATCTATTCTGTTATACATCGACTTAGGCCTCATGCACACGACCGTTGTTCTGGTCCGCGTCCGAGCTGCAGTTTTTGCGGCTCGGGTGCCGACCCATTCACGTTCCGTAGCCCCGCAAAAAAAAAAATAACATGTCCTATTCTTGTCCGTTTTGCGGACAAGAATAGGCATCTCTATAATGGGCCGCCCGGTCCATTCCGCAAATTGCAGAATGCACGCGGACGCTATCTGTGTTTTGCGGATCCGAAATTTGCAGACTGCAAAACACACAACGGTCGTGTGCATGAGGCCTTACTGTGTATCAGAATTAGTCTCAATAGGCGGTCTAATATATAGGCGTGCTTAACTAGTACACTTACTTCGCCATTAATACTTTTACGGTGTTGTCCCATGAAAAATATTCTACAGTTTTCAAAGCAGCACCTGAATCCGAATACTTTTGTAATTGCTTTTAATTAAGATTTTAGCATAGCCACTGAGTTATTCAATTAAATATATCTGTATAGCACCACCTACAGTTTTTTTTAAATTTCTTTGACCTGCACATGCTCAGTTTCATCCTTCAACTGCACCCTGAGCTGTGATAGGGAGAACATGGACATGCCCCTTTAGCTACAGCAGAAAAGACACTCCACTTGAGCTTTCAAACTGATATAAATCCAGCAGAGCAATGAATGGGAGATCTCCGGATCCATGTGAGGCACAGGGCTGGTTCTAGCTTCGTTAGAAAGAGGGTATTCTGTACTATAGGATGTCTGTCTTTTCATTTTTTACATTAGTCATGGGATAACTTCTTCAATCTGTTCTGCTATACACAGACTTACTAGACGCACTTATCTAGTACACTTGCTGCACCATTTATACTTAATCTGTTACATTACTGATTCAGTTACTGGCCGTTATGGCACCAAAAATGGTAAAAGGTAGAGTGGACCCAGCATGCACTCCCTGAATTTTATGGTGGCCATTATGGCACATAACAGGTAGTATTTAGTGCTAGGTTCCAGTCTTATAGAGATCGCCTTGACGTTTGGCAGAGGGGCCCAAATAATTTTGTACAAAATGTATTTTCCAAGAATCTCAAATTTGCAAAGTAAGCATTAGCACCAGAATGTTTTCTATAATTATTGTACATTATTTGTGTTTGCAGAGTGTTGCTGCATTGTCTTTTTTTCCTGATTCAGTTACTGTACCCTATGGCCAACAGACAGTTGGGCCCTCAAAGGGAACCAGGTGACAACAGATACACACAACCAGGAATCGGTTGGTTCCTCTGACACCACAGTTACTTCCTGTGCCCTCACATGTCCTGCAACCGCCTTTTTTTTGCTGCTCCTTCTGCATGGGAAGTAACGCATGTTGCTGGCTCTTCTCTTTTCAGCAAGGAAGAGCTTAGTGAGGACAGTCAGCACCTTCAAGCCACCACAGACTTGGATGAGAGGTCTGCTGCGTCCTCCCTTAGGCATGCAACAAGTAATGATGAGAGTCGTTTGGGAGCACATGTTGCCAGCGGTCAGGGAGGTGGCCATGAGACTGGTAAGGGTGACAAACAGACAGTAGTGAATTATGATGTAGCCAATCGCACATGCGAGCCGGGGGAAGAGGGAACATCATCATCACCAGGGGGTGAGGGTGGCAGTAGGCCCGTGAGACAGCAGCAGGGTAGCAGCATGATGTACCAGCAGGGTGGAAGCAGTGGGAGATCTGGAGCCAAACATGCCCGAGGTAGACTGTCTGCTACTCCGGAGCCTACCTGGCAGAAAACAACTAGAGGTGCACAGGTTCATACAGGCAGCGGCAGGCAGTCAGCATGGAGTGGTGGGGGTAAAATGTCATACTCGGCAGTGTGGGAATTTTTTAAAGTCACTGGAGGACATTAGCTTGCATGATATGTGGGAAGAAGGTGTAGGGTGGTGGTCAGGGTGCTACTGTTGGCACCACGGCCCTGCATCTACACATGGAGCATCACCATAAAAAAGTGGCCTGGGAAAATCGTGGAACTAATGTAGTGGTACAGATGATGTAGCAACCGCTGCATCTTCCAGAGGCCCGCAAGACTTCTCCAGCAGTCAGGGCTCATCAACCTCAGCAGAAGGAAGCTGACGTTCCTTCCCTTCATCTTTTGGTCCTCATGCTCCTTCTCGTCACGTGTTTCGCCAGCAATCGATCACCGAGGTGATTGCAAAGAGACAACAGTATGCGTGCACTCATCTAACGGTGCAGAAGCTGAAAGTGCACCTTACCAAGTTGCTGGTACTACAGTCCCTCCCTTTCCATATGAACTGATGGCTTGTGCCCACCCAAGGTGGAGAGTCTAACACCGTCATTACTTCTCTAACAAAGCTGTACCAGCCCTGCACACATATGTTGAGCAGAAGGTGGGCTAATCCTTGAGCCTGTCAGCTTCTGGTAAAGTACATGCTGACATGTAGACCTGTAACTATGGTAAAGGGCAATATACTATATGTCCTTTACAGCCCACTGAGTAAATGTGGTTCCGGCCCAGGCACACCAGCAATTTAGCCAGGTGATGGCAATGCCGCCTTTGCGTTGTAATCATGGGATTTCTGTGCCGATGTCCTCCTCTGCCTCCACCTTGTCCTCAGCCTCCACTGGCACAGTTCGGAGTGGTCCTCCAGGATACCACCTATGCAAAGCATGGTGTTGTCACATGGTTTTGCACCTGGTCAGCCTGCGTGAAAGGAGTCACACCTGCTCCTTATCATCAACCAAGAAATCGAATTCCGGCTGTCTCTGGAGATAGATAGGAACCATGGTCACCAATAACGGGAAAAACATTCTGTCTGCGCTGCGTCAGGGAGGGCTGACTCATGCGCTCTGCAAGGTGCACGTCTTCAATATGGTTGTCACCCGGTTCCTGAAGTCTTCGACCTATCTGAAAGATGTCTTGGAAACTGTGCATGCACTTCAGCCATTCTTACCGTGCAAAACTTCCCCTCCTTGAGCTGAAAAGGCAGAATGGTGTTCCCATACATCGCCTCATAGTAGGGTTGCAGCAGGTATCGAACTATCGATACCCAATCGATACATTTAGACCCGGATCGATTTGATACCGGGTTTTACTATTTTCTGATACTAGGCTGCACTACTGCGCAGCCTAGTATCAATTAGAGAACATGGAATGTGCCTCTCTAAGCGCTCGCCATGTTCTCCTCAGCAGCACAGTGGAGAAGGAGGGAGTCTCTCCCTCCCAACTGTGCTGCTGTCACCAATAAGAAGAGAGGGGAGGGGCTCTGGCCACTGTGCCACTAATAAAGATAATTAACCTGTTAATACAAATGTAGGATGCGGGTGCCGGCGGTATCACATACCCAGCACCCGCCCTCTATGACAGGGTGCTGCGATCCGCCGCAGTTACTCCTCAGGTGCTGCACCTGAAGGGTTAATTGAGGGGGATCGCAGCACCCTGTCATAGAGGCCGGGTATGTGATACCGCTGGCACCCGCATCCTACATTTGTATTAACAGGTTAATTAACTTCATTGGTGGCGCAGTGCTCCCCCAACCCCAGTATTATAAGTTATAATCATTGGTGGTGCAGTGTGCCCCCCCCCCCAGTGGCCACAGGATCCCCTCCTCATTGGTGACAGTGGCAGCTTCCAATCGGAGCCCCAGCAGTGAAAAGTCGCGGCTCCAATCGGTTACCATGACAGCCAGGACGCTCCTGAAGCCTTGGCTGCCATGGTAAGCTCCCTGCTGCTGTGTGCACAAAGCACAGGGCAGCAGACTGTGTAAAGTCCTGTTCACACTAATAGAGCTATATTAAGGTGAATAGGACTAGGGATTAATAGTTATTAAATAAAAAGTAAAAAGAAAAAAAAAGTTTAAAAAAACACCAACATACTAAGTTTAAATCATCCCCTTTCCCAATTATATATATAAAAACAAACTAAACATATTACATCGCCACGTCCGAAAGAGTCCAAATTATTAAAATAATAAAAACATCTCCTATGTGGTGAACGCCGTAACGGAAAAAAAAAATTGCGATTCGCCATTTTTTTGTCACCTTGTCCTCCCAAAATATAGGATAGGACTGTTCTATTATGGGTCGGTTGTTCCATAAAATGCGGAATGCATGCAGCATTTTTGGCATTTTACTTTTTTTCACGTGGTATCTAGTATCACAATACTTTTTTATGGTATCAAAATCGAATCAAAATTTTGGTATCGTGACAACCCTACCTCATAGGCGACTTTTACAGACGTTGGAACTCCACGCTCCACAAGTTGGACTGGAGAGGAAACCCGTGACCGATTTCTTCATGATGCAGACAGGACTACTCCCTGGTGTAACTTTAATGTGAGACAGTGGCAGCTTATGCATGACACCTGCCTTTTGCTCAGGCCCTTTGAGGAGTCCACTTTATTTGTCAGTTGTCAGGACTACGGGATGAATGATCTCATTCCACTCCTTCACATGGTTTATCTGCCCAAGTGACAGGAGAGGAGCAGGAAGAGCTTGAGGGTGATGACAAAGATTATGCAGGTGACCCGACAGACCGTGGAAGTATGTAGTGGAGATGGAAACAGGGAGTTCCTCCGAGTCCTTTGCGCAAATGGCCCAATGCATGCTGAGTTGCTTGCGTGCTAACAGCTGCATTATCACCATTTGGCACAGGGATGACTGCTTGCTCTCCATAATGTTAGACCCTCGCTAACGCTCCAAAATGGGGGAATTTCTTTACACCTTCCGAGAGGAAGAGGGGGGGGGGGGACAGGTGCAGCACCAGCTCCATCAGCAGAAACTTGAGTCTTGATGAGCAGTCTCTGATGAGCACGTTTCTTTACTGAAGAAACCACCCAACAGCAGCAGGACATGGAACAGGTGGTGGCATATTTGGACTGCACCCTGTCAGTCACCACAGATCCAAGATCCCCCAAACTTGAATTGTGGCCGGAACTGGCCCAGGGCAAGCTATCCTGCCCGGCTAGTAGTGAGGCATCAGAGCGAGTGTTTACTGTGGCAGGTGGCATAGTTACACCAAAGAGAACTCGCCATTCAACAAAAAATGTTAAGAGACTAACCTTTATTAAGATGACTCAGGCCTGGATCAACCAGGATTTTCAGACACCACAGCCTGATGCAACAGAATAGATTATTCTGGCAGTAAAGATCTGACTGTAGTCTGCTGCCACAACAGATGGCCCGTTACTTCTGTCCACGTGCTGATGCCACTATTCTGATGCTGCCATCCACCTGCAGTCTCTGCTCCTACTGTGATCTGCCACCATCTTGTGCTGTTACTACCACTTTGTTCCAGGACCACTATTGTGATTCTTGATGCTGTTGCCATCCTCACCACTCTGTTCGGGGGTCACTATTGGCACTCTTCATGCTGTTGCCACCCTCCCCATTCTGTTCCGGAGTCACTATTGTGACTTTTCACGATGTTTCCACGCTCACCACTACATTTTAGGGACACTGTTTGGCTGTCTGTTTTTCTGGTCCGTCAAAAGAACAGAAAAATAACAAAAAACAAAAACTGTTTCCAGACTTTTCAGCATCCATAAGGCCTCAATACAGTCAGTATTTTGCATCAGGATTTGATCATGATTTGGAAGTCAAAAGAAGGAGTGGGTCGAAAACACAGAAGACATGTAAATATTTCCATCACGTTATCTCTGTTTTGGACCCACACCTGTTTTTGCCTTGCAAATACTGATCGTTTGAAGGCGAAGGCTCAAACTACAGGATCCGCTTTTTTCAGGCTGTTCTGCTGCCGGATCAGAAAAATATGCAAAATAAATGTGGAGCCCCAGTATTGGGTCTACAACACAATGAAAGCCAGATATCCCTCAAAGGAAGGAAAATCGAGCAAAGGGGTGTCCCCATTACAGAGATCACCAAATCCACCATATTAAGTGGCCCCTATGTCAAGATCCCACTTTTTTACAAGCTTTAAGGATGTGACGGGGAAGACCTAAGCCAGTTATCCATCCACAGACAGCTGTTTCGGGGTGTTGCCCCTTATCAGTGTGGAGTAGAATTCTGGCTAACCGGGAGCAATGCCTTGGAAACTACTCAAACCAAATAATAGTTGAGCTCAGGGAGACCAGCTACAGAAAACACTGCGGAGCCTCATTTAAGAGTCTCAACACAGCAATCCAAAGTGCAAAGCTCCCTGGGAAACAGGAATATGCAAAATAAATGTGGAGCCCCAGTATTGGGTCTACAACACAATGAAAGCCAGATATCCCTCAAAGGAAGGAAAACCGAGCAAAGGGGTGTCCCCATTACAGAGATCACCAAATCCACCATATTAAGTAGTTGTTGGTTACCGGGCTCCTGTTCTGTGTTCAGCTGGGAAGGGGGGGAGGACCTTCAGTGACGTCACTGGGTCACATGGTCCAATCACCTGCTTCCATGGTAACCGACAACTACGCGATCAAATGGAGGGGGTAAGTTAGATTTTTTTATTATTTTTAACCCTCTCTTGCCCTTTTTACTTTGCATTCTCTATTGAGAATGCTATTATTTTCCTTTATAACTATGTTATAAGGGAAAATATTAAAGATCGGGTCCCCATCCCGATAGTCTCCTAGCAACCATGCGGGAAAATCGCACCACATCCGCACTTGCTTGCAGATGCTTGAGATATTCCCGCAGCCCCATTCACTTCTATGTGGGCTGCGTTGCGTGAAAAACGCAGAAACTGGAGCATGCTGCTATTTTCACGCAACGCACAAGTGATGCCTGAAAAACAACGCTCATGTGCACAGCCCCATAGAAATGATAGGGTCTGGATTCAGTGCGGGTGCAATGCGTTCACCTCACGCATTGCACCCGAGCGGAAAACTCGCCCATGTGAAAGGGGCCTAAGGCTGAGTTCACATTTCAGATATTTGGTCAGTTGTTTCCATTAGTTTTTGTGAGCAAAATTCAGGAGCCAAGACTACTATCGGATTAGGCATCATGAATAGATCTAAACCTGTTCTGTGGTTTTGATCCGCACATGCTTTTGGCTGACAATAAATGAGAATAGCTGACCAAATAACTGAAGTGTAAACTGAGCCTAACAGTGACGGACAGTCATTCTATATCTAACAGAAGGGATTCAAAATCATGTGTTTGCACTTCCACATGGATTAAAAGAACCTTTTTTTTCTCCACTACTTTATTGGCGATGCCTCCATGTCATTATTTTGTTCCACTTAGGAGCAGAAAAACGAGTAGGGGAGGTGTAGCCGATGGGTTCCAAAAAACTAGTTGAGGCAGGCGCAGAAAACAACCAGCAAATGGATAAAAAAAAAAGCTTTATTAGTGGGTAATTTTCAAAACAGACAATGTGTTTCAGGGTTCCAGGACCCCTTTATCAGGTCTTTTGGATGGATGGATATGATACGTGCTGGTATTGCACTTAGCAATATTTGGACTATTCATATTGCGAGGTGGTCAGTGGTAAGGGTCTCTGTACACGCTGCATAGTGGCAGTACGGATGCTGGGTGTGAGTTTTGTGATATTCCTCCGGCTGGGTGGCAACCTTTGTCCGGAGGGTCTCATCCAAACGCATTGGTACTGGCTGCAACAACCTCATCTCCACCTATGACGCCTACATTTCCATTGCACTCACCTCCATAATACAGGTGAGTGTGCATACACCCCTTTTAGGGATTGAGAAGTCTTGCATACTTACCCTATGAGCGCCTTTTTTCTTGCCACTATACGTTCCACTAAAGAGTAATTGGGACACAGCTCCTGCAGGGGTGCACAGCATTTAATTTTTAGCTTTACTGAAGGCTGGTGTATGCTATTCTTTCAGTTTAGCTATGGGTTTGCTAGGACTGTTTGTGGCCTGCACGATTATGCGCACCTCCATATATGTGACCTGCCTGCCATTCATTTTTTTTTTTTTCATTCCTTTTATTTAGAAAAATATATTCAAGTACAATTTCAAGCACCAAAAGAGAGAAACAAAAACCCATTCTGGTGCCGATATACATCTCAGACCAATTTAATAACAATAGCACATTAATTTAATTCCCCCCCTTCCCTCCCCCCACAAGGTGACGTCGATGCATTCCCACCCCATCCCCCCACCAAGGAGGCCTACCCTAGCCCCCCTTACCATCACATCCTTATTCCATATTTAAACCTCGAGCCCCTTAATTATTTGATCTCAGTCTTTCATATATGCAGATACGATACATCAATTGTTCCCATTCTTCAAATAATGGCGAAGCCGCTACTCCCCAGTACCTAACTAGTAGTACTTTAGCCACCATACAGTCCCTTAACCATTCCTGCTTAATTTTCCCCATTATTTCCCTGTCTGTGCCAAGGCCCAGAATCGCAAAAATTCCATCCGGTCTCCAACTAGTGCTGATTGACTCAGACAGGGATTCCAATACTTGGCCCCAAAAATTCTGAATCACCACACACTGCCATACTAGATGAAATAAATCAGCTTCCTTATCTCCAACATTCCTGAGCAGAAATATCCTTGCCCTTAAACTTATTTATCATTTTTGGTGTATAGTATAGCCCAGTGTTTCCCAACCAGTGTGCCTCCAGCTGTTGCAAAACTACAACTCCCTGCATTCCTCGCACAGCCAAAGGCTGTCCGGGGATGCTGGGAGTTGTAGTTTTGCAACAGCTGGAGGCA
This sequence comes from Bufotes viridis, assembly GCA_033119425.1. NCBI lineage: Eukaryota > Metazoa > Chordata > Amphibia > Anura > Bufonidae > Bufotes > Bufotes viridis. The sequence continues at coordinate 390,326,673 of CM065592.1, read as the reverse complement.
CACTGGTTGGGAAACACTGGTATAGCCCATGTATTATTTTGAACTGAATTAATCTGTGACTTATTGAGGGTGTTGCCCTCCTTATGTTTTTATATATCTCCGGTCAGCTCCTCTCTGGGATGTCCAATACACGGTTCCATTTACTCATACTTCTAAACGTAGTTACTTCGGCCAATGCTTCCCTTAATTTACTATAAATGTGAGAAATCTTATATTTAACCTCGCTCTTACTTATAACACAATATTCTAAAAAAGCATTTCTTTGTACCTTCAAATAGCCCTTATTATCCGTGCAATCATATGCGTGTTTCAATTGCATATATCTATACATATCTAAGAAAGTACCCCGCTCCCCGATTAATTCATTATAGGTCTTAACCCCCTCTGAACCAATAATATCCAAAACTTTCGTGATATCCTTCTTAATCCAATATTCCGTATCTTTTATTTTAAAAAATTCCACTAAGTTTGTGTTATTCCATAAAGCCGAGAAAGGTAGTGCATGTGAAATCTGCAACAGCTTTTTCAACCTGTTCCATACTTTTTGCATCGTGCTCCCGATTAAACAAGGTGATTCTCTTTTACCCAATTGTCCTGATTCTAAATCTGAAAACACATTCTCGATTTGACCTCCATTTTTAAGTGACAAAAATTGAATTAATCTATTGTTACCTAATCCCAAACATCTTTGCAATTGTGCACTAAAGAAGTAACCCTGGAACCATAGAATCGCAAGTCCTCCATCCCTCTCAGCGAGCCAGAGATATCTTTGCTTCATCCGAACTCTCTTCCTTCCCCAGATTAAATCGTTTAATAGTCTTTCTAGATGGTAAAAAAACCTATCCTCTATCCAGATTGGGGCCACCATAATTGGATATAATACCAGGGGCAAAATTACAGACCTAACAAGCACCATCCTATCTGCCTCAGCTAATGACAGGTCCCCCCAAATCCTAATTTTGGCCTTAACCTTTTCCAAGAGCGGCGGGAGATTTAACTCATTGAAGCTGCCTAATTTAGCACCCACCTTGATACCCAGATATTCAATATAATCTGATACCTGCAACACTTTAATATCATAATCTACCTCAGGAACCTCCCGATTTAACGGCAATAATGAGGATTTGTTCCAATTTATTCCTAGCCCTGCAAACCTACCAAACTCCTCTATAACGCTGATGATATGTGGGACCGCCCTCCAGCCGTCCCTCAAAAACATAAGCATGTCATCAGCGTAGAGACTCAGCTTGTCTGCTTCCCCCCCCAACTCCGAACCCAACAATTTGTGGATCCTGCCTCATCCTCTCAGCCAAAGGCTCGAGACTCAGGGCAAAAAGTAAGGGGAAGAGCGGACAACCCTGCCTCGTACCTCGCCGAAGTTCAATCTTCCTCGAATTAACCCCATTTACCCTAACTACCGCATTACGCTGTCTATACAATAATTTAACCATCCATTCTGACGCACAGTAACAGTTTCGCTACCAGAAAGGATTAGCTATGCATGTTGCTGCACTGCACAGTGATGTACACAAAGGTTCATTCTCCTTAAAGTTTACTTGCAACCTGGGATATACCTGATTTAATGCACTTTGTGACAAATGAATTTGCAACCCAATTTGCAACCAAAAACTTTGCTCATTTCTAATTATGCCCCTTAGATAGCCCCCTGCACAGTGATACTCCCTCATAGATTATTCCCCCTCTAACAGAGTTATACAACCCTAGATGGGCCTCCCTCACAGGGTTATGCCCCCCTTAAATGACCACCCTCACATTTATGCCCTCTTAGATGCGCCCTTACACAGAGCTGTGCCTCCAGTTTGAATATTTACCCACCCCAAGTTCCCACAATGAACACAGAGGAGCACGTCTGCTCTGCGCTGTCTGTGGCTGAGAGGAGTGATGATGTTACTACACCATGCCTGCTTGCAATGAACTAAGGGCAGCAGGGGAATGGTGAAGTTGGGAGCTGATGGTCCCTGCTTTACCATTGTGTTCAACCGTATCTGCATCCTAAGGATGCAGGTATGGTTGGAGGGGTCTGGACAGCTAGCAACCACAGTCCTGATTTGGTTAGTATATTATCTAATAATATACATCTTAAAGTAACAAAAGTACAAAGGAAAAACCGTAGGTGGGCTTCTTTCTAGATGTTGATATCCTAGCCTCAGTTGCCATGCACTTCTGCTTTTGGCTCCATCCACTGTGCTTTTTCCAGCTCCAGCAGCTGCCGCAAATGGCTCATCGGTGGGCATGACAAGCGTCAGACCCCCACTGATATTGATAACCTGTCCTAAGGATTGGTTATTAACATCGGAAATCGGAGAATCTCTTGTCTGAGATTAGAGAAAAGGGCCATCTTTATCCATAGGCTGTGTCCGGTATGACAGCTCAGCCTCATGCTGTCATCAATGCATGATATACACACTTTTATTCAGGAGACCGTCTTATCTGCCATTCATTCACAAAACAAAACTCAGCCAGAACTGCAACCATTCCCTCCTGCATTCTGCCATAACCCTCCAGGAGGTATGAGTAAGCTTCCTGCCCTCCCCTGAACATGCTGACCTGACTTAGGTCATTTAGACAATCAGACTGTCTAGTAAGGTAAGCAAACCACTGGATACCACTTATTTAACTCAGCGATACCTCCATACACTAGGCTATCAAAGATTTGCCCAATACTTTTTCTACATCACCAGGGATGTGCCTTCATTGCCCAGAAGTAACAGGGATGTTTTAATTTCCAGGATGTATTTATTAACTCAATCATGCCCTTGCACACCATTGGATGTGACCACTGATTACTGTCTTACAGAACCAGTTATTTGCTTCTTTACTCCTTAACTAGCATAAGACAACAGGGATATGGCTGTTAATGCCTAGCTCTTCAGGAATATACCCCTACACCACCATATTCTTTACCACAGGCAACCAGGGTTTATCTTATTGAACCCTTAACTGCCGTAGACTATAAGAGATATAGCCCCTTAAGTCATTATGCATCCTATATGCAGTATATTTACTAGAGACTAATCACGGACTCACTCACTGACACCAACTGACACCGTCTTAAGATCTATTCACAACAGTTTGAGGACCTGAAATTGCACAGAGTGAGGTCACAGAGCACACATACGCCCTAACGTCTACAGAGAGAGTGCTGTACCCACCTCTCTTGGGTCCTACTGTACTAATGAGCGCTATCATAATGGCACCGCACATTAGTATTTAACCTATAAGATGCATTGACATTTCCCTCCTACTTTTGCAGGGAAAAAATGCATCTTATAGGGCAAAGAATATGGTAGTAATAATCTACGTGTATCATATGTCCGGAGGGGGAGTAACAATGGGAGAGTCACTTGTAGAGAAGGATTTGGGTGTACTCGTAGATCATAGATTAAATAACAACATACAATGTCAATCAGCTATTTCTAAGTCTAGTAGAATAATGTCATGTATTAAAAGAGACATAGACTCGTGAGACAGGGGTGTAATATTACCACTTTACAAAGCTTTGGTGAGGCTTCATCTGAAATGTTCAGTTCTGGGCACCAGTCCATAGAAAGGATGCCCTTGAGCTGAAAAAAGTACAAAGGAGAGCAACTAAACTGATAAGTAGCATGGAGGGTCTCTTCAGGAAAGATTAATAATTATATTTATTTAGTCTTGATAAGAGGCAAATAAAGGGGGACATGATTAACATAAAAAATATATAAATAGGCCATACAAAAAATACAGTGAGAAACTGTTCCATGTAAAATCCCCTCAAAAGACAAGGGGCCCTGCCTCCATCTGGAGAAGAAAACGTTCATTCTCCAGAGGCATCAAGGCTTCTTTACTGTAAAAACTGCAAATCTTTGGAATAGTCTACCTCAGGACATGGTCACATCAGAAGCAGTGGACAGTTTTAAAAAAGGCTTAGGTGAACTCTTAAAAGTAAATAACATTAATGCATCTGAAAATGTGAAAGTCTTGGCTCCACTACCCTTTTCTAAATTTCAACTCCTCTCCAATCCCTTGGTTGAACTTGATGGACTTCTGCCTTTTTTCAACCGTATTAACTACGTAACTATGTTTGTATTAAGTTAGTTCATGCTACTAGCAGCAAGGTGGTCAGACTATTCCTGCTGTGGAGCCTTATGAAATGTAGTTACACCCCTGATTGTGGCTGCAGTAATGGAAATGTTGTGCTTGTTCTGAGGTTCCCATTGGTGTCAACAGACTAACTGCAGTGACTTCTACTCTTATGAATGTGATCCTATGAGTAGAGATGATTGGATGATCATGGACTCATTAATCAAACAGCTTTTTTTCCTAATTTCCTCATACACATGAACACTCGGCTCAGCAAATCTTGCATGTGGTCTCAATGGGGAAAGCTGCTACCAGACACCTGTGTCTGTGGTTTATTTGTGCTCAGAAGTAAAAGATCGGGCATATTAAAATCCAACAGCCCAATAATTCTTTCCCCCTGACATCCGCCGTTGGGGTTTAGTCAGGACACCACAGTACACATTAGATGGATAGCCGGTCCCACAAAAATCATCAGGTCCGGTGGACATTTATGTAATTTGTATGGCCATGTACAGTCTGTTGAAGTTATCATAAAACTGAGAAGCAATGGTAGGCTGGTCTCTGATAATTTGTAAATGTGCTGCTGATCACCCAATGAACGAGCATGTTGGGTGTTTATGCAGACACCTAAATCATTTATTCTGGGCAGCAGAACATTCTGTGTAAACAGCGTTCTGCTGCCTAGAAACAATGAACCTGTATGGGGTGAGCAATGGCGGTGACCATGTAAATTCAACTCTTCACTGAAGAGAAGGTATCTGTCAGGAGGGAACGTTTTCTTCTTCTAGGATTTATCAGGTTTCTGTTTTTCTTTTTCAGGGAAAAAGGAGGCACAAAAGACTATCGAGGGCAACAGTCAGCTGATGTAACTGAATGACTCCAGTGTTAAGGCAGCCTAAACTAAATACATGGGCAACATTTTATGTCCACTGATTGGAGATATTCTGATATACAGTATCTCATTCATTTTTATAGGACATTTTACACATGATAATTACCATCTAAACTTATCCACCACGCCTCAACTGTGACCTGCAAGTGGGTACAATTTCTACAGTGTTTCACACTCCCCCATAGTATTTATCACAGTAAGAGGTGAAAGTGAATTCAAGAACAGAAACTATAATTACGACTGTGCTCTATTGTTGACAAAATATGTTATACACACACTGATCAGCCATAAAATTAAAATATTATACAGCAGATCATTCGTGCCAAAAAAGGAACAAATATGTTGAGGCACAGACACCACAAGACCTCGGAAGTTGTCTTGTGGTGTCTGATGCAATACATTAGCAGCAGATCTTTTAGGCCCTGTAAGTTGGAAAGTGCAGCCTCCGTGAATCAAACTTGTTTTTCCAGAACATCTCACAGATGCTCAATCAGACAGTCAATGCCTTCAACTCTTTGTCATTTTCCTACTCCATTATTGAACACATTTGCAGTGAGGCAGCTGAAAGCGACCATTGCCATTAATGAGTTGCCTTTTTCTGAAGTATACTTATGGGGTAATTTACTATGCTGAACTACGCCTAAATTAGGCGTATTTCAGGCGCAGATAGTGACGCAACCGTTAGGGCTTTATTAAGACTGGTCTTAATAAATGTGCCCCTTAGTCTGCACAATGTTTAATTAGCTGGTATGTGTCAAAGTAGCAATAACAAATGACAAAACAGGTGCACACTGCGGTCTTATTAAGCCCTCAAACTGATGTTAAAATTAAGAGGTTAGTCAACATGTCCTACAGTGGAGGACATGTCTTAAGCTCAAGCACCATGCCAAGGTCTCTCAAGTAGCTCGGGACCTAACACTCACCTACCTGTGCCATATGGGCTATACCAGGGGCCAGTGGGCAAAATTACAGGAATGTATTAGGCCGACTCGCAGCAGACTCCCCAGTTACCTCCAGCATGTAACCATGCCTGCAATGGGAGGAGGGAGAAGGCTGTGAGCCCCACCGAAGACTGGCTGATATGGCCCAGGCCTCACAGGTGCATCTAAATGTAGCCTGTGGATGGATGGAAAACAGGCTACATTTACATGGGAGTTTATACACCTCCAAAGAATTATATATATACAAACAAACTGAAAGGTGGCATGAAGCAGGATGTGCTCAACCCAAAAGCCTGTTTTCCATCCACAGGCTACATTTACAACGGGCCACAAGTGCAGGATCTGTTCCCATGTATATATATGCACAACTGCATTTTTCGGTTGAGCACATCCTGCTTCATGCCACCTTTCAGTTGGTTTGTATATGTGTCAAAGTAACAACCACATAAATGCCAAGACCCAAGGATACCCAGCAGAACATTGCCCAAAGTATCAAACTGCCTCCGACGGCTTGCCTTCTTTGTATAGTGCATCCTGCAACCATTTCTTCCCCAGGAGAGCTATGCACATATACCTGGTCATCCATATAATGTAAAACAAAATGTGATTCATTGGACAATGCCACCTTTCTCCATTGGTCTGTGGTCTAGTCCTGGTGTTCATGTGCTTACCTTTTGGAGGTGAACAAGGGTCAGCATGGGCACTCTCCGGTTTGTGGCTACACAGCTTTTTTCAGCAATTTGTGCTATAGTTCTTTTGTGGGTTTTTGATCAGCCTTCGTTCCCCACATGCATCATTGAGACTTAGACCATGGCCCTTAGTGACTGTTTACTGGTTGTCCTTCCCTGGACTGCTTTTAGTAGACACTAACCACTGAATACTATGGACACCCCCATAAGGCCTACCTACTATATATCCCACCCACTGACAGTTGCCATTTAGTAAGATGAAAAGGACAAAATGACATCCACCCACATTATATATATATATATATATATATATATATACACACACACACACACACACACACTGGTGCTTGAAAGTTTGCAAACTCTTCAGAATTGTCTAGATTTCTGCATAAATGACTTTTAAGAACATGATCCAATATTACATGTCTGTGGGTGGTAAAAGTATGTGCAATAATTGTAAGTAAACTTTTCCAGTAATTGTTGATTAGTCTTGCACATTGGCTTGGAGGAATTTTAGCCCATTCCTCCTTAGAAAACAGCTTCAACTCTGCTATGTTGGTGGGTTTCCTCCCATGAACTGCTCGCTTCAGGTCCTTCCACAATATTTCAAGTGGATTAAAGTCAGGACTTTGTCTTGGCCATTCCAAAATTTTAACTTTATTCTTCTGTCAACATTCTTTGGTAGGACGACTTGTGTGCTTTAGGGTCTTTTTGTCTTGCTGCATGACCCTCATTCTCTTGAGAGTCAGCTCATGGACATATATCCTGACATTTTCCTTTAGAATTTGCTGGTATAATTCAGAATTAATTGTTCTATCAATGATGGCAGCTTGGCAAGTCATACTGGCCTAGATCCAGCACTTCAAACCCACACAATCATACTACCACCATGTTTCATCGATGAGATGAGGTTTATATGCTGATATGCAGCAATTTCCTTCCTCCAAACATAACACTTCTCATTTAAACCAAAAAGTTCTACTTTGGTCTCATCCATCAACAAAATATTGTACCAATAGCCTTCTTGTTTGTCCAGTTGATCTCTGTCAAACTTAATATGGGGCAGCAATCCTGAAATGCACACCATTGTTGTTCAGTGTCTGCCTGATGGTGGACTCATGAAAATGAACATTAGCTAAGGTTAGAAAGATTTTATTTACTTAGAGGTTATCTTGGTTTCCTATGTGACCTCACGGACTATTACATGCCTTGCTCTTGGTATGATCTTTGTTGTTCAACCACTCCTGGAAAGGGTAAATGGTCTTGAATTTCCTATATTTGTACAAAATCTGTCTAACTGTGGATTGCTGGAGTTTTGTAACCTTTTCTAGGCTGATCAGCATCAACATCTCTTCTTCTGAGGTCCTCAGAAATCTCCTTTGTTCGTTCCACAATATACTTCTACAAACGTATTTTTGATACATTCCTGTACTTTAAAAAAAATGTAGGTCACCCTCTGACACCCGTTATCCCATGCCAAAACACCTGACTAATTTCATCTTCATTTCTGCTAATCCTAAAGGTTCACATGCTTTTGCCACTCACAGACATGTGATAATGGATCATTTTCCTCAATATATAAATGATCAACTGTAATATTTTGACTCATTTGTTTAATTTGGTTATCTTTATCTACTTTTAGGGCTTGTGTGAAAATCTGATGTAGTTTTAGGTCAAATATATTTAGAAGTATTGAAAATTCTCAAGGGTTCACAAACTTTCAAGCACCACTGAGTTTGTGTGTATATATTCAGTACATAGATATAATAGATATTATATATATATATATATATATATATATATACACACACACACACAACATGAAAAACGATGATAATACCATACAAAAATAGACAAAAAAAGGGATTGGGTGCAATGTCCACAAGCAGGGATTAGGCACTTACCCCATACAAATAAAGAAAAAAATGGACTGCACTCCAAAAGGGATGCAGTCCATTTTTCTATATATATATATTTATATATTATATATATATATATATATATATATATATATATATATATATATATATATTAAATAGTGAGCTGTAGCATGGTGTGTACCAATGACTAATGTATTTTATATGGAAGTAGAATCCTCCAGTGCTTTGAGATAATTTCATGGTGTACAGTGCCATTAGGCAAACCACATGGAGCCTTCATTTGTACAGAAAGTGAGCAATCACAGACTGCAGTTAACACAGAGACTGCTCAGCAATATTTGTTCTTGGATGATGTTTTGCCGTTTATGTTCAGCATGAGCCATGCAGACAATCAGCAAGGAGAAAACTTTGATGTTAGACCCATTTGGCTGCTTTGGTAAAAATAAACTACGTAGACAAGTACTACATTTTAAGCAGTAAATTTGTACAAATACAGTATAGATACACACACAATACATTATCTATTGTATGAATGAACGCAGGTGGATCAACTCTTTATTAAAAACAGTAATAAAACTTTAAACTTCAAATGCACTCTACAGTAAGACTGAGGCAGAGGGATGCGCTATGCACCGCACGATGTTTGACTATCCAAAGCCACCGGTAAACTTTGCAGCTGTGGTGGAACAGTAATTCACAAAGAATTAGGACATAATCACAGTCATGAAGCTACCGATCAGACATTGCCTGTCAGCGACTAAAATAATGACAGCTAAACCTGGTTGAGTCTAAGGGTCATTCACAGTGAAGTTTTTATCTGCTGAATTTGGTGCAGAATCAGTTTCAAAAACCACAGGGCCGGCATGCGGAAACAACATTCCCACTGTTTTCATCTGATATGTCCTTTCTTGGCATGTTCGCAACCATTAACTAAGGCCTCTTATTGAAAACAACGGGAGGGGATGTCTGTGTGGTCGCCCAGCGGTTTATGGCATGGAATCTGGGCCAAATTCAGCGGTCAAAAAATTCTATGTAAACAGCCCTAAAGAGGGATTTTCAAGGGGAATTTTATTTTTAAAGCAATGGATTAAAAATGTAAAAAAAAACATCACCTCACTAATCATCTGCCACTGATGATGAAGACAACTCAAGGACTTTAAAAGCTATGTCCACCTTTGCAAACAATTTTTGAATTGTTTCAGTACAAATACATTGAAGCCACTTGGTCTTAAATAAACCATTGTGTTTCTACAGCTCCTATGTACAGTATACTATGCGCCTCTGTGGTAAAAGACAACATTTCAAGATTTATCAAGTTTGATGCTTCAAGTATTGCCTTCAAACTGTCCCAGACGTCTGGCTAAACTACCATACCAAAATGTAAATTATCACATAGGAAAGGGCAAATGGAAATAAACGCGATATAACTAGCATTATAAGATGGGAGCAGTAGAAGCAAAAACAGTAGGAGAGTTTTAAAGGGAATCTGTCGCCACAATCTTGGACTATTATCTCCAGTAATACAGCAGATAAAGAGTCCAGATAACTATTTTTAATTTTCCTACTGCCCCTGTTCCCCCATTGTCAGGGTTAAAAGCTGCTCTGAAATACACAGTCCGGACTGCTGTGCATGTGTACAGGAGTCTTCTCTATTATGTTAGAACAGCACAGCAGTCCAGACTGAATATTTTAGAAACAGCTTTGAGTGCTGACAGAGTGGGAATGTGGGGCAGTAGGAAAATAAAAATGGCAATCTGGACTCCTTGTCTGCAGTACTTCTCATGTATTACAGTAGATAATTAGTGTTCAGCAAAGTGAGCTTCGTCCGCTTCATCCGAAGTTGATACATTCAAAACTTCGGAATGATACTGTACGGAGATCAGTCTCCGTACTGTATTATAATGTATGGGCTCTGATGAGCCAAAGTTAGTTATTCACGAAGTCGCGCGTGACTTCGTTCAATAACTTCGGTAGTTGATTCTTAAAGCGGAAAACCACTTTAAAACTTGAAACCGATCTCGGCTTTGGTCCCGAAGTACTACTCGGAACTGAAGCCGAGTTCGGTTTCAAGTTTTAAAGTGGTTTTCCACTTTAAAAATCAACTACCAAAGTTATTCAACAAAGTCACATGCAACTTCGTAAATAACTAACTTCGGCTCATCGGAGTCCGTACAGTATTATTCTGACGTTTTGAACACAGCGAATTCGAAGCTGTCTTTGCTGAACATTATAGATAATAGTCCAGAATTGTGGTGGCAGATTCCCTTACGATCCACTACAAAATTGTTTCATTAATCATTTCTTAGGACCATAAAAAAAAATTGGTTGCAAATGTGGATATAGCCTTTAATGGAAATGCTCATTGATGTTGATGAGTGCCTTGCTGTGATAATTAATAGGATAACTAGGACAGGGTGCAACTCTCCAATATACAGTACTTTTGCTTCCATTCTACAGCATAGGTAATAAGTACACAGATGTGGAACCAGCACCGGTGGCTTTTTATTTTTATAGCTGAAGCCACCGGAACTTCATTTTCGAAGTACAGAACCACTTTAAAGTTCCACTCATGAATGTAAAACACAATCAATGCAACTTTTTTGGCCTCTGAAGTTTTAATTTTCTAGTCTGGCCATCTGGAGGTTTTCTGCCTTTGTCATGGTTCTTCTGTTCACATGTGCTGTTTGATGACTTGTTGTCACCAGAGACAGCATAATGTTTAACTGGGACTGCTGTTTGTTCCACTGATGCTCCTGGATCACCTGCGGAGGAGGTCTGCAGGTTAAGGCTCCTTGAAGATAAAGGGTCTACAGGCTTTTCAGTTGGCTTTATGAACGTATCATCCCTTAAGTCTGCTTTCTTACAGCTGAATGTAGAGTTCCCTTCCGAGCTATGTCGTCTCCTCTTCTGTTGCATAATACTTGTTCGCGGAGTTTGTTTTTCTACTGGCAGCGCTGACTCACAGATCCAGGAAAGAGCATTGGTCGGGTCCTGTGCCTGTAACCACTCTGCAGATTGGGGTTTGTGCTGGCTGCTAGTCCTGCAGGGCTGTCTGCTATTAACATCATTTTCCACTTCAGCATCAGGAAGCTCCAAGTTGTCCTGCCTGGTATTTACGCAATCTTCTGCTTGATCCAGACTCCTACACTGTGGTTCAGATTGTGTATTAATCTTGCTTCCTTTGTCAGAGTCCGCTAGCCCAAGGCGAGGGCACGCTTTACAGTCCCTACCGGATTCGGGACTGGAATCTTTCGTTGCTTTTGTCTTCTTTACTCTGTAATTTAGAAAACAAGGCTTGTTCTTCTCACTGCTCATATAATTCATTACCAGTTTAATAGGCTCACAAAACATCCGTCCTGTAGAGTAACAAAGCTGCCATACAGATATCACCATGACAAGAAACATTGTTTGCAGGGAGGGAATGCTATCATACTTTATCCTCTCTTTTTCGCTCAACATGCACGGATATACATATATACATGTTTAGTCACTTGGCTATGGAGAAGTTCACAATGTGCTCACTAAATTTGTTACAGATGTTAAGGTCAATATTGCATACGAGGATCGAGTTTCAGTGGAGGCTGAATAAAATATTATAGCATAAATGGGGCTTTTTAAGGAATGCATCCCAAGGCACTTAATGAAATTACTCAATACAATTCGAGCCAGTGCCATAATTTACAACGTATATAGAAATGAAGAAGAAGCCTCTAGAGGCCTAGATCATTGCTCCATCAATCCAGGTTATCAAGTGAGTTTGTCACATGCCAAGCTCTTACATATCCTGAAAGAGGAGCTATGCAAATGAGTGGCGTCAAGACGTGATGGGGGGAAAATCATGACATCACCCAAGAACAGCTGTCCCCGTCTCGTTCCTTTACATGACACAATGTAGCTTAACATCAATTCCGTGCAGATTTGCCTGGCAAACATAACTATGGAAGGCCTAAATTCAGACATCACCATCACCTCATGATATCGTCACCTTGGAGGAGAGCCTTACATGTTTTTCAGCACAGCTTGCTTCTTCAGCATGACGGATAATATGTTGTTTATTTGACATTCACTGCGCTCAGCAAAATATTCGGACCTTCCGCTGGAGGACTCTTTCTATGAAATTGAAAAGACAAGAAAACAGTAATAAAATTAGACATTGCTTTGGAAGCCGACCCAGGAAACTCTATGTTACAAGATGAAAGTTCAGCTCATTGCATCCAAGACTAACAGATGTTGCTTGTTGCATTGTTCAAAACTGGAGAAGGATGGACTCTATTCAAACCGTGACTGGTGCTGATGAGGTAATAAGCGGCCCGATGCAAAAAATGCCAGGTTTACAAAAGGGTGGGTTTTAAAGTATCATGTGCTAGATTACACAGCTGAGGTCCATGTGAAATAACCCAATAGCAAAAGAGGTGACTTCTAATATCCAATTTCATAGTGTTGTACTTATTTTATATGATACATTTGCCCAATTTAAGTCTAAAGCAAAATTCAGCTTTTTTTTTTTTTTTTTTTTGTTCTATATCTATTTTGTTTAATAGGATAGCCATTTGTGATATTATGTGGTTTATACAAAATATGTAATGCTTTTCAGGTCTACTCTTTCTGTGCTTCCATGTTTGGGTTGAGCGAAGTTAATGGAGGGAAAGGTAAAGTTTTTAAACACATAGGGCCAGATTTATCATTAGCTAAAGTCACTTTAATGGAGTGAAAAAGTCGCAAAAAAATGCGCAACCGGTAAAATTGTGCATTTTTTTGCGACTTTTTCAAGCTCTGCACTAAGCTCTCCAGTTTTGTGAAAGTGGGCGTGTTGGCTTATGTAAATGAATCTCTAGACAGATTTACTATTGCAACCATTTAAAAAGTCGCAAAAAAGTCGCAAAAAATTGCGCAATTTCACTCCAGGGGGGACCATGCTTATCTTATGCGACTTTTTAATAGAACATGCGATTTTTTTGTAAAGACGTGCGACTTTTGTAAAGCCGCTTACTGAAGGATAAACTGCTACCGTCAATCCACATTTATCACAGTATTAAAGGACCATTAATAAATCTGACTGAGCCAAAAGTGACTTTAGGCAAATGTAAAAGTGGAGTAAGATGTAAGTGTAATGATAAATCTGGCCCATAGTGCTCCTTTAAGAAACGGGAAGTTTTTCAAAAATCTGACGTGCAGAGAAGCGCTAGCAAATGTGAGTTTTTTATGCTGAAACCGCATTTTTGTATTTGTTGCAAGAGATTTCAGCCTTTTTTCCCATATGTTTTATAGTTTCTTGATGAGAATGAGTGGTGGACAAGTTTTTTTTTAAAAAGTCATACAAGATGCTGTTCTATGCAGTAGCGGGAAGGAAGAGCACTTACTTTTTTTTCCTTAGCATCTTTTTAATGCTTAGGCTTCTTTCACACATTGGCATTAGGATTGTCCGGTAAGCTGTTCCAGCAGAGGAACTAACGCTTGCACACGTGTGCTGCCAGATTCCTCTCCGGCATCATTCACTATAATGGGGACAGGTCGGAGATGCGGCTGTAGCACGGCAAACATGCCGGAACAGCCTGCTGAAAAATCTTTACGCTAATGTGAAAGAATCCTAATCTCCAGAACAGTCTTAATATAGCTCTGCACTGGCAGGGGATCCGTCGGAGTTGTGAAGAGGCGCCGACCTCTACATAACTTACCGCCGCTTCTAAATGTAGGATAGCTTACTTGCGGTCTTACATTTAGACCATTTTCTATGGCTAAGACAGTCGTAGAAAATGGTAAATGAGACCTGCTGTAATCTGGGTTAAGTGACAGATTGCAGCGCAAAGGATCTTTGCGCTGCAATCTGCGCCAGAAATACGTACCTAATGTAGCCGTATTTCTTTTTGATACATGACCTCTTAAATCCGTATACATTGTACGAAAAAAATCTCATATAGCTCCTTTAACCAGTACGATCTGACAGTGTGGTCTTCGGACTAGGAGATGCTACATTCCTGCTTTAAGTAAATATAGCAGTCAATCTTTTGCAGTTCAAGGTTTTACTCAGCATCGGCAAAGGTACAGTTAATACATAAGGCTAACATTTGGATGAGCATGGTTTGTGGTTGTTGGCTACACTTCCTCCATGGACCGCAGGAGATTTCATTTTGTCCATTCTAAAAGAGAGTGTTACTGAAGAGCAAAAAATACCAAGAAGGAAGCATCTCGTTTTACCAGCCACTGGCTACATCACAGATTTCAGTGTTGCATTCATTTTGTTAGCCTGCTCCACACTTCTTACTGGACAGGAAAAAAGCTTCTCAGTCCCTGCGGTCTTTTTACAAAAATAATAATGATAAAGGGGAGAAGGGCCACAATCTTTTAGCTCTGCTTAGTTTCTTTACATAACACCTGGGCTATACAACATCTACAAGGAATGTCCACTGAGGACACAGCACAGATACTGTAATTTGTCTTTGCTCTATGTACAGATTCAGACTTTAAAGGGGTTATCCAAAAGTATCAAGTGCCCCCCCATGTGCCAGGCTCCCCACATGGAATATACTTACCCCGCTCCCTGTGGAGCTCCTGGTCCCCGCACCGCCCCTTCGCCCCGTACACGGATGAAAACATCTAGAGTCGGAGGGGAGCAGCCAATGGCAGGCAGGGACAGGGACGAGCCTCCCTATCATCGCAGGTGACATTAGGGAGACTCGTCCCCGCCTGCCATTGGCTGCTCTCCCCTGACACCGGATGTTTTCATCCGTGCACGGGGAGAGAAGAAGGAGCGGCGGTGCGGGGACCAGGAGCGCTGCGGGGAGCGGGGTAAGTATATTCCATGTGGGAGGCCTAGCACATGGGGGGACACTTTATACTCTTCGATAACCACTTTAAGCCTGGGCCTGGCTTGAGATTTAGAGATTTGAGATTATCTGTGCATTCCAATATATTACTGCCCATGTATGTAAATTACACAGATGAGATATGGACGAGACGAGATATGGAACAGGCATTACAGCGGCCCCATTAAAACCTACACTGCCATTATAAAACTGTCAATGATCAGCTATCACTGGGCCTGGTGGGCGTAACTGACAGGGGGCCCGACAGCTCTACTGACATATCTGTCTTAGTAAGTGTGCTCCCCATGAAACAACAATTTTGGAGCATCTTTTCTCATAAATCACTGTGCTGTTCCTCTGTTATTCCTCCAGAATATTTATAAGTAAGCTGTCAACTATACATTTCTATTCCACTTATCAAAGGGGTGTGTCCTTACAGAGTATGGCACAGTCAGAAGAATGGTGCAATGCAGAGTTTTAACAAAAGATGATCCAAAATTGTTCTTTCATGAGGAAGACAATCATTTGCTAAAACAGCCATGTCAGGAGAACCGACGGGTCCTATTTAGGCTGCAGCACATACA
Organism: Bufotes viridis; assembly: GCA_033119425.1. Lineage (NCBI taxonomy): Eukaryota > Metazoa > Chordata > Amphibia > Anura > Bufonidae > Bufotes > Bufotes viridis. The sequence continues at coordinate 390,310,804 of CM065592.1, read as the reverse complement.
GACAGATTTCCTTTTTCTCTAAATCATTGTTTTTTTGCTCTGTCCCATGTAGAACAATTAAGGAGTTGTTGGATTATTGTCGGATAATTTTTTAAACTATTGGAACAGACTACTCTTTGGCGAAAGCAATATAGTTGTCACCAAAGACGCAAAGACTCTTAAGTTTGCAAATACAGTGTGTACTTATATATATATAATTTATTTTTAAACATAGCTCAAATTACATAAAATGTATTTGTATTAAGACAAAACATTGTGTGTGGGCAGAAAGAAAGTGATCTGGTCATTAAGTGGTTAAAGAATCTGTATGGCGACCCCCAGACACACTTATGTAACCCAATAACCACTTCTAACACTTGTATGACATGCCCCTCACCTCAGGTTCATTACAACACTGCAGTAAATTTACTCCCTCCTCTTTAAACGACACCCAAACCCTCAGCCCAACCTTATGTAGTCTTAAGTACTGGCAAAGCTTCCACTGTTGTAGGATCTATGGTTACAGTATATATACAAATAATTACAGGTGTAAATAGGAGCTTTCCTTTAATTAGTAAACGGTCCTCCTGGAAACACTTTGTTATGTCGCCTTGAGGAAACAGTTATAAAAAACATAAGAGTTTACAGTCTCTGCTAAACACACTATAATATAGTAATCTGATATCAGTCTAATCATCTCATTATACTTCAGACGTTCCGCACATTAAACCCTTTAAAGGAGTTAAGCCTTAAAGAAGAACTAACGCAAAAATGTTTATTCTCTGACCTGTTAGAAAGGTGCATGGTGTAAACGTAAATGAATGTAATCTTCTCATCAGTGACTGTATTTGTGAGTTATAACCTCCCTTCTGATCCTCAGCTGTGTCATGTGACCCGCACTCTGATCTGACACAGGACAGGAAGTCAGTTACTTCTCTATTCATTCCTATGAGTCTGACATTGAGGCTCCCATAGGAATACACAGAGAAACGGTCTTCCTGTCTACACACAAGATGCCGTGTTATTTGGAAAGTCTGATAGCTGGTCACATGGTACGGCCGAGAAAGAGAAGAGAGGGGATAACTCACAAATACAGACACTGGTAAGAAGATTACCTTCGCTACAGATTACATCATGTACCTTTCTAGGTCAGGGAATACAATTTTTTGCAGGAGTTCTTATTCTAACATGGTTAGAACCAGCCCTGCACCTCACATAGCTGCCCCATTCATTGCTCCAGTTACCTTCAGGCTGGCAGGTTAAGGGCCGTGTCCTTTCTGCAGCAGATCTCTCCCTATCATAGCTTTGGGGGTTGTCCTTTCTACTGCAGCTCTCTCCCTGTAAGTGTCACAGCTTCTAAAAGATATGGCTGTTGGCAGTAAAAGGATGAAACTGAGCAAGTGTGACCATATTCATGCAGCTTAGTAGGTTGACGTGCACATTAATATACTGACTAAACACTAGGGAGTGCCATTATAATGTAGTAAAGAATATATCTCATAGCTGGAGAATCCTTGTACAGCACAGGGGTCCAGTAGGAAAAGGGATCCCCCACCATCTCATCAAGAAAACATCAATGCATCCTAAAGTCTACTTCATTGCAAGTAAAAGACTATAAACTATTCTCATGGCAGTTACTGGTGGATTAAAATCCTAGAGCTCACATACAATTTTCTCCAGTGGGCCATGGACACTGTGTGTGTATATAATAGGTAGACCCACTGGCTGCAGTTTCTGTTACTATGAAATATCCTAAACATACCCTATAAAGAATAATTACACAAAAAAATGACAAAGCTAAAATAATTAGAATATTTTACCCAAACAGGAAATTACACGCTGCCTGTCTGCAAGTGGGAACTTGCTTGCAAGTAAAATCCTGTGATTACAGCAGCCTCAGTACTCATAAGCAGACAGTCTCTTCAGCGTAAAAGAGAAGGGGAAAAAGTAGTGACTTTAAGGGTAAATTCACATGTTCAGGATTTATGTGCGGACGATCTGCACTGAAATCGGAAGGAGTTCGCAGGGAAATCCGTGAGGTCAATCCGCATCAATTGGTGTGGATTTTTCGCATGCAGATTTTCCTGTCCCCACTGAAGTGAATGGAGAAAATCTGCATGAAATCTGGTCAGGAAAAATAAAAATAAATTGACATAATTGCAGATTTTAAAATCCACACCCAAGGTCAAAATTCGCACAAAAAAAAATCCGTACTACAGTGCGGATTTTCCGAAAGCAAATCTGCACACAATCCTGATTGTGTGCATTTAGCCTAAAGGGTTGTCCTATGGGACTAAATTTTTTAATATATAACGGGCATGTAATTGTCTAAGTAGGCATCTCCTGCTATTTCCTGTGAGTTGAGCTAGGAACCCAGTAAGCATTGAAATGGCAGCAGCCAAAGACTGGTTAGGTGAGTAATGCTAATTTTTTTTTAACCTATCCTGCCGCTTATAACATTTTATTCTGCTGGAAACCCCATTTTATGTCAGTGAATAGGCCCATGGAAACAGTGACCATGGCCGAGATGCAGCTTCATTGTATCTGTAATATGGCAGACAATTATAACTTCGTGTTAGTTCATGAATTAGGAAAAAGGAAATGTCTGTAGCACAAACAGACAAGCGTTGAAGGGAAAAGGTACTGCACAAGTCAATGTAAGTGAACTCTGAGGTTTTTATGGTTCCCTGGAGGTATGCTTGGGGGGCATAAAAGGGTGTTCCCTGGAGTTATGCCTGAGGGGCATAAAAGGGTGTTCACTGGAGGTATGTTTAAGGAGCAATGCTTGAGGGGCATAAAAGGGTGTTCCCTCAAGGTATGCTTGGGGGGCATAAAAAGGTGTTCTCTGGAGGAATGCTTGAGGGGGATAAAAGGGTGTTCCCTGGAGGTATGCATTTTGTGCCTTGTTCTCTCTCACAGATCACAGTGCCAAGTGCCATTCACGTCAATGGATAGTTGCCTCATATGCCATGCCTAGTCTCTCTATAAGCACCCAGGAACTAAACTGTCCTCTTTCTAAAACACTGTGGGTTCCATAAGTCGGATTCCCGCAAACCAGTTTTAGGACAGGTCATAATACAATGTGGTGAAACAACCACTTTAAGGATTAAAGATGGGAAAAAAATTATTTACTTTGCCTAAGTCAGGACTGCCTTTTGCAGCTAGATTCCTGTAAGACGGAGAATTCTGCTATTTTTGGAACACAACAATGTTAGCACATGCACAGAATGTACGTTGTCATGATCCACCCAGCCACCGAATGCTTCCTCATTTACCATTATGGGACTCATCACAGGGCTGTATATAAAAAGTATGAGGCAACAAAAAAAAAAAACTCCTTTTTTGTAAAAAAAAAAAAAAAAAGAAAAAAATTCCAATGATGCACAGAAGAAAAATAATCTTTTATCAATGAGACCTCTGCATTGCTGTACTCCACAGAAATATCAGGGATGTCTGTCCCCTGCGTTCCCCTTTAAGAGATGAAAAAGCACATAGTAATCTGCTAATCCTTGGCATGTTTTGACACCTACTGACTTTTTTTAGGCTTGGCAGGCCCACCAGCTAAAGTGGAACTACCAGTATCAGATCACGCTCATACAACCTGTTGCTTTTCAGCTGCTGTGGAACATGTAGTTCTGTAAAAGCTGCAGGCGGAGAAGACCTTTTGTACTCTCTCTGCATCGCTGCCCCAAAGGTCATTGATAAAAGTAAAAAACAGCTGCATTTTTTTTCAACCTAGAGCTATATATGATGGAAAAGATTAAAGGAGTAACCTCATCTCTGCTCCCTAGCAGCCTTATACTTATGAGAGCAATACACATAAATTCATCCCTGACAACCGGAGCCTGCTGTATCCTTCGCACCTCATAATGCTGCTGGCAGGTCCTCAGGGACTGACGACTGTGAGCAGTGCATGAGAAGGTAGCCGTGTAAGGTGGCACTTTAAGTGGCGTGTTGTGTTCTTGAGTGGAACAAAAACGTGATTTATGTGCGAAACATTTCTAAACATGCCCTATAAGTACAGTAGACTTTCTTCTCTGGCCACACCTTTTAAGTGCTGAATTTTCAGAACAATTAACACAGGCCGTGAGTCAGTCTTTGAACAGCTCTGTGGGAACCAGAGTCTCAGCTATGTGCAGTGATGTGAACTCCCTAAGGCTTCCAAAGCCTACCAGAGAATTCAGAAACAGTCGTAAATAAATAAAGAGCGAGCTACAATATTAAAGCGCCTCAGACTGCGCCTCGTACTGCCTCCTTGTTTATCCGGGAACCCCTGCTGGGTCTGTATTGCAGAGGTGGACCTTACCTTACGTTTAGAAAATGTATGAACGAGAGCCTAAGAATCTATACATGTCGAGGTATTGTATCAACAGGGGAAGAACAAAACCCTGTGACTAACAAAATGTCCTCTCCCCCGCCCCCAACCTAAATTAAAAGCACATTTCTTGGCATATTTACACTTGCGTGAAGACTGGGTGGGCACTGCACATTACCAAGCTTTTCCAGCCCATGGACTGTCACCTCTCATTAGCCATTCCCAGTCCTGAATCCTTATTTTTTGACTGACAAAACATGTGCTCTTGGGAAGGGTTAAGGCCCTGACATCCCTAAGGGAAGGGAGATTAGGAGGAATGAGAAGGTCTCCATGACACCAAGAAACTTCTAAGTGATGTAAAAAGTCTGTAAGTCCTTTATAAATGGTCTCTTGACAGATTGACGTATCACCAGTTCAGGAATCTGTTTGAGCCTCAGTCTAGTAGTATTGACCTACACAAGGCTTTACACACATATATATATATATATATATATATATACAGTGGAGGAAATAATTATTTGACCCCTCACTGATTTTGTAAGTTTGTCCAATGACAAAGAAATGAAAAGTCTCAGAACAGTATCATTTCAATGGTAGGTTTATTGTAACAGTGGCAGATAGCACATCAAAAGGAAAATCGAAAAAATAACTTTAAATAAAAGATAGCAACTGATTTGCATTTCATTGAGTGAAATAAGTATTTGAACCCTCTAACAAAAAAAGACTTAATACTTGGTGGAAAAACCCTTGTTTGCAAGCACAGAGGTCAAACGTTTCTTGTAATTGATGACCAAGTTTGCGCACATTTTAGGAGGAATGTTGGTCCACTCCTCTTTGCAGATCATCTCTAAATCCCTAAGGTTTCGAGGCTGTCTCTGTGCAACTCTGAGCTTGAGCTCCCTCCATAGGTTTTCGATTGGATTAAGGTCCGGAGACTGACTAGGCCACTCCATGACCTTAATGTGCTTCTTCTTGAGCCACTCCTTTGTTGCCTTTGCTGTATGTTTTGGGTCATTGTCGTGCTGGAACACCCATCCACGACCCATTTTCAGTTTCCTGGCAGAGGGAAGGAGGTTGTCGCTCAGGATTTCACGATACATGGCTCCGTCCATTTTCCCGGTTAATGCGAATAAGTTGTCCTGTGCCCTTAGCAGAAAAACACCCCCAAAGCAAAATGTTTCCACCCCCATGCTTGACGGTGGGGACGGTGTTTTGGGGGTCAAAGGCAGCATTTTTCTTCCTCCAAACACAGCGAGTTGAGTTAATGCCAAAGAGCTCTATTTTGGTCTCATCAGACCACAGCACCTTCTCCCAGTCACTCTCTGAATCATTCAGGTGTTCATTGGCAAACTTCAGACGGGCCTGCACATGTGCCTTCCTGAGCAGGGGGACCTTGCGAGCCCTGCAGGATTTTAATCCATTGCGGTGTAATGTGTTTCCAATGGTTTTCTTGGTGACTGTGGTCCCTGCTAATTTGAGGTCATTAACTAACTCCTCCCGTGTAGTTCTAGGATGCTTTTTCACCTTTCTCAGAACCATTGACACCCCACGAGGTGAGATCTTGCGTGGAGCCCCAGAGCGAGGTCGATTGATGGTCATTTTGTGCTCCTTCCATTTTCGAACAATCGCACCAACAGTTGTCACCTTCTCTCCCAGCTTCTTGCTAATGGTTTTGTAGCCCATTCCAGCCTTGTGCAGGTCTACAATTTTGTCTCTGACATCCTTGGACAGCTCTTTGGTCTTTCCCATGTTGGAGAGTTTGGAGTCTGCTTGATTGATTGATTCTGTGGACAGGTGTCTTTTATACAGGTGACTAGTTAAGACAGGTGTCCTTAATGAGGGTGACTAATTGAGTAGAAGTGTCTAACCACTCTGTGGGAGCCAGAACTCTTAATGGTTGGTAGGGGTTCAAATACTTATTTCACTCAATGAAATGCAAATCAGTTGCTATCTTTTATTTAAAGTTATTTTTTCGATTTTCCTTTTGATGTGCTATCTGCCACTGTTACAATAAACCTACCATTGAAATGATACTGTTCTGAGACTTTTCATTTCTTTGTCATTGGACAAACTTACAAAATCAGTGAGGGGTCAAATAATTATTTCCTCCACTGTATATATACACACATACACACACACACACACACACACACACACACTGCATATCTCTTTTACGTCAAGGTTTTGTGTAAAGAATGCTTAATCATTGTATAAATGAAACATTATCTAACTTTCCAATATATGGTCTGTTTCAATTCCTCATTGGTTTTAAAGGGACGCATAAAACAGTTGTGATAAAAAACCAATAGGCTCCCTCATTACAAAGAATTATAAATTGCTATCTATGTTTTAATTTAAAGGGGTTCTCCGGGAATTAAGAAAATAAAAATACCTAAATATTACTTTAGTATAAATATATTCCCAAATACATTTCATTAGCTATAATGGTTAATTTTGTCTAGGGAGCAATCATTAGGAGAAATAAAATGGCCGCCTTCCTATTAGTACAAAAAAACTGTCCTAATTACACAGCAGGACAAGTTACTTTACAACACTGAGGTAAAGAACTGCTCATCTCATCTCTGCTCTACTTGTCAGGGATTATGATCCTGAATACAGTTTAATATGATCTTCCGATGAATCTCTGTAGAAATTGAGTTCATGAGGAGACATGAAGTACAGACAGGACAGTCTGTGGTAATGGAGACTGCATACAAGTGCTGCTGTTGCTCATTATCTACACCCCCACTATCCTCTCTGTACTTCATGTCTCCTAATGAACTCCATTCTTACAGAGATTCATCTGAAGATCATATAAAAAACTGTATTCAGGATCATAATCCCTGGCAATTAAGAGAGGAAGATGGCACAGCTCTTTAACGTGTTCTCCTGTGTTATTAGGACAGGTTTTGTGTGGACTAGTAGGATGGCGGCCATTTTATTTCTCCTAATGTTCCCCGGACAAAACGAGCCATTATAACTAATGAAAGGTATTTGGTAATATTTGTATAATGAAGTAATATTTAAAGCATTTTCGTAATTCTTGGAGAACCCCTTTAAAAAACTGTGGCATTTCTGAGAAAACATAGCTTTAGAAAGAGGAAGCGCATTTTGTGCGAAACAGCCCGTCGCCGCTACACTACCATGTGTACTTGATACCCCAGCCCATATGTACTGAAGCATTGGCCTGCTGAATAAAGGAACATTTTACTTACAGTGGTGAGTGCCACCTATTAATGTATCTTCTGTTATTCATAGCTTTAGAAAGAGATGGGCACAGGAAGACGTGTCCACAGTGCAACTCTCCTTGCCCAGCTCAGCTTGATTGACAGTCTTTATATGCAGATAGGGAGAGATCTGTCAATCTATATTCCCTCTCATCCCTCATGACAGCACAACAGAAGACATACCAAATTATAATTTAGGGGGTAGGGGGACCAAGTCTAAAGACAACATATCTCAGATATTTCTCATTAGATAAAAATACCATTTCATAGAATCAGGAATAAACCTGAGACAGAAACTTCCGATTCTGCCAGAAAACTAAATCTTGATGACAGAATTTGTGAACCCAGTTGTAACTCTGAAATGTCTCTTTATCTGCATCCTTGATCAACAGACCTACCACTATTTATAGACTTAAATACTTAATTAGAGGAAGAATAAATTGTCTTATTAGACATCGGCCATAAAAAAGGATGCCCTTTACCTCTAAGCCTAGTCTATATGGTAAGTATCATTGCATAAGAGTAACCTGTTCTAAAAGATAACAGATAACATATTGTACCGAGTAAAAATTTACTGTAAACCCCCCATTGCAGTTCATTCCCAAGAGCTTAATTGTTATACTATGATAAACAACTAACTCCGGAATGTCTACAAGGTATATGTAAGAAACCGAGCCAAGCCGACAGCACTGGCACACGCAGGCATGGACATCAACGATGAGGTAACCAAAACTGTACCATTAACTTCATACCGGTCCAGGACAAGCTTGGGATCCCGTACCAGGAGGTGTTGGTATAAACTCAAGGGAGAATAAGGAAAAAGAACCCTCTCGACGAAACCACTTGCCCGCATAGCTTCAAGGTCAGAGGCAGTCTTACGGGTTTCAAAAGATCTTTACATGGCACTAGCCAAGAGACACAGGGACTGAGGAGTGGCAAGAGGTCACAGGACCTGTGCAGCGTGCATAGCCACAGCTTATATGTGTGAGCATGGCTGTAAGTGTGAATGTGGACAGAGGAATGCACAGTCTCTATTGCCGTTTGTAGTTCCCTGGGTTGGCGTGCAGTGAGGGGAGTTTCCTTCCCGTGGCAGCAAAGGTGCCCTTGAGGTTGTGGGTTAGGTGCAATGAAGACAGGGTCCCTAATGTTCGTGACATCAGCACCCTTAGGTGCAAATAGATAGATAGATAGAATAACATAGAGAAGAGTTTAGTTGGGCATAAGTTGACATTTACTGAAAATCACTTGTCTTCAGGTAGATATACCAATTTATTGCCATAGAAAGGATAGCTGTAATCCATACAAGCAGAATTCACAGTCAGGATGGTGCTGCCTCCCATTTTAGCAGGTCTGGGTAGGATCTTTACTAAATTTCAGTGCTGTGGTCACACTAAAGTTCCTTTAACTTCAGGCTGACCCATACTACCTCCAGGTGTATACCCAATAATTCATATGGCTGGTATACATATATGTCTTGCACTCCTTCAATTACATACAATTTCCATTAAAATTGTCCACATTGTCCTAACAAATAGGTTACATGGTTTACTTACCAATCTTAGAGTATGTGCTGCCAAAGCAAGCACCAATACTGTCATGCAGCTTCTGCCAACACTTGCACACAGAGCGTTTGTAGGGAGAGGAGAAAAGGCCCCATTCCAGCTGACTGTTTCAGGCGCACTGAGGCGTGATCCTGCTGAACTCCATTAAGGAACAGCGGATCTAATCACCATGAACCCATATCTGTCCATAGTGAGGTAAACTACCATTACAGCTGCATTACTCACATCATCAGGGTTTGAAGAAAGCCAGGGGACCTCCACATAAGAGGTACTGGCACGGCCACTTATAGGGTAGGAAGGATGAGGATGAACCCACCGATCGAACACAGGCCATCAAGGGACCTCTACTCTGAGAGGTGTTAGCAAGACTAATCGAGAATTTTATTCGAAAACCTTGAAGGGTATGACCACATGGCGTGGCCGTAAGCCATACAGGCCACAGGTTCCTCTTATTTAACTAAAGAAGACAACACTGTATTAGTGGTTCTGCATTGTTAACAGTCGAGTGGTACTGAAGGTGCCATGCGGCCATTAACAATGCAGACCCCCTATACAGTGCAGTCTTCATTAGTTAAATAAGAGGCAGCTGCAGTCGTTCTCTTAGGCTAGTTTCACACAAGCGAGAGTCACGCTCCGGACCCGCAGCGCAACACCTGTCCTGACTTCCCAGCACTGACGGGGGTCGCATAGCATTATATTGATTTATGATGCTATGAAACCCTTACAGTTCTGGAATGTATTGGATAACACTGACAATATTATGTCAGTGTTATCCAATACGTTTGAGACCTCTAAGGGTTACATAGCACAGTGGTGGCGAACCTATGGCACAGGTGCCAGAGGTGGCAATCATAGCCCTCTCTGTGGGCACCCACGCCCTGGAAAAAGTCTATGGTGTACCAATATGCCTTAGACTTTACCTGCCATTTATCAGCGCAGGGCGCACTTTAAACAGCAGGGCATTTTATGTAGGCTTTTATAGCTAACCGATAAAGCACGTGGAAGATATACTATATTGGACTGTAGTATTCAGGGTAAAATGCCGTGTTGGCACAAATATGTGTGTTTTAGGTTAAAGTTTGGGCACTCAGTCCGTAAAAGGTTCTCCATCACTGACACAGCATCATAAATCAATATAATGGTATGCGACCAGGTCAGGGCTGGGAGGTCAGGACTAGAGATGAGCGAATTTCATATTTCAAAATTCGTTCACGCTTCATTTGGTGGTAAAAGCAGAATCGCGTTATGGATTCCATTACTACATACCAGAACACAATTCTATGACGGAATGCCTTTAGAGGCATTCTGTTATTCATTCCGTCATAATAGAAGTCTCCTGCATAACAGAAACGGGACAGATCTGTTATGCAGGCCATAGACTTCTATTATGACGGAATGAATAACGGAATACCTGTAAGGGCATTCCGTTATGCATTCAGTCATAGAATTGCGTTATGGTCCTTAGTAATGGAATCCATTACATTAAATTCGCTCATCTCTAGTCAGGACAGGTGCTGTACAGCAAGTCCGGAGTGTGACCGCGCCCGTGTAAAACCAGCCTTATAGTATGGGATTGACCCACACAGAATATTAGAAAGTTGTAAAACTTTTCATTTGTACACTGTGTAAGCTTTCTCCCGTTAAGTAAAATTTTGCAAATGTTTGATAATGTTGAAAAAATGTATGAGTGTACACACACAAGCACATATTCTCATAGTGTGTATGACATGTCAATTATTTGTAAGCCCCAGTCTCAACAGAACCCAGCTGACGATGTTATCCCAGGTTTAACTGTGAGTGATACATGATCGGCTCACATTATGACCTGGGGCAAACGCTTCTGGTCCATTGTCCAGGTTTCCCAGATGAGTCAGAGTAAAATCATCCCTGTAAAAATTCCTAAACTGAAAATCATAACAAAAGAGCCTACATCTTCTGATAGGAAGCCACCAGACATACTCCACTTGTTCCTACTAGTACAAGAACCTTAAGAGTGAATTACAATATGGCAGTAACCTCCTGAAAAGACATCTTCCTCTTTAGAATTAAAGCTTTGCTCAGGACAAATGATATATATCATCACTATGCATTAAAGTGCAGATCCTGAAAGTCACCACATGCAGAGGGCTTGTTTTACACACAACCCATAGCGCTATAATGATGGCATAGGTTCATGGAATATAGTGTATGGATTATGTCCTCCTCATCCAGCTGTAATAGGATGGATGGACAGCTTAAGGCCTCTTTCACACGAGCATTACAGATTCTCTCTGGCTCTGTTCCGGAAGAAAAACTGATGGTTTTGCACACAGGTTCAGTGAGTTTTGTCAGCGATTGCGTTCAGCGTTTTATTTTTTTCCGCGCGGATGCCATCCGTTTTTGTTGCGTTTTTCATATGTGAAACAAACAGTAAAACTCCTGGCAACCATCAGTGAAAAAACTAATTGCATCTGGATTGCATCACCGAAGCCCTATTCACTTCTATGGAACCAGAGCTGTGTGAAAAACACAGAATATAGAACATGCTGTGATTTTTCCTAAACGTAGAAATGTAATGTGCACAGACCCACTGGAATGAATGGGTCAGGATTCAGTTTGGATGCTATGTGTTTGCTTATCGCAGCCCCTACGGAGAACTCATTTGTGTGAAAGAGGCCTAAAGCAACCTTCGTGTTAAAAAAAAAATCACATTAACTGGGGAACAAACAGATCACTTACATGGTCACCTCCGTTTCGTTTTCGCTGCAGATCTGCCAGTTCTCGGGCTCCTCTTCTGCTAACATGATGGACGTACCGCTTCTCAGACTGCCTGATGTATACCGTTCCCTTGGTAGTCCAAGACACTTCCTCCTGCCCTTGGCTTGGCCAGAACTACTCATGAGAATAGTGCTGGCTAATCCAAGAGCAACCTGGACCAGTAGGAAGTGTCTTGGGCTACAGAAGCACAGTGTATATCAGGCAGTCAGAGAAGCAGAAGAAGAGCCCAATAACTGGCGGATCTGCAACTAAAAAGATGAAACAGAGGATACCATGCAAGTGTTCTTCTTCCCCAGTAAATGTTATATATTTTTTTTAACCAGAGAGTCACTTTAATAGGCTCTACGTTTCTTATCGATAAAAAGCCAATGCCAAAATGCCGATATATCCATTAGCTTCAAAAGAGAAATCACTCTCAAATGTTTATACTCCTCACAGGAATCCCCACCAAATTCAGGTGCACAAGCTAGGTTTAGTTTAATAGAAAACCCAACCATATGCCAGCCTATGAAAGGGGTAGGTGAAAAATAGAGAGAAGTACCTATAAAATCTATAGAAATAATCCCCTAGTCAGATCTGAACCCGCGAGACCCTGACACAGACTAGGTTTCCAATATTTTAAATCTGCAGCCTTACAATAGAATCATCGTCCCTTCCTGGTAAATTAGGCGTGATCCCAGACAATTAGCTAGTCTTTTATATTGTAGAGATCTGGGTTGGTCACCTCTCATTGGTGAGAGAAAATGGTCTCCACGTGTAACTCTTCAACATATGATTGAGACCTCTGCTAGCATTTATGCCAAAACACATATCCACAACTGCTGAATATTATGTGGCACTTTCAAAATGAGTGTGGTTAGCATAAGGGAAATCCTCAGTTACTCCCAAGGGGCTAAAAGCAAACACCTCAATACAAGAGGATAAACTACTTCAGGAGGGAAAACCATTTGTAGCAACCATCTGAGCTACTGAAAACTTATGAGGGAGTCACATTTTATTAGTGTTAAAGAAACATTTTGGGGGAAAGAAAAATCACAACTATATAAAACAGACAAAGATAGATAGACAGATAAAAAAATAATGAAGCAGCACTCCAAATAAAGTGAAGACACGCAATGGACCCTCTTTATTCACCCTAAGCAACGTTTTAGCCCAGCCCAATGAGGCCTTTGTCAAGCTTGCCAAAGGCCTCATTGGGCTGAGCTAAAATACGTGGGATGAATAAAGAGGGTCCATGAGCCACCTTCACTTTATTTGGAGTGCTGCTTCATTTTTTCATTATCCATTGGACCAACTGCCTACGTTCTTAGAGGGATTGCACTCATCTCCTTCACCTCTGACAGTGCTGCTGTTTACTTCGGTCGTATGTTTTTTGTGGTCTAACTAAATGAGGATGCGGTCAGTTCAGCATGTCCGCAAAAAAACGTATTGCATTCCGCATATTTTGCATTCCGCAATTTTCACTGACAAGTATAGGACATGTATTATTTGTTTTGCGGGCCCTGGCACCTTGTGCTGTCCACATCTTTTGGGGCACTATAGAAGTGAAGGGGTCCGCATCTAATCTGCTAAATTGCAACATATAGGCGTCTAAATAAGCAATTAGATATTTAACCCATCAGTCAGCCAGCTATAGAGCCCCACTGTAAACAGAAAAAAACGAAATACCTTTAATGTATAGGTTTGCTTTACTGGATACCGTTTTATGCAGTAGACCATACTGACTATACCATTCAGAGGGAGGCCCAAAGGACACTTTATTGGCCTCTGTCTAATTAGCAGACCCTATGAAAAGGTTTAGTATGTACAGGTTGGGAGCTTTCTTGGAGTAAACGCTAAACATATGGAACATATGCAATTTGAATACAGCCTAATTCATTTCTGATAATCCTACATCCTTTGGATAACTACGGTAATCAAAGCTTTCAAATCATCCAGCATACATTTATACCGACTTCCTCATCCTCCACACTGATGTGAAGAAGAGTTAGGGGCACCTGAACAATGATTATGATTAGTGTCGCTGATCACATAATACATCGGCATTGCTAACAATTATAATCTGTACAGCAGCACAGTCACACATCTTCAAAGTGCTCCCAGCTCAGAAAAAGTCTGTCCCCACACATGCTGCCTGATCTCTCCCTTTAATTATAAAGATCGCTCTGCCTGATCATAGAGAGAACTGTTCAGCGGATAGCTGCTTCGTCCACTTAGCCTCTATGATCAGTGAAGGAAAGGATGTATGGTCTGGAGAACGCTGGAGCCTGTAGAGGCGAATAATTACTGGACCCCAGGTATGCAGCACTAACCCTCCAACGGCACTACACCAGGAATCCTAAATTTACTATCTAAATTCCCAAGACCACCATGGATTCCTAATATAACCCCTTCACTGCCCTAGACAACTAGGGATACAGTTAATTAGCCCCTCTCACTCCCTTATACCACCAGGTGTACTGGCATTAACCCCTTTACTGCCCCAGTTCATCAGGAATACTGTAATTAACTCCTCACTGTGATATACCACCAGGAAAACAGCCATTCACTGCCCTAGAAATTAATTGTACCAGACCATCGGGTATACTGATATTAATTCCCTTCACTGCCCTAGACCACCTCAAATATTGACAATAACCCTTCTATTACAATAGATCGCCAGAGATGCTGACACTAACACTTTTACTGCCATACAGGCACTAATCCTTTCCATGCCCTAAAGCACCAGTGATACAGACAATACCCCTTCACTGTTGTAGACCACTAATAATGCAGGCCTGGATGCTGTTCAATACTATTTTCCTGGTTGCAATGTGGCCCTGTGTATCTGGCTGATTTAAAGCTAATTATCAGGAAGCTGTACAGTATTTGATGCAGTACTGCACTGTCAGACCTAGAGCAGCACCCACATCCCAAACTACCCCATCCACTAGCTGAAAAGGCTTAGAGGGAGCATTGCTCATAAACTGCCACACTGTCATGCAGGTCATATCATTCCTAATTGCTTGCAACATCACTTGTCGGAAGACCTGTAAGAGGGAAGAGAGAATTTGTGACTAGTCTGGCCACCAGGATCTCCATATCCTAAGGTAGCTTACTAATTACTAATGTATATAGTGTATATAATATATTCATTTTCCCAGTGCTAGGTTTTCACTCCACATACCCATATTGCTAAGCAGATTTACGGTATATTGTCGGTTTTGTCTTATCTTATTTCTCCTTTTAGCCCACAGTAATTCTAGAACTATATTCAACCTGGGTTTCCACTGAGGGTGCTTATCATGGAAGTGTGTGTACTGTACTTAATACAACATGTGTTTTTCCTGAATAAGTCATGTTGTATCTGTAGCCATCTATTGGGGCTTCTAGGAATAGCTCATCAAAAATTGCAGAACAGCTTTTTGCTCAACTCACAAAGAGGCACCTTTGCCCTTAATTCTGATCATCTCCTTGCACACAGTACATACTATTAAGCTCTTGAGAATATGAATGTTCTACACTGAACCGGAGCGCCGATACGACCGCTGGGAGGAATGAACGTTTCTACTGTCAAGTCCAAAGCCAGCTGTTGGGTGGTCACACTCTGTTCGTTCATCCTCCCTTTCTTTCGGGCGTACTTCATTTTCCCCATAGAACCGGGAGGATGAGTGCGGTTTAAGGCCTGGCTGAAGCATACAAGCATTGCAGAGAAAAATGATCAGTTTCCCCCAGGTCCACATCCACCCACGGCCAAGGATTCCTGCTGTAATTCCGCACGGCTGCTCTTGAAGTTCTCCATGGCAGGGGGCCACCGGTGTGTTTTTCAGTGATCATAGGATCCCATAAGGACTGATATGGTTACATATCTTCAAGGAAACCAACTGTGAATGTGCAAGGAGGAAATATATTGGTGGCACCAGTCCAGCTTTATTCATGGAAAACACACCGGCCTAACTATAAATAAAGGTGATGACATAAACAATATAAAATTCAGATGGTCGATTTAGAAAAATATTTACTTAACTAAATTTTTGCAAAGGAGGAAAGAAATGTAGAAGTCATTTTGGAACGGAATTTGGGGATGACGGCACTTCTGGAAAGAGAACAGCTACCTAATTAATTATTATTGGGTGTCATAAAAGGTGACTGGCATCTCTCCCATCCCTAGTACCTGATTTGGTTAACATAAAAACTGACAAGTCCACTTCCACTGATGGATAATGGTCACTAGTGCATTCTTTGGCAGGATACCAGTGCCCTATTGAAAGAAATGCAACGTGGTAGTACTGTTACTTTTCTTTACGTCTGCCTCTATGCTATTTGCAATGGTACAACTGTCTACAGTAATTCTTTCGTTTCTAGAAATGACTAAAAATTAAAAATTGCTGAGTGGTCCAGGCCATGGCAATATGTAATATCCGAATACGCATATGATGTAAGGTGGCCATTGATAATAGATTAATTTCAGGCAAACAATGTTATGGCAGGACTGGCCGGTCATCCAATGTGCAATGTCAGGTGTTGGAGGATAAGTGCCCGGTCCTTTTTTCTCTTTTCTCAAGGAAAAAAGGCCACCATCAGAGGTGGCTAGCAGTGGGTTATTCCCCTTCTATATTGGAGGGGGTCGAGCATGCATGTCCATGGACGGAAATGTCGGAAGACAAAAGCTGTCAGGCAAACGAGTGTTTGGCCAGTCATAGTCATGATCTTTCCATGGGTTCACAGGATACTAGAATCTGTTTTAATCCATGGGTGAAATCCTTAATAACGCTATATTGGTAATTGACTTAGATTAGTAATATTAGCCTTGATATCTATTAACAGGTAGGTCCTGAAAGCAATATTCTAAACTAAATCATGCCCAAACTAAGCCTGAACTTTGGTTGGAGAACAAACCGTCAGACAATCAGTCTGATGGATTTATCACTAAAAGTTTTCTGCAGCTGCTACAGTATGTAATGCAAAACAGAGGCTGTAAAATGGTGTGATTGACCAGGCGGGAACATGGTCTAAAACGAGACAGAAATATCAATACTTAAAGGGGTTATCCAATGTCATAAACAGCCCCCCCCCCCATGTGTCGGGCCCCTCACACTAAATACTTGAGCTGCTCCTGGTTGGCACAAATAATTTTCTGACTGAAATAGTCCAAAGTAAACCAAACTTATAACAGGTGTTGTCGCATCACGGCCAGGTAAGGCGGAAATACGGATAGGGCCAGCAAGTGCGCCACTGCTTCTCTAACTCCCATAGCAGAGAACAGGAGCTATGCTGCTTCCATAACTCCTGAGTTATGGGAACAGCATAGCTTGCTGTGCTACACTGTTTGCGTAGCTCCTATTCACTGTTATGGGAGTTTCTGAAACCGCTTACTGTGGTTATTCTCATCTGGTCCATGAATGGCAAAGATAGGACAACCTCTTGAAGAGGTGAGCAACTTTTAATAAATTTGAAGCATTTGATTGCAATGATCTGTATTTACACTGGCAGATGAGACGCCAATCTTAATAAATCTACCCTTAGGGTCAAATGCAAGTTTAAAAAACAATAAATCATACCGGAATAGTGCCCATTGTTATTCAAAAATGCCACAAAATGCTTAAAGGTTTATTCCCATCTAAGACATTGGGGTCATATCGCTAGGATATGCCCCCAATGTCTGATAGGTCCAGGTCCCACGTCTGAGACCCACACGTATACTTAGAATGGAGCCCGCAAGGTGACGCGTGACGCTCGGCTATTTTTAGCCCTCTCGTAGGAATGAATGGAGGGCAGCCGCACATGTGCGGTGCAGACTCCAAGACGTTGCGGGCTCCATTGTAAACATAGGTTCAGGTCCCCGAGGTGGAATCCGCACCTATCAGACATTTGGGGCATATCCTAATGATATTCTCCCAATGTCTGAGATGGGAATAACCTTTTACATCCTGCTAAAAGTAAAGACCCATGTGAAGTGAAGTCTACAAAAGATCATGCTCACCAAACTTGAAGCTTTAATGGTCTCAGCTTCCCACGTGTTGGAATGAGGCTCAAGGTGACTTACGCAGACCACAATTCTGTCCGGAAACACATACAGTTCTGTACAAAGAAAAAGTTTGAAGAAACAATCTATCAGTACAACAAGCTTAAAAGGGTTTTCCGACTTTTTTTTTTTTTTACTGATGACCTATCCTCTGGATAGGTCATTACTATCTGATCGGTGGTTTCCGGCACCTGGGACTTCCACTGGTCAGCTGTTTGAGAAGCACGATGCTCGCCGTAGCGCAGCGGCCTTCTCTTAGTTCACCAAGCAGAGCGCCATATACTGTACAGTGGCTAAACTTGGTATCGCAGCTGCACCTAGGCCATGTGACCAATAAACATGACATCACATGGCCTAGGGAAATCTGTGAGAAGACTGCAGCGTAGGTTCTATATTTCGTAATCTTACTTTGGTAAATTTTATTTCAGACGTGATGGAACAAGATTAGGAGTGAACCATCATGATGGCACAATGTATTGTCTAAAGTATGAGGAGCGACATTCTTGATCTTGTTTCAACATCTCATTCTGTGGTCCTCGCTTGTACCATTAGATATCCACCATAAAACTTCAGAAAGGTAGGAAAGTCCAGACTGACATTACATCTAGAGGTTGAGGGTTGATAGCATAAAATGCGTTTAGCAAGAGGAGTCAAGTCAAAAGTATGCCCATCTATCCATAGGTAATATTTATGTTTTTTATGTTTAAACATCCACTTAAGCTGAGGAAGAGAGATTAATGCCGCATTCTCACCTGCAGTAAGATGGATCCGGCAGCTTGATCCGGCACAAATGACGGCTGTCAGTCGGTCCAAAAACCACTGCATGCAATGGTTTTTGTGAAAACCAGGCAGTGATTTGTGGAATCCGGCAATGCTGGATCTGGTGAACTCTAGCAGGCTGTTCTCTACTGAAACAGCCTATCAGAAATGTTCAGCAGAGATGTAAATGTGGCCTAACTTGGATCCAATCATGAAGGGTAGGTGTCCAAATGGCTGACCAATTTTTAACAACGGTCTTGTATAGAGTGCTGTGGTTACAAAACAGTAATCAGCACGCAATATGAAACCATCACAGTAGACCAGTAGTAAGCAGGTGGGATACAGAAACCTATATTATCACTGGGGAATTTAACAACTTGTTCTTAGAACCTAGGGATCTGGAGGCAGAACCACAGGAGATGGAACAAGTTATGACATGTCATCCAAAATTTGGAGCAAGTGTCAGAATACTCCAAAAAATTCTAACTGAAATGTTCCCAATAGGGCTCACAATTTAGTTTCCCTATCAGTATGTCTTTGGTGTGTGGGAGGAAACCCACACAAACATGAGGAGAACATACAAACGGCAAGGAGATGTTGACCTCAGTTGGATTTGGACCTAGAACCCAAGTTCTGCCAAGGACCAGTGCTAACCCTATGAGCCACTGTGTTGCCCATAACGGATACCAGGAACACAATGGATATCCAGACCTATATAAGTCGAATGCTTTATTACCATTGCTGCAACAATGCACGATCATCAACGCATCACGGAAGCCTGAGAAAAAATATTTTCTTTGATAACACCACCTAAAGATTGGTTTTGGTTTACATCTGACCAATAATGAGAACAATGTGAACTCAGATTTCACAGGCTCAGAGCTTTGCTACAAAATGAGTTATTGCTGTCCAGCTGATGTATCCTGAAGGGTGAAATCTATCTCAGGTGAAACACAACATGAAAATATCTAAAAGTTCTTACTGTTGTCTCTGTAAGCCAAATATAATTTCACTACATATATGTACATAAAGGCATTCTGACCTGTAGCCTGTCAAAACTGGTTCCCACCACATTTCATAAATTTTTTTTTTTTAAATCTCCGTCCCACACACAGCAACACAGAGCGGACAAAAATTACAATTTATCAAATGTAATAGCATCTGTAGGGAGATTATATTACACAAAGTTATTGTATGACAGGTATGATGTGACAGATGAGTGTAAAAATAGCCGGTGAGAGCCGTATTATGTTACAATGCACACTGGTGAGGAATACCATTTAATCCATTACAAATGGGAGTAACATGGAAGACGATTATTATTTATCTTGTAACAAGGCTCTATAAACATTTTTTTACTATAAGAGATCATTTTCATGGATTGCATTTTTGGAAGAAGCCATTTTGTAGGTCAGAACACGCAAAATATAATAAATACACCTTAAAGGGACACTGACAGGCCGTTAGAGCATATACAGCTATACATATCCTTGTATTGGTCTCCTTTTTCTAATTAAAACTATACTAATATTACCCCCACTTGGCTTTGCATTATGTATAAAAAACTATCCCTCAGTCCGTTTTGTGCCCCTTTTTTTTCCTCCCGAAGCGCGGAAATCCCGCCCATGCGCCATTAGAGGTTGCTGGCAACAGCCTT
Source organism: Bufotes viridis (assembly GCA_033119425.1). Classification (NCBI taxonomy): domain Eukaryota; kingdom Metazoa; phylum Chordata; class Amphibia; order Anura; family Bufonidae; genus Bufotes; species Bufotes viridis. The sequence continues at coordinate 390,290,544 of CM065592.1, read as the reverse complement.
GTCCTGTACAACTGGGGAGGAGAAATCTGGCGCAGCCTCAGTTGTACAGGACGAGGCTGCTGCCAGCAACATCTAACGGCGCATTTCGGTGCCTTGGGAGGAAATAAAAGAAGCCAAGTGAAGTGAATATTAATGAGCTAGGAGGATGCATTCGGGGCGCGGCTGGGCACAAAACGGACTGGGGGGCAGCCCCTTGGGCACAAAGTGAGGTAATTTACATATCAATAAAAATGTTTTTTATACATAATGCAAAGCCAGGTGGGGGTAATATTAGTATAGTTTTAATTAGTAAAAGGAGACCAATACAAGGATATGTATAGCTGCATATGCTCTAACGGCCTGTCAGTGTCCCTTTAAGTATGGAACAAGTTCCTTTGTATATCAGTTCTATGTAACGGGAAAGGGGTTGTCTCAAAACCTATACTAGTTTTAGACTAACTACTGGCATCCTCAATAATCATGAGAACGGGGGGTCTCATGTTGCCCGTTTGAATGGAGCAGCAGTCAAGCACACTACACAAGCATAAGGGACTGCTTAAGATAGCTGATGGGATGCTTGGCTATCTTCAGCAGTCCTACAGAATTTGAACAGAATACTAGTGCACATGTTGGGACTGCTGCTATATTTAACAGGGACCCTGTTCTTGCAATTGGTGGGGTCCCAGCAGTTCTGTGACTAGGTAATAAGATCGAATTCTTTTTTATTCATATGTATATTAAATACAGATTCACATATCTTTAGCCTCAGTGGAGCATCTGGTTGGGCATTGAATAGGCCACAACCCACTTATTAATTAATGTCAATATGACTATTACATAACTCTTTCTAAAGGGGTTGTCTGGTTTGGAAAGAAAAACCTTTGCAAAACCTCTATTAGGAAATTCAGGATCACCGTTTAATAGCTCTCCTGCTCTGGAGGAATACTACACTCATTGACAAAAATAAAATAATGCACCTACTAGGAGTTGATGGAATCGAATGAAACTTTCTATGTGTCAATGAAATGATGATATGTGTAAGAGATTACAGTATAAAAGTGAAAGGATATGTTTATAGAGGAAAACTGTACAACTGAAAGCAGGCTCTAGGACCTTGTTTGACTTCCTCTAGCCTGGATACAGGATGAGATACTGCTTCCTTCAGTCCAATGATGCACCCTTCTTAAAGTCAGTCAACAGAGCAAAATGTCTTTGAGTGTCTCACAGATGCATGTCTAGCAGTGGACGATCTCTAACCAAGAGGTATACTACTCAAGAGTTTATAGAGCAGGAGGGGAAGGACTTTTATACACTCTTGTGGCAAGATCGGATCACAACTATAATCATTCACATATCTGCCTGAGACATAACTGCATGCCATGCAGCAATCCGACATTTCTATTAGGGTGAGTTATTTTTTGTGTCAATGACTGTATATATCCATGTATTGCAATGATTTCAATAGATATCATGGGGAATTTATCATAAGGGTACAATACATAAGGGCAAAATATATATCCAAAACTGGAACTCTCATATATAGAATATATATATTCTCGCTCTTGAGAAAAAAAATGAAAAAGGGCGGTCAGTGTGCCTTAAAATGATACCAAATCAAAAAAATTGTTAAATACACCAGAGGAAATATTCTGTAGAATTTCAGGGACAGTACAAGCAAATCCAGCAGAACAGCAGCAGTGGTCAATGTACCATGATGATATACCTCGATACTGATGTTGCACGACACAGCGAAGGTTAACCCATCTCTTAATAAAATAAGCTGCAATCCGCAACCGAGTTCCTAAACAAAAACAGGGAAAAAAAGCATAAAAATCTGGCATTTACTTGTACTAAGCTGTGAAAACAAAGCAAAACTACAAATATTGTTATGCTGAAAAGGGCACATGATGGAGACAGATGTATGATGAGGGACCTGAAGTTAACTCAAAGAGCAGCGCTTCATTAGGGTGTTTAAAAGTCCCTCTAAAAAGAAAATTCAAACAATAAGTCATCAAAGCCTTTACAGTTTTAGCTATCTAACTTTGGGGGAAACTTGTGTGACAACAATAATTGCCACCAGGTAATGCTTCTTTGATGCAGACCTCCCACAGAAACATGCAAGACACATTTACAACTTAGGCCCCTTTCACACGGGCGAGTTTTCCGCGCGGGTGCAATGCGTGTGGTGCACGCATTGCACCCGCACTGAATCCGGACCCATTCATTTCTATGGGGCTGTGCACATGAGCGGTGATTTTCACGCATCACTTTTGCGTTGCGTGAAAATCGCAGCATGCTCTATATTGTGCGTTTTTCATGCAACGCAGGCCCTATAGAAGTGAATGGGGCTGCGGGAAAATCGCAAGCATCCGCAAGCAAGTGCGGATGCAGCGCGATTTTCCCGCATGGTTGCTTAGCAACAGGACCAGATCTTTATTATTTTCCCTTATAACATGGTTATAAGGGAAAATAATAGCATTCTTAATAAAGAATGCTTTGTAAAATGAGGATTAGGGGTTAAAAAAAAACAACTTAACTTACCTTAGCCACTTGATCGCGTAGTTGGCGATCTCTTTTCTCTCTTCAAGCTTTAGCTGTATTCTAAAGGACCTGTAATGACGTGACATCACATGGTCCAATCACATGGTCCATCTTACCATGGTGATGGACCATGTGATTGGACCATGTGATGTGACGTCATCACAGGTCCTTTAGCTGGTAGCTGAAGCTTGAAGAGAGAAGACAGATCGCCAACTACTCGATCAAGTGGCTAAGGCAAGTTAAGTTTTTTTATTTTTAACCCCTTAATTCTCATTTTACACAGCATTCTTTATTAAGAATGCTATTATTTTCCCTTATAACCATGTTATAAGGGAAAATAATAAATTCTCCAGAATACTCTACCCGAAACCGGACATCAGTGATGCAGTCCGGTTTCGGGCCTGGGTACCAAACATGGCGATTTTTCACACGCGCGTGCAAAACGCATTACAAACGTTTGCACACGCGCGAAAAAAATCGCGCATATTCCCGCAACGCACCCGCATCCTATCCGGGCGTCAAACGTGACGCCCGTGTGAAAGAGGCCTTACTGTACATCTATGCAGACACGATTGCTTGAAGTTACAGGCCCAAAGCCTGAGCTACAGTGGTAAAGATTCTGATGACATCATCTCAGTTCTATCAGATGTAGTCATGTCATAGACATTTATCATTTGCGGTTGATTTGTGTCAGTTTTAAGTTGCTCTTTGCTTTGTGTGTCTGCGCCAAATTTATCAAATGGTGCGCCTTAATAATATAGTTGGTGAGAGTGCAATGTGGTTTACATCTATACCTGTACAAGTACACCAGGGGGTTGCCTGGTGTGGAGATGCAACTTTTGGGCAACTTTTCCAAAAGTTGCACATAGTAAATGTGCCATAATCTAGGTCTAATTCTCATTTTTGTCCCTTAAACATAGACTACTTTAAGAAAGTGGTGAGGCTCACCAAATGTTGCAAAAAAAGGCCGCAATTGGGATCACAAACTGACGTATATGATTTGATAAATGTCCCCCTTTGTGTTCATCTAAAACCATAAACACAAAAATATCTATATCTTAGGCTACTTTCACAATCGTGGCACAGTGTTCCGGCAGGCTGTTCTGGAATTCTCCGGATTTGACATTGCCGGATGCTACTGGAATGTCCACTGGCCCCATTTCTATGCCAGAAATGGTGGACGGCTGTACCACATATGTGAAACTAGCTGTACTTTTAGGGTAAGTCCATGAGGGAAAAAATTCTATTGTGGACCTCACAGAAATTCCACTGCATCACATCTATTGTAAAATGCTGCAGAAAGACCTGACATAGCGCAAATCTAAAAGCGCCATCAACGTAACTTCTGCATGGATACTGTTCCATAGGGTGAAGATGAGATTTAACAAAATCAAATCCATTTTGCTGCTACTGTATTCCACTGAGGATTTTCCACCCACAAATCCGGATGAAAATCAGTTTATGTGTAAACCTACCCTTAAAATCGTAACAGGAAAGCTAATCAGTTAAGGTTTTGGAACTCTTAGGCCTCATGCACACGACCGTATGTGTTTTGCGGTCCGCAAACCGCGGATCCGCAAAACACGGAAGCTGCTCATTGTAGAAATGCCTATTCTTGTCCGCAAAACGGACAAGAATAGGACATGCTTTATTTTTTCTGTCCGCATCTTTTGCGGCCCCATTGAAGTGAATGGGTTCGCGCGGCTCGGACGCAGACCAAACATAGGGTCGTGTGCATGTGGCTCAGTACTGGATTGGATAAGAGGTCGTAGGATACCACCTCTTAGCTAATCCAGTACTGAGCCACGCCCCCTGCACTGATCACATGACGGGGACGTCACCCCAGGTCCTCCGTGTTGTCCAAGGTTCGGGTTCATTGAAGAATCCCCTTATGGATTCCAAATGCCATTATGGTCCGTGGTAGCGGAATCCATAACGGGATGCTTGGATAACCCAAACCCGAACTTTGAGAAACAAACTTAAAACAGAAGTTCGCTCAACTCTACAAGGGATAGCATAAATACTTCTCGTCTTAGCAAATATCAAAACCCTAGAATTCTTTACACAATCTTGTGTATACGCTTCAATTTTAAAATACTGTCAAATCATGTCTCCTAGAATTTCCAGTAGTCACTTTCCGTCCCTAAAATTGGTTTGAAAATTAAAACCTATATATAAAAAAGCAATGGAGAAATAAAAGAGAGGGGCACACCTAAAGGGATTGTCCGGTCAGGACTGCCCATTTCCATAGCTTACTAGAGTCACAAGTACATCACACAGGTGTTTTCCTGGGCTCAGGACGTCCTTCTATTAGCCGCAGAGAGTTATTGCAAAGCGCACATGTACTTTTAAGCTCCTTTGATTGAAGATGTTGGCTCAGTGGTTGCACATTGTTGCCTTGCAATGCTGGATTTGGATCTCAACATGGACATCTGCTTGGGGATTTTATATTCTCCACGTGTGTGCGTATCTGAGGGTAATTAGATAGTGTGCACTAGGGGCTGATTTTTATCATGATAACCTTTGTAAAATGGTCAAGAATATTTTGGAGCTATATAAGCAATACAAATAGATGTTACTAATAAAAGAGATTACATGGCCATCATGTTACAATATGGAATACAAGCTACCATTACAGCTAGACCAAAGTTTTAATTGGCCACAATCCAACAAGGTTAAAGGGGTTATCACACAAAAATTATCACCTTCCACAGGATAGGTGATAAATATAAGATCGATGGGGGGTGGGGTGGGGAATCGAACCACTGAGACCACCCAGTGATCCTGAGAACAACGGAGACCATAGTCCCTTCTATAAATTGAGCAGTAGCGCGCATGTTGTCTACCGCTCTACTCACTTCCATGGGACTAACAGACTGCTCTCTATGTCACTTTCATGTGAATGGAGGACTGGAATGGCAGGTACGCTACCACTATGTTAAAGTAAAGGAATTACAGACCCCTTGTTGACTGGAATGGCAAGTCCAACTTCTGGATAGGTGAAAAAGTTTTTGTGCAATAACCCCTTTAATAATTGGGTGACTCCACACATTTAATAAACTGTTCAAGATATCGATATACCGTATTTTTCAGACTATAAGGCGCACTTTTTCCCGACAAAAATCGGGAAACGTGGCAGTGCGTCTTATAGTCCGAATACTAATGACCGCTTCCATTATGGAAAAGGTTATTAACATGCAGGAGGAACAAGGAGGTGACAGTAGCGTTGCGGCAGGAATTAGTGCACAGAGTCGCGCACTATGATCTGATGCTGTGCAACGTCAGGTCAAGTACACAACGGGACCTGGATGATGCAATCAAACGGTGTGTCCTGGATCTGCAGCGCCGTCCAGAGGTCTGCTGATGGGGGGCTGGGGGGTCCGATCTGAGGCTCATAGGGTCTTATTTGAGGCTGACTGGAAGTCTGATGGGGGCTGATCGGAGGCTAATAGGGGTTGGGGGAATCCGATCTTAGGCTGCTTGGGTCTAACCCGAGGCAGAATGGGGGTCTGATCTGAGGCTAATGGAGGTTGGAGGGATTTGATCTGAGGCTGATGGAGGCTGGGGGTTTGATCTGAGGCTGATGGAGGAAGAAGTGTCTGATCTGAGGCTGATGGAGGATGCGGGGGTCTGATCTGAGGCTGATAGCGCTTGGGGGTCTGATATGAGGTCTGATGAAGATTGGTGGTCTGATATGGGTCTAATCAAGAATGGAGATCCGATTTTGGGGGTCTGCTCTGAGGTCCGATGGAAAATATTTTGTTTCTTATTTTCCTCCTCCAAATACTAGGTGTCTTATAGTCCAATGTGTCATATAGTCCAAAAAAAAACTTGACTTTGTTAATGAGGCACAAATTAGGAAACAGTTAATGAGGTTCAAATTAGGAAACAGTAATGTATGTGCAGGACCAAACTGTAAAGTCACAGGCATGGGACTAAGCAAGTCTCACCTTACTTGTGATTAGAAGAAGAAGGCCTCAAACATTTTACTGCGGTTCAGAGCGCATATTATAAACGAAGTTTTAAGACAAATTGGGTTCAGATAGAGCAGTCCTAACCCGATTCGCTCATCATCTCCATTCATCACATCTGTAATGTATTTTACTTCATATATTGTTAAATTATTTTTATTATGCAAATGATGAATAGCCAAAAACATTTGGATGCACTAAATCCTGTTCCTTTGTCCTTCCATGTAGAGACTTTAAATGCGTACATGCCAGGTTTAAACTTGTTCCAGCACTCGGCATGGCTCCACTCGTATGTTTCTGCTGGATAGGTTGATACTTTACAAACTTATACTGTAATAAATCTCCAGTTTCTTTCTGTTGCTGTTTATTTACAGATTATATGATTAAGCACGTCTGCGAACCTGTGAATATATAGATGTTGTCTTTTCTTTATATAATGGTAAACTGTTTAGTTTAGCATTAGTGGTTTTGATTCAAGTACGATTCGCCCCACCAACTAATTTAAAAAGAACACTTGACAGCTGCTGCAAACAGGAAACACCTGCCTCATCTGAAATTCATACGTACAACAGTCAATTACGGGACCTAGACAGCCATAAAGAGATAGGTTGATAGAAGACATAGACAACCAATCGTTCTCTAGCCGAAGATCAAATTGTGAAAAATCATAGGTTGCTTAAAGCAATAAGGTCCCGATATAAGGTGGTGTATTGTTGGCCAAAGCTCCCGAGAACAGTGTCCTCCGCCTACAGTCCAATGCCTGTCGGGTTCTACCAACCCTCCCCCGAAGGATGATATTGGAGGAGAGAAGGATAGTGCAAAATGAATATTTTCACCAAATCCTTTTTTTTAACTTAGAGATAATCCACAGCCAGAAGTGTCTGGCAATGGCTTTCTCTTCTCTTCCTGTTGAATACGTATACATGTTGGGCCAAGCCGAATGTGTATGTCTATGTGGGGGCCGCCAGAAAGGAGTTGGGAAAGAAAGCTGTCGGCTGAACAATCGTTCGGCTGACAACTATTGAATGTGTATGGCCGCCGTTTAGGATTTTTCTTGAGTTCAAAAACTTGAGCAGTATCAGATCAAAAAAACATCCTCTCTATTAAGATGGTAGACATCAACCCTTTTTTCCTCAGTCTTCCATTAGATAAATGCTCACTTGCAATATTAAAGGGAGGTCTGTCAGCGGTTTTGATTCTGCTAAACTGCAGACAGCACTAGGTAGAGGCAGGGCTGGGGGGAAGCAGTACAAACATACCTTTTGTTGAGCTTTTATTATCAGGAGTACCCTGAATATGAACATTTATTCTGCCAGATTATGCTCCTGTAGGTCATCCTGTTGGTCAGAAGCTCTTAATCTGATACTTCTCACTGAACAATGCTAAGCCAACTTTATTAAAAGGTGATTACAGTTCCAATAATAGAACCAAGGATGTCCATAGAAGATGTGTAGGAAAAATCTAAATGGAACACCCCTGGAGCTGGTCCTCATTCCATACCCCAGATCAGTAGGTCCCAGAACATGCTCCCTCCACTTTTACATTGTTTTTACAGAAGTAGCTGAAATAAAGAGGAAAAACCATGGGACTGGTGCCATCCCTGTAGAAGACATGATCATTATTGAAGCAATACAAATAAAAGATGCATTTTGGGGGACCAGCCCCTTTACCCATGATCAGGTGACACAACTATTTTCATGTGGACATCCTGAGTGGTAAGGGTGGTTCCAGTATCAAATATGATCTCTTTTTGCGCTCAATTGATTGGCATGTAGGGACTGTAGAAATGCAAGATGGCAGAGAAGATGTCTGGAGGCTTTCAGAGGGGGAGGGGGTGGGTTCTAAGATCAGCATTTATACTGGCAAGGACTATGGGGTATGAGAAATATTATAGGGCATAATCACAACAACTTATGCAGCTGTTATGAGCACCAGAATTTAAATACAAATTTGCTTTGATTCATCTAGCTGTAGAGAGGTCATACCACAAAAATTATTCAATCACTGGGACCCCCACAATCCTGAGAACAAGAGTACCCACGTTCAAGCTATGAATAGAGAGGTAAAGCACATGTTGGTCCACCACTCCATTCTCTTTTATGGGACCGATGTAGCGATGTCTACATCAGCCCCATAGAAGTGAATGGACCAACATGCACATTACCACTCTATTCATAGATGGGACTCGGAGATCCCTTGTTTTTGAAATTGTGTGGGAACGTGGTTGACCACACTGTGATCCATTATTTATCACCTATACTGCAGATAGCTGATAAATAATTTTTGAGGGATAACCTCTTTCGGGCGAGATGAATAAAAGCTAGTCTATATGGAAATCCATATGGGTTGTTGAAGATATGCCCTTTAATAAAATTGCATCTAGAATGTTCCCACTGTTTTGGTAGTGTGATACAATCTGCCAGGCATGTGAGTCTATTCAAACCATTTCCATTAAAAAGCTAAGTCAGGTCAATGGGATTATGTCATATTCATACAATTATGAAATACTGACTTTAAAAAAAGAAAGAAAAAAAAAGTTGCCAATTCCCAGTTCAAATTTATATGTGCTGACAAGAAAAAAATAATCTTTAAAATGACAGAGACAAAGGCATAACATAAAACTAACATAAATCTTGATTTATGACCATTTCCTCTAATTGTGAAGCTCACGGTAAAAAGTGATTCATTGTCTGTGTATTCCGAAAGAACAAAGAAGTGAGAGTAGCGTATGCTGCAGTGCAGACAGACAAGGCTTTTCAGACAGAATACGCCACAGTGCAAGGGCATCCAGACTTGTGATACTGCTCAGAGACCAAATGTCACTGCTCCCCAGTCATAATGCCGTCTTATGTCACACATTCAGACTCTGCATGGATAAAATGGCCACGCACTGTCAAAGCACCGGATTGTTTTATAGAAAACAAGATTCCTCTTGTGTCCACAATCTTGAATGGAATTAGAAGATTATGAATTGGCAAAGTAAAGAGGGGCACACAAAGAGGCCTTGGAAATGAGTCGGACATCCAAGTTCCTCCAATTTCCCTAAAGGGAGTGAACGCCTACCAAATTATTAATGTGAAAACAGGTGAGCCTTGTTTCACTTATTCACATTCTGATACTTTACAAAAAGTTCTTTAACCCCTTAAGGCCACAGTCATTTTTCGCCTTGGGAATGCAAATTATTTTTTCAGTTTTGTGTCCTAACAGCCACAACTTTTTTATATTGTTATTCGAATATTGCTTTTCTGGGGTAAGAGTTTTTTGGGCCATGATTTTCAGGCGCATGTGAATTGGTGTTTCATTGGTATCTTTTTAAGGAGGGCTAAAAAGCACTCCTGTTAACTTTATTGCATGGGTTGTTAAAGTTATATCAATATTGACTGTTTTCTACTATTTTTTAAAGGGGTCTTTTTATTTTATTTTTATTTTATTCTGTTAAAATTTGTTAACGCAAACTTTATTTAACATATCGGCCCAGATGTACTAATCCTAAAGATGGCGTAAACCTAGACAGGTTGTCTAGACCTGCACCGGACTTATCACAGTGTCTCAGTCTAGATGAGAAATATGATGCAGAGATAGACAAATTTACCATTCAATACCAACTATTGATTGGTGCAGCTTAGACCCCACCCCCTTAGAAAAAAAGGTCTGCCCACATTTTACCAAGCCCCACTCCCATGTTGAGCAAATCTGGGTCATTATATTAATCCCATTAAAGGCCTTTTTATTATAATTATTAAATATCAACCTCTATAAGACTTCTTCAGAGGACAGCCTTGGGGCCTCTCACAGGCACTGTCCTGAATTTTTTCATATCAGCTGTAACGTGTCATGCCTCAAGCACTCTGGGTGTTGAGTTGGGTGGTGCATTTAAGGTCATCATGTATTCAAGGCCTAATGGCACACTATACCTGTTACAAAGATTTTTTAATCTAGAAACTTGCTAAATTATATGTACTTTTTCTTTAGATAAATCACCACTCTTGCCCATGAGCTACTGTTTTTACAGCTCAGCTCCATTTAAAAATGCACACCTTTATTTCTAATTTCCTATAACCCACGTATAATCATCATTGCAAGGGTTCCTAAAACATGACATACCTGAATAGTTAAATCCCATTACGTACTCTAATGCAAAACCATTCATTTTCATTTAAAGGGGTTACCCCACATAATTAATTTATCACTTATCCACAGATAGTTGGGGGTCTGACCACTGAGTCCTCTGCCAATCGGAATGATGGTTTAGCATGACCTGGATGAATGGAGTGGTGCTGTGCAGGAGTAACCCCTGCTCCATTCACTATGGGACTCCCAAGTAGAGTGCTTGGCTCCATCTCTGACAATCCCAGAGAAGTGAATGTAGAGGTGATGGTGCACATGTATTCATGGAGGGAACCCATGGACCTACCATTCTCTTGATCGGGTGCCAGAGGTTGGACACCCAGTAATCATATATCCATCACCTATCCTGTGGATACGTGATGATGGATGCAAATAAAATGTCCGCCAGCTCCATTAAGTATAGTGGGGTACAGCGGATATACGGTCACATTCCAACAAAAATGCTCAGAATCGACCAAACACAAACCCGTATGCTGCAGGTTTGTGTCCGGCTGATTCCCGTTATTCTCTGCCGGATGTCCTTGCCGCAGATGTGAAACTAGCCTAAATCTGATAAGAAGCATGTGACGCCGGCACCAAGACTAATTGGCCCGGTGTACCTGCTCCTTGATAGGCCAACCAGTCCGACTGTCAGTGGGGCTGGTTGCCACAGCAATGGAATGATCCTGGCTGCACTGCAACAGAGAGGCCAGGGCCACCGCCAGAGCACAGACAGATTAGCAAGTGACAGTATACAATGCCCTATTCATTACCTAGTAATACTTTTTGTGGGATAACTCCTTTATCACAGCACATTGCCCTAGAATAAGGTCCATCAAGGTTTCAATAGTGTTGATGACAAGAATACACAATTCTTGTCATCAACGATTACCAAAACCTCAACAGAACCCCAACGTAAGTTTGTAGCACAGATGTAAACACATCTGTTTCAGTAAAAGATATGAAGACCTTGGGCCAGATTTATCATTACACTTCCATCTTACTCCACTTTTACATCTGCCCAAAGTCACTTTTATTTAGTCAGATTTATTAATGGTCCTTTAATACTGTGATAAATGTGGTCTGACGGTAGCAGTTTATCCTTTAGTAAGCAGCTTTACAAAAGTCGCACGTCTTTACAAAAAAGTCGCATGTTCTATTAAAAAGTCGCATAAGATAAGCATGGTCCCCCCTGGAGTGAAATTGCGCAATTTTTTGCGACTTTTTAAATGGTTGCAATAGTAAATCTGTCTAGAGATTCATTTACATAAGACAACACGCCCACTTTCACAAAACTGGAGAGCTTAGTGCAGAGCTTGAAAAAGTCGCAAAAAAATGCGCAATTTTACCGATTGCGCATTTTTTTTGCGACTTTTTCACTCCATTAAAGTGACTTTAGCTAATGATAAATCTGGCCCCTTGTGTTCAGATAGTGTTTCATAGAAATCATACCATTTGGGTCAATGCAAAAATTTAACTTACAGCCATGGCATAGTTAATATCAATGGGATGTTTCATTTTAAACACTAAATCTTCTTAAAAAAAAAATCTATAGTATTCAATGGCGTGAGCATGAAGTAAATATAAATGGTCACTTGCAACAAACGTTGCATAGTAACAGTGTGCAAGTCTGAAAAAGAAGTGCATCCATCCACTCCAGCCTATTATCCCACACGGTTGATCCAGAGGAAAGCAAGAAACCACATGAGATAGAAGCCTACTTTTCTCATCTTAGGAGAAAGAACTCTCCCTGAACTCCAAATTTCCCTGCATTGATGAACCTGCTAACAGCTAAAAACTGTAATATTATTACAGTCAAAAAAGTTATCCAGGGCCCTATTGAACTATTTTAGTGAGTTCGCCATCACAACCACCTCTTGTAGAAAGCTTCATGGTCTCACTGCTCTTAAAGTAAAGAATTCCCTTCTATGTTGGTGTAATCAGGAGACAGATTTCTGTATTGACCTTTGATATATTTATACCTTGTTATTAGATCACACTTTAATCATCATATTTCTAAACTAAGGGTACTTTCACAGTAGCATTAAAGTTTTCCGGTATTGAGTTCCGACCTAGGGGCTCAATACCGGAAAAAATGTTTCAGTTTTGTCCTAATGCATTCTGAATGGAGAGCATTGCATCAGGATGTCTTCAGTTCAGTCACTTTTATGGTATTTGGCTGGAGAAAATACCGAAGCATTATTCTGGCATTATTTTCCATTGAAATGTATTAATGCCGGATTCGGTACCAAGTTTCCTGGAAAAACGGATACGGCTTTCGGGTCTGCGCATGCGCAGACATTTAAAAATGTGAAAAAGATAAATACCGGATGCGTTTTTACGGATGACACCAGAGAGACGGATCCGGTATTTCAAAGCATTTGTCAAACGGATCCGCGTCCGGAAACAAATGGTATCCGTTCGCACACGGATTTCCGGATCCGGCAGTCAGTTCCGGCAACGGAACTGCCTGCCAGATTCCTCTAACGCTAGTGTGAAAGTACCCTAAATAACCCTAATTTAGATAATATTTCTTGGCATTTAAGTCCACCCATTCTATTCCAAAAATCCATAGTACAGGTAAATGTAAGAAACTTTGTAATATATCTTATCACACAAAATAGTTTTCTACCCCTCCCCCTCCTAAATTAACATTCTCTACGGTCAGGTCAAGGTCACTGTAGTGTCTCAGTACTTAAAATGTATGTGTGCAGATGAATGTAGACAGGATTCAGACTCATTGATGCCTCTGTTTGGGTACCACAGATGCAAAAGATGGCCTTTATTCTATTGGTCTTTTCACCCCCTTCTGCTATTAGTGCTGCTGTGTGCACATTCTGTACTACTAAATCATCTTGCACATAACATTTAGGAAAGGTGCGTAATTCTCTACTATCTATCTATCGTTCTTTTTAAAAAAAAAAAAATGTATAACTGAGCAAATCTTTCATATGTTGTGTGTAATGCGCCTATGTTGGAGGCCATCACTGCATTACTAGTAGCACAGTAAATATCATAGAAACATGAGGAGGTTTTTGGTGTACATAGCAGCACCAGAAACCCTTACTATACAGCTGTAATGCATAAGCTACACTCTGACAAAACTGAACCACAACCATTGAAAGCACAATTAAAATGCCGGGTTCATAGCTCACCTCCTCAAACAGCATTCCCTGTGTAATGCATAGCTGCACGGAAACTCTGGGCCGGCTCCCAGAGGCACTGAATCCAATAGTTGCTCAGGCAAAGTATCCAGCAGCCATCAGTAGTAGCAAGATCGTGTAAGCTTTATTTCTTCAATAATTAAAATGCAGATGTGCATATCGTTTAACACTGATGTGTCACTGACTATAGCGGAGTCCTTAGTCACAGCTATGACTACGGACTACGCTACAGTCTGAAACGCGTCAGTTTCATCAATGTGCACATTGAAGAAATAGATCTTACACGATTTTACTAGCACTGACGGCTGGTGAAAACTTTGCCTGCGCAACTATTGGATGAACCACAACCATGTATGCTGCTGTTACAAAAAATATGTACTTCTCTGGGAAGGCCATCTCCTTCTCCTTCTGAAAGTTCTAGCAGAATATTCAATACTGTATGCATCAGAGTTTACTATTAATATAACCCATTACCTACTATGTTACTACAGATACGATACACAGTGTCGGATTGGGATGTTTAGAGCCCACCTGTAAAATTCATATGCCTCTTGTGCAGAGGGTGGGGGACGGTTGTGTATATATATATATATATATATATATATATATATATATAGACAAAAGCAAAAATCCGGCAGCACTCCTTCAATGTGTTTCAGTGGTGCTGTGTTAACATGTGTTAATAAACACATTTTTGTTCACTTTTACCAAAGGAGTGCTGCGCCAATTTGTTGGTTTTATATATATATATATATAAATATATATATATATCCCATGGCTTTCAGTATCACTTTTATGCTGACAACACAAATATACCTCACTGGTGCAGACATCAGCACCTTACTATCCAGAATCCCACAATGCCTATCTTTCATATCACTCTTCTTCTCCTCTCGCTTTCTAAAACTTGACATGGATAAAACAGAATTCATCATCTTTCCTCCGTCTTGCTCAATCACTCCAACAGACCTATCTATCACAATCAATGGCTGCACACTCTCTCTGGTTAACCAAGTGCGCTGCCTTGGAGTGACCTTGGTTTCTGCCCTCTCCTTCCGACCACATGTCCAAGCCCTTTCCACAACCTGCCGCCTCCAACTCAAAAACATCTCCAGCATCCGCGCTTTCCTCAACTTTCAGTCTGTGAAAATGCTTAAATATGCCCTCATTATCTCCCATCTAGACTACTGCAACATTCTCCTCTGTGGCCTTCCATCTAGCAGTCTTGCACCCCTCCAATCTATCCTCAACTCTGCTGCCCGACTAATCCACCTCTCTCCCTGTTACTCCTCTGCCTCTCCCCTCTGCCAATCGCTTCACTGGCTTCCCATTGCCCAGCGAATTCAGTTCAAAATACTACCAATACATACAAGGCTGTCCACAACCTGTCCCCTCCCTACATCTCTGAGCTACTTTCCCGATACATCCCCACACGCAATCTCCGATCCTCACAAGACCTCCTTCTCCCATGCATCCCCCATACTCTGGAACTCGCTACCCCAACATATCAGACTCTCACCTACAGTGGAATCCTTCAAAAGAAACCTGAAAACCCACCTCTTCATACAAGCCTACAACCAGTGACCCTGCTGCCTCTATACCACCATGACCAACTTTAACCTCTCTTACTATGTCCTTCTTCCATACTATGTAGATTGTAAGCCCTCAGGGGCAGGGCCCTCTCTCCTTCTGTACCAGTTTGTAACTCGTCTTGTTCATGCTTAGTGCAATTGTCTATATTATGTATGTGTGCCCCTATTTATGTGTACGGCGCTGTGGAATGAATGGCGCTTTGATAATAAATAATAATAATATATAAATATATACACACATACACTATATATATATATATATATATATATATATATATCTAAAGAAGGACGTATATATGTATGTGTGTGTGTGTGTGTGTGTGTGTGTGTATGTATGTATGTATGTAAGTTCCGAGATCACTCAAAAACGCAAACATCTATTTCAACAAAACTTGGTATACACATCTCTTGCTACCTGGAAATAAATCTTGTGGGGTAACAGCTCTCTAGGAAGTACCGTTCATGAGATATTCCCAAAAAATGACCTGCATTAGCCAATACAAGCCTGCAAGTCTTTCTCTTCATATCCCAACTGCCATACAAACGGTCACATGTCCCTTATCAGCCAATAGAAGCTCGCAGGCCCTTAGTCTCCACTTACACACAGTTTTACTCCAGGTTTCCACAACAACCCAGCCATTTTTCTTCACTGATTTCCTTCACAGGTCCCATTTTAAAGTGGCGGGGAGCTGGGGGGGGGGGGGGTTGTGTTGTTCACGGTTAAAGGGGCGGATGCTGTAGAGGTCACTGTTATGGGGGATACTGTTGATATCTTTTAACAACACACACAAACATTAAATGAAATAGATGAAATATACCCATCCGAAGCCAGGTGCTTCTGCTAGTATACACATATATATATATATATATATATATATATATATATATATATACACACACACACACACAGTATGTGTGTGTGTATGTATGTATGTCTGCTAAAGGAATCCACACTGTTGCATTTACAATCACGAAATAGCACAAAGGTTCATCATGTGTCCGGGAAGGTTTTAGACCGGGTCTCAGCTGTCTAGCACGTACCGTTCCTGAGATATTCCCAAAAAATGCAAATATAGTATATAACATGACATACATTAACCAATAGACGCCTGCAGGTCTTTCTCTTCATATCCCAACTGCCATACACACGGTCACAGGTCCTTAGTCTCCACATACACACAGTTTTACACCAGGTTTCCATAATGACCAAGCCATTTTTCTTCACTGCTGCAGGTCAGCTTTAAAGAGGCAGGGCACTGTGCATGACACTGTTAAAGGAGCGGAGTGCTGTGGAGGTCACAGTTCAGGGGCAGGTATGGTGGCCATTCAGGCCACCCTCAAAACACGGACTTGAAAACCCCGCCTCCAGGTCACACTAAGCCATGCCCCCTCCTACTCGGCAGCCGACGGGGATTGAAAAAACGAAGGTAAAAATCATTTTCGTCAGCTGCAGGGGTGGGAGGGAGGGTTACTTTCTCCCTGCAGCTCACGCTGGAGATCACAGTAAAGGGGACGGTCCGCTATGGAGGTCAGTGTTAAGGGGCGGGGTGCTGTAGAGGTCACTGTTAAGCGGACGGGGTGTTGTGGAGGTCACATTTTAAGGGAACAGAATTCTGTAGGGGTCACTGTTAAGGGGGCAGGTTATTGTGAAAATTACTTAATGAGACAGGGTACTGTGGAGGTCACTAATAAAGGGGCAGCCACTGAGAAGGTCACTGTTAAAGGGGTGGGGTACTGTAAATATCACTGTTATAGGGGATACTGTCGACACACACAAACATTAAAGGAAATAGATGAAATATACCTGTGCGAAGCTGGGTCCTTCTGCTAATATATATATATATATATATATATATATATATATTTTAGTGGTGTATCTTGGTTTTGTGCTGCCCTAGGCGAGACTAAACTCGGGCACCCAATCCCCCCGCGCCCCCCCCCCCCTCCATGCTTTTGCTCTACTACACAAGCGGCAAAAAATATATAACTATCGCTAAGGCAAACAAGGCATTTTGCCACCCCATTGGCAAGTGCCGCCCTAGGCCTTTGTCAAGCGCCTCATGGAGTAGGCTGAAACCTTGCCTTGGAATAAATTGGGTCATCACCATTTAACTCAGGAGTGCTGCTTCTTCTCTGGGATCTATATATGTGTGGAGGATTGTCCGTCCTCCTGAGGATTTTGCACCCGCCAAGCCCTTTGGACGTGCTGCTGCCCATCTCCGGATCTATATATATATATATATATATATATATATATATATATACACAGTAAATATATGTACAGTGGTCCCTCGAGTTACAATATTTTTTTCCAGGATGACCACTGTATGTTGAAACCATTGTAAGTTGAGTAAACAGTTCCAAAGCCCCAAAATGTCATCCAAGATTTAAAAAAACAAATGAAGATTTAGAGGAAAAAAAGGGCTTACATATAACAGTCAGGAATAACTGGTAACTAGCAATTGATACAGATATTTTACCATAGAAGTGGCCCTGATTGGTTGGATCTATGTCTGAGACATTGTATGTTGAAAATATTGTATCCTGAGGCCATTGTATCTTGAGGGATCACTGTATATATCAGCATGTATATGTGTGTATATATATATATATAGATATATATATATATCATAAAATGTCCCCCTAAGAGTTCAGTAAGTCGAGAGGTATCACCTTGATGGATAGGACTTATTTGAGGATTGAGATCTGAGGATGCTGAAGGCCAAGCCAACACCTTAAACTCTTTGTCATGTTTCACAAACCATCCTTGCTGCAATAAAGAAGGTTACTTAGTAAGTACAAAGTTTAGGCAGGTGTCCAGGTAGCATCAGTATAAATGCCAAAAACCAAGGTTTCACACCAAAACATTGCCCAGAGCATTATACTACTCCTGCCAGCTTGTCTTTTTTTCATAGTGCTCTCTGATGACATCTCTTCCGCAGGTAAGTGAAGGCACATGCACCTGGCCGTCCACCTGGTGTAAAGCTAAAATGTGATTCATCACACCATCCCGCTTTCTTCCATTACTTCATGGTCCAGTTCTGATGCTCACATAACTTTTGTAGGCACTTTTGGTAATGGATAGGAGTCAGTATGGGCACTCTGCAGCAAGCTGTGATGACCTGTGTGCTCCGACACCTTTCTATCATAGGCAGTGGTAACTATTTTCTTAGCAATTTGCGCTACAGTATCTCTCTTGTGGAACTGGACCAGATGGGCTAGCCTTTGTTTTCCTAGGGGCCAAAAGCTCTTGTTTTAACACATCACCTGATTGTTTACCTGGCGCCTAATATATCCCACCCCTTGACACCTGCTATCAATGTAATTGACTTCGGTTTTAATGTTATGGCTGATCAGAATGTACATCCACTCATACAACTATACAACGTTAAAAGCATACACTAAAGATTGGCAGGAATCAGAGCCTACAGGACTTCTTACACAGACCTTTTACACAGAAAATTAGCAAATGAGCAGCAAAGCCTCAGCATGGACTTTACAAATCTATTAAAGCGCCTTGGAAAAATCATCAATAAAAAGATTAGGTGCATGTTCTGTAACCAAAATTAATTTAATTTCCATGGTTCTACAAGTACTATGTAAAGGAGTTTGTTGGTTTAATCTCAGTTTTTGGACACATTTCAAACAAGAAAACAAGGGCCGTAATTCCAAATAAAACAGAGTAACACTCCATGGACAGTTAGCTAAGAGAATACCACACTACAGCACTGATTGTGAAAGAGCTCCAACTGCCAAGACTACAACACTTTGGGTGGGCAAGCTAGAAAACGCAACTCAACGAGTGACTATAAAAGGCTGATCATTTTCAGATGCTCTGGACGATGAGATTCTCTGCCTTTCATGAATCGCACAAGCAAATATGTTGTAGGTAGTTATAAACTTCAATATATTCCATTATATGGGGGTTGTCTCTGTAAGGTTTCCATTGGTTATTCCTGGAGACCATTTTCCTAACCTCTAGTGCAGCACAACAATATTGCTCCCGGGCATTTTTCTGGTGATACGAAAAAACCCACTATACTGTTAAAGGGTTTGTGCAGTATAAAGATATTGATGATCTTCAGGATAGGTCATCATTATCAGACTGGCCAGGATCGGACTCCGGGAAACACCGACGATCAGCTGTTTGAAGGGGTAGTGGAGCTCGTATAGAAGAGGGCGCAGTGTAATTACACCTGCTTGTCCAATTTAAGTGAATAGCATGAGCCGTTTTGATTACACTGCGCCGGCCGCTGTAGCCGAGAGGGCATGAAGGTAACCTTGCTTCCGCTCACACGAGCTCCACTAACTCTTCAAACAGCTGACAGGTAGGGGGTGCCCCTGCCCATCTGATATTGATGACCTATCCTGAGGACAGGATATTGCCATTTTCCCAGCAGTTGTTGTTAATATTTAAAGATGCTTCTAATAAAGTGTATAATTAATATATGCAGTCTGGCAATTTTTTTATAGGTAATTTTTGTTTACTGGATAAGTTGTACATTTCTAATGCATACAATTTTTATTGGGAACCTTGAAAAAAAATTCTAAATGGGGTGGAACTGGAAAAAAACTAACAAAAAGAACCCAAAATAATTCTGACAGTTTTATTTTTAGTTTTTACGGTGTTCCCTGACGTGTTACCTTTATTCTTCAGGTCAGGACAATTACAGTGATACCACCTTTATATAGTTTTTCTTGTTTTAAAACTTTCAAAAAAAATTACATTTGCATTGACACATTCTGATCTGTGGATTTGTATGGTAGCTCATTTTTGGGGGGGCGATGTGTACTTTTTATTGTTCTTTTTTATGGTGGCTATCACTTTTTGATCACTTTTTAATAAATTTTTGGGGTAAGTGAAGTGATTAAAAAAAAAATAGGGAATCGGCCATTTAGTTTTTTTTTCCCCATTACGGCGTTCACCGAACTGGATAAATGCATTCAATTTTAACAGTACAGGACCCCCAACAAACTCCAGAATAAGTCCCGAGTGCTTGGTGCTACAGCTGAGCCCCATTCACTTGAATGGGACTGAGCAGGACCTATGCCATTTGACAGATTAACATGACATTACTGGCCTAGAAAGTTGCCTCACCAATCGTTGAAGCTTCTTCAAACAGCTGATTGGCGGGGGTGCTGGGAGTCGGACCGCTGCTGATCTCACACTGATAACCTATCCTGAGGATAGGCAATCAATATCAAAAACTTAGACAACCCCTTTAATGTATATCCTTTTTTTTACAAGATGCCTATGGTGAGTGTCTCTGGCAGCACACCTGTTGTCACCTGCCCCATGTTAAAAAAAAAAAAAAAAAAAATGTATGTGTTTTATATTTTTTCTTCTTCTGGATGGTGTGAGATTGTATTGCCATAAATCTACGAATTCTGGGTCATGAAATGTGAGATTGTATTGACACATTTAAAGAATCAGCCATAAATCTATGAATTCTGGGTCATGAAATATACTTTTTTTTTGTAAGGAACACATTTAACCAGGCATTTCCTTTACCCATTCCTTACGTGATCTCTCATGGTTAGTCTGTATACCCCTTACTCTTTAAGAAATCAGACGCTTCGACATCCACAACAGATGCAGAACAGAAGACAATTTCTGTTTTATTAAGGCTTGCATTTAAATGTTAGCATTGAATGTTTCAGAATGAGTAATCGTTTGAAGGGAGTGGTAATCTGCCCTGCTTGTTATAATTCACGGTCCCAGGACAGTGAGAGGAAATATCAGACACTAAGTTTTCACTGTAAAACTATCCAGCAACACTTGTTTTCCAGTGGAGTCACAGCCAAGTTGACTCGATATTCCACATGGCTGCCAAAGAGAGTCTGTGGTACGGGGCAGAACAGTGGAAAGCCTTCTCCCACGGCTATTAGTGACCATTCATTTGGGAGCCTGGGAAAGTGCCTCTGAGCTGCAAAGCTATCTGGAGTTGCCTGGCAGGTGCCTGCGTCTCACAAAAATCTGGCACCTGCTTTACTCTCTTGTAGCCTCCAGTTTAGACTTCCCCAAAGTCCATCCTTAGATGTTCATATCCGTCCATTTTTCAGTGTAATGGTAATTTCTATGATCAGAAGAATGCAAGCATGCTCAACATAAATTGCTAAGTAGCTCTTCATTACAGTGAAATCTCTCAGAGGATTGTGTCTGCAGGTCTGCTATTAAATCATTATGGGGCCGATTCACTAAGACTGGTGTTTCATACATCTACTTAAGTGGGATTTACTAAAGGGCTTTTCCAAGAGTTACTAACTGATGACCCCTCCACTGGATAGACCATCAGTTTCTGATCGGTGGGCGCCTGACAGCCAGGACCCCCACCGATCAGCTGTTTGAGAAGACACCAATGCTCACAGTAGCGTCACAGCCTTCTCACAGCGCCTTACATTGTAGCTAAGCCCCATTCACCTTAATGGGACTGAGATGTGCCCTGGCCAGGTGACTGAACGTGACGTCACATGGACTACAAAAGCAGCAAGAAGGCTGTCAGGCTACTGCGAGCATTGGTGTCTTCTCAAACAGCTCATAAGGGTGCTGGGTGTCGGACTGGTCATCAGTTAAAAATAAAATCTTTAAAGGTGCAGGACTCTCAAAGAAATTGGTGCATTTTCTTTCTGGCAGTCCCTGCACCAGGAAATCAAATCTAGACTAACTAAGAGCTGCTGTACATTTGAACTGTAATTTACACCATGAAATGCTTAAGAACCCTTAAGATGCCAAAGGTTGACTGGGAATGAGCTGATCTCAGATTGTCCTGTACCTGAGATCCTCAGTGATTAGCTGTAACCTGTAGTGGTAACCCAGCACCAAGTGTTCTATTCTGCAGCTGTAGCACCACTACATAAAAAAAATTAAACATCACATAGCACCCAAAGCAATAGACGGGATGTCTGTGTAATGCACAGATGTGCAGGGTCATCAGAAGTGAGACATTCTTGGTAGCCACTCTCAGCTCCTATTAGTTCATGGAGATATTACAGAAGGAACCCCAGTTTATGACATTAGAATGCTCTAACACGGTATTCAAAAATGAGGGGCTTTTTTATACCAGAAAAGTGCTCTTAAAAAAAAAACATGTTAAGGAGAATACTAAAAAGTGACATTAATATCTAATCCTATGGCAAAATTTATCTAAAATCATGGTCGTTCATGGATGTCTACAAGGAATGTCCTTTCATAATAGTCTGTGTTTGATGTACATACCTAACAAAACCATTTATCCCGGCATCTTAATCCCTTAATAAAATGTGAAAGTGTGAGGTCACAACCCCAGTATCCCAGAGGACCTACCTATGTAACTGGAGGTAATAGTCTGCACAATACCCTTGAAAACATGATGGGCCATATGTATACAGTATTCTTTGTATATTTGGAAAAAGTATTAGTGTGGAATTCCTATCTAATCTCAGAGTAAACCAATAACATTGATGACTCCAGAAGCCGAGGTAAAATGACTATTAATTAACAAAGCCTTTAAAATACCTTGAAGTATGATATGTCTTTGGGGAGTTTGTGTCCATTACATAAAAGAATGGGAAGGGAACGGTCAGGCTCTTTAGTGTCAACAATATTTTCAGCCCACTAAGCTTATAGGTAATGTTATCAGAATTAAGAGGAAAAATATAGATATGTCTACACTAGCAGAAAATGAAAAGAAAAAAAAAACATGGTATAAACCGCTAGTAGTGCTTGGTCAATGATCACACAACCAAGGTGGTGCACTCTTCATTTTGGGTTCTGCGGCAGGGTAGCATTCCTTTCTGATGGGCTGCCACTCTGGCATGGTATTGGTCACACAGATGCTGTGGTATGTCATTCCAAGCCTTTTCAACTTGTGACCTGTAGTTCAGCGAAGGTGGTTGCTGGCTGCTGTGCATGGAAGAGCCATCACCCATCCAGTGCCAGAAATTCTCGGTGGGGAAGAGATCCGGCGATTGAGTTGGCCAGGGTTGCTGCTGAATACCCTGAAGAGCATGTTGGGTAGTGCCGTCAGTGTGTGGGCAGGTGTTATCTTATCGGAACACCACATCTCCTAACGGAGTCAAAAAAGGCAGTAGGATTGGCCCCACGTGGTGCTGAACATGCCAAGGCTGATCAATGTTTTCTCCACAAATACCACATAGGAACAGCCATGGTAGCTAATGGCACCCACACTATGCATGATGCTGGTAGGTGCTGGTATCCTGCCTGCGAAATCTGATTTAGCCATCATTAGTTTGCCATTCATGCCTCCAATGGTCTTTCTCACGGCAACAGTGTTCAAGCTCTTCTTGGTGATGAGAGGTCAGTAGCAAACGGGATAATGTGAGTGCATGAATGCAATCCTGCTTCAAGTAGATGGTTTCTTAAGGTCCGGATGGTTACTGAAGGGGCTACTGCAGAAGCAATTTGTGAGGTCATGGCTGTCCTTTGACATAGCGATCTTATACGACGATATTGGAGTGCATCTGTCTGTCTTGACCATCCAGAACCCTCTCTACATGTGTGAGTATCCTTCTCTGCTCTGCCCACTGTCAACACCACTGATGCACATGGCACAATGGGGCAATTATAGTCAATGAAAGTATAGCTGTCATTGCCCCCTTCCTTGTAGGTGGCATTAGACTTTGGCAAGTGCATCCTGCAGGAGAAAACGAGCAGCAGGAAATGCTGCGACAGCTGGCAGATCCCGGCTCCAGTTCTATTTAGTAATTCTCAGTGGCGTTTGTGGTATGGGAGAGCGGAATAGAAATGGCTCTGACGCTCGATCACGGCGACCTGAAGCATGTCTAAAGGTCTGTATGATAAGTTCCTGACCCTGGACAAGCCCTTTCCCCTCCTCTTCCAGCAGGACAGCATCGGTAACTTCGGCAACAGTGATACCAGGCAAAAAAAAGTCTTTGGAGTACCTGTATGTATCTTGGAAGTGTGATCACTATACATATATATATATATATCTATATATATATATATATATATATATAACACCTTCCAGCATTGCCATTTTGAAAAGCAGGCTTTTTATCTTAAAGGGCCCATCTGGGACATTCATGGCATATCTCTAGGATATGCTATCAATGTCAGATAGGAGCAGGACCCAGACCCGCCAGAAAAGGACCACTGAAGTGAACAAATATTTGCGGTGCATGCACTGCCACCACATGTTCACAGCTATGTTAGTTCCGAAAATAGCTGCGCAAGCTCGCTTGGCTTCTTCTTTTTTACTCCTTTTTTCACTCCCATAGCGCTGAATGGAGAGAAGGCCACACATGTATGGTGTCCTGTTCTTCACTTCAGGGTCCTCCTCTCAGATGGGCCAACCCCTTTAACTCCTCCTAGGTGTTCTTTTTTCAATTTCCTGTAGTGCACATCTTTTCATAAGGGTCAGGACATGTTTCATATTGTAAACATTGGGGCACACAAAAAAAAATACAAAAAAATAGTTGACCCACAGCATTTACAGTATTTTATGGTAAAAAATGTAGTGGCTTAGTAATCAGAGATATTTCCCTAAATGGACAAGCCAGTGATATTTTATCCCCATACATGAATTTTCCAAATGTAGTAAAAGCAAAAGAAACATAGAATGATACAGAATATGTGGCTCTGTAGCGGTTGGCAGCTGTAGATATAAATATGATCCAATGACAACGAGGATGTCATAGCATTACAGAATCTCGGCACCAGGGTAAATCATATGACTAGCCATTATGAATAGGCTAGGAATCATGTCTCATGTCATTTTGCCTCTGGGTAAGGATCATAGAACAGGCACTTGGACCACAAATAGCTCTGCAAAACTGTACCTCGCATCAGCAAAACTCTGCTGCTACTTGGTATTTTTTTGTGTCTGACAAATGTTGGATTTCTAAACGTGAAAACACTAAAGCAGGCATTACAGTGTTCTTAAATGTTTCCATTCAGAAAACCCCGGAATGAAAATTGTAGGACGACTTTCACATCTCCGGTGAAAATATCCGGCAGGCTGTTTTAGCATTGCCGTTTCTACAGTTCACTTTCGGATTCTCATTTAATATAATGTGATCCACCAGTGTTCTGGCATAAATGTTCGCTTTTGGCTGGGCAAATACCTCTGCATGCATCGTTTTTTGTCCGGCCAACATTTATATTGGGACAGCCCACAGGATCAGACATGCCGAAGTATCCAGTTCCCTCTCTCCTTCTGCTCTGTCTGTGTATTTGGTAGTGTTTTTCTTATATCTTGAAGAAGGGACTGCACAAAAAATGTTGTGCCCTAAAAGTCCATCTAAAAAAACACCCCTTCTATTTTACATATACCTCCAACTCCATCATACATTGAAGTCATAAACTAGCTTACCTGATACAAACTTAGTCTGGCGGTGGCTTGCTCCCCTCTTTGGGTCAGGAGGAAAAGCCATCAGCCAAAAGAGCGTATGGCCGAAAGCTTTGTAAAATATATGTCCAGCTTTACAATGTGACCCTACATTAAGGCTATAGCAAGAACTTCCTCTCTCATGTTCACAATTTATAAAGCATTGATGAAAGGGCCCTCTTCTTTTAAATCCATGTGATTAAATGCTGGGCCTTTTTTATTCTAGTCAACTTGTCTCCATAGGATTTATCTGACCTTGGCTTGATACTCCACATCTGGAGAAAAGTCTACACAATCATTAGGTGATATTCTTTTTGGGTTTCTGGAAGAGATTTCCCCTACTGAAGGTGCATTTACACTGGGCCCATCACAGAAAATTATGGGGAAGGAGGCGTTCCTTAAATTTACATGCAGCGATCACCTACACAGAACAATTTGCTGCCCAAAAATGAAGACTGAGGGGTCTGCAAGAACAATCATTTCACCCAATGAACGAGCATCATAGGGTGATCTGCGGCACCTTTACACGGGCAGATAAATCGTGAGTGAGCGTTCATACCCAAAACTCTGCCTGACAACTGGGCAATGTAAATGAAACATAACAGTGAGAGATATGTCTTTACGGTTTATGCACAATAAACTATTTTACTGAGCTCAAAATCTCTGATGACTAAAAAACTTCAGCACAGGTAACCATGACCAACAAATCTGTGACCTGGTATCATCACATAATTATGTCCCCAAAGTTGCTGAACAAGGACTGCCAAGCAAGGATTGCTTGGAGACCTGCTTTATAAAAAAAGGGTGTTCGTTATCCGACATTGTGGACCACAAATGTTCTTTAAAAATTCATTGGAGCACCCTGGTTTCTTCAAATACTTTAGTAAATCTGTATAGTCAACTGGTCATCCAAGAAAGTGAAGCAGTAGTGTATGGTGTATAGCAGTCTGCAATGGGAAATCCCTCTGTATGTGGCAAAGGGGTAAAAAAAATCTGACTAAATAGTGTCCATATAGTGCAGAGGAACGGGGTTAACTGGCCATACACTCTACAGTGAATTTTCCTGGTGGGCCAATGTCCATAGGCCCACCCGAGCCCTCCTCAGTACCACTTGCTGGGTCCATACTACTAGGGGAACTAGAGGGGTAATTATTAGAGAAAGTCCAGGCAGCATGCTGAAAGTAGGGCTGGCTTGTTGTTGTGGTCCACATCTCACCTCCTAAGCCTGCCGCTTCATATCCATATTAGAGATAACTGGAAGAGGAGGAGGACAAAACATGGCAGCTATTGATGGCCACCACAGAGGGACAGATTCTGGGGAGGTATTTTGTGCTGCACTGTCGTATTTGGTATTGTAGGATAATATTCTGTGCTACACTACGGCATTACTTGTACTTGCATTGACCCCATCTACTTGTGTTGCCCTACCTTCTGTCAATTTGGACAAACCTACAAAATTGGGCCAGGGCCAATTTAGGTTCCCAATCCCAGTCAGACCCTATGCTGCAGGGGTATCCACAAAACAAAAACTTGTATTGCTCCAGAACCTGTGGAAAACTAGGTGTAAATTCTTTAGTAGGGATGACCAAGATTTGTATCTGTGCAGGAGACTGGTTTAGTAAAAAGAGATTAAAACTGAAAAAAATA
The DNA here is from genome assembly GCA_033119425.1 of Bufotes viridis. Taxonomy (NCBI): domain Eukaryota; kingdom Metazoa; phylum Chordata; class Amphibia; order Anura; family Bufonidae; genus Bufotes; species Bufotes viridis. The sequence goes on along the minus strand of CM065592.1, from coordinate 390,263,197 downwards.
TTTAAATACTTATACTTGTAAATCATTGTTTGATTTCAGGAAGAAATGGAGAAACAGGCACAATTCTGAACATGATAAGTTTTTTCACAGGATATTATTCTAATAATTTATCTAAATTATATGTCACTTGGTTCTATCTGCTGAAATATAATTTCCTCCGGACATCCAAATGAGGAAGAATGATGGGTTCAGGGGATTTTTGCATTTATATGTGTGATAAGATAGCATTATTGAAACAGAGGTAGCAAGATAAAGGAATGACTAAAGTTAATAACGTAGCGACTTCTCATGTTCTGAACGTGAACTCTTTGATCTGAGTGATAGCCACACAATGAGTTCTGCTCAGCTGAAATGATAGCGCTTGGGACCAGGCTGGATAAGGTCTCAGGTTCTCACACTTTGGCTGAAGCCAACACAATGCATGGAGGAAATTGTGCAGCAGAAAGGTCGCAACATTTCATTTCCAGGTCCCACTTCTGGTTGCAATTATGTAAATTCTTATTTTTAATAATGGTCAGGTTTCACAAGGGCTTTGGGGGGGAAAAATGTAAAAAATACTTTGTAGAGAGCACGGCAATTATTGCTAGCTGATTTTTGGCTTACAACAAATAGGATTTGAAAGCACGAAGACTATTTTTCCTTCGATGGACACACAAGTTACTAGTTAGGTCTGCAGAAATGGCAATAGGAAATCCAGCTTGTCACTATATTTACATCGAAAACAAACTTTTTTTCTTTAATGTCCTAATGACTAACACATACTCCTTAGCTTGGCTTCCAGTTGAACCTGTCAAGTCAAAATGTTCCGTGTCAGCCAAAGGGAACTTCCAATTCTTTTATTTTTTTATTTTATGAGAATTATTCAGCACTGATTTCTGCGTGTTGCGGCATGGGCAAGACAACAGGCCTTTGTCTTGTGAATTTCCTCCTGCCCCGTGCAGGTTTTCCTATAAATTAAAGATTTAAGTCTAATTCTTTCTATATTTACTTGTCTTGCTTGATACTCTTGACAAGTGAAAACTTTAGTCCCCCAAAACACTGGCTCAATTCCAAAGCCGCAATATTTTAATGGGCATTCGTCTTTATAATGTTAACTGATGGAAAATAAAACACCCACAGATGTAATTAGACGAGCAATAAAAGCAAACAAAAGGAAAAAAGGAAAGGTTAATGAACTGTTCCTTCCCCTAGAAACTTTCACTGTATTCCTCATAATGAAGGCGTATCCTCCGATTATTCAGGCCGCTGTATCACACCCAGCCGATCATCAGTGGAGGGTCAACAAATATCTCACTATTCCCAGCCCACTGCTCGCCTTCTCAAGCACATAGCATAAAAAGCATATAAACGTGAATTATGACCGGTAAAGTACAGTTAATTGTGTGTTCATATACAGACCCGCAGCGTAAATGCAGGTTTTATAATATCTGAGGTTTGTGGCTGTGAGTAGATGTGTTTTATGTTAATTTCTTTTGGGAACTGTGTCAAAGTTTGTATTAATATATATTTCTACTTAAAATGGCTATCCTATGATTAATGTACAAAACTGAAAATACATAACCTAGTACCTGAAAATCTCTTTGTAACAAAGCAAGAACCAGCCCTGTACCTCACATGGATCATGAGATATACTCACCCATTGCTCCAGTTGCTCTGCTAGATTTATTTCAAGCTGGCAGCCCAGGGGGCATGTCCTTTCTCAGGGCATGTCTTTTCTGCTGCAGCTCTCTCCCTAGCATAGCTCTGTGGGTGTCCTTTCTGCTGCAGCTCTCTCCCTATAACTGCCACAGCTTCTGAAAGGAAATCTATCTGGATAGGACTGAGCATGTGTGACCACCTCAGTGATGTTAGTGAGTTGGATGAAGAAGAAGGAAAAGAAAAAACAAAATGCAGGGCCGGAGCGTCCTATAGGCTGACTAGGCAGCCGCTAGGAGCGCCCCTTGGGAAGGGGCGCCGCTAGGAGAGCCGACCCCCCTCATGCTGCAGCCGCCCGAGCACTCTATATTGAGCCTCTGGCGGCTGCAGCACTGCCCGGGCACACCGTGAGCGGGCGCAGCATGAGGGCACACCGCCCGGGAGCAGCATGAAGAGAGGGACTGACAGTAGGGAAGCGCTCAGCGCTCCCTCCTGTCAGTCCCTCATTGTAGCGTGGCTGAGCCCTGTATGGTCCGCGGTACATGGAGCATCTGTCTCCGGTACCCGGCCGGACTGACATGAAGTGCGCACACGGTACCCGTGCGCACACGGTACCTGTACCCGTGGACCACACATCGCTCGGCCACGCTACACTAGAGGTAGCGGAGGGAGGGAGGGGGGGGGGGAGAAAGAGAATGACAAGGGGAGGGGGACAATAATGACAAGGGGGACAAAAGGGAAAGAGAATAACAAGGGGAGTAAAGAGAATGACAAGGGGGAGTGACACAAAAGGGAAAGAGAATAACAAGGGGGGGGAGGGGGAAAGAGAATGACAAGGGGGGGGGGGGGAGAATGACAAGGGGGAGGGAATGACAAGGGGGGGGGGAGAGAACTGGCGTTAGTTAAAGGGGTTCTGCAGTTTATTTAAACTGATGATCTATCCTCTGGATAGATTATCAGCATCTGATCAGCAGGGGTCTGACACCCGGGACCCCCGCAGATCAGCTGTTTGAGAGGGCAGCCGCACTGGCAGTAGTGCCTCGGCCCTCTCGCTGTTTACCGCAGGCCCAGTGACGTCACGACTTGTATCACTGGCCTTGGCGGGGTTAAGCTCTGTTCACTTGAATGAAGCTTAGCTCCACCAAGGCCAGTGATACAAGTCGTGACGTCACTGGGCCTGTGGTAAACAGAGAGAAGGCTCAGGCGCTACTGCTAGCACCGCTGCCTTCTCAAACAGCTGATTGTGGGGGTCCCAGGTGTCAGACCCCTGCCGATCAGATGCTGATGATCTATCCAGAGGATAGATCATCAGTTTAAATAAGCTGCAGGACCCTTTTAATATGGCAGATGATATGGGTGGGGCATTGTGATGTCACATGGGGGGAGGGGGGGGGCGGTAAACTTTTCTTTTGCCTAGGGCGGCAAAAATCCTTGCACCGGCCCTGACAACATGTTGTGCTTTATAGATAGATTTAATGAACACCTCAGTGTCTATATTACATTTTAAACTACATGCAATTGCAAAAGTATTCAGATCCTGGTGCCGGTTTGAAAAAGTATAAATATTTTGCATGGGACAACCACTTTAAAGTCAACACTGACGTGTGTGCTTCCTGTAGCTTGCATTAAAGGGGTTATGGTTTTCAAGCCAGCACACGGATCTGAAAAGTTTTGTAATTGCATGTAATTAAAAATGTAGTTTAGCCACTGAGTTACTTAATAAAATCATTCTGTATAGCGCCACCTGCTGTTTGTTCTTTTCCTTATATCTCTGTCGACCTCAGTAACATCACTGAGGTGGTTGCACATGCACAGCGCTATGATAGGGAGAGATCTGCAGCAGAAAGGGCATGCCTCCTGAGCTCCCAGCCTAAAATAAATCTAGCAGAGCAATGAATTGGGAGATCTCTTGATCCATGTGAGGTACGGGGCTGGTTTTAGCTTTGATAGAAAGAGATTGTCATGCACTAGATTATGTTTAATTTTCATTTTTTACATTAAAGGGGTTTTATAGGATTTTGGTACGGATGACCTATTCTCAGGATAGGTCATCAGTATCTGATCGGAGGGGAGGTCCGACACCCAGGACCCCTGAGGATCAGCTGCCTGCTAAGGCGCCGATGCTCCTGTGATCATCCAAACCTGAAGAGAAGACGATCTCAGTATTTGGCTCCAGGATCTTTATAAGGTCAGTAGGTTACAAATAGCCAGCACGGTGGCGCAGAGTTTAGCACTGATGCCTTGCAGAGCAGAGTTCCTAGGTTTAATTCCAACCAAGGACAACATGGAATCTGCATGGAGTTTGTTCTCCCTGTGTTTGTGTGGGTTTCCACTGGGTACTCTGGTTTCCCCCCACACTGTAAGAGTGCATTCACTCAACCGTATGTATTTTGTCAGAAAAATGCGGATCCACAAAAAAGGTGGATGGCGTCCATGTGACCTCTGTGTTGCATTTGTTTTTTTTTTTCCGGATCCATTGTAACAATGCCTATCCTTGTCTTGTCCCTATCTTGGTGCTATATCAGCAAATAAAAGAAATAAATGCTATATCTATGGTTAACGGTGAATTCTTTTTTCTGTCAGTCATTTGGAAGCCATTTTCAGACTACACACAATGAAATGCTAGGAAATGACCTACCTACCTGTTCTCTTGAACTAGGGCTTTCGAGAAAGACTTGCTATTTACCAGATCATCTATCTTTTACCATCAAAAATAACCAACAACGGACAGTAAATGATACATACATATGTAGCAAACCTTAACTTGACAAGTATGTGTTAGGCCTCATGCACACGGCCATTGTCGGCTGGTGCCTGTATAGTGGTCCGCAAACAGCGGGTCCGCAATATACAGCCATTGGCTGCTTGTGCAACACATCAGGGATGCAGACCCATTCACTTGACTGGTTCCGCATTCCGGAAGGTATGGTGCAGAACAGAGGCACCACAAAAAAAAAAAAAGTAGTACATGCACTACTTTTTGTCAGTGCAGACCGTCGTATGTGGATCGCGGACCCCTTTCAAGTGAATGGGTCCGCGCCTGCACACGGAGGCCACATGGTCAACGACGGCCGTGTGCAAAGTCATAGCAAACCTTTACTTGAAAATATCAATGACTTTTGTTAAGTGTCAATTTAAAAATTGCTTCAACAAAGCATTTAACCTCTTAAGTGTCAAGTTAACGTTAAAGGGGTTTTCCGAGATTTTCTTATTGATAACCTATCCTCAGGATAGGTCACCAGTATCTGATCGGCGGGGGTCCAACACCCGGGTTCCCCACTGATCAGCTGTTTGAGAAGGCACTCTTGTGAGCGCCGCGGCCTTCTCTTTGCTTTTCCAAGGCCGAGTGACGACATGTTCATTGATCACTTGGCCTAGGATTAGCTCAGTCCCCTTTAAGTGAATGGGGCTGAGCGCAATACCAGTCACTGCCGCTATATAATGTACGGCACTGTGCTTGGTGATCTTCAAGAAGGAGCGCTGCTGATTGGTGGGGGTCCTGGATGTTGGCCCCACCAATCTGATATTGATGAACTATCCAGGGGATCTTGGAAAACCCTTTTCACTACATCTGTAGATGCTGTCTGGTCTGAATGGGCTTCTTACTTTTTTTCCCATCATATGAAGTGCGCTAGACAGAGTTTCATTGAGGGTTATAAAGAAGCCACAGGATAAGCAGCTGCTGTTTTGTGGAAATGCACACTGAGAACACACTTCTGGTTCACAAATTGCTACCATGTAGTTAGGATTTCGGCCATACCACCATCTATTTCATCTAGGACATCTGTTTATTGTAGACATGCAATCCAGAAACCCCAAAATTAAATGCATATAATTGGATATGTGACCATTTCTAATAGGTGAAAAACAAAAGATGAACTGGGAAGTGACCTTCATAGAATATGATGACTAGCTGAGTCTAGCTAGCATTTTCACTAGTGAGCTTCCAAGCCCCTTGACCAATGTAAATAGTTCTTAAAGGGGTTATCCCATGACTGATGTAAAAAATGTAAATCAGACATCATAAAGACATCAAACATGGCAATCTCTTTCAAATAAAACCAGAACCAGCCCTGAGATCTTTCCATTCATTGATCTGCTAGATTTATATCAAGCTGGTAGCTCCAGGGGAGTGTCTTTTCTGCTGCAGCTCAGGGGGCGTGTCCATTTGGCTGGAGCTCTCTCCCCATCACAGCTCAGGAGGCGTGTCTCAGCTCTACCTATCACAGCTCAGGAGGCAGTTGAAGATGAAACAGAGCATGTGCGGCCTTCTCAGTGAGCAAGAAATAAGAAAAAAACAAACAGCAGGTGGCGCTATACAGATACATTTTATTGAATAACTTAGTGGCTATACTTATACAAATTTTTTAATTACTTGCAATTACAAAAGTATGTACAGGGTGGGCCATTTATATGGATACACCTTAATAAAATTGGAATGGTTGGTGATATTAACTTCCTGTTTGTGGCACATTAGTATACGTGAGAGGGGAAACTTTTCAAGATGGGTAGTGACCATGGCGGCCATTTTGAAGTCAGCCTTTTTGAATCCAACTTTTGTTTTTTCAATAGGAAGAGGGTCATGTGACACATCAAACTTGGTGTGCTTGGTTTTAACGTAACTTTATTCTTTCAGTTATTTACAAGTTTCTCTTTGTTTCCAGCCATTGACATGTCGCCGAGGTTAACACGTGAGGAGCGGATAGAAATTGTGTTGATGTCTGGTGAACACAGTAACCGGGTCATTGCAGCAGATTTCAATGCAAGACACCCTACGAGACCACCCATCTCCCATGCTACAGTTAGCAAACTGCTTGCTAAGTTTCGTGAAACTGGTTCAGTGTTGGATTTGCCAAAATGTGGACGCATGAAATCTGTCACTAATGAAGAAACATCAGTGGCTGTCCTAGCTTCATTCAGCAAGAGCCCACAGCGTAGCACATGCCGCATGTCACTGGAGAGTGGCATTAGTCGAACATCCTTTTGCGGATATTAGCTACTCACAAATGGCACCCTTACAAACTCCAGCTACTGCAGCATCTCAACGAGGATGACCCAGATCGGCGGACTGAATTTGCAGAATGGGCAAAACAAAAATTGGAACAGGACCCTCAGTTTACGCAGAAGATTTTTTTCAGTGATGAGGCAAACTTTTATGTGAATGGTGAAGTTAAACAAAACCACCGCTATTGGTCTGACACTAACCCACATTGGATAGATCCCTCCAAGACTGTTGGAACAAAGAAATTGATGGTATGGTGTGGTATATGGGGTACAAAGATAGTGGGGCCATTCTTCATCAATGGAAACCTCAAGGCCACTGGATATGCAAAATTGCTACATGATGATGTGTTTCCCTCTTTATGCACTGAAGCTGGCACGTTCCCGGAGTTTTTCCAGCAACATGGTGCACCACCACATTATGGTTGTCAGGTCCGAGCATTCCTGGAAAGTGGATTGGTCGTCATGGGCCAGTTGAATGGCCCCCAAGGTCTCCCGATCTGACCCCCTTAGACTTTTATCTTTGGGGTCATCTGAAGGCAATTGTCTATGCTGGGAAGATACGAGATGTGCAGCACCTGAAACTACGGATACTGGAAGCCTGTGCTAGCATTTCTCCTGCGGTGTTGCTATCAGTGTGTGAAGAGAGGGAGAAGAGGGTTGCAGTGACAATCCAACACAATGGGCAGCACATTGAACACATTTTATAAGTGGTCAGAAACTTGTAAATAACTCATAAAAGAATAAAGTTACGTTAAAACCAAGCATACCATTGTTTTTCTTGTGAAATTCCCAATAAGTTTGATGTGTCACATGATCCTCTTCCTATTAAAAAAAACAAAAGTTGGATTCAAAATGGCCGACTTCAAAATGGCCGCCATGGTCACCACCAATCATGAAAAGTTTCCCCCCTCACATATGCTAATGTGCCACAAACAGGAAGTTAATATCACCAACCATTCCCATTTTATAAAGGTGTATCCATATAAATGGCCCACCCTGTAGATCCAGGTGCTGGTTTGAAAACTGCAGAATATTTTTTGTGGGACAACCCCTTTAAAAAAGTCCTATCGTTTTTATATATATGGAAGAAATGGTGACACTTGTACTATCTGGACTTGCCTTGAGGGTGACAGCCACCACAGGTGTTAATGACCCAGTTTTATAAAATGCTGCATCCATGTACATGAGCTTCTTGATCAGATAGCTTCATCCATATGATGGGCATACGAAACTACTACATACATTTCTTGTTTGATAAATGGTAATTATCACATGGGTAGCATGCACGAAAATGTGAACTGTTAGGCCTCTTTCACACAGGCGTCACATTTGACACCCGGTTAAAAGGCGCGTGCGTTGCGGGAAAATGCGCAATTTTTCTGAGCGAGTGCAAAGCGTTTTAATGCATTTTGCACACGCGTGCTAAAAATCAGCAAGTTTGGTACCCAGACCCGAAGCCGGACTTCATCACTGAACTCAGGTTTCGGGTTGAGTATTCTGTATATTTTATTATTTTCCCTTATAACACAGTTATAAAGGAAAATAATAGCATTCTCAATAGAGAATGCAGAGTAAAAAGGGCAATAGAGGGTTAAAAATAATAAAAAAACAAACTCACCTACTCCATTTGATCGCATAGCTGCCGTTCTCCTGTTCTGTATTGAGCTGGGCGGGGGGTGAAGGACCTTCAGGGATGTCACTGGGTCACATGGTCCAAGGTAATTATACCATGTGACCCAGTGACATCTCTGAAGGTCCTTCACCCCCCGCCCAGCTGAAGACAGAACAGGAGACCGGCAGCAATAACTCTGCTTGGGGCCCCAGAAATGGGAAGCCCGCCCCTGGCAGTATAGCATCATTACCATCTATTGTAGAGCAGCGTAGAGAGGCCCCATCTCTTTAACCACATTAGGCAGCTCTGCAAGCGGAGGCAACCAGTCCTGCTCACATTCTAGGACAGGTTGATGGAGGCCATTTTAAATCATAATCCCAAAGAACCCCTTTAAGTGAATGCTGCACTTCTCAGGCATTAACCGTTTAGTTCTGTTGAAGTCAGCTTTCCTTGGTCCATTTCCTTTCCCATTTTCCTCATCCCTGCCCATAGTTTTTGCCAGTCTAGTTGACCCCAGTGGGGGGTATTCATTTACAGCAGTGGTGCCCAACCTACGGCCCGCGGGCCAAATCCGGCCCGCGAAGCCGTGTCATGCGGCCCGCACAGTACCCGAACCTTTCCCTCATTTTTTTAGTGCAAGGTGCGCTGCAAACAGCACAGGCAGCAAAGCGATGCTGCCTGTACCTGCAATAGCCAATAGCAAAGCTCCAGGCAGCAAGGAGCTTTGCTATTGGTTGGACTGGGAGGGCGCCGGAGAGTGCCTGCAGTAGGGAAGCGGCGGGAGATTAAAGGAAGAGGGGCCAGCTCCGGTGGTGGCTAAAGCATGGCAGCGGAGGTTCCAAAGCTTACATCCCAAGCAAAAAGAGGGACCTGCGGAAGAAGGTGACATCACAGTAATGTAAGTAATGTATCGATGTGTGTAATGTATGTATTGCAGTGTGTGATATATACATGTGTGATGTATGTAGTGCAGTGTGTGATGTATACATGTGTGATGTATACATGTGTGATGTATGTAGTGCAGTGTGTGATGTATACATGTGTGATGTATGTAGTGCAGTGTGTGATGTATACATGTGTGGAATATATGTAGTACAGTGTGTGATGTATACATGTGTGTGATGTATACATGTATGTAGTGCAGTGTGTGATGTATGTAGTGCAGTGTGTGATCATCACATTCTGCACTACATACAAACACATGTATACATCACACACTGCACTACATACATCACACATGTATACATCACACGCTGCACTACATACATCATACACAGACATGCATGTATCACATACCCCTCACAGTAATAATGGACAGATATGTGTCCTCTTCACAGTAGTAATGTATATGGGCATTACTACTGTGAAGAGGGCACATATCTGGCCATTATTGCTGTGAGGGGGCACATATGTGCAATAGTACTGTGAGGGGGCAAACGTGAGCATATCTGGCCATTATTATTGTGAGGGGGCATGTGTGAGCATTACTAACATGAAGAGGGCACATATCTGGCCACTATTGCAGTGAGGGGGCACGTGTGACCATTACTGAAGTGAAGAGGGCACATATCTGGCCATTATTACTGTGAGGGGGTACATGTGTGCAATAGTACTGTGAGGGGGCACACATGAGCATATCTGGCCATTATTATTGTGAGGGGGCATGTGTGAGCATTACTGACATGAAGAGGGCACATATCTGGCCACTATTGCAGTGAGGGGGCACGTGTGACCATTACTGAAGTGAAGAGGGCACATATCTGGCCATTATTACTGTGAGGGGGCACATGTGTGCAATAGTACTGTGAGGGGGCACACGTGAGCATATCTGGCCATTATTATTGTGAGGGGGCATGTGTGAGCATTACTAACGTGAAGAGGGCACATATCTGGCCATTATTACTGTGAGGGGGCACATGTGTGCAATAGTACTGTGAGGGGGCACACGTGAGCATATCTGGCCATTATTATTGTGAGGGGGCATGTGTGAGCATTACTAACGTGAAGAGGGCACATATCTGGCCATTATTACTGTGAGGAGGCACATGTGAGCATTACAAAAGTGAAGAGGGCACATATCTGGCATAACTACTGTGAGGGGGCACATACCTGGGCATTACTACAGTGAAGAGGGCACATATCTGGCCATTATTGCTGTGAGGAGGCATTACTAGGGAAGAGGGCACATATATGGCATAACTACTGTATATCTGGCCCCTCACAGCAATAATGGCCAGATATGTGCCCTATTCACAGTAGTTATGCCCAAATATGTGCCCTCTTAACAGTAGTTATGCCCCAATGTGTGCCCTCTTCACAGTAGTTATGCCCAGGAATGTGCCCCCTCACAGTAGTTATGTCAGATATGTGCCCCTTTCACAGTAGTAATGCACACGTGCCCCCTCACAGTAATAATGGCCAGATATGTTCGCTCTTCACAGTAGTAATACTCACACGTGCCCCCTCACAGCAATAATGGCCAGATATGTGCCCTCTTCACAGTAGTTATGCTAACAGGTACTCCTCACAGGGGCATTTCTTTCTAGCAAAGCTACTTGGTTCCGGCCCGCGAAATTTATACCAAATCTAGTGCGGCCCTCGGATGAAAAATGGTTGGGCACCACTGATTTACAGGATAAGGGAGCTAGATGGAAAGTTTCTGAAGGACACATATTGCAGATAAATTCCTACAGGCAAATTCCTTGTAAACAAAGAAAAATGCTTAAACTGGTTCATTATATAAACGTATAGATATGAGAGCTCTTAACTGGTCATGTTTTCAGCGTATTGTGTTTCAGTTTCCCTCCGAGCTGCACTGTGGTCAATGGTTCTTACAAGTCAGGTATGACAAGCGCCTGAAGACTGTTCTCACAGTAGGAGTGTTGCAGAACTGACTCAGCAGTCTGACACGTTCCCGTATGTAACACTTCCATGTGTTGAGTGAGCAGAGATCTCATTACTGCGCTGTAGACCCAGCATGCTGCTTAATCGCTTTGTAACTGCATTAAAACAGCTAAATAAAGCTAGGTGTACAGAAAAAGTTTTGTGGGGGATTTTTTTTTAAATCCTGCAGATGCAAGTGGATTAGATAATCGATGCAAGAAAAATCTATTTGTTTTTAAAAAATAGTTCAAATTCCAATACATTATAGTGATTGGAAAGTAGGGTCCCAACTAAAGAAACTGAAATATGCCAAGATGAGCCTTTATCTACCAGCAAGGGCATAGGTGGGCCCCATTACCAAACCTCAGTGTGGGTAAATAACTGAAAGATCAGGGCAAACAAGCACAAAGTCCTCCTCCGGTCCCTAACCTGCACCATTTGGCAGCTACAATTTAATTTTTGCTAGATGTAAACACTTTGGGGGGCGTTCGGGATTTTATGACGATTGTGAGGATCTGCCCTTTTTTCTCGTGGATACCATATGGGAGGGCAAAGGAACACCACCATTAAATCCGGCTTATCCTCGTTCGGATCCACTGGCACATCTCCAACAGATATCTGGATTTCTGCTGCAGATCCTCTTGTAAATACAGGTTGGAAATGCCTATGGCAAATCTGAGACATATGATCATACCTTTAGGCTAGATCCATAAAAGGATGTTTAACAAAATGAAACACGACCATGTAATTCTGGACAGAACCTGAAAATTCATATTACTTGATCAAAAGGCTGGGGCGTTGATGAACAAACTACAGGAGAGCCGTACAATATCAGAGGAATTTCAAGATTTCAGGTGATGGAAGAGCAGAAAAACTTTTCCTAGTTACACTTTGATATTATGTTAAAAGTTTCTGTCTAAGGCTGTATTCAGATGAGCAATGTAAAACCCGCTAATGTTCAGGGCGCTAAAAATGGTTGATTTAAAATGAACCGCGCTTGGATAGTGTCTGTGTGAAGTCCATTCTGTGTGAAGTTCTCACAAATCCATTCTCTTGTGCAAAAACTCGACCAAAGTAGTGCATGCCATGATTTCCTCTGCATGGACTGAAGATCTGTGTGGAAAATTGAACATGCAAATTCCCTACTGACTATAATGTGTCAGTGTCCAGTCCATGTGTTGTCTATTCTACACATTGATAGCACATGGACATTAACATGGCTTCTCTGAGTAAGCCCTATGGCTTTGTTCACAGCTATATTATGTATTCTGTTCTTCTGTGCCATCACAGGAACATACAAACAGAAGGCAACTCAAATACTGATCTGTCACCAGCTACATCCAACAAACCCCACTGACTATAATAAGACCTGTTGGGTTTCTGTCATGGAGTTCGTCATTTTACTGGACAAAATATCAAAGCATGTGGTGCTATTTTGTTGACGATTTGTTGCAGAATCTGCAGTGGAAGCCCTACTAGAGCCTCCAACACAGATACGAACGACACCTAAGTAGCCAGTGATGCCATATTTATGTTTCAAGCATATGTGTTAGGGCCAATGGGTTAGGACCCAATGTACCAACTAACGGATTTTGTTTTGGGCTCTTTAAGGGTATTATCCTTGCAGTCCCCTGCTTTCCACCCTTAACCCCTATATAAGGATCTGGACGTTGCTACAGGGGAGCTACCAGGCCGCTACCTCCTGAGATCGCAGGTCAAAGACACCAGTGCGTAGAACTGAGGAGTCAGGCATTAGGCGAAGTCTGATTACAGTCCAGAGTCAGGGCAGGCTGAGTACATGCGTAATCCAAATACCAAATCCAAGATCGGGGCAAGGAGAATACGATAGACAGGCCAAGCACGGTACACGGGTAATCAGACAAGAAAGCCCACCTTCGCTGGTTACAAGACACTAGGAAACTTAAAAGCTAAAGCTTAAGTACCAGGCACAGCCAGTCATTGGCTAGGGTCAGATTTAGATGTGCACACTGGCCCTTTAAGATGCCAAGAATGAGCACGTGCGTACTAGGGAACAGGCCAGAAGGCCTTCCAAAGCACATGCCTACATAGTCTGCAGAAGACACAGCCTGCACTGGCAGCTAGGAACACTAGGAGTGGGAGCATGGCGGCAGGTGGAGACCGTCAGGGTAAGGGATGCTGCCGTGGGCATGGACCGCCGTCATAACAATATGTTCAAAGGCCTAAGCCTCATCATTGCCCTACAAAGCCATGAATACATGCATCCCTTACTAGTAAAATGTGTGCAAAAAGGACGATCTATTGGCAGACGTTTGGCCTGCAGAATCTTAAAAGACATCATTTGTTATCCAAATATATCCTTCAGACCAAGCCCATAAATGCTGAGTATGAGGGGCCTTTATTCTGCTGATGGTTCAGCTAGGCAATGGAAATGGATTGTATGGGTATGAAACAGATGGATATCTACTGGAGTAGGCAAGTATGCTCTACTGATTTAATACACAATCTAGAAAAGCAAAAACACTAGTAAATATTACAATAAGTAAAGTACCCGCAGCACTGCCAACCATCTTTTCTTCCATTTTATAAGCAATAGTAATATCATAACTTGAGCATTTTCCAAGCCTTACTGACCTTTTTGCTAAAATGAGCTGCATTAAAAAGTCATGCAAATATGAGCTGTAGAAGAGCAATTACTATCTTATAAAATGTACCTGCTAAGAATAAGTACGTCAAGTAGTTTGATATTTATCGTTGTATGAAAAGGAACGAAAAGTCCCGCCACAAGCTTTAAGCATTCCAGGAAATTATCTCTGTAATTATGGTCAAAGCCTTACAACCAAGTTTTGGGTTTCAGACTACAGGTCTCTATAGGAAGTCTGAATGGCACAAAGTCCCGAATGAGGTCATCTGCATACCTAATGGTCCGGATGCCTTGGGCAATGACGCAGAACAAATGTATCAGATGTTCCAAAGCTTCCTTCACACAGTTTACCAACAAGGCAGGACTACTCGCTTGGGTTCATTATCATATCGAACACATCAAGAGTGTTCATTTCATTCGAGAGAAAAGAAAAATGTGTATCACTTTGTAGTCCCATGCAAAGAAAGCAGCTATCCTCCTGTCTGTTCTTTGAAACTGTAGATAAACATTTTAATTGCAAAGTAAAAAAAACAAAAATCAAAGCGACTTCTGGGAAATCCTATAGAATGAAAGCATAATAGACGTTGTAATAGTAGATTTTGTGACATCTATAGAAAATGTCTCCTCTTCTTAATTAACTACTCAAAGGAACAAATGGAGAACTGAACAACCGAGGAAACGGGTCAAAAATATAAATAAGAGGAGGGATGCGTAGTCATATCTCTGATACTGAATTGAAGGGTTTGTACCAGGATATAAACTGACCCCCACGACTTGCCTGTCTCCAGCAGTCCCATAGAGACAGAATGGAGTGGCAGCGCACATGCTCAGCCACTGCGCCATTTATTCAGCGACTCAGGACCCCCGTTCTCGTGACCACTGGGGGTCCCTGCAGTCAGACTCCCACCAATCGGATGCTTGTCCCTTATCCTGTGTATGGAGGATAACTTTATATCTTGCTACAATTTCTTAGAGAAATAATATTACATGCTTATTACAGAAGTTTTTAAAGTATCAAGATATATATAATATATTTCACTTTATAAGATGCACCCAAGGGGAAAGGGGGTGGCAGCTAGGCCCCCCCCCCCCCCATACACATAGACATTCAGCCTAGCATGCATCTGTTCTCAATAGGGAGAAGCAAGACAACTCTGCTGATGTTTTTTCTTTCTTGAGAAGAAAGGGATTGGGCATGTTGAAATCCAACTACTTTTCTCCCTAACATCCTGCAGCATTAGTGGACAGGTGGACAGTCGGGGCACCTCCATACACATTAGATCAGGGTTTCACAACCTGCTGTCCAGTGGCCCCATGTGGTCCGTAATGCCATTCTTTTTGGCCCCAATGTCAGAGGAGTGGCACACCACATGGAAGCTATGGGTACTGGTGCACTATCCGCCATTTCAGGGACATAGAATGGGGCTCTCCTGACCCCTGTGAGGAACTCCATAAACTACAATGGACAATGCACGGCCTCTTTCTTTCTGGAGTACAAAAGGAAGGGGGGTGGAGTCCTAGAGCTGGAACTGGTACCTATCAGAAATGTATGGCATATACTTTCAATAGGTCAAAAATATCTTTCATTTTAATATCCCTTTAAAGAGTAACCACTTTTTCATTCATTTTTGTTATCATAAACGAATAGTGCAGGGGAATATAAAAAGCTTTGTAATATATCTCATCAGAGAATGATGCCTCTCTTTTCTCTTCAGACTCCTCTCCTGCTCACCCTCTTCTTCAATCTCAATTCACTGCATAGATCCATCCTCACTGGAACACAGGCTGCCTGCTCACTGAAGGATCAGATTACATAGAAGTCTATGGGGATCGGAGAGGAGGAGGAGGAGAAGGGAAGGGCTGCTGGAGACAGGCTGAGAGACTGACACAGAGACTGCTGGTTTGTAAATGATTTAGGGCAGGGATGGGCAAACTGCGGCGCTCCAGCTGTTGTAAAACTACAATTCCCACCATGCCCTGCTGTAGGCTGATAGCTGTAAGCAGTCTTTGCATGCTGGGAGTTGTAGTTTTGCAACAGCTGGAGAGCCACAGTTTTCCCATCCCTGATTTAGGGTACTTTCACACTAGCGTTTTTGCTGGATCCGGCAGGGTCCAGCAAAAACGCTTCCGTTACTGATAATACAACCATCTGCATCCGTTATGAATAGATCCAGTTGTATTACCTTTAACATTGCCAAGACAGATCCGTCATTAACTCTATTGAAAGTCAATGGGTGACGGATCCTTTTTCTATTGTGGCAGAGAAAACGTCCCCTTTGACTTGCATTGGGGTAATGCCGGATCCGTTTTACATCCGCATCCCAGGACAGAAAGCAAAATACAACATGTTGCGGTTTGCTCTCCGGTATGGGAACGCAACTAAACAGAAAGGAATGCATTTTGGTGCATTCTGTTCTGTTCACTTCAAGTTTTGTCACCATTGACAATGAATGGAGACAAACCTGAAGCGTTTTTTTCTGGAATTGAGCCCCTATGACGAATCTCAATACCGGAAAACTTAAAGCTAGTGTGAAAGTAGCCTAACTGTCTTAATTTACTGCTGCATTCACATCTAAAATACTCAGTACTGTTGTATAATGCACTCCATTACTGCTGCATATTATCTTGTTTCTCTATATGTAGTCTATAGGCATACATGATACCTATTAGTATCCACCCACTAGCTCAGGAAAAAAAAAAGATTTAGGGCTCATGCACACGAATGTGTGCTGGTCATTCTGTGCATTGGTGCGGTCCCCAATGCACGGGCACCATCCATAAACGGGTCCGTGATCCGTCCGCATCGCAAAAAAATAAAACATGTTCTATTTTTTTGCAGTGCAGAGGCATGGACAGAAACTGTAAGGACCCACTAAGGAATGCTTCCGTGGGGTTCCGTACCTTCGCTCCGCAACTTCCGGATTGCGGACCCGTTCAAGTGAATGGGTCTGCATCCGTGATACGATGTGCATATCTCCGGTGCCCTATATTGCGGACCTACTTTTTGCATGCAGCAATACGGGCACGGCCGGGCAAACTGCTAAAAAATGATGGCCAGAAATAGTTTTATTCCTCGTGTACACTTACATGGAATCTTATTCTGAAAATTTACCTGAAATTACCTAAAATTACACTGTTTCATTGCAGCCCTTGGGATTGATTCAATCGAAAAATGTGGCTTTTCGCCCAGAATACGTTGTGCAGCCCAGCATTAGATGGTTGGCCAGTCCCAATGATCTCAGTGGGTTTAACCAACATTGCTATTATGTGTATGGCCACCTTTAGTCCTCTCCTCATCTTAATCTATTAATGGCACAGCTTGACACCAATGGGATAAACTGGGAAGCTTACATTACCAGGAGCGTAGGGCTCAGATATATTTACTGTATGCTTCCACATCTCTAGTTTTTCATTTACTAAATATAAAATGAGTAACTTCCCAGAGCCGACCACTGACTAAACTATTAGCACAAACCGCTGTAAGTTTTCACATGAGAACAATAATGCAATTATGTGAATCAGAAAGTTGTACAATTGTAGCAAATGTCGAAAATGCAAAAATTCCTGCCTTCAGATATCCACCGTGAAAAATTAATTGTTTTACTTGCATTAATTAGCTCTTCTAGCAAAATGTCACACTGCACCCACGTACGTAGAAGTTTTTTTCCCCCTGCAGTTTCATAGCAAGCTGAATGCAAATGATCATAGCACTAGAAAAAGCTGTAATAACGTATGAAAATACATTTTTCTTAAAAGATGCTGATAAATAAAAAATTACTGGAAATAGTACGCATATATTCCAGTGCATGCTTGAGACTGCATCCAGGGGCTCGTTCACACGAGACATTTTATTGATATTCAGGAATTTCCCAGATATTGCAGATATTACTTTACAGTTGCAAATATTGAGATTTTTATTTCACACGCCCTTTTTTGTAAGTATGTTAAAAAGAACAGGGCCCAACACTGGCTATCTGGTACCGCACTTGATACCGTGGAGCAATCTCAATGAGTTCCACTTACATCCACCTCTGTTTTCTATCATTTTTTCACACAAACACATTTTCTCACAAGGTTCTGCATTTTCGTTTTATGTATCAACAGTATTGAATTCCATTGAAAAATGTAAAAGGGTTTTCCAGGATTTGTATACTGATGACCTATTCTCAGGATGGGTCATCAGTGGGGGTCCGACACCCAGGACCCCCACGATCAGCTGTTTTGTGAAGACCCTGTGAGCACTGCTGCCTTCTCGCAGCTTACCAAGCACAACGCCATACATTGTATAGCGGCTGTGCTTGGTATCGCACTCAGCCTCATTCACTTGAATGGGGCTGAGCTGCTCCTAGGCCACATGACTGATGAACACAGGAGCGTCACTGCCTTCTAAAACAGCTGATCGGTAAGGGTCCCCGGTGTCGAACCCCCACCGATCAGATACTGCTGACCTACCCTGAGAGGATCGATCATCAGCAACAAAAATTTGGAAACCACTTTAATATGCAAGACCCCCAGTTTCACCCTGGTGTTCAGGTGAGGGCAAACACTTACCTTTCAGGAACAGCGGACTGGCCTGTGTATATTCCTTGTGTTTTACTTGGCCCTGCTGTCTTCGGCTTTCAATATGATGCTTCACTCTGGTATCAATTGTGTCTTTAAGTAACAGACAAACTTCCTGAGAAGGAAATCAATAAGAATATTATTCAGAGGTCTGATATTGGCAGTGTGCTGCACATAACGCTTTACCTGGAAGAAGTCCCCATGGCAAGGGAAACAGTTATCAGCAATACCCATGGGACACAATGGTATAGAAGAACATGTCAATTTCTAAGTTTTACATTTTGATCATTTATGCTTTATATTTCATTCCAAAGTGTCTTTATCTTATGTTTATCTATTATCTATACATAACCATATTTGTTCTTTTAATACGTTATTCTTATTATATTGTTGTGTTACTTAGGTCATACATATGAGGTCACAGTTTAATACTCTATTGATGGTTTTCCTATATCATGGGAATTACCTTGTAGTACATTGTAGCTTGGAATCTGTCAGCAGTTTTAACACTGCTGATGGTGCTAGATAGGGGTCCAGGGAGAGCAGGAAAACATACTTTATGTAGAGCTTTTATCAGGAGTAGTGTGAATCTGAACTTTTTTTCAGCCAGGTTCTGCTCCTGTAAGCATCCAGGAGGCGAGCTGCACTGTGCTGTGCTCCCTGGATTATGCTGCTTCATAGACCCTCGCCTGTGACAGATATAGAGGCCTCCTGGTTACTAGATACTATAGTTGTACTCAAAGTAGATATGAGCGGGTGCAAAGGACAGCAATGTAAGGCTCTGCCTCCTGGGCACTTGCAGGAGCACAATAAAACTTAAAATTCACGCTACTCCTGATAATAAAAGCTCTACAAATGTTATGCTTATTCTGCTCTCCCTGGCCCCTACCTAGCGCTGTCAGTAGTTTTGTATGACAGAATACCTGGCAGGTTGTTCTTCTGCCTGAACAGCCTGCCAAATGTCTAAACTTATGTGAACGTAGGCTAATACTTTTCCTTATAGTAAACTGTGGCAATTTTATACAACCCTAGGTATTTTTGAGTGCCTCCGACATTTATAATTTACTATAATTAATTTCACTCCGCGACACGGGGGTGAGTCGCTGGGTAGAGCACCTATCCAAAATTTTCCCAGTTTGGTGTAGCCACTGATCCAGTTTTACCACTTAATTATTTTCCTTCCTGTTGGCTTCTGGCTGAAACCCTTACAGGAAAAAGTGTCTCAAAACTTCTCCAAAAAAATGTGTGAACCTAATCTTAGTGTTTTTTGACTAGTACGATGTTTTTAGAATTTTGATGATTATAACGGTCTACCTTGTTCCTAGAGGTTGCCAATATTTTTCCAGTACAATCACTTTTGGCAATGAATAGGATCTTCTTATGACAAATGCAAAAATAAGGGTACTTTCACACTTGCGTTTTTCTTTTCCGGCATAGAGTTCCGTCAAAAGCGCTCTATGCCGGAAAAGAACTGATCAGGCATATCCCCATGCAATCTGAATGGATAGAAATCCGTTCAGTTTGCATCAGTATGCCTTCCGTTCAGTCACTGTAAGGCGTTTTGGCCGGACATAATACCGCAGCATGCTACGGTATTATGCCCGTCCAAAATGCCTGATCAGTCGCTGGAATGCTGGATCCGGCATTAATTTACATTGACTTGTATTAGTGCCGGATCCAGCATTGCGAAAAAACTGAAGGACGGATCCGTCCTTCGGGTCTGCGCATGCGCAGACCGGGAAAACTGTGAAAAAGACTGCAGGACGGATCCGTCTATCCACATGACAAGCGGAGGGACGGATCCGTTCTTGCAATGCATTTGTAGACGGATCCGCACCCGTATCCGTCTACAAATGCTGTCAGTTGTCACACTGATCGGCGGATCCGGCAGGCAGCTCCGACGACGGAACTGCCTGCCGGATCACACGAACGCAAGTGTAGTGTGAAAGTACCCTAAGTGTTCATCATGTGGAAGGTTGAGTGTTATTTGGTTCATAGGACTAGGAGAAATCTTACTGTAACTCAATGTTTCTTGAATCATCATTCCATATGAAGACTTTCTTGGGTTTTCATGTACAATCAAGCCATAAGTATGATTAGTCAAATACAATCAAGACTTGCCACTTGACTCTTTTGACAAATTGTGAAGGCTAAACAGGTCCACAGACCTTACAACGTAAACTCCAATTGGTCCCGTTACGAATTTGCCTTGTTTAGGTAATGGTTTGCAGAAGACATTGAAGAAACTATAGGAGTCATTTGAAAAACATGAACAAAACCCATAGAAACCCAAAAGCCTCGAAAATCCATACTAATTCCCTTTAGGCAAAAAAAAGAGGGAAAACTGCAAAAAATCTGCACCTGTGAAATGCAGGTAATTAGCTGACAGCTCAGAACGCCTTGTATTATCTCACTCAGATTGACAGTTTAAAATGGATTATGAAGTCCACGGTATTACCAGAGAGTCTCATTAGAAAGCTGTAGGCAAGACAATGAGACCTCATATATACTTTAAATATGGCTGATTTAACCTCTAGATAGCTACTAAGTACTATGACCTTCTGCCATATCCTTAAGAGACAGCTTCTCGTACACAGATCTCAGCACCTATCTGTGCCCCAGGCAGCAGGTTTGCTGGGAGTTACACATACAGATGTGCAAGTGCTCCAAGACTTTTCTGTTTTGCGCCTTAAGGCACTTACAAATTGTACAGTCAAAATGTATTGAAATGCTAATCCAAGGTAGCAAAGCTTTATTAGTAGCAGCCTGTCGCACAACGTGATGCTGTGTTATAAAAAAAAAAAAAAAAAGGCTTTTTTGGGGCAACCATAGGTGATTTTTGTGTGCTTTTTGCATTTGGCCAACAGCTTTGTTGAAAGAGCTGAAGTGGTACTTGCTTCTCTTCTATCTAAGTGCTTTCTTACTAAGGCCTCATGCACATGAATGTATTTACTTTCCGTGTCCGTTCAGTTTTTTTTCCGGACTGTATGCGGAACCATTCACTTCAATCGGTCTGCAAAAAAACGGAAGGTACTCTGTGTGCATTCCGTTTCCGTATTTCTGTTCCGCAAAAAAATAGAACATGTCCTATTATTCTGCATTACGGACAAAGATAGGACTGTTCTATTAGGGGCCAGCTGTTCCGTTCCACAAAATACAGAATGCACACGGACGTCATCCATATTTTTTGCAGATCCGTTTTTTGCGGACCGCAAAATACATACGGTCGTGCGCATGAGGCCTAATTCTCTGAGTGTTTTTTAAAACATATGACCAGAAGGAAACATGCACCATGGTTGGACAATATGTTTCTGCGCCCCTTTGCATCCTGTTTGCCATGCAGTACTTCAATATGGAGACAGAGGGATGGCTCATGTGCTGGCATTAGGTTTACCAAATGAACCTGAGGAGAGGCGATGTGGTGGGGAACCTAGCTATTCATCCATATTATTACCGGTTTACATTCTATAGACTTTTAGAGATTGTTGGTGAGAACTCCTTTAATGAATTATAAGAGGTAAAGCCGAGTTGTCATCACCATTTAGCTTTCCATTTTTCTGATTCATCAGAAGAACAGAAAAAAAAAAGGATGTTATTTTGAGCATCAGTTATGATCAGTTTGTGTCACTTCTATCAGAGATCAGGTGTTCTTGACGGAAGGAAAAGTACCACATAGGCTAGAACTTTAGCTGGGTAATAACAATGAGATGAGTTTTCACAATGACAACCATGTTTTGCTTACAGGGGTTGTCCAGGTTCTGAGCTGAACCCAGACATATCTCCATCTTCACCCCTCCGGCCCCTCTGATATGAGAATCAGAGCATTTCATGCTCCGGTGCACTCCCTTGCCCTGTGCTGTATCACACAGGGCAAAGGCTTTTTGATTTACATTGGCACAATGCTAGGAAGAGGCTTCCGCCTAGCAGTGTTCCCGGTGACGTCACCAGCTATGATGGGCGGGCTTTAGCGCTGCCCTAGCTGTTTTACAGGCTAGGGCAGCGCTAAAGCCTGCCCACTAGTGCCGGTGACATTACCGGGGATGCTGCTGGGCGGAAGCTCCTCCTAGCATTCCCTATGGAGAGCCCGACACATCACCGGAACTCCAAAAAATGCCTTTGACATGAGCAATTCATAGCAGAGCAAAGGAGGGCATCGGAGCATAAAAGAGGTGAGAGGTTTAGATGGGTTTATGTCCGGGTTCAGCTCTGAACCTGGAAAACCCCGGGAACGAGTGGTCAGAACAAATTCCCTTTGTTTAGAACATTGGTACTAAGGCTTTAAAAGATGAACTATTGTACATACGTGTAAAAAAAATAAACCTGTGTTGTGGGGGCTAATCAGGAAAAAAAACCTCTCTTGTAAACTTTAAGTGAGGTTTTAAGGAATCATTAAAATCATCAGGGGTTATCTGGGAAATACTGTATATTGATGATCCTCCGGATAGATCAAAATCAGATCGGCTGTGTTTTGACACCCGGGACCCCTGCAGATCAGCTAATAGAAGAGGCTGGGTGCTCCTTGATCGTTGCAGCCTGGTCATGTCACCGTACATTGGTCACGTGGATAAGTTGCAGCTCAGCCCCATTCAAGTCAATGGGACTGAGCTGCAATAACAAGCACTGCCACTATATAATGTATGGCGCTGTGCTTGGTGAGCTGCCGGGGAGGCCTTAGCGCTCACCTGAACTCTTCGGAGCGCCGTGGCTTTCTGAAACAGCTGATCGGCGGGGGTCATCACTATCAAGATAACCCCTTTAAATATTTTGCCATTTACATAAAAGACACTGGTATCTATGGGAACTTAAAAAGGGCCTGTCCCCTCTCCAGACTTGTCTGTTTTAGGTTCTACTTGCATTCCCCATGTTATAACCAGGGCTGTGGAGTCGGTAGATAAATTGTCCGACTCCGACTCCGACTCCTCAGATTTTGAAACTTCCGACTCCGACTCCGACTCCTCGACTCCGACTCCTCTGTATTTAATATGCAAATACGAAGCTGTTCCACCAAGTTCTTCTCATCTCCTCTAGCACAGAGAGGTAGTTGAGCAGAAGCTGCTGCCTTCTCCTTTGTGTGCTGATCTTCTGCTGAAGATAGAGCAGTGGGAGGATCCAGGAAGGGGCAGGGGAAGGGGCATTTATTTTAAAACATGATTTTCCTAGTAGAATCCCATAGTCGTGTTTAAAATTTAAGCTAACAATCTGAGTTTACATGTTTTATAGCCTTAGCTGAATGATAGCAGTTTTTCAAATGGTTTACAGCTTTAGTCTTGAACTATTGACTATCCATTCCCTTCACTTATACAAGTGTCTCCAGTCCTTAATCAGTTATCAGTGAGAGGCGAGGATAACCATGGGTTCCCTGTAACAGCAGACCACAAGACAATGGAAAGTGTAAGTATTGCCGCTCCTTAAAGGGACACTGACAGGCTGATTTTCCAGCTAAAGATATATATATACTGGTATTCATCAGAGAATTAGGAATAAAACTATACTAATGTTACCCCCAGTTAAGCTGTACTTGTGTTTAAAAACATTTTAATCTGTATGCAAATTCACTATCTGTGCGCCCAATGGGGCAGCGTCTCCTGCGGCTTTGTGCCCAGCCGCGCCCGAAGTACAGCTTCCCAGCGCTGTTCCCTCGTTATTACTCACTGCACTGGCCTTTTTTTCAGGCTAGCCGAACGCTGAATTCCTGCGCAGGCGCACGTGTAGAGTGCTGGCAGCAGCCTCGTCTGGCTATGCTGAGGCTGTGCCAGCTTTCTCTCTTCCTCCTCGCTACCTAGTCCTGTCTAGTGCTGGCAGTACTCTACATGTGCGCCTGCCCCTTGGGCACAAAGGTAGAGAATTTGCATATTGATTAAAACGTTTTTAAACACAAGTAAACCTCAACTGGGGGTAACAGTCGTCTAGTTGTATTCCTAATCCTCTGATGAATACCAGCAGATATATCAGCCTGTCAGTGTCCCTTTAACTGCCTAGTAAAGCATATGAAAAGCTTCTTCACGGTCACTTAACGTCTTTGTTTAGCGGTAACGTGACGCACTGCATGCATTGGCCTTTATTCTTACAGTAGAGAAGTAATTAATTATAACTTTATTTGAATTGGGACATTTAAACTTGCTTTTTTTTTATTCCAATTTTTTTTTATTCCAATTTAAATCTAGTAGGAGTCGGAGTCGGAGTCGGTCCATTTTTTGCCGACTCCGACTCCAGGTACCCAAAATTGCCTCCGACTCCGACTCCTCGACTCCGACTCCGACTCCGACTCCACAGCCCTGGTTATAACAATTCTGGAGCATTTTATTATGACTCTATGTTGTATCATTCCTTTGTCATTCCTTCTAGAAGCTATGAATTCATTGCCAGCAGTCTGCAGTAAAGATCCAGATGGGTGTTACTAGTTGGGGGTGTCCCTGCATAGCCTGACATTGTCCAATCAGTGCTGCCAGAAGCAGACTGTGCAGGGACACACCCCAACTGGAAACACCCAGCTGGATCTTTATTCCAGGCTGCTGGCAATTCCTTCATAAGATTCTACCAGGAGTAATAGAGGAATGGCACAATGTGGAGTCAGAAGAATAGATGCTCCAGAATTGATATTACAAGGGGAATGCAGGACAGACATGTCGGAGAGGTGACAGCTCCTCATTAATATACCCTAATAAATGGTAATTGAACTAATGTAATGTAACATATGACATGATGACTTATGCCCCTTTCAAACTTGCGTTGTGTGGATCCGGCGTGCACTTCCGTCCCGCCGGATCCGTCACAACGCATGACAACTGAAAGCATTTGTAGACGGATCCGGATTGCGGATCCGTCTACAAATGCATTGCAAGTGCAGATCCGTCTCTCCGTTTGCCATGCGGAGAGACGTATCCGTCTTGTATTTTTTTCACAGTTTTAAAGGTCTGCGCATGCGCACACCTGAAGGACGGATCCGTCCTTCAGTCTTTTTTTAATGCCGGATCCAGCCCCAATGTAAGTCAATGGGACTTAAGGCCTATCAGGCGTTCAGTCATGTGTTCAGGCTTTTTAGGACGGAGATAAAACCGCAGCATGCTGCGGTTTTATCTCCGTCCTGAAAAGTCAAAAAGACTGACCTGAAGACATCCTGATGCATCATGAACGGATTTCTCTCCATTCAGAATGCATTGGGATAATCCTGATCAGTATCTTTCCGTCCTAGAGCCCCGAGGACGGAACTCTAGGACGGAAAGTAAAAACGCTAGTGTGAAAGCCCCCTTACCCACACCTGGCTACTATTTCGCAGGCAGAAATTAGTTTTTTTTTTTTTACATATCCTCCGAGTGAAATCCATTAATATTAACTACAAATGTCCCACACAAAAAATATAGAAAAAATTAAATAACTGAGATGAGTATTTGCAGAATTACGTAATGAACTGCTTAACAGCTTAACAAAGCGCTGAACATAATACAGTCAGAAACATAACACATTTATGAGAAAAGGCAGAATAAAAAGTCATTAAATGAAGGGAAACAGAGCACATGGCTAATAGTCCCCCAGGAGCTGTTAAAGGTTAGTTATAATTCACAGTAGTCTCAACATAACAATGAAAATAAGATCTGAGCAAATCAGACCAGTCCAATTTCTTCCCCGCAGCTACGGGCTTTTGAAGTAGGAATGGTTTTGTTGTACCTCCTTCTCATGGTCAGAAAACCAGCTGGAGTCTTTACTGGTGCCTTGAGGCAAAACATGAAGATCCACCAGAACAGCAAAGTTCCCACACTGCAAGACAAAGGAAGAAATCCTCAGGATGTTGTAAGGCATATGTATGGCGCACAAAGAGGAAGCCACCATCTAGAATCCTACCAAGCTCCCACCTCAAAAGGAGCACATCAAATTACATGATTACTTGACCCACCGCTGGAAGCGGCAAATCACTTGTTCACCAGCCATTCACCAGCCTGCTGCAACTTTTCAATTAAAACCATAAAATGAGAAAACCATAAACCAGCTATGTGGTAGCCGCGCGTGCGGTGTCGCCAGAGGATAATCCTCGGGTGAGCGCTCTGAAACGCGTGATATTTTAAGTAAAATTAAAATGACATTTCTATAAATCCCAAGAAATATTACATCTTGTGAATATTAGTGGTAAAGTTAGTTGTAATGGCAACACATTTTACACGTTCTTGGTTCTGTGGAGCAAGGCCAGGGCTACACGGAGACAGGTGTCGTGCGACATTTTTTGTAATGATAGTCAATGGTGTCGCACAGAAATCCAACTTGGATGGATTTTTCGTAACTGTCGTGTTGCAGTCACCATTGACCATCATTATAAAAAATATTGCACGACATTTAGCCCTAGCCTAAATCATACGCATACTTCCAGTCCAGGACTGGGGATCCTGTATGACGGTTAAGAAATCTTTCTGCAGTTCTGATTGTGCACCTTTTTCTCCCCAAATGAATGAAAATGTGGCCTAACAGCAACAATTTACATTGACTTCTATGAAGCGAGACAGTTTCACAAGTGCCACTTTGCATCAGCTAATGCATCACACTCCTTGGGCCTCATGATTAAAAACTGGTACGGACTAAGGGCTCATGCACACAAACGTACTTTTTTGTCCCGTGTTCATATTTTTTTTTTGCAGCCCGTATGCAGAACCATTAACTTCAATGGGGTCAAAAAAAAAAAATATTATAATTACTCACTGGCCGTTCCGCGAAATAAATAGAACATGTCCTATAATTGTACGCATTACGGACAAGGATAGTAGTGTTCTCAAAGGGACCGGCTGTTCCATTACGTAAAATGCAGAATGAACATGGCCGGTATCCGTGGTTTTGCGGATCCACAATTTGCGGACCGCAAAATGCCAACGGTATTGTGCATGAGCCCTAAGGGTCCGTTCACACTTTCAGGATCTGACATGGAATCTGTATCGTAATCGGCATCAAATCCAATCGCAATGCACATTCAGTGCATATGGTTTTTATAACCGCTGTCCACATACACAGAAAAAAAAATGTTATAGATTTAGGCCTCTTTCACACTAGCGTTTTAGCTTTCCGTCCTAGAGATCCGTCCTCGGGTCTCTAGGACGGAAAGCTACTGATCAGGATTATCCCCATGCATCCTGAATGGAGAGAAATCCGTTCAGGATGCATCAGGATGTCTTCAGTTCAGTGCTGACACGTTTTTGGCCGCAGCAAAATCCGCAGCATGCTGCGGATTTTGCTCCGGCCAAAAATCCTGAAAGCATGCCGGAAGGACGGATCCGGAATTAATGCCCATTGAAAGGCATTAGTCCGGATCCGGCCTTTAGCTAAACGTCGTTTCCGCACATCGCCGGATCCGACGTTTAGCTTTTTGTCAATGGTTACTATGGCAGCCAGGACGCTAAAGTCCTGGTTGCCATAGTAAAGTAGGGAGCAGGGAGCGGCATACTTACATTCCATGCGGCTCCCGGGACGCTCCAGAATGACGCCAGGCGCCCCAGTGCATGGATCACGTGATCCATGCACGCGGGGTGCTCTGACGTCATTCAGGAGCGCCCCGGGAGCCGCACGGAATGTAAGTATGCCGCTCCCCCGCTCCCCACTGCTACTATGGCAACCAGGACGCTAGTAGCGTCCTGGCTGCCATAGAAACACTGAAAGCATTTTGAAGACTGATCAGTCTTCAAATGCTTTCAGTTCACTTGCGTTGTGCCGGATCCGGTGGGCACTTCCGGCGACGCAAGTGTGAAAGCGGCCTTATGGGGTTAGGCCATGACTGATGTAAAAAATGAAAATCAGATTGTATAGTACATGCCAATCTCTTTCTAAGAAAGCTAGAACCAGCCCTGTACCTCACATGGATCCAGTGTTCTCCCCATTCATTGCTCCAATTGCTCAGGTAGACCCTCTATCCAGATTAAACACCAGGGGGGCAACTTTATGATGAAGTACAGAGAATATCTCACAAATAGAGCATTTTTGTAATAGTAAGTAAATTACTAAAGTAACAGTTTTTTCATGCTAAATTATATTAAAATAACATTTAATGCTGGCACGTCCCCTTTAACCCAGATTCCACAGGGAAAGGCCGGAAGATTAACAATGTGATGGGATCCGCAGCACATGAAACTGCACACACTAGTAAATTGGTCACGTACCGCTACATATCTCAGTGATGCTTGTAGCAACCAAATAGCAAACTCTTTTTCCCAATGCGTATGAGGCGCACCTATGTGCCTATGAGTAACACATGACAGCAGGATCAGACTACACTCGGGCTTTGTTTGCAGTCTGTAACCATTGTGGGGAGTCGCTCTGGTAGACAGCGGTGCGGGTGCAGTTTAGAGGCAAAACAAGGAGTCCAGATTGTGCAACAAACAGTGTTTTATTCACACTTGCACACCATAAATGAAAAACAGTCTCTTTGGTGACAGTTCACACACAACGGAAATAACGTGGCAAAACAAAAACAGGCCAACACAGGGTCCAGTCACCTGGGTGGTTTAGGTGCGGCTTCACACCTAGCAGTCGGCCCAGCCGCAGGCGATTCCACCTTCAGGTTGCAGGGAAACACCACCTTGCTGAGCTCCGTCCTCCAGCACAGAGAACCTCACAGTCCTGTTAGCAGGCTCCAGGATAATCACCCCCAGACACAGCTGCTGGCTGTGTTTTATATCCAGCCCAAAACCAGGACTGGACCGTGGGGAGTAGGCACCCACCCTACACTTTACCTACTCCCAGTAAGAGCCGGCCCGGATTAGCTTTGCAGCCAAACTAAGTAACAAAGTCTAGCAGCATAAGCTGCTGCAGACAAAAACCCCGGCTCTCACCTCACCGAGGCCAGCAACCTCGGTGACACGTACCTGCCATCGCATATGATACCTTGCACCCTCTTACACACCCCCTTTGTTCAACCCTGAGGGGTGAACACACGTGAGGCAGTGGACGCGGGACAGGGCATCTGCGTTGCCCTGCAAGCGGCCTGCCCTGTGTTCCACGGAGAATTTGAAATTTTGAAGCGATAGGAACCACCTGGTGACCCGAGCATTCCTCTCCTTGGCCTGACTCATCCATTTGAGGGGGAATGGTCGGTCACCAGACGGAACCTCCTCCCTAACAGGTAGTAGCGGAGACTTTCGAGTGCCCACTTGATAGCCAGGCACTCCCTCTCCACTATACTATATCTGGACTCGGCGGGGCTGAGCTTACGGCTCAGGAAGACAACGGGATGTTCTTCCCCGTTGACCTCCTGCGACAGTACCGCACCGAGGCCTACCTCCGAGGCGTCGGTCTGTACGACAAACTCCTTGTTGAAGTCGGGTGTCACCAAAACCGGGGACCCACACAGGGCCGACTTCAACGCGGAGAAAGCCTCCTCCGCCTTCTCACTCCAGCTAACCCTCCCAGACTTTCGCCCCTTCAACAGGTCTGTCAATGGCGCTGCTATTGTGGCAAAGTGGGGCACAAACCTCATGTAGTATCCTACAATCCCCAGGAACGACTTTACCTGCCTGGTGGTGACCGGTCGGGGCCAGTTACGAATGGCCTCTACCTTAGTTACCTGAGGTTTGATGACTCCCGCCCAATAACATATCCCAGATATTTTGTCTCCTCTAACCCTATGGAGCACTTCTTTGGGTTAGCGGTGAGTCCGGCTTTCCTCAGGGCATCCACTACCGCCTGCACCTTGGGTAAATGGCTTTCCCAGTCGGTGCTGTGGATGACTACATCATCTAAGTAGGCCGAGGCGCACCGACGATGTGGTCGCAGCACTATGTCCACTAACCTTGGAAAGTGGCGGGGCGCCATGCAGGCCAAAGGGTAACACCTTGTAGTGATACAGGCCCTGCGGGTAACAAATGCGGTTTTTCCTTAGCCGACTCCGTTAAGGGTACCTGCCAGTACCCTTTAGTGAGGTCCAGCACAGAAAAATAACGGGCTTGTCCTAAACTTTCAACAAGCTCGTCTACTGGGCATGGGATACGCGCCAAACTTGGATACTTCATTTAACTTGCGAAAGTCGTTGCAGAACCGCAACGTCCCATCCGGCTTGGGTATTAGGACTATGGGACTGGCCCACTCACTTTTCGACTCCTCAATGACATCGAGCTTCAACATTAACTGCACTTCCTCCGCGATGGCCCGCCGCCGAGCCTCGGGTACCCGGTATGGTTTTAACCGGACCTTGGCCTGAGGCTCAGTGACGATGTCATGTCGGATGAGAGACGTGCGGCCAGGGAGGTCCGAGAACACATCCGTGTTCCGACTGAGGAACTCCCTGACTTCCTGAACTTGTTTGGAAGACAGGCTGTCTGCAATTTTTACCGTGGTTACGGCTTCACAGGCCTCGAACTGTGGGGCTGGACCCTTTTCACCTAGAAGTCCTGGCCGGGGGCTGTGGTCGCCGGCCGCGTCCCTATCTTTCCACGGCTTAAGTAAATTCACGTGGTACACCTGCTCCGGCTTGCGCCGCCCTGGCTGGTGTACCTTGTAATTCACTTCCCTACCTTCTCGATCACCTCATAGGGGCCCTGCCACCTAGCTAGGAATTTGCTGTCAAGGGTGGGTACCAGAACCAAAACCCGATCTCCCGGATTGAAGTCCCGCACCCGAGCCTGACGGTTGTACACCCTACTCTGGGCTTGTTGCGCTGCCTCCATATGCTCCCGACCAAGGGCAACACCCTTTCCATCCGTTCCTGCATCTGGGCGACATACTCAATGACACTTTTGTGGGGGACAGGCTGTTGTTCCCATGCTTCCTTGGCGATATCCAACAGGCCCCGAGGGTGTCTGCCATAAAGCAGTTCGAAGGGCGAGAACCCAGTAGAGGCCTGGGGCACCTCTCGCACTGCAAACATGAGATAGGGCAGAAGCAGATCCCAGTCCTTCCCATCTCTAGACACCACCCTCTTTAACATATTTTTTAGAGTTTGGTTAAACCTCTCCACAAGACCGTCTGTTTGCGGATGGTAAACGGACGTCCGTAACTGCTTTATACGCAACAATTTACACAGTTCCTCATTACTTTGGACATAAAAGGGGTCCCTTGGTCTGTCAGAACCTCTTTTGGCAGGCCCACACGGGAAAACATCTCCATTAACTCTTTGGCAATGAGCTTAGCTGAGGTATGTCGCAGAGGCACCGCCTCCGGATACCGAGTGGCATAGTCGAGAACTACCAGAATGTGCTGGTGGCCCCTGGCAGACTTTGGTACAGGCCCAATTAAATCCATAGCGATTCGCTCAAACGGTACTTCAATGATTGGCAGAGGTACCAGAGGACTACGGAAATGTGGCTGGGGGCTAGTTATCTGACAGGTCGGACAGGACTTACAATAATTCTCTACCTCCTTGAACACACTGGGCCAATAAAATCGCTGCAGTATGCGGTCCTGGGTTTTCTGCCACCCCAGGTGTCCCCAAGAACATGTTGGTGGGCAAGCTCCATGACAAGCTTGCGATACGCTGTGGGCACCACCAACTGTTCAACAGGTTCGCCTCGGATTTGGTTCACCCGATACAACATATCCTGCAGAACAATAAATCGTGGGAACATTAATTCAGCCCCTGGTTTCTGGGGTTTCCCATCAATTTCCAGCACATTCTCCCAGGCCCTGGTTAGGGTTTGGTCCCGGTGTTGTGCGGTCCCAAAATTTTCCCCGGAGACATTGAGGTCTGCCAACTCAGGTCCCGGTGGCAAGTCCTCCGTGTCTCCCACCATTACACTCAGTGGGGTTGTCTCCCCCTCTACCGCTGGAGCAGTGGTCACCCCTACCGCCGGCCCTTCAGACTCGGGCTCCCAGGGCCACAGCGCCGGAAAACCGGGGAAGTCCCTCCCAAGTATCAGTTCGTGTGGGAGTTTAGTAGCGACAGCCACCTCGTGGGTCCACCTACCAGCCGCGGTGGACAGAGTCACTAGTGCAGTGGGGTAGTCTTTCAGGTCTCCATGGATGCACAGGACCCTGACTTTACGGCCAGTATACTCCGCAGGCCGTACAAGGGCAGCCCTTACCAGGGAGACTAATCTCCCGGAGTCCAGCAGAGCCACCGCCAGAGAGTCTCCCACCTCTACCTGACACAGGTGGTTATGGTCCTGCACCTCACTGGTGCCAGTTGCGCACAGCTTCCGTGCATACAGGGAGTGACGACCCTCGTAGTTCATATCCATCGGCTCATCCCGATGCGGACAGTCGGCCCTGATGTGGCCTGGCTCCTGACACCTCCAGCATACCACGGGAGGCGGACTCGCAGGGGGTATATTCCGTGCAGGCCGCTCTGTCGCCGGACGCCGGAACTGGGGCAGAGGCCTCCGGGTTTGACTGACCCCTTCCCCGCAAGAGTCCCCTGCAGGTTTCTGGTGGCCTCGTAGCGCCCACCAGGTCGACCATCTCCAGGGCATTGGTGGGCGATACCTGGCCGATCCAGTGCTGGAGGGGATAAGGCAGGGCCCTCCAAAAGATGTCCGCCAACAGTCGATCCAGCATGGCAGTGGGACTTAGTAGATCGGGCTGCAGCCACTTTTGCAGCCTGTGCAGCAGATCGTAGTACTGCGGCCTAGCGGGTTCAGTCGCTTTAAAGTCCCACTGGTGGACTCTTTGGGCGCGGACCAGCACGTTCACGCCCAGTCTGGCGAGGATCTCTCCTTTCACGGTGTCATACTCTGCCGCTTGGTCGTCCGACAAGTCGAAAAACACCTGCTGGGGTCCGGAAGCCAGGAAAGGAGCGACCACCTCAGCCCACTGGTCACGGGGTAACTTTTCCCTCACGGCGACCTTCTCAAAACCGCCAGGCACGTCTCAACGCCGCCTGCGGGGGTCATTTTTGGGATCGCCGCACGGACCG
The DNA here is from genome assembly GCA_033119425.1 of Bufotes viridis. NCBI lineage: Eukaryota > Metazoa > Chordata > Amphibia > Anura > Bufonidae > Bufotes > Bufotes viridis. The sequence goes on along the minus strand of CM065592.1, from coordinate 390,230,065 downwards.
CTTCCGGGCATCATGGACGTGGTGGGACGCTCCTGCCGCCTGTAACGCCATCACATGTTGTAGCAGTAGCTGGTTAGTCTCCCGCTGCTGCACGTTAGCCTCTATGAGAGCCTTCACAGCAGCCTCCATGTTGCCAGAAACTCCTGCTTGCAGCTTTGCTGGCTTAATATATTCCATGCACTTTAGAAAAACAAAACTTCGGCGTTCACGCCAGCCTCACTGCGCATGCCCGCATCCGACACCAAATGTGGGGAGTCGCTCTGGTAGACAGCGGTGCGGGTGCAGTTTAGAGGCAAAACAAGGAGTCCAGATTGTGCAACAAACAGTGTTTTATTCACACTTGCACACCATAAATGAAAAACAGTCTCTTTGGTGACAGTTCACACACAACGGAAATAACGTGGCAAAACAAAAACAGGCCAACACAGGGTCCAGTCACCTGGGTGGTTTAGGTGCGGCTTCACACCTAGCAGTCGGCCCAGCCGCAGGCGATTCCACCTTCAGGTTGCAGGGAAACACCACCTTGCTGAGCTCCGTCCTCCAGCACAGAGAACCTCACAGTCCTATTAGCAGGCTCCAGGATAATCACCCCCCAGACACAGCTGCTGGCTGTGTTTTATATCCAGCCCAAAACCAGGACTGGACTGTGGGGAGTAGGCACCCACCCTACACTTTACCTACTCCCAGTAAGAGCCGGCCCGGATTAGCTTTGCAGCCAAACTAAGTAATAAAGTCTAGCAGCATAAGCTGCTGCAGACAAAAACCCCGGCTCTCACCTCACCGAGGCCAGCAACCTCGGTGACACGTACCTGCCATCGCATATGATACCTTGCACCCTCTTACACCATGGAGACACATAAGTCTGCATACATTCATCAACCTGTAGAATATTTTTAGGCCATTGGCTAAGTTGATATCTTTTGTCATATTTTTAAGGTATTAAAATAATAAAAAGTAGTTGCAGAAGTGCTAGATTCACATACACAATTCTAATTATATTCATGCAGACGTATTGTGGCCTCAGCTCGCCCTTCTAAAATAAACATATTGATAGGTACGGAAGCTAAAATAGACTGTAATCACCCTTTTAGTCTCTTATATAACTTCAAAATGTACATATTTGTTTTCATTTACCACTGCAGACGGTGATCTACACCAGTTCTGGTCATAGGCTGATGGACCAGTGTTTAATATATTCACATGGGAAAAAACTACTGTATTTTTCGCTTTATAATATGCACCTGATGATAAGACACAATCCAGGTTTTAGAGGAGGAAAATAAGAGAATTTTTTTTTTTCATTAGACCTCACATCAGATCCTCAGAGTAGACCCCCATCAGACCTCCATGTCAAATTTCCATCAGACCTGCATGTCAGACCCCCATCAGACCTTAGATCAGACTTCTATGCCAGTACCCTATAAGACCGCCATGTCAGACCCCCATCAGACCTCAGATCAGAAATAAACTCTGTATGCAGTGAGGACCTGCAGTACAGCGAGGGCCAGAGAAGACGACAAGGGAGGGCGAGTACCCACAGTGCTTCACCTGCTCCCTACATTTAATACATACTAGTGAGCGCTTCCATAATGGAAGCTCTCACTAGCATTCGCTTTATAAGACGCACGGCCATTTCCCCCCACTTTTGGGGGGAAAAGAGCGTCTTATAAAGCTAAAAAATGGTAAATCTGTTTTAAGGCTGTCCCAGTATTAAGACAAATTTACAATAGTGAATAGGGTTAAAATAACAGCCTTATCGCATGTGAAATGTATACACCATAACATATAAGTCGGGAGGGGAAACTCAGTAACTTCAAATTGGTTATACAATTATGTTCTCGAATCGGCTTCAAATCTTGTAGCAGCGGCTGAAATAGAGATATCCTACAAGCCATGTTTTCATTCGAGAATTGCTTTTCTCCATTGCAGCCTATTTTCTGGAGCAATCATCCTAACAAGATGTAATCATCAGCAAGAACAATGATTGCAATTTGGACTGTACATCCCGGGCGAACTGATCCTAAAGGGTTTCTGTTATAACTACAAGTACAACAGCACTTACTGCTAGATCTGTCAGCGTGACGCAATAATTAGAGCAAATACATAAACCTTAAGTCTGTAATTAGCATTCTTGTGACAAGAATTGTTCAATGGCATTGCATGGGGTTAGAAAATAAGGGTGCGAGGTGCCTCTCGACAGTAAACTGTGTCTAGCCAAAAAGGCTGCCTTGCAGTACCATACTTTGTAGGACCCCCTTCGCTGCAGTTACAGCTGACAGTCTTTTGGGGTTTGTCTCTACCAGCTTTGCACATCTAGAGGCTGAACTTTTTGCCCATTCTGTGAAAGATAGTTCAAGCTCAGTGAGATTGGATGGAGAACATCTGTGAACAGCAATTTTCAAGTTTTGCGACAGATTCTCAATGTGATTTAGGTCTGGACTGGGACTGGGCCATTCTAACACATGGCTATGCTTTGATCTAAACCATTCCCCTGTAGCTCTGGCTCTATGTTTAGGGTTGTCGTCCTGCTGGAAGGTGAACCTCCGCCCCAGTCTTAAGTCTAACGGCAGGTCCCTCAGGAGCATAGGTTCTAAAAAATGATTGGAGGGTGGAATCCACTCATGCTTGCTTATGCATTTTATTTTGATGGAAAGACCTTTCCGTCTCCCTTATTTAGGCCTCATGCAGACAACCATATATATTTTGCAGTCCGCGATTTCCGGGTCCACAAAATACAGATACTGTCCGCTTTGTATCCGTATTGTTCAATAGATCCATGGTCCGCATTTTGCGGCCAATAAAAGGAAATGTTCCCCCTTTTTACGGAATGGACAACTGTGTGCTTTTTGTATCCGTAAGTATTTTTCACAAACGGAATATGCAGAAGTCTGCAAAATGCGGACCATGGATCCATTGAAGTCAACGAGTCTGCAAAACAAATGTGGATGTCACACAGACCGCATCCATATTTTGCGGATCCGCGATTGATACAGTCCCAATATGCCTTTATAGCTGGACATAGAAGAAATCCTGCCATCATTCAAGAAAACAGTGGGTGAAATCCGACAAGTAGAAGCAGTCCACAAGTCAACATCAGTGGTGAATGATGGCAAAAGGGTGTAAATTTTTAAATATTAGTGAACCACTATTTGAGAATATAACCACATGCAGAGTTCAAAGGGAATTGATTCTGCAGGTGCATCAGCTTATGGAAGCTACACGTACCCAAAATACTATTGGATTTTCTATCTGGACTGGAGGAAAATCTACAGAGTATAGTAACAGCGAAGTAGATGAGGCTACTTTCACATTATGGATCTGGAAAAACGCTTCCGTTACAATAATACAACCGCATGCATCCGTCATAAACGGATCCAGTTGAATTATGTCTTCTACAGCCATGACGGATCAGTCTTGAACACCATTGAAAGTCAATAGGGGACGAATCCGTTTTCTATTGTGTCAGAGAAAACGGATCCGTCCTGACACACAATGTAAGTCAACAGGGACGGATCCGTTTTCTCTGACACAATAGAAAACGGATTCGTTGCTCCGCACCACATCATGGACAGAAAAACTCTGCAGGCAGCGTTTTGGTGTCCGCCTCCAGAGCGGAATGGTGACTGAACGGAGGCAAACTGATGTATTCTGAGCGGATTCTTTTCCATTCAGAATGCATTAGGGCAAAACTGATCTGTTTAGGGTCCGGTTGTGAGAGACAATGACGTATCTCACAAACGGAAAGCCAAAACGCCAGTGTGAAAGTAGCCTGAGATTTTAATGAGCCTCTAGGAGCAATGGAGGCGTTGCCATTACACCTAGATACTCTGAGGAATCTGGGTCTGCTGTGCCCTCTCTACTTTGATAGACAGGGCCAGGAAGTGAAAACATTAATCACACCTTTCCCTGTCAATCTAAGAGGAGAGGGCTCGGCCATTGAAGGAAAAGTGGAGCCTCTAGGTGTAACGGCAACGCCCCCGTTGCTCCTAGAGGCTCATTCGCATATAGTAACACATCATTTTTCTCAGCAATGCGGACACATATGAACATGGGACCAACACAGATGTCTTCAGCTGCCAAGTGCACATGTAACAGGTTAGCCAGTGTCATAGGGACAAATCTGCTGACAGATGCCCTCTAAGGTCCCTTTACAGGGAACAATTTAGCAGGTGATTTTCTGGAGGGAAGCGCTGCATTTACATGCAGTGATCTCTGCCACAGTATGAGGAGGAGCGATCGATAATGCCATTGTTTGTCCCTATACAGAATCATTGTTTGCCGGCAGCAGAGCGTTTAGACGGTATGATCTGTTACTGCCAAATGACAATTTAGGTGTCCACACAGAGAAGCGGCTCCTTTAAGACACTAGATAATCGCTAACGAGTGTTCCTATGAACGCTCGTTAGCGATTATCTGGCCAATTCTCGGCCTGTGTTAGGCTACTTTTACACTAGCGTTAAGATTTTCCGGTATTGAGATCCATCATAGGGTCTCAATACATTCATTGTCAATGGGGACAAAACGTAACTGAACAGAACGGAGTGCTCCAAAATGCATTCCGTTCTCATACCAGAGAGCCAACCACAGAATGCTGCGATTTGATTTACGTCCTGAGATGCGGAGCAAAACGTTTTCTATGAAACAATCTGACACAATAGAAAACGGATCAGTCCCCCTTTGACTTTCAATGAAATTCATGACGGATCCGTCTTGGGTATGTTACAGATAATACAAACGGATCCGTTCATAACGGATGCAGACGGTTGTATTATCAGTAACGGAAGCGTTTTTGCAGAACCCTGCCAGATCTAGCAAAAACGCTAGTGGGAAAGTAGCCTAAAGAGGCTTTTACTGAATTTAGAAAGCATTAAGAAAATTACTTTACGGCAGCCACACCCGACATCGACACAATGGTCTGGAGGGGACCTCACTGACTTCTATGGGAGAATTTTCTAGGCATGCTCTGTGACCTGTGCGGAGGTCATTATTCAAGGGAAGAATAGATAAGCTCTGACAATCACCTATTGTGAATGGTGGATCCTGTCTTACCTATACACAGAGGTAATATCATTACAGGCAGAATGAAAATGACAGATCAGCAGGTAACTGTAGTAAGGAGATCTGTACAGACCAAGAAATGGCGCCTAATATTAGGCTTACTGGCCCATGTGAAAACTGCAGTATTTTATGTTTTTTGCTTAAATATAGATAGTGACATAAAAAAATTAAAAAATAACTTAAAAAATTCTTTAAAAATCTGTTTTAAACTATAGGTCATTTACTGATGACACATTCCCATTCTGAAGACGTATTACGAAATACAAGAGGAAACTATTTATCTTCATAAAAAAAATGTACCTATCACTGTCAAACCTTACGCTGGGTTCACACCTGAGCATTTTACAGCGCGTTCCTACGCGCTGTAAAAAGCTCAACAGGCGAAAACCCATGTTTCCCTGGGCATGGTTCTCACCTGAGCGTTTTACAGCGCGTACAAACGCGTTGTAAAACGCCCTACGCCCAAAGAAGTACAGGAACTTCTTTGGGGCGTATTGTGATTGACGCCAGAGTGGTCACGCTGGGTTCACACTTGAGCCTATTACAGCGCGTTTTTGGAAATAGGAAACACGCGTTGTACGTGCGTTCGTGTGATTGACCACTCTGGCGTCAATCACAATACGCGCGACAAAACGCCCCAAAGAAGCTCCTGTACTTCTTTGGGCGTAGGGCGTTTTACATCGCATTCGTACGCGCTGTAAAAAAGGCTCAGGTGAGAACCATGCCCATAGGGAAACATGGGTTTTTTGCCTGTTGAGCGTTTTACAGCGCGCAGGAACGCGCTGTAAAATGCTCAGGTGTGAACCCAGCGTCAATCACACGAACGCGCGTACGACGTGCGTTTTCTATTTCCACAAACGCGCTGTAATACGCACGACTAAAACGCGTGTATCAAGTACGCTCAAGTGTGAACCCAGCGTTAGAGTACCCCAACAGGTTCCTGGTATTCCTTAGAATCTTGTTATGGGTATCCCGGAAGAACCTACCGCGCTTTGAACACTAAATTTCATTAAATTCTTTTCCTCTTTGACCTGTCACTGATAGGACACACCCAAGCAAGGAATGGCGATCAATAGATATACTGTAGATCAGATTTGCTGAAGTGGATTAATGTGGTGGCTTTTGCGGTGTTATTTTATGCTGGGAACGCCAGGATGAAGCCGAAGAATCCTGAGAAATAAATGTTGATGACAATACCAGATAAGGAATGAAGCACACATATTTTTGGGTTTTTGGTATATTTTTTTATAAGGATTAGAGAACGTAACCACAAAACATATGACTCTCCATCACATATTTTGTGCTTTTTCAAAGCAAAAAAAACTTCTCTTTTCATTTATTGGCATCATGCTTACCAATATATCTGTTATTACCTACACAATATATGTAACAGTACCAATTGCCTGTATTGTCCATATCTTTCGGTTCTGATCTCGGCTGGAGCACTCAGGGTCTGTCCAGCACAAGTCAGCCCAAGAACAAATGGACAGAAACATCAATCTAGAACCGTTCCAGTAAATCCATGGAGGAGCAAGGAAATGTAAAAATAAAACACTGAATTATATATTCAAATTAACAGATTAGCATGGAATCTGTCAATGTTAACATACATGGCACAGCCACGTGTTCCTGTAATAGGTGTGCCACCGTTGAGTACCTTTGTATTCCCTACAATCCCTCTGTAACGTAGCAAATAAAAAAAATTAAAAAGAAAGTTTTCTGGGTATTACTGTATAAAATCAAAGGCACACAAATAAGCAGTATCGGACAGTAGCAAAGTAAAGGTGGCCATACAAATGTGGCTCAAAATGGACGATTTCAACCAAAACGAACATTCACCGGCTGATATTAAAAGGGGTTATTCGGGTATACATTTTTCCATTTCCCCGTCAGGCCCTGCAGCTTAAAGGGGTTATCCAGTATCTACAACAGCTCCCCTATGTGTCGGGTTCTTCCGTAGGAATATACTTACCCCGCTCCCTGCGGCGCTCCTGGTCCCCGCACCGCCGCTACTGCTTCTCCCTGTACACGGATGAAAACATCCAGTGGCAGGCTTGGACAGGCCTCCGTAGCATTGCGCGTGAGGCTAGGGAGGCTCGTCCCCATCCCTGCCTGCCCTTGGCTGTCCCCCCCCCCCCCACCACCACCACCTGATGTTTTCATCCGTGTACAGAGAGAAGAAGAAGCAGCAGTGGTGTGAGGACCAGGAGCGCCGCAGGGAGTGGGGAGAGGGGTAAGTATATTCCCACGGAGGGGCCAAGCACATGGGGGGCTGTTGTAGATACTGGATAACCCCTTTAAAGGGGTTACCCAATTTTACAAACAGCGCCACCATGTGCCGGGCCCCTCAGAGGGAATATACTTACCCCGCGCCACTCCTGGTCCCTGCACCGCCGCTTCTCCCTGTACACGAATTAATACATCCGGTGTCGAGGGGAGCAGCCAATGGCAGACGGGGATGGGGACGAGCCTCCCCAGCGTCACCCGCGATGCTAGGGAGGCTTGTCCCTGTCCCTGCCTCCATTGGCTGCTCCCCCCTGACACCGGATGTTTTATTCCGTGTACAGGAAGAAGCAGCAGCAGCGGTGCAGGGACCAAGAGCGCCGCAGGGAGCGGGGTAAATATATTCCCTCTTAGGGGCCCGGCACATGGGGGAGCTGTTTGTGAAATTGGATAACCCCTTTAAGGCCCTTTACACTGCCCGATCATTGCTAAGAAGTGTTCGTACTAATACAGCAGGCTGGAAGCCAGCCTGCTTTTGTGGGAGGGGCATAGGGTATTTCAGGCCCGGGTAGCCTCCACCAGGGCACGTCGGCATCGCGGTGACGTCATTCCCTGAGACTTCCGGTTCCTGAGACTTTCGGTTCCGGTTCGGCTCCCCCGGCGCAAGCGGAGCAGCACGCGCTCACCTGGTTCCCGGCCTCGGTAAGTCATGCGGTCCGGCCTGTCACCCCGGGCTCCCGCTTCTCCGCGGCACACTCACTCCTCAGCTGGCAGGGGAATTGCAGGGCAGGCAGGGGGTCTTAGATCGCACGAGTCCCCATGCCCTGTGTGGGCACCGAGCCCGGGCTGGAGGGGTGGAAATGACTGGCAGCTTTGTACACACCAAACAATCCCCGGGACATGTGCCAGGCGCTGCCACGTCTGTCCACAGCTGTCCTACAGTCCTGCATGGCAAAGTGGCTCTCAGGTATGGGCAAGCTGAGTGTCTCTCTCAGAGGGCAGACTAAAGGAGGCCATATTGATTCCCACCCAGCTTTCTCAGGCCCCACCATTACAGGCACCCAGCCGCAGCGGCCCAGGGTGAAGCCGCACTGTCACCCAGCTTCTGCTGCTTCTTTTAAGGTGGAACGCACGCCCCGCATGGCGCGGCCGGTCACATGTCGCATCTCCCGTGGCACAGCATACCCATGCCTGACCCTTGTTCTAGGTCTCCCACAGGAGGCATCCATGAGGCCCATGGTCCAGGGGTTTCTCTGTGCACTACATGTTCAGGGTCCAGTCCCTATCATATTCTTCCTTGAGCTATCCACGGGCTGGGGGCACACCTAGGCGTTTTTGGAATCACGCGTATGACGCGCGCTTTTTTATGCGCGCTTTCGCATTACAGGCGCGCCATGCGCGCGATTAGTGACTCTCCCCCATGGCACCTCGTCCATGGGCACTTTAAAACGCCCCAAAGAAGCTCATGTATTGGTTTGGGCGTTGGCCGCTTGGCAGCGCGTTCGAACGCGCTGTGAAACGCCAAAAGGTGAACCATGCCCATCGAAAGCGTGGCTTTCGCATATTGTGCGTTTTTGCTGCGCGTTGGTACACGCTGTACAACGCCTAGGTGTGTAACTAGGGTAAATGTCACACCATCCTCTCGCCACGCTCTGTTCATCTCCCATCTCACGTACACATTCACCTCTGTCTCATCCTTGCCTGTCACTTTCTGGTCTCGCCATTCCTTTGCTTGCCATGCCGCTGGCATCCGTCTCTGCTCCAAATCATGTCTGTTTTTCTGTCCTCCCATGGTCCTTCGCCCGAATCGCTCGGGTGAAGTGCCTCCTGTGACCTGGTACGCTCAGGTTTGTCTAACGGGTTACTTCCTGATACGCTCAGGGTACGCTTTCTGTTGTTTGTCACCTGGTCCGCCCAGGTCTCCTGCTCCGTATCACACAGGTCAACCGACCCGCTCGGGTCTCATGTCTTCGTCACCTGATACGCTCAGGTTGTCTCGTGTTCCTTTCCCTTGGTACGCCCAGATCATAATACGCTTGGTCCTATCGCTCCTTAGTCATAACTGTCACGTGTCCTCCATCGCCTGATACCTGCAGTCCATTTTGTCTTTGTCGTACCTATTCCTTCCACCTGGTCCCTGGGCTTTGGGTCTACCTCTCCGGGTACTCGCAGGTCGTCCCACAGTGTGTGTTTGTTTGTTGCCTGATACGCTCAGGTCAAATCATTTTTGGTCATAATTGTTCCCTCCGGTCCCCGGGCCTCGTGTTCATCATCGCCTGATACGTTCAGGTCATTCCGCGGTCTGACAACTGGCACCATTCATATGTCATCTATGATTATCGCCTGGTACGCTCAGGCCGTTTCCTCATTTTTCCTTGTTCATCCCCTGTCTTACCTCATTTTGTTCAGGTTTGTCTCACGGTCCGGGGCTTGTCCATGTCTTGTCCGCACCTGATGCGCTCAGGTCACAACTTTCTGTCCATTCATGTCGCCCAGCTCTGTTCAGGTTCCGGCCACACCCCAGGAGCCTCTTTCCTTCCCCTGTCTCGCAACCTGCATCCAGAAATCACGCGTTCCCGTTCATCTCTCCTTCTTCTCAGTATCCCGCGGCAGTACCTCTGGCGTTAAAAAAAAAAAAAAAAAAAAAAAAAAAAAAAACCCTCTTCCAGGTACCAGTTAAGATTTTCTTATTTACCAAAAACTCAGGTTCTCGGGTTTTGGCAGGTTCCATCCTCATTGCTGCCATATCCAGGCAATATCAACCACGGTACTCAGGCCGCAAGTTCCGTTCCTGTCCTTCCCTGGTTTCAGGTAAGTTTAATTAATAATACCGAAAAAAAAAAGAATTTTTGTCTTGGTACATGGGGGATTTGTTCTTTTCATCATACTCCAGGTTCCTCCAGCCGGGCCCGGCTCAAGCTCTCGCAGGTGGGTTCCCGTCCTCTTCCCACATTTCCCGGACACCTGATAACACTAGGGCACGGCGACAAGGGCCCTCTCCGGGCAACCCCTCGCGGGCGGATTTTTAGTCCTGTTTCCTTTTTCCTCACAGCGGCACAATGTCCCACGTTTCGGATATCGAAGACTCAATGTCGATCCCAGAATCAGCAGTCTCTGAACAGGCCAGCCGCGCTTCATACAGAAATTGGACTATCCCCAAGTTAATCGCCGAACTTAATAAAGGGGAATCCGCCACTCGGCATCAGCGCAAAGGCTGAGCTGTACCGATTGCTTTTCCCGATCCATCCAGTGCCCTCGACGAGCAGGTGCCCATGTCCACCATCCAGTTATCCCTCACCCAGTTACACGCCACCATCAATAATCTGTCATCGTCAATTTCTGACATTAACACCAGACTTCAGGCCGTCGAAAATAAGGATAACGCACCCCTCCACCCCGGTGCCCGAAGCTGGTCCGTCCACTTCTCGTTCCTCCTCCCCAGGTATGGGTCCCAGCACTCCCGACATTGCCCCCGCCTACTTTGTGCCAGAAAATATCAGGCGAGATATATTGGCAGGAAAAGATATCAATTTAGCGGCCATTCTCATTTCTACCCATGACACGGTTGAGAACAAGACGATCGCCTGCGGTGACGTATCGGTAGTGCTGAAGTCAAAAGACGCCCGGCTCAATAGGAAGCTCACTATCCCCGAATTCATTCTAACGTTCAGTCTATATCGTGACATCATATGCACCGCGCACTCCCATCGGAGAGAAGAACTGGATACCTACATCTATAGGATCACAGACCTAGGCTACAAATACGGCGGTTTTTCTTTTTACGATTACCACCGGTCATTCTCTGCAAAGGCGGCAGCGGCCTTTCTCCAATATCAACATGTTACAAATTGGGCTTCCCTTGATATGGAGCTTTTTGCAGGCATTTCGCCGGCCAAAAGCCCCGGCATGTACCTACTGCCAGTCAGTACTTCATTCTTCTGACTGGTGCCCCAACACCACAGCCCCCTGCCAGAACCACCACCAACACCACTGCAGCAAAAACCAACCCATCCACGGATAAACTCGGCCGTCCCATCACCTTCCTCGGTAAAAATCAGATCTGCAATAATTATAACTTTGCCTTTTGTAATTATGATAAATGTAAAGCCCTGCACATTTGCTCCATCTGCTTCAGGGCCCACCCTCAGTCCTCCTGTTCCCAGAGAACCGCCAAACGCTCCTGACTAACCGACATCGACCTCAACCTATTACTCTTCCTTCTCCAGGATCACCACAACCCCGAGTTCGTTCAATTTTTAAAAGAGGGTTTCACTGAGGGCTTTCACACGGGTCTACTCACACTCCCGCAGGTCACTTGGGAATGCCCTAACCTTCTGTCAGCCTCAGCAGATCCCGAGTCAGTAGACAAGCTATTGGATTCCGAACTCCAGAAAGGCTTCATGATTGGTCCTTTCACAGAATCCCCTTTCACATCCACCGTGTCAGCCCCATAGGCCTGGTGTCAAAAAATCGTCTAATAAAAAGAGACTAATTTACGACTTGTCTGCTCCTCATGCATCCAGCATTCCCAGCCTAAACTCCCTGGTCCCGTCAGAAGAGTACTCTATGCAGTACTCTTCATTGGACGAAGCCATACAACTCATTCTGCAGGTCGGAACAGGGGCTTGGCTGTCAAAAGCTGACATCTCGGATGCCTTCAAGTTGCTGCCAATCCAACCCCACTTGTGGAAATACTATGGCATCAAATGGAGGGAACGGTATTTTTCGCCACCCGCTTGACATTCGGATCAAAGAGCAGCCCCTGGCTCTTTGATCAGTTCGCCCAAGCACTCCACTGGATCATAGTAAATCATGTCCATTGCCCGAGGGTAATCCACTACTTGGATGATTTTCTTCTCATTGAACATCCAAATCACTTCCCAGATAGGTTGGATAGCCTACTCAGTGTGTTCCACAGGCTGAATGTCCCGGTAGCCCCTTCCAAGGTAGAGGGACCCGCCAAAATAATTACCTTCCTAGGCATTACCCTAGACACCATCAAGATGGAGGCCAGGCTTCCACAGGACAAATTAGCCAGACTCAAGGTATCAGTGGCCAAGTTCGTGGGTACCCGAACAGTGACAAAACTGGAACTCCAGTCCTTGTTAGGGTCCTTCAACTTCGCTGCCAGAATCATGCCACAAGGCAGATCATTCCTCTCCCGTCTCCTCAATCTCCTACCGTCAGTCACAAACCAACACTCCCTCATTCATCTAGAACGTGATGCCTTGTCAGACCTAGCCATGTGGTCAGTCTTTTTGTCCAGCTGGAACGGTATCTCCCTCTTTGTTCCCCAATGGAGGGACACCTCCCCAATGGTGTTCTCCGACGCCGCAGCGTCCCTGGGGTTCGGAGCCATTTGCGGGGTCCAGTGGTTCGCTGGTCCCTGGCCCCCGCAGATCTCTTCGGATCATGAGGCCATCAAATCGTCACCCCTCCTCGAGATATATCCCATCGTGGCAGCCGCACGCATCTGGGGTGGGTCATGGAAGAATATGCCAGTCTGTTTCATGACAGACAATCAAGCGGTAGTCGACATTCTCTCCAAAGGCAGGTCCAGTTCCCCCAAGGCCATGCGCCTAGTTCGTAGACTCACCTGGCTTTCCTTACAGTCTAATTTCCACATCATCTGCAAGCACGTGCAAGGCAAAAGGAACGTCGCAGCCGACGCACTTTCACGTTTAAATTTCGATTTGTTTTCTCAGGTCATGCCAGGAGCCCGGAAAGTCGGTATCAATCCTCCAGGGTTCGAAGACCTGATCATGGACTAGATAGCTACATATCCGCGGCCCATGGTCTCATCCGTAGGTCACTTTCAGCCAATACTGCTAGGAACTACCAAACAGGTTGGAACACCTTCGCACAGTTCTCACGCCTCCACCCTAGGGGGAACAGGGACCGAGTCTCGTTCATCTTGGCCTTTTTGGCTTATTGTCACAAAGAGCTCAAGTTGTCCCATAATACCATCAGACTGTACTTAGCAGGCGTCCAGCATCACCACATGATTAAACGTCCCAGTAGCAGCTCCATATTTGCGTCCCAGGCCGTCAAGGCAGCCTTGAGAGGTATTCAGAAGATCTCCTCACCAATCATTCCTTCCAGACAGCCAGTTTCAGGGGAAGCATTTCAAAAAATTTCAAACGCCCTAGATGGTAATCCTTTCGGGCCATTTAAAAGCCTGATCCTCAAAGCCGCCCTTTACCTCAGTTTTTATGGGTTCCTTAGACCAGGGGAATTTTGCAGTACTTCAGCTCAGTGTCCAGGTCCAGCTAGAAGTCAACTCCAGCCTACACTCGACCACTTCATTTTCCTATTACCCATCTCAAAAACATCCCAGGTCGGACCACCAGTACAGATTGAATACTTCAAAACCTTCAACCCCTGGTGCCCAGTGGCAGTGCTCCTCCAACTGCTTGTCATACTCGGCGACAGATCACCAGACAGTCCATTACTGCCTTTTCCCGTACTCCCGATCACGTCTGCTCAGTTCATCCGTCACATTCGCGCCTTGGCTTCGGGTCTAGGGTTCAACCCCGCCAACATATCCGGGCACTCCTTCCGGATAGGGGCCGCGTCGGCGGCATCCAAGCACGGCGTCCCAGCCCACATAATTCGCAAAATGGGGCGGTGGCGGTCATCTTGTTTCTCCCGCTACATTCCCCATCCGCAGGTCGAGATCGCCAGAGCTTTTTCCAGCTTGGTACTGTAATCAATTATTCAATAAAATTACCTAAATCCATGTTTTGCCCCCTTTTCTTGGCCTACCCGCGTACATGGCTAACGGCACACCACTAGCCAAATTCTAGGGACAGAGATAGGTAGTCAGCTCCTCAGTCGATGTACAGTGCTCCTCCCGGAGCCCTGAGCACAAATACAGCAGGCTGGAAGCCAGCCTGCTTTTGTGGGAGGGGCATAGGATATTTCAGGCCCGGGTAGCCTCCACCAGGGCACGTCGGCATCGCGGTGCCCCACCCAACCCTCCCACATCCACAGACCAGACACCTTTAGGGTATGCCCCCTTTTCTTGGCCTACCCGCGTACATGGCTAACGGCACACCACTAGCCAAATTCTAGGGACAGAGATAGGTAGTCAGCTCCTCAGTCGATGTACAGTGCTCCTCCCGGAGCCCTGAGCACAAATGATCGTTAGCGATAATCTGTCGGTGTAAAGGTTCCGTCAATGGACCGCTGAACGAGTGAAACAATCATTCATCAGGTAATTGGATCGTTCACCGAAATCAAACAATGATTCTGTATGAGGACGAGAGAGAGCATTAGCTATCGCTCCTCCCCAGAGAAAATCACTGCATATAATAGCAGTAGTCTCCTCCACTGACGAGCAGGCGACTGTGGGAAAGGAACACTTTCTTCCCAACAATGGCCTGCTAATCTAAGCAGCATAAAGGGGCCTTCACTGATGTACTTGCACTACTATTTCTGTCTCACTGCGGAGAGTGGTCACGTGACTGCGCCCTCTGTCGAGACTGTATTTTTGCGGACATCTCGACCAGGCCTCCCATGATGCCCTCCATCAGAATCCCCGCTGTATTACATATTCATCTGCAAGGACTGTCGAGACACTTGGGGCAGATGAAATGATGGATAAAGTCTTAAAGGCTATTCACACCTTTGTGGGCAATTTTTTTTTTTTAATGATTGCATTTTACTCATTTTGGGCTAAAATAATTTTTTTCAATTTGTCTTTATTAAAAATATTGAGCCGTTCTGTCACAAAGGGTTGACCGTTTTAATCAAATATTTTTTATTAAGGTTTCATAAAGAATAGTTAATTGTTAAATTAACATATCCCAATAACCTCCCTCCCACCACCCCACCTCCCAACTTGTGCAGTCCTGCAACCACATATAGTCCAGATAACTTTCCGGACCCAGCATCACCATAAATCAGTCATCCAACACGTCAACCTCTGGACTTATGCATAGTCTGACCACTTGAACATTATTACAGAGTACATCAAAGTCCCGTTATGCTTAAATGACAATATCATAGTATTTTATCCAAGAGAACCATATCACATGGTTGACCGTTTTTCTAGCTGTGTGAATCCTACTTTCACTTTGTGTCATCTAATAACCCTTATCGGTAAATTACTAAGAGGTTATAAATAGGGATGTCCCGATACCGATACTAGTATCGGTATCGGGACCGATACCGGCATTTTCACGAGTACTTGTACTCGTAAAAATGCCGCCGATACCACTGCCGATACCGGAAGTTCCGGTTCGGCAGCGGCTATATTCTGTTTCATTACCCCTAACTTACTGTGCCCGTGATTACTAACTATTAATGCGCAGTCCCTCCATGCTCCTGCCCCGCGCGCCTTCTGTAATCATAAAGTGGGCGGAGCGGGCAGGCGGGACATGAGGCGCTGGAACTGAGAGCTCAAGCTGCCCGATTCCTCCATGCGCCTCATGTCCCGCCTGCCCGCTCCGCCCACTTTATGATTACAGAAGGCGCGCGGGTAGGAGCATGGAGGAACTGCGCATTAATAGTTAGTAATCACGGGCACAGTAAGTTAGGGTAATGAAACAGAATATAGCAGCTGCGGGGCCGGTGTATGAGTCAAGCTGCACCGGCCCCCGCAAGTGTAATCTGGATGACACTAATGGGGGATCTGTGGATGACATGTATATAGCATAAGATGCTATATATGTGTCATCCACATAGCCCCTAACAGTGTCATCCACAGATCCCCCATTACAGCCTCGTCCACAGGTCCCCCCCATAACAGTGATGTCCACAGGTTCCCCCCATAACAGTGATGTCCACAGGCCCCCATAACAGTGATGTCCACAGGTCCCCCCCATAACAGTGATGTCCACAGGTCCCCCCCATAACAGTGATGTCCACAGGTCCCCCCATAACAGTGATGTCCACAGGTCCCCCCATAACAGTGATGTCCACAGGTCCCCCCATAACAGTGATGTCCACAGGTCCCCCCATAACAGTGATGTCCACAGGTCGTCGTCCCATAACAGTGATGTCCACAGGTCCCCCCATAACAGTGATGTCCACAGGTCCCCCCCATAACAGTGATGTCCACAGGTCCCCCCATAACAGTGATGTCCACAGGTCCCCCATAACAGTGACGTCCACAGGTCCCCCCATAACAGTGACGTCCACAGGTCCCCCCATAACAGTGACGTCCACAGGTCCCCCATAACGGTGACGTCCACAGGTCCCCCCCATAACGGTGTCGTCCACAGATCCCCCCCATAACGGTGCCGTCCACAGATTCCCCATAACGGTGCCATCCACAGATTCCCCATAACGGTGCCATCCACAGATTCCCCATAACGGTGCCATCCACAGATTCCCCATAACGGTGCCATCCACAGATCCCCCATAACAGTGCGTCATCCACAGATCCCCCCCATAACACTGTGTTATCCACAGATCCGCCATAACAGTGC
The DNA here is from genome assembly GCA_033119425.1 of Bufotes viridis. NCBI lineage: Eukaryota > Metazoa > Chordata > Amphibia > Anura > Bufonidae > Bufotes > Bufotes viridis. Next base: position 390,213,350 of record CM065592.1, on the reverse strand, counting down.
GTCATCCACAGATCCCCCATAACAGTGTGTCATCCACAGATCCCCCCCATAACAGTGCGTCATTCACAGATTCCCCATAACGGTGCCATCCACAGATCCCCCCCATAACGGTGCCATCCACAGATTCCCCATAACGGTGCCATCCACAGATTCCCCATAACGGTGCCATCCACAGATTCCCCATAACGGTGCCATCCACAGATTCCCCATAACGGTGCCATCCACAGATTCCCCATAACGGTGCCATCCACAGATTCCCCATAACGGTGCCATCCACAGATTCCCCATAACGGTGCCATCCACAGATTCCCCATAACGGTGCCATCCACAGATTTCCCATAACAGTGCGTCATCCACAGATCCCCCATAACAGTGCGTCATCCACAGATCCCCCATAACAGTGAGTCATCCACAGATCCCCCCCATAACACTGTGTTATCCACAGATCCCCCATAACAGTGCGTCATCCACAGATCCCCCATAACAGTGTGTCATCCACAGATCCCCCCCATAACAGTGATGTCCACAGGTCCCCCCCCCCCATAACAGTGATGTCCACAGGTCCCCCCCATAACGGTGCCATCCACAGATTCCCTATAACGGTGCCATCCACAGATTCCCCATAACGGTGCCATCCACAGATCCCACATAACGGTGCCATCCACAGATTCCCCCCATAACACTGTGTTATCCACAGATCCCCCATAACAGTGCGTCATCCACAGATCCCCCATAACAGTGTGTCATCCACAGATCCCCCCCATAACAGTGCGTCATCCACAGATCCCCCATAACAGTGTCATCCACAGATCCTCCATAACAGTGTGTCCTCCACAGATCCCCCAAAAACAGATCCCCCTGGAGGCACATTGGTTTGAAAACGCTATTATATTCCCATTTATTAATTTATTAACACTTGTACAAAGGAAAAGAAAAGCCGTTGTCCATAGCAACCAAATTCCAGCTTTAACTGTTTTCATTGCTATCAGTAACTGCGCCGCTGTTTATATGAGGTATAGGTAATTGGTATCGGCGAGTACTTAAATAAAAGTATCGGTACTCGGTCTTAAAAAAATTGTATCGGGACATCCCTAGTTATAAACACTTATTTAAGGCTACTTTCACACTAGCGTTTTTGCTGGATCCGGCAGGGTTCAGCAAAAACGCTTCCGTTACTGATAATACAACCATCTGCATCCGTTATGAACGGATCCGGTTGTATTATCTTTAACATAGCCAAGACGGATTCATCATGAACTCCACTGAAAGTCAATGGGGGACGGATTGACTTGCATTGTGGGTCATGACAAATCTTGACGAGTCTTGCTCCGCATCCCATGACGGAAAGCAAATCGCAGCATGCTGCAGTTTGCTCTCCGGTATGAGAAAGGAACGGAATGCATTTTGGAGCACTCCGTTCTGTTCAGTTACGTTTTGTCCCCATTGACAATGAATAGGGACGAAACGGAAGGTTTTTTTTCCGGTATTGAGACCCTATGACGGATCTCAATACCGGAAAATATTAACGCTAGTGTGAAAGTAGATTTAGCCACATTCTTATGAGTGAGATAAGGATTGATCTATAATCAGTGTTTAAAATATGAGGTCTGAGATAAGAAGCCTGTCAGGTAAGCTTGCTGATGGAACAGAGAAAACATTCAGATCCTGCTACTACAGAAACTCAGCCCTGTACAGAGAAAAGGGCTCTCTGTACTTTAAAGTGTATGGCAACACACTGTTATACATGCAAACAATGGAACTAAGGATTAAATGTGTGACGGGCCCATCTACCAGTGTACCTAACACTAATAACAGAACTGCTTCTTCTGGGCCTAACCCAAGTCTATAAAATTCAGAGCCCAACACACAATTGATCAAAAATGTGAGTAAAGAGCTTACATTTTTCAATCCAGTTTAATCCCTAGTTCTATTGTTTGTATGTATAACAGTGTGCTGCCATGTATTTTGTTTGCTGTTTGTATGTTAGCTTTATGGATGTGCACCTGTGACTTTGGATGTGCTAGTCTAAATTCTATTGCTATAGTCCTAAGCCCCTTTCACATGGGCGAGTTTTACGCGCGGGTGCAATGCGTGATGTGAACGCATAGCACCCGCACTGAATCCGGACCCATTCATTTCTATGGGGCTGTGCAAACAAGCGGTGATTTTGACACATAACTTGTGCGTTGCGTGAAAATCGCAGCAAGCTCTATATTATATTGAAGAGAATGGGGCTGCGGGAAAATCACAAGCATCTGCAAACAAGTGCGGATGCGGTGCGATTTTCCCGCATGGTTGCTAGGAGACGATCAGGATGGGGACCCGATCTTTATTATTTTCCCTTATAACATGGTTATAAGGGAAAATAATAGCATTCTTTAATACAGAATGCTTAGTAAAAGGACAATTGAGGGTTAAAAATAAATTAACTCACCTTCTCCAATTGATCTCGTAGGTGCCGGTCTTCTGTTCTCTCTTTAGCTGTGGGTAAAGGACCTGTGGTGATGTCACTGAGCTCATCACATGGTCCATCACATGATCCATCACCATGGTGATGGACCATGTGATGAGCTCAGTGACATCACAACAGGTCCTTTCCCCACAGCTGAAAGAGAACAGGAGACTGGCACTTACTCGATCAATTGGAGGAGGTGAGTTGATTATTAATTTTTTTCTAACCCTCTAACCCTTTTAATAAGCATTCTGTATTAAAGAACGCTATTGTTTTCCCTTATAACCATGTTACAAGGGAAAATAATAAAATCAACATAACACCTAACCCAAACCTGAACTTCAGTGATGAAGTCCGGGTTCAGGTCTAGGTACTAAACATGCAGTTTTTTCTCACGCGCGTGCAAAACGCAATAAAACAGTTTGCACTTGCGCAAAATCGCGCATTTTCCCGCAAAGCACCCGCATCTTACAAGTGCCATTAGGTGGACTCTACTTTAAAACTAAATGGATGATTCAGATGAACAGAGCAGTCTATGCTTCAACACAGAAAAGTTCTTAGGTGGGTTAAGTGCTCAGTCCGGTTCCTCACTCGCACAGCACCTGGTCTGAAAAATAAGTCTGAATGAGTTCTAACTAACCGGCCATCTACTGACTAAGATGCTCTCTTAGGCCTCATGCACATGACCGTATGTAATTTGCGGTCCCCCAAAAACGGATACGCAAAAAATACAGAAGCAGTCCGTGTGCATTCCGTATTTTGCGGAACGGAACAGCTGGCCCCTGATAGAACAGTACTATCCTTGTCCGTAATGCGGACAATAAGGCTACATTCACAATACACCGGGCAGGCACCCCTATAGAAATGCCTATTCTTGTCCACTATTGCAGACAAGAATAGAAGATGTTCAATTTTTTTCGGGAGCCGCGGACCGGAAATGTGCACATTGTGCTGTCCATCTACGGATGTGTGAATGGACTCTAATAGGACATGTTCTATTTTTTTTGCGCAACGGAAATATGGAAACGGAATGCACATGGAGTAACTTCCGTTTTCTTTTTTGCAGACCCATTGAAATGAATGGTTCCATATACAGTCCTCAAAAAAAAAAAAACAGAACGGATATGGAAAGAATATACGTTCGTGTGCATGAGGCCTTAATGAATGGTATCGTGGTGTTGGGGCAATGCCCCTGAACTATTCTGGCAGGCAGGATGCTGTCATCGCTACCTTTAATGACATCCTATACATAGAAGAAAAAATCCTTTACCGTCCATTAAGTAAACATGATGACATGTCGCTGGATCTTCACAGCTAATTTGTGAAGTTTGTCAGTCACCGCTGATAGACTCTCTGAGGACCTTCCTAGCTTTGCATCTTATCTTAGCGGATTCAGTACTATTGTGGGCAACCATCAAGCCCCGTGGGGCTTTATGCTATCCCAAGTGCATATCGTCTAGGTTGTCACACAATTATCTGTTCTCATAAGGAATAAATGCAGTGAAACACTAACTAATTAAAGATTGCTCAGCAGAGATATGGGCTGTGAGGATCACTCAATGGATGATACTAGCATGCAGAAATGAATAGCTACCATTAATGCCATTTTGTTTCTTGTTTTTGCAATCCATGATGTCCAAAATTCTGCACTTTTTTTATTTTCAAAATATATCTTTATGGGGTTTTGCATTACCTTTTTCTGATACAAAGCTTACATTCATACAGCAATGGAGCCAAATTATATCTGGGGAATCCCAGAAGATTACTGTATACAATCTATACAATGAAGTATGCCGTAATCAACTAAGCTCCCCCTAGTGGCAGCTGCAAGCAGACAGAATTGTATCATGTAAGCGGAGCTGCGATAAAAATATATTATAAATCTAGCCAGCACAGAACTTCGGACAGTAAAACAAAGGTACAATATGCTTGTCTGAATAAGGCTTTATTATTAGTATGCAATCTTTTTGATTACAATATCAATAATATCATATCACTGGGGTTCCAACACCCAGCACCCCCACCGATCAATGCCAGAAGTAAACATGGGACAGAGCCGGAACCCCATAGCTTTGTATACTGTGCACTGGTTGTTCTTGGGTACTCCTGTTCAGCTCCCATTCACTTGAATAGAAGTTGGTTGCAGTACCTAAGAACAGCCACTGCGCAGTGTACCCAGTTGTGGTGTTCCTAGTCTGTTCATTGTATACTTCTACACAGGGGCCCACAAAATGTAGCCCACCTCCAGCAATAGTATGAGAAGATGAACGATCAAGTGTTTTTGTTTTTTTTTTTTACCGACAAATCACAAAAAATGCTGAGAGGTCCCCCTTAAGGTCTCTGCATCTTTGGAAACATCGGCTTATGTTGGCTGATACCGCTTGTAATGATGCGGATAGTGATTGTGATGTTTTCCTTGAGTTTATCAAGGGATGTGGATTGTTAGCTGACAAACTTCTGTTTTAAATTTCCTCACAGATAAAAAAAAAAAAAAGGAAGTGGACAAGCCTGGGGAACGTGGCGGCCATAACCGCTTGCTCACAGCTCTGTAAACAGTTCATTAACCCGTGCCAGTGAGTTCTGTGAGTTGTGGCATGTTGCCTCTATCTTTTCCGCTGAGCCGCAGAACGTAACCATGGATATGGACAGCACACGGTGTGCTGTCCACATCTTTTTCGGCCCCATTGAAATGAATGGGTCCTCACCTGTTCCGCAAAATTGAGCAACGGATGCAAACTCATTCATACAGCCGTCTCAGTGAGCCCTAAATTGCGGTATTCACCGTTGATTTGAAGAAAATTGGGCCCACTATTTGTGTTCCTGACACTGTGCACCCAACGCCAATTTTTTGGTCGTGAAGTGGTGTTTCGCGAGTCAAATAGAGATTTTCTGCGGACCAGTACCTCATATTTGGTGATTTTACGTGACCTGATAAATGAAACCAAGCTTCGTCCGTCATAAAGTACAGCAATGGGTCCAAATGTCTGTCAGCAATCATACTCAGCGAGCAAGTCCAGTAATTTACGTGTTTAGCTTTGTCAGATTCTTTCAGTTCCTGCACACACGTTATTCGGTACGGTTTCAGGGTCAGATATCTCAGCGCTCGCTGACACGTTGTTCATAATACACCAACTTGCTGAGACAGTCTTCAGTAGACTTTTGGGGGCTACTTGCAATCCGCAGCTGAGTTTCATGCACAACTTCAGCCATCCTGATCGATGCAGGCCTAAGCTTCTTCATGTTTGCAACAGACCTAGTTTGATGGCATTTTCGAACCAGACTCTGAAAACAACGTGTAGCTGGTGGCTTTGTTCTTGGGTACTTGTCGGCAATGGTCTCGTGTTTCCTTAATCGATCTGCTTCTCACATCGCCTTCCACAATCACTTTTCGCTGCTCCAGGGAGGACACCATCTTTATGACACAATAGGCCACTTTTCTCAAACTGAATAATAAATCAGTCTTAGTTGCCCCTAGCAACTAATCAGAGCTCAGCTTTCAGTTCCTATAGGGCTCTGAGAAAATGAAAGCTGAGCTCTGATTAGTTGCTATGGACAACTAAGACAAATTTACTATGAGGCAGCTTGATTTGGAGATATTGGAGGCGATACTACTTTTTCGAGGGCCACCCTGTAGAATGAGTGGGGGTGCTAGGTTTTAGACACCTAACAATTTGATATTAATGACCCATAACACGTATAAGTCATCAATATGTTCGTCCCGGAAAACCCCTTTAACAGAAAATAAACCTCAATGAAATACATATATTAGTGATAAGCAATCTCACCTCCACTCAACAGTATTTAGATACTTGTGCTAGGCAGTAGCGTTGCTAGGGCTGGTGTCACCCGGTGCGGTAAAAAATGGTGTCACCCCCTCCACCCCCGTCGGCGGTGGTCTGTCTGCTTAGCCCCCCCACGTCAGCTGTCTGTTTACTATTACTATCTAAACCCCCATCCATGTTATCGCTTGGGTTCAAATTCTAGCACCCCTAACAGCCCCCCACCCCAACCCCTGGCGATCTGTCTTCTGTCTGCTTAGCACCCCCCCCCCATACACACATATTTGCATTCATATTATATTCTGTGCTATCCAGAATACAGCGCCACATACCTTACATTTAGTAACTTCTCTGATGCAGACCTTCTCTTTCCTCATCTTCTACTTTCAGACCAGACCGCCATAATGATTTTTCACCCATCTCTCGTCTCTGTAGTTTGACAAAAGACAAACTACTTTTCCATCATCCTCCTACCTTCTTAACAACTCACCTGCCACCTTAAATAATAATAATTTGCACTAATTCAAAAGTGCTCCCGTTCTGTGTGCCAGTGCAAAAAAACTCCCTCAGTGCCGCCAGTTGAGCTAATGTCCCCATGTGTGCAAGTATAAAATACCCCTATATAATGCCCCCATAGTGCTCCTCTCCTCTTCCCCATAGTGCCCCCAGAATGTGCCAGTATAAAATGCCTCTTCTTAGTGCCCCCATAATGTGCCTATATAATATAGCCCCATTGTATTCTTCTCCCCTCCAACACCAGTGTCCCCATAATGTGCCAGCAATGCCCCCATAGTGTCCCTCATGTACCAGCAATGCCCCCATAGTGTTCCCCATGTACCAGCAATGCCCCCATAGTGTCTCCCATGTGCCAGCCATGCCCCCATGTGCCAGCCATGCCCCCTTAGTGTCTCCCATGTGCCAGCAATGCCCCCATAGTGTCCCCCATGTGCCAGCAATGCCCCCATAGTGTCCCCCATGTGCCAGCAATGCCCCCATAGTGTCTCCCATGTGCCAGCCATGCCCCCATAGTGTCCCCCATGTGCCAGCCATGCCCCCATAGTATCCCCCATGTGCCAGCCATGCCCCCATAGTATCCCCCATGTGCCAGCCATGCCCCCATAGTGTCCCCCATGTGCCAGCAATGCCCCTATATTGTCCCCCATGTGCCAGCAATGCCCCCATAGTGTCCCCCATGTGCCAGCCATTGCCCCATAGTGTCCCCCATGTGCCAGCCAATGCCCCAAAGTGTCCCCTTTATGCCAGCAATGACCCCCCAGCACAGTCCAGAGCCTCACAGAAAAACAAAACAAAAAAAACACATACTTACCTCCATGGCAGCGATGCGATGCAGGTCTCTTCTGGCCTGTGTCCAGAGCAGTACGGCTCAGGCAGCGGGATGACGTCATCGCACCGCCTGCGCCGGCCTCTGATAGGCTGCTGGCCTTGTGTACATGGAGTACTGCTGCAGTGTTCATCTGTATCGCGATACAGATGAATGTAGGGAGAGGAGTGTTTCCATAATGCAAGCGCTCATCTCCTAATGGTGTCACCCAGGGGCGTAGCTAGAAATGAGTGGGCCCCACAGAAAAAATTTTTATGCCCAAATAGCTACATTTTTTTATGCCCCCTCCCAGAGCTTCCACCCAAACACCCCTCCAGGACCTCCCTGTCACGACTGTGACTGATCCAGACAGGTCTGGGAGGAGAAGGTCACAGCGACTTGCTACTCGAGATAGCTTGTGAGTTTGCTCCATGGTTTAGGGTATGTCATCCGGGTTTTGCCTTGTGAACCTTTTTGTCCTGACTGGGAGTTTGTAGGCATCCTTCTCAGGTGAGTCCTGTCTGCCACTCCCAGCTACTATATTAGTTTCAGTTTCACTTGCAGTCATTGCCAGATATAGTCCTTACTTCCAGTGCTATGCTGACCTTTGAAGGAGATCATTTGACGGTATTGCTGTGGAGTTCTTGTCTGGCGTGGACTGTCGTTATTGGGATCATCTTCTCTGCTCGTGACTGGATAAGTCTCTCTCTGCTGGAGATTGTTTGTTTGTTGCTGTCTTCCCCTGTTGTTCTCCTAGACATGAGTGATGGTGACTAGTGCTCCCATCTGCCTTTCCCCAGTCTAGTCTTCTTAGGGTGACTCAGGGTTTAGGCATCCTGCTCACCGCACGGGTTCACACCCCGTCTAGGGTATCAGGGCAGACAGGTGCCAGCTTAGGGTTTGTCAGGGGTGGCCGTTCTATTTCCCATCCGTAGATAAGGGTCCCCCTTTCCCTCCATCTGGTGCGACACGACTGCTGCTGGGATAGCGGTCGTGACACTCCCATCCCAACATCCCCACATCCCTCCCTAGATCCCCCCATCAGTGTCATCCACACATCCCCCCCATCAGTGTCATCCACACATCCCCCCATCAGTGTCATCCACACATCCCCCCCCATCAGTGTCATCCACACATCCCCCCCATCAGTGTCATCCACACATCCCCCCATCAGTGTCATCCACACATCCCCCCATCAGTGTCATCCACACATCCCCCATCAGTGTCATCCACACATCCCCCATCAGTGTCATCCACACATCCCCCCATCAGTGTCATCCACATCTCCCCATCAGTGTCATCCACATCATCCCCCATCAGTGTCATCCACACATCCCCCTATCAGTGTCATCCACACATCCCCCATCAGTGTCATCCACATCCCCCCCATCAGTGTCATTCACACATCCCCCCACCATCAGTGTCCTCCACACACACCCCATCAGTGTCCTCCACACACCCCCATCAGTGTCCTCCACACATCCCCCATCAGTTTCCTCCACACATCCCCCATCAGTTTCCTCCACACATCCCCCCATCAGTTTCCTCCACACATACCCCCATCAGTGTCCTGCACACATACCCTCATCAGCCCATCAGTGTCCTCCACACGTCCCCCCCATCAGTGTCATCCACACATCCCCCCATCAGAGCTTCATATTAACCTGCTATACTAATATTATGGCTAAAGACCTCAGTAATAGTTTCCCATTTATAATATATATAGATTATATATGATATATATATATATCAGAAGTATAAATATATATTATCATACTTCTGATATACATGAATGCATAATTTAGCCTCTATTTCTAAAAGGTTTCCACCAGGACTCGAACTCACAACCTTTTACATCAGAGGCTAAAACCCTAACCACTGAGCTATGAAGCTCTATGCTAGGCTGTGCTGGAAAAACCTCATGGTAGTTTATCATGTATTCCTATACAGCAGAAGTATAATTAAATAAAAAAATAAATGTGTGATTACTATATATATAGTAATTGCACATTTATTTTGTGTCATACATTTTTTTTACAATTACTGGAAAAAAAATTAAAATTATACTTCTGCTGTATATGAATACCAAATACTTGATAAACTACTATGAGGTTTTTCTAGCACAGTTAACCATTGAGCTCCAAAGCTCAGTGGTTAGTGTTCTTGCCTCTGATGTAAAAGGTTGTGAGTTCGAATCCTGGTGGCAACCTTTCAGAAATAGAGGCTAAATTAGATTAAAATACATTGGGTGTCCCCAAGCATACTGACAATGCTTGGGGATACCCCCTTCATGTTCATAGCACTGACTCCATATATGGACACAACCGTATATTGGGGTCAGTGCTCAGACCGGGATTCCCTGTACAGCGATCGATGGGCAAGTGCAGTGAAAAGCTTCTGGCTTCAATTATGCAAATGACAGACAACCTACGTCACTAGTTTAAAGGGGTTGTCCAGGCTTTTAATATTGATGACCTACGCTCAGGACAGGTCATCAATATCATATCGGGTCCAACATCTCGCCGATCAGCTGTATGAGGAGATGGCGCACGTACCAGTGAGCAGGAAGAGAGAAGGGAGGTGGCACTACGTGCGCCGACTACTCATACAGCTGATCTGTGGGGGTGTTGGGTGTCGGACCCCCGCCGATCTCATATTGATGACCTATCCTGAGTCATCAATATTAAAAGCCCGGGCAACCTCTATGAGCTAGAGGCACTTTAAAAGGAGTTTTCCCATGCAATGAATAGGGCATTTCAAATTATTTTTGACTGGAATCTCTGGTGTGTGAGATACTATTTCAGCTGTTCGTGAAGGCACCAGCGCTCGCAGTAGCCCAGCGCTGTCTATTTGATACCGGCTGGGCTTGGTATCGCAGCTCAGTCCCATTCATTTTGGTGGGGCTGAGCTGCGTCTAGGCCATGTGATCAATGAACTTGATGTCACAAGGCTTAGGGAAAGTGAAACGTGCGATTCGGCATTTTTTCAAAAAGACGTACATTCGACAAAAATGGTACCAATAAAAATACAGTTCGTAATGCAAAGAACAAGCCCTCATACAGCTCTGTAGACCAAAACATAAAGTTATGGCTGTCAGAATATGGCAATGCAAAGAAAATTTAGATTTTTTTCAAAGGTTTTTATTTTTATTTGAAAGTGTTTAGCCGCAGAATAAGGATGTCTGGTCATTTTTAGCGCACAGTGAACGCTGTGATGTTAAAACCCCCAAAACCTTGGCGGAATTCTGTTTTTTGTTTTCAATTTTGCCACACAAAGAAATGTTTTCCCATTTTTCAATACAAGACATGGTAAATTAAATGGTGTCATTAAAAAAAATCCATCATGTCCCGCAGAAAATAAGCCCTCATATAGCTATGTGAACGGAAAAATAAAAAAGGTATGGTTATTGGAATGTGGGGAGAAAATATCCAAAATGAAAAAATGAAAAAAAGGCCTTGAACCCAAAGGGTTAATGAGCTGCTGCCCAACCACAGAGAAAGGGATAAGTCCTGCAGATAATGCGAGGGAAAAAAGCTGAAACTTACACTGGAAAGCAGCATTTTTTGCACTAATAAGGTAAAAATAATGGTGTGTATTACCCCAGTTTAGTTTTTTTGTGTGTGGGATAAACTTTTAAAATAGAGCATCTATAAGATACCAACAAAGGTTAAAGGGGTTGTCCGAGTTCATAGCTGAACATGGACATACCTCCATCTTCACCCAGGCAGCCCCCTGACTTGAGCATTGGAGCACTTCATGCTCCGATGCTCTCCTTTGTCCTGTGCCAAATCGCGCAGGGCAAAGGCATTTTCCGGAGTTCCGGTGACAAACCAGGCTCTCTATCGGGCTGCCAGGAAGCCTTGTGACGTCACCGGCACTGATGGGTGGGCTTTAGTTCTGCCCTAGCCTGTAAAACGGCTAGGGCAGCGCTAAAGCACGCCCATCAGAGCCGGTGATGTCACCGAACACACTGCTGGGCAGAAGCTTCCACCCGGCAGTGTGTTATTATAAACAAAAGAGCCCTTTCCCTGTGCGGTCTAGCGCAGGGCAAGGGAGCGCATTGGAGCTCCGATAAGATAAGATGCTCCGATACTAACATCAGGGGTGCTGCCTGGGTGAAATTATGTGTATGTCCAGGTTCTGAACCAGAACAACCCCTTTAAACTAATGACTGCTATGAATGCCACCATATACAGGTCCCAGAACCAAAGTTAGGGGCTGCGGGCTTTTGCTTGGCATTCAGCTGAAAAGGACATCTGGGTGGAGCATCATTCAGCCAATTAGCACTGACAATGTAAAAATTGTACGTGAAAATCAGTTTTCTCTTCTGTTTCATGTAACCACCATAAAACAAATTTAATAAGGTCACAAATCAGAAACAATCCACGGTGAACCAAGGAATAACGTACGGCTGACATTTTAGTTCCAATAACATTTTACCAAAAGAGTTCTTAATGAAAGGTTATTTTGATGCAGAAAACCAGAAAGGGCTCCTTGCGGAAATCTTTATGGAATAACAAGTCATCGAGCAATAACTCAAACGATATTACAAGTCCAAATTGTAGGAAACAAGTGCCAAGGCAAGCAAGCCTGAGCTCCTTGTATCACCACCCGCTAATGAATGCGTTCTGGAAGACCGGGGAATGCAGAATTTGTATTTTTTTTTTCCCTAATCATTAAACAAATAATTTCAGCCCGTTATTAACACAAGGTCCCTTTTCTGCTAATTACCTCTCTGGTCTGCATCATTCTCAGTTCTCAAGTGACTTCCATGGGTCCTTATCTTCGCCTCACTTTCCCACTGTCAGGCTCTATTTTTCCAGTAAGACAGCAGAAGCAGAGATGAGAAATGTTGCTTAACACCTCCTTGCCCTTTGGCACTACTGTCACCTCAGGATTTCCCTCGACATAAGAATTTGTGAATTTATTTGTGATACAGCTGGTGCTGACAGCTATAGTAAATCATAATGAATTCTCTTCCTTTCGAGTTTTGTTTTCAATGTAATTAACCATAAATGTCTATGAAACATAAAATACTGCGCTGGTCAAACATAACATCACCGAGCTTCCTGACCCCAAATGACTCTTGCAATGGAAAGACAAAATATTAGGATTTTTTTTTTTTTTTTGGGCCAAGAGATCCATCCACAGAGATCTTTCAACAGATGCTGCATGATGGCATTGGAGAAGACGCTCAAGGTCGACTTGCTACCATGCCGTAGCTATGATCCTTTTGAAAGCTGCCAACATAGATAACCACGTGTACAGTACGTTCATTGTCCATAAGAAATGAACAGAAAAAAACAGAATACAGTGGTGGAGCTCGAGTTATTCCAACCAGAATGTCTTTGATTTTGTAATTTTCCTCCAGCCAAGCACTGCCCTCTTGCTTGGAAAGACGTGCTACTGAGTAGAGAAACCATGGTGGAATACCCAGTCTGGACCCAAACCAATGTGGTAATTATTAGGATAGTCAATTATGACTTAATTAGAAGGACGTTATAACCTAACGTTTGGTATGGCCCAGTAAAATGCATCTATAAGAGAGATGAATAGGACTAAATATGGTGCCAGTCATATGAGCCATCATGTGCCCCTCACAAGTATTGTGTGTACTGGGGACTCGGGGAGCAGAACTTATACAGTATATACAGTATTATGTCTGTCAGTGTTTGTGTAGAAACATATCTGTGTTTGTTTTTTTAACACAACTTTACTAAACAACAATTCAACATCACCTAGATACAGGCAGCCATTTTACAACATCACCTAGTGACAAGCAGCCATGTAAATACACACAGTGAAGTAGTTACTGTAATAACCACAATAAAAATCATGATTCCACCACTCGTCCTATTTACTTATCACCTGAATGTGTCTTGTGTGCTAACCCAGCACATGTATGTCATGTAATGCTGCTGCTTACTGAACGTCAGGGATTATTTGATGTGTAGTGTGTCACGACTGATGTCATGTGTCAGTCAGGCCATGGATACATTACAAAGGACTGATCCATGGGCTATACATTTCTACTGCATATAGGGATCCACTGCTTGATATAAGAAAGGTATGTATGCAGAATTTTAAATACACGTATATTAGAAAATTAAAAATATGATTTCCTATTACATAAACAAATAAAAAAATAAAAACTGGAATAGCCCTTTAAATTGTTTGGCTCATCAAATGGTTACAACATGCCAGAATTGTCAAAAAATACTATTTCTAAAATGTTTACATTTTCTTAAAAATAGATTTTTTTATATTCTACTTTCTGCATATGCCTGAGCTTCTATTAACAGCATTTAGAGATGTGCTTTACAGCAGCCATATGGACCAAAGAACCTGTAGTCTGCAGATGCTCATTGACTTTTATGGGACAGTGTGGCGGGCATGTGCTGTGACTTGTGCAGAGGTCACTGAGCAAAAAAGAGGAAGCAGGTGGGTGCTGACCGGCACCCATTGTAAATGTGGGAACCTGTTTTATCTGTCTACCTTTATTTATTCATATAGCATACCTTTCATTGTAATCCTGCCTGTGGTGATAATAAGACGACTGCTGAAAAGTGGCCTGTACAGAATGAGAAGTATCAGTCTATTATTGGGCTTGGTGTGAAAACTGCACGATTTCAGGATTTTATTTTTTTTTTTAAGTATAGTGACATGGTAAATAAAAAACAAAACAAACAGAATCTTACAAAATATATTTAATACAGACGGTCACTTTCTGAGACATATTTCCTTTAAAGGAAAGACTACAACCACTGACCTAAATTGGAAAGAAAAAACTTAATTTCATGGAAACATAATGGGAACAAGATCTTCCTATAAAGGATGATTATTTACAAAAATGACACAGAAATTCAAGTACTTATTTGCAATAGCCGACTGCTTTATTAAACAGTATATAGCATTTTTTTTCCATGCTATGGCCGACATTCTCTGCGCCTAATACTATTGGAATTATTCTAGGGTCCCTTGCCTGCTAACATTTCCCCTTATAGCTGAAAGATGCTGATATTTTTTCCAGACTTGTTATGCAGAAGCCAAAACCTTGTTGATACAGTTGTGTACCAAACTATGCTAGACCTTCTTAATATGCTGATCGTGCAATCACACAAAAAATATATATGTATATAGATAGAATTTGCTCTGTAAGAAAGCCAGACTGTTTACATGCTTAAGTGGCTGGAGACTATACTGTGTGTGTGGTCGAACAACTCAGCAGTGCAGCTATGAACAGCCATATGCCACATGTGAACTACAGAAGCAGCCCTCGTCATGAAACGCCAGCATGAATGACAGCTCTGACAAAGCGACTTCCTTAAATAGGAATTTTTAAAAGGGTAGACTTGTAGCTAATAATGCCAATGAAACAGAAAACATGAAGGCTCCTTTAAGGGCACACAACTTTCTACCAACTGGGGGTTATCTACCTTGTCCTATCAAAAAGACCAGGGATGATCAACCTTCGGCCCTCCAGCTGTTGCAAAACTACAATTCCCAGCATGCCTGCACAGCCTACAGCTATTAGAGAATGCTGAGAGTAGTTTTGCAACAGCTGGAGGGCTGCAGGTTGAGCATCCCTGAAGCAGACTCTCGTGATTTCTAGATCAGATGTTCCCTATCTTTAGTACCACCTAAAAACCATAATTGTATAATAGATAGGGTTGAGCGAACTTGTGTTTTATGTTCTGCATACAAAGTTCGGGTTCGGGTTACCGAAGAATCCCGTTATGGATTCCGCTACCACGGACCATAACGGAATTTGGAAACCATAACGGGATTCTTCGATAACCTGAACCCGAACTTTGGACGCCGAACAAGTTCACTCAACACTAATAATAGAAACCTTCATCAGGTTGGAGGTTCTCTACCTTCAAGTACTATTTTATCAGCATCCTCCAAGTCAGGTGCTATATGCATACATGCACAGATGGATCCTTCCTTACCTTTGCTCAATGTATATTAAGATGTGTGGCGGAGGATGACCAGCATTTAAAAAAAATTAAAACAAGATTTAGGGATATTACGTTACGGGGTGTCTATATGTGTCTATCTGTAGATACCACCCAGTGGTTGTGAATTGTATTGCAGCCTGACGAGGTTTTTGCTGGTATCTTGCAATATTGTATTGAATTTGTTTTGTGACAAATTGGAATCCTTAACGGTTAACCAAATTCAAGGAAAGATATTGGTGGACACTAGTGTTGAGCGAAGCGAGCTTCGGATGCTTCAACCGAAGTTGCTTTGTTCCAAACTTCAGAATAATACTGTACGGAGATCCGTCATGCGTGACTCCGTTAAATTACTTTGGTAGTTGATTTTTAAATTGGAAAACCACTTTAAAACTTTAACCGAACTAGCGCTAGCGGGAACCAAAGCAGAGTTCAGTTTCAAGTTTTAAAGTTATTCAACAAAGTCACGCACGACTTTGTGAATTACTTACTTCGGCTCATCGGAGCCCATACATTCTAATACTATATGCAGACGGATGTTCGTACAGTATTATTCCGAAGTTTTGAATGAAGCGACTTCGGATGAAGCATCCAAAGCTCGCGTCGCTCAACACTAGTGGACGCATCTGCATAATAAAGACTCTTAAGCCTCTCAGGTCAGAGGCTGTCTGCCTCATGAAGAACCCAACTGCGTTCCTCGATGTAGAGCAGATAGCTTAAGGATCTAGAGTGTTTTAAGAGCAACAGTGACATATTGTATATACTGAATCTCCTCGTGGGAAATGGCAAACACATCCCTTTCATGATTATGAAGCTCCTGCACACAAAGGTTAAGAAGATCCAGGCCACCAGACTTTCAGAAGTACTATATGTATAGGGTGCAGTTGGTGTATATATAACTAATATATTCAAGGCCTCGTGGTAATTTTAACACCGTGGGCCCATTGCAAAGGTTTCTGTCTACGCAAAAATAAAAAATAAAGTATCTAATAGCGCCATACACTGCGCTATTCCATACAAAAGTATCTAGCCCCCCTAAGTACAAACTCAGCCCAAACCTCAAAATAAACTGGTTGGCATTCCACTGCAAATAATAATATGGTGCTCAGTGATGGGGCGAGGCCCACGTAAAATCAAACTAGGGAAAATCACGGCACTCAATTCAAGAGATATATATTTTTTATTCCATCCTTAAAGTACACACATATTATTAGTGGCCAACGTTTCGGTCCATCCCAGACCTTGTTCACGGTATCTTCTTATTACAGCGACCGTGAACAAGGTCCAGGATGGACAGAAATGTTGGCCACTAATAATAAGTGTGCACTTTAAGGATGAAAACATTTTTTTCTTCAATTGCAAAGATATCTCTTGAATTGAGTGCCGTGATTTACAGAGTTCAAAATAAAAACAGACACCAGACGTCTTAATGCAGGGACGTAACCAGAAAAAGCTGGGCCCCATGGCAAATTTTTTAAGAAAACGACCCCCCTGCGCAACTTCCCTATAACCCGCCCCCCTCACGCAGCTACTCGAGACCGCCCACACTGGCCAAACCGCCCCCCCCCTGTCCATTCAGTAATTATGCCCCTTTAGTGCTCCCCACACAGAAAATACCCCTTTATTGTCCCCACACAGTGTAAATTAAAACTGTTAGACAGCATGGCCACGGAGGATTTACCAAATATGACAGATTCTCTGTCCAGGACTGCCCCTGCCGTAATGGATGATAGCCGCTACGGCGGTAGTTCCGTCCCTGCCTTAATCTCTTCCCAACGTGACATACTGTACATGTACGTCACATTTTTGCAGGGGAATGTGTGGGGCTGGTTCAGCACTGCAGACTGATCCATACACTGAAGGTGTCAATAGTTGAACAACTTTTTATAAAATATAACATACTAAAATACTCATACTAATACTCGTTTGTTCTGTTGCATCCATAGGAATCAAAACTATGAAAATATAATGTTATTCCTCCCATGTGGTGAACACCATATTTAAAGATACCTCACAGTGAACGGTGTAAAAATGAAACCTAAAAAACAATCCCTAAAAAAAAATGGAGTAATTGCAGCCCCATCAATACATGCGAGTGAAAAAACATACCCCAGAAAAAAATCCAGACCCCAGATCAGCCCCTCTATAAAAAAAAAAAAAAAAAAAAAGCACTCCAAATAAGAATCCAGACTACATCCCCTAAATATAAGCAGACCCCAGACCAGAGCCACTAAATACGGACCCCGGACACTTAATGGCTCACCTTCTTCTTCTCTGTGGAGTTTTGTAGCTCATTTTGGTGCACCATCTACGGCAGGGTTCAGTAACCACCGGCACTCCAGCTATTCTGAAACTAGAACTCCCAGAATCCTCATTTTACTTTGATGAGAGTTACAAGAACAGCCGAATAAATGTGCATGCTGGGAGTTGTAGTTTCACAGCAGCTGGAGTGCCGAAGCTCCGAAGCTCGCTGATCCCCGCTCTATGGTTAAAGCAGACCTGCATGGTCCATATTCGTGGTCCACAAGCAGACCTTGTTTGCTGGACTGCAGAAATCACGTGCTGTGCTTAACTTGTGACCACTGCAGGCAATCACTGGCTAAATCCCGATCTCAAAAGGTAGTTTGTTACCAATTGCCTACCCATGGACATTCTAAATTATGAGGTATTTCCACACAAAGTGTAAAATTGGCCACATATTAGCAAAATAAACTTTAGACAATTTTTCCAAAGTTTTGCGGTTAAGTTTTATTTGCCTACACAGATGGTGCCATTCTCATATTTAGCTGTGGTGGCCATGTCTGACCGGAAGGTGACACCAGAAAGTACAGCCATATGGCGGTCATGTTAGAATTGTCTCACTGACTAACAGTTTACTATTTCTTTCTGTGAATCTTTTTCGCTCGTGGTAAACGAGCATTGTGTCTACAGATGAACAAGAAAAATACTGTGCGTGGGGCAATTCAAAAATATTTTACATGGGCGGCTTGGGATATATTCATTTGTTTGTATCCTTTAATGACATATGTTTCAATTGCACAAAAATATCAGAACACTAGGAAATCTGTTACCACATAGCTCCCTATGAAACCATCTTACATGCCAGATGCGCGCTGATCAGTAATTCTAATAGGGCTTGGTCCCATTTCCATCAGTGGCTCCATTGTGGAGAAATTAGACTTTTTATTTTATGCAGTGCAACGAGGGTGGTGCCGTTGCACCTCACTGCACCCAAGGTTCCGCTCCTTTTTCTTCACAGCAGCGCCCCCACCACGGACAGGGCCAGGCGTACTCATGCGATTGCTCATTCACTCCACTGTTCGGCACAGGCACAGTGCAGAACCTATCCGCCAGAGACGTTCTCTACTGAATTGCACTGAAGAGTGAAGCGAATAAGTGACCACAAAACTTCAGAGCAAGGCATGAGCACGTCTTCACTGCTTGAGTTAAATTGCTGGGGGTGCTGCAGGGAAGGAAAAGGAGCAGAGCCTTGGGTGCAGTGAGGTGCAATGGTACCTTCCTCGTTGCACCCAGAGGCTAATTAGCATAAAACAAAAACCCTATTTTCTCCACAATTGGGCCACCAATGGAAATTGGACCAACACCATTAACATGTGATGACAAGCGTGCATCTGGCTATGTGATTACAGACCCCCTTTAAGGCCAGGAGTAGAGATGAGCGAACTTTAAAAATAAGTCCGGCGTTCGGGTTGTGGTAAGTCGCGCATCCCGTTATGGATTCCACTATAGCGGCATATGGAATCCATAAGGGGCGGCTGCCACCAACCCGAACTGTTGAACAGCCGAAGGACCTGGGGTGACATCACTGTCATGTGATCAGTGCAGGGGGCGTGGCTCAGCACTGGATTTGATCCCGTGCTGAGCCACGCCCCCTGCACTGATCACATGGCGGTGACGTCACCCCAGGTCCTTCGGCTGTTCAACAGTTCGGGTTGGTGGCAGCCGCCCCTTATGGATTCCATATGCCACTATAGTGGAATCCATAACGAGATGCGCGACCTACCACAACCCGAACACCGGACTTTTTTTTAAAGTTCGCTCATCTCTAGCCAGGAGTTCTCTGCTTTGCACAATCACAAGAGTCCATTGACAATAAGCTGAGCCCAGAGTTTCCCCCTCTTGTGCTCCTCAGTGATCAGCTGTTATTGGTGGAGAACTGTTCAATTTCTCTAGAACGCCCCCACAGGGGAAATTAAGCATTACACAGTGCCTAGCAAATCAATGATCTGTCCATGCAATTCAGGACAGGATAGGTCCTCCATAGTAGGAGATGCTCTTCGAGCCACTTATTGCCTGTGGTTTACAGAATAGAGTCCTGAATGGAGGAATCACCACTAGGGTTGAGCTAACCCGAACTGCAAAGTTCAGGTTCGTACCGGAATTTTTCATTGAAGTTCAGGTTCGGTGTTCGGGTGATTTTATTAAGACAGAATGCTAAATAAAATGGCCATTGAGAGGTTAAAAATAATAAAAAAAAACTCACCTCATCCACTTGATCACGCAGCTGGTATCCTCTTCTTTCTTCAGAACCTGCGATGATGTCACCGCAGGTCTTTCTATCTTCATTCAGCAGAACCTGCGATGACGTCACCGCGCTCTTTTGCAGGTCCTGCAGAAAGAAGAAAGAAGAGGATACCGGCAGAGTTTTTTTTTTAAGACTGTCTTAAGACTGCTATTATTTCCCGGAAAATAATAAAATCACCGGAAACCCAAACTTCTGTGAAAACGTTGGGTTTCGGGTCCCGATACCTGAACTCACAAAGTTCGGTACGAACCCGAACTTCGCAATTCGGGTTAGCTCAACCCTAGTGGTGATTTATTTAGCATTCTGCTTTAAGAATGCTATTATTTTCCGTCATAACCATTATATAACGGAAAATAATAAAGTGAAGTTCGGGTCCCCATTGACTTTAACGGGGTCCGGGTTCGGGGTCAAGTTCGGGTCCCGAACCCGGCGATCCCGAACTTCCACGGGTTTGCTCATCCCTACTCACCACCAATAAGTTAGAATTCACTAATACAGTAAGTGGGTAAATTGGACAACCCTTTAGATCTGGAGCAGACGCTGTAGCTTACCCTGGATCTGTAGCTCACATAGCCACCATAAATATAACATGGTAGACAAAAATTTTTTTTTTTAAAGTTGTCAGGTTTGTAATGTTAAGAATGCTTTAAAAATCTAACTATAGCTATAGCCTGTCAAGCTATCGGTGCCCCATGTCAAGTGCAGAAAGTAATGCAACCCATAATGCAGCAAGGGCTATCGTTTCCCATGGAACTGGGCAAAGCCTCTCAGTAACAGGATAATGTCAGCTGACATCTGAGGATAATAATTATCCCCGGTTAAAATTTAGTGAGCTGGAGAAGGCTTTGAGGGTTTAGAAAAATGCCTGAGCCCTCCTGAGAGAGACAAATGGAAGCTGGTACTGATAACAATGCCTTTAAGAAAGTATGCGTGGTATTTTTCAAGGTAGCAGCTTATAAAAACCCACAAAACGACATCATAAGAAGAAAATCTTGGCTACACATCAACTTGTAGATGATCAGTCTTAGAAAAAACACTGGGGGTCATTTACTATAGCTAAACACCAGTTTTCTGGCGTAAAAAAATTGCAAATCTAATCAGAAGTGCAATTTTTTCACTTTTTCCGACACGCTCGCCGCTTTTCCAAAAAGTGGGTGGAGTGTGGGCAGGAGCTCCACGGCGGACTCCTCTAACGTGTGCGGCAGAAAACATCTGCGCACTACACCAGGAATCTCCTCCAGCTCCAGATCTCACTTAAAGCAAATGGACAGCACGAGAGGCGACAAATGCATTATGTAGAGAGCGCCTCCTAATAAACTGACTGAGCTCGCGTCTTAGGCTACTTTCACACCTGCGTTGTTAATTCCGGCTTTGCGATCCGGCAGAGGATCTCAACACTGGAATTAAACGGATCTGTGCCATTTGATACATCTGGATGCATTGTTGTATTAAATCAAAACTGAACAAACCGGTTGAAAATCATTGGAAGTCAATGGGCGCTGGATCCGTTTTTTTCGCTGACAAACAAAACAGATCCGACACCATTGACTTACATTAATTTTCATACCAGAACCAGTTTGTCCAATTTTGCAAACCAAAACAGAACAAAAAGTGCAATGACGGGGAGTTGTCGTTATACCTAGAGGCTCTGCGCTACCGCATTACCGCACCGGTTCCACTTTGATTGACAGAGCAAAGAAGTGATGTTTTCCTGTCAAAGTGCAGAGGGTGCAGGGGGCTGCCGGGTGGATCAGACATTTCTGCTGTAGTGGCACAACTGCTGGGACCAATACAAGGGCACCTCTTTTGAAACTACTATAAGGGCACTGCTGCCGTCATAGCCATACAGACATTGTGACAACGGCTCAGTGGAAAAAAACTAGACATCTGTGCATCTGAGTTTTTCCTCTTCCTTATTCAGGAACAGGAACTTATACCAATCTGCCATGTCACATATGAAATGATGTGGGCTTGTAGGGCCAGGCAAGAGCACAATGAATGTGCTTGGCCCTGTCAATCAAGGGAAGGAGTCGTGGCTAAGTAGAGAAAGTGGAGGAGGTGGGGTGCACTGAGGGGCTCAGGCACGCCCCATTGTGTGATTAGGCAAATTAATTGAAACTCGGAACTCTGCAACCACAAATCAGATTTTAGCTATAGAGGTATCATTTTAATCAGCAGGATCTACCCTATGGAGCAGTATACCCTGTCTCACCCTGCTGATAGGTCTACATCAAAGTTTATTGTGAGGCCACCTGTATTCTATATATACTATATATGGTGATTTCCTCATCTCAAACAATTTATTGAAACAAAAGCCAACACCAGTGCTGGGTATACCCCCACAAATATGTCAGTGTCTCCAGAACTTGTCATGTGGCCTTGAGCATCAATTACAGTTTGACAACGACGTCTCCTGCTGTTCACAAGTTGACTTATTGTCTGCTGAGACATGGCATCCCACTCTTCTTGAAGGGCGGCCCTCAGGTCCTTGAGGTTCTGAGGTACAAAGTTATGAGCCACTACATGGTGACTCAGCTGATCCCATAGGTTTTCAATGGGATTCAGGTCTGGAGAAAGTGCAGGCCACTCTATTTCAGGTCCCCCGGTCTCCAGCTGCCGTTCCCTAATGATGCGACCTCGATGAGCTGCCGCATTGTCATCCATGAAGATGAAATTAGGCCTGTGTTGCTCATGCAGAGGCACAATGACCGGATTAATTATGTAATTCGAGTAGTATGGACCTGTCACTGTACCATTCACAAAGTGTAGGGCAGTTCTGTATTGACTACACAGACCTGCCAACACTGTAATACCACCAGCACCAAAGGCTCCTCTGGTGACAACACTGGCTGATGCATAGCGCTCTCCTTGATGTCTCCAACATTGTTGGTGGCCATCATTTCTGCTCAGAGTGAATCTACTTTTATCAGTGAACAACACGGAGGCCCACTGGTCCCTCAGCCAGAGTAGATGATCCCTGGATGATCCCTGGCCCATGCAAGACGATGACGCCTGTGGTCAGGTACCCTTCGAGGTCGTCTAGCACGCAGACCATGCTGATGCAAACGGTTTTGAATGGTCTGACGTGACACTTGTCAAAATATGAACAGCATGATGAGGAGGACTGTTTAAATACCAATTCTAATTGAACCAGGAAATTTATTGGGCGATTCATGGATCAAACACCTGAATTTTGCCGTTAAGCTCCTTGTTAGAGAACAGCAAGTTGTGCAAAAAGTACCAAAATATTGAATAGCTGGACATCAAAAGTTTAGAGAAGGTCACATTAAGTTCACCTGTAAAGGTTAGATTGCATTTTAGGTTCATCCTGAAATTTCACCTACAAGCCACATATCCCTTACTTTTTGTCAGAAGTATATACATAGATGCAAACAAGCAATAAAAACAGTTCAATAGCTAAACTGCTGTAAAATATCCCTTCACGTGCTCTCACTCTCCTTATGGTTGTATTATAACATTATAACATTTTCAATAGCTTAGAAACCCAACTCCCTTTTATTATATGGAATCAGTAAAATGTAATTCTCCTAAAAGGCTTGGTGAACGTAGAAAGCCATTAAACTACACCATTAGTTACTTTATAGGTGTTTAAAAAGGTTTTATAATGTGCAAGGGTTTTCAGGAATCTGTCATTCATTTTTTGTCACAATTGTCATCTTATTAGTAGACATTAACTCCTCACGTAACACTGATAAGGCAGCACATAAAACATCACTGTCCTCCCAGTGACTCTCAATTATCACATTTATAGATAAGCTAAGCGCACATAGCGGGGTGCCTTCATGCCTCCTCTGACAACTAGGACTTAGCTCAAATCCACCACAAGAAAGTAACCAAAAGTCACAAAGTTGGCATTTCCTGCTACGATAAAAAGTTTATAAACGATTCACCAACAACTTACAAAAGTTGAAAAGAAAACTGGAGCAATAAAAATTTCTATGAGTAACGGGTCTCAAAAGTTCACTCAACACATGCAGAGTAAGGCAAGCCAGAGCCAGGGGCCTATAGTCTGGTATAATTACCAGTAACCACCTGAACACATGTAGTACGCTAGGTTTCTTACATCCTTTGTTTTCCAATTAGGCTTCTCAAAATGCTGATCTTAGACTGAGTTCACATAACCGTTTATTTTTCCGTTCTACCGATCTGTCAAAAGAACAGAAATATTAAGAAAAAAAACGTATCCTGTAAAAAAAAAAAAAAAAAAAAAAGTATCCTGAGCATCAGTTATGCAAATCTGGCATCCGTTTTAGACATTCCTGCCTGATAGCCGTTTTTTTTTACGTCTAAAATAACGGATCTCAGACAGAAATGGCTGTAACAGATGCCAAATGTGCACAACTGATGCTCCGGATCCATTGTTTTCTTTATTTTTCTGCTCTTCTGACGGATCGAAAGAACGGAAAAATTTACGGTGATATGAACGCAGTCTTAGGTGGCATGGTGTGATTTGATTAGACCACAAGAGAGAAAGTGTCTTGTGAAAACAAGCACGTGTCTATTTTAAAGGGGTTTTCCCACGAAAAATATTCTACCGTTTTCCAAACAGCACCTGGATCTGAATACTTTTGTAACTGCATGTAATTAAAAATGTATTATAACTACGGAGTTATTCATTGAAATCTATCTGTATAGCGTCACCTGCTGTTTTCACTTTTTCTAATTTCTCTATCCAGCTCACTGAGAAGGCCGCACATGCTCAGTTCCATCCTTCAACTGCCACCAGCCGCAGCAGGAAGGACAATGTTGTTCTGCCTATTTCCGTGAAAGTATGCCTGGGCGATACCTCGCTTGGAGATGCAACTTTTAAAAAAAAAAGACCTCAGGGCCATAGTTATAGACGCATTTGGACGTACACTTTGGGGGGAACTTATCATGAGGTAATATTTGAAGTCAGTTTTGCTCGATTCTGTGTTGAGGTACTTTGCTCCAAATTTATCAAATGCTGCACATCGTCTATTAAATTTGGCGCATCTTTAAACTGAACATTTTTTGTCTAGAAATGCTACTGCAGTTTTTTGTTTTCTTTCTTAAGGTGCTTTCACACTTGCGTTCTGAGGATCCGGCAGGCACTTCCGTCCCGCCGGATCCATCAGAACGCAAGTAGTCTGAAAGCATCTGAAGACTGATCAGGATCCTGATCAGTCTTCGAAATGCTTTGAGGCTACCATGGCAGCCAGGACGCTACTGAAGTCCTGGCTGCCATGGTACTCCGCAGCAGTGTACCTACCTGCGCTGTGGCCGCCCCTTCATGACGTCACAGGTCTCTGCGGCGCACAGATTAATGTGATGTCATGAAGGAGCGCCCGGTGGCCGCAGCGCAGATAAGTACACTGCTGCGGAGTACTTACCATGGCAGCCAAGACTTCAGTAGCGTCCTGGCAGCCATGGTAACCGATCGGAGCCCCAGCTTACACTGGGGCCCCGAACGGAACTGCTGCTGCGCATGCGCAGAGCAAAAACGTTGGATCCGGCGATGCGCCGAAACAACGTTTAGCTTAATTCCGGATCCGGATTAATGTACTTCAATGGGCATTCATTCCGGATATGGCGTTACGGCAAGTCTTCCGGATTTTTGGACGGCAGCATGCTGCGGTTTTGTCAACGTCCAAACAACATTCACATACTGAACTTTAGACATCCTGATGCATCCTGAACGGATTTCTCTCCATTCAGAATGCATTAGGATAATTCTGATCAGTATCTTTCCGTCCTAGAGCCCCGAGGACGGATCTCTACGCTGGAAAGTAAAAACGCTAGGGTGAAAGCGCCCTTATACCACCCCCCTCCTGGAGTGAGTTTGTGACTTTTTAAAAAAAGTCTGTGATAAATCTAGAGATAAACCTATTAACATAGCTGGCCACATTCGCTTTCCAAAACTGGAGTGAGTGGTGAAAAATTGCAAAAAAAGTCTCAAAATGTTTGTGCACGCAACCTCAAAAAGTCTCAGAGCCTTATTTTGTGACTTTATGAAGCCAAAATTCTGGAGCACAGAGCATGATGAATTCCTCCCCATGCCTAATAACACATTGGATGTACAGCCATATAAACTTCACTTTAAAGGGGTATTCCATTGCCTCGTTTTTTGGTATATCAGTGCCGGTTACTTTGGAGCACTCAGTCAGGTCCTTATACAAACAAACGGCATCTCAGTGCTGGTTGCTGTATGTGCGCTCCTGATGCGCCATTATTAGCTCCAGTCCATTACTAAGGTTCACTAACCCTTACTCCATATCGCCCCCGCCTGCGTCCATTATTTTGCGAGTCAATAGTGTTGAACTACTCCACTATAACAGTATCAGTAACTGTAATTCCAAGAGATACACATACACGTCTGTGTCTCCCTCTCTGTATCACAGTGATATTCTCCTATGGTGCCCAGATCCCGAGCATCATTGAACAGGACAACTCCAGGGCTCTTGCACATGGTCCAGGCGCTGTCCTTCTCTAGAGCGCCTCCCAGAGGTGGAAGGGACACTGCACTGGTAATGTGCACTTCAACAAACCCTCTTTTTGCAGACCAGACATACGGAGAGCACATGGATTATTTGTGTGCTTTCCGCATCTGTAAATCCATTCCGCAAAAAGATAGAACACGTCCTATACTTGGACCCACTGAACTAAATAGGCCCACAAAAAATGCGGATGCGACAGGGACAGTATCCATATTTTGCAAATCTGCAATTCATGGACCGCAAGATACATATGAAGTATAGGTAGAAAATACCTGGAAAAACTGTGTTTAAAAAATAAAGGTGGTTACAATTTTTTTTTTTTTAGGGGTTAGCAATTATACAAAATATGATCAGAAAAGGGGGACACACCTTTAACTAGTTTATAAGATGGATGTTTTTGAAATGAGTTGTGGCAATGAAGACTCAAAAACAGGCAGAACACCAAGGGATTAGGCTTCCTTCATACTCTTCATTTACTCTGCTGTATTTTCACCACTAAGAAAATTACTGTGCGTGCTGCAGCGTAGGGAAATGTAGCGCTCCTCTCCAGCGGTGGCGGCTGCTGAATTTCCCAGCACCGCAGCGCACACAGTTATTCTACAGCAATCCAAGACTGAAAAAGGTCAAGGTACGACCAAAAAGTCACTCATATCCTTTGCACGTAAGGAAACGGTTGGACTACTTTGACGTTTGTATGTTCTCCCCGTATTTGCGTGGGTTTCCTCCCACACTCCAAAGACATACTGATAGGGAACTTAGATTGCGAGCCCCACTGGGGACAGAGTGATGTTAAAGCGGTGCAGAATATAGTAGCGCTATATAAATGCGTAAAATACAATAAATAAATATTTTTGCTTTTGAAAACCTGCAGAAAATAAAACGGACCTTTGGCTTTCCATAGATCTGGCTATTTTATACAAGTAATGCCCAGGCTGCCATGAAGGCCTTGTTACGGTCCCGTCTGCTTTCGAGCTCTCAGAAATCCTCGCTGACTGTGCTACACGCGCTTTCCTGTACTAATGATGTAAGCAATTATCCTGTTTGTACAAGGCTTCATGATTAACAAGCTACCTCCCATGAAAGGTGGAGGATCGCCTTCCATTAAGGCACTGACGAGACGACGGCACGGTATCAGTGACAGGGCTGATAGCGGAGCCATTTGAGGCTATTAGTTTATCAGAAGGGTGGCTTGATGAGTCCATCTAGTCAGTCACGGGGAGAATTCTAGAGCTTCCCACACAAATACAAGCCGTATAGGGCGTCCTCCTCAAATCTGTCATTTTATTAACACCAAACTGATCATTCTTGAACGAAACAATCTGCTCAGACCGCAACTAAGTGCATTGCTGCTCTGGATGACCGTTATTGGGTATTTATTGCACACCGCTCTATTACATGCACTGGCGGTCCTACCGCACCTCCGTGTGGCTTCAATTTATAACAAAAACCCGCCATAAAAAATGCAGAATGCGCCAAGTAAGGCTGAGTTTCCAAAACCAGGACACAAATAATCATAAGGCCTCATGCACACATGACCGTATTTTGTGTCCGTGTCTGATCCCTTAAGTTCTATGGGTTCCCCCACCCCACCCTCCGCTCAAAAAAAAACAAAAAAAAAACAGACATCACATAGATGTCATCAGTGTGCTGTCTGCATCCATGTGTCCATTCTGCAAAATATAGAACATGAGTGAGAAAAAAGCAGCTTACATACGGAAGGTGACCGTGTTTTGTGGACCTCAATAAGGACATGGTCATGCACATAAGGCCTTAGGCCTCTTTCACACGGGCGAGTTTTCCGTGCAGGTGCAATGCGTGAGGTGGACGCATTGCACCCGCACTGAATCCGGACCCATTCATTTCTATGGGGCTGTGCACATGAGCGGTGATTTTCACGCATCACTTCTGCGTTGGGTGAAAATCGCAGCATGCTCCAGTTTCTGCGTTTTTCACGCAACGCACGCCCCATAGAAGTGAATGGGGCTGCAGGAAAATCGCAAGCATCCGCAAGCAAGAGCGGATGCGGTGCGATTTTCCCGCATGGTTGCTATGAGACGATCTTTATTATTTTCCCTTATAACATAGTTATGGAAGCAGGTGATTGGACCATGTGACCCAGTGACGTCACGGAAGGTCCTTCACCCCCTTCCCTGCTGAATACAGAGCAGGAGACCGGTAACCGGCTGCTACGCGATCAAATGGAGGGGGTAAGTTTATGTTTTTATTATTTTTAACCCTTTTTACTTTGCATTCTCTATTGAGAATGCTATTATTTTCCTTTATAACTATGTTATAAGGGAAAATTATAAAATCTACAGAATACTCCACCCGAAACCGGACTTCAGTGATGAAGTCCGGCTTTGGGTCTGGGTACCAAACATGGCGATTTTTCACACGCGCATGCAAAACGCATTACAAAAGTTTGCACATGCGCGTAAAAATCGCGCATATTCCCGCAACACACCCGCATTCAATCCGGGCGTCAAACATGTACATGTAAAGGTGTATCCATTTTGTGGTCCGCAAAGATTCAACAAATATGAATACAGTGTGCATTCTGCATTTAGCCATTATGCAGGACAAGAACAAGACTATGTTCTATTTGCTGAGCCGCAGAACGGACATATAGATGCGGACAGAACATGGCGTGCTACCTGCTTTTTTTGTGGCGACACTGAAATTAATGGTAATGGGTCCACATCTGATCTGCAAATGTGGATCAGATGAGGACTAAAAATACAGTCGTGTGAAAGGAGCCTTTAACATAGCCTTAAAGCTTACCGAGTACTGTATTACCCTCCCCCCACAAAAAAAACTAAAAACTGCTGACAGCACTATATAGGCAATGGGGAGGGCAGTGTACACCGACCTATTTGCATGGGCATGCCTCTTGTATGACCGAAAAAATGAAAGTTTTAATGCTCCTGTGTCCCGGGGGCGTTCTCTTCACATGCAGTGTCCAGGGTTCCCTCTACCGAAACCTCCCCAGCCCCTCCCCTCTGCCCTGAGTGACAGCTCCAGTGGTCTCCAGATTGGACACGAGAGCCATTATATTATAAAGTCAGCACAAAAATAAATAAAACCACTGCGGATTCGCAGTTTTCATGGATTCCGACTTTGCTAAAAGATCATGAACATCACAAAGTAACTGATACACTGAAAAATCTACAGCTTGCCCTGTAAGAAACACTTGGTGGGGGATCATAGTTGTTACACCCCTACACACATACTCATAAAGAAGGGGTTTGTCCTATCTAGACAATTGGTAAGGGGGGATACATTTGTTAGATAAGAGGCAGAGGGGGTTAAAAAAACTAAAAAAAAGCAGCATTACCCCGCTAGCCCCACGCCACCAGTGTCCCAATGCTTACTGGATCCCGCTAGTCTCCGCTCGACACCCAGGAAATGGCAGCTCGGCCAATCACTGGTTGAGCAGGGTCGCCACTGAGGCCAGTGATTGGCTGATCTCCTGCCATTCCCTGTGTGCTGAGGCGGGACCAGGAAGCGGAGACCTGGTAAGTGCTGTATCGGTGGCGATGGGGGAGCGGTGAGGCAAATAATGCTCTTCTTTTTTTGACCCATTCTGTCTCTTATGTAAAATAAGTTATCCCCATGGACTACCCTTTTAAGCGGTGTATAATGTATATGGCAATTACCACTGGGGTCAGTGTTCATAGTCTGTGCCAGTCTCATTGCCAGGGATCCAGGGCACCGTCAGTGCGCCCATGCCAGGGCGATTTCGGCTTTTTAGACAACACAACACATGAGAACCAATTCAGAAAGTTGCGTGCTGAAGGCAGATTTTCACGTAATCTGGAGCGAAAAGCATTAAACCGCTTCTTGTCAGAAGTCGCGGCCTGTCACCCATAAAACTGAAAGCTGAAAACTGTACAGTGACTTAGAGGGTGGCCGCTGGAGGGGACTCCTCTTCTATGTACATCTCCTAAAGGCAATTTGCCTCGGATTTACTTGCCAAATGTTTTCTACTTTTCACCGGATTTTAACAACTGACATTATTTTATGAGCTACAGACGGGCTCCTTTAGACGACGCAAGCTTAACCGCAACCTTCCATAAAAAGCGGGCTCTGTTTGGATTACAAGTCACCAAGTGAAACAAAAAACTGCCCCGAGAACTTTATGATAATAGATACACAAGCCTCCGCTGTTGTAAAAATCACAAATGTGGCACATGGACGCGCGACGCAAGCTAATGTGTGCGCTCCATGACTAAGGAGTCTAACGTGTTTCACTAAGCCACGGGCAGACTGGTATCAATGCCATTTCCATCAAAGCTTGTGCTCCTAATAGATAATATATATGAAGATAGAGGGTTATATATATATTCCAGTGCTACGTAAAAAAAAGGATGACACTGGGACCATCTTGCTCTACTTTGGAGCAGGTAAACAAAGAAGGGAAGGCTGCGCTGGCACGCGCCTTCTCTTCAACCAGCTGATCGGCAGGGATGCCGATCTGATATTGATGACCTATCCTGAGGATAGGTCATCATAAATATAACTTGGACAACCCATTTAAGCCTATAGAAAATATTGATAATTGATCAGTAAATATAAAGTCATCTGCGGAGATGTTAGAAGGCATGTAACGAGGTATTCCAGTTTTAGCACATAAAGCCTATTAATTGTATAACGAAAATAAAAATTCCTCATAAGTTTCAATATCTCTGATTTTGACCACTGAATGGAAACCTGCACCGTTTTCTTTCAGAGGGTAAGAATTTGCTTTGGTCACACAGGTCCACAGCTCGTTACGAGGCAGACTGCTGGCACGGACATACATGATCATGACATGTACAGGACCTGCTAGAATAAGGGTTTCTATTCAATGACACAACGCAGAGAAAGCTACAAGAAACGGATACGGGTCGTGTATTTGCCTGCCGCACAGCTTCTCATGGGTGCAATGTAATCACAATGCCCGTACTGCATTCATATCTTCTCATCTGCACGAGTTATGTCAGTAAATCTGATGGTGCTCAGCGCTAGGGCTACAGTTTCATTTCCAGATTGTGAAAATACAACATGCAGCGAGAACATGACACATCAGTTCTGTGAAATTACATAAATTCCCTTTTTTATTGTTTCAAAAATGGCTATAATTAGTCATTAAAAGTACATGAGAAAGGATTGCTACTAATGGTCAGACACCTAAAAATAAATCGCTTCTTTACGGAAAGGGGAACTAAAGAGGCACATAAAAATTCACAGTGACTGTGCACTCTCCCGCGTTACCACACCTCTATGACTCCGAGAATCATAAGACCTCTGCATTTAGAGGCACTAGAGTTGACCGAACTTCTATTTTTAGTTCGGCGTCCAAAGTTCGGGTTATCGTAGCATCCCGTTATGGATTCCGCTACCACGAACCATAACGGCATTTGGAATCCATAAGGGTCCATTCACACGTCCACGGATCCGCAAAACACGGACATCGGCGATGTGCGT
Source organism: Bufotes viridis (assembly GCA_033119425.1). Classification (NCBI taxonomy): domain Eukaryota; kingdom Metazoa; phylum Chordata; class Amphibia; order Anura; family Bufonidae; genus Bufotes; species Bufotes viridis. The sequence continues at coordinate 390,181,352 of CM065592.1, read as the reverse complement.
TCCGCAATTTGCGGACCGCACATCGCCGGCACTCTCATAGAAAATGCCTTTTCTTGTCCGCAATTGCGGACAAGAATAGGACATGTTCTATTTTTTTTCGGGAACGCAATTGCGGACCCGGAAGTGCGGATCCGCAATTGCGGACCCGGCCGGGACATAGTCTGTCCCCATTGAAATGAATGGGTCCGCAATTCCGTTCCGCAAATGCGGAACAGAATTGCGGACGTGTGAATGGACCCTAAGGGGCTGCTTCAATGAACCCGAACCTTGGACAACCCTAAGGACCTGGGGTGACGTCCCCGTCATGTGATCAGTGCAGGGGGCGTGGCTCAGCACTGGATTGGATAAGAGTTGATCCAGTACTGAGCCACGCCCCCTGCACTGATCACATGACGGTGACGTCACCCCAGGTCCTTAGGGTTGTCCAAGGTTCGGGTTCAATGAAGCAGCTCCTTATGGATTCCAAATGCCGTTATGGTTCGCGGTAGCGGAATCCATAACGGGATGCTACGATAACCCGAACCCGAACTTTGGACGTCGAACTAAAAATAGAAGTTCGCTCAACTCTAAGAGGCACCATGGACTTTAAGGGCATCTGTCAGCAGATTTGTCCCTATGACACTGGCTGACCTGTTACATGTGCACTTGGCAGCTGAAGGAATCTGTGATGGTCCCATGTTCATATGTGCCCACACTGCTGAGAAAAATCATGTTTAAATTAGGGATGTCCCAATACCATTTTTTTGTACGAGTACCGATACTTTTATTTAAGTACTCACCGATACCAATTATAACAATTAAATAAATAACACATTTATTTTGTAACCACTGACCTACCAAAAGTCCAAAAAACAGAACAGCCCCCAGCCTTTTCCTCTTATCAGGCCCCCAGCCTCTCATCAGCCCCCCCAGCCTCTCCCTCTCATCAGCCCCCCCAGCCTCTCCCTCTCATCAGCCCCCCCAGCCTCTCCCTCTCATCAGCCCCCCCAGCCTCTCCCTCTCATCAGCCCCCCCAGCCTCTCCCTCTCATCAGCCCCCAGCCTCTCCTCTCATCAGCCCCCCAGCCTCTCCCTCTCATCAGCCCCCAGCCTCTCCCTCTCATCAGCCCCCAGCCTCTTCCTCTCATCAGCCCCCAGCCTCTTCTTCTCATCAGCCCCCAGCCTCTCATCAGCTCCTTTTTCCGGTAATTCAACCCCCCACCTCCCTCCCCAGTATTAAAATCATTGGTGGCAGTGGCCACAGGATCCCCCTCCTACCCCCCATCATTTGTGGCAGTTCCGATCAGAGTCCCAGCAGTGTAATGCTGGGGCTCCGATCATTACCATGGCAGCCAGGACGCTACTAATGCTATAAGCATTAGCAATGCGCCGCACAGACATGTGAGTTATCAGAAGAAGGAGCGCCCGGCGGCCACGGCGAACGTGAGTATAATGCTGCTGACTAACTGACCATGGCAGCCAGTACTTCAGTAGCGTCCTGACTGCCATGGTAACCGATCGGGGTCCCAGCATTATACTGCTGGGACTCCGATCGGAACGGTCACTGCCACAAATGATGGGGGGAAGGAGGGGGACCCTGTGGCCACTGCCACCGATGATTTTAATACTGGGGAGGGCGGGGTTGAGTTATCGGAAGAGGGAGCTGATGAGAGGAAGAGGCTGGGGGGCTGATGAGAGGCTGGGGGCTGTTCTGTTTTTTGGACTTTTGGTTGGTCAGTGGTCACAAAATAGATGTGTTATTTATTTCATTGTTATAATTGGTATCGGTGAGTACTTAAATAAAAGTATCAGTACTCGTACTTAAAAAAATGGAATCGGGACATCCCTAGTTTAAATATATGCAAATGAGCCTCTAGGAGCAATGGGGGCGTTGCCATTACACCTAGAGGCTCTGCTCTCTCTGCAACTGCTGCGCCCTCTGCACTTTCATTGACAGGGCCAAGCAGTGTAAACATCATCACGCCAGGCCCTGTCAAAAGGACGCAGCAGTTACAGAGAGAGCAGAACCTCTGGGTGTAATGGTGACGCCCCTGTTGCTCCTAGAGGCTCATTTGCATATAAAAAAACATCAGTTTTCTCAGCAATGCGGGCATATATGAACATGGGACCAACACAGATGCCTTCAGCTGCCAAGAGCACATGTAACAGGTCAGCCAGTGTCATAGGGACAAATCTGCTGACAGATGCCCTTTAATATATCAACTAGCTACAGTCACCCTCCTCTTGTTAGGTACCTTCACTATGGTCCAGTCATCGCCATTCTGACATTCTAAAAAGCAAATAATGGGCAGTTCATTAACCAACCCCTCAAGATAGGTCATCAATATCTGAATGGTGAGGGTTGGACTCCTGGCACCCCTGATGATCGGAGGTTTGAAGGGGAAGCAGCGCGAGTGCTGTGGCCTCTTCATAGTATGCCAAGCACAGCGCCGTACAATGTATAGTGGCCAGGCTTGGAATTGCAGCACATTCACTTGGATAGGATTGAGCAGTAGAATTTATGAGTAAATGAACATGAGGGTGTTACCAGTTGAGGATGTATCCCAACACTGGCCAACCAGTACGAGTATCAGAGTCTGTATGGGAAACACCCCTCCCTTTCATAAATATTCAGGTTATGGGAAAAGATGCTCCAGAATTGTGAGTTCATGGGGAATAGAAGTATTTACTAAAACAGACAGGTCAGGAGATGGTCCTCCATGGTAGTGACATTTTACAACATAAGATTTTTCCAGCCCCGTCCATTGATTAGCTGACCGGTTTCCAGTTACACACTGGCACATTACAGGACGTAATGAATGAGGCCGAGCACAAGAGACCTATTTATGAAGCCGCAGCTATTCACTATTTACAGGGCCCAAACCCTCGTAAACCGTTCCTTAGTAAAACATGCTTCATTTGCTTGGAAATGTCCTGGAACAAAGAGCGGGCCAGCACGTACGTCCAGTACCCAGGAGCAGAGGGCAGGTCAATAGGGTTTCTATGTCGCTGTGCGAAATAAACAAGCTGTATGGTGGGGGTTATAGTCCATGCCGACTCAGGTTATGCAGTACTGGAGTATACCCAACTAAGATCAGTTTTTACCAGTCTGTTAACAGTTCATATAATAATAAAGATTTGCTGTACAGGACTGCATTACAGCCCTGTATTAGCCCCCCCCATTGTACAGCCCTGTATTAGCCCCCATTGTACAGCCCTGTATTAGCCCCTCCATTGTACAGCCCTGTATTAGCCCCCCATTGTCCAGCCCTGTATTAACCCCACACTGTACAGCCCTGTATTAGCCCCCCCCCCAATGTACAGCCCTGTATTAGCCCCCCATTGTACAGCCCTGTATTAGCCCCCCATTGTACAGCCCTGTATTAGCCCCCCATTGTACAGCTCTGTATTAGCCCCCCATTGTACAGCTCTGTATTAGCCCCCCATTGTACAGCCCTGTATTAGCCCCCATTGTACAGCCATGTATTAGCCCCCATTGTACAGCCCTGTATTAGCCCCCATTGTACAGACCTGTATTAGCCCGCCCATTGTACAGCTCTGTATTAGCCCCCATTGTACAGCCCTGTATTAGCCCCCTATTGTACAGCCCTGTATTGGCCCCCATTGTACAGCCCTGTATTAGCCCCGCATTGTACAGCCCTGTATTAGCCCCGCATTGTACAGCCCTGTATTAGCCCCCCATTGTACAGCCCTGTATTAGCCCCCCATTGTACAGCCCTGTATTAGCCCCCCATTGTACAGCCCTGTATTAGCCCCCCATTGTACAGCTCTGTATTAGCCCCCCATTGTACAGCTCTGTATTAGCCCGCCCATTGTACAGCTCTGTATTAGCCCCCCATTGTACAGCCCTGTATTAGCCCCCCATTGTACAGCCCTGTATTAGCCCCCATTGTACAGCCCTGTATTAGCCCCCCATTGTACAGCCCTGTATTAGCCCCCCATTGTACAGCCCTGTATTAGCCCCGCATTGTACAGCCCTGTATTAGCCCCCCATTGTACAGCCCTGTATTAGCCCCGCATTGTACAGGCCTGTATTAACCCCCCATTGTACAGCCCTGTATTAGCCCCCCCATTGTACAGCCCTGTATTAGCCCCCCCATTGTACAGCCCTGTATTAGCCCCCCATTGTACAGCCCTGTATTAGCCCCGCATTGTACAGCCCTGTATTAGGGTACAACCACAAGGTCAGCTTTCCTAATGCAGTTTTGGAAGCCAAAATCAGAAGTGAATTGTATCAGCAGAGAAAGTATAAAGGACAGATACGACTTCTCTTTTTTTTTATTCACTCCTGGTTTTGGCTTCCAAAACTGACCGTGTGCCCGCATCCTCACAGCATCCCAAAGTAATATACAGGTCCGGACTGTACGCCCCTCTGCTTATAATCCCATATGAAGGCATTCAAAAGCAATCAGCATATACAGTACCTGAAATGGGTTGTGCAGTGGTTTAATAGTGATGAGCTGTCATCAATATCGGATCAGCGGAGGTGCGACTATCGGCAGCCCCACCAATCACCTTTTTGAAGGGGTCCTCAGTGCTGGTGCGCGGGCTGCTTCCTCTTCAAAGTTTGCTCGTCTTCACCTGTGCGCAGGGTAATTACTGCTTGTCCTGTTCACTGGAAGTTTACACAGGCTGCAAAACGTCAGGCCGGTATGGGTTGACAAACCTTTCACACATCCTATCCATAGGGCCAATGCAAAAGGGTGACGGATATCAAGCCTCTGCTGGGTATACACATCCTCAGGGCATACACCTGGCGGTGGTATCATACTGTGGGGGATTATTCAATGTGGATACCTACTACATTATAATATGATGGGAACGAACCAATGAGAGATTTTTATATTTTTTTTTTTTTTCATTTTGCCAACGAACCAAAAAGTTTGCATTTCCATTTTGATGCTAAAGACAAATGTGCGCCTGATATATGATCGGTAGGGGTCCGACCTCAAGGGAGCCCACCCGTCCAGAGGATGAAGGGCTGATTCAGTACTGCAGCCCCTGCCGGATTGAAGGAGCAGGGATGTCGCTGCAGACTCAGCACCTGCACCAGGCGACCACTAGGTTGTTAATACTGATTGTGAATGTGGTCGAGTTACTACACGTAATGTGATCGGGACATGACAAAGGCAAAAAAATCGGGACCTGCTGGGAAAAAGCCCCTGCGTCTTATGGGGCGAATACTAATGAAGCGCTTCCATTAATACCGGAGGACCGGGAAGCAGCAAAGGCTCTGTACTCATCGCTTTCTGGTCCTTGGCTTGGCTATCGGCTGCGCACGGCGTGAGGGCGCTCTGTGACCTCACACTGTGCACCGCGATACACAACTGACAGCAGTATGAAGAGGATCGCGATGGTGAGGAGTGATGGTGTCCAGGAGCAAGAGAGGTAAGTGAGTTTTTTAATTTATTTGTGCTGGGGGCTGATGGCTGACATATAGGGGCTGACATATGGGGAGTGATGGCTGAATATATGGGGGCTGATGGCTGAATATATGGGGGCTGATGGCTGAATATATGGGGGCTGATGGCTGAATATATGGGGGCTGATGGCTGAATATATGGGGGCTGATGGCTGAATATATGGGGGCTGATGGCTAAATATATGGAGGCTGATGGCTAAATATATGGGGGCTGATGGCTAAATATATGGAGGCTGATGGCTAAATATATGGGGGCTGCTAGATGGCTGAAGGTGGGGGGGTTGATCTGAGGCATTGGGGGTCTGATCTGAGGTCTGATTGACATTGGGTGTCTGATTGGGGCTGTAAGCTGAGGTCCGATTAACATTTGGTGTCTGATTGCTAGCCTGACCCGAGGTGTAATCAAAAATATATTTTTCTTATTGTTCTCCTCTAAAACCTAGGTGCGTCTTATAGGGCGAAAAATATGGTACTTTTCCAGCACAGAGGTCCAGGTAGACCTGCAGGTGAATACGACTTGCTTGTGTCATTTGTTTCTTTCTGTTGCAAATCCTCAATCGCACCCTAGAATAGTCACACACAAATTGCAAACATTTTTTGGTGACACAACTTGAATTAGACCAAGTAGTCCCATCCTTAATCTTATGCCATAACCAGGGTAGGGCCACAGGGCACAAATGTGTAGCAGGTGAGAAGCGGCCTCCATACAAACAAAAACCTGGCGGCTGTGCTTCGGACATAGATGTGAGTACCTCTGAGCATAGATTTACACTGAATAGTATAATACAGCTGAGATACCCTGGCGCGTCTCCTGACCCGAGTGGGAATGGCAGTTCTGGCTTTTCTTCGGAGAGTTCTTGCTCCACTGTATGCACTGGGAAGCCTTTCAACACTGATTTTTTAGCACCGCAATAACCTATTCGCTTCTTCTAATGAAAGAATGCAGGCATTTCTATTGTCTCAGCTATTTTCATTCCGAGGAAAAGCTCAGGCATCGAAGTGAGGAAGACACCGAAATATGGATGAACATCGCCATCTAGTGGACAGCCTGATGGACTGTGCAGGACCATAACACACTCATTGACAGAAAAGAATAACGCACCCACGTAGGAATGTTGGATTACTGTAAAACTCGGGGAGATATGTAAATGACTATTGGTGTGGACTGATTGGACATTGGGTCTTGTCAGAAGAGGGTGTAAAAGTGCTTCCCCCGCTGCCCTATAAAAAGGCTCTCAGAGGCTACTTTTGGGTAGTGCAAGTCTTGGTGAGAGATCGTTGACTGCTAGACAAGCCTCTATGACACTTGAAGACATTTTACCCAGTTGACAGACTTTGCGAGGGGACACATCATTGGACTGAGAGATGCAGAATGGTCGTTTTGACGAACTGCCCGCCATCTAGGCTGTCCCGACCTAGCTTTAGGAGGCAGCAGTGGTTATGTGAGGGCACACACAGTGAACTGGCTCCGGACGGCCCACACTAATGAGAGGCAGAGAGGATTGTATGATCCACCAACAAGCACAAGCAGTTCTCACCAGCTTACTGGTGCGCCAAGGGGTGGGGGGCTGAGCCCCTCACAGCACCAGATCTTTAATGTTCTGCCACTCTCCCCCTCCAAATAACAGTGCCTGGCCTGGAAATCCTGCGCTGTTGCTCACAGGATCAGCGCATGTGCTGTTCTGCCGCTCCCCTTGTATCACTGATAGGGCCAGGCATCTTGCCTAGCCTTATAATCTCGTGCCTGTGCAGTCACTGGCAGGACTGGCACGTGTGCAGAGCATTTACTTCACCTGCCTTATCAGTAGGGATGCTCTGCACATGCGGTGATCCTGCTAGTAACAGCGCAGGCGCACGATTACAGGGCCCGGCAAGATGCTGTAAATGAATAGAGAACTATGCAAAGCACTACAAATTGTGCCTTTTATTTTTGCAGTTTTTTTTTTCACTTTTGGTTCGTTTTTTGGGTCCGTGGTGATTTCTCACAGTACGCGTCAGTCATGGTGCTTTGTTTCGTAAACTTGTCTATAGAAACGTAAATCCTGAAAAAACATGTAAGAAATGTGTGACCAAACCTGCGTGTGTGAAGACAGCCTTAGGATTATGTGTCCTACCGAGCGCCAAGTCAAACAAAATCAGCGGCGGTGATTCACAGAGTAACGTGTGGACAGTGATTCGTGTAATGACTAGTTCTTACCTTGACAGCCAGTTTGGTAGACATCATGTCATGCCATCCGGACTGGAGACCTGCAGTGATCAGCAGAGAATGATATCAGTCACAGAAGGGAAATTAATAATCCATTACTCAGCAAAACATGGCAGGACACGCAGAGGAGCGGCGCCCGAGGGGTTAAGCCTCCCATTACAGTGTGACTGGATACCAGAAGATAGATATACTGAGAAATATCCTTCACTCCAGTGACCGTGGAGCAAATATGTACTGAGCCTCAGAGGACTCACACCCTTAGGCTACATTCACACGACCATGAATGTGTCCGCATCCGTTCCGAAAATTCTGTGGACATTTACTGTCTATGGGGCCAGACGAGGTGCGGAGAGCACACTAGGTGCTCTCCGCTTCCGCATTTGCGGAGCGCGGACCCGAACTTCCGGTCCGCAGCTCCGCAAAAGATAGAACATGTCCTATTCTTGTCCGCAGCTGCAGACAAGAATAGGCATTTCTATGGGGGGTGCAGCTGGGTGTATTGCGGATCCGCAATTTGCGGATCCGTAATACACTACGGTCGTGTGAAAGTAGCCTTATAATGAAACCTTTCCTCCTTTTCTGAAGCCGGGCGTACACGTTCGATGGGTGTCTGCCGACAGCCACGTCCCTGATTCCCTCCCAGCTTCCCCATACACATGCATGTTCGGCTTGGCCAAAAGTCTATACGTATTCTATAGTGAAAGCCACTGCCACACACTTCTGCCGGCAGCAGGTCATCAGAATCTGATCGTGGAGGGTATGACGCCCAGGACCTCCGCCGATCAGCTGTTTGAGACGGCACCGGTGCTCGCAGTAGCGTCACAGCCTTCTCTCTGCTCACCAAGTGCAGCACCGTACATGGTAGCGCAGTGCAGCCCCAATCACTTCATTGGGACTGATGTGCCTAGGCCATGGAACCGATAAATGTGACGTCTCATGGCCTAGACTAAGCTGAGAGAAGGCCGCGGTGCTACTGAGAGCACTGGTGATCGTAGGGTGTCCTGGGTGTGGGACCCCCCGCCAACCAGATACTGATGACCCATCCAGAGGATCAAAGTCTCGGAAGATCCCTTTAAAATGATTTAGGGAGTCTTTAACGTTATTGGGAAGGTCCGTCCCTTGATGAAATAGCACATTTCTCTGTTAGATCAGGTAAAACAGTTTAAACTGGAATCATTAAGAAAAACTACTTTGTGTAGATACTACTGCTATATACCTGTTAAAGGGGTTGTCTGGGCTTTTATTATTGATGATCTATCCTCAGGCAGGGGTGTGACACCCGGCATCAGCGGTATGAGGAGACGGTGGCGCGCAGTGTGCCGCCTCCCTTCTCTCTTCCTGTCCGCTGCTCAATAGTAAAAGCCCGGACAACCCCTTTAAGGCATCCTCTGCTGTTCTCTTCATTCCCTCTCAAAGCATCCATCTAATGCAGTGATGGCCGGAAGCGCCGGATTCTACCACTTAGAACCGAACCCGAGTTCGGGAAATGTATTTTTACAGTATAAATCAATTTCTGAAGTTATTATACAAAGTCTTGTGAGACTTTGCGAAGTAATAACTTTGGCTCATCGGAGCCAATACATTCTAATACTGTATGGCGCGTGCGCGCTCCGTGCAGTATTGAAACAAAGTTTTATGCGAATCGACTTCGGATGTTTCATCCAAAGTCGATTCGCTCATCCCTAATTATGAGCATCAATTTGCATCTAAAGGGTCGGGTTAATGCGTTAAAGGGCGCCTGTCATCACTTACCCCTGTAGATCAGTGCTGGTCTGCAGAGGCCGATGACATCTTCGGCATCTCCACATGTGCAGGGAAGCTGTTTGTAATATTATCTCCTTGCTGAAACCAGGATATTGCCATTGCACCCAGAGGCTCTGGCCCCGTCTCCAAAGCCCCCACCACTGTGACAAACAGGCAGTGAAAAATATTCACACCTGGCCCTGAAGTCTGGCTGGAGCGTGTTGGGCATATGTCGGGATGGAGACCGCTGGGCAGAATGGCAATCTCCATCCCTTTAGGATACATGTGCTGCTCTCCTGTGAGACTTCAGGGCTTGTCTGTCACAGTGGTGGGGGCGCGGCACAGGAGACAGGGAGCTGAGCCTCTGAGTGCAATGGCACAGCCCTTATTGCACTTAGGGGAAATTTGCATACTATAAAAAGGCCATGGTCCCATGTTTACATTGCTGAAACTGCTGCGCACTCTCCACTTTGACTGACAGTTGCAGAGAGACTGGCAACGCCCCCGTTGCTCCTAGAGGCACATTTGCATATAGTAAAACTTCCTTTTTCTCAGCAATGCAGGCACATAAGTACATGAGACAAACACTGATGCCTTCAGCTGCCAAGAACACATGTAACAGGTCAGCCGGTGTCATAGGTACAAATTTGCTTGACAGATGCCCTTTAACAAACGCCACTATCTTCATTAGTAGTCCAGGCAGTCCTGAGCACGCGGACAATACATGGAATCTCATCCCAAGGCCTCATGCACACAAATGTTGTTTGGGTCCACATCCGAGCCACTTTTTTGCGGCTCGGATGCGGACCCATTCACTTCAATGGCGCCATAGAACATGCAGACAGCACTCTGCATACTGTCCGCATCCGTTGCTCTGTTTTGTGGCCCCGCCAAAAAAAAGTAAAACATGCCTAAGAATAGGCATTTCTATTATGGGCAAACCGATCCGTAAATTGCGGAACACAGACGGAGGGCATCCGTGTTTTGCGCGTCCGCAATGAGGCCTAAGAGTATGTTGCCCTCAGAAGGACTCTGCCAATTTATTTTGCTGAAATTGCTGCTGTGGAAATTCACCGACAAACACCTTAAACGCGCTGGTTCTTGTGGCGGTATTGCCGCAGGTCTATGACGGCTTCCAACATTTGCTTTTCCAAAGTAGAAAGCCACGGAAAAACGCACGGTGTAGGCTACGTTCACATCACCGGTGACCTGAGCTCACCGGATTCGGTATTGCTGGATACTGACGTTCACAGCCAGACCCCGTACACTATAATAGGATCTGGCGGGGGTCTGGTCGATTTTAGGTATGAGTGCCGCGTTTCAGCCAGACGGAAAACCTTGCAGAGAACAGACTGCCGATGTAGCCTATGCTGCGGCTTGTAAACCCACAGTACAAGTCAGTTTACACTGCTGTTTTTTTCCACGGCTTTATTATTATTACTTATTAAAGCGCCATTCATTCCATGGCGCTGTACATATGATAAGGGGGCGCACATACATAATGGCGCTGTACATATGATAAGGGGGTGCACATACATAATGGCGCTGTACATATGATAAGGGGGTGTACATACATAATGGCGCTGTACATATGATAAGGGGGCGCACATACATAATGGCGCTGTACATATGATAAGGGGGCGCACATACATAATGGCGCTGTACATATGATAAGGGGGCGCACATACATAATGGCGCTGTACATATGATAAGGGGGCGCACATACATAATGGCGCTGTACATATGATAATAGGGCGCACATACATAATGGCGCTGTACATATGATAAGGGGGCGCACATACATAATAGCGCTGTACATATGATAAGGGGGCGCACATACATAATGGCGCTGTACATATGATAAGGGGGTGCACATACACAATGGCGCTGTACATATGATAAGGGACGCACATACATAATGGCGCTGTACATATGATAAGGGGGCGCACATACATAATGGCGCTGTACATATAAGGGGACGTACATACATAATGGCGCTGTACATATGATAAGGGGGCGCACATACATAATGGCGCTGTACATATGATAATAGGGCGCACATACATAATGGCGCTGTACATATGATAATAGGGCGCACATACATAATGGCGCTGTACATATGATAAGGGGGCGCACATACATAATGGCGCTGTACATATAATAAGGGGGCGCACATACACAATGGCGCTGTACATATGATAAGGGGGTGCACATACACAATGGCGCTGTACATATGATAAGGGGGCGCACATACATAATAGCGCTGTACATATGATAAGGGGGCGCACATACATAATAGCGATGTATATATGATAAGGGGGCGCACATACATAATGGCGCTGTACATATAAGGGGACGTACATACATAATGGCGCTGTACATATGATAAGGGGGCGCACATACATAATGGCGCTGTACATATGATAAAGGGGCGCACATACAAAATGGCGCTGTACATATGATAGGGGGGCGCACATACATAATGGCGCTGTACATATGATCAGGGGGCGCACATACATAATGGCGCTGTACATATGATAAGGGGGCGCACATACATAATGGCGCTGTACATATGATAAGGGAGCGCACATACATAATGGCGCTGTACATATGATAAGGGGGCGCACATACATAATGGTGCTGTACATATGATAAGAGGGCGCACATACATAATGGCACTGTACATATGATAAGGGGGCGCACATACATAATGGCACTGTACATATGATAAGAGGGCGCACATACATAATGGCGCACATACATATGATAAGGGGGCGCACATACATAATGGCGCTGTACATATAATAAGGGGGCGCACATACACAATGGCGCTGTACATATGATAAGGGGGTGCACATACATTTAGCCCCATTCACTTCTATGGGGTTGGGGCTGCGGGAAAAACACAGAATATAGAACACGCAACGCAGAACTGATGCGTGAAAAACAAAACCGCTTGTGTACACAGACACATTGAAATGAATGGGTCAGGATTATGTGCGGGTGCTACGTGTTCACGGCATAGCACCCGCAGAGCCGGCCACGCGTGCACGGTTACCCACCCATTTACCGCTGTGGGACTTAGCTCAGCTCAGGCTCTCCACTCATGGTGGGCTCCGTTATTGAGATGAGTGGACCCCAACATTTATGGCATATCCCCGGCGTCAGCAACCAGCTGTAACTACAATTCCCAGCATGCTCTATTCATTTCTATGAGAATTCTGAGGGGAGCAGAGGAAGCGTGCACATTGGGAGTTGTGGTTTCATGACATGTGGCGTGCAGGAGGCTGACTACCCTGGCATATCCTGTCAAAATGCTTTAAATGTCCCAAATTATACTTTTTAAAAATTGGTAATTTCATCCACTTTTGTGGCGCTATAAAATTCTGTGCATGTGCCACAAATACACAAGGCACATTGCCTGTACCTGTCCCATGTGGATGTACCCCTAATGGGGGAAACTGGTTCTATAAAAACTGCAAGGGAAGCAAAATGCTGCAACAGTGTAACCAGGCACCGAAGCTGCAACACACTGCGGTGTACATGGTGCCTGACTTCCGCACAAAGACCACTAGGTGGCGGCATAAGCACGGGATTCCACTGCTTGCAATTGCATTTGCATTCCACTGGTTACTTTACAGCTCAAAAGCGCAACACAAAGTGAATTCACTTTCACCACAAGCACAAAAACGCGAATAACTCATCTATTCTACATCTGCTGCCTTGTTACCTTTCACTCTGCCTAATATATTCCAGCTCCTCACTACACAGCAGCCTGAAATCGGCGGGAACTTCAGGAAGTAGATAGGTAAGGGCAACAGCTCTACCAGAGTACTACTGTGCCCAAATGAATGATGGCGATCAAAGTACGGCGTTCGCGGAGGGACAAAAATGTCCAACCTTACATAATGCAATGGAAAAGAAATTTAACATGTAATTAGGGACAATTTACCCCAAAATCAAGGACAGCCAACATTTTACAGACAAATTGGAAAACCATAATGAATTCTAAAGATTTTAAGTAATACATGTCTGTACCAGCATTCACTGTGAGTGGTAAAATGATAATTACCACCAGCCTCAATAAAATCATGGACACACCTATTTTTTTGCACGGACACATGAAAAAAGTCGCCTTTTTTTACGGACTGTCCAGAAATGTCTGGGCGGTTGGCAACCCTGCGTGTAATAATGGCCTCAAGATCAATACATAAAGTTTTACATGATAACACTTAGGCCTCGTCCACATTTCCGTTTTTCACTGACATGTGCTGTCCGCAATTTCTGCGGGCAGCACATGTACCCATTGATTTAAAGGACGGTGGGTCAGTAAAAAAACCACGGAGACATGCACTACTTTGATCCGTGATGCGGACTAAGCACACCCATAGAAGTCTATGGGTCCGTGAAAATCACGAACACACCATGGATGGCATCCGTGGTGTGTTTGTTTTTCACTGAAGACTGATAGGAGATTTTTTAGAAATTAAATTTCAGCTGAGCAACGTCAGTGAATTACGGATGACACACGGATGGTAAAAACGGACACACGGGCCAGCCACGGATTCTTCATGCACACCTTCACGGATGAAACACGTACACTGTTTTTCACGGACATGACACTGATACGGAAATGTGGACGAAGCCTTAAACCTCTTTCACATGAGCGTGTCCGGATTTGGTCCGGATTTGTTGCGGATGTGTTCAGTGAAAACCGTGCATTTCGCAGGCAAAGCCATTCAGTTTTGCCTGCAATTGCGTTCAGTTGTTCAGTTTTTTCCGCGCGGGTGCAATGCTTTTTGATGCGTTTTTCATGCGCGTGATAAAAACCTGAAGGTTTACAAACACCATCTCCTAGCAACCATCAGTGAAAAACGCATCGCACCCGCACTTGCTTGCGGATGCAATGCGTTTTTCACACAGCCCCATTCACTTCCATGGGGCCAGAGCAGCGTGAAAAACGCAGAATATAGAACATGCTGCGATTTTTACGTAACGCAGAAGTGATGCGTGAAAAAAAACGCTCATGTACACAGACCCATTGAAATGAATGGGTCAGGATTCAGTGCGGGTGCTATGCGTTCACGTCATGCATTGCACCCGCACGGAAAACTCGCTTGTGTGAAAGGGGCCTTATGCATTTCTTTATTTGAAGTAGCAGAGCGGATTCTGAGCTGTAGATGTGCAGTGATGAAGCAGGGATGAGTATACTTGGTGTAGCTGAGCTGTGTAAGTGAAGTGATGAAGCACAGCAGAAGTAGTGACAAGTCCAGGTAGCAGAGTAGGAACAGTAAACTGAACTAGTGGCTGACGTGCTAACTGGCGCAACTTCCTAAATAATCAGGCTGCGTCCTGGTGTCAGAGCAGGTTTAGGGCTCATGCACACAAACGTGTTTTTTTTTTTTCAGTTTACGTTACGTTTTTTGCGTTCCGTATACGGCAATCATGCATTTCAATGGATCTGCAAAAAAAGGGAAGGTACTCCGTATACCTTCCGTTTTTCCATTCAAAGATAGAACATGGTCTATTATTGTCCTCATAACGGACAAGGATAGTACTGTTCTATCTGGGGCCGGCTGTTCCGTTCCGCAAAAAACGGAATGCACACGGACGTCATCCGTATTTTTTGCAGACCGCAAAATACAGAAAAAGACATACGGTCCTGTGCATGAGGCCTTAACCCCCAGCATTGCGTCACTGGTGTGTGGCATGTTGCCACGGAAACCTGATGGAATCCAGATGCAGAGTGGGAACAGGGACAACGCACAGGTTTCAGTCTAGTACAGGTCAGTAACACCTTGGTAGTCTAGTGTATTTAGGAGGTCAATGCGAAAGGTGTTCTACGGCAAGGAAGAAGTTAATGTACACATCCCAGGTGGTCTAGGTCAAAGCTGACTGCGTCATACAGAGGGTTTGCAGGTGCCCTCTGCTTTCCCATTGGGTCCCCGCACTTCCGGATCCGCACTTCCGCATCTGCACTTCCGTTTCCGGAAAAAAATAGAACATATCCTATTCTTGTCCGCAATAGCAGACAAGAAGAGGCATTTTCTATTATAGTGCAGGCCATGTGCACATGGCCGGTGTCTGTGTTTTGCGGATGCGCAAAACATTTACGGATGTGTGAATGGAGCCTAAGTCAATGGGGATGGATCCGTTTTCTCTGACACAATCTGGCACGATAGAAAACGGATCCGTCCCCCATTGACTTTCAATGGTGTTCATGACGGATCCGTCATGGCTATAGAAGACATAATACAACCGGATCCGTTCACGACGGATGCATGCGGTTGTATTATTGTAACAGAAGCGTTTTTGCAGATCCATGCTAGTGTGAAAGTAGCCTAAGTAGAAGCGTTCCAAAGATATTACCACATAAAGTGACACATGTCAAATTTTCAAAAACACGGCCTGGTGCTTAACCCTTTCACGACCGATGACGTACATGTACGTCATTGGGCGTGTGTTTAAAGATGGAGCCCGCCGAGGGCGCCATAGCCGCAGGTGGCCGCCTGCTTCCTATAGCAGACAGCTGTGGATAATGTCCGCGACCGGGAGTAATGCCGATTGCGGATATTTACCCCCTCAGACGCCATGGTCAATCCTGACCACGGCATCTGAGCGAGCTGAAAACATGGGGGTGATTGGAGGAGCCGGAGCGTGTATGCAGCAGCCCCTGTCTTTGTGAATGACAGGAGGCTGCTGCATAGTATTTCCTATGGAGCCCTTGCCTGTAATAGGGCTGCATAGCAAAGTAGTGAAATCATCATAGATTCCAATGCAAGTGCAATCCATGATGCAGAAAACATGACGCATTGTAGAAGGGCAACTTTTTTCCAATTAGTAGAGATCCAATTCCAGTACTACCGCGAAAATGTAAGCATTTTCTATCAATGGCATGTGGTGCTCCGCAGTTTCCAGGTCATTTATTCACATTGGTGCCGCACGACAACAGTTCATAAAGTGCGCAGTTTCAGAAATACTGCCACCCTTTGATAAATCGCCCCTTTTATCCATGACAGCAACAAGGAATATGAGTGCAGACAGCCTATCGCACACCTTATATACCCATCGGGGCAGCTCACCACACGTACCTTCCTTCATGAGCTACGCACTGCCGACGTCAGAAGTAAAAGTAGTCATAATAATGTGACTTGAATGTGTCTCAACAGGAGCTTATAAACGTGATGTGAACACAGCAAAGGTTTATGAGCGTTCTCTTTTATAAGTGGAAATAGAAAAAAAAGAAATAAAGTAGGTCATACTTGCCATCCTTCCGTACTGAGGTCTGTATGTCTGCGCAGGACAAGGACCTGACAGCCACTGGAGACAATCGCCGCCAATGGTCTCCAGGTCTCTGAGAGATGCTGAAAAATAGGACATGCTTTGAATTTTGGAGTTTCGGTGGCTTAATGCAAATAGCCTGGCAGAGGAGGGCGCATGGTGGAGTGATATTAGTAGCAGATCGAGGCCTTACCCACAGTGGTGGTGCCGATCCAGCGCTCCCCAGGGGCCGTGCAGTGAGGAAGGGGTGCACCTGTATCCTCCTGGGCATACCCTGGTTTTGGTGTCTCCTGCCTGTTGGAAGGTGGGGTTGTTGTTGTATGATATATAAAAGCAAATGTCGCACTAATGTGGTGAATAATACAGAGAGGTGCAGTCACCTATAATAGATTCACCAAACTATTAATCAAAGAATTAAGAAAAGAAGTAGGGGCACACTCTGAATATCCGATACCCAAAACAATTACACATTTATTATTACATATATAATAGTATAAAACTTCTATAAGTGACTAATATAGCTGGTATATAGATAAAATGGTTAATATCTAAATGTATGTAATATATAATATTACCACCTAAAATGCCATATATTAAAAAGAAAAGATGACCTTAAAATATCTCAGTATCCGAAGGAATAAATAAGTGCTACTTGGTTTGATAATTGCCGATCTCCTGTGTTAGTGTTACTGGAAAAAGCGGCGTCCTGCTCCCAGCAAATAGTCGGAGCGGCGTCCCGCTCGAAAGTAATGTAATAAGTTGCAATCGCTTAGTAAGGACTTGAAAATGTACAGCCGTCGAAACAGTCTTACCCCAAGGATGGAAAAGCCCTCGACTCGTATTTCTTTCTTTCAAAGTTTGGTCGATCGGTCTCAAGGGCTGCCTCACCAGAGCGCGCCCGGCGGTGCACGTGACTCTTCCCGGAGAGCGGTAGTGCTAGTCGCGCGGTCGCCCGGTGTCTTTAGCAATGTTCCATCGCCAAATGTCGGTAAGATAATGATCGAGTGGTGGTCCTTGCTGTCTTAACTTCGTGGGGATGGTTACCAAACGCGTTTCGGGGTTTTCGTGTATGCGACCGCTTCCTCAGTGGTTGAATAATCCCCACAAGATGCCCCTCCTTTATAGGGATTACGATTATTTAGAAATCTGGTTGTCAGCATTGGCTCAAGGTTCTTCTTTGTATGGCGCTGAGCATATTGCTCTTCACCGCTCTTTGGCGGCTAAACTGACCAGCAATCTCCCTTAACACGGCGTCCCACGTTCTATGCTGCGCTCCGAGGTGGCGTCCCACGTGACTCGGATGCTTCGCAACAAAGAGAGGCGGGGTGATGCGATCAATACAAGTCCATATGTGCAGTCCTCAGTATGGGATGGATTCCAAAGCTGGGTTTGCAGGTGATAATTAATCACAAATTCAATCTTGAGTAGTGATGTCCATACAGGTTTTTATAGTCCTTAAAATGCTGCAGCAAAGGTATGCTCACTCTTGGTACGCCAGACGTGTTTCAGGGTGCTGTACCCCTTCACCAGTCCCCTTAATGCCCCCACATAGTAATTATTCCCCCTCTGTGTCAGCACACAATAAGAATGTCCACACTGTGCCCCTTTCACAGTAGTTATGTCCACATTGTACCTCCTTCACAGTAGTTATGCCCAGATATGCCCCATTCACAGTTGCTATACCCAGAAGTCCCCCCTTCACAGTAGTTATGCCCACATTGTGCCCCTCACAGCAGTTATGCCCACATTTTCCCCTTCATAGCAGTTATTTACACATTGTTTCCCTTTGACAGTACTTATGCCCACATTGTGCCCTCTTCACAGTAGTTAAGCCCAGATATGCCCCCTTCACAGTAGCTATGCTCAGATATGCCCCCTTCACAGTAGCTATGCTCAGATATATCCCCTTCACAGTAGGTATGCCCAGATGTCCCCCTTCACAGTAGTTATGCCCACATTATGTGCCCTTCACAGTATTTATGCCTAGACGTGCCCCCCACAGTAGCTATGCCCAGAAGTGCCCCCTTCACGGTAGTTATGCCCACATGTGCCTCTCACAGTAGCTATGCGCAGATGTGCAACCTTCACGGTAGTTATGCCTACATGTGCCCCTCACAGTAGCTATGCCCAGATGTGCCCCCTTCACAGTAGCTATGCCCAGATGTGACCCCTTCACAGTAGCTATGCCCAGATATGTGTCCCCTTCATAGTTGTTATGCCCTAATGTGCCCCAGTCACAATAGTTATGCCCAGATATGTCCCCTTCACAGTAGTTATGGCTATATATGTGCCTCCTTTACAGTAGTTATGCCCTGGTATGCGCCAGCAGTAGTTATGCCCAGATATTTACCCACTCACAGTAATTATGGCCAGATATATGCCCCCTCACAGTAGTTATGGCCAGATATGTGCCCCCTCACAGTAGTTATGGCTAGGTATGTGCCCCCTCACAGTAGTTATGGCCAGATCTATGACTCCTTCACGATGATCACAGATCACCCTGTGCCTCCCAGCAGGATACTGTCACATCGCGCTACTGTGTAGGAGCAGCAGAGGCTGATTTCCGGCCGGTACCGCTTCTCCAACGCAGTTCAGCAGCTCGATGTGTGAGTGCATCGTGCTGCTGATGGGGAGCACCAACAGCTGAATGTTGGAGCAAGGAACAGACGGCTCCCTGCTTCACCATTACAATCAGCTGTCTGTGCATCACAGAGACAGCTGACTGGCGGGACATACCTCAGCCATTCTGAGACCGCGGGATAGCCACTGAAATCCAGGACTATACCGCTGGATCCAGAACGGTTGGGAGGTGTGCTTAAACTGTGTCTCAATTACTGGCTAAATTCAGATAATTATCTTCATGTATCTCATCGAGATGCACTTTCTTATATCCAGCAATACTGCACTCACATTGTGGGCTTTACTGTTCTACAATGCCCACTGTGGGATATAGATCCTAAAACAGTCCTGTCATCTTTCTCTCTAGTATGACTGGGGACCTGAGGCCGTTGGAACCCAACCAAGGAGCTGTGGCGTTCAGGAGCTGTAAATGAGCATTACCTCCACAGTTTTCTCACACCCTCCAATTTGGATGTGGGAGCAGCGCTTGGTGGTGGAGCCACAGCTCTCCCCGCTCCGTTCTGCCTGTAGAGGTGGGACCTGCACCTATCAGACAATGGGGGCATATCTTAGCGATATGCCCCCATTGTATGTGATGGGAATACCCATTTAAAAGAGTTTTCCAGTAATTTTTAAGTGATGAACTTTCCTCTGGATGGGTCACCAGTATCTGATTGGTGGGGGTCCGACACATGGGATTCCACGATCAGCTGTTTGAGAAGGCCCTGGCACTCCTGTAAGCGACGTGGCCTTCTCGCAGCTTTCCCTAGGTCGATTGGCGACACGTTCATCAGTCATGTGGCCTAGGAGCAGCTCAGCCCCATAGAAGTGCATGGGGCTGAGTCCGATACCAAGCACAGCCGCTATACTATGTACGGCGCTGTTCTTGGTGAGCTGTGAGAAGGCTGCGAAGGCCAGTGCCTTCTCAAACAGCTGATCGGCTGGGGTACCGGGTGTCAGACCCCCACCAGTCATCAGTTAAAAAATCCCGGAAAATCCCTTTCACTACACATTAGAAGACATAACATTTGCAAAAAACAGAAGGACACAATGGTGGTGATTGGGGGCAAAGTGGTTGCATTCAGAGTGGCAGAGAGGTGGTATTCAGATGAGAAGGGCAGAGTGGTCGTATTTAGGGGCAAAGTGAAGGCACATCAGGGACAGAGTGGTGGCATATTGGAAATGAGACAAATCCTCTTGAAGTAGATAGCGTCAAGGATGAACTTCAGATCTGTGTGATCCTCGCAGAGGAGTGTACAGTAGTGATAAGCGAGCACCAAAGTGTTCGGGTACTCGGCCGAGCATGCTCGCTCATCACTAGTGTACAGGGATGTACCACAAATTCATACCAATAGAAAACTCTTAAAGGCAGCAAGGAAAGGAGATAAATATCAAAAGTAGGCGACAAGCTTGACGAGTAAAACAATAATTTATGGTTGTAGATTTCTAGTTTTACTTGACTGACGTTACTGTATAGATTATGGTTTCTATTCTGCGTTAGTGATATCATGCCTGTCTGTCCCAGGTATGATGTCCTCCTTTTGGGGGTGTGATGTCCTCGTGAAAGTGGCCACCCGACAGTGACCACACGTCAGTGTGCTCCCCGTGTGCAGTCTGTTACGCATACAGATATGACAAAGTCAAGAAATACGTTGGTGTGAATGGACTTTGAATGCATTCTGTTTTCAGTTAACCACTTCAGCCCCCCTAGCTTAAACACCCTTAAAGACCAGGCCACTTTTTACAATTCCGCACTACACTACTTTACCCGTTTATTGCTCCGTCATACAACTTACCACCCAAATGAATTTTACCTCCTTTTCTTTTCACTAATAGAGCTTTCATTTGGTGGTATTTCATTGCTGCTGACATTTTTACTTTTTTTGCCATTAATACAAATTTAACGACATTTTTGCAAAAAAATGACATTTTTCACTTTCTGTTGTAAAATTTTTCAAAAAAAAATACATTTCTATATAAATTTTTCTCTAAATTTATTGTTCTACATGTCTTTGATAAAAAAAAAGTCCAATAAGTGTATATTTATTGGTTTGGGTAAAAGTTATAGCGTTTACAAACTATGGTGCAAAAAAGTGAATTTCGGCATTTTGAAGCAGCTCTGACTTTCTGAGCACCTGTCATGTTTCTTCAGGTGCTAGAATGTCAGGATAGTATAAATACCCCCCAAATTACACAATTTTAGAAAGAAGACACCCCAAAGTATTCGCGGAGGGGCATGGTGAGTTCATGTATCATTTCATTTTTTTTCACAAGTTAGCGGAAAATGACACTTTCTGAGAAAAAAAAAAGTTTCAATTTCTGCTAACTTCTGGCAAAAAAAATAAAAAATCTCAGACGGACTCGCTATGCCCCTCAGTGAATACCTCGGGGTGTCTACTTTCCGAAATGGGGTCATTTGAGGGGTGTGTTTACTGTTCTGGCATTTTGGACGGGGCTAAATTGTGAGCCGCCATGTAAAACCTAAAGGTACTCATTGGAATTTGGGGCCCTTTGCGCACCCAGGCTGCAAAAAAGTGTCACTTATGTGGTATCGCCGTACTCAGGAGAAGTAGGGCAATGTGTTTTGGGGTGTATTTTTACATATACCCATGTTGGGTGAGAGAAATATCTCTGTAAATTGTCAACTTTGTATAAAAATTTTTAAAAGTTGTCGTTTACAGAGATATTTTTCACACAAAGTATGGGTATATATAAAAATACACCTCAAAACACATTTCCCTACTTCTCCTGAGTACGGCGATACCACATGTGTGCCACTTTTTTGCAGCCTGGGTGCGCAAAGGGGCCCTAATTCCAATGAGTACCTTTAGGATTTCACAGGGCATTTTTACGCATTTGGATTCCAGACTTCCTCTCACGCTTTAGGGGCCCCTAAAATGCCAGGACAGTATAAATACCTCACATGTGACCCCATTTTGGAAAGTGGACACTCCAAGGTATTCCGTGAGGGGTATGGTGAGTTCATGTAAAATTTTATTTTTTGTCACAAGTTTGTGGAATATGAGACTTTGTAAAAAACAAAATAAAAAAATAAAAAATATCAATTTCCGCTAACTTGTGCCAAAAAATAAAAATTCTGTGAACTCGCCATGCCCCTCACGGAATACCTTGAGGTGTCTTCTTTCCAAAATGGGGTCACATGTGGGGTATTTATACTGACCTGGTATTTTAGGGGCCCTAAAGCGTGAGAAGAAAAATGCGTAAAAATGTCCTCCTAAAAGGTACTCATTAGAATTTGGGCCCCTTTGCGCATCTTGGCTGCAAAAAAAGTGTCACTCATGTGGTATCGCCGTACTCAGGAGAAGTAGGGCAATGTGTTTTGGGGTGTATTTTTACATATACCCATGCTGGGTGAGAGAAATATCTCTGTAAATTGACAACTTTGAATAAAAAGTTGTCGTTTACAGCGATATTTCTCACACAAAGTATGGGTATATATAAAAATACACCCCAAAACACATTGCCCTACTTCTCCTGAGTACGGCGATACCACATGTGTGACACTTTTTTGCAGCCAAGATGCGCAAAGGGGCCCTAAAACCAATGAGTACCTTTAGGATTTCACAGGGCATTTTTACGCATTTGGATTCTCACGCTTTAGGGCCCCTAAAATGCCAGGTGAGTATAAATACCCCACATGTGACCCCATTTTGGAAAGAAGGTATTCCGTGAGGGGCATAGCGAGTTCACAGAAAAAAAAAAATTTGGCACAAGTTGATTTTTTATTTTTTTTTACAGTCTCATATTCCACTAACTTGTGACAAAAAATAAAATTTTACATGAACTCCCCATACCCCTCACGAAATACCTTGGGGTGTCTTCTTTCTAAAATGGGGTCACATGTGAGGTGTTTGTACTGCTCTGGCATTTGAGGGGTCTCCGCAATCATTACACGTATGGCCAGCATTAGGAGTTTCTGCGATTCTCCTTATATTGAGCAGACGGGTAATGAGATTTTTTTTTTCCGTTTGGCCTCTGCGCTGAAAAAAAAAAAAAATGAACGGCACAGATTTTTTCATTCGCATCGGTCAATGTGGATGAAAAAATCTCTGCCAAAATCAGTGACTGCGGTGCGGTGGGCTGGGCGCTAGCTACCTAACAAGTAGCTAGCTAACTGACGGTGATAAGGGACCCTTATGCCCCATTCACACGTCCAAAATTCTGTTTGCGGAACGGAATTGTGGACCCATTCATTTCTATGGGGACAGACTGTGTCCCGCTCGGATCCGGAATTACGGATCCGCGCTTCCGGGTCTGCACTTCCGTTCCGCAAAAATATAGAACATGTCCTATTCTTGTCCGCAATTGCGGACAAGAAAAAGCATTTTCTATATAGTTCTGGCAATGTGCGGATCTGCAAAATGCGGAAAGCACATTGCCGGTGTCCGTGTTTTGAGGATCTGCGGATCCGTGAATCCACGGATCCGCAAAACACATATGGACGTCTGAATTGAGCCTTACAAGGGGTGTGATCAATGACAGGGGGGTGATCAAGGGGGGGTTAGTGTAGTGTTTGGTGCAACTTTACATAGCTACCTGGTCCTCTGGTGGTCGATCCCAGCAAATGGGACCACCAGAGGACCAGGTAGCAGCTATATCAGACGCTGTTCACAAAACAGCGTCTGATATAGCTGTTTGATGCGATTTAATTCGCATCTACAGCCTGCCAGCGATGGATCATCGCTGGCAGGCTGTAGCAGAACTCCTGAGACGCGCTTCACTGTAAACGCGCGCGCGCGTTCACAGGAAGTCTCGGCTCTCACGAGATGACGGGCCGATGCGTCGTCTCAGAGCTGCAGGACGCATCCCTGCGTTAGGCGGTCCTGTAGCAGTTAAAGGGTTTTCCAGGATTTATTTACTAATGATCTATCCTCAGGATAAGCCATCAGTATCTGATCAGTGCGGGTCCGACGCCGCTGCGCTCACAGGAGCACCGATACCTTCTTAAACAGCTGATCTGCAGGGGACCGCCACTGATCAGATACTGATGACCTATTCAGAGGAAAGGTCATTAGTAAGAAAATCTCAGAAGACCTCTTTAAATAACTTTTATGGTGGACCCATCAACAGATCTAATTATTTTCAGAAATTCTTTTTGGCATGATCCTTTTTCTAAAACTTTGCAATGGTGAACGATCCATTTCACTAATGCTGCCTCATCTTCATCTCTGCATGCCTGAAACGCATAAGCCTTCTTTAGTCGCCTTATCGCGGTTGGATTTTAAACTTGTGCAATTAAAAAAAGTTACCCAATGGTGCTGGATTTCTTAATGCTGAGCAGGATTCAGTACCTCTAAACTGCTTTCTTAAAGGGCATCTGTCAGCAGATTTGTCCCTATGACACTGGCTGACCTGTTACATGTGCTTTTGGCAGCTGAAGGAATCTGTGTTGGTCCCATATTCATATGTGCCCACATTGCTGAGAAAAATGATGCTTTAAGATACGCAAATGAGCCTCTAGGAGCACTGGGGCGTTGCCATTACTGAAAGATCAGAGCCCGTTGCTCCCAGAGGCTCATTTGCATATTTTAAAACTTCCTTTTTCTCAGCAATAAGGGCACATATGTACACAGATGCCTGCAGCTGCCAAGCGCACATGTAAGTTTGTAACAGGTCAGCTAGTACATAGGTACAAATCTGCTGACAGATGCCCTTTAATGGTATTGGCATGGGCTGGGCATCATGCCCATATTACTTTACCAGTAAAAAAAACACACATAAAACATTGATTACACCTTTACCAAAGTAAAATATTAGTAATATTAATTAGTACTCTGCAGACAGCTAGTGGTCAGGTCCTGAACTGAAATAGTATATAGCCGGTTCACAGGGAGTTGGCTAAATACTATAGTCCAACCTACAAAAATAAAATTTGTGTACCCAGATTGCAGAAAATCCAGGCAACTATTTTAATAGACAAATTTGTTCTTTTAAAAGCACATATAAATATAATGGAGTCCACACTGTAGACAGGGGACTAAAAGAGGAACACGGGGGGGGACAAAAATAGAAAAAAGAGGGAGAGGAAGTGCAAATATGCAATTACATAATGGACTGTATCAAGCCGTTATCAATGATTGACCCTCAGTTCACACTTGCGCGTTTTACAGCGCGTTCGAACGCGCTGTAAAATGCATAACCGATGCAAACCAATGCTTCCCTATGGGACTGGTTCACATTTTCGCGTTTTACAGCGCGTTCGAACGCGCTGAAAAACGCCCGATGCATAAACAAGTACTTGAGCTTTTTTTGGGGCGTTTGTCGTGCGTTTTGGCCAATAGACTTCAATGGGAACGCGCAACGCTTGTATTTTGCGCGTTTTTGACGCTGAAAACGCGCGTTCGAACGCAACATGCTGGAAAGGCCAAACCCCAGGTGCTAGGCACAGTTTGGAGAGAAGCCAACACTGCAGTCAATCACACAAACACGCGTAAAACGCGCGTTTACTATTGCCTAAAACGCGCAACAAAAATGCGCAGAAGACGCGCGTCTCAGAAACGCTCAGGTGTGAACCCAGCGTGAAAGCATATAAAATCCACACCCTCACTTAGTATTACCTAGGGCACTGAGTTTACTCCCCAAATTTAAGCCTAAAGTTCCCAGAAGCTGCCGGGAAGACAGAGAGACAAAATCAGCCATCAGCAAAACGCGTTGGGTAGGTGAGGAACACTGGGGTGGGTGGTTTAGCAACTTCTGACATTTTACCGTACTTTGTGTTCTGACTGACGGCACTGATTTTGTCTCTCTTCAATAGACACTAGGAGATTCTCCTCTTTTTTCTATTTTTGGTCCCCCCCCCAGTGTTCCTCTTTTAGTCCCTGTCTACAATGTGGACTCAATTATATTTATATGTGCTTTTAAAAGAACAAATTTAGTTGTTTACAATAAAGATACATTTGTTTATTTTTGTAGGTTGGTGTTTGATCTTGTGTCACTCCTATCGGTCCAGTTTATAGGTTATAAATACTATAGTCCGTAAGGACCTGGTCCTTACCAGTGATGGGAAATCGTCGACTCTACAGGAGCTGTCTATTTCCTATCACCGGTAAGGACCTTTTTGCCCCCTAGTGGTCAGGTCCTGAACTGAAATAGTATATAGCCGGTTCACAGGGAGTTGTCTCTACAGGGGCTGTCTATTTCCCATCATTTGTAGGGACCTCTTCTTCTGCCTCGTTGATCTGGTTATTGAACTGTGTAAGGATTTAGTTGCTTCTCAATGACTTGGCTAAATCCCCTTGTCTATTAGGACCTGGTCATGAGCTATGTCCAGTAACAGCTTCTACATGCATGCAGTGTTACAGTATACAATAGAGGTATATAGGTGACTATTGTAGAATAAGCCTCTTTTATGTTTATTTTTATTTCTGAAAAATCTTTACAATAAAATAAAAACGATCATGTGACTTCTGAGCACTTGGATCTGCAGAATTGTCCGGTCCTTTGATATTCATGGTAAGGCGCTTTGCAGAAACCTCTGGCCATGTGATCTCTGAACTTTCCTAGAAGTTAAAGGGGTTGTCCGATATTAAAAATATCCCCGCCAATTAGGGGTGAGCGATATAGCCTAAAATTGATATTGCGATTTAATATGAATCATGTGCGATATGCGATATATATTTTCTGTATGGGGGGGAGGGGTTGTTAAACCTTTTTTTTTTTTCAACTTTTTATTTACTATTAGCCCCCTTAGGGGCTAGAACCCTTGTCCTATTTACCCTGATAGAGATCTATTTGGGTGAATAGGACCTCACGCTGTCCCTGCTGCCCTGTGCATAGTGCACACAGCAGCAGGGAGCTTACCATGGCAGCCAGGACATCAGTAGCGTCCTGGCTGCCATGGTAACCGATCGGAGCCACAGCATTGCACTCCTGGGGCTCTGATCACTGCCACCAATGATCTGGGGCAGTCGTATAGGAGCTTTCATTAGTTTCAACTTTATGACTTAAGTAACGGCACAAAGGGCATATATGGGGCACTTACTATTAGATCTGTGCAGGGCTCCGTTCGCCCTCTCTGGTCTCCGTTACATGGTGGGAACACCAGGGAGGAGACATCAGCCCCTGTCCCTGGGCATTCCTTCTCCCTGGCTGTAGCGCTGTCCAATCACAGCGCAGAACGTCACAGGCAGGGAGAACTGTATTAATAAAAGTGATTTTAATTTCACTCTACACCTGGGTCAAGCTAGGATAATAGCCCCCTTAAGGCTTTAGTTTATTATGCAGTATAAAATCTCACACAGTCCCCCCTTCCATACAGTCTCGCACAGCAGCCAGTATATTATGTCACACAGCAGCCCCCCAGTATATTATGTCACACAACAGCCCCCCAGTATATTTTGTCACACAGCAGCCCCCCAGTATATTATGTCACACAGAATCCCCCGCTGCATACAATCCTCAGCCCCTGCCCAGCAGTCACATCCGCCTCTCCAGCACTATCTCTCCCCTCCTGCTGAGCCGCCATCCTTGACCTTCCTATTCTGCAAACAATCGGCCAGTGCCTGTGCTAGCAGAGGGCTGCCGACCCACGTGAAACAGGGATGTCACGTGATATTGTGATGTCAGGAGGTCCTTACGGAGTATAGCATTAACTACCCTGGTACAACCCCCGGCTGCTTTAGCATGTCACGCGACCTTTTGACGTCACAAGGTCTTTGCGGCGCATGGTGTTTAGACTTCACCGTTACAGAAGGTGACCTGAGCGCAGCGTTGTCTCCTCCTCCTCCGTACTTCCTGTGCTGAGCTTCCTGCGGCGCCGCCGGTGTCCTGTGCCGCACAGGTGAGGACGAGCCTCGGCTTTAGGCAGTAGTTAGTAACTAGTTACTAGTGACGGCTGCACCTGGTTCTCACTGTAGTCTGCGGTATCCTTACATGTATTGCAGAACTACAACTCCCAGCAGAGTAACAATCCTTAGATCTTGTGTTGTCAGCAGTCTCATACAATATGATTGTATAAACGATAGGTTGTAGAGCATATGGTGCCAGATCGTTTCGGTCATACGATCAGATTGTATGAGGATTGTAGTGTCCTCCCATTGGTGATGCTGTCACGTTTATCATGTGTTGGGTTCCAGTTCACTGCAGTGTAATACCCAGCGTCTGACGAGTGCGTTGGGCAGATTTTGGTGAAGGGGATATCTGGGTTGTGCTGTGATCCCATCTGGCGGCCATTTCCGATATCACTTGGGCACGCGATCTTAGCCTGGGGTTAGAACCCAGCGCATGGATGAGTCTGGATCTATCGCCACAGCGATAGCGAGACATTCCTACTCGCTCAGTGCTGCGGTTCCGCCAGGGTGGGATCATCGGCCCAATGTACGGCACATGATGCCAGAAGTGGCCGCCACATGGGAGCGTGGCCCTTAATAACCCCTTTAATAATCTATTCATAAGGGCTTATGTGCATGACTGTGCCGCGGTCTGCTAATCGCGGATCCTGGCCGTGTGCATTGTGCGGTTTGCAGAATGGAACGGCCAGCTCATGATAGAAACGCAAAACGGACAAGAATAGGACGTGTTCTCTTTTGTTTGCAGCTGATGCGGGCAGGACACAGGGTCCTGTCGGCGTCTTTTGCCGCCCCATTGAAGTGGATGGGTCCACATTCGACCTGCGGAAAATGTAGCTCCTATGTGGACCCAAACAACGGTCGTGTGCATGAGGCCTAACGGCGATGCAAAACCACGCAATTTGTAGCATAATGGGTAAGATCACCAAAACTGGTGCGAATGAGAAGTGGAGCAAATTCCCAAAATGAGCATTGGGGGTCATTTACTAAAGACTGACGTTTTAAACTGCTGGCAAAATATGCAATCGATTTATTATGTGCTGCAGGTCTCTTATAGGGGTTGTCCGAGACTTTTTAGAACTGATGACGATCCGCTGCATCTGATTGGTGGGGGTCTGACATCCAGGACCCCCGCCATTCAGCTGTTTGAGAAGACGCTGGCGGTATAGCGGCTGTGCTTGGTATCGCGCTCAGCCCCATTGACTTCTATGGGGTGAGCTACGCCTAGGTCAGGGCTTGTCAAATTTCCTTGGAATCTAGGAGCCAGCTAAAAAAGTTAGGAGCCAGACGGAGGCGCATCATCAAGCCCCCAATAGATGCCCCCATAGTGCTCCCCCCCCCCACTTTTCCATAGAGCCCCCCAATAATGCATGCCCGTACATAGGGCCCCCAGTAGATGCCCCCATAGTGCTCCTTCCCCTCTTCTCCATAGTGCCCCCCATAATGTGCGAGTATATAGGGCCCCCCATAATGCTGCCAGCGTCCAAGTGATCGCCACTTGCGGCCGCCATGACATGTGGAAACCCTTACAAGGATTACAGGGTCCGGAGGGGAGGGCAGAGGGGTCCGGAGGGCACAAACACAGGGGGCACCATGACATTTTACTGAGCACTACAACCCCCAGCTGGCGCTCAGCCTCTGCAGTCCCCGCATCACTACAACGCCCAGCTCTTTCCCCCTCTTGTCATTTTCTTTCCCCCCTCTTGTCATTTTCTTTCCCCTTGTCATTTTCTTTCCCCCTTGTCATTTTCTTTCCCCCTTGTCATTTCTTTCCCCTTGTCATTTCTTTCCCCCTTGTCATTTTCTTTCCCCCTTGTCATTTTCTTTCCCCCCCCCTTGTCATTTTCTTTCCCCCCCTTGTCATTTTCTTTCCCCCCCCCTTGTCATTTTCTTCCCCCCCTTGTCATTTTCTTCCCCCCCTTGTCATTTTCTTCCCCCCCTTGTCATTTTCTTCCCCCTTGTCATTTTCTTCCCCCTTGTCATTTTCTTCCCCTTGTCATTTTCTTCCCCCTTGTCATTTTCTTTCCCCTTGTCATTTTCTTCCCCCTTGTCATTTTCTTTCCCCCTTGTCATTTTCTTTCCCCCTTGTCATTTTCTTTCCCCCCTTGTCATTTTCTTTCCCCCTTGTCATTTTCTTTCCCCCTTGTCATTTTCTTTCCCCCCTTGTCATTTTCTTTCCCCCTTGTCATTTCTTTCCCCCTTGTCATTTTCTTTTCCCCCTTGTCATTTTCTTTCCCCCTTGTCATTTTCTTTCCCCCTTGTCATTTTCTTTCCCCCTTGTCATTTTCTTTCCCCCTGTCATTTTCTTTTCCCCCTTGTCATTTTCTTTTCCCCCTTGTCATTTTCTTTCCCCTTGTCATTTTCTTTCCCCCTTGTCATTTTCTTTCCCCCTTGTCATTTTCTTTTCCCCCTTGTCATTTTCTTCCCCCTTGTCATTTTCTTTCCCCCCTTGTCATTTTCTTTTCCCCCTGTCATTTTCTTTCCCCCCTTGTCATTTTCTTTCCCCCCTTGTCATTTTCTTTTCCCCCTTGTCACTCCCCCCATCGTCATTCTCTTTCCCCCTCTTGTCATTCTCTTTCCCTCCCCCTCTTGTCATTCTCTTTCCCCTCCCTCCTCACCTCTAGTGTAGCGTGGTCGAACTCTGTATGGTCCCACGGGTACAGGAGCTTTAGTTTCCTGTACCCGGGCGGACTGACAGGAAGTGCACACTGTGTGCGCACTTCTTGTCAGTCCGGCCGGGTACAGGAGACAGATGCTCCCTGTACCGCGGACCATACAGGGCTCGGCCACGCTACAAGGAGGTAGTGACAGGAGGGAGCACTGGGCGCTTCCCTCCTGTCAGTCCCTCTCTTCATGCTGCGCCCTCATGGACGGGCCAGCCCGGGCAGTGCTGCAGCCACTTGAGGCGCTCTATAGAGCGCTCGGATGGCTGCAGCATGACGGGGGCCGGCGCTCCTAGGACGCGCCGACCCTGCGCCCGGCCACCTTTGCAAACAGGCTGACAAATACCCAGATTTTTCGAGCCC
This sequence comes from Bufotes viridis, assembly GCA_033119425.1. Taxonomy (NCBI): domain Eukaryota; kingdom Metazoa; phylum Chordata; class Amphibia; order Anura; family Bufonidae; genus Bufotes; species Bufotes viridis. The sequence continues at coordinate 390,150,249 of CM065592.1, read as the reverse complement.
TGGCCTAGGTCATGTGACCGATGAACGTGACATCAGTTGGCCTTAGGAAAAGCTGCAAGAAGGTTGTGACGCCTCTGCCATCTCACAGCGGATCGGTGGGGGTCCCGGGTGTCGGACCCTACTGATTAGATACTGATGACTTATCCAGAGGACAGGTCATCAGATTTTCCAAATCCTGGAAAAACCCTTTAATAAATTTGTTGCATCTGTGATGTCTGTGCGCTAAAAAGGACAATCTCTGCCGCCTCCTAGGTTCACTTATTTATGCCAGTTATAATAAGTGTGTCGGGCAGCAGCGGCCCTGTTGCCTTCATGAAGCTCCGCCTACTTTTAAAAAGTGGCGAAAGCAGCATAATATATAAATCACAATTTATGTGAAAAATGTTGTTTGTGCCACGTTTTTCAACTTTTACACCAACTACCTGGCAAAGTCCTTTGTAAATGACCCCCGCCTGAAAAATGACGGCTGAGTGTGGACGAGTTGCTACGGGTAATGTTTCCATCTGCACTATGGGGGGAGAGTTATCAAAACTGGTGCAGTGGAAAACTGGCTTGTTTCCCCATAGCAACCAATAAGATTCCACCTTTCATTTTCCAAAGCAGCTCTGAAAAATGAAACGCTGAATCTAATTGATTGTTATGGGCAACTAAGGGTACGTTCACACTTGCGTTGTGAGGATTCCGTCAATCTGTATGCAACCGGACAACTTTTCTAGACTAATCCGAATGCGGATCCATCTCACAAATGCTTTGCATTAACAGATCCGTCTCTCCGGTTGTCATCCGGAAAAAACGGATCTGTTATTTATTATTATTATTATTATTATTATTATTATTATTATTATTATTATTTATATTTTTTTTTTCATTTTTAAAGGTCTGCGGACTGGAAGAATGGATCTGTCAGTGCGCTATTTTTAATGCCAGATCCAGCACTAATACATTTCAATGTAAATTAATGCCAGATCCGGTATTCCAGCAAGTGTTCCGGAATTTTGGACGGAGATAATACCGCAGTATGCTGCAGTATTTTCTCCGTCTAAAAACATGCAGTGACTGAACTGTAGAGATCCTGATGCATCCTGAACGGATTTCTCTCCATTCAGAATGCATTAGGATAAAACTGATCAGTTCTTTCCCTGTATTGAGCCCCTAGGACGGAACTCAATGCCGGAAGAGAATAGGCTATTTTCACACTAGCGGCAGGGGAGTCCGAGAGGCCGTCGGACTAAAAGTACTGCATGTCATAGTTTTAGTCTGGCGGCCTCTCGCCGTGTGCTGCTGCCGGAACTCCGCCACCATTATAGTCAATAGGGACGGAGCGGCAGTCCGGGGGCACACGTGAACTAGCGGCAGGACGGATCCGAAAGGCTGTTCATCCGCCGGAACAGCCTGACGGACTCCCCTGCCGCTAGTGTGAGAATATCCTAATCTTGCTTTCCTTTGCACCAGTTTTGATAAATCTCCCCCATTGTTTTGTAGTTAAAGGGGTTTTCCAGGAGTGACATTTTGATCACCTATCCTCAGTATGAGATCAGTGGGGGTCCAATTTCCCCCCCACCCCTGACAATCATCTGTTTGAAGGGGAAGCTCTTCCTCCTCATAGTGTGCAGAGCCCAGCGCCATGCGTCCTCTACAGTGTTCCCGCTAAGCTATGGCAGCTGCTGAGCGAGGTCGGCCTGGAGTTGGGCACCGCACCATCAAAGGTGGCAATATGAAAACCAAGTATAGGATAATCGCCACATCGGTCAAAGAGCAAAGCTTACGTTGTAACCAAGGCAAGATAAAACCATTATCTTAAAGGGATTATCCACTACTAACGCAGACCTCCCAGAGTGGTGATGATACTTACCTGGTCCCCGCCGCTGGGTTCGTCTGTTTCTTATAAGCCGGCTGTTCCTCTCTCTGCAGCACTGAAATTAATATCTGTTGATGCGGGGACACGTGACCGTTGCAGCCAATCACAGGCTGCAGCAGTGACCTACTCCCGCTTGAGTCACATGACTAGTTGTTGACACAAAGGGAGCAGGTCACTGGTGCAGTGGTCACATCACCCGCCCTCCTAAGGGGGGAGCCATTACACGTACATTATTCACAAGCCATTTTACACGCCAATCTGCCATTACATAAACAGCAGATTCGGTGGGTGGCCATTTTACATTGTCGCTTATCTTCCTCCCAAGAATCAGCGGAAGACTCTTCCCTCCCTCCCTTTGGCCATGCTGTTTTTCGGAGGCAGATAAGCGGCAATTTAAAATGGCCACCCACCGGATCTACTGTTAATGTAATTGCAGAAACGTGGCAGATTGGCGTGTAAAATGGCTTGTGAATGATGTATGCATTCATTGGTCCTAGCCCTACTCCTAATGTAAGGGGGGGGGGGGGGTAGACCCCAAGCTGGTTTTACCCCCTCCTCCCAGACCCACATGGTATATAATGTAACATCCCGGCCCTCATAGTACGCAGCATAGTCATTACTAATGACTCCTAATGGCCACAAATAATGTCTGAACAGACCACAGTCTGCCCTCTGCTGGCGGTGGTGGCACGCTGCCTCCTGGATCGGCAGGAAGAGGCAGAGGAGGCGGTGCCAACCAACATTCTGACACTAACTAGCACTGTGGGCCACATGGCATGTGCCTGTTCTGAGTTCTGGTGCTGCCTACCACGGCAATCCCCACCGAGAAAATTGTGTGCATTGCTGGCATGGGTGCACTGGCTGCTCCAAAACTGGGACCATGTCATCATCTAGCCCAGAGTGGGACCTGAAGTCATGGCCTGCTGCTCTACACAGGGGGACTATAGAAGCTGCCACATCTTAAAGGGAACACTGACTGTATAGCAGCTGTGATTGATGTTGTGGCACAGTCCCGTTCACTGAGACCGTGGACTGAGCTGAACGAAGACCATGTGACCCATGAACATGACATCGCTGACCTAGGAAGAGGCCGCAGCGCTCCCCTGAGCACTGCAGACCCTTTAAATATCTAATCAGCAGGGGTGCTGCTAGTTAGACCCCCACCGATCCAATATCGGTGATCTATTTTGTAGTAAAAAAAACTAAAAACTTACAGAAAGAGGTCCATGCCCCTAGTAGCCAAAACAGCCCAAAGAATACAGCAAACGTGGTATGAGTTAGAGTTCTGTTGCTTCCATCAGGGCCAAAGACATTGACTGAAACGGTAGGGGGCGTGCTCGACCACGGCTTTATTCAGACTTCTCGCATTTGTGGTTGTGCGCCTCGGGGAAATCGGGATAGGTGTATCATGTTTGGTTCAGTGGATGGAACGCTGTGTCCTCCTGGATGGGAGGGATGGACACTAGGGCTGCACGATATGGGAATTTTGTGCGATTGCGATTAGGGCCCTAAAAATTGCGATAACGATATGTTATGTGATATTTTAAGGGAATTGTGCTAGAGGTCTATTTGATTGGATTTTCAAGGTAAAAGCACACACAGATGACTGATAATGTGAAATGTAGTTCTGCTGAACTCAAGAACTGAAATGTACAGTGTTTTTCAAAATAAAATACATATTTGCATTACTGCAAAAGTACAAAATACAAAACTTGCCATTTTCTTAACAGCGCTGCACAGAACAGATAGATAAAATAGATATAAGAACAAGTGTTCATTAAAATAACGACTTTCCCCCAGCCCCTCCTCCCTCCCCGCACTGTAACTGATGTATCGCCGGCCGCACTGTGCAGCATAGCGGCCGGCGATACATCAGTGTCAGCCACGTAAAAAGTCAACCATCGCTTTATAAGACGCACTGCCATTCCCCCCCCCACCACTTTTGGGGGGAAAAAGTGTGTCTTATAAAGCGAAAAATACAGTAATATAATTGCAGCATTTTTGGGTCAGCAAATTGCGATTGCGATACGGCGATTAATTGCGATAACGATTGCTTTCGCGATATATTGTGCAGGCCTAATGGACACCAACAAAAGACAATTCATAGTTAAGTAGTTTAGCGTAGCCATATATTTACCGGATGAGACCTGTGTTATGGTTGTAGGGGCGATAACTGTACAGTAATATAAATTCGGCATGCATGCTGTACCCTGGATATAATAGAAATGGCTATACTCCTATATAAAGCATGTTGTATAGGGCTACGATCGGCACGTCTGGGGGCTCCTTGGTCCCTCATCTCTCTTTGAGTTTTTATTTGATGGCGTCCTTTTTCTTCTGTTTTTTGTGTAGATTGGTGCCAGTGATGGGACTAAAGTCAGTGTGGAAGAACTACAAAGTTCTGATTGTGATAGGAGCGGGTCTCGGAGCGATACACTGGGGCTGGTATAACATGCAGTCAAACCCAGTCTTTCATCCTGAGGGGCAAGGTCGGATGCCATCCATTTTTCGATTTCTTTCGGGCAAGGAAACTGATGCAAAGGCCAAATAGTGGTGAGCTGGTGGTTTTTTAGGTAGGTGACTATGACTCCAGTCTCTGTTCCTGTTGCACACCGTGCTGTAGCTCTCCAAACCCTTATTCACAGAGCCAGACACAACTGATGTATGTTTGTGATGTAACTGATGGCGCGGGACCGAAAAATGCAGCACGCAGTACGGTGCTGCCATGTGCAATAGCCCTGCAACCAATTATGATAATAAGGGTCCATCACACGTCCGTAGAATGGGTCCGTATCCGTTCCGCAGGTGCGGACCCATTTATTCTCAATGGGAACGGAAAGGATGCGGATAGCACACATCCGTATTTCCGGTCCGCGGCTCCCGAAAAAAGTAGAACATGTCCTATTCTTGTCCACAATAGCTGGCAAGAATAGGCACTTCTATAGGGGTGCCAACCCGGTGTATTGCGGATCCGCAATACACTACGGACGTGTGAATGGACCCTAAAGGGCACATGACAAAAATGGCGCACACCGAAAAGTCACATGATTAAATACCAAAATGTATTAATATCCGAAACATGATCACGAGAAAAGTTAAAAACAGTATACACGGGAAGATAATTAGTAAGCCTGCACCTCCCCCACTATAGGGTAGTCTAGTCTGTATCACAGGAGAGCGAGTATCAAATGCCTAAACCAGACAAAAAAATTAATAACGTGAAAGCTACGAGTTCAACAACTCTATATGACATCGATAATGGCAGGTGCAATGAGCCTGAGCAACGCGTGCAAACATCGGTCATACCTAGGACTCCAGCATAACGTAAACCGGACAGATCCGTTATGCAGGCCATAGACTTCTATTATGACGGAATGCGTTACGGACTGCCTCTAAAGGCATTGCGTTATGGTCGGTGGTAACGGAAGCCATAACGCAATTCAGTAAATACCGCAACACGAACCGAACTGAACGAATTGCAAAATATGAAATTCACTCATCCCTAGTCATTAGAGATGAGCGAACTTTAAAAATAAGTTCAGCGTTCGGGTTGAGGTAACTCTTGCATCCCGTTATGGATTCCACTATCGCGGCATATGGAATCTATAAGGGGCGGCTTCCACCAACCCGAACTGTTGAACAGCCGAAGGACCTGGCGTGACGTCACCATCATGTGATCAGTGCAGGGGGCGTGGCTCAGCACGGGATCAAATACAGTGCTGAGCCACGCCCCCTGCACTGATCACATGACTGTGACGTCACCCCAGGTCCTTCGGCTGTTCAACAGTTCGGGTTGGTGGAAGCCGCCCCTTATAGATTCCATATGCCGCGATAGTGGAATCCATAACGGGATGCGGCGATAACCACAACCCGAACGCTGAACTTTTTTTTAAAGTTTGCTCATCTCTACTAGTCATACCAATTGAGATCTAAGCCTCGGTTTAAAATGCGCTGCGCAATCGCACTGTGACCTGGTTGACGCCATTTCCATGTGGTCCTTCTGGTACGTATACTCCCCCATGATCATGTGTATTCTTATCCCTGACGAAGCCACAGAGAGTGGAGAAACGCGTGGGAAATTTGTTCCTTCTACTACAACCGATATCTATTGGCATGACCAGCTAGGATGACCGATGTTTGCACACGTATTTCTGGCTCGGGCTCATAGCACGTGACATTATTGATGTCACATAGAGTGGTTGCACTTGACAAGCACTGGTCACTTATTATTTTTTGTCTGATTTAGGCATTTGATACTCGGTCTCACTGTAATACACTACCCTATAGAGTGGGAGGTGCCGGCTTACTACTTATCTTTGCTGCACACTTAAGGCCCTATTACACGGGAAGATTATTGCTAAGATGATCACTAAGGAGCATTCGTATGAACACTCATTAGCGATCATCTGGCAGTGTAATACTGCCGCCGATGAATGAACAAACGCTTGTTAATATGGTAATCGGGATCTTTTAAGGCTACTTTCACACTAGCGTTTTAGCTGGATCCGGCAGGGTTCAGCAAAAACGCTTCCGTTACTCATAATACAACCATCTGCATCCATTTTGAACGCATCCGGTTGTATTCTCTTATAACATAGCCAAGACGGATCCGCCATGAACTCCATGAAAAGTCAATGAGGGACGGATCCGTTTTCTATTGTGTCAGAGAAAATGGACTTCTTGCTCCGCATCCCAGGACGTAAAGCAAATCGCAGCATGCTGCGGTTTTCTCTCCGGTATGGGAACGGAATGGAATGCATTTTGGAGCACTCCGTTTTGTTCAGTTACGTTTTGTCCCCGCTGACAATGGATGGGGACAAAATGGAAGCGTATTAACGCTAGTGTGAAAGTAGCCTAACGTGTTAAAAAAATAAATAAATCCTGATTTGCTGGCAGCAAATCGCGCTGTGTAATAGGCGCTCTGCAGCCGGCAAACAATGAGACAGTATGGGGAGGAGTGATACACTCGTCCATACTGAGGAGGAGGTTGCTGCATGTAATAGCAGCGGTCTCCTCCTCTAATGAGCAGGTGACTGACTGGAGGGAACGCGTCCTCTGCCCATGTAATAGGGCTCCTAGCCTTTATTCACACGTCAGTGTTCAGTCAGTGATTTCCATCAGTCGTTTTGAGCCAAAACCAGGCGCGGCTCAAGTCTGAACCCAGCCTTAGAGATGAGCGACGTACGTTTCGGACGCTACATCTGAAGCCGCTTCGCAAAGCAATTTGTTATACTGTACGGAGATTAGTCTCTGTACAGTATCAGAATGTATGGGCTCCGATGAGCCGAAGTAAGTTATTCACAAAGTTGCGCGAGACTTTGTTGAATAACTTCGGTAATGGATTATTACAGTGAAAAACCACTTCAAAACTTGGAACCAAAGCCGGGTTCGGTTACAAGGTCTTTCACTGTAATAATCAAATACAGAAGTTATTGAACAAAGTCGCGCGCGACTTCGTGAATAACGGACTTCGCCTCATCGGAGGCCGTACATTCTAATGCTGTACGAAGAAGGATCTCCGTACAGTATTTTAACGAATTTTTTAGAGAAGTGACTTCGGATGTAGCATCTCAAGTTGCTTCGCTAATCTTTACTCACAATCACTGATGAAAACCTGTTTTTAGCTTTTTTTTCTGTGATCATGTTTTGTATATTAATACATTTCGGGATTTAATCATGTGACTTTTTGGTGTGCGCCTTTTTTTTTTTTTTTTTTATGTGCCCTGGTTCCATGTGAGGTACAGGGCTGGCTCTAGCTTTGTTAGATAAGTATAGTCATGTACCATATGATGTCTGATTTTCTTCTTTTGCATCAGTCATGGCTGAACCCCTTTAAGCAGCTGGTCTGTAGGGCACCCCCTGTTAGACTCGGTCCACATCTGCATTGGGGGCTCCAATGCCCATAGTCGCCTTCAGTTACAGGACTTGGTAACAGGTCGCCAATGTTCTACATTTTAGGATGAACTTGAGATGTTGAATTTGACTTTAATTGCAATGTTTGCTTTCCAGATTGTGGAGCTGCTCTTCTTGACCTGGGAGCCATGAAGCAGAAATCGTTTTTGCGGCGGAACTGGCTGTGGGTTGCCGGGATCTCCTTTCTAGGCATCCACTTTGGGACATATTTTATTCAGAGGGTGGCAAAGAGTTCTGCTAAAGAAACCATGGCGGTCAAAGACGCTCGAAGCGGCGACTGACTCCCCACCTCATGCGTGTTCCCCGGATAATTCACTCATGTTGAGTACTTGTCGGCGTACAGCTGTCGTGTTGCACATTTCCCCCTGTTGGTGTGAGCTTAATAAATGGTGTGATTTTTAAATCCTAACCTGACTTATTTTCTTAAGGAGCAGGAATTCTCACATAGTCACAATGGAAAGAGTTGAACAGAAAAAGCCATCACGGTGCGCAGCCGGGCCCTTCACCAGTGCATCGCTGCGGGAAGCACTGAGTGTGATACGGATGATGGTGGCATCATGCTATGGCCCGTATGGAAGACTGAAGCAGATTCACAATGGTAGTGGGGGGGGTGTTACTACGACGTCACAGTCCATGGCCTTACTCGGTGGTATGTCCCTCAGCCACCCTGCGTTGCAGCTACTCGTCGCCTCCATCCGTAATCATATTTCCACCTTCAGTGATTGTGGACTCTTTGCAGCAATCCTCTGTTGCAGCCTGATCGACAGGTGCCAGAGTTTACCCGTTTCAACCCACAAGGTGATAAAATTGAACAAGAGGCTTTTGGACACCTCCTTGAGTTACTTGAAGTCTGAGGACTGCGCTTGCAAAATCGAAGTCGACTTTACCCACAGCAAATCGATTCTTGATTTCACCCGATCCGTACTCCGTAGCAAACCAGCATGCATGATGACTGTGAAAGAAGTAGATTACATGAGCCTCCTGATTGTGAAAGCTTTTCTCCACAAAGTCCCCGATGAGTCCTGTCCCAGTCACCTTTTAGGAAGAACTCTGTTCGTGACGGTCGAAGGCCCAAGTGTAATGGAGTCCGCCTTTATTCCCGGCGTGCTCATTGAAGAGCCAGCCTGGAGCAGAGTGAGGCCTTCTTCAAGCCTACTCTCCACCAATATTAAGCTAGCCTTGTTTTCCTTGTCATTATGTGGAGAACTTGGTGATACTGGAGAGGGCACTATGGAGGTTATGGTTGGCGTAGATCCAGAAAATGTCATGTTGGACCAGTTGATTGTTTTAGGGAAACGGTTAGTGGATGATCACGTGCAAATGGTGTTGTGTCAAAAAGTTATCCACCCATCGCTGAAACAGTATCTGAAGGAACACGGTGTCCTTACGGTGGACAGATTAGGAGCGGCTCTTATGGAACCTTTAAGTCAAATGACAGGTAATAATGTATTGATGTTTACACAATGTGCCAGGAATAAGGTGTACCACCAGCTACCACTGACGTGCCTAAAGTTATTGCTGGAGAGGTTCCATAAGGTTGAAGCCCCTGCCGAGGGTCTTATACATCAGTAGTGCTTCACCACTAGAGATGCTCTGAGTTTGTTGGATTGCATTAAATGGGTTGTACAGGATTAGAAGAGCATGGCTGCAAAACAGTGCCACACCCGTCCGCAGGTCCAGCGAGGTATTGCAGCCCATTCCTATTCGATTCAGTATCATAACCAGGGAGTTAGGAACTTTTACTGCTTCATGCAAACTTTGTATTTTACTTTACTAGAGAATAATTTAAAGTTGTACATCGTACTGAATATTACATCCCTAAGGCCCCTTTCACACGGGCGAGTTTTCCGCGCGGGTGCGTGAGGAGGACGCATTGCACCCGCACTGAATCCGGACCCATTCACTTCTATGGGGCTGTGCACATGACAGTTGATTTTCACGCATCACTTTTGCGATGCGTGAAAATCGCAGCATGCTCTATCTTCTGCGTTTTTAACGTAACGCAGGCCCCATAGAAATGAATGGGGCTGCGGGAAAATCGCCAGCATCCGCAAGCAAGTGCGGATGCTTTGCGATGTTCCCGCATGGTTGCTATGCAACCATCGGGATGTGTTACCGATTCTGTATTATTTCACATTATAACATAGTTATAATGTAAAATAATACCCTAGTCATCTTCCTAATGTTTAAACAGTTGCAGAATGGGTTAAAATAATAAACTAATATTAACATACCTGTTCCATTTGATCGCGAAGCTGGCCTCCTCTCCGTTAGCTTGCTAGTAGGAAAGGACCTGTGATGATGTCACAGCATCACATGGCCCAATCACCTGCTCCATCACTATGGTGATGGAGCATGTGATTGGTCCATGTGACCATGTGACATCATCACAGGTCCTTTTCCTACTAGCAAGCTAACGGAGAGGAGGCCGGGCTTCGCGATCAAATGGAACAGGTATGTTAATATTAGTTTATTATTTTTAACCCATTCTGCACCGGTTTAAACATTATGAAGATGGCCAAGGGTATTATTATACATTATAACTATGTGTGGGGAGTCGCTCTGGTAGACGGCGGTGTGGGTGCAGTATAGAGGCCACAGGGAGTCCAGAAGGTGCGGAAAACAGTGTTTTATTCACACTTGTATCAAAATAACAGCAGAAAGTCAATTGGTGTTAAGTCACACACATCAGCAAATGAAGGGGAAAACAAAATGTCCAAACACAGGTTCCATTCACCTGGCAGGTTTGATGTGCGGGTTCGCACCTGGCTGTCAGCCCAGCCGCAGGACAATCCTCCTTCAGGGTTCCAGGACGGCTGCACGCCTCCTTGCTGGGCACGTCCTTCCACCCCAGAGAGCTCCACACCACTAGCAGCAGCTTCCAAGACAATCACTCTCACAGCTGGTGGTGCTGGCTGAGTTTATAAACCCAGCCCAAAACTCGGACTGGACCGTGGGGAGCAGCCACCCACCCTACTCTTTAGCTGCTCCCAGTAAGAGCCGGCCCGGATCGGCTTTGCAGCCATGCTATTTAACAGAGTCAAACAGCACTAGCTGCTGCAGACAAAAACCCGGCTCTCACCTCACCGAGGCCAGCAACCTCGGTGACACGTACCTGCCATCTAGGACGGCACCCTGCACCTTACCACATACCCCCCTTTGTTCAACCCTGAGGGGTGGACACAGGTCAAACAGTGTACCCGGGAGAGCGCGTCTGCATTTTTTAATAACCGGCCCGCTCTGTGCTCCACCGTGAATTTAAAATTCTGTAGGGACAGAAACCACCTGGTGACCCGGGCATTCCTCTCTTTGGCTTGGGACATCCACTTGAGTGGGGAGTGGTCGGTCACCAGGCGAAAGCTTCTGCCCAACAGGTAATAACGGAGGGCCTCGAGTGCCCACTTGATGGCCAGGCACTCTCTCTCGACTATGCTGTACCTAGTCTCTGCTGGGGTGAGCTTGCGGCTGAGGAAGACAACGGGATGCTCCTCCCCGTTGACTTCCTGCGACAGTACCGCACCAAGGCCAACCTCAGAGGCGTCGGTCTGGACTACGAAATCCTTCCTGAAATCGGGTGTCACCAAAACCGGGGACCCACACAGGGCCGATTTCAAGGCGGAGAAAGCCTTTTCCGCCTGCTCATTCCAGCGGACCATCCCTGTCTTACGCCCCTTTAACAACTCTGTCAATGGCGAAGCAATAGTAGCAAAGTGGGGCACAAACCTCATGTAATACCCCACAATCCCCAGGAACGACTTTACCTGCCTGGTGGTGACCGGTCGGGGCCAACTCCGTATTGCCTCTACCTTATTTACCTGAGGCTTGATGACTCCCCGCCCAATTACATATCCCAGATATTTTGTCTCCTCTAACCCTATGGAGCACTTCTTTGGGTTAGCGGTCAGTCCGGCTTTCCTCAGGGCATCCACTACCGCCTGCACCTTGGGTAAATGGCTTTCCCAGTCGGTGCTGTGGATGACTACATCATCTAAGTAGGCCGAGGCGCACCGACGATGTGGTCGCAGCACTATGTCCATTAACCTTTGGAAAGTGGCGGGGCGCCATGCAGGCCAAAGGGTAACACCTTGTAGTGATACAGGCCCCGTGGGTAACAAATGCGGTTTTTCCTTAGCCGACTCGTTAAGGGTACCTGCCAGTACCCTTTAGTGAGGTCCAGCACAGAAAAATAACGGGCTTGTCCTAAACTTTCAACAAGCTCGTCTACTCGGGGCATGGGATACGCGCCAAACTTGGATACTTCATTTAACTTGCGAAAGTCGTTGCAGAACCGCAACGTCCCATCCGGCTTGGGTATTAGGACTATGGGACTGGCCCACTCACTTTTCGACTCCTCAATGACATCGAGCTTCAACATTAACTGCACTTCCTCCGCGATGGCCCGCCGCCGAGCCTCGGGTACCCGGTATGGTTTTAACCGACCTTGGCCTGAGGCTCAGTGACGATGTCATGTCGGATGAGAGATGTGCGGCCAGGGAGGTCCGAGAACACATCCGTGTTCCGACTGAGGAACTCCCTGACTTCCTGAACTTGTTTGGAAGATAGGCTGTCTGCAATTTTTACCGTGGTTACGGCTTCACAGGCCTCGAACTGTGGGGCTGGACCCTTTTCACCTAGAAGCCCTGGCCGGGGCTGTGGTCGTCGGCCGCGTCCCTATCTTTCCACGGCTTAAGTAAATTCACGTGGTACACCTGCTCCGGCTTGCGCCGCCCTGGCTGGTGTACTTTGTAATTTACTTCCCCTACCTTCTCGATCACCTCATAGGGGCCCTGCCACCTAGCTAGGAATTTGCTGTCAAGGGTGGGTACCAGAACCAAAACCCGATCTCCCGGATTGAAGTCCCGTACCCGAGCCTGACGATTGTACACCCTACTCTGGGCTTGTTGCGCTGCCTCCATATGCTCCCGGACCAAGGGCAACACCCTTTCCATCCGTTCCTGCATTTGGGCGACATACTCAATGACACTTTTGTGGGGACAGGCTGTTGTTCCCATGCTTCCTTGGCGATATCCAACAGGCCCCGAGGGTGTCTGCCATAAAGCAGTTCGAAGGGCGAGAACCCAGTAGAGGCCTGGGGCACCTCTCGCACTGCGAACATGAGATAGGGCAGAAGCAGATCCCAGTCCTTCCCATCTCTAGACACCACCCTCTTTAACATATTTTTTAGAGTTTGGTTAAACCTCTCCACAAGACCGTCTGTTTGCGGATGGTAAACGGACGTCCGTAACTGCTTTATACGCAACAATTTACACAGTTCCCTCATTACTTTGGACATAAAAGGGGTCCCTTGGTCTGTCAGAACCTCTTTTGGCAGGCCCACACGGGAAAACATCTCCATTAACTCTTTGGCAATGAGCTTAGCTGAGGTATGTCGCAGAGGCACCGCCTCCGGATACCGAGTGGCATAGTCGAGAACTACCAGAATGTGTTGGTGGCCCCTGGCAGACTTTGGTACAGGCCCAACTAAATCCATCGCGATTCGCTCAAACGGTACTTCAATAATTGGCAGAGGTACCAGAGGACTACGGAAATGTGGCTGGGGGCTAGTTATCTGACAGGTCGGACAGGACTTACAATAATTCTCTACCTCCTTGAACACACTGGGCCAATAAAACCGCTGCAGTATGCGGTCCTGGGTTTTCTGCCACCCCAGGTGTCCCCCAAGAACATGTTGGTGGGCAAGCTCCATGACAAGCTTGCGATACGCTGTGGGCACCACCAACTGTTCAACAGGTTCGCCTCGGATTTGGTTCACCCGATACAACATATCCTGCAGAACAATAAATCGTGGGAACATTAATTCAGCCCCTGGTTTCTGGGGTTTCCCATCAATTTCCAGCACATTCTCCCAGGCCCTGGTCAGGGTTTGGTCCCGGTGTTGTGCGGTCCCAAAATTTTCCCCGGAGACATTGAGGTCTGCCAACTCAGGTCCCGGTGGCAAGTCCTCCGTGTCTCCCACCATTACACTCAGTGGGGTTGTCTCCCCTCTACCGCTGGAGCAGTGGTCACCCCTACCGCCGGCCCTTCAGACTCGGGCTCCCAGGGTTCTGGCCTTCCAGTGGTATCAGGCCACTCCACTAGGGTCACCCCTGTCTCGGGTCCCTCAGATACCTTTATTACCGGCCACAGCGCCGGAAAACCGGGAAGTCCCTCCCAAGTATCAGTTCGTGTGGGAGTTTAGTAGCGACAGCCACCTCGTGGGTCCACCTACCAGCCGCGGTGGACAAAGTCACTAGTGCAGTGGGGTAGTCTTTCAGGTCTCCGTGGATGCACAGGACCCCGACTTTACGGCCAGTATACTCCGCAGGCCGTACAAGGGCAGCCCTTACCAGGGAGACTAAACTCCCGGAGTCCAGCAGAGCCACCGCCAGAGAGTCTCCCACCTCTACCTGACACAGGTGGTTATGGTCCTGCACCTCACGGGTGCCAGTTGCGCACAGCTTCCGTGCATACAGGGAGAGACGACCCCGTAGTTCATATCCATCGGCTCATCCCGATGCGGACAGTCGGCCCTGATGTGGCCTGGCTCCTGACACCTCCAGCATACCACGGGAGGCGGACTCGCAGGGGGTATCTTCCGTGCAGGCCACTCTGTCGCCGGACGCCGGAACTGGGGCAGAGGCCTCCGGGTTTGACTGACCCCTTCCCCGCAAGAGTCCCCTGCAGGTTTCTGGTGGCCTCGTAGCGCTCCACCAGGTCGACCATCTCCAGGGCATTGGTGGGCGATACCTGGCCGATCCAGTGCTGGAGGGGATAAGGCAGGGCCCTCCAAAAGATGTCCGCCAACAGTCGATCCAGCATGGCAGTGGGACTTAGTAGATCGGGCTGCAGCCACTTTTGCAGCCTGTGCAGCAGGTCGTAGTACTGCGGCCTAGCGGGTTCAGTCGCTTTAAAGTCCCACTGGTGGACTCTTTGGGCGCGGACCAGCACGTTCACGCCCAGTCGGGCTAGGACCTCTCCTTTCACGGTGTCATAATCTGCCGCTTGGTCGTCCGACAAGTCGAAAAACACCTGCTGGGGTCCGGAAGCCAGGAACGGAGCGACCACCTCAGCCCACTGGTCACGGGGTAACTTTTCCCTCACGGCGACCTTCTCAAAAACCGCCAGGTACGTCTCAACGTCGTCTGCGGGGGTCATTTTTGGGATCGCCGCACGGACCGCTTCCGGGCATCATGGACGTGGTGGGACGCTCCTGCCGCCTGTAACGCCATCACATGTTGTAGCAATAGTTGGTTGGTCTCCCGCTGTTGCACGTTAGCCTCTATGAGAGCCTTCACAGCAGCCTCCATGTTGCCAGAAACTCCTGCTTGCAGCTTTGCTGGCTTAATATATTCCATACACTTTAGAAAAACAAAACTTCGGCGTTTACGCCAGCCTCACTGCGCATGCCCGCATCCGACACCAAATGTGGGGAGTCGCTCTGGTAGACGGCGGTGTGGGTGCAGTATAGAGGCCACAGGGAGTCCAGAAGGTGCGGAAAACAGTGTTTTATTCACACTTGTATCAAAATAACAGCAGAAAGTCAATTGGTGTTAAGTCACACACATCAGCAAATGAAGGGGAAAACAAAATGTCCAAACACAGGTTCCATTCACCTGGCAGGTTTGATGTGCGGGTTCGCACCTGGCTGTCAGCCCAGCCGCAGGACAATCCTCCTTCAGGGTTCCAGGACGGCTGCACGCCTCCTTGCTGGGCACGTCCTTCCACCCCAGAGAGCTCCACACCACTAGCAGCAGCTTCCAAGACAATCACTCTCACAGCTGGTGGTGCTGGCTGAGTTTATAAACCCAGCCCAAAACTCGGACTGGACCGTGGGGAGCAGCCACCCACCCTACTCTTTAGCTGCTCCCAGTAAGAGCCGGCCCGGATCGGCTTTGCAGCCATGCTATTTAACAGAGTCAAACAGCACTAGCTGCTGCAGACAAAAACCCGGCTCTCACCTCACCGAGGCCAGCAACCTCGGTGACACGTACCTGCCATCTAGGACGGCACCCTGCACCTTACCACATATGTTATAATGTGAAATAATACCAGCGGGACAATTTCTGACCCAAACATGCACTTCTGTGAAGAAGTGCAGGTTCGGGTCTGGGTACCAAAAGTGCCGATTTTTCTCCCGCGCGTGCAAAACGCATGACAGCGCTTTGCACTCGCAGGGAAAAATCGCGGCGATTCCCGCACTGTTTGACGGAGTGCACCCGCAACGCCCGTGTGAAAGGGGCCTAATGGGTTTAAACAGGTTGTCCAAAAATCTCGGACGACCCCTACAATGTTTTAAATAAAATAAAAAATATTACATACCTGTTTCTCCAGTTCCATTTTATCCAACACTCCCCGGTACTCCTGCTGCTCATTGGATTTGGCATGTGACCACTGCAGCCAATCGCTGTCCTCCATTATAGACTGATGAGGACAGTGATTGGCTGCAGCACTTGTGTGTTCTATCCGGGCAAACGAACAGCAGCAGGAGTATAGGGGAGTGCTGCAGAGAACAGCACTGGAGAAGCGGGAAAATATCTAACTTTTATTTTAAGCCATTGTAGGGGTTGTCTGAGATTTTTTATTTTTTTTTATTGACTCGATCAACCCTATTAAAGCGATTATATTGCCTGGTGGGGTTGATCATGCTGAGTAAAATAATACCTTTCTTTTTTTCTGTAGGTTGCCCTACATCAGAGATATTTTTCTTATATTTATGCAAATGAGTAATTTGGAGCACCAAGGGGCTGGCCTGAGCTCTTGGTGCACAGCTTACACAGCACCCCTGTGCATTCCTCCCTCCCATTTGATTGTCAGGTGTCCATGTACAGCAGCGGAGCCATTGAACAATGTAGCCATGTGAAACTTCCACAAAACATATACATGTGGATCATCTAAAAGAGCTGATAGTCCTCCTGTATGACCTATATATAAAAGACTGCTGCTTACACCGAGTTCTGTGTGCTCGTACCTGCCCCGATTTGGCTTAGTGACCTGACGCATGTGCAGTAAAGCAGATGCTGCTTCCTGGTTGAACACAACCTAAGGCCTGTATTACACTGGCAGATGAGCCTTATGATTGTCAGGAAGGAAGCGTTCCTTCCCGACCATCGCCTGCTCGTCGGTGAAGAAGACCTCTGCAATTACATGCAGCGATCTCCTCCACAGTATGGGGAGGAGTGATCACTCATGCCAATGTCCCCATACAGAATCATTTGCCTGCAGCAGGGTGTGATTAGACTGCACAGTCTGCTGCTGGCAATGATTTTTGTGCCTGTATAAAAGATGCGATTTCCGGGTGAACGAGGGTAAACAGTGGCAGTATTACGCTTGTTAGCGATGATCTGGCTGACCCTCTGCCAGTGTAACACAGGCTTTTTTGTACGAGTTATTAGGTCTGT
This sequence comes from Bufotes viridis, assembly GCA_033119425.1. Taxonomy (NCBI): domain Eukaryota; kingdom Metazoa; phylum Chordata; class Amphibia; order Anura; family Bufonidae; genus Bufotes; species Bufotes viridis. The sequence continues at coordinate 390,133,080 of CM065592.1, read as the reverse complement.
ACCGGTTTTAAACCCTTCCCCCTCCCCCCGAATAAGTCTATTAACGTTTTACGTGTTACAATTATGTATGTGATTCTCTGTATTCTACCATTCTATTACAGGCGCCCAGCCTATAGCTTCTCTCTGTCCAGTTTCCCAGGTTTCTTATGGTAGCCTCAAGCAGATCAGTAAGGCGTCCTACGGGAATAAGCACTACCTGCATCTCCTCCCCTCTGACACTACTGTGTGCAGTATTGTGCTCTGCAACCGGAATGAGACCTCCGTAAAGGAGCTTACGGTAAATGAGATCACTTGTCAGCTAAGCAGATTTTAATATGATCAGTGTTTTTTGTTCTAGTAAGGGCTTATGCATTATTGCGGTCTGTAAAAAAACGAATCCGCAAAAAATGCGGATGACATCCGTGTGCATTTCGTTTTTTGCGGAACGGAACAGCTGGCCCTTCATAGAACAGTACTATCCTTGTCCGTAATGCGGACAATAATAGAACATGTTCTATTTTTTTGAGTAACGGACATACGGAAACGGAATGCACACAGAGTAATTTCCTTTTTTTTTTTTGCCGACCCATTGAAGTGAATGGTTCTGCATACGGTCCGCAAAAAAAATGGAAAGAAACTGGAAAGAAAATACGTTTGTGTGCATAAGCCCTAAAAAAGGGTCAGGGCTCGGCGATATGGCCTAAAATCTATATCGCGATAAAATTTGAAGCATGTGCGATAACGATATATATTGCGATATATTATTCAGTGGTCATCTATCGCAGTAGGGTGATAGACGAAATAATTTCATATAGTTTATATCGCATATCGTTTATATTGCCCACTCCTAGCCCCATGCCATTTGCCATCATCCATGTCCCCCATGCCATTGCCATCATCATCCATGTCCCCCAGCCAGCACCATCAGCCCCATGCCATAGCCATCCTCCAACTTGAAATGTTTTTTAACGGAGCTCCTTATACTATTTAGATGGGTCGTCAAGGCAGGATTTTTATACTTGCAAGTGCTGAATGTATTTTTCTTTATTGGTACTTAAAGGGGCATTCAGGTTCCACATCATAGGGGAGAACTATGAGATTGCTGGGACCCCCACTGATCATGAGAACGTGGGTCCTGTACCCCATGGGGACCCCTGAAATTATTGGAGCAGTAGGTCAAACACGCGGACTGCTCCATTCATCTCTATTGATTGGACCTGTTTGGAAATAGCCAAGCGCATGTTCTCGGGATCTGTGGGGATCCCAGTGGTTGGACACTACCGATCTAATATATTTCTAGTAACTGGAATACCCCTTTAAAATGGGCATCCGACAGCAGATGAGAGCTGAGCTGTAGTACCAGGAACGGCGGCATGTATGGAGGTGCCACTCTTCTGAACAAAATGATTAAGGGACCTATTCACTCCAGAAAGTCTTCAACTGAATCAGTGCGCCAAATTGGAAACCCTTTAAAGAGACTGTTACCTACTTTGAGCGTTTAGACCACTATTGCCCAACATAAAAATAGTACCGTTATTGTATCTGTGACACGTCAAGAAATTGAAAAAACAATTTATAAAGACATGCAAATTAGGTCCTGCGAGGGCCCAAGGGCGGCGTTATGGCTGTAAGTGTCCAGGCCCCTCTCCGATGTGCCGGCATTACCGCTCCCTTGCAGTCCTTTGGCCTGGAGATCTTGCGCAATCACCGTTCAGATTGGTGCCCATAGTGGGAAGAGCAATGCGCATGCGTGGACTCGGCGGTGACTGGCAATCATGCGAGATCTCCAAACCAGAGGACTGCAAGGGGAGCGGTTATGCCGTCACATCGGAGACAGACTCCCTCTAAGCAAGCGATTCAAACTTGATCTGCAGTTTAGTCTTTTGCATCGAGGTATAGTACTATTTCTTAATTTCCTTATTCGTCTTTTCAGCGGACATGTCAGACTGCCGAGCACACTTTAAACCTTCTCTTAAAGGACCCCTGGCTCCTGCTTGGTGGAGGCTGTACTGAAGCACATATAGCTGCCTATATCCGGTATAAGGTGATTATATAATTATAAGGAAAAACTAAACATATTCATGTCAATCACCATTAAAGTTGCTTAGCTGTGTGAGGTCATGTGACAGGCCGAGCTTGTAGTCAGAGTTGTCATGTTGTGTATTCAAAGGCTTGAGGATTGAGGTCTGACCTCTAAGGCCCCTTTCAGGCAAGCGAGTCCCATGCATCGGACTTGCAGCGCCAGTATGCGGCAGCTCCCGTCCTGACCTCCCAGCACTGACTGGGTCGCATAGCATTAAATTGATTTATGATGCTATGTAACCCTTACAGTTCTGGAATGTATTGGATAACACTGACATAATGATGAAAATCAAGAAGTCGATATAATGCTATGCGACCCCGTCAGTGCTAGGATGTCCGGACGGGAGCTGCCGCATACTGGCGCTGCAAATCCTATGCATGAGACTCACTTGTCTGAAAGGGGCCTAAGGGCTCATTCAGATGAGCAAATCTTAAGAGGGGTTTTCCAGTTGGAATCAACATCTTTTTAAATCATCATTTCTGAAGGTTGTTGTAATGTATTTCATCATTATTGCTCCTATTTTCCATTCTGGGCTGTGGTCACATGACCATGTCCATGCAGCTCTTTCTTACTTTGTAATGTTATGTCCATGGGCGGGGCAGTGATAGGAGAGTGTCTATGTAACTAGCTGGGTGGGAGGAGCTCAAAAATAGCCAGGTGTTATTATAGACCGTGTTAGGGGAGTGTCTATGTAAGTAGCTTGGTGGGAGGAGATGTAAACTTGCTGGGCGGTAATAGGGGAGTGTCTATGAAACTAGATGGTGGGAGGAGCTATAAATTAGCTGAGTGTTGTTGGCGGCAGTGATAGGGGAGTGTCTATGTAACTAGCTGGTGGGAGGAGCTGTAGAGCTGGGCTTTAGGAGCTGTGATAGAAGAGTAAGTGGCTGGGTGGGAGGAGCTATAAACTAGCTGGGTGTTAGAGGCGGGGCTGGAGTGGTGGCAGAGAACGAAGTGCATCATGGGCTTGGTTGGATACAGGATGAAAGTATACCAGAGTGATCGGTTTACATCCAAACTGAACACTGACACATTATAGTCAATAGGCCAATTCACATGTCTGATTTTCTTCACAAGCTCTCCGTCCTGGAAGGGTTTTTTCAGCATACACTGCTGTTACAAAAAAAAAACAGTGGACAGATGGCGTCCATGTACGGTCTATTGTCACGGATGGATGTTAGGAAATGCAGGGGGGGGGCATCCTTCCTTTGGGAGGGTCCTTTTATTTAGGGTCTTCATCTCTTGGTCAGAGTAGAAGCTGTTACAGGGTGGTTCATCTATCTCAGTTGTATGCTAACTTATGAGACCAGTTTCCCTCCTATGTGTTTTATACCATGCTGACGGTAGAAATGGTGGAAGAGGCAGACATATGAGAAAGTCTCCTCGCTCTGGAGGACCTGTCCTGTCCTGCATTACACTAACACCCCATTGATGTGATTGGCCACCCTGTAATGCTTTGTTTCCCCTGTTGTTGCGCCACAGGAAAATTGAACACTTAAGCCTCTTTCACACGACCGTATGGTTTTGTGGTCCACAAAAAACGGATCCCCCCAAAAAAAACGAATGACATCCGTGTGCATTCCGTTTTTTGCGGAATGGAATACCTGGCCCCTAATAGAACAGTACTATCCTTGTCTGTGATGCGGACAAGAATAGGACAAGTTCTATCTTTTAACCGAACAGAAATATGGAAACGGAATGCATACGCAAAAAACAGCCCGTACACTCACAAAAAAAAACGTTCGTGTGAAGGAGGCCTTACTGACAGGTTTTCCCCAAGATTCCAGTAGAACGCTGGAGATGTCATCCAAGCAGGAGGACAGCTTAAGACAGGGCTCGACAAATCCCAGGTCGCCATGGCGACCAGGAATTTGGTCCTGGCGCCTGGGTAGTGAGTCAGCCCGTTCTCTCAGAGGGCCGGCGCGTCCTACACGCGGACTAGGAGCGCCGGCCCCCTTCATGCTGCAGCCGCCCGAGTGCTCTGTATAGAGCCTCAGGTGGCTGCAGCACTGCCCGGGCTGGCGCGTCCATGAGGGCGCACCGCCCGGGCACAGCGTGAAGAGAGGGACTGACAGGAGGGAAGCGCTCAGCGATCCCTCCTGTCAGTCCCTCATTGTAGCGTGGCCGAGCCCTGTATGGTCCGCGGTACAGGAGCATCTGTCTCCTGTACCCGGCCGGACTGACATGAAGTGCGCACACAGTGTGCACTTCCTGTCAGTCCGCCCGGGTACAGGAAACTAAAGCTCCTGTACCCGTGGGACTATACAAAGCTCGGCCACGCTACACTAGAGGCGGGGGAGGGAGGGGGAAAGAGAATGACAAGGGGGGTGGGAGAAAGTGAATGATAAGGGGGGGGGAGAAAGTGAATGACAAGGGGGGGGAGGGAGAAAGTGAATGACAAGGGGGAGGGAGAAAGTGAATGACAAGGGGGAGGGAGAAAGTGAATGACAGGGGGGAGAAAGTGAATGACAGGGGGGAGAAAGTGAATGACAAGGGGGAGAGGGAGAAAGTGAATGACAAGGGGAGAAAGTGAATGACAAGGGGGAAAGAGAGTGACAAGACGGACCCCTCTGCCCTCCCCTCCGGACCCCTCTGCCCTCCCCTCCGGACCCCTCTGCCCTCCCCTCCGGACCCCTCTGCCCTCCCCTCCGGACCCTCTGCCCTCCCCTCCGGACCCCTCTGCCCTCTCCTCCGGACCCCTCTGCCCTCTCCTCCGGACCCCTCTGCCCTCCCCTCCGGACCCCTCTGCCCTCCCCGCCGGACCCCTCTGCCCTCCCCTCCGGACCCCTCTGCCCTCTCCTCCGGACCCCTCTGCCCTCCCTCCGGACCCCTCTGCCCTCCTCCGGACCCCTCTGCCCTCCCCTCCGGACCCTGTAATCCTTGTAAGGGTTTCCACATGTCATGGCGGCCGCAAGTGGCGATCACTTAGACGCTGGCAGCATCTGACGTGTCATATAACCTATTGAAAAGGGGAAGCATTATGGGGGGCACTATGGAAAACAGGGGAAGGAACACTATGGGGGCATCTACTGGGGGCCCTATGTACTGGCATGCATTATTGGGGGGCTCTATAGAGAAGTGGGGGGGAGGAGCACTATGGGGGCATCTATTGGGAGCTTTATGACGCGGCTCCGCCTGGCTCCTAACTTTTTTAGCTGGCTCCTAGATTCCAAGGAAATTTGTCAAGCCCTGGCTTAAGAACAGCTTAACTTTCTAAGGCCTGATGCACACGACCGTTCCATTTTTTGCGGTCCGCAAATTGTGATTGTGTGTGTATATATATATATATATATATATATATATATTTATAAATTTTATGCCAATTTTCATCTTCTGTTTTCAGAGTTCAATCATTCACAGAAGTCATCTTGAAGACCTGAGATGTACAGCGTCTGAGTATAGACTGGTGGCTGACTGCTTCTGCTCCTCATTAGAGGCTGTGGCACGAAGTTTGGAACACGATGGCGGGGAAACACTTACGGACTTACAGGACGGCCATGTGTGGTCTATGCCACCTGAAGTCAGCGTGGATGGTGAACAGACAGAAGCTGTACATACCTGTGGCTGTCAGCTTCTCCAGAGGAGAGATGGTCTAAAGTGGTCTGTTCTTGGGAGCCCATCTGAGCCGTTCAGCCCCCGGAATCGCACAGAAATCTCTCCACTATTATTAGCTAAAGAGCCTCTAGTTTTAGATAGCCTCACTGCAAAATGTAATGGTATAAGGGTGGCTGTGGACACAGCAAGTCTGATCTTGGATCTGGCATATATTGTTAAAGATGAAAATTAATTTGATAGTTTTGCAAATAAAATATTTAATTTCTTTTTGTTTTAGAAGAATCACTGTTTCCTTGTGTCTACATCTCATACGCATCTACAGTACGTGTATTTATGCTGGAAAGCTGCCAGAAATACATTGATAAACTGGCCACATTACCTCTCATAAGGACCATTTATGTATTTGGACAAAGTCATCTTGTTTTCTCATTAACCTTTTCACTACCGGAGGTTTTATCGTTTTTGCGTTTTCATTTTTCTTCCTTGAGCCATAACTTTTTTTATATTTCCGCTCACATAGCTCTATAAGAGCCTATTTTTTGCGGGACAAGTTTTAATTTCTAATGCAACCATTAATTATGGCATACAATGTAGTGGGAAGTGGTAAAACAATTCCAAATGGGGTGGAATTGGGAAAAAAAAACACAATTCCTCCACTATTTTTTTTTCTCACGGTGTTTCGTTTGCGGCAAAACTTACCCATGCCCTTAATTCTCTGGGTCAGTACGATTACAACAATACCCTATATGTATAGGGTTTTTTTTATGTCTAAATAGTGTATAAATAAAAGAAAACATTGAAGATTTTTTTATTTTTATTTTTTTAAATCACCATAATCTGACCCTGATAACTTTTTATACTCTACTGAGCTGTATAGGGGCTCATTTTTTTGCAGGACAATCTGTAGTTTTTATTGATACTATTTTGGAATGTGTGTGTGACTTTTTGATCACATTTTATTAAATTTTTTGGGCAAGAGAAGCAATAAAAAAATGGCAAATCGTAAATTTTTTTAATGATTTTCAAGCTCATATATAAGCCTATAAATTCTGTTTTTTAAATTTGTACCATCAGGGATTTTTAAAATGAGTTTGACTGTCAATTGCTCATTTCTTATGTTGGCCTGCCATTTGGTGGCCAAAATAAGAATTGCAGCGAGACTCGTAGTATTCAGAGCAACTACCGACAGCCCAATCGACAGAGGGTGTCGGTAGGAAGCCCTGAAGCGTGAGCTTTCGGGTTTTGCGCATTTAGATGCTGTGATCTCACTGTATTACGGCATCTAAAGCCTTTAATTATTGTGATCAGCATTATTGCCAGTCACGGTAATTAGCCACAGGTCTCTGCTGTTTGAAATCGCAGAGATTTGCCGGCCATGATATCCACTGCATGTACGGCGCTGGTAGCAAAAGAGTTAAAGGGGTTATCCGATTAACTTATATTGATGACCTATCCTCTGGATAGGTCATCAATATCAGACCGGCAGGGTATCCTGGAATCGGTATAAAGAGAAAAGTATGTCCAGCTCACCTGCTATATAGTGTCCCCATTGGGATCCCTCATGCACGGACCATGCGGCAAGCTACCGTGGGTTGCGAAGATAAAAAAATTCTGGAGGTCCAGCAAAATATTCAGCTGTATCTTCTTTATTGTGGTGAAGTTTTGTTACAACTTGTAGCGCATATATTCACATCAGATTCACACCGTCAACGCGTTTCGAACAGAGTTTTTATTCATGACTAAATTCCCTTCACTAAAGCACATCTTTATACCAGTTTGATGAATCAGGCTCCACCTTCATCAGTCATGTGGTGGGGAGCGTTCACCTGTATTTCATTAGTGCCAAAAAAGTTGGAGGCATTTGCTCAGACGTTTTCATACACACAAAACACTTTAGAAAAAAATCTATAATAAAGTGACATTTAAAATACCGGCATCTATATTGTACTTGATTGTGAATGGTTATTTCAGTTCCATAAAGATATTCTTATCCACATTAGCAGTTCATACATATCTGCCGCGTTTTCATTACTCTCAAGTTTAGGCTTTAAAGAACGCAAACTGTGTGAACGGCTCCTTGTGGAGTGAAGCCTATGAGCACATATCCATTCACAATTGAGGTACATAAAGATGATAGTAACTAAAATAGTGTGACCATAAAATAAAGTCTTTCTTAGCAAGCAGTAGTAGATAATTTATATTGACATAAAACCTGTGTAATCAGGGAGACTTCCAAGATGTAGCAGAGCCTGTGTTTAAGTAACGATTGATTTGCGGTGGCAAGGAGGCTACATTGGAGGTTTTTGTGCTAGACACATTATTTCTGTTTTGCAATCTTTCAGTTCTATGGATAATCCTTTATTTTAAGGGCTGCGAAAAAACAAAAAATATATAATAAAAAAAAAAATTATTAATAAAATAAATATGCTTAATAAAAATACAGCAGTTCTTTTTTATAATTCATGCCCTTTGGGAAATATGTGTCTAGACTAAACATCCAATATGCCTCTCTTTTTAGGACTTTTCTTTTCAGATCTCCTCCTCTTAAGGGACGGCATACTTTTTCTATGCCCCAGACCCGGAACCCGTTTGTATTTCTGTTATGGGTATGTATGAAGTGTTTTGCTGCCCCTGAAACATTTGTGTATGCTGGATTGTTGATATAATTCAAATGTTCCAGGACTCGGGTTTTTAATTTACGGGTCACCCGAGTCCTGGAACATTTGAATTATATCAACAATCCAGCATACACAAATGTTTCAGGGGCAGCAAAACACTTCATACATACCCATAACAGAAATACAAACGGGTTCCGGGTCTGGGGCATAGAAAAAGTATGCCGTCCCTTAAGAGGAGGAGATCTGAAAAGAAAAGTCCTAAAAAGAGAGGCATATTGGATGTTTAGTCTAGACACATATTTCCCAAAGGGCATGAATTATAAAAAAGAACTGCTGTATTTTTATTAAGCATATTTATTTTATTAATAATTTTTTTTATTATTATATATTTTTTGTTTTTCAAAGCCCTTAAAATAAAGGATTATCCATAGAACTGAAAGATTGCAAAACAGAAATAATGTGTCTAGCACAAAACCTCCAATGTAGCCTCCTTGCCACCGCAAATCAATCGTTACTTAAACACAGGCTCTGCTACATCTTGGAAGTCTCCCTGATTACACAGGTTTTATGTCAATATAAATTATCTACTACTGCTTGCTAAGAAAGACTTTATTTTATGGTCACACCATTTTAGTTACTATCATCTTTATGTACCTCAATTGTGAATGGATATGTGCTCATAGGCTTCACTCCACAAGGAGCCGTTCACACAGTTTGCGTTTTTTAAAGCCTAAACCAGAAAGTAATGAAAACGCGGCAGATATGTATGAACTGCTAATGTGGATAAGAATATCTTTATGAAACTGAAATAACCATTCACAATCAAGTACAATATAGATGCCGGTATTTTAAATGTCACTTTATTATGGATTTTTTTCTAAAGTGTTTTGTGTGTATGAAAACGTCTGAGCAAATGCCTCCAACTTTTTGGGCACTAATGAAATGCAGGTGAACGCTCCCCACCACATGACTGATGAAGGTGGAGCTTGACTCATCAAACTGGTATAAAGATGTGCTTTAGTGAAGGGAATTTAGTCATGAATAAAAACTCTGTTCGAAACGCGTTGACGGTGTGAATCTGATGTGAATATATGCGCTACAAGTTGTAACAAAACTTCACCACAATAAAGAAGATACAGCTGAATATTTTGCTGGACCTCCAGAATCTTTTTATCCTGCAATCGGCTATTAGAAGAGGACGGCACTCTGTAAGCGCTGCCGCCTCTTCCTAGGCCAGTGATGTCACCATACAATGATCACGTGGCCTAGTTGCAGCTCAGCCCAATGTACAGTGCTGTTCTTGAAAAGCTGCAGGAGCCGATTGCGCTCGCCAGAGCTCCGGTGAGTGTGGCAGCTCCCTATAACAGGTGATGATGATAACGTATCCTGAGGATAGGTCATCAGTATCTGGATATCTCTAAACACCTCTTCTCAAGACTAAAGTCTCCATAGCTCTCATCAAACTTCTATTTAGATTTTTATTTTTTTGTAATGATAGGTCCACTTACCTATTATGTAGTAGGTTTCCTACATGCTTTTAAAGGGGTTATCCCATGAGAAACATGTTTGACCCCTGGGACCCTGTTGATCACAAGAACGGGGTCCCCATTGTCCCCTATTGGAATGCAGTCATGTATGGCTTGTTCTCTCCTCTGTGTGACAAATAGCTGTCAGACCCCACCAACACGATCAGAAACATGGACAGACCTGGTAAAATGGGGTGGTCCAGGATTTTGATATTGATGTCTAACCCTCAGTATAAGCCTACAATATCAGATTGGTGGGGTCTCACATGCCTGTCCGTCAGCTGTTTTGTTGTAGCTCCATCCATTGTGTACTGGATGGAGCTAGTACCTGTGAAGTGAATGAGAGCAGCGTTGCAGTTTCCAGCTCTGTCCAGTACATGATGGACGGAGCTACAACAAAGCAGCAGATCAGTGGGATGTCAGATCATGAGGATAGGCCGTCAAAGTCCTGGGCAACCCCTTTAAATCTCTGCTAAAAGATTATGATTTTTTTTCTCTCCATATGAGACTTTAAGTGTACCTGCACCTACATCCAATAAACAGTGATATTAAAGGAATTGTCTCTATACCTTTCGCCACTGAGTCTGCCCCAGCAACCAGCTTAGTGTAGTATTTCATGATGGCTCTTGAGGAGGAGGTTCCTGAGCCCGGCCTCATCTCTTACACCGCAATATGCCCTTTTAGAACAACAGGAACAAGGGTTGCTGCCTTCTTGAGACAACCTCTTTGTAAGCATAAGCTGCTAACTGCATTAAGGCTACTTTCACACTTGCGGCAGAGTGATCTGGCAAGCAGTTCCGTCGCTGGATCTGCCTGGCGGATCTGTCAATCTGCATGCAAACTGAAAGCACTTGAAGACAGATCCGTCTTACAAATGCATTGCAAGAATGGATCCGTCTCTCTGCTTGTCATGCGGAGAGACTGATCTGTTATATATATATTTTTTCACATTTCTACCGGTCTGCGCAAGCGCAGACTGGAAGGACGGTTCCGGCATTGCGGTATTTTGAATGCCGTATCCAGCACGAATGCATTCCAATGGGAAAAAATGCCGGATCAGGCATTCCTGTGTTCTGTCAAAATCTGCTGCCCTCGTCATTTCCGGTCATGACGCATCGCCTTTGAGGGAGGAGTTTCGCGCAGAGCGCCACCTGATAGGCTAAAAAGGTGTGCTTGCGACTGCGCACAATCGCTCAGAGTAGTTGTATTTTACAGCCGATGGATGTGAACGCGCCAGGTAAGCTTAAATTGACGGCATAGCGTGCATGCGTGCTATGTAAACGCACCCAGAGTGCCAGGGCAGCCTAAATTGACAGGCTAGAGCGCATGCGTGCTATGTAATCGCGCTCAGGGAGGGCCATGAACGCGGCGCTAAGCCTATCAATTTAAGCTGCCCTGGCACTCTGCGCGCGTTTACATAGCGCACATGCGCGCTAGCCCATCATTGTAAGCTGCCCTGGCGCATTCACATCCATCCACTGTAAAATTCAGCTACCCTGGGTGATTGTGCGCAGTCGCAAACACACCTTCTTCTTAGCCTATCAGGTGGCGCACTGCGCGAAACTCCTCCCTCAAAGGCGATGCGTCATGACCGGAAATGAATAGGGCAGCAGATTCTGACGGGCAGCAGATTTTGACAGAACACCGGCAAGTATTCCGGAATATTGGACGGAGTAACCCTCCATTCTGTTGGCAGTGGCTTAAAGGGGATTTTTTATTCTTTTACTGATGACCTGTCCTCGGTATCTGATCGGTGGGGGTCTAACACCCGGGACCCTAGTCGATCAGTGGTGTGAGAAGGCACTGAGGCTCCTGTGAGCGCCGTGGCCTTCTCTCTGCTTTTCCTAGGCCAGGAAGACACATTCATCAGTCACAAGGCCTAGGAGCACTTAGCCTCATTCAAGTGAATGGAGCTGAGTGCGATACCAAGAACTGCCGCTATACATTGTATGGCGCTGTGGCACTCACAAGAGCGCTGCTGCCTTCTCAAACAACTGATCGGCGGCGGTTCTGGGTGTCGGATCACTACCAGTCTGATACTGATGACCTATCCAGAGGGAGGAGGGCTTTCTTCTCACTTTATTGGCCATTTGCCCATGTACGGATGCCCATAGGCAGTACGCTGTAATTGAGGATGAGGGGAGATGCCGGGCTCACTCGGAGTGGGTGCGGCTGGGCTCCACTGATGATTAGGATGGCCCCTTGGGCTCTTTTCACAGGTGATTTACATATGTATATAAAATCGTTTTTTTGTTTTTCAGCAAAACTACAGCATTCATAGGTTAGATACTGGTATATTTCTGACATGCTATAGGAGACCGCCAATAACATGTAATCGGGTCTATATGCATAATTTTGCTGACAGAATGCCTTTAAGCCATGCCTATTTCCACTAAGAAATGCTTCTTGTCAAGTGAGGCACAAAAATTGTCAAAAGCTCATAACAAATGTGGTGAAAAGCAGTATACCAGTTTTTGTTTTTTAGCAATCTGAATAGTTAAGACAGAGGAAAGTGGCTCCCGCTGTCCAATGATTTGCCCCCATAGTGCAATTGCATGGCGCCTATCAGATATCATGGCAGCCCAGGTGCCTTGTGAAGGCTTCCCATCCTGTCATGTTAGGACTCCTAATACACCTTTGGAAGGCTGTAAATGGATGCCAGTAAGAATACAATACAATGCAATACAGGAGTATTGCAGTGTATTGTACAGTCACAGGTTAAAGTCCTCTAGGGGGCTAAAACCAAAAAGTTAATAAACTTTAAAAATATGTATAAAAAAAACCTTTTTCCATTTAACTTCTAAAACATAAAAAACTTAATTAGTGTCTCTGTGTCCAAAGTATGAAAATAGCACATCATTTATTACACGCAGAGAATGTCATAAAACAAAAATCCAGAATTGCCTCAATAGGTGGAGTAAAAAAACAATCAAAAAAATTGCATGTACCCCAAAGTACCAAGAAAAACTACATCTCACCCCCGCAAAAAAAAACTCACACAGCTTTATCAATGGGTGTGAAATTATGGCGAGACAAAGCAAACATATTTTTTTTGTAGACATAGTAAAATATTGCAAAAACTATAAAAAAAAAATCGGTTTTGCCCTAATTGCACTGACCTCCGGAACAAATATTATGTCATTTTTGCTGCATAATAAATGTCGGAAAAATGAAATTCCAAAAGGAATTGTGGGGGTCATTTACTATCATTTTTAAGCCATTTTTTTTTTGTGTAAGGCCCCTTTCACATGGGTGAGAATTCCACGCGGGTGCAATGTGTGACGTGAACGCATAGCACCCGCACTGAATCCCAACCCATTAATTTCAATGGGTCTGTGTACATGAGTTTTTTTTTCACGCATCACTTGTGCGTTGTATGAAAAACGCAGCATGTTCTATATTCTGCGTTTTTCACGCAGCCCTGGCCCTATAGAAATGAATGGGTCTTCAGTGAAAAACACATTGCATCCGGAAGCAAGTACAGATGCAATGCGTTTTTTACTGATGGTTATTAGGAGATGTTGTTTGTAAACCTTCAGTTTTTTATCACGCGCCTGAAAAACTAATCAATGTGCATTGCACCTGCGCGGAAAAAAATGAACACAATCGCAGACAAAACTGGCTGAGCTTGTTTGCAAAATGGTGCGAGTTTCCCTGAACGCATCCGGACCTAATCCGTCACACTTGTGTGAAAGAAGTCTAAAAGTAATCGCAATACCCATTTGGGAGTTTTAACAGCTGTGCTGAAAGCAGGCGGAAATGTTGTTGAAAAGCTACTCTAGTCAGGGGCTGGGATGGTTTTTACATCTGGCACTGCAAGGATTACTGGTGGTGCACCTAATTTATGATGATTTGGAGGGTGCCATCCATCCTTGGGCAGAGAGCGCCTTAATCGGCATGAGGAGACGTATAGGGCATACATGCTACTCTGGAATTCTGGGAAGGAAGGGATGCAAATTTATAATATAATTAGTGTTGAGCTTCGAATGCTTCATCCGAAGTCGCCTTATTCAAAACTTCGGAATAATACTGTACGGATATCCGTCTCTGTACAGTATTAGAATGTATGGGCTCCGACGAGCCAAAGTAAGTTATTGGGGAAGTCGAGCGTGACTTCGTTGAATAACTTAAGTAGTTGATTTTTAAAGTGGAAAACCTCTTTAAAACGTTAAACCGAACTCCGCTTCGGTTCAGAGGTACAAGTCTGCACATACCCACTATACAATGTACAGCTCTGTGCTTGGTCTGCGTTAAGAGGATCTGTCACCTCTCCTGACATGTCCGTTTTAGGCCTCATGCACACGGCCATATGTGTTTTGCGGTCCGCAAATTGTGGATCCACAAAAAAACGGATGAGGTTCCGTATGGCATCCGTTATTTTTTTGCGGATCCGTTATTTTGGCAGATCCATTGTAATAATGTCTATCCTTGTCCGCATGCTCTATTTTTTTGCGGAACGGAAAAACGGACATACGGAAACGGAATGCACACGGAGTACCTTCAGGTTTTTTTGCGAGCCAATTGAAATGAATGGTTCGGCATATGGTCCGCAAAAAAAACGGAACGGACACGGAAAGAAAATACGTTCGTGTGCATGAGGCCTTAGTAACTACTGGCATTCACCATATAAGGCCCCATTCACACGTCGTAGTGTGTTGCGGGCAATTGCAAGCAAGAATAGGACATGCTCTATATTATTGCGGAGCCATCGGCCGGAAGATCGCCGGCGCGCTATACGGATGCGGAGAGCACAGTGTGTGCTCTCCGCATCCATCACGTCCCCATTCAAAATGAATGGGTCCTTACCCGTTCCCGCAAATTTGCGGAACGGGTGCGGACGAACATTGCGGACGTGTGAATGGGGCCTAATACCGATTGTGAAGCATCTATTCTTATGACTCTATGCTGTGCCATTCCTGTATTATTCCTGTTAGACGTATACAAGTAAAGGTACTGCTGGGTGTAACCAAAAGTGGGTGTGTCTGACTCTGTCCAATCAGTGCTGCTCTTGTCAGACTGTGCAGGGACACACCCCCAACTGGTAACACCCATCTGTACCATTACTGCAAGCTTCTAGCAAGTAGAAATAATAAAGAAATGGCAGAACAAATAGTAATAATAATAGATGCTCCAGAATCATTATTACGTAGGAGATGCAAATAGTTAATAAAACAGACATGTCAGGAGAGGTGAACAGCTGATCCGTGGCAGTGCCTGGTGTCGGAACCCCAGGGATCAGATAATATGTCATCAATATAGCAGTCCCTGGGAACCTAACGAAAGCTGTGAATAATTTCTCTAAATATACTGTATAAATGGTCTTTGCAAAGAATAACGGGGCAGATTTATTATTGGATTTTTGCATGATTACATTAAAAAATATACAGGGGCAGATGAACTAATATTGTCCAATTTTAGACCGTGTAAACCGACCGTCTAAAGAGGCGCCAGATTTCTCACAGTGGCTGATGCTGGAGGATAAATTTGGTGCATCCTGAGGCTATGTCTGCACATGGCTGAGATGCTGCAGAGCGGCTGTCGTGGTTTTTCATGCGGCAGATCCGCAGCGTTGTACAGTATCAGTAAAGTGAAGGAGATTTCAAGAAATGTCATCCGCCCGCTGCATTAGACAGCTGCAGAGTAAATTGATCTGTCACGTGGATTTTTATTCTTTTGGTCTCCACTGTGGATTTCTGCCTTTGCATCTGACAGGGTGAGCCCCGCAGCCATCATATACCCTACTGTCCTCATTCCTAGTTCTGGATACCTCATATGGACTTTATTGGTGCGCCATTCGATCTTGTATAGAGTCTGAACCTTTTTTTATAGGGAACTAATGAGCTTATGAATCCGGTAGGAGCGAAATCCCTATACGTTACAAATTCCCCTGTAAAATTTACAATTTTGTACAATTTCCCCCCAGTAAGTACCAGATCTGTACACAAGGTGGCAGACTGGAGTCTTAATCTGGTTACATGTAATCCCCTGTCTGTCTGCACCACTTTCAGGATATTCTGCATCCATGGTCCAGGGTTTGAACCATCGTTCTTTGACTTTGCAGATGAGAGAATTTCAGTTGTGTCTGTGAAGAAATTCCCATTGTGGAGCTGATGTGAGAAACGGCAGAACGAGCTGAGACAAATGCAATCTGCGCTATGTTTGACGACTAACACTTAATTTGCATTTAAGAAGAAATGTTCCCTTCATTTGCATGAAGTCTAATTTGCATTATCTACTTTATTGTTCTCAAATGTGTGGCTGGCAGCTGGCCTGACATTGCTTTTTAAAGTTTTTCTTTTAATACTCCAAAAAAAGTGAAATCGAACTTGCCTGCATTCCTTTTCGTAGTAGATACATGTATTCCAGGCCTTAATTATTGATGGCCTGTCTTCAAGATAGGTCGTCAATATCTGATCAGTGGAGATCCAGCTCAAGGCAACCCCGCCGATCAGCTGTGGGAAGGGGCCGTCGCTCTGGGGGAAGAGCCACGGGCAGGGGCGTAGCTATAGGGGGGTGCAGAGGTAGCAGTCGCTACCGGGCCCAGGAGCCTGAGGGGGCCCAAAGACCCTTGTGCCGTATAAGAAGACACACAAAGCACTGAGGGAAGGGGGGCCCAAGCTGAACTCTTGCACCAGGGCCCATGAGCTGTTAGCTACGCCCCTGGCCACGGGCCTTTCTTTGCTGGTGATGTCATTTACAATGAATGTGGCTGAGCTGCAATACCAAGCACAGCCACTATATAATGTGTGGCACTGTGTTTAGTATACTATGAAGAAATCTCTTCTAGCATCAGAAGTTGGACTCCCACCAATCTGTTATTGATGACCTATAGCAGGGATGGCCAACCTGCGGCTCACCAGCTGTTGCAAAACTACAACTCCCAGCATGCAAAGACTGCCTACAGCTATCAGCCTACAGCAGGGCATGCTGGGAATTGTAGTTTTACAACAGCTGGAGATCCACAGGTTGGCCATCCCTGACCTATAGTGAGGATAGGAGATCAGTCCTGCACAACCCCTTTAAAATAACAATTCTCAAGCATCTTTTGCACTTTGTTCTGTTCCTCTATTATTCCTCCTGGAGATTTGTGAAAGAATTTGATGATTCTTTTCACCTTGTAAATTGGGCGTGCCCCTGCACACTGTGACTCTGTCCAGTCAGTGCATAGGGATCAACCTAACGCCTCATGTACACAAACGTGTGGTGTCCGTGCACAGACACTGACTGTGCCCGCCGTCTGCAGACGTTAACCCATTCACTTGAATGTGGATTGCGATCCACATCTGACGGTCCGCACTGCATGCACTACTTTATTGTGGTGCGGAGTCACGGACAAAAAACTCACAGAAGCACTCCGTAGTACTTCCGTGAGCTTCTGTTCCGCGGACTTCCGCACAGTATCGTACAGATTGCGGACCCGTATTGCGGGCCGCTCTACGGGCATGGCCGGCACACATTTGTGTGCATGAAGCCTTATGGACAGGGAAATTTTTATATTCTGTTCTCTGCTTTATACATTTACAAGAGGAATTTTTCACTTTATTCAATTGACCCAGTCATTTTGTTAAAGTCATAATCAGCATGAGGACTCGGCGGTCCTTGCAGGGTATCTAGCAGACTTCAGTACTCCGCTCATACTGGAAAGTATCACATTTTAGCAAAGCGACAGTTCAAGAAAGTCACCCAGTGTTTGGCTCTGGGTCTCAGTCACCAGTTTATCCTGTCCTCACATAGGAGCAAAAAAAGGTGACAGATTCTCTGTAAACATTTCACTAAAACATAAAGTGGAGAAATTAGCAGACATCACTCATATTCGGGATTTAGCAGAAAACGTATTGTATTTATTATATTAAAAGATAGAGATATAGAGAAAAGAAGGGATATAAGGTTAAAATCTGGGTATACAGGTGGAGAGAAGGGTAGCTGATTCATCAAGGGTGAATGATAGTTTTTATGTGTTAAATCTGGTACCAGATAGGTATCTAGTGGTGTAAGGGTGCTCCACAAAGTGAAATAGAAGGTAACGTTGATGTATTAAAACATAATTGTGGTGGTCTCTAAAGAAGGTAGAAAGGCCTAGTGGCTTAGGTATAGATCATAAAAATAGCTTAAAAAAAAGGTAAAGAATAGCTATATCCAATAATATAATAACAGTCCTCTTTAGTGGATAAAAGGTATCTTCCTTATGCTATGTAGCTACTTATTGTAGAAAAATAGGCAGTCTTTATAGGAAATACTAATTGTTGGAATAGAGAGCGGCTCAGGATTCACTTACCCGTCTGCTGAGGTTGTCCTATAGCGGACTGTGTTCTTCTTGCGGCAGGGGCGAGCTGAGTTTTCCTTGCGGCGGGAGTAAGCTGTATTCTCCTTGTGGCAGGGGTTGGTGGATCTCGGCGACCTCGTGGTTGCTGCGCGCGGCCCGCGCGTTTGTTGCTGTGCTCTGTTGACGTCAGCAGGTCACGTGGTTGGGGCCCCGCCGGCTGCCTCGATGGAATGTGCTTTTTCTCTATTACGGGAGCGCTCCACTTAGAGATATATCATAGGTATATTAGTAGGTCTCACTAAAACAACCTCCATTATTTAGAGCATCTGAAATATGCTATAAAACACTGTACACATTGGTGCAAAGGCAATTTGGAGAGTGCGGCCTGAGACGGCTGCCATCTCTTTGGATATACCTTTCAACCAGGTCCATGGAAGCAGCCACTGAAGCTGTGAATCTCTAGAACAGGGATCAGCAACCTCCGGGACTCCAGATGTTCTGAAACTACAATTCACTACATACACTTCAATGGGAGTTGTGAGAACAGCCAAGCATGTTTGCATGCTGGGAGTTGTAGTTTCACGGCAGCTGGAGTGTCGAAGGTTGCTGATCCCTGCTCTAGAAGAAAAAGACCTCTACAGGTTAACCCTTTCCTGTAGTTCTCCCCTCTCCACTGCCTGAGCAGTACATACAGGCAGGGGCGGTTTGGCCATAGACCTTTCAGGGAAAACTTCCGGTGGGCCGAAACCAGGGGGCCTCCCAAGCCCCCTTTTATTGGCATATGTGGTGCCATGTGCTTTCGTTAAAGGGGTTGGCCACTGTCTGACTAGTTGAGACCGACGTGTCTGTAGGATTTGACTATTGTTGATATATTCTGCGCCATTTGCAATTTTTCATAAGCCATGTCCCCTTGTGGCCAAATCTTCTGTGCTGTCCGCTTAGAGGTCCTGTCCATAAGATGGCCGCTGATGGAGGGTCATGTGACCAGATACCTCCTCCATTTAAACACACTGTGCAAGCACCCATGGCAAACACAGTGTATTTGAATGGAGAAGGTGTCCCTCTCAGTTTGCAACAAATAGTGATAGGTGGATGAGGCATTATACAATCATCCTACATGGCATGATGCCATTTTTAAAGGTTTCCTATGCCTAAAAAACTTTTAGTCTGTTTTTTATGCCCTTCCCACGTGCCACAGATTGGAGATAGGTGCTTGTAAATTTGATCATTTGTACCTGCTACTTCTCAATTTGCAAAATCTTACAGCTTGTCCTTTTTGGGGTTGCATTTACAATGTTGAGGAGTGTAGTTTGACAGAGATTGGGCTAATAAATGTCATAGCAAACTATTAGTGGGGAATTGTTAGAAGCGCTATGGTTTAAGAGCAAGGGGCCTATATACAGTTCAGGTACATCAGCAGACCCCTGAACATAGTGTATGGTTGTTTAGGAGAATATGATGTATACAGTCCTAAGGAGCTTCATTTTTTTTACATCTTGGGTAAGGTAGATCTGCAAGAGGTTCAAAACGTACTGTACATCGCTTCTCCATCCTCCATCCAACTCTATGCATCACTTATAGTCCCTAAAAGTAGTGCTCAAACACTACATTAAAACAGAAGGAGCCCTTGAAAGTTCAACATTTTCTTTGTCATCCTAAAGAACCTCTTTGTGTTATTGTAGTTAAAGAGAAGCTGTCACCTCTTCGACATGTCTGTATTAGTAACTACTTGTATTCCCCATGTTATGACAATTCTAGAGAATCTATTCTTATGGCTCTGTGTTGTGCCGTTCCTTGAGTATTCCTGCTAAGGAGATATGACACAGGCAGCACTGATTGAATAATGTCAGACTGGGTAATAACCAAAATGTTAACAATGGGTTTAGAACCTCTAGCAGGAATAATAAAGGAACGGCACATCATAGAGTCATAAGAATAGATGCTCCAGAATTATTCTATGGAAAATTCATGTAGTTACTAATGCAGCGACCGGAAACCCCAGTGGATGATGTGCGTGAGCGTACTAGTGATGAGGTGCCAAGGATAGTAGTTCTCACGGTTAAGTTGTCCCTTGAGGCCGGCATGCAGTGGATGGGAAGACAGCACGAAAGCCTCCGGGGCACTCTCGGTTGCAGGGAACACCAGCCAGATGGAAGTTGAGGTGCCCTTGATGGTATTTGGTGTTTAGGGTGCTTTGGTTGCTGGGCCCCTGTGTTCGTGATGCCAGCACCGTTTGGTGCAAATGAGGAGTGTAGTAGTGGAAATGATGAGGAGTCAGTAGTTATCAAACAGTTGAACATTTAGTAAATCACTTGTCTTCAGGCAGTCAATACAGATACAGTTCATTAGTATCGCATAAGTGATGACTCAGAAATAGGTTGAATCGTATTCCTTTTATCAGGTTTAGGCAATTGTCAGTTGAGGAGTTTCCTTTAAGGTGGACACTTTACAGGCAAGAATTCTGTAATTATTCTAAGTCCAAACTGTAGCACTCTGGTACTAAATATGCTGGCTTCTACTTATCTTGAGCTATCCAATAAGGGCGATCTCCCTCGTGGCAGGCATCAGTCTTCTGCTTGATTATTTGCAGGATGCTCTTCTATAAAGGTTTTGGGTTTTCACTATGACCCGGAAGGCTTAAAAAGTGAAGAAAGATAATTCTGGCCACTAAATTATCCATATGTGTCCCAGCACTTCTAGAGTTACTCTCCGGCACTTGTGCTGGAGAAGTCCATAGGCTAGGTCCAGCTCTAATCCTCACTAGGCTTACTGCATATTTATACATAGACTCACTGTCTAGTGCTCGGTTGCTGTATTGGTCTTCTCCAGGCTTGATCAGGGCCCAGAGGAGAGGGAAACAGCTGCATGTTGGTTTGGGCCTGTTTCTCTCCTCCATACACACTCCTCTCCTCTTCACTCTACTCTGAAACACTGCAAATCTCTGATACCCTGAGCTAGACACACCACAAGCTATATAAATAATGGTGCCAGCACCACCTAGGGGCGGATGGGTGAAATGACATTGCCAGCCTGATAAATAGGAAATACCATACATTCAGTACATTAGATGAATACAGAGATTTAAAGTGTCCCTTTCACACAAATGTGGGACGCTGCACTAACACAGACATGTCAGGAGATGGAGCAAGTCCTTTTAAATAGAGGAAACATTTGTAATGGAAAGAGAAACAATGCAAAGTAATCTAAAGGAGATCTCCATCCCTCCGAAGGATGGAAAAATGTTGTGAAACAGATTGGGGTGCCGGCTCGGGTTCGGCGTGTATATCAGACGCTCAGTATTTCTTCTGTGTTCTATTATTCATTGGCATTTGACAGAACAAAGACAAATGACTAAATCTGCTTAGGATTGTATGAAATGAAACACAAATATTTCTGAGCCTCATAAGGTATAACTGGGTCATGAAGATCCTTTTTATTGCTTGAAATCCTTGACAGAGTTCCCTTGGAGCAGAGAATGCACTGAATATCAATGAAAAGAAACTAATCAGCAGGCGGATGGAAATATTCTATGAACTGACTCATATTTCAAGTCTACCTGTCTTGCAGGTTGTACTATAATATTATAGCCTATGTTGGATTATCACATGTACATTCCAGTCAAAGGCTTGTGTGCTACAATTTCTTGTTTGAGCTGGGTTTATGTAGCCAATAGAGATAAGCAAATTTTTCAAAAATTTGATTCGCCTGTTCGCCGAGTGGAAAAAATTTGGTTCGATACGAATTTATTCATGGTGAATTTCGTTAAAAAACGTCTATTTCCTGGCTGCTGAGAGCCTTTATAGGGGTGTAGAACACTGTGCATTGCAGTAACACGCATAGGGAGTCTGCCCCGGTAGTGAAATAATACTGTCAGTCCATATGACATGCAGATGACAGGGGTCGCTCTTAGAATCACTGCACACTTCACTTATTTGGGCAGTCACGGGGCCAAAACTGACCAAACAACTAAGTATAAACTCAGTCTTATAGGTCGATGTTAGCGCCAATAAGAAGCTCACTCCTTGTACACCGTCGTCAGCTGATTCCACATAGATGTCTACAGAACCTGTTCTATTAAACGCTTATACAAGTAGAGCCCCCCGACAGAGTGGAGAGGGTGTCAGCAGTTTGTGTTGACGTCACTGATTATTTTGCCCTTCCTCTGACCCATCAGAACAATAACCCCCAAAAAACGGATCCTGTCTGTTGAGCATCCGCCTTCACTCTGTCAGCATTTGGTTAGTAATTCATCAGTATTGCTAATGCCAAAAAAAACAGGAGTGACACGTGAATGGAATATTTACATGTCTTCTGTGTTTTGTACCCACTCCTGCTTTTGGCTACCAAATCACAAGCCAACTCTGATGGGACCATGCAGGCCTTACAGCTGCTTAACAGACAGGATCCGTTGTGTGTCTCATTTTCC
Source organism: Bufotes viridis (assembly GCA_033119425.1). Classification (NCBI taxonomy): domain Eukaryota; kingdom Metazoa; phylum Chordata; class Amphibia; order Anura; family Bufonidae; genus Bufotes; species Bufotes viridis. The sequence goes on along the minus strand of CM065592.1, from coordinate 390,110,633 downwards.
CTTGCTTCTGACAGATCAGAAGAAGGGTCAAATAAATGATGATGTCAGCCAGGCAGAAAGACAAAATAGTGGCCCAGTCATGAAGTGGGGAGGGTGGGAACATCATGAGAAGTCCACAGAGTGGCAATAGCAGCATCAGTAGGAGGCCACAGAGTGGCACAATGAAAGTGTGGAGGTGGCGGCAGCATCAGGAGACCACACAGTGGCAAGGTGACATAGTTTGGATGTAGCAGCAACATGAGGAGACCACAGAGTGGCAAGGTAACATAGTGTGGAGTTGGCAGCAGCAAGAGGAGGCCACAGAGTGGCAAGGTGACATAAAGTGGAGGAAGGCAGCAGCATCAGGATACCACAGAGTGGCAAGGTGACATAGGGTTGAGGTGGCAGCAGCATGAGAAGACCACAGAGTGACCTGGTGACAGAGTGGGGAGGTGGCAGCAGCATCAGGAGAACACAGAGTGGCAAGGAGACAAAGTGTGGAGGTGACAGCACCAGCAAGAGGCCACAGAGTGGCAAGGTGACATAGTGTGGAGGTGGCAGCAGCATCAGGAGCCCACAGTGTGGCAAGGTGACATAGTTCATAGATCACAAAAAATAGCAACACTGCACCTCCAAATATAATATTATAGCTTTATTAACATGTAAGTAGTACAAGACATAGTTTCGCTGCAGTAGATACACCAGGGGAGAACAACCAATATGGAGAGACCACAGGGTCAGCACGCAGCCGGTAGAGGTAACAACGTAAAACATACACTGTATAGGGGGAACAAGACAAAGTGCAACCCCCACTCTCTCACAAGTCCCAGTCCGGGATGAGATTAAATAAACAGTGAAAGATAAAGCAAAAGTAATCGATACCGATATGGGCTGGTCCTGTGGTCGCCTCCTCCCAACGCTGTTTCGCCAATAAATGGCTTCTTCCGGGGATAAGATCAGGATACCACCTGATGGTTCAGGTCCGGCTCCGGGTCTACCTGCTACTGCTGCGTAGTTTCTTCACAAGGCAGGTGAAGAAAGCTGCTCAGCAGCGACTCTAGACTCAAGTTGCTGCTGATGGAGCTTGAACTGCTCCTACCCCCCCACCCTGCTACAGCAGCCATGGCAGAAGAACGTGAGCACAGAGGGCCCCCGGTCAGACCTGCGAGAGGATGGACGATGGCGCAGATAGGCAGGGGCCAACTGACTACATAGGATATCTATATAGTAGTTCAGTTTGTCCTCCCTCTCAGCGGGTGTAAAAAAAAGCCCCCATTTTGGACCGGTAGCGAGGGTCCAACAAAGTGGAGAGCCAGAAGTCATCCATCTGCCCAATGGTGATAATTCGGCTGTCACTGCGCAAGCAAGTGAGCATGCATCGGGCCATTTGTGCAAGTGACTCAGGGGGACTCCCTGCCTCCATCTTCACTGCATACTGCCACGGTGTGTCTGGGTCTTCTTCCTCCATCTTCCTCATCGCCCTGTAGCTCCTCTGGGTGGTCCTGTTCCTTCTCTCCTGTCACCTGTGTAGAAGAACCACCCATTTCGCTACATATTGCTTGTGCTCCAATGTCCTCCTCCAGTTCAGCCCCCACAGTGCTCATGTGGCCATGAGATCTAGGCGCCACGTCTCCAATCCCTCGACCAGCCAGATTTACCAGCATTTGTTCCAGGACATGAAGCAGTGGAATGACATTATTCATCCTGTAGTCCTGGCATATAAGGTGGCCGCCTCAAAGGGCCTGACCAAACGGCAGGTGTCACATATGAGCTGCCACTGGCTGATATCGAAGTTCCACAGGGGAGTACTCCTGTCCCCTTGGATCATCAAGGAATCATTTACGGCCTTTCTCTGTTCGTATAGTCAGTCTAACATATGTAGGGTGGGGGACTATATTGGGGGATGCCGTTCTGCCGCTCCAGCTCAAAGAGGGTGTGCTTTGCGGTGTATGAGCTGAAGTGCATGCAAAGTTCCTGGACATTTTTTAAATGTCTTGCAGATGGGTGGAAGATTTCAGGAACCGCTTGATAACCAGATTGAACACGTGTGCCATGCAGGGTGCATGGCTCAGCCATCCTTGACGCAGTGACGAGCCCATGTTCTTCCCGTTGTTGGTGGCCATGGTTTTGATTTTCACGGAGAAAGACAGGTTTCGATTTCTTGATGAAGAACACGGAGCAGTTGCTCCCCTGTGTGATTCCGTTCGCCCAGGCAAATGAGGTGCAGAACAGCGTAACACCACCGTGCCCTGCACAAGTGGTATACTGGAGGGGCACTGTGAATTGTCCCTGTAGTGGAGGCTGAGGACACGGTGGAGGATGAGGAGGCAGAGGCGGACATAGTCGCAGGACCAACGGCGTGACAATGTGGCGGCATAAGCGGTGTCACCTGGCCCAGTTGCTGGTGTGGCTGTGCAGGAACCACATTCACCCAGTGGGCTTTAAAGAACATGTATTGTCCCTGACCGTAGTTACAGCTCCATACGTCGGTGCTGCCGCACTTTGGCAGACACCGACAGGCTCAAGGACTGGCCCACCTACTGTTCTACATGTGCAGGGCTGGTACTGCCTTTTTGGCAAAGAAATGACGGTTTGGGACTCTCCACCTCGGCTCAGCACAAACCATCAGTTCTCTGAAAGGTGCAGAGTCCACCACTTGGAGAGGGAAGACTGCAGTACCAGCAACTTGGACAAGAGCACATTCAGCTTCTGCACTGTTGGATAAGTGCACGCATACTGTTGTCTCTTGACAATCGCTTCGGTGATCGATTGCTGATGGAATGACTGATGAGGAGTAAGATCAATCGATATGGAACCGCACTCGCCAGATCATATGGTCCACCGGGATGCAACAGCCAACCTGGAGCCCCAGATCCATACAGGCTCCTATGCAGACGATTCAGGAAGAGATGATGAAGGCAGCATGTCCGGTTGAAAAATCCCTTTATTTGGGAACTGCTCACATGAAATACGTGAATACAAAAAGTTGCTACGTTTCGGCTATCACATAGCCTTTGCCAGTGCTTGACAAAGGCTATGTGATAGCTGAAACGTAGCAACTTTTTATATTCACGTATTTCATGTGAGCAGTTCCCAAATAAAGGGGTTTTTCAACCGGACATGCTGCCTCCATCATCTCTTCCTGAATCGTCTGATGAGGAGTAAGAGGAGCAGGAGCATCAGGACCAGCAGATGATAAGAAGGACAGACAGCTCCGTTCGTCTGAGGTAGTGGAGCCTTAAATGCCTGAAACCGGGTGTGTGCCACTGGGTGATGCAGCGGTTGCTGCAGTAGGCTGGACCACCAGGTCGGAGCCACGGTTCTCTGGTGACGCTGCATATGTTGATGCAGGGCCGTGGTGCCAACATTGGCACCCTGGCCACGCTTTACATTCTGCCAACAGATTCTACATATGGCCATGTTCACCTCCTCCGGCGGATTAATAAAAAACTGCCACACCGCCGATTAGGTGATTTTACCCCCAACACTGTTCACTGACTGACTGCTACCGCCGCTGCTTCCGTGAACCGCTACTTCCCGGGCAGGTAGGCTCCTGTGAAGCAGGTGGTCTACCCCGGGCACGTTTGGCTCCCAGCCTCCCACTGCTGCCACCCTGCTGACTCCCAGCCACGCTAGCAACTTGCTGGCTCACATGGAGTATTGAATGAAAAGTTTTTTTTCAGAGTTAGGATGTGAGGGGCAATGGGTTAAAAAAAAATGCATTTCTGCCAAAGTTTCTTTTGAGTATTTTTTATGATATTTGTGATATTACAGTCATGTTTGTCCTAATTCCTTCATTTTTCTACACAATGAAAAAAAGTTATGCTGACGCCAGGGGCCATTCTAGCTTTTCTTCTGCCTGAGGCAAAAACTAACATGGCATCCAGCCCCTCTCCATGCAAATTCTCAGTCCAATCTCTTTCCCCCAGCCCTACTGCTAAAGACATATTTGGATAAACGTTACATAGAACACTTCCAACATACAGGATCCTCTAATATAGATGTCCTCTTTCCTGATCATCTCCATTTGGACCAGAGATAATTTCAGCTGTGTCTTGTCTCTGCAGAGTTTGCCCCACAGACATCTTAGGTTCCTCACTTTACTATAGTCCTCACCCTCCTAGTGCCCCAAAAGTGCTAACCTGCTATCATCCCCAATATTGTGCCCGATGTGTTTCCTAATGCCCCTAAATACTATACTGCAGAAATAATTGTGCCATACAGATAGTCTACCCATTATAATAGTGTTCCCCAAAGTCCCACCAATACTAATAATTCTCTCCCCGAGTGCCCTCAATAGTTATAGTGCTCACAATAGTGACAATGCTCCTCCAGAGTGATCCATTAGCAGTAGTGCCTTCCGTATTGTGTCCAATGATATTAATGCCCCCACAGTACCCCTTTGTAGTACTGTCAGTATTTATAATCCCCCCTGCAGTGCCCTGCTGTGCCATCCCCAGTATTTATAATATCCCCAGTATTTATAATCCCCCTCTCTGTAGTTTCCCCAGTATTTATAATGGCCCTTCTCTGTAGTACCCTCTAGTATATAGCATGCCCTTCACTGTAGTGCTCCCAGGATTTTGCATGGCTCCCTCTGTAGTGCCTCCGGTATATAGCATTGCCTCTCTCTGTAGTGCCCTCAGTATTTAGTGTGACCCCCTTTTGTAGTGCTCTCAGTATCTAGCATGGCCCCCTTCCTCTGTAGTTCCCCCAGTATTTAACATGGCCTCTCCCTCTGTAGAAAACACTGTATTTGCATTCCCTCCCCTTGTAGTTCCCCCAGTACTTACGGTATCTTATTCCAGCTTCATTTCCCCGTCTGTGTTGCAGGCCACAGGCCTCTTCTCACCTGTGGCCTGAGCTGCCTGTGTCCTGGCGCAGGTGGCAGCGATGACATCAAAGCGACCTCTTGTGTCGTGTCTCTGGTCGTGCCAGGACTGCATCTAGCCTTTCTGCTGCCTGAGGAGAAAACTGAAATGGTGCCCCCCTCCCCCACCGGTGTTAAATTCTCAATTCAATGCACTGTTATACTGTAGATACCTCTTACATCCATAATATTACAGCCTTATTACATGTACGTTCCAGTCAAAGGCTTGTGTGCTACAGTTTTATGGTGTCTCAGCAAATTTCTTGTTGGAGTTGGTTTTATGTAGCCAATGTAAAGCTTAATTTTTTTTTTTTTTGGGGGGGAGCAAAGGCATGTTCTCTTTCCTCTTCCCCTCCCTTCTGGCCATCAAGTCCACCTGCAGCGGAAGGTAGGAGGATGTGACAACATCCTTGCACCACCTAAGTTCTGGTGCAGAAGATTGCGATGGTGTCATTGTAACTGCCAGCACTATTGTACTGCCACATAGGCTTTAGGTCTAGTGGCCTGAGTGAGCAGCAGTTACGGAAGCTCCCATGCCCCGACCTAAACCGGTGCACCCCCAGAGGCAAGGCAGCCACCGCCTGAGGCGAGATGCTCATCTTACCTCATGGCAAATGTGGCCCTGGCTGATGCATATAGGCCCAGCCTGTACTAAAAGAACACTCTTTCTGCATATGTTGGATGCATGAGGGAATATAGATAGGTTGCAAGTATAATTTGGAGAATACTACAATGTATACCTCCAATGTAGCCGGAAACCAGATGTGAACAGAGCCTAAGCTGTGTTCTTTTGTGGTAATGTCACAATAATCTTTTTGTTTATAAGCGTTTGTTCACATCTGTGTCAGTGTTGTCATTTGGGGCCTCCATTGCAGATTTTGTCTAAAACAGTAGAAAGATAAACAACAGTGGTGTGAATGAGGCCTAAGTTGTGTTGTATTGTGATGCCTCATTAGTGATTGTCTTTATTCCTTCCTAATCTGTGTTCTATTTTAATGTCATAATAGTGATTGTCTTCATAAATATAATTTGCTCTATATGTTGTTTAATTCATAGGCAGTGTTCTATTTTGATTATATCATAATAGCATTACATATTTATTCCTAAATTGTGATGTTATGATAAGTTCACAATATCAGTTGTGTTATAATATAACTAGCCTGTGTTCTATGTGATGATGTCACAATAGCTTGGGTCTATAATTACAAGCTGTGTGTTGTCGTGATGATGTCACTAAATCCCGTGTCTTCATTTATATTTTGTGACCTATTGTGATGTCATAATAGCCCTTGTTGTACAAGTGTAACAGGCACGATCGCGCTCCCATGTTCATGAATGCCGAGTGGTATGTTGTGGCCCTAATAGTTTGTGTCACGGTGCTCCTACCTCAATACTGTTGCTCCCTGGGGTTAGGCTGCGTAGCAACAAAGGAGTTGTAGTTGGTGGAGTAAGTAAAGTTCAATGTTTTTTACTTAAATTAACTTGCAATAAACTTGTGTCATTCAAACAATATGTGATCTCTGTATTAGCTCCAGCAGGCTATGGGTAAACTGGCAGGGAAACTTAAATACTTTACTTTCCCTCTCTGCTGCAGTGCTAATCTCTGGCTTCACTCTGGTTCCTATCAGTTTCAGTTAATGTTTCTCATGAGAGTGAGGTATCCTGTGACCCATTTTGCTCAGTAGAGGTCTTTGGCTCTATTTTGCTTCTCAGAGGTACTAAGTAATTATTTTTTTTTATATCAGGAGTGGGCTGCTCTCTGAGCTACTTTCCCAAAGCTTCAGCAGCAGTGAGTGGAAAGCCTCCCTCATCACACTGCTTCACTCTCTAGCTTTAACTCTCCACTTCACTTCTCAATTCTACACTCTCGACTCTACTAAAGCTTCCTCCAACCCAGGACTCGACCACTTCTGCCCAAAAGTGGGAGAATAGAATAGTAAGTTCTATTCTATCTAAATGTACTATCTGCCAGATACACTGCCACCTTCAATTACTTCAATTAAAAGGGGTTATCCAATCAATTAATTTCCATAATGTCTTTTGGACATCATAGAAAGGGGTTTCCCATCTTTTATCATTCATTTTTCGCTTAATTTACAATGAGGACTTGCAGCGACTATGTAGTGCATAATGGCTGCATTGGAAAGGGTGCTGTATACCTTTCCCTTACAGTGATTGGTCACCTACATCTTGCCCTGGCCAGAGTTATCAGCAGCTGGATGTGCCCGGGACTTTGATTTGAAGAACAGTTGTGTTATTGTGATTATTCTGTAGTAATTTTTCATTATGCTAAAAGAACAGTACAATAAAATAATAGATAGCAAGAAAACTCATGTAAACACCGTATATGATATACTGTAAACTAAACAATTATTTAAAGGACCGCAGCAGCAAAGAGTTGTATTCATATACATATATAGCACGGTAGCGGCCTACAGTACATGGAGTCACATATATATACAGTGCATTCAGAAAGTCTTCAGACTTTCACTTTTTTTCACATTTTATTATATTGCAGCCTTGTGCTAAAATTAAAAAAAAACTAACTATTTTTTTCATTATTCTGCGCTAAACACCCCATAATGAAAAAGTGAAAACAGAATTTTAAAAATCTTTGCTAATTAGTTGAAATGGAAAATCTAAAATCTTACATTGATATAAGTATTCAAACCCTTTACTCAGTACTTAGTTGAAGCAGAGTTAGCAGTGATTACAGCCTCCAGACTTCTTAGGTATGATACCTCAAGGTTTGCACACCTAGATTTGGGGATTTTGTTTTATTCTTTTCTGCAGATTTTCTCAAGCTTCGTCAGGTTGGATGGAGTTCTTTAGTGGACAGATATTTTCAGGTCTTTCCATAGATGTTTGATTGGGTTCAAGTCAGGGCTCTGGCTGGGCCACTCAAGAACATTCATAGAGTTGTCCCTAAGACACTCCTATGTTGTCTTTGCTGTGTGCTTAGGGTCATCGTCTTGTTGGAAAGTGAACCGTTGGCCCAGTCTGAGGTCCAGGACACTGTGGATTAGGTTTTTAATCAAAATATCTCTACTTTGCTCCATTCAGCTTGTCTTCAACCCTGACCTGTCTCACTGTCCCAGCCGCTGAAAAACACCCTCACAGGATGATGCTGGCACCATCATGCTTCGCTGTAGGGATGGTATTGGGCAGGTGATTAGCAGTACCTGGTTTCCTCAACGCATGGTGCTTAAAACTGAAGCCAAAAGGTTCAACCTTGGTTTCATCAGACCAGAGAATCGTGTTTCTCACACTCTGAGAGTCCTGTAGGTGCTTTGTTTGCAAACTTTCATGTGTCTTTTACTGAGGAGAGGCATTTTTCTAGTTGCTCTGCCATAAAGCCCAGATTCATGGAATGCTGCCGTGATGGTTGACCGTCTGGAAGTTTTTCCCATCTGCACACAGGGTCTTTTCAGCTCAGCTGGAGTGACCATTATGTTCTTGGTCACCTCTCTTACCAAAGCCCTTCTCCCCCAATTACATAGTTTGGTGGGGCAGCCAGCTCTAGGAAAAGTCCTGGTTGTTCCAAACTTCTGCAGTACCAGGTGTCGGAACCCCACCAATGAGATATTAATGACCCATCCTAATGATAGGTCATTAATATTATATTCCTGGAAAACCCCTTTAAATATCCCAATATCTATATATATCTGTTATAGGAATGTGCATGCAGTGACCCTGAGGTCACCGACCTGAGATCCAGCAACAACATATCGTTAATTGCGAATTTGGAGCACATCATTACTGAGGAATACAGTCAAGAGATAAAAATAGGTTTTTCTTCTCTTTGCTTTTTTCAGCCATGTACTTTCGACTATGCAGATGAGATAACACGACAGTATGGAATAATGAAAGTGTTGAAATGTTCCTCACTGCAGTCTCAGTGCTGAGTTAGGTAAATTTTCCAGAAAAAGCCATCTTACCCGCTGCTGTTATTTTCTGCAGTAGCTTGGGAATAGCTCGGCAGTCAGGAGTATTGTTCACAAATGATGATTCATGTGCCGGCTTGACCTTGAGTTTCAGGAAAGCCAAACCTCATATAATTTACCGTAAACAACAAGAGGACATCACAAACCTGGGAAGAAAATCTATAAATCTTTAGGATCAATGCATTGCATATTAAAGAGGAATTTCCTTTAATATTTTAGTAATATTGACCTTATATAATTGCGATGCAGAACGTATTTATGGGATTGTTACTTTTATTAAGATGTCTGGTTTCTTTAGTGTTTTGCATCTGTATGAGCTTCATTAGCTACGCGTTTAAAATGAATTTACTCAAAACAGCCCTGAAAATACTGTAGGCAGTCAGATCCTAAAGTCCTCTTACAAGAGGATATAAAGCATTGCCAGCAGGTCTTTCATGACCGCTCTTTGACCAGACTACTATTTGCCTTTACACTTTAATACACTGTGAGGATAGGATGATGAGCATTCCTTCCAAGCAAGAGGTGGGGTCTTGAGCTTTCCATAGCTTTTGCTCCTCAGGAGCTCAATGAAGTATCAACGTAAGAAAGGCGCTCACTTTGCTGTTTCTGTATCTTCCACTAAGTGAGTGATAGTGATGGTGTAGCTACGTGTCCATCAAAAACAGGGTCTTGGTGAGGGGTCTGGATGGAATGTTTCAAAATCTAATCTCAAGAGGGATATTTATTAAGCCCCTTGTACCAAAACAGTGACACCAAAAAAGTTGAAAATTTTTGAACTGGCCCAATTTCGCACAAAGATTTGTCACTTTTTACACAATGTTCATTACTTTTGTAAAAATGGAGGGCACATGGGCAAAAGGGGAGGAGTGTACAGTGCCCAACATGTGTGATATTATTCATGTCAATGAAGTAACACCTAAAATCTATGCCAAGGATTTCAGATTCTGCCACATGGACCTGCCAGGATGCACTGAAATTTGTAAGAGGCATGCACTTTTTAACAAGTGGCATTGATCAAGACTGGTGTTGGTAACTCAACTCTCGATAAATGCCTCAATATTGCTGTTCACTTCCATATGATCTCTCTGATCTTTTTTGTAAGAAGTTTGTTATTCTTTCTTTTATTCCCTTTCATTTTTATAACAGTTTTGCCTATATTTATGTCATTTTTATTATATCATTGTGTAACCTTTTTATAAGCTATGTACATGTTGGAATTATTTTCTTTACTGTTCATTTGATTTCTAAATGCAAAGTTATGTGAATTTCTAAATAGTTTTCATTAAAAATAGTTTTTTACCATTATGCGCCACCTTTCTAGTGGTGATGCTGAATCTAACATAAATCTGTCACAGCACTGCTTCTATTTCTAAAGGCTCTCTCTGCTCTCCCCCTCCCTTCTTTCAGTATTAAGTGATAGCAGCAGGGAGGATCTTGTGCATGGCAATCAGAGTGGGAAGAAATTGTCTATCCATGGGGCAAATCACAAAGGCCAAGAAGGGGAAGAATCACAACTGTCGAAAGAAAGAAAAAGACAATAGCTATTTAAAAAAAAATACATTTTTGGCTCAGACAGAATTTTGGTGCACTGGGACACAATTTTTGCCTAGTGCCAAACTTTTGGGTGCATTGGGACACATTTTTGGCTCAGTGAACAGAGTAGACAGTCTAAAGATGTAGTGGATTTGTCATCCAGGATCAGCCTTTGTGATAAATTTGGTTAACTTTCCGACTGTCAACTTTTACTCTGCAAAGTAGATAAAATTAGTAAATGTAGGCCTATGTTTCATTATTTTTTGTTCCCCAAGCTTATTCCTAACCCTCATTTTGTTTATACACCATCACAATGATATGTGCTCAAGAGTTACTAAGGCACTATGGTCTATTACTTGATGAAAGCAACCAGAGTATGAGTACTGGCAATTGGCAAACAGTGGTTAAACAATCACAGTTGCAGGGGTACCACAGTGACCAGGCCTCGGGGACAGGGTGTTCACCAGTTCCCAGTCAAGTGCCAGTTTCAACCATATATTAACTATATCTGGGGAACAATCCTTATTCTGATTCATTCCAAAGGTGTTCGAGGGGTTGATGTCAGGGCTTTATGCAGACCAGTCAAGTTCTTCATGAAACTCATCCAATCATGCCATCATAAATCCTTGATTTGTGCAATTGGGTATGGTCATGCTTTCACTGGTACTAAGAAGCCTAGGCCAAGCCCTGAAAAACACATTTGGGATGAGCAAGTGCTATTTATAGTGAAACCAGGATTCTTTATCCAAAGAGCACTGCTACTCCTGCTGAGTGTAACTGACCAACTTTTGTCAGTTTTTGATATCTAGGATGTACTCCTGATTTAATTCTTCTTTTTTGTTATCTGCATTTTAAAATAGGGTTTTTTATCTGACTGGTATACTATAAAAAGTGACAGACTGGCCATAGAGCCCACAAGGAAATATACTGGTGGGCCGACACCCAGGGGATCACAGAGCCCTCCTCACTGCCTCTGGTCAGGTATGATATGATGCTCTCAACATTATCAGGTATCAGGTACTTATGTACATGGCTGGCATCCACAAGTGGCCTCCAGCCTTCAATTGCATTCAGGATGGTGATACAGTTGAATACTGCAGCATGGTATGGAGCCCATAGCTATCTACACTGCTGTTCATCCTCACAGGCAACAGGCCATTATATGAGGCAGTGTCCAAATGGAGCAAGGACCTAGGCTTCTCAGGCCTTAGGCTGAAAAGAACTGTGGCCTGCACTGGAGATGATGTCTTGAAACGGGACTTAGGATATTTTTTCTTCTTTCCTTGGCCACTTGGGGAGCATCCTATTGGGGGAACTATAGGGGTCATTACTAGTGGAAGTCCAGGCAACATGCTGAAGGTATGGCTGCCATGGTGTTGTGGCCTGTATATTATATCCTAAGCCCCTGCTCTATATCTTAATTAGAGACAACTGAAGGATGAGAAGAACAGAACATGGCAGTTATTGATGGCTACCACAGGAGGCAGCTTCTGGGGAGGTATTTTGTGTTGATGGAGTAATAGTTTGTACTCCACTGTGGTATCTGGTTCTGCTGAGGCAGTATTTAGCGCTGCACTGCGCTGACCTGTGCTGCACCACCTTCTGTCAGTTTGGTCCTGCCTACAACATGGAGGCCACTTTAGTTTTTTTTTTTTTCAGGGCCAATTTAAGTTCCCAGTCTGCCCCTGACTATAATGGGGTGATATTGTGCAGTGATAGTTCTGAATATGAGACAATACGAGACACGTAGTAATTACACTACATTACTAGGAGACTTGGCAGCAGTTCATTTGCGACATTTACAGGAGGACACAAATCAAAAGACACGATACGTCAATTCTCAGATGCTCTCACAAATGGACCTGCATCTCATGCCTCTCCCCGAGAGCAACAAATCAATACGTGTGCAAGTAAAAGCCTTATCTATTACAGTAATACGCTCGGATTCTTATTAGAATTGCTTAGCTGGGCTGTATTGGATTTGTGGCCTCAGCTATGGTGATAGTAAGCAACTCTTATGAATAGTCAGCAAATACTGAACACATCAGCGTATAAAAGAAGCTATGGGAAGACGTGCTCCAATGACGAGCACTTCTCTGCTTTCTCAGTTTTATATATATCGGGTTGTTGCTGTTACTAAAGTCTTACTTTAGTTTTATTTCCCCAAGTGGAATGCATTGAAAACGCAGAGATCTGCTGTGTTCTCAGTATTGTAGTGTGTTATTTGTGGCTTTACATAGGACTGCTGATAAACCTACAATATACCATTGAGGACAGTGCACACTATAGATGATGCAGTGCAGGAAGTATTATTAAAGGAGTTTTTCAAGACTTTTTTTTACTGATAACCTATTTTACTGATAACCTATCTGTGTCATCAGTATCTGATCGATGGGGGACTGACACCCCGGACCCCTGCATATCATCTGTTTGGGAAGGCACCAGTGCTCACAGTAGCACCGCGGCTTTCTCTTTGCTCATCAAGCATAGCGCCGTAATTGTACAGTGGCTGTGCTTGGTATTGCAGGTATGGGGCTGAGATGCGCCCAGGTCACGTGGCTGATGGAAGTGACATCACACGGGAAAGTGCGACTCTCAAGCAGCAGGGGTTTCGGGTGTTAGACCCCCACTGATCAGATACTGATGACCTATCCAGAAGACTCTTGGAGAACCCCTTTAAAGCTCCAGTACAGACATGTAGCAAGTTCTCTTTCAAGCCATGGAGTTGCAGGGACATTCATTTAGGCTCCCTTGGCAGTGGATGTGCCATGTCCACAGACATCCATGGTGTCCCTAAAGGGCTTTGCCCAAACAGGAGCATGTTTGTACTGGAGCCTTAAAAAACTTTCTGCACTGCATCAACTACACTATCTGCTGTACTAGTTGGTTTACTACCTGGTATATTGTAGACTGTTGCTGGGTCTGAACAGTGGAGCCCTAAAGTTGGCCATACCCATTCAATAGCTGTTGGCCAAATGACAGCACCTCTCCTGGGTTCACCATACACACACGAGCCAAACATGTCTGCTGCCAGACACTTCTGGGACCTGCACCAATATCGAGAACGGGGCCTCGCAAGTGAAGGAGGCGCACTGCGCATGTGCAGCTGCCCTCTATTAATTTTCTATGGGGCTGACGAAAATATCCGAGCAGTAGCATGCTCGGTACATTCTTATTACCTTGTGGGGCTCCGTTCTCAATATAGGTGCGGGTCCCGCAGTAGCACCCGCACCTATAAGACAATGGGGGCATATCCTAGCGATATGCCCCCATTGTCCATAATGAGACAACCCCTTTAAGGATGAGCACCAGACACCGAGGCATAGGAGGGGATTGTGCTGATAAAATTAACACAATTTCTTAAAGGGGGTTTTGACTTTAAGAATTTGGTATTTATGGCTTATTGTTAGGATAAGCTATCAATATCAGATTGTGGGGGTCTGACTCCTGGCATCGCCACCAATTAGCTGATTGAAAGGGACCAGACACACCTCTGAAGATTTTGTGCTGGTTTTGCATTCGCTTCAATAGGACTGAGCTGCAGTACCAGGTATGGCCACTCCAAAGTGTATGGCGCTGTTCCTGGTAAACAATGAAGGGGGTGTGAGGAGTTCTGACAGTTGGATCTCCACCAATCTGGCAATGATTATGCTTATCCTAAGATTAGGTCCCAGAAAACCTGCAAACTTATACTTCATGCATGCAGCAAAGCCATGGAGCCTGTGTGCTTACAGCTCAGTATTATGGCACAGTAGGCATCCCATGTGCCACTGCATGGTGCCCCTATTCAGTTCATTATTTTCTTTCAAAATCATTGCTTCCATGGAGAGAATGCTTTCAATCCAGTAGTAAAATCTGCTGTAATATTAAATATTCTCCTATGATTTCATGTGATAAATTTTACTCTGCATTTAAAGGAATTATTCTCTGACTATAAATACTTGAAAACCAGTTTATAATGGTGTCCAAAAAAAACAAAAAACATCCTCACCTCTCCAATCTGACAGGAAATGGTGCTCAGCCAATCACTGGCCACGGCCGTGACCCACCTCAGCCAGTGATTGGCTGAACAGCCATTTCTGCACTTTTTTACACCATCGGGTGATTGTTTAAGGCCTCATGCACATGACCGTAGCAGATTTGTGCCCGTATTGTAGCCTGCAAACAGTGGGCCCGCAATATATGGGCACCCGCCTTGTGGGCACTGTATCACGATCACTTGAATGGGTCCGCAATCCGGAAGATATGGTGCTGAACAGAGGCACGGATCAGAAGCTTTTTCTGTCCGTGCCTCTGCTCCAAAAAAAAGAAAGTGTATGCGGTGCGGATCGTCGGATGCGGATCGTGGATCCCATTCAAGTGAATGGGTACATGTCTGCAGACAGCAGGTACACGGGCACCGACCGTGGGGCAGCCGCAGTGGATCGCGGACCCATTCACTTGAATGGGTCCACAATCTGGCCGTTCCGCCATAAGATAGGACATGTTTTATCTTTTTGCGGGATGGAAGTACGGAACGGAACCCCACGGATGCACTCCGTAGTGTTCCGTTCCATCATTCCGTTCCGCATCTCCGGATTTGCGGACCCATTAAAATGAATAGGTCCGCATCCGTGATTCGGAATGGCCACGGAACAGTGCCAGTGTATGGCGGATCCACAATTTGCGGGGCCACGGAACGGAGCAACGGATGAGGACTTACTATGCATCAGACTCATTGTCAACAGATGGTCTAATATATAGGTGGGTTTATCTAGTTCATCTGCTGCGCCATTCAGTTAATCTGTCCTGTTATAGATAGAATTACTGTGCGTCAGACTCAGCATCAACAGACAGTCTAATAAATAGGCGCATTTATCTAGTTCACTTACTGCGCCATTAATACTTAATCTGTTCTGTTATAGATAGACACATTGATTAATAGATGAGCAATTCTAATAGACCCTGATTCACAAATTGGGATGATGTGGCTGTTTCATTCTACATTGATATTTAAAGGGGTTGTCCCACGGCGCCTTTTCATACTTACCTGCTGCCAGCGCACCGTTCACTTCCTGGATTATGGCTGGGGGCGGGCTTCATCTTGATTGAAGTATTCTCACGGCCGCGCATGCGCCATAGTGACATTCCTGGCCAGTATAGTACAGAGCCAGCGTGCATTTGCGGCTCTGTACTATTCTGGCCAGGAAGAAGTCACCATCGCGCATGCGTGGCGGCGTGTGCTTTCAGGACAGGGCGCGGCCCGGAGAAAAGAAGGAGTCTTCTGCGCAAGCACGGACACCGGTATTCCGGAGAAGAGCGGTGGCCGTAACCAGGGGAGACCGAATGACAACTATAGGTAAGTGGGAATGAATTTTCTCCTAAAGGGTGGGAATTGGTTAATCAGATATATTTACAAAAATGATCACTGTCAAATCATTAACAGATTTAACAGTGATCATTATGATGGGAATACCCCTTTAACCACTTCTGTTAGCCTAGTTTCACACTAGCGGGAGCCTTCTCCGGCAGGCTGTTCTAGCAGGTAAACAGCCTGCCGGATCCGTGCTGCCGCTAGTGCGCACATGCCGCCGTAGGTCCGCTCTGGCCCTATTGACTATAATTGGGGCGGGCCGGAGTTCCGGTGGCAGCACGGCAAACATGCTGAGAGGAGGCCGGAATAAAACTACGACATGTCTAGCACTAGCAACAGCACGGATCCGGCAGGCTGTTCACCCGCCAAACAGCCTGCCTGAGAAGGATGCCGCTAGCGTGAAACCTGCACCTGTCGGCAAAGGGTAGACACACAGCGATCCCTTCAGTGCAGCCCTGGACATGTATTGGCATCACAGAACAGTTAGTGCTGAAGCCACTTAGACCTCCAGGAAGTTGGGTAAGGGACTCTTGGGGTCAAATACCTCCTTGTATTTGGGTTAAAACCAGATGGCCCGAACTTGGTGGATGGATCAAACATGGCAGCTGGATCATTGGCATAAGAGTGTCATTGGTTATCAGAATGAACCACACAAATCACACTACAAACTGGACCCAAATTCATCACTCCTAGCTGCCACATTCTGTAATTGAAACTTTTATGTCACACTGACAGTCACAACAAATTTTAAACAAATTCAACGTCACTGTGCAGTTTAACTAAATTTTAACCCATGTGGTCTCTTCATAAGGCCCGGGAACCCTGCATACTATGAATTAATGGTATTTTGCTTTCAACATGTATTTGGGTTAAAATCAGATGAGTCAAACTTGCAGGATGGATCAAACATGGCAGCTGGATTATTGCCATATGGGAGGAGTGTCAGTTATGGGAATGAACCACACAAATCACTCCACCAACTTGACTTAAATTCATTGTATCTAATACCTTCTTTCAGTGCTTGGTCATTGTTTTGCATCAGTATTTGATCAGTATTTGTAAGCCAAAAGCAGGGGTGGATCCAAAACACAGATGAAATAAAATAATTCCATTCCATTTTATCTCAGCTTTGGGCCCACTCCTGTTTTTGGCCTACAATTACTGATGAAATACTGATGCGAAACACTGACAAAATACTGACCGTCTGAAAGTGGTTTTACGGATGCTCAAAATGCAGGATTGTTTGTTTCTTTCTATGTTTGTAAACATAAACAGTGATGTTAACACAGCCTCACTGCCACTGCTGCTTACCCCCTGGGGTCACTATTGTCATGGTTACTGCCACTGCTGCCGACACCATCCCCACTCTGTCATGGGGCCACTGCTACAGCTGCTGCTGCTACTGTCCCCACTCTGTTATGGGGCCACTACTTGAGTCCATAGTGATAAATTAGACCTGACACTTTTATTTACCTGTAATACTGATGCACAGTAATTCCACAGCTAACAGAAGGGATTAATTATGAATCTTGGTGCCCTGCGCAGTGGTGTAAATGGAGAAAAATTACAACTGCCTGTAATACTGATGGCACAGTACCTACAGAACGGATTAACTATGAATGTGGGTGCTCTAGAACGTAATGCACACGGTGATACACTCTCCCTGCACTCAACTTGCACTCTCCTTGCAGTTTGAGTTCCAAGCCTTCACACTGAGATTGGGCCACCAAGTGGGATGCATATGATTAAGCAGAGTGGCCTGGGTATACCAGATTTATCATGATTCGTGACAAATTATTTCAGAACAAATTGAATTTCTTGAGGAACTTCAGCGAATTTCCCAAATTGAATTTTTCCAAACTTCATTCATCTCTAATAGTTACAACTGGACACACAGCTTTACTTTTACAAGGACTGGCACACTACTTGATGGTTATACTCTCTATTAGTTACACAACTTAATAGTGCAGTCTCTGTTAATTTAACAGAAAAACTCACTGTATGTGATGAAAGCATTGCCTTAGCTGAGCTGGTGCAGTCTTGGTTTCTGGTCTGCTATTACCAACCTACGTACAGGAACACACTGGAAGTGGCTCACAGCCAATGGCAGCATACACAGGGCATTCTTCTCACCGGTCTCAGAAGGCTCTTTTTGGTAGACCCAAGTAACAGCAGCACTTTAGTAAGGTCCAGTTTCCAGAAGCAGTCCTCAACTGCTCAGCAGCATTCTCATGACCCAATCTCAGGGAAACCGTATGGTGCAACACTCCTGTGTCTGAACACGTGACCAGAGACCTTGCCATCCACTGAGACTGCTGTATAAAGTGACACACATAATAATAACACCTGCAAATAAATTCCATCAATGGCTGTCACTCGACGGTCTTGGTTGTATCTCTCAACTCTCTAGTGGCATTGGTTACTGTTTACTTCTTGGGCACTTTTGGGGGGTCAGAGATTGGCTCTCCTCTCAGGAGCCCGGATGGACAACACCCAATCCAGCTCAGGTGCACTAATTTGTAAGGGTTGCTGGTGAGTGCTATCAAGAATCCCCCCTTACAAGCTTGTTTGGCAAGATACTGCAAATTAAGATGACAGACATATTGCATACCTACAATTAAAATCAGAACATTAGGTCATATTCCCACATGACATTTTCACTGGTATTTTATCACACTAGCTAGATGTAAATAGTGATGTAAAACTTAGGCCCCATTCACACGACCGTAGTTTCGGTCCGCATCCAATCCATTTTTTACGTATTGCACACGGACCTATTAATTTTTATGAGGGCTCATGCACATTAAAATAAGGACGCCATGCCTGTATTTCGGACCGGAAACAGCGAATACACAATACACGGGCACCGACACTCTGCAATCCACAAGATATAGCCAAAGATGGGACATGTCTTATCTTTTGCGGAGCAGAGACACGGATCGGAAGCCCATGCAAACACTAAGAAGTGCTTCCGTGGGCTTTCGGATTCGTGCTTCCGCACTGCAAAATATAAGATGTGTTCTATCCTTTTCACATACCTTGTGGATCGCAGACCCATTCAAGTCAATGTGTCTGCATCCGCAGCACGGAGTGCACACAGCCAGTGCCGGTGCATGCAGACCACTATTTGCAGTCCACAGCTTGGGCACGGAGCCCTTGCGTTCGTGTACATGAGCCCTGGGTTTAAAAAAAAAAAAAACCGTGTGCTGCCAGCATCCATATGTCTGTTCTGCGGTCCTGCAAAAATGTTTTCTGAACAAGACCAGGCATAGTTACAATGTGTCCACAAAATCAAGGATGCAACATGGATGTCACATGGACGTCATCTGTATTTTTTGCAGATCCACGTTTTGCGCACCGTGTGAATACAGCCTTACTATTAGCTCCTTAGATTTAAGGTGGTGTAAGAGCATCCGGCTGTTTGATGCTCTACGTATATGGAAAAATAGTTCTGGAACATAGGCCATATTTATTGGCATGCCCAGTCCTAGTCCTAGAGAGATAGTTCTCTCCTGGGTACATGCCACTGTTATCACCATGGCAGACAATGTGCTTCTGTCGGACCCCCAACAGTAAGGTTTCCAGCCTAGCTGGTCCTTTACCTTTTACTGTTGGTTGGTGTTGACTTGTGTGGGACTGTCCTTCCCAGAGAAAATGCATTGTTGGAAAGTAAAGAGGCAGGTAATGATCCAATAGATCATGGAAAGACAGTGAAAGAGGTAAAAACACCTGGCCTTTCTGTTCTGACTGGTGGAACCAAACAACCTAACAGAGGGCATCTTGATGTCTCCTATGGAGCCTGGTCTTACAACTGTATAGCAGTTGACCTTGTTATTGTTTCTTGAATGGGACTGAGCTGGACATAGGCCATTTGACTGGTTAACGTGACTTCTCTGGACTACAAAGAAGCCGCAGCGCTCATCGGAAAGCTGTGCCCTCTTCAAACATCTGATTGTTGGGGGTGCCAGGAGTCAGCCTTCCACCAATCAGATATTGATTACCTATTCTAAGGATTTACCTTCAATATGGAATAGCAGAATTTCTTTATCTAGATTTTGAGCTGCAACACATCCCTCAGGGGCACCGCACACTATAAAGCGGAGTGCAGGATTCATGTTATCCCAAAAAAAGTTATTGAAAGAAGTGAGGGCTGAAGCAGCGGCTGAACAGCAGATGTGGGGATTGGTGAGGTAAGTAATGATCGCTTCAATCAGACTGAATGGATGGTGCACTGATGCACCCTTGTTCACTTTGGGACCCTATTCTAGAGATAGGTGTGGGTCCCAGAGGTGGGACCCAACCTATCTAACATTGGTGGCATATCCTAGCAATATGCCACCGATGTCTTAGATGAGACAACCGGTTTAAAGCACTGATATGTCAGCATGTAACATTTAAAAACCCAGTTTTCTTATAATAGGTCTTTGAAAATAGCCCTTGCTCCTCTTATAAAAACACACCGTTTAACCTGTTACAGAGGTCACTCCACCTAAGTTGAACTGTTATGGGACTATAAGGTGCCTAATTCTTGAGGAGTATGCCAGTAATGTGTAAGGGTGTGGAATGACTCCTCCAGCCATATAAAACTGCATTACATTACTGTATGTATATACAATATGTCCGACGTGAATCTGTCTGTCGTATCTATATGGTATTAAGCACACTTCAGTGCGAAACACGTGTTATGAATTTCAAATAAACATTGTGGATTTTAGAAGTTCCGGATTTCCTCTTCTTTTTATGCTGTCTATGCTGCCTAGACCGGGCGTTTGAATCCTGGCTACTCGCTATCAGCTATTGTATTGCTATACACAGACTGGTGAGCTTCTCTTTTTACGAGTTATGTTCGATTTGAACCATGTTTGACTTGCATTTCCCACAGCTTACAGCTGGCTTCAGCCTGGAGTAAGACTATTGATGTTTTAACCCTTTCCAGACCTCCGCCTTAGACTACTTTCACACTTGCGCTTTCCGCTATTGAGCTCCGTCATAGGATCTCAATAGCAGGAGAAAACGCCTCCGTTTTGTCCCCATTCATTGTCAATGGGGACACAACTGAACTGAACGAAAAGGAATGCACCAGAATGCATTCCGTTCCTTTTGGCTGTGTCCCCATCGCGGACAAAATAACTCTGCAAGCAGCATTTTTCTGTCCGCGATGTGGTGCGGAGCAAGACGGATCCCTCATGAGTCACAATGTAAGTCAATGGGGATGGGTCCGTATCCTCTGACACAATAGAAAACAGATCCATCCCCATTGACTTTCAATGGAGTTCATGACGGATCCGTCTTGGCTATGTTAAGGATAATACAACCGGATCTGTTCATAACGGATGCTGATGGTTGTATTATCAGTAACGGAAGCATTTTTGCTGATCCATGACGGATCCAGCAAAAAGGCTGGTGTGAAAGTAGCCTTACATATATGGCAGAAGTTCGTTGTTTGAAAATGTCACCGGCTCACATGTGCAGCGCGCGTCATAGCCGACCGGATTTCTGGTGTTTCATACAACAGACACCCGGGGATAGTGTCTGCAATATCACCCAATATGATACTTATGAATTTATTAACTTGGGCCTTTCCATTAGTCATTTCATGTTATTCACAACCCAAAGGCGTTCTAAAAGCTGGATGAACACTTGACAATCTGTTGGTTTCAGTGAGAGAGGAAAAAACACTTTGATCCTGAATGTGGGTGTAAAGTAATGACACACGGCCAAGAAAACCAAACAAACGGAGGCGCTCAGATTTATCGTTTTTAATTGTTTTAAACTAGCTACAAAATGTCAATCACGTCACAAACTGACAGGAGACAGAAGGAATTTCATAGTACATGCTGCAATGATTTTGATATCACAGTTTATCTAGAGTTCATTCATTAAGATTAGTGTCTTAATTTAAATCTACTTAAACATCTCAGCGATTTGGAGTGCATAGCTCTAGGTAAGCAACGAAACCTTAAAAAGAAAAATAAGAAAATCCACGTTGGGGGGAAAAGTGGCTAACGAGACCCAGCCTTATAAAAATTACATATCTTTGTACCATTTTAGACTGTAGTCATTTCCTCCAAAAGAGGATCCTCATAAACAGTACCCAAACCCTATATTACAACCTTTATATGTATATATATATTTTTTTTTTTTTGTATTTTATATATCGCCAGCAAACAAAAAAAATCAACATTTTCTTTGCTGGATATGTGTGCCAAGTCTGTCCTTTTGAAATAAAAAAAAAAGCATGATCATGATTAAATAGAACAATATATCGACAGAAGAGTGGCACTACTGCAAACTTGCTGGTATAACATAGTCCCAACAGTGTCCAAATACTCAGCATGCTTTTATTGAATGTGCTACTGCCACGGGAAAAAGTCTTTGTATGTAGGCATCTAAAATGTCTATTTATTATCATGCATAAATGCATAACTCACATCACTTGTTAGTGCAATGCTTATTATAGTAATATAGTTTCACGTTCTAATCATGAAATTATAACAGATGGAAGCAACATTGAACCCAGGACAGTCCCACAGTTTTAAGTATCATGACACCAAAAAAGGATATAGGCAGTAGCTCTGTGGAATGTCACAGATTTACAAGAACAATACTGTATAGAGTAAGGAGAACAGCACGTTAAACATTCCTACACTGTTGTCATTCAGCAAACATCATTAAAAAAAAAATGATAAAACCTAAAATAATTAAATAAACGTTATAGTGAGCCAGCGTAGATCACTATATACAACCTTTGGAAAGGAATATACTTAGAAAAAAAATAAATCATAATTACAAGTATATTTTTGGAAAGCTGACATACTACACAGGACAACATTTACAATAGGGTAGGAGGGAGGGTGATATGTGCATGTGTGCAAACCTAGTATGTAAATACCATGATAAAAGCATGAAAGTACTGTCTAGCAGGACAGTATGGGGCAAAAATAAAGGTTCCTGTTCTCTAGCCACTGCCCAGCATCTTTGTGGCACGTGTGTTGGCCTCGTCGATCCTGGCTTTGTTGGAGTCGGCCTGGGAAAGACAAAGGAGAAAAGTGGTGTAAGTATCTAGCAACGTTCGATAATCTTTTAGAAAAGTTATAATAACTTTATAAGTTGGGATAGCCGTGTCTAAGCTTTGCACCACATATGGATCTGATAGAGGTACAAGAGGAGTTTTATCAAGACTGGCATTTTCTTCCTCGGTTTTTATATCCCCTTCGCTGCGAGGCGATGTTCTTAAAGAAGTATTCCCATTTGGGACATTGATGGTTTATCACTAGGATATGCCATCACCTTACCTCTGGGACTCACTCCTATCTCCAGGACAGAGCCCCTAAGAAGAAAGAAGAGCACACCGCCCATCTGCAGCTAGCTCTCCATTGACGGCTATGGGACTTACGGAAAATAGCCAAGCGAGCGCACTCGGCTATTTTCCAAAGTCCTATGCTGGTGAATGAAGAGCAAGCTGCACATGTGTGGTGTGCTCCGTCCCAGGTTAGAATCCGACCATGGGCAACATCTGCATGGAGTTTGTATGTTCTCCCCATTCTGTATGGGTTTCGCCCAGGTAAAACATACTGATAGGGAACTTTGATTGTGAGCTTCCCTACAGACAGCAAGCAGTGATAGTGTCTGTAAAGCGCTGCAAAATATGTCAGTGCTATATACATGCGTAAAATAAAATTAAAAATTAAGTAGCGTTGCTAATAGAAAGAGAAAAGAGACAGGGATGTTCTCTGTGACTCCTGTTCTTTGCCTTGGCAATAGAGCTATTAGCTGAGATGCTAAAAAGCAACAAGGAAATGAAGGGGTTTCAATATGGGGTTTGCAATGGAATAAATCATGTTATACGCAGATAATATGTTGATATTTTTAAGTGGCACAGATAGATCCCATTTGAATTTTGAAAGAGGAGAAAGAAAAAAATCTGTATTGATGCGGAAGAGCTGGAAACTTACCTCTCTTGCTGCGAAAGGCGCCGCTATTCAGGAGATCTAGCACACTCTTCCTACAGCACTGCACTGTGACCTGACATTGCACAGCATCGGGTCATACTGCATGCTTACGACACTACATCCTGATGCTGTACGCTGTCAAGACACAACACAGCGCAGCAACCGGAGAAGACCAGGGAGCGGTGAGTAAAGCCAGCACCTGCTATCAGTGGCATACCGCCAATATAGGCAGGGTATGCCAGTGCTATGGGGCCCGCGGCACAGGCGGTCCCGGAGCGCTCAGAAGGCCCCGCCCCCTGCAACTGCGCTCACTGCAGGCTGATCCGCATTAGCAGTGTGCAAAGATCCAGAAGTTTAGAGTGAGTTGTGCTTCCCGCCCGCCTTGCCAGATACTAGATATGGCTGGGCAGTGGGCCCCACAGCAAATTTTTGAATGGGCAGAGACGCTTGACTTTTTCCCTAATACAGATCAATTATCGTCCAATAGGCAAGTCATGGAAATATATGTATGAATGTTAGAGGCATTCTGTCATAATAGAAGTCTATGGGCTGCATAACGGATCCGTCCGGTTTGCGTTATGCTGGAGTCCTCAGTAGGTCATGTATACATTTCTTTATTCGCAAATGTGGGTGTGACAGGGGAGGAGGTGGGATGGACCAGGGGAGTGGGCGGGGTTAGGGGGCCCCAATTCAGATTCTTGCTATGGGGCCCAATGATTTCTATGTACACCCCTGCCTGCTATATTCACTGCTCCCCTGTCCTACTATACTAATGAGCACTTCCACAATGGACACACTCATTACAATTTCCATAATGAGACGCACTGCCATTTCCCCCCTCTTTTGTGTGTATTTGGGGGGGTGCGTCTTATAGTGCAGTAATTATGGTAATTTCAATTATTTAGGTTTATACATATCTAAAGATCCTAGATCTTGTACCCTTATTGAGAGAATTACAGGATACATTTGAACTTTAATCTGGCGAATCCTATAGCGAAGGAATCATTTTCTGTGCCAGCTACTGAATAAAGAACAATATATCTTATACCTATTGGAGATGAATGGAATAGAAAGAAGTGAAGTCCCAACCCTTCATATGATGTAAAAATACTTAAGGGTGTTCGGGAATGCCTGTGGCTCAGATGAATTTAGTATATTTACCCCCCTCTGGACGGACCCTAGACTAGAAGAAGTAAAAAAAAATTGTGGTTTGCAAAATGGGAAAATGGAGGGCCGAGAACAGTATATCAGCTAGATTATAATAATATGCTGTTTACTAATCTCTATAAGGCTTAATGCACACAAGAGCACATGCAGGCTGTACAGTTCCTCCTATAGTACTGTGTATTGCAGTTGTTATCTCCCTTAGAGACAATACATTTGTACAAAACTTTGAGAAGGCAGCACAGACTTCATTACTGAAGATAAAAAAGAGAAAAAGCAACAGAGACAATAAAAATGAATGGAAGGTATGAATATTGCTGCAGTAAATACTGGAATATCATTTTTGCACGCTTGAAAAAGAAAAACGCGGAGGTGTCGAAAAAGATCTAGTCTCATTTTAATGCTTTATCTGATGTGCACACTTTAAATAGAAGTCAAATCTCTCACAAAAGACGGGATTACACCCAGTTCACGTATTAGGGCCTAAGATGCCATATGGGCTGTCTTTCTCCAGAATACAGAGCAAGAGGACAGTGAAGTATAGAAGGAGCTAGCCGGGAATGGGAAGTGCGGGGGTTGGGGGAGGCTCGCTAGTCCTAGCTCACCAATGAAAGCTAGCAGGTGGGGAAGGTCTGGCCATGCTACAGTTGAAATCTGCTCAGTCAGGCTGCTGCATTATCTGCAAAGAGCATCCGGACATAAACAAGCATTCCAAGGCAGCGCCAATCTGCCGCAAAAGTGTATGCCGACACATGTGGTCCTATTCTAATGAAAGAAGTGGGTATATTCCAGCATCCAATTTCCAGATAAATGCAGTCCTTATTTCATCCAGTAAAAACAATCCAAACAGCAAAGTATACAGTACACAAACTACGCATTTCAGGCGTATAGCACGTCCTTACTCATGGCTATAAGCCCAAAACGCGTAAGTTGTAAACTGTATCCTTTCCTGTTTGGATTGTTTGACTGGATTAAATTAACACTGCATTTATCTGTAAATTGGATGCTGGAATATACTCTCTTCTTTCGTTTCATTGGTCTGGGTGGAGTGGAGCCGGCAGGTAAGCTTTACTTTTTGACTCATCTGATTTTAGATGTCCTTCTGCTGCATGTTCCCAGCAGTTCATGCCAATGTATTTCCAGTTTTAGGCTTACATTACATCAGTGGTACATGTGGGCAGAGGTCATACATGAAATTATCTTAGGCCTTGTTCACATAGTTCAATATGTGCAGGTCCCAGCATGTCTATTACTTGGATAACCCACTGATTGCCATGGTCCTGAAAAAATGATTCAGTCTTGCTTCCTCCTCCTACTGGCTCAGTCTCTTCTCCTTTGCCTGGAATTGCGAACTTGCACTGATGTTCTCCAGCTAGGCTGTTCGAACTGCTTTCACCAGTATTTGCATGGTCAGCTGATCAAATTACCCAATGGGGTCCATCTTGTTTTTAACATGTATTAAATCCCTTCCTTGATCCTCTACTGTACTTTGTCACATAATTTTGTCTCCATAAATCCCGGCATTCCTCCAATTGTGAGGTCTCCATAAATCCCGGCATTCCTCCAATTGTGAACTTTTATGACACTCGTAATGGTGGTTATTTCTTCACTTAGGGTACTTTCACACTTGCGTTGCTGGATTCCGGCAGGCAGTTCCATCGTCGGAACTGCCTGACGGATCCGGCAATCTGTATGCAAACAGATACAATTTGTAGACAGACCCGCAGGTGGATCAGTCTCACAAATGCATTGCAATACCGGATCCGTCTCTCCGGTTGTCATCCAGAAAAACAGATCCAGTATTTATCTTTTTCACAATTTTAAAAATTCTGCGCATGAGCAGACAGAAAGACCGGATCCGTCAATGCGGCACTAATACATTTCAATGGAAATTAATGCCGAATCCGGCATTCCGCCAACTGTTCAGGAATATCGGACGGAGAAAATACCACAGCATGCTGCGGTATTTTCTCCGCCCAGAAACGTAAGAGGGACTGAACTGATGCATCCCGAACGGAATGCTCTCCATTCGACCTAGATTGCCTTATAGCCAAATTATCAAATCCCACAAAGCAGGGGGCTTGGACTTTCCGGATCTTTTCTCTTATTACAAAGCTATGCAAGGTCTTAGGGTTTTAGAGTGGCTCAGGGATCCGCGAGACAGAATGGACATTCACTTGGAACAATCCATGACAGACATTCCCTTAAGATCACTAGCTTTGACTAAACAACACACGGCGGACTTGCTCAGAAGGGTTGAAAACCCAATGACTAAAAACACTGGCATTCTGATTTAGCAGTAGACTTGTTGTCCAAGCCGCTAACCCCACTACTGCAGATTAGGGATGTAATGTGGGACTCATCCAAAGAATTTCAGGTGTCCTTGACCAAGTCATGTAAGCAAAATAAGACACCCGTCTGGGATATTGTACAGCCAAGTGTAGAAACTGATGAGCACTTCTCTCTAAATCAGCACTTGTCCGACCATACCCCTTTCCAGAAGACACATCTCTTGCATAGTATTAAACAATATGCTCTTCCAGACACAGTGTCCCACACAGAATTTGAAAGGATGGCTCTAAGCGTGAAAGAGTCTGGGGAAAGTAACTGTCAAAACTGTATGCTTCACTGATACCTCTAGACTTACTAAACAAGCCCCCATTCATTTTAACCTGACATTTACTAATGATGAAGTAAAAACACTTCTATCCCAAACCCCTAAAGTCTCTAGGTGTGTCAGATTGCAAGAAAACTCTTATAAAAAAATAGTTAGGTGGTACTATACTCCAGAGAGAGTACATAAGATGTACCCATCCTTCTCCCCATTGTGCTGGAGATGCTTTGGAGAAGTAGGTACCTTCATGCACATCTGGTGGAACTGCCCTGTCATAATTCCATTTTGGGTTTCCATATGTAAAGTACTGGCTACTCTTCATAATATAGACCAGCTTTACTCACCTCAAAAGTGCCTACTTGGCCTATTGGGTAGACCTCACGAGGTGGGCTATGAACGTAGACTAATTCAGCATCTGCTGGCTGCGGCAAGGCTCTTGATAGCGGCACAGTGGAAATCCCCTAGCCCACCGACGTTAGCTCAGTGGTTGTTAAAGTGTGATCAGATAGCCCGCCTAGAGCAGATTGCTCACTGGGACTTACGTACTCCGGAGAAGTATAGCAGGATTTGGGGTCCTTGGAAATCCTTAAGACTGACTCACCAAAAAGTCTGATCTGATACTACTACAACTGATTCGCCTTCCTTCTCCTACTTACCTAATTTGTTTGGTTGTTCATCATTATGTATTGGTTTTAAGCATGCCATGATATCAAAAGGCAACATATTTAATGTAACTATCAAGGTTCTGATGCAGACTAGACAATGTATATACATTAAATGTATGCTGTTTGGGGCTATATATGCTTTGGCTGTATATACACTTACTGTACCTGTGTATGTTTTCTGTATCATTACATGCATTCTCCTAATAAAATGTTTTTAAAAATAAAAATAAATTTGATTTCTGCAGAGCCTACAATCTGATTCATATTAAGGTGGCAGGTGAAGTCTGGAATGGCCACTACAAGTATCTAGTTATGCCTTTTGACCTTTACCATGCTGTATTCCAGCATTTTGTAATTGAAATATTCTGGGACATGAGTTGGACACTCACTGCCTTGTGCACTTATTTTTACTCCAACTTCGAAAGAATTGCTCATACTGTACATCAACCTGGAAAAATGCCTATTTGAATATCAAGAGCTTCCTTTTCTGGGATAGATGATTTTTTCTGGGGTATTACAGATGGATTCTGAAAAGATATCATCAATTTTGAACTAGCCACAACTGGTTGGCCTTAAAACCCTCCAGAGATTTCTTGGCTTCACCAATTTACTACCAACAGTTCATATAGAATTACTCCCAGTTGGTTGCACCCCCTAACAACTCTCGCCAGTAAATTGGCAGGATTCTACAGTGCAAGGCTTCAGCTTTCTCAAGACTCTCTTCTCTTCTGTCAAACAGACATCAATAGACCATTCTTTCTGAAGACTGATTAATCTTCTATAGGGGTTGAAGTTGTGCTTCTGTAAAAGTCAGATAAAGTCTAGAACAATCCCTTCGTATTCATCTCCTAAATAGACAAAAACCTATTCTGTCAGTGACCATGAACTCATTGCATTTGATTTTACCCTAGAAGAATGGTGTCATCTCCTGGAGGAAGCAAAATTGTAAGTAACAATTTACACTGATCATTTTGAATATCTGCAATCAGCCCACTGATTAAATTCTCATTCAGCCTGTTGGGTGCTATTATATTCTACTTCTGACTTCACTCTCAACTACCATCCTGCTGGTAAAACTGTAGTGTTGACGCCCTCCTCAGATCCTCACATATCTCCAATGAGAAAACTACTCACATACCTGAACCAAGTTGCACCCCAGCAATTAATATATACCCTGAAAGCCCCCCAAAAGGAAGATCTCTGTTCCCTAGGTGATTCTTCTGAGAAGTTTTGTCATGGGCTCACTCTTCAATAATTTTTGCCAACCCAGAGTCAAATACACCATATTACTTATTTCCTGTTTCTACTTGTGGCCCACTTGGAGATAAGATATGTAAGTGTTAGTTGCTTCCAGTACCAAATGCACTCAGTTCAAGTCCACCTGGCTGCCACCTCAGATTTCTGCAGCCTCCACCTATACCTTGAGAACCCTAATCCGAGTTAGCCATGCACTTTGTTACCGATTTACCCCATAATCAGTGCTTTACCCCTATCTGGGTCACGGTGGATCACTTCTCCACGATGGTGCATTTATTGCTTTGACTAGCCTGCCCTCTGCACCACAAGTCTTCTTCAAAGAGATTTTTTTTTTTTTCATAGCTTTCCTTCCCATAGTGTTTGGACCAAGGAGTTTAATTTGACTTTATGTTCCAGAGAGTTCTGTGCAAGGTGCTGAAGATTTCCATGTATTTCTCTTCACTTATCAACCAGAGCATAATGATTAGACGGAGAGAATGAATCAATTTATGGAGGGATTTCTAGACACTGTTTCTAATATCTATCAAGATAATTCTTCCTTGGATTGAATTCATCCATAACCACTTAGTGACCTAATCCACCAGAAAATCTACATTTTATATGGTCTTTGGACTAGAGCTTCGTCTGTATCTTCCCATCGTTCCCAACTGTCGGTTTCAAGCTATGAAAAAAGATCTTGATATCTGAAACATTGACCAATGTTTAAGTAAATCTGTCCACAGGTGCATCCAAGGCTAAAAAGAATGCTGATAAGCAGTGGCATCCTACTCCAAACATGCTCCACAGGATAAAGCATGGCTCTCTACAAAGAATATTCACCTCAAAGACAGAAAATGTATCCACAATTTAGAAGTCCCCTCAAAGTGATTGAACAAATCGACTCACTTATGTCTGAAGTTATCTTCTACACACAAGATTCCTAACAATTTTCATGTCTCTCTCAACAAATTCTCCACTGTAGACATAGGTAGACGTCTTCTCTCTCTGTCCAAGACTCCAATGATGATTATTTATTACATAAATCAAATTCTACACTGCAAGTAGATTAATCAGAAACTGTTCTATTTGATTGAATATGACCCTGATATGACCCTGAAGACAGAACTGGCTTACCAAAAAGGACACTAAAGCTCCTATTCTTATTAAGAAGTTTCATGCTAAATATCCTCTATCTTCTTTGTCAAAATCTTCTGAGAGCGGCCATACTGACCTGTCCCAGATCCAGCACCGTGCGCTGCTGCACTCCCCTCTTTCAGACAGCTGTCTCTCTCTTCCTTTGTGTTGGGTTACTACTGGAACCCGGCGTGCAATGATATCGTCACCTAGCCGTGTCATCTAAACCCAACTTTGGTGTTAGGACGCTGTATGGTTATTCAAGTTTGTTACATGCGTTCCTGCAACACTAGCAGCCCAACCCTGCTATTCTGGTCCTCCAGCTACATTGGGCCCCTCTGATACATCTGGTCTCCTGCTCTGCTACACTAGTCAACCTTCATGTCTGCTACACCAGTCATCCATCTCAGCTACATCTTTGAGTTCAGACTTGCTATATCTGAATCTATTGTTTGGTCGCTCCAGCAGTACCAGCAGCAGAGGTGTTTTATCCACCTGCTCTGCAATGCATGTGCAGCCTATCCATGCTGACACAAGATCTGCTCTACCGGATAATACAATGATATCACACTTGATTGTTAGAGGTTCCTTCAGCAGTCCACCCTATTATCAGCTGATTATCAGAAGATTCTAGTAAAAAAAAAAATGATTATACAAAGTGAACAACCTCTTGCGGAATGCCTCACCACACTGTTTTTATAATTCCAAAATGTTATGTCTGAAAGTTTCCAACCTATAATAAACATATATTAGTTATTTCACTAGTAAGCTTCTATAACTCCCAATTCCAATACAAAAATTATAGTACATGCATGACTTTTCTGTACTGAAACTGATCTTATTTGAATCCAGGAACCAGATGAAGGACCACCATTGATCTGACTAACATATCTATTATTTTGGAAGAATATGGATGAAGTAAACTCATGAACTCCAAGAACAGTCTACTGACCTTCTCCATGATCCTGTCGATCTGGCGATTTTGTGTATCAATCTCGTTACCCATATCAAGAGCCATGTGACGTAGGTTTCCAATAATGCCACTGACTTGTTCAAGGTTCTCATCCATTTCGTTTTCTCGAGCATCATTTGTTACTCTGTAAAGAATACAACACAATGGTTAAAACTCCACATTTCTAATGTATGTCTGCCTAAGTAAATAATCGTATTCCCAATAATGAAGCAATTCTGTATCACCTTTTCTTATAACTCTGAGCTGTTCTGTTCCTCTGTTATGCCACCCAGAAGTTTATGAATACATTGATAACTGGATGTTACCAGTTGGGGATGTGTGCGTCCCCATCAGTGCCACCAGTGTCATATGGTGTAGGGACATGCCCCAACTGCTAACACCCAGTTGTCAATTTATTCATAGATTTCTAGGCGAAATAACACAATGGCAATGCAGAGTTATAGGAAAATATACTCCAGAATTTATATTTTATAGGGAATACTGGTATTTACTAAAACAAGCATGTCAGAAGACCCGACAGCTCGTCTTTAAAATTTCGAGTCAAATTTCAGCAGTCTCCAGTAATCAACTAAATTGAAAAGCCATCTTCCTTCAAATATCAGCTCAGTTCATATGGTTAATTATTGCATGTAGCTGTATAGAAAGCATGACATACAGTCAACTGGGCACTCTAGAGAACCCCTGCTAAAGATGTTAGTAGAGACTTTAAGCCTGAATCAATCATTAGAATTTTTCACATTGAATGGGTTTACTGTATGAGAAAGTGCATGGGCTAAGCTGTGATACCAGACACAGCCCAATGGAGGTGCAAGTTATGAAAAAAGTGACTTTTTATAATCCAATAATACAACTCATTTAAAGGGGTTGTCTAGTCTATGAGATGACCAACCCAATATGCAGAACTTGTGCCCAATTTAAAAAAAAAAAAAAAACACCTGTCCCGCAGCCCCACCATTTCTGCACTGCAGCTCCATTCTTGGCCCTTAAGTGTCCCCACCAGGCCAGAAGTGGCTTGGTCTTGTGATTGCTACAGCCGGTCACTGGCCTCAGTGCTCACAAGTGCTAGAATGGTACATCTTGAGGTCAGTAATTTGCTGTGGCTGTCACGGGACCAATCCACACAAGGCTGCAATGTGGGAATGGCAAGATTGTGGACAGTTTATTTTTTTTTTTTACTGGGCATAGGTTCCAAAAATGGGACTGGTTGGTTGGACAACCCCTTAAAGTAATGGCACTTAGCTACTAGAGAATAGATTAGAGAAGTTGAAAATGGAGAACCGAAGATTTTTTTCATACTTTTTAATAAAACAGATTGGGGACAAAAAGAATCAGCTGAATATATTGGATTCAGAAGAGGTCTGGGGAAATTAGATGGACGGGTATTATAAATAAGCAAATAAAATTGATAGACCTGGCTAGGTTAGTAAAGGTGGAAAATAATAATGTTGTTTATATAAAAGCTAGAGATTTCTAAGAGAAATTTGACATTGAATAAAGATAAAATATATGGGGAATTCAGATATTATCAAAAGCTATATACTGTAGTGCGCTGGAGATCGTTAGAGCTGATCGGGTTGGAGGCTTTCTGGATAACTAAAATTAAAGAGTTATAGGAGGGGTTAAATAGCTGAGGAAGAAAATTTTGAGTTCTATTAAGAGAATAAAATTAGAAAATTGTATAGAGAGAATGGGGCGCACTCGAGGGCTGATACAAAGTTTGTGGAATTAATAAAAGAAAAAACAACACGCTCCCAATTGATGCAAACGTGAAAAAAATCAGCATGGGGAGGAGCGATCTCTATGCCATTGCTCGTCCCTATACTGTCTAGTGGTTTGTCGGTGGCAGATCACTATCAGACAGCATGATCAGCCGCTGGCAAGTGCTGATGTTTTGCATGCGGCAGTATTACACTGCAAGATGATCGCTAACGATTTTAGCGAATATCTTTCCAAATATCGGCCAGTGTAATGCAGAGCCGCAAAGACTCTGGGTGAAAGAAGCACTTCCGATTCCTTGTATTCTTCTATCCTACCTGGAATTTTTTCCAAGAAATACTCTGGAAGTTCTAAATATAAAACAAACCTTTTTTTCCACTTTTGTATCAAGTGGGAGCATGCTTTTTTCATTAGTAAAATTAGAAAAGGGACCAGGCCCTGATCGGTTTTCTGTTAATCTGATCGGTAATTTAAAAAAGTTCGGAATTTTTTATGTCCTTATATGCCTAGACTTTACATTTTCTATGAGAAGTGGGGGGATAGCGAAAGAGTTTCTAGAAATTTTAATTGCTGTCATTCCAAAGCAGGGGACGGATCATGCTAATGGTAAAAAGTTTAGGCCAATCTCCATATTAAATGCTGATTTTAAGAACTGTTCAGCTTTTCTAGCGGGGGGATTGAATGGGGTTACTGAATTATTGGCGGGGAGCAGGTAGGGGTTGTTCCATCTAGACAGGCTCCAGATAATATTAGGAAGATTATTGATTTAGTTTCAGTAATTAATAGGAAAAACTTCTGACCAAGGACAACATCTGCATGGAGTTTGTATGTTCTTGTCTTTGCGGGGGTTTCCTCTGGGTACTCTGGTTTCCTTCCACACACCAAAGACATACTGATAGGGTACTTGGGGACAGTAAGTGATGATAAGATCTGTAAAGCGCTGTGAAATATGTGAACGCTATATAAGTGAGTAAAATAAGTAAAAGTTGACTATAGTTTTGGTCTTAGAATCAAAGGCCTTCTCCATATCCATCAGCTGACTCTTTTTTCTTTTTTTGAAGGTGTGGGGATGGTATTTTCTTACATAGTTTAAACGCTTTATATTTCTTGCCAGCTAAATTACAATTTCTCACCTCATTATGGGAGGAGATAGAGATTAGGAGACAGCGGGTCCTCAATACACGGAAACCGGCTGTGTGCACCCTCGAATAGGTCCGCAATCCGGGAGATGTTGGGCGGAATGGAGGCACAGAACTCCACGGAAGCACCACGGAGTGCTTCCATGGTGTTTCAGTCCGTGACTCTCCGCACCGCAAAAAATAGAACACGTTCTATTTTTTTACAGTGTGGACGGATTACCCAAGTTGAATGGGTCTCGATCCGTCCTGGCCGCTGCACGGATGTTGCCCGTGCATTGGGGATTGCAAATTGAGGTCCCCAATGCACGGAACAGCCACACAACGGTCGTGTGCATGAGGCCTAATGGAAAGAACATGACAACGGCCACAATATCAATAGCCAGAATACAAACTTACCTACGGACAAAGCCACCACTAATGGCCATCTGTTCACGTTCATCCACAACACGCGCAGGCTGACTTGCAACAACTCCATCTTGGTTATTGCCCCAGGCTTTTTTATAAGCATCACTTGATTTAAGCCTACAGAAAGCACATTGTCAGTGACGTACAAAAGCATAGCGGTCAGGAATGAAAAATAAATAAAAAAAAGTCACACTGGTCATGGTAGGACATAATAGAGCTGATTCAGGCAGATGAGCAACTAACAGGGGAGTCACCTTATACCGATATATCATGAAACCAATTATTCTAGTGCTGACATTGATCAGCTGTGAAATCCTGAGATTGAATTACTATATTCAGACGTTCATCACACCGGATAAACACAATTTTATTCGATTTTCAACTGGTAGAGAAAAGAACATTTAATCTTATAGTTGACATAAAAAACACAAATAAAGACGTACTGGCAGACATACAGTACACAGAACAAAACTGCCAAGTATAGTGTGTACATCACATCACATGGACATGCCCTCTAATTGTGGTAGTAATACTATGCAATGGTTAGGTTGCATAGTGTCTGCATTTCTAAGGATTTGGGGCACTTGTAAAAAAAAAACTACTACTATAAGATAACTTCTTTTTTGCTCTTTGAGATAATATATCGGTACTTGTAAACAGTTACCATACATCGAGAGTTGATGTACAAACCTTTGTCAACAAAGACGACAGAATATAAATAAAAAATTAAAAAATAGCTGAAGTGAAATGAATGAGGCAGCAAACAAAACAAGCATTTATAGCATTAATGCCCAATACACCTTGTTCATGCACAAGCTGGTGGCATGACTAGGAGGTGAAGCACTTTTCACTAAGCACAACTGCTCCAGTGGTTCACTATTGCTTTAATGCACCATTAGTAACAGCTGTCACAGGGCCAAAACCAGTCAAAAGTGGAGAATCCCTGGTAAGAAAATAAAAATAAAAAAAAATTCTGGGGAAAAAATTAAAAGGGTTTTTCCCCATTTAGATGACCTATGTGCATTCATTTTTGGAGTTTTTATCACTTTGCTTTCTCTTACCACATGTTCTCTACTTTCTAATAAATGTTCATATCACAGAAGACATTGGTCATTCAAGTGATGCACAAGATCATTATTTTATTACAAAAAACAGGATAAGGCTAGTTTCACACCTGCGGTTAAGCCATACGGCAGAGGAACATGCTGCCGGAGTTCACCGGATTCAGCTTATCCAGATACTGTCGTGCACTGCCAGACCCCATACAGTATAATAGTGTGGTCGCAATTCATGCGATTCTCTTCTTCTTTGTGTGGTGCCAAATTAGTTAGGACTGTAAGTATGAGCTCATACAGTTTTCTCAATGAGACCAATACAGGCTGGAATCATGGAAAATATGGCATCCTTTATTCAAGTAACATACACTTATATAGAAGATGTGAGGTAGACAAAAAGGGTGGTCCTTAACCTCTTGCCGACCGCCTCACGCAGGATTGCGTCCTGCGGGCGGTCGGTCTGTTCCTCCTTGACGCGCCCGCGCGTCATCTCGCGAGAGGCGAGATTTCCTGTGAAGCAGCGCGCGTGCGTGCGTTTACAGGATCACGTCGAGGACAAGGTAAGCTACAGCCTGCCAGCGCTGATCGTGCGCTGGCAGGCTGTAGAAGTTAAAAAAATGGCATATCAGACGCTGTTTTGTTAACAGCGTCTGATATGCTTGCTGATCGTTCCTTTGGTGGTCCCATTTGCTTGGGACCACCAAAGCTTTATAAGTGCACCAAAACACCACACAGACCCCCCACCCATCCACCCCACCCCCACCGATTAACCCCTGATTAACCCCTGATCACCCCATGTCACCCCCTGACACTAATTACCCCACTGTAAGGTTCATTCAGACGTCCGTATGTGTTTTGCGGATCCATGGATCACGGATCCGCAAAACACGGACACCAACAATGTGCTTTCCGCATTTTGCGGATCCGCACATTGCCAGAACTATATAGAAAATGCCTTTTCTTGTCCGCAGTTGCGGACAAGAATAGGACATGCTCTATCTTTTTGCGGAGCTGCGGCCGGATGCTTGGGGCCGAAACCCGGAAGTTTGCGGCCGCAGCTCCGCCAAATGCTGATGCGCGGCGCATAGTGTGCTCTCCGCATCACCGCCAGCCCCATTCACACTGAATGGGTCCGCATCTATTCCGCAGAATTGCGGAATAGATGCGGACATTCTTGCGGACGTGTGAATGGGGCCTTACTACTTTTTTGCACATTTTTGGCAGAGATTTATTCATCCACATTGATCGATGTGAATGAGGAAATCTGTGCCGTTTTGTTTTTGCACATTTTTGGGCAGAGATTTTTCATCCACATTGATTGATGCGAATGAAGAAATCTGTGCCGTTCATTTTTCTTTTCAGTGCAGAGGCTGAACGGGAAAAAATCTCATTACCCGTATGCTCAATATAAGGAGAATCGCAGAAACTCCTAATGCTGGCCATACGTGTAATGATTGCGGAGACCCTCAAATGCCAGGGCAGTACAAACACCTCACATGTGAGCCCATTTTGAGAGAAGACACCCCAAGGTATTCCGCTGAGGGGTATGGTGAGTTCATGCAAAATTTTATTTTTGTCACAAGTTAGTGAAATATGAGACTGTAAAATTAGAAAAGGGACCAGGCCCTGATCGGTTTTCTGTTAATCTGATCGGTAATTTAAAAAAGTTCGAATTTTTATGTCCTTATATGCCTAGACTTTACATTTTCTATGAGAAGTGGGGGATAGCGAAAGAGTTTCTAGAAATTTTAATTGCTGTCATTCCAAAGCAGGGGACGGATCATGCTAATGGTAAAAGTTTAGGCCAATCTCCATATTAAATGCTGATTTTAAGAACTGTTCAGCTTTTCTAGCGAGGGATTGAATGGGGTTACTGAATTATTGGCGGGAGCAGGTAGGGGTTGTTCCATCTAGACAGGCTCCAGATAATATTAGGAAGATTATTGATTTAGTTTCAGTAATTAATAGGAAAACTTCTGACCAAGGACAACATCTGCATGGAGTTTGTATGTTCTTGTCTTTGCGGGGTTTCCTCTGGGTACTCTGGTTTCCTTCCACACACCAAAGACATACTGATAGGGTACTTGGGGACAGTAAGTGATGATAAGATCTGTAAAGCGCTGTGAAATATGTGAACGCTATATAAGTGAGTAAAATAAGTAAAAGTTGACTATAGTTTTGGTCTTAGAATCAAAGGCCTTCTCCATATCCATCAGCTGACTCTTTTTCTTTTTTTTGAAGGTGTGGGGATGGTATTTTTCTACATAGTTTAAACGCTTTATATTTCTTGCCAGCTAAATTACAATTTCTCACCTCATTATGGGAGGAGATAGAGATTAGAGACAGCGGGTCCTCAATACACGGAAACCGGCTGTGCACCCTCGAATAGGTCCGCAATCCGGGAGATGTTGGGCGGAATGGAGGCACAGAACTCCACGGAAGCACCACGGAGTGCTTCCATGGTGTTTCAGTCCGTGACTCTCCGCACATGCAAAAATAGAACACGTTCTATTTTTACAGTGTGGACGGATTACCCAAGTTGAATGGGTCTCGATCCGTCCTGGCCGCTGCACGGATGTTGCCCGTGCATTGGGGATTGCAAATTGAGGTCCCAATGCACGGAACAGCCACACAACGGTCGTGTGCATGAGGCCTAATGGAAAGAACATGACAACGGCCACAATATCAATAGCCAGAATACAAACTTACCTACGGACAAAGCCACCACTAATGGCCATCTGTTCACGCTCATCCACAACACGCCAGGCTGACTTGCAACAACTCCATCTTGGTTATTGCCCCAGGCTTTTTATAAGCATCACTTGATTTAAGCCTACAGAAAGCACATTGTCAGTGACGTACAAAAGCATAGCGGTCAGGAATGAAAAATAAATAAAAAAAGTCACACTGGTCATGGTAGGACATAATAGAGCTGATTCAGGCAGATGAGCAACTAACAGGGAGTCACCTTATACCGATATATCATGAAACCAATTATTCTAGTGCTGACATTGATCAGCTGTGAAATCCTGAGATTGAATTACTATATTCAGGCGTTCATCACATCGGATAAACACAATTTTATTCGATTTTCAACTGGTAGAGAAAAGAACATTTAATCTTATAGTTGACATAAAAACACAAATAAAGACGTACTGGCAGACATACAGTACACAGAACAAAACTGCCAAGTATAGTGTGTACATCACATCACATGGACATGCCCTCTAATTGTGGTAGTAATACTATGCAATGGTTAGGTTGCATAGTGTCTGCATTTCTAAGGATTTGGGGCACTTGTAAAAAAAAACTACTACTATAAGATAACTTCTTTTTGCTCTTTGAGATAATATATCGGTACTTGTAAACAGTTACCATACATCGAGAGTTGATGTACAAACCTTTGTCAACAAAGACGACAGAATATAAATAAAAAATTAAAAATAGCTGAAGTGAAATGAATGAGGCAGCAAACAAAACAAGCATTTATAGCATTAATGCCCAATACACCTTGTTCATGCACAAGCTGGTGGCATGACTAGGAGGTGAAGCACTTTTCACTAGCACAACTGCTCCAGTGGTTCACTATTGCTTTAATGCACCATTAGTAACAGCTGTCACAGGGCCAAAACCAGTCAAAAGTGGAGAATCCCTGGTAAGAAAATAAAAATAAAAAAAAATTCTGGGGAAAAAATTAAAAGGGTTTTTCCCCATTTAGATGACCTATGTGCATTCATTTTTGGAGTTTTTATCACTTTGCTTTCTCTTACCACATGTTCTCTACTTTCTAATAAATGTTCATATCACAGAAGACATTGGTCATTCAA
Source organism: Bufotes viridis (assembly GCA_033119425.1). Lineage (NCBI taxonomy): Eukaryota > Metazoa > Chordata > Amphibia > Anura > Bufonidae > Bufotes > Bufotes viridis. The sequence goes on along the minus strand of CM065592.1, from coordinate 390,071,074 downwards.
GTGATGCACAAGATCATTATTTTATTACAAAAAACAGGATAAGGCTAGTTTCACACCTGCGGTTAAGCCATACGGCAGAGGAACATGCTGCCGGAGTTCACTGATTCAGCTTATCCAGATACTGTCGTGCACTGCCAGACCCCATACAGTATAATAGTGTGGTCGCAATTCATGCGATTCTCTTCTTCTTTGTGTGGTGCCAAATTAGTTAGGACTGTAAGTATGAGCTCATACAGTTTTCTCAATGAGACCAATACAGGCTGGAATCATGGAAAATATGGCATCCTTTATTCAAGTAACATACACTTATATAGAAGATGTGAGGTAGACAAAGGGTGGTCCTTAACCTCTTGCCGACCGCCTCACGCAGGATTGCGTCCTGCGGGCGGTCGGTCTGTTCCTCCTTGACGCGCCGCGCGTCATCTGCGAGAGGCGAGATTTCCTGTGAACGCGCGCGCGCGTGCGTTACAGGATCACGTCGAGACAGGTAAGCTACAGCCTGCCAGCGCTGATCGTGCGCTGGCAGGCTGTAGAAGTTAAAAATGGCATATCAGACGCTGTTTTGTTAACAGCGTCTGATATGCTTGCTGATCGTTCCTTTGGTGGTCCCATTTGCTTGGGACCACCAAAGAAACTTTATAAGTGCACCAAAACACCACACAGACCCCCCACCCATCCACCCCACCCCCCCACCGATTAACCCCTGATTAACCCCGATCACCCCATGTCACCCCCTGACACTAATTACCCCACTGTAAGGTTCATTCAGACGTCCAGTATGTGTTTTGCGGATCCATGGATCCACGGATCCGCAAAACACGGACACCAGCAATGTGCTTTCCGCATTTTGCGGATCCGCACATTGCCAGAACTATATAGAAATGCCTTTTCTTGTCCGCAATTGCGGACAAGAATAGGACATGCTCTATCTTTTGCGGAGCTGCGGCCGGATGCTTGGGGGCCGAAACCCGGAAGTTTGCGGCCGCAGCTCCGCAAATGCTGATGCGGCGAGCGCATAGTGTGCTCTCCGCATCACCGCCAGCCCCATTCACACTGAATGGTCGCATCTATTCCGCAGAATTGCGGAATAGATGCGACATTTTTGCGGACGTGTGAATGGGGCCTTACTACTTTTTTTTGCACATTTTTGGCAGAGATTTATTCATCCACATTGATCGATGTGAATGAGGAAATCTGTGCCGTTTTGTTTTTTTGCACATTTTTGGGCAGAGATTTTTTCATCCACATTGATTGATGCGAATGAAGAAATCTGTGCCGTTCATTTTTTTCTTTTCAGTGCAGAGGCTGAACGGGAAAAATCTCATTACCCGTATGCTCAATATAAGGAGAATCGCAGAAACTCCTAATGCTGGCCATACGTGTAATGATTACGGAGACCCTCAAATGCCAGGGCAGTACAAACACCTCACATGTGACCCCATTTTAGAGAGAAGACACCCTAAGGTATTCCGTGAGGGGTATGGTGAGTTCATGCAAAATTTTATTTTTGTCACAAGTTAGTGAAATATGAGACTGTAAAAAAAAAAAAATCAATTTCCGCTAACTTGTGCCAAATTTTTTTTTCTGTGAACTCGCCATGCCCCTCACGGATTACCTTGGGTGTCTTCTTTCCACAATGGGGCCACTTGTGGGGTATTTATACTGTCCTGGCATTTTAGGGTCCTAAAGTGAGAATCCAAATGCGTAAAAATGGCCTGTGAAATCCTAAAGGTACTCATTGGTTTTAGGGCCCTTTCGCATCTTGGCTGCAAAAAGTGTCACACATGTGGTGTCGCCGTACTCAGGAGAAGTAGGGCAATGTGTTTGGGGTGTATTTTATATATACCCATGCTGGTGTGAGAAATATCTCTGTAAACGACAACTTTTTACATTTTTTATTCAAAGTTGTCAGTTTACAGAGATATTTCTCACACAAAGTATGGGTATATGTAAAAATACACCCCAAAACACATTGCCCGACTTCTCCTGAGTACGGCGATACCACATGTGTGCCACTTTTTGCAGCCAAGATGCGCAAAGGGCCCTAAACCAATGAGTACCTTTAGGAGGGCATTTTTACGCATTTTCTTCTCACGCTTTAGGGCCCCTAAATGCCAGGGCAGTATAAATACCACATGTGACCCATTTTGAAAGAAGACACTCCAAGGTATTCGCTGAGGGGCATAGTGAGTCCATGAACAATTTAACTTTTGTCAAAAGTTAGCAGAAAGGTAGACTTTATGAGAAAAACAATAAAAATCAATTTCCGCTAACTTGTGCCAAAAAAATCTTCTATGAACTCGCCATGCCCCTCACAGAATACCTTGGGGTGTCTTCTTTCCAAAATGGGGTCACATGTGGGGTATTTATACTGCCCTGGCATTTTAGGGGCCCTAAAGCGTGAGAAGAAAATGCGTAAAAATGCCCTCCTAAAGGTACTCATTGGTTTTAGGGCCCTTTGCGCATCTTGGCTGCAAAAAGTGGCACACATGTGGTATCGCCGTACTCAGGAGAAGTAGGGCAATGTGTTTAGGGTGTATTTTGCATATACCCATACTTTGTGTGAGAAATATCTCTGTAAATTGACAACTTTGAATAAAAAATGTAAAAGTTGTCGTTTACAGCAATATTTCTCACACGCAGCATGGGTATATGTAAAAATACACCCCAAAACACATTGCCCTACTTCTCCTGAGTTCGGCGATACCACATGAGTGGCACTTTTTGCAGCCAAGGTGCACAAAGGGGCCCTAAAACCAATGAGTACCTTTAGGATTTCACAGGCCATTTTTACGCATTTGGATTCTCACGCTTAGGGGCCCCTAAAATGCCAGGGCAGTATAAATACTCTACATGTGACCCCATTTTGGAAAGAAGACACCCCAAGGTATTCCGTGAGGAGCATGGCGAGTTCACAGAATTTTTATTTTTGGCACAAGTTAGCGGAAATTGATATATATATTTTTTTATTTTGTTTTTTTACAAAGTCTCATATTCCACTAACTTGTGACAAAAATAAAATTTTACATGAACTCGCCATGCCCCTCACGGAATACCTTAGGGTGTCTTCTTTCCAAAATGGGGTCACATGTGGGGTATTTATACTGTCCTGGCATTTTAGGGGCCCCTAAAGCGTGAGAAGAAGTCTGGAATCCAAATGCGTAAAAATGCCCTATGAAATCCTAAAGGTACTCATTGGTTTAGGGCCTTCGCACCCAGCCTGCAAAAAGTGGCACACATGTGGTATCGCCGTACTCAGGAGAAGTAGGGCAATGTGTTTGGGGTGTATTTTATATATACCCATACTGTGTGTGAAAATATCTCTGTAAACGACAACTTTTAAAAATTTTATACAAAGTTGTCAGTTTACAGAGATATTTCTCTCACCCAACATGGGTATATGTAAAAATACACCCTAAAACACATTGCCCTACTTCTCCTGAGTACTGGCGATACCACATAAGTGACACTTTTTGCAGCCTGGGTGCGCAAAGGGCCCAAATTCCAACGAGTACCTTTAGGTTTTACATGGCGGCTCACACTTAGCCCCGCCCAAAATGCCAGAACAGTACAAACACCCCACAAATGACCCCATTTTGGAAAGTAGACACCCCAAGGTATTCACTGAGGGGCATAGTGAGTCCGTCTGAGATTTCTTTTTTTTTGCCAGAAGTTAGCAGAAATTGAAACTTTTTTTTTTTTTTTTTCTCAGAAAGTGTCATTTTCCGCTAACTTGTGAAAAAATGAAATGATACATGAACTCACCATGCCCCTCCGCGAATACTTTGGGGTGTCTTCTTTCTAAAATGGTGTGATTTGGGGGTATTTATACTATCCTGACATTCTAGCCCCTGAAGAAACAGGACAGGTGCTCAGAAAGTCAGAGCTGCTTCAAAATGCAGAAATTCACTTTTTGCACCATAGTTTGTAAACGCTATAACTTTTACCCAAACCAATAAATATACACTTATTGGACTTTTTTATCAAAGACATGTAGAACAATAAATTTAGAGAAAAATTTATATAGAAATGTAGTTTTTTTTGAAAAATTTTACAACAGAAAGTGAAAAATGTCATTTTTTTGCAAAAATTTCGTTAAATTTGTATTAATGGCAAAAAAAAGTAAAAATGTCAGCAACAATGAAATACCACCAAATGAAAGCTCTATTAGTGAGAAGAAAAGGAGGTAAAATTCATTTGGGTGGTAAGTTGCATGACGGAGCAATAAACGGTGAAAGTAGTGTAGTGCGGAATTGTAAAAAGTGGCCTGGTCATTAAGGGTGTTTAAGCTAGGGGGGCTTAAGTGGTTAAAGAATTATTGGCTAGTTTACTAACTTTATTCCTTAGTTTATTGGCACATTCAAAAACTGCAACTTAACTCACCCTCTTTTCCCCCACCCTACTAATTGAAACAAAGGAATCACACGGGGCTCACCACATCTGGTTAGCACTCATCTAGAGGACACAAAAGGGTAACACAGTACATGTAGAAACAATATCCTATCTCTCACAATAGGATGCGGCCTATCCTATCTCTCACAATAGGATGCGGCCTAGCCTGGATACGGTAAACCCGGGCAGCCTGTTCCTCTGCCACAATAGCTTGCCGGATAGCTTTACTGCAGGTGTGAAACAAGCGTAAAACAACAAAAAAGATGCAATATTCACCTTATCACTCCCGTGCCGCTCTGGTATAAATTCTTCTCTAGTCCCTGCCGTTTTCCATCCTTTCTGCTTCCACAACAAAGTGTCACTACAACATGTCACCACTGCTGCCAATCACTGGCTGTAGTGGTAACATACTGACTCCACTGAGGTCACATGTTGTGTCGACACGTCATCCCTGTAGCAGGAGTACTACTACAGGATTTGCTACATGTGCTCCATTAGATTACATTTATTACTAAAGTAGAGAACTCCTTTAATTTAAGTGAGATTTCGGACATGTATTCTTCAGGCATGAAGAGTGATTGTACACTATTATTGCTCTGGGATACAACACAAAACTAAACCATGGATGATGATGTATTATATATAATAGTCTACACATAGATACGTATGTTGCATTCCAGAGCAATGAAAGTACACATCTCTACCTGTTCATAGACAGCAGCATTAACTCCAGGCTTCAAGGAATTCCAACACAAGGAACTACTATTGATACTAATTAAATCAGCTGTGCAATAATATTAAAGCGGTTTTCCCGAATGGAACTTGGGATCGGTAAAAATATTAGACCAGTGGGGGTCCAAGAGAGGGGTGTTATGTCCTATTTCTTTATCGTTTAATATGCGTTATCATATTGCTGTTATTATACTGTGTTTGTTTGTAAAGTTTGTCCCTGCAATCTCCCTGCAGCCGGGCTCTGACATAATCAGTCCCTTATTTCCTATGTGTGTGCCAGCCATTGTACTGTTGAACCCTAAGAAAGAATCAGCTTTTCCTCTACTATTTATGTATAATTATAAGGGCTCTGCCTGGAATAAACCTCATCTGAATTCTTCGTACATGTCTGATCAGTGGAGTTGAGGCTGTCAGAATAGGTATCAGGTGAAATTCATCAATAGAGACAACTTGGCCATATAGTCTCATGAGCTCACATTTCAGCCTAGGTATTTTGATCAGAACAAGGGGTCTCATGTCACCCATTCCCTATAAACAGTCCAGAAAGAGATTAAAGGGGTTGTGTCACAAAACATTCTGCACCTGGATCTGAATACTTTTGTAATTGCATGCAATTAAAAATTTTGTATAGCCACTGAGTTATTCAATAAAATGTATCTGTATAGCGCCACCTGCTGTTTGTTCTTTTCTTTACTTTTTGTCCACCTCACTGAGCTGGTCGAACGTGCTCAGTTTAAATCTTCAACAGCCATCAGCCATATGTTCTGCCAGAAGCTGTGGCAGTTACAGGGAGAGAACTGCAGTAGAAAGGACATGCCCCCTGAGCTGCCAGGCTGAAGATAATCTAGCAGAACAATTGACCAATAAAGGTGAAGATCTCTGGACCCATGTGAGGTACAGGGCTGGTTCTAGCTTTGTCAGAAACAGATCTCCATGTACTATATGATATCTGATTTTCATTTTTCAGTCATGGCATCAACCTTTCAATGGAGAAAAGTCTGAGCACGTGGACAACACACTCCATTATAATGTATAGGAGATACAGAAGCAATGACGTGAGCACGCACATCTGGTTCCATATCTCCAAAAGTCGTGTATGAAGTATGACACACATCTCCTTCTGGACAGATTATAGAGAATGGGGGACACGGAGCTACACGCTCACTAAGCCAGCACTTATTACATATCCTATAAATTGGTGATAATTGTTCCAGGTGAGAAAACCCCTTCATGAAAATTCTCGTTCCATGACCTACAGGAATTCCTTGAGACACACAGAGAAATATATTATTCAGGAAAATCTCACTCATAAAAGTAAAAAGAAACAAAGCAATGCATTTAGCAATAGCTGCAGTGATTCATATACAAGCCAATAGTTATCTAAAGGTGGAAAAACCTTTTAATTAAGCAACTTTTTGTTCTGCTTTTACAAAACCATTTTTGACTGGAGTGCCATCGCTAGAACCATTAAAATCTAGGCATGCCTGCAGTGGATAATGTTTAAATGTGCAGCATTATCTGGGATTCTCTTTCTATTAAACGGACTACATGAAAAGGAAGGCTGTGGCTATAATGCACATCTATTCGATAATGGAACTATATACTTCATGTGGGATATCAGGATCTGGTAGTAGAGTTGAAAATAAATAATCATAAATAATAATAATTAATAATAATAATCATAAATAATGTAATATATTTGTACTACTACTACTAATAATAATTATTCATAGTAATAATCTATGTAATTGTGGGGTGGAGGAACAAGCGAACTAAGGGCTCTTTCACACTTGCGTTTTATCTTGCCGTCCTAGAGTTCCGTCCTCGGGGCTCTAGGACGGAAAGATACTGATCAGGATTATCCCCATGCATTCTGAATGGAGAGAAATCCATTCAGGATGCATCAGGATGTCTTCCGTTCAGTATGTGAACGTTTTTTGGACGTTGACAAAACCGTAGCATGCTTGAATGCATGCTTGAAGTGCATTAATCCGGATCCGGCTTTAAGCTAAACGTCGTTTCGGCGCATCGCCGGACCCGACGTTTAGCTTTTGTGAATGGTGACGCTAAAGTCCCGGCTGCCATGGTAAAGTGCAGCGGGGAGACAGGGGAGAAGCATACTTACCGTCCGTGCGGCTCCCGAGTCCCGGGGCGCTCCACAATGACGTCAGAGCGCCCCATGAGCATGGATCACATGATCGCATGGATCACGTGATCCATGCGCGTGGGGCGCTCTGACGTCATTGTGGAGCACCCCGGGAGCCGCACGGACTGTAAGTATCTGCTCCCCTGGCTGCCCACTACTTACTATGGCAACCAGGACTTTAGTAGCGTCCTGGCTGCCATAGTAACACTGAAAGCATTTTGAAGACTGATCAGTCTTCAAATGCTTTCAGTTGTCTTGCGCTGTGACGGATCCGGCGGGCATTTCCGGCGACAGAAGTGCACGCCGGATCCAGACAACGCACGTGTGAAAGAGGCCTAAACTGTCTGCCTCCAAATGTTGTAGATGTAAAATATTTTTTTTAAATACTACTGTACTTTGTAATACTACTTCTCCTACATAGGATACTCATTATGATATGGATACATAGTCAGATCAGGAGGTGATGCGGTTTTTAGCATAAAACTAAAGGGTTGGCTACACTATAGTGACCTGAGATCATAAGCAAAATCCGGAAGGGGGCCTATCAATCATAAGCACTCCCCGCTATGCTGCACACCACTTACTCATTTTTGTCAATTCCCAATACATGCTGGATCCATTCTCTATCATAGTCCAGACTAAAATAGACTCATTTATAATGCACTTATTACTTACAAACTGAAACAAGAGTAAATTTTATCTAAATTATACATGGAAACGTCAGCCGGGTCACTGGAACCAAATTCTTACGAAATGACCCAGACAAAATATTATTTTCTGACTTCTAGACAAAACATTATATACTGAATTTTCAATAAATGTGTGCATTACAACATAGTCTATTCTGCGTCTGAGAGAGGAATAGAATTTCTAATGCATTTTCACTGCTGGATAAAAACGGATGCACGGCCTATCCAGAAAATTGACAGGAAGTTCCGCAAGCTTCTAGGAATTCTCTACATGCAGTAGTTTAACATTTCAACATTTCCATCTGGACATTGAAAAAAAGTTTATTTTCAAAATATTATTATTGGGTTATTAATTTAATTAATTATTTAGATTGACTTATGGTAAAATAAATCTATTCAGTATAGATATCAAATATCACGGGCAACATTTTTTTTTTTTTTATGGTTTTTCACCTTTTTAGATGGAAGTGTTGAAGTATGTATTTCTAAGCAGAGAATGCAGTGCAATCTTCACTGCAGAATGCCTGATTTTAATATGTCTACTTCCCACTGTCTATTCTATGAGATGGATACTGATCTCTCTGCATGCCACATGCTTTTCCTGCCCATGTGTCTAGCAGCGATGATCTCTGCAAGGCTCAATGATCAGCCTTGGGGTGCTCAAAGACTTAGGCAGGCAGGCAGAACCTACTTGTTACATGGACAGACACATAGACCACAGAATTTTCCTAGGTCCGTCAAATTCTTTTCTGCTTCTTTCATGTCCTTATTGATTTGCTCCATCCCTTCCTCGATGCGTTCCAGTTGTTCTGATTAAATACAAGCATTATATCCCCACAGAATGAAGCAGATGGAAAAGGACAAAGAAGAAAGACAAAACTTCAGACATTCACTGTGACAAAAACTGGACACCACAGAGCATAGTCGGTACCCAGTACCTACTTGTTACAAGGACATATGAAAAGGCCACAGCATTTCCCTAAATCTTTTAAATTTTTCTCGGCCTCCTTCATGTCTTGGTTGATATGGTTCATGCCTTCTTCGACACGATCAAGTTGTTCTGGTCAGGACAAAGGGATGACAGTGTGGGATGAAATTTTATTTGTCTTAAACAGAACATGAGAAAGGACTATGAAAACGGAGCTGTAAAGGTATTTCAATGCATTTCAGGGATAGATGCATTGAGTGGATGTTGATCATTTGGGGATTTTAATGATTTTTTTATTTTTATTTAAAATGGAATAAAGTAACAATAAAATGAACGTGGTCAGAGTTTCGTTTATCGGACAATCATGTAATGATATGGGACACCTCGGTTACGGTTTGTGAAGGCTCAAGACATTTTCTTTTGACAAAGACTTTGTGCAACATCCAGGTCAGCAAATCATTGTTACATTATCACAGATCATTGTCATGACACAAGCAAATGAACAGAGAGCTTCTTAAAAAAAGAAAGGCGTTAGCGTAGTCAGGCAACAAATACAGACCATAATTCATTGCCGCGAAATGCACTAGCAAAATGGAAACGCATGTTCATATACAGTAGATACATAGATCGAAATATTTTTAAGCACAAATACATGATAAGCTACACAAATGCCTACAAAGATCATAGCCTCGAAGCCATATAATACACTCAGACACTGGATGGCGCTACATATTAAGCACTGGTTATGCATGTATCACAATCTCAAGGGTGTCATGTGGATGTCCATATTATTGGCGGTGCTTTGACTTAACCCAACCAGAGGTAAGGTTTCACTTATTCTTTTTGTTGGGTTCCAATCCAGTTTTTGTCAGAAAAAAGCCTACAAAATTTGGTCTCAGCAAGCCCTGGGGTCATATAAAAAACGCAGGATAAAAGGTTTGGATTCTGAGATGAAGCGTCCTAGTCCTAAATCCTAAATGTATTCTTGGTTCAAGGGGCCAAGTTCCTGCAAAGTTACCAAGCCTAGCCCTGTCAATCAAGAAAACGTGGGAGGGGCTGGCAGAAGAAGCAGGAAAAGCAATTGTGCACAGTGTGGTTTGGGCCCACCCTCAGTGCACTTAACTGCTTATTTGCACATGGATTAAAAGTACAGCACTTTTTCTCCAGAATGAAGCAATGGATCACTAAGTGACAGGTATCATTACATTTAGCTGAGCTAGTCCTACAAGGCATTGTGTCTGGTGATCTTAATCGCCATTTGGGGTCAGGAAGACTGGATTCTGCCTCATGTAGCACTTTGCCTTCCCCAACTGGAGAAACAGATTTCTAAAGGTACCCATACACATTAGTCTAAAGTTGATCAAAATGGATGATTTCAACCAAAATGAACAATCGTCGGCTGAAATGACAGACTATTATCGTTTGAAAAGAAGTTGGCCATGTTTAATATTTTCAGCCAATAGTTGGACTAAAGATCTTTTGTTCAGCAAAAAGATAATTTGTGAATGAAACATGTTTTTTTGAGAGAACGGTCCCAGAAAGATTTCACTGAACACATATGAGCAGTTTGAACAACTCTAATGGCCGATATGGATTAAATTATTAAGGCCGTATCTGCGAAACGATTGTTCACTTTGATTGTTCAACTGCTGTTTGACCATCAACCATCCAACGTGTATGGTTACCTTAAAGGGGTTATCCAATGTCTAAAACATGCTCCCCAATGCCCAGGTCCCTCATATACATTATACTTACCCCGCCTCCTGGCACCCACGTAGCTCCTGCTCCCTGCATGGCTGCCGCTGCATCTCCCCGTGGTACGGTTCAAAACATCCGGCAATGGGGGGGGGGGGGGGGGGTTGGCAGCCAATAGCAGGTCGTGACTGCGCAAGCCTCCCGAGCATCACGGGGAGATGCAGTGGCAGCTGCGCAGGGTGCAGGAGCTACGAGGGTGTTGGGGAGCAGGGTAAGTATAATCTATATGAGGAGCCTGGACATTGGGGAGCAGGTTTTACATGTTGGATAACCCCTTTAAGAGTTACTCCTCTAGCTTTTCATCCATATGCTCTCTCCTCTTCTGGTGAAACTTGATATACTTGACATTTTCTCAACCATATATAACTATGAATTTTGATTTTAGACTTTTATGTTGGACTTAATGTAAAATAGTCACCTACTGTGCAATTTATTAAGTTAAATATAGGTAATATAATTTAAAATAGAATTTTTTTTTTTTAAAGCACAAAACTGTCTAGTTGCCACAGAGTGAAGGACAGACACTCGGTTATAATGCCACATTACAGGGCAACTCCGGGTCTTAATGTTTGAGCACATTTCAAAATACTAGAACAATAAATTTCTTTTTGGCATGGCTTGGCTCTGGTAACACTGGTAGATGTAGCAGAATTTAACGCAGTACTGGGCTTTTCACATGTCAAAGTTTTGGCCTCATTTTTTACATCCTCTTTTGACTGCATGCCCTTACTATATGGTTTTTGATGAACCTCAACATCAAAAAATAAATGAATAAGTCCAGTTTTCTATTTATATATTAATCATCCTGGTCCAAAGTCCAGATTTTGGGCTCCTGCAACACTATCAAAAGAATTATCAGAATGTTGCTGAACTTCACTAGGAGTTAGGCAAATTATAATACTGTAATATGGTAAAATATTTCTTTATCCTATAGGATAATAGATATTTGTAGTATAGCTGAGACAAATATATTTGTAGTCAACTTTCTTATCCCTGTTTCTAGTGATTCTTTTTTTCTTGTCCATTGCTCACAGAATTATTTAGAAGTGGAATTTATGTTATAAAGAGAAAATCAATGTGGTTCCGAGTGGGTTAAAAAAGAAGCTATACTCACCCTCATCAATCCCCTGATGCTGCCTTTCTGATGCTCACCGATGTTCCTGCTGCTCTGCACCTTGTGGTCCTGGCTATGCACAAAGAAAATGGCAGTAGATGGATGCTTAGCCAATCATTGGCTGAAGTGGTCTCCGCTATGGCCAGTGATTGGCTGAGCAGGTATCACTGTGCATTTCATGTGTGGCGAACCACCACCCGAAAGTGGAGAGGAGCGGGAACCATATATAAAAAAATGTAATCCTTCTAGATAACCCACATTCGTAGGCTTGAAGTATGTAGACTTAGACCTAAGTATATTAGATCTTTAAGAAATGTATAAGAAAGCTTTGACTACACTCATGATCAGACAATGTAGGCAGTGAAAGGACCGAACATTTTAGCGCCAGAAACAGAGGTACAAAATCATGTTGTGGCCACCATGTTATTCGAATAGATACATAATTTGCAGTTGGTGATAACTTGTATCTTCAGTAACATCTTACATTATTCTTTGTTGGAAACAGAAAGGCTATTAATATATACACAGTGGGGAAAAGAAGTATTTGATACACTGGTGATTTTGCAAGTTTTCCCACCTACAAAGAGTGGAGAGGTCTGTGATTTTTATCGTAGGTACACTTCAACTGTGAGAGACAGAATCTAAAAAAAAAAATCCAGAATATCACATTGTATGATTTGTAAATAATGAATTTGCATTTTATTGCATGAAATAAGTATTTGATACAATAGAAAAAGAGAACTTAATATTTGGTACAGAAACCTTTGTTTGCAATTACAGAGGTCAGACGTTTGCTGTAGTTCTTGACCAAGTTTGCACAGACTGCAGCAGGTATTTTGGCCCACTCCTCCATACAGATCTTCTCCAGATCTTTCAAGTTTCGGGGCTGTCGCTGGGCTACATTGAGTTTCAGCTCCCTCCAAAGATTTTTGATTGGGTTCAGGTCTGGAGACTGGCTAGGCCACTCCAGGACCTTGAAATGCTCGTTGCGGAGCCACTCCTTAGTTGCCCTGGCTGTGTGTTTTGGGTCATTGTCATGCTGGAAGACCTGGCCACAACCCATCTTCAATGTTCCTACTGAGGGAAGGAGGTTGTTGGCCAAAATCTCACAATACAGGGCCCCATCCATCCTCCCTTCAATACAGTGCAGTCATCCTGTCCCCTTTGCAGAAAAGCACCCTCACAGTATGATGTTTCACCCCCTTGCTTCACGGTTGGGACGGTGTTCTTGAGGTTGTACTTACCCTTCTTCTTCCTCCAAACACGGCAAGTTAGGTTGATAACAATACGTTCTATTTTGGTCTCATCTGACCACATGACCTTATCCCATGGCTCATCTGGATCCTCCAGATGGTCAGTGGTGAATTTCAAATGGGCCTGGACATGTGCAGGGGGACCTTGCGTGCCCTGCAGCATTTTAATCCATGACTGCGTAGTGTGTTACTAATGGTAATCTTTGAGACTGTGATCCCAGCTCTCTTCAGGTCATTGACCAGGTTTTCTTGTGTAGTTCTGGCCTCATTTCTGACCTCTCTCAGAATCATCCTTACCCCACGAGGCAAGATCTTTCATGGAGCCCCAGACCCAGGAACATTGACAGTCACCTTGTGTTTCTTCCATTTTCTAATAATTCCTCCAACAGTTGTAGCCTTCTCACCAAGATGCTTCGCTATTGTCCTGTAGCCCATCCCAGCCTTGTGCAGGTCTACAATTTTGACAGTTCTTTGGTCTTGGTCATGGTGGAGAGGCTGGAGTGTGATTGATTGAGTGTATGGACAGGTGTCTTTTATACAGGTAACAAGTTCAAACAGGTGCAATTATTACAGGTAATGAGTGCAGAGTAGGAGGGCTTCTTAAAGAAAAACTAACAGGTCTGAGAGAGCCAGAATTCTTGCTAGTTGGTAGGTGATCAAATACTTATTTAATGCAGTAAAATGCAAACTAATTATTTAAAAATCATACAATGTGATTTTCTGATTTTTTCTTTAGATTCGGTCTCTCACAGTTGAAGTGTACCTACCATAAAAATTACAAACCTCTCTATTCTTTGTAGGTGGGAAAACTTGCAAAATTACCAGTGTATCAAATACTTATTTTCCCCACTGTAAATGATATTTTAGGGCATGTATAGGTATTCACGAAAAACCCTTAACATGGTGGTATGTCAGATTATGACTTGGTTTTGTGATATATTCTACAGGCGTTTTCCTTTGTCTCTCTTAGCAGGTATAAATGCGGTATACATGGCGGACAACTGACTAGACCTAGACATAAATGGAGTATGGTATATATGGTATGTTCCATATGAAATGTAAGAATGTACCTGATTATGCACATATATGGACAAACAAGTTCTTAACTTGTGTTATGGGACAGTGAAATACGTTTTAGGGCCAGGTACTGACTATGCTGTAGTGAATTCCATTTAGAGAGATTCTGTAGACTTTTCATAGCCATGGCAACAGTTAGATTATTACAGCTTTATGCATAGACAAGTATAGTCAATATAGTCAGGCTACCACTCGGGCATAGGTTTGCACATTCCATTCTCCATAGGTATCTTCCCAGAATTTTGTTTTTTCCTTCGGAGACAGAGTATTGCAGGATGGATGTAGCAGGTTTGAGCAGACGTAGCACAAACATGTTTTTTTTAAATCTTTTATATCATCTTCATGTATTATATATGTGCTACCCTGCTGCTTTTCCAATGTGCATCACTTCAGTGTGGCTGGGCAAATTTTGTATACCTTCTGTGCACGCCTATGCCCTAGGGTCAATACTTCCTTGTAAGTTAGACACTATATAACTGAGTCTCCAGAAAGCTGTATCTTAGGAGAAAAGAAGAAAAGTCCATTTAATAGGGTTGTCTAGATGTTAACAAAACTAGAACAGCTGGACAATGCAGTGACTTAAATTGTGTTCCAATTCTTACATTTCTGTCCAGGAATTTCAATAAGAAAATGTAGTAAAGGTCCTCACTGCAAGAGTCCGAATTAAACATAAAATCTGAAACTTGCATTTCCGCTGACAACAGGGTTTTCCCCACTACAATATGTGATGGTATTTCATTAGAACAAGGCAGAGGTGGGGCCCTCACTGATCAGAATGCTGTTGCCTAGCCGAACACCCCATGTATATATTACCATTATTGGTTTACCTGTTCAGTAATGGAGTATTAATTCATTAGATATAGAGTTGCCATGAGTTTTCCCTTGGCGCTAGTTATTCAATGAAACTGAATTGTATAGTGCCACCTGCTGTTTGCTCCTTCTATAATTTATCTGTCCAACCCTGAGTTGGACGCACATGCTTGGTTCCATCCTTCAATTGCCACCAGATGTATCAGACAGGACATATTCCCTGAGAAAGGGCATGCTCCCTGAGCAGCCAGCCATTAAATAAATCTAGCAGCGCAAATGGAGCAATGAATGGGGAGATCTTTGGATCCAGCATTGTTAAAAGGAGGTTTTCATGGACTATATGATCTATGATTTTCATTGTTTACATTAATTATGGGACATCCCATTTAAATAGATGAATGGCCACACACAATTCTGTGGGTATCCTATTCCAAAACTTTGGGGATAAATATGGAGCTAGTGCCCCTTTGAGGCCATTATCCACTCTTGTTGGAAGATTTTACATGACTCTTCAGAACCATCTCCATGGCACTAATGGTGGCCAATAAGACTTAGCTCTAAGTTGTTCCTATTGTCTGTGTTAAAGTGGATCTCCTAAATATACACCCTGTGTAAGGTCCATTCTCCTATTAGCCAAAGCAGCGTTAAAATATTGATGTCCCTTTACTGTTGGTCAAGTGGTATGTGTATATAAATCTATATATATATATATGTCTTAGGTCACATTCACATGAACGAATGAACTCGATGCCCGTGTTGCGGACTGCAAACAGTGGTTCCGCAATACACGGGCACTGGCCGTGTCAACTCCATGCTGTGATGTGGACCCATTGACAAAAGATAGGACACAGATCAGAAGCCTACGGAAACACTCGGAAGCCCTTCCAAGGGGTTCCAGGTCCGTGCCTCCACACTGCAAAAGATAGTCTTTCTTTTGCCGTATGTTACAGATCTTGGACCCATTCAAGTTAATGGGTCCGCACCTCAGCACGGGCACGGAGGCCATATGTTCGTGTAAATGGGGCCTTAAAGGATCCAAGTAATATTCAGTATTAAGTTACTACAGGTAAAGTTCCTCTGTGCTCCTATTCTAGTTTTAACTCCTGGATGAGGCGCTGAATTCACAATGCCTCATGGGCTCCGATTGGGGGAGTGGGAAAGGAACACTAGAGGCTTATATCCATATTAGAACGGTACAGCAGATTGCTCTTGTTGAAGTCGACCTGACATCAGCTGGTTTGGAGAATTTTAGATTTTAAGAAGCTGCACTGGCTGTAGAAGCAAAGCCATTAAGACAACTGCAAAACACCTAGGGGGACATTTATCATTTGCGGGTGTTTTTGTGTCAGTTTTAAGTCTGTCGTTGTTTTGTGTGTCTGCGCCAAATTTATGAAACGGTGCACCTTCATAATATATTTGCCGTGCGTG
Source organism: Bufotes viridis (assembly GCA_033119425.1). Lineage (NCBI taxonomy): Eukaryota > Metazoa > Chordata > Amphibia > Anura > Bufonidae > Bufotes > Bufotes viridis. Next base: position 390,054,750 of record CM065592.1, on the reverse strand, counting down.
CAATGTGGTTTACACCTATATATGATAAAGTACACCGAGGGTTGCCTAGTGTGGAGTTGCAATTTTTTGGCGACTTTTCCTAAAGTGTCACATTGCAAATGTGCCATAATCCAGGTCTAATCTCACTTTGCAAAAGTGGTGAGAAATACCAAATGTTGTAAAATTTGACCAAATGCTGCAACTTTTTTAGACCACAAAACAGACGTATCTGATTTGATAAATGTCCCCCCAATGCATACATATCAGAAAATGTCATAAATTACAATTACTATACATTAAGAAAAAACTGTTAATGATGGAGCTTAATTTACAGCCTTGTTGTAAATGACTCCTGACAGCTACATTTGTGGCTGATGTTTTATTCCCTTCACCTCCAAGGACGAGGTTGTTTGTATATTACATGGTTAATTATTCATGTTAACGCGCTACTGATCATTAAATATCAAGGCAGATTGAAAGGTTTGAAACCAAAGCGCTGACGTAGGCTAAAATGTAATCTTCTTATTCATTTCTTAATATACTGTATATTAATAGAAGTCTGAATGCCTCAAATTCCGTGAATAGTCATGAAAAGATAAGATTCTGGCTGCCAGTGGCTGCCACTAGAGGGCGCATGAGAACTTGCTGCACAGAGTTTAAAGAGGATGTATAATCTCTCCGGACATGTCTGTTTCAGTAACTACTTGCATTCCCCATGTAATAACAATTTTGAAGCACATATTCCTATAACTCTATGTTTTGCCATTCTTCTGTTATTCCTTCTAGAACTTTAAGAATGAATCAGCAGCAGGTCCATCTGGGTGTTACCATATTTTTTATTTTTTTGGGGAGGGGTCTCCCCACAGTCTGACACTGGCAGCACCAATTAGATAGTGTCAGACAGGGCATAGACACACACCTCGGCTGGTAACACAGACAGACCTTTATTGCAGACAGCTGGGAATTAATTCATAGACTTCTATTAGGAATAATACAGGAATGCAGCATGGTGGCAATTTTCTTTATGGTTGTAATTTTATACTCATTAGCTATATTATGTAGATTCTTATAGATTTTGCTATATGTTTTTGAAACATATAGGACAAGCCTGTTACCTCCCTGTAAAGGTGAATTATTCATTAGAAAGGAAGCTGTATATTGGGCTTTTACTTGTATTGATCAACCCTCAATTACATTCAGAGGCTGCAATATTTTACCCATCTCTGGATAATCCATGGGACGTGTAACAATTATCTGCATGACTTTGTTATAAGATGCATTACTTATTGATGATGGGCTTCTGCAGATGTAAGATTTGTCAGTCTGACGGCTGATTTTATTTCAGTGTAAATAATTCAGATTGCCGTTGGTTCTTCCTAATGGCTGTGCATTGCAGCTCAGGATCTGAATGTACTCACTAGAGATGAGCGAATTTTTCAAAGATTCGATTCGCCGGTTCGCCGAATTTTTGGGGAAAAATTTGGTTAAAAAACGGCTATTTCCTGGCTTCAGAGAGCCTTTATAGGGGTGTAGAACACTGTGCCTTGCAGTAACACGCATAGGGAGTCTGCTCTGGTAGTGAAATAATACTGTCAGTCAGTATGACATGCAGATGACAGGCGTCGCTCTTAGAATCACTGCACACTTCACTTATTTGGGCAGTCACGGGCCAAAACTGACCAAATAACTTAAATATGAACTCAGCCTTACAGGTCGATGTTAGCGCAACGAAGAAGTGCACTCCTTTTACACCATTGTCAGCAGATTTCACATAGATGTCTACAGAACCTGTTCTAATAATCGCTTATACAAGTAGAGCCCCCCGACAGAGTGGAGAGGGTGTCAGCAGTAAGTGTGTGTCGACATCACTGTTTATTTTGCCCTTCCTCTGATCCGTCAGAACAATAAACCCCCAAAAAAGGGTTCCTGTCTGTCTAGCATCCGCCTTCAGTAGGTCAGCATTTGGTCAGTAATCCATCAGTATTGCTAATGCCAAAAAAACAGGAGTGGATCTAAAACAGATGACACATGAATGGAATATTTGCATGTCTTCTGCGATTTGTACCCACTCCTATTTTTGGCTACCAAATCACAAGCCAATTCTGTTTGGACCATACAGGCCTTACAGTTGCTACACAGACAGGATCCGTTGTGCATCTCATGTTTCATTCCTTCTGACAGATCAGAAGAAGGGTCAAATAAATAATGATGTCAGCCAGGCCGAAAGGCAAAATAGTGACTCAGTCATGGAGTGGGGAGGGTGGGAACAGCATGAGAAGTCCACAGAGTGGCCCTATGACATAGTGGTGAGGTGGAAGAAGCATGAGGGGGCCACAGAGTGGCACAATTACAGTGTGGAGATGGCAGCAGCAGCATGAGGAGGCCATAGAGTGGCATAATGACAGTGTGGAGGTGGCACCAGCATCAGGAGGCCAAAGAGTGGCAAGGTGACATAGTGTGGAGGTGGCAGCAGCATCAAGAGGCCACAGAGTGGCAAGGTGACATAGTGTGGAGGTGGCACCAGCATCAGGAGGCCAAAGAGTGGCAAGGTGACATAGTGTGGAGGTGGCAGCAGCATCAAGAGGCCACAGAGTGGCAAGGTGACATAGCGTGGAGGTGGCACTAGCATCAGGAGGCCAAAGAGTGGCAAGGTGACATAGTGTGGAGGTGGCAGCAGCATCACGAGGCCACAGAGTGGCAAGGTGACATAGTGTGGAGGTGGGTGGCAATACCAGTACCTGCAGAAGATGGTGGGTGAAAGAAGGAGCACTTGGCATTAGATGTGTGGCATCAGGTGGGTGGCAGCATCAGAATAGTAGCTGAGGCAGGTAGCCAGAAGAAACCGGTCTCTTTTGTCAAAGTGTTGGTGTGGCAACATGGATGATCTAGTCTGATGCATCAGGCATTGGTGGGTGGAAATCCTGGCTGATCCACGCCTGATTCCTCTTGACAAAGGTCAGTATCTCCACATTTTGGGTGGACAGGCGAGTTCTTCTTGGGTTAACTATGGACCCTGCCGCACTAAACACCCACTCTGATGCCACACTACTGGCCGGGCAGGACAGCTTTTCCAGGGGAAACTCTGCCAGTTGCGGCCACAAATCCAGTTTGGCTGCCCAGTAGTCCAGCAGATCTTCAACTTGGGGTGGCAGGGTGCTGTCCAAGTATGCCACCACCTGCTGGTTCAGGTTCTGCTCTATGTCTAGCTGCTGGTGAGTAGTTTCTTCACTATGTGGGTGAAGAAGGCTGCTCACCTGCGACTCTAGACTCAGGCTGCTGCTGATAGAGCTGGTACTGCGCCTGCCACCCCACCCCTCCCCAGCAGCCATGACAGTGGAACGTGAGCGCAGAGGGCCCCCCTGGTCAGACCTGCAAGAGAATGGACGAGCTGTATAATGGCAATTTGGATGCCCAGTCAGTGCAGCAAGGTGTAATCGGATTGTTCCTACTACCCAGGCTGTGACCCCTGTTCAATATAAATGCTGTGGAACGATTCCTCCCTATCCTTTCCCTATACCTTGAATAATCTTTCCCTGCACTTGTAAATCGTTTCTTTAGCACAATTAAGTTTTTTCTAGCACTTTCCCTAGCGCCTGCTGACATCTCTCTCTGCACTAAGTACACTGTAAATTGGCAGAATATAAAATGGCTGATGCTATTGTGGGTGATCCCGCCTTCCCAGAGTTCCTTGCTCCATGTCGTCACACGTGCAGCAGCCATTTTGGGAAAAAATTTGATTTGTTACCACAAAGCATGAGGAAATTTGGCTTCGGTGAGAATCTAATTTTTCGCAAAATTCGGATCGAATTCCACTTTGTCAGCTTTGATTCGCTCATCTCTAGTACTCATCTAGAAGAAGGTAGGTAAAATAAACCCAAAAGAGACCAGACTTGTGTACACCATGAATGTAATGCACTGATCTAAGCATTTTAGTAAAGTGTAAAACTCTCCCTTTAAAGGGAATGCTGATAATTGGGCACTATGTGGTAGGTTTTATGATCTTTTAATATAAAGTTTATGTATTTTTGTCACTTTTTTGCCTATATTATTAGTTATTCCTGCTTTGCCTCTTTAAAACCCCCACACAGCTAGCGCCAAAAGCACAAGAGGTGTCCACAGATCTTGATCCATCATTGGACAAGGAAATCAACCACATTTAGGTTAGTATTATATGTTTTATTACAGACAGGAAACCACTTTTCATATGGGATGGAAGTATAAAAAAAAAAAAAAGATTCATCTGTCACTGATGTCTTGTTCTAGTGGCCTTCTCCCCCACTTCTGTTTTTGCTGGACCAAAGCTGTGGCTTGAAGTCCACACATTTGTAACCACTGTAGGTTAATCAATGGTCTCAGTGGTGGCAGTGGTTCCCTACAGTTCCTTTGCCAGCAGCAGTGACATGCGTGTAGATGGCACGTCACACTTTCAGTCCAGCAAGGACAAGAACCGGAGGAGAAGGAAGAAGAAAGGAAAGAAAACAAGAAAGGAGAAGAAAAGGAGAAGCAGAAACCAGAAAGCCAATAACAGGTTAGTCTTTTTTTTACCTCTGCACCCTGCCTGTCCATATGAAAAGAGATTCCCAGTCTTGGAGAGCCCCATTAACTAAAGGTTCCTCATATCTGCTGCCCTGATCTCTCGCTGTACATGAATTGTCTTACATCACTGCTCAGCCATCAAAGACCTTAAGTACATCTTAAGGAGCCTACACTTAGCACACGTGATCTCCCCTCACACTTCAGCCTTTGCATTCTCTGCATTCTCAGATTTTTTTTTTCCAATAGAAAGACATGAACAAATCGGAGAGCAGTAATCTACGTTTTACGGTTCTCATTTTCCAACAAATCTTTGGTTCCCGCATTAATATTTTTTACATGTGTCATATGATAGCGTTGTTTGGCAGGTGAGATAATGAAAGCCGTAAATTAGAAGGGCACTTACTGTAGCATAAGCAAAGCAAATGAAGCGATATAATATTAGAAATGGGATCATTACTATGTTTATGCTGACAAGTTCTAATTAACATATTTAATAAGAATCCTAATTAACTCTCTGCCTTACAGTGCATTTTGACATAAATTATATGTTTTACCTAAAGTTACTTGTCTCTCTTACAGTATACTAACTGGGGCAGGTCTGTACACTTTGTAACACTGAGGGACCATTCAGAGAAGAGAGCTAAAACCCCTCCATGTATTGGCTGCAAAAAATGGACGCTTTATATTTAAACAGACCGCACGTGGCCAGTATCTGTGTGTTGTCCGTTTTTTTTTAAATTGTGAACCAATTCACACTTGAACGGGCAAGTCTCGCACAAAAATCAGATCTAAATGGTGCATGCTGACATTTTCTTTCTGTATGGACCAATGGAATTGACCCATTGGACCACTGACTACCAGCGTTCGATCCTTGTGGTCTGTTCTACAGACATGAACAAAACTGGTCTGGATGAGCTCTAAGGCCTATTTCAAAAGGTCATAATAATGTAAGAGTCCATATTATGACTGCACCAGGACCTTTGTTCTAAGAAACAACATTTTAATCAAAGTAGGGTTCTCTGACCTGTCCCCAAAGAGGTAGCCACATGACCTACTAGTCTTGTAGAAATTACCAGGGTTGAATCACTTAACTAAATATAGTAGAAGATACAGGGTTACTTTTCCTAAAGAAAGTTCCCCAAGTCATCCTCCAGCTAATCTGACGATAGGATGATGATTTATACACTATTATATTACCACCAGATGGACTAAATGGAATTATATAATTGTCTATATGTCAAGGGTTATACCTGCAGATGAATAACACAAAATCAGAGGGAAAGAAAAAAAGTTGGAGAAAGTAAGGTTAGGCATGGCAGTGGAACACATCATAATAACCCTTATATTTTTCAAAGGCAACGGTAAGGTCATAACGGATACAAAACCATATACTGTAGTTCTTTTGATGGGCACCTGCCTCATTTACAGTAGGAAAACTAGTACTTATAGGATAAACATTTATAGGATACCTTGAACAGTCATTTGTAATATTAGGGGTTGATGGTAAAGTAGTCATACAAAATATAGGTGATCACTGTCAAGGTGGCCATAAACATTAGATGTGTGTTGGCCGACCTGCTGATTTTGGGCAGGGCAGGCTGACCATCTAATGTGTATGAGTGAACCAACTCTACCCAATGGCAGATGTTGGTGGAAGGAAGGATTGGGCAGTTGGCCTAGCTGAGTTTTTATGTGTCTGTGGGGTGGGGAGGGGGGTAGTTAGTAAAAACAGCTGTTGGTTGAATGAGCGTTTGGCCAACAGATATCTAAAGTCTATGGGGATCATTAGACTGATAATTTCAAGGGGTTGTCCAGGATTTTGATATAGATGGTATTTCCTCAGGATAAGCCATCAATATAAGATTGGCGCAGGTCTGACACCTTACACCTCCAACGATCAGCTGTTTCATTGTAGCTCTGGTGCCCGAACTACAAAGCTCCGTCCATTATGTAGGGGGCAGAGTTGGTAACTACTGAAGTGAATACTGCAATAACCAGCTCCTGCCACTACACAATGGATGGAGCTATGTAGTAATGGTACCAGATCTACATCACAGCAGTTGTTTGGCAGGTGTATGGGGTGTCAGACCCCCACCATTGTGATACTGATGGCCAATACTGAGAATGGGTCATTAACATAAAAAATCTGGACAATTCCTTTAAGGTTTGCCATATTATTGAGGCTGAGGAAATTAAAATAGCAAATCAAAGGTTTTATTAATGATAAGTAGAAACTTGTCAGTACATTTAGGAGAATCATGTGCTCCACAGAAATCTGAAGTGACAGATGAACTTTTAATCCACAGGGCCTGAGACTGTGGAGACATCAGCTACCTCAGGACTTATTTAGAATCGTGGTCAGGATGATTGAGCTAAACTTTAGATGACTTTTAGATAGTTACATAATGAATTACTAAACATCTGCACAGACTTGAATTGTACTAGGGATTTATCCAAAAATCCTTTTATTGAAGGTACATTTTTTTATATACCGATATACTTGACTAAACGATGATCTCTACCTCTACAGAACAACTACATTGAATTCCCAAAGACACTATACATGCGATAAATGTACAAAATATCAATGTATATTTAGAGGCCATCTATCAGCAGGGTTGTCCCTATGACACCGGCTGACCTGTTACATGTGCACTTGGCAGCTGAAGGCATCTGTGTTGGTCCTATGTTCATATGTGTCTGCATTGCTGAGAAAAATAATGTTTTACTATATGTAAATGAGCCTCTAATGAGTAACAGGGGCGTTGCCGTTACACCTAGAGGCTCTGCTCTTTATGCAACTGCCGCGTCCTTTCTAGATTGATTGCCTTACCCTGTCAATCAAAGTACAGAGGGAGCAGCATTTGCAGAGGGAGCTGAGCCTCTAGGATTAATGGCAACGCCCCTGTTACTCATTAGAGGCTCATTTGCATATATTGAAAAAAAAAAAATTCTCAGCAATGCAGGCAGATATGAACGTGAGACCAACACAGATGTCTTCAGCTGCCAAGCACACATGTAACTGGTCAGCCAGTGTCATAGGGACAACCCTGCTGATAGATGCCCTTTAAATATACACTGATATTGTGTACATTAATTGCATGTATAGTGTCTTTGGGAATTCAATGTAGTTGTTTTGTAGAGGTAGAGATCATCGTTTCATCAAGTATATTAGTCACAAGATTAAATATTGATTTGACATTTTGCTTTGTAATATCACTTTGGGCTGTCTATACATCCCGCATACATAAGTTATAGGAGAAGGCATATATATTATGTAGAAATCAAGTATACAATTGATCTATAAACACTCATTGACAAAAAGATAAGGCACCCATGTAAAAACGTCAATGCCATTGCAGGGCTTCCAGCAGGATAATGCTGGCCCACACGCAGCAAGGATTTCCCAGGAATGCCTCCGTCAGATTGCAACACTTCCTTGGCTACCCGGTCACCAGATTTACGGGACCAGCTGGGACTCCAGTTTCGTCAATCTATGAGTGTGCAGGATCTACAGGCCCAACTGTAACATCTGTGGGCAAATGTGCGGCAGGATCCCATACAGAACCTGTATGCCTCCCCTGAGGAAGCACGTGTCGGGTGTGTATTTCTTTTTGGAGGTGCCGATCTGGGTCTGTATTATACTTGCTTTATTTATATTGTCCTGCTTTAAAACTTTTTTTCAGGGAATACCCTATGGTAATTGTCACTCTCTGTGCATATTTTCCCCCTTTACTAAACATTTCACGTGACAGCATAGTGGACCCGTAGTGGTACCCCTTTTTGTGGTTCTGGAGTGCCAAAGCTTGTATTTGTTTTTTAAGCTGTATTTTATAAACCAATAAAGATCACTGTGATACATTTCTATATGTGGTTGCAGAATGTTCTGGTTTAGTGACATAGGTGATCTGCATAGTCTTGTTGGCACCTGAATAATTTTTTGAGTGATTTAATGGCCCACGATTTATAGGTGTACTATACTTTATATACTTATAGTCTGGTGCTGACGGGGGCAATGCATTGGAATAAACCAGCTTTGGGCAGAATGCCCTTTTACTACAATAAACCAGAGCTGCTTGATAGCCCATGCCTTCTAGACGTGGCTTTTAGAAAATCTAGAGCAAGTGAATTATAAACCTATATATCTACCCTAGGATAAAACATAAAAAGGAAACCATATAAAAGCAAATCAGAAGGAACACGCGCTCTTCATCTAACATCAATCTTTGGACTCTATGTTTCTTGTCAGGGATTTCTTCATTTAAAATATCCTATTACAAAGAGTTATAACTATTCCGAATGGCCACAAAACATGACAGATTAAAAATTATTTAAAGGGCATCCCCACCTATATGGTCATCACGATGATCTACAGATCTCTGCCCACTATCTTTGGACAAGTATGACCCGTCAATCTTAAAGGTATAGAAATGCTCTAGGTAAGTATTGCCTCTTCTTAGGAAGGCTTGGCTGTATTCAACCTTACAGTGGAAATCCATAGACTTTCCTTAGACATTTGACATTTAACTCTGGAACCCATGTAGTTTAGTTTGAATCATTGAATAGAATGTATATAAAGGAGACCAAGAAGATATTTGAGTAACATGACGGCCAACGCTCAACCAGAAAGTACAGTTTGGTAGTAGGCAGGATCTATCTTTATTTCATCTCATGACATCATAGGACATTATATCTCAAATAATTTTGGAAAATATTAAGAGCGTTCTTTAAGGAACTTACCTCCTTGCTCATCCAACATAACCAAGGTCCTGATTCCAGCATCTTTGCTCTACGTTCCCAAGAGAGATAGCAAAGTAAAAGAGAGACAGAAAGAACGATCAGTGGAATGGTTTCTGATAAAAGGACAGACAGAAGAAATGTTGTAAGGAAATCATGACCTCACAGGTAATCTAAAAGAAGTCCTGAAACATAACTGACATCACCAGTACTGCAACATTTGGACCAGATGGGTGTGAACACATCACTTAGTATGGACCCCACTCACCCCAACCAGTTTACCGGTTTGCATGAGTCAAACATTCACAGGCAATGCTAAATGCAAAGCCCTAGATGAGACGTCTAAAAAAAAAAGGAAACAAAAAATAGTAATAAAAAAAAAGTTGCTCTCTGCCTCACCCACTTTACCCAACTTCTAGGCTAGAATAAGTGGAACGGGTGCTTCATAAATATGCAGTTCATTCTGAACACCACATTTATTAATGAACACCAAAAATCGGGCATAAATACAATGAAAAATCTCCTGCTTCCCTTCACACAGCATAAAACGGTCTGCCTGTAGCCACCACTACTGGGAGCTCAGTACACAGAAATGTACACAGTTACCATTGATTTCAACAGAAACTGTAAAATAATATTGGTTTGCACTGTTCACCTGTTAGCGGTAGTTCCCACCTATGTTGGGAACATGAAAGGCAGTTTAAAGCTGGACCTTTCCCTTTCCTAGGGCCTCATACCAGCCGTGTGGTCTGCCCTCATGGTAGGTACGCCACTGGGGGCAGATATTTCTAGTGACAGAGTACCAGAACAGAGTAGTGACAGACATACTACAACGCTGAGACCTCAAAACAGATCCATCACAGATCCCATGGCTCCACTAAGAACAGAAAGAAGCCCTAATGCTTGTGTGAACAGAGTCTCATATAGTTACAGTGCCACAAAAATGTATCTGATATTCAATATATACAAAAGGGTTTAGCCATAAACTACTTTTCACTGTACAGTGCATTTTCATCAGTTACTCTAGCTCCCATTCCTTGTTGGATTTCTTTTCTTTTTTTTTAATTTACCTCATTTGCAGTTTTCTCTTATCTCCCATGCTTGAATCCTACTTCCTGGCTTATCATGTGATTGCTACCCCTTCATGCCCTAGGGCAGAAAGATGTGTCCTGAAATCAGCAGGACATGTGATACTAACCACGCCCCTTTTGTATTATGTATATCTGTGCGTGTGGCCCACAATGTGGTATGAGTAGTTTGACATGACTGAAGTTGCTGACAGACTCCCTTTAAGACATAAAAAACTAATTTAGTTAAGAAATGCTGAACCAAAGTACTGTCCTAATACCCAATCTTAGAACGGGTTCTCATTGACTTGATGGAATTCCGTTATAGGTTCCGTACAGAATTTTAGGACGGAAAGCAAAATGGAAGCCTTTAAGAGGCATTCCGTTTTGCTCCGTCCTAATACATGTCTATGGGGACACAACGTTTCTGTTTGGTTCTGTTATACATGACAGACAAAATAGTCCTGTGGACAGGATTATTTTTTTTTGGCATGTTTATTGGAACCAAACAAAACCGTTATGTGTCCCCTCTTAAGGGCTTCCATTTTGCATTCCGTTATAGTACATTATAACTCTGTTATGACGGAACCTAGAACGGAATTCCATAACGCCAATGCATGGCTCCACTTCACAGTAAGTCGGGGAAAAAATTTTGCAAGACAGATACATCTCTGGGAAGAACTTCAGAAATTAATGGTTGAGAGGCTATTGACACCTTTGGAGGCATTTTTTTTATTACTGCAATCAGTAAGTTTGTGCTAAATAGCCAACAGGTTTCACTGACTCTACAGACTGATATTTCTTCTTCTCAATGAAAACTGTTCTTATGTCACGGGCTGACATAGGCACTCAATTAAGCCCTTGCCTGACATAGGCACTCAATTAAGCTAAATTAATTTAGGCAAATATAGCTTAAATGTATGTCTATGAGATGTTAGGAGAGCAGAGAAAAGGGCTACAGATCAAGCTGTCAGAGCAAAAAAAGGAAGTCGACAGATGCAGTGAAACTAATGGCCGTAAAAAACCAAGCTATTGAATATTTTAATAAAGACCAACTGGAGATTGATTTTTAGTCCAAGATAAGTAAAATGCAATAATTAAAAAATGTCCCCAAATATCCTCTTAAAGGGATTTTTCAGTATCTTGATACTAATGCAGGGCTCCAGACTAAAAAAATTACCTAGGAGCCATTGGCTCCTAAACTGAAAAATTTAGGAGCCAAGTAAAATTTTTAGTCGCCAAATTTAAATAGATATATATTCATGATAGAAAAAATTGCCTCATTAACACGTCAGTGTTTGGTCAGTGATTTTCATCAGTGATTGTGAGCCAAAACCAGGATTGGAGCCTCCTCGGACATAAGGTATAAGGTAAAGATCAGCACCAGTTCTGTGTTTACAGCCACAACTGGTTTTGGCTCAAAAATCACTGATGGAAATCACTGACCGAACACTGATGCCACAGTCACACACGGGTTCACATTATGTTTCCGTCATATGTTATATTATACTATGACCGAAACATAACGGACGCCTCAGACAGATGCCATACTGCGACATCCCTCACCATAGAGTTCCATTGTACAAAAGATGTATAGATTTTTTTCTGGACTTTACAGGATGGGAAGACGCGGTACACTACGATCTCCCATTCTGCAAAAAAAACTTATAAATCAGCATATATGTTTTTTTTGTACAATGGAACTCTATTGGATGGATGCCACAGTATGGCGTCTGTCTGAGGCGTCCGTAAACATACGTTTTTTTTTTTGTATATGTTAAACGTATGACAAAAATCCAACACTTCCATTATTTTCATTGTTCTGCTCATCAAACGGAGCAGAACAACAGAAATAAATAGTGGTGGTGTGAACGGGGCCTAAGAGGTGGGTGTGCAGGGAACCATCACCAGTCTAAATAACATGAAGCAATTATAGCGAAGTGATAAAGTCCAGTCCAATATGGCGGAACTTCCCTGTACGTTATCACTTGGCTATAATAGCCTGCTGTGTATTTACTACACACTGCAACACATACATCACTGCACTACATACATCAGTGTGAGCTGTATGTAGTGATGTATACATGTGTGTGATGTGTGTAGTGCAGTGTGTGATGTATGTAGTGCAGTGTGTGATGTATACATGTGTATGATGTATGTAGTGCAGTATGTGATGTGTGTAGTGCAGTGTGTGATGTATGTAGTGATGTGTGTAGTGCAGTGTATGATGTATACATGTGTATGATGTATGTAGTGCAGTGTGTGATGTATGTAGTGATGTATACATGTGTACTGTATGATGTATGTGATGATCACACACTCCACTACATACATTACACACATGGATACACAACACATTGCGCTGTCTCCTTCTTATGCGGCCCCATCTTGATTCTTCAGCTCCTCAGCGCGCCCGGTGCAGCGTGAATAGTCCCTACCTTATGAGTTTTTCCTACCGCACCAACTGAGCATGCTCAGTACAAGTAAAGTCCCGGCCACAGCCTAATTCTCCCTTTAGTAAAAACCCCAAATCTACATTAAGTTGTACCCTCGCGGGCTCGCTTCGCTCGCCACGCATCGGGCTCGGCCTCGCTGTGCTCGGCTCTTATAAAAACTAACTCCATGCCGCCATTGATAGTAAAGAATGAACTGGATAGTAAAGAAAAGGGAGAATAGGCTGTGGGCGGGGCTTCACTTGTACTGAGCATGCTCAGTTCGGCGGTAGGAAAAACTCATAAGGTAGGGACTATTCACGCTGCACCGGCACTTCTTCCTTCAGCCCCCCCAGAGCAGGCCCCTCCTCCTTTCATCTCCCGCCGGCTTTCTCTGGTGCAGGGCGCTGTATGGAGCTTTGCTATTGATTATTTCAGGCTGCGTGGTGCGTCTGCTGAAGTTTTTTTTTTTCTTAAAGCTGCAGCGCAGCGGTGGGACAAGTCGCAAATGGCGATAAGACTTAAATTTCTTATCGCCATTTGCAAATTCCTAGTCGCATTGGCGACCATTTTGGTCGCCATCTGGAGCCCTGTAATGGCTTATCTTCAGGAGAGGCCATCAATGTCAGATTTGCTGATCAGCTATTCTGGAGTAGCTGCACATACTACACAGCTCCCTCCGTTGTGTAGGGTGCAGTTAAGTGAATGGGAGCAGCACTTCAGTAACCAGCTCCACACGGCTGATCAGTGGGGTGCAGGGTGTTAGATCCCCGCCGATCTGACAACTCTTTAAGGCTTCATCAATGGTAGCAGGATAATGGCTTCACAGATGTATGAGCCTTGTAGGTGATCTGTGGACCCTGAGACCACCTCCACCACTGCCCAACTAATTCACTAGAAATCTCTAACCATATCCTAAACACATGGCCATTAAAGTCCATGCAGCCTTACATAGAATACTGTGTTATGTCTAGTAACTGAGTTCCAATGGCATACACAGAACAAAGGGGGCCCCATAGCAAAGATCATACTGGGCCTCACATTATGGTATCAGATTTTACCACTTTAGTCAGATGGGCCTGGATCACGGACACATATCCATGAAATATCAACAGATCATTGGACACCTTCCTAGTCATTTTCTCTATTGTTTATTCGGTTCCTAAGTGCAAAGTTAAGCAAAATGGTCTACATAAAATTTTTTCGACCATTTTACTTCTAGAGCGTATGTAAGTCCTTCGCCAAGCTTCTGGTTGTATCGCTGAATCTGACATCAATCCGTCAGAGCTCTGCTCTGTTTCTGATAGATTCCTCTGCTCTCATCCGCCTGTCTATGAGCAGCAGGGAGGAAGGTTGTACACACAGTTGTGTGCGGGAGGGCAGCTCACTTAGGCTGTAATTAGGGAGAAAAGCACATACAAGGCAGATGGCAGGGGAAGACAGCAGCATCCTGGACACACAGGAAACCCCCACATGACAAAAGTGTAAAACTTGGAGCAGTTGTAAGCTGACTATCAAGGGATCTGAAAATGAATGAAGACTGCAGACTGAAGCTTATTTATCAAGTGTGCTATGCCAGTTTTGTGGCATAAAAAAATGCCACAATTGATGGCCTTGTGCGACATTTGGTGCATATTTTTGCAACATTTCATCACATTTTACGAAATTTGTTAAGCCTCGCCACCTTTAGAAGTGGAGCGACAAGTAGATCGGGATTTCAGATTAGAACACCTTTAGGTCTTACTTAAAGGGGTTGTCCCACAAAAAATATTCTATATATGAATACTTTTGTAATTGCATGTAATTAAACATTTAGCATAGCCACTGAGTTATTCAATAAAATGTATCTCTATAGCGCCACCTGCTGTTTGTTTTTTCTCTTATTTTTTTGACCTGCTCCCTAAGATGGCTGCACATGCTCAGTGTCAACCTTCAACTGCCTCCTGAGCTGTGATTGGGAGAACTGAGACACGCCCCCTTAGCTGCAGCAGAAAAGACACTCCGCTTGAGCTGCCAGCTTGATATAAATTTATCAGAGCAGATCTCTGGATCCATGTGAGGTACAGGGCTGGTTCTAGCTTTGTTAGAAAGAGATTGTCATGTACTATATGACGTATGATTTTCATTTTTTACATTAGTCATGGGATAACCCCTTTAAGATTTGTGACTTTTCAAAAAGTGGCAAAAATGTCACATCTCCACCCCAGGCAATCCGTTGGTGTACTTTTACAAACATAGGCATACACCACATTGGACTTGCGCCAAATATTTTATTACTTTGCGCCATTTCATAAATTTGAAGCAACCTCACAAAGCAAAAACAGACTTAAAACTGACACCAAAGCCACCGGAAATGATAAATCCCTCCCACCTCCCTTAATGTTTTTTGTTTTTACGCAAGATAACAACTAACATGTAAGAAAAAAAATTTTCATGTCAGGGTTGCCCATAGCCTTTAAGTTTCAGCTTTGAGTTGAGTGCTCCTTTACTTTTTGAAAACGACAGCTTCCAACATGATTTCGTTTTTTTATATTATTTAGCTCACAAATAAAGAGATAACTTTTTAATGTAAGAAAATATAAAATAGGACAACTATCTACATTTCTGAATCTATAACAATCTCTTCTGGACATTTTCCATTCTTCAGAATATTAATAAAGATTCTAGCGAATGCTGGAGAAATAAATGACGCACACGAAGATGTGTTATGGCATAATGACACGTCCTCCAGTCAAACACGATGCTAAGGAGAGTTGTCAAGTGCCTAGAGACCCTCAGATAACATGCAGCCAAGTTTTGTAGACAGGCATTAAATGTGAACATTCAACATAACCCAATAGTGTCAAAGAGGTCTGTAGAACATGGAAAGTAAACTCTCTCAGAGATATTTTTGTCAAAACGAATTATTGAAATAATTGCAATATTTCGAACGTTCATTGTCTGTTGGGCCCTCCAATAATACATACAAAGAGCCAACACCTAGCCACAGAGGACTACAGGATTCTCTGGTGGGTCAGGGTGTCATTTACCAATAGGAAATGTCTAGGGCTCAATAAGCTCTAGCAGAAGACGACACCATCTGAGGCTGACCTTGAAGCAGGGTATGGTGCCAGGTTCTTCACACTTTTTTGAAAATTTTATTTATCCTATTAGGGAATTGTGAGTTAATAGAGAAGGAACCACTGTCCTTATCTCCTGTCCAGAACACCTCTGGCTCTGGAGGGCCTATCGTGTCAGGCATGACAACCCCAAGCGTACTTAAAGGGGTTGTCTCACTTCAGTAAGTGGCATTTATCATGTAGAGAAAGTTAATTCAAGGCACTTACTAATGTATTGTGATTGTCCATGTTGCCTCCTTTGCTGACTGGATTCATTTTTCCATCACATTATACACTGCTCATTTCCATGGCTACAGACCACCCAAATCCAGCAGTGGTGGTCGTGCTTGCATGATAAAGGAAGAAGCACCAGCCTACGTGAGCTCCCATGGTCCCGGACACCAGAGAGGTTGACGTTTTTTCCCATAGTGTGCAAGCACGACCACTGCTGATGGATTTCAGGGTGGTCTGTAACCATGGAAACGAGCAGTGTATAATGTGATGGAAAAATGAATAATACATTAGTATCACAATACATTAGTAAGTGCCTTGTAATAACTTCCTCTTCATGATAAATGCCACTTGATGAGGTGAGACAACCCCTTTAAGTACGCTTGGGGTTGTCATGCCTGACACGATAGGCCCTCCAGACCCAGAGGTGTTCTGGACAAGAGATAAGGACAGTCTCTGTCTCTACTGAGACAACCCTTTTAACCTTTCAACAAGTTTGTGTACATGAGAAATAACACTATTTCTGCCCATTATATGACTTTTTCCCAATTTTTTTTTGTGCAGGCTGAATGTGCAGTTCTCCCAGGGATGGTGGGTGGAAACTTCCATCCACTGCACACAGAAAGTGGAGGAGAATCTGCTTACTAACCTTCTCTTACTTACTCAGAAGTATGCCCCATGATCATGTAGGACATTACAGAGAAGTACTGACCTGTATGTTTGTGAATTTAGCACCTGTGCTGAGATATAAACTTCCTGCCTAGCTGCAGCAGTCTCTTTAGTGTCTCTCCTTGAGTCCTGTCTCAACATCGGGACACCTCACGCAGCCGCTTTCTTGAAGATTGGCCTATTCTTCCAGGAGTCTGAGCGGTCTCTTTTTCTGGGAGAGTTGGTAACTACGACTGTACAACAGGCTTATGAGATAGGCATGCTATCTTTATCCTAGAGCATGTTCACACTGTGGAATTGTCCATAGGAATTTTCACATGGACTGCGTGCCAAAATTCAGTAGTGGAAGCGTGGTGTCTGTCTCCGATTATTTTAAATGAGCGGCAAAGCTGCAGTTCATGGGCCAGTGGTTAAAATCCACCTCCACTCCAAGAAGGGACATGTCCCTTCTTGGCGCAGTGTGCGGACAGCCACCACTTGGAGCTGTACCGGGTGTCTACTGGCAATTTAGCTCCATTCAATGGGGCTAAGCCTCCAGTGGGTCCATGGCATCCAAATTAAACAACTGTGGGAGAAACCACAGTGATGTGTGAACGCGCCTGTACAGTCCCTGGGCATGATGCCCATATAACAGTGCTTGGAGCTTGTATGGCTAGTACAGTGCCATACAGCCTCTTTGCAATGCCATACGGACTCTGTCGGACTCTGTGTATGGGAATATTCTTCCCTAAGAGCAATCGCATATACAGAGTGCGATGGAACTAGAGGGCGACAGAAAACCTTTATACATCTCCATGTGAAATCGGAGAATCGGGCTCATACTGCTATATGGCGGCTTAATTAAAGCTCCATTCATAAAAGAACCGTAATACGGTTGTGAGCACGGGCCGCTAGTATCAGCCCTTGTATCTCAATATAATCTGCCTCCAACAGAATTCGCCTTTTCTGTAATGGTCACGGGTGGGGCCTACACTACATTTACTGCTTGGTATAACTTGAAAGAAACACAAAAGGCCCCTTTCCAACGGTTTTGCATTGGGCTTATGTAACATTTAAGATAATATAACTTTAATCCCTCTCTAATGCATTATTTAAATGGCTGAGCTGCATTATATCCCAGCCTGAAAAGATGAAAGCCTCGTTGTACCAATTACTTCATCATTCTGGATCCCAGAACAGTTCGCCCAAGAAATGACGTCCAAGGCTGGATCAATTCATCACAATAAAGGGGCTCGTAGGAGCCTTTCAACTTGCACATGTTATGGCCCGTGCCCCTTTATGTTGCTTGTCTTGGTTACTTTCCGGACAATGGCTCCAAAATGAAAGAACTATTTCTTAACTATTTTAAGAAGATCTCCACTTTTGTTCTCTGGATTAAATCATAAGCTAAGTAATGAGATAATTAAGTAATCATTATCATGGAATTTGTTCTGCGGCGTAATAAACATTGTTATTCTGTTATGACCTATCTCATAATACATGGTTGCAGCATTGTTATTTTAAAATATACTAAAGAGGTATCTGTATGCGGGGGGTGATGAGACCGCAACTAATCACTTAAAATGAAGGTGCTGACGCTGTGCACCTTCCACTGTGATCGTCTCATCTTTCTGCAGGAGCTAAAGATGGGCTTCATATCAACTATCTCATTCAGGGATCTGGCAGGCTCTTCTGCCAGGGATCATCCCTGCCGGAGCTCACTGGGTCCACCGATTGCGGGAACCTGCCTCAATGCCCGCTGGCCCCATTTACTATAATGGGGACTGGTGGAGATTTGGCAGCAACCTGATTCTTGACATATTTGCCGGGTTGCAGGCAGATCTCCCCCGGTCCCTATTATAGTATAGGACAGTGGTGGCGAACCATTTAGAGGCAGAGTGCCCAAACTGCAACCCAAAACCCACTTATTTATCGCAAAGTGCCATCACGGCAATTTACTCTGAATACTACAGTCCAGTATCTATTTTGGCACCAGGAAGAGCATAGAGTGGGCTCAGCATGCATGCTGGTACCTGCATCCCTGGATTCAATAGAGGCTGTTATGGCACCAAAAATGGTAAAAAGCAGAGTGGACCCAGCATGCATGTGGAACCTGCACTCCCTGGATGTTATGTGGCTGTTATGTCGCCTAACAGGTAGGATTTAGTGTTAGGAACCCGTCTAATCGAGATCGCCTTGACGTTTGGCAGACGGGCTCAAATAATTTTGTACAAAATAATTTGCCAAACATCTCATTTGCAAAACTATGGTAGCATTAGCACCAGAATGTTTTCTATGGCATTGTTGTACATTATTTATGTTTGCAGAGTGCTGCTGCATAACCCCCTTTTTTTTCCCCTGTATGTTTCAAGCCATGGCAGCGTGCACCTGTGCATAGGGATGTGCTGACTGAGCCCCTTTTTCTTTGCTGGTTCTATTCAAATAAATGGGGCTGCGCTGTATTACCAGGGACTGCTGTATGTACTTCTGCATTTTGTGGGGTCCCCAGCAATCATACATTGATGGCCTATCGTAGGAAAAACGGAGTTGTAGTTCTGCAACAGCTAGAGAGCCGCACGTTGCCCATCACTGGGCTAGACCTACAACACATTGTACCTGGTTTAGCAGTAAATTTCCTGGTGGCAGACTCTCTTTACGGAGTAAAGCTATCGGGGGACGTCCCTGGTGCCTGAGAGAAGCACCTTAGAGGTACAGATGTGGACACCATTATTCTGAACAGCCTTAATGCATTAATGCATCAAAAACCCATTATAGTAATACAACGAATCATGTTAAAGTGACCATCTTTGTGCAGCTGGTGTCAATGTAACGCCGGCTACATCCAGGGGTGCACCACCAATGAGGCCAGGTGAGGCGATCACCTCAGGCAGCACCAGTTAGGGGCAAGAGAGGGGCTGCCGAAGGCCCATGGGCTAAAGGGAAGGGGTTAGGATAAGAAATTGGCATTGGGGAGGGAGGCGTGCCATTTCAGTTTTTGCCTCAGGCAGCAGAAAGGCTAAGTGCACCCCTGGTTACATCTGCATTATAAAATGCACACTGTAGGATGGGTCCCTGCTAGAGATTTTGCATTAGGGCCCAAGAGCTTTAAGTTATGCTTTGGGGTGTCATATTAATGTCATATAGCCATGCGAATGTTAAAGGGGTTGTCCTGCTGTTTATATATTGTCAGGATGGGTCATTGATATTTGATCGGCGGGGGTCTGACACCCGGCAGGAGGCGGCGCTCTATGCGAGTGCAGCTTCCTCTTCATTATACTACGCGTCGTCTCACCTGCAGAGGCGGCATAGTGTAATTACAAGTACTCACCCACTTAAGTGAATGGAGCGAGTATTTGTAATTACGCTCGCTTCTGAGACAACGTGCAGTCAAATGAACAGGAAGCGGTGCTCACATGGAGCCGGGTGTCGGAGCCCTGCCGGTATTGATGCCGTATTCTGACGATAGGTCATCAATATAACTGGCAGGAAAACCCGTTTAAACGTTTTTTTAGAGCCACTTTCATTTTCATAATCAAAAATCCCTAGAAAAATTATATACAAAAATTCAAGACCGTGCAGATAGAAAAAAAAAAATCCTCTTTAAAAACAAAAACGTCTGCCCGTCAAGGGGTTAATTAAACTGTATTTCTTCACAAGGGCAATCTACGGTACCACAATTTATGAGATAATGTGATTACCACAGAATAGCACAACACATGGCCGCCTACTAATTTGTTCTTCTCAGGTAATACAATTTCATGACCACATGAAGGAAATTATTTTCTGAGGTAATGCAGATTAAATTTAATACACCCGAACCTAGTCTACGCTGAATTATATTCTGGCTTACTCTGATGTCACAGCTCTGATGTCACAAAGGTCACAGCTTAATAGGCCTGAAATTCAGCTCAGCGAGGGAGTACTGATGTATAAATAAGTTTATTCATAGACCGCCTCCAGTAGGCCATTTTGAGGCTTCCTAATGTCATTTGTACTGGCGTCCTCGTCATTAAAGGATTAAAGAGTCTGTATGACATCATGCGACAAATTCAGCTAACAAAATGAAAGGGTTGAAATCTCTTATGTAATGTCTCCCAGAGCTCATGTACAGCAGAGGAGGTCCCAACACAAAAGCCAAGATGTGTCCTCCTTCACGATGCCGGTTCATACATCCCACCTGCCCTCGCCTTCCTCCTATCCCTCGCTGATGTGGTCAAGTAACATTGTAGTTTCAGCAAGGAGGCCAGTAGATCCAAGAGATAACAAGTTTGGCGAACACTTCCCCCTACCTGAATGATCACAAATCAAAAGAATGGGGGTCACATGCTTCCTAGTTTAAATAAAGGGGTGGTCAACAATGTCTTCTCCATGTCATACAACCCAAAAGGACTGCCAAAAGCAGTGGAGGATAGTGCTTGGCTATCTCAGTAGTCTAACAGAGTTGTACAGAGACATGTGCAACCACCACACAATTCAAAAGGGGGAACAAAGGACCCCCCTTCTTGTGAATAGCAGGGATCACAGCTGTGAATAGGGGATAAGTGTTGTTCATGAGAAAAGCTCCTTTAAAGGCTATGTACACCTTTGGGGGGCAATCATTTTCTTTATTATAGCACTGTACTAATTTTAACCTAAAAATCTTTTTTTTTTTTTTGAAATTACAAATTTTGAACCACTGTCTTTGTGCAGCCTTGAGTTTATATAGTAGCAGGATTTGAATTTTCACTCTGTTCAGCTCCTTATCTGTGACTTAAAAACACTCATTCTAGCTCAATTCTTATATTACTGATAAGAATGTGGCTTAAATAAGTGTTTACAACCTTTTAGTAGTTTAGAGTACTATTCACACAGCTAGACAAACTCTTTGTGACAGAACGGCTCAATATTTTTTATTAAAGACCAATTGAAGAAAATGAATTTTAGGTCAAAATCTGTGATATGTAAGGCTGTAACGATTACTCGATTGAATTGAGTAATTTGACACAAAAAAATCATCGATGCTAATTTTTTGCATCGAGGATTCGTTTGTGCCCTGTGACCACGGAGCGTGAGCGAAGCGCTTGCTGCTCCTCACGCTCTGTGGTCACCCGCTGGCCCGCACCACGCTGTACAGTTTCCGGACACATCGTCAGGACATAGTGCACGTGAGCACGCATTATGAGCTGATGCTGTGTGATATCAGGAGGACAGTGCAGCGCACGGAGAAGAAGATGGAGGAGCTGTGGAGCGGTGCCCCTACAGGAGAAGTAAGTGTTAAACTGGGACTTATGGCTAGGAGTGGAGATGGTGGCACTGGGGGAGCTGAGGACACGGAGGACAGCTGGCATTGGGGGGTGATGTCAATAAGTACTGATGGCATGGGGGGTTATGGCACAGAAAACTGATGGCATCGGGGGGGTGATGGCACAGAGGACTGATAGCATGGGGGGGCTGATGGCACAGAAGACTTATGGCACTGGGGGAGCTGATGGCACTGGGGGGCTGATGGCACAGAGGACTGATGGCACAGAGGACTGATGGCACTGGAGGGGGGCTGATGGCACAGAGGACTGATGGCATGGGGGCAGCTGATTGCACAGAGGACTGATGGCCTTGGGGGGATGCTGAAGACATTGGGGGGAGCGGATGGCATAGAGGACTAATGGCACGGGGGGAGCTGATGGCACAGGGGACTAATGGCATTGGGGGGAGCTGATGGCATAGGGGAGCTGTTGGCACTGGGGGTAACTGATGGCAGTCGGGGAAGCTGATGGCATGGAGGGGGCTGATGGCGCTGAGGACTGATGGCACGGGGAGGGGGGGGGGGTCAAATGACTTTTTATAAAGGAAAATGTTCTTTTAATTAGTTTTTTTTCTTATTAGACTACTCGATTAATCATTGGATTACTCAAAAGAATACTTCATTACTAAAATAATCGATAGCTGCAGCCCTAGTAATATCCAATCATGATAACAAACATTACCCCTGAAGGTGTACATAGCCTTTAACAGATCTTCAGGAAGAAAACAAACTGGAGAAAAAGTCTTTGCACTACACATTGTACAGCAGATTCTGGAGCAATATGAAAGTTTCACTATTAGTCAGTTACCTTCAAAGGGTTTTCCTACATTTTTTTTTTACTTGATAAGTGCGGGTCTTAGAAGTAGGACCCCCAGCTATCAGACATTTCTGGAATATTCTGCAGGTATATCATAAATGTCTAAAATCATAAAAGTTAATATTTTTAATAATAAATAATTAAATAACATGTATGACAGCTAAATCCTTCTTTAAGACAAACGGCTCTTACCCCTTCCACATACTGAAGCATTCGGCGGGTGCTTTCCAGTGACTGAAAGGCAAAAGGAAAAATATTTTATTAGCGACTCAAACATTTCTTCTTAAAATGGTGTGAATATTTTTTTCTTTTTTTTTAAATATATATATTTCTAGCTGTGTATTAAAAATATTGTTGCAATGTTATCTAATTTTGTATTTTCCATCCAAATGTCAAGATTTTTACAGCATCATTTACTTCTTATGTTTTAAGGAGACAGGACCCGTACCTCTCCTGACATGTCTGTTTTAGTAACTACTTCCATCCCTCTTGTAATAACAATTCTGGAGCATCTATTATTTCGACTCTATGATGAAGACTCTATGATTTTACTCCATTATTATTCCTTCTAGAAGTTATGAATGAATTGCTAGCAGTTTGCAATAAAGTTCTTAATGGAAGTTACCAGTTGGGGGGGGGGTGTACCTGCACAGTCTGATACTGGCAGCACTGATTGGATAGTGTCAGACTGGTAACACCCATCTGGACCTTCATTGCAAACTGCTAGCAATTCTTTCATAAGTTGTAGAAGGAATAATACACAAACAATACAAAATGGAGACATAAGAATTGTTATTAAAGGGAGGAAGCAAGCAATTGGTCAAACAGACATGGTTACACATCTTTAAAGAAGCACTCCCGTTTTTTATTTTACATATATTACTAACTCCCCACCAGTATTCTAGCAGTGTAATTTGTTTCATCCTAACTCCATTGAATTTATTTTGAATCTTTTCAATATGGGAACCTGGTCACATGATCTCAAGTCTGACTCCTTGCTCTAAGGTGTAAACAGGAACTCGGTGTCTCCCTGTGGTTGACTTCCTATGAACTACAGGATGACATCATCACCAATCAAATCCCTCCTGGCAGCTCTCAGATGCCTACGTTCGTATTTCCCTGTATTATGTTGAAGATATAATGTCTCCTTTATGTAAAGGACCAGGAGTGCAGATATATAGTAGGTGAGTGTATACAGTGATTAGCTGCAGTTATATAAACTTCCTGACTCACACTGCCTGCCTGTACTATCTGTGTGTACTGACTCTCCAGTGTAGTTCTAGGAGATGCAACTTCACACAGTTCTCCCTGCCTCCTGCATGTAAGAGCTGACAGGAGAGAGAGATGACAGGGCAGGGAGGGCAGACAGGCTCAAGCTGCATCACATAGGAAAACATAGAGGGCCTGCATCGGCTCTAATTCATGATGTTAGATTCAGATTTGTCTTGTTTGGACAAGAACCTTTTTTGCGTTTACATTAAATATAATAAGTTCCCGATCACCATATTCACCATGTAATGTATTTCTCCTGCTGCGGCCAAACGAGCAAGGCTTCTAGTAATGTGAGACTATGGAAGTATTACACATGCGCAGTTACTGTAAGTGGCAACGCATGCTGAACTGTATTAAAGAACGAATCCGAACCTGGACCTGTTATGGATTGTGCAACAATCAACGAACCTGGGTTCTGATTTGCTCTTTAATACAGTTCAGCATGCGCTGCTACTTACAGTAACAGTGCATGCGTAATACTTCCATAGTCTCACGTTACTAACGGCCTTGTTCATTCGGCCACTGCGGAGGCAATACATTACATAGTGAATGGCGATCGGGAACACAGTATATTTCATGTAGACACAAAAAAAGGTTTGGATTTGTCCAAACAGGATGACTCTAAATCTACCATCACCAGGGGCGTAACTACCATAGCGGAAGACCATGCAACTGCTATGGGGCCCAGGGCAAGAGGGGGCCCAGTCTTAGTTAGGATTATCTCCTCTTCTACTGGAGGTGAGGACTTGGTCAGGACTCTACCCTCTAAAGGAGCAAATTTTAGCAAATGAGGCAGTGGAGAAATGGCCCACAAGGGTCATTGAAAAGGGTTTAGGCAGAAACCCTTCTGTCCTGTGTGGGGGGCCTGATTTGATCCTTACTATGGGGCCCTTACTTCTCTATGTATGCCACTGATCATCACTATCACTAATCTGTCATGGCTGCCATTACACAGAGCAGTGCAGTGTGGTGAGACCCCCCCCCCCTCTGGCAAGAAGGGAAATGTAGGATGCATTAGGAAAACCATATCTGAGGAGAGGAGGAATCAAAATGGCTGCCAACCCACAAATTACACATCAAATTAAACAGGCATACAGAAGAGCCTGTATCTTATTCTTTAGAAATGACCTATCCTGCACTATATAGGCAAAAAAAAGTCCTGGAGTGCTTCTTTAGGGTTTATTATTAGTAGCTGAAATTCTATTCACACTGACATGTGCGATGCATCACAGTTATGTGCCTCTAGCTCTATTAAACCTCGCTGCTAGGATTCCTGACTATTCTCAACCTGGAAGCTTCTGCTGAACAGTCCTTCAGTAGCCGGGGAGAAGCCATATGCCTAACTTCCCCCACAATGGAGCAGATAGTTTAAACATTTGGAACATCAAAGAAAAAAAATCTAAAAACATTTGTTTCTTTTTTTTAGGCTTGTGCTTGTAATCTGCTAAGGTCCCTGCTTTTTCATATTTCCTAAAAAATATTCTGTGCTGATAAGCTGCACATATTTGTCATTCACTGTAATGAATGGGATGGCACAAGACTGAGTGATCAGAAGCTGCAGAAATATTAAGTAGTACAACTTGTGGGAATAAATGCTTTTTTTCTAAGAAAGCTTCATTTGTGCAAAACGGTTGGAGCACTATAATGCTATGCCTCTTTTATTCTTTTGTCTTGGGCCACAGTTTCAAACACGCTTTTGGTAGTGCAACACATGAGATATAAGAACATGGGTGACAGTTCACACTTTTCCAGATATTTTCCTTTTATCTTATTCTGATAGCTGTCCCTGTTTTGGAGATTAATGATTGGATTAATGGGGCTGTGGACCCTTTAAATGTCAGTTTTGGGAAGTGATTACTGTAAATATGGTCCTTTTTGGGACTTGGTTCTGTATACAGTATATTATTCATGTTGTACCAAATCCTCTGCCTAAGGTCAGGGCTCTGCATTCATTTCCATGTGCAATATTGTTGTAAGTAACATCATTTTCGAGATGTAGCCTAAGGCTTCGTTCACATCACCCTTCAGCCTTTCCTTTTTCCTGCTCCGTTTAGGAGCAGGAGAACAGAAAGGACGGATTTGCCACATGCTGTAACGGAGCCGAACGGAACCTAAGGACCCCATAGACTATAATGAGTGGTGCATGCAGGACTTTTGTCTCCGCTTCAAAAATCTTCCTCTGAGCTGAAACCTAACGGACCTCATTATAGTCTATGGGGTCCTTAGGTTCGGTTCGGCTTAGTTATGTGCCAAATCCGTCCTTTCCGTTATTCTGCATATTCTGAAAGGCTGAACGGTGATGTGAACGAAGGCCTACAAAGAATTCTAGAAGAGCAGCCCCAGCGAAATTAAAGTGTACGTGTTTACTTCCCATTCTGTAGTCTTCACCTCTAATTGTCAATTGTTCCTGAACTAGCGGGCAGACACTAGCTACTATGATGTCTCTCACATACAGCATACATGGAGAGGAGGAGATCTTGCTCCCTTAGTTCTCTGTAGCACACACGCAGAAGAAGAAGCAGCATGGAGGACATTATACTGCAGTAGTAGGCAGTGTAGCCATGAATATAGATCTGGGGTGAGACAGAAAATTTACTAGAGTGAGTAGCAATGTCATTGAGTGTCTGGGCTTCTCTACCATTTTAGCTGCTCCCTCCTCCTCCTTCCTCCCCTCTACATATACTGTAACCTGGTCTCTCAGTGAAGCTGATAATCCATCTGCAACTCTGCCTTTCTGAGAATGAATTTTAGCACTGAATTGGAAATAATTTATCAGTGGAAGAGGAATGAGGAGGTGAAGTGGGGTCTAATAAGTGGAGAAAGAGACAAAGTTACAAAGTTTCTTACCACACTTGCACTATTGATTTGTGCAGAATTTTTTTTAAGGTTATTCTTTAAACTTGCTGCTACTGTCTAGTCTTGAATGTCATTTTTTATTTCTAATCTAAATGGATCCATAATTCTGTGTTAAGCAGAGCTCCATTTTCTGACAGAGCTCTAAATCACCTACAAAGAACTAAGATAAAAATTCTAGCTACCTGCTGCCACCAGTAGAGGGAGCTTAAGGGCTTTAATAGAATGCAATAATGATCCAGTATGCAGTAGGCTCCTAAGCTTCCTCTAGTGGTGGTTGCAAGTAGCCAGCTTGTTATATGATAACTTGATGCCTAAGTGGGAGTTTGGATGTAAAGATACATTAAAGCGGCATTCCAGCTTTTAGCTATGGATGAACTATCATCCGGATTGATCAGCAATATGCAGAACGATGAGGGGCTGACACCTGGCACCTCCACTGATTATCTGTTTTTGGCAGCCACCAGAAACGAAACAGTGGACACAGCAGGGAGCAGAAGGCTCCCTCCAATGTGCAGTGGCTGTGCTGGGATACTGCAGCTCCGCTCCCATTGACTAGAAAACAGCTGATCGGTGGGGGTGGCGGATATTGGGCCTCAACTGATACTGATGACCTATTGTAAGACAGTAAGACAGTCCCCAAAAGTGATTGGGGATTGTTATATTTCCCCAGGATTCCTCTTATATGTGCATTAAGCTCCAGGAAGTATACCTCTCTTTCAGGAAAAGCTGAATGAGATATAAGAAATCCAGGAAAGCCGAGCTCAGCAAAGAGTAGTTTGCTAAGTGCTTTTGTTTAAGTCCTGATTTCAGGCTGGGATTTTTAAAGAATGATAGCCTGGTTGGTAGTGGGGCCTATCATTCCCTTCCTGGCCAGTACAAGCTTTCTTTGTAACATAGTTCAGGCTCACTACTGGGCTATTAAGGTGCAAGGTGTGCCCAAGAGAGAGAGAGACATCTGAGGAGGCAGAACCTATCTGGGGATACTGTTACTCAGGTTTCTGCCTCCAAGTGGACATTTACTCCTGGTGTGGTAAAACACATTAAAGTCATTTTGTTAGAGTGGTTGGTAGTAAGCTACATTTTCTGGAGACTTGCATGTTTAGTTAGCGCTCAGATGGGCAGTGCTTGATTGGTAAATTGGGCCTGAATGTCACTTCTGCAATAAAAATAAAGAACAGGCAAAGCCCTGCATGATATGGACTTCTGGGTCACTGCATTTGATGCCTTTGCCTACCTTACAGAGCTAATTCCTTCACTATCCAGAAGACAGGTGATCAAAATCTAAAATCTGTAATACCCCTTCATAAAATGAATACTCTCAGAATTAAAAATAACATGAGGATGAATAAAGGGTAACGAATGTACAATAGATATTGACCAACTTAAGCGCATCCCTGTTTGTGAACAGCAGCACCGACCTAAGAATTTTCTACTATATACAAGATTTCTTCATCGGCATAAATGGCGGTGGCTCCATCACTAGAATAACAATAAGTGTATATAATTCCCCATTTATACCCTGATACACTTACCTCATCAGCCAGCTGGTCGGCACGCCTCTGCATCTCTTCGAGCTCATTGCGCATATCAGCATCTTCTGCCATTGTGATCTGGTGTGTGCTTTGGGATTGGGCAACTTGCAGCGGGGGACAGCCTTAGACCTTTAATGTAAGACATAAAAATTGATTAGTACATGAAACATTATAATTGAATAACCTCTTTCTTTATTAACATGATGATAGATTTAGAGGTTAGACATACACATTTTTGAAACTGAATATTTAAAGGCAACCTGTCACCATGAAAATGCAATTTAAGCTACATGCTGTTATAGAGCAGGAAGAGCTGAGCAGATTGATGTATAGTTTTATGGGAAAAGATAATCAGTAAAACTTTTATTTCATTCATGTAAATTCCTGCTCATTCTGAGCTGTGAAGTCCAGGAGGCGGTCCTATCAGTGATTGACAGCCTTCCCTCTATGATGTATACGGAGATAGCTGTCAATCACTGATAGGACCGCCTCCTGGACTTCAAAGCCCAGAATAGGCATAGATGTAAATGAGTAAATTACAAGTTTTACTGAATCTTTTCCCATAAAACTATATATCAATCTGCTCAGCTCCTCCTGTACTATAACATGCTGCCTGCAGCTCAGTCACCATGTTCCACGTCACAGGTTCCCTTTAAGAGTGACGAGTAATCCACAAACCAAATCCATTTGTGCAATTCACCTCTTCTCCTATTTCTAAACCAACAGAATCAAATTAACTACCGGATATAAGGATAAAAACCGCTCCATTTGGTATATCTGCCTGTATTTCTTCATTCTCTGGTTGCGCAGAGATTATCATTTTAAATGCGCAAATGGATTTTAATACATTCAATGTATGACACAGTTCCTGTATGGAGTCCTTACATCTACAAGAAAATACCTAAGTAATATGGATTCCATCAAACATGTGCAGGTACAATAGATTTCTCCATATAACTAGTACAGCCATATGCAAGAGGTCTTAAAGAGGCGCATTGATATCTATAGTTAATGTTAATTTTTTCAATCAATTTTTCCAAAATTATTACACATATTAAAATCAAGACCCATGTATTTTTTTGTCTTAAAGGAGTTGTTCACTCCATTTATATTGATGGCTGTCCTACAGCAGCTCTGGAGCCAGAACACCACAACGTCATCCATTGTGAAGAGGATAGAGCTGGATACTGCAGCATTGCGCCAACTGATGTGAATGGCTGCAATGACCAGATCTGTCCACTAAACAGAGGATGGAACTGTGTAGTTCTGGCATCAGAGCTACAGTAGAACAGCTGATTGGCAGGGGTGCGGGGTTCGGATCCCCCCAGATCAGTTATTAAAGACCTATCCTGAGAATAGACCATAAGTATAAAAGTAGTGGAGAACTTTACGTCATTGCACACTGTATGGATTCGGGCCATCCCACATTATATCTGTAGCACAAAAAATGAGTAATACATTAATTCACATTTATATATCACGATTGGTTTCCCAAGCAGGGAATGTAAAACTGCTTTATGTTAACATATGGAAGGACTGATTGCAGGGGTTAAAAAAACAACCTAAAAGGTAACAAAAAGGCAACAAAAAGGCCATAATTCAAAAAAAAAAAAAACACAACAAGCCCTATGGGGGCTTATTGTTCTTCTGCATGCCCTGAACGTACAACTTTGGTTATGTGAAAGACATTTTATCAATAAAAACAGTGGTTGACCCTACCCATCAAAAGGAAAATCAGTATCCACATCTTTGTTTTATGGGGCAGTGGACCTGTTTTCATGGAGAAGGGGTTGGCCAGGTGATCAGTTCCATGCAGTCATCAGCAGTAAGAAGACCATTAGAGAGAATACCTTCACCCTTCAACCATGGACCTCTCCCTTGGGTACATTTCTCTCCAAAAACACACACACACATATATATACTCTATATATGTAATATACTCTCACTTCTCTGAGACTCACAGTGTAGCAAGTTTCATAGACCTCCTTTCAGTAGGGAAATATGGGAAGAAACCAGAACATCCAGAGGAAACCCACCCAAATAAGAGGAGATAATGCAGATTCAGATATTGCCCTTGCTTGAAATTGTTCATGACTTTCATAGTGGCCTAAGTAGACACAATGGGAAGCACTGAGCAAGGACAAGCATGGAATACTCTGCAAATACTGGAGGAGGGAATAATACGAGGCGCAGAGTGTGCCTGCCAGCTGTGCACAGGTAAACATGGCTAAACAATGTATGCATCTCTAATACGAAGCCCTGAGGCTAGAGCGGTGAGCGCATACTATGTTTATGTTGGACTGACCAGTTGTATGAATAATGCAACCCTGACATGTACCGAAGGCTGGTTCTGTTACAGTGCGGGATTTATCACTAGTGCTAATAAGAATCACAATTAAAATGTTTCTGGTTTTATGTAAATAACATCTAATTATTGAAAAATGAAAAATTCTGCACCTTTTTTATGCATTATGGGGCATTTCTAACTTGCTGGCATACAGTATGTCAAAATTATTAGCAGGCACTCTTTTTCATTTGGGCACATTCTTCGAAGGGGCACTGGCTGCATATATATACTAGTATATAACCAGTATATAAGGGGGCACTGGCTGCATATATACTATATAGGGGGCACTGGCTGCATATATATACTAGTATATAACCAGTATATAAGGGGGCACTGGCTGCATATATACTATATAGGGGGCACTGGCTGCATATATATACTAGTATATAACCAGTATATAAGGGGGCACTGGCTGCATATATACTATATAGGGGGCACTGGCTGCATATATATATACACTAGTATATAACCAGTATATAAGGGGGCACTGGCTGCATATATACTATATAGGGGGCACTGGCTGCATATATATACTAGTATATAACCAGTATATAAGGGCACTGGCTGCATATATACTATATAGGGGGCACTGGCTGCATATATATATACACTAGTATATAACCAGTATATAAGGGGGCACTGGCTACATATATACTATATAGGGGGCACTGGCTGCATATATATACTAGTATATAACCAGTATATAAGGGGGCACTGGCTGCATATATACTATATAGGGGGCACTGGCTGCATATATATACTAGTATATAACCAGTATATAAGGGGGCACTGGCTGCATATATACTATATAGGGGGCACTGGCTGCATATATATACTAGTATATAACCAGTATATAGGGGCACTGGCTGCATATATACTATATAGGGGCACTGGCTGCATATATATACTAGTATATAACCAGTATATAAGGGGCACTGCATATATACTATATAGGGGGCACTGGCTGCATATATATACTAGTATATAACCAGTATATAAGGGGGCACTGGCTGCATATATACTATATAGGGGGCACTGGTTGCATATATATACTAGTATATAACCAGTATATAAGGGGGCACTGGCTACATATATACTATATAGGGGGCACTGGCTGCATATATATACTAGTATATAACCAGTATATAAGGGGGCACTGGCTGCATATATACTATATAGGGGGCACTGGCTGCATATATATACAATGGTCCCTCAAGTTACAATATTAATTGGTTCCAGCAGGATGACCATTGTATCTAAAGTAATCAGTTCCAAAGCCCAAAAATGTCATCCAAGATAAGAGAAAATAAAGATTTAAGAAAAATAAGCAAATAACTAAGACAGATAACACAAGTCCTTACTTATATCAGTGAGCAATGGCTGCTAACTAGCAACTAATACAGCTACTTTACCAGAGAAGTGGCCTTGCTTGACTGGTTGGATCTGAGTCTGAGACATGCTATGTTGAGTCTAGTTTCAACTTACGATTGGTCAGAAAATACCATTTTGAAAATGTTGTATTTTGTGGGATATATATATATATATATATATATATATATTTAGGACCCCAGATGCATAATGCTCATTACAGGGATCATGCTGTAGATAGGGTCAGTAAAGTAAAAGCATCAGAGGAAAAGCAGTACAGGTTACAATAGCGATAGACTATTAAAACAAATGTAATTGCAGGGCTTGTCTCTGGTTAGCTGTATGTGAGAGAATACACACTGCTCTGGGGTAGTGGGGGAGGTTATCTGCATTCTGATTGGTCTTGTCTGTCTCTGGTTAGCTGTATGTGAGAGGGTACACACTGCTCTGGGGTAGTGGGGGAAGTTATCTGCATTCTGATTGGTCCTGCTAGTTCATGTGAGGAGAGCAAGGGATTATGGGAAGTGAGGGAAATACTGGATGGCCTCAAGGACAGGGCAAAGATCACCACAGGAAGTGCAGCAGAGGCCATCTTAGGAAGATGCTGAAATAGAGGCACAGAGAAATAGGGTTGCTAAGGGCTGAATACAGACATCAGAAAGGTAAAATTAACTGAAAAAAAATATCTTCCCTTCAGCATCACATATGTTAGGAATTTCATTTTTGGTAGTGAAATGGCAGTTACACTTTAACCCCTTCAGTACACAGCCACTTTTCACCTTCAGGACCCAGCCTAATTTTGCAAATCTGACATGTGTCAGTTTATGTGGTGATAACTTTAAAACGCTTTTTCTTATCCAGGCCATTCTGAGATTGTTTTCTTGTCACATATTGTACTTCATGACAGTGGTAAATCTGAGTCAAAATATTTAATTTTTATTTATAAAAAAAAATACCAATTTTACCCAAAATTTGGAAAGATTCACAATTTTCAAAATTTCAATTTCTCTGCTTTTAAAACAGATAGTAATACCTCCTAAAATAGTTATTACTTTACATTTCTCATATGTCTACTTCATGTTTGCATCATTTTGTACATTAGATTTTCAATTCTTTTTTGGGACGTTAGAAAGCTTAAAAGTTTAGAAGCAAATCTTAAATTTTAAGAAAATTTCCAAAACCCAATTTTTAAGGACCAGTTCAGGTCTGAGGTCACTTTGTGAGGCTTACATAATAGAAACCACCTATTAATGGCCCCATTTTAGAAACTGCACCCCTCAAGGTATTCAAAACTGAATTTTAAACCCTTTAGGTGTTCCACAAGAATTATAGGAAAATAGAGATGAAATTTCAGAATTTAACTTTTTTGACAGATTTTCCATCTAAATCCATTTATTCCAGTAACAAAGCAAGGGTTAACAGCCAAACAAAAGTCAATATTTATTACCCTGAATAAGTAGTTTACAGAAACACCCCATATGTGGTCGTAAACTGCTGTACAGGCACACGGCAGTGCGCAGAAGGAAAGGAACGCAGTATGGTTTTTGGATGGCAGATTTCACTGGGATAATTTTAAGTTGCCATGTCACATTTAAAGACCCCCTGATGCACCCCTAGACACTTTTTGTGAGGAAAGGTAACAAAAAGTAGCTGTTTTGGCACTGTTTTTATTTTTTGTTTTTTACAAATGTTCATCTGACAGGTTAGATCATGTGCTATTTTTATAGAGCAGGTTGTTACGGATGCAACAATACCAAATATGACAACGTTTTTTGGTTGTTTGTTTCAGTTTTATAAAATAAAGCATTTTTAAAAATAATGATTTTTTAGTGTCTCCATATTCTGAAAGCCATAGTTTATTTTTATTTTTTGGTCGACTGTCTTATGTAGGGGCTCATGTTTTTGAGGATAAGATGACGGTTTGATTGGTACTATTTTAGGGTGGATATAACTTTTTGATCGCTTGGTATTACACTTTTTATGATGTAAGGTGACAAAAAATTGCTTTTTTAAAACAGTTTTTATTTTATTTATTTTTACGGTGTTCACCTGAGGGGTTAGGTCATGTGAAATTTTAATACAGCAGGTTCTTACAGACGCGGAGATACCTAATATGTATACTTTTTTTTATTTATTTAAGTTTTACACAATAATAGCATTTTTGAAACAAGAAATCATGTTTTAGTGTCTCTATATTCTCAGAGCCAGTTCTGAGAGGAGGTGAGGGAGGTGACGTCACAGGGCCATCACAGTGCCGAATGCTGCACACCAGCACGCTGCTCCTCAACACTACGAGGTGGTGAGCTTAGGCAGGGCTACAAAAACAAATGTATGTGCCAATTCTCATACTAGAGACTTTGGCACTAGGTAGCTTCCTGCACCTATAGCTTTCACGGTCACAACTTTTATCTCCTGCAGTGACCGTGGCAGGTTCAATTCCATCTGCACATGGTTGGGTGACAAGACTTGCCTACCCATGTGTTGAGTTTATGGTCTGGTGCTTTCGGCTCCTGATGAAATACAGTTTCACTGCATGGAAACGCATCGAGCCTAGCTATATCTCACGGTAGCTAATTGGGGTACCCGTTATAGGCTGGCTCACATTGGGTCAGTGGGTCCCCTTTTAGTGTGTACCAAGCACCTTTCTGTGGTATGGACAGTAATGCACGCCACTGTCCATTGCCCACTGTGTGAGTCCAAATGATGGTTTGGGCACTACTCACCTGCCCTACGTATTTATCCCTGTGCCAGGTGTACAGTGTTTGACTTGGTCCTGGGGGTTTTATGTGGTCTCTGTGATATCCTATTCAGTAGCCACATATCACATTGACCATATACCCCTGGACAAGGTGCTGACACAAGGGAGCATCAGGGAGTTGTTGATATAGGGTATCTACCCCAGTGTTTTAACCTGATTGACCAATAAAGTTTATTATTTTAATTTTAGCGTACCCCCATGTATATTTTTTAATTTCGTTCTTTGAGGACGCATACCTGAGCATCCCTATTCTTGTTAAGTTTTATAGAGAGCCAGTTCTGAGAGCCTAGTTTTATTTATTTTTTTGGGCGATAGTCTTAGGTAGGATCTCATTTTTTGCCGGATGAGATGACGGTTTGATTGGTACTATTTTGGGGTGCGTATCTCTTTTTGATAAGCTTGGAATTACACTTTTTGTAAGGTGACAAAAAAATAGAATTTTTTGGTCTATTCGTTGCTCTTGAGGTGGTAGATTATGTGACATTTTTATAGAGCACGACGTTACGGACGCGGCAATCCGTTTTTTTTTGTTTGTTTTTTTAACACTATTTTATGGTGAGGGGGCCTTTTTTTTTACTTGAAACTTTAATTTTCCTATTATAAAATTATAAAAAAAAAAAACTTTTTTTTAAACTTTTTTTACTTTTTATATTTGTCCCACTGTGGGACTTCACCTTTTCAGGGTTTGATCCCTGTGTCAATTCAGTACAATACATTATTATTATGTATTGTACTGAATTGAACTGTCAGCGTCTTACACCGTAAAGCCCCTTTCACACGAGCGAGTTTTCCGCGCGGGTGCAATGCGTGACGTGAACGCATAGCATCCCGCACTGAATCCTGACCCATTCATTTCAATGGGTCTGTGTACATGAGCGTTTTTTTTCACGCATCACTTGTGCGTTGCGTGAAAATCGCAGCATGTTCTATATTCTGCGTTTTTCACGCATCCCTAGCCCCATAGAAGTGAATTTGGCTGCGTGAAAAACGCATTGCATCCGCAAGCAAGTGTGGGTGCGTTGCGTTTTTCACTGATGGTTGGTTCAGTTTTTTATCACACGCGTGAAAAACGCATTGCACCCGCGCGGAAAAAACTGAACAACTGAACGCAATCGCAGGCAAAACTGAATGGCTTTGCCTGTAAAATCGCACAGTTTTCACTGAACGCATCCGCAACGCATCCGGACCTAATCCGGACACACTCGTGTAAAAGAGGCCTAAGACGCCGACACTTGCCTAGGAGACCCAGCCCTCAGGCTGGATCTCCTGAGCTTCCGTAGCTGGCAGGCCCCGAGCCCCTCCCTCTGTAAAACCCGCACATGCCGCGGTCAGAGCTGACCGCGACATGTTAAGGGGTTAATCCACCGCCATCACCGCATACAGCGATGCCGGTAGATGCAGCAGCTCTTGCACCCGCCCGATCACATCACGTACATGCACATGAGGATGCGGTAAGGCACCACATTCCCCCACGTACATGTAAGTAATATTGCGGGAAGGGGTTAAAGACTCCTCATTTTCTAGATCTCAGTTTGCGGAGGACATTTGCAGTGAAGGAGGACATTCTTGTAGATCTCTAGCTCCTAAAAAGCATACAAACTGAAATGCCTATCATATTTACAGCTTGTACATATCTTGTACGTATTGGTGAAACTGTGGTAGGCTGGCCACTGGGGAAGGTTCACTACTATTCCAGTTTTCTCTATTTGTGCATATTGGCTGTCACTGTGGTTTACTAGAGTCCCAGAGCCATACTTTATAATATCACCCCTTCCCAGATTTGCAGATTTCAAAGATTTTGTTTCACATCTGTATTTGACTCTCTATAGAATGTGACATCATGTGTCGCATTTTGAGATCTTCCAGCTGCTTCACATTACCAGACTGGCCCTATCTAAGTGATGTTAAGATTCAACAGGTCTGGTAGTAATCATGCCTGGGTGCGACTAGTAAAACTGAACCCATTTGTCAATTAAATTAGTTTAATTGGTTCATTGAGAAGGGGGCAATTACGTCTACACATATTGTCTAGTAGGACTAAACCACTGTGTGGCAAGGACTATTTTAGTGTTTTTTTCCCCATTTAATTCCTTGTAATGTAATTGGTTAATAATACCAGATACCAGGCCATGTTCCTGATGTCTGAAGTAACTGTACATGTTTACTGCACATTGAAGACCTTTAGGAGAAACCAGGAAGCTAGAAAACATCTACACATGTAACTTAGAGCTACAGCTCTGTTAAAGACATCATCAGGGTAAGATGTGTCTTGCTACCACGACCTTTCTTTGTGTTATATGGGCGTCAGACAAATGCGATGTTGAGAACTCATTGATGGGGAGCTCACTCATTTGTTTACTGCTTTGGTAACTGTTACTTTACTCTGTATGTTATCTTTTGTATCCATTTTGTATATGTAAAGTATGTATTTGTATATATAAAGTATGTATGTTATCATAGTTTAGTAAACTTTTTATGCACTTAAACTGTCTTAAGCCTATTTATTCCCGGATCTCAGAATTCCCGGTAATACAACAACGTTTTAACTTTAATAAATGAAATTATCATTTAGAACCATCATTTTGTGATTACCTGGGTTACCTTTTTCTAATATTAAAAATAGCTAGTGATCGGAAACATTTAAGCATGACACATATCCAAAAAAAACTAAACAAATTGGGAAGAGAACAAATAGTTTTTCGCAGGACTGTATCTTGTCATACATAAAATGAATATGATATTTCTAGACACCATTAGTTTCAGGCAGCTGCTATGTTTTAGTGAGTGTTGGTGCGGCAGACTATAGGATCTGGCTGTTAAATCCAGGGTCGGACTGGTTCACCAGAGTACTAGAGGATCGTCCTGAGGGTCCAGGCACTGATACCATAGATCGAGGAGAAAAAAACAAACATCTGGCTGCCTTTGAAGCCAATCACTTACCACTAGGATCTATGTCTGTGATTCAAAACCCATTAAGCTTTACTGTTAATATAGGGGTTGGGTCTCTCAAGGGACCACAGTACTTCACCGCTTAAATTACACAGTGTGCACTATCTCTATGCTACACTTTGACTTCTAATTTGTGACTCAGTTATCAAAAGACTCTCTGAATTATAAGCTCAATTTATCATTGTCAGCCAGATACACAAATAATGCAGATTTTTTTCATACACCGAGTCAAGTTCCATCTTCTCTGGCTATTATAATCTGTGTAGACTGAATTCAGTTCTGACTAAAATACCGACTCTTACAGTAGAATGTCATTAATCCATCATCTGTGTTCACCAAAGTGACAGAATTATTGGGGTCATTTACCAAGACCAGTGTTTTCTATGCCAGTTATCATTTAGTCTGAAAATTATGATAAATCTGCCGGCCAATGTGTCCACCCACACCATACCCACATCACACCCCCTTTTTGGAAAGCAGCAAATGCAGAATAGAAACACCATTTGTGCAAATATTAGCAAACCTGAAGCATTTTTACACCAGTTTTCTGGCATAGGGGCGGATAAATGACTGCCATTGACTGCCTGGAATTCACAATTTAACCTCCTTAATCTATAAATAATTATGTACCTGAAGCGGTACAATCTTCCGGAACAGCAGCCGGAATTTCACGCCGCACTCCGGAAATGCGCATGCGGACAACACACTGTGATGGCCGCAACCATGCCTGCCCCGTTGTAATTAACCCATGGTAACCCCAAGTGTGGTTCGGAGTTACAGCTTCTTGCAGTGTAAGTTAACCCCAAGTCACACTGGGGATTACTGCTAGTGAGGTTAATAAAGGAGGCTTCTTCCATGGTCACCACTTTCAAGGATTTTATTCTGATGGGAATGTATTGGGTCCCTGCCTGTAGCCATGAACTTGGTAAATCCATAAACTAGATCTTCCCTACCCCTCAGATAATTTGGATAATTGGAACAGTTGCATATATTTCTGCAGCAAATCTGCCCCGAGTAAGTTCACCTGAAGGGCTCATCCAGAAAAGCACTGTAAGACTTCTCGATGCCCTGAATCAGAATTGTCTTTGCATTCAATTGTCACTTTTTCCCCTCAGTATTCCATCCATTTAAAAAAAACAACAACTGGAGAATGTCCACTCAGCATTGTCTTGCAACTTATCCATGAAAACAGTTGAATGGATGAGTCCAACATGAAAATTGGACCAAAATACGGCATGATGCAATTGTAGCTGCACGGACCATGAAAAAAATAAAACTCAATCATGTGACTTGGCCCATTAACTTTAATGTGTCCTACTGTATTTCAGTCTGTGTGCTAGACTCCATCAGGACTTGAATCCTGGGACAAGCGTCGCCCACTTTCACAGAGGATTAGGACATTCATTATAGAAAGACCTACTGGAAATCAAGATATAATACAGGAACTTGAAATCCTTTCATGCAGTACTTTATCCCTTTGATTAAAATAATCATATTCTGACTGTGGAGGGTAAAATGAGGCCAAAGGTCTTAATCAGGTTCATGATATTTAACCCAGCAGTTTCCAGAAAGATTTATTTATGTTCAGAAGAATGCATAGGGGGTCATTTATCATACTGAAATATGCCTAAATTAGGTGTATGTCAGGTGCAGATGGTTAGTTGCGCCGTTATCACCGACTTCCCCCCATTCATGCCAGGTCTAAAACTGTGGAAGTGGCATGGGCGGGGAAGAGGATGGGCCGACAGGCCCGTCTCATTCATCATTCTCTACACCTGTTTTAGGCGTAGAAAATGGATTAAATGTAAGACCGCAGGGAAGCTGTCTTACATTTAGAACTGGCGCTGGATGCGGCAAAGTTATGGAGGGGCCTGCGTCTTTTCACAACTTCGGCGGATCCTCCGTCAGCTATGGGGCCCTATTAGGACCAGCATCTAAGAGCTCTTTCACACTAGCGTTTTTGTTTTCCGGCATAGAGATCCGTTGTCGGGGCTCTATGCCGGAAAAATCCTGATCAGGATTATCCCAATGCATTCTGAATGGAGAGAAATCCGTTCAGGATGCATCAGGATGTCTCCAGTACAGGACCGGAACGTTTTTTGGCCGGAGAAAATACCGCAGCAAGCTGCTCTTTTTGCTCTGGCCAAAAATCCTGAACACTTGCCGCAAGGCCGGATCTGGAATTAATGCCCATTGAAAGGTATTAATCCGGATCCGGCCTTAAGCTAAACGTCGTTTCGGCGCATCGCCGGATTCGACATTTAGCTTTTTCTGACTGGTTACCATGGCAGCCAGGACGCTAAAGTAAAGTGTAGTGGGGAGCGGGGGAGCAGTATACTTACCGTCCGTGCGGCTCCCGGGGCACTCCAGAGTGACGTCAGGGCGCCCCACGCGCATGGATCACGCGATCGCATGGGGCGCTCTGACGTCATTCTAGAGCGCCCCGGGAGCCGCACGGACTGTAAGTATACCGCTGCCCCGCTCCCCACTACTACTATGGCAACCAGGACTTTAATAGCGTCCTGGCTGCCATAGTAACCTCAAAGCATTTCGAAGACTGATCAGGATCCTGATCAGTCTTCTAATGCTTTCAGGCGACTTGCGTTCTGACGGATCTGGCGGGACGGAAGTGCCTGCTGGATCCTCAGAACGCAAGTGTGAAAGAGGCCTAAAACGTTGGTCTTAATAAATGTGCCCCATAATCTATACACATTGAACAAAAAGTATTCAATATGTAGCAGATGCAAAATCGGCAACAAGAGCCATCATGTTCCCTTTATAGTTCTAGTTCCCCTTAAAGGGTTTTTTCCAAGATTATGGTTTTTAACTAGCCCCCAAAACATGTGGTACCTAATGAAAAAAATCATACTCATCTGCTTCCTGCTGCTTTGTTCCAGCCCCGTGGCTCTATTCAGCGATATTCCAGTGCCCAGCTTCTCCTACCTACTACTGTATAAAGCTACAATAAATACTGTATAATAACAAGAGTTATGGCAAAATGCCATGTGCAAACTATAAAGCCCAAATCTGGATTACAGCAGACTGCAGAAGACCAGTCACCAAGAACCCAACAAATATTACTTGGTGTTGGTGCCAAAGCCAAGTAATACCTGGTGGGTGAAAGGTGGCAATTACTACAGGAGCAGGGGAAAAACATTGGCTGCCTATGCATCCTGATGAAACATGTAGGGACAAATAGGGATATAATATAGGCCTTTAAGGAGAGGTAGTTGCTCTTCTCAGAGCACTTAAAGGGGTTCTCCAGGAATTAAGCAAATGAAAATACTTCAATATTACGTTATTATATACGGTGGATATGAAAAGTCCCCTGTTAAAATGTCAGGTTTCTGTGCTGTAAAAAAATGAGGCAAAGATAAATCATTTCAGAACTTTTTCCACCTTTAGGCTCCATTCACACATCCGGGTGTGTTTTGCGGATCCACGGAAATGTGTGTTTCGCATTTTGAGGACCGCACATCGCCGGCACTCTCATAGAAAATGCCTTTTCTTGTCTGCAATTGCGGACAAGAATAGGACATGTTCTATTTTTTTGCGGAACAGAAGTGCCGACCTGGAAGTGCGGATCCGCAATTCCGGATCCGGGCGGGAAATAGTGTGTCCCCATAGAAATGAATGGGTCCGCAATTCCGTTCCGCAAAATGGAACAGAATTGCGGACGTGTGAATGGAGCCGTAATGTGACCTATAAACTGTACAACTCAATTGAAAAACAAACTGAAATCTTTTAGGTAGAGGGAAGAAAAAATATTAAAATAAAATAATATGGTTGCATAAGTGTGCACACCCTTAAACTAATACTTTGTTGAAGCACCTTTTGAATTTATTACAGCACTCTTTTTGGGTATGAGTCTATCAGCATGGCACATTTTGATTGCGAGGGCATCTCCTGTGCACAGCCCTCTTCAGATCACCCCATAGATTTTCAATCGGATTCAGGTCTGGGCTCTGGCTGGGCCAGTCCAAAACTTTAATCTTCTTCTGGTGAAGCCATTCCTTTGTTGATTTGGATGTATGCTTTGGGTTGTTGTCCCCTGTGTGTATATATATATATATTATGTAAGAGGGCGCAAGGTTCCGTCATCGACGGAAGGTACGTGTCACCGAGGTTCCTGGCCTCGGTGAGATAAGAGCCGAATTTTTTGTGTCAGCAGCAGCTAGTGCTGCTTGACACATTGATATTTAGTATGGCTACAAAGCCGATCCGGGCCGGCTCTTATTGGGAATAGTCAAGTGCTGGGTGGGAGACTATTCCCCACGGTCCAGGCCGGACTTTTTCCGGGCCTTTAAAAGGCAGCCACCTCAGCAGGTGGGAGGTGATTATCCTGGAAGCTGCTGGTGTGGCTGTGGAGCTCTCAGGGCTGAGAGCAAGAGTCTGCAAACAGGCGTGCAGTCTACCTGGAAGCCGCTGGTGGAAACTTTGCGTGGCCGACCTAACTGCCCGGTGTGAACTAACACCGACCACTCAGGTGACCTTGCTGTGGGACTTATGTTTTTGCCGGGTGTTTTGCCTTGTGTGAACAAGCACTAAAGACTGTTTCTGTTTTGCCTTGTGTGAACAAGCACTAAAGACTGTTTCTGTTTTGCCGAGTGTGAATAAAACACTTCTGCTTTACCCAGAGAACTGTGTACCTTGCCTCTATACTGCGTCCGCAAGCCTGTCTACCAGAGCAATTCCCACATTTGGTGTCGGATGCGGGCATGCGCAGTGAGGCTGGCGTGAACGCCGAAAGTTTTTGTTTTTGCTGTGTTGGACTGCATGTCATATATCAGGCCTGCAACTTTTGTGGTTTCTGGCAACATGGAGGCTGCTGTGAAAGCTCTCATGGAGGCTAACGTGCAGCAGAGGGAGACCAATCAGCTACTTTTACAGCAGCAACAGGCTAATGAGCTACAACAAAAAGACATGAGGAGGCTAATGAGCTACAGCAAAAAGACATGAGGAGGCTATGTGTGCACAGCAGCAGACGAACAATCTCCTAGTGCAGCAGCTGATAGCCTTGCAGGAGTCGGTGCGAACGTCCCAGCCAGGAGTTGCAACCACAACAGCCCCGACTGTGTCTAACGCCAGGGACAAAGTCCGATCTGCCCTCAGGAAAATGGGTCCAGAAGACGATATAGAGGCATTCCTGATGGTGTTTGAAAGAACCGCCGAGCAAGAGAGGCTGCCATTGGAGCAATGGGCTGAGGTGGTGGCGCCTTTTCTGGTGGGGATGCACAAAAGGCCTATTTTGACCTCAGCTGTGAGGAGGCAAAGGACTATGAGAGGCTAAAAGGTGAGGTGTTGGCCAGGTTGGGAGTAAACACCTATGTGCGAGCGCACAGAGTGTGTCAGTGGGTGTTTTCCGAGTCCCGACCCGTCCGGTCACAAGCCTATGACTTACTTCACCTAGTAAAAAATGGCTCCAGCCTGAACTGTTGAGCCCTTCTCAGATGGTTGAAAGGGTCGTGGTCGACAGGTTTGTGCGCACCCTCCCGAGAGCCATACAGCGCTGGGTGGGACAAGGCGATCCAGGCAACCTGGAACAACTGGTTAGCCTGGTGGAGAGGTATATGGCCACTCAGGATTTGTTGAAGGACTCTGCTGTACTACCGAGTCACGTCAGCCCCAGTTGCCAACCCGGGATCCTGGAAAAGGGATCCTACCTCATAAGGAGGGGAGTGTATCTCCAGTCCGTGGGAGGAATACCCTGGGGAGGAGGGAGGCTGCGGGGGTCAGGTGTTGGCATTGTCAGGACTGGGGACATGTGGCCGCCAACTGCCCTAGGGCATCTGAACCCATGGACTGCGGGTTCGCTCGCCGGTCCTCTCTTTTTGCCCAACCAGTGTATATAGCTGACCCCTGCTGGCCGCGGACACCCCTCCGATGTGTGACATCATGGTTAATGGACACTCCGTGCAGGCCCTGCTGGACTCTGGGAGCCTGGTAACTCTGGTCCATGAGTCGTTGGTAACAGAAAAACTCCCAGAAGGGCGAACCCTTACCATTGTCTGTATACATGGGGATCGCCGGGAGTATCCCACTACTAAGGTTACCCTGACGGTGGGTGGGAAAGAGGTGCCACATGTCGTGGGAGTGGGGAGACGGCTCCCTTATGCCGCAATATTGGGGAGGGACTTTCCCCTGTTCTGGTCTTTGTGGAGGAACGGGTTGCCTACTTGTGGGGAAGAAAAATGTCCGGGTCCCGAACCTGAGGACCCCGAAGCAGAGACACCAGCAGTAGGGGTGACCACTACCTCCGTGATAGAGGGGGAGACAGCCCCACTAAGTGTAATGGTGGGAGACGTGGAGGGCTTGCCACCGGGACCGGAATTGGCAGACCTCAACGTCTCCGGAGAAAATTTTGGGACCGCACAACACCGGGACCAAACCCTAGCCAGGGCCTGGGAGAACGTTGTGGTAATTGATGGTAAACCCCAAAAACCTGGGGCGGAGTTAATGCTTCCCCGTTTTGTTGTTCACCAGGAAATGTTGTATCGGGTGAACCAAATCCGGGGTGAGAATATTGAACAGTTGGTGGTGCCCACGGCGTACCGCAAGCTCGTTATGGAGCTTGCCCACCAACATGTTCTTGGGGGACACTTGGGATGGCAGAAAACCCAGGACCGCATACTGCAGCGGTTTTATTGGCCCAGTGTTTTCAAAGAGGTAGAAAATTATTGTAAGTCCTGTCCAACCTGTCAGGTAAATAGCCCCCAGCCACATTTCCAGTAGTCCTCTGGTACCTCTACCAATCATAGAGGTACCGCTTGAGCGAATCGCTATGGATCTAATAGGGCCCATACCGAAGTCCGCTAGGGGCCACCAACACATTCTGGTCGTTCTCGATTACGCCACTCGGTATCCGGAGGCGGTGCCCCTGCGACATACATCAGCTAAGCTCATAGCTAAGGAGTTAATGGAAATGTTTTCCGGGTGGGCCTGCCAAAGGAGGTTCTGACAGACCAAGGGACCCCTTTTATGTCCAAGGTTATGAGGGAACTGTGTAAATTGCTGCGTATAAAACAGTTGCGGACGTCCGTTTACCATCCGCAAACGGATGGTCTCGTCGA
Organism: Bufotes viridis; assembly: GCA_033119425.1. NCBI lineage: Eukaryota > Metazoa > Chordata > Amphibia > Anura > Bufonidae > Bufotes > Bufotes viridis. Next base: position 390,009,772 of record CM065592.1, on the reverse strand, counting down.
AAGGTTTAACCAAACGTTAAAAATATGTTAAAAAGGGTGGTGTCTAGAGATGGGAAGGACTGGGACCTGCTTCTGCCCTATCTCATGTTCGCAGTGCGAGAGGTGCCCCAGGCCTCTACTGGGTTCTCGCCTTCGAACTGCTTTATGGCAGACACCCTCGGGGCCTGTTAGACATTGCCAAGGAAGCGTGGGAACAACAACCCGTCCCCACAAAAGTGTCATTGAGTATGTCACCCAGATGCAGGAACGGATGGAAAGGGTGTTGCCGCTGGTCCGGGAGCATATGGAGGCAGCGCAACAAGCTCAGAGTAGGGTGTATAATCGTCAGGCTCGGGTACGGGATTTCAATCCGGGAGATCGGGTTTTGGTTCTGGTACCTACCCTTGACAGCAAGTTCCTAGCTAGGTGGCAGGGGCCCTATGAGGTGATCGAGAAGGTAGGGGAAGTAAATTACAAAGTACACCAGCCAGGCGGCGCAAGCCGGAGCAGGTGTACCATGTGAATTTACTAAAGCCGTGGAAAGATAGGGACTCGTCCGACAACAGCCCTCGTCCAGGGCTTCTAGGTGAAAAGGGTCCAGCCCCACAGTTTGAGGCCTGTGACGCAGTAACCACGGTAAAAATTGCAGACAGCCTGTCTTCCAAACAAGTTCAGGAGGTAAGGGAGTTCATCAGTCGGAACACGGATGTGTTCTCGGACCTCCTGGCCGCACTTCCCTCATCCAACATGATATCGCCACGGAGCCTCAGGCCAAGATCCGGTTAAAACCATACCGGGTACCCGAGGCTCGGCGACGGGCCATCGCGGAGGAAGTGCAATTAATGTTGAAGCTTGATGTCATTGAGGAGTCGAAAAGTGAATGGGCAAGTCCCATAGTCCTAATACCCAAGCCGGATGGGACGTTGCGGTTCTGCAACGATTTTCGCAAGTTAAATGAAGTGTCCAAGTTTGATGCGTATCCCATGCCCCGGGTAGACGAGCTTGTTGAGAATTTAGGGCAAGCCCGTTATTTTTCTGTGCTAGACCTCACTAAAGGGTACTGGCAGGTACCCTTAACGGAGTCGGCCAAGGAAAAACTGCTTTTGTTACCCAGCAGGGCCTGTATCATTACAAGGTATTACCCTTTGGCCTGCATGGCGCCCCTGCCACTTTCCAAAGGTTAATGGACATTGTGCTGCGACCTCATCGTCGGTACGCCTCGGCCTACTTAGATGATGTAGTCATCCACAGCACCGACTGGGAAAGCCATTTGCCCAAAGTACAGGCGGTAGTGGATGCCCTTAGAAAAGCTGGACTAACCGCTAATCCAAAAAAGTGTGCCATTGGGTTAGAAGAGACCAAGTATCTGGGGTATGTCATTGGGCGGGAGTCATCAAACCTCAGGTAAATAAGATAGAGGCAATACGTAATTGGCCCCGACCGGTCACCACCAGGCAGGTAAAATCGTTCCTGGGGATTGTAGGGTACTACATGAGGTTTGTGCCCCACTTTGCCACGATAGCAGCACCATTGACAGACCTGTTGAAGGGACGGAAGTCCGGAAAGGTTCACTGGAGTGAGAAGGCAGAAGAGGCTTTCTCTGCATTGAAGTCGGCCCTGTGTGGGTCCCCGGTTTTGGTGACACCCGACTTCAACAGGGAGTTCATAGTACAGACGGATGCCTCGGAGGTAGGCCTCGGCGCTGTACTGTCTCAGGAAGTCAACGGCGAAGAACATCCCGTTGTCTTCCTGAGCCGTAAGCTCAACCCAGCCGAGACCAGGTATAGTATAGTGGAGAGGGAGTGCCTGGCTATCAAGTGGGCACTCGAGTCTCTCCGCTATTACTTGTTAGGGAGGAGGTTCCGTCTGGTGACCGACCATTCCCCTCTCAAGTGGATGAGCCAGGCCAAGGAGAGGAATGCTCGGGTCACCAGGTGGTTCCTGTCCTTACAGAACTTCAAGTTCTCAGTAGAACACCGGGCAGGCCGCTTGCAGGGTAACGCGGATGCCCTGTCCCGCGTCCACTGTCTCATGTGTGTTCACCCCTCAGGGTTGAACAAAGGGGGGTATGTAAGAGGGCGCAAGGTTCCGCCATCGACGGAAGGTACGTGTCACCGAGGTTCCTGGCCTCGGTGAGATAAGAGCCGGATTTTTGTGTCAGCAGCAGCTAGTGCTGCTTGACACATTGATATTTAGTATGGCTACAAAGCCGATCCGGGCCGGCTCTTATTGGGAATAGTCAAGTGCTGGGTGGGAGACTATTCCCCACGGTCCAGGCCGGACTTTTTCCGGGCCTTTAAAGGCAGCCACCTCAGCAGGTGGGAGGTGATTATCCTGGAAGCTGCTGGTGTGGCTGTGGAGCTCTCAGGGCTGAGAGCAAGAGTCTGCAAACAGGCGTGCAGTCTACCTGGAAGCCGCTGGTGGAAACTTTGCGTGGCCGACCTAACTGCCCGGTGTGAACTAACACCGACCACTCAGGTGACCTTGCTGTGGGACTTATGTTTTTGCCGGGTGTTTTGCCTTGTGTGAACAAGCACTAAAGACTGTTTCTGTTTTGCCTTGTGTGAACAAGCACTAAGGACTGTTTCTGTTTTGCCTTGTGTGAACAAGCACTAAAGACTGTTTCTGTTTTGCCGAGTGTGAATAAAACACTTCTGCTTTACCCAGAGAACTGTGTACCTTGCCTCTATACTGCGTCCGCAAGCCTGTCTACCAGAGCAATTCCCCACAATATATATATATATATATATATATACACAGGAAAAAAGGGGGTCAGTCAGCATGTCCCTCTAAACCCATAGGCACTCCATGTGCCACCTTATGGTGCCGCCAAGTTATGGAGGTATTCAGACATAGAAGCCATGCCACAATTGGAACATGTCACGATTTTTGATCATCAAGGCATACAGGGATGCAGTAGAACCGCTGAAAGTCTATGGGCACCTATAGACCATATAATGTCTTATACAACCCTGAGGTTATGTGGAGCTGATAGAAGCCTTACAATTAGAAGTCATTTTTGAATTTCATGTCCCGATTTATCAACTAAAAACATTTGATTTGATCACCGGGGACCTCTTTCATGGCAGAGCTGAAGTCCTGCACATGGCACACACATTACTTCTGTACTAATGGTGATATATGTCACTTGGCAGCAGCAGATCCACGGCTGATTTAGAGGGATTAGCTGCCATTGATGATTTATTTTAGCTGAGCAGTTCAGAGTACTATATAGCATGGCAAAGATTAAGCAGAATGGAAGCGGAGGGTTTATCTGAACACTAATACAGAAGGAGACTTCATGCTGACCAATCAGCTAAATGACTCCAGTATGTGACCCGCTGAATGATATTATAAGCGTTACGCTTGGGTGGTCACATGATCTCCAGATTAACGCAAACCCTGTGAAATCCTTCTTGCTTGACAGTCTTTGAAGGAAGGAGATGCCCGGGCTCACAGTGCTCAGTGATGATAGTGACAGTGGATTACCGCTGCCAATTAACCTATTTCTACATCTAAACTGGGTCGTGCCCCTGGTCCATTTACTTCACTAAAGCATTCTGCAACGTGATGACTGAGCCACCAATCTGAAATAAAAATCTATCTATCTATCTATCTATGATCTTTTTACTGTGTGTAACAAAAGTGAGTACACCCTCACATTTTTGTAAACATTTTATTATTTATCTTTTCATGGGACAACACAAGATCTGACACTTTGATACAATGTAAAGTAGTCAGCTTGTATAAGGGTCCATTCACACATCCGTGTATGTTTTGCGGATCCACAAAACACCAGCACCTGCATTGTGCGTTCCGCATTTTGCAGACCACACATCGCCGGCACTCTCCAAGAAAATGCCTTTTCTTGTCTGCAATTGTGCACAAGAATAGGACATGTTCTATTTTTTTGCGGAACGGAAGTGCAGATCTGAAATTCTGGAACCGGACGGGACATAGAGTGTCCCCATAGAAATGAATGGGTCCGCAATTCCGTTCCGCGAAATGCGGAACAGAATTGCGGACGTGTGAATGGAGCTTATTGGTGTAAATGTGGTGTTCCCATTAAAATAACTCCCTTTAAAAAAAACTCAAAATAACCGCTGGCAACATAAGGGAGTACACCCCTAAGTGAAAATGGTCAAATTGAGCCCAGTTAGAAATTTTCCCTCCCGATGTCATGTGACTCGTTAGTGTTACAAGCTCTCAGGTGTGAATGTGTTACATTTGGTGTTATCGCTCTCACACTCTCATATTGGTCACTGGAAGTTTAACATGGCTCCTCATGGCAAAGAACTCTCTGAGGATCTGAAAAAATAAAAAATTGTTGCTCTACATAAAGATGGCCGAGGCTATAAGAAGATTGCCAACACCCTGAAACTGAGCTGCAGCATGACCAAAGAAGTTGAGTGCACGTGCTCAGCGTCATATCCAGAGGTTGTCTTTTCAAAATAGATGTATGAGTGCTGCTAGCATTGCTGCAGAGGCTAAAGGGGTGGGGGAGTCAGCCTGTCAGTGCTCAGACCATATGCCACACACTGCATCAAATTGGTCTGCATGGCTGTCGTCTCAGAAGGAAGCCTCTCAGGGCCGGCATCAGCACCCGGGCAAGTGCTGAGGCCCACTGCCCCTGGGGGAGGGGGGCCACTGTGCTCACTCACTCACTCCTGCAGCTGTTTCCTGGTCTTCATTAAACTGCCTGTTCTGAATTCTAGGGCAGCTTACCCCAGCAATGCAGACAATTTTGGGCATGTACACTGCTGGGGTGGGCGGCCCCAGGACTCAGAACAGGGTACATGGAGTTTCCTACCGGGCTAAAGGACCTTCCTGAAGTTTCTGATGTCATCTGCCCATGTGACCAGTAAGGGAAGAGCCGGAGGAGCAGATAGCTGTGTTCCTGTACAGAGAAGAGCAAGGCTGGAATGTTGTGAGGCCTAGCTGTGTGTGTCTGTCCCTGTGTGTGCGTGTGTGTCTGTCCCTGTGTGTGTGTGTCTGTCTCTGTGTGTGTGTGTCTGTCCCTGTGTGTGCATGTGTGTGTCTGTCCCTGTGTGTGTGTCTGTCCGTGTGTGTGTGTCTGTCCCTGTGTGTGTCCCTGTGTGTATTTGACCATCCCAGTGTGTGTGTATCTCTCCCTGTGTGTCACCATCATCATGCCCACAGTGTTTCTATGCCTTGACGCAGCTGCATCAGGACATTCTGTGCGGGGCAAGAAGAAGATGGAAGAGGAGGCAGCGCCGCCAGCGTGCAGTCCGTGGTAGAGGCACAGGGAGGCACACTAAGGACGTAGGTACCACTACCACATGATCTACACTAGTGTTATCTATAGTTTTACATAGGACTGCAGGTAACACTACCACATCATCAGCACTAGTGTTATCTGTGGTTTTACATAGGACTGCGGGTTACACTACCACATCATCAGCACTAGTGTTATCTGTGGTTTTACATAGGACTGCGGGTTACACTACCACATTATCAGCACTAGTTATCTGTGGTTTTTACATAGAACTGCAGGTAACACTAACACATTATTAGCACTAGTGTTATCTGTGGTTTTATATAGAATTGCAGGTAATACTAAAACATTATCAGCACTAGTGTTATCTGTGGTTTTACATACGACTGCAGGTAACACTAACACATTATTAGCACTAGTGTTATCTGTGGTTTTACATAGGACTGCAGGTAATACTAAAACATTATTAGCACTAGTGTTATCTGTGGTTTTACATACGACTGCAGGTAACACTAACACATTATTAGCACTAGTGTTATCTGTGGTTTTACATAGGACTGCAGGTAACACTAAAACATTATTAGCACTAGTGTTATCTGTGGTTTTACATAGGACTGCAGGTAACACTAAAACATTATTAGCACTAGTGTTATCTGTGGTTTTACATACGACTGCAGGTAACACTAACACATTATTAGCACTAGTGTTATCTGTGGTTTTACATAGGACTGCAGGTAACACTAAAACATTATTAGCACTAGTGTTATCTGTGGTTTTACATAGGACTGCAGGTAACACTAAAACATTATTAGCACTAGTGTTATCTGTGGTTTTACATAGGACTGCAGGTAATACTAAAACATTATTAGCACTAGTGTTATCTGTGGTTTTACATACGACTGCAGGTAACACTAACACATTATTAGCACTAGTGTTATCTGTGGTTTTACATAGGACTGCAGGTAACACTAAAACATTATTAGCACTAGTGTTATCTGTGGTTTTACATAGGACTGCAGGTAACACTAAAACATTATTAGCACTAGTGTTATCTGTGGTTTTACATACGACTGCAGGTAACACTACATTTTCTGTACTCAGATAGCCATCACTGTGTTAGCTGTGTTGTTACATAGGACTGCAGGTGATATCTACTATAGTATCTGTATTCAGAGAGTTATCACTGTGTAAGGGGGCCCACTGAGACTTTATCGCCCAAGGGCCCACATGAACATGGAGCCAGCCCTGAAGCCTCTTCTAAAGATGATGCACAAGAAAGCCCGCAACTGGGGTTTGGTTATGTGAGTATAAGTCCCTTTATTTCTTTGCAGCATGTGGAGCCCCTGGGACAATTTATTTTCTTGCGCTTCATTTAAATATTACCATATAAATTATAGGATTATAAATATTTTAAGGTCCAAACTGCACCAAATTATGAAGTTATGGCATAATATACTGAAACCATACAAATAGTTTAGTAAGGAGCAAATTAGTAAATTTATTAATGCACATCTATGCATTCATTCCCCAGGTCAAAAAGAATTTAAGGATCAAAGAGGGACAGAGGGACTTGGGTCAAAAAGAGGGACTGTCCCTCCAAAAGGCGGACACTTGGGAGGCATGATCTAGGATGTGGTTTTCTCTCTGAGGTCTAGGGGACTCTCCAGCTTGGCTGTCACCAAAACCTATAGACCTCAGGGGAGAGATCCAGGTGCAATGCATGGTCACCTCCCCCATATGTGGCTGCTATAGGCCAAGTAGATTACAGGAGTGGGAAGGGAGCACCCTCCAATTTGTTTTACCCCAGTGCCTCCATCAACCTCAGAGTGCCTCAGAAATTTCTGCAACAAAATCTGCTGCATGAAGGCATGAAATCTGCAGCATGTCAATTTATGCCTCAGTTCTCCATTTTGCAATGGAGAGGGTAAGATCCACAGACACTTCCACAGTAACAACCAAAGGTAAGTCGTGAGTTTTGTTTTTTACAGGCCTTTAACTGCTATATTTTATGTCCCGTGTGAACGTACCCTAATCCTCTCCTTTATTCTATACAGCTGTTTTGGGGAAAGTTGTGGAATCATTGTTTCCAGAGGGGTTCTCAGCTCACTTCCTCATCCCCAGGTCTCTCCAGTTATTCAACAAAACACAAGTGAAGATTGCATAACTAAGGCCCCCTTTCACACTTGCGTTTTTGATTTCCGTCTTAGAGTTCTGTCCTCGGGGCTCTAGGACGGAAAGATACTGATCAGGATTATCCTAATGCATTCTGAATGGAGAGAAATATATTCAGGATGCATCAGGATGTCTTCAGTTCAGTATGTGAACGTTTTTTGGACGTTGACAAAACCGCAGCATGCTGCGGATTTGTCTCCGTCCAAAAATCTGGAAGACATGTCGTAACGCCGGATCCGGAATTAATGCCAATTGAAGTGCATTCATCCGGATGCCCTAAGCTAAACGTCGTTTTGGCGCATCGCCGGATCCGACGTTTAGCTCTGTGCATGCGCAGCAGCAGCTCCGATCGGGGCCCCAGTGTAAGCTGGGGCTCCGATCAGTTACCATGGCAGCCAGGATGCTATTGAAGTCCTGGCTGCCATGGTAGGTACTACGCAGCAGTGTACTTACCTGTGTTGTGGCCGCCGGGCGCTCCTTCATGACGTCACAGGTCCGGGTGGTGCATTGATCTATGCGCCGCAGGGACCTGTGACGTCATGAAGGAGCGTCTGGCGGCCGCAGCGCTGGTGAGTACACTGCTGCGGAGTACCATGGCAGCCAGGACTTCAGTAGCCTGGCATTTTTATTTTTTAAGATGTTTCGCTAGTCATTAATTCTAATTGAATGAGTAGCGAAACATCACTAAACAAAAAAAACCAAAAAACAAACAACAACAATACAACATGTCCAACTGCTATGACTTATTACTACTGATATACCATGAGCTGGATGAATGAGAACCTTCACAAACCTATTGCATCTAAAACTACGTGTCATTCCAGCCGAATCTAAATTTTTACAAGATTGGCAGAATACAGCAACTCAAGAATTGTGATGACTCGGAAGAATCTTGAAGGTTTTATGCAGTCACCCAGTGTCGTGCTGCCAATGGCGGCAGACCACGCGTTCGCTATGGGGCCCGTGAGGTTGGAAGGGCACGGCATGGCTGAACGGCCCTGCCCACTCACTTTCTAGTCTTACGGCTTACAAGCCGGTTTACACAGCAGCAGAGGAAGGGAGCATCATCTTATCTGAACTCTGGCGCAGAAGGTGCGTGCTTCCTGAACTCTGACGCAGCAGGCATGTGCTTCCTGAACTCTGGCGCAGCAGGCGCGTGCTTCCTGAACTCTGGCACAGAAGGTGCGTGCTTCCTGAACTCTGACGCAGCAGGGGTGTGCTTCCTGGTTGCCAGCACCACTGCAGGGATGTGAAGCAGGTGCCAAGAGAAGTTTCTATATGGCCCTCCCAGTGTCTGCCTCTGTGACCACCACATTGACGAACTCAGTGAGTAGCAAAGGCTGGAGGTCATTGTGTGTGAGTGACTGTTAGTGTAAGGGTACGTTCACACGACGACAATTGTCGCGCGACTTTTTGTCGTCGTGTGAACGTACCCTTATATAGGGCACAACTTCACTGCAACATTTTTCGCGCGACATTTTGTCGCACTATTGTCGCGCGACAATTTTTATAATGGGAGTCTATGGTGTCGCATTGCGACATGCGACATGCTGCGACTGCGACGCGACAGTCGCAGAAAAACCCATCTTGAATGGATTTTCTCCGACTTTCGTGTCGCAGTCGCAGCATGTCGCATGTCGCACTGCGACACCATAGACTCCCATTATAAAAATTGTCGCACGACAATAGTGCGACTTTTTGTCGCGCGACAATTGTCGTCGTGTGAACGTAGCCTAATAATCACTCAGTCATTCACACACTATGCTGCAAAGCCTTAGGGGAGGGAGCCTCTGTCTGTTTTATATATGTGTGTGTGTGTGTGTGTGTGTGTGTATATATATGTTGCTGTTATTAGAGCCATACAGCAAACCTCCTCCCCTATGTGTATGTATATATATATATATATATATATATATACGCATACACTAGTACAATAATTGTACTTTATATTTGGGTGGGGGGCCTAGTTCTGAGATTCGCTATGGGGCGCCTCGATTTCCATGTACGCCCCTGCAGTCACCCTTTACAAATAAAAGCATATTAAAGTATGCTGTAATGATATTATCTTGATGGAAAATGAAGACGTAAAAGAAGATACATCTGCTTAGGGTGCAAGAAGGCTCAACGGCTCAGATTCAAAATGAAACAAACAACCTATGTATTCCTAAGCGGATTTTAATTTTACATTTCTTGACAGATGGATCTAAGGAGTATATCGACACTAGAGCCAGAAATCTTAATCACTGACAGAAAAAAAAAAAAGACACGTTATTTTAGACATTTTGCTAGGTTGGTTTTCAACTGCATTGTCTTTTTTTTTTTTTTTTTTTTTACTTTTCTTCTCCTTGGAAAACATTCCTGGACTTCCCTAAAAAGTATAACACAGCCGTGGGGTCTCCCAGCGGGCAAGTACGCCAATTTGTCTCCAACACTTCTCTGCTGAATTCACCTGCCGCTCTCTGTGACTTCACGAACTCGACCAGGACATGCCCCTAAACGCAGATATGAGCCCCAACCAAATCCAAAACATGAGAAGCCAGGAAACTGAAAAACCTCCATCCAACGCCTAAACCATAAGGGAGGGAGGGAGAGCCACGGCGCTTCCGCTAAAGAGGAAGTGAGGAGGCGGGGCAGGGGTATATATGCCCTGCTTGGTTACCCGCCCCCTTATCCAGCAACAGGAGGATCCCGGCTATTAACCCCTAACCTCCCTGACCACCCCTTTCCATGCCACAAACAGGGCAGGAGGCACCTCTTAAAAGAGGGATGGGGGGAAGGGCACCACCAGTCCCTGCTCACCCTCCCTAACCCGTTGTGTGCCTACCACTACAAATAGAGCTGTCTTCTGGTGAACCTTAGTGGCCAATGACTGAATCGAACCTGGGCCAGAAAATCTTCTGATACCTGGTCCATCATAATCAATAGAATCAGTGTAGACTTTGTTATAAATCTGGTCTGTCTGCATGTAGGGTCTCATCTACAAATGCCACTGAAAAGCCAATGGCCTTTTACACAACTATGGACTCCAGTGGTAATGACATTTTAATTGCACATTGATGTTAATACCAGGGCTGTGGAGTCGGAGTCGAGGAGTCGGAGGCAATTTTGGGTACCTGGAGTCGGAGTCGGAGTCGGCAAAAAATGGACCGACTCCGACTCCGACTCCTACTAGATTTAAATTGGAATAAAAAAAAATTGGAATAAAAAAAAGCAAGTTTAAATGTCCCAATTCAGATAAAGTTATAATTAATTACTTCTCTACTGTAAGAATAAAGGCCAATGCATGCAGTGCGTCATGTTACCGCTAAACAAAGACGTTAAGTGACCGTGAAGAAGCACGCTTTTCATATGCTTTACTGTGCAGTTAAAGGGACACTGACAGGCTGATATATCTGCTGGTATTCATCAGAGGATCAGGAATACAACTAGACGACTGTTACCCCCAGTTGAGGTTTACTTGTGTTTAAAAACGTTTTAATCAATATGCAAATTCTCTACCTTTGTGCCCAAGGGGCAGGCGCACATGTAGAGTACTGGCAGCACTAGACAGGACTAGGTAGCGAGGAGGAAGAGAGAAAGCTGGCTCAGCCTCAGCATAGCCAGACGAGGCTGCTGCCAGCACTCTACATGTGCGCCTGCGCAGGAATTCAGCGCTCGGCTAGCCTGAAAAAAAGGCCAGTGCAGTAAATAATAACGAGGGGAACAGCGCTGGGAAGCTGTACTGGCGCGGCTGGGCACAAAGCCGCAGGAGACGCTGCCCCATTGGGCACAAAGATAGTGAATTTGCATACAGATTAAAATGTTTTTTAAACACAAGTACAGCTTAACTGGGGGTAACATTAGTATAGTTTTATTCCTAATTCTCTGATGAATACCAGTATATATATATATCTTTAGCTGGAAAATCAGCCTGTCAGTGTCCCTTTAAGGAGCGGCAATACTTACACTTTCCATTGTCTTGTGGTCTGCTGTTACAGGGACCCCATGGTTATCCTCGCCTCTCACTGATAACTGATTAAGGACTGGAGACACTTGTATAAGTGAAGGGAATGGATAGTCAATAGTTCAAGATTGAAGCTGTAAACCATTTGAAAACTGCCATCATTCAGCTAAGGCTATAAAACATGTAAACTCAGTTTGTCAGCTTAAATTTTAAACATGACTATGGGATTCTACTAGGAAAATCATGTTTTAAAATAAATGCCCCTTCCCCTGCCCCTTCCTGGATCATCCCACTGCTCTATCTTCAGCAGAAGATCAGCACACAAAGGAGAAGGCAGCAGCTTCTGCTCAACTACCTCTCTGCGCTAGAGAAGATTAGAAGAACTTGGTGGAACAGCTTCGTATTTGCATATTAAATACAGAGGAGTCGGAGTCGAGGAGTCGGAGTCGGAGTCGGAAGTTTCAAAATCTGAGGAGTCGGAGTCGGAGTCGGACAATTTATCTACCGACTCCACAGCCCTGGTTAATACATGGCTTTACTCATATACACCATCACTATCCAAGCACACGTGCTATAATTAGACACATGGGCACAGGAATTTGTGGGTCACCCCCCAAATATCCATATAGTCTGAAGCATGTGATCTCTGTTTTTAGGAGCCTGGAGACATGATCGCTCTTACCTCTTTCAACAACTCTCAAAGTGTTAAAATGACGGTCGCGTGCTGCATTACTTCAGACAGTTGAGTTTTTAGGTTTTGGTGGCAAGTCCCTCAGTTTCCAGACCACATTGCTTATACCCAGTAATAAGACCAGACCCCTCAGTTGTCAGGTAACATTGCTTACACCCTGTAATAACACAAAGTCCCCTCATTTGTCAGGCCAGATTGCCTATTCCCAGTAATAAGACCAGGCCCCTCAGTGGCACCTCCACATTGCTTATACTCAGTAATAAGACCAGACCCTCAGTTATCAGGTCACATTGCTTACACCCTGTAATAACACAAAGTCCTCTCATTTGTCAGGCCACATTGCTTATTCCCAGTAATAAGACCAGGCTCCTCAGTTGCCAGACCACATTGATTATACCCAGTAATAAGACCAGGCCCCTCAGTTGCACCTCCACATTGCTTATACTCAGTAATAAGACCAGGCTCCTCAGTTGCCAGACCACATTGATTATACCCAGTAATAAGACCAGGCTCCTCAGTTGCCAGACCACATTGCTTATACTCAGTAATAAGACCAGGCCCCTCAGTTGCCAGACCACATTGATAATACCCAGTAATAAGACCAGGCCCCTCAGTTGCCAGACCACATTGATAATACCCAGTAATAAGACCAGGCTCCTCAGTGGCACCTCCACATTGCTTTTTACTCAGTAATAAAACCAGATGCCTCAGTTGCCAGACCACATTGCTTATACTCAGTAATAAGACCAGGCCCCTCAGTTGCCAGACCACATTGCTTATACTCAGTAATAAGACCAGGCCCCTCAGTTGCCAGACCACATTGATAATACCCAGTAATAAGACCAGGCCTCCTCAGTGGCACCTCCACATTGCTTTTTACTCAGTAATAAAACCAGATGCCTCAGTTGTCAGACCACATTGCTTATACTCAGTAATAAGACCAGGCCCCTCAGTTGCACTTGCCAGACCACATTGACTATACCCAGTAATAAGACTAGGCCCCTCAGTTGCCAGACCACTTTGATTATACTCAGTAATAAGACCAGGCCCCTCAGATGCCAGACCACATTGATTATACCCAGTAATAAGACACAGCCCCTCAGTTGCCAAACCACTTTGATTATACCCAGTAATAAGACCAGGCCCCTCAGTTGCCAGACCACATTGCTTATACTCAGTAATAAGACCAGGCCCCTCAGTTGCCAGACCACATTGCTTATACTCAGTAATAAGAGCAGGCCCCTCAGTTGCACTTGCCAGACCACATTGATTATACCCAGTAATAAGACCAGGCCCCTCAGTTGCCAGACCACTTTGATTATACCCAGTAATAAGACCAGGCCCCTCAGATGCCAGACCACATTGATTATACCCAGTAATAAGACCCAGCCCCTCAGTTGCCAGACCACTTTGATTATACCCAGTAATAGGACCAGGCCCCTCAGATGCCAGACCACATTGATTATACCCAGTAATAAGACCCGACCGCTCAATTGCCAGACCCTATTGATTATACCCAGTAATAAGACTAGGTCTCTCAGTTGCCAGACCACATTGTTTATATCCAGTAATACAAGCAGGCCTTTCATTGGCTAGACCATATTGATTATTCCCAGTTATAAGACAGTAATACATTTCAAGTAAGACCGTGCTGAGAGCCTGAGAACAAACACACATCCATTTCCTCTATTGTCCGAATTACAAATATATACAACCATCCATCTAAATCTATTCAACAACAATGCATTTATGTTATCAAGGGGTTCAGTTAAATTAGGAGCCAAGAATGAGCACCGTGAAGCGCTCACATAGTGCACTCTCTCCTCGGAGAGGTAATGTGCTATGTAAGTGCTCGAGCGATCGAGGGAGGGGGGTGATGGGTGAGGTGGGAGTCACAGCGCTCATATCTTCACTGATCAAAACCTTTGATATATTCAGTATGACATAGTAAAAGTTTTTTTTTCAGACTTCAGTGACACGAACAATTACTATGGTTATTTGATGGGAGGTTTTTAATACTTTTTACTTTTAAGACCACATAAACATACAGTGTAACAGGTGGTGTAAAGTCACACATATTGAAAGGGGAAAGTATATAAAACATATTGTTAAACATTTTACTGAGATGAAGTAAATCAAATAAATGTTACGTTCAATAACATAGAGCAGCCAGTCAATTATAGGAACAATCGAAACCAAAAAAAATTTAGGGTGCAAAATGCCAATAATATCGTGCCAGCATAAATTACAATTCTACATTGCCGCCTGCAGAGCTGAATGCCTGTTATATGGCTTGGCCAAAAAAATCAAGTGCATCATGGTCCTCAACCTTCTGTCAAGTCTATGTACCTATATATCTGATATTTCTCTTATCCAAGCTGTAACATCTGGTGAGTGACATATATGGATCCCTGCCATCACATAGCTCCCGAGCCACCAGCTGGAAGACACTGTTGAAAAGACCATATAGCAAAGCAGGCTAGCATGCCCTCATAAAATACGTGGCCTTCTTTTTGTCTTCTTCGTCAGTGTGCCTCAGTAGTCTATATCAGCGAATAGGTTTCATAACAACATCTCTGCCAATATTCAACATGACAAACATTAATCCGCCATGTTGAGCTTTCGTTAATGTCTCTAAATGGAAAAAGGAGAAAGCCTCTGGGAGCAATGAGGTACATCGGCACCGCCCTCATTGCTCCTAGGGGCTCATTTGCGTATTAATAAACTATTTTCTCAAGAACCCAGGAAGATGGGATCAAGACCAAGATGTTCAACTGTCAAGTGCACTTGTCTCAGGTGAGAACGTTTTCTTACAACATATCTGATGACAGAACCGCTTTAAGTAGGTAATGAAAGTTGAGAATATAAAAAGGCCCAAGAAGCACAGTTCCATCTTGGACACAGTACGACAGTTTCCTTGTACTGTATGTGTAATGGAGGTGCTAGATCTTACTTGCACTTGTTAATTGTTAAATTACAGAAATAGAAATAAAGTTGTCAGACAACCAAATATTTTGGTGCCTGTAGCAGAAGAACACACTTTAATTAGCTGTAAGTATGGGCTACAATAATTATATTTCCCGGGCTAATGACATAACTCAAGGGATAAAAATATATTATGTTAAGTACGATATAAGTAATATAAAAAACACAGTATAATACCATAGTAAGCTTCAGATAAATACACCACAAGATGGGGGACATTTATTAAGACCAGAGTTTTACACACTGGCATCAAACGCTCCACAATTATTAAGAGGTGCATGTCTCTTAATAATGGTGGCTCCCCTGTGCAGGTCCCCGAGCCAGAACTGAAATCCACTCCGGTTTCCGGGTGTAGATGGTAAGAAATGTGCTGAGCCTTCTAGCCCTGGTCCTGCGCCGTCTACTTCAAGCCCCACTCTGCCCACTTTTTGGAAAATTCTTGAGCGGGGACCAAGCCCACAAAAAAATAGCAAAGAAATTTGTGCAAATTTCTGGCGCCAGTTTGGTGTTCAGGGAGTAATACATGTCACCCTGTGTAAATGGTTAATAAAATCTTGGCTGTGTACCTAATGGGGTCTTCAAGTTCAGTAAAACACTGATGTTAAATGGGTTTTCCGGGAGTAGAATATTGATGACCTTCCTCAGGATGGGTCACCAATATCTGATTGGTGGGGGTCCGACACCTGGCAGTGCCACTGATCACCTGTTTGAAGAGGCCACTGAGCTTTTGTGAGCCACACAGCCTCCTTAGGGTACTTTCACACTTGCGGCAGGACGGATCCGGCCGGCTATTCAGCCTGCCGGATCCGTCCTGCCGCTAGTGCCCGTGCACTGCCGTGCTGCCGCTCCGTTCCCATTGACTATAATGGGGCGGGCGGCGGAGCTGCGGTGAGGCATGGCACTGCACGGCAAAGACTGATCTCCGGCCGTGCATTGCCGTGCCCCCGCCCCATTATAGTCAATGGGGACAGAGCGGCAGCACGGCAGTGCACGGGCACTGCGGCAGGACGGATCCGGCAGGCTGAATAGCCTGCCGGATCCGTCCTGCCGCAAGTGTGAAAGTACCCTTACTGCACATCAAGCAAAGCGCCGTACATTGTATAGTGGCTGTGCTTGGTATTACAGCCCCAGGCCTTTCACTTGAAAAAGACTGAGCTGCACATAGGCCATTTGACTGATGAACGTGATGTCACTGGCCTAGGAAGAAGCTGTAGCGCTCACTGGAGTGCCGTGGCCTTCAAACAGCTGATCTGTGGGGGTGCCAAACATCCGAACCATGCTGAACCCTGCTCCCTGCTGAACTATGCAAGAGAGGTAGCTCAGAATGGAGACCATAAAATCCTATTCACCCTAATAGATCTCTATTAGGGTAAATAGGACAAGGAATAAAAAGATCACAGGTTCTAGCCCACTAAGGGGGCTAATAGTTAATATATAAAAAGTAAAAAATAATAAAAAAAATTTAAAAAACACCAAAATATTAAGTTGAAATCACACCCCTTTTCCCAATTTTACCTATAAAAATATATATACAAAATAAACATATTAGTCATCGCAGAATCCAAAAATGTCTGAACTATTAAAATATAAAAATGAATGAAAAACACATGATTCGCCATTTTTTGTCATCTTGCCCCCCCAAAAAAAAAAAAATTTGAATAAAAGTGATCAAAAAGTCGTACACATCACATATGGCTATGTGAACGGGAAAATAAAAAAGTAGTGGCTATTTCTGTAAAGAATAAATCAAGGCAACTGGATTTGCTGTAGATTTCTTGAAAACGTTTCACTCGTTCCTCCAACGAGGAAGAACGAGTGAAACGTTTTCAAGAAATCTACAGCAAGTCCAGTTGCCTTGATTTATTCTTTACAGAAATACCATGACCTGGATAAATGAGAACCTTCACAGGCGTAGTGGCTTTTGGAATGTGGGGAGGAGAAATAAAAAAATGAAAATAGCCCTGGTCTTTAAGGGGTTAAACACAACTGGAAGTATAGGAAGAACTGCACGAAACTCATTTTCACGAACTCTACAATCTATAAATAACGGTCAGTTCATGTTCAAGAAAGAGAACTGCCTGGAGGATACTACCAGACACATCATCCGCTGGCATAAATGATGCAAAAACACAAAACTGAAGGTCAATGAATGGACTAAGAGGGTCATTTCTCATCCACTTCAGTGACAAATCAGTATTCTCTGTAAATTCTATCAACTATTCATAAGATGAGAACGACTTGGACCATTCAGTGGGTAGATCTTAAGATAGTTCCTAATTCTTCACGTTTTAGTGAAAAGAAATGGACAAAACAGCCTTTTCAATTGGTACCGTACATTACAGAGACATCTCCAATGTTTTATCAGCAGCTAAAAGGTTAAATCTTCTACTGTGCAAGTCGTGTTCATTATTGTTTAATCTAAACAAAGGCCAAATTGTACTGGAATTATTTTCATTTAAATGACAGATTTCTAAGTACTCGGAATTAAAATGAACATAAAATGGCAATGTGAGGTATAAGTCACATGGATACAACCTACACAGCCACCACATGGGGTATTACTACTATTGTGTGGTTATGAAGTTGCGCATTATTCCTGTGCTTTACATTATGAAAAAAAGAAAAGATATGGAGAAAGCGTAAAACAAGCGAAAGGATAATGTAAAAATATAAAGTGCTCAAAAAATTAAGGTAATACTTAACTCACATGTCAGATCTCGATGAACGTGTAATACGTTGAAAGTAAGTTGACTTATCAATGGCCAATGGAAACCAAAATCATCAACCAACTGAAGGCTGGATTCAAAATCACTCCGAAAATCAAAGTAAAAAAATTCTAAGCACAGGGGGATCCACTTTGCCTAAATTCACAGCAACTCATAATGTGACTCCATAGTATTTAAGCCCCCCCATGCCTGTTTGCACTCCTAACAACATGTGTAATGCGGATGGTGTCCTGGAGGATCTTCTCCCAGACCTTGATCAGTAAGCAACTGGACAGTCTCTGGTGTTACTTGGCAGCGTCAGATGTACCGACACAGAATGTCCCAGAGGTTCTCAATAGCATCAATGCCTTCATCATCCAGGAACTTCCTACACATTTTGGCCACATGAGGCCAGACATTGTCCTGCACCAACTGGAAGCCATGGCCCACTGCACCAGTGACAGGTCTGACAATGAATTTGAGGATATCATCCCAGTACCTAAAAGCAGCCAGGGTACTTTTGGCTATCATGTGGAGCTATGTGCAACCCTCTAGGCATATGCTTCCCCAGACCCTCACTGACCCATCACCAAACTGGTCAGGTTAGATGATGTTGCAGGCATCATGTTAGCCACATCGTCTCCAGACTAGTTCACATCTGCTTAGTGTAAACCGGCTCTTACCTGTGAAGAGAACGGGGAGCGAAAGTCAAAGCTGTCAATACTGGTGTTCTCTGGTAAATGCCAATCGAGCAGCATGGTGCTGGGTGATGAGCACAGGGCCCACCACAGAACATTGGGCTGTCATGCTACCCTCATGGAGTCTGTTTCTGATAGTCTGGTCAAGAACATGCAGACCAGTACCTCAAAGGAGGTCAATTTGTAGGGTTCTGGCAGTGTTTCCTCTGTTCCTTAATGCACAAAGGAATGGATACTGGTCCTGATGCCAGGTTGATGCCCTTCTATGGCCCTGTCTAGCTCTCCTAGCGCAGCGACCTGTTTCCTGGTATTGTCTCCATGGCATCAAGGCTGTGCTGGGAGACACCATCTTGAGATGGCATGTATGAGTGCACTATCCTGAAGGAACAGGTCTACCTGTGCGATTGGATTCGGCTGCAGGCACCGTCTCATGCTACCAATAATGATAAGGACACATGCAAATTGCAAGACTAATGCCAGACATATTCCCTTTTTGGCGGTTGTCTTGCTGTTGCATCTCCAGTGCACCTGTTCTCAGTTTCATTTGCACCAAAGCAGGTGAAATTGATTCCCATTCGCTCATGCTTCCTAACTGGACAAATTGATATTATTGATGTTTAATTGACTTGGGGATAGAATGTGATGTGTTCTCTAAATTTCTTTGAGCAAAATTGGATGTATGGACTACTATGGCTATCCAGGCAGCTGCTCCATCATGATGACAGCATCTCACAAGCACAAGTAACATCACACCTAGGGCTGAAACAATTACTCGATTGAATCGAGTAACTCGACACAAAAAAAACCTCAATGCAATTTTTTTGCATCGAGGATTCGTTTGTGTCATGTGACCACGGAGCGTGAGTGAAACGCATGCTATAATGACCGCTCCGTAGTCACCCACCAGCCCGCACCGCGCTGCACTGTATCCGGACACATCGTCAGGACGCTGTGACGTCAGCGCGCGGAGAAGAAGATGGACGAGCTGTGGAGTGGCGCCCTTACAGGAGAGGTAAGTATTTTATGTCACTGGCACTGAGGACATGGCTAGGAGGGGGAGATGGTGGCACTGGGGGGCAGCTGATAGCACTTGGGGAAAAGCTGATGGCACTGGGGGGGCAGCTGATGGCACTGAGTGGGCAGCTGATGGCACTGAGTGGGCAGCTGATGGCACTGAGGGGACAGCTGATGGCACTGAGGGGACAGCTGATGGCACTGAGGGGACAGCTGATGGCACTGGTGGGGCAGCTGATGGCACTGAGGGGACAGCTGATGGCACTGAGGGGACAGCTGATGGCACTGAGTGAGGGGGCTGATGAGTTTTTATAAAGGAAAACCTTCTTTTAATCTTTTAATTCGTTTTTTGTTATTAGAGTACTCGATTAATCGTTGGATTAATCGGTAGAATACTCGATTACAAAAATAATCGATAGCTGCAGCCCTAATCACACCCTAAAACCACTCGTCACCAGAAGTGGACTGATGTATTGTGGGCCCACCAGAGGAAATTGTTCTGAGGGTCCACCTTCTATCCGTACAAAACTTGTGTACATTCACTTGTCATTTTATCATAATCTTCATTGTTGCCATTGTACCCACAGGACCAATCACCAGTAAGGTCCAATAGGCAGTTTGTAGATGAACCGAGAAAAGAAAGTGATTGGCTCTAAAATCAGCTCCATATAGGGTGGTTTTTCTTCTGGACCTTTGGGTCCTGCTATTGTGTTGCAGACTGATACTCTGAAGGGCCAGTCATCAGTATAAAAATCTCCGAAAACCCTTTTAATCTTACAATGAAGCTACTGGCTTTAAGCTGTCTCACTTGGGGACTACACGCAAGTCTTCTATCGCTCTGGGCATTAGTCATTTCTAGGTCACACTGCTTAAAAAATAGCATCAGGAACATGTTGTATACGTCTCCAGAATATGCTCCAGAATAGGCGTGCTGCGTTCCTGCAGTATATTGTCGAAGTATTTGGATAGGGGCATGGGCGTAACTGTAGCCATAGCACTTGCTACGGGGCCCAGAGGTTGGGGAAGGGAAGGGGGAATTAGGTGCAGGAACGTGGTACCTTTTTGTGAGGAACAACAATATGAAGTCTTTTTTTTTGCTATAATCTGGGTTTTCTGATATATGGTGCCATTTTATATATATATATAAACATTCCTTGAAATATTGCTTCCTATGCTGCCATTTTTATTTTCTTACACTAGGTGGTGGGGGGCCATCTTGTTTTGCTGTGAGGCATTATGAATTATAGTTACGCCCCTTGCAAAGTTGTATTAGTTGCCAAATAAATCTGACCATGACACTACTAGAATATATTCTCCAAATTCCATGGTTTTGGATACAGTACTATCACAGCTATAGAGCAGTATACGGGAGTGAAGGCCATCTCTCAGGCTTCGTATATTCGTGTTCCCCTTTAACGGCATGGTTATTTTTGCTATGATCATTGCACACATAGGATATGTCGTCAATAACGTGAAACAAGTTACAGTATTTGAATCAACTGATAAGAAATAGACCCTAGAGGCAAGTAATTGGCACCAAAGTCAACTCCAAATGGTTGTCTGTCTTTGTGGCCCATGATGGGTCACGTCCGTGTGCATTCCGTATTTTGCAGAACGGAACAGCTGGTCCCTAATAGAACAGTCCTATCCTTGCCCGTAATAAGGACAATAATAGGACATGTTCTGTTCTTTTGCAGAACGGAAATACGGACATACAGAAACAGAATGCATACGGAGTAACTTCCGTTTTTTTTGCGGACCCATTGAATAGAATGGTTCCGGATACGGTCCACAAAAAAAAAAAATGGAACGGGCAAGGAAAGAAAATACGTTTGTGTACATGAGGCCTTAGTGCACCAAAGGATCATTTGGGACTTTGATGGGATATCTTATGCTGAATTTTGGAAGATATGATAGTCTCGTCAAATCTTCTGGTCAACCCAGCCACAGAAAGATTAAAGGAACAAGAATTCTTAAAGGGAGTTTGTCACCAGGAAATTCTCTGTTACACCAGGCACAACGCTTTGTAGGGCTAGCTCAGCTGAAAGTAATGATACCTTTCACTTAGTGATCAGTTGTATTGTGATAGTCCATATTGCCTCCTTTGCTGGCTGGATTCATTTTTCCGTCCCATTATACACTGCTCGTTTCCATGGTTACTGACCACCCTGTAATCCATCAGCGGTGGTCGTGCTTGCACACTATAGAAAAAAGCGTCGGCTTCTCTAGTGGTCGGGACATAGGCCGGTGCTTTTTCCTATAGTGTGCAAGCACGACCACCGCTGCTAGATTACAGGGTGGTCAGAACGATGGAAATGAGCAGTGTATAATGTGATGGAAAAATGAATCCAGCCAGCAAAGGAGGCAACATGGACAATCACAATACATTAGTAAGTGGCTTGTATTAGCGCTCTCTACATGATAAATGCCATTTGCTGAAGTGAGACAATCCCTTTAAGTTTATGACTGAGTTGAAATTCGGTAGCTACTGGTCAGACTGAGAGGTGATATGTGACATAATGACCTTCCATCAAATAGTTCAGGGATGCCCAAACTGCGGCCCTCCAGATGTTGCAAAACTACAACTCCCAGCATGCATGGACAGCCTACAGCTATCAGTCTACAGCAGGGCATTGTGGGAGTTGTAGTTTTACAACAGCTGGAGGGCCGCTTGTTCGACATCCGTGAAATAGTTAGGGTCCATTCACACGTCCGTGTGTGTTTTGCGGATCCACGGATCCGCGGATCCGCAAAACACGGACATCGGCGATGTGCGTTCCACAATTTGCGGACCGCACATCGCCGGCACTCTCATAGAAAATGCCTTTTCTTGTCCGCAATTGCGGACAAGAATAGGACATGTTCTATCTTTTTCGGGAACGCAATTGCGGACCCGGAAGTGCGGATCCGCAATTGCGGACCCGGCCGGGACATAGTCTATCCCCATTGAAATGAATGGGTCCGCAATTCCGTTCCGCAAATGCGGACTGTATACTGTAGTCACCAAACTGCACGATAACCAAGTAAGACGTAACCTCACACAGGATAAGTCCACACAACAGCAATGCAATTAATGACTGGAGGCGAGGAGATAAAAAGCCATTTTTACTGTGCTTTGCAGATACGCGAGGACGCCGCACAACCGCCTCTGTATACAGGATATAAACTTTTCACCCCTTAGAGACATTTGCTGAGCGCCATGCACATGATGTGTCCCGACATCTCTGGGCTTAGACAGGATTTCGTTTTGGCCAGTGATAATAATAATAATAATGGACTCCAGCAAAGCTCAGACCGCCAGGCGTATTGCTGCAGCATATAATAAGGCTAAATCCAATCCAGGCTGAATGATTCTATTTACTAATAATTAGATTTTGTCTTACCGTAACCTATTTGAGGAGAAATATTACCATAACCCTTAAGAAAAAGGGACTGCCAAAGATTAGAACCAAGGGTCTCCTTTTTTTCCCCCAGAAAGAGCGCCACTTTTGTCCACGTGCAGTGTCTGGTATTGCAGTTCATCCTTATTCAAGTGAATGATGCTGATACTCGACAACGCTGGAGCTCAGAGGGGGGAGTGACCCACTGGACTAATGGTATCAAATACAGTATTAACCGCTTCACTGCCCTCCACCAGGGATCTTAAAATTAACCATAATTCCACTGCCTTAAATCAGAAAGGATTCTAACATCAACACACCAGGGACTTCACTGTCCCAGACCACCAGGGATCTTGACATCAACCCCTTTATTGTCCGTCCTTGACCATAAGGGATACTGACATTAACCCCTTCATTGCCCTTGACCACCAGGGATTAGGGTCCCTCCATCAAGGATCCTAAAATGAAACCCTTTCCTGCCCCAGACCACCACAGAGTCTAAAATAAACCCCTTCCACTACCTTAAATCGCAAGGGATTCTAACATCAACACACCAGGGATCCTGACACCAACAACTTCACTGTCCCAGACTACCAGGGATCTTGAGAGTAACCCCTTCATTGCCCTCAACCACCAGAGATCCTGACGTTACCCCCTTCATTACCCTACACCAACAGGGATTCTGACACTAAGCCATCCACTGTCATAGTGTACCAAATATATGGACATTAACCTGCATGTTAAAGAGGTTGTTCAGGCTACAGATACTGATGACCGATCCTCAGGATAGGTCATCAATATCGATTCAGTGGGTATCTAACACCCAGCACCGCTGTGAATAGCTGTTTCTGGCACCCGCTATGTAAAGAACTCACTCTGTTTTACATCCTGAATGTAGCACTTCCTGTTGCCGTGTGCAACCAAATTCACGATGCACTTCTCAGTTCTCTGCCACAGCTCCAGAACCGCCCCAAACAATGCCCATCCAGTTACTTACTCTTCTATCACTGCCCCTAACAACCCCCGCTAGTGTATAGCTCCTCCCACCAAGTTACATAGACACTCCCCTATCACTGCCCCTAACAACGCCCAGCTAGTTTATAGCCCCTCCCACCAAGGTACATAGACACTCCCCTATCACTGCCGCTAACAACGCCCAGCTAGTTTATAGCTCCTCCCACCAAGTTACATAGACACTCTGATATCACTGCCCCTAACAACCCCCCTCTAGTTTATAGCTCCTCCCACCAAGTTACATAGACACTCCGCTATCACAACCCTAACAGCACCCAGCTAGTTTATAGCTCCTCCCACGAAGGTACATAGACACTGCCCTATCACTGCCCCTAACAACCCCCCGCTAGTTTATAGCCCCTCCCACCAAGTTACATAGACACTCTGCTATCACTACCCTAACAACACCCAGCTAGTTTATAGCCCCTCCCTCCAGCTTGTTACATAGACACTCCCCTATCAGTGCCCCGCCCATGGACATAACATCACAGGAAATAAGAAAGAGCTGCATGGACATGGTCATGTGACCACAGCCCAAAACGGGAGATAGGAGCAATAAAGGTAAAAGAAATACATTACAAATTACAGCGACCTTCATGAGTGATTATATTTAGGGATGAGCGAATCGACTTCGGATTAAACATTCAAGTGGTATCTTGGAACCGAACCCGAGTTCGGGAAATGTTTTTTTTTACAGTATAAATTAATTTATGAAGTTATTACGTGAAGTCTCGCGAGACTTCGTGAAGTAATAACTTCGCCTCATCTGAGCCAATACATTCTTTCGCTCCGTACAGTATTGAAACGAAGTTTTATGCGAATCGACTTCGGATGTTTCGCCCGCTCATCCCTTATTATATTATTATTATATTATTTTAAAGGATGCTGATGCAAACTCGAAACCCCCTTAAAGCCTGATGTGTCCAGGTCCTAAGGACTCCGATCACTGGCTACGAAGGCTCGGAAGTTCCTTGGAGGTGGGCCTGCCAGGTATATGTTTCCTGTTGTTTATATAGCAGCATGTATTCCGCAGCGCGGTATAATCAGTGATACAGACTGTTTACAGCACGTGTAGGGTACGTATGAATTGTTTAAAGGCTAATCTCCTAAATTTCCTTCTGGGCTGCCTGCATTTCCATTGCTTACTGTCATAATTAAACCTATAAATAGATTTTCGGAGGTTGTCAGGACAAGCAATTTGCATGAGATTTGCATTTCATTATTGCTTAGTCTTTTTTCTCACAGCACGTTTTTTACATGAAATCTGCAAACCGTACAATATCAGACATAAAACGCTCCATATTCCTGCTCAGTGTTAGGATATACTTCAGATATGACTGACCCCTTCACCCGAAATCCTTGTACATACTGCGCATTTCTGCAACAAATCTCCTGTGTGTGAATATACCCTTGTGGTAGTTAGTGCTGAATAGTTTCTAGGGGTACGGTCACACGGTCAGGTTTCCTGATGCAGTTTTGGAAAATAAAATCAGGAGTGGATAAAAAAAGATCATAAAAAGACAACTTACAAAGGACAGATACGACTTCTCCGCTTTTTTAAATTCACTCCTGGTTTTGGCCTCCAAAACTGCATCAGGAAACCTGACCGTGTGATCATACCCATAGGGCAGATGCAGATGATGAGGATTATCGGTTTTTCTGTTCAGATCTCAGTGTGGAAAACCACAGAGTGAGGCCCCATGCACACGACCGTATATTGTTTCCTTGTCCCTTCCGTTTTTTTTGCTGATAGGATGCAGACCCATTCATTTCAATGGGTCCGCAAAAAAAATGGAATGTATTCCGTTTCCGAATTTCCATTTTTCTGTTCCGCAACATATTGAGTCAGGTCCTATTATTGTCCGCAAATCATGTTCAGTGGTTCCATTCAAGTCAATGGGTCCGTATAAAAAACGGAATGCATATAGAACACATGTACAGAATATTACCTGCCGAGGGGGTATTAACATCCGCAGCATGTCAATTGTTTGTGCGATTCCACACCTTATATATACTGGTCTTCAATGGGGTTAGGGCTAATGCACACGACCGCAGAAAACTGATCCGCAAAAAATACGGATGACGTCCGTGTGCATTCCGTATTTTGCAGAACGGAACAGCTGGCCCCTAATAGAACAGTCCTTTCCTTGTCCATAATGCGGACAATAATAGGACATGTTCTATTTTTTGCAGAACGGAAATACGGAAACAGAATACACATGGAGTGCATACAGTCCGCAAAAAAATGGAACAAACACGGGAAGAAAATACGTTTGTGTGCATGAGCCCTTATTAACAGAAAATTCAAAACAAAAAATGCTGAAAAACTGAACAAAAAAAAAAAGGACCAAGTCTGTGTCAAATACTGCTTTTTTGGTGTGGGTTTGTTGCGGATTTTCTGCATACAAATTGTATGCAGGTTCCCTTAGGTGACCAATGGGTGTGGGTAGACTGGCAGAAATTCCGCATAAAATTCCGTAAGTTTTGTTGCGACTGACGTGCTGCGGATTTGAAAATCTGTAAAGAGGGACATTAAACAAGACTGGCGTTCCCATCTGCCAGTATTGGTCCCTCTGCGCCTCTTAATAAATTAGGCGCATCTCTGCCAGTCCATGCGCCGGAAACGGAAACTTACGCCAGACTTCAGCTATAAATTACGCCAATTTTTTGACAGACCGCTCTAAGCCCTGCCCCATCCCGCTAAAACCTATCCCTGTTCTCGCCACTTCAGAAAAGTGGTGGGAAGCTCAAAGAGTCCCAAATTATTGCTCACACGTAGCGAGCCCCATCACTTGTGACTTATGCCACTACCGCGCCGTAAATGCGGGATGACATTGATAAATATCCCTCATTGTCTAATCTCATACAATTTGCTGTATAACTGTGGTTTTTCCGCACGAGAATCGGCGCACGTGGACCGGTAGGCTCAAGAATCTTTCAGACTAGGAATCTAAAACTCCATGTTCAGGCCGGTAAACAAGGGACAACTTTTTAAACGGACCACACACGGATGAAATGCGTGTTCTGTTCTTTTTATTGTGCATCCATTCACTTAGATGAGTGAGACTTGCACGAAAATTCACGCTGGATGGCGAATGCTGTGATTATGTCTGCATTGACTGATGGTCTCTAGCGCTAGTGTGAAACCAGCCTTAAAGAGCCCTAAAAAAGACAATCACTTTCCTTGGCTAAGCATACACCTGTAGCAATGGTGACTATCCCCCACTGCATCATAGAAGGAGACTTGTAAGACGTGTGTTTCATCTGCTAGGCTTAATCTATAGGACGCCGGAGTAGGACGCACTTCCCAATAGATTAGGTGCATCTGTGGGGCGCCTATGGCTGTAAGTAGTGTTGAGCGAACTTGTGTTTTCATGTTCGGCATACAAGGTTCGGGTTATCAAAGAATTCTGTTATGGATTCCACTACCACGGACCATAAGTTTTTAGATAACCCGAACCCGAACCTTGTACGCCGAACTTGAAAACACAAGTTCGCTCAACACTAGCTGTAAACTATACTCCAAACCTACACCTGCTCATAGCAGACATAACTTTGTGCCAGAATTTACGCCAATTTGTGATATAAATGACCATAAATCTGTCTAGTTACCCTATCTAATTTTCTCATCGCTTTTAAAAACTTACAGGAAAAGAAAAAAGTCAAAAACGCCAATTCCGTTTGCTTTCCGTCCTAATAGAAGTTTATGGGAAAGCATAACAGATCCGTCTGGGTCCCGTTATGCAAGACGGAAAACAAAGTCCTTTGTTTTCCGTCTTGCATAACGGGAACCAGAGGGATCCGTTTGGTTCTCATAGACTTCTATTAGGACAGAAGGCAAACGGAATGCCTTTTAGGCCCCATTCATACGTCCGCAAGTGTTTTGCGGATCCACGGGTCCGCAAAACACAGATATCGGCAATGTGCGTTCTGTTATTTGCGGACCGCACATCGCCGGCACTATATAGAAAATGCCTTTTCTTGTCCGCAATTGCAGACAAGAATAGGACATGTTCTATTTTTTCGGGAACGCGATTGCGGACCCGGGCGGGACATAGAGTGTCCCTATAGGAATGAATGGGTCCGCAATTCCATTCTGCAAAATGCGGAACGGAATTGCGGACGTGTGAATGGGGCCTTAAAGGCTTCCGTTTTGCATTCCGTCATAATACAAGTCTATGGGCAGAAGAGCGGATCCATCCTTCCGTCTTATGGATTCCATTATTTTCCGTTATAAAGCCATAACGGAATCCATAATGCTAGTGTGAACTCACCCTAACTGATTCTAACCCAATTATTAGTTTAGTGGGGGTCCCTGTTACACCACTATAACCTTGTACCCCAATTTACCACTAGGCACTTAAGGCGCGTGCCTAGTGGCAGCCTAGTGGGGAAGGGCATCTTCTGCTGGTGGTCAGAAGTGGATGCCTTGGAAGTTGGTTTATAGTCTCCATTCAATGCGATCTACTGTCTGGTTATCTATAGATGACTACTATATAGGTTATAGTTCGGTAATATAAAGCATGGCTTTTAGTGCGGGCCTCGGGCACAATGCATTTCATGTTGTCAGGCGCCATGTAAATCCGCACGGCCGTAGGTTTGTGGTGAACGCGTCAGAATATCAGGATCCCGCAGACAATCACATAATACAAACCACATCCACTAATGCTCATCACACCTAACATGGACAGAACGTGGCTTTCCAAGGGAACATTCCCATAAAAATACAAAAAGGTGACCGTATTTTGTGCTTATTTTTCATAGAGCATTATGTCCAGAAGATTTAAAGGGGTATAAGCATCAGATGGGAAACAACTGCGCGGTACCTGGCTGCCGTCCCATAGAGATGAATGGAGGGGGAGTTCATATGCCTGACTTGCTGCTCTGTTCATTTTGGGGGGTTTACAGGGAATTGGGCAACCGTTTTCCTGATCTATTTGGGTCCCAGTGGTAGGACCCCCACGATCAATAGTTATCCCCTAGCATGTGGAGGGGGGAAACTTGAAATAACTGGAATAACCCTTTAAAGAGGGGTGTTTTAGTAAAGACTTATATTTCCCATAAAATAACTTTTTTTGTCTTCCTCTATTATTCCTCCTAAAAATGTAGAATAACATAAACAACTTGGTGTCACCATTCCCCTTGTCAAAGGAGTGAACGCCTACAAAACTCTGGAACTATTTCATGCTCACAGCTCTGCCCATGCAAGGAAACACCTTATTGACAAGCAGGATGGTAACAATCAGATGTCAATTTATTTGTTCGTTTCTAGCTAGAATAAAGGAGGAATTCTCCAGAATTTCATTTGGACGAAAAGTATTTTTTAAAGATATCAGGTGAGCCAAAAGGTCCAGTTAACCTTCACAAAGGAAAAAGACAATAACTCTATGTTAAAGAGGAGCCGTCACCTCTCCTGACATTCGTTTTAGTAACTACGTGCATTCCCCATGTAATAATTCTGGAGCATCTGTTCCTATCACGCTTATTATTCCTGATAAATGTTACAAATTAATTACTAGCAGCTTGTAATGAAGATCCAGCTGGGCGCTACCGGTTTGAGGTGTGTCTGGCACTGGTACCACTGGTTGGATAGTGTCAGACTGTACAGGGACACACCACCAACTGGTAACACCCATCTGGACCTTCACTGCAAATGGCTAAAAAAATCACAAGATAGGATGGAATAAAGGCAGGAATAAAAAGGAATGGCACAACACCGAGTTATGAGAATAGCTGTAATAAAGCATTAGGTGAAGAAACAGCCCATGAACCTTCTATGGATTGGTCGATGGCCGATATTGTTCTATGCCTTATCAGACATTTCCTAAGCCTGAGATTCCAAATGAAATGAACAATGTAAGGCGCTATCACAGCAGTAACTCTGCAAGCAATTTCCCTTGGGCAAATCTCCGCATGACGTGAGCTTTACTAAGTGCTGCATTTTTGCTTAGAAGATAATTAAAGTCAAAATATACAAAAATAGTACAGTCCTACAAGGGGAAGTACCGTGCCACGAGACAAAGAGGCAGGGAAAGCAAAGGTAAGTGGGCGCCATTAGGCACTGCCATGTGAAACCAGGAGATGTTTAGCCTTGTAGAATGCACATAGGAAATATATTTATTTTTCCCGTTTCTATTCCGTTTTTTGCGGTCCGTATATGAACTGTATGTGAAACCATTCATTTCAATGGGTCCGCAAAAAAAACGGAAGGTACTCCGTATGCCTTCTGTTTCCGTATTTCTGTTCCGTTCAAAGATAGACCATGTCCTATTACTGTCCGCATAACGGACAAGGATAGTACTGTTCTATCAGGGGCCAGTTGTTCCCTTCCGCAAGAAACGGAATGCACACGGATGTCATCCGTCGGACCGCAAAATACTGAAAAAGCCATACGGTCATGTGCATAAGGCCTAATGAAAATCCATTCTAAGGCCTCTTGCACACAACCGTATATGGAACGCAAAAATCGGAAAAAAATCGTTGTTGTTTTGCGATCCGTTCTTTACGGATCCGTTGTTCTGCATCTGAGTTTTTTTTTCTCTGATTTAAGTCCTCTTCCGTTCCGTTATTCCACAAAACATATCCGTATGGTTTCCGTATTTGAACTTATTAATCACCAAACACATGAGCAATATGAGCTTGGCATATAATTTCTACAGTATGGATCCGCAAAATACGGATGACATACGGATGTGTTCCGTGTGCATTCCGTATTTTTCGTGGACCCATTGACTTGAATAGAGCCACGGACCGTGATTATTGGACAATAATAGGACACGCACTACTTTTTTGCGGAACGACCATGCGGACAAACGGAAACGGAATGCACACGGAGTACCTTCCGTATATTCTACAGCCCCGTTGAATTAAATGATTCCGCATACAGTCCACAAAAAAAACAGAACGAAAGCGGAAAGAAAATACGTTTGTGTGCATGAGCCCTATGGCGCAGGCAAGAGAAACAACTACACATTAAAATCATTAGCAGTTGTGCAGTTTCTCTGGCGGATGGGTTGTCTATTATACACTTTCTCCATGGTCACAGCTAGTTGGGTTTTCAACGTAGTAGACCAAAGTCCTAAACTGGTTCTTAAGCCCAGTGCAGTTTATGTTCACATTAGGATGCAATTTACCATCATCCATTGTACGGTATTTGTTTTCTATCTGTCCCCTCCCTACAACCGTTGTGCCTTTTGTGTGATATCTGCCATACATCTTTCTATTCCCTCCCACTATCTGTGTCCTACATCCATCTCCTCCCTCCGTTGTGTCCTGTCTACTCCAGCTGTCTGTGCCTTACATCAGTCTCGTACTCCCGATGGAAAATGCCTCCTACCTGTCTGGTCCCTCTCTTTGTATTGTGCCTTACATCTGTCCTCCCAATGGAATATGCCATAAATCTGTCTCACTCCCAATCAATGGTGATCATGGAGGCAAGCATAGCGGCTGCTATGGAGCCCGGCAGCTCGAGGGACTATCTTCAGTATTAGAGAAGGTCCCAAGGTGAGGGATAGCTAGGGATTACTGTGGAGGACGGAAGGATGGAGTGTCGATTTCTCTCTTCCATTATACAGGTGTGGACATGACGGCCCTGTAAGAATCTTAACCTCTTCGTTTCCACATCTCATATCTTTATGGTAGAGTTGGGTTCTAGTCATTGGGTTTCAGTGAGGCCCCATGGTCATTTGTGGTTCTCTGCTCTAAATAGTATGTGCTTTATCTAATATCTTCTTTACAGAAGTCTTATTCCTCCCAACAAGAAGTCTGGTTGAACTGGTGGCTGCCTCTTCTCACTTAGAGATGTTACCTCATCAAGAACAAGACCTTTTTTGGTAGCCATAAGATACACCTAATTTTTCCAGAGGAAGCAATGGCCAGCCAGGCATTGTTCTCGCAGTGACCAATGCAGGGTAATGTCAGGGTGGGCATTGAGATGGATGGCCATCCACGAAATGAAGAATGATTGGACAGTTCAAGTCCATGACAGCGAGTTCCCCTTCTACTTAATGAATCTCTGCTCCAGCTTATAAGGTCCCCAAAAACATGGTATGGACCATTTCAATCACAACAAGGATTGGTTGGATAAAATTTAACAAAGAACCATTGATTTACCCGGTCAATGACCATCATCATCTGGAAGGAAGTCTGTGTTTGAACACTTGAACTGATTTTTGGATGAATGATCTTTCATTTTTGAAAGATCTTTCGTCCACAATTGATCTTTCCTTCAAAGAAAGATTGTTCCTCCTTTGTTCTCACTGAAAAAAGTTGGCCAGTTTAACCAATGTATCATCAAATATGGACTAAAATAGACCACACAACTGTTGGTTCATCCTTTACTTGTATCTGATAGGTATGTCCATCTTTAGAAGGAGTGCCAATATCGGAGACCCCCCTCTAAAACATCTAATAGGGCATATGGAAAGGGGCTGTCGCGTAAACTATTGCTGTTTTGTATAATAGAGTGGATTCTCGATGGAAAAAATGAATGGGGTCATTTATCAAACTGGTGTAGAGCAGAACTTGCTTAGTTGCCCCTAGCAACCAATCAGATTTCACCTTTCATTTTTCACAGCTCCTTTGGAAAATGAAAGGAGCAATCTGATTGGTTGCTCTGGGCTGCTCATTATCTATGGGAGAAGTGGCCCATTCATTCTACCAATGCTTGCTCTCTTCTTGTCAGAGGAGAGGCGCAGTCCCATTCTGTTCTTCTGCTCTGACAAGGAGGGAAGATCCATCCTTGATGTCGGTATCTGTCATCTGAGTTTCTAACAAAAGCAGAACGAGTTACAATGATCCCAACCACAATGCACTCCTGGAAAAAGGAGCTAAAGGAAGGTCTTGTGGTGTGGCGCTGCTGCCCACCCAAAGGACCAGAACAGGAGAGAGTAAATACGTTTTTGAACAGCATTAGAGTTAGATTTATGTTAAAGGGATTGTCCAACCCCACTGCTATTGTGGTTATGGCCCTAAATCTATTTTTGCCTAAAGATAGAGAGGTCACTGTTCCAATCCGAAGGTGCTGCCCTGGCTGTTTCCAGTTTACTGCCATATGCACTGCTGCAGCCATTCATTGGCTGCAGCAGTGATGTGTCCCTAAGTGGCACTTGACCGCTGAGGCAAGTGATGACAGACAGGGTGTCATACTTCCGAAAGAAGTGGGAATAGGGCCCCCAGTGAATAAGTAGGTGCTGTTCTTTCTTTACGCAGAGCAAATTTGGGGCCATAACTACAATTGTGGTGGGTGTCGGACAACCCCTTT
Organism: Bufotes viridis; assembly: GCA_033119425.1. Lineage (NCBI taxonomy): Eukaryota > Metazoa > Chordata > Amphibia > Anura > Bufonidae > Bufotes > Bufotes viridis. Next base: position 389,976,693 of record CM065592.1, on the reverse strand, counting down.
AATGCCTAAAGGTTTCTCTTTAGAACTTGGTTTGTGGCATAACCCCTTTAACTAAGGCCATAGCATCCTAATTCTGTGGCCTGAGAAATGAAGGGACTTTCAGTGATTTATTATTGGTGACGCTCCCTCTTGACGTATAAGAAACGCCTTCAAGGATCAGCTCTGGCTTCCTTTTACAGCAGGATCCATATTGCGTTCAGTGCCCAGTACTCTTCATCTCCAGTGTTCATGAAAATGATGTGACAGTACTGAAGTAAAGAATCAGATTGCCGAATGGCGTTCTTCTGCAGGCTACACGTGTCCTCCATTAACAGCACATGGCAAAGGAAGCCAACGTACATATAAAGCTGTATACAAGACGTTCTACAAAGATGACTTACATGATAAAACATACATACGGCATACAGCGGCACACATACAAAAAACGTGATATCACATGTGGCTGCATTGTTACATGCTGGTCACAGATACAAAATGGCTGCCACAGCTCTAGCTGTGAGGTAAATGGCACCAGCCTTGTGTAGCTCTTTCGAATCGCTGTGATTTTGTCAGACATGACTGATATGACTCTCTCCGGCATGGTGTTATGTTTGTAGATCATACTCCTCCTCATTGATTTTCTCTTTAATTGGTATCCCTCATATATACTGTTTGTATGTCGAGTGCAATCATATCTACTACTATGGAGGCCGTTACAGCAGCCGCTTTGGGGAACAATAGCTGAGGGGGGCATGTTTCTTTTTAAAGGGATACCAGAGGAGAAAGAGACATCACATCGTCGAAGGGGACCCAGAAAAGAGAGCTGTCCCCTGAGAGTGTATGAGGGACTCTGGCGTGCCCATGCTTTTCATATACAATCATTCACACAATGGCCGCCACAATGGCTGCCCAGAAGCAGCTTCCCCCAGCAATAGCAGCTGATGTGTGGGAGTGACAAAGCCAGACCTGATGTCATCTACAGTAAATTTATTCAAAAAGGACCGGTCCCCATGAAAGTCAACCATTGTAAAAACTACACACCCATAAAGGGGTTGTCCCACAAAAAATATTCTACAGTTTTCAAACCAGTACCTGGATCTGAATACTTCTGAAATTGCATGTAATTAAAGATTTAGCATAGCCACTGAGTTATTCAATAAAATGTATCTGTATAGCGCCACCTGCTGTTTGTTTTTTCTATTATTTCATTGTCCTGCTCACTGAGATGGCCGCAAATGCTCAGTTTCATCCTTCAACTGCCTCCTGAGCTGTGATAGGGAGATCAGGGACACGCCCCCTAAGTTGCAGCAGAAAAGACACGTCCCCTTGAGCTGCCAGCTTGATATAAATCTAGCGAGCAATGAATGGGGTGATCTATGGATCCCTGTGAGGTACAGGGCTGGTTCTAGCTTTGTTAGAGAGAGATTGTCATGTACTTCATTTTTTACATTAGTCATGGGATACCACTTTAAATGGACTTTGTCCCCATCCTGACTGGTTTTAAACCGATCATAGACATTACCTTTGTTTAGTTTTTCAGATCCTTCAAATCGCCAAAAAAGTAGTTTTATGATATGCCAATGAGCCATCGCAGATGTCCAGCGGTGGAGAGTTTGCTGCAAGTGCCCAGACATCCCCTGCCTTATTTGCACCTAAGTCCACCCCTCAGGGTTCTCCGGCCAGCCCTGTCTCATCATATTTCCCTGTAGCGCAAATCCTGCGCCTTTGGGCATCACCACCGGGCCGCGGGCATCCGCACTGTGGGCAGAGGCACAGGGATATGCAGTGCGCATGCGCCGGTTACTGCTGTCTGCTCGTGCTACGCAACTTCCGTCGCTCCGATGTCGCGCCAGTAACTGGCGCATGCGCACTGCATATCACTGCACATGTCCAGGCCTGGCGGTGATGCCTGAAGCTGCAGGATTTGGGCCGCATGGAAAAATGATGTCACACAGACAAAGGAATGGCCAGAGATCATTGGGGGGCAGAGTTAGGCGCGAATAAGGCAGGGGAGCCTGGCTCATTGGCATATTCTAAAAACGACTTTTTTGGCGATTTGAAGGATCTGAAAAACGTCTGTGTCATGTCTTTGTGTCCCACTGAACTATGTGATCGGTTTAAAACCAGCCAGGTTGATGGCAGATTCCATTTAAAGAGAACCTGTCACCGCTCCTGACAGGTCTGATTGAATAGCTTCATACATTCCCCGTGTAATAACCCTTCTGGAGCATCCATTCTTATGGCTCTGTGTTGTGTCGTTCCTTTATTATTTCTACTAGAAGTTATGAATGAATTGCTAGCAGTCGGCAGTAAGGGTACAGAGGGGTGTTACCATTTGGGGGTGTGTCCCTGCACAGTCTGAAAATGTCAGCACTAATTGGATAGAGTGAGTTTGTGCAAGTACACCCCCCCCCCCCAACTGGTTACCCCCCCCCCCCCCTCTGTACCCTTACTACAGACTGCTAGCAATTCATTTATTACTTCTAGATATAATAAAGGAATGGCCCATAGAGCTATAAGAATAGATGCTTCAGGATTGTTATTACACGGGGAATGCATGAAGCTAATAAATCAGACCTGTCAGGAGCGGAGACAGGTCCTCTTTAAGCTTCCTGCTGCTGCGTCTAGCAAAGTAATGGCCTGCTCCATTTTTAATTTGGGACCTCACCGTGAATGATTTCCGTGAATTGCTTTCAAGCAATTAATAGCTAGAATATATTTATTTTTCCTGAAAATATGATGAACCATGTCATATACAGTAATGGGTGAAAGAACTGCTGGGCCCAGTATTTGCTGCACCAGCGCCTACAGGGTGTGCACTGGGTATATTCTGAGTGACGCCCAAATTAATTTGTTAACATTTAACCATTTCTTTCCCTACTTAATAAGGTTTCAGGTGCCTGCGTTCCTCTCCTCTCAGCTCTTGCACAGGCGGTGGCAGAGATCAGGCCTGTGAGTCAGCATCTGCTGGTACATAGGCTTTATACATACAGATCCCATCACTTCTACGTAGAATCCTTCCTGCAGATTTTATCCCTCTCCACCATCCATTTCCAGCTGGATCCTGACCTTCCCCTCTGCCATTAAATATGGATGACGCTGCTATCTGACATTTTCGGACTGTGCATAAATCAGCAATAACGGCGGTATCTGCTATTCCTGGATGACACTGATGCTATGCTGCTCGCCTCTTAGCATCACTTACACGACGGTAATACATATACAGCGGTAAAATGGGGTTTATTGATTTGCTGACGATGCAAATCCATCTGACTACATTTAATAAACTCTGCGGGTAAGGCTTCTTTCACATTAGCATTTTGCGGATCCATCATGGATCTGCAAAAACGCTTCCGTTACAATAATACAACCGCATGCATCCGTCACGAACGGATCCGGTTGTATTATGTCTTCTATAGCGATGACGATGAAGTCACCATTCCTGACGAAGCGGAGCCAAACGAGAGAACACGGATCCGTCCCCGTCGACTTACATTGTGTGTCAGGACGGATCCGTTTTCTCTGACACAATAGAAAACAGATCCGTTCCCTATTGACTTTCAATGGTGTTCAAGACGGATCTGTTTTCTATTGTGTCAGAGAACACGGATCCCTCCTGACACACAATGTAAGTCGACGGGGACGGATCCGTGTTCTCTCGTTTGGCTCCGCTTCGTCAGGAATGGTGACTGAACGGAGGCAAACTGATGCATTCTGAGCGGATCCTTTTCCATTCAGAATGCATTAGGGCAAAACTGATCCGTTTTGGACCGCTTGTAAGAGCCCTGAACGGATCTCACAAACGGAAAGCCAAAACACTAGTGTTAAAGAAGCCTATTCGCCATGCAGGTTCACACCTGAGCGTTTTACAGCGCGTTCCTACGCGCTGTAAAACGCTCAACAGGCGAAAACCCATGTTTCCCTTTGGGCATAGTTCTCACCTGAGCGTTTTACAGCGTGTACGAACGCGCTGTAAAACGCCCTACGCCCAAAGAAGTACAGGAGCTTCTTAGGGGCTTTTTGTCGCGCGTATTGTGATTGACGCCTATCGACGCCTATTTCCAAAAACGCGACAAAAACGCGTGTATCAAATACGCTCAAGTGTGAACCCAGCGTAAGATGACCACACAACATTTTTTTAGTAATTACATTTGACAAATGCATCTGACCCTGACAAAAGCAATAAACGGTTAACATAGGAGTCTGCTCCGCAAAAAAGAAAAAAAATGTCGCACACATGTATACATGCACATAAGATACATATACACACACACACACATACACTGTGTGCACAATTATTAGGCAAGTTGTATTTTTGAGGATCAATTTTACTATTCTGCACAAAATGCTGAAAAATGTCGGTCAGTCCAAAATGTTAATAAACCTCAAACCTGAACATTTAAGAAAGTAAAAGTGAGGTTTTGGCTCTTGGGAGAATATCTACGTGTGCAGAATTATTATGTCACTAAACGAAAAAGGGACAATTTCCCACCTCACTTGTTTATTTTCATCTGATAAAGTGACATCTCAAAATTTACAAATAAGCATTTCTGACATTTCCCCCCCAAAAAAATCTCAGTGACCAGTATAGCCGCCCTTCTTTTCAGTGACAGCCATAAGCCTTCCATCCATGGAGTCTGTCGGTTCCTTAATCTGTTGACGATCCCCTTTTTGGGCAGCAGTAACCACAGCCTCCCAGACGCTGTTCAGAGAGGTGGACTGCTTTCCTTCACCGTAATGCCTCATGCAGACGTCCGTTAAACACGGACGTGAACTGTCCGTGGTATCCTGGGCTGGATTCCTGCTGAGAGCAGGAGCGCACGGCTTCATTGGTTGCTATGACGCCATGCGCTTCCTGCTGCCGCTGCAGTACCGTAATCAAGTCGTATAGATCATACCAGTGTATCACTGTACTGCAGCGGCGGCAGGAAGCGCATGGCGTCATAGCAACCAATGACGGCGTGCGCTACTGCTCTCAGCAGGAATCCAGCCCAGGATACCACGGACAGTTCACGTCCGTGTTTAACAGACGTCTGCATGAGGCATAAATCTCCCGTTTAAGAAGGGCCCACAAGTTCTCAATAGGGTTTGGGTCAGGTGGGGAAGGCGGCCATGTCATTATTCGCCATGCAGTAGAGTACTTCAGTGCCTGCAATGGCGCATTGAACTGCATAAAAATCATGGTTTTCTTGAAAGATGCAGACTGTTCCACTGCTTGAAGAAATGATCTATCAATAACTAGCAGTAGCACTTTTTGAGTCGGTTAAGTCTCTGTTTGGCCCATTTTAACAAAGGAAAACCTGCCTAATAATTATGCACACCTGGAGTTGGAATATATGCATAAAAATGATGACACGGTCCAAATACCTGCCTAATAATTGTGCAGATAGTGTATATATCTATACAGACACACATGTATATATGCACATATGGCATGTACACATATAAAACACACATATATATATATATATATATATATATATATATATACTGTACATACACATATGTATCTACATATACACACAAATGTGTGTCCACACTCATATACACATGTACACAGATACATACACACACGTACACTGATATACACACACATGTACACAGATATACACACACACGTACACAGATATACACACACACGTACACAGATATACACACACATGTACACAGATATACACACACACGTACACAGATATACACACACATGTACACAGATATACACACACATGTACACAGATATACACACACACGTACACAGATATACACACACACGTACACAGATATACACACACACGTACACAGATATACACACACACGTACACAGATATACACACACATGTACACAGATATACACACACATGTACACAGATATACACACACATGTACACAGATATACACACACGTACACAGATATATACACACACACATCGGCCTTCATACACATGCATAAACATACAATACTCACTTGCCTAATAATTGTGCAGATAGTGTATATATGTATATAGACACGCATGTATATATGCACATAAGGCATGTACACACATAAATATGTATATATAACACACACATATATACATATGTAGAAATGTGTGTCCACACTCATATACACAAACATACAATACTTACATCCATGCACTTATGTACGTGGATATATACATACACTACACACACATCCACATTCATACAGTACACGTGCATAAACATACAATACTCACATATGAATGCATGCATTTGCACACACGCATCCATACCTACATACATGCACAGGCATGATGTGATCTACAAAAGCTCTGAGCGATGTTAATTCCCCGAGTGTCCTAGTGGGAGTCATTTTACAGGCGATGCTGACCTATTGATCTGGACAAGAAGACAGAACCGCTGATTTCTGCCCCCCCCCATCTGTATTGTGCGCTGGGCACTTTAACAGCTCGCACATCTGCAGTGTTGCGCCATATGATGCATCAGGGGAACCCTTCAACGTGTTCTCCATTCTAATGGGCAGCAATCTTCCCTTTTCCCTGCCACGGCTATAGATGCCAGGCGTGTCTGATCCTACCTGCCTGCCCACACCATGACACCGTACCATAAACCAGCATCCAACGCGGGGTCACTCGTTCTCATTCTAAGCCACCCCTCACAACACGGATCGCGTCTGCTCTGACCTCACAGCTCCCATTCACAATAAACTCTCCTTATATTTCAGCATTTTTCGGGTGCGACCACACGGTCGGGTTTCTGCATGCAGTTCTGAAAGCCAAAATTAAAGAAGAAAAGCCGTATCGGTCCTTAATATTTTCTCTCCTTTTATGATCCGCTCCTGATTTTGGCTTCCAAAACTGCATGCAGAAACCTGACCGTGTGACCGTACCCTTACAGTGCCGAGGACATACGACACGGACTGCTACATGTACAGGACTCTCTCTATCGGGCGTTGGCAGACTATCTCACCTCTTTTACCCATCAGGTACCTTATTCTATTCTGCAGACAGCCAGCCTATGCTATAGTGAATCCCAAAAGCAAACTCCTTCTGCATCGAAAATCCTCAGCCGCCTGATCTACATCTCAGGCGCAATAATGGGGTGGGGTCCTCCGTCGCCTTCCCAGAAAATCCCCCCAGCCAGGATTGCTGCTTTTCTCCCCTAGGTGTAATTAAGGCGCTCTGTTTACGCCGCACCTACGGGTTTTAATGCCTGTTTGCAGCAACCTGCCATTTACCACCGGAGCCGCCGTAAAGCTGCTTCAGCCGTCGCCGCCCGTCACGTCCTTCGCGCCGCACAATCTCATCGTCACGCAGGTAGCACGAGACAACGATTTCAGGAAGAAATCATCCCCCCCCCCACGTCTCGGTACCTTTAGATGAAGACGTACAACACCCTGCGCTGGCATTCACATGGGAAGGAGCCAGCCCCTGCCTTTATTACAAACAAATCTGCATCTCCGCCGTGGCTCCCCCTAGAGGCGATGCCCCCCCCCCCCCACTCCAGCTGTAATGCAGATCCCCTCCCCCTTTGCTTTCTCACTAGTGGGTAACAAAACCAGCAGTAATTACTAATGCCCCAGCACGTAACGCTATCCGCTTTTTTTTTTTTGACGCAATTCTGGAGCTGTCTGGACCTGCAGATACCCCCCAACCTAAATCTATCTATATATCTATCTACACTGCAGATATACATATGGACACCACCTATATATCCATGAACTGCAGGTCCCCCAGCACCTAGCAGGGGTGGCACACATTCAGCTCTGCTACATCCAGCCTCTGCAGTGGAGCTGTCCGCCGTGCTCTGGTGCTGAATCCGCCCACCTGCCTCCAGACGGCTCCTCATCAATCACGACAGCGCCTCTCCCGCTGCAGAGACCCCACTGATCGCCCCACAATATCACGACTTAAGTCAGGGGACGATCACGACGGCCTCTGCTACGCGGATCCAGCAGCGAGAGATTTGTCGGCGGCACCAAGACTCTTTCTCCTCCTTAAAAAAATGAAATCAGATCTGGGGATGCAGCTCCTGAAGGGTCCTCCGTGCATGAGGAGGGGGCCACTGACTTACCTCGCAGTCGGCCGCCGCAGGTATCGCCTCGGAGGGGATGGAGCTGCGGGGAGGCAAGAAGCAGCGTTCCTGACCTCCTCGAGTCTTCTTCTTCAATGGAAGAAGAGCTCTGCCCTCATCAAAGATGGCCGTCACTCTTGACGTCAGCAGCTTTTAATAGACATCTATCATGGGGCGGGGGATGTGGGGAGGGGTCAGGCTGGGGGGGGCTGGAGTCATCGTCTGCTGCAGCACATCACGTTCTGCATCCAGGTGCACTGGTGTGACTTACCTACACATAGGAAGGTGCATAGGTTGGCATTGCTGGGGTGTTGGGGGGGCTGCCATGCTTTACACTAATGCAGCACTGATTGATTTCCACCAAAGGGATCCCCCTCTCCTGTGTGGACTCCTTATAAGGGGAACCGACGTGGGCAGCTCATGGACAGGCGCCTTCCAAGTGATTTCTGCTCCCAGATGGGGTCTTAGAGGCTGACTCCATTCATAGACGGATGCAGAGGACATCCCCGATCATGGACAGGGGGTGATCACTGTGATAGATGGGGGTGGACTGTATACTGTAGCTGTCAGGGTATGAATCACACAGTACATGGGGGGATCTGCAGGTATCAGGTGTGGTTTTCTGCTCAAACATTTGAAACAGATGTAGCAGAGCTGTCTCAGTTCACCGCAGTACCTGCCATCCAGCAAATACAGCAGTACCGACAAACTGAACTCTGCTACATCTGTCCTTGCACAGACGTTTGTATATGTATTACAGTAGGGTTTGTCTAGGGATTCTCCTTTTCTTACGCCTAATGAGGACTGGACTGATAGGATTTCCCTACTACCGCCATCTAGACCCCAAGATTTAAGCTCTGGAGGTCTTTCCTGATATTGATGCATGCTCGTGGCTTTCGGTATTCTGTGTATAGTGCGTCACTTTTGCTGCAGCGGCTGTGTCATCGCAGAGGCTTCCTCTGCTGTAGGACGTGATTGCTGGGGTTTCCTAGCAGCAGGACCTGTCTGTGGATATTAAAAGGGGCGTTCAAAACTGGACAACCCCTTTAATAATACTATAACCGGGAACAGTACAATAGAGGGGCGCCATTTCTCTGCCCACCCATTTACCTGCCTTCATACCCAGACCACTGACTACTGTAAAAGGGAAGCCTATGGTCTGCTCTTATTACTAGTGTTGAGTGCGAATATTCAAATCACAAATTTTAAGCGCGAATATAGCCACTTCGGGAATTCACGAATATTTAGAATATCGTGCTATGTGTTCGTGAATAGTGTTGATTGCGAATATTCTAATCGCGAATTAATCGTGAATTTATCGCGAATATCGGCACTTAGCAACATCCCTAGCAAACAATAGGAAAGTTGCCTACCCCTTTGTGTTGTTCGCGAATATTCTAATCGCTAATTTTTATCACGAATATATTACATTGCCGATTTTCATAATGAAGTAAATAATGAATTCTCAAAATTGTGAATTTATGGCGAATATTCGGCCAAAAATATTGCGAATTCGAATATTGCCTATGCCGCTCACCACTACTTATCACACAGAAATCTCATTGGAAGGGAATCCTCTAGTAACAACATTACCAGAAGGAAGGACTATTCATGAACATTCAAGTATCCTATTAGCATTCGGAGTTAATAAAGGGAGGTCCCCTCTTCAGAGCAGAGGGAACGCCCATTATTAGGACATCCCATTGAGCTCAATAGGCACTGTGTAATACTTTATATCCCCTGTGGTCGATCCACAAGGGAAATTAACCCTTTCTGCCAGGTCACCTTGCAAGACCAGTGCTTTCCACCTCACTGCAGAAATGAATGTCTGAAAGGGGGCATGTGACCACCCAAAATGTCAAGACTGATACAGAAACTTTGGTGATGACTGCAATACATTTCTTATATTGCAAGCAACCTATGGTGCTGCCTCTAAACCCGGGGGTCCGCCTCACACACCCTTCTTCCTGACATAAAAGACAGCACGCAGGATCCTTTTATGACCATGCTCATTTATGTTGCTTAGCTGTTCATACAGTATATCCTGTGCTTGTATGTAATCTTCTTTCACCATTCTATCAGAACCCCTACTTATCGTCACTTCTTCCCCTAGTTTAAGAATCTGTTTTTACAACCAAGCCCAGAACTGGAAACCCATAAATACTTCTGACATCATGAGTGGAGCATTACTGCAAAACTACTGACAGACATACTGTATTTTTGCCATGTAAGACTCATCTTGGTTTTAGAGGAGGAAAATAAGAAAACATATATTTTTTTATCAGACCTCAGATCAGACCCTCAATGTTAATTGGACCTCCAAGTAGACCTCAGATCAAACCCTCCCAATGTTTATCAGACCTCAGCTCAGACCCCCAATGTTAATAAGACCCCCAATCAGACCCCAGTGTTAATAAGACGCCCAATCAATCCTCAGCTCAGACCCTGATATTTATAAGACCCTGAATCAGACCTCAGATTAGACCCCCAATAGTAATAAGACGCCCAATCAGACCTCAGATCAGACTCCCAATGTTAATAAGACCCCCATTCAGACCTCAGATCAGACCCCCAATGTTACTAAGACCCCAATCAGACCTTAGATCAGACAAAAAATAAAATAAACTCACCTTTCCTGTTTGGGAAGCAGCTCCTGAGATCTAGCACTCTTCCTGGCGCTCTGTGCGGTGACCTGATGTCGCACAGCGGGAGGTCACAGAGTGCGCCAACATCCTCTCGCTATGCGCAGGTCAGAGCACAGCATGCAGCACCAGCAGCACCAGGAGCAGAAGACCAGGAAATGGTGAGTACAGAGCCCACACAGTGAGCGATGCATCCTCCTGTACTAATGAGCGTTTCCATAATGGAAACACTCTTTAGAATTCACCTCATAAGACGCACTTTGGGGGGGGGGTAGAGTGTGTCTTATAGAGCAAAAAATATGGTAAGTAGGGGCATAATTCATTCCCCACTTTTAACGACCAAAATGCTGTAAAAATAGACTTTGAATGTTGCAGACACAGTTCCCACCAGTGTACTGGAGCGACCTGCAGGCTGCAAGGTATGAGCCGATCCACAGCCCCTCCCCTCTGCTGTGACAGCTTTAACAGTCTGTTGGTTGGACTCTACAGCGCACTCACAGCAGAGGAGACAGGCTATGGAGTCTGAATCACTACAGGCTCGACACCAGTACACTTGTGGTGGTGACACCCTTGACATTCAAAGTTCATTTTTACAGAACTTCATTCATTAAAAGCAGGGGCAGAGGTCCTGTCCCCTGCCCCTGCCTATATCTGTCAACAGTTTTGCATTGACAAAACTGCTGACAGACCCCAGTTAAGTAAATTAAGTGATGATTAGAGATGAGTGAATTTCATGTTATGAAATTCGTTTGTGCTTTGTTTGGTGGTAAAAGCAGAATTGCGTTATGGATTCCGTTACCACGGACCATAACGCAATTCTGTGACGAAATGTATAACGGAACGCCTTTATTCATATCGTCATAATAGAAGTCTATGGCCTGTAAAACAGGTCTGTCCCGTTCCCGTTATGCAGGAGAGTCCTCTCTTATGCAGGCCATAGACTTCTATTATGATGGAATGAATAACGGAATGCCTCTAAAGGCATTCGGTCATAGAATTGCATTATGGTCCGTGGTAACGGAATCCATAACGCAATTCTGCTTTTACCACCAAACTAAGCGCGAACATGAAATTCACTCCTCCCTAATGATGATAAGCAGCATTGTCTTGTGGGATACATTTATTACTATGAACATTTTGTGCTATGGCAACGTTTCTAGGATGAAATACCTACGTTATTAAAGCTTTATGGATCCGGTCGGCAGTGCAGATATTTTACTGTTTCTTTAGAGCAGTGTTTCCCAACCAGCGTGCCTCCAGCTGTTGCAAAACTACAATTCCCAGCATGCCCGGCCAGCCTTTAGCTGCACGGGCATGCTGGGAGTTGTAGTTTTGCAACAGCTGGAGGCATACTGGTTGGGAAACACTGCTTTAGAGGGTGTGTGAGGATTGATCGCAGTTCCCTAAATTCCTCCAGATGAACCTACATCTACAGTTGCTTTTATGAGCAAATCTGAATGTGCCCTGTCCAGAGCCCTGGTACCAGCTGGAGATGGTTGGGGGCTAGTATTTCAACCTACCCTTGTTTCTTCATCAGTAAGTGATCCTTCTCAGTGATTTGCAGTAAATATTAGTGGTGCTACTCCATGTAATTAGGTCTCTTGGTATCAATAGCAAGCCAAAATCTCACCTAACATCTTACGTAACATTTGCTTTTGTAGGACGCATGTTTACCTGATGATTTTGAGACTTTATTGTAGGGTGCAAGCATTTACAAATGAGCAATAGGTGTATAGCACAGACAGCAGTGAGGGGCTGACCAGAGACCCTGGAGCACCAGTTTGTGAACAACCCTGCAGGCCCTCTTCCCCTGGATTGACTGGACTAAATATCTCAGGAAAATGGGGTGGGAGAGTGGCTAAGGGTCCTTTCACACTGGCGTTTTTGTTTTCCGGCATAGGGATCCGTCGTCGGGGCTCTATGCCGGAAAAATCCTGATCAGTTATATCCCCATACATTCTGAATGGAGAGAAATCCGTTCAGGATGCATCAGGATGTCTTCAGTTCAGGACCGGAACGTTTTTAGGACGCAGCAAATACCGCAGCATGCAGCGCTTTTTGTTCCGTCTAAAAATCCGGAACACTTGCCGCAAGGCCGGATCCGGAATTAATGCCCATTGAAAAGCATTTATCCGGATCCGGCCTTAAGCTAAACGTCGTTTTGGCGCATCGCCGGATCCGACGTTTAGCTTTTTCTCAATTGTTACCATGGCAGCCAGGACGCTAAAGTCCTGGTTGCCATGGTAAAATGTAGTGGGGAGCGGGGAAGCAGTATACTTACCATCCGTGCAGCTCCCGGGGCACTCCAGAGTGACGTCAGGGCGCCCCACACGCATGGATCACGTGATCGCATGGATCACGTGATCCATGCGCATGGGGCGCTCTGACGTCATTCTGGAGCGCCCCGTGAGCCGCACGGAAGGTAAGTATACCGCTCCCCCGCTCCCCGCTCCTACTATGGCAACCATGACTTTAATAGTGTCCTGGCTGCCATAGTAACCTGAAAGCATTTCGAAGACTGATCAGGATCCTGATCAGTCTTCTAATGCTTTCAGGCGACTTGCATTCTGAGGGATCCGGCGGGACGAAAGTGCCTGCCGGATCCTCAGAACGCAAGTGTGAAAGGACCCTAAGGGTACTTTCACACTTGCGGTGTGAGGATCTGGCAGGTAGTTCCGTCACCGGAACTACCCGCCGGATCCGTCATACCGCTTGACAACTGAAAGCATTTGGAGACTGATCACAAATGCATTGCAAGTGCGGATCCGTCTCTCCGTTTTCAGACGGAGAAACGGATCCCTCTTGATTTTTTTTCACAGTTTTTAAAGTCTGCGCATGCGAAGACCGGAAGGACGGATCCGTCGTTGCGGTATTTATAATGCCTGATCCGGCACTAATACAAGTCAATGGGAATTAATGCTGGATCCGGCATTCCATCATGTGTTCCGGAATTTTAGACAGAGATAATACCACAGCATGCTGCGGTATTTTCCCCGTCTAAAAAACGCTTACATACTGAACTGAAGACATCCTGATGCATACTGAATGGATTTCTCTGCATTCAGAATGCATGGGGATAACTGATCAGTTTTTTTCCGGCATTTAGCCCCGATAATGGAATCTATGCCGGAAAAGAAAAACGCTAGTGTGAAAGTACCCTAAGGCCTCGTGCACACGACCGTATGTATTTTGCGGTCCACAAAAAACAGATCCGCAAAAAATTGTGATGACGTCTGTGTGCATTCCCTATTTTGCGGAACAGAACAGCTGGCCCCTAATAGAACAGTACTATCCTTGTCCGTTATGCGGACAATAATAGGACAAGTTCTATCTTTTTGCGGAATGGATATACAGAAAAACGGAAACGGAATGCACACGGAGTACCTTCCATTTTTTTGGCGGACCCATTGAAAGGAATAGTTCTAAGGCTGCCGGGATGTTCACAAACAGGTGCTTCAAGGGTTCTGGCCGGCTCCCCCAATGCTCCAACTAACATAGTAATAAAAATTCAGTTATCATTTTAATCAGCATGATTATTATATTCCTAATCTTCAGGCATTATTTTCTTGATTGCGAAAATTCGCAAAAAAATCGCATAGACTGGTATTTAAAAAAAACCTTAATTTTCGCTATTACGAATATATTTTGAGATATTCTAAATATTCGCGAATTCTCGAGGTGACGATATTCGCGATTAAAATTCGCAATTTGAATGTTCGTGATCAACACTAGCCATAATACACATAGAACTGTTATGTGAGTATTGCTGTGAGTATGCAAGAATTACATTTATATTATGTTTATGAATGCTATCATATCTCCCAGCACTTAAAGGTACTGTCCAACCCCCACAGCAATTTGACCTATGGCCCTGAAAGTGCTCCGCCTAAAGAAAAAAAAGCCTTTGCTCACCCACTGACCATTACTCCATTTGCCACTGCTTCCAGTCCCTGCAGAGCAGAAGTGTGGAAATGCAGTATGCAACTGCCGAAAAAGTGAGAATTCTGCTGAGATGATAATCGCATGTGGATGCACAGTGGGTCCCTAGAATGTACTTTACTTGTAAGCTCTAGGCGCCACTGAGCATGCATGTTATTTATGGCACACTTTCACTAAGTGACCAGTGGTAAGGAACTATGATTCTTACCCTTGGGGATACCATCTGGTAGTAGGAAACTCCCATCTTGACCAGTGGAGGTCCCTCTCACCAACTACAGTGAATACATGAAACCCTGGTGTAACCACTCTTGGTGGGACTCCTGGGTGGATGATGTTTCATGTCACTTCTAGAGCTTGGTCTGGTCACCACCATGAAGATTCCCGGGCCCTATTAGGTAATGTTAGTTTCATTAAGCTGTCTATGATGATCAATAAAGAGACTCGGACACATTGTTTTCTACCTGGCTTTAATTTACTACTAGCTGAAGGACCCGGCTTCACATGGGTATATTTAATCTATTTAATTTAATGTCTGTGTGTGTCGTTAAAAGATATCGACAGTATCCACTATAACAGTGACATCTACAGTGCCTCGCCCCCTTAACAGTGACCTCCACAGCCCCCCACCCCTTAACACTAACCCCCCTTCAGTGCTGCGTCCCGTAAAAATGGGACCTCCACAGCAGCCCACCACCTTAACTTTGACCTTTACAGCAGCCTGCCCCTTTAACAGTGAGTTCCACAGCACCCCACCCCCTTGACAGTGACCATAGGTTACAGTCCCCTTAACTGACCTCCACTAATCCCGGCCCCCTTAACAGAGACCTCCACAGCGACTGCCCCTTTAACAGTGACTGCCACAGTACCCAGCTCCCTTAACAGTGACATCCACTGTACCCTGCTCTCTTAACAGTGACCTCACAGTACCCCCGCTGCCCCTTTAATAATGGCCTCCACAGTCCCCTCCTCCCTTAAGAGTGACCTTCACAGTGCACGGCCCTTTAAAAGTGACCTCCACAGCGACCTGCCCCCTTAACAGCAACATTCACAGCATCTTCCCCTTTAACAGTGACCTCCACAGCGGCCGCTCATTTATTAGTGAACTCCACAGAACCCCGTCTCCTTAACAGTGATTTCCACAACACCCGGCCCTCTTAACAGTGACCTCTACAGCAATCTGCCCCTTAAGACTGACCTCCATAGCGGACCATCCCTTTAACTGTGACCTCCACAGCAGCCTGCCACTAGGGTGGCCAGAGGTCTGGTTTAAGCCCGAACAGTCTGACTTTCAGACTCGCTGTCCTCTGTCGGGCGCAGGGCCTGGAAGGACACAGGGATGTCCTTTTAAACAGCTCACTCTCAGACAGCAGCACTGTGTTGTCTGAGAGTGAGCTGCAAGGAGAAAGTCACCGTCCCTCCCACCCCTGCAGCTGACAGAAGTAGATTTTTACCTTCATTTGTTCAATCCCCGTCAGCTGCGGAGTGGGAGCAGACGTGGCCTAACCAGGCCGGCATGGCTTAGCGGCTTTTGAGGGTGGCCTGAATGTCCATTAACTGTGACCTCCACAGCACTCCGCTCCCTTAACAGTGTCATCCACAGCGCCCTGCCCCTTTAAAGCTGACCTACAGCTGTGAAGAAAATGGCTGAGTTGTTATGGAAACCTGGTGTAAAATTGTGTGTATGTGGAGACTAAGGACCTGCGAGCCTCTATTGGCTGATAAGGGACATGTGACCATGTGTATGGCAGTTGGGATATGAAGAGAAAGATCTGCAGGCTTCTATCGGCTAATGTAGGTTATGTGATGTGCCATATTTGCAGTTTTTGGGAATATCTTATTAACCGTATGTGCTCCAGAGCTGAGACCTGGTCTAAAACCTTCCCGGAGACCTGATGTACCTGTGTGCCAAGTTTCGGGATTGTAAATGCGATGGTGCGGATTCCTTTAGCGGACATACTTATACACACATACATACACTCAGCTTTTTATATTAGAACAGAGCAGTAATAAAATGGTCCTGATAATGGTAAACCCCTAACTCCCAAAGAGTTGTTTTTCAACATTCAGGAGAGGAAACATTCACACAGTGGAGGAAATCTCTAGGGAGCTGAAAGACTGCTCCTCCCCTGGGCAAGGGGGTAGGAAGCTGCAGCAGAATATTCAGTTGTTCTGTGAATAGATCTGACTGCAGAAAGTCCAGTAAATGGTGAATACAGATCCTGAGCCCAGAATCTCTTGATGTACCAGATAAACTATATCTGACTTCAGAAAGTCCAGTAACATCATGTCAAGTAGCAAGAACAGATACCAAGCCTGAAATCTGCCTCTTGATGCACCAGATGTCATGAGTAAGGATCTTAAATCCATGATCTGAAATGCGTAGATGTTGTCTGTATGTTGTGTTCATGTATTGTTTTACTGCTTGGAATAATAAAGGTAATCACTTTTATTGGAAGCAGGATTTATTTTATTTATTTTCACCAGATAAAATATATCTGACTTCAGAAAGTCTGTAACACCATGTCAGGTATCAAGAACAGATAATGAGCCAGTAAATCCATACTAAGTATTGAGAAGAGGAATCTACCACTTCTTCTTGAAGTGTCTGATCCTGATGTGAAGCTGGTGACCATTATCTTATTGACTTTAGGTAGCACCTTCTGTAGCTGGCCAGCTAAGACCTGTCCTAGGTTGCTAATATTGCTTATATGTGTATACAGCTAGACCCGCCAATAACCTTAATACAGTTCCTATGTTTACATGTTAAAGACAAAAGCAGAGTTATTTACTGTGACTTCATCTTTTTGGATGTCATGTTACAGTTATATATTGTGTTCACAGAAGCAGAAAAGATAATATGCCTTTAAGATTCATTATATGACTCTAAGGTAAGCTTAATGACACAGCAGAATTAGCAGAAAGCATAGAGTTAAACTGTTGTCACTGCCCAGGAGTCTTGGCCAATCACAGCCAGCCTCACACTGATCAGGAGTCTTGGACAATTGCAGCCAGCCTCACACTAAGCCGCCTGGGAAATTCCCTCGCAGGAGCTGCTAGAATTCATTACACCAAAGGAGAGAAGCTGAACAGACATTCACTCCACTGAGAATTCAGTTTTGTGGAAGCAAAGAGGCCAAAATAGGTATTTAATACAGTTATAGATGTTCCTATTGTTAATAGTGTGATTAGAGCTATATATTGAACTGGTTATATGTGTTTACTTGCAGTTCCACCAAATAGCAATCTCCAAATTGCAAACTGCCAACTACTTATCTCAAATAGCAAATAGCAAACACCAAATTGCATAAAAGCATTCAAACTACGCAAACTACGTACAGTCTGCGAACTACTCTTATCAGATCATATATATCGAGTAAAACTATTGGTTAAGCCTCAGATATACCTCTCAGAGAGAGATCATAAAGTGCGTAAATAACTTAAAGTGAAAGTACAGATACTGAAGAGAGAAATATATCCTCCATTTTATGTTGAATGACAAGATTGAACAGTTGTACTGCTATTTTGTGATACTTTATTCCACACGTGTTTTGTATATGGACTGTCTGCTACGGAGGCAGCAGCATTATATATGAAGAAAAGTTGAAGTTAATAAAAAAGTTATTTTAAGCATTTGGTGTGCTCTTTAACCCCTTAACCCCTTAAGGACCCATGATGTATGGGTACGTCATGGGTCCGGTCCCTAACCATGGCGCCCGCTCCTGCCCGCTGCAGGCAGGATCGCTGCGGGGGTCCGGCTGTTTCCTTAAGCTGACCCCCGCGGCTAATGATCGCGGTCGACAGCGATGCCGGTTGCAATCATTTAACCCCGCAGAAAAAAACGAAAGTAAAACTTTCGGCAGCTCTCCGGCTCCCCCTAGTGGTGTTCGAGGGAATCGCAGGGCTGGATGTAATAACCTCGAACTCAAAGAATTATTCGAGGTTACTACTTACTATTTCCTATGCAGCCCTTGTTAGCAATAGGGCTTCATAGGAAAGTAGTAAAATCCTCATAAACTCCAATACAAGTGTATTGGAGTTTATGATAGAAGCAATCAGATGACTGATTTATATAGGTCCCTATGGGACCTATATAAAAGTGTAAAATAAAAAAAAATAAAAAATAAAAAAAATAAAAATTCAAACCTTTCCCCAAAATTAAAATAAAATAATAATAAAAAAAAAAAAAATACACATCATGGGTGTCACAATGTGCGAAAACGCCCGTAGTATAAAAATATAAAAATATATTCCCCATACGGTAAACAGAAAAACGGAAAAAAACGACCAAATGGCCGATTCGCCATTTTTGGACACTTCATTTCCTCAAAAAAATAAAATAAAAAGTGATTAAAAAGTCCTACACACCCCTTAATGGTATCATCTAAAAGTTCAGATCTCCCCGCAAAAAATAAGCCCCCATACAATGCCATACACTTAATTACAAAAAAGTTATAGGGGTCAAAATATTTCCCACCTTTTAATTTTTTTTCACTATCAAAACGCAAAAAAAACTATACATATTGGGTATCGCCGGATTCGTACTGACCTGTAGAATAAAACTAATGGTCAGTTTTATCGCACATCAAACGTCGTAATTTAAAAACCCATAAAATTGTGGTGGAATTGGGTTTATTTTGCAATTTTATCAAATTTGGAATTGTTTTCCCGCTTCCCACTACATCGTATGCAATATTAAATGGTGGGGTTGGAAAGTACAACTTGTCCCGCAAAAAAAAACCCTCATATGGCCATGTGAACATAAAAATAAAAAAGTTATGGCTCTCGGAAGGCATGGATCACAAAACGAAAATGCAAAAATGAAAAAACCCCGAGTCCTTAAGGACCCGGCCATTTTTTGCAAATCTGACCAGTGTCACTTTATGTGGTGATAACTTTAAAACACTTTTTCTTATCCAGGACAATTAGACATTGTTTTTTTTTGTCACATATTGTAAGTCAGGACAGTGGTAAAATGGAGTCGAAAAATGTCATTTTTATTTATAAAAAAATACCAAATTTACCACAAATGTGGAAAAATTTGCAATTTTACAAGTTTCAATTTCTCTACTTCTATAATACATAGTAATACCACCAAAAGTTATTGATTTACATTCCCCATATGTCTACTTCATGTATCGATCATTTTGGGAATGCCGTTTCATTTTTTGGGGATGTTACAAAGGCTTAGAAGTTTAGAAGCAAATCTTGAAATTTTCAAAAACCCACTTTTTAGGGACCAGTTCAGTCTGAAGTCACTTTGTGAGGCTTACATAATAGAAACCACCCAAAAATGACCCCATTCAAGAAACTACACCCCTCAAGGTATTCAAAACTGATTTTACAAACGTCGTTAACCCTTTAGGTTTTCCACAAGAGTTAATTGCAAATGGAGATAAAATTTCAGAATTTCGATTTTTGGGAAAATTTTCCATTTTAATCCATTTTTTCCAGTAACAGCCAACCAAAACTCAATATTTATTGCCCTGATTCTGTAGCTTGCAGAAACACCCCATATGTGGTCGTAAACTACTGTATGGCCAAACGGCAGGGCACAGAATGAAGGGAAGGGATTTTGCTGGACTGGTTTTTTGATACCATGTCGCATTTGAAGCCCCCGATGCACCCCTAGAGTAGAAACTCCATAAAAGTGACTCCATCTAAGAAACTACACCCCTCAAGGTATTCAAAACTGATTTTACAAACTTTGTTAACCCTTTAGGTGTTCCACAAGAGTTATTGGCAAATGGAGATGAAACTTAAGAATTTCTATTTTTTGTTACCTTGCCTCAAGAAAAGTGTAATATAGAGCAACCAAAAATCATATTTACCCTAAAATAGTACATACAAAACTGCCAACTTATCCCGTAGTTTCCAAAATGGGTTCACGTTTTTGCAGTTTCTACTGTAGGGGTGCATCAGAGGGGCTTCAAATGGGATATAGTGTCAAAAAACCAGTCCAGCAAAATCTGCCTTCCAAAAACCATGTGGCGTACCCTTCCTTCTACGCCCTGCCGTTTGGCCATACAGCAGTTTACGACCACATATGGGGTGTTTCTACAAACTACAGACTCAGGGCAATATATATTTGTTTGGCTTTTAACCCTTGCTTTGTTACTGGAAAAATGGATTAAAATGGAAAATTTGTTTTGGGACCGTTTTTTTTATTTTTTATTTACATTGTTGATCTGACAGGTTAGATTGTGTGCCAATCACAGACCACGGGGATCAGAGATCGCAGAAAGCGCTGCAAATTGCAGGTCTGAATTGACCTGCGGTTTGCAGTGATCGGCCGATATGGGGGGGTCACTGGACCGCCCTGGGCATTGTAACAAGGCACCTACTGAATGATTTCAGCAGGTACCTTATTCGAATCACTGCCGGCTGAGCAGCAGTGATTGGAAATACTCATGACGTACCAGTACGTCATGGGTCCTTAAGGACTCGAGAATCATGCCGTACCAGTACGTCATAAGTCCTTAAAGGGTTTCTGTCACCAACTTTTGACATTATAAGCTGTCTGACATTAGCTATGTGCTAATGTCAGACCAGCTTGATAATGTCTTTTTTATAAAAATCCGCTGTATATATAGTCTGAAAAACTTACTTTTATATTATGTAAATTAGCCTCTAGGAGCAGGGGGGGCGTTGCCCTGCTCCTAGCGGCTCCGTCCGGCAACCTGCTGGCACGCCCCTTCACACTTTGATTGACAGTGCAGGGCAGCGATCCTCCTGCACTGTCTCGCTCTGAAATCGCGCGCCCGCGCCGCCGCTCTGTATTCGGCGCAGGCGCGGTGAGCAGAGGACGCTGGTGCCTGCTGTCCTCTGCTCACCGCGCCTGCGCCGAATACAGAGCGGCGCGCGGGCGCGCGATTTCAGAACGAGACAGTGCAGGAGGATCGCTGCCCTGCACTGTCAATCAAAGTGTGAAGGGGCGTGCCAGCAGGTTGCCGGACGGAGCCGCTAGGAGCAGGGCAACGCCCCCCCTGCTCCTAGAGGCTAATTTACATAATATAAAAGTAAGTTTTTCAGACTATATATACAGCGGATTTTTATAAAAAAGACATTATCAAGCTGGTCTGACATTAGCACATAGCTAATGTCAGACAGCTTATAATGTCAAAAGTTGGTGACAGAAACCCTTTAAGGGGTTAAACCTACTGCTTCCATAGAACGGCGCTAGAGGAATCACAGAGTAATAGACACTCTGGTTAGACTAGAAAAGTCAGAGATATCAAAATTCTTCAAATACCACAGTACAGGCATTGTTACACCTTCTACTGATTGTCAAAACTTAAAGGGCATCTGTCAGCAGATTTGTATCTATAACACTGGCTGACCTATTCAATGTGTGCTTGGCAGCTAAAGGCATCTGTGTTGGTCCGATATTCATGTTTGCCCATAATGCTGAAAAAAAATTAAGTTTTTATATATAAGCAGATGAACCTCCAGGAGCAACAAGGGCGTTGCCGTTACTCCTAGGGGCTCTGCTCTCTCTGCAACTGCCCAAATCTTTCCAATTTGATCAACAGGGGCAGGCAGTGTAAACGTGAGCACGCCTGGCCTGACTTCTCCTACAGTCCATCAAAATGCAGCGCGAGCGGCAGTTGCAGAGAGAGCAGAGCCTTTTTTCTCCTACAGGCTCATTTGCATATAGTACAATTTCATTTTTAGCAATGCGGGCACATATGAACATGGGAACAACACGTGTTCAGCTGCCAAGTGCACATGTAACAGGTCAGCCAGTTTCATAGGTAAAGATCTGCTGACAGATGCCCTTTAAGGACCCTGCTCTTTATTGTACTTGGGTCCATGGTATAAACAGTTACACAGTTTCTTCCTGCTCTTTCTAGGAAAGAAAGTAAAAGAATGCAGATCAGATATCTCCCTGTAGCAGCTCCCTTCTCCTCTATTCAGATTTTATAAACAGTATATAGGGTTACTTATCTGACAAAAACCAACAGGAAATCCATTGGTTACTTACCGATGCCTACAGGTTTGTGTGCCAAGGTCAAATCCATCCCTCCAGGAGATCCTAGGCATTGTTGATGATGTCATCGTTCAGCATGCCTTTCTGCCCGCTTCTCCTCAGGATGGATAGGTGCTCTGGAGATAGCGAAACATAAATAACCTAACTCTGGATCCCAGACATCATTACTTCTGGTGATGCCCTCAGGTATTTTGGCCCACTCCTCAAGAACAAACCTCTCCAGCTGGTTTGGTTTGAAGGGTGCCTTCTCCAAACTGCATGTTTCAGCTCCGTCCAAAGATGTTCAATAGGATTGAGATCATAGAAGGTCACTTCAGAATAGTCCAATGCTTTGCTCTTAGCCATTTTTGGATTTTTTTAGATGTGTGTTTTGGGTCATAAACCAGTTGTAGTACCCATGACCAGTGACTGAGACCAAGCTTTCTGACGCTGGCAGCACATTTTGCTCCAGAATGCCATGATAGTCTTGAGATTTCATTGTACCCTGCACAGATTCAAGACACCCTGTGCCAGATGCAGCAAAACAGCCCCAAAACATAGCCGAGCCTCCTCTGTTTCACACTTGGTACTATGTTCTTTTTTTTTGTCTGCTTCATCTTTGCATCTGTAAACATAGAGCTGATGTGACTTGCCAAAAAGCTCCAGTTCTCGCATCTATCCAAAGGACATTCTGCATATTGACACATTCCTGTTTCGCCTTTTATGATTTGCTCCCAACAGTAGTTTCCTCCTTGCTTGTCTTTCATTAAGGCCATTTTGGCTGAGACAGTGAAGGATGGTGTGATCTGACACTCATGAACCTTGACCTTGAAGTTCACCTCTAATCTCTTTGGAACTTGTTCTGGGCTCTTTGGTTACCATTTGTATTATTCATCTCTTCAATTTGTCATTACTTTTCCTTTTGTGGCCATTACCAGGGAGGTTGGTTACAGTCCCGTAGACCTAAAACTTCTGAATAATACGTGCAAGTGTATCAACAGAACATCAAGCTGTTTGGAGATGGTCCTATATCCTTTAACTTTAACATGTTTGTCTATAATTTTCTTTCTACTTTCCCGAGACAACTCTCGCCTTAGCTTTCTTTGGTCCATGTTCACTGTGGTACACACCATGATACCAAACAGCACATTGACTACTTTTCAGCCTATAAATAGGCAGACTGACTGAATACAAGTTTAAAGATACTTGTGATGCTAATTCCAGGACACACCTTAGTTTAACATGTCCCTATGGTCAAATTATTTTCAATATTTTTTAGGGGTACCGTCATTTTTGAACAGGCCAGTTTCATTACTTCATTTTTACAAATTATTTAATTGAACCACAATTCAAAGGCAATGTCTTGTTCTGATCTGAGATTAAAAATGAGGACTTTCAGGGGTTAATCAGTTTTAAAAAATAATAGAGATACAATTGTGGATTACATCTTCTTTCCTACTGACCTGCTTCTCCATTACCTAGACAACATCTATTATTTTATGATTATCAGATGGCATACATATAACCAGTACATTGTCGCGCAGATAAGATCCTCACCCTCGGTCTGGTTTCCTAAGGACATAAATGACTCGTTTGCTAATTAGCGGATGTCACTGCCTCATTTCCTTGTATGAGTGATGCTCCAGGTTGAAATTAGTCAGATTCAGTAAACCATGCGTCTTATTGTCCATAGAGTTCAACTTACTAAACTGCACTGGAAAAATAAAATGTAAATTCTGATTATTTGCAATCAGCAGAAAGTTTTGATGA
Source organism: Bufotes viridis (assembly GCA_033119425.1). Lineage (NCBI taxonomy): Eukaryota > Metazoa > Chordata > Amphibia > Anura > Bufonidae > Bufotes > Bufotes viridis. The sequence goes on along the minus strand of CM065592.1, from coordinate 389,952,345 downwards.
GGGTTGGACTGGCCTACCAGAGTACTAGAGGATTCAGGGTTGCACTGGCCCACCAGAGGATCCTCTAGTGGGCCCAGGAACTGATAGCATAACGGACCCCAACGATCCAGGAGAAGAATAATCATTTGGCTGCCTCTGAAGCTAATCACTTGCCACTAGGGTCTGTTTCTTTTCTTCAAAATAATATTACATTTATTGATGATAAAGGAATTGGGCCTCCAGAATAGATTTCTCTGGTGGGCCCCAAGAACCCCTATTCGACATTGAGAGGATCCTCCAGTGGGCCAAGGTTCTTACACAGTAGTGAGCCCCAGAGGTCCAGCAGAAGACAACCCCATTTGATGTTAATTTGGAGTCAACCATTTGCCACTATGGGCAGTTATTGATGTTAGGACCTAATTTCCTCTGGTGGGCCCAAATTTCCTTAGTTTGACACTATACTTCATACGCGAAGCCTCTTTTCTCATGGACTGACAGCAAAGTTATCTGCAGTGCCTACATGTCTTAAGATGACTGTAATCAGAATCAGACAAACCTGGGGCCAATAATGGAGCAGCAGGAACATAATAAGGAATGGTTAGTCAACAGAAGTCGAGTAATTAAAAATGGTGCTCGCTCGAAAGCTGGCAGAAAACAGCAGTGTCCTGAGTCTAATGTCTGTAACCGGCAATAATCCCGATCGCAAACATTTAACCCATCAGATGTTGTGGGCAAATGTGGGAACCATTCATTCTTTGCAGCAGTCTTGGTCACTCTGAGGGATCTGAGGCTGCCACAGCTACAGTATGTGGCAGGGCCCCATAGGAACATAGTGAATTTCTCATAGACTTCAATGCTAATGCATTAGGGTCTACGAGGGAGGCAATCTGATAATCGCTTGTTCCAGTTCCAGGGAATTTTTGTGTTAAAAAAAAAGAAGAAAAAAAACGCATCCCAAAATGCCAGTTTTATTTAAATATACCCAATCACAGATTTTTTTGGGTGAATCACCTCCCAACAAAATTTAATAAAAAGTGACCAAAAACTCATAAAGACTCCATAATGGTATCATTAAACATTACAGATTACCCTCAAAAAATAAGCCCTCGTACAGCTCTGTAGACTTAAAAATAGAAAAGTTTTGGGGCTCAGAATACGGTTATGCAAAGCGAATATTTTTTTCAAAGTTGTTTTTCTCTTTTAAGAGAATGAAAAGAACAGTCAGTTTTACCATTAATAAATGCTGTAAAAACAAAACGGATACACTACATTGTTTGCAATATTAAATGGTGCCATTAGAAAGCACAACTTATTCTGAAAAAAAGAAGCCCTCATATAGTTATGTGAATGGAAAAGTAAAAAAGTTATGGCTCCAGGCAAGCCGGGAGTAAAAACATAGAAAATGCAAAAACAGCAAATGGACTAGTTTTGAAAGGATTAAAGTTATTCACTAAAATATGTCTGTATAGCGACACCTGCTGTTTGCTTTTTTCTAATTTCTCTATCCTGTTCATTGAGATGGAAGCGCATGCTTAGTTCCATCCTTCAAATGCCACAAGCTTTAGCAGAAAGGACACTCCCCCTGGGATAGTGCATACCCCCTAATTTTCTAGCTTGACATAAATCTAGCAGAGCAATTGAAACAATGAAAGGGGAGATCTCTGGATCCATGTGGGGTACAGGGCTGGTTCTAGCTTTGTTAGAAAGAGACTACCAAGTACTATCTGATATTCAATGTTTACATTAATCATGGGATAACCCGTTTAAGTGTTTGGGGAATGCAGTGGCAGAAAATGTGAGAGTGGTGTTGAGGAGGTAAATGCACGTGGCTGCTGGCCCCCAGAATGTATATTATGAGCGGGCTAAAGACACACTTGTCCGATGCTGCTATCTGATATCACTAGTACTGATTCTCATCCTCACAAACATTAAAAGGGTGTTTCCAGGACTTAGATATTAATGGCCAGGCATCAGGATAGAGCATCACTATTAGACCAGTGGGTGTCTGACACCGGCACCCCAACACATCAGCTGTTTCAGGCAACCTCCTACTCCACTTTCACCTCTGCCTCCTAGTTCAAGATTATTATTTTCTTATATATTCTATGTTATTTTATGTCATTTCCCTACACACATTTGTTGTCAGGGCAATTGTCCTGCTCTTTCCCCCATTTTGCTTCCTTTTGCAGCCCTCTAGCCCTTACTAGGACTTTTTTACAAGCATTTTAGTACCCCAAAGTTCGGGTCTCCATTGACTTCAATGGGGTTCAGGTTTTGGTCAAGTTCAGGTCCTGAACCCGAACTTTGAGCCGAAGGTCGGCCGAACCCGTTAAACCCGAACTTCCAGGTGTTTGCTCATCCCTATCCTTCACCCCTGAGCACAGGGTTTGTCCGTAATCTGTAACCATGAAGATCCATAGATCTGCATAGGAGCTGTACACCGAAAACGTCAATTGCATTGTTTCTTATTTTATACGCTATACATTCAAGACCCCCCCCCCCCTTTTGTCTGAGGTGATGGGAGCACCTATCATATGTATTATATCACCATATACTGCACACCATATTTTACCTTTATGCCTTTGCACTGAATATGAAATAACATATTTTATTAGTTTTTTGTGGATCATTGATTTTGGGACTTCTGAGTCACTCTTCATCTTTCTGTTGTTTGTCACTGTCTAGGCTGTAATATTATTCTGGTGCTGTAAACTTCACAATTCTAGCATATTTCATAGTTTATCTTGCTTTTATTGCACTAAATAAAAAATATTTGGTTTTCTTTTTAATTCCAGCCTTTTTCTGCAGTTTTTTTTTCTGCTTAGCATTGCAGGCAAAGCTGAATATTGACAAGGACCTTCATTATTTTCATCTGGAGAAACATTCAAAATGGGGTAAAGACTGGCCGGGTTTATTCTGTATATTATTGCGCATGTCTTGATATACCAGAAGAGTGAAGGTCTCTGGATATGTTTTTTTTTAGCTTATTTTGAGGTCACACTATCTGTATGTGGGCACGAGACATGGTTTTTGTTATCTAATAATATATTTTTGGGGGGTTGTTTTTTCTACTAGAATATTTGGGTATATATTTTTAAATTGAAAGAATAACATATTTTAGAGGGTTTTTCTGATACAGTGATATAATTGGCGATATCCCTCTTACAAAAGTACCAGCTGTCTGTGATAGGGCACTGACCACGGATGTCATCATGGACACGGACGTGGGAATGAGGCCTTTGGATGTCTTGCAGAAATGGAAGGTGCCAGAAACGAATGAGTATATATGTTGAGGAACGCGTCTCATATCCGTGATGCGCAACCTGCTTCATTTTATTGAATAACTCAGCGGTTATACAATTTTTTTTAATTACAAGCAATTACAAAAGTATTCAGATCCAGGTGCTGGTTTGAAAAAAGCTGAATATGTTTTGTGGCGCAACCGAATTTAAGCGAATGGAAGCAGGATTGCAGTACAATTCATGGAGACTACCCGGTATATGGAGCTGTGCTTTTTGGTGCAAATAGCTGATCGTGGGTTTGCTGGGTCATGATTTGCTTCACAATGGTATTACCCCTCCCCTAACTTGATTTATTACTTTTCATCCTCTCTGCACTTACAGCAATGTTTTGCCACCTTTACTATATTAGTATTTTTTATTGCACTTTATGCTTTTCAAGCTACAAGACTTAATGAGAAGAGAGTGACAATGGTGACCAATTATCCTTTAAGGAGCAGAGCCGGAGAAGATTAATCATACATATTTAATGAACCCATAATTTCACTGATGCCATCTCTCGACTAATAACTCTAAGCCTTTTATGTTGCTTGAACCAGAAAAATATTAGTAAATGTCAGCAGGAACCTAATACATGTTCAGAGCTTGATCTAGATCTTGTATATCTCTAATTCTTATAATTTCTGTTAGAGGTTAAACAGAGGATGCGGCATACAGGCTGGATCCCTTAGGAATTATGACTTACTAAATCAATTTTCTCTAAATACTCTGGCTTCAGTGTCAGTAACGATGCCGGGAATAAATGACATGTGTACTGTAGCTGATCGTGGGCCAGGAGACCAGACAATTTTCAATGAATCCAGTCAGCCATACAGCTCTCCTATTCCTACCTGTCCTCCCTGAGCTGCATAGATAAAAAGAAACCATTAGAATGTCATTACTCTAAACGTGTTCCATACAAGATCAATGTATGATATTATTTTCAAACCAGTCTAGAGATATGTGACCAAAAAATGTCCTGATGACCATTTACTGTCATTCAGTTGTTGGTTCAGAAATTGAATCTTTCAAGGATGAAATTAGGAGGACATTTGAGTAAGGCCTCATGCACACTGCCATTGCCAGGCCGTGGCCATATTGAATGGGTCTACAATCCAGAGCTGCGGTGTGGAACAGAGGCACGGAACCCCATGGAAGCACTACGGAGTGCTTCCGTGGTGTTTCTGTCCGTGCTTGTTCCATTTTTTTGCGGTGCGGACGGATCACGGTCCCATTGAAGTTGAATGAGTCTCGATCCCAGACGCCGCATGGACTTTGCCTTTGCATTGGGGACCGCAAAGCACGGAACGGCCGCATGATGGCTGTGTGCATAAGGCCCTAGGGCCATGAAGGCAAATATTGGACGTGAACATTAGACAGTAAAGATGGCCTTACACATTAGATAGCTGTCAATGGAATGACCTGTTTCTGCCAACCCTCCGTACACATGCAGGCTTGGCTCAGCTCTCACTAGAGAGAGGTGAGCGTTGATCATACATTTTATTTAGCGCTTGGGTCACGTTTAGTTCCACTTTCTCTCACAACGCCCCATATACATGCACACTTGGTTGAGTGTGCATATGTTCTGAATGGGGAGAGGGGAGAAAACCACTGCCAAAAGATCAAGCATGTCTAAATTCAACATGCCCAACCCTTCTTTCCCATGACATCTGCTGTTGGGGTAAAGTTGGGAGGCCTCCATACACATTAGACGGTCGTCAGGTTTGGCTGACCCTCTGTGGCCAGCTGAAACTGCTTCCAAGCACCTATGGAGCAGCATATCTGCTTTGAGAAAAAAAAAAAACGATTGGGCATGTTGAAATCCAGCTGACTACTCTATCTCTACCCAAATATCTAGCTTAGGAGGAGATTTGGATGGTCTCCATACACATTAGATGATCACCTGGTCCACCCAAAATCAGCGAGTTCAGCCAACAATTCTTCAATGTGTATAGCGACCTTTAAAATAGGAATCCCTTACAAATGTAACGGAGGAAAACAAATAGCATATATATACTGTATATTTAAATATATATATATATATATATATAATGTGTGTACATAGCTTTAATGTGTTTATTGTTAAATTTGCTCCATTCCATTTTTGTGATTACTTAATAAATTAGACGTCTGCTGTTATTCCAATGTCCTGGTATACAGAGATGTATTTGTGAATACCAGAGCATTTTACAGGAATACAAGTAAAGCTTAGTTAGAGAAAATCCAGCCTCTCAAAGCTGTTAAGCCTGTGGCTCAGCTAGTAAGGCTTTTGCCTCTGATACAGAAGGCCCCTGGTTAAGACCTGCCAGTGATAATTTGGATAAAAGGGAAATAAAAGGGTTTAAATACACAGGGGTGTTCTCAATCACTATTATAATGCTCAAGAATCCAGCTATATGGGGGAATTATTTTTATTTTAACCCCTTCCCAACCTCCACTATACATGTACAGTCTATGAGAGCACCCCACCTACTTGGCTTGGCCACACCTTCTACCAGTTTGGCTCCACCTACCACATGGAACCACTTCTATGATTTTTTTTCCAGGGCCTTTTGAGTCCCCAATCCGTCTCTGGAGAGTGACATCACTGTACATCGGTCACATGGCCTAGTTGCAGCTCAGCCCCATTCAAGTCAATGAGGCTCAGCTGCAATACCAAGCACTTCCACTATAGGATGTATGGCGCTGTCCTTTGCAAAGCTGCCGGGAGCCTGCATCGCTTACCAGAGCTCCTCCCTAAAGCAGCGGATCAGCAAGGAAGCTGGGACTTGGACTCCCACTCAGGTGATAATGATGACCTATCCTGAGGATAAGCCATCATTATCTTCTCCAGGATAACCCTTTTAATTATAATAGAATGAAAAATTTATACAATTTTCCAGTACACTTTGTGCGTTTGTCTGCGTTGTATAGGCTCTGTAATGTGGTATCTATTGACGTCTATCAGTATGTACTGCACCTCTGAACACAGAGGTTTTTCTGCTGGATTCTATATGAATCTGCTAGAAGAAGTAACGTTGGCATGTACCAACCAATGCTGTATCATCTAGGGGCATTCCTTCAAGGGGAAAATATTTTGGTAATATGGCACCACACAAAGTGCATGTAGCTCCAGAGTACAGAGATGCGGGGCTAACAAAAAGAAGGTTATAGGCAGCTCGACCCTGTTACTCACTCTCTGGGAGCCCGGAACTCCACTTCTTCGGTAAGTGGTGGTAAACACTTAGCAAAACAGACAATTTCCAGATCCAGCTTCTACCAGTTCGAGTGCTTTTATTGAAGATAGCGATAAAAACTCGCATGTATGCAGGACAATAACAGCAATGTGACGCGTTTCGGATCACCAGTAATATGGATCCGAAACGCGTCACATTGCTGTTATTGTCCTGCATACATGTGAGTTTTTATCGCTATCTTCAATAAAAGCACTCGAACTGGTAGAAGCTGGATCTGGAAATTGTCTGTTTTGCTAAGAGATGCGGGGCTATCTGCATATCTACATTTGGCTAAATCCATGAGAATCGCTGACGGTCTAACATGTATGAATGCAGTCCGACTGTTCCCCAACATAGAAAGCCAATAGACAAAGCATGCTGCTTCCCTTCATATCATTAAAATTAGTTTTCGATCCAAAATGGTGAAATAGTTGGCCTTTAGTTTAGCATGATCTCCACCCCTACAGACAGCATCTTAATGACCCTGCGACTGCTCACATACTCCAGCCACTACTCATGAATCTCATAGACAGCCCATTCCAAACGTTATACATGGGAGGCCAACCTCTGAGGACCACTATATCAATGTCAGAGGAAGAAGTAGCTGCATGGGGGAAGAAAACTTTGAGTCATAAAAAGAGTGTTACCGAAGTTTGAGGGAGCCACAAACACCCTCCAAAAAAGGAGCACTGGAAAAAACGGTAAAAATACATATACTAATGTGCACCAATATACTGTACTCTGTGACAATAATCTCCAACCCATAGCTTTCCAATTGTCTGAAAATTAACGCCCAGCATGCCCTGACAGCCGAAGATCTACAGGTTGGAGACCACTCCTGTATGATACAGATAAACAAAAAGTTATGGCTTTTGAAGTTCAAATGAAAAAACGAAAAATGTTGTATTCCCAAGCGGATAAAAAGACATAAAAAAACATAAAAAGTAATCTCAGTGTACTAATACCAAAAAAGCCTCAGCTGGAATGCAGGCATAAGATATGAATAAAGCCTGAATGTTACCCACTTGATGAACTCAGAGGTGACGTTTTCTGGAACAGGACTCTTGAGGCCAGCCAGGGGTCTTATATTTTCAAACGGCAGCAGGGTTTAAACTCACTTTAGGGCGATAATTCTAAGGGAAGATAACAGTGATGTAACACCTTTAGCTTTCTCTACATCAAGGCAAGAGTGACCCACAAACACAGCTGTACATTTTTGTCCCTATTATACCCTATATCCAAAATTTACCTTCACCAAACAATGAATAAACCTACAGTAGTGTGAAAAGCTACAGTAAATGCCCCAACTCATGTTTTCGCATGGTAACAGTGTCTTCCTTTGTACTGCACACAGTCATATTGCTCCATTAGTGCCCCAACTTAGTAATAATTCCCCACACACTGTAATAATACCTCCCTTTATCCCTACTCAATATAAGTGACTCATTTGATCCCCTAATATAGTAATACTACCTCCTTAGTTCCCCCACATAGTAACAGTGCCCTTCCTTAATGCCCCATAGTAATAGTGCCCCCTTAGCACCCCTCACTCAGCAATGGGGCTCCCTGAGTGCCCCCTAATCAGTAATGGTGCCCATTATTGACCCCAGTTATAGTGCCCCTTTAGTGCCTCCAGTCAGCTATTATGCCCACTTACTAACCCCTCTCAGTAATGATGCCCTTAGTGACCCCAGTTAGCTATAGTGCCCCCTTAGTTCCCCCTCTCAATAATAGTGACCCCTCTTAGTAATGGTGTCTCCTTAGTGCCCCCTCTAAGTAACGGTACCTCCTTAGTGTGTCAGTAATGTTGTTCGCTACACAGTAATAGTGAGACAAGACTCCTGCACGGGTGACATGATGTAATGACCGGCCTGTGCAGGAGTTCCGTCCCAGAGTCTCATAAGCCGTAGACCTGAAATGGCCTATAGCCTGAAAAAGAGAATGGCCGAGCAGGGAGCTGACAGCTGCTAGCTCTGTCATAGTGGTCAACTGTATCTCTGTCCTGAAGATGCAGATACAGTTGAAAATTATGGTTAATCTGAGAGATTCGGGACGACAACCTGTGGTGCCCGGCGCTAGTGACGCAACTACTGGTGACTCCACATTGCATTTGCAGAACGATGCAGAATTATGAAGAACTTGAAGGGACATTTATAATACTGGTATCTATCTATGGCACCAGGGCCAGGTACAACTGCTACCTTTGCACACCCTATACTATAGCAACATTCCTTTGAATGTATATTTTCTGCTTATCCCATAATCTGGAATGTTTGGTAAAAAAAAAAAAATCACATAGAGATATCATTACCGACTAGTCCAAAAGTTCAGGCAGAAGAATTACTCCGTTTATTCGTTGTTCGGAGGCCTCCTTTAAATGCGATTAATAAGCGAGTTGCTTACTGTTAACATTAAAAACTGTTTGGATTGACTTCAAATAAGCTGATAAATGCAATGTGAAAGGGTCCGGCTTTATTTCCTGAGGCTCTATTCTCTGTACACAAGAAAATAAATGGTTTTAAGTGCATGGACATAATGAAATATGTGGTTTGGTCCAAGAATTAATTCAATGTGGGGGAAAGTGAAAAAAAGAAACGTTACCTCTGGTTTAATAGCTCTCTTTTGTTACATCCCGCCAGCCTCTGAGCCTGCAGCTTGTGCCGGGTGACTCAAGTGTTCTTGAATTAGTCAGCAATTTGGCATATGCGCCAACTACTACTTGGCCCGGGGACATCGAATTTCACAGTGCTGCAGAGCTGAGATGGCGCACCGATGTACTGTGTGCAGGACTCCACGTTTGCATTCATTTGCAATGTCAAAGGTCACACTGTAGAGCTGGACAGTCCAAACACGCATTGACATACGAGGGAGCCTGAGGCACCCTGGGAGGCTCCTTGAACCCCTGTAGTCTACGCTAGAAGAAAGATGGCATATAAATGTAAACCTCCCCCCCTACCCCACTGGGCCACTGCGCAGCCGAATCAGTTGTACAGGCAGCACATATCCACCCCTGGTTTAGTCATTTTCTTCATTGTTTCAACCAACTAGTTGTGGCTAGAGATGAGCGAACTTTAAAAAAAAGTTCGGCGTTCGGCGTTCGGGTTGTGGTAATCGCCGCATCCCGTTATGGATTCCACTACCGCGGACTATCCCGGCATATGGAATCCATAAGGGGCGGCTTCCACGAACCCGAACTGTTGAACAGCCGAAGGACCTGGGGTGATGTCACGTCATGTGATCAGTGCAGGGGGCGTGGCTCAGCACGGGATCAAATGCAGGGATAGTCCGCGGTAGTGGAATCCATAACGGGATGCGGCGATTACCACAACCCGAACGCCGAACTTTTTTTTAAAGTTCGCTCATCTCTAGTTGTGGCCAGTAGAAGTCGTCCTGATGTCTGGGGCATTTGTTTGGTTGGCATGGTGATAAATAGTGATGGATGTATTGCAAAATTTGATTCAGCTGCTTTGCCGAATTTTGCAAAAAAAGCATTTCTTTGTAAGTAGTTGGAGCAATGACAGGGAGCTGCAATTACGCCTCCCCACCCGTCATTGTACCCCTCAGATGTCGCGTTCATAGCTGATCGTGGCATCTGACATTGATATTACAGGTTAAAATAAAAATAAAAAATAAAAAAAATCATACTTACCTCATAAGCGGATGAGGTAAGTATGATTTGTTTTATTTTTTGCAGCCATTCAGGCTACCACGAAGCACAAGGAAATTCGGTTTCACGGCGAATCGCTTTTTCCCTGAAATTTGGATCGAAGTCCACTTTGTGGACTTAATTTCCAGAGTATCTCCTACCAATGGTCCATGAAAAACCCCAATGTTGTGTCAGTAGTTTTCCACGGATCCACAGACTTTAATGGGTGTGCTTGGGCTGCATCATCGACCAAAGTAGGAAAACCACTGATGTGTGAACAAACACATTATAAGGCATTATAAGGCATCAGGCACACGGACGTATGTATTTTGTGGTCCGCAAACTGTGTATTCGCAAAATACAGATACTGGCTGCACATATACAGAATTCACTAAAGTGTGAATGAGGCCTAATGTGTATAGGGGTCTGCCACCTGTCCACAAAAGTCAGGTAAGAGGGATCTGGCATGTAGTAATCTTTATGTCTGCATGAGATAAGATATTCTCCATCTCCAATGAAATTGCTGTTGCATACTTATAGCCAACTTAAAGGGGTTCTCCGGGAATTAAGAAAATGAAAATACCTAAATATTACTTTATTATAAATATATTCTCAAATACCTTTCATTATTTATAATGGCTTGCTTTGTCTAGGGAGCAATTATCTGGGGAAACAAAATGGCCGCTGTCCCATTAGTTCACACAAAACCTGTCCTGATCACACATGAGGACAAATTACTTTACAACACTGAGGTAAAGAGCTGCCTCATCCTCCTCTCTACTTGTCAGGGATTATGATACTGAATACAGATGTTAAGAACTTTAGCTGAATCTTTGGGGAATTAATTTAGTTTAGTTTAATTTCAGATGTACAGAAAGGACGGACAGGACAGGCTGTGGTAATGTGGGACTGTAATAATAGAGACTGTAAACAAGTGCTGCTGCTCACTATCCACACCTCACCCTCCTTTCATGTCTCCTCATCATCTCCATTCCCACAGAGATTCACCTGTATTCAGGATCATGATTCCTGACAAGCAGAGCAGAGAGGAGAATGAGAAAGTGTAACACCCCAGAGTGGTGTTACCACTACTGCACCCTGCTACTATCTCCAATGGGCTAATATAATGTCATCTTATGGATGCCTTTCCAGGTCCTGCGCAATGTGCATTCATAATCTTGTTATGTAACTGTTTATTTCATGTAATGTGCCTGGTTCAACAGCAGGTGGCAGCGTAAATGGTCCGTAAAGCTGCTATTGAGCTTCATCTCAAGCTCTGGACTCAAGTTATTCCTTCCAATCCCTCAATTATTTCCCCTATTTATTGCTTTGGAGCCAAAGCCTGGGGTCCAGTGGTATCCAGGTAGGAGCACCGTGACACACTAAGAGACGTTTTAAGCCGCATTATACCACTCAGCATTTCCTACACCTGGGTCACGCATTATATAGAGGGCTCTAGGGGGAGGCGCCCGTTGCAAAAGCACTATGGCTCGTTGTGGTGAAGTAACTTGTTTTGTGCATACTGATAGGACGGCGGCCATTTTATTTCTCCTAATGATTACTCCCAAGACAAAACAAGCCATTCTAAGTAATGAAAGGTATTTGTGAATATATTTATTATAAAATAATATTTAAGTATTTTCCTTTTTTTTAAATCCTGGAGAACCCCTTTAAAGGGCATCTGTCAGCAGATTTGTACCTAGGACACTGGCTGACCTGTTACATGTGCACTTGGCAGCTGAAGGCATCTGTGTTGGTCCCATGTTCATATGTGCCTGCATTGCTGGGAAAAATGATGTTTTAATATATGCAAATGAGCCTCTAGGAGCAACGGGGGCGTCACCATTACACCTAAAGGCTCTACTCTCTCTGCAACTGCCACACCCTCTGCACTTTGATTGACAGGACCAGATGTGATGATTTCACTACCTGAACAGGATTTCACTACCTGAAAGCAGCCATGTTTTTCTAATCCTGTAAAACCCTATGAACCTTGATGATTTCACTACAAACACACGTCTGCACTGATTATTCTGGCCTCAGTACATAATAACAGTAAATATGGACTCTGCGTCTGGGATGGGGGCACACCGCTAAACATGCCTGTCATTGTGTAGGAGTCAGAAACCACTTAATCAGGACAGCAGTGGGCAGCAAAAAAAAAAAAAAAAAACAGCAGTCAAGTTCCCTGCTTCAAACAGAGCAATGTTTGGTCGTAGGAGGATGTACTGGAAGAGATGTAAATGCTGCCTGTCAGGAAATAAAGGGAGAGCGCTGTTGTACAGAGTCACCCAGCAGAGGCGACAGGTTTTATTAAGGAGGTAAAGAATGCAGAATTACATAGTGACATTTGGCTGGGCTTGAAAGCTTTGCCTCGCACATTGTTCCTTTTCTATTCAAAGCTAATAGACAAACGTTAGATGTAATTGTGCAAAATGAAGTAAATAAGGAACATGTGCAAATTTTTGCACGTTATTCTATTACAGAGCTGCAGGTAATTACAGGTCTGGAGCCCTCCCTAAAGGCTTAAACCTCATTCATAATTGTGTTGCTCAAATACTGTTCAAAGGCACCTTTAATATTGTATGACACATATCTTGGATTAAAAGTCGTTTTTCCAGTTGGACTTTATTAAAAATGTATTACATATTTTCAGCAGTTTTTCTGCAGCCTTCAGTTTCACTGCATCTGCAGACTATTCCTTCTCCTTCTCAGCGAAAGCCATCAGAGAGCTGCCTGGACAGCTCTATCTGTAGCCCTCATCTCTGACAGACTCACTTAAAGGGGGTTCTGCAGTTCTTTTTAACTGATGATCTATCCTCTGGATAGATGATCAGCATCTGATCGGCGGGGGTCCGACACCCGGGACCCCCACCGATCAGCTGTTTGAGAAGGCCTTCTCTCTGTTTCCAAGTGAACGGAACTTAGCCCCGCTCCGAGCCAGCGATAATAGTCGCGATGTCACTGGGCCTGAGGAAAACAGAGAAGGCAGCGGCACTCCTGGAGCGCCGCTTCCTTCTCAAACAGCGGATCCAGAGGATAGATTATCAGTTAAAAAGAACTACAGAACCCCTATTATCAGTTTGATAAGAATTGAGCTCAAATAAGTGTCTATGAGCTGTTAGAAAAGTAGAGATATGGGCTAGAGATCATGGTGGCTTTCGCTGACAAGGAGAAGAAAGAGTCTGCAGATGCAGTGAAACTGAAGGCTGTAGGGAACAAAGTATTGAAAGTGTTTTTAATAAAGACCAATTGGAAAAATGTTTGTACCAAGGTCTGTGGCGACAAAGCATAGACCTGAACAGCTGATCGGCTGCAGTGTAGGGTGTCTGACTCCCGCCGATAAGCTAGTGATGGCCTACCCTGAGGATAACCCCTTAAAACATGTCATCTCATATATTGCATGGTCTTGTAAATGTCAAAAAAAGAATTCAAACATTTCAGAACAAAATTATAAAAGTTTTTCATTCTATTATATTGTATGTACTTCAAAATAGTAACATAAAAAACTCAGTGTGGGGCCAGAAGGGGTGGCTGACTTGCATTGGAGACATGGGTGTGATGAGGCCAAAGCCCTCACCTGACCTTACTTTCCATGTTTAATAGATTTGTCCACAGGTAACAGCAGCTTGGGGAGAGTTGTAGCATTCACAATCCAGCTGCCCTACCCCCATATCTAGTGCTAAAGACACACTTTACTTGCTGGATGGGCATTACATTCATGCCAAATATACAGTAGTATACAGCACTACCTACAGTCGTGGCCAAAAGTTTTGAGAATTACATAAATATTGGAAATTGGAAAAGTTGCTGCTTAACCACTTGCCGCCACGCTAACGCCGATGGGCGTCAGCGCGGCGGCTCTCTCAGGTCTCACTGCCGCCTATCGGCGTCATCTCGTGAGACCCGAGATTTCACATGAACGCGTGCGCGTCGTGCGTGCGCGTTCATGTGATCGGAGCCGGGACAACTGAAACTACAGCCTGCCAGCGCTGATCATGCGCTGGCAGGCTGTAGATGCGGAAAAAACCGCATTTAAATCGCATATCAGACGCTGTTTTTTAAACAGCGTCTGATATGCCTGCTGTCTGCTCGTCTGGTGGTCCCTTTATTTGGGACCACCAGAGGAAACATAGGAAAAGTGCACCAATCACTACACACACCCCCCCACCCCCATCACTGATTAACCCCTGATCACCCATGTCACCCCCTGATCACCCCCTGTCACCCCCTGTCACTAATCACCCCCTACAGGCTCATTCAGACGTCCGTATGTGTTTTATGGATCCATGGATCTGCGGATCCATGGATCTGCGGATCCGCAAAATACGGACACCGGCAATGCGCTTTCCGCATTTTGCAGATCCGCACAGAACTATATAGAAAATGCTTTTTCTTGTCCGCAATTGCGGACAAGAATAGGACATGTTCTATATTTTTGCGGAACGGAAGTGCAGACCCGGAAGCGCGGATCCGTAATTCCGGATCCGAGCGGGACAAAGTCTGTCCCCATAGAAATGAATGGGTCCGCAATTCCATTCCGCAAACAGAATTTCGGACGTGTGAATGGGGCATAAGGGTCCCGTTATCACCGCCAGTTAGTTAGCTACTTGTTAGTTAGCTAGCGCCCACCGCACCGCAATCACTGATTTTGGCAGAGATTTTTTCATCCACATTGATCGATGCGAATGAAGAAATCTGTGGCGTTCATTTTTTTTTTTTTTTTCAGCGCAGAGGCTGAACGGAAAAAAAAAAATCTCATTACCCGTATGCTCAATATAAGGAGAATCGCAGAAACTCCTAATGCTGGCCATACGTGTAATGATTGCGGAGACCCCTAAAATGCCAGGACAGTATAAATACCCCACATGTGACCCCATTTTAGAAAGAAGACACCCCAAGGTATTCCGTGAGGGGTATGGTGAGTTCATGTAAAATTTTATTTTTTGTCACAAGTTAGTGGAATATGAGACTTTGTAAAAAAAATATATATATATATCAATTTCCGCTAACTTGTGTAAAAAATTTTTTTCTGTGAACTCGCCATACCCCTCACAGAATACCTTGGGGTGTCTTCTTTCCACAATGGGGTCACTTGTGGGGTATTTATACTCACCTGGCATTTTAGGGGTGCTAAAGTGTGAGAATCCAAATGCGTAAAAATGCCCTGTGAAATCCTAAAGGTACTCATTGGTTTTAGGGCCCTTTGCGCATCTTGGCTGCAAAAAGTGGCACACATGTGGTATCGCCGTACTCAGGAGAAGTAGGGCAATGTGTTGGGGTGTATTTTACATATACCCATACTGGGTGTGAGAAACATCTCTGTAAATGACAACTTTTAAAAAATTTTATTCAAAGTTGGCAATTTACAGAGATATTTCTCTCACCCAGCATGGGTATATGTAAAAATACACCCCAAAACACATTGCCCTACTTCTCCTGAGTACGACGATACCACATGAGTGACACTTTTTTGCAGCCAAGATGCGCAAAGGGGCCCAAATTCCAATGAGTACCTTTTAGGAGGGCATTTTTACGCATTTTTCTTCTCACGCTTTAGGGCCCCTAAAATGCCAGGGCAGTATAAATACCCCACATGTGACCCCATTTTGGAAAGAAGACACCCCAAGGTATTCGCTGAGGGGCATAGTGAGTCCATGAAAAATTAAACTTTTTGTCAAAAGTTAGCGGAAAGGGAGACTTTGTGAGAAAAAACAATAAAAAATCAATTTCCACTAACTTGTGCCAAAATTTTTTTTTTCTATGAACTCGCCATGCCCCTCATGGAATATCTTGGGGTGTCTTCTTTCCAAAATGGGGTCACATGTGGGGTATTTATACTGCCCTGGCATTTTAGGGGCCCTAAAGCATGAGAAGAAAAATGCGTAAAAATGCCCTCCTAAAAGGTACTCATGGATTTGGGCCTTTAGCATTTGGCTGTAAAGTGTCACCATGTGGTATCGCCGTACTAGGAGAGTAGGGCATGGTTTGGGGTGTATTTACATATACCCATGCTGAGTGAGAGAAATATCTCTGTAAACTGACAACTTTGTATAAAAAATTTAAAAAGTTGTCGCTTACAGCGATATTTCTCACACCCAGCATGGGTATATGTAAAAATACACCCCAAAACACATTGCCCTACTTCTCCTGAGTACGGCGATACCACATGAGTGACACTTTTTGCAGCCAAGATGCGCAAAGGGCCCTAAAACCAATGAGTACCTTTAGGATTTCACAGGGCATTTTTACGCATTTGGATTCTCACGCTTTAGGTTCCCTAAAATGCCAGGTGAGTATAAATACCCCACATGTGACCCCATTTTGGAAAGAAGACACCCCAAGGTATTCCGTGAGGGGCATGGCGAGTTCACAGAATTTTTTTTTTGGCACAAGTTAGCGGAAATTGATATATTTTTATTTTTTTATTTTGTTTTTTACAAAGTCTCATATTCCACTAACTTGTGACAAAAATAAAATTTTACATGAACTCACCATACCCCTCACGGAATACCTTGGGGTGTCTTCGTTCTAAAATGGGGTCACATGTGGGGTATTTATACTGCCCTGGCATTTTAGGGGCCCCTAAAGCGTGAGAAGAAGTCTGGAATCCAAATGCGTAAAAATGCCCTGTGAAATCTTAAAGGTACTCATTGGAATTAGGCCTTTAGCACCCAGGCTGCAAAAGTGTCACACATGTGGTATCGCCGTACTCAGGAGAAGTGGGGCAATGTGTTTGCGGTGTATTTTTATATATACCCTGCTGGGTGTGAGAAATATCTCTGTAAATGACAATTTTTAAATTTTTTTATACAAAGTTGTCAGTTTACAGAGATATTTCTCTCACCCAACATAGGTATATGTAAAAATACACCCCAAAACACATTGCCCCACTTCTCCTGAGTACGGCGATACCACATGAGTGACACTTTTTGCAGCCTGGATGCGCAAAGGCCCTAAAACCAATGAGTACCTTTAGCTTTACATGGCGGCTCACAATTTAGCCCCGCCCAAAATGCCAGAACAGTACAAACACCCCACAAATGACCCCATTTCGGAAAGTAGACACCCTAAGGTATTCACTGAGGGGCATAATGAGCCCGTATGAGATTTTTTTTTTTTGCCAGAAGTTAGCAGAAATGGAAACTTTATTATTATTTTTTTCCTCAGAAAGTGTCATTTTCCGCTAACTTGTGAAAAAAATGAAATGATACATGAACTCACCAAGCCCCTCCGCGAATACTTTGGGGTGTCTTCTTTCTAAAATGGTGTGATTTGGGGGGTATTTATACTTTCCTGGCATTCTAGCACCTGAAGAAACACGACAGGCGCTCAGAAAGTCAGAGCTGCTTCAAAATGCCGAAATTCACTTTTTTGCACCATAGTTTGTAAACGCTATAACTTTTACCCAAACCAATAAATATACACTTATTGGACTTTTTTTTTATCAAAGACATGTAGAACAATACATTTAGAGAAAAATTTATATAGAAATGTAGTTTTTTAAAAAAAAAATTACAACAGAAAGTGAAAAATGTCATTTTTTTGCAAAAATGTCGTTAAATTTTTATTAATAGCAAAAAAAGTAAAAATGTCAGCAACAATGAAATACCACCAAATGAAAGCTCTATTAGTGAGAAGAAAAGGAGGTAAAATTCATTTGGGTGGTAAGTTGCATGACGGAGCAATAAACGGTGAAAGTAGTGTAGTGCGGATTTGTAAAAAAGGGCCTGGTCACTAGGGGGGTATAAACCTGTGGTCTTCAAGTGGTTAAGTTTTTATAATAACAATTTGCATATACTCCATGTTATGAAGAGTGATCAGATGAATTGCATAGTCCTTCTTTGCCATGAAAATGAACTTAATCCAAAAAAAACTTTTCACTGCATTTCATTGCTGTCATTAAATGACCTTCTGAGATCATTTCAGTAATTGTCTTGTTAACTCAGGTGAGAATGTTGACGAGCACAAGGCTGCAGATCATTATGTCAGGCTGATTGGGTTAAAATGGCAGACTTGACATGTTAAAAGGAGGTTGATGCTTGAAATCCTTGTTCTTTCATTGTTAACCATGGTGACCTGCAAAGAAACGTGTGCAGCCATCATTGCCTTGTATAAAAATGGCCTCACAGGCAAGGATATTGTGGCTACTAAGATTGCACCTCAATCAACAATTTATAGGATCATCAAGAACTTCAAGGAAAGAGGTTCAATTCTTGTTAAGAAAGCTTCAGGGCGTCCAAGAAAGTCCAGCAAGCCAGGATCGTCTCCTAAAGAGGATTCAGCTGCGGGATCGGAGTGCCACCAGTGCAAAGCTTGCTCAGGAATGGCATCAGGCAGGTGTGAGCACATCTGCACGCACAGTGAGACGAAGACTTTTGGAAGATGGCCTGGTGTCAAGAAGGGCAGCAAGGAAGCCACTTCTCTCCAAAAAAAACATCAGGGACAGATTGATCTTCTGCAGAAAGTATGGTGAATGGACTGCTGAGGACTGGGGCACAGCCATATTCTCCGATGAAGCCTCCTTTTGATTGTTTGGGGCATCTGGAAAAAGGCTTGTCCGGAGAAGAAAAGGTGAGCGCTACCATCCTGTGTCATGCCAACAGTAAAGCATCCTGAGACCATTCATGTGTGGGGTTGCTTCTCAGCCAAGGGAGTGGGCTCACTCACAATTTTGCCCAAAAACACAGCCATGAATAAAGAATGGTACCAAAACACCCTTCAAACAGCAACTTCTTCCAACAATCCAACAACAGTTTGGTGAAGAACAATGCATTTTCCAGCACGATGGAGCACCGTGCCATAAGGCAAAAGTGATAACTAAGTGGCTCGAGGACCAAAACGTTGACATTTTGGGTCCATGGCCTGGAAACTCCCCAGAACTTAATCCCATTGAGAACTTGTGGTCAATCCTCAAGAGGCGGGTGGACAAACAAAAACCCACTAATTCTGACAAACTCAATGAAGTGATTATGAAAGAATGGGTTGCTATCAGTCAGGAATTGGCCCAGAAGTTGATTGAGAGCATGCCCAGTCGAATTGCAGAGGTCCTGAAAAAGAAGGGCCAACACTGCAAATACTGACTCTTTGCATAAATGTCATGTAATTGTCGATAAAAGCCTTTGAAACGTATGAAGTGCATGTAATTATATTTCACTACATCACAGAAACAACTGAAACAAAGATCTAAAAGCAGTTTAGCAGCAAACTTTGTGAAAACTAATATTTGTGTCATTCTCAAAACTTTTGGCCACAACTGTACCTATTACATCCAATGATATTTCATCTGATGACAGACTTCATCATCTTCTCCCTTCTGCCCAGATCATGAAGATTCTACCAGCCATAACTTGTCTCTGCCAAGTTTTCCATGTAGACAGCTTAGATTTCTCATTTTCCCATCATCCTTCCCCTAGTGGTGCCCAGCAGGGTTATGCTGCTGCTGCCCCAGTACTGTGCCCACTGTGTTTCCTAATGCCCCAAATACTATACTGCAAAAATAATAGTGCTATAGATATATTCCCCCCTCATAGTAAACATACTCCTAAAAGTCCCACCTGTAGCATTAATTCTGTCCCATTAGTGAGCTTATTAGTAACAGTACCCCCTGCAGTGCCTCCAATAGTGATAATGTTACCCAAGAGTGCCCATGGTAGTAGTAGAGCCCTCCATAGTGTGCCCAATAATAATAATACTTCCCCCATAATGCTCATAGTAGAAATAATTTTCCCCACAGTGCCCACAGTAATAATAATGTCCCATGTAGTGCCTGCCCTCTGTAGTAATAAAGCACCTCATAATGCATCCAATAGGGGATAAAGCCTCCTAAGCAGTAATATCCTCCTATAAAGCCCCAGTGGTAATAAGGTCCTCCTATAGTGCTTACTGTAGGAATAAGGACACACCCCCTGTAGTGCATCCAGTAGTGATAGGGGCCCATCTATGGTGCCCACAGTAGTAATAATCCCCCCATATAGAGCTCCCTTCAGTATGAAGGTCTCACTGTAGTGCTCCTCGTATTAACAAAGCCACTCTATAGTGCCCACAGTAGTAATAAGGCCACCTATAATAGTACCCCCAGTATTAATAAAGCTCCCTATAGGGGCCTTACTAGTAACAATGCAGCAAAATGTTATAATGCCGTTTATAGTGTTCCCAGTGGTTATAATGCACCCTGTAGTGTGCCAGTAGTTATAATGGCCCCCTATAGTGCCCACATTAGTAATAAGGCCTCCTGTAATAGTAACCCCAGTATTAATAAAGCTCCCCTTACGTGCCCTCACTAGTAATAGTGCTCCCAGTAGTTATAATGCACCCAGTAGTGTGCCAGTAATTATAATGGCCCCCTATGGTGCCCACATTAGTAATAAGGCCTCCTGTAATAGTAACCCCAGTATTAATAAAGCTCCCCTTACGTGCCCTCACTAGTAATAGTGCTCCCAGTAGTTATAATGCACCCAGTAGTGTGCCAGTAATTATAATGGCCCCCTATGGTGCCCACATTAGTAATAAGGCCCCCTGTAGTAGTGCCCCCAGTATTAATAAAGCTCCCCCATAGAGCCCTCACTAGTAATAGTAGTTATATGGCTCCTTGTAATGCCCCAGTAGTATGTTCCCCCAAAGTGACAAGAATGAAGTTAAAGGGGTTCTCGAGGAATTTAAAAAAAATCTGTATTCAGGATTATAATCCCTCACAAGCAGAGCAGACAGTGGCCATTTTGTTTCCCCTGATGATTGCTCCCTAGACAAAACGAGCCATTATAACTAATGAAAGATATTTGAGGATATATTTATAATGATATAATATTTAAGTATTTTCATTTTCCGGGGGAACTCTTAAAATACTCATTTCACTCCCGTTCCATGCCGCCATCTGCAATGCAGGCCACATATCACTTTTGGCCTGCGTCATGAGTTGTGTGTGTCCCAGCACAGGCGGTGGCGATGATGTCATCGTGTGCTAGCGCTATTGATACATCCTCTCATTGGCTTCAGGTCCCACTGCTATGTTCAATTGTATCGTCATCCTGAGAAGTGCAATACAGTTGAATGTGCTGTGGCCATTAGGTTCAGGACCCTGGACAAAACCTGGGGATGAAGCCCCAGATATTCTAGCCTAGCTACAACCCTTGCTGGGCTTGTACATATAACATTTTTATTACCGTACAGAATTAATTAGACCATTAGACAAGGACCTTACAAAGACTTCCCTCATAGGGGCAATAGAACAAGTGGGTCTCTTAAGATGGAAAGCTGGTCATTTGTTTCATATCCCAGACTGATTTATGGCATGACAGAGAAAAGGCTTTCGAGGAAGACATAAATGAGGCTGCAATTACAGGAGAGCAAATATATATACAGGCAATATAGGACTTTCCAGTTGGCTAGATGAGGACTGAAGTGTCACTCTTTCAGGATAAGCTGTAGACCTTTGTGTCAAGAGGATTAGCAGAAAGACAAGGAAAGATCATTATTTGATTCTTGAATAAGCTGTAAGTCAAGGTGAATGCGAAACAAAGATCCGATTATTTCAGAAGCAGGAGAAAAATAACATCTAAAAGAAAATAACAACAGACGTACAGTATAACCCAACGATCCAATGAAAGGCTGTATACATCTAAAGTACAATTACATCACATACACACAAGATATGTGTACGTTGTTAGATCGTATTGTGATGCTACTACTGGAGGGACTCCTCATAAGAACGGGAATTGTATTATTAGCATTATTATTATTATTAGTGTTCCCTGATGATTTTAGGAAATTAGTAAATCCTGACTCTCCATATCTACAAAGGCATTGCCAACCAATCCTGCTGCTTCCATATCTGTTAGGCCTTCTTCACACACAATTTTTTTGTGGTAGTCATGAAATGTATGTGCTTTCTTGATTACACATGCCATACCTAGAGCAGGATGTGATTAAAAAAAGAAAAACACTATGGACCTAAAAATTAAACAGAGAAACAACAGTATAACATATTTATACTGCATTTAATAAAGCCTATATCTAACATGTGGAGGTGGCGTTTTTTCCCCCTAGAAATGAAAAAAAATTGCAAAGCTCACAAAAAATGCCCCCCCCCCAAAAAACAAACAAACATGCATAACCAGCCTCACGGCATTACTGATAGCATGGTTACCTTTCCCCAGGGAGCAACCAATTCGGCATGTGCCATGCTGTTCCACTCCTCTATCGGATGCTAGAGATAGCTCAATATCTGTTTTTTGACCAGCCGCTCAATTTATTTCAGGATGCGGAGCCCCCATTCCCGTGATCAGTGGGGGTCCCAGTGATCATACCCCCACCAAGTTAATAGTTATCACTTATCCTTTTGATACAGATAACTTGTTATAACTGGAATAAGCCTTTAAAGGGGTATCCCCATCTGGGACATTTATGATAGCATAAATGTCAAATAGGTGCTGGTCCCACCCCTGGGACTCGCTCCTATCTCATGAACTGGACCCCTGAAGCGATGGGAGAGCAGTCACGCATGCGCAGCCACCCTCCGTTCACCACTATGTGAATTCCAAAAATAATTTTGTGTTTGGTTATGTCTGAGAGCCCCATAGCAGTGAGTGGAGAGGTGGCCGTGCTTGCGCTCCATTTTTGGAAGTCCAAAAGCAGTGAATGGAGTACAAGCCATGCATAGATGGTCCTTCACTTCAGGGGCCCTGTTCTGGAGACAGGATGGTGTCTCAGAGGTGGGAGCCACAACTGATGCTAATGGCATATCCTAGTGATATGCCATGAAGGTTCCAGATTGGAATACCCCTTTAAGTCTTGCAAACTGATGAAATAATCTTAGTGCCTCAACATGTTCTGTATCAAAGAGACAGCTTGTGTCATAGCTAAATTTTCTCTTTAAGTATGAGAAGTATCTTACAAAGAGAGCATACGGTGAGGAGGCAGATCACCCACACGATGCCAACACAACTACATTCAGCCCTGGTGAGCTGTATTTAGAAGAGCAATTTATGCAATACTGGAAATTCTTCTAGAGATGGTTGTCAAAGTATGTCGTAACTGTATGAAGAGCAATCCAAGGCAGACAATGAAAGTGGCGGCTGGAGGATCAGAAGAGGCTGGTGATTAGAGATCAGCGAATCGAAGTTGACGAAGTGGAATTCGATCCGAATTTCAGGAAAATTTCGATTTGCACCGAATACGAATTTCCTCACGCTTCGTGGTAATGAATCACATTTTTTCCTAAAATGGCTGCTGCACATGTGAGGACATGGAGCAAGTAACTCTGGGAACCAGGGCTCACCCACAATGCCATGCATGCAGCCAATCAGCAGCCAGCTAGCCCTGTGATGTCACAGCCTTATAAATAGCCTCAGCCATCTTGGATTCAGCCATTTTCCAGTGTACTTAGTGCAGGGAGAGATGAGCTAGGGAAAGTGCTAGAAAAGACTTTATTGTGCCAAAAAATGATTTAGACATTCAGGGAAAGATTATTCATAGTGTGTCTACACTATAAATGGAGAACAGGGTGCAATAGGAGAGTGTACAGCCTGGGTAATAGGAGCAATTCTATTACACCTTGCTGCACTAATGGGATACAAATTGCACTAAATGATAGCTCAGTAATTCCAGCAAACCTTTCTTATTATTGGGGTGCAAGTGCTGTGTGATACAGCCATTTACAGGGTGTATTAATAGGAAATATACGTATGTCCTATTATCCATTCTGCAGTGATTTTTAATTGTATCGTTTTTTGGGGGATGTATTAATAGGAAAATGAATGCATCTTAATTGCCGTTCTGCGGTGAAATTACATTGTACTACAGCCATTTACAGGGTGTATTAATAGGAAAGATACATAAATCCTATTAGCCGTTCTGTGGTGAATTTTAATTGTTATTTTTTTTGTTTGGGGGGTGTACTAATAGAAACTTAACAATAGCAAAGACAGGTGCACTCTGCGGTAATACTAAACCCTCACACTGATGTTAAAAGAGATTAGGTCGACACATCCTACTAGGAGGACATGTCTTAAAGAGGACCTTTCACTGGTCCACAGTTTATGAGTTAAAGCTATTTACATGTAGAGCGGCACCCAGGGATGTCCCTGCACTTACTTGTATCCCTGGGTGCCGCTCCGTTCGTCCTCTGTAGCCCCCGGTACTGGCGCTCCTGCTGCTCTAATTTTGCCTGGGGCGGAGACTTCTTCTTCTGCCCTGGGCATCTCCTTCTCCCAGGGCTGGAGCACTGGCCAATCGCAGCGCTCAGCTTATATTCAGGATATGAGCTGAGCGCTGCGATTGGCCAGCGCTCCAGCCCTGGGAGAAGGAGGAGGAACAGAGGACGAACGGAGCGGTACCCAGGGATACAAGTAAGTGCACGGTCATCCCTGGGTGCCGCTCTCAATGTACATAGCTTTAACTCATAAACTGTGGACCAGTGAAAGGTCCTCTTTAAGCTCGGGCACCGCGCCAAGGTCTCTCAAGTAGCCCAAGGCCCTATCACTCACCTGTGCCGTATGGGCGATACCAGGGGCCAGTGGGCGAATTATGGGAGGATAAGGCCCGACCAACAAACAGCTTCCCAGTAACCTTCGACTACTAGGAGGACATGTCTTAAACTCGGTGTACTAATAGGAAAAATAATCTGTATTAATTGCCATTCTACGGTGAAGTTACATTGTACTAAAGCTATTTACAGGGTGTATTAATGGGAAAAGTGTATACGTCCTATTAGCTGTTCTGCGGTGAATTTTGATTCCGCTCTGGAGGCGGACACCAAAACGCTGCCTGCAGCGTTTTGCTGTCCACCTGACGAAGCGGAGCCAAATGGATCCGCAATCCAATATAATGATTGTCAGTAGGTGACGGATCCGTTTGTAATAGCTGTATTTGAGGCGGATCCGTTTAAAAACGTTTTGCTCACTGAACATGCTCAAGAATTATCCCCTCCCACTGCAGTGGGGAGGTTATGGCACTGGGGGGACTGATGACACTAAAGGGGGGGGGGGCTGATGGCACAGGGGAGATTAAGGCACTGGGGGGGCTGATAGCACTGAGGGGGGGATGATGGTATGGGGGAGATTATGACACGGGGGGGGGGCTGATGGCATGTGGGGAGATTATGGCACTGGGGGTGATGATGGTACTGAGGGGAGGCTGATGGCATGGGGGGAGATTATGGCACTGGGGGTGGGGTTTATGGCATGGGGAGCTGATGGCACTGGGGGAGATGATGGCACTGAGGGGGTGCTGATGGCATGGGGAGACATTATGGCCCTGGGGGAGGCTGATGGCACTGAGAGGGGACTGATGGCATAGGGGGAGATTATGGCACTGGGGGGGTTGATGGCACTGAGGGGGGTTGATGGCATGGGGGGAGATTATGGCACGGGGGGGCTGATGGCATGGGGGAGCTGATGGCACTGGGAGAAGCTGATAGCACTGAGGGATATGATGGGGCTGGTGGCATGGGGGGAGATTATGACACTGGGGGGGGGGGCTGATGGCATGTGGGGACTGGGAAGATTATGGCACTGGGGGGGATGATGGCACTGAGGGGAGGCTGATGGCATGGGGGGAGATTATGGCACTGGGGGTGGGGCTGATGGCATAGGGGAGGTTATGGCACTGGCAGAGGCTGTTGGCAATACTGATAGATTACTGACCAAATGCTGACCGAGTGAAGGCGGATGCTCAACAGACAGGATCCTTTTTTTGGGGGTTTCTGTTCTGACGGATCAAAGGAAGGGCAAAGTAATCAGTGACGTCAACACAAACTTACTGCTGACAACCTCCCCACTCTGTCGGGGGGGGGGGGGGCTCTACTTGTATAAGCGTTTAATAGAACAGGTTCTGTAGACATCTATGTGGAATCAGCTGACAACAGTGTAAAAGGAGTGTGCTCTTTCACGCTATAGTAGGCTCTTGGCCTCTGCACGGTTCTTTATACCTGGTGCTAACATCAACCTGTAAGGTTGAGTTCACACTTGAGTTATTTGGTCAGTTTTGGCCCCATAAAGTGTGCAGTGATTCTAAGAGCGACACCTGTTTTCTGACTCACAGTATCATTTCACTACCACAGTAGACTCCCTATGTGTGTTTCTGCAAGGCACAGTGTTCTACACCACTATACAGGCTCTCTGCGGCCAGGAAATAGCAGTTTTTTTTAACAAGATTCACCACAAGTAAATTTGGATTGAATCGAATCTTTTTGGAAAATTCGGAGAACCGACCGAATCAATTTTGTTAGAAATTTGCATATGTCTACTGGTGATCTGTACACCCTCCTGATATCTTGGGTGCTGTTTTTGTCCTATTACGATACGAACCTCAAGCTGTGGCTCATTACTTTCAGACTTTATGGTAAAGTGAAGGAAGAGACCTGGTGCATGCAGTAAATATTTGGTTACTGAGAATATTTCATACAGTAAATTGCTCATATTTAATGACATGTAATTGTGCAATCTGCTAATGAACGCAGCTGTGGTCCGTCCCATGCCGCATATTGCAAATGAATATAATTAGGTTTTCCACCAAGTCAAAATAAGTCATGATAAAGTAAAACATAAATTATTGGTGGTTCGTTCCTTCGTTACAACATGTTTGAAGAAGCTGCGCATTGAAGTAGTTAACATTACATAATCCAATGGAAAATTATAAACTGACGCCATTGTAAAAATAAGGATAAAGATTGTGCTAATTAATAAGCTTTCTATTCATTTTTACCTCTTAAAGGGGTTATCATATGAATGATGTAAATAGTGAAAATCAGAGATCATATATTACATGAGAATCTCTTTCTGAAATCACTAGAACCAGCCCTGCACCCTGCTCGGACTGGAGTCCCTTGGGCCCAACACAAAAAATGATTCTGAGGGCGCACCCTCTGTGTATATAGGACCTTAAGGGCCATGTCTCATTAGGGGACCATTATTGTCAAAGGATCCTGATGGTGGGCCAGTCCGATCCCTGCCTGTACCTTACAACCATCCAGGGCTACCCTCATTCTTTGTTCCAAATGCTCTGCTAGATTCATTTTGAGCCGGCAGCTCAGAGGGAGTGTCCTTTCTCAGGAGTTGTGTCCTTTCTTCTGCAGCTCTCTCCCTATCACAACTCAGGGGCTTGTTCTTTCTACTGCAACTTCCTCCTTATCACAGCTTTGGGGGGGTACTTTTTAAAGGGGGCACTTCCTTTCTGCTGCAACTTTCTCCCTTAAACTGTCACAGCTTCCAACAGCAAATCTGTCTGGTGGCAGTTGAAGAATGGAACTGGGCATGTGTGTGCACCTCAGTGAGGTGGACAGAGAGATGACGAAAAGAGCAGACAGCAGGTGGCGCTATACTGATACATTTTATTGAAACTCAGTGGCTATTCTAAATTTTTAATTGCATGAAATTACACATGTATTCAAATCCAGGTTCAGGTTTCAAAAATGTAGAATCTTTTACATGGTACAATCCCTTTAAGGCAGATATTTGGTTTATTCATTTTGTATACCGAGTATTTTAGTAAGTAGACGATTTTTGACCTCCCGTTGCGAGGCTGCCATAGGCCACTCTCTTCCCACACCAGTAGTAGCCTAGGAAGATCCTAAGAATTAAACCTGTGGGAGGCCAGGAGAACAGAGACGTCTGAGGCAAGCAACACTGCAAATTTGAAAGCTCAGTATGCAGGTCTTGCATCTGATATCAAATATAGTCAGGCTGTTCTGTTTCCTACTGTGGTCCACCTTCTAAGTAGCTCTAGGTGACAGCAGATTTTTCTGGGGACTTCATAAAAGATCTGAAAGGATAAGTATGGTAGATGTGAAAACTGTTTGGAGAAACAGAGAAAATCTATGTATTACTGCTGTTGGTGATATGACATCCCTGCACACAATACATTACCCCTGTACATTTATTATATAGCATACTGTGGCATTTAAGCATTTTTGTTCTGAAACCTTAACCATCTTGTTCCTCTGTGGAACACAAAAATCCCTCTCATAAATCTCTGAAGCATCTGTTCTTTCTCTCCTCCTGCTACGAGCTGCAGGGGACATCTCTCCTAACTCTGTTCTACCTAATATTACCTGCCATACAGCAAAACTGTGCAGACCTGATTAGCATCTATTGTTATGTCTTCTCCTGTCTCGTTTCACTGTGCTCTATGGAACTCTCAATCAGTGTGCAACAAACTCACTCGTTACTTAACTGTCGAGGTTCCAGCACCCCGATCCTGCTTCCACCAACCCACCACATTGCCTCCTCTTCTTTGTTCCAGTCTCCTACTTGTCAGATACATGCAGTTGCAATGCAACCAGTTGCACATGCCTCCTCGGCTCTGGGCCAGAAGATCCGCCCGGGACACGGACACCTTCTGATGATATATGTATTTGCCTTGCTCTAGCATGAGTCACTTTGTAGCTCATGAACCTTGTTTTAGGCCTTGGCTTGACTACTGACATTCCTTCGGTCTACCCCTTGGTCTTCTTACCTTCTTTACTTTTGGCTTTGTTCTTGACTACACTTTCTCTCTCCTGATCTTTATGTTTCGTTTACTGCCACCAATTTGAGGCTACTGTGAGAGCTGTAACCTAGGGATTCCCTGCAGCAAAGTCCAGATCCCTGTACAAGGGTTATTGGGTAACAACTAGTCTCTTCACCTCAGACTCCACACCAAATTACATTTTTTTTTCTCTGTAAAGTGACCCCCCCCCCCTTGCTTCCTGCCTTCCAGGTGTTGAAAAACACCTCCTTTTCATCTGTCACACTGTAATAGTATAGTTAATCAGTCTGTTAATTCTCTCGGTGACATAAACCCATTTTTAGAGGAGCAAAACACCTCCTTTGCATCCGTCACACTTTAAGAGAATAGTTAATCAGTCTGGTAATTTTGTTGGTGCCCTCAAAGAATTAGGAGAGCATCAAATAAGGGATGTGGCCATCGTCGTGGTGCTGCTGGTGTTGGTGGTGGTGGAACTCCTACAGGGAGAGGACGTTGTCGATCTGTGCCAGTTACGCGCCCAAATGAAACACCTTCCTCTGGTGCACGCAGGCGACAGAACATTCTGAGTCATTTTGTAGGCCCGAATACCGCTGTACGAATGGTGAAGCCAGAACAAGTAGAGGCGGTTTTAATTTGCATGGCTGACAGTGCCTCCAGTTCTTGCATTATGTCTTCCACCCTTTCCCCTGCTGAAAGCACAGAGTTGGCACTGGCAACCCATGGGCATCTGTCTTCCACCTCAACCCCTTGCATATCAGCCAAGCAGTCTGAGCCCCAAGTCATGCAGCAGTCACTAATGATTTTTGATGACTCTGGTGAAAATTACTCTGAGCTGTCAGAGCTGCTGCAGAAAGTGCGGGCCATCAGTTCGCGCTTGCGACATTCTCACCCTGCTGCTGCTCACCTGTCTGCGCTGCTGCTTAAAGGGTTTTTTCCATCTCAGACAATAGGGGCATATCTCTAGGACCTCTGGGACCCAGAGCGGGGAATGAGAACAGAGCGGGGAAATGAACGAAGGGCGCACTGCACATGCGCAGCCGCCCTCCCTTCATTTCTAAGGGGTCGCCGAAAATAGCTGAGTGCTGGCTCAGATATTTCCATCTGCCCCATAGAAATGACTGGGAGCAGGGGCAGCGCGTGCGTGGTGCGCTCCCATTCACTTCTATGGGAGCAGCAGGGAGCAGCGCTTGGTGGTAGCCGGATCCTGGCAAATCCAGGGTCCTCCAGCCACAGCTCTCCCTGCTCCGTTCTCATTGTAGGTGCGGGTCCCAGAGGTGAGACCCGCACCTATCAGACAAAGGGGGCATATCCTAGCGATATGCCCCCATTGTCTGGGATGGGAATACCCCTTTAACTTTTGCCTTCACATTCACCACCTCATATGCGACGTACCAACAAGGTGGAACTCCACCTTGCACATGTTTGAGAGACTGTGCGAGCAGCAGCAGGCAGTAGTGGAGTTTCAGCTGCAGCATACACGGGTGAGTCGCTCTGCGGAACAGCACCACTTTACCACCAACGAGTGAGCTTCTATGCGGGACGTGTGTGCCGTGTTGCACTGTTTAGAGTACTCCACCAACATGGCCAGTGCCGATGACTCTGTCCTCAGCGTTACTATCCCACTTCTATGCCTTCTTAAAAAAAAACTTCGGGTGATGATGAGGAACAGGGATCATTCCCACGGTTATCAGGCCAGTCGTCCACAGGTGGCTCAGAAGGTGGGTTCCTGCACCAACAGTGGCCAGGTACACAGCTGTACAGCCAGGGCACAGTTTTGGAGGATGATGATGAGGAGGAGCCGTGTTCATAGCAGGGTGGCACCCAAATCAGCTCATGGGCATCATTGGAGCGTGGCTGGGGGAATACAGAGGACGCAGACAATATACCTCCCACCGAGGACAGCTTTTCATTGCTTCTGGGCAGCCTGGCACACATGACTGAGTACATGTTGCAGTGCCTGTGCAATGACCGGCGAGTTGCCCTAACTGTTACCAGTGCTGATCACTGGGTGGCCACCAGGGGCGGACTGGGCCGGGGGGCAGGGGGGCAATTGCCCCCCGGGCCCCTCTGTAGTGTCACCCAGGGCCGGCCTTTGGGGTGTGTATGTGCCCTGCCGCGGCCCTGGTGACAAGTGGGGGCGGCCGGCGGCAGGGCACAGGGAGATGAACGCTTCCACTGTGGAAGCGTTCATCTCCATAGTCATCTGTATCGCCGTCCTCAGGACGGCGATACAGATGGCTGTGCTGCGGCAGAGCAGGGAGAGGCGTGTCCCTTCCCTGTTCCTCTGATAGGCCGCTAGCACTAGGCCGGCAGCCTATCAGAGGCTGGTGAGCGGTACAGCGAGGGACACAGGCCGGAAGAGGCCTGCATCGCATCGCTGGAGGTAAGTATAAGTGTTTTTTGTATGTTTGTTTGTTTTTTTGTTTTTTTGGGGGCTACTGGCACATAAGGTGAGGGGGGTATTCTACTGGCACATGATAAACTGAGGGGGATTCTACTGGAACATGATAAAGTGAGGGGGATTCTACAGGCACATGATAAGGTGGGGAGGGGAAACTACTAGCACATAGGGGGACTACTGGCACATAGGGGGTCTACTGGCACATACGGGGTCTACTGGCACATAGGGGACTACTGGAACATAAGGGGGACTACTGGCACATAAGGGGGCTACTGGCACATAAGGGGGCTACTGGCACATAAGGGGGACTACTGGCACATAAGGGGACTACTGGCACATAAGGGGACTACTGGCACATAAGGGGGACTACTGGCACATAAGGGGGCAATTGGCACATAAGGGGATGGCTACTGGAACATAGGGGGCAGCTACTGGAACATAAGGGGACGGCTACTCGCACATAAGGGGGACTACTGGCACATAAGGGGACTACTGGCACATAAGGGGGCTACTGGCACATAAGTGGGGCTACTGGCACATAAGTGGGGCTACTGGCACATTAGGGGGCTACTGGCACATTAGGGGACTACTGGCACATTAGGGGTGCTACTGGCACATAAGGGGTGCTACTGGCACATAAGGAGGGCTACTAGCACATAAGAGGGACGGCTACTGGCACATAAGGGGGGGGCTACTGGCACATAAGGGGGGGGACTACTGGCACATAAGGGGGGACTACTGGCACATAAGGGGGGCTACTGGCACATAAGTATGGCTACTGGCACTTTAGGGGGGCTACTGGCACATTAGGGAGGCTACTGGCACATAAGGGGGACTACTGGTACATAAGGGGGTGCTACTGGCACATAAGGGGGGCTACTGGCACATAAGGGGGGCTACTGGCACATAAGGAGCGCTACTGGCACATAAGGGGGACGGCTACTGGCACATAAGGGGGACGGCTACTGGCACATAAGGGGGACGGCTACTGGCACATAAGGAGGGGGTGCTATGAGCGATGTGAGTGGCCAACATCTATCCTCTCCGCAATGCCCAGCCTCCTGTGACAATGCTGTCAAAGGAGGCTGTGCTCTCCTCCCGCAGCTCCCCACCCAGCCTCTTGTGACAGCGAATCAGGAAGTAGAGGGGGGCTCAGTGGGCCTCTGGGTGTTACTTGCCCCCTGGGCCAAAATTTGCCAGTCAGCCCCTGGTGGCCACCCTGCTGGATCCCTGCTACAAGGACAACGTGCCGTCTTTACTTTCATGACTAGAGCATCATCGGAAGATGCGTGAATACAAGCGCACGCTGGTAGACGCACTACTGACGGCGTTCCCACCTGGCAGAGGAAGGCTCAGTGGAAGCATGAGGCGGAGGAGGAAGTCGCCAATGTAGCTGGGGCACCAGCACCACTTCAGAAGGGAGGGTTAGCATGGCCGAAATGTGGAAAAGCTTCGTCAGCACGCCACAATATCCAGCACCACCATCTGATACAGACAGTTTTAGCAGTTGGCAGCATTTCAGCAACATGGTGAAAGAGTATGTGTGCACACATCTGTATGTACTGACTGATGGGCATGCACCATTTAACTCCTGGGTCTCCAAATTGAACACATGGCCTGAGCTTGCCCTTTATGCCTTGGAGGTGCTGGCTTGCCCTGCGGCAAGTGTATTGTCCAAAGGTGTGTTTAGCACACAGGGGGGTAATCACGGACAGGCTCACGTTCGTTAAAATGAACCAGGCATGGACCCCACAGGACTTGTCCGTACCTTGGGCAGAGTAGAGAAGTATGCCGGCCGCACCGAGCCATTATTATACTCCAGTAGAGTTTGTTCTATTTGCCTTTTCCAAATGTTGTGGGGCTTCCCCAAATAAAAAAACTAAAATAAATATGAAATTTCATAAAAAACAAAACACAAAAATTGGCTACCTGCTCTGACTCCTCCAACTGCACAGTCACATCCACAGCCTCCTCAACTTCCAACTCCACTTGGATCTCCGCCTCCTGGTTCAAGATTATGATTTTTATGTATTCTATGTTATTTTAACCACCTCCCGTCACGCTAACCTCGAAAGGCGTGCGGGAGGTGGTTCGCTCAGTTCTCGATCACGCCTATCGGCGTCATCCCGCGAGACCCGAGATGTCATGTGAACGCGCGCGCGTTCACTGCAGCCCGACAGGTAAGAACTTAGTCTACAGCCTGCCAGCGCTGATCATGCGCTGGCAGGCTGTGGATGTCAGTAAATCGCATCCAAATCGCATATCAGACGCTGTTTTGTAAACAGCATCTGATATGCCTGCTGCCCGCTGCTCTGGTGGTCCCTTTTGCTTGGGACCACTAGAGGACACGGGCAGCTATGTAAGTGCACCAATCACCAAACACCACCCCCCCCCTGTCACTTATTAACCCCTTATTAACCCATGATCACCCCATATTAACTCCCTGATCAACCCCTGTCGCCCCAATGTCATTGATCATCCCCTTGTAAGGCTCCATTCAGACGTCCGTATGTGTTTTGCGGATCCGCGGATCCGCAAAACACGGACACCGGCAATGTGCTTTTCGCATTTTGCGGATCCGCATATTGCCAGAACTATATAGAAAATGCCTTTTCTTGTCCGCAATTAGCGCCCAGCCCACCGCACCGCAGTCACTGATTAGTCGCTGATTAGCGTCATCGCTGTCACTAATCAGCACTAGTACTATATAGTATCTGTAAGTGATCAAGACTGATCGCAATCAGATCTATATCAGTACATTACGGTCACCTTAGGCTCTACAAAAAACGCAGTGTTCGCTCGATCAGGCCTGATCTTGTGCGCACACTTGCGTTCAGTCCGCCCCACCTCAGTGACAGAAATTTTTTGTTTCTGATCACTGCAAAAACACCGTAAAATAGCTGCGGCGCTATAAAGACCACTTTTGAGCTTTTTGAATCTTTATTAGCTATCGCAGCTTTAGGGTCCATTCACACGTCCGTGGTGTGCTGCGGACCCGCAACACACCATGCCGGCACTCTCCATAGAGATTCCTATTCTTGTCCGCAGGCTGCGGACAAGAATAGGACATGCTCTATCTTTTGCGGAGCTGCGGCTGGATGTTTTGGGGCCGAAACCCGGAAGTTCGCGGCCGCAGCTCCGCAAATGCTGATGCGGAGAGCACATAGTGTGCTCTCCGCATCACCGCCGGCACCATTCACACTGAATGGGTCCGCATCTATTCCGCAGAAGTGCGGAATAGATAGGGACATTTTTGCGGACGTGTGAATGGGGCCTTACTTCGCAAGCACTCCTATATCCTTTCCCCTTTTTTTTTTACATTGATCGATGCGAATGAAAAAATCTGTGCCGTTCATTTTTTCTTTCAGCCCAGAGGCTGAACGGAAAGAAAAAATCTCATTACCCGTATGCTCAATATAAGGAGAATAGCAGAAACTCCTAATGCTGGCCATACGTGTAATGATTGTGGAGACCCTCAAATGCCAGGGCAGTACAAACACCCCACAAATGACCCCATTTCAGAAAGTAGACACCCCAAGGTATTCGCTGAGGGGCATATTGAGTCCATGAAAGATTGAACTTTTTGTCACAAGTTAGGCCCCTTTCACATATGCGTTTTTCCTTTCCGTCCTAGAGTTCCGTCTTCGGGGCTCTAGGAACTAAAGATACTGATCGGGATTTCCCTAATGCATTCTGAATGGAGAGCATTCCGTTCAGGATGCATCAGGATGTCTTCCGTTCAGTACGTGAACGTTTTTTGGACGTTGACAAAACCGCAGCATGCTGCGGATTTGTCTCCGTCCAAAAATCCGGAAGACATGCCGTAATGCCGGATCCGGAATTAATGCCCATTAAAGTGCATTAATCCGGATCCGGCCTTAAGCTAAACGTCGTTTCAGCGCATCGCCGGATCCGACATTTAGCTTTTTCTGAATGGTTACTATGGCAGCCAGGACTCTAAAGTCCCGGCTGCCATGGTAAAGTGTAGTGGGGAGCGGGGGAGCAGTATACTTACCATTCGTGCGGCTCCCGGGGTGCTCCAGAGTGACGTCAGGGCGCCCCATTCGCATGGATCACGTGATCGCATGGATCACGTGATCCATGCGCATGGGGTTCTCTGACACCATTTAGGAGCGCCCCGGGAGCCGCACAAATGGTAAGTATACTGCACCCCCGCTCCCCACTACTACTATGGCAACCAGGACTTTAATAGCGTCCTGGCTGCCATAGTAACCTGAAAGCATTTTGAAGACTTGGCTGCAAAAAAGTGTCACTCATGTGGTATCGCCGTACTCAGGAGAAGTAGGGCAATGTGTTTTGGGGTGTATTTTTACATATACCCATGCTGGGTGAGAGAAATATCTCTGTAAATTGACAACTTTGTATAAAAGTTTTAAAAAAGTTGTCATTTACAGAGATATTTCTCTCACCCAGGATGAGTATATGTAAAAATACACCCCAAAACACATTGTCCTACTTCTCCTGAGTACGGCGATACCACATGTGTGACACTTTTTTGCAGCCAAGATGCGCAAAGGGGCCCTAATTCCAATGAGTACCTTTAGGATTTCACAGGGCATTTTTACGCATTTGGATTCTCACGCTTTAGGGCCCCTAAAATGCCAGGGCAGTATAAATACCCCACAAGCGACCCCATTTTGGAAAGAAGACACCCCAAGGTATTCCGTGAGGGGTATGGTGAGTTCATGTAAAATTTTCTTTTTGGTCACAAGTTAGTGGAATATGAGACTTTGTAAGAAAAAAAATAATAAAATAAATAAATAAAATCAATTTCCGCTAACTTGTGCCAAAAATCTTCTATGAATTCGCCATGCCCCTCACGGAATACCTTGTGGTGTCTACTTTCTAAAATGGGGTCACTTGTGTGGTATTTATACTGCCCTGGCATTTTAGGGGCCCCGAAAGCATGAGAAGTCGTTTGGAATCGAAATGTGTAAAAATGCCATGTGAAATCCTAAAGATACTCATTGGAATTTGGGCCCCTTTGCGCATCTTGGCTGCAAAAAAGTGTCACACATATGATATCGCCATACTCAGGAGAAGTAGGGCAATGTGTTTTGGGGTGTATTTTTACATATACCCATGCTGGGTGAGAGAAATATCTCGGCAAATGACAACTTTTTCCATTTTTTTATACAAAGTTGTCAATTTACAGAGATATTTCTCTCACCCAGCATGGGTATATGTAAAAATACACCCCAAAACACATTGCCCTACTTCTCCTGAGTACGGCGATACCACATGTGTGCCACTTTTTTGCAGCCTGGGTGCGTAAAGGGGCCCAAATTCCAATGAGTACCTTTAGGTTGTACATGGCTACTCACAATTTAGCCCTGCCGAAAATACCATAACAGTAAACACACCCCACAAATGACCCCATTTCAGAAAGTAGACACCCCAAGGTATTCACTGAGGGGAATAGTGAGTCTGTGGGAGATTTTATTTTTTATTGCCAGAAGTTAGCAGAAATGGAAACTTTATTTTATTTATTTTTCCTCAGAAAGTGTCATTTTCTGCTAACTTGTGAAAAAAAATTGAATGATACATGAACTCACCATGCCCCTCCGCGAATACTTTGGGGTGTCTTCTTTCTAAAATGGTGTCATTTGGGGGGTATTTATACTTTCCTGGCATTCTAGCACCTGAAGAAACATGACAGGTGCTCAGAAAGTCAGAGCTGCTTCAAAATGCCGAAATTCACTTTTTTGTACCATAATTTGTAAACGCTATAACTTTTACCCAAACTAATAAATATACACTTATTGGATTTTTTTTTATCAAGGACATGTAGAACAATAAATTGTGATTAAAATTTATATAGAAATGTATTTTTTTTTTTAAAAATTACAACAGAAAGTGAAAAATGTCATTTTTTTGCAAAAATTTCGGTCATTTTTGATTAATAGCAAAAAAAGTTAAAATGTCAGCAGCAATGAAATACCACCAAATGAAAGCTCTATTAGTGAGAAGAAAAGGAGGTAAAATTCATTTGGGTGCCAAGTTGCATGACGGAGCAATAAACCGTTAAAGTTGTGAAGTGCCGATTTGTAAAAAAGGGCCTGGTCACTAGGGGGGTATAAACCTGTGGTCCTTAAGTGGTTAAAGAGGACCTTTCATGTTTTTTTTTTTTTTTTACTTTAGATAAATACCTTTCCTTGCAGGGTACCCCACGTTGATTCTGCCACCCTGACTGTTTTTTCAAATCTCGCTCTCGCCTATGCCCTGCTGTGCCCCCCTGCAGTTTTCCTGCTCAGTATGCTAAGGGAGGAGATGCCAGGGTTTCTCAATGGGCGTCTCCTTCTCCCTGGGTGTCCTGCGATCCAATCACAGCAGAGAGTGTCACAGCCAGAGAGAAAGTGAGCTTTTTTTTCTCCCTGGCCGTGACGCTCTCCGCTGTAATTGGATCGCGGGCACACCCAGGGAGAAGGAGACGCCCATTGAGAAGCCCTGGCGTCTCCTCCTCCCCGTACCGCTGCGTGCTCAGTATTTACATACTGAGCAGGAAAACTGCAGGGGGGCACAGCAGGGAAAGGTATTTATCTAAACTAAAAAAAACATGAAAGGTCCTCTTCAAGTCATTTCCCTATCCACATTTGTTTGCAGGGCAACTGTCCTGCTCTTACCCCCGATGTGCTTTCTTTTACAGCCCACAAGCCTTTTCTATGACTATTTTACAGCCACTTTACAGCCACAGACAAAGTTCGGCTGAACCCGTCGAACCTGAACATCCACGGGTTCGCTCATCCCTAGCCAGGAGTCTTCCTTACCTGGTGATGTCACTATGCATCAGTCAAGTGGCCTAGGCGCAGCTCATTCCCATTCAAATGAATAGGGTTGAGCTGCAATACCAAGTACAGTCGCTATCAAATTGACGGTGCTGTGCTTTGTAAGCTGTGAGGAGACTGCAGCATCACCGGAGCTCCGTTGAGACAACAGCATCATCAAACAGCTGATCTGTGGAGGGTCCGTGAGTCAGACCCCTGCCGATCTGATATTGATGACCTGTCCTGAGGATAGGCCTTCAATATTAAATTGATCACCCCTTTAAATGTATATAATTAACCCAATTGAATATATGATAGCTACAGTGGTTCGTAAGGGGCCCGTCACCTACAATGCCCAAGGGGTACAGATGTCTCTGAGTCCACTTCTCCTGCTTCTCTTAGCAATTGTCCACTGACTATATCGTATATAAGATTTTCCAAGACGTTTTAACATCTTTTTGCTATGTCCAGATTCTTTGCTCACCGAAGAGGAACTGATCAGCACAGGGGCTCCGAGGACTGGCTGTGAGACATCTGCCCTTGTATTTCTGCCTAAGTTTCACAGTCAAAAACCAACACATTTTAATCTTTTAGAAGGATGCCTTTATCAAAGTAGAGATATTTTCCTATTGCTTTGATTTTGCATTGAATAGTAAGATGTCTTAAAGACCCAGATCATGTAGAAGTATGAAATATTCTGCTAATCAAATACAACAAAAAGTTACAGCATGGCTCTTCAGGCATTGAATAATTTCTAAAAAAAACAACGTTATGCATTGTGTGATCAGACAGAACACTGATATGCCACATAGATAATATCTTCTCCATCCAAAACCAAGATTGTTATCAAAGTCATAGTTGTTTTTCTAAAAAAAACATTGGTCACCCAAAGATGAAGTATAAGTGTAGTACCCCAGACCTGGGGGTTCTATTATTGTGTTCTTTTATTGTTTCAATATTATGTTTTTTTATGTAATGTTATGTATTTGTATTTACTTTGTCAATTTATACAACTTTTTATATAACTAACTTGTGATATCCTTTGAATGGATTTACAACTACTTCTTTGCATTGCAATAATCTGTACATCTACCTCAAGGCAAGTCATTCTCAGTAAATGATCCATTTAGTTATCCAAGCGGACTCCTCTTTATTTTACCACCCCATTTGCATCCAAGGGTGCTGACATCACGACATCTGGGACCCTGTCTTTCCTGCTCCTTAAACTCTATACCATCAAGGGTACCTCAAGCAACATCTGGCAGGAGATCCCTCAACACCAGAGTGTGCCCCGAAGAATTCCGGTGCTAATCTTCCTGTCACTGCACGCATGGTACTAAACCATGAGTACCAACTACAACGCCCATCCGGCTACCCACACACTAACGTGCGCCCCCCTGCGGCCCGGTTGCTGCACCACTGCCACTCACATCCTGTTCTCCGGCTTATCACGGGGGCTCTCTGCATATTCAAGCCTATAGCATTAGTACCTTCCAGTACACTATACTTTCTACAATTTCTGGCATGCGATGTTAGAAAATATGCCAAGGGGGTGGCTAAAATGCAAGAAGGTACAAATGATGGGGAAAAAATATAATATTTGGCAAAGAAATATGTCATGAAGGCCAGATTATAGGTAGGGCAAAAAGAGCAATTATCCAGGGGCCCTACCCAGTTTCCTCCAGTCCTACACAGACCCTTCCTGAAAAAATGTGCACCTCTAACAACATTAAAGTAAAGCAGAGAGGTGGTCATGTAGCTTTTATTACTAGTTAGTATGAAGGGTCAGAGGTCCAGTCTCCTGCCGGCAATACTAACTAGAAGAAATCCGATGACTGATGTAGCTTGAAGGTCTTGAGCAACACGGCAAAGTTAATACCAGAGACCTCCACCTACAATGGACCATTGATAATACAAGTGTCTTCATATATGGCAGAGGGGCAGAGGGACCTTTGGAGACCTCATGACCCAGCTGTGACTGCAAGCTCTGCACCCCTTATAGCTGCGGCCTGGGTGAAGAAGGTAAGCAGCTACCAGATAAGCCAGCATTTGTTTACCATTTATGTATATTTCATAGCTCCATAGTAAGGTTGAAAAAAGAGACTGGTCTATGAAATTTAACCTCTAATTCTACCATGTTGATCCAGAGGAAGGCAAAACCACTAGGAGGTGCTCGCCAAGTGCCCTATATTGCAGGAAAAAATTTATTTTGGAATCCAAATATGACTGAATAGAATAAATCACTGGATCAACATTTCATTTTCAGAAAATAATATTATTTTCCAGAAAGGCATCCAGGCCCTCCTCTGGCAGTGACTTCCATAATATCACTGCACTTACATTCACCATGTGGATGGTAAAACCTTCTTTCCTGTAGGTGTAGTGTATGTCCTCTTGTCATGGTTACATGTCTAGGATAAAAAGATCATTGGAAAGATATCTGTACTGTCTATTATTATACAGTATGTTATCCATGTGTC
Source organism: Bufotes viridis (assembly GCA_033119425.1). NCBI lineage: Eukaryota > Metazoa > Chordata > Amphibia > Anura > Bufonidae > Bufotes > Bufotes viridis. The sequence continues at coordinate 389,912,099 of CM065592.1, read as the reverse complement.
ATGACTTTGTAGGGGCTTCCATCATATTATTTGTCCGGGGATCTCCATCTGCCTTGATCCAGTTGTGGTTCTTGAGTTTTCTAAAAACAAAATACTACAAACGTTTGACCTGGACTGGTTTGTGTTTTGTGATCTTTCAGGATATTCACTGTAACTAACCACAGGATTACTTTTTTTTTTTTAAACTCGTTTTATTAAGAGATAATAAAGCAGGCATGGCACAAACATGACAGCGTAGTAGCCCACGCAGGGGCCTATCATAAACACTGCTAATACACATAGAAGGCCGTGATTGCATGCTGTGAGGATCATACATGACAAATTTACTGGGTTTATACACAAGTGTCAGGATTATACAAGGAGACATTGCAGATACATTACCCGCGTAAATAGATGTTTCTTAAACCATGGGTACTGGTAAGTCAGTCATGAAGCATCGTATGTGGTAAGAGAGCCCTAGGCATCATCCGCAGTCGAGAGCAAGTATGTGGCACGCAACGTGAGTGGGGATGAACACCAATCACCCCATACCCTGTCAAACTTCTGTGGACAGCCCCTGTGCTTATACACAATATTTTCCATGGACACCGTATTGTTCACAAGAGCGAGCCATTGACTCTTTGTGGGGGGGATGTCGCCCATCCATCGCAGTGCTATCGCCTTTCTGGCCAGAAACAGTGTTTCCTCTAGGAAGATTCTTTGATAGTGAGTCCAAGACTCCTCATCCACTATCCCCAGAATGCACATCTTGGGGCACAGCTGCAGCGTCGGAGGGACCAAGGTTCTGAGGACTTCCAGAACCGAGTTCCAGTACTGTCGGATATCCGGGCAGTCCCAGATCATATGCCAAAAGTCAGCACCCTCCGCACTGAATCTATGACACCTTGAGTGATCAATCCTACCCATCTTTTGAAGTCTAGCAGGGGTCAAATAGCTATAATGCAATATAAAAAGCTGGGTCATTTTATTATTTATGGAGGGGGACACTCTGGTTGGGGCTATCAAGGCATCATTCCACTCTTCAGAAGTAAGGGATGGTATAAGCAGCTTCCATCTACCCTCAACAGCCAAGGGAGTTCCCAGCATACGGTTGTTAAGCAGGTGTGTATAGAGGGCAGACACAATCCCCCTGGGACCCTGAGAACGTAGAACTCCAATAATAGGATATTTGGAAATGCTTGTGTTCCCGCCTCTGAATTGAGCCTGTAGTGCATGGCGCAATTGAAGGTACCGATAGAAGAGGGTGCGTGGCGCTAGAAACCTTTCCTGGACTTGTGAGAAGCTGATCAACTGATTCCCCTCATAGATGTCCCCCAATACTCTAACTCCGAGTCTCAACCACTCTGCAGTCCCGTCTAGCCGTGACAAATGAGGGAACATACAATTATCCCATATGGGGATCTCACTAGGTAGATCCCTGTAGGAGTTCAATTTGGATGCCTGCCATATCTGGTGGGCTAGCTTGTGGATTAGTAGGGTGCGTTTTTGTAAATGCCCAGAGCCTTCCAAAACGGGCCACAGCGTGGATACTTGCAGATATTTATGTAGGTGGAATTCTGCATTAGGCTGAGGGGACTCAGTGACCCAGGATCTCAAAAATCTCAGCTGGCCCGCTATGAAATATAAAAAGAAATCAGGGAGGGCCGCCCCACCCTGTAGCTTTGATCTCTGTAGGACCAAGAGCGAGAGCTTCCTTCTGGATTTACCCCAGACGAAGGCCGCTATCAGAGAGTGGATGCACTTAAAGAATCCTCGAGGAATCGGGGTACAGGCATGGGACAGTAAATACAGGGCCTTGGGTAGCAATATCATTTTAACTAGGCACAATCTCCCCATAACCGACAGCGGGAGAGATTCCCAGGTTTTTGCTTTATCTTGAAACAGGGCTTCCAGGGGTTTAATATTTAGGGCATAGGAAAGCTGCGGCTCCTTGGTGATCATAACTCCCAGATATTTAAACCTATCGACCACAGGCAGATTGTGATGGCACTCCGGCCAATCATGAGACCAAAGGGGCATGATGGCTGACTTTCCCCAGTTGATGTGTAACCCAGAGAACTTCCCAAAGGACGTTATGACTTCAATCGCTCTCGGGAGGGACACATCCGGGTCAAACATAAACAGGATCAAGTCGTCCGCGTATAGTCCTACTCTATCCTCCCTGTCTCCTGCAGACACCCCCTTGTAAATTGGATCCTGTCTAAGTCTTATTGCCAAATGTTCTATTGCTATTGCAAACAAAAGAGGCGATAGGGGGCATCCCTGCCTTGTTCCCCTTTGAAGAGTGATCTTGTCGGAGTGTGAGCCATTAAGCTGGAGATATGCCGTGGGGTTGCTGTATAGGATGTTAATCCACCTTATAAATTTAGGGCCAAAGCCGAAGCATCTCAGCACGGCAGTTAGGAAGGGCCATTCCAGAGAGTCAAAAGCCTTAGCGGTGTCTAGCGATGCCAGCGCCCATTTCTCTTTCTCAGCAACTCCCACCTGTGCAATAACTTGCGCTCTCCTAATGTTGTCCGATGTGGACCGTCCGGGCATGAAACCAGACTGATCAGAGTGCACCACAGACGCTATCACCCCGTTCAGTCTGTTGGCCAGAATTCTAGTCAGGATTTTATAATCCAAATTCAGAAGAGATATTGGACGATAAGATCCGCAGTCCAGCGGGTCCTTGCCGGGTTTCAAGATAACTACAATAGAAGCATCGTACATCGAATCCGGCAAAGATCCGCAGGAATGTGCCGCCCCATACAACTTCAGCAGCTGTGGGCCCAGGCTGTCCTTATACTTAGAATACACCTCCACTGGGATGCCGTCCGGGCCAGGGGCCTTTTCATTTGGCAGGTCTGCGATGGCCCTCTCCACCTCCTCTAGCGTGATGTCTTCCTCCATGATGTCCCTGTCCTGGTCATTTAGTCTGGTATAAGTCACCTCCTGTAGGTACAATTCTAACTCCTGCTCTGAGTGATTTGACACCGATCTATATAGATCGGCATAAAAGGCATGCAGGCATTTCAAGATGTCTCCAACTGTCTCCACTATGACTCCGTCAGCCTCCCGCAATCGTAGTATGGGAGGAGCCATGGTGTTAGCCCTCGCTATGTGCGCAAGTAATTTCCCTGTCTGGTTGCCCGTTTCAAACGCCTGCTGTTTGAGAAAGAAAAGTTTCCTCCTGCTCTTTTCCTCTAGATGTAGCATGTACCTCCGTCCCCTGGACATCCATTCCACCCTACGCTCCTCCGTGGGGGACTCAGTAAACGCCCTCTCAGCCTCCCTGCAGTCTGAATGTAATTCATCTTCCCTGCGCTGCGACTCCCTCTTGGCATATGATATGGAGGACTTGAGACAGCCTCTTAAATATGCTTTTAGCGTCTCCCACAGCAATAAGGGGTCAGTGGATTCATGCTGAGCCTCAAAAAACATATTTAGTTGGTCGGGAATTCTGTCAGATGGGCCAAATAAAGTGAGCCAGAAAGGATGAATACGAGCCTTGCCACCCTGACTATGGGCATCTGAGACCTTCAACTCAGCCAACACCGGGGCATGATCAGAGGGTCCTTGCGGGCCGTAGCGAATGATCAGTAGATCGGTGTACACCATGGAGTTACCGAATAGGTAGTCTATTCTGGACAAAGCGCCTCTAGAGGGGGTAAAGCAAGAGTATTCTCTGCCGTGCGGGTTTCTAGCCCTCCACATATCTATCCATCCCATTTCTTGGGATATCCTGGCAAGGGTAGTGCTGTCTCCTCCTCTCCCTCTCCCAACAGTCCCTCCACTAAATCTATCCAGGTCCTCACTCATGACCTGATTGAAGTCTCCCATACACAAGAGACGGGCGGTGGGGTATTGTGTCACAAATCCCACTATAGCCTGCAACAGGGAAAGAGATGCAGGGGGTGGGTTATACACATTTACAATCACATAAGGGACATGGTTGATATGCGCAAACAGGAAAACGTACTGGCCCCCCGGGTCCACCACTGAATTATGAATCTCGCACCTGAGACTTCTGTGGAGTAGAAGTGCCACTCCTCTGGAGTGAGAAGTGCCATATGCGTTAAATAGATGCTGAACCCAGGGCCTTTTGATCCTGGTCCCTGTTTCCGGGATGAGGTGGGTCTCCTGGAGCCCCAGGACGTGAGGATTGAATGACCTAATCTGTGAGAATATTGTCATCCTCTTTTTTGGATCTCCAAGGCCCCGGACATTCCAGGACATGATTCTCAGGGAGGCCATAGTAAGACTAATGGTAGATCAAGGACATATATCCCCACGCACAAAGCGGACTCCAGCAGTACCAGCAACAAAACCCTCTGAATCAGCACATCTCCTACTAACAGGTTAAGTGAATTTGGCCATGCTTGACACGAGTAAACTTGAACATACATTAACTCAATGTTGAACAATAATAACTCAGGTACCCTGAGAGCGTTGGGTACAGAACCACATAACTCAGTGGTTGTAAGCTCGGGGACCTGTGCGGTGTAAGTGGGTGTCATTACCGCACAGGTGATGCTCCTTCCCTCTACGCTGCTAGATAATGTAACATAAACTGCCAACTGAAACGCTGGGTGAGGGGACATGTAATTGTAATGTCCACACCATGCTTATGTGATTCTCAGGGGTCTAAGAAAGATCATGGGAAGGGACAGTCACTCGTCACAAACCTCCCAAGGCATAGCATACAGCGGCAATATCAATTAAGTAAGTCAGGGAAATTCAAAACAGAGCCCATCCATGAACAGCATGAGGGGTGAATGGTACTTGCGGTACGTGGGCAGCGTGGGTGTCAGCGCGGCGGAGAGCGCGCCGTTTTCCTCGAGGCCCAGTTCTCTGCCTCCCTAGGATCATTGAAGAAGACGGTCTTGTCGCCATCTATTACCCTAAGCCGGGCTGGGTAGGCCATGGAATATTGTAAGTTCAGCTCCCGGAGTCGTCGCTTGACCGCAACAAATGTGGCCCTCCGCTTTTGAAGATCAGCTGAGAAATCCGGGAAGAGGGAGATTCTGGCATTCTCATGCCGGATGTCTTGCTTGCTTCTAGCCTGGCTGAGGATGATATCACGATCTCTCCAGTTCAATAATCGCGCCAGAAGTGGCCTCGGGGGGGCCCCAGGTGGAGGCTGTCTTGCCGGAACGCGATGTGCTCGCTCTACAGCATACGCGGTAGTGAAGGGGGCCCCAGGGAACTGCTCCCGGAACCATGCCTCTAGGAATGCCGCTGGGTCCCGGCCTTCAGCCCTCTCAGGTAGGCCCAAGATCCGCACGTTGTTGCGACGTGATCTATTCTCCAGGTCGTCGCATTTCTGTTGCCACTGGCCCACCGATCTCTCCAGGTCTTGCACTCTACCCTCTAGGGGCCTGGTCAGGTCTTCCAGAGCGGATACTCTGTCCTCTGTTGTTTTGACCCGGTCTCTAAGTTGCTGCATGTCATAGCGGAGCAAGCTGACGTCCACTCTCCTCCAGCTTTCCGGTGAGCGAGGTCTGGCACGATGATATCGCCGTTAGCAGCTGATCGTAGGCGGCTTTAAGGGTGAACTCCGGCTCGGATTGTTCCTCCGACGCTGCCTGGTGAGCGGCCTGCCCGCGGGTAACCGCCGAACGGGATGGTGATGCGGTCGCGGCGCCATTTTGAGCTTCAGGCCTAGCGTACTCCTTCAGCTTCTCCGCGGCGGTCTGCGCCTTGTTCGGCCCCATAATCGGTGTGCAGGCTTTCCTCTTGCGTTTACACACCGTCCACTCTGAGCCTGGGGTCGGCAGTTTGTCAGGATGGTGAAGGATTGTAGAGGGAAAGCGGAGCTTCTCTCAAGTGCGTGCTCTCATGTCGGCAGTTAGCCACGCCCCCACAGGATTACTTTTACCCAGCTTTTATCACCTTAGGGAGTTTCGATTTAATCGCTGCAGATAATTTTTGCTAAAGGGGTTCTCTGAGAATTAGGAGAATGAAAATACTTAAATATTACTTTATTATAAATATATTCCCAAATACATTTCATGAATTATAATGACTAGTTTTGTCTGGTGAGCAATCATCAGGAGAAATAAAATGGCCACCATCATATTACACATCTTGGTACGCACAGAACCTTTCCTAATCACACAGCACTGAGCTAAAGAGCTGCCTCATTCTCCTCTCTGCTCGTCAGGGATTATGATCCTAAATACAGATGAAAAAATCTTCAGCTGAATCTCTGTGGGAATGGAGGTCAGGAGGAGACATGAGGGGGGGGGGGGATTTATCAAAACTAGTGTAAAGGCAAACTGGCTTAGTTGCCCATAACAACCAATAAGATTTCACCTTTTATTTTGCAAAGGAGCTCTGAAAAATGAAAGGTTGGATCGGATTGGTTGCTATGGGCAATTAAGCCAATTTGCCCTTAGACCAGTTTTGATAAATCTCCCCGATGAAGTACAGAGAGGAGGGTGGGTAATGGGTAATGACCAGTAGTACGTGTCTGCCATCTCCATTACTATAGCCCCACATTACCACAGTCTCTCCTGTCCGTCCACTCTGTACTTCATGTCTCCTCATGAACTCCATTCCTACAGAGATTCAGCTGAAGATCTTATCATCTTTATTCAGGATCATAATCCCCAACAAGCAGAGCAGAGAGGAGGATGAGGTAGCTCTTTACCTCAGTGTTGTGAAGTAACATGTCATGCTGTGTGATTAGGACAGGTTTTGTCTGTACTAATGGGGCAGCAGCCTTTTTATTTCTCCCGATGATTGCTCCCCAGACAAAACGAGCCATTAGTAATATTTAAGAATTTTCATTTTCTTAATTCCTGGAGAACCCCTTTAATATAAAGACATTAAAGAGTCAAGGACCACAGATTATAACGTGAGAGAAGTCACCTTGGAGTTCTCTGCCTGCAAATGCATCTTATGCTCCTGCTCTGGTCATCTACTAGAAGGCAAAAAAAATATCTAAATTTCAGCATTCATTAATACAGTATGAATACAGAGATGGCTGTAAGACATCAGACAGTCGTGTGTATCCCCTCAGCTTCAATCATTACAATGCTGCTCCCGTGTGTTTCCCCTACTCTGGGCCTGCCAAGTAATAAATAAGCACGTGAGGCATTGAATACTAAACAGGAGGAATAGCAGCTCTTCTGCGGGGGCTGAGGATACAGTACGTCTGGATTTTGACTTTCATGACATAGAATCATCCTCAAGAAAATATTAAAAAATCCTTTACTCGAAAGGTATAACTGAAGCAGCAGAAACCCTACGGAAGATGTCTTTATTGTAGGGACTATTCTTTTGCGGAACGGATGGATCACGGACCCATTCAAGTTGAACGGGTCTGGTTCCATCTGCGGCAGCCGCACGGATGTTGCCCGTGCATTGTCCCCAATGCACGTAACGGCCGGCACACGTTCGTGTGCATGAGCCCTAAAGATGGCTAACAAAAGACCTGCCACCTCTCCTAACATGTCTGTTTTAGTAATTACTTGCATTCCCCATTGTGACAGGCGCAGCACTATGAAGTGCCTTTTGCGCTGTGGCATTAGAAGAATTTGATATTTCTAACTTTTTTGTCCAACCAGACTGTCTATTACTCTGCTTCAGTCTTGTTTCTTTTGAGCTAAGTCTTCTAGCGTCGTTCTATGGAAACAGTATGCTTAAAGAGCACACCAAATGCTTGAAAAAACTTCTTTATTAACTTCAACTTTTCTTCATATATAACACTGCCACCTCCGCAATAGATAGTCCATGTACAAAACACGTGTTGCATAAAGTATCACAAAATGGCGGTATGCATAAAATGGTGGTTTAACTGTTCAATCTTGTCATTCAACATAAATGGTGGATATATTTCTCTCTTCAGTATCTGTACTTTCCCTCTAAGTTATTTAAGCACTTCATAATCACTCTGAGAGGTATATCTGAGGCTTAACCAATTGTTCTATTTGCGCAGTTTGTGCGTAGTTTGGTCGCAATTTGGTGGAACTGAAAACAAACATATACACGTGGTCTCAATATATAGTCCTGATCACCGTATTAACAATATGAGCATTATATAATCGTTTTAAATACCTATTTGGCCTCTTGTTGCCATAAAATACAGCTCTGACTGGATGTGACTATTCAGCTCTTCTTTTCTGGTCTGTACTGACTCCAGAAGATTCTGCTAGGGGATTTCCCACACATACTCAGTGTGAGGTTGGCTGTGATTGGTTAAGACACCTGGGCAGTAACAACAGTTTAACTCTATGGTTTCTTTTGTTAATTCTGCTGTGTTATTGAGGGTAGGGTGCTTTCACACTAGCGTTAACGTTTTTAAGAATGTGAAAAAGATAAATACTAGGGCTACAGGTGCTACAATTACATAGTGGATGCTAGGAGTAGAAGTACAAAGGACAATGTACTTGTACTCAGGACTATGTACTTGTACCACCTGTATTCCCTTTGCAATAGTACATAGGGACTACAGGTGGTAAAGTACATAGTGGATGCTAGGAGTGGTAGTACCCTGGACTACTACTCCTAGCATCCACTATGTACTTGTACCACCTGTAGTCCCTATGTTCTATTGCATAGGAACCGCAGGTGGTATAAATACACAGCGCATGCCCGAAGTAGTAGTCTTACCTACACAATTATGACTACCACTCTTTTTATAAAAAAATTTTGAACAGAAAAAAAAGTATTAAATCAAAGCAAAAATGTGACACGCCCGCCTAAAAGCCCATCCGCCTGTGAGAATACCTGCCTGCCAACCCGCCCGCCTGCGTGCCTGCCAGACAGCTCATTCTTATTTTCTTTTTTCCAAAAATGTCAAGTAAGTATAATTTTCATTGGTCTGTTGTATTAAGCAAAGTTCAAACCTATTTTTTTTTTTCTACAGGCACATCATCTTCAAGCGAGGCCGGGAGCTCTCTTCTTATACAACGTCGGAGACATGATACGGTATGTCAAGTTGGGAAGCATTCCCCATTGTAATATTGTGACAGTCTTGTTAAAAAAAATTTTTTTATTTCTCAGTCATCGTCTAGGGATGAGATGCTTACTCCTTGTGAAGTCCCACCGGAGGAGGTCGCTCCGGAGGCAGTCTCTGAAGTCCCTGAAGAGCCGCCCACCGCGGGTCCCTCTCGTCCTGCTAAAGCAGCTGGTCAGGACCTCAATGTTACCCTACATGTGCCCTCTGGCGACGCAACGATGGCTACATTGGCCCCACTTTTTGAGGCCTTCATGCGTCGCCAGAGGACCGGTAGGAGCCGTCAGGTGGTCTACAAGGATCTCCCAATGCTCGTTTACGAGTCCTTGATGGGATTAACCAATAGAGTTGCCTCTTTGGAGGACACTGTGCGACGTCTGCAGGAGGGGGCGGTGCTGACGTCGTAGATGGGTCTGGTGCATCACTGTTGGTTATCATTGCTCCCCGTGATGGAACGGTTTATGCCCGACCAGCTGTTTGAGGCCAGAAGACAAGTGGACAGCATCTTGTGGCAAGTGCAGCACCGGCCCACATGCATTCCGTAGCCCCAGACCTATCCCCCATCCATGCTCTATCCCCCATTACCGACTACCTATCCCCCATCCCAACCCTATCCCCCATCTGAACCTCATCCCCCATCTGAACCTCCACATCCCCCTCCCCAAACTACCTTTCCCCCATCCCAACCTCATTATCCCCCATTCCAGCCTCCTCTTCCCCCATCCCAGCCTCCCCATCCCCCTTTCAATCCCCCTTCCCAGTCCTAAACCCCTGAGCACTTTTCTCATAAATTTTTTCTCTCTCCTCCTCACTACTTTCCTCCAACCACTTTCACCGCTCCTCCTAATCTTGCTCGAGCAACTCCATCTCCTGCCCCATTTCTCGATTGCTAACTCCCTCTGTTGCACTTCCCCTAACACCCAGGTATGTGTCCACATTGACACAAGAACAGGACAGAGGGGGACCAAATTGGGATCTGGCCTCCACCCCCCAACCTTCTACTCCAACAATGCCTTCAATTAGGCATTTGTAGATTCATTTTTTTTTGTTTCCTTTTTATTTATATATTTATTTTTCCAAAAATTGTATTTATAAATAAATGTTATTTTCCTTGAGAATTTGTTTGTTGTATTTTTTTTAAACTTAAAAAAAAAAAATTAAATCTCACATCGCTTGTGGAGCGACAAATACTTGTGTCGCTCCACCAGCACTGGGAGATGACAAATAGTGTGTAGAAAAGGCCGGACATAATCTCCCTGCGCCGGTGGAGCGACACAAGTATGTGTCTCTCCTCCAGCATGGTGACATAAATATATTAAACAAGACTCAATGTATGGTGGTCAACAAAATTTAATGAACCAAAAACTTAATATATAACTATTCTACATCAATACACCCCACTGGGGAAACACTGCAACGGAAAGCGGTATGCTGTGACACCCGTTGTAACAGATCGTCAAAACTTTCCACACTGATCCGTAAGTAATGAAAAAACATTTCTAGATAATTTCCGCAATTCAGGAAACAGAGTTTCAAAAGCTTCCCTTCTTATTCTTACAAAAGTTATTGGATGCACCCAATACCGACGCCGACGACGCTGTCTGGCTCTAAGACGTCTTCTCCAGCGTGAAACAAGAATTAGAGCCTGAAATCCCAAACTAATGTGGTCCGGCATCATGTTTGCAATCTTCAGAGGGAGTATCTGAGGAGTAAGTGACCTTCGATTGTCTTTTATAGCCACTGTACAATTTGTATATGTAATTGGTTCTTTTTGATCTTTAACAGTTAAAACTGGTTTTAAATGCATTATTTTAGTCTAATTTTGACTGTGGTCAAAAACATCTCATCTGAATACACCCTTACAAATCTGCCAGTGAAATATAAGCCTAATGCACAAGTCGAAAGGTATCTCCATCAATGGATGGTGCATGCTATGACTGGACACATGAAGTCACATTAAAAGCTATTTCAAATCTGAAAGAGCTAGAAGAATTTTTTGACGCTGATACACTGAAAACAGGACGGAACTTGTCCAAAGGATTGATGGCGCATTACATGATCTAGAGAATTTGCTCCAGAGATGGTGGAGGCAGGTCTCTAAAATAACAACAATTAAGAGACCATAAAATTTTCAAGTCTCTTATCTGTAAGCTAATTAAGTCTCTTTTTGATACTCTGTTGCTTTTTTAATGTCTACTTAAAGGGGTTATCCAAGATCTATAATGGCCCCCCATATGCCCGGGCCCCTCACAGAGGTTGTACTTACCTCGTTCCCCAGCAATCACATCGCTCTGATGCAGGCATGGCCACTGCCGCATCTCCCGTCGCGTGGATGAAAACGTCCGGCATCGGGAGAGCAGCCAGTAGCAGGCTGCAACGGGGATGAACCTCCCTAGCATTGCGGGTGACGCTAGGGAGGCTTGTTCCCGTTGTGGCCTGCTATTTGCTGATGAAGAGACTGTAGTTGTCTCAAAAGCTTTCTATTTAACATCATTTCTTCTGTTTTTCTTAGCCATTAAAAGATATCATACCTGCAAGACTTGTTTCTCTTAATAAGGCTAATAAACCAATTTTCTACTGGCTAGCACGGTACTAGACTTTTTTTTTTAAAAGAGATTGCGGTTACATTAGGCTGTAGGTAAGTTGTGTGAGAGTAAAATCTCTTGACTTGTATTATGGCTACCATAAACAAAAGTTAGAGATAAGGACTAAGAAGGAGCACTAAGGTAAAACAATCAACATAAATCATTAGTTTTCTATGTGAAGTTCCCACCCCCCTTCCTGACACCCTAGGCACGTGCCCTTATGTGCCTTATTGCAAATATGTAAGTATTAAAAGTGGGTGCATAGGACCAAACAATACATATACACACAGTAATACTGTAAGTAAGGAGAAACGTGAGTCTGTCACTCTCTGCTGATCTAGACTGCTGTACCTTTCTACCAAACAATTAATGTCTGCCTCTTCTTGCTTTTCTGTGCTTCTTGGCCGCGTACATAAATGACTCACCAGACTTATTTAAGAGACAAATGAGTATTGCAAAATGCATTGTTTTGTTGTTTTCTACTGGAGCATTGGTATCTTTAGCCTGATATCACAGTTCATCTGGTTGCCATGAGGTTGCACTGCACAATACTTATATTAGTCCTTATATGTTTATATTTATCAATGTGTATGTATTAGAATTCATTGATAGCTACTGAAACAGATAAAATCCTACATACTGTAGCTGGTAACGATGCTGGCGACCTGGGGCCACCACAAGGAGGAGCTTAGAAAATAAGGACCTTATTAGACGGAGCCATTATCCCCTGAGCCAGTTCTTCCTCTCCCTGCCACGCTAAAGTCAACATCCATCTACACAGCACTCTGCAAACACAGTACAATAATGCCATAATTATAGAAAACATTCTGATGCTAATGCCACACATATTTTGCAAATTTGAGATTCTTGGCAAATACATTTTGTACAAAATTATTTGGGCCCGTCTGCCAAACATCAAGGTGATCTCTAAAGGTTGGGAACCTAACACTAAATACTACCTGTTATGTGCCATAATGGCCACCATAAAATTCAGGGAGTGCAGATTCCATATGCATGCTGGGACCACTCTTCACATGAACGGGGCTACGAATTTTAACAAGAGAGATATTTTAATCAGAAGAATTAACGGTAACAGGAAATATGCCTGGTTTGACAAGGTTGATCATGCTGACATATGCTGTTTAAATATTCAGTTATGCCAGTAGCGTAGCGTGGAGGGGACAGGGGTGGGTGGTTGCCCCGGGTGCCAGACTGCAGTGGACACTAGGCAGCAGAGAAGATTCTTGTAACAAAGCGGTTTACTGTCTACAGCTCCTGTCCCCGCAGTTCAGCCTCATAGGCTTCAGGCCACTAGGGCTGAAACCAATGAAGCAGTAGAATGTCGCATGAGACCTTACATGACCTCCTGTGCCAGGTCTTGCAAGATGACGCGATTACGTGGCCCCCCCGGGTGACTGCCTGCACCGGGACACCGGAACTCATGTTGGCAACAGAGAAAGGATAACAGGTGAGTGTTTTTTTTTCTCGTTTTTTTTTTATGTATGTATATGCTAATACATGTAGTACTGAGGGCAAAACAGCGGTGGAGGAGGGCATTCTATATACTGTGGGGGGGGGGGATTATATACACTATTCATAAAAAAACTATGGAAATTTAGCTAGAGGTGAAATTTATGAATTAAACTACAATGCACTCTAACCTTTACAAGTGAATTTAATGTGACTTTCTCAAAACTTTTGAATGCACATGTCCAAAGTTCAGTGTTTCAGTACTTTTTGCACAACTTGCTGTTCTCTAACAAGGAGCTTGACGGCAAAGTTTACAACAGGTGTTTGATCGCCCAATACATTTCCTGGTTCAATTAGAATTGGTATTTAAACAGTCCTCCTCATCATGCATGAGACCAAGATGACACCTAACAATTGACCAACAGTACCTCGCTATTCTCAGATGGTAGTGGCCATTGAGCTTAGAGTGTCACAGAGTGTCATCAGAAGGTTGCATCAGAGATACAGAGAGACTGGAAGAGTCACAGAAAGGCATAGAAGTGGACGTCCTTTTGCCACATCCCACACTGATGACGGCTTCATCATATACAAGTGGGGCAAAAAAGTAATTAGTCAGCCACCAATTGTGCAAGTTCTCCCACTTAAAAAGATGAAAGGGGCCTGTAATGTTCATCATAGGTATACCTCAACTACGAGAGACAAAATGAAAAAAAAAAAATCCAGAAGATTCCATTGTCTGATTTTTAAAGAATTTATTTGCAAAGTATGGTGGAAAATAAGTATTTGGTCAATAACGGAGTTCATCTCAATACTTTGTTATATACCCTTTGTTGGCAATGACAGAAGTCAAACATTTTCTGTAAGTCTTGACCAGGTTTTCACACACTGTTGCTGGTATTTTGGCCCATTCCTCCATGCAGATCTCCTCTAGAGCAGCGATATTTTGGGGCTGTCGCTGGGCAACACGGACTTTCAACTTCCTCCAAAGGTTTTCTATGTGGTTGAGATCTGGAGACTGGCTAGGCCACTCCAGGACCTCGAAATGTTTCTTACGAAGCCACTCCTTCATTGCCCAGGCGGTGTGTTTGGGATCATTATCATGCTGAAAGACCCAGCCACGTTTCTTCTTCAATGCCCTTGCTGATGGAAGGAAGTTTTCACTAAAAATCTCACGATACATGGCCCCATTCATTCTCTCATAGTTGAAGTGTACCTATGATGAAAATTACAGGCCTCTGTCATCTTTTTAAGTGGGAGAACTTGCACAATTGGTGGCTGACTAAATACTTTTTTGCCCCACTTGTACTAATTAAACAGAGGGTGCCATTATTTATACTAATAATATAAAGGGGACTATCCTATATACATACTAATAATACAGCGGGGGCTAGTATATACTAACAATACAGAGGGGGGTCATTATATACTAATAATACAGAGAGGGTCATTATATAATAATAATACAGAGAGGGCCATTATACGTATATTAATAATACAGAGAGGGTCATTATATACTAATAATACAGAGGGGGTCAAATACTAATAATACAGAGAGGGTCATTATATACTAATAATACAGAGAGGGCCATTATACGTATATTAATAATACAGAGGGGGTCATTATATACTAATAATACAGAGGGGGTCATTATATACTAATAATACAGAGAGGGCCATTATACGTATATTAATAATACAGAGGGGGTCATTATATACTAATAATACAGAGAGGGTCATTATATACTAATAATACAGAGAGGGCCATTATACGTATATTAATAATACAGAGAGGGTCATTATATACTAATAATACAGAGGGGGTCAAATACTAATAATACAGAGAGGGTCATTATATACTAATAATACAGAGAGGGCCATTATACGTATATTAATAATACAGAGGGGGTCATTATATATTAATAATACAGAGAGGGTCATTATATACTAATAATACAGAGGGGGCCATTATATACTAATAATACAGAGAGGGTCATTATATACTAATAATACAGAGAGGGTCATTATATACTAATAATACAGAGGGGGCCATTATATACTAATAATACAGAGAGGGTCATTATATACTAATAATACAGAGGGGGCCATTATATACTAATAATACAGAGGGGGCCATTATATACTAATAATACAGAGGGTGCATTATATATACTATCATATGTAGTGGAATTAAAGGGGGCATTATAATACAGGGGGCACTATAGGAAGGATTATAACTATGGGGACACTATATGGGGCTTTATTACTACTGTGGGCTTCATTGGAGAGCCTTATCGACCAACCTTATTACTACCATGGGCTCTATAGGAGGGCTTATAGAGGGGTCTTGTTACTGTTGGTAACACTATAGAGGTCCTTATTTCTACTAGGGTCCCTATGGGGGCATTATTAATATCAGGGGTGCTGTGGGAGCATTATTATTGAGCACAATATGGAGGCCATTGCTAAAGGGGTTGCTATTAGGGGTACTGTAGGGGCACTAATACTATTGAGGACAGTCTGAGAGTACTGAGAGAGGGGGGTACTATCTGTATGACACTGTTGTTTCTGCTGTGTAGTATTTGGGGGCATTGGAGTGCACAGAGGGCACAGTATTAGGGGTAGCAGCAGTAAGACAATAGTGCGTGCACGCTTTTTGTTCGAGTTCGACATAATGCTGCCAGGTTTTTGCTCTATATTGTTGAACTGTTTGGCTCTGCACACTTTTCCTCATTTTTTCAACCAACATCTCTCATACAGACAACCAATTCTCATGCTGGGAGTTGTGGGAGATGCCACCTTCCTGAATTCGCCCTCAGTGAAAGAGTTAAAGCGGAAGTATAAATTTTTAAATCGACGTATCGTTGCTCTACAACTACATATGGCGACCCTGGGTGAATATTTTAGAGGTATGAGATCACATCTTAAACCTAATCTCTTCTCTCATAATGTGGATTTTTGTGAAAGGCTTGAAGCGTTATCCAACAAATATTCTTTGGACTTTATTCTTTTAAACATTGACTTTTTACAACATGAATTGCGTGATGTTCAAGGAACTGTTACATCTGTGGAAATGGCATTATGTTCTAATTTATCTAATGAGGACTTTCCCACATTTGAACAAATTTAAAACTGAATCTGAGGAAAATAAACGTCAAAAATGGAATTGTGAT
Source organism: Bufotes viridis (assembly GCA_033119425.1). NCBI lineage: Eukaryota > Metazoa > Chordata > Amphibia > Anura > Bufonidae > Bufotes > Bufotes viridis. The sequence goes on along the minus strand of CM065592.1, from coordinate 389,895,930 downwards.
CTTGATGATTATAAAAATGGGACTATTTAAGATTGGCAATCTGAGGATAAACAAATGCCTATTTCTCGTGACAACAAGAAAAAACGTAGGTCCCCACAAAACTCTATTATTAAAATTACTTCACAAGATTCTTTTTTAGGAAACAATGCTCCTTTCCAATTGACAAACGGAAGCACGCTTAACGATAAAGCCTGCCGATAAGGGCGGAGCTACCGTTGTTATGGACACTGCTAAATACATTTCGGAAATACAAAGACAACTTGATGATTCTACTGTGTGAGGTGAGTCCAAGTTTGATATTGCCAGAAAAATCAGGACTGTGGTTACAGATGCATCAGTGGCTGGTAAAGATTCAGATCTTGAAAAATTTTCGATTGTTGAACATCCTATTACTCCGCTAATTTATATATTACCAAAGATACATAAAACTCTGTTTGACCCTCTTGAGCGACCAATTGTCTCTGGTACGGGTTCTATTTTCTCACACATAGCCATCTTTTTAGACAGGATATTAAGTTCTTTTGCCACTGATGTACTCTCCTATATCCGTGATACTTCGGACTTTTTACTAAAACTACAGAATGTAGACTGTCCGGTCAGAGTAATGTCATTTTGGCTTCCTTTGACGTCACAAGCCTTTATACTTCAATTGATCGTGACAGGGGCCTGCAGGTTGTACAGAATACGTTACGCCTTTCTATGTTTTCGGATGATGCTCAATTTTTTATTCTGTCACTTCTGGATATTGTGTTACAATGCAATTATTTTTTTTTCCAAAAGGATTTCTATATTCAGCAGAAGGGCATGGCCATGGGGTCTAATGTGGCCCCAACATACGCTAATATGTATGTGAGATATCTGGAGGAGGATGTCATCTATGTTTCCCACCATTTCTCCCACGTGTTGAGATGGTGGTGTTACATTGATGACGTCTTCCTCATTTGGGTAGGATCTCTTGAATCCTTACTTTCTTTGCGTACTTTTCTTAATGATATCGGTCCTGGGGTTAAGTTAACTGTTGTATATTCTTTCAGTCATATTGAATTTCTCGGCATGACTATAAATATACTGAATGGCAGATTACAAACTGAGTTTTTTACCAAACCTACTGATAAGAATTTTTTGCTTAGATATGACAGTTGTTACCCTAGAAATATGATTCGACATCTACCATACAGTCAATTTTTACATATGAAAGAATTGTTTCTGATGACACGATCCTTATGAATACCCTTGATAATATGGTTTAAAAATTTCAGAATAGGGGTTACCCCAATTCAATATTTCAACCACAGAAAACCAAGGTACTCGCTCTTGATAGACAACAAACATTACAGAGGACAGTCAGACCCCCCTCTGGATCCAGGATTGCTTTTATTTCTACTTATAACGAGCACAGTTTGCGCATTAATTCTATCATCAAACGCCATTGGCCTATGCTCTCTGGGTGTGTAAAGGGTGTTCCTGAATTTACAATTCCTCCTTTATTCTCTTACCGCAGGTCCAGGAATCTTAGGGACCAACTGGTATCTTCTAATGTATCATATAATGTGAGCCCTACACAGACTTTAATGTCCATACGGAAATCTGGTAGCTTTTCTTGCTTGAGATGGTCATCTGCGGCCTTTTGGATTCACGAGTTAAAAACTTTGCATCCCCTAGGCCTTAATAGGGACTTTGACATACTAGTATAATCTATGCTATTGAGGTTTAAGGTGGCCCCATTCCATGCGTGCATTACAATGCATGAACTGTGGCCGCATATGTATGTATATACCTATCTCTTTATGACAAATAATTACTGTCACCATTGGTCCTTTATTATTTATATTATATCATATTGCCATGTTCACTTTATTATCTATTTCCTATTTCGGTAATATCAACGACTGTATTTAATTTTATAATATGCTCTTTTTCAGACTAGATAATGATTACGATACGTCAGGTAGGGGAGAACACCTCTATGTATGTGACAGTGACGTATACTAATTCTCATACTACTAATCATTGGTTTTGTTTTCTCTAACTCTGATTGACATTGTCTATTAATATTTGTATGGTGCTCTAGATCTATATAAATATACATTTGTTATATCTGTTCTACTAGATGCGCCCTTTTGAGGTGAGATAATGCATCAGGGCAATATCGCTATTTTGCCAGTTCGGGTCCCGGCTTCAGCCGGTGGAGCGCGCATGTTCATGTGACGCACTTCCGGTTGGAGCCGCGAACCGGAAGTTACTCTTGCCGCATCCTATTTAAAGCGTCGGAGCGGGATTACACACACGCCACCCGCTCCCACGCCATTACCTCACCTCAGGTACGTTTGGATTACTTGGTTTTGCTACCCATGGACGATTATGTTGCTTATATGGTTGTTCTGTGTCGTGTTCCGTCTATACCTTGTCCTACCTATCTCTGCTACATGATATCTATTAATGAACATGTCGGTAATGAATATATAACCCTGTCTGGAAACTAGCAACAACATGTCGGTTATGGACATACAACCCTATTTGGGAATGGACACTTTGATGTTGCTCTGGACTATAAAGACTATACCAATATCAATTCTCAGTGCCGGAGATGTGTATGTGTATTTGTACTATATCCTTAGTTGACTTTTGTTTTTCCTTTTTTGTCTTACGTTTTATATGTACTAATTGAAGTCCACTGTATATATTATACTAATGGATATTTTGTATGTGTTATTCTTAGGCCCAGATGAAGGTCCTGCTGGACCGAAACGTTGGCCTTCTTGATTGAATTATCTATTATGGTGGCTACTTCAATAAAAGTGGATTCTTGAGCATAATTTTGCTATATGAGTGCCGTGTTTTTTGCATACTGCATATGATAATCAAAGGCGACCGTTTCATACATCCAGTCACGGGAGAGACATTCCCTATCAGGCATTTTCTGACATGTGACAGTGATCATGTCATTTATGTACCATCTTGCCCCTGCAATTTACTTTATGTGGGTGAGACTGCTCTTGACCTGAAAACTCGACTCATCCAACATCACTACACCATTCACAAGAAGCGTCAGGATCTACCAGTGCCCAAACATTTCTCTGAACACAAACATAGTGAACATCATCTGCGGTTTCAGATAATTGACCATGTCCCCCCATTAAGGAGGGGTAGCAATAGATCTGACATTTTGAATAAAAAAAAACCTTCAATGGATCTTTAAATTAAACACGTTGAAACCCACGGGACTCAATGTAGATTTTAAATTGAACACAATAACATGCTGATCTCCAAGCAAAGGGGGTGAATACAGACGGCATTCACAATTTTTTCATTTTTTATTTATTTATTTATTTTTAAACAGGATAATTTGTTTCACTGTAACAGTTTGGACTACCTTAGGGTCCCCTTCAATTTAGGACTACCCCCACAGGAAATATTTCCAACTTTCCTACTTTTTGATGAACTTGTTTTTAATGCAGCTGACCATCACTTCTGTATAGCCAATGTAGAAGGGGTCTCCTTCTAGTAAGTAAATATATGTGCTGCACCCAGTATAAGGGAAGTCCGGGGGGTGCGAAGTGCCCACTCTTATAGAGCCCATTACGCTGGGATTCCCTTGGAGCAGGCTATAGGTCAAGGAAGATTAATATTCTGGTTCCCCTGGGAACCAATCTTACCACCACAGATTGATAACCCTTTTATATCAGTATTGCAACAGCTCTCGGCCATGTTATTGATTTCAGTGGCAGACCATATACAAGACAGAATATTCCTCTAATGACTATTTTCTTAACATTTCATTTCACCCTTCGTTTTCTTTATAAAATTAAAGGGGATGTCCAGGACTAGCAAAACAGGACTGCTGTCTTCCAGAAATGGCACCGCAGCTGTCCATGGGATGTGTATGATACTACAAGGGGATTCCATTGAAGAGAATGAGGCTGAGCTTCAGTACCACACACAATCTGTGGATTGGTATAGCGTTGTTTTTGGAAGAAAGCAACCATATTTTTCTAATCCTTTACAAGTCATTTAAAAGAGTTTTCTGTGTGTTTTATACTAATGACCTAACCTCATGATAGGTCATCATTATCTGCTCAGTGGGGATGCCCGCCAACCAGCTATCTGAGGAGGCCACGGCCCCCTAGCAGCTTACCAAGCACAGCACTACCCATTGTATAGTGGCTGTGCTCGGTATTGCAACTCAGCCCCATTTACTATAATGGGACTGAGCTGTGCCTAGGTCACATGACCGATAAACGCGTCGTCAGTGGCCTAAGTTAAACTGTGAGGGAGCTGCGGCCTCTTCAAGCAACTGTTCGTAGGGGTGTCAGGAGTCAGAACCCCATCAATCAGATTCTGATGACCTATCCTTACCCATCCATATAATGGCACAAGTTATAAGATGGAGCAGAGATATATGTGTCGGTCTGATCGTGTAATATACATAATACAATGCCCATGCAGTTTAATATACATGCAGGAGACAACAATGGAGATTATTGATTAATAAACACAAAAGTATGATCAGGAAAGGGGTTATGGATTTACTGGTCCTGAATTTTAAGGAAATTAGTTTTTTTTTTCTATAGATGAGGCCCGCGAATAGAGACGAATAAGCTAATTAGCATTGTGGTAAGTAGCCCTAGTCATGACCTATGAAAACCGATGTGACAGAGAACACGGAGGTGGGACATCTAGAGGATGGTACTTCTGACATTGTGCCGGCCTGTGGGAGGTGGTAACATGATGCTCCCCTCCCTATCTGCTATCAGCTGACATGTGAGTACAGAAGGAGGAGTTATGGGCTCAGGAGAAGACCCCGAGATGTAAAGTTGCAGTCTGATGACCACTTAGAATAAAATTGAATAAGGCCTCTTTCACACGAATGTTTGAGCCCCCGTCGGTGCCTGTGCATTGCGGGGCGCAATTTGCGTTCCGCGATCTGCCCGTTGCGCAAAAAGATAGGACATGTTATATCTATTTGCGGGACGGAAGTACGAAATGGAACCCCACGAAAGCACTCCGTAGTGCTTCCGTAGTGTTCTGATTCATCATTCTATTCTGTACCGTTCCGCATCTCCGGATTTGCGGACCCATTGAAATGAATGGGTCTGCATCCGTGATGAGGAATGGCCACGGAACTTTTGCCGTGTATTGCGGATCCGCAAATGCGGTCCGCAATACGTGAACGGGGCGCACACGTTTGTGTGAAAGAGGCCTAACACTGACATGCTAGAGCATGCGTGTTGTGGTAAGGTGCAAGGTGTCATATGTGATGGCAGGTACGTGTCACCGAGGTTGCTGGCCTCGGTGAGGTGAGAGCCGGGTTTTTGTCTGCAGCAGCTAGTGCTGTTTGACTTTGTTAAATAGCATGGCTGCAAAGCCGATCCGGGCCGGCTCTTACTGGGAGCAGCTAAAGAGTAGGGTGGGTGGCTGCTCCCCACGGTCCAGTCCATGTTTTGGGCTGGATATAAAACGCAGCCAGCAGCTGTGTCTGGAGAGTGTGATTATCCTGGAGCTGCTAACAGGGCTGGGAGTTCTCTGTCCAGGAGGAAAGAGCTCAGCAAGGAGGTATTTTGTTCCTGGCTACCTGAAGCTGGATTCTCCTGCGGCTGGGCCGACAGCGTGGTGCGAACCTGCACCTACACCTCCCAGGTGACTGAACCTGTGTTGGACTGTTTTTGTTTGGCTACGTTATTTCCGTTGTGTGTGAACTGTCACCAAGAGACTGTTTTTCATTTTGTGTGCAAGTGTGAATAAAACACTGTTTGTTGCACAATCTGGACTCCTTGTTTTGCCTCTAAACTGCACCCGCACCGCTGTCTACCAGAGCGACTCCCCACAGTGTTAAAAGTAAAGAATGCCGCTAGAACGAGGGTGTGGCCATCATGCAGCCCCCTCATCCATCTGTTGATCTCACATTAAAGCGGTTCTACACAGCTCCGTGGCCTTCTCGCTGTATCCTGCATACCTAGTTATGTCACAGCTATTATCAATGGCCTGGACACGGCTCAGCCCCATTTACTTCCATAGGGCTGAGGCCCAGGCCAGTAATAATAGTCATGACATCACAGGGCCTGCGGCAAAAAGCGAGAAGGCTGCAGCGCTACTGCGAACACTGCTGCCTTCACTCAAACGGCTGATAACAAACACCCAGGACAGTGGCGTACACACAATCCATGGGGCCCCGGTGCGAAACCGAATCATGGGCCCCCCCCTAACCCGCCCCCCTCCCCCCCCCATGTCATTTGCCAGGGCCCTCTCAGGCCAGTGAGGCCACTCAAGGCTACCCCTCCCCCCCCCATGTCATTTGCCAGGGCCCTCTCAGGCCAGTGAGGCCACTCAAGGCTACCCCTCCCGCCCCATGTCATTTGCCAGGGCCCTCTCAGGCCAGTGAGGCCACTCAAGGCTACCCCTCCCCCCCATGTCATTTGCCAGGGCCCTCTCAGGCCAGTGAGGCCACTCAAGGCTACCCCTCCCCCCCCCCATGTCATTTGCCAGGGCCCTCTCAGGGCCCTCCCCCCCGCCCCAGCCAGCAAAAACCGCCACATTCACACCCCCCCCAGCCAGCAAAAACCGCCACATTAACCCCCACATTAACCCCCCCCAGCAAAAACCGCCACATTAACCCCCTCCCCCAGCCAGCAAAAACCGCCACATTAACACCCCCCCCCCCCATGATCAACGAGCACAGAGCAGCACAAGAAGAAATTAGTCCTGCAGGCGCCGTACACTTTTCTTACCGGCTGGGGCTGGGCGGCTGGCTTTACTGTGGGGCGGTACTGGGCAAGGCTCCTGCTGGCAGTGGCTCGCGCGACGTGACTCCCGGCTCTCAGGCGTCTCTCCTCCCTGGTCTGGTCTCGTCTGCTGCTGGCGCCGCCCACGTGAGTGCGCGCGCATGTTCCCGCGAGACCTGCCGCCCCCTGCCGCCCCCTGCAACCCCTATATGTATGCCCCTGACCCAGGACTCCCGCTGATCAGACACTGATGATCTATCCAAATGATAGATCATCAGTAATAAAAAGGTGTAGAACCCCTTTAATAGGAATGTGTCATCTGAAAATGATTTAAAAAAATCCTAAAATCCTGCAGTTTTCACACTGGCCGCTAAGCCTAATAATAGGCAGCACTTCTTGTTCTGTACAGATCACTTTACTGCAGTTACCGGCTTATCTGTCCTTCTAATCCTGTCTGTAGTGATATCACCTCTGTGTATAGATAAGACAAGGTCCACCATTCACAATAGGTTGTCAGAGCTTATCTATTCTTTCCTTGTACAATGACCTCCGCACAGGTCACAGAGCAGGCCTAGAAAACGCTACCATAGAAGTCAATGACGTCTCCTCCTGACCATTGTGTCTATGGACCATGGGGCTGCCGTAAAGCAATTTTCTTATTGTTGTGTAAATGTTGTTAAAAACAGCTCAGGCAAGATGTCGCCTCCATAATCCTGTTCAGGAAATAGAATAAAAAATAAAAATAAAAATACATTTACCATCTACATTTTTTATTTCCTACCCTGAGGATAGGTCATCAGTATAAAACACTCGCAAAACCCCTTTAATCAAAAGTTCATTAGCTTCGCAGATCCTTATAGGAAAGTGCAAGGTGTTAGCCGGCTGGCCCAGTAAATCACTTGGTACACATGGATGCAGTTATTTCTCTTATATATAATATGATTACTATTCCTTTTATTTTTTGTATCTGTACCCATTGCCGAGTAAAGTAACACAGTCATAAAGCATGCTAATTAAAAAGGAAATGTTTGCGGTAGTTGCAGACTGTAAAGCCTATAAATGTGAGGCTAGAAATAGGAACTGATCTGTACTGCGATGAAAGTGTAACCTACAGAGCGGAGGATTTAACAAATCACTGCTGTGTGGCAGAATCGATTCATTGCAGCATTCACTTGGCACAGTAAGTGGCATTTTTTTCCTCTGCTGCAGTGTTCAGCCTGAAGAGCTTGACTCACTGCTTTACATCATTTCTGTTTATCGGCGTGAGGTCAGAAAGCTGCGGTCACGGTTAATGGCACATTTTGAGCAAAATCCTCATGTTCTTTAGCGAATAAAGTTGTTTGAAAAAAATGGTGGGATCTGAGGGAAACAAAGGACACTGATAGCGAAAAAGAAAAATGGAAAGAATGGAAATGAGATTTCAGAGCCGGTGAAATAAAATGTGATTTTCGTTATAATGGCTTTTATCTCCTATAGTGCAAGCGGTGGAAGGAATACATTACCCAGGAATGGTTCTGATGGGTTGCCAGGAGCCTGCTCTCCCTTGCATTACGGCCCTGAAGATTATTCAGCATTGTCCAATCCTTTGTGCTGTGCTGTTCACATAATGTGATGTCAAGTAAGCAGAGAAGAGTAAGGCTGCTTTGAAAAAAAAACGGTATGAAAAAGATGATAATAGAGCCTGAATACATGACGGTGTTACTGCAGTGACCCGGTGGATCACTTAAAGGGTTAATTTGATGCTACAGAATTAAATGCTGTGATTTCTTGTCAAAGCACTTACATCCTTATGCACTGTGTATCCCAAATGGTTATGCATGGGCAATACATAGTTAACACTGGCAGCTTAGGTCCAGTTTCCCAGGGTGATGGGCTCGGTTAGTAAACCTTACGTGAGTAGAGCGAGAGGTAACACGTGCATGTGCGAGCTCCTGAGGAGTAGGCCTGAAGATGAGGCCTTAGCCAGAAGAACACTATTGCTGAGATGGAAAGCTGCATGAAAGCAAATAAACTGCGAGAACTACCCCTGGGGGAAAGAGATCAGGCATCTATGGAAGGTTTGAACCATCAAGGTCAGGCAGCTATCTACCTATACTTAAAGGGGTTTTTCTGAGATTTTTTTTGCTGATGACCTATCCTCTGGGTTGGTCGTCAGTACCAGATCAGTGGGGGTCCGACACCCGGGACCCCTGCCGCTCATCTGTTTGAGATGGCAGTGGAGCTCCTGTGAGCACCATGGCCTTCTCTCTGCTTTTCCTAGGCCAGTGACGACACGTTCATGTGTCACATGGCCTAGGAGCAGCTCAGCCCCATCCAAGTGAATGGGGCTGAGTGCAATACCAAGCACAGCCACTATACAATGTACAGCACTGTGCTCGGTAAGCTGCAAGAGTGCCCCTGCCTTCTCAAAACAGCTGATCGGCGGGGATCCCAGGTGATGGGCCCCCACTGATCAGAAAATCTGGGAAAAGCCTTTTAAACATGTACTGTACTGTGCTGCTACCTACCTATGCTACATATACTATTTGGCTTCCCACCTGTACAATATGTACAGAACTGCTTTCTACCTGCATGTCATGTACTATACTGCTGCCTACCTGTAATTGTAATGTACTGCACACTACCTATACTACATGTACTATACTGCTACCTACCTATACTACACATACTATTTGGCTTCCTTCCTACCTGTACTACAGGTTCTGTACTGCTTCCTACCTGCATGTCATGTACTATACTGCTGCCTACCTGTAATTGTAATGTACCGCACACTACCTATACTACATGTACTATACTGCTGCCTACCTGTAATTGCAATGTACTGCACATTATCTGTACTATATGTACTGTACTACTTCCTACCTGTAATTGTAATGTACTGCTTCCTACCTATTCTACATGTACTGTGCTGCTTCCTGCCTGTAATTGTAATGTCTTGCTTCCTACCTATACTACATGTACTGTCCTGCTTCCTACCCGTACTGTATATACTGTCTTGCTTCCTACCTATACTACATGTACTGTCCTGCTTCCTACCTGTACTGTATATACTGTCTTGCTTCCTACCTATACTACATGTACTGTCCTGCTTCCTACCTGTACTGCATGTACTGTCCTGCTTCCTACCTGTACTGTATGCTGTCTCTCGCTTTCCCTACCTGTACTACATGTACTGTCCTGCTTCCTACCTGTACTGTATATACTGTCTTGCTTCCTACCTGTACTACATGTACTGTCCTGCTTCCTACCTGTACTACATGTACTGTCCTGCTTCCTACCTGTACTACATGTACTGTCTTGCTTCCTACCTATACTACTTGTACTGTCTTGCTTCCTACCTGTACTGTATATACTGTCCTGCTTCCTACCTATACTACATGTACTGTGCTGCTGCCTACCTGTACTGTATATACTGTGCTGCTTCCTACCTGTACTACATGTACTGTGCTGCTGCCTACCTGTACTGTATATACTGTGCTGCTTCCTACCTGTACTGTATATACTGTATTGCTTTCTACCTGTCCTTAATACAGAAAGTGATTGACCAGCTTCCAGAAGCTTTTCTTTTATACATAAGGAATCAGTGAATCTGTACTAGTTATCAGCTTATTTTTCATTAATCTTGTTTTTTCCCCCCCCCTTTTTTAGATGATACTTTGAAGGCTTTGAAACCACATATGTTTTACTTATTACCTTAGTTATTTCTCAAGTTTCAATAATTTTAAGCCAAAGTGGTTATTCTGATACTAAGTAATATTGTAAAAAGAAAAAATGATGAAAAGGTCCAGCTTTTCTAAAAAGTGACAATCTTTATTAAATATTACATGGTGCAGATAAAATCCATAATCCAAAAAACAACGTCTAAGCGTTTCGGACCTCTCTGGTTAGGTCCTTATCCATGACTAAGTAATATTGTACCTTGAAAGACACGTCTTCTGGTCGCCTAGTAGACAATGCTTGCTCCCTGGAGTCCAAAGGTTTCTTCTCTGTTCCACATTCCCATATCTTGAGAAAACTGCTGGGCCCTGTTCACACTCGCATGGTGCCTTCAGTTTTTGCAGTATTCATGCTGGATATAGTAAATGTCTTATGATCCATTATTATCCATTTGATGGATCCATTAAGTTATATAAAATACTACAGCATGCTGCGCTATTCAGACTGTCAAAGGCTACAGAAGAAATGACACAGGTGTGAACACAGTTATGTGCCTACTGGTTCATGATTTTGGTGATAATTTGTAACTGGATGACTGCAAAAGAAAAACATGAAAAGATGAAGCAGGTCTTTATAGATGTTCTGTCCTGCTCCTTCCCAACAGATCAGCTCGCAGATCAGCACTGGCAGCCATCCAAGACTGCGTGTAGCATACAACTCCCATCACTCCTCTCTGCTAGACATAATGAATCAAATAAGTCTTTGGAGCTTTCTTTCTTTTTAGGAATTCATATTGTATCTTGATAGCCTCATTCTGGCGTTTAATTAAAATTTGTTACGTTTTAATAATCTTCTCCAAGGATTAGAGAAAGAAAATGTAGAAGATATGATTTTTGCAAGGCTTAAACCCAAATGTTTCAATGATCTCCTACATGTCTTACAAGACATCTTGCACAATAAGAGTACATTCCCATGTTGCAGAATTTTGGAACTGCATGCTGAAAATCTGCAGTGTTTTACAATACCAGCAAAGTGAATCCGTTTTCAGCAATTCTCATTCACATGGTGCAGAAAAAATCCATATTGGAAACGGATCTATGGGGCAGATTTTACACCGTACTGTAGTTTTCAAAAACAAGTTTGCACAATGGCTGTGGTTCTTTGTACAATTATAATTGTGAAGGAACAATTATGTTTGGGCTTCCCTAATATTACTTCAGCTATATTATTTTCATTTTCAGCCGCACAGCTAGATGCATTTCACTCAGAAACAGGGGTCATCTCCCTTCTGCCAGCACTGATGTAACATCCTATCCCTTACTTTCCACTATGTTTGTTTTCAGCTCCGGAACTCACAGGTCAGATAAGGAGGCATACATCACACTAACAGACACACAGGAGGCTCCTGTGATGTTCACAAGCTGTGTACAAGCAGTTCCTTTATCAGGCTGAGGCTCTCAGCTAGCTGTGACACGCCCCACTTCCTCTCAGCTGTTTTGTGAATCTCTGTTACCAGGGATGGATCTTGCCTGACAACAGGCAGTGGACTGCAACTTAGGTGGAAGTGAGACCCCTAGTGGCCATAACTTTACAGCTATTTTCAGAGTTTAAAATGAAGCAATTTTAAAATTTGCTACTTAGACCATTCTCTATTAAATTAAATTGTACTGTGACTATTTAAATTTGCAGCATGTTAATTTTGCTGCAGATTTTACCCTTTGGGATACAGAGTAAAATTTGGATCAAATCAGAATTTCTGCAATAAAAGCCAGGCCAAGAACACATAATTTAGTGCGGAGTTCCAGCAGAAACACTGCGGTTTTTCTGCTGCAAAACATCTGCAGCATTCACACAATATGTAAATGTAAAAACAAAGGTGCAATGGCACACTGCAGCTAGAGCTCCGTCCTGCCACTATGCTGGATGTTAGATGAGGCATTAGTTTATATTTTGGCCAAATTATGTAAGCCACCCACCACTTCACGGTTGCCTCTCGAGTGGTCCCTAACATAGAAGTACTAGTGGGCTCAGCATGCATGTTGGTATTTGCATCCCTTGATCTGATGAACGCTGTATGGCACCAGACGGGGTTACAAGCAGAGTGTATCTGGCATGCATGCTGCACCTGCACTCCCTGGATTTTGTGTGGCTGATATGGCCCATAAAAGGTAAGAATTAATGTTAGGGACCACTCGAGAGGCAACCGTGAAGTGGTGGGTGGCTTACATAATTTGGCCAAAATATAAACTAATGCCTCATCTAACATCCAGCATAGTGGCAGGACGGAGCTCTAGTTGCAGTGTGCCATTGCACCTTTGTTTTTACGTTTGTATGTGTATTTCACCATAGCAACGTGCACCTGCTTATTGGGTTGTGCTGACTGCAATCTCCATTTTTTTTCCAATATGTAAATGTAGCCTAGGAGATATGGTACAGTTTGGAAAAGTTCAAAAAGCTCCCACTATTGTCATTTTCAGTTGTGTTGACTCTGAGAAATGCAATCCACATCAGATAAATGTTCAGTCAAAAATCCTTTATCTTTATCTCTCCATTCATTAAAGGGGTATTCCAGTTGTGACAAGTTATCCTTTATCCACAGAATAGGGGACAGCCATTAGATCGGTAGGGGGTCCTATGCTCAGGGCTGGCCTTAGGTGTTCAGGCGCCCTGTGCGAGCTAATCTTGTGGCGCCCCCAACCCCCAAACCCCCCGGTTCACCTAAACACAGTAGTGAAGGTATAGATCAACTATAGATCAGCTTCAATGTCACTGTCTGTCGGGGGTCTTTGCAAATTCGGCAAATTGCCAGACAGTGACAGTGCCACTTTAATAGTATAATCCACAAAGTCAGTTTATGTATTGTAGAAACAAGAGCAATGTTGTCAGTACACGATATTTAACCATTTTACAACACTAAGCATGTATAGCCTCTCCCTCATTTCTTCAACCCACGACTTTGTTTGGCCCCCTCTAGACAATTTCTATGTGCAAGTAATAAGAGCCCCCACCATCATGTGCCAGCAGCCAGAGCCCCCCCATATCATGTGCCAGTAGCCAGAGTGCCCCCCCTATCATGTGCCAGTAGCCCCCTTATGGGCCAGTAGCCCCACTTATGTGCCAGTAGCCCCCCTCATCATGTGCCAGTAGCCCCCCCTTATCATGCGCCAGTAGCCCCCCCTTATCATGTGCCAGTAGTCCCCCCTTATGTGCGAGTAGCCCCCCCTTATCATGTGCCAGTAGCCCCCCTTATGTGCCAGTAGCACCCCTTATCATGTGCCAGTAGCCTCCCCCCTTATCATGTGCCAGTAGCCCCCCTTATGTGCCAGTAACCCCACCCGTATCATGTGCCAGTAGTCCCCCCTTATGTGCCAGTAGCCCCTCCTTATCATGTGCCAGTAGTCCCCCCTTATGTGCCAGTAGCCCCTCCTTATCATGTGCCAGTAGTCCCCCCTTATGTGCCAGTAGTCCCCTCTTATGTGCCAGTAGCCCCCCCCCCCCTTATCATGTGCCAGTATAGTACAAAAAAAAAAACACTGATACTTACCTCCATGTCAGTTATGCAATGCAGGCCTCTTCCCGCCTGTGTCCCTCGCTGTACGTCTCAGGCGGCGCGATGACATCATCGCGCCACCTGCACCGGCCTCTAATAGGCTGCCGGCCTAGTGCTGGCAGCCTATCAGAGGAACAGGGAGGGGACACGCCTCTCCCTTCTCTGCTGTAGCACAGACATCTGTATCGTCGTCCTGAGGACGGCGATACAGATGACTATGAAGATGAGCGCAATTAAAGCGCTCATCTCCTGCTGTGCCCTGCCGCCGGCAGCCCCCACTTGTCACCAGGGCCGCGGCAGGCCACTCCGGCCCTGGTAGCCTGTAGCGTCTGCGAGCTGTGTCGGCTGCCGGGCCAGGCACCCCTGTTGCCATGGCGCCCCATGCTCGCACACCCCAAAGGCCGGCCCTGCCTATGCTGATCACAAAAACAGAGACTCCGTACCCCTTAGTGCGCCATTCATCACTAGGGGAGTTCGGAACAACACTTTTTTCTGAACGCCCACAGGGAAGAATGGTGATGCAGTGTGTATGCCTGACCTGTCGCTCCATTCATTTCAGGGGTACAGGATGTCCGTTATCATGATCAGTGGGGGACCCCGACTCATATAATAGATATAGAGGATAACTTGTAATAATCAGGATCCCTTTTAATCCCTACTAATGCTCCCAAACCAGTACCTAATGGACCATATGTGGCTTTTAGGATACTTGCACCTGGTTGCAAGTCAAGGCATTACTGACAATGGGTTAGAAGCATGGCACTCTTCAGGATGCTGGCAATATAATATCTCTGTCACTTAGGGTTTCCACTGAAATGCTGAAATGTTCTGTTTGGTTCTTTTTTAGTCAGAATCTTGTTCCTGGTTGTAAATGAGAAAATGAATATACAGGTATTTATTTTCGATTACAAGTTTCATAAAGTAGCAAGACTTTGCCCTGCTTGAGCTAAAAAATAAAGTTTGAGGCTTCTCATATACCAATATAACAATAACAATTGAAAAGACAGGTGCACTCTATGGTCTTACTAAACCATTATACTGATTAGCCAACATATTCTACTGTGGAGGACATGTCTGAGCCCGAGCACCGCGCCAAGGTTTCTCAAGTAGCTCGGGACCTAACACTCACCTACCTGTGTCGTATGGGCAATACCAAGGGCCAGTGGGCTGAATTACAGGAGTCTAAAGGCCGACTCGCAGCAAACTCCCCAGTCACCTCCAGCATGTCGCCATGCCTGCAATGAGAGGAGGGAGGAGACCCAAGACTGGCTGATATGGCCCAGGCCTCACAGGTGCACCAAAATGTAGCCTGCAGATGAAAATCGGGCACATTTACCGAGGAGTTTATACACCTCCAAACAACTCAATATACAAAATGACTGAAAAACTGGTGTGGTGTTAAACAGGCAGGAAAAGCTCAAACCCAAATGCAGTTATACATCTATATACAGTAAAATATATGAGACTGCACTCCAATGATAAATGCTTTTTAGGTTTTATTTAAGCCGGACATGGTGGTGCAATTGAAGCAACGTTTCGGGCAAACAATGTGCCCTTCGTCAGGCGAGTGGTATGCACGTCTGGGAAGTAAACGGCCGGCCGTTTACTTCCCAGACGTGCATACCACTCGCCTGACGTAAGGGCACATTGTTTGCCCGAAACGTTGCTTCAATTGCACCACCATGTCCGGCTTAAATAAAACCTAAAAAGCATTTATCATTGGAGTGCAGTCTCATATATTTTACTAGTTTAAATAGTTCCAATCGGTGGAGT
Organism: Bufotes viridis; assembly: GCA_033119425.1. NCBI lineage: Eukaryota > Metazoa > Chordata > Amphibia > Anura > Bufonidae > Bufotes > Bufotes viridis. The sequence goes on along the minus strand of CM065592.1, from coordinate 389,880,231 downwards.
AGGAACTCAACGTGACTTGCACCCAACATTGGTCAAAAGTGAGACTGAGTGCTGTGGTCCCTATCAAGAATTGGATACATCTATATACAGGGGAGCAGATCCTGCACTTGTGGCCCGTTGCTAATGGCGATCCCCATCAAAAATGCATACAATGGAGGATGCCCGCAGCGGACCACAAGTACCACAATAGACATCCTTCACAAGATGGCATTGTGTGGATGTGATAAACAAAATAACAATATAGCAATAACAAATGACAAGACAGGTGCACACTGCGGTCTTACTAAACCCTCATTCTGATGTTAAAATTGAGAGATTAGAAAACATATCCTACTGTGGAGGACATGTCTGAGCCCGAGCACCGCGCCAAGGTTTCTCAAGTAGCTCGGCTTCTCATATACGGTATCTTCTTCTTTTGTCCTGCTCTTACTTTTACAGGGTACAGGCCAATCCATTTGTACTGTATGTTATCTGCAAATAGGTGGGTCGATAAAACATGGTGCAATGTTCCCAATGCTATATGCCAATGCTGGAGGTGACGTTCAGAACATGCCTTCCTAAAATGTTTTCAATGTAGTTAAACCAGTTGCTACGCAATATGCAGATCCTTCTTTGTCTGCATTAGCCTCGTACGTGAGGTCTATGAATCTGTTCCATTCCTAGGACAGATTATAGTCTTCTGTTATTGCTGCTAACACTTACTGTACCTTCCTGCCTTCTCTCCATTTAGCCTTGAAGCTTGAGGACACTGCATTGAATATTAAGGCATGTGAATTGTAGCGTGGGATGAGAACCATAAAATTATGGACACAGAAAAAAATGTCTAAAATTCATAAGTGAATCATATATAATGCCTTCAGTTTTAACTACGTGAAAGTCTAATCTCTCTCACTGTAATTTGGATGCACTGGCCATTTATAAATATTGTATCTGTATGGTATAATAGGATGCATCACTGGGTTAGTAGCAGATTTGATATTGTTCCTAGACCTCTTATACGTTGTAGCTCAATATACTGCACACTATAAATAATGTAATGTAAGGTAATGCACAAGGTGATGCCAATGTCAGTACAGTAAAGCTGCTTTCTAAAGAAACATTAAAGGGGTTGTCTCACCTCATCAAGTCATATTTATTATGTGTATAAAGTTAGTACAAGTAACTTACTAATGTACTTTCATTGGCAATAATGGCTCTAGTCCCCACTATCTTTCATATTCTTTTTTTAGACTGCTCATCTCTAGGGGTTTCGGTCACCGCTATCATGGGAGAGAGCGCACATAGGACCTCGTACATTATCTCCTGGCCACCTCTGACAACCTCTACTGTCCCCGACACCTCGTTTCTCACATTTTTGTTTGTATAGAACAGCTCCAGGGCAGGTACCGCAGCCTTGGAACTGTTCTATACATCTATGGAAGCTGCCGGGAAGACAGAAAAGTAGCAAACAGATGGCGGTAACTACTTACTATTGGTTGTCACGATTTGTACAGTGTCCGCTCCGCCGAGGCTGCTAGTGATTCTGATTCACTGGAAGCCTTGGGTGCGCGTACGCACCCACATCAAGAGGCACCCACATCCCTTCAGCTCAGCAAGTGCACCGGGAGCCATAGTTGAGGACTAAAATTAGGAGGTGAGACAACGCCTTTAAAGGCCCACATACACATTAAACTATTGTTGGCCAAGCCGAACGTTTTCAGTGGCACCGGCTGACAATCTAATAATGTGCATGGGGAACTCTGGACTCTCCCCCAACAGATGATGTTGGGTGATAAGGATCAGGTGTGTTGAATTTCAATGCCTGATCCTCTAGTTCTCCAGTGATATCTCACAATGGCTTTCTTCTCTCTCCCCATTGGAAACAGAAACATGCCTGGCTGCACTGAGAGTGTATGTGTCTGGGGGAGAGAAGAGAGAGATGTCGTCTGGACGAGCGTTTGGCACACAGCTATTGAAGGTGTATGGGCAGTTTTACACTCAGATGTAAATTCTATGCGGCCAAATGATTTGGATAAACTACATGACAAGTGACATGCCCATTAGATGTTTTTACCGCTTAGAGTTGCCCATAAATCCAATGGCATTCTAACGACCACAGAGCTGCAAGATGGTCCTCTGCTGTGCAAACTTGGATTAGGCAGAATCGTAGTCATTTCTCTGGAAATAGAAGCTATCAGAGACGTTTGCTTGGGCAGCTTGTGCATGATTATGTATGGCTTTGCATGGTCAGGGTTCACCAATGTCATACCTTGTAAGTTCATATGGTCAAGGCTTTGTTCTCCAACACTTTTAGGCTAAATTATTTTTGATGTGTTCATTCTTCAATCTTTTTAAAAGCTTTTATTGCCTGTATGGCTCTTAAACATCCATTATCCATTGAGACAAGTCTCGATTCTGGGCTTAGGCGCGTCACTTACTAATGTATTGGCCATATTGCTTCCTTTGCTGGCTGGATCCATTTTTCCATCACATTATACACTGCTCATTTCCATGGTTACGACCACCTTACAATCCAGCAGAAGTGGTCATGCTTGCACACTATAGAAAAAAAGTACCAGCCTACATGAGCTCCCATGGTCCTGGCCACCAGAGAACCTGGCACTTTTTCCCATAGTGTGCAAGCACGGCCACCACTGATGGATTGTAAGGTGGTCGTAAGCATGGACATGAGCAGTGTATAATGTGATGGAAAAATGAATCCAGCCAGCAAAGGAGGCAATATAGACAATCACAATACATTAGTAAGTGCCTGGTATTAACTTTGATAACATGATAAATGCAATTTTGGAGTGCTACACCTGGAGCATCGAGGCCGCTTGGATCCGGCGGGTCTTGATGGGTCAGTCCGGTCACATGGGACGCTGCAAAGATACGCGGGCACATATGAGTGACCGAAGAACGACACCAAACAAGTGCAACCTGGAATAGAGTACCACTGTAGACAACTGTAGATATTGCTCCGCACAACGAGTGGGACGCCAATGGGAGCCCTGACCCGTGCATCAGCCCTACAAACAGTGAGTACTACCACAACCATATTGACCAATCGAATTGGGAGCACTGTATTACATTTTGAGCTCATTGAAAATGAACATTGAGATGATCTTATCGTAACAAATAACTGTATGAATAGGTGACCGGAGACTCCATTGGGTGGATATAGAAGAGGACATTAGAGACATATCTAAGATTCAAAGTGGTGAAATTGATTGGATCCATTGCTGCAAAGTATATATAAGATCCAAAGGAGTGAAATCGATTTGATCCATTGCTGCAAAGTATTGAGGAGTGCGTAGGAGTTTGCGGAAATCACGCACCGGATAGTCGCTGCATACTAAGTATCATGGTACTATGTATATATACCGCTACATATAACGGTACATGGTGACTGGTGTGTATCGCTTGATTTTTCGAGATCGACGTTTCCACTCCGGTAGAAAATGACGAGCGAATATATATGTGTGGCGATCTGTGGGACAATAAGTGAACCGAATAAGTTTAAGTACCAAAGCCTTTTCATATAAGAGAACACTGATGGCATCTCAGCATTTACCAGAACTTCACAACACACATTCTTTCTGTTACTGTGATTCCTCTTTAAATACATCATGGATAGCTCCGTTTCCTAGGTGGGCATAATATGTGCAATATTCCAGTGATTTAATAACAGCGCTGACATAATCTTCTAGTTGTTAGGTTACATCAGCAGCTTTCTTGCAAACACTTTCCATGCAGGCCCCGTGAGAGACCAAATATGTAATTGTGTACAGAGCATATATAAGTGGAATGTAACGTAATAAAAGAGATACAAATAATGGGTCTCTCTCCCCCCATTCCATGTAAGTCTTCCTATCATTGCTCCTGCTTGTAATTCAAATATCTATCATCCTCCCAGGGGCGTAACTATAGGGGAAGCAGGGGAAGCGGCTGCTTTGGGGCCCTGACCCAGAAGGGTCCCATCCAAGAGGAGGAGGAGAAGTACTAAAATACTTTGTCAGGGCCCCTCAACAGTATTACACAATGAAATTATATACAGTGGCAGTAAAGACAGTGTAGAAAACGGATGGAACAGCTGCTGGGCCTGGTCTGAGAGAGCGACTGCATCCTCAGTTTGTAAGCAGTGAAAGTCTAGTAAAAGAAAAATCCCTTTTCTTACAAATGCTCTTTGCTCTTTGTTGCTTTTATTCTTTGAATGGAGAGTGGAATTTGTGGACTGCCGTGTGTAATGCTATAAAACGATGTTGTAGGCCACAGTAATAGTGCAGTCTTGTTGTGTATTGATTAAATGGAATACTATTTGGGAAAATACAGAAACGAAGGAGAAGGACTTAGATATAACAGTGCGCAAGATTTATTATCCCCATGTTCCAGTTTTCTGGTATAAAAAAGTTACAAACCCCTGATTTACAATTTTTTTTCAGACACCATTTGTGCAAAAATGTTGCACAAATTCCCCTTCTACAGCACCTGCGCCACTTTCTAAAAGGATGAGTGGATGCTACAGAGTATCTTAGTTCCGTCATGTTGTTGTTCTGATGGCTGGATGCATAGCCCTTATCTCTGGACTCCTGACTAGAGATGAGCGAACTTTAAAAAATAGCTCGGCGTTCGGGTTGTGGTAATCATCGCATCCCGTTATGGATTCCACTACCGTGGACTATCCCGGCATATGGAATCCATAAGGGGCGGCTTCCACGAACCCGAACTGTTGAAAAGCCAAAGGACCTGGGGTGACGTCACCGTCATGTGATCAGTGCAGGGGGCGTGGCTTGGCACTGGATTTGATCCCGTGCTGAGCCACGCCCCCTGCACTGATCACATGACGGTGACGTCACCCCAGGTCCTTTGGCTTTTCAACAGTTCGGGTTCGTGGAAGCCGCCCCTTATGGATTCCATATGCCGGGATAGTCCGCGGTAGTGGAATCCATAACGGGATGCGGCGATTACCACAACCCGAACGCCGAACTATTTTTTAAAGTTCGCTCATCTCTACTCCTGAAAGTTCGCTCATCTCTACTCCTGACAGCTTATAAACACTCATTATAGCTAAATTCTTCTCAAACTGATACCCATATGGCTTAAAGGGGCTATCCCATAATTAATGTAAAACATAGTACATATAGTACATGACAATCTCTTTCTAACAAAGCTAGAACCAGCCCTGTACCTCACATGGATCCAGAGATCTCCCCGTTCATTGCTCTGCTAGATTTATATCAAGCTGGCAGCTCAAGGGGACGTGTCTTTCCTGCTGCAGCTAAGGGGGCGTGTCCATGCTCTCCCTATCACAGCTCAGGAGGCAGTTGAAGGATAAAACTGAGCATGTGCGGCCATCTCAGGGAGCAGGACAAAGAAATAAGAAAAAGAACAAACAGCAGGTGGTGCTATAGAGATAAATTTTATTGAAAACTCGGTGGCTATACAACATTTTTAATTACATGCAATTACAAAAGTATTCAAATCCAGGTGCTGGTTTGAAAACTGTAGAATATTTGTCATGGGGCAACCCCTTTAAATGAGTGTTTATGAGCTCTCAGGAATTCACAGATAAGGGTTATACATCCAGGCATCAGAGCAGCAACATAACGTAACTCATTGTATTCAGAAAGTGACAGTCTGCAGATAGGCTGAAAATTATTTCCGTAGGCCAAAACTGCAGAAAATTTTTAATAAAGACCAAACAGCTGAAAATTTTTAATAAAGACCAAGTGAAAAAAAAAATAAGATTTTTAGCCCAAAAAATGCAACCATTAAAACATTTTCTCCCAGGAAAAAAGTTCATAACCTTTATACTTTGGAGTGTCCCAGTCCCAGAGGTTGAAATGGCAAAGCTAAAGTAGAACTGGAAAAACTCAAACTGTTGTCAAGGACGTTCCTGTGACAGGTGGCAAGAGATCGATGAGACTGGCAATACGTGGTTTGATCTGACAGGTTTCCTTGTGGATCAATAGGCGTCTGTGTTGTTTCTGGTAATGGCCACACCCCTTGCCTCAGGTGTTGCTAATGTGGTCATTTAACTTTACTTATTTATAGTTACTTCTCCCACTATGTTGTGCAGTTTATAGCTTCAGTTTCAGTTGTGGATATCGGCTAAGTTCCTGGTGCTTCCATTGCTCCTTTGAAGTTTAGTCTTTCCTTTCCCTTTTTGTATTTTGTTTGAATTTTGTGTGTTGCATTTCTCTATCATTTGTATTAAGGCCTGAGGGAGACTCCTGTTTGTCCTTCCTTTTGGAGGAACAGGTTGTTTCAGTCCTGACATTAGTACCAGGGTCCTATAGGGTGAGTTAGGACATTAGGTATTCCTGTGTATGAACTCACCTTTGAGGACAGGATTCAGACCGCGCGTAGGAATCGAAAGTCCCAAAAAGCAGTTCACTTATCCCTCCAGGAAATGCTGAGGTTTGCAGATATCCTGGATATAGATATCCTGCAACTTGTAAAAGATGTACAATAGTGAAGTTCTGTGAGGTTCCTCACCTCTTAATTGCTCAGTTTATACTCACAAAAGTGGCAGGTTTTACAGGCACATCAAGCTGGAGTTGCAACTTCAACCCTTCACAGGATCCGAGGGCACACTCCCACAGTAGCAGATAAAAGGTGTAGTATACGCTCAGGAACCCACCGACTTCAGATGAGGCTTCCTTTCTTTTCAAACACTGCAAACCAGAAGCTCTCCAACCATAGTGAGGATCCGATGGTAACTTCAAAATTTTTTAATATCAATGTACTTACAAACAATTTCTTTAAAATCACATAAAAACAAGCGTTTTGCAATCCTCTCGCCCAACCCGGGTTTCGCTCCCAGAGCTTCGTCAGGGGCTCGCATAGAAAAAACACCTCCCCTTCTTTTTAAACCTGATCTCATTAGTCCCACACCTGGGTATGTTCAGCAAAAACTTCTGCCCTCCTCCCAAGCATGGAACAAGGGCAGGGCGTGCCTGCTAATTAAAATCACATCATTGTAGACCTGTATTCACACACATATAATAAAATCATTTTTTATCTCAAAACAGCTTGTAAGTCAAAATCCACATTTAAACCGCAAGGTTGCAGTGTATTCAGTTCATATATCCACTTACTTTCTGTTTTATTAATTTTTTCTATAAGACTTCCTCCTCTCCAATGGCCACTTACTAGTTCTATACCCATAAATTTCAATCCCTTGGGGTTTTTTTGATGAAACCTTTTATAATGTGAAGAAACTCCATGACTTTCCAGCCCTTTACCCTGTATTTCTTATGTGTTCCATGCCCTTGTTCCATGCTTGGGAGGAGGGCAGAAGTTTTTTGCTGAACATACCCAGGTGTGGGACTAATGAGATCAGGTTTAAAAAGAAGGGGAAGGGGTGTTTTTTCTATGCTGAGCCCCTGACGTAAGCTCTGGGAGCGAAACCCGGATTGGGCGAGAGGATTGCAAAACGCTTGATTTTATGTGACTTTTAAAGAAAGTTGTTTGTAAGTACATTGATATTAAAAATTTTGAGTTACCATCTGATCCTCACTGATGGTTGGAGAGCTTCTGGTTTGCAGTGTTTGAAAAGAAAGGAAGCCTCATCTGAGTCGGTGGGTTCCTGAGCGTATACTACACCTTTTATCTGCTACTGTGGGAGTGTGCCCTCGGATCCTGTGAAGGGTTGAAGTTGCAACTCCAGCTTGATGTGCCTGTAAAACCTGCCACTTTTGTGAGTATAAACTGAGCAATTAAGAGGTGAGGAACCTCACAGAACTTCACTATTGTACATCTTTTACAAGTTGCAGGATATCTATATCCAGGATATCTGCAGACCTCAGCATTTCCTGGAGGGATAAGTGAACTGCTTTTTGGGACTTTCGATTCCTACGCGCGGTCTGAATCCTGTCCTCAAAACTGTTAATAGTGTTGAATACCCACAACACATTACGGACTCGCAGCGTCTCACATAGGACTGGTGATATTTTCTTTCCATTTGATATATTGTATGAACTCACCTACCTCTGGAGTCTGTTCATACTGGTAGTTAGTCAGGACATTGGTTAGGGTTTTACTAGGAGGTGCCCATCTCCTTTCCCTAGTTTCCAGACCTTATTCCCTCACCCCTTTCCCTTCTATGTTCGGTGTGGTGTTTCCCTCCCACACCCGAACGTGAGAACTGTATCTTATAACATTGGTTTTATGAGCTATAACTAATAAGGGATAGCATGGAGATAATTTTTATCTTGTGAAATTTTCCCAAAACCCTAGCATAGTCATGATGTATTAATGTGAGCTTTTGCGGCTGCTGCTTGGCATTGAGTGTTGCTGAGTCAAAACTGGCCTCGTGAGTCAGAACATGGAAAGAGGAACATTGGTGAAACCTACTTGAAGTTGAGCTATGGCAATTGGGGAGTTAAACAGCGGTTGTAGGTCTCTTCTGCATTTGTTTTTGAAGAATACTAAGTGATAATTGGAGTGAGACAACTCTGTGTGGGAAGTAAAATGATCAAAGCGACAGCGCAATTTATATTCTTTTGTCATCAGCGACAAAGCTCCAGCTTAGATAATTTTCGTTTTCACTTTTAAAAGCTTCCCTAGAACCACTCCGCCGCCTCTGAATTCACAAGTGACAAATAACAGGGCTCATGTGCCGTCCTCATGGTCACAGCGTTGCTGTTTTCCTCCCTTAGGTGAAAAGCATTCAACTGTTTTCTGACACCTGTGCTAAACGCGAGAGAAAGATGGAAGAGTTTTTAATATCGGGGAAAATAATGAGACCTGAGATAAGCAGGTGAGTCAATACAGCCAAGAATGAAGAAGGGAACGACCGCGGCGCTCGTGTGACAACTGTCTTTTGTTCCACCTTTGACAAATAGAAATTAATTCTATTTTTTACTCGGATGCAGTAAGCTTTAAATACGGGGCATGGATTTAAGTTAAAGTATCCGTACATAAATGTGTATTAGTACTTAAAGGGGTTATCCCATGATTATTGTAAAAAATTAAAATCAGGCATCATATAGTACATGACACAGTCTCTTTCCAAAACTAGAACCAGCCCTGTACCTCACATAGATCCAGAGATCTCCCCATTCATTGCTCTGCTACATTTCTATCAAGCTGGCAGATCAGGGAGGTTTGTCCTTTCACAAGGGACGTGTCCTTTCTGCTGCAGCTGGTGGCAGTTGAAGGATAGAACTGAGCATGTGCTTCCATCTCAGTGAGCTGGACAAAGAAGTTTGAAAAAGTGCAAACAGCAGGTGGCGCTATACAGATACATTTTTATTGAATAACTCAGTCCATCTTACCATGGTGATGGACCATGTGATTGGACCATGTGATGTGACGTCATCACAGGTCCTTTAGTTGTTAGCTGAAGCTTGAAGAGAGAATCAAGCGATCAAGTGGCTAAGGTAAGTTAAGTTTTATTATTTTTAACCCCTTCATCTTCATTTTACTATGCATTCTTTATGAAGAATGCTATTATTTTCCCTTATAACCATGTTATAAGGGAAAATAATAAATTCTCCAGAAGACCCGAAACCGGACTTCAGTGATGAAGTCCGGCTTCGGGTCTGGGAACCAAACATGGCGATTTTTCTCACGCGCGTGCAAAACGCATTACAAACGTTTGCACCCGTGCGGGAAAATCGCGCATATTCCCGCAACGCACCCGCCTCTTATCCGGGCGTCAAAAGTATAGTCCCCAATTATTTTATGTTCCCCTTCCCTAACAGTCATAGGTGGGGCTGCTCCTCACTTCCCATAGGAAGTGGTTCAAGCGTAGAGTATGGCTACATGGCGACACTGGTGACCGCTGTCACAGACAGGTTCGCAAAGTACCAGTCATCCCATAGAAACGAATAGGATTGCATCGCCAGTCGCAAGAAATCCAACACTAGCGATGTGATCCCATTCATTTCTATGGGATCACCGCTACTCTGCGAACCTGGCCGCGACGGCTGTCATGCAACCAGTGTCGCCGTATCCTTAGAGTGAGTTGAGACTGAGACAATGAAAGGTTAGAAAGTAAGAAGCATCCCTGGTACAAATCATGCATCAAGTGGGATTAGACTGAGACAGAGCCTTAACCAATTCATTACCGGGTGATTTTCCGTTTTCGTTTTTGACTCCCTGGCTTTCTTAAGCCATAACTTTTTTATTTTTCCATTTACATAGATGCATGAGGGCTTGTTTTTTGTGAGATACGTTGTACTTTGTAATGCATACAATGTAGTGGGAAGCTGGAAAAAATTCCAAATGTGTTGGAATTGGAAATAAAACACAATTCGGCCACATTTTCCTATGCTGTAAAACTGACCTGTTACCTTCATTCTCCGGGTCAGTACAATTACAACAATAACATATTTATATAGTTTTTCTTGTGTTTTAATACCAAAAAAGGTAAAAAGTTCTGGAAAATTTATTTATTTTCATGTTCTTCCCCCCCAAAACATTTTAGTTACATCTACGGAGCTGTTTGAGGGCTCATTTTTTGCGGGAAGATGGGGTGTGTGTGACTTTTTGAACACTTTTTATGAAATTTTATTGGGGAGGTGAAGCAACAAAAAAAGGGTGAATCAGCCATTTTGATTTTATATTTTAATAGTATCAGCTTTTTCAGATGCAACAATGCCTATGATGTTTAATTTTTTTGATTGTTTATTTTCATTTTGGAGAAAGGGTGGTGATTTGAATTTAGATATTTTTAATATTTTTATAAACTTTTTCTTCCTTTTTTTTTAACCTTTTTATTGCCGAGCACACACATTAGCCCCGACCGCCGACGTATACTGTCGTACAACAGTAGAGAAATAGTTAAACCAACCTCTGAGGAAACAAATGAGAATTAGGGCTCATGCACACGACCGTGTGCTGGCTGTGGTCATATTGCAGACCGCATACACCGGGTCCGCAATACACGGGCACCGGATGTGTGCATCCCGCATCATGGACCCATTCACTTGAATGGGTCCGCGATCCAAGAGATGCGGTGCGGAAGGACGGAGCAGAAGCCCACAGAAGCACTACAGAGTGCTTCCGTGGTGTTTCTGGCCGTGCCTCCGCACCGCAAAAAAGTAGTGCATGCACTACTTTTTTGTGGAACGGACGGATCACGGACCCATTCAACTTGAATGGGTCTGGATCCATCTGCGGCAGCCACACGGATGTTCCCGTGCATTGGGGACCGCAATTGCGGCCCCCAATGCACTGAACGGCCGGCACACGTTCGTGTGCATGAGCCATTATTCTGAAATGTTTAGCAGCTATTAAGGAGAAGGTGTGTGATACTGTCTGTCTAAGACTTTGGACTTCACAGCACATTTATCTGGCAGTAGGAGAGCTTCAGGTACGCAGGCATGCATTGGGGCAGATTGGCTATCTGTTACAGGAACTACACCCCTCTGCTGGGCATTGTAGTGCTACATTGTGACGAGAAGAGAGACTGACAGCGCAAGGGTGAAAGAAGTACTGTATTGCACCACAGTGGCTGAATAGAGAGAAAAAGTACAGATTGAAAGACTGAGAGAGAACATCTGGCCTGTTAACTCTGTCTTTGCAGCCTCTAGAACAGTGGAAATTGTAAATGTAAGATCCACCAGTCCAAGTGCAATGTCGCACTGCAAGGGGTTAATGCCACTGTACTTTGTGCAGGCGGTGTGAGGAGGGAAAGAATTCTCAAGTGACAGTCACTAGGTGAGGGCGGGCACCCCCCTTTTTCTCTAATGGGAAGTAAGACAGGCATGTGTAGACTGTGAGAAAGCAAGGGGCTGAGTTGTGAGCTCTGAGCCAGCAAATAACAGCATATGTGCCTGCCTCTTAGGGAAAGAACTACTGGAGACAACAGAAAGGTTAGTGGCCATACAAGAAGGGGTGCTGAGCATCTGTCGGACAAGGTAAATGCACCTTGACTGTTGACTTTGCTGCATCTTGGTTGGGACAATATACCTCAGTGACCCTACCATATTAAAATCCCATCACTTCACGGACCTAGGGAGTGCCAGAGTGAGGACCACCACCGTGAGTAACTACTACCACCGTTATTGCTACAACCACTACTGTTCTTCACTCCTGGGCCTGTTGCACAAGCATAATTTGAACTGTGACAATTGCTGTAAGTACATGTATGCATGCATTGCCATGGTATTGCCCTGCCTTGCACTCCCAAGCACCAAGGGCAACCCAAACCAACACCAGACAGGAGACCCTCCAAACCAGGGTGTGCCCCAAGGGAACAAGGGTGTGCCTTCCCTTCACTGTGCATTACCGGGGAGGACCACAGCCATCACCTCTACCACATCGGCCTCTACCACCACTTCCGTCCTCCTGCCTTCTTCCCTGGCCACTGCAATCGTTCCTGTGCAGCGGATTTTGCTGTTTAAGCAGTGATCTGTTACCCAGGAACAATGATTTTGTATGGGGGCGAATGTATTGGGCGAGTGCCTGTCCCCATACAGCAGAGGTGATTGCTGCATGTACTGTAAATGCCGCCCTCATCTCTGCTGACGATCAGGGAATTATTGGGAATATTTGGTTCACTCCCGATAACTGCTTGACACACAAGGGTGTTAGAGCACTGAAAAGCTTTTTTTTATCACTGGAGGAAAACTGCATATTTGAAAATAGAGGGGGAGATTTATCAAAATTAATGTAATGGAAAAATGACTTTGTTGTCAATATCAACCAATCAGATTTCACCTTTTATTTTTCAGAACTCCATTGAAAAATATAGGGTGGGATCTGATTAGTTGCTATTGGCAACATCCTTTTTCCTTCACATAAGTTTTGATACATCTTTTGAGAATCTTTAATTAAAGGCAGTGAGAATGTTATTCCAGAATAATGGCACACTGATACCGCTACTGATAACGCTACTCAAAACTGTGATAAAATTTAGGGTTATATTTAAAGGGATATTCTGGTTATATTAAGTTATCCCCTATTGACAGGATAGGAGACAACTATTATGTTGGTGGGGGTCCCCTGAAATGAACGGAGTGGCTTGTCAGGCATGCGTCTGGCAGCTCCTTAAATTTCTATGAGAGTTCCGGAGATAGCCGAGTACAGCGCTTGGCCATCTCCAGAATTCTCATAGAAATGAACTGCCCAACCGGCCGCTCCATTCATTTTAGGGGGTACAGTGCTCCCATTTTAGTGATCGGTGGGGTCCCAGCAGTAGGACCCCCACAGATCTAATAGTTGCCTCCTATCCTGAGCATAGGGAATAACTTAATGTAACCGGAATACTCCTTTGCAGGGATTTTCTTGCACTCCAAAAATTAAACTACAGGGTATCTCAAGAATCTATAGAATAGATGAAAGGAAGTCATTACACTTCTCAATATAACTTATTAGGTACTTTTTTTTAATTAGGAAAGTATCTGTATAAATGCGTTTTTCTGTATCAGTCATTGAGGTCTGTCGGGTTAGTTTGATCGAGACAATTATTACCAGCCATGAGCTTACACTGGCTTATCAGTTTTAGCTGAGGATATCGTGTGAAGGGAATGATCACAAATAAAGACAAAATTTACATAATTTACTGTATATCATTATAATAAATTGTAGAAAAAGATAAAATGCTAATACATTATATTAAACACGATGCAAGTTACAAACGATAACAGATGATCTACATCATTTTCTAATAAAAGATGTCCAAGGGCCTTCTGACCAGTTACCACAGCTAGACAGTGTCCAAGGGTTGAGAAAGCCATATCCATCAGCTCACATTAAAGGGCATCTATGCACATTTTTGTATCTATGTTGCCATTACTCCTAGAGGCTCTGCTCTCTCTGCAACTGCTGCTCACCCTGCACTTTGATTGACAGGGTCAGGCATGATGAGGTTTTCACTGCCTGGCCCTATGAATCAAAGTGGAGAGGGAGCAGCAGTTTCAGAGAGAGCAGAACCTCTGGGTGTAATGGCGACGCCCCCGTTGCTCCTAGAGGCTCATTTGCATATATTAAAACATCATTTTTCCCAGCAATGCGGACACATATGAACATGGGACCAACACAGATGCCTTCAGCTGCCAAGTGCACATGTAACAGGTCAGCCAGTGTCATAGGTACAAATCTGCTGACAGATGCCCTTTATGCAGGACCTGTCACCACAAAATGCAGTGCAGTCTGCAGGCAACAGGTTATAGGGCAGGAGGAGCTGAGCATATGGATATATAGTTTTTTAAGTAAGGATTCAGTAGAATTTATACATAAAGTGGCTGGCCCATCTTGCACTTTGGTGACTTATTGCTAGGATATGCCACCAACATCCGACAGAAGCAGGTCCCAGAGGTAGGACTCGCACCTATCTCTAGAACACGGCCTCCAAAGTAAAGGAGAGCACGCTACGCAAGCGCTGCCACCTCTCCCTTCGCCTCTATGGGAGTTCCGGAAATAGCCGAGCTGGGGCTTCGTTTTTTTCGGCACTCTCATAGAAGTGAATAAAGGGTGGGCGTGGTGAACTCTAGTTCACTTTGGGGGCCCTGTTCTACAGATAAAAGGCGGGTCCACATCGGACATTGTTGGCAAAACCTAGCGATATGCCTCCAAAGTGTGAGTTGGGCCAACCTCTTTAGATCTCTGCTTTTTCTGATTTCGGTTGTACAAGGGGGAGGTGTATACAGAGATAGCTGTAAACCTTGTCATTTATACATTTAAACCTCTGCACTTTTTGAACTTTAGACCATCCCCATGCACAACTATGACTGACATCTCACAGCTATCTCATACACAGAATGCTATCCTTCACTAAGAACACCTCCCCCTTGTACAACTGAAGCGAGAAAAAGCAGAGATTTAATGTATAAATCATAGTGAATCCTTTCCCATATTGCACTGCGTTCATTAAGGAGGACCCGTCACTTTTCCTGATATGATTCTTTGTATTTCCATAAAAATGACAGTTTTAGAGCATCTTTTCTTAAAGGGATTCTGTCACGGCATTTGACCCTATAGAGCTGCGGACATGCACGGCTAGATCGCCGCTAGCATGTCCGCAATATAGCAGTAGAATAGCTCTGGGTGCTTTTATTTTCATCAAAAAATGTTTTTTATTGATATGCAAATTAACCCGGGAAGGTGCCCAAGGGGCATTGCGAGATTTACGGCGATCTCACTGAAGCAAGGAGGAGATTCAATGGACGCAGGCGGTGCTGGGCTCCTTCATATGGGGGCGTTGTCGGGCACCAGGAAGGTTAGTACCGCCCCTTGGGCACCTTCCTGGGTTAATTTGCATATCAGAAAAATCATTTTTTCAAGAAAATCCCTTTAAGTGTTGAGCTGTTCCTTGTTATTCCTACTAGAAATGTATGAATATTTTGACAACTGCACTCTCACGCTGACTAATCAATGTTAACAGTATCATAGTGTGCAGGGACACAGCTCTTTGATAACTGAAATGGTAACACCCAGTTGTCAATTGCTTCCTACGTTTCTAAGAGGAATCACAGAATTATGAGAAAAGACTTGTCATAAAGTCAGGGTCGGCACCAGAACTAGGCAAACCTGGTTAGATGCCAGAGCCCACTGGATACAGGGTCATGTCTATTTGGGTAAATATACCCTACACTTGTGTAGCCTACAGCGAGATAGTCCAGGAGCCCAAGGGCCCATATAACCCTGGAGTTGGCCCTGAATAAGGTCATCCTTAGTCATGTAAACTTGTTACGTTTTCATAAAAATAATAAAACTTGCAGAATTTTCATTTGATAGCACTAACAGTTCAGAGACATGTCAAAAGCCAGTCATCGGTAAAAATGTGCTACAAAATGGTATCTTCACATGATAGGATTATGTTATTATGTCTCTTAATTATTTGAAATATAAAGTCTCCGGATATTTGAAATTTTGTATATTTCAATTAAAGGGGTGTCCCGGTTGTGTGAAGTTACCCTCTAACCCTGGTGGGGTGTACGCACAGCAGCTCCATTCATTCCTATGGGGGTTCCAAAGATAGGCAAGTACTTGGCTATCTCCAGAACTCCCATAGAAATAGATGGTGCAGCTGTTCCCATGCCCGACCAGTCGCTCTGTTCATCTTGTGGGGCTCCATGGGGTACAGGGTCCTCATTCTCATGATCGGTTGGTACACAACTGGAATACTCCTTTAAGGAAACACCTTCGGCTTTGCTCACAGTAGGGTTATGTCTTCCGTTCACACCAGTGCCATCACAGCTATGACAAATCCTAGTATTTTTGAAAAAAGAACTGCAAAATGTACTATTCTTCCCACCAATATACTGGTATCCCTGGGTGAAAACCTGAAAATGCTGATGTGAACAAAGCCTTAAATGAATTGATTTGACACATAGAGTTAATAGCATTAATATTTTTATATTACTTTTATGCGACACTTTAGTGGCGTATATCTGGCGCAGATTCTGTCGCACGCCATGGTGCAGCAGAATCTGCGACTTGTTCCCTGCTCATGCCAGGTTTAAAATTGTGGGTGTGGCATGGGCGCCGGGTTTAGTCGTAGAAAATGGCCTAAATGTAAGATAGCTAGGAGGCTATCTTACATTTAGAATCGGCGCTGGATGCGAAGAAGTTATGTAGAGCCCGGCGGCCGTACATAACTTCAGCCATCCATCGCCAGCTATAGGGGATATTAAGACCGGCATCTGAAAATGCCCCCCTAATAAATGTGCCCCATGATATTTATAATGGAATAGTACTAGAAATACAATTAACATGGTTAGTTTTACTCTTTTCTTTATACGTTTTTATGCCGTAGTTTGCTTTTTTTTTTTATTTGTTTGCTTTTTGTCAAATGACTTGCCCCAGTAAGGTCAAAATAGACTTTTGGGGTGCCCTTCTATACAGTTCATTCTTCCCTAAAGGAAGGCTGAAGGAGAACATTTTCATTTTTTTCTAATCTGAGTCATCTCCGACCCACTGACCCTTGTAACTGATCACATGACCGTTTATCCTGATTTATTCTATCACAGTGATCACAGGGCAGACTACATTGTACTGTATCAAAGAATAATAGTTTAAAGGGGGTTTCGAGTATTTTGACTCTGATGTCTCAGTGTAGGCATTAATATCAGTTCGGTGGGAGTCACGATCGGTGATCAGCTATTCAGGCCTAGCTCCAGCACCGGAATTATACAGTTCCATCCCTTGTGTAGTGGATAGAGCTGGTTACTGTGGTGCTACTCCTGTTTACCTGAATGGGAGCAGTGCTGCAGAGCTGTGTCCTTCTGATGCCAGAGTTATCCCTTGACAGCTGATCTTGGGGGTGCAGGGTGTTGGACCCCCTCCGAACACAGCATAGGCCATCACTAGAAATACTGGAAAACCCCTTTAAGAAATGTATTCACTGTAAAGCTGCACCTTAGATATTGGCAATGTAAGTACATTACGATTATAGAATTGACAGTGATGGCTATGTTCTTTGTATCTCACATTTATTCCATGTAAACTGACATGTAAACTCGCCCATCACATAGGTTTTCAAGCGCAAATCCTTGGATCACTATTCCACTAGCAGTGGCAAAGATTTCTCCGCTAAATTCTTGCTGAACGGCATCTTGAAGTTTTCAAAATCGACTTCATATGTAAATCGCTCCCTCTGATGTTCTCTCTTCCGTATACGATCTGATGTTGACGGCTCAGTAATCCAAACCTTGGAAAATAAAAAAACTTTATTAATGACAGATATACAGAGGAGATTACAGGGGTTGTGCCACCAATACCAGTTATCCCCTATCCTCAGGTTAAGTGTTTGATTGCTGGGGGTCCAACCGCTGGAGACCCTACTGATCACTAGCGATTTCGCGATATTTCACGAATATTCGATTGAATATTCATCATATATTCGTCAAAATCGAATATTCGTCATTATTCTATATATTGCGAATGTTATGCGAATTTATATTCGAATCGCGAATTAAACTTAGAGCTGAGTTCCTAATGGTTGTATTGCTAGAATTGACGAAGATAACGAATATCACGATTATAGCACTATATTCTCAATTTTCGTTATATTCTAGCAACGACCATTAGGAACTCAGCTCCAATTTTTTATTCGCGAAGCGAACATATAATCGCATTGCGAATTGATCTTAGAGCTAAGTTCCTAAAGGTTTTATTGCTGGAATATAACAAAGATGACGAATATCACGAATTCACGAATATAGCACTATATTCTCAATCTTCGTTATATTCTAGCAATACAGCCATTAGGAACTCAGCTCTAAGTTTCATTCGCGAAGCGAACATATACTCGCATTGATAGAATATAACGAATATCACAATGCGAATAATACAGGTTATATTAATTGCATTGCGATTACAACTTAATCAAATTTGTGAGATCGTGATTCTCACATCCGACAGTATATTTTAGCATGGAGGCGTTCCCATTGGGATGGGGACGCTCCATGCACACAGGAAGTCGGCAGAAGCGGCAACGTGCATTAACTGGAGCGGGCAGGGACAGCCAGGAATCCTCCGGACAGGTAAGAACAGCTTTTGGGAAGTGGGAAGACAACCAGAGAGCAACAAGGATTGACAAAATAGCGAATATATACCGCTATATTCGCGAATTATCGAAGTGGCGATATTCGCAATAAAGATTCGCTATTCGAATATTTGCGCTCAACACTAGTGATCCCTAGTGCCGAGTACAGTGCTCGTATTAATCCCATAGAAGTGAATGGAGCAGTGGACACACAGGCATGGGGCAGTTGAGCAGCACTTGAGGATCTCTGCTCTCCTGATCACTGGGGATCCCATTGGTTGGACCCACAGCGATCAAACACTTATTTTCTGTCTAGTAGATAGGGAATAAATGTTATTAGTGTCACAACTCCTTTAAAAGACTGTCCTATAAAACAAAGGGACAAATAACAATCCAGATACACAAATTGTCTACTGTCAACTCTGTGAAGAAAGCTACTGTGAACATATAGCTGTTCACAGTTACATCACTGGTATGTTTCAAGCCTACATTTAATTTGAGTACTCTCTCCATGGTTTCTATTAGTGTTGAGCGAACAGTTCGAGAATAGTTCGGGTTCGTACCGAATTTTGGGGTGTCCGGGACCCGGACCCGAACCCGGACATTTTCAAAAAAGTTCGGGTTCGGGTTCGGTGTTCGTCGATTACTTCCCGCTTTCTGAAGGGCTGCACAGCAAGCCAATCAGCTAGCGTTTTACTTCTTGCCCTAAGAGCCCATCACAGCCATGCCTACTAATGGCATGGCTGTGATTGGCCAAGTGCAGCATGTGACCCAGCCTCTATTTAAGCTGGAGTCACGTAGCGCCGCACGTCACACTGCTCTGATTAGTGTAGGGAGAGGACGCAGCTTCTGTCAAGGAGAGATTAGGCAGGTTAAAGTCAGCAACAGCACCTAATTAACGGATCGATCTACAGCTGAGAATCATCGAACTTCTGCTAGTTACTTGCTCACTGGTTTTTAGGCTGCACAGAGCGTTTTTCTGTCACTTATTTTCTGGGTTGATCGGCGGCCATTTTGTGACTTGTGGTGCACCAGAAGAAGCTGCCACCAAGTCCATCAATCCATCAATACTAGTTTTTTTTTTTTGCTATATCCTACATCAGGGGCTTGGCTGTGCTAATTGTCACCCCTAGAAACTCAGGAAAGAAATTTCTATATTTTATTAAGGGGTTAAATACAATTGCCCAAATACCAATCCCCTAAATCTGGTGTTCCAGCTTTGGCTAGACAAGTATAATACTGTCTGCTGTCTGGCAAAGGATAGATTATTTTCTGGGGTTAAATTCAATTGCCAAAATAGCAATACCATAAATCAGTGGTTTCAGCTGTGGCTGGCAAAATAGAATAGTGTCCGAGGTACGCATCACACGTACAGGCGCACGTACACGATTCTTGAATAGTTGTATTATCGCGATAATAAAACTAACAGTGTAAAGTTGACTGTATTGCTCTAAGTTATATTCGCGTACGAATGTAACTTCTATTACAACACACCAATACTAAAACTGACTAAGAGACAGCTTTAAGTTCTATTCGAACGCGATTGCAACTTTGGAACTTAAAGTGGTATACAATTTTAAAAGTTGAGTACTAAAAAGTTGGAATCGCAATGCGATTCTTATGTATTTAGCTTAATCGCATTGCGATTACAACTTTGAGCTACCGATCACCATGGGAACGCCTCCTCCAGTAGAATGTACTGTCGGATGTGAGAATTAAGTTGAAATCGCAATGCGATTATTATATATCTGCTTAATCGCATTGCCGTTTCAACTTAGCATTGCTAAATAATTCCATCCATATTCGTTAACTTACTGACTCAGTAAGTTAGCGATATGGATGGAATTATTTAGCAATGCTAAGATGAAATCGCTGTGCGATTAAGCTAAATATATAAGAATCGCATTGCGATTTCAACTTAATTCTCAGATCCGACAGTACATTCTACTGGAGGAGGCGTTCCCATGGTGATCGTTAGCTCAAAGTTGTAATCGCAATGCGTTTATTGCGGTATATTATCCCTCTGGGTGTCTTTTACAGCCTTTTTAGTGCCCAAAAGTTCGGGTCCCCATTGACTTCTATGGGGTTCGGGTTCGGGATGAAGTTCGGGTTGAGTTCGGATCACGAACCCGGACATTTTCCGGAAGTTCGGCCGAACCTCTCGAACCCGAACATCCAGGTGTTCGCTCATCTCTAGTTTCTATATCTAGGGGGACTTCAGAATAATTAGTTTGTGTGTATATATATTTATCTTAAAAGTAACCAAAATTATTGCAACAAATAATTATATAGTTAAAGGAAATCAGATCATTGTGAAACAAACTTACATGCCAGATGCGCACTCGTCAATACTTTGTAGTGGTCTTGGTCCTATGCTAATATCTTGTCCCATTGTGTAGAAATTTTAAGCTAATTAGCCCCTGGGTGCAACGAAGGCAGCACCGTTGCACCTCAGGTCCCTCTCCTTTGCATTCCCTGACGCTCCCCCATCTCTTTGACTGGCAGAGCCAGGCAGTGAAGAAGTATTCGCCATGAAGTCTAGCGACAGTGTGTTTGGGTCACACCCTGTACAGTGATGGAGACCGCTAAGCGCTCCAACCCACAGGACTTCAGGGCCAGGTGAGAGTACATCTACACTGCCTGGCTCTGTTGGTGAAAGTGGTGGGGGCATGGCGTGGCAGGGACTGGAAAGGGGAGGAGTCCTGGGTGCAATGAGGTGCAACAGCACTGCCCTCATTGCACCCAGGAGCTAATCAGCATAAAACAAAAAACTGATTTCTACACAATGGGGCCACATATTTAAATAGAACCAAGACCATTACAATGTACTGACAAGTGCGCATTACGCATGTATGTTGGATTCCTAATGATGTATCTGGTGACAGATTCCCTTTAAGTAGAAATCATCTTGAAGTTCCAAGACACCACACATTGAATAATGAATTTACAAAAAATAAGATTCTTACTGTTTTTGGTACAAATGTTATGTCAACTTTCTTTGCCTCTTCCAGAGTGATAAGATTATTGAGCTGAACCATGGCACTCTTCTCCTTTCTTGGAAGCAGATCCTCTGTAGGCTTTGATAACTGTAAGAGATAAACAGGATCTTTAGAACTACGTACAACTTGGGCAACTAAGCCAGTTCTACTTTACGCTAGTTTGACAAATCTCCTCCAGTATTACAGTCCTTGGAAATCAAAATGATGCTGAGGCCCCATTCAGGCGACCCTATGGCCGCTGTGCCCATGTTGTGGACTGCAAACAGCGGGCCCGCAAAACTCGGACACCATGCTGCAATGTGGACCAATTGACTTGGATGGGTCCGCGATCTGGAACATACAGCAAAAGATGGAACATGTCCTATCTTTTGTGGTGCGGAGGCACGGAGGGGAAGCCCACGGAAACACTAGAAGGCCTCCTGGTCCGCAACATGGGCACGGCAGCCATAAGGTCATCTGAATGGGACCTATGGGTGCATTCACATTACTGTATGTATTTTGCTGTCCGAAAAACGTAGATACCCAAAAAAGTCAGACGACGTACGTGTTGCTTCCATTTTTTGTGGACCCATTAAAACAATGCCTATTCTTGTCCGCATACCGGAAAAGAATAGGACATGTATCTTTTTTGCGGGACAGAGGAACAGACATATGGATGCGGGTAACACACGGTGCGCTGTGCTCATTTTTTGGGCACCCATTGAACTGAATTGGTCCACATCCAATCTGCAAGAATTGAGGATCGGACGCGGACCGAAAATATGGTTGTGTGAATGGGGCCCAATCTTTATGATCACACTAGGCTAGGCCACTGAATGGCTATCATCACTCTTGAATTTACACCAATTTGACCCACTCTTTGTCATCTGCTCCAATCCTGCTGAGAATAGTGGGTTGAGCCAACTTTAAGCCTCATTCACACATCAGTTTTTTACCATGGTCAGGGGTAGAGTTGAGCGAACTTCTGTTTTAAGTTCGTTTTCCAAAGTTCGGGTTCGGGTTATCCAAGCATCCCGTTATGGATTCCGCTACCACGAGCCATAACGGCATTTGGAATCCGGGGTGAAGGACCTGGGGTGACGTCCCCGTCATGTGATCAGTGCAGGGGGCGTGGCTCAGTACTGGATTAGATAAGAGGTGGTAGCCTACGACCTCTTATCCAATCCAGTACTGAGCCACGCCCCCTGCACTGATCACATGACGGTGACGTCACCCCAGGTCCTTCACCCGGGATTCCAAATGCCGTTATGGTCCGTGGTAGCGGAATCCATAACGGGATGCTTGGATAACCCGAACCCGAACTTTGGAAAACGAACTTAAAACAGAAGTTCGCTCAACTCTAGTCAGGGGGTCTGTGTTTTTAGCACAGGAGCATGCTTTATTTTGTCCGTGTTCACAGATCCATCACGTCCATTATAGTCTATGGATTCGTGAAAACCACGGATGCCATCCGTGTTTCATGGATCATTAGGAAGAGCTTTAGAAATTATCTTTCTGCTGTGCAGTGTCAGTGAAAAACGGATGACGCATGGACAGCAAAAAAGATGGACACACAGACCCAACACGGATCCATGATGGACATCTTCACGGAAGCATCACTGACCACCTTTTCACGGTTTTAAGCACGACACAGACGTGTGAATGAGGTTTTACTCTGCATCAGGAAATCAAGTTGTAGAAAATAGATACAAGAACAATTCAAAAGTCAACAACAAATGGAAGTCACTGACTTCTACCTCTTGATTTGCAGATTTGACCTCTGGGATTGCGGGGGTTTGTGGCTTAGACAATGCTTTCGGTTTGCCTTCCATTCTTCCTCTCCTCTTGCCCCCTTTCTTTTCTTTTGGTTTTGGCAAGCTGTCCAGTTTGGCCTGAATCAAGTCAATCAGTCTATAATCGGCATATGCTTTTGCCACATCAAGAACATTTTGTCCTAGGAAGATAAAAGAGGATCACAGATTGGGGATTACCCTCTCATGATAGGGAACACGTTTCTGTCACTGACAAAATACATGGATGACATGATACTTCCATCTTAAGACTTAAAGGGGTGTGCAGCCTGTTTCTATTGATGACCTGTCCTCAGGATAAAGTGATCAATATCTGATCTGCGGGGATACAACACCCGCCACCCTCCCGAGCTGTTGTCTGAAGAGGAGATGGTGCTCCATGAGAGAGTTTGGTTGTGATAGAATTCTTTTCAAGGGTGACCACTTCAATCAACAGTAAAGTGGTCAGTTTTGTAAAAATTGGAATAATGCCTATACTTTTGGAGGTAAAACCAAATGATTTTGTCTGCTGCTCTAACTTTTGATTATCTAATACTTGGCCAACATTAAAGGAATTGTCTCACTTCAGCAGATAGCATTTATTATGAAAAGGACGTTAATACAAGGCACTAACTAATGTATCGTGATTGCCCATATTGCCTCCTTTGCTGGCTGGATTCATTTTTCCATCACATTATACACTGCTCAATTCCATGATTACGACCACCCTGCAATCCATCAGCGGTGGTCGTGCTTACACACTATTGGAAAAAGCAATGACCTATGCGCGGTCCCATGTGCCCGGCCACCAGAAAAGTCGGCGCTTTTTCCTATAGTGTGCAAGCACGACCACCGCGGACGGATTGCAGGGTGGTCTGTAACCATGGAAACGAGCAGCATATAATGTGATGGAAACAAGAATCCAGACAGCAAAGGAAGCAATAAAGACAATCACAATACATTAGTAAGTGCCTTGTATTCACTTCCTCTACATAATAAATGCCATTTCTTGAAGTTTTAGGTGAAAGTCTCCTTTCTGACGGCTGTAGATGTCACAGTATTTCACAGAATAAAAGACTGATGTATTGTTGCTGATAATCATAAACAACAACTAGACCAGACTCCATAAAGGAACATTTTATCTGCACTGATACATTGTAAGGCTACTTTCACATTAGCGTTTTTTGCGGATCCGTCATGGATCTGCAAAAAAGCTTCCGTTACAATAATACAACCGCATGCATCCGTCATGAACGGAGCTGATTATATTATGTCTTCTATAGCCATGACGAGAAAACGGATCCCCATTGACTTACATTGTGTGCCAGGACGGATCCGTCTTGCTCCGCACCACATCGCGGACAGAAAAACGCCGCTTGCAGCATTTTTCTGTCCGCGATAGGGATGCAACCAAACTGAACGGAATGTATTCTGGTGCTCTCCGTTTTGTTCAGTTCAGTTTTGTCCCTATTGACAATGAATGGGGATAAACGGAAGCGTTTTCTTCTGCTATTGAGATCGCATGACGGATCTCAATAGCGGAATTGAAAACACTAATGTGAAAGTAGCCTACCAAGTAATTGTATCAGGAGAGCAGAGAGAATTGTGCTCTAAAGGGCATCTGTCAGCAGATTTGTCCCTATGACACTGGCTGACCTGTTACATGTGTACTTGGCAGCTGAGGACATCTGTGTTGGTCCCATGTTCATATGTGCCCACAATGCTGGGAGAAATTATGTTTAAATATATGCAAATGAACCTCTAGGAGAAATGGGGGCGTTACTGTTACACATTTAGCCTACATGCACACGGCAGTGGTTTTTTGCGGCTTCCGTTCTGTTTTTTTTGCGGATCCTATGGTTTCCCATTCATTTCTATGGATCCGTTAAAAATGCGGATGCCTCTTCCGTTGCCTGTCCGCGTCCGCTGTCCGCATTTCACGGCCGCAAAAAAAATATGGCATGTCCTATTGTTGTCCGCAAAAAACGGTTTGCGGACCCATACAAGTCAATGGGTCCGCAAAAAATGCGGATGACCAACGGAAGCCATCCATTTGTCATCCGCATCCGTTTTTTTTGCGGATGGTTGCTTGGAAACTAGGGCACTTGTACAGGTACTTTAGGAACCGTTTCAAGCCTTCCGTTTTTTTTTGCGGATCCGCAAAAAAAAAACGGAAGACACACGGAAGCACAACCTACAAAATTTGCGGACACAAGGAACGGATGTGGATGTGAAAAAAAAAAGGGAGACGGATCCGCGAAAAACAACTGTCGTGTGCATATAGCCTAAGGCTCTGCTTTCTTTGCCGCACTTTCAACTTTGAATGACACTAGGTGTGATGAGGTTTGCACCACCTGGCCCTGTCAATCAAACAGCAGAGGGTGCGGCTCTTGCAGAGAGAGCAGAGCCTCTAGGTGTAATGGTAACGCCCCCGTTACTCCTGGAGGCTCATTTGCATATATAGAAACAGAGTCCATATTTACTCTTATGTACTGACACCAAAATAACTGACACTGACACAATCTGTCACAATAGAAAACGGATCCGGCCCCCATTGACTTTTAATGGTGTTCATGATGGATCCGTCATGGTTTTATAAGACATAATACAACCGGACCCGCTATGACAGATGCACGCGGTTGTATTTTTGTAACGGAGGCGTTTTTGCAGATCCATGAGGGATCCTCATTTACATGGGACTGTATGGCGGAGGGAGGGAAATAGGGTTATTTGCATGGGACTGTATGTTGGAGGGGGCAGGACAGATGGTGTGATGTTATTTATATGGGACAAGTCGTCCCACAAAAATCAAGCCCTCACACAACTCCATACAAAGAAAAATAAAAAAAGTTATGGGTCTTTGGAAGCGGCAAAGCAAAAACATTTTTTTCTTTTAAGAAAAGGGGTTTTATTGCAAAAAAGTAGGAAAATGTAAAAAAAACTATATGTATTTGATATCACTGTGATCATACTGACCCAGAGAATAAAGATATTATGTTATTTATACCATAAAATGAAGGCTGTAAAATTTATAACATAAAAATGCAGTGGCAGTATTGCTGTTTTTCCCATCTCCCTCCCAGAAAGAGTTAATAAAAGTTATGTGTACCCCAAAATAGCGCAATTTCAAAACTACAACTTGTCCCACAAAAAACAAGCCCTCATAAAGCCATATAGACGGAAAAATAAAAAAGTTATAGCTCTTGGAACACGACGATAAAAAAAGGAAGAAAAACGCTTGGTCAGTAAATCCTCATTCAAACGCCAGTGTTTCACGTCCCTATTAATTTTAATGTATGTATTCAGACTTCAGTGTTTTAGCACGGTCCGTGGGTCCGTGTTTTCAGCATGGATGCATGCTCTATTTTGTCCGTGTTCACGGATCCATCACGTCCATTATAGTATATGGATCCGTGAAAGCCACAAATGCAACACGGATGCCATCCGTGTTGCATCCATGTTTCACGGATCAATAAGAAGAGATGCTTTGAAAATTATTTTTTAGCTGTTCAGTGTCACTGAAACACGGATGCAACATGGACAGCAAAAAACGGACACACGCACCCAACACGGATCCTTCATGGATGCATCACCGAACACCTGCTCGCGGATTTGAGCAGTGATACGGATGTGTGAATGAGGCTTAAGGCCCAAAACAGGCTGGTCACTAAGGGGTTAATTGACAGGGCCAGGCAGTAAAAACAGCATCACGTCTGGCCCTCTCACTCAGAAAGGAGATGGCGCAGGAGTTGCAGAGAGAGCAGAGCCTCTAGGTGTAATGACAACGCCCCCATTGCTCCTAGAGGCTCATTTGCATATATTAAAACAATTTTTCTCAGCAATGCGGGCACATATGAACATGGGACCAACACAGATGCCTTCAGCTGCCAAGCGCACATGTAACAGGTCAGCCAGTGTCATAGGGACAAATCTGCTGACAGATGCCCTTTCCCTCTGGTGCACTTACACGGCCATATGTATTTTATAAGCCAGAAACTGCAGATCTGCAAAGGGCAGACGCTGTCCATATCCATATGTCCGTTGCACAAAAGATAGAACATGCCCTATACTTTGTCACAAAATGTGGACATATTGAAGTCAACGAGTCCGCAACAAAACCGTATCCATATTTTGCAGATTCACGATTTGTGGACCACAAAACAGACGTGTGAATGTACCATAAGACTGGTGTAAGAAACGCTCGCTAGTAAACATGTCCGAGTATATGAGAAAGTTGTATAACTAGAAAACTGTTTGGGCCTTAAAGGGGTTGTCCCATCTTGGCCTTTCATAGCTGAGATGGGAATGACCCACAGTAAGCATGCTGTGCCACGCTGTGTGCATCTCTCCCCTTTACTGCTCCTGGAGTTACGGAAACAGGAGCTGCCGGGCGTATCCAGAACTCCGGCCACCCCGGGCTGGTGCTTACTGGGGGGTTAGTCTTATCTCGCAATGGGAAGCCGAGATGGGACAACCCCTTGAAGGCTTTAAAATGCTGTCCAAGTTACCTCCCTTCCTCCTTGGTTTCCATATGAAGTTTGTAATGTTCTCGCGTTACTGAATCCCTGCCCGTTCTGGCGGAATTTAATTATTGTCCCCAGTAGGGCTGACAATCTAAGGTCCCTATCAGTATGTCTTTGGAGTGTGGGTGGAAACCGGAGTACCCGGAGGAAAACCAGGCTAATACAGGGAGAACATACAAACTCCATGCAGATGGCATGTCATGTGTCCTGTGATGTTACTGCCTCCTTTGGCCCCAGTGACGTCCCGTGTACAGATCACATGGGCTAGGAGCTAGTCCTGCTTACAGTGGGATATCTGCCTGTAATCTATATAAGAATGCCGTCCAGGAGACAGAGTGAGAAGCTTTGCGTACTACTGACAGCATGGAAGCTTCATGTGAAATGTAGTTCATTATTGCAACCTAAAAAAAAAAAAAAAAAACAGTGGCTAGCATACTGTATGTGTCAAAGGATCGGGACAGTCAGGCTAGTTTCACACTAGCATTAAAGGGGTTATCCGAGACTAACAAATGCCCTCCCCTGACACTGATTCAACTTACCTGGCTCCCCGCTACCTCCGCCGCTCCTGGTCCCCGCACTGCCACAGCTGCTTCTCCCCGTTTTCATCCGCGCACAGGGAGAAGCAGCTGCGGCGGTGCGGGACCAGGAGCGGCAGAGGTAGCGGGGAGCTAGGTAAGTAGAATCAGTGTGAGGGGCCCGACATATGGGGGGCATTTCTTAGTCTCGGAAAACCCGTTTGAAGAGATCCAGCAGGATGTTCCCTGACGGAGCTCTCTGCATCCTGCCTGAATGCCCGCCGACCCCATTAACTATACTAGGGATCGGCGAAGATCTGGCCGCAACCCGACAAATATGCCGAGAATCGCAGCGGTATTTGTCCGGCATATTGTCCCAGCTGCGGCCAGATCTGGGCCGTTTCCCATTATACTTAATGGGGCTGGTGAGAATCAGGTAGCGTCTGGCAGGCTCTTCTCTTTAACGCTAGTGTGATACTAGCCATAGCCGTCGGCCAAAGGAGCATTCGGCCAAGAGTCATCTCGTGTGTGGGCAGCCTCAGGCACACCACTGTGCACGCCCTGGAACACGTCTACCTATGGATTTCTGTCTTCCGCCATTTACCTTTCTTGTTCTCAATCTGCACCTTTGCTCCGGATTTCATTAACAACTGAACACAGTCCAGACTTCCACTTTCCACGGCTCTCATAAGTGGTGTGGATCCATTCAGGGCGACGGCATCTACCTTGGCTCCATGTTGTAGCAGCAGTTCAGCAATGTCACTCTGGCCGGAATGACAAGCATGATGAAGCGCGGTCCACATGAAGTTATCGCTTGTATTGATGTCAGCACTATGAAAGAAAAGAAAGATCAAGCTCCAGACGGCGAAATTCCCCCAAAGATTATACTTTGTCTTACATCCAGAAGAAAAGCTATCCTGGATACACAGCTGCAGCACTGATTACTGTTAGGCCACCATTCACATGATGGTATTTTTGGTCCACATCCGATCTGCATTTCTATGGGTCTGCAAAAAAACGGACAGGACACGGCATCCATATTTCCGTACCGCAGTGCTGGAAAAAAGATAGAACATGCCCTATTCTTGGATAGGCATTGTTACAATGGTTTCACAAAAAAACCCCGGATGCAACACGTACATCACATGGATGACATCCATGTTTTTTGTGGATCCGCGGACCGCAAAATACATACCGTCATGTGAATGCACCTCTAGGGTACACCATACGGTTGCAATATGGCTGAGCTGCGTTCAAGTACTTCGCGACTGCACGGGCTGCAACTGGCCCTTGTTAAACTAATTAGACTGCGCTCAGGGGCGTAGCTATAGGGGGTGCAGGGGTAGCAGTCGCTACCGGGCCCAGGAGCCTGAGGGGGCCCTTAGTCGGTCTGCATTGTTAACGGCTGTGCGGCACCTTTAATACCAGGCGGCCATTAGCAATGCATTAGCAATGGAGCAGAAATTAAGTTATCTAAACATGAGCTCACTGAATGTATTTATATAAGTCATGGACCACCGGGATAACAGCTGCAAAACCCCTTTTTCAAGAGTACGATTCCTGTCCACCATTAATTGATGGACATGAAACCTCCTAACTTTCATGTTTTTGGCAGGAACTGGGAAGTTACTGGATTCTACAGAGAGTGTAACAGTTCTACAAAGTGAGAGTGCAAAGCATTCTGTCAGAAAAGGTAAAGGCCTGCATCTTAGCTACAGACTTCCTTGCATGTGGTGGGACCCAATGAGCTTCACGTTCCCCATCATACCAAAAGAGCAGCCTGATCACCTGTTTAGAGACTGTGCTATATTGAGGAGATAGCAATATAGTGAGAGTGAGAGGAATAAGTTGCAACCCTTTGGTGAACTGAGAAAGACTGAGTAGATGATAAGAAGGACACATAATCCACTGCCTCCTATACAGTCTTAAGAAATTGCACAAGGTACCTGTGAATATTGTGCTTGACATGTTCAGTGTCTGTGTGAACCATCTAGTTAATCATTTCAGTAAAGCACAGCGGACTTGTTGCCAACAAACATAGTTTTCTCATTTTATGCTTCATGATATCACTGCTTGGTCTTGGGGAGTGTGAGCAGAGCAGCCTCAGTGACTACCAGCACTTCCATCTGCACTACTACTCCTACCCTCTCCACCTCCCCATTTGATCGTTGCATGTAAAAAGCTAAAAAAGTGATGTGTAGTTTACAGCTTCTGCAGGAAGCAGCACCTATGTAGCATGACCAGTCTCTCTTTAAAAGGGTTATCTGGGCTGTGCCTTGATCCTGTGCAGCGGCCAATTCTGGGATCATGTGCCGTATTTTGGGCACGTGATCCCAGCCTGGGGTTAGAAACCGCAGCGCATGCATGAGTCTACCGCCACAGCGCTAGAGAGAGATTCTGATCTAACACAACTCTAGGATCACATGCCCAATGTACAGCACATGATCCTGGAAGTGGAGGCTGCACAGCATTGTGGCGCAAACTGGATAACCCCTTTAAAGGGGTTGTCCCACAAACAATATTCTACGTGTTCGAATCAGCACCTAGATCTGAATACTTTTGTAATTGCATGTAATTAAAAATTTAGCATAGCCACTGAGTTATTCAGTAAAATGTACCTCTATAGTGCCATTTAATTTCTTATTTCTTTGACCTGCTCACTGAGATGGCCGCACATGCTCAGTGTCATCCTTCAACTGCCTCCTGAGCCGTGATAGGTAGAGTATAGACACGCCCCCTTAGCTGCAGCAGAAAAGACACGCCCCTGAGCTGCCAGCTTGATATAAATCTAGCAGAGCAATGAACGGGGAGATCTCTGGACCCATGTGAGGTACAGGGCTGGTTCTAGCTTTGTTAGATACAGATTGCCATGTGCTATATGATGTCTGATTTTTATTTTTTACATTACTCGTGGGATAACCCCTTTAATCATCAGGTTCTGACATCAATATGTCATGTGAAATTGCTATTGATGTATATGACAAATACAGGAGGTACACAGGATTTAGTAAGAACATTTATAAAATTGTTTTTGAATTACACATAGATTTATCTATATTAGGGCATATGCATACTGTGCTGTCTGTCTAGGATCTAGACACAATGACCATCGCCCATGCATATTAGGACAGGGCAGCGGACTGCGGCGGTGTCCGGGATTCTCCGGGAACAGTGGTAAGAATGATTGCTGAGCAGTCCGTCCACACTGCAGCTATAGAGGAGGTGTGGTCCTGCAGATGAACGATGCTTCTTCTGGTCCTGTTCTCACAGACTAACGGCATCCTGCGCCCTCTGCTGGTATTATAGGTAATCTGCAACATGTATGCCATTGCTTTGCTATATATTCTATATATGTTTATCTGGAGATCAAATTAGTAGATGCCAGGATACGTCTGGTGATAATAGATGATGTAAGACATTCAAGAACACTACAGAACAGTATGCATTGCCAATAAAGGGGTTGTCCAGCGTTATATTTTTTTTTGCCCCAGTGAGCTGTACCTGTGGAATAATGTATACTCACCTGCTTCCCACCACTTCAGGTCTCTTCACTGGTCTTCCGCTCCCCGTCAGTCAACACTGCAGCCAATGACTGGTCTCAGCAGTAACGTATCCTCAAGTGGCACATCGCTGCTAAGTCATGTACTGCATGGGGACATGTCGCTGCAGAGGCCAATCGGTAGCTGCAGAAGTGCACATAACCACGTCCATGTGGAAGTTGACAGATAAGGACCGGAAGGCCAGTGAATAGAGCGGCAGCGAGCAGGGACAGAGCGGCACCGAGCAGGGACAGAGCGGCAGCGAGCAGGGACAGAGCGGCAGCGAGCAGGGACAGAGCGTCAGCGAGCAGGGACAGAGCGTCAGCGAGCAGCGACAGAGCGGCACCGAGCAGGGACAGAGCGGCACCGAGCAGGGACAGAGCGGCACCGAGCAGGGACAGAGCGGCACCGAGCAGGTGAGCATGGGTTTTATCACAGGTATACGTGGTTGGGACTGGACGGCAAATAAAATAAAATGCTAGACGACCCCTTTAAGACTTTGAGCTGGATCTCCAGGATCTCTGTGACTGTCCTAGATATCTGAATGGGGCTTGCAGAAATCCATGTGCGCGCCACCAAAAAACGCCTTTGAGGTGTATGGAACAGCTTATTATTAGCAATATGTTTTTTATAACAAATCAGCTGCATCTGAATTCACTTTAAATCAAGGATTAGTCCAGAATTAACACTATGCAGGATTCACATGCATTTTAGGCTGAGCTCACATCAGCGTTCAGCCTTTCCATTCTCCTGCTTTGTTATAGGAGCAGGAAAACGGAAAGGACGGATTAGGCACATAACTGAGCCGAACGGGAGCCAAATGGAGCCTACGGACCCCATAGACTATAATGGGATCCGTTAGGTGTCCGCTCCGAAGATGATTTTGGAGTGGAGACAAGAGTTCTGCATGCACTACTTTTGTCTCCTCTCCAAAATCTCTTCTAAAAACCCCATTAATCATACACCGAACCAGAATCTGAAATAATTGTTCAATCTAAAATATTTTGACCAAGAAATTTTAATAAACCTTTTCATTTGGTCTTAAATCTCTGGGATCGTAGTGTCTGTGCAGATGACGTTGTACCTTGTATTTTGATATTTCAATAAGAAACAGTTAACAGTTAATGTCTTTTCATTCTCTCCAGAGAGCACCTCTCTTACGTCTGGTTACTGTGACTAATCCATATTCAAATGGATGGGAAGAGCTGCAATACCAGACACAGCCTGTTGGTAAGAGTGGTGCTGTTTTTGAAAAAAACAACAACAGTTTTTTTTTAAATAACCCTAAAAACTAGGTGAACTATGTAATCCATTAAATTTGTTCAGATTACCATTATGTAGATGAGACATATGTCGCAGGTATTAAAATGCTTTTCATGGGGAAATCAACAGATAGGATCTGTGAGCAAAACATGTAATCCTACATATAACTCTCTTCTGGACTGCAACATTTATTTCATTTTCAGTCGATTAAAATAACAGAAATCCTACCCTTTCTCCAGAAGGAATCTGACAGCCTCCATATTCCCATAAGCACAGGCAGATATTAGGGGCGTTTTATAAAAGATATCTTTCACATCCACTGATACTCCCTCTTCAAAGGCCCTCTTCAAGGACTCAAGGTCTCCAGCTTTGGAGGCAAAGTTTATGTGAGTATACACTTTTTCCTGGATATCCACATACCAGCCAGTGTCATCTGTCAGCGGGTTCTGGGGTGGGTGGTCACCATCAAATCGGTTGACATCAGTAACATTATGGCAAGCTTCAATCATAAAGTCGGGTGGTCCACCATCTTCCCTACGTGAGATTAGGTGACCTGGCATTGTACATATTGGCATCGGTAGTGTAAGCTTTCCTTTTTTTCCTTTCTTTTTCCCTTTCCTTCCTTTTTTCTTTTTTGGTCCATAGGAGGATAGTATAAAAGCTTTTTGTAGGTACTTTGACCCTTTCAAAAAATCCTCAGGGCTGATGCTTCCACCTCTACCTTTTTCATGAAGATGAACAATAGTCTCCATTTGTTCGGTGGTCACTGGAGCTCCTTTCTCTGTTAGGACTTCCATAAAATCCTCCCTTGAGACAGTACCTTCTCCCTTATCCAACGCAGCAAAAGATTCTCGAAGGGCCAACTGGTGCTCAAATGACCAATCATGCAATGTAAGAGCCCATGGTGGGTTGGGATTTTTTACATTTGGCTTGGAGTATTTTTTAAATTGACGCATTGCTTTTCCTATTTCTTTCATTGCCGTTTTGAATCCACCTTCTTTGGCAATGGCTTTAGGGGTCAGGGTTTTTATATTTTTCCAAGTAGGATCACAACCTGTAGAAAAATAAAATTACCGTGCAAAATTTCAATAACAAATCTCAACAAAGAAGACATTTGGAAATCAACATCTAATGCTATAGTCATAAACTATGTTACAGTATGTCTGAATAAAGAAAAGTGCCATGCAACCACTTATCACAGCTGGTGACGCCTACGGTTTAGGAGGACAAACGGGGAACATGCCCTTGGGCCTTCACCACTTTGGGGACCTAGGGAGCCTCATTTCACCCATCATTCATGATGCCCATTTGTTTATCTTACCTAGCTCTGTAGAGAAGGGAAGGCGGTGTGATTCTGCCTTTTGAAGTCTAAAGTATATGTGTTTCAGCTTTCTCCAATACTCGTAGACAAGTTTTTTCTGGGAATTCAACATTCCAATGTTGTAGGCAGGTCTAAATTTACAGAAGGCAGGGCAACACAAGGAGGTAGGGACATCACAAGGAGGTAGGGACAACACAAGGAGGTAGGGACAACACAAGGAGGTGGGGCCAACACAAGGAGGTAGGGACAACACAAGGAGGTAGGGACATCACAAGGAGGTGGGGCCAACACAAGGAGGTGGGGCCAACACAAGGAGGTAGGGCCAACACAAGGAGGTAAGGGACAACTCAAGGAGGTAGGGACAACACAAGGAAGTGGGGCCAACACAAGGAGGTAGGGACAACACAAGGAGGTAGGGACAACACAAGGAGGTAGTGACAACACAAGGAGGTAGGGACAACACAAGGAGGTAGGGACAACACAAGGAGGTAGGGACAACACAAGGAGGTGGGGCCAACACAAGGAGGTAGGGACAACACAAGGAGGTAGGGACAACACAAGGAGGTGGGGCCAACACAAGGAGGTGGGGCCAACACAAGGAGGTAGGGACAACACAAGGAAGTGGGGCCAACACAAGGAAGTGGGGCCAACACAAGGAGGTAGGGACAACACAAGGAGGTGGGGCCAACAATGCCTTAGTGCTGCACAAAATACCCTAATACTGCCGCCCCTGCTGCAGCATTCAACTGTATCCATGTCCTGAGGACACTGATACAGTTGAGCTCAGGAAGGCACTTGCGGCTGCTGGCCATGTACATAAGTACCTGATGCTCCTGGCATTAAATAATGCTGAGAGCATCAGATTGTTAGGTACCCGGCTGATGGGCATGAGGAGGGCTCGGTTGGCCCCCTAGGTAGTGGCACACTGGGAAATTGTAGGGTCTACGGCCAGTCCACTCCTGTTGGTCAGTGCAGGAATAGAGGTTTCTACCAGCGAGTACATGGATACATTTATTATCCAGCATAAAATGACCAGCATCAGCATTTAGAGGTCCTATAGTAACTATGACTAAAATACACTAAGATGCTACTGGTGCATAAATAATATATGTAAAATGTTTTAGTGTGCTACTCCACATTAATCTAATAAAATCATTATGCATGTATAGGATGCTCCCCTATGAATTATGTATGGAATGCATTAGCCAAGAGAGTTTTCCAGTATTTTGCATATATCTTTAAAGGGGTTTTCCAAGACTTGTATCTGATGGGTGGAGCTCCGACACCCAGGACCCTGCTCAGCTAGGCAGCTGGATAGCGGTATTGCAGCTCAGCCCCAGGGGGCTTTAAAGACTATGTTCACCTTGGGAAACAATGGGGGGAAGTAATCATGAGGGGAATATTTGAAGTCGGTTTCGCTTGAGTCTTTAGGTCACATTTATAAAATGTCACATGTTTTTCGATCAATTTGTCTAGAAAAGCTACTCCAGGTTTCCTACTCCACTACTATACACTGTTGAAGTAAACCTAATCTCTATTAATGTGGCCGGAATTACTAACTATTGATGAGCAGTCTCCCTCAGGTCAGGCGCTCAGTCCTTCCATTCTCCTCCTGCCCCGCCTGCCTTCTTCATTCACAAAAGTGGGCGGAGCGGGCAGGCGGGACATGAGGTGCATGGAGGAACTGAGAGCTCAAGCTGCCCGATTCCTTCAAGCACCTCACGTCCCTCCTGTGCGCTCCGCCCACTTTATGAATGTAGAAGGCGCGCGGGGCAGGAGGAGCATGGAGGGACTGAGCCCCTAACCTGAGGGAGACTGCGCATCAATAGTTAGTAATTCCGGCCACATTAATAGAGATTAAGTTTACGTCAATAGTGTATAGGAGCTGCGGGGCCGGTGTATGAAAGAGTCAAGCTGCACCGGTCTCAGAACACCGGCCCCTGCAAGTGTAAACTGCCCCCCCACACACACTTTGATGGCACTTATGGGGGTCTGTGGATGACACGTATATAGCATAATATGCTATATAAGTGTCATCCACATAGCCCCCTGACAGTGTCATCCACATAGCCCCCTGACAGTATCATCCAGAGATCCCCCATAGTGTCATCCAGAGATCCCTAATAGTGTCATCCAGAGATCCCCCATAGTGTCATCCAGAGATCCCCCATAGTGTCATCCAGAGATCCCCCATAGTGTCATCCAGAGAGCCCCCCCATTAGTGTCATCCATAGAGCCCCCATTAGTGTCATCCAGAGAGCCCCCCCCCCATTAGTGTCATCCAGAGAGCCCCCCCATTAGTGTCATCCAGAGATCCCCCCCCCATTAGTGTCACCCAGAGATCCCCCCCCATTAGTGTCATTCACAGATCCCCCATAACATTGTCATCCACAGATCCCCCATAACAGCGTCATCCACAGATCCCCCCATAACAGTGCATCCTCCTCAGATCCCCCCATAACAGTGTCACCCACAGACCCCCATAACAGTGTCAACCCCAGATCCCCCATAACAGTGTCATCCACAGATCCCCCATAACAGTAGTCATCCACAGATCCCCCATAACAGTGTCATCCACAGATCCCCCCATAACAGTGTCACCCACAGACCCCCATAAAAGTGTCAACCCCAGATCCCCCATAACAGTGTCATCCACAGATAACCCCATGACAGATTCCCCTGGTGGCACATTGGTTGGAAAACACTATTATATTCCCATTTATTAATTTATTAACACTTGTACAAAGGAAAAGAAAAGCGGACCCATTGACTTGAATGAGCCCTCGGACCGTAATTTGCAGACAATAATAGGGCATGCACTACTTTTTTGCGAAACGGCCATACGGACAAACGGAATGCACACGGAGTAACTTCCGTATATTCTACAGTCCCATTGAAGTGAATGGTTCCGCATACGGTCCGCAAAAAAAACCGGAACAGAAGCGAAAAGAATGAGCATGAGCCCTAACAGAGTAAATGGTGTAAAAAGCGCAACACTTTTTCAGAAGTCTAAAAAGTTACAAAGGCCCAATTTTGGGCCTTTTTGAAGCCAAAATTCTGAAATGAAGGAGTGATAAATCAGGGCCAACTTGTAAAATTTTTATCAATATGTATAAAATGAAAAGTGAAGCAACTTTGCTATAGGTGTTCATCAAAAATGTCCTGCCGTTTTGCTTCTGCAGCTCATATGCAAACTATACATCTCCATGGTAACAGCAAATAGACTCTATAGTCTGATCCAGCAGTTACATTCCCTTCTATCTGTCCTCTACTTCTGGCTAACCTATTAAATATTTATTAGGACACAGTAAAGGACACATGGAAAAAAGCAT
The DNA here is from genome assembly GCA_033119425.1 of Bufotes viridis. Taxonomy (NCBI): domain Eukaryota; kingdom Metazoa; phylum Chordata; class Amphibia; order Anura; family Bufonidae; genus Bufotes; species Bufotes viridis. Next base: position 389,842,549 of record CM065592.1, on the reverse strand, counting down.
GAGACTGCAGGATTGCACTATATAGAGCAGGGGTGCAGAACGTTTTCTGGGTGGGGGCCACATTGTCAGACTGAACCAACGTCAATCGTCAAAAATAACATTTAAAGGGGGATTAGCAACTGAAATCCTGTATTTATGGCATATCTAACATACAGTATATACCATTAATATCTAGTTACAGTTCCAGGACTCCCATATAATGGAAGAATTCATGAAAAATACATTTCACAGTGGTGCTCGAAACTGCAGAGCTATGACTAAGGCCTCTTTCACACTACCGTGTTTGTTTTCCGTCTTAGAGTTCCGTCCTCGGGGCTCTAGGACGGAAAGATACTGATCAGGATTATCCTAATGCATTCTGAATGGAGAAAAATCCGTTCAGGATGCATCAGGATGTCTTCCGTTCAGTATGTGAACGTTTTTTGGACGTTGACAAAACTGCAGCATGCTGCGGATTTCTCTCCGTCCAAAAATCCGGAAGACATGCCGTAACACCGGATCCGGAATTAATGACGTCGTTTCAGCGCATCGCCGGATCCCACGTTTAGCTCTGCGCAGCAGCAGTTCTGATCGGGGCCCCAGTGTAAGCTGGGGCTATGATCGGTTACCATGGCAGCCAGGACGCTACTGAAGTCCTGGCTGCCATAGCAGTACTCGCAGCAGTGTATTTACCTGCGCTGCGGCTTCCGGGCGCTCCTTCATGACGCCACAGGTCCGGGCGGCGCATTGATCTATGCACCGCGGGGACCTGTGACGTCATTAAGGGGCGCCCGGTGGTCGCAGCGCAGGTAAGTACACTGCTGCAGAGTACTTACCATGGCAGCCAGGACTTCAGTAGCGTCCTGGCTGCCATGGTAACCTGAAAACATTTCGAAGACTGATCAGGATCCTGATCAGTCTTCAAATGCTTTCAGGCGAGTTGCGTTCTGACGGATCCGGCGGGATAGAAGTGCCCGCCGGATCCTCAGAACGCAAGTGTGAAAAGGGCCTTAGCATGAACTCGGTCTTCCTCTCACAGCAGCAGTAAACTGACAATAGATTCCTTATCTATATAGGGGGTTTATCTCTCTGTGTTTACTGATACAGAAGGATACTATTTTTATGTAATTTTTAATAATACAGAACTACTAAAATAAAAAATAAAACAAAAAAATTCAAAAAATTATTTTCTAAGAATACTGAGTTGAGAAAGATCCTCCTAGCTTCCCATGGGGTGGGGGATAGGATTATTTTGAGGAATACATACTTCTGGATTGTACATGTTTTTTTTTAAACAGATGAGAAAAATGTATTTGTTTATTTTGTCCATAGAAATTATGTGGTCATTTAATTCTGTTTTCCGAGATTGCACTTAAGTAAATTGGCTATTAAATATTATCTGTGTAGGATTTATGAGGTTATTCTGTAGATAATCTCCTGAGGTAAACAAAACAATTTAGCATCAATCCCAGGCTCATGCACAGCTGGGATACTTTTAAGACAGGTTTTTTAACCCATTTTTATACAAAATTGTGGACAAGGTTATTAACAATATTTGCATACACTTGTGCACAAATGGGTATGCCTTTTAGACTCTGTTCACATTTGTGTTGGAAGATTCAGTCCATGTGAGTGTGTGAGAGAGTGTGCAGAGTATTGTAGGCCAGGTAATACCCCTCTGGGTTTCTGGGAAAGATATTCACATTAGCTTTCTTAAACCTATCTGATGCTGGCAGATGTTAGACATGATGTTTGCATATATATTCCCCAGAAATTAAGAGTAGAGTTGTCCAGCCTACAAAAGTCATCACGTATATCAACAGGTCTCCATAAAAGAAATAGGACCCATCCAGAGGTCCCCCCTAAGGACTTGCAACTAGAAAAACTGTTCTCATTTGCTTAAGGCCTTATGCACACGAACGTATTTTCTTTCCATGTCCATTACGTTTTATTTGCGGACCGAATGCGGAAACATTCATTTCAATGGGTCCGCGAAAAAACTGAAGGAACTCCGTGTGCATTCCGTTTCAGTTTGGCCTTATTTACCTTCTGCAAAAAAATAGAACATGTCCTATTATTGTCCGAATTACGGACAAAAATAGGATTGTTCTATTAGGATCTAACTGTTCCGTTGCGCAAAATACGGAATGCACACGGACTTCATCCGTATTTTTTGCGGATCTGTTTTTTGCAGACCGCAAAATACATACGGTCGTGTGCATGAGGCCTAACTCTGATAAAGAGGTTTTGATCTGAAAGAACTAGCTGCAGATGTGAGGCTGACTTAGCTATTTTTCTAGCTTTGCTACATACACGCTTAAAAGGCAGGAAGGCATTTCTGCCAATCCTCTGTTTGTTCTGGGGAGATCAATATCACACTGAGCATTGTATCTGTCTGTGTGTGATATACACACTATTAGAATTTATGGTTCAAACTTAGTTTTATTAAAGTATAGAAATACGTGATACAACAAAGTACACCAGAATATAAAGATACATGTGGAGTACCAGCATTAGTTAAAGATAAGACTTACAAGAACCAGAAGTGAGAGTGAACTCAGTCAAGGGTAACCGTACATAAGGCAGGGTGTTGATATTCGTCCATGAAAAATAAGTATGGCCAGCACCCTCAAATATCCGTTCCTGTGTGTACATTGACAGGAGCATAGGACAGAACAAATAAAGGACAAACAAGACACGACAGATACATGAGGCATGGGAAGATCTGAGGAATGGAGGGAATAGATCATAATCAGTTTATTAGGTGTTACTAATGGGAATGGTACCTGTGGTCAACCAACCCGGAAAGGAGGTGGAAGTGCGAAATTGGTTCCATGGGTCCCAGGTCCTCCAGAATGCCGAGGTTGTGCCTCGATCTGAAGCACCTAATTCTTCCATATGGACCAGAACGTCCACAGAATTGGACCAGGTGACTCTTTGAAGGCTCTCGGTTGATCACCATTGACAGGGGATTATTTGTCTCATGGCCAAAATAAATATCCGTAGAGCCCCTTTCTTAACCTGGGAAATCCGGCCCGGGAGAATGGATAACAGTGCTAAAGAGGGGTCGGGGGTGATGTCAGTTTTGTATAAATAATTGTAGAGAACAAAAACTTCCCGCCACAGGGGGGCTACTCCTGGACAATCCCACCAAATATGTGTCATTGTGCCAGTTGCTGCGAGACACCTCCAGCATACATCCGATACTGAAGGGTAGAACTGGTGTAATCAAACTGGGGTCCGATACCATCTGGTGAGGATTTTATAGTTGAGTTCCTGTAGATTACAGGAGACAGACAGTTTATGTGTAAGAGTTAAAGATCGAGACCATTGGTCCAATAAGAAGGTGGAGCCCAGTTCCGATTCCCAGTCTGACATAAATTTAGGTTTAGCTCTTAGAGAACCCCCGGAAGAGTCCCCGATCTCCTCAGAATTCAACATGGCATTAAAGAGAGATATAGCGTGCCCGGGAGCAGAGCTGGCTGACTATTAGAATTTAAATGATGCACAATAATATATAATCAGACTATAAATGGTATAGTGACCATTTACTTTGGATTAAGTAGTATATAGGACTGAGTGTCAGGGATTATTTATCTAACTTTGCATAATAATATATGGCCAGACCATGGTATCATGACCATTGACTTTGAACAAAATTCAATATATGACATCCTTACCGGGACTACATAGTACATGTCTAATGGTGTGGTGTTTTTTTTCCGTACCAGGGACTTCCTAGAACTTAGTAGGTAGGTTCCTGATCGCTCTTATCGGGTGGCTATTAGGTTTATTGGTAGGGCTGCTATAGAGTGAGGAATAGGATAAGCTTGTCCCGTTACCACCTCCTCCTTACCTATATTCTGTTTCTGGTTTTCTCTCATCCACCCTATTTTGAAGATAAAATAAAGGTTATGTTTTAATGGAGGACTGTCTGTGACAGCTCGATTTGTAGCCCTTATCTCTGAACTCCTGACAGCTCATGAACACTTATTTAAGGCTTAATTCACACGAACATATTTTGTTTCCGAGTCCGTTCCGTTTTTTTGCGGATAGGATGCAGACCCATTAATTTCAATGGGTCCGCAAAAAGTGCGGACAGCACACCGTGTACTATCCGCATCCGTATGTCTGTTCCGTAGCTCCGCAAGAAAAATAGAACATGTCCTATTCTTCTCCATTTTGCGGACAAGGAAAGGCATTGTTACAATGGATCCGCAAAAAAACGGATGCCATACAAAACTTTATCCACAATTTGCGGACCGCAAAATACATACGGTCGTGTGAATGTAGCCTAAGACATATTCTTATCAGTTTGACAAGATTTTAGCTATAATGAGTGTCTGAGTTTTCAGGAGCTCAGAGATAACGGCTGCAGATCAAGCTATAAGGGCTGCTCTCTGGTGGATTCAGTGTGAGGCAGACAGTGATCGTCTGTAGATCACTAAAACTAAAAGCTGGAGAGGAAAACCTGTTGTTGACATTTTACAACTGACAAAAAAAAAAGATTTTTACACCAAAATGGGTAAAATGCAATGATGAAAAATTGTTCCTAAAGGTTTTTTTATAATTATTATGAAAAAAAAAAGTGTAACAATTCATATGATGAAGTTAACATGACATTTAAACTGTATGGTAAATGACGTAAAAAGGTCCCCCAAAAAAAAAAAAGAAAAGTAATGAAAGTTAATGTACGGTACTGTAAAATGCTCTGTCCCACTACATTCTTTAAATTTGGGAAGCAAGCCACTGGGAAAGACTGAGAAATATTTCCTCCACATCACGCTGAGGTAAGTATGATAAGTACTACACGCATATATGTAAGGCATTTATGCGTGCATATGGATTTATATACACTACTCACAAAAAGTTTGGGATATTTGGTTTGTGGGTGAAATTTTAGTATGAACCTAAAACTAACATTAACCTTTACAGGTTAACTTAATTTGACCTTCTCTAAATTTTTGAATGCACATGTCCAACGCTTCATTGTTTCAGTACTTTTTGCACAACCTGCTGTTCTCAAGGAGCAGCAAGGAACTTAACGGCAACATTTATAACAGCTGTTTGATTTATGAATTGTCCAATAAATTTCCTGGTTCAATTAGAATTGGTTTTTGAACAGTCCTCCTCATCATGCTGTTAACATTTTGATATCATGAGACCAAGACGACACCTAACAATTGATCAACAGTACTTCGCCATGGCAAGTCTTCAAGCAGGATGTTCTCAGACGGAAGTGGCCCCTGAGCTTACAGGATCACAGAGTTTCATCAGCAGGTTGCAACAGAGATACAGAGAGACTGGAAAAGTCGCAGAGAGGCATAAAAGTGGACATCCTTTTGCCACATCCCACACTGATGAATGCTTTATTGTGAACAATGCCCTGAGGAACCGGATGATGAATGCCACACAACTCCAAACACACTGAAGGGAGGTGAGAAGCACCCAAGTGTCATGTCAGATCATTACAAACCGTTTACATCAGCATGGTCTGCGTGCTAGACGACCTGGAAGGGTACCTGATCACACCACCTGGCACAGGTGTCTGGACAAAGAACCAGTGTGCTGTTCACTGATGAAAGTCGATTCACACTAAGTAGAAATGATGGCCACGAACGATATTGGAGACGTCAAAAAGAGCGCTATGCATCAGCAGGTCTGTCTAGTCAATACATAACTGCCCTACACTTTGTGAATGGTACAGTGACAAGTCCATACTACTCGAATTACATCATTAATCCGGTCATTATGCCCTTGCATGAACAACACAGGCCTATTTCATCTTGATGGGCGACAATGGCCAGCTCATCGAGGTCGCATCATTAGGCTGCTGGATTCTGATACCTCAAATAGAGTGGCTTGCACTTTCTCCAGACCTGAATCCAATTGAAAACCTATGGGATCAGCTGAGTCGCCGTGAAGTGGCTTGTAACTCTGTACCCCAGAACCTTAAGGACCTGAGGGCCGCCCTTCAAGAAGAGTGGGATGCCATGTCTCAGCAGACAATAAGTCAACTTGTGAACAGCAGGAGACGTCGTTGTCAAACTGTAATTGATGCTCAAGGCCACATGACAAGTTATTGAGACATTTACATTTTGTGGCGGTATACCCAGCACTGGTGTTGGCTTTTGTTTCAATAAATTGTTTGAGATGAGGAGATCACCATTACACGCTTCTACTTAAATGCCCTACTTTCATTATATAGTATCACTGTAGCGTGAACCTTTTACGTTTTCCATAAATTTCACCCGAAAGCCAGATATCCCTAACTTTTTGCGAGTAGTGCATGTCTGCATATGGTTGCATGTATGCTTGGTTATATATGCATATGGTGGTGGTGCATATGGAGCGGATTAATATCTGCCTGTGTGCCCTTTATCATTGGTGTGTACTTTCTATGATGGCTCTATTAGTTATGTGAACAGTACATGCAGGCATTATACTCTGTTCACATTGACCTCAGTGGCATCCGTCAGCTGTGACAGATTTAATGGATCTGTTACATGACTGATATGAATTGATCCTGACGGGATGTGGGATGGGGAGGAAGTTACTTTATGTGCGTTATTTATAATTTAGGTTCGGATTATATGTAGTTCCAGTACAACAATACTGGTATTAAAATGTAGGCTTTTTGTATGGCATAAAATAAGCAATGCTGCGGACGTAACAAACATACAAAACCCAAAAGCAACAATAAATGAGAATTCATGCTACAGAATTTTATGTATTATAGAATATATTCGACAATAAACGTCCAGTAGCACATCAGGAATGCTTTTTTCTGTGAGAAACGAGAAAGGCTAGGTTATTGCAGGGAAATGCTCCAACATGAGAATCCGTGTGATGGACAACTCTCAGTTCTCATCCGAAATGGATACTCTGCTTAGTCACAGTATTCAACAGTGCATAACCTAACCTGAAGGCTCCACCAGTGGACCACCACCACTTTAACTGCTCATGTTATGTGGATTGTGCAGCTCAGGTTGCGAAGTGGTTTCCAGCTTCATGAAAAATAAACAGTGTAGGACTGGCCTTAGTTTGGTATCAGCTGGGACAGTCCTGATTGTCAGATAAGGGCTCGTTCACACGACCGTATGGTTTTGCGGTCCGTTTTTAATGGATCCGTTTTTGGTTTCAGTAGTGTTTCCATTCCCCTCTGCTTCCGTTCCGTATGGTTTCCATTTGTGATCCGTTTTTTTGTGGATCGCAAACAGAAACGGAAGCATAAAATAATGTTTTAACAGTAAGTACATTGAAATTTTCAATAGATGCTTCCGCAAAAACGGAACGGATGTGGGAGACATATGGATGCATGAAAGTGCTTTTTTTACAGCCCCATTGACTTGAATGGAGCCAAGGAACGTGATTTGTGGGCAATAATAGGACATGACTCAAAATGTAGCGGAGCGGAAATACGGAAACGGAATGCATATGGAGTACATTCCGTTTTCTTTGCGGACCTATTGAAATGAATGGTTCCGTATACGGACGGTATACTGAACGCAAAAAAATGCCCGTATACGGAACGCAAAAAACGATCCCTAAGGCACTGGCTTGTAGAATGTGGGTAAAGCCTCATTCACACAGTCAGTGTTCGGTCAGTGATTTCCATCAGTGATTGTGAGCCAAAACCAGGATGGGAGCCTCCACAGACATAAGGTGAAAGGGAAAGTTCTGCACCCGTTCTGTGTCTAGAGCTGCACCTGGTAATGGCTGATGGAAATCAGTGATCGAACACTGACGTGTGAATGAGGCATAAGGAGTAGGAGAGGAAAACCAGGACTGGCCAATTCATGCTCGTCCTAATTTGAATTCTTTGGGTGGAAGTTGCAACCTGAAAGAAATCATCATTGATACCTCTTTGTCCAAGAAACTTGCAGCAATCAGCGAAGCCACCACTGGCTGCATGGTGAAGAGCTGTGTTCCCATCCATTGCGATGATTCCCATGTCTCCTTTGTATGCAGACAGTACCTTCAAGATCTACAAGGTAGAAAAAGCCTCTTTAGATGCATGTGGAGACTTGCGGACCAGTCACATATTCATCAGATGTTTCCTATTGTGTGCGGGGAATTTCAGATTCTGCTGGTCAGGTGTCGTAGGGCCTTTCCATGATCAGGAATGAACATTGATTGCCTTGTTGCAAGTAAACTTGCCTCTGATCACCCTGTGTACACGGAGCATGTGGTGCTGGCAAATGAGAACTGTATGGGGGGTTGAACAATCGTATTAACGATCGTTCATCCCCATACTAACCATAACTGTCAGAAAACGTGGTGTGGTGTTTAACAAGCAGGATATGCTCAACCCATATGCAGTTGTGCATGTATATAGGGGAGCACATCCTGCACTTGTAGTCCGTTGCTAGGGGCTATCAACAGCAAAAAATGCATACAATGGAAGATGCCAGCAACGGACTACAAGTACCACAATAACCATCCTACATACGATAACGATAATGTGGATGTGGAGAACAATGTGGTAGGGTCTCGGGCTACTTGAGAGACCTTGACGTGGTGTCCGAGCTTAAGACATGTCCTCCTAGTAGGATGTGTCGAACTAACCTCTCAATTCTAACATCAGTGTGAGGGTTTAGTATGGCCGCAGAGTGCACCTGCCTTTGCTATGGTTATGTTTTTAACCATAACTGTCCCATGTAAACAGCACTTGACCAATCAGTATGCTTTGCCGTTGATCCGTGCTCATTACTGGGCAGAAAATCTGGCAGTGTAATACGACCCTCACCCTACGTATGCAGTAAAAGCATCTCATCCGTCCACACTATGTCACATTCTCTTAGGGCTCATGCACACGATGCCGCGGACCGGAATGCATGAGCACCGACGGCGGGGCTGCCGCATGCGGATCGCAGACCTATTCACTTGAATGGGGTCCGCAATCCGCATCCGACGGTCCGCACCGCAAAAAAGTAGCGCATGCACTACTTTTTTGCGGTGCAGAGGCACAGACAGAAACCCCACGGTAGCACTCTGTAGTTCTTCAGTGGGGTTCCGTGCCTCTGTTCCGCACCGACCTTCCTGATTGCGGACCCATTCAAGTGAATGGGTCCGCATCCGTGATGTGGTGCCAGAGCGGCCGGGGCCCGTATATTTTGGATTACAATACTGGCCTGGCCAACACCCGGTCGTGTGCATGAGCCCTTCCAAACTCAACTGGAAATAATCCGATTTCTAACTGCACTTGAAGGGAATATAACCATGAGAGACAAAGCAGCGGAAGCCATACCTCAAAAAATCCACCTTTAGCAGCAAAATGGACGGCATGATATCGCTGGTTATCAATAGCATTCACATCTCCTCCCTTCTCTAATACACTGCGGACAACTTCCACGGCTCCTTCTCTTGCTGCTTCCATCAAAGCCGTGCGACCTGTTTTCTGAGCAAAGATAGAACTTATTGATTTTATGTCATAGTAAAGGGATGCTGTCACCATTTTCAGTCTAATTTAGAAGATATAAGGATCACTAAATGTGTGAATTTTTTTCCAATTCTGTTCTTGCTCCTATAATGTTATTCCTCTTTTCTTTATATTTCATGTCGCAGCGGATGAGGAACAGCATTTCGTTAGCTGCCTTTATCCACGCACAGAAGGATTGGACTATCACCACTAATCTCCATATTACCTAGGGTTGTTTCGATACCAAAATTTTGATTCGGTTTCGATACCATAAAAAAGTATTGCGATACTCGATACCACGCAAAAAAAAATAAAAAGCCAAAAAAAGCCGCGTGCATTCCGCATTTTATGGAACGTCCGGCCCATAATAGAACAGTCCGATCCTTTTTTTTTGGGGGGACAAGGTGACTAAAAAAATGGCGAATTGTGCAGTTTAAAAAAAAAAACATTTTCTGTTACGGCGTTCACCGCATAGGACAATTTTTTTATATTTTAATAGTTTGGAATTTTTCGGATGTGGCGATATGTAATATATTTATTTATTTATTGTTTATATATTTTATATGTAAAATGTATACTTAATATTAAGATATTTTTTTTTTTTTACAGTGTATTTAAAAACTGATAGCCCCCTTAAGGACTAGAACCTCTATTAGGGTGAATAGGACTTCACACTCTCCCTGCTGCCCTGTGCATAGTAGACACAGCAGCAGGGAGATTACCATGGCAGCCAGGGCTTCAGTAGCGTCTTGGCTGCCATGGTAACCGATCGGAGCCCCGCGATTACACTGCTGGGGCTCCAATCGGAAGCTGCCACTGAACCACCAATGAAGAGGAGGGGACCCTGTGGCCACTGGGGAGGGGCGCACTGCACCACCAATGATTTTAATACTGGGTAGGAGGGGGGGAGGGGGCGCACTGCGCCACCAATGATAATTGACATTTAATACAGGATTTGTATTAAACATTTACTTTCATTTGGTGGCGCAGTGCGCCCGCCCCTCTCCTCCAACTGGTGGCAGCGGCACAGGGGGAGGGAGAGACTGCTTCCTTCCCCCCTGTGCTGCTGAGGAGAACACGGAGCGTGCTGAGAGCAGCGCGCTCCTTGTTCACTGATACTAGACTGCGCAATAGCGAAGCCTAGTATCCGAAAAAGGCAAATCCTGGTATCGAGGTCGATACCAGACAAAATTATCGATTGGGTATCGAAAATACGATACCCGAAACAACCCTAATTACTACCCCCTAATGTCTCCATTTAGTGTCAACACATTCACACAAAAAAATAATAATAGTTATTCTTAAAGGGGTTTTCTGGTACTTGGGGTATATCCCTAGGGTATGCCCCCAATGTCTGATAGGACAGGACCTGCGCCTATCTCTAGAACAGATATTTATATGGTACAGTTTATACGGTATGATAGGTGTGCTGTGTATGAATGACGCCAACATCAGGGATATTCTTACCGGATTGCATGCATTGGGATCCGCTCCCTTCTCCAATAATCTTAGACACATTTCTCTGCAATCTTGCGCCTGTTCACACGCGGCCAGCAGCACCGGTATTCCTCCTGCCGATGTGTTATTGACATCAGCTCCAGAGGCCAATGCTAGCAGAAAGCAGCGCAGATGTCTCTTAGTCGGTGAAATGCAGTAAAATAAAACCCCTGTTGGAAGGAAATAAAGAATGACTTGCACAGATTTGTCCATTAACGAAAACTAAGGAATAAAACCCCTGAATAACCTGGAAAGACTGGAGCACAAACGATTGCACCTTCCACATCTGGTGTAAAATAGGTCCACTGCCAGGTTAGCCTGAAACCTCTGAGCGGTCAAGCATTCTCATGGTAGAATCGTGCTCCAATACTTTAAAGGGGTTGTTTGGGAACTGATGCCCGCGCCCTTTCCCCGCTATGGAAAGATTGATAGCTCTGCTCTTCTGCTCCCACTGCCCCGGTTCTTCGCACTGGCTCACCAGTCAGGCTGTAGTATGCCGGACCACCTGCTGCCTGCCGCGTGGGCCCCCTATGAAAATGATGAATGAACTAACACATATTTGGCCCCAGTTAACTGTCTGTGTGCCAGTGGAGATTGTGATCCACTCTGCTGCCCATCTCCCCTGCCTCCCCTGTCCGCCTGCCAGGCACAGACAGTGATTGATGAACTATAAGATGGGAAGAGCTGAAGATCATCTTCTCCTCCGACTCCTTCGCTGTCCTATTATCTGGCCCCAGAGTGACCCAGCATGCCTGTAAGTAACTGTGTGTATACTGTATATACCATGTGTGATGTATATACTATATACAGTATGCGTGCCCTGTATCTTATGTATCATATATGGTGTATGCAGTATACATTTATAGTATATATAATACACACATATATATTATATACAGGACACACACACACATACTGTATAATATCTGTGTGTCTACTATATATACTATATATCTGTGTACTGTATGTACTATATATGGGGGTTTGTCCTATATACACTTTTTAATCCCATGTGGCTCAAAGGATTTGCCCCACATAAAATACAGTTTTCAAACCAGCACCTGGATCTGAATACTTTTGTAATTGTATGTCATAAAAAATGATATAGTCACTGAGCTATTCAATAAAATGTATCTGTATAGCGCCACCTGCTGTTTGTTCTTTTTCTTATTTCTTTGTCCTGCTCACTGAGATGGTTGCACATGCTCAGTTTCATCCTTCAACTACCTCCTGAGCTGTGATAAGGGAGAGAGCTGCAGCAGAAAGGACACGCCCCCTGAGCTGCAGCAGAAAAGACACGTCCCCTTGAGCTGCCAGCTTGATATAAATCTAGCAGAGCAATGAACGGGGAGATCTCTGGATCCATGTGAGGTACAGGGCTGGTCCTAGCTTTTTTTTTTTTTAGAAAGAGATTGTCATGTACTAGATTATGTTTGATTTTCATTTTTTTTTTAATTAATGAGGGGATAACCCCTTTAAGGACCTTGTGATGTCACAGGGTCATGTGCATTCTGAAGGCAAATGACTCTGAAGTGGACGTGTGGCAGGAAGGTCTTTTCACACAGTTACCAGGAGCTTTGGCTTGGGATACTTTGAAGCACATGTTGGTGTTACCCATGGAAGCTCTGAACCAGAAGGATGGACTCCACACGGCCTGTGAAGGTGTCCAGCATTAACCTTTTCAGCAATTTGTGCTACAGTGGCTCTTCAGTGGGATCGGACCAGACGGGCTAGCCTTTGCTCCCACATACATCAATGACCCTTGTGCTCCTATGACCCTATTACTGGTTCAACAGTGGTCCTTCCTTTTTCTAGATACTAAACACTGCATAGCTGTTACAGAAGTGGGTGTGGAACCGCTGGTTTTGGGCGTTAACCTGGCAGCACCTTGATACTCACCCTTTAACCCCTATACAGGGATCTAACCTTTTCTGCAGGTGAGCCACCAGGCCTCTACCTTCTGGAGTAGTCTTTATGTGGTTGACAGCTGACCCACAGCGGCCCGAGACACTGATGTGAAGCAAAACTATAGTCAAGGACAGGCCGAGGTCAGTACAGTCAGTGTAAGGGTCCATTCACACGTCCGTTGTGTATTGCGGATCCGCAAAATGCGAATCTGCAATACACCGGGCCGGCACCCCTATAGAAATGCCTATCCTTGTCCACTATTGCTATTGCGTGCACTGGAAATGCGGATGCATCTCTTCCGGCCCCTTTTGAGAATGAATGGGTCCGGATCTGTTCCGCAATGTTGGACGTGTGAATGGACCCTTACAGAAGGGTCCAAGTCAGGGCAGGCAGGGAAGGGTCGGTACGGAGGTCAGGCACAGGTCAGGCAGTGGAAAATCTGAATCTGGAAATCAGGCAGAACTCAGTGCCAGACAGATACAGCACATGTTTGCAGGAACTAGCCAGCTAGATGACCTATTGCTCAGCCACATTCCCATAGGGCAGTGCTTCTCAATTATTTTCTGTCATGCCCCCCCTAGGAAGAAGAAAACATTTCGCGCCCCCCCGCACGACTGTAAATAGTTATAAGTACACCAATCTCCCCACAGGCGAAGAGGCCATTAACACCCCCCAATCATGTGCAGGCTCCATTAACCCCCTCCCCCAATCATGTGCAGGCTCCATTAACCCCTCCCCCAATCATGTGCAGGCTCCATTAACCCCCTCCCCCAATCATGTGCAGGCTCCATTAACCCCTCCCCCAATCATGTGCAGGCTCCATTAACCCCTCCCCCAATCATGTGCAGGCTCCATTAACCCCCTCCCCCAATCATGTGCAGGCTCCATTAACCCCCTCCCCCAATCATGTGCAGGCTCCATTAACCCCCTCCCCCAATCATGTGCAGGCTCCATTAACCCCCTGCCCCCAATCATGTGCAGGCTCCATTAACCCCCATCATACTTACCTTCCTGGAAGTGCTGGATGCAGGCCTCTTCCGGCCTGTGTCCCGCTCTGCACTCTGCTCAGGCGGCGCGATGGCGTCATCGCGCCGCCTGAGTCCGCTCTGATAGGCTGCCGGCACAAGGCCCGCAGCCTATCAGAGGAGCAGGGGAGGGAGACGCCTCTCCCTCCACTGCCGCACAGCACAGCGATCTGTATCGCTGTCCAGAGGACGGCGATACAGATCACTATGGAGATGAACGCTTCCACAGTGGAAGCGTTCATCTCCTGTCACCTGGAGCCCCCCTTTACGGAGCCTCGCGCCCCCCCTGGGTGCCAGAGGGAGCGTGCACAAAAGGCAGAGACCTACCAGCAGGAAGCAGTCTGCAAACTGAAGAAGAGAGGGGCTGCTGGGAAGGGAGAAGAAGGGTGAGCGAAGTGTCACTAGTGCCCTCATGGGAGAGCGGGCCAGCAGTGGGAGACACAGATCGCTGATATAACAATACCGGGGTCACCCCACAAGACTTGCCATTTTGGAGCTCTCACAATTTGGCCCTTCCAACACATCAACTTCAAGAACTGACTGTTCAGTTGCCGCCTAATATATTCCAAACCTCGACAGGTGCCATTATCATCAGATAATCAGTATGATTATGGTGGTGTAAGTCAATAACAAGTGTATGGAGAATCAGCATTGTCTTCTGCTGCTGAGCAACACATAAGTCCATCCCCACAATAACGTATCCATCACAGAGCCTGAAGTACCACCTAATCAATAATTACAATTAACTAGAACTTCATTTTCAAAATAATAAATAAAAAATAGAGGATGCTTTGTAAAAAGAAGAAAAAAATCATTCTGGAAAACAAATTACCTTTTCCTTCTTTATTCACCATGGTCAGATCAGCTTGAGCCTCCAGTAGAACCTCCAGGACTAAGTCATGGCCTAACTCCGTAGCCTTCATAGCTGGTGTATATCCCTTTAAGTCCTGCGTATTAGGATGGGCTCCAAGGTCAAGCAAGAAATGACACATGTCCACGTTATTAGCCACCGCGACCAGGTGCAGAACGCCATCTCCATGGTTGGGTTCAGTGAGGTTTATCAGGTTTGGGACGCCAAATTTGGTGAGTTTTTCTATCTGCTCTTTGTCTTGCTCTCGGACGCACTGAAGAAGTTTGTAGATCTGCAGAGTTTCCAGTCTTCCTTGTGCGACGGATGACTCTAATGCCATTTGTTGTGCTATCTGTGCTGTTTCTGTAGGTGGAATTGACAGTGACAATCATTTTTTCAGGAATACTTTGACAAAAACAAGTGTTCTTCATTTGTATTCACCAGTACATAATGTTACAACCACCCTAACTCTGCAGAAGACGGTGCACCCCCGCTTGAAGGGATATGATCTGCATTGGATGCATGGAGTGGTACTATTCTATTGTAACTAGAGTTGAGCGAACTTCTGTTTTAAGTTCGTTTTCCAAAGTTCGGGTTCGGGTTATCGTAGCATCCCGTTATGGATTCCGCTACCACGGACCATAACGGCATTTGGAATCCATAAGGGGATTCTTCAATGAACCCGAACCTTGGACAACACGGAGGACCTGGGGTGACGTCACCGTCATGTGATCAGTGCAGGGGGCGTGGCTCAGTACTGGATTGGATAAGAGGTGGTAGCCTACGACCTCTTATCCAATCCAGTACAGAGCCACTCCCCCTGCACTGATCACATGACGGTGACATCACCCCAGGTCCTTCACCCCGAATTCCAAATGCCGTTATGGTCTGTGGTAGCGGAATCCATAACGGGATGCTTGGATAACCCGAACTTTGGAAGCCGAACTTAAAACAGAAGTTCGCTCAACTCTAATTGTAACCTAACTCAACCCAAAGATCCAGAGCAGCATCTCAGAACTTCATCATAAAATATAGTTGTCATTTCAGCTACAACTCCTAACATGCTCCAGCACCCGTAGACGGTGCTTACTCAACCGCTGGAGAGAAACCGATTGGGGGTCAATGTTTTAAGGCAAGGTTTTCTATGTAGCGCCCTACGAGTGAAGAGCCCGTCGCAGTATCTAAGTGCTGAGTACCTGCAATGTCCAGCAGAGGGGGATGGAACTAAAGTTTAGGAGACTGTGGGGGAAGCTGTTCCAGCTTGGATCAGAGGAGGCAAGACAAGGACAGGATCTCTATGGGTGTCCGCGGCTGGACAGTCTGTAGGCAGAGTAAGATGGCCATCAAGTGTGTCCTGCTCAACCCAATGAATAAGAAGGATCACAGAGGCCCACTGCAAAACAAAGGCGCTCTACAGTCAGAAATTAAATATGACCTACGTACCAGACCCAGGAGGAGCTGGCTGCAAAGAGGGGCACCATGATTGAAAACCAGAATCCAAGCCAGCTACAGAAGGGCACCTGGTATAAGAGCTGCTTAGCCTAGAATCCAGGAGCGCGGTCTATAGACTGCTGTACTTTGTGGCTGTCTCTGGTAACGGAATATCTTTTCACCCTCCTTGTTGCATTATCCTCATCCTCAGTAAAGACCTGTCCATTGCACACCTGTCGCGGTGTCATTGTCCCCATCCACCGGTAACATTTGTCAACCTCGTATTCACTTTCTGTTTCTCTGAAGCTGTCCATAGACATTAGAGGTGTTTCAGAAGAGGAGTTCGGGTGCTGAACTCCCCGGACCTTTTACCAATACAAAACAGGAAACGAAAAATCCGGCAAAGAAGAGCCAGGACTGTGGAGCAGCTAGAATCCTACACCGGGCAAGAATGGGACAACCTTCCTCTACCGAAACCCCAGCAACTGGTCTCCTCGCTGCCCAGATGCTTACAGTTGTTAAAAGAAGAGGGGAGGCTACACAATGGTAGACGTGGCCCCCTGGAGATGTGTTACTGCCATAAGGTTCTAAATGAATACATTTTTTTCATAAAATGGTAAAATGTCTCACTTTTATGTGTTCTATGATCTACGGTGAAAAGTCATACTGTATATAGTCTATTACCTTTGTCTACGAATCTCCTGACTGCGGGGCGTAGGCTACAGACTGCAGGGAAGCTGTGGAGGACAATTATAGGTGACGCTAATCATAATGCCCGTGATGAGAACATAGTCCTACCACTTTACAGATCGCTAGTCAGACCACACATGGAGTACAGTGTACAGTTCTGGGCTCCTGTGAACAAGGCAGACATAGCAGAGCTGGGAAGGGTTCAGAGGAGGGCAACTAAAGTAATAACTGGAATGGGGTAACTACAGTACCCTGAAAGTTTATCAAAATTAGGGTTATTCACTTTAGAAAAAAGACGACTGAGGGGAGATCTAATAACTATGTATAAATATATCAGGGGTCAGTACAGAGATCTCTCCCATCATCCATTTATCCCCAGGACTGTGACTGTGACGAGGGGACATCCTCTGCGTCTGGAGGAAAGAAGGTTTATACACAAACATAGAAGAGGATTTTTTACGGTAAGAGCAGTGAGACTATAAAACTCTCTGCCTGAGGAGGTGGTGATGGTGAGTACAATAAAGGAATTCAAGAGGGGACTGGATGTATTTCTGGAGCGTAATAATATTACAGGTTATAGCTACTAGAGATGGGTCGTTGATCCAGGGAGTTATTCTGATTGCCTGATGGGAGTCGGAAAGGAATTTTAAGTGGGGAAAATTGGCTTCTACCTCACAGTTTTTTTTTTGCCTTCCTTTGGATCAACTTGCAGGATAACAGGCCGAACTGGATGGACAAATGTCTTTTTTCAGCTTTATATACTATGTTACCTTTGTCTACGTCTCTCCTGACTACAGGGCGTAGGCTACAGACTGCAGGGAAGCTGTGTAGGACAATTATAGGTGACGCTAATTAGAACTTTAGGCTGATTTACATTTGTTCTGCTGGGATTAGAAGAATAATGTGAGGGAATTGTATCCCTCTCAGAGCTGCCCCCTTCTTACAATGTCCAGTAAGTATAATATCGCTGACGACCAACCAGGAAGACTGATATCTGAACATACCGTACCTGAGCGGGGGCGTGCAAGCAAAGTCATTGTTAGGAGCCAAGAGACTACCTGGCGACACAAGGAAGAATTTCTCATTCCTGTTCAGTTTCGAAGGCGGAAGATAGTTTACAGGGAAACCAAGTCTGTTTAGCACTGCTAGTAGGGTGTGTAAAGGGGGGATATGGGGGCTGAATTCTCCATAGGGCCCATGCCAGGTCAAAATTTAAAGGGGTTGTCCAGTCTTTAGCAAGTGATGGCCTCAGGATAGGCGGGGATCTAACACCTATCACCTCAGCTAATGGCAGTCAACGCCATCAGCACTCACTACTACAGCACTGCTCCCATTGAAGTCACATCTATCGTTGGCTCTGCAGCCTCCATAGTTTGGACTGACTGTGCTTGGAAGCACATGATGGGGGCAGATATACTAAAACTGGTGTTACTAATGCCATCGGGGCA
This sequence comes from Bufotes viridis, assembly GCA_033119425.1. Classification (NCBI taxonomy): domain Eukaryota; kingdom Metazoa; phylum Chordata; class Amphibia; order Anura; family Bufonidae; genus Bufotes; species Bufotes viridis. Next base: position 389,824,300 of record CM065592.1, on the reverse strand, counting down.
GAATGTACCAAATGTATGAAAAGGCACAGGCCTCTCACTAAATCTCCAGGTGGTCTGTGCACCAGAAATGAGCTGGTGTACTCATTTCAACCAGTTTCTAAAGCAAATGATAAGAAATGTGTCTGCCTACTGGAGGCCACGCCCCCTCCTGCTAATTCACACCCACTTTTGAGAAATAGCAAGAGAAGTGAAAAGTGTACCGTAATTTACTGCTTTTTTGTGCCACAATAATGAAGAAAAACACTTGATAAATGTCCCGTGATGGGTCACAGATCAATGAGACTTTCCAGCTGCTTTCAAGGAACTGAACTAATGTTTCTTGAATGGAGCGACACTTTCTATGTTTATTATGGAGCAGATATATTATAAATGTACGCCAGGCGTGAAAAAGTTGCAAACTGCATGTTTCCGACCTTTTTCAACACCCCTTGCACAAAAAATGTTTGCGCAAGGGGTGTTTCGCCACCGCCTTCACCACTTTCCTGAAAAGGGGTGTGGCCACACATTTAGAATCTTTTATGCCAGTTTTCTGGCGTAAAAGAACACGGAAATCTACGGCAGCCAGGCCCTGGCTCAGATATCACTATACAGTAGGCGCACGGACTGCCGGATGCGGCACCTAATCATGATGAGAAATGTCTATCTGATGTAAGCCAGATTTATCTAAAACTTTTTAACAAGTTGCAAAAATTGTTTCAGTCTTGCACCAGTAAAGGGATGGAGTGGAAAGTGGAGTAACATCTCAAGACTGGAGTGTCAGACTTAACCGCTTCAGCCCCCCTAGCTTAAACACCCTTAATGACCAGACCACTTTTTACAATTCTGCACTACACTACTTTCACCGTTTATTGCTCCGTCATGCAACTTACCACCCAAATGAATTTTACCTCCTTTTCTTCTCACTAATAGAGATTTCATTTGGTGGTATTTCATTGCTGCTGACATTTTAACTTTTTTTGCCATTAATACAAATTTAACGACATTTTTGCAAAAAAATGACATTTTTCACTTTCTGTTGTAAAATTTTTCAAAAAAAACTACATTTCTATATAAATTTTCTCTAAATTTATTGTTCTACATGTCTTTGATAAAAAAAGTCCAATAAGTGTATATTTATTGGTTTGGGTAAAAGTTATAGCGTTTACAAACTATGGTGCAAAAAGTGAATTTCTGCATTTTGAAGCAGCTCTGACTTTCTGAGCGCCTGTCATGTTTCTTCAGGGGCTAGAATGTCAGGATAGTATAAATACCCCCAAATCACACCATTTTAGAAAGAAGACACCCCAAAGTATTCGCGGAGGGGCATGGTGAGTTCATGTATCATTTCATTTTTTCACAAGTTAGCGGAAAATGACACTTTCTGAGAAAAAAAAAAAAAAAAGTTTCAATTTCTGCTAACTTCTGGCAAAAAAAAAAAAATCTCAGACGGACTCACTATGCCCCTCAGTGAATACCTCAGGGTGTCTACTTTCCGAAATGGGGTCATTTGTGGGGTGTGTTTACTGTTCTGGCATTTTGGGCGGGGCTAATTGTGAGCCGCCATGTAAAATCTAAAGGTACTCGTTGAATTTGGGCCCTTTGCACTCAGGCTGCAAAAAGTGTCACTCATGTGGTATCGCCGTACTCAGGAGAAGTAGGGCAATGTGTTTGGGGTGTATTTTTACATATACCCATGTTGGGTGAGAGAAATATCTCTGTAAATTGTCAACTTTGTATAAAATTTTTAAAAGTTGTCGTTTACAGAGATATTTTTCACACAAAGTATGGGTATATATAAAAATACACCCCAAAACACATTGCCCTACTTCCTGAGTACAGCGATACCACATGTGTGCCACTTTTGCAGCCTGAGTGCTAAAGGCCCTAAAACCAATGAGTACCTTTAGAGATTTCACAGGGCATTTTTACGCATTTGGATTCCAGACTTCTTCTCACGCTTTAGGACCCCTAAAATGCCAGGACAGTATAAATACCTCACATGTGACCCCATTTTGGAAAGAAGACACCCCAAGGTATTCCGTGAGGGGTATGGTGAGTTCATGTAAAATTTTATTTTTGTCACAAGTTAGTGGAATATGAGACTTTGTAAAAACACAATTAAAAAAATAAATATATCAATTTCCGCTAACTTCTGCCAAAAAAATAAAAATCTCTGATGGACTCACCATGCCCCTAACGTGAATACCTTAGGGTGTCTTCTTTCCAAAATGGGGTCACATGTGGGGTGTGTTATACTCATCCTGGCATTTTAGGGCCCTAAGCGTGAGAACTAAATGCATAGAGATGGCCTGTGAAATCTAAAGGTACTCATTGGATTTAGGGCCCTTTACGCATCTTGGCTGCAAAAAGTGTCACTCATGTGGTATCGCCGTACTCAGGAGAAGTAGGGCAATGTGTTTTGGGGTATATTTTACATATACCCATGTTGAGTGTGAGAAATATCGCTGTAAATTGTCAACTTTGTATAAAATTTTTATTCAAAGTTGTCAATTTACAGAGATATTTCTCACACAAAGCATGAGTATATATAAAAATACACCCCAAAACACATTGCCCTACTTCTCCTGAGTACGGCGATACCACATGTGTGCCACTTTTTGCAGCCTAGATGCGCAAAGGGCCCTAAATCCAATGAGTACCTTTAGGATTTCACAGGGCATTTTTACGCATTTGGATTCCAGACTTCTTCTCACGCTTTAGGACCCTAAAATGCCAGGACAGTATAAATACCTCACATGTGACCCCATTTTGGAAAGAAGACACCCAAGGTATTCCGTGAGGGGCATGGTGAGTTCATGTAAGATTTTATTTTGGTCACAAGTTAGTGGAATATGAGACTTTGTAAAAACACAATTAAAAAAATAAATATATCAATTTCCGCTAACTTGTGCCAAAAAGTAAAAATTCTCGTGGACTCACCATGCCCCTAACGGAATACCTTGGAAGTCTTCTTTCCAAAATGGGGTCACATGTGGGTATTTATACTCACCTGGCATTTTAGGGGCCCTAAAGCGTGAGAATCCAAATGCATAAAAATGGCCTGAAATCCTAAAGGTACTCATTGGATTTGGGCCCTTTGCATCTTGGCTGCAAAAAGTGTCACTCATGTGGTATCGCCGTACTCAGGAGAAGTAGGGCAATGTGTTTTAGGGTATATTTTTACATATACCCATGCTGCGTGTGAGAAATATCGCTGTAAACAACAACTTTTAAAATTTTTTATTCAAAGTTGTCAATTTACAGAGATATTTCTCTCACCCAGCATGATTATATGTAAAAATACACCCCAAAACACATTGCCCTACTTCTCCTGAGTACGGCGATACCACATAAGTGACACTTTTTGCAGCCAAGATGCGCAAAGGCCTAAATTCCAATGAGTACCTTTAGGAGTGGCATTTTTACGCATTTTCTTCTCACGCTTTAGGGCCCCTAAATGCCAGGGCAGTAGAAATACCCACATGTGACCCCATTTTGGAAAGAAGACACCCCAAGGTATTCCATGAGGGGCATGGCGAGTTCATAGAAGATTTTTTTGGCACAAGTTAGTGGAAATTGATTTTTATTGTTTTTCTCACAAAGTCTCCTTTCCGCTAACTTTTGACAAAAAGTTTAATTTTTCATGGACTCATTATGCCCCTCAGCGAATACCTTGGAATGTCTTCTTTCCAAAATGGGGTCACATGTGGGGTATTTATACTGCCCTGGCATTTTAGGGGCCCTAAAGCGTGAGAAGAAAAATGCGTAAAAATGCCCTCCTAAAAGGCACTCATTAGAATTTGGGCCCCTTTGCATCTTGGCTGCAAAAAGTGTCACTCATGTGGTATCGCCGTACTCAGGAGAAGTAGGGCAATGTGTTTAGGGTGTATTTTTACATATACCCATGCTGGGTGTGAGAAATATCTCTGTAAATTGACAACTTTGAATAAAAAAATTTAAAAAGTTGTCGTTTACAGAGATATTTCTCACACAAAGTATGGGTATATGTAAAAATACACCCCAAAACACAATGCCCTACTTCTCCTGAGTACGGCGATACCACATGTGTGACACTTTTTTGCAGCCAAGATGCGCAAAGGGGCCCTAAAACCAATGAGTACCTTCAGGATTTCACAGGCCATTTTTACGCATTTGGATTCTCACGCTTTAGGACCGCTAAAATGCCAGGGCAGTATAAATACCCCACAAGTGACCCCATTGTGGAAAGAAGACACCCCAAGGTATTCCGTGAGGGTTATGGCGAGTTCACAGAAAAAAAAAAATTGGCACAAGCGGAAATGGATTTTTTTTTTTTTTACAGTCTCATATTCCACTAACTTGTGACAAAAAATAAAATTTTACATGAGCTCACCATACCCCTCACGGAATACCTTGGGGTGTCTTCTTTCTAAAATGGGGTCACATGTGGGGTATTTATACTGCCCTGGCATTTTAGGGGTCTCCGCAATCATTACACGTATGGCCAGCATTAGGAGTTTCTGCGATTCTCCTTATATTGAGCATACGGGTAATGAGATTTTTTTTTTCCGTTCAGCCTCTGGGCTGAAAAAAAAAAAAAATGAACGGCACAGATTTTTTCATTCGCATCGATCAATGTGGATGAAAAAATCTCTGCCAAAATCAGTGACTGCGGTGCGGTGGGCTGGGCGCTAGCTACCTAACAAGTAGCTAACTAACTGGCGGGGATAAGGGACCCTTATGCCCCATTCACACGTCCGCAATTCTGTTTGCGGAACGGAATTGCGGACCCATTCATTTCCATGGAGACAGACTTTGTCCCGCTCAGATCCGGAATTACGGATCCGCGCTTCCGGGTCTGCACTTCCGTTCCACAAAAATATAGAACATGTCCTATTCTTGTCCGCAATTGCGGACAAGAAAAAGCATTTTCTATATAGTTCTGGCAATGTGCGGATCTGCAAAATGCGGAAAGCACATTGCAGGTGTCCGTGTTTTGAGGATCTGCGGATCCGCGGATCGGATCCGCGGATCGGATCAGCGGATCCGTGAATCCACGGATCCGCAAAACACATATGGACGTCTGAATGGAGCCTTACAAGGGGTGTGATCAATGACAGGGGGGTGATCAGGGGGTCTAGATGGGGTGATCAAGGGGTTAATAGGTGAGGGGGGTGGGGGGGGTTAGTGTAGTGTTTGGTGCAACTTTACAGTGTTACCTGGTCCTCTGGTGGTCGATCCCAGCAAATGGGACCACCAGAGGACCAGGTAGCAGGTATACCAGACGCTGTTCACAAAACAGCGTCTGATATACAGTAGCTGTTTGATGCGATTTAATTCGCATCTACAGCCTGCCAGCGATTGATCATCGCTGGCAGGCTGTAGCCGAACTGCCGAGACGCGCTTCTCTCGGCTCTCACGAGATGACGCGCCGATGCGTCATCTCAGAGCTACAGGACCGCCTGCAGGACGCATCCCTGCGTTAGGTGGTCCTGTAGCGGTTAAAGGGGTTGTCCCACGAAAAATATTCTACAGTTTTCAAACCAGCACCTGGATCTGAATTCTTCTGTAATGGCATGTAATTAAAGATTTAGCATAGCCACAGCGTTATTCAATAAAATGTATCTGTATAGCGCCACCTGCTGTTTGTTTTCTTATTTCTTTGACCTGCTCCCTGAGATGGTCGCACATGCTCAGTTTCATCCTTCAACTGCCTCCTGAGCTGTGATAGGGAGATCATGGACACGCCCCCTGAGCTGTGATAGGGAGAGCTGAGACACGCCCCCTGAGCTGTGATAGGGAGAGCTGAGACACGCCTCCTGAGCTGTGATAGGGAGAGCTGAGACACGCCCCCTGAGCTGTGATAAGGAGAGCTGAGAGACGCACCCCTGAGCTGTGATAGGGAGAGCTGAGACACGCCTCCTGAGCTGTGATTGGGAGAGCTGAGACACACCCCCTGAGCTGCAGCAGAAAAGACACTCCCCCTGAGCTGCCAGCTTGATATAAATTTAGCCGAGCAATGAATGTGGCGATCTCGGGACCCATGTGAGGTACAGGGCTGGTTCTAGCTTTGTTATACATAGATTGTCATGTACTAGATCAGGGATGCCCAACCTGCAGCCCTCCAGATGTTGCAAAAACTACAGCTCCCAGCATGCCTGGACAGCCTATAGCTATCAGTCTACAGCAGTGCATTGTGGGAGTTGTAGTTTTACAACAGCTGGAGGGCCGCAGGTTGGGCATCCCTGTACTAGATGATGTCTGATTTTCATTTTTTACATCAATCATGGGATAACCCCCTTTAAAGGGGTATTCTGGATTTATGATACTGATGACCTATCCTGAGCAATAGGAGTCCGAATCCAGCACCCCTGCTGGCCAGCTGTAAAGAGTCCACTGCACTCACGGCTCTGCGTCCTCATCACTGGTGGTGCAGTGTAATGGCAGACCATTCAGTTACAGTAAATGGGAGAGGTAAGTACACTGCACCGCCACTACACGGTATATAGCATGCAGGTGAACTATAAAGAGGACACAGAGCTCACATGAGGCTTTCCAAACAGCTGATCAGCGGGGGTGCTGGAAGTCAGATTCTGATAGGTCATCAATATTAGATCAATGGGAGTCCGAATCCAGCACCCCTGCTGGTCAGCTGTAAACAGGCCACTGCACTCACGGCTCTGCGTCCTCATCATTGGTGGTGCAGTGTAATGGCAGACCATTCAGTTACAGTAAATGGAAGAGGTAATTACACTGCACCGCCACTACACGGTATATAGCATGCAGGTGAACTATAAAGAGGACACAGAGCTCACATGGGGCTTTCCAAACAGCTGATCAGTGGGGGTGCTGGAAGTCATAGGTCTGATAGGTCATCAATATCATAAAACTGGAGTATTTAAAGTTGTACAACATCTATCAAAGATCTTATCATATTTGATACACTTGATGCAAACTACAGCAACTGCCTTTAAAATCCCCTCATGATAAATCTCTCCTTATGTCGTCAGTAGTATGCTTCCATAACTCTGGTCTCTAAAATTAAAAAAAGAAAGAACGGTTGATTTTCTTCAGTTGTATTCTTTCTCATGACCAGCAGGTGGCAGCACTATATAAGCACTTACATAGATTTCTGAGGCCATAGACCAGGACAGTGTGAACCCTGCGATAGATTATGTAGTACAGGCATGTCCAAACTGCGGCCCTCCAGCTGTTGCAAAACTACAACTCCCAGCAAGCCCTAATAGCTGTAGGCTATCCAGGCATGCTGGGAGTTGTAGTTTTGCAACAGCTGGAGGGCCGCAGTTTGGACATGCCTGATGTAGTACGTCAGTTCATGCTCACCGAGCCTCATTTACATGGAGCAATCGTTGTCCTATCAGTCCTACAGCCATGAGTGCGATCCATCAGGCACATACAGTTTCATTACTGTCAGCAGCACACGTCCCTGATCACACAAGGTGAAATGCCGCCGACAACCGATGATTTACATGCCCGCGTAAGAGATGCGATTGATGACAAATGAGCACAGGGCGATGATCGGCCTGTGTAAATGACGTAACGGTAGGATACGCCATCACCTGTTACTAAGTAGGGTCCGATTGCTGGGACCCTCACAATTACTAGCCCTTTGGGATTGGCCTGGCCTTGGGTAAAGTACTGAAACTTAGGCCGCATTCACATGACCGTATTTTTGTCCCGCATCCGATCCGCATTTTTTACGGATCGGAGGCAGACCCATACATTTCATGTCCGCATTCATATGTCCATTCCGTGGCCCTGCAAAAAAATAAAAATAGAACATGTCCTATTCTTGTCCGTTTTGCAGACAAGAATATAGACATTGTTACAAAGGGTCCGCAAGAAAAAAACGCATGCAACACAGACGTCATCTGTATTGTTTTGTGTATCTGCGTTTTGTAGACCGCAAAATACATACACGGTTGTGTGAATGCACCCTTCCCCAAACACACTGGGATGAAGGGCACTGTGCTGACGCTTTGTATACAGTGGTTAGTAGGTAGGGGGGCCGTTAAGAGGAAATACAAAAAGGTCCTAATCCCCATTCTCATGGTCTGTGGGGAACCCAGTAGTCAGATACTCACTCATCAGTAATGGCGTATCCATCTTTAAAGGGTTTCTCCAGGAATTAAGAAAATGAAAATACTTAAAGGGGATGTCTCACTTCCGCAAATGGCATGTATCATGTAGAGAAAGTTAATACAAGGCACTTACTAATGTATTGTGATTGTCCATATTGCTTCCTTTGCTGGCTAAACTAATTTTTCCATCACATTATACACTTTTCGTTTCCATGGTTACGACCACCCTTTAATCCAATAGCAGTGGCCGTGCTTGTACACTATAGGAAGAAGCAGAAGTCTCTCTGGTGGCCGGGACTGCGGGAGTGCACATAGTCCAGCACTTTTTTTGTCGTGTGCCAGCACGGCCATTGTGCTGGATTACAGTGTGGTCGTAACCATGGAAACAAGCAGTGTATAATGTGATGGAAAAATTAATCCAGACAGTAAAGGAGGCAACATGGACAATCACAATACATTAGTAAGTGGCTTGTATTACCGTTCCCTACATGATAAATGCCAATTGCTGAAGTGACACAACCCCTTTAAAGATTACTTTATTATAAATATATTCCAAAATACCTTTCATTAGTTATAACGTCTTATTTTGTCTGGGGAGTAATCATCAGGAGAAATAAAATGGCCGCCATCCTATTACACACAAAACCCGTCCTAATCACACAGGAGGACAAGTTACATGAAGTACAGAGAGGACGGACAGGACATACTGTGGTAATGGAGACTGCTTACAAGTGCTGCCGCTCATTATCCACAGCCCCACCTCCTCTCTGTACTTCATTTCTCCTCAGAGGAAGATTAGGCAGCTCTTTAGCTCAGTGTTGTGCTAAGGGCAGGTTTTGTGTGTACTAATAGGACGGCGGCCATTTTATTCCCCCCAATGATTGCTTGATAGACAAAATGAGCCATTATAACTAATGAAAGGTATTTGGGATATGTACAATAACTTAATATTTAAATATTTTCAGTAATTTTATTTCATTCCCGAACAACCCCTTTAATGACTAGGGGGTCCCTTTAGCCCAATAGCCAATCAAACTGGATCCCCCTGCTGTTTCTGGTTCTGCATCCCGGGGTCCAGTGCTTATTGCCCTCCGCCACCCCCTTAACTTCACTTGAAGGAAATAAAGCAGAATACGCTTCGTACTAGGCCTGCACAATATATCGCGAAAGCAATCGTTATCGCAATTAATCGCCATATCGCAATCGCAATTTGCTGACCCAAAAATGCTGCAATTATATTACTGTATTTTTCGCTTTATAAGACACACTTTTTTCCCCCCAAAAGTGGGGGGGGAATGGCAGTGCATCTTATAAAGCGATGGTTGACTTTTTACGTGACACTGACACTGTATCTCCGGCCGCTATGCTGCACAGCGCGCCCGGCGATACATCAGTTACAGTGCGAGGAGGGCTGGTGGAAAGTCGTTATTTTAATGAACACATGTTCTTATATCTATTTTATTTATCTGTTCTGTGCAGCGCTATTAAGAAAATGGCAAGTTCTGTATTTTGTACTTTTGCAGTAATGCAAATATGTATTTTATTTTGAAAAACACTGCGCATTTCAGTTCTTGAGCTCAGCATAACTACATTTCACATTATCAGTCATCTGTGTGTGCTTTTACCTTGAAAATCCAAGCAGATAGACCTCTAGCACAATTCCCTTAAAATATCGCATCGCATATCGTTATCGCAATTTTTAGGGCCCTAATCGCAATCGCACAAAATTCCCATATCGTGCAGCCCTACTTCGTACTGTAGACTCCTCTCTCTTGTCTGATAGGATTCAATAGCTACTGTATCCGGAACTAAGCCCCCTCTTCCCATAGGGGGCTTCCATCAAAATGGCTGGACATAACATCTCCGCATGCTGCGCTATAAGGCTGAAACCTGATGGACCCCATTATAGTCAGTGGTTTTCTGTTGGACGCCGTTAATGTCCTTCATGCACCGGACCTGGTGCTTCCATGATTTATCCGGTAACGGAGCAGAAAAACGGAACCAAATGCACTGAGGGGAGCGAATCCTAATTGGAAGAATTTTTCTAAAAATATAAGCGACCAGCATCCCCATAGTGGAGATAATATCTCCAATCAATGAGACGGGATAGGTGCAGATGAATGGCCACCTGGCGGCCGGTCTACAGCGTGGACTACTGCGCCTCCTGCTCTGATTGGCGCCACGAGGTCACAGCTGAATGACAGGTGCTGTAATTAGTATACGGTACACGTCTGACACACGGTGAAGCAAAGTGCACCGCGCGTGTGCAGAGTGCTCTCCATTCATCGCCATGCAAGATCCGAGAATAGGTGAGTGAGCGCCGTCAGCTGTTTTTGGAAGTCCCATAGCGGTGAATGGAGAGCGCCCAGTGCAGGTCCAGCCGTGGCTCCACACAATGCTATGGGGCTGAGGTGGCGCTCGCCTATTTTCATGAACGCAGGGTTGTGGCGCATGCGCAGCTGCTTATTTCTGGAGATAGGAGCAGGTCCCAGAGGTGGGACCCGCACCTATCTCATACTGATACCATATCCTAGCGATACGCCATCAATGCTTCAAGAGGCGCAGCTGTGCCAGTCCGTCGGCCAAAATAGTGGTGTTTTACAGTGTAATCTGTGCCAGCTTCCAGGCGTAGATTATAACATGGCGGGATGGCTCCAAATCCCCAAAAATTCACATTTTGTAAAATCCTGACCAGGAAATGTGCCAAACTTTGTGATTTTTTTGCCGCCAGATTGCAGGTGTAGAGGGGATAGTAAATGTTCACCACAATGCTGCTGGTCCGACAGGTCACTGGCCAAATGTGCTCAAAAATGGCAGCAATGAACTGATGGAAGTGTCCAGAAGGATCGTATATAAGAGTTCCATCCTTCACATTCATCTCCCCCGGCTGCTTCTTACCTGGTTGCTGCGGTTTTAGTCCGCGATCTCCTGCAGCTATCCCCCTCCTCCTCTTACAGCAAGATGCCGGGACAGAGCCGCATTCCTACAGCCGGAGCGGAGTGTTAGGGAGGACGCGGAGTTCCGTCTCCATGGTAACCGACACACAACGCAGCGGGTCTGTCTGCTGATAGTCTGAGCATGCGTGGACAGAGAACACATACATCGGCGCATGCGTAGCACTGAGACTGGGTGTCGTACAGTAGTAGTAGTAAAATCGCTGTCGTGTCCTGAAATCTTGGTTTCCCAGGGTTTCGGGGTCGCAGGTGCAAACATCGCAGCGGATAAGTTGTCGCTCTAGCAGCCTGGGATATAGCTCATATATATGGGGCGTATGTATTATAGGAACAGCATGGGTAGGGTTAATATACAGTGTGCGCCAGGCAATTGCTCAAATAGCAGTTGCTTACTGGAAGATTAAGGGTATGTTCAGACGACGACAATTGTCGCGCGACAAAAAGTCGCACTATTGTCGCGCGACAATTTTTATAATGGGAGTCTATGGTGTCGCAGTGCGACTGTGTAACATGCTTGCGACTGCGACACGACTGGTCGACAAAAATCCATCCTGGATGGACTTCTTGCGACTGTTGTGTCGCCAGTCGCAACATGTTGCATGCATGCGCACGTCATCCTCATAGTCACCCATTATAAAGATTGTCGCCTAGCATATTCAATGTGACATCAATGTCGCGCTACAAATGTTGCAGTGTAGTGGGTCCCCAAATTGTCGCGCGACTTTGTCGCGCGACAGTCGTCAATGTCTGAACATACCCATAAGGGTACGTTCAGACGGCGACAATTGTCGCGCGACAAAAGTCGCACTATTGTCGTGCGACAATTTTTAGATGCGACTTTGCGGCGACACGCAGTTGCATGAGTGTCGTGCGACTTTTTGGCTTGTTTTGTCGCGCGACAAACATTTCTTCTGAGATGGAAGCTTCCTCCACAAAAGAAAAAGGCCATGTGAAATTACAAGGGACCATGACTCCTTTTTATAAACTTGTGTCTGGGTCACAAACCAGACACCCAAACAACATTCTGTCGCATGACTGTCGCATATAAGTCGCAGTCGCACGTGATTCCTATTGAATTCAATGGGCGAAATATCGCATGCGACATGCGGCTTGCGACAGAAAATCCGACAAGAACTCACGTCATGCGACTGTCGCGTCGCAGTCGCAGCATGTCGCATGTCGCAGTGCGACACCATAGACTCCCATTATAAAAATTGTCGTGCGACAATAGTGCGACTTTTTGTCGCGCGACAATTGTCGTCGTCTGAACATACCCTAAAACAATGATCATCCAAAGGCAGTGTCATAGTAAACCAGCAGATCTGCAAGGGGTTAACACCCCTCCCCCACCCATCACTGCAGAATATGGGTATCATGGCTTGAAGACTGCCATTAGGCAGCACTGAGGACTTACTGTATTTTGTTTCCATGTCCGTTTCGTTTCTTTATTGCGGTCCTTATGCGGAAAAATTCCCTTTAATGGAGCCGTAAAAAAACGGAAATGACCCCAAGTGCGTTCCGTGTCCACTTATCCGTTCTGCAAAAAAATTGAACACGTCCTATTATTATCCGCATTACAGACAAGGATAGTACTGTTCTGTTAGGGGCCAGATGATCCTTTCCGCAAAATGCAGACTGCACACGGAGGTCAGCCGTATTTTGTGCGGATCCGCGTTTTGCAGACCGCAAAATACCAACGGTCGTGCGCATGAGCCCTAAGAGTGCTCCTATCAGAAACATCCCATTATATGGAATTGTTAGTTATGCAGTTGCCAAATATAATCCACATTACTAGAGATTTTAGATGGGATGTCCACGTTGCAACCCTTTTCAGTGTCTTCAGTGCTGTATTTGGCAGACCCATAGAAGTGGGTGGAGAACTGTCACACGTGCACACCAGGACCCCCGTTCTCATGGGGCACACCAGGACCCCCGTTCTCATGGGGCACGCCAGGACCCCGTTCTCATGGGGCACGCCAGGACCCCTGTTCTCATGGGGCACGCCAGGACCCCGTTCTCATGGGGCACGCCAGGACCCCCGTTCTCATGGGGCACACCAGGACCCCGTTCTCATGGGGCACGCCAGGACCCCTGTTCTCATGGGGCACCAGGACCCGTCTCATGGGCACGCCAGGACCCTCGTTCTCATGGGGCACACCAGGACCCCATTCTTCTCATGGGGCACGCCAGGACCCCGTTCTCATGGGGCACCAGGCCCGTTCTCATGGGGCACACCAGGACCCCCGTTCTCATGGGGCACGCCAGGACCCCTGTTCTCATGGGGCACACCAGGACCCCCGTTCTCATGGGGCACGCCAGGACCCTCGTTCTCATGGGGCACACCAGGACCCCCATTCTTCTCATGGGGCACGCCAGGACCCCCGTTCTCATGGGGCACGCCAGGACCCCCGTTCTCATGGTCCCCAGGGATCGCATCTTGTGGATAGGGGTTAAGTATTATAGTGACATAAAGAGGAGCTGTCACCTCTCCTCACGTCTGCTTTAGTAACCACTTCCATTCCCCATGTAATGACGTGCACATGACAGGAAAAGAATCGGCCACATCTGGTCGGACGCGGGCGGTAGAGCCCTCAGCGCATTAGTGAAGCAGAGACAGCGGCATGGGGGGAGCAAGGGAAGTAAGTACTACTATGTAAAAGAGCGTCTGTACGCAGGTTAGCACCAAAGAAAAATTTTAACCCCTTCAGGACCCTGACATATTTCAGCTTAACCCTTAGGATACCAGCGCCGTACATGTACTGCACAGAAATGCGGGACTGAAATCCCAGCACAGTACAGGTACGGCTCATTAACCCTTGCACGGCCGCTGTCAGCGCTGACCTCAGCATGTGCGGTATCCTCACGGGTGCCGGTGTCCATGGGGTCCCCGCGCTGCTGTGGTGGGGACCGCATGGCAGGGAAGGCTGCCTTCTGTGACAGCCTGTGAGATCAAGCCCCTCGGATCTCACAGGCAGGGAGCTGTAAGTGTATTATAGTGTGCAATACACTTACAGCCAATGCATTACAATACAGAAGTATTGTAATGCATTGTACAGGGAAACAGACCCCAAAAGTTGAAATTCCAGAGTGGGACAAAATATAAAGTGAAAAAAAAGTTTAAAAAATAAAGTTTTCCCCCCCAAAAAACATCCAAAATATTTTCCAAAAATAAAGTAAAAAAAAAATTGTAAAAAATAGGGAAAAAAAAAGAAAAGTAGACATATTTGGTATGGCCGCATCTGTATCGACTGGCTCTATAAAAATATCACATGACCTAACCCCTCAGGTGAACACCGTGAAAAAAATAAAAAGATAAAAACAGTGCTAAAAACACCTCCAAAAATAGTTATTACTTTACATTTCCCATATGTATACTTCATTTTGAAAATGAGATTTTTTATTTTTTTGGGACGTTAGAAGGCTTAGAAGTTTAGAAGCAAATCTTAAAATTTTTAAGAAAATTTCCAAAACCCAATTTTTTAAGGACCAGTTCAGTTATGAAGTCACTTGGTGGGGCTTACATAGTGGAACCCCCCCATAAATTACCATAAATTACCCCATGTTAGAAACTACACCCTCAAGCAATTTAAAACAGATTTTACAAACTGTGTTAACCCTTTAGGTGCCCCACGAGAATTAGAGGAAAATGGGAATGAAATTTCAAAACTTCAAATTCAAGCATTGCACCTGCACTGAATCCGGACCCATTTACTTCAATGGGGCTGTGCAGATGAGCGGTGATTTTCACGCATCACTACATTTTTGCGGTGCATTCAAGTGAATGTACTGAACAGCACTTGGCGGTCACAGATCACACGCTGAAAAAGTGGTACAGAGCTAAAAATTTTAAAAAAATAAGAATAAAAAGACCAAAAAAGTTCATGGACCAAATGGCGGCTGTAAAAAAAAGACGGGGGGTGGGGGCTGGGCGGGTGCGGTCCGCATTTTGGGTGTTGGTCCCATGTTCATATGTGCCCGCGTTGCTGAGAAAAATGATGTTTTAATATATGCAAATGGGACTCTAGGAGTAACGGGGGCGTCACCATTAGACCTAAAGGCTCTGCTCTCTCTGCAACTTCTGTGACCTCTGCACTTTGATTGACAGGGCCAGGCACACATGATGACATTTGCACTGCCTGGCCCTGTCAATCAAAGTGCAGAGGGCACAGCAGTTGCAGAGAGAGCAGAGCCTCTAGGTATAACTGTAACGCCCCGTTGCTCCTAAAAGGCTCATTTGCATATATTAAAACTTCCTTTTCTCAGCAATGCGGGCACATATGAACATGGGACCAACACAGATGTCTTCAGCTGCCAAGTGCACATGTAACAGGTCAGCCAGTGTCATAGGTATAAATCTGCTGATAGGTGTCCTTTAAAGAGAAAAATCCCCCCCAAAAAAAATGTTTTCCAAAAGTTTTTAAATGGAAAAAATTTGAAAAATAAAATCCCTTTCACGTGTTTTGTATCGCTGCATCCATAACAACCTGAAGCACACATTTATAACATTATTAACTTCACACGAACACAGTGAACATAGTAAAAGGAACTGAAGATAATTCCAGAATTGCGGTTTATTGCTTATATGTCATCTAAACAAACAGAATAAAATGTGATCAAAATGTCTTATACACTCCAAAATAGTAACAATGTAAGCTACAAAAATCTGTCTCTCACACATCAGTCAAAAGAAAAATACAAAAGTTATAGGTTTATCCATCTCAATTGTTTTCTGCATGTGTGCGTAGTCCTGTAGATGTTCTCCCAACTGTTCTGAGGTGATTTATGTGACTGTTGTAAAGCTTGTGATCTGCAGTGATTTTATGGACCCTTTCACATCCTTAGGCCTCTTTCACACGAGCGTGTCCGGATTAGGTCCGGATGCGTTGCGGATGCGTTCAGTGAAAACTGTGCGATTTCACAGACAAAGCCATTCAGTTTTGCCTGCGATTGCGTTCAGTTGTTCAGTTTTTCCCGCACGGGTGCAATGCGTTTTGTTGCATTTTTCACGCGCGTGATAAAAAACTGAAGGTTTACAAACACCATCTCCTAGCAACCATCAGTGAAAAACGCATTGCACCTGCACTTGCTTGCGGATGCAATGCGATTTTCACGCAGCCCCATTCACTTCTATGGGGCCTGCGTTGCGTGAAAAACGCAGAATATAGAACATGCTGCGATTTTCACGCAACGCACAAGTGATGCGTGAAAAAAAAACGCTCATGTACACAGACCCATTGAAATGAATGGGTCAGGATTCAGTGCGGGTGCTATGCTTTCACGTCACGCATTGCACCCGCGCGGAAAACTCGCTCGTGTGAAAGGGGCCTTAGGCCCTATTCACACGTCCGCAATGTCGTCGGCATGTATTCCGCAATTCTGCGGAATACATGCGGACCCATTGACTGTGAATGGGGCACGGAACGATGCAGAGAGCACACACTGTGCTCTCCGCATCCGCATTTGCGGAGCGCGCCGCCGATCTTCCGGACATGGGCTCCGCAAAAATATAGAGCATGTCCTATTCTTGCCCGTAATTGCAGACAAGTATAGGCATCTCTATAGGGCTGGTGGCAAGGTGTTTTGCGGATCCGCAAACATGCGGATCCGCAAAACACTACGGACGTGTGAATAAGGCCTTAGTTCTGTTTGGTTACCTACACATGGCATCTCTCCTCATGTGCCTTGCTTGACTGATTAATTGGTTAATGAGCTAATTTACCCCTAGTTCGAGGATCACACTCCCTATAAATGTAGACACAGTCTTAGGCCTCATGCACACGAACGTATCTTCTTTCCGTGTCCGTTCCGTTTTTTTTGCTGACCATATGCGGAATTATTAATTTCAATGGGTCCGCAAAAAAACAGACGTTACTCTGTTTCTGTATGTCCGTAGTTCCGTCCAGCAAAAAAAATAGAACATGTCCTATTATTGTCTGCATTACGGACAAGGTTAGTACTGTTCTATTAGGGGCCAGCTCTTCCGTTAGGCAAAATCCTGAATGCAAACGTCATCCGTTTTTTGTTGACCGCAAAATACATACGCCTTAGTCCTTTTGCATACGGCCTTTCCATGGGGCAGCCACAGCGGATCGAGTACCATTCAACTTCAATGGGTCTGTGATCCGTCCGCACCGTAAAAAAAAATAAAGTTACATTTTTTAGCTGTGTGGAGGCACGGACAGAAACACCGCGGAAGGTCTCCATAGTGCTTCCGTGGGGTTCCGTGTCTCCGTTCCGCACCGCAGCTCCGGATTGTGGAAAGCACACGGCCAGTGCCCACATATTGCGGACCCGCTGTGCATGAGGCCTTAAGGGAAGCACTCGCTGGGGTTAAGCATGAGTCAAACCAGCATATCTGCCAAAGTGCCATATTGTTTAAGAATTTGGCAGTTAAACATGGCAGTAAGACACGGCAGGAGACAGGTATGTCATGGAAGACACCCCTGCACATTTTCATCCTTTTCTACAATTGTGTTCATTGTCTTTCTATCCATTTTATTATGTGCTCTTTTTCTCAATTTTTTCTCTTTGCCCTTTTACTCCTCCATTTCCCTTCTTTCCACATCAGCCCCTTTCTCCTTCCCTCCTCCGTGTACAGCTTACATGCTTTATTCACTTTCTTGAATCATCTTAACCCATCATGTCGCAAGGTGCAGCACAAAAGGCTTTCTTACAAATTACATAGCCATCTCTTTGTACTTTTCCTTCTAACTTCAGGGGATATCTCTCTTAACCCTGGCCCACTATAATTTAAATTTCAACCCATTCCCCACCTCCCATAGAAACCGTGCTAGTCTCAAACATTTGTTGTGTGCCCCTCTTTCCTCTTTTAGCTGTACACTCTGAAATCCATGATTGGTGTGTAACAAATTCCCCTACATTCACAACTTCTTTCTTACTAATTGTTTTAACCTCCTGGTCCTCACCAAAACTTGGATTCACCTGACACTGCTTCTCCTGCCACTCTCTCTGACTGTGGCCTACATTTTTCAGATACCCCCAGACCACATAGCAGACACAGTGGTGGAGTAAGTGTACTTCATTCCCCACAATGCACTTTCCAGGTCATTCCCCCTGTACTATCACTCTCATTCCCATCTTTTGAGGTCCACACCCTCAGACTCATTCATCCTCTCTCCCTCAGAGTGGGGGTAATTAAACGGAAGCCAAAACGGAAACAAACGTGATGAACAGATCAGCTTTACAGACGAATCCGTTCGAACGGATCAGTTTAAATGGTTTCCGTTCGTCTCTGTTTGTGTGACAGATCCGTTTCAAACGAATCCGTAAAACACTAGTGTGAAAGTAGCCTTACCGTCCCACTAGCTCACCACCCAGTTCTTTGATCATTTTGCTGCCAGGCTGCCACACTTCTTGCCTCCGCCCTGTGCCAGTCATTCTACTGGTTGTCCATAACAGGATTCAATTTAAACTGCTCATTGTCACCCACAAGGCTCTTTCCTGCAAAAGGACCTGCGCTAATGTAATCGCGCTCACCACGTGGTCCTGCTAAATGAAGACAGAAGATTTCAATCTTCATTCAGCAAGACCCGGCTGACGTCACCGCGCTCACCACGTGGTGAGCGCAATTACGTCAGCGCAGGTCCTGCAGGAAGAAGAAAGAAGACGATACCGGCTGCGCGATCAAGTGGATGAGGCAAGTTTATTTTTTTTATTTTTAACCTCTCAATGGACATTTTAGTTATCATTCTGTATTAAGAATGCTATTATTTTCCCTTATAACCATGTTAGAAGGGAAAATAATAAAATCAACAGAACACCTAACCCCAACCCGAACTTCAGTGAAGAAGTCCGGGTTCGGGTCTGGGTACCACATTCAGTTTTTTATCACGTGCGTGCAAAACGCATTGCACTCGCGCGGAAAAAAACTGAACAGCTGAATGCAATCGCAGACAAAACTTACTAAAATTGCGTGCCTACTCGCACGGGTTTTCCGCAATGCACCCGCATCGCATCCGGCCCTCACCCGCGACACTCGTGTGAAAGAGGCCTAAGACTAATACGACTGAGTGAATTATGTGGATATAATTGTGGAGCCTTAGGCCTCTTGCACACGGGTGTCATGTTTGACGCCCGGATAAGAGGCGGGTGCGTTGCGGGAATCGCCACGATTTTTCCGCGCGTGTGCTAACGTTTGTAGTGCGTTTAGCACGCGCGTGAAAAAATCCGCATGCTTGGTACCCAGACCCGAAGTCAGACTTCATCACTGAAGTCCGGTTTCGGGATGAGTATTCTGTATATGTTATTATTTTCCTTTATAACATAGTTATAAGGGAAAATAATCGCATTCTAATTACAGAATGCAATGTTCTCGGGCTATAGAGGGTTAAATAATAAAGAGTTAACTACCTTCTCCCATTATGCGCAGAGCCCAGAACGTCTTCCTTCTTGATGATTGTTTGCTTCAGGACCTGTGGTGACGTCACAGGGTCACATGGTCCAATCATAGAAGCATTTGAGTGGACCATGTGACCCATGTGATCCTGTGACGTCACCAAGGTCCTTCATCCAACATTTGTTGGATGAAGGACCTTGGTGACGTCACAGGATCACATGGGTCACATGGTCCACTCAAATGCTTCTATGATTGGACCATGTGACCCTGTGACGTCACCACAGGTCCTGAAGCAAACAATCATCAGAGAGAAGACGTTCTGGGGCTCTGCGCGTACAATGGGAGAAGGTAAGTTAACTCTTTATTATTTTTAACCCTCTATAGCCCGGGGAACATTGCATTCTGTAATTAGAATGCGATTATTTTCCCTTATAACTATGTTATAAAGGAAAATAATAACGATCGGGTCCCCATCCCGATCGTATCCTAGCAACCATGCGGGAAAATCGCAACGCATCCGCACATGATTGCGGATGATTGCGATTTTCCCGCATCCCCATTCACTTCTATGGGGCCTGCGTTGCGTGAAAATCGCAGAATATAGAACATGCTGCGATTTTCACGCAACGCAAAAGTGATGCGTGAAAATCACCGCTCATGTGCACAGCACCATAGAAGTGAATGGGTCCGGATTCAGTGCGGGTGCAATGCGTTCACTTCACGCATTGCACCTGCGCGGAAAACTCGCCCGTGTGAAAGGGGCCTTAGTGAGATTCTGAATCAGGTCGTGGTATACTACAGGTGGAGCAACAGTTGATGATTGAAGTGAAACCAGGATAGGTCATTAATATCTGATTGATGGGCATCAGCCATGCCAATCAGTTGTTTGAAGAGTGCCCAGCGGGCCTCCTCATAGTATACCAACCACAGCGCCATACATTTCATTGGTAGTGCAGCTGAATCCCACACAAAGGGGGGTGATGTCACCGATGAACATAATGTCTCTAACTGAGGAAGTGGCTCAGGTGGACGCTACAAACAGCTGATCGGTAGTGTCAGTGTCAGATATTGATGACGTAACCTGAGGATAGGTCAAAGTGTCATTCTCGGACAAACCCTTTAAATCTATATGTGACTGTGGCCTGTTTGATGGGTGGGCAGTGCACCAGATAATCTGTGCCTACAGCTGTAAATCTAATTTTGGCTTCAGCCCAGTATATTTCAATGCCACTATGTAGAAATGCACAGAGCTGTGGGAATTTCTGGTACTGAGAAGAGGTCATCACTTTTGAGTCTCATACAATTATTACCCTGAAAAATAACATGAATACCCCTACCAGATCAGCACTAAATACTACAGGAACAGAGACTTTGATCTGAAATTCTAAATTTAGCAGAGTGGAAGGAAGCAGGTAAGTATGAGTCCATCATTAGGCCATACATGTTGGGGGCCATATATGAAGAATTCCAGGAAAATCCTTTTAATTCTAGTGTTCCCTCCACCTTCCCTTCAGTTACATCCCCTGCAATCGTCATCATTCTCAAGACATTAATCATTTTGGGACATGTTCCGAAATTTTGTGGTTGGCAATGATATAATTTGGTCAAAAAGAAGTGTTGGAAGCCACAAATATAAGTAAACAAGACCTTTTTCTACAAAATTAGCAACGAGATAACGAGCTTTTGGAGTAGGTGATGTGAGAGCGTCCACAATGGCGTCCACAACTTCATAGCTGTTTTTGCTACCGCCAACAAGTGACTTATTTAGAAAGTTTGTTGCATCTTCTATGAGCTCCTTACTGTAGATCTTCTTTGCCTCTGCAGGAAGAGAATCCCAGACTTTTTCTGGATTCGCTTGTGGATGGATGTTTGTGGCCGGAGCAAAATTCCCAGGTTCAATAATACATACCTGCAAGTACATATCACAAATAAGAGATTAAAAGCAGCTCTCGAGTGTTTTATGACAATGTGTATGGTTAAAGTTAGGTGTCATTTGTAGGACCAGTTCACAGTTTTTGGCACTGATTCTGGAGAGTTTTCCGCCTCAAAATCAGCTACAAATCAGCTACAAACAAACAAAAAAAAAACGCCTCAAAGCAGCCTCCCATTCATTTCAATAAGAAGCAGCACTTGCTTTTTTGTTACACGTGGAAAAAAGAAGCAGGATGTCCTATCTTGGAGCAGAATCAGCTCTGAATCTCCCATTGAAATGAATACAGCTCCATGTACTGTAAGTAGAGTTGAGCGAACTTGTATTTTAAGTTCGGCATCCAAAGTTCGGGTTCGGGTTATCGAAGAATCCCGTTATGGATTCCGCTACCACGAACCATAATGGAATTTTGAATCCATAAGGGGATTCCTCGATGAACCCGAACCTTGGACAACACTAAGGACCTGGGGTGACGTCCCCGTCATGTGATCAGTGCAGGGGTCGTGGCTCAGTACTGGATTGGATAAGAGGTGGTAAAGGGCCTGGTATAATGATCATGTGACATGAGGGGCGGAGCTCCTGTGCTCTGTGTGGAGGAGAAGAAGGAAGTAGAGCAGTGAAGGACGGTTGCGTGAACTTGGATTCCAAATTCCGTTATGGTCCGTGGTAGCGAATCCATAACGGGATTCTAAGATAACCCGAACCTGAACTTTGGACGCCGAACTTAAAATACAAGTTTGCTCAACCCTAACTGTAAGTCCATGTGTTTTTTGTGCATTTTCCGTACGTTCTTTGGCGCAGTTCTGCTTTAAAAACCTGAAGCTGAAAATTCGGCTTTGTATTGAAGTGAACACCCACTAGTTAAAAAAAAGACGTATAATAGAAAACCGCATTAAATACGCTTCAAAAACCGCACTAGAAAACGCGCCCATGGTATAGACAGGTCCAAATTGACAGAAGGCAGGGTAACACAATAAGGCAGGGTTTAGCAATACAATAGTGCAACATAAAATACCGTCCCAATATAACAAATACCAAAGTCTAGTCTAATATACTGCCTCAGAAGCTGTCCCTCTGTGGTGGTCATCAATAACTGCCACTCTTCTATCTTGCTTCTTTTCAAATTTTCTCTGATTAAGATAAGGAGCAGGGGGTTTAGGACGTGAGATGCAGGATACAGCAAGAAGCCAGCCTTACCTTTAGCCTGGTGCCTGGACTATTAATGACCTCTATATTGCTCCCCCCAGTAGTATGCTTGAGTGTTGTTCCAAGCCACCATCTCCAGTGCAGTCCCTGCGCCATTTCTATACTGCTTCATATAGGGTAGTGGCCTGTGGCCTATGAAGGTGAACAACAAGGCAGGGAGTCATGGGCTCCCATACTCTTCCGCAGTACTTAACACTATCCCTGATCGGAGCACAGTCATACAGTAGATTTCAGGAGGGCATCTGCAGCTGCCAGCCAGGTACCTGATGCTACCACTGTTAATTATGGCTGACAGCATCAGATCATTATGTGCCCGGGCCAACAGCAATGAAGAGGGCTTAGGTGGCCCCCATGCCATCGTCCCATTGGGGGGTCTATGGACAGTCTACCTCTGCTCTACCCCATTGCACCAAGCAGGGTCCATAAAGGCATGATTGGGTGAGTTTCGTGTGGGAGAATTCGAACGGCCAGACAGAGTCCTGACCTTAAGTCCCATCCAACACTTTGAGGATGAGCTAGAACATAGACTGGGAGCTAGGCCCTCCTATCCAACATCAGTGTCTAACCTCACAAATGTTTTTGGACGAATGAGCAAAAATTCCCATGGACACACTCCAAAATCTTGTAGAAAGCCATCCCAGAAGAGTGGAAGCTGTTTTATCTGCAAAGGGGGGATGAACTCCATAGTAAAGCTTATGGCTTTAGAATGGGATGTAATAAAAGGTCCAGTAGGTGTAATGTAGGTGTCCCAATACTTGTGTCCATATTGGTTATATAAAATCATTTTTCCATGTCAAAGTTGTTCATGGCTTTTAAAGTTTTTTTTTCCCAAGACAGTGGTTATAAAATATTTTTTTAGACTGGGGTCTGACTGTCGAGATCCATACTGACACAGAAAACAGACTCTTGGTAGAAGTTGGGTTGGGCCTAAATGGTGACTTTTTGTAATGCAAAATACTCTGTACAATGTCTACTTCCTGAAGCCGCTGCTGCTAATAACAGCTGGTCATGGGGGTGCCGGGTGTAGCACCCCCACCAGTCTTATGTTAATCCCCTGTCCTATGGATAAGTCATCAGCAATGGCACTTTATAATAGGGGCTTTTGGGTCGGAAGCCCTGGGCCGACGTTTCTATGGGGCCCATCACTGCCCAAAAGACCCATTACAAGAAGGAGAGCTGTGATTCTGGTAGAAGAAAGGACCTGTGCTGACATCATCGCCATGCGACCTGTAACATATTGATGTTACTGGTCACGTGGCGATGACGTAATCACAGATCCTTTCTCTCCAGCAGGAATGTTGCTGCAAGGGAAATTTTATTAAGTTTTTTTGTGAAGATTACATCAGGAAAAGGAAATAGTACATACTGTGTGGTGTTATAGTATATAAGATATACTGTGGGGTGGTATATTATATACTGTATACTGTGGAGTGGTATATTATATACTGTATACTGTGGGGTGATATATTATATACTGTATACTGTGGAGTGGTATACTATATACTGTATAATGTTGGGTGGTATATTATATATACTGTGGGATGGTATACTATATACTGTGGGGTGGTATACTATATACTGTATACTGGGGGGGATATACTGTATACTGTGGGGTGGTATATTATATACTGTATACTGTGGAGTGGTATACTATATACTGTATACTGTGGGGTGGTATACTATATACTGTATACGGGGGATGGTATATTATATACTGTATACTGTGGAGTGGTATACTATATACTGTGGGATGGTATACTATATACTATATACTGTGGGGTGGTACACTATATACTGTATACTGTGGGGTGATATACTGTATACCGTGGGGTGGTAGACTGTATACTGTGGGGTGGTATACTGTATACTGTGGGGTGGTATACTGTATACTGTGGGGTGGTATACTGTATACTGTGGGGTGGTAGACTGTGTACTGTGGGGTGGTATACTGTATACTGTGGGGTGGTATACTATATACTGTGGGGTGGTATACTATATACTGTGGGGTGGTATACTATATACTGTGGGATGGTATACTATATACGGTATAGTGTGGGGTGGTATACTATATACTGTATACTGTGGGGTGGTATACTATATACTGTTGGGTGGTATACTATATACTGTATACTGTGGGGTGGTATGATATATACTGTGGGGTGGTATATTATATACTGTACACTGTGGGGTGGTATACTATATACAGTATACTGTGGGGTGGTATACTATATACTGTATAAGGTGGGGTGGTATACTATATACAGTATACTGTGGGGTTGTATACTATATACTGTGGGGTGGTATACTATATACTGTGGGGTAATATACTATATACTGTATAATGTGGGGTGGTGTACTATATACTATATACTGTGGGGTAATATACTGTATACTGTATAATGTGGGGTGCTATACTATATACAGTACACTGTGAGTGGTATGCTATATACTGTATAATCTGGGGTGGTATACAGTATACTGTGGGGTGGTATACTATATACTGTATAATGTGGGGTGGTATACTATATACAGTATACTGTGGGTGGTATACTATACACTGTATACTGTGGGGTGGTATACTATATACTGTATAATGTGGGGTGGTATACTATATACAGTATACTGTGGGGTGGTATACTATATACTGTATAATGTGGGGTGGTATACTATATACAGTATACTGTGGGGTGGTATACTATATACTGTATACTGTGGGGTGGTATACTATATACAGTTTACTGTGGGGTGGTATACTATATACTGTGGGGTGGTATACTATATACTGTATAGTGTGGGGTGGTATACTATATACTGTATAATGTGAGGTGGTATACTATATACTGTATAATGTGAGGTGGTATACTATATACAGTATACTGTGGGTGGTATACTATACACTGTATACTGTGGGATAGTATACTATATACTGTAGGGTGGTATGCTATATACTGTATAATGTGGGGTGGTATAGTATATACTGTAGGATGGTATACTATATACTGTATAGTGTGGGGTGGTGTACTATATACTGTATAATGTGGTGTGGTATACTATATACATTATACTTTGGGGTGGTGTACTATATACAGTATACTGTGGGGTGGTGTACTATATACAGTATTCTGTGGGGTGGTATACTATATACAGTATACTGTTAGTGGTATACTATATACTGTGTACTGTGGGGTGGTATACTCTATACTGTGGGGTGGTGTACTATATACAGTATACTGTGGGGTGGTATACTATATACTGTATACTGTGAGTGGTATACTACATACTGTGTACTGTGGGGTGGTATGCTATATACAGTATACTGTGGGGTGGTATACTATATAGTATACTGTATAATGTGGGGTGGTATACTATATACAGTATACTGTGAGTGGTATGCTATATACTGTATAATGTGCGGTGCTATACTATATACTGTATAATGTGAGGTGGTATACTATATACAGTATACTGTGGGGTGGTATGCTATATACTGTATACTGTGAGTGGTATACTATATACTGTATAATGTGCGGTGCTATACTATATACAGTATACTGTGAGTGGTATGCTATATACAGTATACTGTGGGGTGGTGTACTATATACTATATACTGTGGGGTGCTATACTATATACTGTATAATGTGGGGTGCTATACTTTATACAGTATACTGTGAGTGGTATACTATATACTGTGTACTGTGGGGTGGTATACTGTATACTGTATAATGTGCGGTGCTATACTATATACAGTATACTGTGAGTGGTATGCTATATACTGTGTACTGTGGGGTGGTATACAGTATACTGTGAGTGGTATGCTATATACTGTGTACTGTGGGGTGGTACTCTATATTATGTATACCTTGGGGTTGTATAGTATACTATATACTGTATACTGTGGAATGTTGTACACTGTACACTATGAAGGGCTGGGGTTTTTATACTATACATGTAGAATAGTTTTCTTTAATGTCTATGAGAAAAAAATTAATATGTGGCTGAACGGAAACGGAGAGGGGCAGGTCGGGACAAATGGAGGGAGGGGTCCCAAGATGGGTAAACAGTCCCAGAACTGATACACTTAACCTCTTCCTGGTCATCAGTATCTTAGAGCTGGAAAACCCTTTGAGATGTCTATGGCACGGTGAAGTATATGTTAGACAACATCCTATAAACATCTAGGGTGTAGGTGGTTCCATTTACCACTGCTGGTGAATAACAGAAAGCAGAAATGCAGGAATCTTACCTTCACTCCAAACCTCTTCATTTCTAGACGAAGGGAATCGCAGAATTTCTCCAGCGCAGCTTTAGTCAGTGAATAGATGCCATTCACAGAGCTTACATATGCACTAATGCTTGATAAAAACACCATACGACCTATGATTAGTGTAAGAAAAAAAATGACCCAATGTGATATAGGAGTTCAGTAAGGCTCGGTGCAAGTGTAATAAAATATCGTTGTGCCAATTTTTTTACCGTTAGTTGCAGTTGGCATAGGCTGTCAAACAGGTTTTTGCAGGGAAAAAATGTGTCAATGTTGGTAATAAGTCACCAAATACTTGATTAAAAAGATTTGGACATAAACCTGCAATAACAGGTGACTAGAATATGGTTCACGAATATGACCTAAGTTACATAGGCTGAGGTCCTTCAAGTTCAACCTTTCTCAGATCATTTACACAACTGACCACTTGCCGTTTACTATTAGATAAGCATCTATCCCTTTATGAATGCTGCCATAGTATCTGCCATTACTAACTCTTGGGGTAGAGCATTCCACAGGTTGACTACTGTAACTGTAAAGAATCCTTTACTGTTTTAGGGTTTTCTGACATTCAGATATTGATTACTTATTCTCAGGAGAAGTCACCAATATCAAATCAGCTGTTTGAAGGGGCCAGTGATGTCACTTTTATCGATCACATGGCCTAGGTGCAGCTTGGTGTAGGGCAGGGATGGGCAAACTGAAGGCTCTCCAGCTGTTGTAAAACTACAATTCCCACCATGCCCTGCTGTAGGCTAATAGCTGTATTCAGTCTTTGCATGCTGGGAGTTGTAGTCTCGCAACACCTGGAGAGCCGCAGTTTGCTCATCCCTGGTCCAGTGAATGGACCTACAATGTAATACTAATCACAACTGCTGTACAATGGACGACGCTGTGCTTGGTATGGAGCGAGAAGGCTGTAGCACTTACCAAAATGCAGGGGCCTCTCTTCAAACATCTGATCGGATGTCTGACCCCTGCTGATCTGCTATTGATGATCTATTCTGTAGGTCATCAGTATCTGAATCTCGGAAAACCCCTTTAAATCATCTTTTTCCATATGCAATGAATGTCTCCTTGTCCTTGGAATGAATAAGTCATGTGCCAGTTCTTTATACTGACCACATATATATCTATACATACAGTATAAATGAAGTCACCTCTAAGGTGTCTTTTTTCAAAGCTAAACAAGCCCAACTTTGTAAAGCTGCATTTACTTGAGGCTATAATCGTCCAGATTATGGAGAACGACCATTTCTGCGGATTGTCGTTTCCAACAATCTGCCAATGTAATTGTGCCACGATCTCATGAAGGACAAGCGAAACGCTCATTCATTGGGTGATCCTGTCGTTTATGCAGGCACCACCACCAACCATAGTTTCTGGATCGTGTGGTCTAAACAGTAATCTGCTGCTCAGAAACCATGAATCTGTATGAGGATGAGGGATTGCTATGGCGATACCATTTTTTATCAAATCGCCAGAGGATGTCAGCGTGGCCATATGTAGGATCTGTGGGCAGAATGTGAAGTGCATCCAGGGTGCCAGTGTTGGCACCACGGCCCTGTATCAACACATGGAGCATCTTCATAAAGTGGCCTGGGAAAGCCATGGCACTACCGCTGTATCGCGCAGTGGCCTGCACACCTTCTGCAGCAGTCAGGGCTACTCAAGCTCATCGAAAGGAAGTTCCTTTCCTTTGTCTATTGCTCCTGATGCTCCTCCTACTCTTCGTCACGTGTTTCGCCAGCAATCGATCACCAAAGAAATGGCAAAGAGACAACAGTATGCATGCACTCATCCAACGGCGTAGAAGCTGAACATGCACCTAACCAAGTTGCTGGTACTACAGTCCCTCCCTTTCCTCCCTTTTCAGAGAACTGATGGATTGTGCCCACCCAAGGTTGAGAGTTCCAAGCCGCCATTACTTCTCTAAAAAAAGCTGTACCAGCCCTGCACATGTATGTTGAGCAGAAGGAAGGCCAGTCCTTGAGCCTGTCAGTGTCTGGTACAGTTCATGCCAATGCTGACGTGTGGAGCTGTAACTATGGTCAAGGACTATGGTCAAGCTGTAACTATGAGCGGACAGAAGACGTGGCACCTATATATCACCGCCACCTGAGCCCTGTTAAGGTTGAACTGGCATAGGAGGAGGACATAAACGCCCAGGAATTCCATACAGACCTATCTGTTTTTTTCTGCCCAGGTGACAGGAGAAGAGCAGGAGGAGCTAGAGGGCGATAATGAAGATGACCAAGATGACCCCAACAGACCGTGGCAGTATGCAATGGTGATGGAGGCAGGCAGTCCCTCCGAGTCCCTTGCACTAATGGCAGGTGCATGCTGAGTTGCATCTGGCTGTGTTGACATCACTGTTTATTTTTCCGTTCTTCTGATCCGTTAGAAGAACTGTTAAATAAGGGGGGAAAAAAGGGGTCCCGTCTTTTGAGCTTTTAGAAGGCCTCTATCACATGGTCAGTATTTTGCATCAGGATTTGATGGGTCCAAAACACAGAAGACATGTAAACATTTCCATCACATGTTATCTCTGTTTTGTACCCACTCCTGTTTTTGTCTTACCAATACTGATCAAATGCTGACCAAGTACTGACGGTTTGAAGTCAGATGCTCAAACTAGAGGATCCGCTTTTTTTGGGCTGTTCTTCTGATGGATCAGAAGAATGGAAAAATAAACAGTGTGGTGAACACAGTATTACTGCTGACACCCTACCCACTGTCATGGGGGCCACTCCTTGAATTTTGGGCCACTGCACGGTTAAGTCCATGCCGATAAATTAGACCTGGTGCTAACATTGACCTGTAAGGCGGAATTCACACTTCTGTTATTTGGTTAGTTATTTCCATCACTGGATGTGGCAAATTCAGGAGCCAAGCCTACTCTCGAATGAGGTATCATGAATAGATCTGCACCTGTTCTGTGGGTTTGACCTGCACCTGCTTTGGGCTGTCAATTACTGTCCAAATAAGTGAAGTGTGAACTAAGCCTAATAGTGACTCACAATCTTTCTACATCTAACAGAAGGGATTCAGATGCATGTGTTTGCACTGCCATAACATGGATTTTCTCCACTAATTTATTGGCGCTGCCTCCATGTCCTTATTTTGTTCCATTAAAGAGTCATTGGGACACCCGCAAAGGCACTCAGCATTTTTTTTTTATCTTCAGGATAGGACATCAGTATCTGATCGGTGGGGGTTTGACACCCAGGACCCCAGTCAATCACAGGAGCTCCGCTGCCTTCTCACATCTCACCAAGCACAGTGCTGTACATTGTAGAGCGGCTGTGCTTGGTAATGCAGGTCAGTCCCATTCACTTGCCTCAGTGGGATCCAAGGCCGGAGTGTTGATACTGCCTCATAAGAATGTGCTGTATACAGTGACCGCTCGCTCAGTGGATCATTCTGGCAGATGAGCGCTTCTGAATGATGATCTTAGTATATACAATATCTAAGGTCCGAATTACGCTAATGCGTCTTTCTTTAGGACTTTGAGTGATAGAGTACAAGCTGATTCTATAATTCACAAAATAGTTACAGGGGACATGAATATGGCATTATGTCACGAAGAGAACAGATAAAGCTCCCTGGAAAAGCTAATAGTCACGAGGCTTAGTGGTCAGGTACTAATGCCCTTAAGGGTGTGCGGTGCATTACTCACCCAGGTTATTTGCACAATTTTTAAAGATACTATGAAGAACATTGGAAGTCTCAATAGGTGACATGATAGTGTCTGATCATGCTCCAGTCATCATTACTCTCACTAATAGTATCACAAGAGGCTCTGACTATATCAGACATTTTCCCTCAGACCTAACCAAGGATGAGGACTTTAAAGTCCCATTACAGTGCTGGTAGAGAATATATGTAGAAACAAAGGCTAACAGGGTAGACACGCAGATGTTTTGGGAGGCAGGCTGGTGCCCAACATGGCCAGGATAAAAAGAAATATTCACACACAACTAGATGTAGTTGACGTATGGGGGTGGCTTTAGTTAGGCCTATACATCTTACCAAACTTCTACCTCAACTATGACCAAGGGACTTGGCAACAAGCTAAATTAGAATGTAATTTATGGCTTTAGCAAAAGGAAGACCTATATCAGTCTTATAAGGAGGCTCATTTGTTTAAATTTGAGAACAAAGCAGGGAAACTCCTGCAGGGATTTGAGCTGGGACCACAGCCTTCTTCCTTGATTACGTCATTAAAAGACAATCAGGGAAATCTACGTTACTTATCGTCCAATATTAATACAATATGAAGGACTTTTATCAGGATATTTATGGTAATAATCAGGAAGCTTCTGAGGAGGGAAAGAAGTAGAGGGGGTAAATGTTTGGAAAAAATGTAATTACCCACTTTATCTTTTGCAGAAAGGGATATCCTAAAGGCCCCCATTTTTTCCAATGAAGCTCACAATCTAATTTCCCTATCAGTATGCCTTTGGAGTGTGGGAGGAAACCAGAGTACATGGTGGAAACCCACATAGACATGGGGATAAAGTACAAACTCCATGCAGATGTTGCCTTTGGTCAGAATCGAACTGCAAGGCACCATTGCTAACCACTGAGCCACCATGCTGCCCATTACTAAGGAAGATGTGGAACAGGCAATTAGTCTTTGGGTCTCAGGCAAAATGATTGGGCTCGGATGACTGCTCAAATGAGTTCTTTAAGATCCTTAAAGACAAATATCCACCCTATCTCAAGTGTATAACAATTGACTGCAGGGTGCACAGATTCCATTGACCACTAATACATCTTATATCAAGGTCCTAACAAAGTCTAAAATGTATCCCCCTCTAGCATACTCATATTGTCAGATCTCTCTGATTAATGTTGATCTCAAAATACTGTTAAAAATCCTTGCAGATAGATTGGCTGGGATATAACCTAAACTTATTGCACCTAACCAGGTAGGGTTCATGCAAGGGAGGGTGAACAGAATGGGATTTGAGCCTGTTCAGCCCCCAATTCTTCTCCACTAGCAAGGATATATACACCAGGGTTTAGTTTTGCAGCC
Organism: Bufotes viridis; assembly: GCA_033119425.1. NCBI lineage: Eukaryota > Metazoa > Chordata > Amphibia > Anura > Bufonidae > Bufotes > Bufotes viridis. The sequence goes on along the minus strand of CM065592.1, from coordinate 389,792,491 downwards.
TTTGCCCTGCATAAGGGCACAAGACAAAGTTGCCCACTTTCTTACCTTTTATTCAATTTGGCATGTATTCTGACCACAACACTAATGGCGGCAAGACCTGACCTTAGGTGTAGGAATTAGAATGTCATAAAATTTAATCAGGTTTGATTTGAGTCCAAATAAACTCAACCCAAATAACAAGTGCCCCGGGTGCCTTTCTCACTCTCTCCTTCGAAAATTCCCAAGTTTGAGAATTGTTCATCTCTACTCAATTTGGAATAATAAAAATATGACAATTACTATGTATGACTTTATTTACTTAGTACAGATCTCACCTTTGCTTTTTCTGACAAGTGGAGCAAAAGCCAAGGTGGTCCTTATGCCTCCCAGCAGGTTGACATCAAGGACTCTCTGGTATTTCTCTATTGTTAGCCATTCCACCATTCCCCACCCGGATATACCAGCATTGTTCACAAGTCCCCACAGCCCTGGAAGAAAGAAAGTAGAAAATTAGCCTGGAATCCAAGTGCAAAAATATTAATTACAGTAAAATTTAATTGCAAAGTGGCCTTCTAGAGGGGTGGTCTTATAAAAAAAAGGCCAATATCTACAATATATACATCAAGAATTGGTCACGGGAAATCTGCTCTGGATAAGGGGGTGGGCTTTTCGAACAGTTGGTCTTTTTGAAAAGCTTGACCGTAGTGGCTTGGTTGTACTCACTACAATAATGGTGTGTTACATCTGGCTTGAAACACATCATAGAAAGCTTTAGGAATCTGCACACAAAACCATGTGGATTTTCTGCTAGTAAGGCTCATGCACACGAACGTGTCGTGTTTTGCGGTCTGCAAAACACGGATGCTGTCCGTGTGCCTTCCACAACTTGCGTAACGGAACTGGAGGCCGATTATAGAAATGCCTATTCTTGTCCACAAAACGGACAAGAATAGAACATGATCTATAATTTTAGCGGGACCACGGAACGGGTGCTGTCCGCATCTTTTGTGGCCTCATTGAAGTGAACGGGTCCGTATCTGAGCCACAAAAAATGCGGTTCGGACGCGGAACCAAACCACATTCTTGTGAATGCGCCCTAAAGCTGCAACATGTGCAGGTACTCTTAGGCTAGGGATTTGCCGCGCAAAAAAATATATGCATGGTGCCTCAAGGATAGGTCACCAATACATATCGCTGCACAACCCCTTTATCTTGGGTAAGTTGTGTATTGTGCGGCTGTGCAGTATTCACCCACAAGGTGGCCGTGCTGCGTGGCAATTGTAAGGGATAGGTACAAGTTGGTTGTTTTATTTAGTTATGTTTTATGTACCTATTCCTTCCAATCTTCAGTGATATTATTCTAATTTGTGGTGGGTTCACAGTAGTAGTTTTTTTTTGTGAATAAGTGTACCCTGAAGGTACCTGCACAAATCAACATGAACTCTGCACCAAAATCACACAATAAAATTGTTATTGTTGCTGTAGTTTTTGTTGTGGATTTTCTGTTTATGTTAAAAAAAACATTAAAGTCTATGGGGAAAAAACTACTCTTCTGAAGGTGTGGAATTGTAAAACAATTGACATGCTCCTGGTTTTAAAATCCGCACAACAGGTCAATTTCTGCTTGGAAGACAAAACAAATGTACTTGAGATTTGTCAGATCTCTTTCACTTTGCTGGTACTGAATTATGCTGCACGTAATCCGCATCTGTGCAGGTACCCTAAAAGTCCAAACAAAGAGGACTAAAGAGCCAAGGCAAGAAGTAGACTACATGGAGTGACATTAAAAAGTGATATCCAAAAAAAGCATCCACTATGAGAAATAGAATATTCAGAATATTAATATATAACACATTTTCTGATGGACTTGTCACTTTTGTTAATGGACAAAAAACATGTTTACACAGAGCCTAAAGGGATTCATTAGGCCACGTGAAATAAACCGTGTGACCTCCCCCCCAGTCACAAGTTAATGCAAATGTAGCAGGTAGAGCTCTAGGCTACAAGGGTGTCTACTTGAAAGGCTGTACAGTAAGTGCTTCAGGCCTTGCCTGTTGTAAAGGTTAAAAGCCGCACGGTAGTTATTCCTTTTTTTTTTTTTTTGCAGCACTGTGTGATTTATAGTCTCCTCTGTCCATTAACAACAACATGATGTTAAAACCGCACCCACACCACCTTAGCAAAAAAAACTGTTTGTGCCGCAGTTTATGATGCAGTTGATGTGTTGACAGGCGCAACACTGTAATAAAAATTTTTATGTACATAGCGCCTGCATATTCCACAGCGGTATACAATCAGGGGGTCTATGTACAAACAAAATCATAAATTACATAGTAACAAAAAAGTCAATAATTAAAACAAGAGGAATAAGGCCCCCTAGCTTACTATCTATGAGGAGATAGGGGTGAGGGAAAAAGATAAAAAGTATTTGTTTTGTGCAAAGGTCCAACCATCTTAAAGGGGTTTTCCGAAACTTTATAATTAATGACCTGTCCTCTGGATAGGTCATCAGTATCTGATCATTGGGAGTCTGACACATGGAACCCCCGCTGTTCAGCGGTTTGAGAAGGCACCGGCACTACTGTGAGCCATGTGGCCCTCTCACAGCTTTTGCTAGCTCAAGCGGAACACATTCATCGGTCACTGTAGTGGCCTAGGAGCAGCTCAGCCCCATAGTAGTGAATGGGACTGAGTGCACTACCAAGCTACCATCTTTTTCTGTGACTGGGTCGATTGTTGAAATTGAACAAGAGGAGACTCTGGGGTTGGGAGGATTTGGTAAAGGCGATCGATGACGCTTGAAATAGGTGGCCAGATCTTCAGCACAGAGATCTCTATAGGCTCCTGCACTTTTGGTCTGAGGAGGGAGAAGTGTCCAAAATGTTTTTGGATTATTTGAGATCGAGGAGATTAGGGTTGTGAAATCGGTCTGTTTGGCATGGTTAAGCGCAAAGCTGTAAGCTCGACATTTAACATCTGCATCAAAAACTGGCACAAAATGTGGTTTTGAATTGTTTTAATCGCACCTGAATCACTTAGACTTATCAATAAACAAATACATGGTCATATAAAAAGAAGCTGTGTAAAATGTCAAACTTAAAGGGGTTTTCCGAGATCATCTGGATAAGTCCTCAGTATCTAATAGGTGGGGGTGCAACAACAAAGACCCGGACGATCAGTTGTTCGAAAATGCAGCAACAATGGCACAAGCACCACGGCCTTCTCTCTGCTTTTCGTAGGCCAAATGACAATGCGCTCATCAGTCCAGTGGCCTAGAATCAGTTCAGCCTCATTCAGATGAATGGGGCTGAGCTGCGATACCAAGCACAGCCGCTATACAATGCACAACGCTGTGCTTGGTGAGCAAGGAGAAGGCAGCATTGCTCACAGGAACGCCACTGCCTTCTCAAAACAGCCGATCGGTGGGGGGTCTTAGGTGTCAGACCCCAGCAATCAGATACTGATCACTTATCGAGTAGTAAAATCCTGGAAAACCCTTTTAACTGTCTACAACTATAAAATACCTATTCTACTTTATCCATTTATTTACAACAGAATAAGTGAGGGTGCTGCCACGCATTCCGTTTTTTTTATGAAGTTTTTGAAGCCAATGCGAGGAGTTTCACTCCTGACTTTGCTTTCAAAAACTGCATCAAAAACCCTGAGCGTGTGGCAGCAGCCTAATACATCTTACCTTTATCAGGGAGGTTATCTAGCACGTACTGTTTCACCTGTTCCACCTCCTTATCACTGGTTACATCCAGTCTGATGACTTTCACCTGCCCGGGGGATGCATGAGTTATCAGGGATTGAGCTCCTTCTCCATCTGGAAACAGGCAGGCAGCAAAGACTGTGAAGCCCATATCAAGTAGCCGGTGTGCTAGCTGGTTTCCAAAGCCTGAATCGCAGCCTGTTATGAGCACCGCTCTTCCCCGTGGATCCAACACAACATGTTTGTTTCTTGGCCATGTAAGGATGGCAATAGCCGCCAGTCCAAAGAGCAATATGTATACAAGGATCTGTGTTTCAAGGAAGCAAGAAGACAGCCAAGGGATGGAAAGCATAGCTCCAGCTGCAGTCTGCTCTCCTTAGACCAGGAAATGTGATGTTTGGCCTCAGTCACACACCAGAGGAAGGGTCCTCCTCTCTCATTATGGTTATACACCCTTGAATAAGATTAGGGGAAGACTGCATACATTAGTGTCTATCATGGGTTGAGTTTGTTTTTTCTGTGACACATTTTCAAAATATCGCATGCCATTTATTTCTTCCATGAAATACCTATGGATTTTTTAAGTCTAACCTCATGTATTATAGAGGTTTCCGACAGTCACACTTGTGACGTTTTGGGATGACTTGTAACTTTTTAAACAAAAAGTCACAGTGTGTCTAAAAATGAAGCTCTGCCAACAAAACCTCCATCTGACCGTTACTAAATGTATTTACCAGGAATGGCGCAAACCCCCATAAAAATGGCACAAGTGCCCACTCCACAGACAAAATCACTCACATATTTGGGACAGTACACTTGACACATTATCCCCCTTATTCCAATTCTGTTTAAGGGCCTCTACTCATTTGTCTGGCTATCCGGCTCACTTCTTCTCTGGCATGAAGCAGAAAACGTCTAAGTGGACGCATGCAGCGCTTTTCTGTCTGGCACTATCATTGTACAGATGCTGGATTTGTGCACTGAAGTGCTGTGCACATCAGTTATGTCCAGCTCCTGACCTAAAATACCTGGTTGGACATAACTGATATATTAATTTATCACAGTGGTTCAGGCTAGGTGACACCATTTTGGCACAAAATAGTGCATATTAGGCCATGTCCCATTCCGTTCAACCACGCTCCCTTGGGGTATGCACAAATTATCTAAACCTAGATATTTTACGCTGCGCCACAATCTAGGTGCACACGCATTAGTAAATGTAAGAATTAATGTAATGTTTCATGCCTTACACAGCAGCCCACATTTACTAAAGCCTCACTCACACAGTCAGTGTTTGGTCACTGATTTCCATAAGTGATTGTGAGTAGAGTTGAGCGAACACATGGAAGTTCGGGTTCGCCGGGTTCAGCCGAACTTCGCCGCAAAGTTCGAGTTCAGGACCCGAAATTGACCCGGACTTGGCCTCGGACCCGAACCCCATTGAAGTCAATGGGGACTTGAACTTTGGGGCATTAAAATGGCTCTAAAAGAGGGCTTTTTTATTCAATTTGGGTAGACCACAAAACATTGTGGAATATATAAAATAAAACAAAGAGAAAGTGCGCTGGAGTATAACAATGGCTGTGTGAGGCTGGTATACATGTCCTGTGGGATCCATGCCTGGTTCATTTTAATTGGCTGTGGACAGGTGGCTAAGCACACGTTCAGACAATACACTGGCTGCAGGGCAGGCCAGCACCTCCAAGGCATAAAGGGTAAGCTCAGGCCATGTGCCCAATTTGGAGACCCAGAAGTTAAATGGGGCAGACCCATCAGTCAGTACCTGTAGGCGTGTGAACGCATACTGCTCCACCATGTTGCTGAAATGCTGCCTCCTGCTAAGACGTTGCATATCTGCTGGTGGTGCTGGTTGTTGTGGATTGGTGACAAAGCTTTTCCACATTTCGGCCATGCTAACCCTGCCTTCTGAGGTGCTGGTGGCACCCCGGCTGTGTTAGCCACCTTTTCCTCCTCCTCTGCCTTCGCCTTGTGCTTCCACTGAGCCCCCTGTTACGGTTTTATTGGAATATCAGAAATGCAGCGTAGGCCGCTAATGTGCTATCTAGCATGAAAACTATGTTTTTTGTAAACAACTAGGTAAATGCAGTATGTTACGGTTTTATTGGAATATCAGAAATGCAGCGTAGGCCGCTAATGTGCTATCTAGCACAAAAACTGTTTTTTTTTGCAAACAACAATAAAAATGCAGTATGTTACAGTTTTATTGGAATATCAGAAATGCAGTGTAGGAAGCAAATTTGCTATCTAGCACAAAAACTGTGTTTTTTTTATAGCAGCAATGTAACTGCAGTATGTAACGGTTTAATTGGACTGTCAGAAATGCAGCATAGCCCGTAAATTTACTATCTAGCAAAAAAAAGTGTTCTTTTTTATAGCAGCAAGGTAACTGCAGTATTTAACGGTTTTATTGGACTGTCAGATATGTAGTGCCTGTTGCAGACAGATAAAAAATTGCTTTAGATCACAAAAATATGTGACAGACTAATGTAATTGAATAATTTTCACTGCCAGGTATGCACTGCAGGCCGCAGGGGTACTTGCCCGGCCAAAAAAGGGAATTTGTTCTCCAATGAGCTACCAGAACAGGATTAAAGTAATGTCCCTGGCACACATACAGTTACAAGTGCACTGCACTTGCAAAAATGGCCGCCGATGCCCACCGAACTAGCAGATAGATTAAAAGTTTTTTTTCAGTGTCACTGGGCTCAGGGCTGGGTACAAAAATGTAGCATAGCACCCTCAATAATCGCTGTAGTTTGAAGATTGAACAACACCAAGTACACCAGAATCCTTCCCTAATCTCTCCCTCACAGCAGCATCCTATCCCTTCACTGAGAAGAGCAGAGTGACGTGCGGTGCTACGTGACTCCAGCCTGTATAGAGGCTGGGTCACATGCTGCACTTGGCCAATCACAGTCTTTCCATTAACAGGCATGGCTGTAATGGCTTCTAAGAGCAGACAAGTGAAACGCTTGTTGATTGGCTCCAAGAAATTGCCGAATACCGAACCCAAACTTTTACGAAAATGTTTGGGTTCGGGTCCGGGCACAAAAAACCCTAAAGTTCGGTACGAACCCGAACTTTACAGTTCAGGTTCGCTCAACCCTAATTGTGAGCCAAAACCAGGTGCACCACTAAACACAGAACAGGTGCAGATCTTTCCATTATACCTTATGTCTGTGGAGGCTCCAATCTTGGTTTTGGCTCACAATAACTGATGGAAATCACTGACCAAAACACTGTGATGTGTGAATGAGGCCTATGACTATATGCACACGACAGTGAAAACCAGATTTGTGATAGATGTCTGTTTTAAGCACAATGGTAGTCTATGGAGTTATTCACACTACAGTTTTTTTGATGACCAGTGAATAACGGACGTCAAAAAATAGAACATGTTCTATATTGTCCACTTTCTTTTACCGACAACCCCCATACAATAGAACAGTTTTTAGCATCTGTTTCTCAGAAAGTCATTAGTGAAAAAACGTCTGTTAAAAAATCAGTTTATAACAGACCTTTTTTTCTTACATGTGCATGTAGCCTAAGGTGAATGCAGCTAGACTGTCGTAAACTCTGCCAAAAGGTGGCACATTTCTGATATAATTTGGCGCATCTAGTTTTAGAAATATCCATTGTGCCTAGCTTGACAAGGGTTATAGCTTATCAGGAAAGGAGTGTGGCTTAGTGAGGAAGGGCCAAAAATACATTTGGTGCCAAATTGCCCTACAATTCTGGTGTAAATGCAGTTGACGTGGTTGGGGTAGCCCCAACACTACGCTTTGGAAGGGATGGTAAGGCGTGGTGCACTCCAGTGCAAAATTCCAAGTCCAAAGAGTCAGGGTTTGCAGTAAACCAGTGTGCTTTTTTACTAGAGGCACTCAAGTGCAAAACAATGCAGAAAAAGGCATTGAGCTGGCTTCTCCAGTCTCCTTCCTGGCAGAAGAAAGTTTTTGTGCCAAGGAAAGGCCTGAACTAGTTGTCCCTCTCCCTCTCATAAAGCTGTCTCCCTGGTCAAAAAGATGTTGATCCAGCGTATGTGGCATAGTATACCCATCTCAGCATCTTCTTCTGGTGACTTATAGAGTCTGGCAGAGTCTCTGCTACTAAGTACAGGTCCCAATCTGCAGACAATTAAGGACTCAAACTGCTCTCCTTATCTACAGTTTTAAACTAAACTAGAAGCTTGTAGTGGGAGGTGGAATGGAGAATCACAACCTAAACAGAAACAAAGTTATAATTTTAGGTTTCATAGACTTGTTTAGAGTTTCAGTGCAAGTCTATGGGAGTAACTAAGCAGTTTTTCCAGACATAAAAAAGTCTTCAGACAGCCAAAAGTGTGTCTGTTTTTTCCCCCTCCAAAACTTTGTATAAATGTTATAGCTCTGAATATATAACTTTGGGTATGGGTTCACTAGGTTATCCTATCTTACAAAAATAATGCATAAAATAAACCTTCATTAAGGCCCTTAGGGCTCTGACTGTCCTATCAGTACATCCAACAAGTCTCTTCTAGTAGCAGCAATCTGTCTAGGTTTCCTCATCTTTGGCCTAATTTTTTCTTGCTAACTCCCCAAAAGGTTAGGCATTTTGTATCTACATTGTGTCTAAACCTCATATGTCACGATAGAGGTGTATCTGCCTTTGCATTTATACTACTAATATGCTTGGAAATATATGTCCTTAGTTTCTTTATGGTCTTGTCCACATATATTTTGGGACAAGTACATTAGGCTACATATACCACTCCTGGGTACTCTTCAAATCTTAAACCTCATTCCTATGTCATTTAGAATGGTGACAAACTCATTAAAGTGTTCTGTTCCCATCTCATAAAATTAAAACATCATCAATATATCGTCCCCAAAATAAAATCTAGCTTGTGTATAAATTTACGTGTTCAGTAAAAACCTTAGTGTCCTCCCACCACCCTAAAAATAAATTGGTATAATTAGGTGCGCAAGCCGTCACCATTCCTGTTCCAATTTTGCATGAGTAGAAAAAAAAAGGAGTGGAATTACAAAATTATTGGGAGCCTAACATGTATTCCCTTAGTTCCTTAAAAAGATGAAGTTGCTTCAATTCCCAAATCGAGATGAATGCTAGTGTACAGAGCTTCCACATCTAGACTTGCTACCATTGTTGCTGGTGTAACATCTCCTGGAGCCTGGTAACAGTGTTCTTAATGTCTTTCAAATAGGATGGTAGCGTTACAAAAGGGACATCATCTCATCAACATTTTTGCTTATATTTTCAGTCAGGTTATTATTCCCTGATACAATTGGTCTGCCAGGGACTGCACTCCTGTTTTTGTGAACTTTAGAAATGGCATAGAAAATGGCTAATGTCAGATGGGGGTTATAGAGATATTTAAACTCATGCTTTACAATTAGCTGTTTGTCTTTAGCTTCTGCCAATATTCTTGAGTTACATTTCTGTTGGGTGTGTTTCTAGTTTTTCATATGTACAATACTTTCATTGTTTAATAACCTTATAACCATCTCAACATATGAATCCCTATCTATTATCACCATGTTGCCTCCTTTGTCGGCTAGTTTGATTACTATATTCTGATTTTCAATTAGCTCTTGTAGTGCTTGTTTTTCTTTTTATCTAAGATTGTTACCTACATCTTTTCTTGAATATCTAATTTTAAAAAACTCTTTTGTAACTAATTTGACATAGGTTTCAATTTTGGAAAATTGTGAAAAAAGTGGAGTGAATTTTATTTGTGGCTTTAAAGTGGATGATGGAATTTCCAGTTGTTGGGTAGATATTCCTTCACTTTCTTATGTCAATGCCTCTAATATCTTTAAAGCTTCTTCTTTTTTTTTTTTTTTGCGGGTAAACTTGCAATCTCTTAATTCATTTTTGTGTGTTTTATGTAACACTAACTTCTATGCAAATAAATTGATGTCTTTAACCCAGGTAAAGTGGGTGTAGGTATAACAATAACCCCTTTCTTATTATTGCTATATGCTCATCTTTTAGTTGTATTGACGATAAGTTAATCACTTGTAACTGCAGCTCTTGTGCTATACTCTTTGTTATTGGATTTTTCCAGTGTATGCCCATTTGTCTCTATCCCGTAATTAGATTCCTCTGTTACTAAAAAAAGAGGGGTAGCTTGTGATGCTTACTATTTGAGAACTTTGGAACATTGGGCATATAAACACCAGAAGCCAAACCAGATACTGATAATGAATTTCCTCCTAATCTTGCTGTTGGAACTGCTGTAGCTGAAGATTTTACTACTGTTGTGGTAGTTGGTATGATACTCCATATTTTATTACTTACATGACTTTGTGACTGTCGTAATGGGTCTTTCCTCTGTGAATAATGTTGTCTACGTTTATTATTTCTTTTGGAACCTCCTCTCAAGTTAGGTATATATCTTCCATTTGGCTCCTCTGCTTCTGAATATTCAGATTCTGATATATCCATGTACGAAGTTCTAGTGTGTTCAGTCTCTAAGTGGGCCTTACTATTGTAGTTGTAATGTTTATTCTTAGTGATGTACACTTGTCCTTTCTCAAAATCTCTTTTGTCCCTAATGTACGGTACTTTCTGTGTTTCCTTTCTTTGACCTCACTTTGGAGTGATTCAATATTTTTGGAGATGTATTTCCAAGGTATCAAACTCAGGTTCTGCTCCAAATTGTATTTCTGTAATTTCATTTTCTAACTGAAATGTGGCTTTTTCTTTGTTCGTATTCGAGCAGATAGCCTAGCATCTATAATGAGTTTTCAGTTAACAATTGCTGCCACCCTTTCATAAATTTGAGGTCTTACTGATGGGAATTTGGAGTAGTATACATCCACATACCATAGTTAACCATTTCTTGTTGGAGATAATACATACGATACATATTTCTCATAGTCTTCACAACATATTTATTGGATCACTTTGAAATAAACCTGTGCTAAAACATACTAAAATGGCATTTTGATAAGAAATTCATACTTCTGATTGAGACTTACATATCATGAATTCCCCCACGACAACACTACAAAGAGAAAATCCACCCCCTATAAAATAAAAATGTGGAACCTCCCTCCTGCTTCAGTGGTTTCCTGTCCCTAGAGTAGAAGACCTACAGTGAGGCATGAGATTCAGCCAGTTCCCTCCATTTCTCCAGATCTGGTTGTTAAAATTACAACTGGAACAGAGAACTGTGTTACGCTGAGTCCCAATCTGGTGCTCTGGCGATGGCAGGGCAGCTGGAGATGTTCGCTTCCATTGCTTCCCGCGCTGCTGATAGTTTAGCTCCTTAGTTGGGTGGTATGTGTGTGTAGTGTATATATGGTTTATTTACGTATGTTTACGTATGTATATGGTGTATTTATGTGTATGTGTGTTGCATATATATGGTGTATGTATATGTAAACATGCAGTGTGTCCGCTATTGAGTAGGGAACCTGTTGTTAAAAATTTGAATCCCACCCCTGCCTACAGTGTTTTATTTGCAGGTTCCACTTACTGCTGGTCTGGAAGCCCCAGGGAGTCCTTAGAGGATCGTTGGTTGTCTGTTGGGTCCATTCATGCGGTGGTGCCAATATTTAGGACCCTAGGAGGCCAAGGGATCCAGGGTCTTCTTGCTCTCTTTCAACAAATGCGTGGTCTCCTCTGGTGGAGTGAAGCCACACTGAAGGTCTTGGTGGGAAGGGCAATGTGGGCCCCAAAGGCTGGTCCTACCAAGATAAGCAGGTGGGAGTGACGATTATGTACTTCCAGTGTGTCCTGAAATTGGGGTGACGCACGTCCAGTACAAGTGTTGGTGTGCAGTGTAAACTATAGTCAAGGAGGCCTAACCGCTCCCATGCCTACATTGAAGAGGATAATCCCCTGTTGGAGTTTCCAGGTGGTGCAGCAAACCCAAGGAGAGACGTGGGCAGCATTAACGTTTTTCTCCCTATCTCTAAGCCAACCCCCCCCCCCTCCCCCGGTTATAAAAAGCCTTTTTTATTAGATAAAGGTGTGGATTTGTTACTGTGGACTTTCTGTTACTTCATTGAGATGGAGGAGAAAAAAGGGCTGATGCAGCAGAATTAGGGAGCCCGGTTCTTGGCACGGTACTATCTGGATTGTGGCGCTGGTAAGTGGTCATTTTGGCAGAATATATTTATGGTTTGTGTATTGTTTATTTTATAGATTAAACCTAAAAAAGCATTATTCAAATAGAAAAAAAAAAGAATTATGCTTTATGTACGGGTCCTCTTATAATAAAAGGTTAAAGGGCTTCTGTCACCCCCCAAAACTCATTTTACATTTTTGGGCATATTAAAATCCTTATTCTCGACTATTCCATATATAGGACTCTTACCCTGTTCTGTGCCTTCGTTTCTTAAAAATCGTGCTTTTATAGAGGTGACGTCATCGGCGCAGGCGCACTGAGGAAGTGCTGAGGAAGCGAGCGTCCTTCTCTCAGAGCGCCTGCACCGAATGAAGGGGGCGTTTTTTTAAAAGGAGGCTGCGGCGGCTACCAGCAAGTAAACACCCTACTTGCTGGTAGTGAAGTAATTAGCATATTATAAAAGCACGATTTTTAAAGAAACGAAGGTACAGAACAGGGTAAGAGCCCTATATATGGAATAGTCGGACAATAAGGATTTTAATATGCCCAAAAATGAAAAATGAGTTTTGGGGGGTGACAGAAGCCCTTTAAGTAAAGCCTGTATAGCTAGAACTGTGGCATAAAAAAATCCTTCGTTCTACAGATATAAAAAATTACTTATAAGAGCTGAAGTAATTAGTTCTAATAGAGCTCTTTGGAAACATTGGGATTCCCCTCCCAAGTTTAATTATGTTTTAACTGATGATTCATTTGAAGAAAGTAGTTCAGTTTTGGAGAGCTTTCAGTCTGAACATTCCTAATCATCAGATGAAGAAACAGGAGGATGTCCTTGTTTTTCCGTTGAAGACACAGATAAGTTGTTGAGAGTGATTAGATGTACCATGAATTTAGAGAAAGTTAGAAAAGCTAAGTCCGTTGAAGATGCTATGTTTAAAGGGCTAGAAGAAAAACGCCATAGATGTTTTCCAGTTCATAAAAATGTGTTTTACTTGATTAAGAAATTAAGAAAGAGTGATCGTAGCCTCAATTCCTACCCTGTAGAAAGCTGCAGGTTTTTTGGCAGATACCTCGGTAGATGTGGTCAAATTAGTATCCAAGGCCTCTGCAGGAATTATCCTCCAAACAAAAATGATGTGGAGTCCCATGTAAAGAGGGGTCTCTTTTTGGTCTGGCCCTGGATAATCTGTTAGAGAAGACTTCTGATAGGAAGACAAGGTTTCCAGAGTCAGGGTTCTTTTCATTTTTTCTCTGGGTCCAAAAGGTCTTTTCACCCCTCCTCCAGATAAGGTAAACGGGAACCAGGGAAAGATAGAGACAGCAAATGGAAATCTACAGAATTTATAAGCAAATTGTTCCTTTTCCCAGGGAATCCTCTACTTCTAACAAAAAACTAGGACAGCAATGACGGCAGGGCAAAGTTAGGGGGAAGGTTAAGATTTTTTCTTCCCGCCTGGTCAGTCTTTTCAGACATTCTGAAATAAGGGTTCAAACTACAGTTACGTGTTCTCCCTGTGCAAAGGTTTGTTGTCACCAAAACTCAGTTTTTAGAATGAAGGCGACTAGCTATTGAAAGGGAGGTGTTTTATTTAATAGAAACGATAGCTCTAATTCCAGTGCCTGTCCAAGAAAGAGGGAACTGTTATTATTCTCCCCTTTTCCTTGCATATCAAGGGGTCAGACAACTGGGAGGGAGATTTTTTAATTCGACATCACCTCAGAGAGAGGCAATAGTCCCTGAACTCGGCAGTGTTCTCCAAAAAATACCAGAAATAGACCTCTTTGCCTCCAGACAAAACAGGAAAGTGAATTTTTTTTCCCCTTAATCCCAAAGAATCCTTTTGTGGGTGGATGCTTTTCCTTCACAAGTTGGATTTCTCATTAGCATATGTCTTCCCTCTGGTGTTGTTAGCAGTCAAATAGCCCCCAGAGATGCAAGGGCATTCTATACAAAAGGGCAGGTGCAAAAAGCATGCTATGTAAGCCTCCCTTGAACCCACAGCTGCATGGAAGGTTTGCGCAAAGGCCATTAGCTGTCATTGGTACAACTTGATCAACACAGACTGGATTTTTTTACAACTGTTCTACTTTCTGCAACTCAGCTTCTGTTGGATTTGTTGGAATTTACTCTAACACATACATTTTTCTTTCTGCAGCACAATGACACTTCCATATATGCAAATTTGTTCCCGGGGCTTGCAAAAGCGCTCCAAATCTGTCGAAATGTGAGGACATCTCCTGTTTACAGCTCTCTTCAGGTCAACCCACAGATTTTCATTTGGAATCAGGTCTGGGATCTGGCTGGGACATTCCAAAACTTTGATCTTTTGGCAAAGCCATTCTTTTGTTGATGTGGAGGTATGCTTTGGATTGTTGTCGTGCTGAAAGGTTAAATTCTTCATCTTCAGTTTCTTAGCAGACACCTGAAAAGAATTTGTGCCAAAATTGACTAATATTTGAAACCGGTTTATAATTCTGTCCACCTTGACTAAAGCCTCAGTCCCAGCTGCAGGTGTGGCTGACCCCAGTTAGTCTTGCACCCCTGACCAGCCTTTCTGCCCCATAGGCTGATTTTAATTAGTGTAAGTATAAAGCTGTCGCCTGCTTTTCCTGCATTTATTGAAAGCCGTTTGGCACCAGGAGAGGAATAGAGTGTGCTCGGTATGCATGTTGGTACCTGCATTCCCTGTATTTAATGGAGTCCATTATGGCACCAAAAATGGTAAAAGGCAGAGTGGACCCAGCATGTATGTGGAACCTGCACTCCCTGAATTTTATCGTGGCCAGGATGACACTATAACAGGTAGTATTTAGTGTTAGGTTCCCGTCTTATAGAGATCACCTTGACGCCGGATGACGGGCCCAAATAATTTTGTACAAAATGTATTTGCCAAGAATCTCAAACTTTTAAAATAAGCTTAGCATTAGAACCAGAATATTATATATAATTATGGCATTATTGTACTTTATTTGTGTTTGCAGATTGCTGTTACAGTGTGTTTTTAATTTGTGCTTCTAGCCATGGCAGCATGCATCTGCACATTGGAATGTGCTGAATGACCCCCTTTTTTTGCAGTTGTACTGAGCTGAAGGTGTGGCTGACTCCTGTTGGTCTAGCACTCCTGACTAGCCTGTCTGGCCATAGACTGATTTTAATTAGTATACGTATACAGCTGTAGCCTTCTCTCATTGCATTAATTGGAAGCAGTTTGGCACTAGGAGAGGTATAGACTAGGCTCGGCATGCATGTTAGTACCTGCATTCCCTGGATTTAATGGAGTCCATTATGGCACCAAAAATGTTAAAAGGCAGAGTGGACCCAGCATGCATGTGTACAATCTGTGTGATGTAGGCCTGATTTATCAACTGAGAGTCTCACAAAAATTGTTGCAGTCTTGCAGGGATGGAGAGATGGAGTAGAAAGTAGAGTAGCATCTCAAGTGTTAGACTTAAAGGGGTATTCTGGTTTTATGATACTGATCACCTATTCTCAGGATAGACCATCAGTTTCAGATCAGTTTGGGTCGGACTCCCGGCATCCCTACTGATCAGCTATTTGAAGAGGCCTCTGCACTAATGCGAGCTTTGCGTCTTTTTCAAAGTTTACCTATACACAGTGCGGTGTAATTGCAGATGTTTGTCCCATTCAGTTAAATGGGAAGGTGTAAATATACTGCACAACCACTACAATGTATATAGCGTGCGTAAATATGGAAGCAGACGCAGCGATCACTTCAGCGCCCACAGCTCCTTTGAACTGCTGATCAGTGGTGGTGCCGAGAGTCGGACCCCACTGATTTCAAATTGATGACCTATCCTGAGGATAGGTCATCAATATCGGGAAAATGGAATACCCCTTTAATGATGCACCAAATTTATCAAACATCCTTTGACAATTTATAAATTTGGTGCAAACCACACAGACTTCTGTAAAGTGCTTTTAAAAAATCCTTTCATGATAAATCTCCCCCTATGTCTTCAGTAATACGGTTTGGTCTCTAATTTACATCAAACTGTGTTGACTAAATAAATTAAAAAAGAAACAACCTTTGATTTTCTGCTGTTGTATTCTTTCTTATAACCAGCAGGTGGCACATAAACCAGGAAACTTCCATAAAGAAAAAAAACCCTTTAATTATGAACGTTCCGATGGTATATCTAGTAAGTCAGTTCATGCTCATTGAGCTGCATTTACATGGAGCAATCATTGTCCTAACAGCCATTAGTGCAATCCATCAGGCACAGTTTCATTATTGTCGGCAGCACATCCGTGTTTACACATAGCGATGTGCCACCATCAACCAATGATTTATATGCCCCTATAAAATATGCAGTTGATGACAAACAAGCACAGGGCAATGATCGGGAATCGCTAGTCAAAAGCGTAATTGGTCACCTTGTCATCAACCTGTGTAAATGTTGATGGTGTAACAGTAGGATATTGCGTCACTTGCAACTCAGTAAAGAGGAAATACCAAAAGGTTCTGATCTCTATTCTCATGGTCCATGGGGAACCCGGTAGTCAGAGGCTTATTAATAAGCAACTGATGGCATATGTGACTAGGGGGGAACATAGCATCCCGGGGTCCAGTGCTTATTGCCTTCCGCCACCCTCTTTACATCAATTGAAGGAAATAAAGCAGTTTAAGATTCGTACTGTAGACTCCCCTCTCTTGTTTGATAGGATTCCTGCAATAGCTACTGTATCCGGAACTAAGTCCCCTCTTCCCATGAGCCCATAACAGCTGCATATACATGATCGAGTCACATTATTATGACCACCAGCAAATATCCAGAGCAACCAGCGTGTGCAGCACAGACAGCAGCCAGATGGGAGTGACTCAGTAAGGTCTTGGTAGGTTGTCACAGGTATCTGGATCCATGCTGACTGCAGTGCCTCCCACAGCTACTGGAGGGCGTGTGGGGGAGGATCCATACAGTGAATACGGCAATCAAGTTGGTGTCACAGATGCTCAGTTGGGTTCAAGTGTGGAGGCCAGAGTAGTACTTGGAAGTCTTGGTCATGATCTTCCAACCAGTGTCAGACATTTCTAGCTGTGTCACATGTCGCATTGTCTTACTGGAAGATCCCATCTGCCCCAGGGAAGATAATCAGTGTATGTATGGGTATAGATGATCTGCAAGGATGGATGTATGCCCAAATCGGTTGAGAATGCCTTTCACATGGAATTTCCTTCCTTCGTTGTTACCTAAAGTTGCAGTTACATGTCTTACAAAGTGAAAGTAAAAAGCCCAGGAAGGAGATATAACCCATAATGACGTGTAGCCAGGCAATCAGCAGATAGCCATCTGCAAGGATCTCCCCATGCATCCTCTGTTATACATAGACTTACTGTGCATCAGACTAATTGTCAGCAAGCGGTCTAATATATAGGCACACTTACCTACTTCACCTACTGCGCCATTAATAATTATTCTGTTCTATTATACATAGACTTACTGGGCATCAGACTCATTGTCAACAAGCGGTCTTATATACAGGCATGTTTACCTATTTCATCGAATGTGCCATTAGTAAGTAATCTGTTCTGTCATACAGACTCACTGTGCATCAGACTCATTGTCAACAGGGGGTCTAATATGTAGGTGCGTTTACCTATTTCATCTGCTGCACCATTAATAATTAATCTGTTCTGTTATACATAGATTTACTGTGCATCAGCCTCATTGGTCTCATATATAAGGTCATCTGTTGCGCCAATCTGTTCTGTAATAGAGAGACTCACTATGCATCATTAGTACACACTAGACCCCTTATAATCCAAAGAGTTTATCTACAGTTAGTCAGCTGACTACTAAACGTCTTACTTTTACATGTGCTAGTGTTTATCTGAAAATTAACTTTTAATGAAATCATTTAAAAATATATTTTAGAGGCAGTTTAAAAATATCAGTAGTTGGCACAGTCTGGTTTTATATATGTGCAAGTATTTAAAGTGCTTTCCACTGCTATGTCCCTGCAGTGGTATGCAGACAAAGCAACACTAAGTGCTGTATCAGCTCGGTGGCAGGCAGGATCAGTGTGCCGACGAAACATGTTTGGAGGCAGTGTGTTTGTGTATGTTTTTCGTTTAGCATAGGGGCGCAGTATTGATTTACTAACACTGTAGGTGAAGTAAGGCCAGTGGATGCACGCACCCAGCTGATACTGCACTCAGTGTTGCTTTGTCTGCAGACCACTGCAGGGACATAGCAGTGGAAAGCACTTTGAATACTTGCACATATATAAAACCAGACTGCGCCAACTACTGATATTTTTAAACAGTTTCCAAAATATATTTTTTAATGATTTAATTAAAAGTTACATTTCAGATAAACACTAACGCATGTAAAAGTTAGGGTGCTTTCACACTTGCGTTTTGAGAATCCGGCAGGCACTTCCGGCCCGCCGGATCCGTCAGAACGCAAGTCGCCTGAAAGCATTTGGGATCCTGATCAGTCTTCAAAGTACTTTCAGGTTACCATGGCAGCCAGGGCGCTACTGAAGTCCTGGCTGCCATGGAACTCCGCAGCAGTGTACTTACCTGCTCTGCGGCCGCTGGGCGCTCCTTAATGACGTCACAGGTCCCCGCGGCGCATAGATCAATGCGCCGCCCGGACCTGTGATGTCATGAAGAAGTGCCCGGGGGCCACAGCGCAGGTAAGTACACTGCTGCGGAGTACTTACCATGGCAGCCAGGACTTCATTAGCGTCCTGGCTGCTATGGTAACCGATCGGAACTGCAGCTGTGCATGTGCATTAATTCCGGATCTGGCATTACGGCAAGTCCTCCTGATTTTTGGCCGGAGGAAAATCCGCAGTATGCTGTGGATTTTTCTCTGGCCAAAAAACGTTTGGGTACTGAACGGATGACATCCTGATGCATTCTGAATGGATTTCTCTACATTCAGAATGCATGGGGATAATCCTGATCATTAGTTTTCCGGCATAGAGCCCCAATGACGGAACTATATGTCGGAAAACAAAAACGCTAGTATGAAAGGACCCTAAGGCGTTTAGTAGTTAGCTGATTAATTGTAAATAAACTCACTGTCCATAAGACTCATTGTCAACATGCGGTCTAATATATTGATGCATTTTCCTATTTCATCTGCTGCGCCATTAATATTTAATCTGTTCTGTTATACATAGATTTCTTTTGCATCAGACTCATTGTCAACAGGGGTCTAATACATAGTCGTGTTTACCTATTTCAGCTGCTGCGCCAATAATAATTAATCTGTTCTGTTATATATAGACTTACTGTGAATCAGATTCATTGTCAACAGGGGGTCTAATACATAGGCGCTTTTACCTATTTCATCTGCTGCGCCATTCATACTTAATCTGTTCTGTCATATATAGACTTACTGTGCATCAGACTCATTGTCAACAGGGGGTCTAATATATAGGCACATTTATCTAGTTCATCTGCTGCACCATTTATACTTACTCTGTTCTGTTGTACATAGACTAACTGTGCATCAGACTTAGTCTTAACAGACGGTCTAATATATAGGCGTGTTTACCTAGCACCATTCATATTTAATCTGTTACATTATTGATTCAGTTACTGTACACTATGGCCAACAGACAGTTGTCTGGGCCCTCAAAAGGAACAGGCAGTGGCAAAAGTGTTGCTGTGGCCAGCACAAGTAGAAGAAAGGGTGGTTGTTTCCTCTGACATCACACTTAGTTGCCATGACCCAGGAACAACCTCTGTGTCCTTACCTGTCCTGCAACTGCCTCTTTCTTTTGCTACTCCTTCTGCTCAGGTAGTAATGCATGCTGCCTCTCTGCTCCACTTTTCAGCAAGGACGAGCCTAGTGAGGACAATCAGCTGCTACAGGCCAGCACAGAGTTGAAGGAGATGTCCACTGCATCCTCCCTTAGGCGTGCAACTAGTGATGATGACAGTCAGGTGGGAGCACGTGTTGCAAGCAGTCATGGACATGGCCATCAGACTGGTGAGGGTGACATAAGTGACGACCAGACAGTTGTGGATGATGATGTAGTCGATTGCATGTGGAAGCTGGGTAAAGAGGGAGCATCATCGTCATCAGGGGTGACGGTGGCAGCAGGTCTGTTAGACAGCAGCAGGGTGGCAGAATGCCAATGAGCCAGCAGGGTGGAAACACTGGGAGATCTGGAGCCAAAAGCGCCTGAGGTAGACAGTTTGCTACTCGGGAGCCTTCCTGTCAGGAAACAACTAGTGGTGCATGAGTTCATAAAGTCAGTGGCAGGCAGTCAGCACGGAGTGTTGGGGGTAAAATGCCATACTCGGCAGTGTCGGAATTTTTTATCAAGTCCCTGGAGGACGTTAGCATGGTGGTGTGCAGGATATGTGGGCAGAAGCTGAAGTGCGGTCAGGGTGCTAATGTTGGTATTACAGTCCTGCATCAACATATAAGCGTCACCATAAAGTGGCCCAGGAAAACCGTGGCATTAATGCAGTGGTACAGCCTAAAGCATCTACCAGCGGCCCCCACTCCTTCTCTAGCAGTCAATTCTCCTCAACCTCAGCAGAAGGAAGCTGTTGTTCCTTCCCTTTGTCTACTACTCCTGATGCTCCTCCTCCTCCACCTTGTCCTCATCACGTGCTTCTCCAGCAAATGATCACCAGTTGATGGCAAAGAGACAATTGTATGCGTGCACTCATCCAGTGGCACAGAAGCTGAAAGTGCACCTGGCCAAGTTGCTGGTACTACAGTCCCCTCCTTTCTATATCATGGACTCTGAACATTTCAGAGAATTGATGACTTGTGCCCACCCAAAGTGGAAAGTCCCAAGCCGTTATTACTTCTTTAAAAAAAAAACTGGACCAGCCCTGAACACATATGTTGAAAAGAAGGTGAACCAGTCCTTGGGCCTGTCTGTGTCTGGTACAATTCATGCCAGCGCTGACGTGTGGAGCTGTAACTATGGTCAAGGATAATATATGTGCTTTACAGCCCACTGGTTAAATGTGGTTCCAGCCCAGGCACACCAGCAACTTAGCCAGGTGACAGCAATGCCGTCTTCACATTGTAATCATGAGATTTCTCCGTCAATATTCTCCTCTGTCTCCTCATCCTCCACCTTCTGGCACAGTTCAGAGTGGCCCTCCAGCATAGTACTTACGTGAAGCATGACATTATCACGCGGTTCTGCACCTGGTCAGCCTGGGCGAAAGGAGTCACACTGGGGAAGAACTGCTCTGCGTCATCAACCAAGAAATCAAATCTTGGCCGTCTCCTCACCAACTGGAGATAGGAACCATGGTCACCGATAACGGGGAGAACATTATTTCTGTGCTGCGCCAGGGAGGGCTGACCAATGCGCCCTGCATGGCGCACATGTTTAATCTGGTTGTCACCTGGTTGCTGAAGTCTTCCACCCAAATGCAAGACATTTAGAAAATGTCAAGGAAACTGTGCATACACTTCAGCCACTCTTACCATGCAAATTACGCCCTCATTGAGCTGCAAAGGCAGAATGGTGTTCTCCTACATCGCCACATATGCAGCATTTCCACACTTTGGAACTCTATTCTCCACATTTTGGACTGACTGTATGAGCAGAGGAAACGTGTGACAGATTATTTAATGCTGCAGATGGGCAGAACTACTCCTCGATGTAACTTTGACATTAGACAGTGGCTTCTCATGCGTGACACCTACCATTTGGTCAGTGCTTTAAGGAGGCCACTTTATTTGGCATTTGCCAGAAAAACAAGATGAATGATGTTATTCTACTCCTTGATGTCCTGGAGGGGATGCTGATAAATCAAACTGGCGAGAGGAGACAAGATATGGCGCCTACATCTCATGGCCACCTGAGCCCTATGGAGGATGAACTGGCACAGGAGGAGGACGAAGAGGAGGACATAAACGCCCAGGAATTCTGTGGCAGTATGCAGTGGAGATAGAGGCAGGGTGTCCTTTCGAGTCCCTTGCGTAAATGGCCAGATGCATGCTGAGTTGCTTGTTTAGTGACAGCCCCTTCTGAGAGGGATTAAAAACTCAACTACTATCAAGACATCCTTTGTACTCGGTTGGTCGCTGCCTACGGGCACCATTGCCCATTGTCACCAAGGTCTAGGGGCCCTCTTAGCTTGAGTCTCTAATAAGCACTTTTCTTTACACGCCTACTGAAGAAACCACCCAGCAGCAGCAGGATATGGAGCAGGTGGTGACATACTTGGACTGCACCCTGTCACCTCAGATCCAAGATCCACTAGACTACTTGGCATTCAACTGCCCGAGTTTGCCCTGGACAAAATTTTCTTACTAGCTAGTAGTGTGGCATCAGAGTGAGTGTTTAGCGCAGTGTGTGCCATAGTTACCTCAAAGAGAACTCACCTTTCAGCTCAAAATGTTGAGAGACTAACCTTTATAAAGATTAATCAGGCCTGGATTAACCAGGATTTCCAGACACTGGTTCCTGGTTCCAACAGACTAGATCATTCCAACAGTAATGATCTAACTGTAGTGTGCTGCCACACCAGAACATTGTGACAAATGGACCTTTACTTCTGCCCACGTGCTGCTGCCGCTATTCTGATGCTGTCACCCGCCTGATGCCACATGCCTACTGCCTCTACTGCCATCTGCCCCTACTGTGATCTTCCACCATATTGTGCTGTTACTGCTATGGCTGTTTCCCCCTCCCGCTCTGTTCCAGGGCCACTATTGTGACTCTTCATGCTGTTGCCATCCTCACCAGTCTGTTCCGGGGCCACTATTGTGACTCTTAATGCTGTTGCCACCCTCACCACTCTGTTAGAGGGCCACTAGTGTCCCTGTTTGGCTATGTTGACATCATCATTCATTTTTCCATTCATCTCATCTGTTAGAAGAACAGAAAAATAACCAAAAAAAGGGGCCTGTCATTTGACTGTCCTTAAGGCCTATATCACACAATCAGTATGCATCAGGATTTGATTATGATTTGGAAGCCAAAAGCCGGAGTGGGTCCAAAACACAGCAGACATGCAAATATTTCCATCAGAATTATCTCTGTGTTGGTCCCACTCCTGTTTTTGCCTTACCAATACTGATCAAATGCTGACCAAATACTGATGGTGTTTGAAGGCGAATACTCCAACTACAGGATCCGCTTTTTTGGGGCTGATCCTAATGGATTAGAAGAACAATAAAAATGAGTAAAATGCGATCATAAACAAAAATTGCCTCCAAAGGTGTACATGGCCTTTAAGGAGTTGTCCATTGTATAAATTTTGGCATCTTAATAGTGAAGTTATTGTAAGTAATTGTAATTATTGTTATTTGTATAAGCTTTTATAGTTGTAATATTTCTTTTTGTTCATCTCTCCATATATAATTATCCAGAATAACTATATTATAAATTTTCGACACTATACAATATACCTTTTTTTATATGTTCACTCTTGTGTCTCATTTAATACATCAAACCTTCGAATCAGGCCCAGTAAGAGAGTGTATTATATATAGTATATATTTAATATATATTTATATATAATAACTTATTACACACTGATGTGTGAATGATGACCTGGCAAATTGCAGAACTGATACCGCATTTTGTGCAGTAGAAAAGTTCAAATTTAGAGGATCCCAGCAGCCTGGCATCTGACTCGATTAAATGGAGCTTATGTAATATATGAACCGCTTATATAGGGTTAATATACAGTCTGCACCAGGCAATTGCTCAAATAGCAATCGCTTAAGGTGGATTTAGATGTCCAGACAATCAGGCAGATTATCGGAAACAAACTTTCCCAACAATCTGGCCACGTAAAGATGCAGCCAATCACCCGATAAACGAGCGAAGTGCTCGTTCATTAGGTGATCCTGTCGTTCGTGCAGTCACATAAATTATCGTTTGTGGGCAGCAGATCGTGCTGCGGCAACAGCGATCTGCTACCCAAATGCAATGCTGCTGTATGAGGACGAGCAAGTGCAAAAGCATTCACATCTGTGTATACAGGTTAAGTATTATTAGTGAGATAACCCCCCTAAAGACGACCTGTCACCTCTCCTCACATGTCTGTTTTAGTTACCACTTGCATTTTCCATGTAATGACAATTAGGCCGCATGCACATGCAACATGCCTCCCCCCAGGGCCGTTCGGGTCCCAGTGTTTAGAAATGCCGAGTGGTGATGTGGCCCTAATAGGTTGTGTGTCATGGTGCTCCTACCTGGATATCATCGCTTCCCAGGGTTAGGCTCATTAGCATTCAAAGAGAGTTGTAGTTGGTGGAGTATAAGTCAAGTCCAGACTTAATAAAGTTTAACAGTTTTACTTGAATAAACTTGCATCCAGAAAATATTTTATCTGTCTCTGGCTCCAGCAGGTTTTGGGGTAGTCTGGCAAGTAAATGTGCACACTTTGCTTTGTCTCTCTGCTGTGCTAATCTCTGGCTTTAGTCTGGTTACTGGACTTCATGACAGTTCTGGTACCGTTGAGTGGGGTGCCTTTTATTGTTGATTTCCTTGCAATACCCAGTCCATGAACAGCAAAGAGTCAGAGTGCTTTCCAAGCTGCAGAGCTCCTGCTGCAGGAGGGGGAAGGGGGGGGGGGCTCCCCTCACTGCACCATTTTGTATTTTCTCTTACAACTCCTAATTCCCTATCTTTCTTTCTGCAACCTCACCCATGGTAGGAAGCAGGACTCACCCACTTCTGCCCAAAAGGGGGAAGAATGGAGTGGTAAGCTCCATTCCATCTAAAGATACTTTCCGCCAGATACACTGCCACCTGCTGGATAACCAGGCACATTGCATATAATACCAATACATAACTTACTGTGGGTTAATAATAAATCAATTAAGAATTATTAATTATGGTCATAAAAATAATTAACCATGATTTTTTCATAACTTCTTGAAATCATGACCTGGTAAATTGTAGATAACCTAATCGATACAATTCACATCTGAGTCCAACTATTTCCTCAGATAATAAGTTCTTTTTATGTGAGATGACATTAATGCTAAAGATGTAGTTTTGACATTAAATAATAATACGCAGGTATCATAAAAATATGCAGATTTATTGGTTACAAGGTTATAAACATAAATAAATAAACACAATGATATATGCAAAAGAATATATACGGAGTTGATATAAAGCATAACAAGCTTAATAATACATGTGAGTAGGAACAATTTGTCACATTATAACAAAGCTAATATTTGGTTAGGATATTCAAATAAGTTAAGTTATATACATCACTTCTGTTCAGAGGAAACCTCATGATAGCATTATGGGCATGTCAAATCCTAGACATCAATATGGAATGCTGAATACATTCCGTCCCCTTCTAACCAACTACACCTCACATGACTTCAAGAATGGGCAAATCCATACAAGGACATAACTTAGAAGAGATAACTGTATCCTTCCGTCCCATCCTGGACTATTTTCACATATATGATTTTGGTAAAACTATTAAGGCAAACAACAGAAATGGGAAGAACTTGAAACAAGTCTTTCCAGTGGGAATTTATCACCTAGCTTGGCGAAGAATGTTACTATCAATATATTTATATATGCAATCATTTAATACTTTGATAGATTATGAGTCTTAATTCTTCTGCAGGGAGAATAAAGCCTCACAATATCCTAAGACTACATCTCAATATGGAGATGATCAATTAATTAATGTGTTTATGTATTCGCCAATCTAGATGATATGATTTCACCCACATTATCCAATTAGTCTTAATAAAATGAAATATCATTCTTTATGTCTCTTACCAAGTCCTAGTAGGAATCACACTTCTGCTCCTAGGAAAGCTGTGTGGTTCATTATCGCATGTCTCACCATGACTTTCATGTTGATAGACCCCTCTCTCTTGGGTGTTGGATCTTGGATGTTGGGTCCCCCTTGTGAGTCCTCTTCTTGTTCTGGCTATGATGATGATCATGACGCTGATGATGATGTTCATGATGATCCCCTATCCTGATGTGTCCGTATAATTATTTCCTCTCTTATCTCATGTTACATCCTCCTGGATTAAAATCTTCCAATCAACTGCGGTGGGTGTAACGTATGTTAATGACTCTATGAGATCATAATTACCCACAATGCAATTGTGGAGAATGGTGTCATGATATCCATCTGTCTCCAGATGGCACCGTTGTGCAAGCTATTAGCGCCATACCATAAAGAGTTAACTATGGTACTCTTGTATTATATACAGCTGACCTTTGCAGCCTTAAATCAGAGATAAGGGATTAGTTTAGACACTTTGAAACAACTAAAGACAGACCTCTAGGCGTCTCTCTGAATGTTTCTCACACTATTGCTCTATGGACCGTAATGATATGAATGGGCCTTGTTTTCTCATAGAGATATCAGTACCTCCTCTATCATACCAGCATGTAATTAATTGTTACAAAAACACACATCTTTACAGACACTCTCTTAGAGAGAATATCCTCCTAAGGAGAATTATATACTAATATTGGATACATCTTGTTTTCACAACATATAACAATATAATATAAAGTAATATATATGACCTACCGATTGTCTTATGCTAAGGACTAACTAAGGCTCATTAAATGAATACATAGATATTATATTTTTGCTTTATTAATAAATAATTAATTGTATAAGGAATTATCACCAGCTGCTTCTATAGTTTATCTTATCTCCGGTCATAAATTTATACTTAGACAAGGAGGTTTTCTTCTCAGACATTCAAGAGAAGAACAAACACAAATGAGCAGCAGCCTTTATACACAGTAACCTTTGTGCGACCTTACTTTGGCCTACTGAAGACATGCTATTATTGTAAATATAATCGAGCATGGCTCTTAAAGGGAATGAATATCCATCTTGACTAGAATAATTAGATATCAATGCATATACCTATGAAAAGGCACAACATTACATAGCCATTATTTGTTAGCCGTTAGACAATAGCAGGATGAAGGAATGGTAGTGCCTGCTCTGGGGTACTACATATCCCCATACTTAAAACGAAGCCATCCTCATCTTGTGCTTAGGGTAAGCTCCAGGGTTCCCTTTCAAGTGCTGCATTAGAATACTTTATATTTCATACCTTCTTTTAGGTGCTTCAGTCCCCCTAAAAATTTAAGAATAAATCTCTTCACCTAGAGATTATACCAACATTAGGCGTTCACTTATTACTTCAGAATTTGGAGCATGGGGGTGTCATTACTTTGTAATCCCACCACTATTCAATGAAGGCCTGCAAATAAAAGGGTGGTTTCATCCTGTAATACCTTTGCTGCATCAAGGTCTAATTATGCTTTATGCTTCATCACCTTGAAGACTAAACCTGGTAGATTTTCACTTATCTGCTTGGGGTAGTGCATAGTGCTTTAGGCACCTAGAAACATCCTTAGCTCCTATGAGGGCTGAGCCTCTCTAAATAATAGCCTAACTTACATCTTTTTGGCAGCAGGGTTACGCTTGAAGCAATGGTACTGTTAACAGCAATGGTACTGCACATGATCCTAAAGACACAGGACATACTGGCTCCTTCCCCTCCCAAGTCTGTGGAGAGAAAACAGATAAGGGCATATACCAACACAGTACAATACCTAGGCTTTCTAAACTTACAAAGGGCAAAATTACCATTTTACTTTTGGGTCCTCAGAGACAGTCCACAAGAGCAATGGAGTAAGGGTAGATAGATCTATCTATCTATCTATCTATCTATCTATCTATCTACTATCTAGAGTACTATTTCACAAAAGCCCATTTAAAAAGTATATAAAAAATCACATTGTTGCTCAAATCAAAAATAGTCTATACAATGGAGAAAAATACTTTAATGTTGCACAAACTTTAAAACTTTAATTCAAAAATGTCACAATTGAGGTCACAAAGAGTTCAGGTATTCGTTTGAGTCCATTCTTTGGGTGCTGGCTTATAACATTGCAAAAAGCATAACACAGTGCAAAAAGAATTTTAAGTGCAAACTCATTTGTAATCCACAAGAGATAGCAAAAATTATAGTTATAATCCACAAGGTAGTGGGCAATTTCCACAGTAGGTAGGGTTCCCACTTAACCTGAGAAGGAGGAAAAAGTTTGTTTGGCGCTAATGAGCGCATCCTGGAGATAGTTATTGACTGATGGATGGAGTCCATGAAGTCCAGGCACAAAAGGGGTGGACGAAAAAGGGCCAAAATATCAACTCAAAACGGGCCAATCTGTCTCACCCATAAATATGGCTGCTATAGTCTCTGTACCTAAATATTCATCCTGAAGAACTCTCGTTAAA
This sequence comes from Bufotes viridis, assembly GCA_033119425.1. Classification (NCBI taxonomy): domain Eukaryota; kingdom Metazoa; phylum Chordata; class Amphibia; order Anura; family Bufonidae; genus Bufotes; species Bufotes viridis. The sequence goes on along the minus strand of CM065592.1, from coordinate 389,764,482 downwards.
CGGCAGGTGGCTTACCCTTGTTGGTCCGTTGGGACCTACGTAAGGACAGTTCAGGGTCTCCGGAGGCGGAGATAGAGTCCGGGACTTGTAAAGGCCTCAGGCTGTGTTAGCAGCCATCCAAAACCTAGGGGCCAAATAGGTGAGAGAGGGAGACCTCCTTAGATATGGCAATCAGCATTGACCGCCGTCTCTAAGATGTTAATCCACTGCTGGCATCTGAGTTTTTAGTGATGCGGGCAGATACAGCAGTAACAGTAGTGGCCTGCTGCTGATTGGGCAGGCACAGGTCTTTTGCCTGCTTGATTCACGTGCGATACTACCGTACTACCGCTGTGCCATAATCATATGTCAGAGGTCGGGAATGGGTTAAGCAAAGGAGATTTTTTGTGCATAATTTAAAAAACTGTATATATTAAGTTTCGCTGTAACTTTACTAACTCGGAGAGTAAAGTTATGTTTTTTTATGCTGCAAAGTGAACATGGTAAAATATAAAATGTAAAAAGTCAATGACTGAAGTTCTTGTTTTTTCCTTTCCATCCAGAAAGTTGATGAATAAGTTATGTGTGTCCCAAAATGGTGCCGTTAAGCACTTCAACTTGCTCTTCTAAAAATTTGCCCCCATATGGCTACCTCAAGGGAAAAGTTAGAACATCATAGCCCTTGTAATGCGACAATTAAAAAAATTGCTTGGTTACTATGGCCCAAAACAGGCTGGTCACTAAGGGGTTAAAGGGATTGTTTGGGAATTCAATATTAATATCTGACGTCTCACTGCCAGCAGCCCTGCCAATCATTCTATCAATACTTTTCAGAGTATACCAAGCACAGCACCGTACATTGCATTGGTATTGCAGCTCAATTCTATTCACTTGAATGGGACTGAGACGCACAATAGTGATTTCACAGATGAACGTGAACTCTCTAGCTGAGAAAGCGGCTCGGGTGAACGCTACAAACTCTTAAACAGATTTTCGTGGTGTTGGTGGGAGTTGGATGGATCTTTACTGATCAGATATTGATGACCTAACCTGAAGATAGGTCATCAATGTGTAATTCTCGGACAATTCTTTAAATCTATACGTGACTGTGGCCTGTTTGATGGGTGGGGCCTATGCATTAGACAATATGCGCCTACAGCTGTAAATCTGACTCTGGCTTCAAACCAGTATATTTAAGCTCCACTATGAAGAAATGCACAACGCTGTGGGGAATGATGCTGCTTGTAAAAGTTTGTGGATATTTTGTGTACAGAGAAGAGGTCCTTACATCTGAGGCTGATTCATTTGTTCCCCTGAAAAGCTTACCCCTACTAGATCAGTACTAAATACTACAGGAAAGCAGCACAATGTAACGTTTCAGGACAAGGAAGCAGAGACTTTTGGGGTCATTTATCAAACTGGTGTAAAGTAGAACTGGCTTAGTTGCCCATAGCAACCAGATTCCACCTTTCATTTTGGACAGCTCCTTTGGAAAATGAAAGGTGGAATCTGATTGGTTGCTATGGGCAACTAAGCCAGTTCTACTTTACAGCAGTTTGATAGATAATCGCATTTGATCTGAAATTCTGAATATACCGAAGCGTCAGTGAGCAGGTATGAATCTTTGATTAGGTTATACATGTTAGGGCCCATAAGTGAAGAATTCCTGGAAAACTCTTTTACTGTAATTCTAGTGTTCAACTCCCCTTCCTTTAAATTGCATTCCCTGCAATCATCATCATTCTCAAGACATTAGTAACATAGTATATAAGGCCGAAAATAGACATCTGTCCATCCAGTTCGGCCTCTTATCCTGCAAGTTGATCCAGAGGAAGGCAAATAACCCCTGTCAGGTAGAAGCCAATTTTCCCCACTTAAGGGGAAAAAAATTATTTCCCGACTCCAATCAGGCAATCAGAATAACTCCCTGGATCAACGACCCCTCTCTAGTAGCTATAACCTGTAATATTATTACACTCCAGAAATTCATCCAGGCCCCTCTTGAATTCCTTTATTGTACTCACCATCACCACCTCCTCAGGCAGAGAGCTCCATAGTCTCACTGCTCTTACCGTAAAGAATCCTCTTCTATATTTGTGTACAAACCTTCTTTCCTCCAGACGCAGAGGATGTCCCCTCGTCACAGTCACAGTCCTGGGGATAAATAGATGATGGAAGAGATCTCTGTACTGACCCCTGATATATTTATACATAGTTATTAGATCTCCCCTCAGTCGTCTTTTTTCTAAAGCGAATAACCCTAATTTTAATAAGCATTCAGGGTACTGTAGTCTACCCATTCCAGTTATTACTTTAGTTGCCCTCCTCTGAACCCTCTCCAGCTCTGTTATGTCTGCCTTGTTCACATGAGCCCAGAACTGTACACAGAACCCCATGTGTGGTCTGACTAGTGATTTGTAAAGTGGTAGGACTATGTTCTCATCACGGGCATCTATGCCCCTTTTGATGCAACCCATTATCTTATTGGCTTTGGCAAAAGCTGCCTGACACTGGTTTCTATAGCTTAGTTTGCTGTTCATTGTTCACTAAAATTCCTAGATGATTTTTCATGTCAGTGTTACCGAGTGTTTTACCATTTAGTATGTACGGGTGACTTGCATTATTCCTTCCCATGTACATAACCTTGCATTTTTTCAGTGTTAAACCTCATCTGCCACTTCTCTGCCCAAACCGCGAATCTATCCAGATCCCTCTGAAGCAGTATACTGTCCTCTTCCGTGTCAATTACTTTACACAGTTTACTGTCATCTGCAAAAATTGATATATTACTGTGCAAGCCTTCTACAAGATCATTAATAAATATATTGAAGAGAATAGAGCCCAATACTGACCCCTGAGGTACCCCACTAGTGACAGTGACCCAATCTGAGTGTGTAGCGTTAATAACCACCCACTGTTTTCTATGACTGAGCCAGTTACTTACCCACATACAGACATTTTCTCCCAGTCGAATGATTCTCATTTTATATACTAACCTCTTATGCGGTACAGTGTCAAATGCTTTGGAGAAGTCCAGATATACGACATCCATTGATTCGCCACTGTCAAGTCTAGAACTTACCGCCTCATAGAAACTGATTAAATTAGTTTGACATGACCGATCCCTCATGAAGCCATGCTGATATGGCATTATTTGCTTATTTTCATTGACGTACTCCAAGATAGCATCTCTTAGAAAACCTTCAAACAGTTTACCCACAACAGATGTTAAACTTACCGGCCTATAGTTTCCGGGCTCTGTTTCTAGACCCTTTTTGAATATTGGCACCACATTTGCTATGCGCCAATCCTGTGGAACACTCCCAGTCAGCATAGAGTCCTTAAATATCAGAAATAAGGGTCTATGACATTTCTTAATTCCCTTAGGATACGAGGGTGTATGCCATCTGGTCCTGGCAATTTTTCTATTTTAATCTTTTTAAGACGCCACTGTACTTCTTCCGTCAGACAGGGCACTTTTAATGGGGAATTTACTTTTACATTCTGCATTTCATCTGACAGTTTGTTTTCCTTAGTGAATACAGTGGGGGAAAAAAATATTTAATAGCTTTGCTTTCTCCTCATCGCTCTCTGCAACTCCCCCCTCATTACTCTGTAAAGGACTTCAAACTTATACTTTTTACCATTTATATAATTGAAGAAAATTTTAGGGTTGGTTTTGCTCTCTTTGGCTGCTTTTATTTGTTTTTTTACATATTCTATTTTTTTCCTTATAGTTTTTCAGTGCTTCCTCGCTACCCTCCTGTTTTAGTGATTTAAATGCTTTCTTTTTGTCATTTATTGCTTTCTTTAGAGTTCTATTTATCCACATTGTTTTTTTCTTGTTCCTTAACCTTTTATTCCCATAAGGTATGTACCTCTCAGAATTAGATTTTAGGATGCTTTTAAAAATATCCCATTTTGTGGCTGTATTTTTATTTTTGAGGACTTTGTCCCAGTTAGTTAGGCCTATGGCCTCTCTTTGTTGGCGAAATTTAGCTTTTTTGAAGTTTGGTATTTTTGTTCTTCCCTGAAGAAACACTCTTTTAAATGATAATTGGAAGGTTATTACTTTATGGTCACTATTTCCCAGGTGTCCCCCAACCCGCAACATCTGTTGTTCTGTCAGGTCTATTGGTTACTACTAAGTCCAGTATAGCCGTCCCTCTAGTCGAGTCCTGATCCAGTTGGGAAACGTAATTCTCTTTGGTTATTGCCAAGAACCTGTTTCCTTTATGAGATATCCAGGTTTCAGTTTCACAGTCTATATATGGGTAGTTGAAGTCCCCCATAATAACGACCTCATTATGATCTGCGCCTCGTCTATCTCATTTAGTAGTAGATTTTTTTGCCTCCATGTATTCTACCCACAGTGTCTCCACATGTTCATGTCCCTCAATTATATCTTCTCGGACTGTGGGCTTTAGACAGTACTTTACATAAAGGCAGACCCCTACTCCTCTCCGGTTTTGGCGAACCTTTCTAAACAGATTGTAACTCTGTACATGAACTGCCCAGTCATAGCTATCATCCAGCCATGTCTAGTTATTCCCACTATATCATACTCCTCCTCACACATCACTAATTCCAGTTCCCGAGTTTTATTAGTCAGGCTTCTGGCATTAGTATACATACAATTAAGAGGTTTATGTATATTTTTCACCCTACACCTTTCCTTCTGAACTGTTCTAGTCCCTAACCCTAAACTGTTCTAGTCCCTAACCCTAAACTGTTCTAGTCCCATTAAAGGGGTTATCTCATTACTAATGTAAAAAAAGGAAAAACAGCCATCATATAGCTAATAACAATCTATTTCTAAGAAAGCTAGAACCAGCTCTGTACCTCACATGGATCCAAAGATCGCCACATTCATTGCTCTGCTAGATTTATATCAAGCTGGCAGCTCAAGGGGAGTGTCTTTTCTGCTGCAGCTAAGGGGGCGTGTCTCAGCTCTTCCTATTACAGTTGAGGAGGCAGTTAAAGGATGAAATTGAGCATGTTCGGCCATCTCAATGAGCAGGACAAAGAAATAAGAAAAAGACAAACAGTAGGTGACCCTATACAGATACATTTTATTGAATAACTCAGTGGCTATGCTAGATATGTAATTACACGCAATTACTAAAGTATTCAGATCTAGGTGCTGGTTTGAAAATTGTTGAATATTTTTCGTGGGACAACCCCTTTAATCATAATGTGATAGATAAAATTTGATCAAAAAGAAGTGTTGGAAGCCATAAATATAAGTAAATAAGAACCTTTTCTACAAAACTGGCAATGAGATAACGAGCTTTTGGAGTAGGTGATGTGAGAGCGTCTACAATGGCGTCCACAACTTCATAGCTGTTTTTGCTGCCGTCATCAAGTGTCTTATTTAGTGAGTATGTTGCAACTTCTACGAACTCTTTACTGTAGATCTTCTTTGCCTCTGCAGGAAGAGAATCCCAGACTTTTTCTGCAGTCTCATGGGGTTGGATATTTGTGGCTGGAGCATGATTGCCAGGCTCAATAATACATACCTGCAAGCAAATGTAACAAATAAGAGAATTATAGTACCGTATTTTTCGCCCTATAAGACACACCTGCCTACCTAGGTTTTAGAGGGTAAAAATAGAAAAAAAAAATTTGGAACAAAAGATGTGTTAAAACTTTTTATAAAATAACAGACCAATATGTTAATATTAATAAGGGGGTGATTTTATTAGGGGGGGTGACTTTATTAGGGGGGTCACTTTATTGGGGGATTGACTTTATTAGGGGGGGTCACTTTATTGGGGGGTCACTTTATTGGCACTGGGGTCATTAGGGTAAAGTTCTGCACTTAGCCAGGAACACGTAGTCAGGAGTAGACAGTGTGACGACTGAGAGGCGGAGAAGTAATGTGTGACAGGGAAGTCTGCTCCACCCCTTGTCTGCCTGCTCCTGCGATCCTCAACTTTCCTCCCCCTCCCTCCTCCATAACAGCGCTTCGGGCTGACCAGTCTTTATCACCCAGCACTTGCTGAGGCCGCCCGATCCCTTCCACAGACAGCCCGCAGAGACGACCAGCCCCTGCATCACAGCAGCGCCCGGTACCTGCCTCTGAATACCCGCAGCGCATCCGGCTCCTTCAGCAAGCTCCAAGCACCAGCAGCACGGACGACTCCTTCAGCAAGCACCGGTAGCGCGGTTGGTCAGCCTTTTGATCATCGCAACGCAGCAGCGCAGCAGCACAGCAGCGCGGAAGGTACACTACTGTAATGGCAAACATGTTTTTTTCCTACATTCACCCCATAAGACGCACTGACCCCACTATACCAGTGTGGGGTGGTATATTATATACTGTATACTGTGGGGTGGTATATTATATACTGTGTACTGTGTAGTGGTATACTATATACTGTATACTGTGGGGTGTTGTACACTGTACACTATGAGGGGCTGGGGGTGTTATACTATATATGTGGGATAGTTTTCTTTATTATTTACCAGAAAAAAATTTTGGAGCTGAACGCAAAAGAGGGGCAGGTCGGGACAAATGGAGGAAGGGGTCCCAAGATGGGTAAACAGCCCCAGAACTGATACACTTAACCTCTTCCTGGTCATCAGTATCTTAGAGCTGGAAAAACCCTTTGAGATGTCTATGGCACAGTGAAGTATATGTTAGACAACATCCTATAAACATCTAGGGTGTATGTGGTTCCATTTACCACTGCTGGTGAATAACAGAAAGCAGAAATGCAGGAATCTTACCTTCACTCCAAACCTCTTCATTTCTAGACGAAGGGAATCGCAGAACTTCTCCAGCGCAGCTTTAGTCAGTGAATAGATGCTATTCATAGAGCTTACATATGCACTAATGCTTGATAAAAACACCATACGACCTATGATCAGTGTAGGAAGAAAAATTACCCAATGTGATATAGGAGAACAAGTGCAGTAAGGCTGGGTGCAAGTGTAATAAAAACATTTTTTTAATTGCAGCTGTTGTAGGCTGTCAAACTGTTTTTTGCAGTTGAAATATTTTGCAAGTGGGTAATAAATTGTCAAATACTTGATAAAATAAATAGTTGGACATGATTAAACTAATAACAGGTGACTAGAAGGTTTATGAATATGACTTACAAATCCCAATTTACATATTTAGATAGGTTGAAAAAAAGACCCAGATCCATCAAGTTTAACCTTTCTCAGATCTATACCACTAACCTTCAATGCCCGTTACTATTAGATAAGCATCTATTCCTTTATAAATGCTGCCATAGTATCTGTTATTACTACCTCTTGGGGTAGAGAATTCCACAGTTTGACTACTCTAACTGTAAAGAATCCTTTACCGTTTCGGGGTTTTCTGGCATTTAGATATTGATGACTTATCCTCAGATTTGGCTGCTTCTCCGAATTTGACAAAGGAATTGACTTTGTGACAAATTACATCGTCATGAAGCGCATTTCTTTGTAAGTAGCGGGTGAAATGACAGGGAACAGCAATCGTGCCGCCCCACGTCCTACGTCACCGCGCATTAGATTTTGCCTACGATCTTCAACCAAGATAGCCACTGCGACCTCTTCACACTCAAATGGATGAGGAGAGTATGTTTTTTTTTTTTTACTGCCACTTCAGGGAAAATTGATTTGTTACCATGAAGCATGAGGAGATTCTGTTTCGTGGCGATTAAAATTTTTCCTGAAATTCGTATAGAAGACCACTTCGGATACTTCGATTCGCTCAACACTAGTCATCAGTATCAAATCAGCAGGGGTCCAACTACTATCATTCCTGCCAATCAGCTGTTTGAAGAGGCCAGTGATGTCACTTTTCAATGGTCACATGGCCTAGGAGCAGCTCAGTCCCATTCAAGTGAATTGGGGTGAGCTGCAATACCAAGCACAGCCACTATTAAATGGACAGCGCTGTGCTTGGTAAGCTGCTGTGAGGCTGTAGCACTTACCAAAGTATCAGTGGCCTCCTCAACCAGTTGATTGGGTGTCAGATCCCTGATGATCTGATACTGATTGATGATCTATCCTGAAAATAGGTAATCAGTATCTGAATCTTGGAAAATCCCTTTAAATTGCAATGAATGTTTCGTGGTCTGCTGTTAAGTCCTTGGAATAAATAAGTCACGTGCCAGTTCTTTGTACAGACCACATATATATATATATATCCATACAGTATAAATAAAGTCATCTGTAAGGCATGCAGGACTTTTGTCTCCACTACAAAAACCATCTCCTGAACAGAAACCTATCAGATCCCATTGTAGTCAATGGGGTCCAAAGACTCTGTGCACTTCAGTTAAGTGCTCCCATCTGGCTCTTACCTTATTTTCATTCCTCTGCTCCTATAACAGAGCAGAAGAGCGGAAATGTAAAAGTGCAGATGTGAAAACAGCCTAAGGCGACTGAACAAGTCCAACTTTGCCTCTCTTTATACAAACCTTCCATCCCATTTAATAATCTGGTCACCCCTCTCTGAACCCTTTCTAGCTCTCTCCTTTATAGTTGGCCAAAACTGAAGCCCATGTACAAGATGTGGCTTTACGAAGATTTATAAAGGGGTAATATTACGACATTAAGATTTATTGCAGTTACTGTGGCCTTAGGTGCCTTACTCCTATCTACATTAAAATTCATCCTCCACATTCTGCACAATATGCCCACTTATTTAGGTTTTTCTGTAGTATTGGAAAACCAAGGTGGGTTTTAAGTTTCCTAAACAATTTTTAGTTATCAGCAAAAACATGTCACTCTCAACCCAGTCCACAAGATCACTGATAAAGAGATCAAGAGATTATTTATTTTCGAAGAAAAAGACCGTGGCAGTTTATATACATGTACAATTTGTGTATTACTGTATTTGAGATATATATATATATATATATATATATAGATATATATACACTGTAAGTGCCAAGAGTGAGAATGTTTTCCCTGTTCTTCCTGATGATAGTATACTTTAAGGTTATAAGGTTATTCCCATCTTGTAAAGTGAGAAGTTTAACACTTGGCACAAGGACAGACTGGAAATAGAACAGTCCACCTACAGAAAAGACCACCGACAGATATTTTAAGAAATAAAAAGTTTTTTGAGCACATGCTGGCAGATTCGTACATTAGGAACTGATGGAGCCCTTTAAATTAACTGCATGGTATAATACAGCTCACCTAAATAGCACATTAGGAAGATTGCACATCAAATAGTGGTTAGGAGGCCTAGAGGGACTGACAAGGGATTTCATTGAATGCTTCGTTATTCTGATTATACTCTTTGGGTATTGGGTTTCTGGAGGGTTATAAAACATAAAATTGAGATAGGGCACCATTTTGGTTCTATCTGCATGGCACTTGAAGTACAACTTTTTAGGTATTATGTAGCTTGTCTGCTATAAGATGGGTATAACTTGTTTCTTCATTGTATTTAATGTTAGTACCTGAATGTAGTGTACCATCCATGTATGTCTATTCATGGTTTTTTTATGTTTTCAATAAAAATGTTTAAAAAAAAAAGTTCTTGGCACTCAGCATGGCTCCACTACAGAGTCGTAGTATGATTGTCTGATTGCAGAACTTCTAGGGGACTTCCAGTTCTTGCACCAACATGGTGAGGTGTATGCTAAGTGCTCAACAAGGAATCATTTAGATTAACTCTTCTTCCCTGCATACCAGGCTGCTCTTAGCATGACAGCTGGGCCCATCAATTACACAATAAACTGTGATGTAATATATGGACTAGAATGGGGAGAAAATCCAAGCAGCAGGGGCACATTAAACAGAGCAAGGTGTCACTCCACCACCTAATATGGCGCATACTGTTCCGGAGCTTCATGCTCCTCAGATATTGGGGATGGGGTAGAGGATCCCCAAATTGACTATAAATAGCGGTCCATAAGAGGTCTTGAATTGAATTTTACCAGACCTACAAGAGTCCCTTATCTCTACCATGCCCAACTCACTGCTATAGCTTCAGCAGGAGATTGTCGGGCAGGGGCAACACCTGGATAAAGTAGAGGTGACAATCTGCTCCTTGGAGGATTCTAAAGCAGCACAAGATGATCTGCAGAAAGTTCTACAGGAGACCAAACTCCTGAGGGAGAAACTCAACAATTTGAAAATCAGTATGGATTGTACGTTTATCGAAATCTATTCCCCCTCAGGACCTGATATCTCTATGTGAGAAAGACTTGGAGTGAAGTGGCTCACAGGGTAGTCCTGGACCTAAGAAGTGGGCAAGCAGCATCAAAGTTCACGCCGGCCTCACAAGTCCTTCACCAAAGACCAAGGCAGGTAATTTTTAACTAGCTGGACTACTTCGAATAGAGAGTATGGGCTGATACGACAGCTAACAAAATAGTTGCAGGGGACATGAATATGGTATTATGTCACGAGGAGAAAACACGAAGCGTCCCTGAAAGCTAATAGTCCCGAGGCATAGAGATTGGGTACTTAGGGAATTTGCATCAACTAAAACCCTTAAGGATGTGTAGTTGATTACTCACCCTGTAGTATTTACAATGTACATAGCTTGTGGTTGAGGCTGGACTATATGTTTGTATCTAGAGAGATACACTACATAATTACTCTCAAGAACAGTATCCCAAGAGGCATCGACTATATCTGGCATTTTGCTTCAGACCTAGTCAGGGATGAGGACTTTAAAGCCCAATTACAGTGCTATTGGAGAGGATATGCAGAAGCAAATGCTAAATGCATGTTTTGGGAGGCAGGAAAGGTGGTTCTGAGAGGCACCTGATATCCTACATGACATCCTACAGGATAAAAAGAAATAGGCACACACAGCTAGATAGAGTTGAAGTATTAGGATAGCTTTCGGCAGGCCTACACTTTTTAACAAACTTTCCCCTCAACTGTGATGCTGAATAAAGAGGAGGGGGGAATTAGGTTCACAGATATCTGTAAATATAATCTAGCAAGCCTACTTTGACATGGTGGTGATTGAATTAACAGTACATATGGAATCTACCCTGGTTCATTGCTGGAGCCTAAATGCATTACTACACCTTACCGCAACATGTTAAGAAAAGGGTCCTAATCAAAGACACAGTGGTGGCATAAAAAGCCATGAGAAAATACTTTCCATTGTCTATTCTGAAAAAAGAAAATACTACTAATGGCCACAAGACCTGACCTTAGGTGTAAGGTTTAGAATTATGAGTGAGGTTCTAAAAATTTCATCGGTACCATTCTAGTCCAAATAAAGGGGAACCTGTATCGCAAGTTCCCCAAGTGCCTGGAACTGTGTCTCTCACTTTCTCTTTGGATCGAGTTTATGAATTTTAGAATTGCTCATCTCTACTTCCAATTAATAAAAATGGCAATTACTATGTATGATGTTATTTACTTAGCACAGATCTCACCTTTGGTTTTTCTGATGAGTGGCGCAAAAGCCAAGGTGGTCCTTATGCCTCCCAGCAGGTTGACATCAAGGAATCTCTGGAATTTCTCTATTGTTAGCCATTCCACCATTCCCCACGTGCATATACCAGCATTGTTCACAAGTCCCCACAGCCCTGGAAGAAAGAAAGTAAAAAATCAGCCTGGAATCTAAGTGAAAAAGTTTTGGAGAAGTTTGACCACTTGCTTGGCTGTACTCACGATGATCATAGTATGTTATACCCGGCTTGGAACACACAATAGAATGTATCATCTTGTGTTGTTTTTAGGAATTAAGACATAATAGCGGAAATCCACCAGAACCCGAATGCCGAACCCAAACCCGAAAACGTCGGGTTCCCTCTTCTCTATGCAAGACGGCTAAATGTTTATCCACTGCTCATTGGCGGTAACTCGTAAACCACATGGCCATTAACAATGCATGCTAAACCAACAGTCTAATGAGCTGAAGACCGCAGCTCATTAGACTGGGACTTATTTGCATTTGCATATTCAGGTTTTGTTTACATTTTTTATGCCGAAACCTAGGGCCATATGTATAAGGCAGTTTCTTTTTAAGCAGATTTATAGTCGGCTTTGAATTCTGCACGTTACATGTGGATTTTCCCTAGATTTCTCTCACAGCAGGCCAGAATACCTGTGGAAAATTTCTGCACCATGTACATGAAATCTGCTGAGATGGTTCTGTATTCGGGTACCTGCTGACAATGCAGACAAGTTCGTTTTCTCTACACAGATTCTCGTGCAGAAAAACCACAATGTAATACAGTACCAATAAAGTGTATGAGATCAGGAAAATCTCATGTACCCTTTGCTTTTTTCTTCTGTGTGGAAACTGACCTGCTGTACAGATGTTGAAATCTGCAGTATGTCAGTTGCTCGTGTGATTCCTTTGTGCGGATTTCACACTTTGTAATGGAAGGGTGAGATCTGGGGCAAAACCACGCCAAATCCAAACTAGTGTTGGGTGCGAATATTCGAATTGCGAATTTTTATTCCGAATATCGCCACTGCGAGAGTTCACAAATATTTTGGCTATAGTGCTATATATTCGTATTTGAGAATATTCTAGATTTTTTTTTCCTCTGAACCCATGTTCCCTCCCTGCTTCTTGCTTTTGGGCCAATAGGAAAGTTGCCTACCCCTTACTATATAAGAACCTCCCCAGCAGCCATTTTCAGCATTTTTTTTTTACAGTTCTGAGAAAGACGGCAGTGTCATTGCTGTGCTCTGTGCTTTCCTGTGTCACATTACATTAGATAGTTAGTTAGCTTATATATATAATACAGATAGTTAGTGGGAGATAGTCAGTGTAGGTTAGATAGTGATATAGTGTAGCTGATAGGTTCCAGTGCAGGGTGTTAGGTAGTGTGATAGATTCTGCTGTCCATACATACATGCTACAGACATAGTGCTGTGATGTCACAAGTGCACCAATCACTAATATGTAGTCAAACCTCCTATAATGTGAAGTTGCACGTATTGCGCCAAAATATTCGCATCATTAATGCTGATTTGTGCAATCGCGAATATATCGCAGCACTCTATCTGCATATAAAGCTATTGCAATGTTCTTCCGTGCCAACCATTTTCTCCAGTCTCAGGAAACTTGTAGCAGCTTGAAAAAAGTAGCAAAAGTGACCCACACCTGTATTGCGCGTGCAATATGTGCATATTATTTGCCGATTTTCACAATCAAGAAAATATTAGCGAATTCTCAAATTCGCGACTATATGACGAATATTCTGCCAAATATTGGTGAAATATCGCGAATTCGAATACTGCCCCTGCCGCTCATCACTACAAAAAACCTCAAGTAAAACATGCAGTTTACAAAACTTACAAAATGTGTGTAATATGCAACAGAGAATGGCGTAATGTAAAAAATTATAAAAATGGCCAATTCACTGCTTTTTCATCACTTTGCCTCCCAAACAATTGAATAAAAGTGATCAAAAAGTCAAACACACCCAAAATGATATTAACAAAAACTACAGATTGTCTCGCAAAAAATAAGCCAGCACACGTCTCCATAGACTGAACTATAAAAAAGGTATGGGGGTCAGAATATGGCGAAGAAAAGAAAAAAACATTTTTTTCAAAAGGTTTTTTTTTGTTAAAATAATACAAGTGTGGAATCAACCTAATCATACTGACCCGGAGAATGAACAGCGCAAGTCAGTTTTACCCCCCCCCCCCCCCACACCTGTCAAAAGTCAATGTAAATGTAAAAGGAGGTAGAGCTCTAGGCTACAAGGGTGTTTGCACTGAAGGGCTGGGTACAGTAAGTGCCTTGGGCCTTGTTTGTAGAGGTTAAAAGCCGTACAGTAGTTATTCCTGTTTTTTTTGCAGCACAGTGTGATTTACAGTCTTATCTGTCCGTTATAGCATTACAACGAAGTGAATCTAAGGGGGCATTTACACCAACAGATTATCTGACAGATTTTCTGACCAATCATTGGTCAGATGGCTGTTTACACTCAGAGATCATTTATTATACACACCAACTATTGGTCTGATTGGACAGAAATTGGTCAGATAATCTATTGGTATAAATGCACCATAAGGGTATATTTCACGTAGCAATTGAAGTGTTGTTTAAACCGCACCAACACAACCTAAGAAAAAAAAATGAATGTGTTTGTGCCATAGTTTTTGATGTAGTAGCAGTTTTGACCAGTGAAACACACATATGCATATATATATATATATAATCTTGATTTATATAGCGCCACGGACAGATCTATGAGGAAATGGGGTGACACAAGGTAAAAAGTTTTTTTTGGTCCGGCCATCTTAACATGGTAGGGGAGTAGATATAAAGCTACATGAGCCGTGACCAGCTGATATCGCTAATGCTTCTGAGTGTATGGGGTGTGGTAGATAGTGTTTGATGATGGATCAGTGTCAGGTGAATGGTCTTGAAGCAGTGGCGTACATAGAAAAGTAAGGGCCCCATAGCAAGGATCAAACCGGGCCCCCCACACAGGACAGAAGGGTTTCTGCCTAGACCCTTTTCAGTGACCCCTGTGACATTTTTCCACTGCCTTATTTTCTAAAAGTTGTCCCTTTAGAGCAGGGGTGCACAACCTTTTTTGGTCTGAGGGCCGCATTGTCACATCACTCTGTTTCAAGGGGCCGCAAATAAACACGTTGATCGGCGCTCGTTTGCATCAGCCTATTACACAAGCAAATGCAAAGTGATTGGGGAGGAATGATCACTACCACAGTCATTCTGCCTTCATTTAGTTATATTGATTATTGGTGTCCCATCCCTGATTACACAGCGAGATGTGCTGCCGATAATTGTAAACCTTTCATCCTGATAAAATATGCAAATCAGCCAAAAAACAAATGATTCCTTATTTATCGACTGATCAGCGGCACAATTATACCGGCCAGATATAAGACATGAGCGCTATGAACAGTTTTTCACAGTAATTGTCGCAAATTTCATTCTGCAGCATGGCCTCTGAAACCAAAGAGTTATACTTACCTGCTCCCCACCTCTGTGGTCCTCTGCACTGCCCCCACTGCCCCCCACTGCTTCCGAGCCCCGCGCTGTTTACACCTGGCAGTGCATGTGCAATGACTGGCTTCAGCGCTGATGTGGCCACAAGCAGCGTGTTACTGCTAAAGCCAGTCAATGGCTAGAGAGGTGCATCTGACCATGGCCCTGCACTGGCAAGTGTAAACAGTGCGGGGACCGGAAGATGGAGGCAGTGGGGGCAGCGCAGAAGCCAGGAGCGGCAGGGGAGCAGGTAAGCATGAACCTTTTTTTTCAGGGACCCTGCTGCAGGAACTGGTTAAAAATTATTTTTACCGGAAAAGTGGAGACATTTCCTTCCATCCTGCCTCCTATTCATAAATCAGTGTTTTCCTTCACTGCAGAGGATGGCGCTCACTGGTTATTACTGCCTCCTGCCGTTATAGGGGCCCTGCAATAACCAGTAAGCACTTTCCTTCACTGCGGAGACTGGCGCTCACTGGTTATTACCGCCTCCTGCCGTTATAGGGGCCCTGCAATAATCAGTAAGCACTTTCCTTCACTGCGGAGACTGGCGCTAGCTGGTTATTACCGCCTCCTGCCGTTATGGGGCCCTGCAATAATCAGTAAGCGCTTTCCTTCGCTGCGGAGACTGGCGCTCACTGGTTATTACCGCCTCCTGCCCCCAGTCATAGGGACCCTGCAATAACCAGCAAGTCCTTTCCCTCACTGCAGAGGACGGCGCTCACTGGTTATTACCGCCTCCTGCCGCCAGCTATAGGTGCCCTGCAATAAACAGTAAGCACTTTCCCTCACTGCAGAGGACGGCGCTCACTGGTTATTACCACCTCCTGCCGTTATAGGGGCCCTGCAATAACCAGTAATCGCTTTAACTTACTAGTGGGGAAGGAGCTCGTTGGTTAATCATTGGTTGACATTTGGGGGGGACACTGACCTTTTTTTTATTTGCACCTTTTCTTTTTCGCTTTTATTTGTATTTATTAATATTTTATTGTATTTTTTTTTTATAATTGGTTTATTATTTTTTAAATATATTTTTGCCACACAATAAATCCCCCAAGAGGTAATAAAAAGTCTGTTCAGGGACAATGAACACTATTAATTTGCACTCTTCCTTTTTATTTTTTTATTTTATTTGCCTTTTATTTATTTTTATTTTTTAAATTCCTTTTTTTATTTTATTTGTATTTTATTTTTTTAGAACTTTCTATTTTTTAAAATTTATTATTTTTTCCCCAAAATGGTCATAAAAAGACTGTGAACAATTTTATTTTGCACTTTTTCCTTTTTTTATGGTATGTTTTTAAAATTTGTTTTAAATATTCTATTTTTTGGCCACATATTTTATTTCTTTTTTTCTTTAACTTTTTATTTAGTTTTCAAATTTTTTTTTTTAGATTTTTTTTTGTACATTTTTCCATATAATTTGTCCCCAAGAGGCCACTGAAAGACCTTTGGGAGACAGTGAGAGGCTTTTTTTTTTGTACTATTTCCATAGTAACTGGGGCATTCAAAGGAGCCCCAGTTACAGGGGAGACTAGCCTCCTGTGGGGTGGTTTATAGAAGGCAGAGCTGATTAGGGTTTCCTGACCCTGCAGCTCTGCACTCCTCTGGCCCAAGCTGCTCATCGCTCCGCTGATCTGTCTGAGAAGGCAGAAGCTGCAAAAGAGCTTCTGCCTTCTCCGCTGCTCTCTCACTATGTATTCCAGCCGGGGGGGGGGGGGACCTGCTCCTGCTCCTGCTCTTGCTCTCCTGCTACAGTGCAAGAGCAGGAGCTAACATTGTGCGGTGCTGGCGTCAGAAACATAGCTGATCACACGATCAGCTGTGCTTCTGCCCAGGAAGACGGGGGCCGCAAAACTTGGTTCTGGGGGCCGCATACGGCCCGCGTGCCGCAGGTTGTGCTCCCCTGCTTTAGAGGGTAGAGTCCTGACCAAGTTTTCACCTCCAGTAGAAGAGGAGATAATCCCAACTAACACTGGGCCCCCTCTTGCCCGGGCCCCATAGCAGTAGCATGGTCTGCCGCAATAGTAGGTACGCCCCTGTCTTGAAGGGTGGTGGAGGGGTGAGTGGGGAAGATTTAGAGTAGGGGATGTAATAGGACACCCTAAAAAGATGCAAGATAAAACTATGGATGTTGTGAATTAACCTAATTGCTTGGAGAAGGGAGAGTTTAGTGAGGGGGAGACCAAGAAGTAAGGAGTTACAGTTGTCAAGACATAAATTAATCAGGAAAACCATGAGAGTTTTTGTTTCCATAGGAAGAAAGAGGTGGAGTCTAAAGATGTTTTAGGGTGCAGGCGGCATGACCGGGCAAGTGATTTAATATAGGGAGTAAAGGAAAGATCATTGTCAAACACTGAGACAGCAAACGTATTGGCTAGGCATTATGGTAGTGCCACACACTGAGATGCCGATATCAGGTTTAGGTACATACAGTAGGTTAGTAGATGGCGAATACATAAGAAGTTTAGTTTTTGAAAGATTCTGTTTCAGATACAGAGAGGACATGATGTTAGAGATAGCGGACAGTCACAGGTATTCTGTAGTACAGCAGGGATAATGTCCCGGTTTGAAATGTATAATTGGATGTCAACGGCATTGAGATGGTACTGAAAACCAAACCTTCTGATAGTCTGTCCGATAGGGGCTGTGTAGACAGAAAAGAGCAAGGATTGAGCCCTGGGGAACCCCAACAGCAAGAGAAAAAGAAGAGGAAGTAGAGCCAGCGAATGGCACACTGAAGGTACAGCCAGTGAGAACTAAGAGCAAGCTGTGTCCTTAAGGCCAATAGATTGGAGCATGATACGGAGGAGATGAAGGTATGCAGTGTCAAATGCTTCAGAGAGATACAGGAGAATGAGCAGAGTAGTCACCATTGTTCTTAGCTGTCAGGAGGTCATTTGTCACTTTAGTCAGGGCAGTTTCTGTAGTATGTGGAATCCAGATTGTAAAGGATCAAGGACACAGTTAACAAAGAGATTGTTTCTTTAGTAAAGGGGTTATGATGACAATGTTTGAAAGAGAATGAGATGATAGAGAGAGAGAGAGAGAGGTTAAAGATTTTAGTTAAGTGATTAGTAACAGTCCAAGAGAGAGACTTGAGGAAGTATGAGCGAATATGGTCAGTAGTGCATGTGGTAGGGTGAGAAGAAGAGAGACTTCTTCTTCTGGAGACTTCTTCTGTGACTGGGTCAAAAGCAAAAAGCGAACCAAAGGAGAGGCACAGCGGGGGTGGGGTGAAGGGGATTGATGACGCTTGGAGATTGGGAGAAGGAGTTTATGCCAAATGTTATCAATATTCCCTTTGTAGTAGGTGGCCAACTTCAGCACAGAGGTCTGTATAAGGCGGGGGCACCTTTAGACCGAGAGGGAGTGAAAAGTGTCAGAACGCTTTACTAGTTTATTGGAAAGTGAGGAGATCCAGGTCGTTAAATAGATCTGTTTGGTGTGGTGAAGGGCAGAGTTATAAGTTTTCAGCATTTAACATTTCACCTGTAAAGACTGCCTTAAAAACTGTAAAAAAAATAAATAAGGTTTTGAATGGTTTTAACCGCACCTGAATCACTTAGAAGCTGTGCAAAATATCAAACTTAACTCTCTGCAACTATCAAATACCAGGAGTGGAATGCCAGGAGTAAATTAAAAAAAGAGAAGTTGTTTCTGTGTTTTATACAGTCTCTGATTTTATGATGCACTCCTGACTTTGGCTTCAAAAACTGCATCAAAAATTCTGAGCGTGTGGCAGAGCCCTAATAAATATCTTACCTTTATCAGGGAGGTTATCTAGCACGTACTGTTTCACCTGTTCCACCTCCTTATCACTGGTTACATCCAGTCTGATGACTTTCACCTGCCCGGGGGATGCATGAGTTATCAGGGATTGAGCTCCTTCTCCATCTGGAAACAGGCAGGCAGCAAAGACTGTGAAGCCCATATCAAGTAGCCGGTGTGCTAGCTGGTTTCCAAAGCCTGAATCGCAGCCTGTTATAAGCACCGCTCTTCCCCGTGGATCCAACACAACATGTTTGTTTCTTGGCCATGTAAGGATGGCAATAGCCGCCAGTCCAAAGAGCAATATGTATACAAGGATCTGTGTTTCAAGGAAGCAAGAAGATAGCCAAGGGATGGAAAGCATAGCTCCAGCTGCAGTCTGCTCTCCTTAGACCAGGAAATGTGATGTTTAGCCTCAGTCACACCACACCTCACAACAGAGGAAGGGTCCTGCCTGTTCATTATATACCTTTGAATCACATTAGAAGAAGACTGCATACATAAGTGATTAATGCCTTGGGGTTAAACCACTGAAAAAGGGAACTCCTTAGTGCTTGTTCACATCTGTGTTGGAACCTTCATTTGGCGCCTGTGACGATACCGCACCTCGCAGCCCCACCTGACGTCACACTACATCGGGATCACGCGGTACAGTTTCACCACTGGTTACCTAGACGTGACGTTACGGCTTCCCTGGGAGTATGTAAGGTCAGCTTTGCACTGTCCTGTCCACATGGGCACAGGAAGACATGGGGAGTGAGAGGGGTGGTCCACGCTACCTTCCGCGTGACACAACACTCGCTCATAACCCTGACAGGCTGAGAGAGCCCTTTCACTGCCCCAGTGAAACAGAGCTCAGCCAGCCAGGTAGACTGCCACCAGTTCTTCATTAGATATAAGCCCGGTCCATTAACAGGATTATATTGGGTCAGAAACCAACCCGGGTAGCGTATAACGTTATACCGAGACAAGCTTGTGGGTATTCGTGATCAAGATACAGAACAGCACAAGATTAATTTATATATTTAATTGCCTTAAGGGCACACTAGACACAACACTATGTACACACAGATATATACAAAGGTCAGATCTGCAAATACAGATGGTGGTATAATCAGAATTTACAGATAGAAGTCAGTTACAGGGTATGTAGGTGGTTCTTGAAAGCTGTAATTCCTTAGCTGTATTCTTGGATGGTTGGTTGCTACAGTCACACGGGAGGCAGTGACATCAGCAGGATTTCCTAGGACCCTCCAAACACGTTTCACGACATGACCCCCTTTTCCCCTTCAGAGTAAGACAATGGCCTGTCCCTTGCACGGGCACTTTAACCCTTAGCCGGTCACGTCCCTCCCTCCCCCTGGGAGGATTCCACTCCTCCTTCCTAGTCCTGGTAGCCTAAACGCCACAAAACCTATTATGGCTCATAGCTCCACCACGTAAGGTCCTAGGGAGATGGTTCTGGGACCAACGAATCCACCTGGGTTCTGGGCGCAATTTGAGACCAAACATGGCACCGTTATTTGGTTCCTACTAGTATTTTACTGTATCTCCCCTTCCCTGTGTTCCACACGCAAATGGAGACCAGGAGAAAGTCCGCCTCAGTACCAGGGTCACAGAGACGTAAACGGTTTATTTACAGTATGTGATGTTATGTAATTTCTTATGAACTGCCAAAGTGAGGTGGGAAATGTAAACACGTGGCCGCACTTTGAAGCAGGGCCACCTGTGGAGCCTGATTTCCTTTGCCCACTCCTGGAGCAAATGGCAGGAATTAAAGCATAACTCCACATATTCCTCCCAGGGCCTCCATCACAGATTCCATCATCACTGGAGAGAAAAGACCTGCGTGCATGATCTTTTTTCCTTGCTAATAAAACGGACTCCCGAATGGAAATGGAACAGACCCATTATAACTAATGGAAAATGGCTTTGTTCGAGTTTTTTATGTACCGAATCCAGCACTTCCGTTATTTTCATTGTTCTGCTCTTATAACGGAGAAGTACAACGGAAATCCATAGTAGTGGCATACACTGACCATTATTGGGGCAGATTGTGCTGACGAGTGTGCATGCCAGGCCTTGCATCGCGGTGCCGACTGAAGGCCACTGAGCAGTGAGTGAAAGGCTTCATTTCACTCACGCTCCGTTGAATTTGTGGGCAGTGGCCAGCACGGGGCTCAAGAGCCTTGGGCCCCCCAGGGCAGCTGCCCCTTTTGCCCCGCGTTAAAGGCGGCTCTGGGAGAACGCAAAAGCTGAACGGTGATGTGAACGAAGACTTAGGCGTAGAAAATGGTCTAAATATACGGCTAGTTTCACACTAGTGGCAGGACGGATCCGACAGGCTGTTTACCCGATCAAACAGCCTGTCAGATCCGTCCTGCCGCTATTGAACGCGTGCCCCCGGATTACATCTCCGGCCCCATTGATTATAATAGGGGCTGGGTGGAGTTCCGGCGGAGGCACGGCAGTGCACCGGCGAGGGGCTGCCGGAATAAATGTCGGACATGTCGTAGTTTTATTCCGGCAGCCTCTTACCGTGCGCTGCCCTGTCTCCGCCGGAACTCCACCCCGCCCCCATTATAGTCAATGGGGCCGGAGCGGTAGTCCGGGGGCACACGTTCACTAGCGGCAGGACGTATCCGACAGGCTGTTCCGTCAGGTGAACAGCCTGTCGGATCTGTCCTGCCGCTATTGTGAAAGTAGCATGGAAGCTGTGTTATATTTATAATCAGCGGTTGATACGCCAAACTTAGGGTGCATTCACATCACCGTTTAGTTTTCCTCTTAATAAGTATGCCCCATGTTGTTGTCTAGTCGTAGTATAAAGTACGTGTTCCACATAACTGCTTGCCTGGGGACAGCATTAATGTAATGTCCTGCTATTTATGCTCTATTCCAGTTTTCTCAAACTCCAGACCTCAATTTCCCTCAGTACATCAGGACTTCTGTATTAATAGACGGATGCTATAATTACAGTACTTTTATACGAGACAGAATTTATTTTTTGTGCCATTTATTTACATAATGCCCATCGTCTGATGAATAACATACGTACTTCAGGACCTGGTCCTTGTAGTTGCCCCTTTAGACCTCTTTCACACGAACAATACGGATTGTGTCAGGATGGTTCAGGGTGCATTCAGTGAAACTCGCCCCATTTCGCAAGCAAGTTTAGTCAGTTTTGTCTGTTCAGTGTTTCAGTTTTTTTTCCATGCGGGTGCAATCAGTTTTGATGCGTATTTCACACTGGGGTAAAAACAAAATGAACGTTTACAAAAGTCTCCTAGCATCCTTCAGTGAAAAACGCATTGCCCCCGGACTGCATCTGGATGCAATGCATTTTTCACTGAAGCCCCGTTCACTTCTATGAGTCCAGAGCTGCGTGAAAAACGCAGCATATACAACATGCTGCAATTCTCACGCAATGCAGAAGTGATGCGTGAAAAAAAAACTCTAATGTACACAGACAAATTGAAATGAATGGGTCAGGATTCAGTGAGGGTGCTATGCGTTCACTTCACGCATCGCACCTGCGTGGAAAACTCACTTGTGTGAAAGGGGCCTTAAAGCATATGGCCAATGAAATTATTCTAAAAAAAAGGTGGAGATTTATCAAAACTGTTGTAAGGAAAACTGGCTTAGCTGCCCATAACAACAACCGTATTTCACCTTTTATTTTTTTAGTAAACAGAAAATGGGATCTGATTGGTTGCTGTGGGTAACTACGCCAGTCTTCCTTTGCACCAATTTTGATAAATCTCCCCCAATGTATGCAACACTAGGGATAAAACATGAGGATAAAATGTGATATTTGATAAGGATGCTTTCCAGAAAGGGAGCTGAATATTTATAGGTAATCTGCCATGTTGTACATGTAGACTGATCTGTGGGCAGCAGGTTATTGAACAGGAGGAGCTGAGCAGACTGATATATAGTTGTTCAAGGGAATAACTAATCAATCCCAATGGTTGGACCGTGGCTGATAAGCAAATATCATATCCTAGTCCTAAACATGGCAACACAAGTCCCATATAATAATAACTAAATACTAATAATAATGAATACAGACACAAGACAACCATTTGAAATAAATATTGGCCTCAATGTTTATTCAGGGTTACCAATAGAAACATAGAATGTGTCGGCAGATAAGAACCATTTGGCCCATCTAGTCTGCCCAATATGCTGAATACTATGAATAGCCCCTGGCCCTATCTTATATGAAGGATGGCCTTATGCCTATCCCATGCATGCTTAAACTCCTTCACTGTATTTGCAGCTACCACTTCTGCAGGAAGGCTATTCCATGTGTCCACTACTCTCTCAGTAAAGTAATACTTCCTCATATTACTTTTAAAGCTTTGCCCCTCTAATTTAAAACTATGTCCTCTTGTAGCAGTTTTTCTTCTTTTAAATATTCTCTCCTCTTTTACCGTGATGCTTCCCTTTATGTATCTAAAAGTTTCTATCATATCCCCTCTGTCTCTTCTTACTTCCAAGCTATACATGTTAAGGTCCTTTAACCTTTCCTGGTAAGTTTTGTCCTGCAATCCATGTACTAGTTTAGTAGCTCTTCTCTGAACTCTCTCCAAAGTTTCAATATCCTTCTGCAGATATGGTCTCCAGTACTGCACACAATACTCCAAATGAGGTCTCCCTAGTGCTCTGTAGAGCGGCACGAGCACCTCCCTCTTTCTACTGTTAATGCCTCTCCCTATACACCCAAGCATTCTGCTGGCATTACCTGCTGCTCTATGACATTGTCTGCCCACCTTTAGGTCGTCTGATATAATGACCCCTAAATCCCTTTCCTCAGATACTGAGGTTAGTACTGTATCACTGATTTTATATTCTGCTCTTGGGTTTTTACGCCCCAGGTGCATTATCTTGCACTTATCGACATAAAATTTTAGTTGCCAGATTTTTGACCATTCCTCTAGTTTTCCTAAATCCTTTTCCATTTGGTGGATCCCTCCAGGAACATCAACCCTAAATCAACAATAAATATGAAATATATTAATGTAAGAAATATTGAACCATATTAAAACCAACAATATAAAATCAGCAATGACCCAGTCCACCCAGCACAAGCTGGGTAACAATACCCCACAAATAAACATTGCGACAAGAGCAAAAATTAACCTCTTAAGGACACAGGACGTATCGTTACATCCTGATGTCCGAATCCTTATTAATTGCTATTGCGCCCGATCCAGGTATGATAGCAACATGGTTCCTGCTGATATAATTCAGCAGGAACCATGTTCTAATGCTCAGGGGGGTCCTGTATCGGCGATCGCAGCAAACCGCAGGTCAATTCAGACCTGCAGTTTGCTGCGTTTCCTGTCCATTCGGGTCCCTGGTGACCAGATGAATTGGAAAAGAATGGTGATCGGTGGTGTGAAAACACACCACCAATCACCGTCCTTAGATTGGGGGGCAGTGGCGGTGTTGTTTACGTTGCTGTCCCCTGATTGGCTGGCGGCAGTGGGCGGCAAAGTTCCAATTTCCGCTGCTTACCTCTCTTCTCTCACAGTTTCCAGCGTCGCAGAGAGGAGCCGACCACCGGACCTGCATCCCCAGCAGCAGCATCCCCAGCATCAGTAGCAACATCATCCCCAGCAGCAGCATCCCCTAAAGGTAGGGTAGGGTCAGTAAGGGAGAGGGTATTTAGGCAGGGATAGTAAGGGAAAGTTAGTTAGGAGAATTTTTTTTTTTTTTAAACTTAGGTCCTGGTTTTGGTGTCTAGGGTACACAGCAGTTAGCTGTGCGACCCTAGACCCCCCAGTTTCCGCCAATACATTCCCTCTAAGCAAGCGAGGTATGGTGTCAAAATGTACAAAATTTGTGAGAGTACCTCAGGGTACACTTACAAATTTCGTGAATACAAGGGGCGAGATTCCCGTATTGAACCCCCAGAATGTCCCCCCACTCTGGGTGTTAGCGGGAAACTCGTGTGGGACCTTTTGCACCCATTGCTGAATAAGGGTTACCACTTATACGTGGATAACTTTTATACTAGTATCCCCTTGTTTCAGGCCCTCTCTGTCAGATCCACGTTCGCTGGTGGGGCCGTGCCGAAAAATCATCGTGGCCTCCCTGCCCACCCCCTCCAGGTACCTATCCTCAGGGGTCAGACACGTGCCCTTACCAATGACAACCTGTTGCTGGTCAGATATAAGGACAAGAGGGATGTCCTTATACTGACCACAATCCATGGTAACGGCGTCACCCCTGTCTCTGTGCGAGGTACCACGGCAACGGTCCTCCAGCCCGATTGTATTGTCGACTACAATCGGTATATGGGAGGAGTTGATCTCTCTGATCAAGTCCTCAAGCCATATAATGCCATGAGCAAAACCCGGGTATGGTACAAAAAAGTTGCGGTCTACATGGTGCAGGTTGCCATGTACAACGCTTTTGTACTATCCTGAAGCGCTGGCAGCACAGAGACTTTCCTTCAGTTCTATGAGGCAGTCCTCAAGGCCCTAATCTTTTCTGACCGGGAAAGAGCAGGTCAGAGTACCTCAGGAACTGGAGGCGCCCGGGTCGTCCCTGGCCAACACTTTCCAGGTGCGGTCCCCATACTGGAAAGAAGGGACGTACCCAAAAAAAGTGCAGAGTGTGTCACAAGAGGGGGATACGGAAGGATACCACCACTCAGTGCCTCTGCGTTATTGGTTGCTTCAGGGAGTATCACACTTCCATGGAGTTCTAAATAATTATAATCCCAGGGAATCCCCTAGAAAATACATAAAATTATGGCTCTCAGACTTTGGAGACACGGAAACAACTTTTTTTTTTTTTTCAAAAATGATTTTATTGTATTTAAGTTTTGAAAAAATGTTGTTTTAGTGTCTCCAAAGTCTGAGAGCCATACCTATTGGGCATCGTCACGTCCGTAAAAATCTGATCTATAAAAATAAAGTATTATCTAACCCCTCGGATAAACGCCCTTAAAAATAAAAATTTTAAACGATGTGAAACATATTTTTTTTGTCGCCTTAGATTCCAAAAATTGTAATAGCACGTCATCAAAAAGTCAAATTCATTCCGCAAAAATTGAGCCCCTACATAAGACAGTCGCCCAACCAAAGAAAAAAAAAAAAAGACTTTTAGAATGCGGAGACACAATTTTTTTCTTTTTCTAAGTTGGTTAATGATGTCAAACTGAAACCAACAAAATACTAAAAGTAGTCATATTAGGTATTGCCATGTCCGTAACAATGTGCTCTATAAAAATAACATTTGAACTAACCTCTTGAGTAAACGCCGTCAAAAAAAAAAAAAAAAACCCGATGTAAAAAAAGCTATTTTTTGTCAACTTAGATCATAAAAAGTGTAATAGCGAGCAATCGAAAAGTCATATGCCCCCAAAAATAGTGTCAATATAACCGCCATCTCATCCCGCAAAAAATGAGCCCCTACCTAAGACAATCACCCCAAAAATTAAAAAACTGTAGCTCTCAGGCTATGGAGATACTAAAATTGATTTTTTTTTTGCTTCTAAAATAATAATATAGTGTAAAATCTTAATAAATGTAAAACAAAGTAGACATATTAGGTATTGCCGCGTCTGTAAGAATCTTCCCTATAAAAATAACATTTGACCCAACCCCTCGGATGAACAATGTTAAAAAAAAAAAAAAAACGGTGCCAAAACACAAATTTTTGGCCAAATTTTCCATTTGAATCTATTTTTTCGGGTAATAAAGCAAGGGTTAACAGCCAAACAAAACTCAATATTTATTGCCCTGATTCTGTAGTTTGCAGAAACACCCCATATGTGGTCAGAAACTGCTGTACAGGGACACGGCAGGATGCAAAAGGAAAGGAACACCATATTGTTTTTGGAAGGCAGATTTTGCTGGACTGGTTTATTTACGCCATGTCCCATTTGAAGCCCCCCGATGCACCCCTAGAGTAGAAGCTCCAAAAAAGTGACCCCATCTAAGAAACTACACCCCTCAAGGTATTCCAAACTGATTTTACAAACTTTGTTAACCCTTTAGGTGTTCCACAAGAGTTATTGGCAAAAGGAGATGAAATAAAAAAAAAAAATAATTTGTTACTTTCCATAAAAAAACTTAACCGCTACAGGACCGCCTAACGCAGGGATGCGTCCTGCGGGCGGTCCTGTAGCTCTGAGATGACGTGTCGGCGCATCATCTCGTGAGAGCCGAGACTTCTTGTGAACGCGCGCGCGTCTCGGCAGTTAGGCTACAGCCTGCCAGCGATGATCCATCGCTGGCAGGCTGTAGATGCGATTAAAATCGCATCAAACAGCTATATCAGACGCTGTTTTGTGAACAGCGTCTGATATAGCTGCTACCTGGTCCTCTGGTGGTCCCATTTGCTGGGATCGACCACCAGAGGACCAGGTAACACTGTAAAGTTGCACCAAACACTACACTAACCCCCCCACCCCCCCCTCACCTATTAACCCCTTGACCACCCCATCTAGACCCCCTGATCACCCCCCTATCATTGATCACACCCCTTGTAAGGCTCCATTCAGACGTCCATATGTGTTTTGCGGATCCGATCTGCAGATCCTCAAAACACGGACACCGGCAATGTGCTTTCCGCATTTTGCAGATCCGCACATTGCCAGAACTATATAGAAAATGCTTTTTCTTGTCCGCAAATGCGGACAAGAATAGGACATGTTCTATATTTCTGCGGAACGGAAGTGCAGACCCGGAAGCGCGGATCCGTAATTCCGGATCCGAGCGGGACAAAGTCTGTCCCCATAGAAATGAATGGGTCCGCAATTCCGTTCCGCAAACAGAATTTCGGATGTGTGAATGGGGCATAAGGGTCTCTTATCACCGCCAGTTAGTTAGCTACTTGTTAGGTAGCACCCAGCCCACCGCACCGCAGTCACTGATTTTGGCAGAGATTTTTTCATCCACATTGACCGATGCGAATGAAAAAATCTGTGCCGTTCATTATTTTTTTTTTCAGCGCAGAGGCTGAACGGAAAAAAATCTCATTACCCGTATGCTCAATATAAGGAGAATCGCAGAAACTCCTAATGCTGGCCATACGTGTAATGATTCTGAGACCCTCAAATGCAGGACAGTATAAATACCCACATGTGACCCCATTTTAGAAGAAGACACCCCAAGGTATTCCGTGAGGGGTATGGCGAGTTCATGCAAAATTTTATTTTTGTCACAAGTTAGTGGAATATGAGACTGTAAAAAAATTTTAAAAAATCAATTTCCGCTAACTTGTGCCAATTTTTTTTTTTCTGTAGAACTCGCCATACCCCTCACAGAATACCTTGGGGTGTCTTCTTTCCACAATGGGGTCACTTGTGGGGTATTTATACTGCCCTGGCATTTTAGGGGTCCTAAAGTGTGAGAATCCAAATGCGTAAAAATGGCCTGTAAAATCCTAAAGGTACTCATTGGTTTTAGGGCCCCTTTGCGCATCTTGGCTGCAAAAAAGTGTCACACATGTGGTATCGCCGTACTCAGGAGAAGTAGGGCAATGTGTTTTGGGGTGTATTTTTACATATACCCATACTGTGTGTGAGAAATATCGCTGTAAACGACAACTTTTTAAATTTTTTTATTCAAAGTTGTCAATTTACAGAGATATTTCTCTCACCCAGCATGGGTATATGTAAAAATACACCCCAAAACACATTGCCCTACTTCTCCTGAGTACAGCGATACCACATGAGTGACACTTTTGCAGCCAAGATGCACAAAGGGCCCAAATTCTAATGAGTACCTTTTAGGACAGGGCATTTTACGCATTTTTCTTCTCACGCTTTAGGGCCCCTAAATGCCAGGGCAGTATAAATACCCCACATGTGACCCCATTTTGGAAGAAGACACCCCAAGGTATTCGCTGAGGGCATAATGAGTCCATGAAAAATTAAACTTTTGTCAAAAGTTAGCGGAAAGGGAGACTTTGTGAGAAAAAACTACAATTTCCACTAACTTGTGCCAAAAAAATCTTCTATGAACTCGCCATACCCCTCACAGAATACCTTGGGGTGTCTTCTTTCCAAAATGGGGTCACATGTGGGGTATTTCTACTGCCCTGGCATTTTAGGGGCCCTAAAGCGTGAGAAGAAAAATGCGTAAAAATGCCCTCCTAAAAGGTACTCATTGGAATTTGGGCCCCTTGCGCATCTTGGCTGCAAAAAAGTGTCACTCATGTGGTATCGCCGTACTCAGGAGAAGTAGGGCAATGTGTTTTGGGGTGTATTTTTACATATACCCATGCTGGGTGAGAGAAATATCTCTGTAAATTGACAACTTTGAATAAAAAAATGTAAAAGTTGTCGTTTACAGCGATATTTCTCACACGCTGTATGGGTATATGTAAAATACACCCAAACACATTGCCCTACTTCTCCTGAGTGCGGCGATACCACATGAGTGACACTTTTGCAGCCTGGATGCAAAGGGGCCCTAAAACCAATGAGTACCTTTAGGATTTCACAGGCCATTTTTATGCATTTGGATTCTCACGCTTTAGGGGCCCCTAAAATGCCAGGTGAGTATAAATACCCACATGTGACCCCATTTTGGAAAGAAGACACCCCAAGGTATTCCGTGAGGGCATGGCGAGTCCACAGAATTTTTATTTTTGGCACAAGTTAGCGGAAATTGATATATATTTTTTTTTTATTTTGTTTTTACAAAGTCTCATATTCCACTAACTTGTGACAAAAATAAAATTTTACATGAACTCACCATACCCCTCACGGAATACCTTGGGGTGTCTTCTTTCCAAAATGGAGTCACATGTGGGGTATTTATACTGTCCTGGCATTTTAGAGGCCCCTAAAGCGTGAGAAGAAGTCTGGAATCCAAATGCGTAAAAATGCCCTGTGAAATCCTAAAGGTACTCATTGGTTTTAGGGCCCTTTGCGCACCCAGGCTGCAAAAAAGTGGCACACATGTGGTATCGCCGTACTCAGGAGAAGTAGGGCAATGTGTTTTGGGGTGTATTTTTATATATACCCATACTTTGTGTGAAAAATATCTCTGTAAACGACAACTTTTAAAAATTTTTATACAAAGTTGACAATTTACAGAGATATTTCTCTCACCCAACATGGGTATAGGTAAAAATACACCCCAAACACATTGCCTTACTCCTGAGTCTGGCGATACCACATAAGTGACACTTTTGCAGCCTGGAGTGCATAAAGGGCCCAAATTCCAACGAGTACCTTTAGGTTTACATGGCGGCTCACAATTTAGCCCGCCCAAAATGCCAGAACAGTAAACACACCCACAAATGACCCCATTTCGGAAAGTAGACACCCCAAGGTATTCACTGAGGGCATAGTGAGTCCGTCTGAGATTTTTTTTTTGCCAGAAGTTATCAGAAATTGAAACTTTTTTTTTTTTTTTCTCAGAAAGTGTCATTTTCCGCTAACTTGTGAAAAAAATGAAATGATACATGAACTCACCATGCCCCTCCATGAATACTTTGGGGTGTCTTCTATCTAAAATGGTGTGATTTGGGGGTATTTATACTATCCTGGCATTCTAGCACCTGAAGAAACATGACAGGTGCTCAGAAAGTCAGAGCTGCTTCAAAATGCCGAAATTCACTTTTTTGCACCATAGTTTGTAAACGCTATAACTTTTACCCAAACCAATAAATATACACTTATTGGACTTTTTTTTAATCAAAGACATGTAGAACAATACATTTAGAGAAAAATTTATATAGAAATGTAGTTTTTTAAAAAAAAATTTACAACAGAAAGTGAAAAATGTCATTTTTTTGCAAAAATGTCGTTAAATTTGTATTAATGGCAAAAAAAGTAAAAATGTCAGCAACAATGAAATACCGCCAAATGAAAGCTCTATTAGTGAAAAGAAAAGGAGGTAAAATTCATTTGGGTGGTAAGTTGTATGACGGAGCAATAAACGGTGAAAGTAGTATAGTGCGGAATTGTAAAAAGTGGCCTGGTCATTAAGGGTGTTTAAGCTAGGGGGGCTGAGGCGGTTAATATAGAGCAACCAAAAATAATATTTACCCTAAAATAGTCCCAAAGAAACTGCCACCTTATCCTGTAGTTTCAAAGATGGGGTCATTTTTATGGAGTTTCTACTCTAGGGGTGCATCAGGGGGGCTTGAAATGGGTCATGGTGTAAAAAACCAGTCCAGCAAAATCTGCCTTCCAAAAACCATAAGGAATTTCCTTCCTTCTATGTCCTGCCGTTTGGCCAAACAGTAGTTTAGGACCACATATGGGGTGTTTCTGCAAAGTACAGAATCAGGGCAACCCATATTGAGTTTTGTTTGGCAGTTAACCCTTGCTTTATTCCTGGAAAAAATGGATTTAAATGGAAAATTTTTCCCAAAAATCAAAATTCTGAAATGTTATCTCCATTTTCTATTAATTCTTGTGGAACACCAAAAGGGTTAACAAAGCCTGTAAAATCAGTTTTGAATACTTTGAGGGGTGCCGTTTCTAAAATGGGGTCATTTTTGGGTGGTTTCTATTTTGTAAGCCTCCCAAAGTGACTTCAGACCTGAACTGGTCCTTTAACCACTTCAGCCCCCCTAGCTTAACCTCTTAAGGACGAAGGGCGTACATGTACGCCCTTCGTCCGCACTTTAAAGATGGCGCCCGCTCCCGCACGGAGCTGGCGCCCGAGCTGCGGGTAAAAGCTTGATTCATCAAGCTGACACCTGCAGCTCATGTCCGCGACCGGCAGCGATGCCGATCGCGGACATTTAACCCCTCAGATGCCGTGGTCAATCCTGACCACGGCATCTGATCGCGCAAAAACCGAAAGTTTCACTGATGGCCACAAGGGGGAGCCGGAGCATGCATGTAGTACCCTAGGTTTCTGTGAATGAAACCTAGGGTACTACACAGTATTCCTATGGAGCCTATGACTGTAATAGGCTCCATAGGAAATATGCGATTTTCTCATATATTCCAATGCTACAATTCTGCACTACACTACTTTCACCGTTTATTGCTCGGTCATACAACTTACCACCCAAATGAATTTTACCTCCTTTTCTTCTCACTAATAGAGCTTTCATTTGGTGGTATTTCATTGTTGCTGACATTTTTACTTTTTTTACTATTAATAAAAATGTAACGACATTTATGCAAAAAAATGACATTTTTCGCTTTCTGTTGTAATTTTTCTTTTTAAAAACTACATTTCTATATACATTTTTCTATAAATTTATTGTTCTACATGTCTTTGATGCAATAAGTGTATATTTATTGGTTTGGGTAAAAGTTATAGCGTTTACAAACTATGGTGCAAAAAAGTGAATTTCGGCATTTTGAAGCAGCTCTGACTTTCTGAGCGCCTGTCATGTTTCTTCAAGAGCTAGAATGTCAGGATAGTATAAATACCCCCCAAATCACACCATTTTAGAAAGAAGACACCCCAAAGTATTCGCGGAGGCGCATGGTGAGTTCATGTATCATTTCATTTTTTTTCACAAGTTAGCGGAAAATGACACTTTCTGAGGAAAAAAAAATAATAATAAAGTTTCCATTTCTACTAACTTCTGACAAAATAAAATAAAATCTCCCACGGACTCACTATGCCCCTCAGCGAATACCTTAGGGTGTCTACTTTCCGAAATGGGGTCATTTGTGGGGTGTGTTTACTGTTCTGGCATTTTGGGCGGGGCTAAATTGTGAGCAGCCATGTAAAACCTAAAGGTACTCGTTGGACTTTATGCCCCTTTACGCACCTAGGCTGCAAATAAGTGTCACACTTGTGGTATCGCCGTACTCAGAAGAAGTAGGGCAATGTGTTTTGGGGTGTATTTTTACATATACCCATGCTGGGTGAGAGAAATATCTCTGTAAACTGACAGCTTTGTATAAAAAATTTAAAAAGTTGTCATTTACAGAGATATTTCTCACACCCAGCATGGTTATATGTAAAAATAGACCCCAAAACACATTGCCCTACTTCTCCTGAGTACGGCGATACCACATGAGTGACACTTTTTTGCAGCCTGGGTGCGCAAAGGGGCCCAAATTCCAATGAGTACCTTTAGGATTTCACAGGGCATTTTTACGCATTTGGATTCCAGACTTCTTCTCACGCTTTAGGGGCCCCTAAAATGCCAGGACAGTATAAATACCCCACAAGTGGCCCCATTTTAGAAAGAAGACACCCCAAGGTATTCGTGAGGGGTATGGTGAGTTCATGTAAAATTTTATTTTTTGTCACAAGTTAGTGAAATATAAGACTTTGTAAGAGAAAAAAATAAATAAAAAATTTCCGTGAACTTGTGCAAAAAAAAAAATCTTCTATGAACTCGCCATGCCCCTCACGGAATACGCTGGGGTGTCTTCTTTCTAAAATGGGGTCACTTGTGGGGTATTTATACTGCCCTGGCATTTTAGGGGCCCCTAAAGCGTGAGAAAAAATCTAAAATCCAAATGCGTAAAAATGCCCTGTGAAATCCTAAAGGTACTCATTGGAATTAGGGCCCCTTTGCGCATCTTGGCTGCAAAAAAGTGTCACACATGTGGTATCGCCGTACTCAGGAGAAGTAGGGCAATGTGTTTTGGGGTGTATTTTTACATATACCCATACTGTGTGTGAGAAATATCTCTGTAAATGACAACTTTTTAAAAAATTTTATACAAAGTTGTCAATTTACAGAGCTATTTCTCTCACCCAGCATGGGTATATGTAAAAATAAACCCCAAAACACATTGCCCTACTTCAGGAGGGATAAACCTGCCGCGCCTGGACGCATCCGTGCATTAGGCAGTCGGCAGGCGGTTAAAAGTGGGTTTTGGAAAATTTCTGAAAAATTTCAAAATTTGCTTTTAAACTTGTAAGGCTTGTAACATCCCCAAAAAATAAAATGGCATTCCCAAAATGCTCCAAACATGAAGTAGACATATGGGGAATGTAAAGTAATAACTATTTTGGGGGGTATTACTATGTATTTTAGAAGTAGAGAATTTTAAACTTTGAAATTTGCTAATTTTTTAGATTTTATTTTTTAGCAGTGTCATGAAGTACCAATATGTGACGAAAAAACTATCTCAGAATGGCCTGGATAAGTAAAAGCGTTTTAAAGTTATTCACACTTAAAGTGATACATGTCAGATTTGCAAAAAATGGCCTGGTCCTTAAGGTGAAATAGGGCCGTGTCCTTAAGGGGTTAAAATACGGGCGGGTGGGTGGTGTCTGGTATTATAGCTCTTCTTCAGACTGGCAGCTGATACCCCAATCACTGGACATTTGAAGGAAACCATTTTCCCGCTGCAGCCCCATTCCTCTAATAGAAGTGCATAATTCTTCCTGTTGTTGCCTCCAGCAACAGCATGGCAACGGGCAGAAGATCTTAGAACTGCCGTACTGCTGACCTGTACCTGGACCATGGGTTCCTTACCTGAAGAGATGAGGAAAAAGAGAAAAAAAAAGGGGGGGTGAAACCTAACACATACATACAATATTAACCCCTCAGGGACTCTGGTGTCATGTTTCCCCCAAACAATGCCGCTCGGGGGGAAGGGGGGGGGGGGCTTTCAAGTTGTTCAATATAAGGCATGTATATTTAAAGAGGTTTTCTGGATTACTATGGTTTTTAACATATATGCTCATGTACAGTGGTTGTTTACCTCATATACATCCTTCCCCATGTTTTTTTTCCCTATTGGGACTCTCTGGTCCTGTTTTCACCATTTAAGTCAGTCATTCTGGTTTCTTTACATCCTGTATGTAGCACTTCCTGTTGCTGTGTCCAACCAAACCGATGATACATTTCTCTGTTATCTGCTACAGCTCCAGCCCCGCCCCTAACAACACATAACTAGTTTATAGCTCCTCCCACCCAGCTACCTAGACACTCCCCATCTCTGCCCCTAAGAACGCCCAGCTAGTTTATAGCTTCTCCCACCCAGCTAGTTACATAGCCACCCCCCTATCACTGCCGCTAACAACACCCAGCTAGTTTATAGCTCCTCCCACCCAGCTACCTAGACACTCGCTACCTAGAAGACCCGGCGCTGATTGGTGGATGTTGTTGCTGGGGAAGAATACCGCTCCCTGATTCGTCTTCTAGCCTGCAGGCGGAAAGCTGATGCCTCTAAATTTGATTGAGAAGGCTGAAGGTGCCGAGAAGATTGGCTGAGAGCTTGCCACCTTCTTCATCGCTGCTGCCTCCTGCTCCGCTGCTGCCCATGTTGCCGCCGCTACCTTCGCCTCAGACGTCTGTGGAGCCGCCGGTGGATCGCAGAGCTCAAGAGCCGGAGCTTCTCCTGCCTGTTCCTGGGGAGGGTCAGCGCCGGGAGGAGGAGCTGTCAGTGCGCCCATGCAAAAGAGCTAGACGAGCTAGGGCTGCCTATACCCCTCCCCCAGCATCTGGCCATAGGCAGATTGGCAGGGGAGCAGGCTTACCTTCTTCCTCCAGTGGGCGGAGCCAGCGGTCCTCCAGAGGATCTGAGCCCTGTTTGCAGATCGTCCAAACCTCCAGAGCAAGAAAACCCAGTGGACAGAATGTACAGTCCTCCAGAGCAAGTGAGCCCAGTGGACAGAATGTACAGTCCTCCAGAGCAAGTGAGCCCAGTGTACAGAGAGTACACACCTCTAGGGATAGAGCATCCAGCAGCAGCAGCCGGAGTCCTCAAGAGTCCTCAAGAATCCTCCCCCTGTATTGGATTGCCTGCAGCCTCCTGTCAGAATTTCAGCCTGGAGCCCTTGGGGTTACCTGTTGAGGGGTTCCCACGTTCTGTGGTTGAGCCACCTCCGGGTCCTCATGGAAGTTCAGCCCATCAATTCTCAACCTCTGGTGATGTCCAGGAGGATCAGGATTTGGGTGAGATAAATGTGGGGTCTGATCCCCTTTTGTCTGGTCTTTTAAAATTGATTGTTGAGTTTGCTGGAAAGCAAAGGGTTAGTGCAGCTTCAGATGTCTGGAGCTGTAATTCTGGTAAAGCCACTAAATCTCTTAATGCTGATGTATAATAGTTTACCTTTGCTTAATAAAGGTTGTGGTGTTAAAGAAATTTGTGTGAAAGAGGCGTTGGCATGTGAGGTCTCGCCTCTAGGTTTCCATTTAAGTATCAGCATTAAGGAGAGGATTTGGCGCTCTGAATACGTGGATGTTATGTCACTTTTGCCGTCAGCTAAAGAGCAGGTGTCTCGTGCCGACAAGAAAGATGAGAAGGTAGAAGAGGAAAGGAAGCGTTTTCTGCCCAGAACATTTAATAATTGGTTACAAGCTTTTTGCATGTATGCTGCGGTTTTGGGCGAAAAACACCCTGAATTCTGTTCTGGTTTGTTCCAACATCTGGACATGACGAGGGCATTGGTTACCAGCCGCTCGACCCTCCTCCACAACTTTATCAACATTACCCAGGCTGCTACCAAACCAACCCCCTTTCCTTTCATCCCTTCCCGTATCACCCCTCGCACCCCTCAAATAAGAGACAGACAACCGGGGTTGGATTTTAATGGCCACAGCAGCCGTTTATTACAAAATAAATAACATAAATTAACCAGCATAACTTAACATAACATTTATAACCCCAATCCCTTACCGTATGCAACAGCATACACCTCCTGAATACCACATGAATACCACCTCCTCAAGGGGGAGATCCTTGGGGCCCCAAAATATCCATATGATTCCACGCCGCGACGGGCCATCTTGCCTCCAGCCGTTTGACCCAGCTCGGAGACACCACTGATGACCCCAACTCCGACCAAAATTACCATGCCTCAATGGGAGTCCAGCCCCCACCGTGGGGCCCTCCCATCCTCCCCACTTACTATTACCTCCGACTCCAAGGACCTCCCCACCGCCACAGCCGCCGTGACAGAAAACTGGCCCCCCCAACGGACCTTAACCTCTAGGCCCAACAACAGGACCATGACCCCAATATCCCAAGGGAGGGTGGGTGGGAGCTTGTATGCAGCTCAAAAATGGCTGCTCCCCGCCCCGACCCTCGAACTTTTAACCCCTTTCCTACCACTCCCCTTTTCACCCCCCCATCCAATCACAATCAAGGGGATGGGAGGGGGTCTCCCTAAACCAAGCCCCCCGTCATGGGCGCCTCCCCTCAGGCTTCGCCCCCAGTCCGGCTAATTCCTTATCAGTGAAGCTTACCGGAATTTCAGTGGTTTAGCTTGGTTTCAATATGACGAATCTTTTCGTCAGAAATTAGCGGTTTATCCTTCCCTTAAATGGGGGGTAAAAGATATCGGATTATGGGTTAATTTAATGTTGCCCCAAAGATCAGGCAATATTAAATCATCTAATCCTTCTCAACCTAATATGAGGAAGGGTGTCTGTTTTGCCTTTAATGAGGCAACTTGCAAATGGTTAAATAATTGCCGTTACAAACACGAGTGTTCCTTTTGCGGCGGCGGTCACCCCATGGTCCACTGTTTCAAAAGGAACTCCCAGTCCGGCCAGCAACAGCTCGGTGCCAGGGAGCAGGTTTTTAAAAGCATTGAGTCCAGTGAATCTGGCCGCAATGCTCCCCTGGTTAGAGCGGTACCCAGACCGCCTGAAAGCTAAATTTATTTATTTTTAACGGATTTAATGAAGGTTTCTTTATTCCTGAATTCTCTGGTAAAGGTTGTTGCTGGGTGGAGAACCTTACATCTGTTTTTGTTCCTAAAGAGTAGTGATGAGCGGCAGGGGCAATATTCGAATTCGCGATATTTCGCGAATATTTGGGCGAATATTTGCCATATATTCGAAAATTCGCAAATTTGTAATCTCCAGACATTATTTTCTTGTTTGCGAAAATTCGCATAAAAAATTCGCATAAATTAGCATAAAAAATCGCATAAATTAGCATAAAATTCGCATAAACTGGAATTTAAAAGATACCTTTTAAATACCAGACTATGCGAATTTTTATGCTAATTTATGCGAATTTGTATGCAAAATTTTCGGAAACAAGAAAACAATGACATTATTTTCTTGCTTGCGAAAATTTGCATATAAACAATTTGCATAAAGCGACTATTCGCAATTGCGAATATATTTTGCGATATTCTAAATATTCGCGAATTCTCGAAGTGCTGATATTCGCGATTAAAATTTGCAATTCGAAAATTCGTGATCAACACTAATAAAGAGGTTGTAAGCGTTAAGTTACAGAAAGAACTGGATTTAGGCAGGATTGCTGGCCCATTTAGCTGCCTGCCTATTGTTAACTTTAGGCTTTCCCCTCTAGGGATTGTGCCTAAAAAAGAGGCTGGTGAATTCAGGCTTATCCATCATTTGCCATTTCCGCATAAGGACTCTTTAAATGACATGGTGGTTTAAGTCTTGTGCCACGGTTGAGTACGCCTCGTTTGATAATGCCTTGGACTTACTTAGGCAGTTTGGAGCCAGTGCATTGCTTGCAAAGGCTGATATCAAATCAGCCTTTCGCTTGCTACCTGTTAACCCTTCGGGCTTTAATTCTTTGGGTTTTCAATTCAATGGTTTTTATTACTTTGACAAATGCTTACCCATGGGTTTTTCATTATCTTGTTCCTATTTTGAGGCTTTTTCTACGTTTGTGCACTGGGTTTTATTTTCTCTCTTCCCGGTTGGTGGTATTTTGCATTATCTTGATGACTTCTTATTTGTTGGCCCTCCTAATGTTAGCGTTTGTTCTAAGTTGTAGTTTGGGTTCTTAGATGTCTGTAATAGTTTTGGTATTCCGGTTGCTGAAGATAAAACGGTTTCTCCTTGTGTTTGTTTAGAGTTTTTGGGAATTATTATAGATTCTGAAAAAATGGAGTTTAGGTTGTCAGAAGTGAAATTAGATAAAATCAGGTTGTCAATAGTCTCGTTATTGAGAAAAAAGAAATATTAAAAGAGATGCAGTTGGTTTTGGGGTCTCTTAATTTTGCCAGCAGGATAATACCGATGGGTAGAGTTTTTCTAAGCGCCTTTATTTTGCTACCAGGGGCTTGAAATCCCCTAGTTCCCATATTCACCTCACAAAATGTTTAAAAAAAGATTTATCAATTTGGTATGAATTTTTGGATGTGTTTAATGGTTCGAGTTGTTGGCAGAAGGAATTTGTGGCTTCAGTTGCGCTGGGTCTTTTCACAGATGCAGCTGGTGGCTGCGGGTATGGCGCTTTTTGGAACGGTAGTTGGTCAGCGGAAAAATTGCCTATATCTTGGGTAAATTCTGGAGTTACTACTAATATAGTGCTTTTGGAACTCTTTCCTGTTGTGGTAGCAGTAGTAATCTGGGGTGCCGAGTTCAAAAATAGGAGGATTTTACTCCATACGGACAATAAGGGGGTTCTTTTTGCTGTGAATACTTTGTCATCCAAATCTGAGCTAGTAGTGAAATTGTTAAGACATTTGGTACTTTTCTGCATGCAATGTAATATTTGGATTAAGGCGAAATATGTTGCAGGTACATCCAATAGCTTAGCGGATTCCTTATCTCGTTTGCAGCTCGAGAAATTTCGGGAACTTGCTCCGGATGCAGAGCAGGAAGGGATTCCCTGCCCTCATCATCTGTGGGACCTTATTTTGGATTAATTTCTGATAATATTCAAAGTTCACTGGCGCCAAAAACATGGGCTGCTTATGCAGCTGCATGGCGGGACTGGTTATTGTTTATAGAGTCGGTCAGGTTGATGCTAAGGCTGACAATGTTGGCTTAGGTTTCTTATTTGTTGCCAGTTTATGTGAAAGGAATCTGTCATTTTCTGCCGTTTCTAAAACTGTTTCCGGTGTTTCCTTTTTTCAGAAGCTATATGGCATAATACCGTTATCTTCCTATTTTCAGATTAAACAGATGTTGAAGGTTACAAAAAACGTTTCTGCAATATTGATGAGAGAAGACCTATATCGATCAAATTATTGTATGATCTGTATAACGTGCTACCAGAGATTTGTGTTGATTCATTTGAGGTGGTATTATTTCTTACAGCTTTCATTATTGCATTTTTTGCCGTTTTAAGAATTGGCGAGTTGGTAGCTGCTAATAAGTCAGCTTGCTCAGAGTTAGAATTTTCGGACGTATCAGTTAAGGATAGTTTTGTGGAAGTCTTTCTTAAGCGTTCAAAAACAGACCAATTCGGTAGAGGTAGGTTTATAAGATTGAATGAATGGGCTGGTTCAGTTCTCTGTCCGGTGGCCATAGCTAGGGCCTGGTTGGCTGTTTGCCCTTCAAGGTCTGGTCCTTTCCTTCTACATAATAACGGTTCTCCTTTAACAAGATTCCAATTTTCCGCGGTTTTTAAAAGATGTCTGAAACGGTTGGGTTTGAATGATGTTAAAATATCATCCCACTCATTTAGGATTGGTGCTGCTACTGAAGCAGCTAGTTTTGGCTTAGATGAGTCAGTGATCCGTAGAATTGGCCGTTGGGATTCTCATAGAGTTAAGCTGTATGTTAGACCTGATTTAATGTTAAAGGACTAATAATTTTCTATTTTTACAGGCAGTCATGGGGTAGTTTGGATTGTGGGCCACTCGTACATATTTTGGGCTCAGAAGCGAGCTGAACAAAGATCTTATTCAGCAAATTTGTCTTTCCACAGCTCGACCTTACAAGTCTTTTGGTGGGGTGTTAGAGGTCTAGTTTGAAAGCGTTTAGTGGTTGAAATCCGTAATTAAATTTCGAGATGGCCCACTCCTGATCTTTTATTAATTCATGCGGGTGGTAATGACATTGGTAAAAGGAAGACATGTGACTTGTTATGGCAAATGAAGAGAGATTTACAGTTGTGTTCAAAATTATTCAACCCCCAATGCTGTAAAGGGTTTTAGGGAATTTAGTGTACATTTGTAATTGTGTTCAGAATGAAATCTTACAAGGACTTTTTAACCCCTTAAGGACGAAGGGCGTACATGTACGCCCTTCGTCCGCACTTTAAAGATGGCGCCCGCTCCCGCACGGAGCTGGGCGCATGAGCTGCGGGTAAATGCTTGATTCATCAAGCTGACACCCGCAGCTCATGTCCGCGACCGGCAGCGATGCCGATCGCGGACATTTAACCCTCAGATGCCGTGGTCAATCCTGACCACGGCATCTGATCAGCGCAAAACCAAAGTTTCACTTTCGGTTTTGCTCCGGCTCCCTGATGGCCACAAGGGGAGCCGGGCATGCATGTAGTACCCTAGGTTTCTGTGAATGAAACCTAGGTTATTACATCAGTATTCCTATGGAGCCTATGACTGTAATAGGCTCCATAGAAATATATCGATTTTCTCATATACTCCAATGCTATTGCATTGGAATATATGAGAATAGCAATCTGATGATTGCATCTTATAGTTATAGTTTATTTTTTAAAAGTTTAAAAAATAAAAATAAAATAAAAAAATATAAAAATTCAAATCACCCCCTTTCCCCAAAATGAAAATAAAATAAAAAATAAAAACATTACACATAATGGGTGTCGCAATGTGCGAAAACGCCCATACTATAATAATATTAAAAATATTCACCATACGGTAAACATAAAAACGGAAAGAAAGCGTCCATATGGCTAATTCGCCATTTTGGACGCTTCATTTCTAAAAAAATGAATAAAAGTGATCAAAACATCATACGCACCCCATAATGGTATCAATTAAAAGTTCAGATTGCCCTGCAAAAATGAGCCCCTACACTGCTCCGTACGCATAATTACAAAAAAGTTATAGGGGTCAAAACATGGCGACAAAAAATAAAATAAAAAATTCCCACTTTTAATTTTTTTTCACTATCAAAACGCAAGAAAAACTATACATATTAGGTATTGCCGGATTCGTACTGACCTGAAGAATAAAATTAACCAGTCAGTTTTATCGCAAATCGAACGTTGTAATTTAAAAACTTGTAAAACTGTGGTGAAATTGCTTTTTTTTTGCAATTTCACCCCATTTGGAATTTTTTTCCCGTTTCCCACTACATCACATGCAAAAATAAATGGTAGCGTTAAAAAGTACAACTTGTCCGCAAAAACAAGCCATCATATGGCTATGTGAGCGGAAATATAAAAATGTTATGGCTTTTGGAAGGCAGGGAGCGCAAAACAAAAACTCAAAAATCCCAAAACCCCCGGTCCTTAAGGGGTTAAAGAACCAAATGCAACTAAAATGACATCAATTGTTTTTGTAATACAGTATTAAATGTTTTTTTTGTGATTTCTTCATTGACACAATTATTCAACCCCTAAAGACTGACCACTCTTAAGAACAGAGGTTCATTCAAGTGTTTTCGATCAGGTATTGAAAACACCTGTGGATGTCAAGGTGCAGCAATCAAGCATAATAAGCACCAATTAGGCAGATGTAAAAGGACTGTGATACTCAGCTCCTTCTAGACATTTACTGGTGTGTTTACAATCATGGTGAAGTCAAGAGAATGGTCCAGGAAGACAAGAGAAGAGGTGATTTCTCTTCACAGGAAGGGCAATGGCTATAAGAAGATTGCAAAGATGTTAAACATACCAAGAGACACCATAGGAAGCATCATTCGCAAATTCAAGGCAAAGGGCACTGTTGAAACGCTACCTGGTCGTGGCAGAAAGAAGATGCTGACTTCGACTGCTGTGCACTACCTGAAGTGCAAAGTGGAGAAAAGTCCCGTGTGACTGCTGAGGAACTGAAAAAGATTTGTCAGATGCGGGTACTGAAGTTTCAGCTCAGACAATAAGGCGCACACTGCGTAATGAAGGCCTCCATGCCAGAACTCCCAGGCGCACCCCCTTGCTGTCTCCAAAGAATAAGAAGAGTCGACTGCAGTATGCCAAAAGTCATGTGGACAAACCACAAAAGTTTTGGGATAGTGTTCTGTGGACGATGAAACAAAATTAGAACTGTTTGGGCCCATGGATCAACGCTATGTTTGGAGGAGGAAGAACAAGGCCTATGAAGAAAAGAACACCTTGCCTACTGTGAAGCATGGAGGGGGGTCAATCATGCTTTGGGGCTGTTTTGCTTCTACAGGTACAGGGAAGCTTCAGCGTGTGCAAGGTACCATGAATTCTCTTCAGTACCAGGAGATATTGGATGAAAATGTGATGCAGTCTGTCACAAACCTGAGGCTTGGGGGACGATGGACCTTTCAACAGGACAATGATCCCAAGCATACCTCCAAGTCCACTAGAGCATGGTTGCAGATTAAAGGCTGGAACATTTTGAAGTGGCCATCGCAGTCACCAGACTTAAATCCGATTGAGAACCTCTGGTGGGACTTAAAGAAAGCAGTTGCAGCGCACAAGCCTCAAGAATGTGACTGAACTGGAGGCTTTTGCCCATGAAGAATGGGCGAAGATACCCGTAGATCGCTGCAAGACACTTGTGTCAAGCTATGCTTCACGTTTAAAAGCTGTTATAACTGGAAAAGGATGTTGTACTAAGTACTAAGATTGAATGTCACTTGGGGTTGAATAAAACTGATAATGATGTGAGCACAGAAAAGACATTTGTGGTTATTTCACTATAAATGTTACATTATATTTGTCTGACTTACAAGCGCCTCTTTGATTTAATTGTAAACAAGATGACTGAAATGATCAAAATCAATGTCAAACTGGCCAAAACACTCAATTTCAGTGGGGGTTGAATAATTTTGAACACAACTGTAGCTTTAATTTAATGCATGCTACCTAATACTAAATTAATTTTTTCTGAAATTGTCCCAAGGCTTGTTTGGTTTAGGGAGGAGTTTAAGTTCTGTGAGAAAATTAGAAAATGGATAAATAGGGCGATGGAATTTTTTTTTCCATTACTGTTTTTAGTAATAGGCATGAGGATCTGGAAGGTTTTGTGCCGGGTTTTTTCAGAGCAGATGATGTGCATCTGTCTGATATTGGCATCGATATTTTTAATCTCGGCCTTCAAAATGTAATTGAAAAATGGCTGCAATGTTTGTGGGGGGCCTCGCCTTTTTAAGGCTTGGCTTGTGGGGCTGTATCACTCAGTGTTTCTGAGTGGATGTCGGTATTTATTAATGATTATGATGGTTCATTCATTTATTAATGCTGATGTTTTTAATTATTTATTAAATTATTTATTATATCCCTTAATAAAGCATTGCGGCCATTTTATTCCAACTAAGAAGTGGTAGTGTATTTATTTTAGTATTAAGGCTACTTTCACACTAGCGTTTTGGATTCCGTTTGTGGGATCCGTTTCAGGGCTCTCACAAACGGTCCAAAACGGATCAGTTAAGCCCCAATGCATTCTGAATGGATAAGGATCCGTTCAGAATGCATCAGTTCGGCTCCGTTCCACCTCTATTCCGTTTTGGAGGCGGACACCAAAACGCAGCATGCAGCATTTTGGTGTCCGTCAGAAGAGGCGGAGCCTAACGGATCAGTTTTTTTTTACAATGTAAGTCAATGGGGACGGATCCGTTGTCAGTGACACAGTATGGTGCATTTGAAAACGGATCCGTTCCCCATTGACTTTCAATGTAAGTCAAAACGGATCCGTTTTGGACTTTGTCATTTTTCTTTAAAGCTAATGCAAACGGATCCGTTCTGAACGGATACAAACGTTTGCATTAGAGGTGCGGATCCGTCTGTACAAATAAACAGACGGATCCGCACCAACGCTAGTGTGAAAGTACCCTAAGTTATGCAATTTGAAGGGTGCCATTTGCCTCCATGTTCAGGCCCCCCAGAGCGTTTAGATTGGGGGACACATGGGGGCAATGGCACCATTAGTTTTTATGAGGCATGATTTTTTCTGTTGTCTCTCTCTCCCCCCCTTTGTTCGTCTTTCCCACCTTTTATTTTTCAGGCTTACCTGAGGTAATTTAGCTGAGAACAGGTTCCAGCTGGTTACAGCAAGTTGTGTGTAGTATTTGAAGACCCAGGGCTGATTGGTGGATGTTGTTGCTGGGGGAGAATACCGCTCCCTGATTCGTCCTCTGGCCTGCAGACGGGAAGCTGATGCCTTTAAATTGTGGGTCTGGCGGCACTTCTGGGCCAGTTAAAGAAGACCGGATTCATCGCCCCGCCCACCCTCCCCTTATTTTTGCAATGTCGCTTTGCTTTATTAGAGGGGCTGTATCACTCAGTGTTTCTGAGTGGATGTCGGTATTTATTAATGGTTATGATGGTTTATTTATTTATTAATGCTGATGTTTTTAATTATTTATTAAATTATTTATTATATCCCTTAATAAAGCATTGCGGCCATTTTATTCCAACTAAGAAGTGGTAGTGTATTTATTTTAGTATTAAATTATGCAATTTGAAGGGTCCCATTTGCCTCCATGCTGCTTTGACAAACCACGGACATAACATCACAAGAAGTAAGATCGAGCAGCATGGACATGGTCATGTGACCACTGCCCAGAACGGAAGATAGGAGCAATAATGGTAAAAGAAATATATTACAAAGTACAGCGACCTTCAGAAATGATTATT
The DNA here is from genome assembly GCA_033119425.1 of Bufotes viridis. Classification (NCBI taxonomy): domain Eukaryota; kingdom Metazoa; phylum Chordata; class Amphibia; order Anura; family Bufonidae; genus Bufotes; species Bufotes viridis. Next base: position 389,719,495 of record CM065592.1, on the reverse strand, counting down.
TTTAAGGATGATGCAAACCTAAAAACCCTTTTAAAAAGTCGTAAGTATAAGATATAGGTTAGTCACTATATCTGAGCTAGGATTTTGGAGGGTCTTCAGCTGCATGCTTTCCTGGTCTCCTGCGGAGAAGTTGCTGATGTAATACCACAGACTTGGAGCACCTTCACTGGATGAGAATATCCTAACAAGCAGATGATGATGATATCATAAAAGCTTCTTTCTTTAGGGCATAAAAGCTAGGTGTTCAAACGAGCTAAAATGGGGATAACCCACAATCTGCCACTGAACCACCTGTTTCCTCCTAATTACAGAACAATATTATTTCAGAACTGGTAAAAACCAAAAATACCTGCGCTGACATGTATCCAAATATCATGATCGCTACTAAGCCTTCGGTTTTTCCAAGCAACTACTTGCTGTCTTTCCCTTATGCATTCCCGAATGCTCCACTATACCACCAACGCAGATATATGGTTTAGAGTTTATTAGCGATCTTTTAACATTCATGTGATTTGGATATATGTCATGTCAGAATAGGTATGGTTGGTTTTTACCAGTTCGGTGTATTGAATCAAGGTGAGGGGTGTTGGGAGGCAGCCCCATTGTTGGATACCCAGCAGAGACAATTTGTTTTTCTACTGTTGCAGAGACCAATTGGAAGCGCTCGTGTATACAATTTAGACTATTTTCACACTAGCGTTTTAGTTTTCCGGTATTGAGATCCATCATAGGGGCTCAATACCAAAATAAAACGCTTTAGTTTTGTCCCCATTGTCAACGGGGACAAAACGGAACTGAACAGAATGGAATGCTTCAAAATGCATTCCGTTCCGTTTAGTTGCGTTCCTATACCGGACAGCAAACCGCAACATGTTGTAGTTTGCTTTCCGTTCTGGGATGTGGAGCAAGACGGATCTGTCATGACCCCCAATGCAAGTCAATGGATACGGATACGTTTTCTCTGCCACAATCTGCCGCAATAGAAAATGGATCCGTCCCCCATTGACTTTCAATCTTGACTTCCTAACGGATGCAGATAGTTGTATTATCAGTAATGGAAGCGTGGTGTAATACCAGAAGGTCCTTGTAGAAAAATTGCTCCAAAAATTTCCAGCTGAAAACGCTGGCGGCAGAGTACGTAGTTCCTTGGACAACTGAGGAGGTGAGACGAGGGGAACACACAGCAGTTCCAAAAGAGGCAGGGCAACACTCTCCAAGGCCTGGGACAGTTTCATGACACCCTGCCAGCACCCTTACCCTAATGTGTGGCCTAGTGTCACAAGGAGGGAAAAGTTTTAGAAGATGGTGAAGGAGTACATAGTAGACCTTGTCACCGTCCTCAGTGATCCATCTGTGCCTTACAACTATTGGGTGTCCAAGCTGGACACGTGGCACGAACTGGCGCTCTACGCCTTGGAGGTGCTGGCGTGCCCTGCCGCCAGCGTTTTGTCAGAGCGGGTATTTAGTTCTGCTTAGTGCATAATAACTTATAAGTGCATCTGCTTGTCAACTGAAAATGCTGACAGGTTGACTCTTATCAAAATGAACAAGGCCTGGATTGCTCCTGACTTCTCTACTCAACCAGAGGAAAATGGCTGAACATAAAGGCACTTTACTGTAAATGTGGCTTTTATGGTGTATTGAATACACTGTATTCCCGTGCACCCCTTCCACCACAAAAATGGGTATATGGTTCAATCTTCCTTTTCTCGTCATCCTCCTCCATCATATCAACATGCTTATTAGGATAGGCTGTCCTCGCTCCTAATGTTTTAGAGGGTCAGCTCAGCAGCAGGCCCTCACCCCTATTGGTTTAGAGAGTTACCAGCAGGCCCTCGCCCCTAATGTTTTAGATGGTCAGCTCAGCAGCAGACCCTCACCCCATAATGTTTTAGAGGGTCACCAGCAGGCCCTTGCTCCTAATGTTTTTAAGGGTCACCAGCAGGCCATCAATCAACATTTTTCAAGGGTGTGTATGATGCCCTCCTTTATGTGTAATAAAGGGTGTATTGGAGTGCCGGTTCCTTGTAATATTTGGCAGCCCTTTCACTTAGTGCATAGGCTTTATGAGTGTAGGAGTCCCACTACCTGAACAATTGTACCTCAATGTGAAGGAGGCACTCTTTTATGTGATATACAGGTTGTATCGGAGTGCCTCTTCCTTGTAATTTTTGGCAGCACTTGCACTTTACATACAAGTAAATACACAGGAAAGAATGTTTCAATTTTTCCTCTAAAATCGATTTTATCTTTGGTTTTATGTGTATTATTGTCAGTCTGTAAAAGTGACGTACTACTCGGACAACATCGTCCCCAGCAGCGACCTGGGAGTTCAAGATGCATCCAGACATCGTCCCCATGCTGTTGCCGAACCATTTCAGTGGTGTTTTCATCAATTTCTGCCCTTTTCCTGTGAACCAGACACCCTCCCCTCTTCAGAGCAGGGGGTGCCTGGTTTAATGCTCTGGTTCTCCAATTGACTTCCATTGTGCTCTGGTGCTCTGTAGAGCACCCGAGCATCCCAAAGTGTTCTACTCGAGCACCAGAGCACCCGAGCACTTTGGTGCTCGATCAACACTAGTGCAAGGTCATTCTATACAAGAAGCAGGTTCAACGGCATAAACATTGCCTAGGAAAGAGGGTAGCTTTCCTTGGACCAAAGCTGCACTGAAGGTTTGAGCAAAGGCCATCAGGCTTCAACAGAGACTAAACTTTTCTGCTTTCTGCAACTCAGTTTCAGTTGTATTTCTTGGAATTCGCTCTAACACATTTTTTTTTAATGTTAATGGGCCTTCTTCCTGCAGCACCTGGGCACTGCCATGGGGCATCTTGTATGCCCACATATGCAAATTTGCTCCTGGGGCTGTGGGAGAGCGACATTTTCCTGTCAGATTGGTTGCCATCAGTGAACCATGTCCTCCGGGGAACTCACAAACAATTGGACACATTCATGTCACAATTAAATGAAAATGATTAATATCAAACTTACTCATTCGAAAAACGAATTGAAATCTTTTAGGGGGGAAAAATAAAAAAAATAACTAAAATAAAGTGGTTTCATAAATATGCACGTCCTTAAAATAAGTATCCATTGAATTTATGACAGCATTCAGTCTTTTTGGGTAGGGGTCTATTAGCATGGCATATTTTAAAAATGGCAATGTTTGCCCACTCTTCCAAAAGTTCTCCAAATCTGTCAGATTGTCAGGGCATCTCCTGTGTACAGTTTTCTTCAGGTCAACCCACAGATGTTTAAATGGATTCGGGTCTGGGCTCTGGCTGGCCCATTCCAAAATGTGGATCTTCTTTTGGAGAAGCCATTCTTTTGTTGATGTGGAGGCAGGGCCGGGCCGACACAGAGGCTGGGGAGGCTCCAGCCTCAGGGCGCACCAGCCTCAGGGTGCAGGCAGGGGCCAGGCAGATGGAGAGGGACTGACAGGGGGGAACCGCTCAGCTCTCCCTCCTGTCATTCCCTGATTGTAGCGTGACCGAGCTCTGTCCGGTCCGCAGGTACAGAGAGCATCAGTGTCCTGTACCCGGCCGGACTGACAGGAAGTGCGCACACAGTTTGCACTTCAAGTCAGTCGGCTCGGTACAGGAGACAAAAGCTCCTCCTCCTGTACCCGCTGAGGCGCAGACCATGCAGAGCTCGGCCACGCTACAGCAGAGGTAGGAGGAGAGGAGGGGGAGAAGAAAGAGCATGACAACATGGGGGGGCAGAAAGCATCACAACATGGGGGGATAAGAAAGAGCATGACAACATGGGGGGCAAAAGAGCATGACAACATGGGGGCAGAAAGCATGACAACATGGGGGAGAAGAAAGAGCATGACAACATGGGGGCAGAAAGAGCATGACAACATGGGGGGTATAAAGAGCATGAAAAGATGGGGGAGAATGACAGGGGGCAGAAAGAGCATGACAAGAAGAGGGGATTATGACAAGAGTGGGGAGAATGACAAGAGGGGAGAGCATGACAAATTACTATGTGGGGCACTGCTGTGTGGTTGAGGGGGTGTGGGGACATTACTGTGTGGGGGGCAGTGTGGCGGACATTACTGTGTGGGGGGCAGTGTGGTGGACATTACTGTGTGGGGGCAGTGTGGCGGACATTACTGTATGGGGGGCAGTGTGGTGGACATTACTGTGTGGAGGGCAGTGTGGCGGACATTACTGTGTGGGGGGCAGTGTGGTGGACATTACTGTGTGGGGGGCAGTGTGGCGGACATTACTGTGTGGGGGACACTACAGTGTGGGGTGGCATTATACAAAAGCTCTGCAGATGCAACTCCCATGTATTGGGTCACCACAATTTGGGTGGTCATTAACTAAAAGAACCCTGTTATGGGGAGAATCTGTGGATGACACATATTAGACAACCCCCCCCCCCCAAAACAGGGTTAATTTACTGAATGACCACCAATAAAAGAGGTGGGGGTCACATATGCTATTTCATAATGACAGCAGGGCCTGTGCAGTGACTGTACTCTACTACACCCTCATCCCCCTGCTCACTGGATATAATCTTATTAACTATATAACTGGAGTAAATCACTACAGTTATATAGTTAAGATTATATAGAGTGTGTGTGTGGGGGGGGGGGGGGGTGTAGTAGAATACAGTCACTGCACGGGCCCCGCTGGCGCTGTCATCAAAAAAGCAGATACAACCCCACAGCCTCACCCCTTGTATTGGGGGTCATTCGTACACGGACCCTGTTATGGGGAGGGGGGATCTGTGGATGACACATATGTGTCATCCACAGATTCCCCAATAACAGTGTCATCCATCACAGATCCTCCATAGCAGTGTCATCCACAAGTTGGAGCGGGGGGGGGGGGGGGGGGCGGCGCACTTGGGCAGCTCAGCCTCTGTGGGTGGTGGACCTTGTCCCAGCCCTGTGTGGAGGTTTGCTTTGGGTCGTTGTCCTGCAGGCTTTGTGGCCTGATAGTTTTGTACAAAAATTGACTAATATTTGGAACTGTTCATAATTCCCCCATCTTGTCTAAAGCCCCAGTTTCAGCTGCAGAAAAACAGCCCCAAAGCATAATGGTGCATCCACTATGGTTCACTGTAGGTATGGCGTTCTTTTAGTGATGCGGTATTGGCTTTGTGCTAAACATACCTTTTGGAATTTTGGACATAAAATTCAACCTTGGTCTCATAAGACTATAACATGCTTTTGGCAGGCTTGATGTAGGGTTTGGTACAACATAGCAGGGCTTGGAGGTCACATACAGTACAGAACTAATGCAAAAATGTTTGCATCTTCTTTAATGTTGCTGTACGCCTCTTGGCAGCCTCCTGGACCAATTTTCTTCTTCTCTTTCTTCATCAATTTTTGAGGAATGTCCAGGTCTTGGTAATGTCACTGTTGTGCCAAATTGGTCGGATGAGTGATGTGCCAACTTCGCAATTGTAACCACTGCTGGACTGTATAATATGAAGCACTTACAAGTCCACACCAGGAGCTCTGCTTAACCCAGCACTGACAGTCTTTCAAACTTGCAGACTTGTGTGTTCTTTTTACCTCATTGTGCCAATATTGTATGTGAGTGAGCAATAGGAGTCACACCCACAAGTTGCTGGTCCTAGAAAAGAGAATATATCTAAATGTGAACGTTTTGGCAGTAGAGACTCTAAAAAGATGAAAATATCATTATAAAAAAAGCAGATAAGGGAGGGGCTATTGTTGTGATGAATAATTCTATGTACATTGCAGAAGCTTGTAGACAGTACCAACATCTATAGGAAACTGCCCGGAGATCCCACCGCTGTATTTAAAAAGGAGGTTGATGTTTTTTGGAAGATAGTAAGGACAACGGAATTATTGATGCCAAGACTGTAAAAGCCCTGAGTAGTTTGTATCCCAAGATTCCGGTCCTTTATCTGCTGCCAAAGGTTCACAAGAATATGGGTTCTCCTCCTGGACGTCCAATAGTGTCCTGCACGTGGCTTCGCTGTGTGAATGATGTGTTCATGCTATGGAGGGGTAATGAATCTTCCCTTCTACAGTTTGTTACCCATTTAAACAAGTGTCATAATACCATCAAATTTACACTGAGTTATGATGAAAATGTTATTCATTTTTTGGATGTGGAATTACGGCGTGTAGAGGAAGGATTTGAGACCACACTTTTCACAAAGACCACAGATCGAAATAACCTGCTGCTTTATTCCAGCCACCACGCCCCTCACATTTTTTCTAGTATCCCTAGGAGCCAGTTCACACGGGCCAGAAGGATATCTAGCATAAAGAATATGAAAAAAATTGGTTATTGATGGTTATTAAATTCATACAGAGCGGCTATAATAAGAAAGAGGCGACTGAAATTGGAATAGAGATTGGTAAAAAAAACAAGACAGGAGATCAGACAGGTTAAAAAGAGGGATAAGCAAAAGAAACAATTTGTGTATGTTTTCAAATATGATCGACATTCTAAACCAATAAAAAGGTCATTCTAAAATATTGGGAGGTACTTAGACATGATCAAACATTTGGGAGACTGTTTGTTGATAACCCCCTTTTTGCCTAATGGAGTTTCCTTGCAACCCAGGGGAGGGGTACTTTCCCCTGCCTGAGCTGTGGGGATTGTAGTGCTATAATTAAAGGTGACACTGTAGGGAGACAGGATACAAATGAAAGATTTTGCAACGTGCGAGACACATAACTTCATATACTGCTTGAAATGCCCATATGGTAAGATATATGTTGGGCAAAAATCTCGAGCCATAAGGATCAGAATCAATGAGCATAAGTCCAGCATTAGGAAGGAACTCAGAAGGGAGAGTAAGATGGATACAGTGGAGGTGAAAAAACAAGGTGAAACTATGGTTGCCCGACATTTTTATGATCGGGCCCATCGGGTGTCAGATCTCAGGTGGCAGGTTATGGAGGTAGTAAAAAGTGGAGTCCATGAGGAGGATAACAGTAGGAGATTGTTACAAAGGCAGACCTTTTGGATAGTGAAACTCCAGTCTTTAATACCTAAAGGGTTAAATGAAATTTGTAGCTTTAGTGCATTTATATGGTTGATCACTTTCATGTTTTAGGGTTGTTTATGGCTATGTATTTTGTATTAAAGGATATGGTTTGTATATATGTATCAGCTGTTGGTGCTATAAAAATCCCACCTCCCCCTCTACCTGCACACATAAGTAAGGGGGCATGTTCTCCTCAAACGTCACGTGGAGGGGAGGAGGTGTGAACGAAGTCTGTCTCCGCGTCCCCCATGACGTTACATTTGAGATTGGAATGAAGTAAAGAAATTAAAAAAAACAAAAGATTTGTACCAGCGACTTGTGAGTAGGGCTTCTATTGCTTTCTCACATACAATATTGGCACAATGAGGTAAAAAGAACACACAAGTCTGCAAGTTTGAAAGACAACCACTGCTGGCCTGTTATTGGTCCATTGGTCCCAGGGGTCCCATGCCATGCCTGTACACATCACTGTTAAAGCCACTGATTGGCTGCCAGCTGTGAGGTGCAAGAAGTCAGCATGTCACACTTCTGGTCACTCCCTACTGTCTATTAGATCATATGCAAGGGAGTGTGCTAATGTTTCCATCTTAATTACTGCTGATTGCCACCCTGGTGAATTTCTGGAGAGCCATAAAGAAGGTACCCTAAGACATTGTTATGCAAGCATCAGAAAGGCAGAGGTTTCACTTCATGTTGCTGCAGTCCGAAATGGATGGTAAGGTGCATTGCAATGGGAAATAAGTTCAGAGTCTGAGTCTGCGGTTAACCAGTGTGCCACTTTATTGGAGAAACTCAAGTGCAAAACAATACAGGCAAGGCGCTAGGCTGGCTTCTCCAGTCTCCTCCTGGGCAGAAGAAGGGTTCATGCTAAGGAAAGGCCTGAGCTAGCTGTCCCTCTCTTTCTCATAAGACTGGTACCCTGGCCAAAGGCTGGTGCCCCAAGTTATGTGGCTCAGTAATCTGACTAGCTCCTTCTTGGTCACAGAGCTGGTTACCCAGGATTTGTGGCTCAGCATCTCCATCTCAGCATCTTCTGGTCACTCAAGTAGTCTGGCAGAGACTCTTCCTATAAGCAGTGATCCCTAACTGCAGAACCCTAGGGGCTCTGACAACTCTTTAAATACAGTTTGTAGCCAAACTAAAACCTTCTAATGGGAGGGGGAATGGAGAAACACAACCCAAACAAATAAAATGTTACAATTATCATCTGCCATAGACTTGCACTAGATCTGCAATAATAGTCAGTGGGAATGAGAAAGCAGCTTTTCCAGACAAAAAGAATTCTTCAGACATGTTAACATAGCTAAACCAGACATTCAAAAGGTCTGTATGGTTTTGGTGGTAAACAAATCAGGCTTTTTCCCTCCAAAACATACTCTTCTTTAACCCTTAGGGTAACTGTGAAAACTTACTAGCGTTTCATTTTAGCTAGAAAGTCCCAAAAGTGTTTCAGTATTCATTAACCCTTTCCACAGTGCTGTGCAAATGAACAGAATATACACTGATGGGCAAAAGTGTAACAATGTTTAGAACTTTTGAATTCCAGGCTCCATATCTCACCATCCACTACAGCTTTGAACGTGAGACTACCACCATTTTATAGACAATCACCTTGGCTATCTTATACCTAAGTTGGACTTGCAACTATTTAGCATATGATTAGTTATGCAGATTCTTGTTAAGTAACTGCATTGTCACTGTTTTTCTCCTGATGGTGGAACAATCTTTTTCTTCTTGTTTACTACAAGTTATAACCTGTTCTAACATTCCCTAATAGCTCAGTGTGTTATTAGGTCAATTCCGAAGCCAGGAGCACCCATGAAGATTTTCCAAGTAAAGAAAAACAGCATCATCAAGTTCATCGATAGCGGTATCTTGGCCAAGAAAATTGCCAAACTGCATTATGTAAATGCCATGACAGTTGGAAGAATACGAAATGAAGTCCGTCCATCCATTTCAAAGCCAAGAGGTGGACGTCCAGGAAAAATATTGTAGTCAACAAAGCGATTCATCACAAGGTTCATCAGTTCTGGCACAACAAACATGGCAATAGAGACGTCTTGTGTGCTTCATAATGTGCAATGCACATTATATGAGTCTGGAATGGTGGCCCGAAAAAATATTGTCATATGAAGCATTGGCTCAAGTTTGCAAAAAAGTACAAACAGTGAACAGTAGAAGATTGGAAACGGGTTATTTGGAGCAATAAGACTGGGCTCTGATGGATGCAAATTAGTCTGGAAGAAACAAGGGTAAAGGGGCTAATGGATTGAGAAATTGAAGGAACTGTCAGATCGAGAAATTGAGGAAGCCTGATGATATGGGGTTGTTTCCAAGCCAAAGGCTTTGGATACTTGACCAGGATTGATGGTGGTCTTAGAGCTAAACTATATGTGAGAATACTACAAAACAAGTGACTTCGTACACTAGACTACTATGGATATGAAAAGGACAACATAGTGTTCCAGCAGGACAACGACCCGAAGCACACATCGATATTGGCGAAGAAATGGTTCAATGACAATGAAGTAGAGGTGCTGGATTGGCCCCCACAGTCCCCAGACCTCAACCCACTCGAACACTTGTGGGTAGAGTTGAAGAAAAAGTTGTATTCGTACCCAAGTGAGTCGACCAGTACGCACCAACATTGGGAACACGTAGAAGAGACCTGGGAACAGATTTCAGAGGCGTGCTTGAATCTGATCGAGAGCATCCTCAGAAGGATTCAAGCAGTTTTGAAAGTCTAAGGTGGATTTACAAAATAGTAACAAAATAATAAAAATAATAATAAAACAGTAACAATGCAGTTACATGACAAGAATCTGCATAACTAATCATATGCTAAATAGTTGCTAAAAGTGCAATTTATGTATGAGATAGCCAAGATGACTGTCTATAAAATGATGGTAGTCCCATGTTTGAAGCTGTAGTGGAGATATGGAGCCTGAAAGTCAAAATTCAAAACATTGCTACCCTTTTGATCGTCAGTGTATATTACAAGAAACGTACAGTATAAAATGCCGATACACAGTATTAAACAGTATAAGTCAGTGCAAGTGAACCCTTTAAAGTGAAAAAAATAAGTATTTGGGGACTTTACACAGGGGAAATAGGGGCAAATGTACACAAATATCCAGACTTTTGCACTCCTGCGCCAGGGCACTACACAAACACCCAAGGATTTCATGCTCTGTTCACATGACACTCTGTAGCTCCATGTACAGTAACTGCTATTGCCGTGCATACTATACTCACATCAGGCAGGATGGCAATTTCCCAAACGCACCAAAATAATCATTATCCTCCTATTGTGCACTTGATTCCCTCTACCCTTAGGTCACCATCACACTCTTTTTAGCCCTCTCCCACTCTTCAGCCGACAGGGATTAAAAAAATTAAGTTAAAAATCAACTTCTGTCAGCTGCAAGGGTGGGAGGGACGGTGACTTATTCCCTGCAGCTCAAATTCACATAGCAAAGTACTGCTGTCTTAGAGTGAGCTGTTCAAAAGGGCACGCCCCAGATCTGGTTAGGTCACGCCCCCTCCCACTCAGCCAACAGGGATTGAAAAAATTAAGTTAAAAATCAACTTCTAGGTCCCGCTAAGCCACACCTCGATCCGGTTAGGTCACGCCCCTCCCATTCCTCAGCCAACAGGGATTAAGAAATTAAGTTAAAAATCAACTTCTGTCAGCTGGAGGGGTGGGAGGGAGGGTGACTTTCTCCTTGCAGCTCACACTCAGACAGAACAGTGCTGCTGTCTTAGTGTGAGCTGTTCAAAAGGACACACCCCTGATCCAGTTAGGCCATGCGCCCTCGCACTCAGCCTACAGGGATTGAAAAAATGAAGTTAAAAATCAACTTCTGTCAGCTGCAGAGGTGGGTGGGAGGGTGACTTTCTCCCTGCAGCTCACACTCAGACAGAACAGTGCTGCTGTCCTAGGGTAAGCTGTTCAAATAGAGACACCCCCGATACAGTTAGGCCACGCCCCCTCCCACTTCTCAGCCAACAGGTATTGAAACAATGAAGTTAAAAATCAACTTCTAGGTCCTGCTAAGCAACACCCCTGACCCAATTAGGCCAAACCCCTCCACAGCCAACGGGGATTGCCAAAATGAAGTTAAAAATCAACTGCTTTTAGCTGCAGAGGTGGGAGGGACGGTGACTTTCTCTCTGCAGCTCATTCTCAGACAGGACAGTGCTGCTGTCTTAGGGTGAGCTGTTAATAAGGCCATGCCCCCTATCCGGTTAAGCCACGCCACTCCCACTCTTTAGCCGACAGGGATTGAATTAAAAATGAACTTCTAGGTTCCGCTCAGCCACACCCCTAACCTGGTTAGGCCACACACACCGCCCCCCCCCCCCCGCCCCTCCGCAGCAGATGGAAGCTAAAAATCAACTTCTGTCAGCTGAAGGGGTGGGAGGGAGGGTGACTTTCTACTTGCAGCTCACCCTCAGACAGTACAGTGCTGCTTTCTGAGAGTGAGCTGTTCAAAAGGACATCCCTGTGTCCATCCAGGCCCTGCGCGAGACAGAGGACATGGACTCTGAAAGCTGGACTGTCTGGCCTAAAACTGGACCTCTGGCCACTCTAGGAGCATGCTGCTGGGAAGGTCACAGTTAAGGGAATGGTCCGCTATGGAGGTCAGTGTTAAGGGGCAGATGTCTGTAAAGGTCAAAGTTAAGGGGGTGGGCTGCTGTGGAGGTCCAGTTTTAAGGGATGGGCACTGTGGGGGGTCAGTGTTAAGGGGCGGGGTGCTGTAGATGTCACTGTTATAGTGGATACTGTCGATATCTTTTAACGACACACACAAACATTAAACGAAATAGATTAAATATACCCGGGCGAAGCCGGGTCCTTCAGCTAGTATATAGTATTAATTAAAATAATAAAATTCACTTACCTCAATGTGACAATCAACCTTTCCTCTGCAGAGATGCTGCACCTCATACTGGTGTCCATGAAAGTCAGGTCAGGATGAAGATAGACCAGCAGGTGATCAAATGCCTCCATGAACATCTAGCAGTAGTTCTTGAAATTGATGGGGTCACGTTGCAGATCATGATGCAACGTATGGAATTGTACTTTGTGAAACCGCTGAGCGACAATAGAATGACCCCCCCCCCCTTCTCCTCTTCCTCCCAGTTCTTCGTCCAGCATCGCTGCCTGCTTCCACCTCACAACTATGTCATAGGGCCACTCTGTGAACTTCTCATGCTGTTCCCACCCTCCCCACTTCATGACTGGGCCACTATTTTGCCTTTTGGCCTGGATGACATCATCATTTATTTGACCCTTTTTCTGATCTGTCAGAAGGAAGGAAAAATGAGATGTACAGCGGATCCTGTCGGTGTAGCAGTTGTAAGGCCTGTATGGTCCCATCAGAATTGGCTTGTGATTTGGTAGCCAAAAGCAGGAGTGGGTACAAATCACAGAAGACATGCAAATATTCCATTCACGTGTCATCTCTGTTTTGGATCCACTCCTGTATTTTTGGCATTAGTAATACTGATGGATTACTGACAAAATGCTGACCGAGTGACAGCGGATGCTCTACAGACAGGATCTATTTTTTGGGGGTTATTGTTCTGACGGACAGAGGAAGGGCAAAATAATCAGTGACGTCAACACAAACTTACTGCTTACATCCTCTCCACTCTGTCGGGGGGGAGGGGGGGCGGGCGCTACTTGTTTAAGCGTTTAATAGAACATGTTCTGAAGACATCTATGTGGAATCAGCTGACGACAGTGTAAAAGGAGTCCGCTTCTTCTTGGCTCTAACATCGACCTGTAAGTCTGAGTTCATACTTGAGTTATTTGGTCAGTTTTGGCCCCGTAACTGCCCAAATAAGTGAAGTGTGCAGTGATTCTAAGAGCGACGCCTGTCATCTGCATGTCATATGGACTCACAGTATTATTTGACTACCACAGCAGACTCCCTATGCATGTTACTGCAAGGCGCAGTGTTCTACAACCCCTATAAAGGCTCTCTGCAGTCAAGAAATAGCCGTATTTAACGCTATGCACCACAAATAAATTTGGATAGAACTGGCCGAATTGAATTTTTGAAAAATCCGCTCATCTCTATACCCTAGCAACATGTATTCCTCCTTACGTTTTTTTACAGATGCAGATGTACATTGGTAAAAAAGAAGGTTTTTGCGGAAACATGGATCCACAAAAAAACTGAACAAAAATCTGGAAAAGAAAAATACTGACGTGTGAATGGATCCTTACACCTAACAATATAAAATGTTGACCAACTACTCTATGCCCATGTACAGATGCTGATTACATGCCATAGGAGGGAGGCAGGCTTAGAAGCTCAATAGGGATCTTTGTTCTGGGCTGTAATTACTACGTCTGGTAACAACCTGTGTATTACTATACTCAGGAGAATTAGGGTACAGCCATACATACTAGGTGAGGTAAAAGAATCAGGAAAGCTGGGTAGTTTCAGCAATGTGTAGTTAGCTGAGGCAACATTTATAGGCCTCATGCACACGACCAAATTTTTGATCTGTGTCCAATTTTTTTGTGGATTTTACACAGACCCATTCATGACTATAAGTCCAGAAAAAAAACATAGAGGACACGAATGTCATCTGTATGCTGTCCACATCTGTGAGGATGGCCCGCAAATTATAGCACCTGTCCTACTCTTGTCCACTTTGCGGACAAGAAGAGGCTTATTTACAGTGGGTCCTATGAAAACTGCAGGGATCTCAAGTCTCCTGGACGTTCAGGGAGTCTTCCGCTATTAGATAGCGGCTCCCTGACGCCCGCATGAGAAAGAATATATCCCGGAAAGCAGGGGGAACGGGTGGGAACGGCGTTCCTGCACTTTTTTCACAGCAGGAACGCCGTTCCCATTCAGGGCAAAAGGACCTGGAAGCAGTGAAGGCTTTGTACTCACCGCTTCCTGGTCCTCGGCTGTCGGCTCTGCAGCCTGCGCACAGGAGTGAGTCGCTCTGTGACGTCATGCTGTGCGCAGCCTTCACAGCACAGCCGACAGCAGCGGAAGAGGAGCGGCGGCGTCCAGGAGCAGGAGAGGGTAAGTGTTTTTTTTTTTTTAATATTTTATGGACTGGTGAGAGGCACTGGGGGCTAATGGAGAGGCACTGGGGGCTGATGGAGAGGCACTGGGGGGCTGATGGAGAGGCACTGAGGGGCTGATGGAGAGGCACTGGGGGGCTGATGGAGAGGCACTGGGGGGCTGATGGAAAGGCACTGGGGGGCTGATGAATGTAATAAAAAGTTCATGGAAAAAAAAGAAAAAAAAGAAAACCTCCCTGAAATGAGAAGTGCACCTCCCTGAAATGAGTTGTCGCAGGTTGGGATGTCTGAAACTGAGGGATGCACATGGACTGCATCTGTATTTTGCAGAACTGTGATTTGTGGCCTTAAAATATTTATAATGGTGAGCAGGGTGATGGAGGGACCTGCCATTCCCTCCCCACTATAGTATAACTATTTCCTCTAGCCCAAGGCAAACCCAGGTGTAGCTACTGGAATCATTACAGGCAGAATAAGTACAGGGCTGAGAGCCTTATTCAGTGTCAGGATCTTGGAAGCTAAATGATCTGCTGTGTAAAGACTGATCTTTCATGTGTTGCTGAGCATTTTAGGTGAGGAAACCTATGTGTAGTTAGACCCCAGACGAGTAAGGTATTTTCTTTATGTTTATGTGTCCCTTTTTCTGTAGAATTCATACCAGTGAATATACAACTTGGCACTATTTTGATTTATTTTGGTGAAAATAAATATTATTTGGACTTTTAACTGCTAAAGCCTGTTATGACCTTGCTAACCTCTGCCACAAATAAGGAGCCGCGACAATATATACACTGCTCACAAAAATTTGGGGATACTTGGCTTGTGGGTGACATTTCAGGATGAACCTAAAATGCAGTCTAACCTTTACAGGTGAAGTTAATGTGACCATCTCTAAACTTTTGAATGCACATGCCCGACTGTTCAATATTTAAGTACTTTTTGCACAACTTGCTGTTCTCTAAGAGGGAGCTTAACGGCAAAATGCACAACAAGAATACATTTCCTGGTTCAATTAGAATTGGTATTTAAACAGTCCTCCTCATCATGCTGAGCACATTTTGACATCATGAGACCAAGACGACATCTAACAATTGATCAACAGTACCTCGCCATAGCGGGGCTTCAAGCAGGATGTTCTCAGATTGAAGTGGCCACTGAGTTGACAGTATCACAAAGAGATACATAGATACTGGAAGAGTTACAGAAATGCATAGAAGTGGACGTCCTTTGGCCACATCCCACACTGATGACTGCTTCATTGTGAACAATGCACTGTGGAACCAGATGATAAATGCCATACAACTCCAGGCACATTTAAAGGAGGTGAGAGGCACCCAAGTGTCATGTCAGACCATTTGAAACCATTTACACCAGCATGATCTGCGCGCTAGACGACCTGCAAGGGTCCCTGACCACAGGCATCTTTGTCTTGCATGGGCCAGGAAGCATCCATGCTGGACGAGGGACCAGTGGGCCTCAGTGCTGTTCACTGATGAAAGTCGATTCACGTGGAGCAGAAATGATGGCCGCCAACAATGTTGGAGACGTTAAAGACAGCGCTATGCATCAGACACTGCTGTCACCAGACGAGCCTTTGGTGGTGGTGGTGTGTGGGCAGGTCTGTGTAGTCACAGAGAACTGCCCTACACTTTGTGAATGGTACAGTGACAAGCCTTGAATAACATCATTAATTCAGCATGAACAACACAGGCCAAATTTCATCTTCATCGAAGACAATACGCCAGCTCATCAAGGTTGCATCAATAGGCAAGACTGGGGTACCTCAAATGGAGTGACCTGCCCTTTCTCCAGACTTGAATCCTATTGAAAACCTTGGGATCAGCAGAGTCGCTGTGTAGCGGCTCGTAACTCTGTAACCCAGAACCTAAATGACCTAAGGGCCACCTTCAATAAGAGAGGGATGCCATGTAGAAACCCTCCTGGACATCCTATTATTTCTCGCATTGGTTCCTGATTGCAACCATTATCTATTTATGTAGATTCTTTTTTATACGGTCACGTATTTATGTACATTAGACATACAAAGCCTCTATACGAACATTCCGCAATATGAAGGTCTTCAATGTGTGAGGGAAACACAAACGCAGGATGCTATTTATTTCTCAGGACTCTACTGGAATTTGTACTTACAAAGAATTACTTTAAAATTGACGATGACTATTGCTTTTAGCTGCAGGGGACTTTGATGGGGTCCTCCACAGCACCAAGTTTTGTTAATATTTCAATGGCAGCGTTCAAAGAGAATTATATTTTTTTAACCAGGAAAACTTGAGACATTGTCAACGTAGCAAAATGACTTTTTTATTGTGGAAAGATACTAAACAATGCCTAATAGATTTTATTAAATATCTGAACTCATGCCATGACTATAAGGATTTAGAGTAGGAAAATCAGATCAGACCTTCAATCCTCATCAGACCCCCATTCTTTATCAGACCTCAGATCAATCCCAAATCTAGACCACCCAAGCTCCATCAGACCGCAAAATCAGACCCCCAAGCTCCCTCAGACCCCAGATCAGACCCCAAGCCCCATCAGCTTCAGTTCAGACCCCGAACAGACCCCCCAGCTTCTATCAGATCAGACGCCCTAAACTCCATAAGTCTTAGATATGACACCCATTAGAAACCCCCCCCCTCCTCCCTGCCTCCATCAGCCTCAGATCAGACTCCTATGAGGATCAGATCAGACCCCCATCGACCACAGAACAAACCCGTGTCAACCTTGGATCACAAACCCCCATTAGCCTCAGATCAGACCCCCATCAGACCTCAGATTAGACATTAAAAAATAAATAAATAAACTTACCTTGCTTGCTCTGGATGGCGCTGCAGATCCAAGACTCACTGCTCCCCGGCCTTCTTTCGGCACACGCTGCACTGTGACCTGCCGCTGCAGAGTATCAGGTTATAGCGTGCGCCTACATGCACTACGTCCTGACGCTGTAAGCAGTCAGGACACAGTGCAGAGAAGGGCCCAGAAAAAGACCAGGAAGCGGTGAGTAAAACTGGTGCAGTGCTTTCCTTACAGCTCCCCGCTCTTCCTGTATGCTGAGAATCTAGTAAGTCAATTCATACTCTATTTACTTGGAGCAATCATTGTACTAGGAGTCCAAACAATCATTAGTGTGATCATGCTGGCACATACCGTTTCATTATTGTCGGCAGCACATCCCTGTTTACACAAGGCGATGTGTGGCGCTGAAAACTAATGATGAAATTGATGACAAATGAGCATTGGACAATGATCAGGAACCATTCGTCAAAAGCACAGCTGGTCAGTCGATCATTGGCCTGTAAATGTTGATGGAGTAAAGGCAGAATATTCCATCAATTGCTACACAGTAGGGTCCAATTGCTGGGACTCACTAGAATAAAGCGGCCCCAAACATTAATATGAATAAAAGGGCACATAGCCCTTTGAGTTTTTTCTTGCACAGCACTACCCCAGCTATGGCCAAGTACTGCAACTCAGCCGAATACACTGTATACAGTGCCTGAAAGGGAATGGTGCTGATAAGAGGAAATATTAAAAGGTTCTGATCCCTATTCTTATGGTCCATGTGGAACCCAGTAGTCCGATATCCACTGATCATGATTCCATATCCATCTTTAATGACCAGGGGGGCCCCATGGCAAATCAAAATGGGTCCCCTGCTGTTTCTGGTTCTGCATCCCGGGGTCCTGTGCTTATTGCCTACCGCCACCCCCTTAACTTCACTTGAAAGAATGTAAAGCAGTATGGGTTTTGTACTGTAGACTCCCCTCTCTTGTTTGATAGAATTGCTGCAATAGCTACTGTATCCAGAACTAAGCCCCATCTTCCCCTAGGTCCATAGCAGCTGCAAATACTTGGTCGAGTCACATTATTATGACTAATATCGAGAGTAACCACCGTGTGCAGCATGGACAGCAGATAGACAGGCTGGGAGTGACTCAATAAGGTCCTGGTAGGTTGTCAGAGGTATGTAGAGCCATGCTGACTGCAGTGCATCCCACAGCGGCTAGAGGGTGTGTGGCGGAGGAACCGCAGATGCTCAGTTGGGTTCATGTCTGGGATATTAGGGGGCCAAGGTAGTGCCAACCAGTGTTGGACATTTCTAGCTGTGTGACATGTCACTATGTCTTACTAGAAGATCCCATCCACTCTAGGGAAGACAATCAGCATGTATGGACATTTGTGATCTGCAAGGATGGCTTCATACCCAAATCGGTTGAGAGTGCCTTCCACATTGATGAGTGGGTCCAGAGAATTGCACGAAAACATTCCCCAGACTATAACTCTGCCACCACCAGCTTGTGTTCTTCCAGCAATGGTTGCAGGGCGTTTGTTCTCTGATGTTTCTCGTCTGACATGCCAATGTCTATCTGTTCCATTAAGCAGAAACATGACTCATCAAAGAAGCCTGATGCAACTTCATCAAGTACCATCTATGTGCTTCTGGTTGGCCTTGCACACCTTGCTTCTTGTTGGCCTTGTATACCAACCAATCCAGCTCAGGAAATGTTTAAATGCATATACAAAATTACACAGGTTATCCCACTAAGAATTTCTGGTCTCAGTGGTCGGACCCTCAGTGATCGCTAAAACGCAGGCCCTGAAGTGCTCCATGAGAATAAAACATTGGGCGCTAAGAATGGAGCGGTATCTCCTGAGAAAAGAGAACCATCTTGTCAGCGCCACCTTGTGGAAGTGGATCCCCATGAGTCACTTGTCATTTAGCAAGGCTTGTTAAAAGTCAGATTGTGACTCATAGGGAGCCACTTCCACAAAACACGGACACCGGCAATGTGCGTTCCGCATTTTGCGGATCGCACCTTGCTGGCACTCTCATAGAAAATGCCTTTTCTTGTCCGCAATTGCGGACAAAAATAGGACATGTTCTATTTTTTTCGGGAATGCGATTGCAGACTCGGAAGTGGGGATCCGCAATTGCGGACCCGGGCGGGACATTGTCTGTCCCCATTGAAATTAATGGGTCCGCAATTCCATTCCGCAAAATGCGGAACAGAATTGCGGATGTGTGAATGGAGCCTAATAG
Source organism: Bufotes viridis (assembly GCA_033119425.1). Lineage (NCBI taxonomy): Eukaryota > Metazoa > Chordata > Amphibia > Anura > Bufonidae > Bufotes > Bufotes viridis. Next base: position 389,700,391 of record CM065592.1, on the reverse strand, counting down.
ACAGCCTGTTAGTTTCCAACTGACAGCACAGTAGCTCAGTGGTTTACAGTGGTGCTTTGCAACGATGGGGTCCCTGGTTCGAATCTGGCCAACAACATCTGTTTTTCCTCCAACACCGCAAAGACATATTTTTTGGCTATAAGACGCACCTAGGATTTGGAGGAGGAAAACTAGGAAATATATATATTTTTCAGCAGACCCCAGATCAGACCCCCATTCTTCATCAGACCTAAGATCAAAACCCAAAATCAGACCCCCAAGCTCCATGAGCCTCAGATCAGACCACACAACCTCTATCAGCCTCAGATCATACCCTCCAACCTCCAGTCTCAGAACAGTCTCTCCTCATACCCTCCAACCTCCATCAGCTTCAGGTCAGCCCCCACAGTCTCCATCAGCCTTGGATCAGCCCCCATCAGATCCCCCAGCCTCAGATTGGACCCCTGTCACACTTAAAAAATAAAATAAACTTACTTTGCTTGCTCTGGACAGCGCTGCAGATCCAGGACTCACCGCACTGCTTCTTCTGCACTTTGAGACCCCAAACAGACCCCCCAGCTTCCATCAGATCAGACTCCTATCAGGATCCCCTAAACTCCATAAGTCTTAGATATGATGCCCATTAGAAGCCCCCCCTGCCTCCATAAGCCTCAGATCAGACTCCTATCAGGATCAGATCAGACCCCCATCGACCACAGAACAAACCTGTGTCAACCTTGGATCACAGACCCCCATTAGCCTCAGATCAGACCCCCATCAGACCTCAGATTAGACATTAAAAAAATAAACTTACCTTGCTTGTTCTGGATGGTGCTGCCACTCTGCAGATCCAAGACTCACTGCTCCCTGGCCTTCTTTCAGCACACGCTGCACTGTGACCTGCCGCTGCAGAGCATCAGGTTATAGCGTGCGCCTACATGCACTACATCCTGATGCTGCAAGGACACTGCACAGCAGGACCCAGAAGAAGAGCAGGGAGCGTAACTACAGCCACCGCAGCACTTCCCTCACCTCCATGTACCTCCCACATGCTAATGACCACTTCCATAATGGAAGTGGTCATTAGCATTCGGACTATAAGATAAACTGCCACTTTTCCCCCACTTTTGGGGGAAATAAGTGCTTCTTATAGTCCAAAAAATATGCTATTGATAGGGAACTCATATTGTGATAATTTCCATTGGGGACAGTATGTAATAATGTCTGTGCTGCTGAACATGTCAGTGCTATATAAGTGAGTAAAATAATAATATTACACTGTACCATGTATCATACAGTGTATTATGCAAATGATCAAACAAATACATGTCATAGTCACCTTGTCGGACTAATAAGTGGTAACATTAGGAATTAAGGTTTTATGATGGGGTTCCCCAGGCATTTTGTCTGGTTAGCATATGGTGTTAACCTGTGGAGGGAAGCAGCTGACAAGAAAAATAAAGTGGCCACATTGCAGCAAGTGCCAGTACAGTGGTGATGGCGGGGTGGGTGGAGCAAGTACTATGTGGGTGGAGTAAGTGCTATGTAAAAGAACATCCCCCCACAGGTTATCACCATACGCTAATTAGATGAAATGCCTGGAGAACCCCTCTTAGAAAGATTCCCAAGTAAAAATACACATTTCAAATGTTTGGTATTACCACATCCATAACACCCTGAACTACACAATTATCACATTATTTATCCCACACAGGGAACATGTAAAACAAAAAAGGGTGAAAACAAAGTCAGAATTTCTGTTTATTGCTTATGTGCCATAAAAAAACTGAATAAAATGTGATCAAAATGTCATATACACCCCAAAATAGTAACAATGAAAGCTACAACTTGTCCTTCAAATACATCAAGCTCTAAAACCGCTCTGTCGAAGTAGAAATAAAAATGTTAAAGGTCTTGGGATATAGCAATACAAAAACATTTATTTTTTTTAAAAGCTGTTTTATTGTGCAAACATGGTAAAAAAAAAAAAATACATATATTTGGTATTACAGTTATTGTAGTGATCTAGAGAGTAAAGTTATGTTATTTATTTTGAAAAGTGAACAATGTAAAACGTCAATGACGGAATTTCTTTTCTTTTAATTCTCCCTAAAAAGTTAATCAATGAGTTATGTGTACCCCAAAATTGTGCCATTAAACACTACAGCTTGATCTGCAAAAAATAAGCCCTCATACGGCTACATCAGTGGAAAAAGGTAAAAAATGATAGCCCTTGGAATGCAACAATGAAAAAAGTGAAAAAAAAATCTCAATAGCGGAAACGGAAAGCGCAGATGTGGAAGGAGCCTTACATTCTTTTGCAAGACTTGGATGTTTCCTTGTGTACTGAAAACCTCTCCAAAATTCAGTCTTAGAAATTGAGGGTATCTCTTGCTTGCTATAACTTCAGACACATTCAGTGATGTTGAGATCCTTGCTCGAGGGTGGCTGTTCATTGCCTAAAAGGTCTACTTCTCCATACAACCCTGCCCCCACAGTTGGCAGACAATGTCATCCAAAAGAAAGCATGTTGATCATCAGGTTCTCCACCCCAAAAGACAAGATCAACTCCAAGATAGAAATACGTAGGTTATTTATTTTTCATGTATGAGAATTGAGGTGGATATGCTGCAGAGGTGAGGATATGTGACCCCAGCCTAACCTAATTTTCTTTTACAATTTAACTTTAGGCCAACCCATGAAAAGGTTCACTATTCCCGACATGGACATCTCAAGACATTAATTATTATGTGACCTGTTCCTAAGTGTTTTTATTGACAAATATATAATTTGATCAAAAAGAAGTGTTGGAAGCCATAAATATAAATAAACAGCAACTTTTTCAGCAAAATTGGCAACGAGATAACGAGCTTTTGGAGTAGGTGATGTGAGAGCGTCTACAATGGCGTCCACAACTTCATAGCTGTTTTTGCTGCCGCCATCAAGTTTTTCATTTAGAATGGTTGTTGCATTTTCAATGAACTCCTTACTGTTGATCTTCTTTGCTTCTGCAGGAAGAGAAGCCCAGACTTTTTCTGCAGTCTCACGGGGTTGTATATTTGTGGCTGGAGCATAATTGCCAGGCTCAATAATACATACCTGCAAGCAAATGTAAAAAATAGGAGAATTATAGTAGCTCCAGAATATTTTATGGCAGTGTGTATGGTTAACGTCTTAGGTCACTTTCATACTGCAGTCTAATGTGCACTGGCACAGATCCAGTACAGTTACCTTTACCCTGGGTTCACACCTGAGCGTTTCGAGACGCGCGTTTTACGCGCGTTTTTGTCGCGCGTAAATAGGAAACGCGCATCATATGCGCGTTCGTGACTCTGGAGACCAATTGAAAAAGGCATATCTACACTTTAACGCGTGTTAAACGCGCGTTTTACACGCGTTCCCATTGAAGTCTATGGGTGCAAACGCGCGACAAAACGCCCCAAAGAAGCTCAAGAACTAGTTTGAGCGTAGGGCGTTTTACAGCGCGTTCAAACGCGCTGTAAAACACTCAGGTGAGAA